>OW052063.1:17646141-22446141 GCA_932526445.1 Phragmatobia fuliginosa | reverse complement strand
AATAGCTCAGTGTAGTAGAAAGAAAGTGGTGGGCTATCCACTGCCACTACGCCATCCGTGCAATCATATCGGTCTATATCTAGTACAATCCAAAAAATATATTACCTCAGCCTAATTTCCCTGGTTTCAATTTATTATATAGCCGACTAATAAATGTATCAAGATTGTAAAGATAAATATCATATAGACGTAGATAATACAATGGCCCAGTGCAAATATAACAACCTAAATATATGAAGTTGTTACCATTTGATAACACTTTGCTCAATTCTTATCTAGATTTGTACGTGTTTAAAAACTTAGATGTAAGATTTATAAATATGGAGTTTTAAAACTATGAACCGTAGTTTTAAAATAAAATATTTGGTTAGGAAGTTAGAGCCACGCTGATTTCAGCACGAATGGGCCGGCTCGACCAGGGCAGTACTACCCTCACACAGAAGACGATTTTAATAATGACAGCATTCTTGCTGTCGTATTTGTTGTTGGTGAGTGTGAGAGTGGAAGTCGAATAATTCTGCATTATTGTCCCGGAACATCTGACCAGGCCGCCATGGTATGGTATGGTCACCATGCTGCATTGCCTACCCTCACAGTGAGGATGGTGACACCTACTCCTAGATTCTACTCTTGCTTTCCATCAGAGTAGAGTCGCTTTGGTAGGCTGAAAAAAAAATCGAATGAAAACTATGTTTGTTTTCTTATAATTAATCAATTTTAAGAAAACAAACTTCAAAATTTTAGGTTTTTATGATTGTGATTAACATTTAAGCACTTAAAAGTCAGTTAATTATTTGTTACCTTACTGCACCTGTACCAGATAGGATAAATAAATAGTCGCCGTCTTGATAGATTTGAGTGTTGATAAATTTGTTTTATGTTTGTTTAAAAAAAAGACAACCCCCGCATCTCCGCATCACTGGAATATACATCCTGTGAACTCCTCTACAGGGATTTCACAATCATACATGAAACAGACTCAGAACAGCGATTTGTGACCGACTGCTTAACGTGACTTCCGAATCACGGAGACGCTCATGGTATCATACCACTAACGGTCACCCATCTAGCTACTGACCACGCCGTCGTTGCTTACCTTATTATCTATAAGCGCTTCTTTTGCATCAATCATATTAAAAAAAGAGAAAATCTCCAATCTTTACTAAAGATAGGTTATTGAAATCCACCGTAAAGCAATTATAATTGGGAGAATAGCTAGAAACATGATTATTTTTTATCACCTAGGGCTAGGTTAACATTGTATGATTAATATTATTACACCATTTCAGATTCAAGCACCCACGCGTAAGATATACAAGGATGACTTGGGTTTAGTGCTAACGACTGAAGCTAAACATGCAGCCATCTCCACGCTGTTAGATAAACCATTTGAATTCAAGGATAAACCGTTAGTCGTCCAGTATGAAGTCACTATGCAGGTAAGACTTAATTCATGTATACTAAGATACTACAGAACCCTACACTACGCGTGGCAAAACACGTACTTAACCGATTTTATATATCCCTACTAATATTATAAATGCGAAAGTAAATCTGTCTGTTACGTTTTCACGCCTAAACCGCTGAACCGATTTTGATGAATTTTGGTATAGTGATAGATAGAACCTTGGGAAAAGTAAATGTATGTGTATCTTTGTGTGTATGTATCTAGATACAATTAGCCGAGGATCGAACTAAGTGTCGTGCAATTGGAGAGGCCTATGTCCAGCAGTGGACTGCGATAGGCTGATGATGATGATGTATGCATATGTGAAATATTAAATATATTTCACATATGCATATTAAAAATACCACATACATAGCCATTTGGCTATGTATGTGGTATTTTTAATATTTTTCACTAATTATATTATCTGTGCACCTCCCTACATGATTTCTTCTCCCTAAGGTTCACTGGTAGATAATGCCTTGGGCATTAAGTCCGCCGCTGTACAAAGTCCATAAATAAAAAAATCGAAAGACATACACGCGGGCGAAGCCGCGGGCAAAAGCTACTTTTTTAAAATATATGTTATATAATATATTTTCACGTTTAAGTGGTTTTGTAGTATGACGAGGTTTTAAAAGCACTTTTGCATAATAATTAATACAGAACAAGTGGGTATATTCAGGTATGTTAATGTGTTTAGTAGCAAATAGAATAAATTAGACGTTTTCTTTTCTTGGATATTGTTTTTTTTACATATATTATTTAGGAAATAGTTTTAGTTTTTCATAGATTAAGGCTACATAGCTTTAACTGTGTGTTCCTGATGTTATATCATGGGTGTATCAGGAATCTGGACCAGGAGGCCTCCCCTCTCCTCACATTATATTTCACTACATATTATAAAAGTCCTCCGCCGCGTCTGTCTGTCTGTTCGCGATAAACTCATAAACCACTGCACCGTTTTGTACTCTGCAACTTTGTACTCAGATAGACTAAAGTCTGAGAACGGAACTATTTACCGCGATAATCGACATAGACGCGGGCACAGCCGCGGTCGATAACTAGTTTATAAATGAATAAACATTTCAAACACCTGACACGTCCGATAAGTATTCAAATATTCAATTAGCCAAATAAGATACTTACACATAAGGTAATTTTTGCTTCTTTAAGGCCATATTAAAGTCAATTCTCGTCTCTGATGAAGATGATAACCCAATACAGAACGCTATTTCTTGAACATCGAAACACTCTTGAACATCGGAACCAACTTGTGTTTATTTTAGAGGTAGAACCGATTGACGAATCGAATAAATTATTGCATCTATTCTGGTGGATTGCAGTTACAGATCTCTGAAACGTGATTTATCGTGTGCCGCAAGGTGTTACATCTTGCAAGTAGATAGTAAAGATAAAGCTACCCTCCCCTTTTATTTTTGTCACACAAATATTTGGTTCAACCCGGGAATCGAACCCCGAGACCTTTTGATCAGCAGCCGCATACGCTAACCACATATGCCAGAGAGAGACCAACAAGGCAGGCAGTAATATTCCGCTACGAATATAACCCAGAGTTACTTCTTGTAGGTTATAACTAACGTAGTGTCGATCGGTGCGACTAATTGGCTTATCAGCTCAGCATTCATGCTTATTCATATTTCCAACGTAACGCCTTCAGCTTATACATACATATTTAAATATATGGTGACATCAGCGCGACATTTTGTACTGGGTATTTCTCAAATAACTTAATTACATACACAGTAACATTAATCCTTGTGGGGACGGTGTAAGAATAGGGAGTTTCGCTCCGGTTCATTGTGGGTGTCGTAAGAGAATTAGATTTCTGTCTCTAAGAAAACAAACTACCAGGTCAACAGCGGAAAGAGACGGAAATCTTGAGGCATTCAATACCTAGGTCTCGTCTGTATGACCACCGTGGTGTTGTGGACCAATACTTTCTTTCTAAAGAGATGTCCACCAATAAACTATTAGATGCGGACAGTTGATTATGAAATACACAGTACCCTTAATGTTTATCAAGTTTAATAATTATATTAGATGCAGACCGTTGGGATAGGATTTACAAAGTAATCCTAGTGATCTCCTTCAGTTCATGTCAAGAAAAAAAAAATTTATACTGTGCAAAGCTGAGTGCTGAGGCGTCTCAGGGCATACGGCCGGGCATTTTTGCAATACCTGTTCTCTGTCTTATCAAATACAAATAAATAAAAATCTTTTACCAAGATTCAGAATTAAAGTATTTTAAGAAACGCGTAATGAAAAAAACTAAAATTGCCAGTAATCTGTTCCATATCCATGCCCTTATCATACATATTCTTATCTTAATTACTAACCCCCTAATTCATAAACGTTTTTCTTTCCAACTTTAAGGCTGCAAGCTTAAAGTTGAAAATAAGAAAGAATAACCATTGATTAAAATTAATGTTTATTAATAAAGGGGTTAAGAACTACAAGCAATTCAAATCAAATCAAACCATTTTATTTCAAATAAACCATACAACGGCACTTTTGAAACGTCAAGTAGTCAGTCACTAGTCAGTCGTGAAGCTAATATTGTCTGTTCCAATTCGTAGATCCTATGGAGAAGAACAGACAAGAAACTCCATGGACACTCTTTTCAACATTGTTTTTACAATTTTTGGTTACATTGTTTAGGGCATTTTATTAAATGTGAGGAAAATGTAACGATGCTGATATTTACACAGGTAAATTTATATTTCAACAGAATCAGATGTTCCGTTTTAACAGCTTGTGGGATGATGCCAAATGTAATTTAATTACGAATCTTCTCAAGTGAATATTTTGGTCACATGCGCAAACAAGTCAATGCGCAGGATTGGTAATATCGTGTAAAATACAATCCTGGTATCATTACTCTTAGGATAGTAAACAGTATAATAAGTTTATTATGCTCTGGCGTATAGCCAACTTTCTTTAGGAATATGCCGTCATGTTTGTAAATCTCGCAAATGCGTCAACATTTTTTTATTTCTTTACACTGACCAAAATATAATTATGCCACAAAAGAAACGCTTTATACTGCCAAGTCGATAAACTTTTTAGAAAGTACACTATTTACTTAGTCTGTTTAAAGTAAATCATTTCAGTCTTTGGTTTTGGAAAATTTTAATGGTAATAAGTAATAACCTTTCTGAAATTTAAAACAAAAATGTTTTGTATTCAGTCTCCAAAAAAGTTTACATAAAAATGTAGTTAATTTAAAGAACGTGTTTCAAAATTATTCACTTTTCGTTCTTTTTCGGGTTCATCTAGTTGTAGATTGGAAAGAAAACGTAAAAAAAGACTTCTCCAAAAATATATAAAATATACACGTATAATTTCATCGTTTTGGGGTTCTGTTCTATAAATTCCTGCAAAAGTTAGGTATATTTAGTAATACTGAGAACAAAATTACGGTATCACATCTATGCCATTTCATCTAGTACTTAATAAAATCATTAAACATTGCGATTTCTACTTTATCCTCTTGCAGGAAGGTCAAAACTGCGGTGGTGCGTACATCAAGCTGCTTTCCCGCGGCATGAACACCAAGGCCGACCTACGAAAGTTCTACGACCAGACCCCCTATACTATTATGTTCGGACCCGACAAGTGTGGTAATGACAACAAACTGCACTTCATCTTCAGACATACCAACCCCAAGAACGGCACCATCGAGGAGAAGCACAGCAAGAAACCCACGTGAGTTAACACTAACAGTTTTTAAATTGTTATAAATCTTTTTTGCTGTCTATACATACGGTTCACATACTATATACTAGCTGACCCGGCGAACTTCGTACCGCCTTAGAATATTAATTCTTTTTAAAGTATTGTGTTTAGTTATTAACTGATAGTGACAAATCGACAGCAATGCCACCTAACGGTCCCCGGCCAGTACCGCCACAATCGCGTTGCTCCTGCATTTTAAATCTGTAATATCTTCAAAAATATTAATTTAAATTACATACTGTAACGGGCCATAGTAATCTATATTAAATGCACAATGTATTTAAGGTACTTCTTCGGATAAGGATTAATACTGGATAGCTTTGAATTGCTTCGTAAATGAGCCATTATTTCTCTTAAAAAGAAAGAATATCCCACTGGTGAGCTGAGCTCTCAGGAGATGGTTAAAGTCATACGTCCCCGAGTGGCCTACGCTGGCCGAGTGCGGGTTGGGAGACAATTTGTGGCTACTTAATCTTGCCGTTGGATATTTTTAAGCCGTAGGGTTCCAACTTAGCTTCACGACTGTTTTGATAACAACCGGGACCGACTGCTTACGTGACCTCAGAATCATGGAAACGCTCATAACGTATCATCGGTCACCCATCTAAGTCTGACCGCACCGTAGTTGCTTACCCTCGGTGATTGTTTCCAATAACCTAAGGCCACTCGGCTAAAAACGCTTCATAGGTATTATGTACCTATGTATTGGTTAACTTCTATGTAAGATTTTAGCTTAATTTTTTTTTTAATTCTATTCTAGTGCACGTTTAGACGACATTTACAAAGACAAAGAGCCTCATCTGTACACGCTCATCGTACGGCCAGACAACACATTCAGCATCTTAGTCGACAATAAGGAAGTCAACTCTGGTTCCCTGCTAGAAGATTTCACGCCGCCAGTCAACCCGCCAGAGGAGATTGACGACCCTAATGATAAGAAGCCCGAAAACTGGGACGAAAGAGAGAAGGTAGGGTTTGTTGGTCTAGTGGTTAGCGTATGCGGCTGCTGATCAAGAGGGTTCGATTCCTGTGTCAGTTCAAATTTTTGTGTGATTCGCAAATATTTCTTGTTCTAGTCTGGGTGTTTTCTATTTACAAAAAAAAATATTTTTAGGTATTTATATCAGTTGTCTAGTACCCATAATACAAGCTCTGCTTAGTTTGTTACTAGATGGCGTTGTGTCTAAGAGTCCGAAATATATATTTATTTTCTGTATGTTGCTCTAACTTTCTTTGTCTATATCTCATACTTGGTTTTATTTTGATTGCTTACGATAATTCGATGTAACGAACTCTTTCAAAATATATGATTATTATATTCTAATATGGTAATTTGTATAACAGATTGTGGACCCGACAGCTACGAAGCCCGAAGACTGGGACGAAGATGCACCAGCTAACATTGTAGACCCGAATGCGGTGAAGCCTGATGGGTGGCTCGACAACGAACCTGAGATGATTCATGGTTTGTTAATAAAAATAAATACTAGCTTAGCCCCACGGTGTTACCCGCAGTAATTTTACAAATTACAACACCAACCGCGAATTACCCCGACGGGCGAAGCTTATCCAAAAAAGAGGTAGCCCAAGGGACTCCTTATATCAGCTATCTTCAAGTGAAAGTCCAGTCGGTCCAGCCCTTTCAGAGATATGCTGCAACGAACAGACAGGCAGACAAAAATTTTAAATATATATATTTTGTTGTAAGTATACTTTCAAATGCAATTAATGAAAAGTGGGAAATTTGATATTACTAACAGGCACTTCAATTTTCTTATGTGGTATATTGGCACACAAGTAAATAGGTCCAGAATAAGTCTCGTAGTTGGCAACACCACTATAGTACTGATGTCTACCATTCGTTTTAAATGTTACGCAAGACGTTGTCGCCATTTTGTGATTGATTAATTCATCGGCCTATCATAGTCCACTTCTGGACAATAGGTTTATTTTTAGGTCCTTATTGTTTCCAAATAAATTATAAATGTCTTTGTTACGCTAAGCGTTGACTAAACTAGGTACTCTTAAATGTTTTTTTGGATTTTCGTCAATGTCAGAACGTGTTATTTATTCTTAAAACCATTTTCGAAATACAAAAATTAATATATTTGCATTTATTAATGTCTGTCTAATCCGTGCAATTTCGTCTCCATCTCGAAATCTTTATGTAAAAAATATTCACTTATGTTCGATAAATGGACAGTTTTAATTTATTTACAATATTAACTTAAAGAATATTTACATAAAAGCGTAAAAAAATTCCTTGCCTCATCGCTTACTGGTAGCGTTCTCAAAAGACTGGCTGCATTGCCAGTATTGCCAAGTTAAATGGCAATGCTAATTCTCTGTGCTAGAAAAAGGCCAGCCATTTGGTCACGAGAAGCATCGATCGATTGCTTAGCTAATTGTTTAATTAAATATTTCCTTTTAAACCCGGCAGTTGCTAAGATTAAAAGTTATTTTTAACTGTAAAACTAACCATTAAAAGTAATTGATTTGACGCTATCAACATATGAAGTTACAATAGTTAAAAAAAAAACCTCCTTCGTAATACGAATAGCAAGAAACTTAACTAACAAGCTCTCATAGTCGATTGGCCTTAGGTTATTGGAAACAATCACCGAGGGTAAGCAACTACGGCGCGGTCAGACATAGATGGGTGACCGTTTGTGACATGATATCTTATAAGTGTTTCCGTGATTCGGAGGTAGCGTTAAGCAGTCGGTCCCCGTTGTCATCGTATGATAACAGTCGTGAAGCTTAGTTGGGGGCCTTTGGGCGCTTTGAAACAAACCAATTTTTAAAAATTTTGTTTGTCTGTTTCTTTAATCCGGGTAATCTCCGGAACGGATGAATCGAGGGGTCTTTCACTTTCAGAATGCTGATGACATAAGGAGTAACTTGGGATTAATTGCTTTTAGACTAGCTTCTCCTGTTAGTCCTGTTAGTCGCCATTTACAATATCCGCTAATAAAACCGTGGGAGTCAGCTATTCATTAATAATATTTTTTGATACACAAGCAGCATAAAGCCGATGCGTGTATATCATTACACTTGTGTTTTTAAATGTTTGTCAAATCTGTTTTTGAAGATGTTCACATTTGGGGCACTAATCATGTGTTCTGGTAAAAAGTTGGATTGGTAGATTGAGTTCTAGCAGACGTTCTTCATAGGACATGTTTTTCAAAGAGAAGACTATTTTAGTTGCCCTTTTTTGTACCCTTTCCAACATCACAATATCTTTTTTTAAATATGGATTCCATATTTGAAAGGCGAATTCCAGCAAGGGTCTAATGTACATTAAATAGATGCTGAGAAATAATTATTTATTGATAACATAGAATGCCTTTCTAATTATATACAACAATGAGTTTGCCTTCTTTGTTATCATTGTAATATGCTCATCCCACTTCAGGTTATGTGTTATGATAACTCCGAGGTCTCTTTGGGTGTCCACTGGTTGTAATAATAATAAATATATATTAAATAATATTTAACATTGTAATGTTCGGTATAGGCTTCACGTTAAACATAAAGTTACGGCTTATTATACCACGCTGACAAGACACAAGTTGTTAAAGGGTATTCATTTTCTTTGCTATGATGTTGTCTTGCATAGTTGTCTCTAAGTTGCCTCTTACAACACCCATGGGATAAATAGGGATGATGCCAAATACGTAAACGACTAACTCACCCTGACAGAACTTACCAGCACAGATAACCTCATCATCATTATAAGGATGTCGCAGTCCACACCCGGACATAGGCCTCTCCCATTGCACACCATTGGTTTTGGGCTTCTCGCATCCAGCTCCTAGCAGCCACCTGGCCTGTGTGAGATAGATAAGTTACTAGTAGAGAGCTGAATAGGTTGAATTGACTTCAGATCCGGAAGCCAAGAAGCCGGAGGACTGGGACGAGGAGATGGACGGCGAGTGGGAGGCGCCTCTCATCGACAACCCTGTATGTAGTGCGGCTCCTGGCTGCGGCACTTGGAAGCCGCCCACCATACCCAACCCTAACTACAAGGTATACATTTTACACCCTTCAATACTCCTCCCACCGATCCACTATCCAGACCTGCCCCCCTAGAGAAGTTGTAAATGTTTTTCATTGTGCAAGATATTATTCTTTATTACTATTCTAGAGAACCCCTATCTATAAGGAGACAAAGATAATTATCTCTATTTGTGTGTGAATTGTTGTTTATTACATCAGTAAGTCCAACTGTGTATGAAGTGATATAATTATTATTAATCATTATAGTGTTGAAGATAAATAGGACAATATATTTAAATGAAATAAAATATCGTTTATGCAAACGAGTCATGACCTACCACAGCCACGGTCTGTTGACTCTTGAGGACAGACGGTTGATCCTTGAACGTTTGTTTGTTGTATGATGTTGTATGGAAATATTAATTGTGCCGAATTAGTCTTGCAAATAATATTCAACACCATCATGTCCCACCCGACGTACATTCGGTACGACTACAAAAAACTGCGTATTTAATATTTTATTCTATGAGGTGAATATCTTCTCTCGTTGTAAACAATTTTTCAAATCTAAAATGTCTAACGTTTTGAGTAGACAATTTAAATGATTACTCCTAATCGCAAGCTGGATACATAGTTTTTAGTTAACAAGAAAAACCTGTTATTGGCCATACTCTCTGTATTATGATACAGATAATTGTATCGCTGTTGGTTTTCAATAAATAAATACAAAAAAATATTTTGCCATTAGGTTTAATTTTGCTTAGAGTTGTGAGGTTAATTTAACAAAAATTTGGTTTTTAAATGTTCCTATGTGATATTTAGTAATACCACTAGAAATGTTACTATTCAGGGTATCTGGCGCGCTCCTCTGATCACCAACCCCAACTACTTGGGCAAGTGGACCCCCAAGCGGATTCCTAACCCTCACTACTTCAAGGACGAGCATCCCTTCAAAATGACACCTATTGTGAGTATTCATATTCAATCATTTTGTCATCTTATTGTCCTGAATTTTATTATAATAATATACAGGGTGAATTTTTGAGACGGGACAGTAAGGATAGGTACCCTAACCGTTATAGTTACAGGAAATGGCTTTAAGAAGACTATCCATAATTTTTTAAGATATTCTGAACTGCATTTACAGATTTTTGAAAAAATGTACAGCCAGCAAGAAAATGGTAATTTTAAACAAAAATTTTTTTTGATGCCAATCAATCCTGTTTCTTATAAGGATCAAAAGTCTCTACTGGACCGACTGAGGTTTGAGTACTAGAAATGTCAGAAATCGCAAAAAACTTTTCCCATACATTTGTACGGAAAATTAATCATTTTTCACTTACATTTAGATGATCTACGAAATAAATTGCGCAAAACGACCGCCGATTTCACGAATACATAAGTTCACTCATTTTTGTACTGAGCTAGTAGCAGCCGATAATTATCTTGGATTCCTGAATTCTTGTTAATGCATCTCCTATTTTCCATTTCAGCTCCTGAATACTGCTGTATTTTTTTGTAGACTTCGTTTTTAGGTAGCCCCACAGAAAAGTGTCGAGAGGCCATGTGTACCTGTGACCGCGGCTGTTGTATGGCGGAGCGCCATCTTACTGAAAATAAACTTTTCGCAATTTTGACAGGAGCCATTCATCCAACTGGTTTTGGAGATTCTCTAAAATGACGTCGTTATACACGGCAGAATAAAGAGTACCTTCATAAAATTCCACCATTACCACTGAATACTTGTCGCAGTGGATACTTATTCGCGTACCACGCCAATGCAGATTCCGTGTTCCTATTATTTACAAAATTCGCTTAAGTAATACAAAAGATGTATTAACATCGATTTTAAATGATATCTATCCAAGAAAATTATCGGCTACTACTAGCTCAGTACAAAAAAAAGTGTACTTATGTATTCGTTAAAACGGCAGTCATTTTGGGAAATTTATTTCGTAGATCATCTAAATGTAAGTTTTCTGAATGTAAGTTATCTGTTGTCTGTGTCTAAAATACACATTAAAATGATTTATTTCCGTACAAATGTATGGGAAAAGTTTTTTGCGATTTCTGACATTTCTAGTACTCAAACCTTAGTCCGTCCAGTAGAGAGTTTTGATCCTTATAAGAAACAGGATCGATTGGCATCAAGAAAAGTTTTTGTTTAAAATGTCAATTTTCTTGCTGGCTGTACATTTTTTCCAAAATCTGTAAATGCAGTTCAGATTATCTTAAAAAAATATGGATAGTCTCCTAAAAGCCTTTTCCTGTATCTATAACGGTTAGGGTACCTACCCTTACTGTCCCGTCTCAAAAATTCACCCTGTATAGTCAAGTACGTACATGAATAATACCCTATAATGGTAGTTAAATGCTCTTTCACACCCCGATTAAGGTAATGAGTTCCAGTTTTTAACTGCGCCGCACAGAAAGGAAGTGCGGAATCGTTTAGTTAGTGCTTAGAAGATACCACTAAAGCGGTAACTTCCAGACCTTAGGTGTTGTTCTGTAGGGGAAGAGTGACCAGTAGACCTTCAGGTGAATCAATTGGAAGAGGTCTTCAGATTCAAGAATTTAAATATTTATATTAATTTAAAATTAGTCTTCAATTGTTATTACTTACAGTACCTACTTGCATTTAGGCTTGCGCGGTGAACCGCACCTTAGCTTGGTTTTAATGGTCTGACATTGGGACCGTTCTAATAAATAGTGTTTTTTTCCTTTTCTCATTCGTTTTGTAATTATATTATGATTTTAATTTAAATTATAAAAATAATATATTTTTCATATGTGTGTAGCACGCGGTCGGTTTCGAGCTGTGGTCGATGTCCCCCATGCTGCTGTTCGACAACCTGATCATCACCGACGACGTGGCTGTCGCCGAGGAGTGGGCGCAGATCACCTTCCTACCCAAGAAGGCCAAGATCTCCAGGGACTCGGTCAGTTTATTTCTTAACTATTTTTTTTTAAATCCCTCTTTAATACAAGGATAAGTGGTATACTGGAGTGCCTGAAACATGTGTACGAGTAAGATAATATTTATTGGTGTTTGTACTATGCGCTGAATGTGGATTCGATTACTCTTTACTACTCACACTCTAATAGTGGCTTTAACAGGCCACTATTAGACCTAAGCCTGTCTTTAGTAAAGAGATTTTTTACTATAATTATATTAAATAGTAATTAATATTTAAAAAAAATACGAATAAAAGTTTTTCCCACATTAAAGACATTAATTTGGGAGTATACGCACGTTTATTGGTCATTTATTCAATATGCCCAATGTGCTTGGGCATAAACCCATCTCTATCCACATACTGATCAATTCAAAACATCGGCATTGAGAATTTGGTATTGCATTGCATTGTGCAACAGCAAACGTTATGGGGCCGCGTGCTACGAGCTACGAAGTACTCGCCGGGCTACTGGGCCCTCTACGCGCTCTACGTAGCCGTGCCCGTCATCGTTTACGTGCTCTGTCTTTACCGGAGACTGCATGAGGTCCCACCTTTCAATAGCTAGCCGTACTTGCTACTGGTCGCTAGTTGGAACAACCATTGAACACCATGCTCAATTGTTTGTACTCACAATGAGGATGGTGACCCCTACTCCTGGATTCTACCTACCCCTCAATTAGGTAGAGTAGGGTCACTTTAGTTAAAAAAAGGCTTTCGAAGATACGCTATTACATGACTGATATCGTTCAAAGTTCAACCACTGTAATCTCCATCCTCCAATATCTTTTTCTTTTAATGAACGGCCGTGTATTTGATAGGTATTTTACACCCTTCAACCCTGTCCACCTCTTAAATACTTAATATTTAAATAGGTGCCAGAACAACATTTTTCCAGATCAGCTGTAGGTAGTAGAGCCACGCTGATTTCAGCACGAATGGGCTGGCTCGACCCGGCCAGTACTACCCTCACACAGAAGACCATCCTAATAATGACAGCATTCTTGCTGTCGTATTTCGTTGGTGAGTGTGAGACCGGAGGCCCAATCATTCTGCATCATTCTCCCGCCCTTCGAAGGCCGGGAGAATGATGCAGAATAATCAAACCAGGCTGCCATGGTAGGGGTCACCATGCTACATTGTCTACCCTCACAATAAGCATGGTGACCCCTACTCCTGGATTCTACTCATGCTTTCCATCAGGCAGAGTAGAGTCACTTTGGCAGGCTTAAATATAAAAAAAAAAAAAAAAAAAAAAAAGCTAGTTGTATTACAAAAGCTATTTACCAACTTGGTATCAAGTTACCCTAATACATAAGTAGTTGTGTAGTAGATGCTAGCCTGTAGCAAAGCTAACTCCACAGGACTCGGTACTGGAGCGTGGTCTGAAGTTCGCCGGAGAGAACCCCTGGGTGTACGCCGTGGTCATCATTGGTACCTTCATCATCGTCGGTCTCGTCGCTTACGCATGCTTTGGACCTAAATCTGTAAGTTTGCCTAGTTTAAGTAGACCCAATGGTGCAGAAGCATGTGAATAGACCGCCACAGTGTGGGTCACCAGGCTACGTTATCTGCATTCATCTCAGTATGGTGACCACTACTTTTAAGTTATGCTCATGCTTTCCATCAGGGAGAGTAAAGTGGCTTTCTCATATAATATAAAATAGTTTTAAAAAACTGAACAAACACGCTTTTAAACTAAAAAGTAGAAAATAATTGTAATGTTAAAAGCGTGGGGCGACGTTATTGAAATATTTTCAGAAAGCACTCACGCTTTGTTACATTAAAGTTTCAGTTAAAAAAATATGTTTTATTTTTTTAAAACTGTTATTTAGAAAAACGGACGTCGGTTACAAACATACCAACAAACAAACATACAGGTGAATGAAGCTGATAAATTCTTTTAGTGATGAATTACCTTATTTAAAATCACATCACCTTCCCACCTAACATTTCATTTTCATGTAAATCTTAGCATTAATAAAATCATCCATGCAAGTAAATCATCCGCTAACTAAAACTAATCTAGTATTCATAAACACTCAGGACTCAGATGTCGACCCCAAGAAAACTGATGCAGTTGTAGAAGATGACCCTCACCAATCTGACGCTGACGAGGACGTTGTGGAGGAGGAGCGGCCCAGCAAGGCAGACCTCGAGGGACCAGGAGATGCTGACAATGTCGAAGCTGAAACTGTCACTTCTTCTGAACAGGTAGGAGCTAGACAAATATAATAACTTTTGCCCTATGTTACGTATACTTATATCTTACGGTACGGTACTTATATCAGAAAAGCAATTTATGGTGAACGCACACTTATCCGAGCCGAACGAATCGAAGTCAAGAAGGCCTCGCACACTTATCCGCAGCGGAAGAATCGACCGCGCCGAAAGCATCAACCGCGTTGAAGAAATCATTTCAAGAAATAGTACTCGTGCGTTGCTCTGTCATACGCAACTGATAGAATGCGAGCGCATAGATCGAGGCGACCGCATCATCTGCGCCGAATTTTATGACGTCATCCGAATTCGTCTAGGATTTCTGGGGTTCTTCCAGATGCGGACGATTCGACGCGGGTAAGTGTGCGAGGTTTAATAAGATTTCATATAAACAATTCTAAAATTCGTTCCGTTCGGCTCGGATAAGTGTGCGATTACCTTTATAATAAATCTATTTCGCTCAATCTCTATAACGACTGGACCGATTTTGAAGGACTCTCATTGGTAGATAGCTGATGATGATATAAGGAGTAACTTATAGTACATTTATTTTAGACTAGCTACTCCCCAGGGCTTTACTCGCAGTTGTTGATGTAAAGGTACAAGAATTGGGGCTCAGCTAGTTATAATATATCATCATCATCAACAGCCTTTAACAGTCCAATGCTGGACATAGGCCTCTCCTTTGAAAGGAGGTTTTGGCCTACTATACCACGCTGGCCAGACGGGTTGGTATAGGGTTGGTTTCAAGTTTTCCTTCTCTTTGCATTGATGTTGTGTTGCGTTGTTTATCCCTTAGTCGCCTTTTACGACACCCGCGGGATGAATAGGGGTGGTGACACTCTGTATTCTTAATCTGTCACCACACGGACACTTAATCCGTCACCACACGGACAGTTATAATATATATACCGTGTAAAACATTTTATTTGCATTTAGTAAAAACCATTACATTATTCATAATCGACAGTTCAATCTTAATATATATAAATCTCGTGTCACAATGTTTGTCCTCAATGGACTTCTAAACCACTTAACCGATTATAATAAAATTCGCACACCATGTGCAGTTCGATCTAACTTGAGAGATAGGATAGTTTAAATCTCAAATTATAGTCGCAATTTTAATAATCGCGGGTAACACCGCGGGATTCAGCTAGTAACATTATAAAATATAAATATTTGTGTGTGTTTGTTCCAGCCGCGGCTAGACGCAGGCGACGGCGACGGTCAGAGGAAGCGCAAGCCTCGCAAGGAGTAACGCTCTTCTACACAGTACAGTGTTGCTGGTGCTCTTCTACACTACGACACGTCAAAACCGTATAACTACATTTAATTAAACAACCATTTTATTTAATGATTCAAAAATGAACAAGAGTTCTATTTCTAATGTTTACTTATCTGTAATTTCGGCTTAATTAATTTCTTCTTCATTCTTTCATAATTCCAACTTTAGTTTTTCGTAAATTCTGACTTAAGTCTCTGATGATTCCGGCTTTAGTCTCACATGATTCCGACTTTAGCCTCTCATGCTTAGTCTTTTTTTGAATTCTGATTTTAGTCTCAAGAATCCAGGCTATAATCTCTCATGATTCCAACTTAAGTTTTTCATAAATTCCGACTTTAGTCTCTCATGATTCTGACTGAAGTCCTTCATAAATTGTGATTTTAGTATTTCATGATTCCGACTTTAGTCTCCCATGATTCCGACTTTTGTTTTTCTTAAATTTTGACTTAAGTCTCTCATGATTCAGACTTGGTTTTTCATAAATTGAGACTTTGGTCTTTCATAATTCCGGCTTTAGTCATGTATAATTCCCTTTTTTTGAGTGTGTTGTGTAAACAATGATATAGAGAAGTAAAATTGACGTTGTTTTAGGGTATCTGGGCCCGGGTATGTTTGACGTGTGTTATTTAATAGCCGTGTACATTGCGTAGCGAACATGTGTAATACGTTGTGATTGATTTGCGATCACATTTGAGGCTGAACGTTGATGAGTAGTCCATTCAAGGCATTTATCGAACATCTCTGGGCTTTGCTGAGCCGTGAGTTCGATTCCTACCCAGGACAAATATTTGTGTGATAAACAATTATATTTGTACTGTCTTGGGTATATTTTTTTATTAATATCTATGTATTAAGAAATCTTTTTGTAAGCAGTCTCGTTACCATAGTATGGACTCTGCCTTATTTGGGATCACACACCAGTGTGTGATTTCTGTGAGGTTATATTATATAATACCTATTCATTTATTTACTTTAGTCGGATTTCACTCTTCAACGTTACACACTATACATTGCTGCACATATAAGCATCTCGAAATTTTCAACACACAGCATTCAATGTATTCTTAAATATTTTTTTACTAGGATCTTATGCGTGCCTTTGTAATTATCAGCCTTATGTGTGTAAAAATAAGGTTCTTTTTTTTCCGTACAATACTTGTAAGTACTTGCACAGAAGCAAAAGAGCCTTAAGTGAATATAACAGTGTGAATACAATGCACTTTTGAATATTGAGCTCAGGAATCTGTTGTATGTGTGTAGGGTAATTAATTATCTGATTAATATTATTCAGAACGTGGACCAGTGGTCCATTTCACGTAGCTAAATGTCAAAATTGTATTAGAAATATGTATTTTTATGTCTAGTGTTGTACCGGATCTTCGGATATGTGTACCAGCAGATACGGTTACGAATTATTGTAACGTGCTAGATCCACCAATCTGGAAACTGTCGACTGCGCTTATTTATGCAATACTTATCATAAAACTCAACAAGTATACGAGTTTCATCTCGTCAAAGAATGAAATAGTATCCTATAAATTTTATTAAACTATGATAATAATGTATTGTTACTAAGATCCATAAAAAATCCGCTAGAAACGGATACCCGTTGTTTCGGATACCGCGATATCCGGTACAACACTAATTATTTCATACAATTTGTAATATCAAATTATTTTTATGATTTGTTAATTAAAATATTCGAAATAGTATTACGAAAATTAATTTCATTTTAGGTATAACTACTCATTTTCGTAGTAGGTCAAATGTGCCGCCGTGATATTTATTTACCCGATATTATAAGTTGTGTGGCTTTAGGGGTAAAATAACTGGCTGTAGGGGTAAATTCGTGGTCAGAATTACCCCAAGTTTAATAAATAGCTAAAAATAAGTAGACAGTTAAAACTTCTGTAATAGATCTAAGTAAGATTTTTTTTAATTGTATAAGACCAAATTTTTTTTCTACACTTGAGCCAAAACTAATATATATTATTTATTGAACTGATATAGAATTGTCCGAACAAAACATGTACTAAATAATAAGTTATTTAATGAAATAAATGACTTTGAATATACGAGTCGTTAATTTAATAATATCTATATGAAATACCATTTGAGAATATAGAAGAATTAAATATGCTTTGACTGTAAGTCTTATAAATATTTTAAGTAATCCCTGAATAACTTGAATGATTATTTAGATTTTTTCTATTCTCGAATTCTTCCATTTCATTCCAAGCTTGCCTACTTTACCGGACTATGATGAAGCCAAAACAATGGACAACTGTGCCACTGTAGCGCCTTAAGTACTAAATCGATTTTAACGAATCAAGGATCAATAGATTCGTAATAATAGCCCGGGTGACATTGGCTTATCAAAAAGTCTCTACGTTGTTGTTGGGTTATGGTTTTTTAAACTTTTTTTCGTTCAGATAACCTTGAATTTTGAGAAGGTACTATTTATAGGTTAAATCCAAAGAGACGTGTTCTTAGTTGTAGATTTACTTATTAATTTCTCTGTTTAAATAATAGCTTGTTGTAAAAGCATTTATACAGAGTGTTTACAAAAACTGCGGTTACATTTTAGGATTGGGATATGTCGCATTGTCTCCTACAAATAAACTAAAAAATAAGTATTTTAATTAAAAAAAACTATTAGGAAACAACATTTCCATGAAAAACGCTATATATTATAATAATTTACAGGAATTCCGGCCTGAAAATGTGACCATATCTTTTGTAACGTACTGTATAAAAATACGCGTAAAGCCGAGCTCAATATCAAAGTGCTGAGTGCTTCTGCAGACGTTTTGTTCGTGTAGGCTCTTTAATTAATATATGTATAGTCATAATATAATATTAAATGTCAAGTTTTATCAAAGAATGTCTCGACTTTCTTTATGTTAGCACTTAATCTGTATTTAATATATTAAAACTTATCAAAATGTAGAATTATTAAGGATGCATTCACTGATCTTGTAGTTTCAAAACGATTTTCGTTCTCTATTCTCTTGTTTCATTGGCTAATATTTTGTTTTGATCACGTGACTGAGTGACATTAGCCAATGAGACAAGAGAATAGAGAAATAAAATAAAGGTCGCTGCATACGTGACGGGATTTAACACGGACGGGACGTGGACGTGGTTGCCTCGTTATAAACGGGAACGTGATGTAAATGCATAAGCACCGTGACTGTGACTCGGATCTAACGTGTTAGTGTTGTGAAGAAGAAAAGATGGATTTTTCATTTCAAGAATTGGCTTTAATTGCTATTGACGGGCTAAACATCGTCGGCAACGATACTTAGCTCGTCCCGTGCGTGTCACGTGTAAGAATACAAAGTGTCACCACTCCTATTCATCCCGCGGGTGTCGTAAAAGGCGACTAAAGGTAATCGCACACTTATCAGAGGCGAACGCGTCGAACGAGCCGAACGAAACGAATGTTAGAATTCTTTATATGAAATCTCATGAAACCTCGCACACTTACCCGCGTCGAATCGTCCGCATCTGGAAGAACCCCAGAAATACTAGACGAATTCGGATGACGTCATAAAATTCGACGCGGATGATGCGGTCGCCTCGATCGATGCGCCCGCATTCTGTCAGTTGCGTATGACAGAGCAACGCACGAGCACTATTTCTTGAAATGATTTCTTCGACGCGGTCGATGCTTTCGGCGCGGTCGATTCTTCTGGTGCGGATAAGTGTGCGAGGCCTCCTTGACTTCGATTCGTTCGGCACGGATAAGTGTGCGTTCACCATAAGGGATAAACTACGCAAGACAACATCAATGCAAAGAGAATGAAAACTTGAAACCAACCCTATACCAATTCGTCTGGCCAGCGTGATATAGTAGGCCAAAACCTCCTTTCTAAGGAGAGGCCTATGTCCAGCAGTGGACTGTTAAAGGCTGTTGATTGAAGACTCAGTCACGTGATGAAAACAGAATATTTGCCAATGAAACAAGATAATTGAGATAGAGAATAGAAAACGAACAACGTTGGCTAGGGGGGGCTGAGTTTTTCTAAATTTAATAATTAAAGTTCAAAGGAGTCTATTGTTTTTTATTATGTGAATGTATCCTTAAGCGTATTGATATAAGCGAGACTAGCAATAACAGTAAGTAAATAAGCATGTATGTATTATGTTTAGTAGTATAACATATTATAGTATAAACGTAGTGTGGGGCCAATATTTTTTTTCTCAGCCCAAGATATATATTATTATATCCACTTAAATTGTCCTATAACCGAACTTATTTCATTACATTTATATATTACTTTATGAGGATATTAGGCATTAGCAAGGCAGCTGTAGAGTATTAGGGGCCGTCTATTAATCACGTGAGACTCGAATTGGAAGGGAGAGGGTTCGACAAAAATCACGAAATATCACAAGGTAGAATGTAAAATTTATTTTCTTTGTTAAGCGCGCGATTTGTAAACCGAAAACGGCGCGCAGTGTCTCCTTGACTCGCCTTTTCCAGGCTAAATATTTAGATTTTTTTAAAGGTACTAAAAACCACATGTGATTTTCGTAGGGGGGTTCCTAAACCTCACGACGTATCATCAGGGAGGGATTAAAAAAGGGCTAAAAAATTCACGTGATTGATAGAAGGCCCCTTATTGTACTGAAACAATAATCTCATTCATAAACTTTATGCAATAGTTTTGATAATTTCGACTTTAAACTTAAAGCCTTAAAGTTGAAAATAACACAACCATTGCTGAAAGTTTAGTAATGTATTTGAATTCTTGTATGTATGTGAAATAAAATTTGTTGAAATAAAGCACCGATTAAATTTTAAAGCACATTTCAACGTGAATTCTACAAGTTAATCTTGCTTTTAGCAAAATTGTTTAAAGATTAATAATTTTATTACTTTCATCACCTACTGTTCTATATACTACCAAAGATATGTGACCTTTTCACTTTTATTCTTATGACTAATAGGAAATATAACCGTTTACCAGATATTAAAATAAGTACAGTTAAAGACAAAAATAACAAAACGTTTCTATCTTTATTCGAATAAAAAATCTTGGGTTAAATTTAAGGTTTTACTTACATATGTATTTCGGGGATGACAAGCTTTTAACCTAACAAGGGATATAGGACATGTCCTATATCCTATATATAAGTCTATATAAGTGGGGGCAATTTCATGGGGTCGCCGAAATACTGAACAAATGAAGTCTCTTTTCCTACAATCTCCTGCGTTTGTATCAAGTAATGGAATCTAATATGTTTGAAAAACCAAACTTTTCTGTTTTCATACGACCAGTTTGTTGTTGAACACATACTAAGTGATTTATAAACGCAAAACGTAGTATTATCACAAAAATGCTATACATTGGCAGTTTTTCTCGAACACTGAAGGGATGGGGCGCCACTTTCAAGGTTTTGAAACAATCGTTAATCCGGGGCTGGTCCTTATTCCAAAAAGTAGATATAACCTGTTACAGAACATCACTGAAATACATACGTAAGTAACATCATATACCCTTAATTATAATTTTATTGTTTGTAGTTGTGTGCGTAATATATACAGAATTGTAATACTGGAAGGTAGGTAGTTTATTTTTTTTATTTTCCACCTAGCTGGTTGCAGAATAGATTTATTGATATCTGTATATAACTTGTCAGCCTGTAATAAACGTTTGTGTATTAAAAATGTTTGTTTATTTATAATCCGGGAGAATGATGCAGAATAATCTAACCAGGCTGCCATGGTAGGGGTCACCATGCTACATTGCCTACCCTCACAATAAGCATGGTAACCCCTACTCCTGGATTCTACTCATGCTTTCCATCAGGCAGAGTAGAGTCACTTTGGCAGGCTTAAATATATAAAAAAAAAAAAAACCTTTATTAATATTATTAACTAGCCGACTCCCGCGGCTATTGTTGTAAGTGGCAAGTAACGCCGCAGAGCGAAGCTAGTTTGCAATTTTGGTGTTAGTTACGGATAAACTTTCATATTATTATGCATTTAGTAAATAACTGTTAATTTGATATTACACAGAAACTGCAATTATAGATATTGTTTTCCTTCCCTATCATCATCATCATCAGCCCATCTCAGTCCACTGCTGGACATAAGCCTCTCCCATTGCACACCGCTTTGATCGATTTTGGGCTCTCGCATCCAGCTCATGCAAGCCATCTTGCGCAAATCGTCACTCCACCTGGCCTGTGGGCGTCCGTCCTACATTAGGTTTGCCGAGACGCGGTCTCCCTTCCAGAACTCTTCTATCCCAACGGTCATCAATTCTGCGGCTAATATGGCCAGCCCACTGCCACTTCAGCTTGCTAATCCAGTGGGCTATGTCGATGACTTTAGTTCTCAGAGAAACGGCGTGCATGAAAACATTTTTGTTACTTTAATAGTGTCTGATATTCGAATATATCCACATAACAAAAAAAAAAACAATTTGGTGTATTCATCATCATCATCATCAGCCTATATCAGTCCACTGCTGGACATAGGCCTCTCCCATTGCACACCACTTTGATCGATTTTGGGCTTCTCGCATCCAGCTCCTGCCAGCCGTCTTGCGCAAATCATCACTCCACCTGGCTTGTGGGCGTCCTACACTACGTTTGCTGAGACGCGGTCTCCACTCCAGAACTCTTCTACCCCAACGGTCATCAGTTCTGCGGCTAATATGGCCAGCCCATTGCCACTTCAGCTTGCTAATCCGGTGGGCCATGTCGATGACTTTAGTTCTCTGACGGACTTCATTCCTGATACGATCCCTCAGAGAAACGCCGAGCATAGCCCTTTCCATTGCACGCTGAGCAACTTTGAGCTTGTGGACCAACCGCACCGTAAGTGTCCACGTTTCGGCTCCGTATGTCATGACAGGTAGGACGCACTGGTTAAAAAAATTCGTTTTTAAGCACTGTGGGATCGACGATGAGAAGAAGAATTTGGTGTATTGTAGAATTTAGAGAGAGAATTTGGTGTATTGTAGAATCCAAAAGCAGCTGTCACCTTCCTCATTGTGAATGCTGACAATGAAGCATGGTGACCCACTCTATGACGGCCTAGGAAGATGCTTTTGATTAGTGGGCCTCCTATCCCGCACACACCAACCTAACACGGCAGCACTAATGCACCAGGTCGAACTGCCCCGTTTGTGCTGAAATCAGCGTGGCTCTACCTTGAACAGAGTTGATGGTAAAGAAATGTTAGCGAGGCATTAAACTGTATTACAGTTTACTTTTATTTCAATCAGATTTTATTGAAGTGAATTACTTCAAGTAATCTTGTAGTTAAGGATCGGAATCTCGCAACTCTGAGTTGGGGTATACTGAAGGATCAGGATCCTTCAGTATAAAGATGGTAAAGGAATACAGAATAAAAATTTAATTTTTAAATCTGTGGAAGGTCGGGGTCATGTACCTCCAACACAAAGGAAGGATCTTTCGACCAGACAAGGTGATTATGCATGGCGAGGTGTATGCTAACCGAGAACTTATATATCGCGATACAGGATATGTAGTCACTCCGCTTATTTTGTTACTCCGTAGTTTGGTGTACCTTCGGTAGATGGCGCTATAGTGTGTTTTCTTTACTCTGTATGTATAAGTTAACATACTAAATATAGTTATATAACATTTCCGCAAAGAACAGTGAAAAATAAAATAGAAATCACAATGCATCTTTCATTGTAGAAATATACCTATATGTACGAGTAAACACGTGATCCTCTGTTCAGTCAATACAGTTATTTAATTAATTGGTAAATTGTTTAAAAACAATACCCACCTATCATTCCTATATCTTTACGTAACATTACACAACATAATTGTTTACACATAACGTTTTAATAAACAATACGTTAACATACTTGTGACTATTACAACGTTTATTATTGTAGGTCTGGTAGTTCGGCATCGCGTGCACGAAATCTATAACTATAATTATAAATAAAATATATAAGTATGTGCGTGTGACAATTAAAAAAAATGGCCAAGTGCGAGTCAGACTCGCTCAGTAAGGCCCTGCGCGCACGGGAAACTTTTGTCACTGTGACTGTTTTGTCACTTTCATTAAGTCTGTAGAATTATATGGAGATGCGCGCACGTTGCGACGTGACAATCGGATGACAAAACTGTTTTGGGCCTGCGAACAAGCCTGTTACAAAACTGTCACAGCGACAAAAGTCACCCGTGAGCGCACTGCTTAAGGGTTACCCTTTTTTACGGAACTCTAAAAACTATTGAAACAACTCTGATGATTTGTGTGTTTGAGCGCGCTAATCTCAAAAGTGGTTTAACCGATTTGGATTTGCGCTTGTCATAATAATATGTATTGTGGTGAACCTCGCTTGACATTTAGGTAGTGTTTATTTTATTTCAATCGGTTCACAAATAAAAAAGTTATATTAGTTTAAAGAAAATCCACAATAACCGTAATATACGCGAGCGAAGCGGCAGCCAAAAGCTAGTATAAATATATGTATTTCTAATTATCTAATAATATGTTATAAAGATATAACGTTTGTGATATTTTAGAGGGTAGGTAATCTCTGGATCTACTGAATACATTTTGGAAAATTATTTCCCAAAAGAAAGTCACATTTATTTGAGAGTGAGGCATTATGCCTATGTCGTAGGCCATACCTACTCATATTAACCCGGAAATGGTTACCGCAATATCCGACATACACGCGGGCAGAGCTGCCGGCAAAAGCTAATGTAATAAAAATAAGTTCACAAAAACTCTATATAAGCATAACTACATTTATCAACCTACTTCAAATATTTACTGACTTACCTAAGTTAATCGGATAACCTTCTTGAATACAAACATAAACAAAGTAACATGAATTACATTCACACGTCGCTGTTAAAAGCATCGATAAATAATCAGATAGCCTAGTTTGTTGCAACCAACGGCCTACTGACTCGGAGTGTGGGAGTCAAACGCAGGCAAAGCTCCGGCGAGATATGTTGTGGTTTATGTTTTTCGGAGTAGTGTTGTGTCCGGCCTTTGGCGCGAATACTAGGCCGCATATTGTTATCATCTTGGCTGATGATTTGGTAAGTAAGCACCTACTTAAATAATTAAGTTAATTGTTTTTGTCTTTTCGGCCAATGTTTAGTTCAAATTCAAAAGGTAGAGAAGTCATCAATTATAAGTAATGTTTTTTTTTTATAAATTCCAATTTTAAAATATTACAAACGCATTTAACACTGAACTCTGAAGTGTTAGCTTAAAACTTAGTTATTATGTACCTAGCTATAAAAAAAAATTAAAAAAAAACAATGAATGCTTTAATCCCTACTTCCCTACTGATATTATAAATGCGAAAGTAACTCTGTCTGTCTGTCTGTCACGTCTACGCCTAAACCGCTTAATTGATTTTGATGAATTTTGGTACTCAAATAGTTTAGAACCTGAGAAAGGACATAGGCTACTTTTTACCGCGATAACCGACATACACGCGGGCGGAGCCGCTGGCTAAAGCTAATAGTATTATAAATATGACTGCAGGTTTGTTACGCTTTCACACGGAAACTACTTAACCGATCATCATGAAACTTTGTACACATATTCTTGGAGGTATTAGAAATAACATAGGATACTTATCTACTGATATAGATACTGATCAAGAGGTCTCGGGTTCGATTCCCGGGTCGGACCAAATATTATTTGTGTGATTCACAAATACTTGTTTCGGAGTCTGGGTGTTTTCTATGTATAATATGTATGTATTTACAAAATAAAGTATGTTTATGTATTTATATCAGTTGTCTAGTACCCATAACACAAGCTCTGCTTAGCTTTGGACTAGATGATGTTGTGTGTCAGACAGGGCCGGATTTACCATATAAGCTGAAAAAGCTGAAGCTTGGGGCGGCAGAATTAGAGGGGCGGCAAAATGGCCCAAAAACTAAACTGGTACAGAAAAAAACCTTTTTTCAGGCAACCAACCAAAAGGAGTATAAATCCTGTGTCGCGGTGGGCTCTACAAACATACATAAAACTAACACAGAGAACACCTAGACTTAGGACAACAATTTGTGAATTGCACAAAGTGTTTTCCCGTAGGAATCCGACGACACTATGCGCAGTAGAATGCAGCGTGACGACCACTTAAAACACCTTTTTTTTGACGTGTGAAAACCCCCTCGGGCCGTCACGCTACCGGAGTTTGCAATAGCATCGAACAGACTAAAACCTAATGGTATGCCACTCTGCAACTGAAATAGCAGGGGTCCAAGGAACCTGTTATTACGCCCTCTGAACCTCTCACAGTGCTTCCTCTCACTGAAGCGGGTGCCATCAATTGCTTATCTCTCCATGGCGACGTACGGCATACGTGGACGTCGCCTCCACTGAAGCCTGAAGGCCACTGAAGCGGATAGAGGAGAAAATTCCGTCCATTTGCGGCCACACTCAGGGTAGCATGACCATGGCAAAGGTCGCAGAAGGTTGCAACCGCGGTAACCGTATATGGCTCAAACCACCAATATCCTCTGGGGTCACCAGAGGCGTGCCATATTTTGGGCGGTCACAGCCGCCGCCCACACCAGTACCATAGACCAGACAACTCCCGTGTACAGTTGTCTCGTCGCGACATTGGCTCCACCCAAATTGGGCAAAAGTCATTCAAGTGCGGAGGCAGTGTCGACCAGCTTCGGAGCAAGCTGTCGGAAGTGCTCGTCAAAGAGCCACCTACCGATCATGCCCAGATAACCAACACGACCTAGACAGGTCTTGTCGATACCCCGCCGCTGCCGACCAAGTACTGCCAACTCTTGGATATAT
This sequence comes from Phragmatobia fuliginosa, assembly GCA_932526445.1. Classification (NCBI taxonomy): domain Eukaryota; kingdom Metazoa; phylum Arthropoda; class Insecta; order Lepidoptera; family Erebidae; genus Phragmatobia; species Phragmatobia fuliginosa. The sequence continues at coordinate 22,419,688 of OW052063.1, read as the reverse complement.
TGACGTTGACAGGTGCAGGTTAGATCATAGAGGCCTATCTGCGTGACAGGACGGTGAAGTTTGTGGATCGGAACGGGGTGGAGAATCGAAGGGAAGTGTAATGCAGGGTTCCTCAGAGCTCTGTATTGGGCCCATCATTATGTAACCTCGCATACGATGCGGTCCTTCGCACTAGTCTGCCCTCTGGCCTAAGTGTCGTCTGCTATGCGGACGGTACCCTAATACTGGCCAGAGGGTCACGCTTCGAGGAAGTGCTTCTGCTCACCGAGCAGGGAGTGGCTTGTATTGTGGAAAAGATTCGTGAGCTGGGCCTAAGAGTGGTGCCTCGGAAAACTGAGGTGATTTGTTTCTATAGCCTACGTAAGCGCCAGGAACTAACCAGCTCGCGCTTCCGAGTAGGTGATACTGAAGTCCGGGTGGGCCAGTACATAAGCCAAATCCTGGACAGTCGGTGGAGCTTCGAAGAGCAATCTCGGGGATCAAGTGAAGAAGTTCGCTGACTCTACATGAGCGTCGTGCGATCCATGGTCCTCTATGAGGCACACGTCTGGTCTAAGGACCTGGCGGGTTCCTCCCGCTGTAAGGCTCAACTTAGGAGTCTGCAGCGGCTGATGGCCATTTGGATCGACCGTATGATCATGAGCCTAAAATACTACGGCAGAACGCACACACGCACTTGGAGGGCACGGCTCGAAACACAGGGCTGTGCGAGCCAACGCGCTGTTAGAGCCGTTATGCCAAGCTTCAAATCTTCGATAGAGACGTCCGACTGTGTCACCTACCGATTGACTCAGATACTCACCGGACATGGTTGTTTCGGTGAGTATCTGAATAGAGTCGGACGTGAGGTTACGGCACAATGCAATGAATGCGGGTCCGAAGGGGACTCCGCCCAGCATACGCTAGAGGACTGGGAGTGGGAGTCCAAGCGTCGAGGCCTGGTCGGGAAGATTGGACGAACCTTGTCACCGCCAGCATTGATGGCGGCAATGCTGGCCAGTGATGAAGGGTGGGAGGCCGCGGTCTCCTTTTGTGAGAATGTAATGCTCCAGAAGGAGTTCGCAGAGCGGGATCGGGATCTCTAGTCCCCAATCGTTGCCTAAGAGTTGTTGCGGCTCCATCTTGGGAAAATGTGACCACTGCAAGCGACTCGAGCAGGCGACCCCCGGTGCGGCTGAAGGGTTTCGTCTGGGGCGGGTTGGTGTTCCGCCTTTTACTGTGTAAAACGGTGAGAGGCGCGATATCATCCTGCCCCAAGGGTAATTTATTGATTACCCTGAGATGTACCCCAATCATGGGGTAAGGCAGTGGGGACTCCAGAAGTCGCTGATTCGTTCCTGGAGCTCCTCCCGACTGCCAAGGTAGGCCGCCGTGGGGTTTAGTGGGTAAACCGGTTCGCCGGGAGTCCCATACACACCTTCCGTCTCCTCCACGGAGCGTATGGTGCGAAAAGCATTTCCCGCGAAAAAAAAATGGTGCATGGTTAGCAGTATCGGGCCTTACTTACCCATCTTCCTTAGCTTACCAAACCTTATAAGTAGTGCAGTAAAAACAAGCTTTGCTTAGATTAAAAAAAACAAAAGTTATAAAAATTATCTAGTAGCTAAATTTTTTTTCCTAAAGAAAGGAATTAACTCAATTGTAAAAAGTGTATCTAATTTTAGGAGTCAGTAGGGGCGGCAAAAATTTTAAAGCTTTGGGGCGGCAAATGTGTAAATCCAGCACTGGTGTCAGATGTCCAAAATACTTATTTATTATTATTAAAAAAATCACGAGTAACGACACGGAGCGAAACCAGTGTAAAAAAATAGTTACTCCTTATTTTTTATGACTATACCTATCTAGTGAAAGTCCCGTCAAAATCGATCAAACAGACTGGCAGCCAAAAAATTTTTTTTTTTTTTTTTTTATATAAGTAGCGAACATATATATACTTTCACATGTATTCAGATAAAAAATATTACAAACAGACACTTTTATTTATTTGTTAAGTTTTTTTTATTAATTTTATAAGATGAGTAATCTATTATAATTTTTTTTGTAAATTATATCTCTTCAATGGATCTATAGTAAGATTACTATAGACAAAAAAAATACTGGCACAAAAAAGGTATACACATTTTGTTAAGAAAATCAGCGTTGCAGGAAATCGGTCAGGGCTTCAATTCAACTGTACCCGGTTGTTAGTTTCTGTTATAAATATTTAACTGTGCCAGTGCATGTCGTTAGTTTTTTATGATAAATACTAACTGCACTTAATATCCCGCCAACTCTGCGCTTAGATTCACTCCAGAACGCACGGCAATATAAATACCTACCATAGTCAATCATTTTTCTTTTATTTCAATAAGGCGACAAAATTCGAAAACTGTATTTTTTTTTTAAGTGACAACTCTGCCTGATGGTAGGTAAGCTTGAGTAGAATCCGAGAGTGAGAACTGGGGGCTAAGAAATGTTACCTCCATGGCAGTCCTCTATCGCTTACTTAGTGGACAGTGTTCTGAAGAGTTGTTCCAACTATTACCCTCTTCCTCTACAGGACAACACTTACAGGTCTGGGAAGCCACCCCTTCAGAGTAGTTGACATATTACGATCTCGAACTAAACGGTTCGGCTCTTCCTTCCTGTACCGAGCAATTAAGACCTGGAACTCTCTACCTGCCCTTTTGGAACTTTCCCTCCCTCTATGAGCCCGGGGATTCAAGCGGGGCGTGTAAAAGCATCTTACTAAGCCGCCATAGTGTGGGCCAAGCCAGCACAAGTTGTCATAATTATAAACTTTGTTCGACGTTTCTCATAGGTCTATTTTTTACACATCTTAGCTCCGATGTCTACGGAATGTGTTCGGAAAACATGGAGAACATGAAGTTTTACAGTTTCGTAGTAGGATTCCGTAGTTCATGACTCGGAACCCTAAAACTGAACAGTTAATCTGTAAGGCAGATTTCGTTCGTTCGTCGCCTCCTCGCTCCTCCTGCTCGCCGTTAAACAGAATAAACTTTGAATCATCATCATCAGCCTATCGCAGTCCACTGCTGGACATAGCCTTTCCAATCGCACGCCACTTAGTTCGATCCTTGGCTACTCGCATCCAGCTCCTGGCAGCCGTCTTGAGCAATTCATCACTCCACCTTGGCTGTGGAGAGGGCTAGGCCCGGCGTTTCTCTAAGAAATCGTGATAGAAACGAAGTAATCCGGCAGAGAACTAAAGTTATCGACATAGCCCACAGGATTAGCAAGCTAAAGTTTCAATTGGCCTGCCATATTAGCCGCAGAACCGACAACCGTTTGGGTAAACATGTTCTTGAGTGGAGACCGAGTCTCAGCAAACGTAGTGTAGGAGGTCCACAGGCAAACTTTGAATGCAAAGGGTCATGTGTTTTATGTGTTCTAACTCTTCGATAAAGTGCTACAATTATATCATGACAAATATTTTTGCATAGTCTGCTCAGCATGGTGGAAAGCTTAAGCAGAATCCAAGAGTGGTGGCCACCATCCTCGTTACCAATTACCAATGTGGACAATGCAACACGGTGACCCACACTATGGCGGCCTAGTCAGATGCTTCTTCACGCCCCGCTTGAAGGACCCGGGATCATAGTAGGAAAGGAAACACATGAGTTGGTAGTGAGTTCCAATTTTTTAGCAGAGGAAGGAAGAGCCGTATCGTATCGAACCACTGCTTTGGGAAAAATAGGAAATCTAATTTTCTCGACATTATTGGTCAAGGAGAATTTATTTACTTTTCGTTTTTTTTATAACTTAGTCGTCTTGATTTAAATTTAACTATTATTTACTGTCATTTCATCAGCTACCTAAACTTAATCAAGTCACTGAAAAGACTATGCATTTACGGGTCTTGACTTACTTCACAAATGTTTATGACCCAATCATTTGAACGGCCATTTCTCCTGATACCTACATGAAACCTGTTTCTATTGTCGAGTACATATACCTACATAGACACTTGTTCATTGATAAGATATGCTTGTTGACACGTTTTTTAAATTCCATTCTTGTATTTATATTTGTTACATATTATTTATCAAATTCTAGTTACACATCTAAGCATTACCTACTCATTTTTAGGGTTCCGTAGCCAAATGGCAAAAAACGGAACCCTTATAGATTCGTCAAGTCTGTCTGTCTGTCTGTCTGTCTGTCTGTCTGTCTGTCTGTCTGTCTGTCCGTCCGTATGTCACAGCCAATTATTTCCGAAACTATAAGAGCTATACTGTTGAAATTTTGTCAGTCGATGTATTCTGTGAACCGCATTAAGATTTTTACATAAAAATTGAAAAAAAACAATACATTTTGGGGGTCCCCATACATGGAACTGAAACTCAAAAAATTTTTTTTCATCAAACCCATCCGTGTGGGGTATCTACGGATAGGTGTTCAAAAATGATGTAGAGGTTTCTAATATCATTTTTTTCTAAACTGAATAGTTTGCGCGAGAGACACTTCCAAAGTGGAAAAATGTGTGTCCCCCCCCCTCTAACTTCTAAAATAAGAGAGTGATAAAACTAAAAAAAATATATGTTGTACATTACCATGCAAACTACCAACGAAAATTGGTTTGAACGAAATCTAGTGAGTAGTTTTTTTTTAATACGTTATAAATCGTAACACGCAATTTACCTTTCATCCAATCAATACACTAGTATAAAAACATCGATCAAAGTTACAACGAACTACAAGAACTTTTATATGATGTTACTAGCTGATACGGAACCCTTCATGGGCGAGACCGACTCGCACTTGGCCGCTTTTTTTATGGTTCCGAAGATTATGACCCGCAACTCATAAAGTTTCCTCATGTTCATCCGTCCGTCCGTCCTCGACTTAACGTCAAAACTTTGCATGGTTATGAGTTTTTATTACGTCGAAAAGATGCTAAAGTAAAATCACAAAAAAAATATTTTTTGAGGAACCTCACTTACACATAGTGGGGTTGAATTTTCTCGCATTTACCCTATCGTGTGGGATATCATTAGATAGGTCTTTTAAAAACATTATCATATACATAGGTTTCGTATCCATTTGCGAGTTATTTAACTATAAAGGCCATTTTTTTAAATAGGGCGTATTCCCACTCTCTAAAAGCTAAACAGTTGACTCAAAAATTCTGAAAAATTCACTAAAATAGTATTAGTGAAATTTAAAGGAAAACTACAACGGCTCAGATAACTTTGTTAGTTCAGAAGTTATAGAGCCCTAACTTGTAAAATAAATTTACTTGGACATCAAAAGTAATGAATAATATGAACCCTATTTTATGCGTAGCCTGACGCGCACTTGGCCGATTTTATGTTTCACACAATGCTAATGAAAATATAAACTATTTTTTTATTCTATTAACTAAGCATATTCCTATGTCGCGGAAACTTCACAAACATACTTAAGTACTTACATAAAACGGACACAAAGAATGTCTAGACTCGGATTTGGTCATAAATGAATGCACTTGTGTTTAAGTTCAAATAAGTATATATTAGCAGGGCTTTTTATACCAAATACTAGGTAGAGCTTGAGCTACCAGTTTCACCTGTTATTACATGGGGTATAAAAATGAGCTTACGTCCTATTCTCATTTCTACTGAATGAACACATAAAATTTCTGAAGCGATGAAGTCGTTTCGGAGGAGTATGGCAACTATTATTGTGTCACGAGATTTCTATTTTGATATCTATATATCTATAAATAATACTTCACAATTATAATAAACATGTACATGTTTAGGAATATTTTTTTGGTGTTAAAATTAGGTTAAGGGTATTCATAGCCTGGTCACTTAGCACGGGTCACTGTCGGCTCACGTAATCGTACGTAACGTAAAATCGTATGTCAGACACATAAGTTACTTTACTTTATATATATAAGATATATTTACAAAAAATGCTTATAATGTTATATCAGTTGTAAGCAGTTTGGGACTAGACGGCGCTGTGTGTTAGATGACTGTTATTATATTAAATATGTAAGCATTATTAGTTTATTACATAACTTAATTAATTTAACATTTAAGGTAATATTAAGGTTCGTGCGTCCCAAATTGTTTGTATATTGCGTGAAATGGGTGAAACGAATCAACAACCCTGACCTCGGCACGCCGAGACGGCGCCACTCATATCCTAGTTGGGATTAATCCAAGAAAATATGCCTAGTCATGCTTATCTATTTTTCCTAAGAGGTCGGAGGGTGAGGAAAGAGGGTAGGCTTATATTTTTGATGATTTATGAAAATTGTTATATAGGGCAGTTGCGTTTTCTCATAATAATATCATTTTTATTCGAGTTTTTCATCTTGTAATTGATCCCAAGCAGCTAATTCTACCTTTATATTTACATACATATTTAAATAGTTATGGCCTAGTGGCTTAAGTGGCCGCCACGCCGCTTCCTACTACGCCAAGTGGGTTCAAATCCCACGTAGGACAACACTTTGTGTGATTCACAATTTGTTGTTCTGAGTCTGGGTGTTCTTTGTGTCCGTTTCATGTATGTGTGTAAAGTCCCCCGCGACACAGGAATTTATATTCCTAATGCGGGAGTTGTCTTTTTAAGAACAGAACAGAAAAAAAAGTGACTACTCTGCCTGATGTAAAGCATGACCAAGCAAACAAGCTGCATCTGTGTGCCAGTAGGTCACGTTCTCATTGCGGGCTCTCTATAGGCTTAAGAACTTTCTGCCAGTAAAAACTAAGGTAATGCTAATCCAGACCCTAATATTCCCATTAATCGACTATGGTGATGTGTGCTACTTAACATCGCAGGGCGCAGCTAGTAAATTTAACTATTTTAATTGTAGAATGATTGTCTTGTTTTGTATTGATACTCCATTTGGAATAATGTTTTAAGAATATGTATATGTAGTGTAACATTTGTTTATGACCGCGCTATATTGCTCAATGTAGTAACTCCTTAGAAATAATGGAATAGTTCGCCAATTACTGAAATATAAAATTATTTCATTTTTAATAGTGAGACTGACATGTGTCGTCATTATTGTTCCTAAACTAAACTATCGCTTTGCATTCGCAAAGCGATAGTTTAGTTTACTTCAGGTAAAAAAAATCGTGTCTATTCAGACACGATTTTTTTTACCTGAAGTCGAATTGTGTTTCAATTTTCAATCAGCAAGCCATGTCCCACTGCTGGGGTCGGGTCTCCTATACCATATGATTAATACGTAACTCTTTCTTACTATCACGTTCATCATCAAAAATAACAGTCTATATAGTGCACTGCTGAATGTTACTTATCTCATTCGAAACTAAGGGTATGGGCCACACGCTGACCGTTCTTTTATGTCAACTTTTAGTCTCTTTACGTTGTTCTATTGTCATCAGCAGTTTGCTCCCTTCATCAACAGCCTTTAACAGTCCACTACTGGACAATGGCCTCTCCTTTGAAAGGAGGTTTTGGCCTACTATACCACGCTGGTCAGACGGGTTGGTAAAGGGTTTGTTTCAAGTTTTTCCTTTCTTGGCAGTCATGTTAGCTGCTTATTTTGTGCCTTTAGTCGCCTCTTACGACACCCATGGAATGAATAGGGGTGGTGACACTTTGTATTCTTAATCCGTCAAAACACGGACACGGTTTGGTCCCCTAATGGGAGGGTAACCTAACAACGTTACCCAAGGCAGGATTCGGAGTGGCAACACTCCCGTATTATATACATAGAAAATATGTTTGTTTTTTCTAGGGCTTCAACGATGTGGGTTTTCACGGCTCCAATCAGATCCCAACCCCCAACATCGATGCTCTGGCCTACTCCGGAATGATACTCCAAAATTACTACGTAACGCCGATCTGCACGCCTTCCAGGTCCGCGCTCATGACGGGCAAATATCCTATTCATACTGGTGAGAAAAAATACTGATTCATTATTTCTAAATTAGTTAAAAAAAACAATACAAGTTTTAAAATCATACTAAATACTCAAATTATGCTAGTTAGTAATTTCACACATAATAACCATTTAAAATTTGCATATTTTGCAAAATAATGGCGAAATATGTCAAAAAATTCTAACACCTATTTTTAGGATTATATAGTCTTTTTAGGGTTCCGAAATTCATAACTCGGAACCCTTATAGATTCGTCATGTCCGTCTGTCCGTCCGTCCGTCCGTCCGTCCGTCCGTCCGTCCGTCCGTCCGTCCGTCCTCGACTTATCGTCCAAACGGTAAGTGCTAGAAAGATGAAAGTTTGCATGAATACGTGTTGTAATTACGTCGACAAAGTGCTACAATAAAATTATGAAAAATAATTTTATTTGGGGTACCTCCCCTACACGTAAAGTGGGGATGATTTTTTTTTCTCGAGGCTACCCCATCGTGTGGGGTATCATTAGATAGGTCTTTTAAAAACAATAAAGGGTTTTCTAGACGATTTTTTGATTTAGGTATCCGTTTGCGAGATATTTCACTTTAAAGGGCACTTTTTTGTAAAAACAGGGCGTCCCCCCCCCTCTAAAAGTTAAACGGCTGGCTCAAAAAATCTGAAAAAAATCGTGATGGTGGTCCATCTAATGAACTTCGAAGGAAAACTATAACCGATTAGATGACTCTCTTAGTTCAGGAGTTATAAAGGCTTATATGGTAAAATGCGCTCACTTGGAAAACGTCATACAAAATTAACGTATTAATACGTAAACATAACAATTATCTATTGGATACGATTTTAAATCCACATACCATTATAGGTGACTGAGAAACCCTTTCCTGTGCGTGGCCTGACACGCACTTGGCCGATTTTTTTACATATAAAAGAAGGAGCAAACGGTGGGGGGAGGTGAAGAGTACTTACTTACATATTTCTCTTGAAGGTCATATCAGTCCAGAAATAGCGCAAATTTATTCAGGCTCAATAAAGAACTCTTACAGTTTTGCTGTGTTCGTTTGTCTGTGCTTTCTGTACAAAAATCTCCAAGGTCCAAAAAGCTACATGGTGATAATATAGTGATAAATGAAAATCTTAAAAAAAGTAGTTTACCACCCTTTCCTACTAGTAAAAGTTACAACTACAAATTTAGACAAAAAAATGTAATCCCTAAGATTGAAAATTAAAAAATGTAGATTAATATGCATATTTCATTTTAATTATTAGAAAATTGAAGTGCAGTTAAAGGTTATCAATCCTATGGCAAAGAAATGGGACAAACATAACGTAATAAATACGGTGTCTGATAAGAATAATGATGCGTATGACTGACGGCCCCTTTGTTCTAGTGGTCAGTGACCCTAGACGTGAGATCGATTCCCAACCAAAAATTGGATATTAATATGTATAATACGATATCATTTATTTATGATAGATGTATAGGTATAATATATATGTATTTTATTTTGAAAGATGAATCAGGGATTCATAGCACAGGGTATCAGAGTTCGAACTCACTTGAAATGCAACTATTTAAACACTGTTAAGATGAGTATTCACCTTTGAAAAAGTACTTATCATTTTTGAAGGATTGTTTTTTTTATTTTTATTTTTTTATTTATGAAGGTATGATACCAGCATCATTTAAAAGCCTCTTCTTACTCTTAGCAATAAGTTGGTACATATATTTTTAATGGTGACCAGAAGAATCGACCGCGCAAAAAGCATCCACCGCGTCGAAGAAATCATTTCAAGAAATAGTACTCGTGCGTTGCTCTGTCATACGCAACTGATAGATTTTTTTTTTTTTTTTTATTTATTGTTATAAAAAAGTTACACATTCCAAGCAACAATCCGATGCCGCACAAACTCATTCGAGTTTTTCTGTGCATCGGTATCATCATCAATACATATAAATTTACTTACATACTTTATGAATTTAATTACAACAATTTATTAATTACTAATATTATGAACTACAAAAAAAAACTTCAATTACATCACAACAATAACCAAAAAAAAGTTAAGAACTTACAAAACATTTTAATATGTCCTATCAATTACAAGTTTTAGAGGGTATTCATTGATATTTCTTCATACAATAATGATTAAATACCCACCCAGGTCACTTAATAAATGACTGCTACCGAACACAACCAATCACCCATAGTGTATTATCTATGCAATCACCGGCGACCAGCGCTTGGCACATTTCTATCTCACTCCGTACAGAATTAAATAACTCGGTATACAGAGTGATTCATTTCCGCGAAGTGAAACAATAATGCACTTTGATGATTAGTATTACATATTAGAAAGATGACAAAACCGCGAAAACTGAGGCTATGTATGAGTATGCATGTTTATTGACGTGAGAGAGAATTATGAGTCATCCCTACTTCAAAATATTATAAATGCGAAAGTAACTGTCTGTCTGTCTGTTACCTTTCACGCCTAAACCACTGAACCGATTTTGATGAAATTAGGTATGAAGATAGAACTGAACTTGGGAAAGGACATAGACTACTTTTTACCGCGATAACCGACATAGACACGGGCTGAGCCGCGGGCGTAAGCTAATGTGTTATATTTTGCAAGAAATACTGTTTTAATTTACTTTTAATATTTTTTGGAGTAAGTTGTTCCTTCAGTGCTACCTGTAACTTATTAATTAGAGAAGGAATGACATATGCCAATTTTCTTTTACCATAGTTATTGGTGTATTTAGGCAAAATTAGGTAGTTTTTCAAAGTATGTATATATATATCGAGGCGACCGCATCATCCGCGCCGAATTTTATGACGTCATCCAAATTCGTCTAGGATTTCTAGGGTTCTTCCAGATGCGGACGATTCGACGCGGGTAAGTGTGCGAGGTTTCATGAGATTTAATATAAAGAATTCTAAAATTCGTTTCGTTCAGCTCGTTCGACGTGTTCGCCTCTGATAAGTGTGCGATTACCTTAAATGTATTTTTAAATTGACATTGTTGAAAAATTACCATTTATCAACACTTGATTTAGTAATGGATAAGGTGACAAGGTTGCGTGACACGCCCGTGCTTAGGAGAGCACGTTAAGCCGTCAATCCCGGTTGTCATATGTGCCTATCGTTATTGGGAAGTCAGTGCTCTCAAATATACTGACAACTAGTTCAACCTTCGAATTTCAGTGAGACCTTAGGGTTGCAGAACTCCGAAGCCAGTCGCTCCGTGTAAATACTGAAATATCAGGTAAAACCGGTTGAACTAGTAAGCCGACCCAAAACATATGGGAAATAAAGGCTAGGAAGAAGAAGTGTGACAAAGTTCTAACTGAGGTATGGAAAGAAGTCTTCATCTCCACGCCACGCTGTGACGTTGGCTGATACAGCTAGTCGCCAACAGGAGTACTAGATTCGTGTCGGTATAAGGTATCTTTACATGGCAAGTCGAGTCTGCTTTGTCGAGTTACCATATATAAACATATTAATACTTTGCTAGCCATATAAGCCAACAAAAATAGAATCGGATACGGTGCTGATGATAATATTGAGATATTGTCGTCAGCACCGTATCAGGACTCAACATTCAAGGACAGAACCACAGTTCTTACTGCCTTGTTGATCTACTTTAGTGGTCAGCGTATGCGGCTGCTAATCAAGAGGTTTCGGGTTCGATTCCCGGGCCAAATGTTTGTGTGAACCGTTAATATTTGTTTCGGAGTTTGGGTGTTTTTCCATGTATAATATGTATGTATTTACAAAAAAAATGTTTATGTATTTATATTATTTGTCTAGTATCCATTATACAAGCTCTGCTTAGTTTGGGACTGGATGGCGTTGTGTGTAAGATGCCCGACATATTTATTATTTATTTATTATTAAATAATAGTTGAGTCCCGCGGCGTTACCCGAGATTATTGTTGCAAATAGCGATTAATCGGTCAAGGCATTCCTGAGATTATCCGGAACAAACAGAAAAAAAAACTAATTAGATTTTTTGGTGTTAGTACCAAATATTCTACATAATCATGCCAAAGTACTTCACTCTACCTGATGCACAGTAGAGTTATCTTGTATCAATCTCTAAAACTGTTCCGTTACTGACTGACTGACAGACAACGCACAGCCGAAATAACTTGTTGCATAAAGCTGAAATTTGAAAAAGGCAATCAAAGCTATGCTTAGAAAAACACGTAGGTGAAGCCGCGAGCAAAAGCTAGTAAGATATATAAAAAGAATAAAACGGTAAATAATAGTTTAAAAAATTAACATTGATTTAATAATAGTACTTTCTCTATCCACAGGAATGCAGCATACCGTTATCTTTGGCACAGAACCCTGGGGCCTGCCTCTCTCCGAAAAGCTATTGCCTCAATACTTGAAAGATTTGGGTTATAAAACCCACCTAGTTGGTAAATGGCATCTCGGCAATTACAAAAAGGAATATCTACCATTGCATCGAGGGTACGTATTGTATTTTAAATGTTTTTGTATTCTAAATACTATTAAAACACAAACATGTGTGGCGACTTCCACATACAGCGCAAGCGACAAACATACAACAGCGTCATCTACCGAACATACACTGAACCACGAAGAAACACGTAATGAACTGTACGGAGTAACTACTAATCCTAAATCGCGATAGAGATTCTCGTACCGATTATTATAATAATATACAACATCCCAACAACAACTGTTGGACACGATCACCTCGCCTTCTCTGAGTATCCTCCCTTTGTGATGGAGGAACATGATTCCGGTTCCTCCACAGTGGCAACACCCGTTCCTCTACACACGAAACTGCCGATTGACTCCTTAATTCACACAGTTGATACGCATTCAATTTCACCGTTCCTGCTTTATAAAAGCAATACTTATAACTCTGTTCACGATCTTTTCTGTATTAATGTATGTAGAGGACAACAACAACTGCAAGTAACGTCTGTCTAGAAAAAGTTTTAAACTCTAAGGAATAATTCAATTTGAGTAACTCCCTTAATCAGTCAGTGGGTAATAGGTCCAGCCGTTCCAAAGCGTAGCTGTTCGTTAGTCTCGCTAATTGGTATAGCTTTTCTAGTATTTTACAGATTCGACAGTCATCTCGGTTTTTGGACGGGCAAGATCGATATGTACGATCACACTAACATGGAGAAAGGATCGTGGGGATATGACTTAAGAAGGGGTACGTACGTGTCTTCTCCTCATTATTATTAAAAAATTAAACACAAAATTCTTTCGTTACCATATGAAACTAAACAGAAATAGCACAGAAATCAAATGTACCTATAATTGTGTATGTATTTTTACTTTATAAACAAGCCTCGGTTTTTCTTGTATCAATAGAATAATAACCGCGTTGAAACTTTGCGGTGCGATGCTAGTCTAAAATAACAAAAAAAAACGACTTCAAAGAAAAACTATTCCAATACCCAAATCGCAACAGGTATGATACAAATATCATACCTAATTCCTTTCATTCTTTCCTTTCATATCGGTTTCCTTATCATGAGAACACGTGGGAGGTACCAGCTTCTAAATAAAAAAAGAATGATCAAAATCGGTTCACCCAATCGAAAGTTCTGTGGTAACAAACATAAAAAATCGGCCAAGTGCGAGTCGGACTCGCCCATGAAGGGTTCCGTATCAACAAGTAACATTATATAAAAGTTCTTGTAGTTCGTTGATTAAATGAAAGGTAATGCCAGGGCACAGCACAACATCCGCTCTCCTGAAGGTGACTGGTGACATTCGGACGGCAATTGAGAACTCCAAAGTAACCGTGTTAGCTTTGATTGACTTCTCAAATGCTTTTAACACCGTCAGTCATGATGTCCTCCTGTCGATCCTTTCGTATCATATGATGTCACCTGATGAATTGGAATGGTTCTCTTCTTATCTTCGAGGGCGCCAGCAGTCTGTTCGAGTTGACGAATCCACCTCCACATGGTGTGAACTTGACTCCGGTGTCTCTCAAGGCGGCATTCTCTCTCCACTGTTATTTTCTATTTTAATAATCTTATCACTAAACATCTTCAGTGTGCGTACCATCTTTATGCCGATGACTTACAACTGTATCACCACGCTGCAGTAGACAACATTACAGAGGCTATTACTATGATAAACCAAGATCTAGATGCTATTAGTGATTGGTCTAATAGATTCGGCTTGACTGTAAATCCTCAAAAGTGCCAAGCTATCATCTTAGGCAGTCAGCGTATGATCAAAAGGCTAGATCCAAATATACTGCCATCTATATTATTTAATGGATCAATAATTTCTTTAAGCTCTGCCGTAAAAGATTTGGGTCTATTTATCGATAGTAGCCTTAGTTGGCAAACACAAGCTACCAGTGTTAGTCAGAAAGTTACGGGAACCCTGCGCACGTTATACCGACTTAAAAACCTCCTTCCGCCCAAAATTAAAACTATGCTGGTGCAAACCTTAATTCTACCCATCTTGGATTATGGTGATGTGTGCTTCTACGACCTGAATGCAGAGCTACTCAACAAATACGACCGACTTCTGAACAACTGCATTCGATTCGTTTTTAATCTCCGTAAATACGATCATATCTTCTCCTTTCGCCGTGAATTAAACTGGCTCCCTATTCGTCAGCGTCGCCACCTGCGAGCCCTAACGACTCTCTACACTATTCTCAACTCTCCTAACTCGCCTACCTACCCGACTTCTTCCTTCCACTTCCTAGGTTCCAATCATGACAGAACCCTCCGCTCCACAAGTAGCCTCCTTCTGTCATGCCCCTCTCACACTACATCATGCGTTCATACTTCCTTCATAGTTCAATCTGTCCTTCTCTGGAATGCCCTTCCCAAGGAAATCAGAATGGCACCAAGTCGTGACTCCTTCAAGGCCAGAGTGCGGGCTCTCCTTGCTCAGAGTATTGCAGAATCATCACAAACCTGACATATATGTATATTAGTAAGTATATATGTATGTATATGAATGTATCTATATATTGTATGTATTTATATATATATTGTATGTATGAGTTTATGTATTTTCTATGAATAAATCATCATATTTCATTCTTTTTTTCCATTATCTTTCTTAACTTTAAATTCTTTCACTTCGTTTCACTATTTCTAACCAAAGTGCACCTTCACGATAATTTCTGCACCACTCACGGTAGACTGGTAGAGAATGCCTTTGGCTTAAGTCCGCCATTGTACTCTCAGTGCATAAAGTTTTTAAATAAAAAAATAAATAAAAATAAATTGCTGTTTACGCTTTTTGACATATTAAAAAAAAACTACTTACTAGATCTCGTTCAAACCAATTTTCGTTGGTAGTTTACATAGTAATGTACAACATATTTTTTTTTTAGTTTTATCACTCTCTTATTTTAGAAGTTAGAGGGGGGGGGGACACACATTTTTCCACTTTGGAAGTGTCTCTCGCGTTTTTCAGTTTAGAAAAAAATGATATTAGAAACCTCAACATCAATTTTGAACACCTATCCATAGATACCCCACACGTATGAGTTTGATGAAAAAAAAATTTTTAACTTCCAGTTCCAAGTATGGGGACCCCCAAAATGTATTGTTTTTTGTCCATGTTTATATGAAAATCTTAATGCGGTTCACAAATTACATCTACTTACCAAATTTCAACAGTATAGCTCTTGTAGTTTCGAAAAAAAGTGGCTGTGACATACGGACAGACAGACAGACAGACAGACAGACAGACTTGACGAATCTATAAGGGTTCCGTTTTTTGCCATTTGGCACCGGAACTCTAAAAAAAGTACAAATTGGCCTAAGTTACTCCTATTGTTATCAGTTTATCAGCTATCTGCCTGTTTCATGTAATATAACCAGAACAGACAGACAGGAAACGTATAAAAAATTATTTTGGTGATGTACTTAGGTACCGTAGATTTATACTTTCATATACTTTTGAATTTGAATTGAATTTACAAACATACACCTCAATTTAATCTATTTTTACCTATAGGTACATGTCTCCACTTAAATTAATTGTGTATTCTTACTTTATAAATATAGTTACCTATCAACGCAGAAAGCGGAAATGTCATATTACTTTCTCGAAATATCCAATTTTGCCCAGCAAAAAAACCATTTCAAAAATTAATTGCTCGTAAATTATTACAATAGTTCAGAACTCCAAATATTTTTTCTTAATGTTTACACATAAAATGTATAGAATGAAATGTAGGCATATACTTATTATCCAATTTTTATCGATGACTCAAAAGCTTGTCAATTACTAAACAAAGTAGAAAATGGTATTAAACTGTTTTGTCTTTATCCATATCGTGTTCATTTATATCAGTACATTGAAATAAATTGTTGCAATTTGTTGTAGTTGAGTGATAAGATAGTATACAATCGATAATAATAATTAAGATGCAACACTCACTCATGCAGAATACAAATATTTTTGTCATTTTTTTTTTTAGGTTTTGCAGTGGCTGATGATCTTTTTGGCCAGTACGCAACAGACATTTTTACAAAGGAAGCTGTTAGGGTAAGCAAAGAAGTCTCCTGGCCGCTTTTACCTAAGTCCCCTAAATTTAAATTAAATGGGTCACTTAGAGATAATTAGATACCGATTAGTGATATTTTTGTTTTCATCATAATTAATTGGTGGACAACAAAACGCTCTGATGTCTTTTATAAATTTAGGGGTTATATACGTAAGGGGGCTACTAGTAAGGAGACGGGTTAAATAGCACTCCTTATCATAGGTTCAGAATGAATGAAACGATTTAAAACTCTTGTTTTGAAAACTATTAATATCTAAGTTTTCAGTACATAAACACAAATATTAAATATAAATATACTCAATTGAAATAGTATCTGTGTTTTATTTGCTTGCTTATGTAGTTAAAAACATAAACAATGACAGAAGTTTAAAGAACAATTAAATAAACAACGTTATTCTTAATTAGTATGAAACCAGAAAATAGTTTTATCAAAACCAGCCAATAGAAGCAATGACAATAGTTTAAAAAAAAAAGTATATGTTATTCCAAATTATATTCATTAAAATTAGCCATTTATAGACATTTTTCAAAAATTGGCATATTTACACATAAGGGGTCATGGTTCGATTCCCGGAGCGGGCCAAAGAGTGTTATTGAGTTTTTAACTTCTTGAAGACTTCTTCCGAAAATCGACAAGCTTTTATCACCAAATGTTTCCATTCGTATAAATAAATGAGAACTTAATAAAGATTTTAAAGCGGTTCACTACATTAAATGTAATTTATTTACAGTTAATAAAAGTCCACAACGACAGTGACCCCATGTTTCTAATGGTGTCCCACTCAGCGGTGCACAGTGGCAACCCTTATGAGTTTATCAGAGCACCAGATGACCTCGTTCAGAACTTCTCCAGTATTGAAGACTACCAACGGCGGAAATTCGCTGGTAAGTGATACATAATATTATATAAAATAATAAATCGCTTTACGTTATTGCAAGACATTTTTATTAGTGGTCAAGTTTACTACCACTGCAGTAACTAATATCTTTCATGAGACAGTGATCTGCAATGCTGCCAGTCTTTTGGGAAGCCTACTAGTAGGCGATGATGTGGGGGAATTAGAGTATTCCTGTTTTTTCGAACTATGAAATGCCTTAAAATTCCTTTGATATAATCAAAATTATTCAAAACTGATTGATGTCTACCTATTTACCTACCTACCTGTTTGCTGTTTGCTCACATCGCTACATCTGTTACAGAAACTAAAATTCAAAATTTTCATTTTCATATGATGGTGCTAATTCTGTTGAAATGTGAAACTAAAATTTATCTAAAATTATTTAAACTTTAGATAAATTTTAGTTTCACAGTTAAACTAAAACAGTTTCACTAAAATGAGAGTAAAATGCTATGCTATGCTTTTTTAGTACGTATGTATTTAGATAATTTGGTGTGATATATCTTATTTTAGTCAATCTTTGTCATTTGATAGCACAAATCTCTTTTTAGTGATTTTTGGTTTAGAGGGTTTAGAACAATTAGAATAAGCACTATTATATTTAAACATGTATCCATACTTAGTCATAAAATCAACGGGACTTAAAAAGTCACCAACTCATAACGTCCCACTGCTGAGCTCGGGCCTTCAAAAAATTAAACTTATAAATGATACCTGTTTAAACTGACAGCTGTGATGTCAAAACTCGACACGTCTGTGGGCAAGGTGGTGAACTCGCTCAGGAAAAACGGCATGTTGGAGAACTCTATTATTTTGTTCAGCACCGACAACGGAGGGGCCGCTGCAGGGTTCAATAATAACGCCGCCTCCAATTATCCGCTGAGAGGGGTAAGGCTCAGTAATTATGAAAACTCATATTTTGTTCTTTCTAAAAGCCCTTTCATCATCATCATCATCATCCACAGCCTTTAACAGTCCACTGCTGGACGTAGGCCTCCTAGGAGAGGCCTGAAAGCCCTTTGCGCACTAGAAATATTGAGAACAATAATGACTTTGCAAACATACATGAAACAAATACAAAGGAGAACCATAAGCTTTAGGAAATTCGTTGTAATCAAGGAGTATGTATTTATATTGGGAGAGCTTCAAAATGAGATCCGAGTTGGAAACCAGATTCTAATCATTCGTTTCTAAAGTTGTAGAGGGGAATGTTTTGTTTACACTATTTGTGGCTTAAATTGTGAACTCCAAGCAACTGGCAGGTGGACTATACTGCGGTTACTGTTGAAATTTTGAGTATTTTATTGTAAATATATTATATATTTAATTTTATACATTCTAGGTATTTTATATATATATAAATATATATTATTATTATTATTTATTTTTACTGTTCAGATTTTTATAAATAGTTTATGAACTCTGATAGTGATGAGTTTTACTCACTCGGTAGTGATGACAATGACAGTTTTGCTAGTATTTCTTCGCTGGCTGATACACTTCAGCGACAATTTTCCGATGTCCCGCGAAATTTCAATGTTATACATATAAATGCGCAAAGTATTCCGGCTCATTTCCCCGATATGCTGACAAACTTTGATTGTAAGGATATACACGCTATTCTTGTTTCGGAATCGTGGCTTAAGCCTTGTCTTCCTTCGTCCACTTATTCTCTGCCTGGTTACACACTCATAAGAAATGATCGAACAGTGGGTGCTGGTGGTGGGGTTGCTATTTATCTCCGACAATACATACCGCATAAAGTGGTTAGTATATCTCCTCAGCCACTCCCACTAAACGCTGGTGAACACTTGTTCGTAGAAGTTGAGTTGCACCACTCAAAACTATTATTAGGGGTTTACTACTGTCCATCCTTACGTGTCAACTTTTTTTTCTCCTTCGAGAATATCTTACAACCTTTTTTACCACTGTATACTCAAGCTATTATTATGGGTGACTTTAACACTTGCCTACTGAAAAATGACTCTCGTTCCACAGCACTACTCTCCATTGTAGAATCTAACAACCTTTCCCTTCTTCCTCTTAACGCCACCCATAATTTTCCTAACTGCAAACCCTCTCTTCTTGATCTAATTCTTATTTCGTCAGGCGATCGCGTTGCCAAACATGGACAGTGCGCTGCAGACGAATTTTCTTATCATGATCTCCTTTTTCTCTCATACAAAACCCGCCCTCCTAAGGCAAAGTCGAGACTTCTGTTACAGCGCAATTTTGCTGATATAGATCTTGAGCTTCTTAGACAGGATGCAGAGAAGATCGATTGGGTCCCTCTCCTGTCAGCATCATCCGTTGATGAAATGACAGAGATATTTAACAACAATTTAATAGCTCTGTATGACGTACACGCACCGGTTCGCCACGTTAAGATGAGACATTTACCTTCTCCCTGGCTTACAGATGAAATAAAAAAAAATATTAAGTGCAAAGCAGCAGCAAAATCTAAATTTAAAGCAAGACCTACAGACTACAACAAAGAAAAATACTTAAATTTGCGAAATCACTGCAATAAGGTGTGTAGGAATGCACAACGCCAATATATTCATAGCTCCGTTCAAAACAGTGATCCAGCTAAAGTCTGGAAATTTCTCAGGTCATTAGGGATTGGAAAACAGCGTCAAGAGTTATCCTGTAACCATCTTGATATTAATTTACTAAATCAACATTTCTCTGCTTCGTCTGAATTTAATAAGACAACCAAAATTAACACTCTACACTATCTTTCGACACTTCCAATTCCCGACTACCCTCCGCTAGTTCTTAGTCAAGTGGCTGCTTGTGATGTTGAGAAGAGTATTCGGTCCATAACATCTAATGCTACTGGCTCTGATTCCATCAGATGTAACATGGTCCTCCTTATCCTTGATCAAATTTTACCCATAATCACCCGTATCTTAAATGAATCCATCATTGGCGGCGTATTTCCATCCAAATGGAAAGAAGCGCAGATTATTCCCTTACCTAAGAATCGTAACCCCATATCCTATTCCGAATATCGACCTATATCGATCTTACCTTTCCTTTCCAAAGTCCTTGAACGCCTTATCCATAACCAGCTCAACTCATTCCTTTGTAAAAATAACCTCCATAACCCATTCCAATCTGGTTTCCGCCCCGGCCATAGCACAACCACAGCTGTCGTTAATATAACGGACGATATTAGGGCAGGTATGGAGAATGGAAAACTCACTGTACTATGTCTATTAGATTTTAGCAACGCTTTCAATACAGTTGACTACGACGTTCTCCTTGCCATACTAAACTCTCTCAACATATCTCCATCAGCTGTTGACTGGTTTCGTAGTTACCTGTTTGGCCGCCGGCAGCGTACCCGCCTTGATGACAACTACTCCACTTGGCTGAATACATCGGCTGGTGTGCCACAGGGTGGCGTTTTATCCCCTCTGCTATTTTCTATTTTTATTAATACTATCACTAACAATCTTCTTTCTTCCTACCACCTGCACGCAGACGATTTGCAAATTTACTTTCAAACCAAGCTAAATGAGCTGCCACTGGGTATCGATGCCATAAATAGAGATCTTAGCAATATATTTAGATGGACAACAATGTATGGACTCAAAGTTAACCCCAGTAAGACACAAGTTACAATCATTGGCAGCTCCAGACTTATGGCAAAGATTGACTGGCCTGTACTACCACAAGTATCTTTCGAAGGAGTCATAATCCCTATCAGTGACACAGTTAAAAACTTAGGGATATACATCGACAAAACCCTCTCTTGGAACACTCAATTACAAAATGTTAGTCGAAAACTATTCGCCTCTGCAGCCTGTTTAAAAAGACTACGCAATTTCCTTCCAACTCCCACTAAAATTGAGCTTGCACAATCGATTCTGCTATCGATTCTCGACTATGCCGATGTCAGCTATCTCGACCTAAACGAGGACCAACTTGATAAACTTGAGAGACTTCAGAATTTTTGCATCAGATTCATTTTTGGTTTACGCAAATATGATCATACTAGCTTTCACCCGCGGCTACGCCCGCGCCTATGTCGGTTATCGCGTTAAAAAGTAGCCCATGCCCTCTCTCAAGTTTACACTATCTGGCTGGGTAAATAATTTAATTTTAAGCGGTGCAGTGGTTATTAGGTTTATCGCGATCAGACAGACAGACGCGGCGGAGGACTTTATTTTATAGCTAGCCTCGCCCCGCGGGTTCACCCGCGTGGTTATAGAAAAATTGTGATAATAATTATTAGAATGTATCTATTTTATTTTTTCATAAATTCTTCTATTCAGAACTGAGACAAATCCAACAAATTAAAATCATGAGTTGTCCAGTTACGTGTTAAAACAACTGTTATCTATATTAAGTAATGTATGTAAATAATTTTAACAAAAAGGAACCGACTTCAATGAAAAACTATTCCCTCGATTTCCTTGGGATCCCATCATCAGATCCCGATATGGTGACAATGGGACCACCTGTAAGCTACGCCCATTCCAATGTAAAAAGAATTTTTGAAATCGGTTCATAAACGACGAAATTATCGCTGAACATACATACAAAAAAAAAAAAGATTCCGACGAATTGAGAACCTCCTCCTTTTTTTTGAAGTCGGTTAATGAAACAAATTTTGGTATATTTATGATGAAAACGCTACTGTATCTTTAATTTGTAAGGATAATTTGGTTTGTTTAGTTAGATTTAGGTATTGTAAAATACCCCTATAAACTTTCTCTTTCTTTAAAAAAGACAACTCCCGCATTAAGAATATAAATTCCTGTGTCGCGGGGGACTTTACAAACATACATGAAACGGACACAAAGAACACCCAGACTCAGAACAACAAATTGTGAATCACACAAAGTGTTATCCCACGTGGGATTTGAACCCACGACACTTGGCGCAGTAGGAAGCGGCGTGGCGACCGCTTATACCACTAGGCCAACCGTGCAGCAGCAAACTATGTTAAAAGATTTATTTTGTTGTGCATAAACATGCAAATTTTTCGATTTAGAAACGCGTGAGCAAGCAACGTAGAGTTGGCCGTGGGAAAAACATGGTGTGCCCAAATGTATGCCCGCTACCTTTAAGGTTTGACCCTGCGACTTGTTGATAGTCATTGAAAATGCAACTTTTAATGGGAACTGCAGACGTTTAAAGTTAAATGGCAAATTATTGGGAATCATTGGAATACGCGATATAAGAACATTGTCTCCCTTGCATTCTCCAGTCAAGATTGTAGCCTTCACAATATGTCTACCTAGTTCAGTGACTCGCAACCGGGTACCGTTCCATAATCTTGGCGCATCCAAGTTTCGCATTAACAAAACGGGTACATCTACTTTTAATTCCAGCTTATGTGATGGCACTCCAGATAGCTCCAAAGAGTTTAAAAACTCTACTGGGTAGCTCGTAGTGTCGTCGGATGACATGGCTGTGTCGATGGATTTATATACTGACATTTCGCCGGTTATTTGGTCCAATTTTTTTTATTTATTTTTGCAACAGTCTCATTTCTTGGTGCCAGTATAGTTCTATCATATAGCCACTTTTCGTCAAGAATATGTTGCTGCAGATTCGGAAAAACTTGATCAATGAGTTGATCGGCTTCCGACTCCACGACATGGCAAAATTGGTTTGTGAAAAGTACCATACCTTCTTGGTCGGCGTGTAGGCGGCCTTCACCATGCATTAATCTTGTCTGCTGCAGTAGCTCTTTCGGTAACAGGTAAAGTCTGTCTGAAATCTCCTGCCAATAGCACAACCACACCACCCATCAATCTCTGATTGCTTTGAATGTCTTGTAGACAGCGATCAAGCGCTTCGATGGCACGTTTGTGTGACATTGTGCATTCGTCCCATATAATCAGTTTACATTGCTGCAACCGAGCGCCGCGGGCACTGCTCTTACTAATGTTGCACGTTGGGGTTTCTTCACTCGCCAGATTAAGAGGTAATTTAAAAACCGAGTGTGCAGTCCGTCCACCACTCAGTAATGTAGCAGCGATTCCGGAGGACGCCACTGCTAATGCAACATTGCGATCCTGACGAATTTTTGCTAGAAGAAAATTAAGCAAAAATGTTTTGCTGTACCCCCCGGGGCATCGAGAAAGAAAAGGTCAAAGCCGCCTTAACCAAGGTCAACGCGTTGTAATATTTTTTTATATATATCTTTTTGCTCGAGTAGCAGGTGTGGTTTAGTTTCGCGTATCTGAGCATCTTATAAGGCGGTATCGTAGCTTAGTTCTTTGATCAAATCAGTCGACAGCTCGGTCGGTCGGTCAATTTCTTCCCGGAAATTGTTATGATTTTATCCTCAATAAGTGTCAGTACTTCATTCAAACATATCGTTGATTTCATCCAACCTTTCAAATCTGTGGAAGATATCTTCTACTAATGCACTTATATATTTTTAAATTATCCATTTACAAACCATCATTATGGTTGCTAAGCAAGTGTGTTATGCCTAGCAACCTGTGAACTTTTGACAGGAGATAAACAGTGATACATTTTGACATCTACGATTTAGTATATTTTTATAATAACCTAGCTTTAGCCCGTTTATCTCGATTATTGAAGTAAAAAGTAGCCTATGTGTTATTCTGATATATAAGCTATGTTACAGTAAAGTTTCATCCAAATCCGTTCAGTAGTTTTTGCGTGAAAGAGCAACAAACATACACACATACACACATACACACATACACACATACACACATACTCACAAACTTTCACGTTTATAATATTAGTAGGATAGGATTAGTAGGATATCCGAATTTCGCACTAAACTCAAGTGGCTCCCAATTCGATTTCGCCGGAATACTCATATCCTCTCTCTACTATACAATGTCTTATTTAACCCTACAACTCCTACCTATTTGAAGAAAAGATTTACCTTTGTTCATGACACACACACACGATGCTTAAGGTCATCGGAAAATCGAACTTTAGAAATTCCAACGCACTCGACAACATTCACTGATAAATCCTTTACAGTGCAAGCTGCACGCCTGTGGAATGCCTTACCGGAGGCTGTAAAGCAGGCACAATCGCTGAATACTTTTAAGAGACTCGTCAAGGATCACTACCTATCTCTGTAACAACTATGAGCTGTCGGAATATGTATGTTTATGTATGTATTCATATGTATAATATGTATGTATGTAGGCGCATGAGTGTATGTATATATATGAGTATTAGGAAACTCTAAATGTGCACCGCTAACTACAATTACCTTTAAGTATAGTCCATTTTAAGGTTGCCTGGAAGAAATCGCAGTCTGCGATAAGGCCGCCCATTGTACCACTGTATTTTTTGTATTATGGTGTGCAATAAAGAGTATCTATCTATCTATCTATCTATCTACCTCTATAACGTATGAAAATATAGATTTTGATTGTGAACAGGTGAAGAATACTCTATGGGAAGGTGGCGTGCGTGGAGCGGGGCTGCTCTGGATCGGGAAGGACGTCAGTGCTGCAGGAAATCCCGCGCAACACTCGCGCGTGGCGACACAACGCTTACAGATCGCGGACTGGCTTCCCACCCTGTATAATGCTGCTGGAGGAGACGTTAGGTTTGGCACTACTTTTATTGTCCTTGAACTGCCTCGTTGGTGTAGCGGCTAACAACTGCCGATCAAGGGTTTTAGAGGTTTGTTAATATCTTCTGTGCAGTTGACTAGTCTCAATTAAGACTGGCTGCCGTGATCGACATCGGCTAGGCTAATACAACTTCTTAATTAGTTTAGCATCACCATAAAGAACTTTTGATAGCAGTCTGTCTGAACATAATAATATGTTTTTCTATAGAAAGGCGTTTTACTATATCACACTATAGTAGGTCAAAACCGAGTTAAACCCCAAAATATAGTTTTCATTCCAGTGCTGGTGTTCTGCATAACTAAGCTCTTATCAGTTCATCGTGCCTGTTTAATAATAGTTTTATTCAACCTTTTAGCATTAATGTTAAAAGGTTGAATAAAGCTTTCTTGCAAAAAATTCGTATTTGTCTGTGTATTTAAGTATCAGTTATTTTTAATTTGATTGAGAATGTCGTCATTACAGCGTTTTTAAAAATCTGGACGGAATGGATCTGTGGAATGCACTATCACGGAATAAAGAATCAAGTAGAACAAGCATAGTGCACAATATTGACGATATCTGGGGTAGTGCCGCCATTACAGTCGGTAAATGGAAAATTTTAAAAGGTAGGTACATAATCTGAATTATTTTTTGATAATTTTAAACAATTTCATATTTAGTCACATTTTTTTTCTACATTTTTGTTAGGTTTGCTTTGAAAACATGCTTCTTTAGCTACTATGTTATTATTTACCAGTCTCTAAAAGCATAATGTAAGTTTTACCATAAATTAAGAAACTATTTTCCATATTCTAGGCACTAACTACGGCGGCGATTGGGACGACTGGTACGGGCCCAGTGGGAGGGAAGGAACATACAACATGAATTTAGTATTGAAGAGTGAAGCTGGCGTTGCTATCAGCGACATAGGAATGATGCCATCTAAAGACAAAATGGCTGAAATTAGGTAGAAAATTTTAACAACCTAGTTATTATCCTCATCTTTCTCAAGATTTCAGAGCTAAATGCTAATTTGAATTTTCCAGGGATGAAGCCACAGTAAGATGTAATGAGAGTATTCCAATAGTTCAATGCAAGCCGTTAAAAGCGCCTTGTATTTACGACATCGAAGAAGATCCTTGCGAACGACAGAACTTGGCAGAAAGGTGAGTGAACAATATAGTTTAGTACATTTAGGTACCTACTTCCTTCAATAAAATATCAATGAAGACTAAACTCCATATAATATTGACAAGCAGTTCTCCAAAAATAAATGTACACGTCTATTTATATACCTACTGTACTAGCTTTTCCCCGCGGCTCTGTCAACGGGTTTATTTAGTTATAGCGTAAAGAGAGATTCATGCTGAATTCATATGAAGCTACTCACGAGTTTAATAATTTACTAGGATTTTTTTTGCACTGTTCTTACGTGCGAAAATAGCTGAAAATATACCGTACCAAGTTTTTAAACAATTTTTTTATTAAATTTCGCAGATTTCCTAACGTGCTGCAAAGAATGCTGACTGAGCTAGACAAGGTGAACAAAACAGCGGTCCCTCCCAACAACAAGGACATCGAACCCAGAGCAGACCCCAAGTACTGGGGCCGAGTGTTTACTAATTTCGGCGACTACCTACATTTAAGTGCGCCGTGTCTTTGTTAGATGCAGACTAATCGATATTTACTTGTGTACATAAGACCACTACATACAAATATAAATATTGACTGTTAATTAGAGCTAGTAGAAGAATGACTGGTTATAGAAAATGAAGTTTGAAATATGAAGTAGGTACCCTATATTTAAATTAGCCGATGCATTTTGCATAAACAACTACCTTAAAATAGACCTGTCTAAATAGACAGGTACCTAGGTAGGTTTAAACTTAATTTTCGTGTCAAAGATTTTGCAATGCAAAATAAAAGAAGGCACTAAAATCAGCTACAATGATCGTCGTACCTGAAAAAAGTTTTGTAAACCCGGGGATAGATTTCGTAAACGCTTAGGATAGTTTTGCAGTGCATTTAATAACATCATCATCATCAGCCACTATCGCAGTCCACTGTTGGACATAGGCCTCTCCAAGCTTTCAATATTTCGTACTGAATTGTGCCAAATTTAAATATTTTAGATAAAAACTAATTCAAGATATCGCGTTACACAAGGCCTATAAAATTATAGATCTACCTATATCCTTTTTTGTTAGTAATCCGTCCATATTTACGTGAATTCTCTAAGATCCTGATGTTGGTAAGTTGAGACTGGAATGCCCACTTTTTCATTGGTTCCATGACAATTTTAACTAACCTACCATAAAGTACCTACCTACTAATATTATAAGCAAGGTGTTTTGTATAGCTAGATTTTAAGCCTCAGGAACATACAAACAAGTTAAAATGGGAAACTAATAAAGGGGCTTAGCATACTAAGCCTCACTCACTAAACTCACAAGTTCTTACAAAGTTCGACATAATAGTCACATTGGGAAATAAAGCACCAGATAAACTCACACTAGGCCTTCTGAGACCAGCGCAATGTGATCTGTATCTATTCATACGTTCATCACACAAATATTTCGAAAGCGGAGGAAATAATGCCTGCTCCCTCTCGGTTTTTGATGTCAAATGTCTAGTGGGGAGGGTCAGACGACCTGTGCTGGCATCGTGTCGTCATACTATTCGAAAGTAAATGTATTTTGTATGGAGATGTGTAGCCATGTTATTTTTTCACGCTGGTTATATTATCCAAGTGATTTTTTATTTATTGTGCAAAACAGCATCGATTTCTGCCAGACGTACCGCAACAGCATTTTTTTTCTGATGAACTACCTGAATATCAGAGAGATATACATACGGATATTGATTTTTTCTTTTGAAGATATGTTACGACTTAATCGTAATATTTCTTCAAAACGTAAAAAAAAATCCTAAATCTCGTATCCTACTAAAACGTTGCTTGTGTTTAAAAAATAATGAAGTGTTTAAATATAATATGTGTAAACTGTAAACCGGTTGTAACCAAGTACCTTAGGGCATAATAAAACTATTTTAAATTATTTATTTATGTAGCATTAAGTACTTTTAGTCGTTTAACAAAATAATTTCTTGAAGTACATTTTAAAATTGGGTTAACTTGCTATTATAAGCTTAAAATTGTTTAATCATAGACATATAAGAAAACACTAATAGAGAAAGTGCCTACAAAAAATTAATAAGTTTTATTTCAATTAGTGTTATCCACATTTTGCAGATTTTCGAAATGACTCGTGTGAAGTAATGTGGCAAGTAATTTAAATTAATTTTAATAGAACAATACAGTACAGTGGGGCTAAATGGAACATATATTTCTTGAAACAGATGTTTACAAAAACGAAAGTTACTGTATCAACATTTAGAATATTAGTTTTGATAGTTTTCATATTTGTCTTTAAGTAGCTACTAAAACTGTACGTTTTCTGTGAATAGATCTATAGATATATTACTTTAAATGTATGGTTCCAAATCTCACATTGATGGGGGGGGTTATTTGGTATCTGAACTGACTGCTTTGGATTTACTCAATTTTTATAACAGTTTCGAAAATAAACCTTAAGGCGATACTTGGAAAACCTAAATTGATAGACAGTCTTGAGTTTTCTTCAACATCACTTTTTCAATAAGCTATTAATAATGTGAAAATATACCATTGCAAATTTATCATAATGAAAGTCTATCGCTTCTTTGGGGTTATTTGGAATCTCATGTAAAATTATAATAAATGCGTTCCTACTAAAGATGCGATACTAAAGATGATTTAAGGCGAAGTCAACAGTAAATTGATTAATAAAAAAATAGTAGCGAAATGATAGGTTGGTTTATCGCCGATAAGACATTAAAGAAAATTATACTAAGATTATATTCTTTTTGGTCTAGTGGTTAGCGCATGCTATGCTTTATTTCCCCCGGGCGGCGGAGGCGCGCATGCCTGCGTCTCATGCCGCCCTGAGAGTGGCCGCGGATGGGCGGGACAGTAGAGGCCAACCGCGAGGGGGCGGCGTCCGCGTGTACCGGACGTTGCCTAATTAGAGAGTCAAGGTTGAGATGGTGCCCGCAACAGTGCGGGCAGGCGCCGGGAGGAGTCCAGAAGGAAATCCCCTCCCTGGACTCCTTCTAATACACAGGCGCAGAGAGGGTCACACCGTGTGGTTTTAGTCGGTTCGAGTCCGACACACCACCCCGCCGTAACCCCCGACGGGGTGACGGTCCGCGGGGATTTCTTTAAAAAAAAAAATGCTATGCTTTATTTTATTTTCCAATGTGTCTGATCACATCAGAATCGATGCTATAATTACAACATAATCTAGTCCCAAAGTAAGCAGAGCTTGTGTTATGGGTACTAAACAACTGATATAAATACATAAACATACTTTTTTTTGTTAATACATACATATTATACATAGAAAAACACCCAGACTCCGAAACAAATATTTGTGGATTACACAAATATTTGGTCTGACCCGGGAATCGAACCCGAGACCTGTTGATCAGCAGCCGCATACGCTAACCACTAGACCAACAAGGCAGTCAAGGGTCGTGTGGAGGGATTTCTTATCTCTTGTAAAATTTCTTTAATTGTTGTAAACTCTGCGTTTTGAATATTTTTTGCAAAGATAGAATTTGTTGTGGCAAACGTGACTTAGGTCGCTCTGAATTAACGGGATATAAGCCAGATTTACTGAACCCGGCAATGATGTTGCTGGAGCTCGAACCCTTTTCTGTTAGCTTTAGTAATTTGCTTATTTAACAATATTGAAAATGAACTTTTTTTCTGTGCTAGCACGTCACGCCATTTTTTTAAAAGTGTGTAAAATGCAACGTCTATCGGCTTAAAACACTTGAAATCAAACCAGCTTCTTATTGACCTGTTGTACTTTGTACATAATTTTATAATAAATTTAGAAACAACTTACCCTTAATTCAGTTAAAATCATCAGTTGGGGCTATTTGAAACGATGAATAAAAACCATAGCAATGTTTGACAAGCTTTAAAGGGGCTATTTAAAACTAAGTTTCAATTAGCCCCAAAACCGAAACCAAAAAGCCCCATTTAGAAAAATCGAAGAACACTGCAGACAGGAAAGACATAGAAAAAAGCAAGTTGAATCCCTGTAATGTCAATGAAATTTTCCCAATATATTTCACTCTATACATACCTTTCTAGATTTAGAGTTTCAGACGAAAGTTTTTGAACCATGAAATACCCCAAAATTTTAGCTATTTTCAATTAACGCACTACTCAACGGACATCGACGCTGTCTGTAAAAATTCTAGTACATGTCGTTTCCTACACGTTTCGTACAAATTTCCTACTATTAGCAGATAATAAAGTACATGTGATCAAAACTTTTAATTCCGAAATTCCAAATAACCCCGTGATATCCAAATAACCCCAGTTTACGGTACTTTTCTTAGATCCTAAATGAAAATAAAAGAATGAAAATTTACAATCACATATTACTTGAATAAAATTCTTACTTATACAATTTCTTTAATAGCAGAAAAAAGAAATTATTAAGGATTGATATCATGGAACGTAGTTTTACAAAACCATTAGTTCTTATCCCGCATTTTTACTAGTATTATTTGAACTTTTTTTCTGAATGGGTATATTTTGATTTATGGATCAATTACAAAAAAAATGATCCGAAATAAAAACTTAAATCCACAAACACAAAAAAAATGATCCGAAATAAAAAGTTAAATCCTAGAACTTCTCCCAAACTGAAATTTATTGTACTTTCAAATCTAATAAATTAGTGTTTGTATTATTATTCCAACACGAGAACACTAAACATATAAATATTCTTTATTGGCTCTTGCTCTTTTAGTTCTTAATCCTGTTCGCCTGGACCGATCCGATTTCCTTTTTTCAGCTTTTTTACCAATTTCTTCCACATTGACAGGATTGTGACGGCCACTTAAGGGGAGGCCAGTTTCCTCCTCAACATTAGACATTATTACATCTCTGTACTCCTTGAGAGTTTCATCTTGGACGACTTGAACGGGCTCTGGTTCAGGCTCGACAATTTTGCCCAATGTGGTAGCATCTTGGAGGTTAATCTTCTCCATAGGGCTTAGGACTTCGCCCACGGGGTCATGTTGGCTGCCTTGGGACAAGGTCTCGGCAATTAAACGATCCACGATATTTGGTTCTATATTTTGGAAATATTTGGACATGACTTGTTTCAGTCGTTCTGGAACTATTTGATGTGGAGCTGTTACACTGTAAACAGTTTAAAAATACATAAAAGTTGATATTTAAATTCCTTTAACCACCACAAAAAGCAAAAGCGTGGTCACCATACTTAGTTTTGATTTGAAACCTAAATTTGTATTTATGTGAACGGACCTATACATAATCAGCCCATAGCAGTCAACTGTGGACATAGTACCTATACTATGCAGTTTATAAGTTCATAAACAATATTTTTTATTAGATTTTAGCATCAAGAGGTCTCGGGTTCAAATCCCGGGTCGGGTCAAAAAAGTGTTTTTGGATTTTTTTTAGAAAATTCCTAATAGCAGCCCGGAGTTTGGAAGTTTGGCGAAGATTCACGCCCGTGTAATTCTACTTTCTGACGTTTCGAACGAGTCTACCCGTGATACGAACGGCATAACCCGTTCGAAACGTCGGAAAGTAGAAAGTATCACCTTTCTAATTTAAGCAATATCAGTTTAGCAGTATCTACAGACAGACAATTTGCTTAATCTTGCTGTGGAGGTCAAAAGAATATTGTATGCTTATTCCAGTTTTATTTACATACATTCTCAACTATCCTGGACAGTTAACAAGAATGTGTTAGTATCTAATAGTGATGGTAACTCACTCTGTTGGGTCGTCTGTGTGTATGATGGCGTGCGAGTGCAGCAGCTTCATGAGCTTGGAGGCGTTTATGTCGGAGAGCTGGAACTGGTCCGCGAGCTGAACGCTCGACACCGCTCCCAAGGCCAAGCACCACTCCAGGGTACGACGGAAGATGCACAGGCACTGTGCACATGCCCAGTTACAAATATCTTATAATTTACATTAATTGGTGAAAAAGGAAATAAAATTCTTTTTTTACAACTTTTTTAATATTGAAGCCTACCAAAGTAACTTCTCTGCCTGATGGATAGCATGAGTAGAATCTAGGAGTATGGGTCACCATACTCATGGCGGCCTGGTCAGATGTTTCTGCATCATTCTCCCAGCTTCCGGAGTCCGTGAAAATGATGCAGAATGATTGGGTCTCCGGTCTCACACTCACCAACGAATTACGACTGCAAGAACGCTGTCATTATTAGGATGGTTTACTGTGAGGGTCGTACTGCCCCGGTCGAGCCGGCCTAAAATTAAGTTTGAGTAGTTGAAGTGTTAATTATTCCGCTACGACGTTTTCTGCTGCACTGAGTATTGTGAATATAATCCCACATGGGACAACACTTCGTGAGATCTGCAAATTGTTCAGGATCTGGGTATCTTTTGTATCTATTCCATGTATGTTTGTTGTGGTTTTTTTGTATATGTCTACTCTGCCTGATGGAAATCATGAGTAGAATGTAAGAACTGTGAACCCACACTATGGCGGCTTAGTGAGATAGATGCTTCTGCATCATTCGGCATCCGGTCTCACACTCGGAAACGAAACACGACACTGTCATTTTAGGTCAGTCTTCTATGCGAGGGTATTATCTTCTTGGTTGAATCGGCCCGTATAAGCTGAAAACACTGTGATTCTAATAATCTGCAAGCAGTTTCTACTTAGTCCAACAAGTCCAAAGCTCATAATTCTGCAAGTATTTATTCAAAACCGTTTTTTTTTAAATATTTATTTCAGACATCTTACACAACGCCATCTAGTCCCAAACTAAACAAATCTTGTATTATATATATATATAAAACTGAGAAATACATTTATATACTTTTTGTAAATACATTCATATTATACACAGAAAACACACAAACTCCGAAATTAAGAATAATAATAAAATAATTAGAGCAGTGTGGTGAGACATACCTCTCTCTTGTGCACTCCGAGTGCAGCGAGTCGTTGATCGGTGGGGTCCCGGGAGGGGTCCGCGTCAGAGCACTCCGTACAGCAGTGGCGCGTAATGAGTTCGGCCCTCTCGCGGGTTATCCCATAACAAGCTGCGTGCTGTTGCGTGTTGCAGTACCTTACCAATTAAATTAAAAATTATTCCACAGATTGAAACGAAAATGTTTTGTGGGCACACAAACAAAACATGACGCCGCTCCCTCGCGGCTGGCCTCTAAAGCGGATGGAAAATTCGTCCCGCCCACCCGCGGCTACACTCAGGGCGGCGGATCGGGTCCAAGTGGAGGTAGCCTGCTCCGCCGCCTCCTTCTGTGAGATTACGTCCTCGCAGAAGGTTGCGACCGCGGTAAAACAACTGTCGCTACCGGCCATGGAGTGTACTACGGCCGGTAGCGAGAGATCCTCTGCGATGATTGCAGTGAGTGGCCGACGCTGCGTCGCCCATGCGGGCCAAATCGCCAGCGTTGGCATGGCCGAGTCCTCACTGCAGTCGCACTGGTGGCAGGCGGGACTCGGTTCCCTCCTAGCGACCGAGTGCAGGTACTTTCCGAAGCAACCGTGCCCGCTACCGCCCTGCCCACTCGGCGATGACCAGCTGGAGAGCCTCCACGGCGGCCAAGCCAGCGCGTGGAGTCTCCAGCCGGAACGACCATCTAGCCATGGTGGCTCGGCGAGCGGCTTCACGTCACTCGCGTATGTCTTCGGGCGGAGGGGGAAATCCGCTCTACGCCCGAAAGTCAGCCACTCGCGGATAAATTTCGGCGAGCACCTCGGCCTCCAAATCCCACGGTGGTGTTCCGGCCAAGGCGCACGCCGCCTCGGTGGACACCTTGCGGTATCCGCGTCTCAAGGCACCATCTCGGTCCTCGTACATGACGCTACGCTCCTCTAAATAGTCTGCCACCAGCCGCCTCAGGTACTATGGCACTCCGTGATAGCGGAGCGCTTTCCTGAAGCAGCTGAAAGGCAGAGTTTTAACACCACTCCGCCGCAGCTCACTGCGTCCTCGGTCACGGCTCTAAGGTGCATCACGGCATCGATCGTCGAACGCCCCTCTCAGAAACCGAACTGGGCGTCCGACAGATCGGGGCCAACCTCACAGAGATGCCGGACGATGCGGGCAGAGAGTACCCTCTCAAAAAGTTTACCTACCGCGTTCAGCAACACGATAGGCTTATAGACCGCCGTGACCGAATCAGCAGGCCGTCCCGTCTTCCTCGGCAGGACCAGCTTCCAACACTACCAGCGCTCAGGGAAGCGTCCGGACGCCAGGCTAGCGTCCAACACTCTGAGGCTATCCAACATGTAGTCGAGGGCTCGGGCCATCACCCGGGCAGGTATCCCGACCGGCCTGGGCGCAGTGTTCTTGGATCGAATCCGTAAAACAGCCGCCCCCACCTCCGATTCCCTGACGGGCGGAACATGAACATCTCCGGCTGATGCAGCCATCGACGGGGGTGTGTGTTCCGCCCGCTGCAGTAATAGGTCCTAGACCACTTCCTGCAGGAAGCTGGCCTGGAGTCTCTGTAAGGGAGGGGGGCGACGTGCAGAGCTTATAACGCACCGCACGATAAGGGCGACCCCAGGGGTCACGCTCGAGACTCTCCAGCATCTCCTCTCTACTTACATCTTTGTCGTGGCAGATGGCCAGCCTCAGAGTTGTCCGAACTTCTCGGTACTCCTCATGAAGCCGGTCCACCTCCTCACTGAACCCGCGGTGACGTCGCCTACTACGAGTAAGGAACCTCCGGGCACGAACACAGGCCGTACGGAGGTCCGCCAACTCCTGGGACCACCAGTAGACCTCCTTCCTCGGAGCCCACTTTCTACTGCGCTAAGTGTCGTGGGTTCAAATCCCACGTGGAATAACACTTTGTGTGATTTAAAAATTGTTTTTCTGAATCTGGGTGTTCTTTGTGTCCGTTTCATGAATGTTTGTAAAGTTCCCTGCGACACAGAAATTCATATTCCAAATGTCTACTTTGAAAGGAAGAAAGAACTATTGAGAATAAAGCCTAGGAAGAAGAAGAGAAAAATAAATGATTATGTAGAAAACTCACTGGCACGTAAGGAGTCCGTGTATGACATCGTCTGTACCGAACTTATTGCACGCACAAATAATACGCGAATCTGTTGAGTCCGAAATACTCTTCAGACCTGAGCCTGCAATATATAATTATTGTACATCTATAAAAATTCATTCATTCTGATTATAAGCTACATTACTGTAAGGTTTCATCCAAATTTTTTTTTACGTGAAAGAGCAACAAACATACATACATATTACTCACAAACTTTCGCGTTTACAGTATTAGTAGGATAGGTCACCATTCTTTATGCCTACTATAATGTTCGCTGTCTGTTACGTTTTCACGCCTAAACCGTTGAACCAATTTCGATAAATTTTGGTATAGAGATAGATGGAACCTTGGGAAAGGACATAGGGTTTTTACCGCGATAACCATCATACATACCGGCGGAGCCGCGGGTAAATGCTAGTAAGTAATAATAATTTTCTAAATACTTAATGTCTACTTTATAAGTCTGTGGAGGAACGGGAATCGTTCAAAACCACAAAAAAAAAACAAGAGATAAACTGTTCATTTGATAATACATACAGATACTTTAATTTTATTTTACATTCTTTATTATTGTTATTATTTATTATTATTATTATTTTTTACTTTTATATTTGTTTTCATATCTGTTCTGTGATTACCTCAAACTTAAAAATGTTAAATTGAAGATCATTATTAAAGCTGTAGTAATGTACATAGCCGATGGGTAGAGGCGCCGTATGCTGAAGCACAGGTTTCCAACCTAGTTCAGCAACGGAGGCTAGTAATAAGACACAATTTTGTACATAGTTAACATGCAAATGTAATGATCTGATAAACTAATCAAATTGTTAACAATCTTTATTGGACAATAAACTATTATTATTATTATTTATTTGTATAGATTCGAAAGCAAATATGTCTGTCTGTCAGTGTGTCTGTTACGCTTACACAAATAAAATAATGATTAGAAATTAAATATACAGTACTAGCTGTGCCCCGCGGCGTTACCCGCGTATATCATTATGGTTGCTATGCAAGTGTGTTATGCATGGCAACCGATGAAGTTTTGACAGGAGAAAACAGTGATACATTTTGACATCTACGATTTATGTATTTTTATAATCACTTAGCTTTCGCCCGTGTAACTCGATTATTGCAGTAAAAAGTAGCTTATGTGTTATTCTTATATATAAGCTATATTATTGTAAAGTTTAATCCAAATCCGTTCAGTAAATTTTGCGTGAAAGAGGAACAAACATACATACACACATACATACATACTCACAAACTTTCGCGTTTATAATATTAGTAGGATACAATATACAGTACAGAGGTGTGCTTTGATTCTTAGGAAAGGACATAAAGC
Source organism: Phragmatobia fuliginosa (assembly GCA_932526445.1). NCBI lineage: Eukaryota > Metazoa > Arthropoda > Insecta > Lepidoptera > Erebidae > Phragmatobia > Phragmatobia fuliginosa. The sequence continues at coordinate 22,383,317 of OW052063.1, read as the reverse complement.
TGCAAATTGTCGTGTTAGCCAACGCACACTCGAGCAGAGTCATAGGTAAAAGCTACTTAAAAACATATTTTTAGACAAGGTTTAGTTATTATTCGTTAGATTTCGACGAATGCAACTCACCATCAAAATCGTAGCCTTCTCCTTGGGACATAGCTGGCACATTTTGAGAGGGCTGAAAACATTCAACTGTTTTTAAAAATTCTACGGTAATGAGAACATATTAGTATTGTAGTTTGTAAAAAACTCTTAACTCTCCCGTGATGGTTCATTAGGGAGGTACTGGTATACCACCAGTTGCCCCTCTACTTACGGAACATCATCGGAGCCTATCTTTGGGATAGGTCTATGGCCTATATGGGTCGGGACGGCAAAGAACATGTCAGGGAGGTCACGTGTGGGGTTTCCTAGGACCCCTTTTGTATTACGTCGCGAGTGGTAAGATGTCCAAAATATTTATTATTATTTATTTTTATAATGACGAAGTCCTGATGACTAACTTTCTCCCCGGAGTGAGCGTCGTCTGTAACGAAGAATGGGGAACGGCTTCCAAGAAGTTCTGGAGCTTGCCGAGTTAGAGGTGGCTTGTATAGTCCAAAAGATCAGAGGGCAACATCAAATCCGAGGGCTGGGAGGGGAGGGATATGATCGTACTAATATGTACTATGCTTAATCAATTTACCCCTGTGTTTCTGATCAGGCCTGTCTAAAATGAAAGCATTACAAAAATGCTATTTTTAATTTAATTTTAGTTTAAGCTTCGCCATTTAAAACGTTTGCTGGACGAAATTCATTTTTAAGTGTTTTTTAGTTTGAAATGAATTTTAGTTCGGTTTAGGGTTTTCTAACAACAGAATTAATTGGTATCACTATCGTTTGACTAAAATTTGATAGACGTGAATATACCAACTTTAATTATGAGATTAATTACCTCTTTCGCACATCTTTGCGCGTTTAACCATTCAACCAACAACCCATAACGTCCCACTGCTGGGCTCGGGTCTCCTCACAGGTGAGGGTTCAGACCATACGTCCACACACTGGCCGAGTGCGGGTTGGGGACTGGCAAGATATGTTGTGGCTACGTAATCTTGCCGTTGAGTGTTTTTAAGCCGCCCGAATTCCTCTTACTAAGCTTCACGACTGATATCTTATGATAACGACCGGGCCCGACTACTTAACGTGACAACATATGCCACAAACGGTCACCCATCTAAGTCTAACCACGCCGTCGTTGCTTGCTCTCGCTACGAGCGTTCAACCATTCTGTACCTCAGAGGTAGACAATAGTAACTACACATTTTGTTGAAACTGCGTTTATTATACCATTAAAATCGCAAGAACCAGTTCTACATAATGGTAATAAAGCATTTAGTCCTACGTCGCCTATGAAAAGAGATAAACAATGATACAGTTAAATTAATTACTCTGCCTTTATCATAACTTTCTTGAAATTACATTCAAAATTTCACTACGCGCATTTTAGCCTCTTAGCCTCTTAATGTTGTGTACCTGTAAAGCAGGCACCACACTTCGCTATGAGCTATTCGTTATGCGGGTTACTCGCGCGCATACGGCGAAGTGTGGAGAGTATATTCGTTTCGTTCACCATAAAAATGACAATGACACATCTCTGCAACACAAAGCAAAGCATTAAATAAGGCAAATACATTATTTGATGCTTATTTGGCATACCAGTTCGAAATGTGGATGGCATGTTTGTTGTTTGCGCGCTTATCTAATATTTGGGCGAATACGGCGTAAACACATAACGAATAGCGCATAACGAAGTGTGGTGCCTGCATAAGGTACAGCATTATTCAGAAGAAAATAGAAACAAAAAATGTTCCACACTTACTATAGCTTCATTGCTAGATCCGATGGTGGTCCTAATGTAACAACGAGTGGTCAACTTGTGGAACGGAGTCTCCACAAACCCTAACTTGACACTCTCTGGGAGGGTCGGCTCTAAGTGGTCCTGATTCTCTTCTGTGCTAAGAAACCCTGGAGCTTGGTAGCCTTCAGGGGCATCTACAATAGTCATTTTAAGTATTTACCAAATAAAATAGCGTTATGAAGATTATTACTAGTTTCATATTCATATTTTGACTTTTAATAAAATATTTTTTAATAGTCGTAAAATATACCCAAGTATAAATAACCTTTTAAGTCAATTTTGTTTATGATATTATTTTCAAAATTTACATTTGCAAATGGTACTGATATATATTTTTTTTAAATTGTGTCATAGAACAAGCAGTGTGATGTCCGAGTTCAAATGAAAATAAGAGCATGTAAACATTAATAACTCTCTTTGTCAAATCACATCAAATAACACAATTTGAACATACGTTAAAAAATACAACATCATTCACACCACTTTCATTTTTAGAGTTCCGTAGCCAAATGCCAAAAAACGGAACCCTCATAGATTCGTCAAGTCTGTCTGTCTGTCTGTCTGTCCGTCCGTATATCACAGCCACTTTTTTCCGAAACTGAAAGAGCTATAGTATTGAAATTTGGTCAGTAGATCTATTCTGTGAACCGCATTAAGATTTTCACATAAAAATAGAAAAAAAAACAATACAGATTAGTGGTACTTGGAACTGAAACTCAAAAATTTTTTTTTGTTTGGATGTAAATCTATGGATAGGTATTCAAAAATGATATTGAGGTTTCTAATTTTTTTTTTCTAAACTGAATAGTTTGCGCGAGAGACACTTTCAAAGTGGTAAAATGTGTGTGTGTGTGTCCCTGTAACTTCTAAAATAAGAGAGTGATAAAACTAAAAAAAATATATGTTATACATTACCATACAAACTACGAACGAAAATTGGTTTGAACGAGATCTAGTAAGTAGTTTTTTTGTAATACGTCATAAATCGTAAACTGCAATTTACCTTTTATTCAATCAATACATTATTAAAAAAAATCGATCAAAGTTACAACAAACTACAAGAACTTTTATATGATGTTACTTGCTTCTACGGAACCCTTTATTTGCGAGTCCGACTCGCACTTGGCCCCTTTTTTTAATTCGTCTAATAATTTACTACAAGTAAAATTTATAAACCCCCGACTGATTGTACCGATTTCCATCAAATATAGCTAAGAACACACCCGACTAATTCACCTTTCAAACAAAAATATCAAAATCAAAATGGATTCATCCATTCGTGAGCTACGATGCCACAGACAGACACACACAGAGAAACGTCACAATAAAATTACGCCCCGCCGTTTTTGCATCGGGGGTTAAAAATATGTTCATACTTCATAAGTCAAAGAAATAAAACTCACCTTCGTTGTAATACAACCGTAAGTTGATGTCATAAGATTCAGGCAATTCATTCTGGCAGGATTGCATGATGACCACACATGCCCTGATCAGAAGCACTGTCTGCTCCCTAATATTGTCGAAGGTATATCGCGACGACTGTTGCTTCTTACCCCGCCCTTTTGAGTGAACATTCATAGTTACCCCATCGGAGTTGTAGGCATATTCGAAAACATGGTACTCTACGAGATTTTCAATTTTGCAGTCGCCATCGTAGAAACATAGAACCATTTGGTGAAGCTAAAATTAAAGTTTAAAAATACTAAAAAGCAAAAGAAGAAATCGTTAGAGATAACGACTTAAATTGATGGATAGACGGTGATAGAGACAGTTCCTTCGACTACAGAGCAATTGTTTACAGTTGCAATCAAATAGTTTTTTCGTAGGTAGTTTATTTCTGCCGTCCTTATGAATAAGACGCGCCTAAAATTTCTTTTGAAATCCTGTTTTTTTACATATCCTGAATCAGAAGGACAACTCATCTACAGCTATTTTTTAGTTTTTCCAAAACCAAATGTTTCAATTTATGAAGTACCAACTATTTTTTTCTGCGTTTTACAGTTTTTTTAGATGCGTTTTTTTTAAACAGTAAGTAAATTCAAAGTAACATAGGAGAACTTCTACTGACTAGAAACTGGCTTGATATTTACTGTATTATGAAATAAGGATTAGTAACTGCAAAAGTCTTAACTAAATATTTATGAAATATGTTACCTAATTTTAAAATATTCAGTCCAAAGATTGATTCAAGCAAATAAATCTGCTATTTTTCTTGCAAATGGCAAATTAGCAATAAATACAGTTAAACTAAGACTAAGATGATGTAAAATATTTGAACCGAAGTGTCTTACATATTTTTTATCAAATGCGTCAAAAGCTTGCGTCATTGCCGTACTAACAAACTGGGCTAGGTCGTGTTTGGGATTCTTCTTTAAAATTCTCAAGCGAATACCGCCAAAGTTCTCGACCGTGTAGCTGTCTTCTGGGAATACATTCTTCATGTAAGTTATGGTACTAACGGCTACTACCGTCAGTTGCTTCATAAAAGTGACTGAGCTCGTATAAGTCTCTGTCATTTGACGAGGAAATATTTTTACCCACTCGGCTACTGCCTGATAAGAGAAGCATTTTACACAATGATGACTCTGTTTAATTATTTAAAAATTGAGATCTATAAGGTCATTATTATGCCATAATCCTTACTAATATTACAAACGCGAAACTGAATGTACCTATGTATGTTTGTTGCTTTTTAACGCTAAAACTACTGATTGGATTTTGATGAAACTTCACAATATATAGCTTACATATCGGAATAATACACAGGCTACAATTTACCACCATGTCGGACCTACACGCGGGCGGTAAAATGCTGGTATGTTATAATCACATTCGAATTGAAACACAATACTACAGATATTTTGAATGATAAACTGATCTGCGTGTGTAGCATTAACAACAAAATACTTGTGTACAACATTGCAGTCATTGCAGAAGCATCTCAAGAGGCCGCCATAGTCTGGGTCTGCATTCGTAATGAGTATGGTGACCACTACTCTTGGATTCCACTCATACTTTCCATCAGGCAGAGAGAAGACACTTTCGCAGGCTCATACATAGCAAACAAACTTTGGTGTCAAATAGATGGTTCAAAAAGAAAGGTAATCAGGTTCATTAGAACCTGACTGTCATGGCAAATCTTTTACGAACATAAAGTTCGGTGTGTGAATATAGGCTCTGTCTAACTAGGAATTTACGGGTTAATGGGTCGGACGTGTGAGGATCTTGTTATTATAAGCTTCAATATAATTTTAATCGTCCGAGATTTTAAGAGATCTATGTGAAAATAACTCGGTATCATCATCGACGATCGTCAGTGGTATCACCTATGTGATACCCCATATCCTATACCTACCTGCTCACCGTGAATATTTTTGCAATGAAAACTGTCATGGCGTTAAACTTAGAAACGTATTAGATACCCATTGTTCTTAAAATTTCATATTAAAATTTTAAATTTATAATAATAACTATAATAAATATCATTGATTTAGTAAACAAATATGATTTTCAAAAAGTGATTTAATATAAATTCTTTAAGTTATGTCTGATATTCAAAAAATTTCTCGTTAATTGAAGTCTTAAATTTTACAAGTAGGTTTGTAAGATAATGATATATTTTGCGTATAACTAAGTGTATGGCATTTTAGAGGTCTAAATAATCTAAATACTAGGTTACTCACCTGTGAGGTAAAGGTTGCTGTCGCTGACATAACTGTATTATTAAACCTATGAATTTTATATTCTTAAAATTGTTAAAGGTATAGTCAGAAGTTTATTTGTGTACACGCGCAAAACCTTGTTTTCCCGCCCGCATTTGTTTTAGCGCATGCGTGGTTGTTACTTCCGGGCATAGACAAAAATGTATACAATAGATAGGTAGCTGAAATAGGCGGGTTACTTTATTTGAAACTTTTTATTGAACTAATAATGTTTTACTTAGTGCACTATACATAGTGTGTAAAATTGTATAATACATTTATAAATTATTAAATTTGATATTATTTTAACATTTTTATTAAAAAACCAATGCAAAAATTTAAAAAAATCAATACGAAATCATTGAAAAAAATAACAAAACGAAACTGATTAAATAAATTGCAATTGTGATTCCATATACGTATTTTATTACATTAATATCTTTAATGTTTGGGTGTGTGTGTGTCCTTTAGTATACAGGGTGAATTTTTGAGACGGGACAGTAATGGTAGGTACCCTAACCGTTACAGTTACAGGAAAACGCTTTAAGAAGACTATTCATATTTTTTTAAGATATTCTGAACTGCATTTACAGATTTTGGAAAAAATGTACAGCCAGCAAGAAAATGCTAATTTTAAACAAAAATGTTTTTTGATGCCAATCAATCCTGTTTCAGGATCAAAAGTCTCTACTGGACCAACTGAGGTTTGAGTACTAGAAGTGTCAGAAATCGCAAAAAACTTTTCCCATACATTTGTACGGAAATAAATCATTTTTCACTTACATTTAGATGATCTACGAAATAAATTGCGCAAAACGAACACCGGCCACTCGGCTATGACCGAAGCGCTCATAGCCGAGTGGCCTTAGGTGATTGGAAACAATTACCGAGGGTAAGCAACTACGGCGCGGTCGGACCTAGATGGGTGACCGTATGTGGCATGATATGTTATGAGCGTTTCCGTGATTCGGAGGTCACGTTAAGCAGTCGGTCCCGGTTGTTGTCATAAGGTAACAGTCGTGAAGCTTAGTTGGAGGCCTTCGGGCGGCTTAAAAACATCCAACGGTAAGATTACGTAGCCACAACGTGTCTTGCCAGTCCCCAACCCGCACTCGGCCAGCGTGGGGACGTATGGCCTTAACCCTCTCTTGAGAGGAGACCCGAGCCCAGCAGTGGGACGTTATGGGTTGTTGATGATGAACACCGATTTCATGAATACTTAAGTTCACTCATTATTGTACTGAGCTAGTAGCAGCCGATAATTATCTTGGATTCCTGAATTCTTGTTAATGCATCTTTCAGCTCCTGAATACTATAGTATTTTTTTTGTAAACTTCGTTTTTGGGTAGCCCCACAGAAAAATATCGAGAGGCCATGTGTACCTGTCCACTGTGACCCGAACTGCCTATTCAAAATGGAATACGCGGCTGTTGTGTGGCGGAGCGCCATCTTACTGAAAATAATGTTTTCGCAATTTGGACAGGAGCCATTCATCCAACTGGTTTTGGATATTCTCTAAAATGACGTCGTTATACACGGCAGAATTAAGAGTACCTTCATAAAATTTCACCATTACCACTGGATACTTGTCACAGTGAATACTTATTCACGTACCACACCAATGCAGTTTCCGTGTTCCTATTAGTTTACGAAATTCGCTTAATACAAAAGATGTATTAACAACGATTTTAAATGATATCTATCCAAGAAAATTATCGGCTACTGTAGTGTATGTGTCAGTGAGTTATTCATTGTCTCGTTCACTGAGAATGAATGAGTTGTCATTGTACTATTCATTCACTCGTTCACTGTGAATGGGTGAGGTGTTACTAAGTTATTCATTCACTCGTTCACTACGAGTGAATGAGAAGGAATCATTGTGTCATCTCGAGATGACACAATTCAGTCGATTGTTAGCAACGACAGCGAGTGGACGCGTGCGACTGTGAGCCGACAATATAGAAGGATATACTACATTTTGGCGACGAGGATGGGATTTATACGATACGAATACTTCCTCAGTCTACAGATCTGAATATTTAACGAGTTGACCAACTATATTAGACAAGTCAAGTTTGACTGGTTTTATAATGCGACTATACTATTTGTATGATCATTTTCATACAACAAGATAGTAGAGGCACTCTGATTTCAGCATAAATGGCAATTCAGCATAATATGTAAAGAAATTAAGAAATTACACGACATTGCATTAAATAGTAAAAGATAATTATATAATCAAGTATGTTACAAATTAATTAACTAGTAGTACTAGCAGTTTTCCTAGTACTAGACTGGATATCAACTCATTCTCCATATTCAACAAAAGGGTCAAGAATTTAAAAAAAAAAAAAAAAAAAAGAGAAAACATAATGACAGGTGAGGCCTGTATATACATAATGACAGGTGATGCCTGTATATACATAATGACGGGCGAAGCCTATATATACATAATGACGGGCGATGCCTGTATATACATAGTGACGGGCGATGCCTGTATATACATAATGACAGGCGATGCCTGTATATACATAATGACAGGCGATGCCTATATATACATAATGACGGGCGATGCCTGTATATACATAATGACGGGCGATGCCTGTATATACATAATGATGGGCGATGCCTGTATATACATAATGAGAGGTGACGCCTCTATAATCTTAATGACAGGTAACGCCTGTATTAACTTGGCACAGGTGACACCTGTTGCATAAGTTCTAATGTAAAGTGGTACCATACACAGAATACATAATAGTACCAGTGCAGAGGACTCGCTCCGAGAAGTGGATTGGAGAGGTGGGGACCCTTGGTGTCGTTGCATTGGGTTCAGTTCAGAGTGCGCGGCGCCGAGGCACCTGCGATTGTATTTGCCTGCAATTGCGTCTCTTTCTATCGTGTGAGTATAAGAGAATTATAACCAACAGTTTCTCGTGTATGAGATTATCCCATTTACGAAGGAGCGCTTCGTGATTCTGGATCAGTACTATAATGATCAGTGTAGGGTTCCATATGTTAATTCAGCAATATGTGGTCGTGTTGCCTAGCTCGGAGATAATACCGGTGGCATTGGAAAGTTTTCAGAGAGTCTGAAAGGAGGCAGATTGTGGTTCTTTTGTGGTTCTTGATATAAGTGTAAGTTTGCCATGGATGACTATCTGTTTCTCAAGAAGTGTTCATCAGTAGTCGGTTAAGTCGTCTATTAGACGTCTGGCGCACAGCGCTATTTGTTTTAAGAGGATGTTACACCTTTTGAGAGGAATATAAAATGTTATGGTGGTTTCTAAATTGTAACAAAATCCTTGGAATTATTCGCTGTATAGGCGGTACGAATCTCGAGACCAGCCAAAATAAATAACATTTATTTACAGGATGAGAACCTCGGTTACATGTTGCCTATGGTTTACATCTTATTTTGAAGCTTTTGTTTGGGTAGTTTAAATTACGTACAATAAACTTATTCACTACGTACGTCGTGTCTGGCGGAATGGGTGGTCTTCCAACGTTCACTGCTTTGGGCATGACCCATCGCAGTACTGGCATCTAGTAGTGGCAGTGATCGTGGTATATTATCGTAATAAATTGTATATAAATAAGTTTTATCACCGACTATTTAAAACGAAATTATTATTATTATTATTCTAAAGTACAAGAGTGAAATCAAAATTTCACTCTTTTGAAATCGACATGAGCTACGTGTTTCTGTCACTTTACCGTAAAGTATCTAACTTTAAAGCACAGCACATTATATATAAAAATAAGTTAAAAAATGAGTAAAATAATGTGACTCAAGATTGACTTATATCTCTATTTGACATTCCTTTGGCGTGGAGATGCTGTTGCTTAGGGGAAAAGTTATGGGCTGCTTTCCACCGTGGCAATCAAAGTACGCGTGGGCAGATCAATCTGGTTTTGATGCTTAATCGAGTGCTAGTTAGTTTTCGCAGTTCCCTTTGATTCATCATTGTCAGCCGAGGTTTTTAGGTTGGTTTAATTTATCAAGTTCAAGTTTCGGAAGCGGAAACGAGGAAACCTATACAGGGTGTTGTGTTCGGTTGCAGCATTAGCGATCCATAAACGTCGTGTTGTTACACGCAGCTTGTACCAGGGTGCTAAAAAATTTTCGACGGATCCCTGATGGCGGGGACGACTCGAAAAGGCAATGGTTATCGACTGATCCATAGGCAGATGACTGAATTTGGGAAAATAATTCTTAGTTGTGTATCTATGTAGTCTCTGACCTGCGCACCGGATTTTAGTCATTTCGAAATTCGAGATTTGCTTCAGAAGTCTATTTCTAGCCTCTGCCTTTCCCCGAGATGGGCGAGTATCATTATGAGGGCTTTGCGCCTGCTTTCCGAAATGAAAGTTGGAAACCCATCTCGTCTTTGGGTGAAGCGTTTTAACTATTTGAGTACATTAGAACCTTTTTGGTACTAATATGCAGTTAATGGCTGTCTCGGGTGCCCTGCCATTCCTGGCTACCCACTCTGTAGTATTTCTTCGGAACTTTATGGTTGCTTTCGTTAAGCTGGAGGTTTGCATCTAATAGCTTGGACGGTGGCTTCCACGCTTCGGTGAGCTTGCAATTCGTTCGTTTCGGCAATCGGTGCTTGAATGAACTGATTGTTGTGGATTCGTACTGGTAGAAGGAAAACTAGACGAAAACTTCTTGCAAGGCGGCTAAAGCTGAGGGGTGTCGAAACGAGACGGATATAAATATATATACATATATTAAACATGCAAAGAAAAGAAAAAGAAAAGAAAAAAAGTGTGTGGAAGGCTATAGAAGAAAGAATGCACAAGTAGATGATTAAAGTAGCAGCAGTCATCTTCAATCGATTTGTTTTATTGACAGCGGTTAGATTGTTCATTCCGACAACCTGTTTAATATTTTGTTATGTTTACTGGTTATTGTAACGCAAAGAAAAAAAAAATACAAAAAGGAAGGGATGTAGTGTATGTGTCAGTGAGTTATTCATTCTCTCGTTCACTGAGAATGAATGAGTTGTCATTGTACTATTCATTCACTCGTTCACTGTGAATGGGTGAGGTGTTACTAAGTTATTCATTCACTCGTTCACTACGATTGAATGAGAAGGAATCATTGTGTCATCTTGAGATGACACAATTCAGTCGATTGTTAGCAACGACAGCGAGTGGACGCGTGCGACTGTGAGCCGACAATATAGAAGGATATACTACAGGCTACTACTAGCTCAGTACAAAAAAGAGTGTACTTATGTATTCGTTAAAACGGCAGTCATTTTGAGCAATTTATTTCGTAGAACATCTAAATGTAAGTTTTCTGAATGTAAGTTATCTGTTGTCTATGTCTAAAATACACATTAAAATGGTTTATTTCCGTACAAATGTATGGGAAAAGTTTTTTTGCGATTTCTGACATTTCTAGTACTCAAACCTTAGTCGGTCCAGTAGAGACTTTTGATCCTTATAAGAAACAAGATCGATTGGCATCAAAAAAAGATTTTGTTTAAAATGACCATTTTCTTGCATTAATTTCATTTTTGATTAATGCACATTAAAAAAATAATTTAGTTTATATCTACATTATACACACATAGATTAGATTTTCTGCTTATATATTTAATAGTGCTTTCATAAGAAATCATGAACGATAAACTTTAATAAAATTATACGAGGCCCTTCCCAATTTCTAAGATTGTTTTATTAGGGCCCAATAGTCTTCAGCTTAAACAGCAGAACCAGCTGTGCTGTTGTTAAATAAAGTATATTTATTTTTTATCGAATCAAATTATTATCTTCTTTGTTTTTAAATTAAATTATATAAATGTAAAATTAAGTGGCATTTCATTAAAAGCTGATAAAAAAGTTTCCGTCAGGATGAACACGTTTTAACAAGGAGGTTATATAATTTACTATAAATTACGAAAAAAACAATTCCATAATTAAACTATTGACATAGTTTAAAACAAGTGCTGAAATGAGAAAATCTAAAATAATTTTGAATGGTTTATTGTAAAAAGTTCAAAGGATTTTTTTGATATTATAAATCACAATGCTGTGCCCAGAAGCTTGTCATGTTCAAAATGGAAATCCACCTAAAGAAGATGAGGATTCTTGGAAAAATAAAAGTAAGAAAATGCCAATTGAAGGTACAGGGAGTCTAGAATTAAACTCATACAAAAACCCAAAAACTTGGAAGAAATCCATATCGAATTTCTTTCGCAATCAAATTCGCCCAACTAAATCTAATGATGTAAGTTTCTTACGATTAAATTATTTAAATTTAATTTTATAACTTTTTTTATGAAAACCTCAGTTGCATATCCACTCGTCAGTTGAGCTGTTGCTATCTCATTTGTGCATGTAATTATTTAATTGCAATTTCTAGGGTGATCGACCTTCAGGAAGCAAAGAACAGTTTGAGGATAAAGAAATAAGCCCAGAGCAAAAATGGCAGTCTCTGGGGAAAATATTTAAACGTCAAAGTTTGGAATATTGGAGTAAGTCTCCAAGCTCGCAAGGAGAGTGTTCATCTTCGAGCAAACGTATGCCCGTGAAAAAAGTTTTATCAAGCTACTTCGGAAAAAAAAATTCGTCTGTTGCTAACAAACAAAATGGAGTAATTGATTGAATCTGTAAAGATTATTTATTTTCAAATTACAGACAGCGTGTCGTATGTATCACCAATTTTAAAAACCAGGTTTTAGATGTATCTATATATCCGATACAACAGACTACGGACCCGGTGTCTATAATTTGTGAAGTATGCAAGTTACTAAAAATTAAATATAATAATTTTTCATAGTGTTTTTATTAGCTCAAATTGGGCTAAAGTATCCTATTTGAATAATTCAAAAAGTAATTTAAATAAATATAGTATAATTTAATAAATTCAAAATCGAATATCTCGGTCATGTGCTCAGACGAAAGATATTTGCTGCTTCAGTTAATATTGATGGGCAAGGTGGAGGGGAAGAGACGCGCTGGGCGAAGAAAGAAATCGTGGCTGCGTAATATCCGGGAGTGGACCGGTATCACCTCCGTTGAACAACTGTTCCGCCTGGCCAATGACAGAGAGGAGTACAAGAAGCTGACGGCCAACCTTCAGGATTGAAGAGGCACTAGAAGAAGAAGAAGAAAAAGTAATTTACAGGTAGGTATGATATGGACTTTAATATTAAGTGCTTTATTTGGATAAGAAATAATACCTGTAAAAATTGAATATTTTGCAATGCTAAAGTAGTTAGTGACATAACTTTATTAGACATATGCTATCGCGGATTTTTTGTACAAGATATTGATGTTCTCTAACAAAATATAGTACATGACTTTGCTCTATTGTCAATAGTTTTCGCAGTTTTAGTCTTTTTTCACACCTTACATTATTGAAGTTTACATACGGATCCCAAACTTTTTTGAAAACCTATACCTATCCTATGTCCGTCAGGTATAATGTACGATTCTAATTTTTTTGGGGGAATTTAATAAATTATTAATTACTTATGAATTTAATTTAACGACATCTCTTCGTAACTGCAAAGGCTCGAGAAACTCCGTGACCCCGAGACTTCTATGATACGGACTGCTCGCCTTTGCAGCCGATCGAGAGCGTCAAGCAAATACTGCGCGGATCCATCGCAAAGATGAGAACAGCCTTTGATTATAAACATGTCTATATAATCAAAGAGAACAGCAGTTGTTGGTGTAATTATTTTACAAATAAGTTTATTGTGCAACAGATAATGATGTCATTTTGAAAACTTACTAAATCCTTATCCGTATGATGGATGCCTTGGAAAACTGAAATAATTTTGTCGCTAAACTCCCTAAATACATTTTCATTTAGCTTAAATTGTAGGTTTCCTACTTCATTGAATTGTACTCAGATATTAAATGTAGAAATCAATTTTACAATTATCAATTAATAGAGTAACAATAATTACAAGTGAAAACGACTATATCGAATATCTAATTTGTCTTAAGAAAACAGTGCTGTCAACATAATCTTACAATTTCTATAATTTTGTATTACGGTTATTTGTGGAGGTAGATAGATTTTAGTTTAAGAATTTAGCAAATTTACTGTGTGGTGATTTCCCACAGATCAACATTACTTATCTAATGCCCGCTCTACACTCGTGGCGCGAACGGCCGCGAAAGCCCGCGACAACTGCGAATCACGAGTGTGGATGTTGTTCACACTTCTCGTTCGCGCTTCGCACCGTTCCCCGATCGGTGTCGGTTTTTTGGCCCGCGACAAAGGGTTCGCGGCACGCGAACGAGAAGGCATCCACACTCGCAGTTTTTTGCAGTAGCGTACAAGACATCGTAGGGAGTGGTTGTGCGTGCGTTGGTAATTGACCTAAATATGAGCAACGTACTTCAGCATCATTTTCACCATATTCTCTTGCATCTCCAACTCCTTCGCCCACATACCATAGCTCACATACTTCACACAGCAGTTACTCCGAACCATCAATTCACCACTACTTGTCACCTCCAGAAATCCATATTCCCGAACAAAATCCAACTCGTGCTGCTTCACAGATCATCAAATGAATGTATTCGAACAGCTACTCAAGAATACAAAAATGATGATGAAAATAAGATTGACGCCGCGTTCAATAAGGCTTGATTTTTTTTATTTATACATTTTTAAAAGACTGATTAATAAATAGTACAAATACTTACTACTGATTTTTAACGTTTTATTAATGAATACTATGATTAATAAATAATTTTAACTATAAATTATTTTTAACTTCCTTGATTTCATCCTTTAGGGCTTCATTCAAAGCATGACATACTTCTGGAATAATCTTCGATATTAGTTGAGGTGAGATTTTAAATAAATAGTGGAGACTTTCGAAACTATCTCCAGTAGCCAAATATCGCAATGTAATGGCAAGGCGTATTTTAGCTGGGATCGATTGTCTAAGTCTTGTTTGGATATCATTGGTAAAACTTTGCCTAATAAGTTATCAAAATCCGACTGAGACATTCTCGTAAACTTATGAAATTCTCCTGATGGTTCAGCAACTAATTCACTCAACTGTTCATCCATTGTTGCACTGAAAAAATAAAGTAGGTAGGTAAAGTATTTATAGCATTATGAATATAGAGAAAAAAATAAAATATGCTCCAAAATGAAAAAATTACCTGTTTCTATTGCGATGGATTCGTGTCATCCACCAACGTCTTCTTCTCCATCTCTTTTTTGTGTGCTTCTTAACTACACAAAAGTAATTATAATACGCAATTGCAAGCAGTGACACATTAGCAGCAAAATCACGTCGTCGTCCATCATAGTCGCGAACAAGACTGTGAAGCTTTGCGAGTGTGGAGGGACACAGTTCTTGCGCGGATCACGGCGTGAATTCACGGCGTGAATTCATGGCGCGACGTCACGCGCGAGTGTAGAGCCGGTATTATTTTCACTACTGTGGGCACAATCGGGCACATCTACAAATATTTAATCTTAGGCTATGCTCCAATAGACAATATCTTTGACATTTTGGAGAATGTTGCAAACTTATAGTATTTTACCCATATTCAAGGATTACATTTCTTTAAAATGTTTTAAGTGTCACAACATAGTACTTAAAAAAATATTTATTTATTTACAGTAAATAAGAAAATGCTTTTTTGTCCACATGTGCAAAAAAATTTTTGAATAGCTGTGAAGTGAAATTAATCTGAAGTAAAATAATCCAAAATGAATGTCGTATAATGACATATGGGAGAACGAAATCGGGTAACACCAATACCTATAGTTTTAATCGGCTGTTCTGTTCAGTATGTACGGAGTTCATTTTCTGCTTATTTTTATGTGACACATTTTCCTACTATTTGGTTTAGTTTACATATTCAACATTGCATTAATTTTTAAGTTTGATGTTATCTTTTGTTGACAGTGTCCCTAAATAATGTTTGTATGTGTGTACGCCCTTGAAAATAGTGTTTAAAAACTACTAAGTATCAGCATAGCAACAGCACTTCGATACTTAAAATTCTTCATTTGAAGAATATTGGACGTATATAGGGTCCCTTTTTTGCGGTGAGTGTATTGTTTTGATATTAGTTATAGTTCGGAAATATGTATTAATAAAAAAAGTCAGTTCTTTCTGTGTTTTCTTTGTACTTTTAGCCAGTGTGTAGTGAATGTACACAGTGTTATAATACTAGGGTTATCACGCGGCGATTCTCGCTAATAAATAAAAATTTGCAATAATTAGCTATTAATTAGCAAAAATTGCAAATTTATGAAAATATCATACTTCATGAATTAAGTTTCAAATTTTATTTTTTGTAAATAAGCGGATCAAAAAATATTTGATAATTTTATTATAAAGTATTTTTGTAACATAATAAAGTTCTATCATTATCATCAAATCAGTTTGATACTCACTATTTGTATCAGAAAATTAGTACATTACATCTCTTTAAACCAACCTTCAATAAATCAATACTTCTATAGAGACAAAGGAAACACTCAGAAACAGACTGTTAAGAAAATAGTTGTTGATATTACATAAATGTAAAAGTATAAATAATATCCTCTGTAACTGAAAAAAGTATTTACCAAATTTAAATAAAATAATCTTTATTCATCTTATTCATACATTATCTACACAATATTATTCAAAATAGTGTTGTTTACAATAGTAAAATTAATATTAAAAAATATACATCTGACAAAACAGTATAGACTTGTTTCATATCACATGAACAGCTTCCAAAAACCTTGCCCCTGGACAGAGGCCTGCTATTCTTTTTTAATATATAAATACTTAGAATAAAATATAAAAATTTTGATTGTATCAACTTGGTTGTATTCCTTATAAATTTTTCATAATGGATGTTGGAATATGTGGATGGGGAAAGAATATGGAGCATTACACCACCCCCATGGGTGTGTTATAGATAAAGTTGAAGCAAATTAAAATATAACATTTCAGACATCTTACACAACATCATCTCATTCCAAAATAAACTGAGTTTTATACAGCAGAATAGTATTAATGTATGACTGAGACCTAAATATAACTAAAAAGTTAAAATTAATTGTTGGATGAATTTAGGTGTCATTATTTGTTTTATCAAATTTCTAAAAATTAATGCAGTATACATTATTTCTGTATAAGCTGAGGATCGAACCAAGTGACTTGCAATTGGAGAGGCCTATGTCGAGCAGTGGACTGAGATAGGCTGATGATTAAATAATTTCTGACTGTGCTTTAATTATTTGTTTTTTATATATGAGCCAGCCTACTCTGCCTGATAGAATCTGAAATCTGATCTCTTGGAATCTGTTCAGCATGAACTTTCAGTATTTTCATTTTCATAGTTAAACTGCTGAACCGATTTGGATAAATTTTGGTTTAGAGATAGACTGAAACTTAGGAAAGAAATGTTGAAAGTTTATGTTGCATGATTGTTACACAAGTGATCTTTGGATTGATAGTGTGTCATCAGTTTCCATTTAAACATGATGCATTGTGCTATTTCTAAACTGTGACTGCTTTGACTCACAACAATGGATTTACCTGTACCTCAATGATGCTTCACCCTTTACCATTGAATACAATGGTTGAGTCTTCTATGGTCAAGTTACAAAAACTAATACGTACAAGAAATTCAGAAGTAAATCTGTTAGGCTTTCAAGGCCAATCTGCTGCACCAATTTCAATTAAATACATATAGCATGGAGATGCTGTGGTTCTTGAGGGAGGACATTTCCACATACACAAATACATCATTTGTTGCTAAAACTGACATACACTCGAGCAGAGCCGCAGTCAAAAGCTAGTTATAATGAATATTTATATTAATGAAAACCAGTAAAATTTTCAAAGATAAATTCTCATATTCTTGTGAAGTTTAAAATTATTTGTTTTAATTGTTTGATGTGTTATTTTTGTATGTGTCTTAAATGAGCATGTGTGAAGATTCCTCCCGCAAAAACAACAGACTATTTTGTATTGGATTTAAATGTTATGGCTACTATATGGTAGGCCTATGTTTTATGAAACGTCATCATCAGCCTATAGCAGTCCAACGCTTGACATAGGCCTCTTGCAATTGAATGCCACTTAGTTCGATCCTCGGTTTCTCACATATGTTTTTTTGAATATTTTTACTTTGTTCACTTCTTCAACATAATTATCAATGTCAGCCTATTGTATTCCAGTGCTGGACACAGGCCTCTCCCATAGCATGACACTGTCCACAATATACATAAACAGTGAAGATTCCAAATATTAAAGCTACAGAAATACAATTGGAGTATTTGTTAGTTATTTACAAATTAACAGCTTTTCGCTGAATGTCAATGAAAGTTACTGTACTGTACTTAAATAACATAAACAATTTTTGTCTGGTAGTCCATCTGTAAATCTGTTCCGGCTTACCTACTCCTAACTTTCTTCTCAGTAGCTATCTGCCAGCGAGTCTCGTCAAAATCGGTCGTGCCTGTTTAAAGGTTAACCAGATCTGACAGACATTAAAGTAGCGGAAACACTTCTGTGTAGCTAAATCTGTTCCGGCTTACCTACTCCTAACTTTCTTCTCAGTAGCTATCTGCCAGCGAGTCTCGTCAAAATCGGTCGTGCCTGTTTAAAGGTTAACCAGATCTGACAGACATTAAAGTAGCGGAAACACTTCTGTGTAGCTAAATCTGTTCCGGCTTACCTACTCCTAACTTTCTTCTCAGTAGCTATCTGCCAGCGAGTCTCGTCAAAATCGGTCGTGCCTGTTTAAAGGTTAACCAGATCTGACAGACATTAAAGTAGCGGAAACACTTCTGTGTAGCGTTTCATGACAAGCTGTCAAATTTAATTACAAACAGACAATTGAATTTTATGTTATTGTATAGATTAAGTAGTTTAAAGAGTAATAGAACTAAACTTAGTTAACTGCCTCGTTGGTCTAGTGGTTAGCAGCGACTGCTAATCAAGAGGTCTCGGGTTCAAATCCTGGGTCGAGCCAAAAAGTGTTTTTGGGATTTTCTTAGGAAATTCCTAATAGCTGCCCGGAGTTTTGGAAGTTTGGCGGTGATTCACGCCCGTGCCTCGGAAAGCAGCTAAAGCCGTCGATCCCGGTTGTCATGAACATCTATTGCAATCGTTATTGGGAAATCAGTGCCCTCAAATATGCTGACAACTAGTTCAATCTTAGAATTTCAGTTCTCCCTTAGAACCGGTTGAACTAGTAGCTGACCCCAAATAAACTTGGGAATAATGGCTAGGAGGATGAGAACTAAACTTAGTTCAGTTGGCATGAACAAGGATACACTGTGAAAATTAATAGAATAAATCCTTTATTCTAAAGTACTTGGCATAAACTATAACAATCAGTGACTGTTGCTGTTAATATTTGATTGTTGTTATGACTATTCAATTCAGTATAAGGTGGTCTTTATTTCATTGAATTATGAAACTTAGTTAATATGTAGGTCACATAAACTAAGAATGAAGTTTATGTGACCTACTTAAGCTTACTTACAGAGGTTTAAAAGTTTAAGTTTAAAATTCTTCTAAAAAGTTGTATTTATTATGAAGGGCGCTGGGTAATTTTGTAGTCCACTTCTGGACATAAGTCTCTCCCAAAATTTCAAAATTAAATATTTCAAACAGCGTTGGCTGTGACGTTCAACGCTATTGAATTGACCATGCCGTTGAATCTGGTTGCCCACAAAACGGGTACGCGTTACATAAGACACAAGTAGGGATAGGGATATGGGATTGTCTTGATCGCATTGATGGCAGCGTTGCGTCTTATTCATCGCTCACCTAAGACACCCCTTATTTTACATATAAATTATAACATTAATCACTACTTCAGATGTCAGATTAATGCCCGTTTTCACAAACTATACTACTTAAACCGTCTCCTTACTAGGGGCTACTTACCCGTTAGGGGCTCCCCCTAACGTAGGTAGTCCTTTAATTTAAAGAGATATCAAAGCATTTTGGTCTTCTTTAAAGCTTGGTGAAAACTTGCTCGAAGTGGCTCCTTAAATTTAAGTTACAAGCATTAATGAGATGTATGATTCGGACTTTCTATACATTATAGATATCTTTCAATAACAACAACAACTGAAAGTTCTGTTAAAATACAATTAATCTTATACTATACCTCTATTTTTTCAGATGATTAATGAAGATACTTATCAGGGAAGCTGGAGGCCAAGCAAACACCCAGTAATTTAGTAAAGTACACAATTGTAAGTATCGGGGTGGTGTTTTTGTATAATATAAAATGATTACACGAAGATGGTTTCACCCAGCACTATCAGGAGTGGAAGCGGAAAGAATACTCATGGAAAAAGGTCACGACGGCTGCTTCTTAGCACGGCCCAGCATGAGTAAAAGGGGAGACTTCACTCTCTCTGTCCGTCGAGGTACTGATATTACTCACATCAAAATACAAAATAATGGCGAGTTCCTCGACCTCTACGGTGGCGAAAAATTTGCCACGTTGTCTGAACTCGTTCAGCACTACATGGAAAATCAGTGTCAACTGAGAGAAAAGAACGGCAACATTATCAAATTGAAGACTCCACTTAACTGTGCCGACCCTACAACCGAACGCTGGTACCATGGACAACTTACTGCTAAGGAAGCCGAGAGGATTATGTTGGAAAACGGGAAAAACGGTTCATTCCTCGTTCGAGAGTCGCAGCGGCAACCTGGCGATTATGTGTTGTCGGTGCGGACGCGCGATAGGGTTACGCATGTTATTCTCCGTAAGCAAGACGATAAGTACGATGTCGGTGGTGGCCAGCAGTTCAACGATTTGGTTAGTCTTATTGATCATTACCGAAACTTTCCCATGGTTGAGACCACAGGCGAAGTGTTACGGTTAATTCAACCATTCAATGCAACTCGTATTCAAGTTAGACATTTCCACACTCGAGTAAAGCAACTTCAGAAAGAAAACGAAGGTCCTATTGAAAGTATGGCGTATAAAGCAGGATTTTGGGAAGAATTTGAAACATTACAAATGATGGAAAACTTGCAATTATTCGATAGGATGGAAGGATCTAAACCTGAGAATATAAGAAAAAATAGATACAAGAATATAATTCCGTTTGATCGAACTCGAGTAATCTTGAGAGACATACCTCCGGACGCTCCGCCCGGTTCTGACTACATCAACGCTAATTATATTCGCTGCGACTGCTATGACCTGAGCCCCGATGACTCTGATAGTGGTAGTTTTGAAAACGGATCCTTAAGTAGAGACGGCACGCCTTCTAAAAATAAAGATAAATCCTCACCACAACACACCTTTGTAATCACGGAAGATGTCGAAAATTCAGGTATATATAGTAAAGGACAAGGTTCTGGATCAAACTCACCACCAGCCTTTGAACCGAACGTACTCGTTCGCAGCAATCCGAATTACGTTAACACCACTATACCAAAATCTGCAGAAGAAACTGAAAACGGTGTCGTAGATCACGTTTATAATAAAATTTACATCGCCACTCAAGGTTGCTTATCCTCCACAATATATCCCTTCTGGTCTATGATATGGCAAGAGGACGTTCGCATCATTATAATGACAACGAAGGAGATCGAACGCGGCAAAGTGAAATGCGAACGATACTGGCCCGAACTCCATAAAACTGAAGTTTATAAAAAGTACACTATTTACAACGAATTCGAATCATCTACACCAGATTACACATTACGACGTTTTGTAGTTACGAAAAAGGATGAAGCAGCTAAACGAACCATTTATCATTTTCATTTTACGGCGTGGCCCGATCACGGTGTCCCGTCGGAACCTGGGAGGGTGTTGAATATACTACTAGATGTAAACTATAGGTTACAACAGATTATGACCGGATCCGATCCTCCCGCGCAGGTTGTAGTGTGTGTGCATTGTTCCGCGGGTATTGGCAGGACGGGCACTTTTATAGTGATTGACATGATCTTGGATCAAATAAGAAAAGAAGGTTTCGACTGCGAAATAGATATACATCGTACTGTTCAAATGGTCCGAGACCAGCGTTCTGGTATGGTACAAAACGAAGCGCAATATAAGTTTATTTATATGGCCGCATTAGAATTTATTGAAACGGAAAAGCAGAGAGGCCTAAGTCAGCAAGTAGAGGCGAAGAAAGACTCGCCACGCCTTCGAACGCATCCGGTTCCTTTTTTATGAATCGGGTTAAACAGGCGAAAAAGCTTATAACGAAAGCTTTTTCCCGAGAAAATACCTAAAAAGAAGGTATAATTTTAAATAATTATTAACGATTTACCTAACCATGCGTTGCTTGAAATTGGTTTGTTATACGATGTTGAAGTTTTTACAAAATTTTATCTTGATTATTAGATATGTTTAGATCGGAAATGAAAATTTTATGCAACAGGTTTGTGTAACCTTCATATTCATACACAAACACACGCCTACACATACACACGCCAATGCCTAACTACACACATACACTGCTTTTCTTCAAACCCCACAACACATGCAAATATTGATTACATGTTAAATACGTGCAACAGTTTATTAGGGACACATATGTAGGTATTATTTTTCATGTGGTTTCGGAATAAACTCTAATACATAGCATTGTACCTGTAGAAATCCCATGTCTATTCGTTTCTGTGGATAAAATTTATATAGCATATCTTTAAAGTAAAAAAATAAATATATAATATGTACAGCAATATTATTTATTAAAGTTCTGTTAATATAATCCTATAATGATCAGACGTCGCAGGCTTCTGTAAAAAATAATTTTTAATATTGGGAAAGTTACGAAAGATTTAATAATTTTGTTTAAACGAAAAGAAAACATTGTTTTACACACTTTCGTTTAAAATAGGCGCGTATTTTACTTTCATTTATTGAATTATAAAATTATATTTTATTGAAGTATGTGTACACATATTTTCAATAAAAAACAAGATGAAATAATATTTTTTTCAATCAAGATTTTAACCGTAGCTTTTTCGTAAATTTTGATATTGAATGAAATTGAATATCTTTTCGCAAGGTTTTTTTTTAATATTAGATGTACATTTTATCAATGTTGACATAGCAATTTTTTTTTTATTTTATTCGAAGGAGAACTTATGTGAGTGAAACTCATTTTATTTGTACTGCTTCCAAAATAACAATCCACACATTATACGTAACCAATGAATAAAGACCTTTTTTTAGCAGAAATCAGTTGTTAAAAATGGCGATGTTAAAATAATATTGTCCTTGCATTAGGGGCCCCCTCAACTGGTACCACAAATAGAGGGGATGTTTGTAAGAACTCAATTGACATAGATTGGGAAAGGGACCCACATTATTAAGGGAAAATACTATAATCCATTCTATGTTGACTACGTATTTTTTGGACTATGTATCTGATATTTGGGCACTATCCACTATTCTGCGAGATTGTAATAATTTTTAGTGTATCGCCTATTCAACGTAGCCTTATATTTCATTCATGGCAATCGCCTTTAAGTGGTTCCAAACAATTGTGATGAGTATTCCCTATGTGTGTGTGAACTATCTGCCCTGAGCTACCCAGACCCTTAAACCCTCCCCTGGTTCTAAACGAAAAGCCATTGAATTCCAACAGCCGAGTGGATGAGTGAACACTTTTTCTGAAGTCAATGTGGTCAGACAATAATTATCATGAAAAACAGAGAACCCTTGTTTTACAACTAACATACATAACATAGGACCAGTCATTAATCCCTAACAAGCCCCTTTAGATTGTTCTTTAATATTCCAGCATTTCAAAGTCTAAATTTGTGATTCGTAGAAGTTCATCATATATTATGATTTTATACCCGACCATCAAAGCGGCAAGTTTAGCCAGTACTAAATGTTAGGACTATCACGACATTCAGCTTACACGAAATCCAAATGCAGTTTTCACGTGTTACAATTGCAATTACCTACAAATCTGTTTCATGGGATTTAGCAGTAAAAGTTTCTCAGATCTGCATATTTTTGTCTTTTTCTATCCTTGGTGGGTAAATCTACTGTAATAGAAAAACTCATGTTACCTGAATGAGCTATTCAGGTAACATTAGACTTTCTAGCTTTAAATGATGTAAAAACAACTCTAATATGTATTTTTGTTTATACTTATAGGTGAAGGTAGATAAGTCAGTGCACTTTTTTGTCTACTGACAGAACTCTATTATATACTTACAAATTTTACTACAGCTTTTATGAGGGTAGTACTGAAAATATTTGTTATTTTGAAACTACCATTAATGGCGACCAGGCTATTTTATCACACCGTTGCTTTAATTTTGCACTACACGGAAGTCAGGAGATTGACTTCAACGTGATCTCGAATTGGAGTTTGAATTGAAATGTATATTATTTTTTATATTCAGCAGTTTTACGGTACGTTTTTGTAAAATTTTGACGCTACGTCACGTTTGTGTGACGTCTAAATGTTATGAATACAGTAATATATGTATTGTTATTTGTAGGTATAACCTGTAAAATGAAATGTGTTTGTAATTGTAGAAAGCTATTCAGGGTCATGTTTTGAAAGACCTTTGCTTTTTTGCTAAAATGTGATAAATCCAAGTTCACAAGTCAGGTCGAATTGTCAAAGCTTACTCGTGCTTCATTTGCACCACAAATAATATTAAATAGGTACTAACAAATTTGTTTCTGTTTTAATGTACTTTAAGTTGTTCTCGAAGAATTTTGTTCATAACTTAAACCATTATATTTGCCAATTACATTTAAAATGAAGTCAATGAAGGTCTCGATTTTTCTTGTGGTAAGGAAACAATTGAAGCCAGATATTATTTATGAGTGGAAAACATTTGAACTGACTGATGGGTGATGCCACTGGAAATATAATTAAAGTATAAGTTCAATCCCTGGGATTTTGAATATGTAATCCATTAGTAACGTAGCAAAAGAGTAGGTCCTAATAGTTTTCATGTTCTTAAATATTTTGTGATAAACAATAACATATATAAATTAAGTATTTATCGTAGATTGAATGTAAGGGGACTATTACAGAACATGTGTTTAAGCCGTCATTAGCAGTAATCATCGTTTTTATATCAAGTTCACCTAGTTGCGATCTATTATTGTATAACTATGAAGCAGAGTCCATTTCTTTTTTATGGACAACAGCAAGACCAAGACCCGTGTAATCAAACATTAGGTGGCGGTCCTGGGATCCTTATATCATTTTGAGGTTTTTGATCACAATAGTCCCGTATGGTTCTCTTGAACAATTTTATTACCAATAAGTTACAATTTGATTTGGGTTTATCGTCGGTTATCGGCGAATTATATAGGTCTAAAATACGTGTGATCAAACAATTACCTCGATTTAGATATAGCGCTTAATGTCACTATCGCCGTAATTAGATTAATTAATTTATAGTAACTTGATTCTAAATAAATACGCTTATATTAACACTGACAGAAACATTGCCTCTCAGAATATGTTTAAAAAAGTTTGTATAAATAATGTTTAAGTGTGCATATCTGTGGAGTAACTTATTCCTTATTTAAAAGAAAGTACAAAACAATATTTAGAGAGTCTCGCTGAGAAGGGCCCATTTATAAAATACTATAAAGTGAACAGTTAGTTTACATCTACCGTCAATTTTTAAAATATTTCCGTTACTCCCGTTTATACGCACTTGAATCGATAACACGATACAAATAGGTGCCTTAGTTTTCCTTATAAAAGGAATGCATTTTACGACATATAAGTTTGTTTAATAATTTTAATAATAATGATGCAATATTAAAAAGTTTAGGCGTCGCTTTTAAGCGATAGCAGCTAAATTATGAAATCCTCGTCAAAAGGATTATAGGGCATCGAGAGTCACGTGCATTTTAACTTAGATTTAGGTACCTACATACTTATAAAAATAATTCATAAAATACAAATTATACAGACATGAAATTGAATTATGATATATTGTTTTTTAAAATATAAATGATCTGTGCAATCTTTTTATAATTCTAAATAAGATTTTTTAAATAGGCTGTTTTCATTGGATATTGTTAAGATGTGCTTGAAATACTTTGTGTATATTTATGGGAATTAATAGTTTTATAAGGTACCTTGCGATTGTATTGTGGTACACGAGATTCCAAAACAAGATACCAACTGTTGGTGCTGTACAAAATTTATAATATGGTGTCATACACTCCTTTCTAAATTTTACAATGGCTATTTCTTTTTATTTTATTTGTTAATGAACTATTTTTTGGTTAAACAGTAAGAGCTTTATTGATTAACATTAATATTTTATTATTATCCACTGCGGAATGATTATAATCGTCATACCTATATTTAAACAAATTCGCACTTACAAATGATGCGATTCATATCTAAGGGACCCTCAAAATAAAGCAATAATAAGTTATCATGGCATTTGTGGGCGACTAGAATTATTCATATATTTGTTTATTGAAGAATAATGTAATTACGTTAAAATATCATATTTAAATGAGATGGAAGTATAATTATTTATAAAGAATCAAGGAGCAAATTATCTGCCATTATCGAACAAAACTGTACGCAATTTTATACTGAACCATTTACCGGCTGATATTTAGTAAGTTTTAGTCGTGCTGCATCACTCTAGATTTTACTCTCATTTCTCTATGGACTACTGTTTTTTTTATAACAGTGGGTACTTGTAAATAGAAAGGTGTCTTAAAACAGAACCGCTATCTTAAGCAACTTAAGGAGTTTTTATTATTTTATTCTTGTCAAAACTTGTAATAAGAGGTGCTTTTTATGTGAAGTATTTGATGGTAAAACGAAGGTGCGTTATTTTTATGTATATTTTTTGTTTCTACGCGTAGGTCACTAAGTTTATTGAGTAAGTGTATTGAGGCAGTGATAACATTTGTCGTACTTAAATGATAATTAATCTAGCGATGATCGAATTATTAAAAAAAATGTGCGCCCTACGTTTCATTTTCGACACAGTCGAGAAATAAGTATTGTAAATATTTTCCTCTGACTCTTGCTTTTAAAGCCACAATGATATTCCTCAAATGTTTCCCTTAAATAGATCTTTTGCCCGAGGCTCCGCCCACGTGTATACCGGTTATAGAGGTAAATACTAGAGTTCCTTCTTTAGAATCAAAAATTTCAATTGGAAACTTCATCCAAAATTAGTAAAAAGGACGCGATTTAAGATATAAAAGAAATACATTGTTATCACTGTCTGAATCGTTCAAAGCTATTTTAATATATTGTTGGCGTTTTATTTAAACTATTATTCCATTTGTAATCTTGCTAAAATAATAGCGTGGAGGTAGTGGAAAAAAGTTTTATCGGCGGGTAAAAATATATGTTGTGTTTTATTCTATTATCAAATAAAATGTGATATGAACTGCGCAACTGTGTTTTGTATTTATTACCTCATATCTATTAATATTAGACAATCTTTTACCTGTTGCTTCTGAATCGACTTAAATTCTGTAGGGTTAAACATCGAAAATACTGTGAGTAAGATCAAAAGATAGTGAGGAATCTAATGGATAGTTGGTAAATACTGCTGGAGAATTCCATAAGAATAATAGGGTTCCGTATCAGCAAGTAACATCATATAAAAGTTCTTGTAGTTCGTTGTAACTTGGATCGATGTTTTTATAATAGTGTATAGATTGAATGAAAGGTATATTGCAGTTTACGATTTATAACGTATTAAAAAATTTAATAACTAGATCTCGTTTTCGGTGGTAGTTTGCATGGTAATGTACAACATATATTTTTTTTAGTTTTATCACTCTCTTATTTTAGAAGTTCCCCTGTAACTTCCACATATTTTTCCACTTTGGAAGTGTCTCTCGCGCAAACTATTCATTAAAAAAAAATTATATTAGAAACCTCAAAATCATTTTTGAATACCTATCCATAGATATGTATACCCCACATGTATATGTTCGATGAAAACATTTTTTTTGAGTTTCAGTTCCAAGTATGGGGACCCCCAAAATGTATTGTTTTTTTTTCTATCTTTATGTAAAAATTTTAATGCGGTTCACAGATTACATACACTTACCAAGTTTTAAAAGAATAGCTCTTATGGTTTCCGAAAAAAGTGGCTGTGACATACGGACGGACAGACAGACAGACATGACGAATCTATAAGGGTTCCGTTTTTTGCCATTTGGCTACGGAACCCTAAAAATTGATAAATTATTAAAAATCCATAAGTCACATGCCTCCAGGTATTATATTGAACTTACATAGTTTTAATCTATAGTTAAAAAATAAAAGGTATGTATATAACTTATAAAAATCGTACTTTTTATTTCATAGTGTTAAATTAGTTTACAATGCACAATAAGATTGTCATTTTTAGTAGATTACGTTTCTAGGATGCATTCCAGAAAGCTAATCACTATTAAAAACAAATACTAACAATTATTTTCTGGAGCTTTATATCCTGTTTATTTAGTCAAAAGGTCTAATTGTCGTTGTTAACTTGAATTTCTTCAATACCATCACTTTCTGTCACAAGAGCTCGTTCCAGGATGACGCGGCCTTCTTTGTATCTGAAAAATAATATGATATAGAATTGATTTTAGTCGATTAACAGTAGTATTAGTGACTTCGAGATACTGAAATCTATATGGGTAAGCTCGTCTGTACACATTCGAAATCCGAATTCGGATTCGAAATTGTGCTGTATCTCCTTAGGACCCTGACGATAAAGAAACGGTCGTCGCAGTAGCATGACGTTGTTGGCCTTAAGTGCTTCCGCTCATACTTACTGATGTTCCATAAAGGGCCATAGATTGCAAAACCCCGTGTAGTCTCCTGAAGGGTTTTCGGTCGGTCACAGACAACAAACACTTCGAAAACAAGGAAGGCAACTTCCAAAGATTATGATACATGCAATTGTAATTTATTTAGCTAGAAGAGCCACGCTAATTTCAGCACGAATAGGCCGGCTCGACCAGGCATGACAGCATTCTTAATGTCGTATTTCGTTGGTGAGTGTCAGGTCAGATCAGTGGCCCAAGAATGATTCGGAATTATCTGACCAAACCGCCATGGTATCGGTCACTATGCTGCAATTCTGCACAATGAGGATGGTGACCCCTACTCCTGCATTATACTCATGCTTTCCATCAGGCAGGGTAGTCTCTTTGGTAGGTTAAAATATAAAAAAAACTGCACTGCCTACCATCCAGTGAAAACTATGTGAGTTCATCATCATCAGCCTTCAGCAGTCCACTGCTGGACATAGGCCTCTCCCATTGTCGTCACTCCACCTCGCCTATGGGCGTCCTACACTACGTTTACCGAGACGCGGTCTCCACTCCAGAACTCTTCTGCCCAAACGGCCATCAGTTCTGCGGCTAATATGGCCAGCCCACTGCCACTTCAGCTTGCTAATCCGGTGGGCTATGTCGACGACCTTAGTTCTCTGACGGATCACCTCATTCCTGATACGATCTCTCAGAGAAACGCCGAGCATAGCCCTTTCCATAGGACGTTGAGCAACTTTAAGCTTATGGACCAACCGTACCGTAAGTGTCCAGGTCTCGGCTCCGTAGGTAGGACGCACTGATTGAAAACTTTCGTTTTTAGGCATTGTGGGATCGACGACGAAAAGACTCGACGCAGCTTTCCAAACGCTGCCCACCCAACCCAACTGAATTCTTCTATTCACCTCATCCTCGAGGTTGTTTCTACCCAACTGCAATGTCTGCCCAAGGTAGACATATTTTTGAACAACCTCGAGAAATGTATCGTGTACATGTTCTACCGGAACCGGTTGCACCGGTTCCGGTAGAACATGTTCATTGAACATGACCTTGGTTTTGTCCAAGTTCATCCGTAGGCCGATGCGCATAGAAGAATCAGCCAGGTCATTCAGCATCTGTTGCAGGTCCTGCAGTGTCTCTGCCATTATGACGATGTCGTCCGCAAATAGCGAGTGAGAGATGTATTCGCCATTAATGTTAATGCCACGTCCTTTCCAGTTTAGCGTCTTGAACATATCCTCCATTGCATTTGTGAACAATTTTGGGGAAATAACGTCCCCTTGTCTCACTCCTCGATGTAATGGTGGACCTTGTTTGCTGATTCTGTACTTGGACGGACATGGTAGCGGTATCGTAGAGACATCTCAGCACTTGGATGTATCGCCAATCTACCTGACAACGCAGCAGGGACTCCAGAACAGACCAGATCTCAACCGAGTCGAAGGCCTTCTCATAGTCCACGAATGCTAGACACAGGGGCTGATTATACTCCTGGGTCTTCTGTAAAATCTGCCGCACTGTGTATATGTGGTCTATGGTGCCATATCCGCTCCGAAATCCGGCCTGCTCCGGTGGTTGAAATTCGTCGACTCTTCGCGCAAGACGGTTCGTGATGACTCTTGATGTGGCTTAGATGGGAAATACCAATACAACCTTGAGGCTTATACCTCTGTGAGCTTAATAATGAGGTACGCTACCCTGTTCGACACACTGAAAATTTCCACAACATTGTTAGATATAGACTTGTTTACCAGAAACCCCACGCTACCTTGGGATTGTTGGTCTCCCTCGCGGAAGTACATTAGGTGACCTGACTCAAGAGTTACGGTGTCCTCCCCCTGTCTTCGGACTTCACATAACCCGAGGATGTGCCACCTAATTTTACCCAGATTTATCTCCAGTTGTGCCAGATGCGAGTCTAGCCGTAGCGTGCGTCCGTTGTACGTAGCCAGGGTCAGTCGGTTGTGGTGGCCTCCCGTAACCCGGAGATTCGTAGCACCCCCTGCCCCATCATTACCGTGGCCGCCACCATAACCAGCAATAGTGGGGCGACCGGGAACTGGGGGCCGTGGCCTTAGTTGTCTCTGCACGGGAGGATATGCCCATAATCGCCACGCTGGGCAGGCGGGTTGGCGATCGCAGGGTGCAGCTTATTGTACCGGTGATGCTGCTGCCCATCACCAGTCTTTGGTATTTAGCTACACGTACTTAGATGGATATACCGCCATCAGTCGGTCGCCAGAGCCTCGTTTGTCGTTCAGCAGGACGTACCGCGTGCAGGTGAGGTTGGCTTGGGATAAAAGATGTTGGTTCACCCCGTTACATCCCAGGTGTGAGTTCACCAACCTATAAACCTAAAATCAAAATAAAATGATAAATTTATACCAACCTCTGGTTCTCTTCTGTGGCAAATTCATACACCCAACCGAGTTTAGTATTACAGTTCTTACAAGAGACATCACGCACCATGTGGCGGCCCGTCAGCATCACTCTGTCTTGCACCTCTGAGTACAGTAGGTTTACCACTTTGTGAAACAAGAATGCTCTACCTGCAAATATATTTATTTACTAGCCGAGTCCCACAGTTTTTGTTGTATGTAAATCCCAAGTGACGCCGCTTGGAGGAGCTGTTTCTCCTTATATTATCAGCTACCTACCAATGACAGTCCCAACGAGACAGTTCAATTCCTAGATGGGGCCAAAAGTGTTGTTGGGTTTTGTATATAGGAGACCGGCTGTCGCCTGTGGCTCCACCTATGTTTGTGTTGGTTATTGCCTATGTCCATTCTCAAGCAATAAATCTAAACTATCTGTGTACCAAAATTCATTTAAATCAGTTCAATAATTATAGCATGAAAGCAAAACAGACGGAGTTACTTTTGCATTTATTATATTAGTAAGGACTTTTTAAAACAGCCCCAATTTAGAGGTGTTTTGAGCTTGTACTTTGAAGTGAGGGAGCATGTTAATCCATCACTCTGTTGTTCATGGACATCAATGGCAATACTCATTTAGAAGTCAGTGTCCCTCGGGTATGCTTATAACTAGAGCGACTTTCCAATTCAGTTTGCCCTCAGGGTTGCAGAGTTCAAGTTTCAATGGAAAAACTGACATTCAGGTAACACTGGTTAAATTAGTAGACGGATCGCAGGTAATATTGGAAAAAAAAACTGGATATCAAACATCACAATAAGACTGTTTAGGGACAAGTAAAGACTTCTTAAAAACCACAGAGATACTATATCAATGTATAATATTTGATAGTAGAATTAACTGTAAATATTTACAAGTTCTTTTACTTCATTATACTAAGTTTATGACACAACACAAACTAAGTTTTTACCAAGATTATATCAAGGATTGTTTGCTAACATTGTTGCCACATTGGCGTGTTGTCATTTTCGAAACTTACATTCCTTTTATTTAATAGGTGAAATAGATCATTGACGCTATTAACCTATAATAATTGGTAATTACTAATTTTGGCAAGGGTTACATTAGTTTGTGCACCTACAAGTAAAAAGAAATGCTGTGATATTTGTAGCTTTGTTTTGCTAGATCATACCTGTAGCCCCCGTAAATCTGGTGCTGATTAATTCAGAACGATTTGTAAGGTTTACATCACACGATGCACAGGAGAATAAACGAGTACCTCCAATATGGTCCAAGAATATTTTACCCATTTTTGTGGTTCTTTGTTATGAAAACAATCGATCAGCAAAACAATATAGCATGGAAACAACTTCACGATTCACGAGTGTCATACGTCAATCCGTCAATGTCACTTTAGTGTTGCCATTGTAAGTAAAATCGATTCTTTGTTACTTTTCTGAAATTTAATTCATGTAAATGTATTTCCGAACCTAATATATTCGTACCAGTTAATTCAGATACCTTGATGTATAACTTATTTTATTAAGATTCCTGTATTACATTATATAGGTACGTCTTCATCAACATCACATTTTTAGCACGACATGTTTCCAAAATGTTACTGCGGAGTTATACCATGCGTGTGTCTATATAATAATGTATCTAAACCCTAATTTGATTTCTTGTTAATTATGGATTTCAGGATTATCTACAAAAATAGGAATCAATTCTGCGTAAACTTTGATAAAATTTATTGTTTATCCGTCTCCAAGACAACAGTATCTTTTCACTTTCATGAACTAAGAATTTTATAAAAAAAATAAACACAGTTACGTCTGATATTTTATTTTTACAAAATTATTTATAGATAGGTATCATTTATGACTAGCTAGTAATTATGGACGGTGTACAAGAGGAAGCTATACACCATACTGCATTAAAATTGGCAGATGAAATAAAACATCTTTCGATATACAAATCTTTTTATAGCGATGTACAGGTGAGTCACAATACTATGATTTATAAATCAGTTTTAGAACTATGCTACTTATATTAGTGATAAACACATATATCATAGGTATACCACTAGGACAGAACAACTCATCAAATATTTATTTATCCACTCAAGGAGGTCAAAAGTGCAGATTATTCTGGATTGAAATCGAACCCACGAAATGACCTCTGACTTAGCGAGTAGGATCATTATCTACTAGACTGAAATCGTTACTTATCTAGCAAGTTGTTAATAAAAATATGCGATTTCTTCAACTATCTATCCAAGAATTGTTTCTTATAAAACGCCTGCTTATTTTCAGAAATTGGTTTCTTCTCCAAATGTAGAGAAAGAAAATTTCAAACAAACCTTACAACAAGCTATGAAAGAAAAAGGATTAGACACTAAATTAAGGAACA
Source organism: Phragmatobia fuliginosa (assembly GCA_932526445.1). NCBI lineage: Eukaryota > Metazoa > Arthropoda > Insecta > Lepidoptera > Erebidae > Phragmatobia > Phragmatobia fuliginosa. Next base: position 22,350,194 of record OW052063.1, on the reverse strand, counting down.
CAGTATTTCATTGGGTTAGAACACAAAGTAAACATTGTGTAAGTTGAATGTTCAATTAAATTAAATTAAATACTAATTTTCACCTTAGTAGGTGTAGTGTTTTGGGGTCGCGAGGTCTCGGGTTCAATCCAAAGCCAGGAGCCAAAAGTGTTGTTGGGTTTTACTTGCAGGAATTCTTAATAACAGCCTGGAGTATCGAAGTTTGGCGGTGATTCACACCCGTGCCTCGAAGAGCACGTTAAGCCATTGGTCCCGGTTATCATGAACATCTATGGCAATCGTTATTGGGAAGTCAGAGCCCTCAAATATACTGACAACTAGTTCAACCTTCGAATTTCAGTTCGCCCTCAGGGTTGCGGAGGTCCAATGCCAGTCGCTCCGTGAAAAAACCGATATTCAGGTAGAACCGGTAGAACTAGTAGCCGACTCCAAATAATATTGGGAACAAAGGCTAGTAAGATGACTAGTTTTCACCCGCGGTTCCGATTTATTATCGCGGTAAAGAGTACCTAGCATATTAAGTTCTTCCTCAAGAATCAAAGATGTACTTACATGCCAAACCTTGATCCTCTCATGAGAGGAGACCCGGGCCCAGCTGTAGTACATTACGGGTTGTTGATGAAATTTCATTGAAATCGGTGGAACCGTTGAGCTATGAAAGCGTAACAGATAAACAGACAGACGGATTGACAGACTTTCGCGTTACAGCATAACATTAGATTACTGTTTTCCCTAACTACACTCGTCTCCATACCAAGAGCCCTCTAACGTAGGTCTTCTAGTTTAGTTATTATTATATTAAATATACTCATTAGGTCATCACTTCATCAGCTTTCTGCAAGTGAAAGTCCCGTCAAAATCGGTCAAACCGTTCCAGAGATTGCCCGGAACAAACAGACCGACATATATACATACATACACTTTAGTTTTATTTATTGTATAGACAGATTGCAATATAAAACCATATAATTTACTTTTATTACAGAGACTAGATCCCTTAACGTCACTATCTAAAGCCAGCGCACAATGGGAGAAGAGAATTCACAAATCATTAAATTCTATGTGCACCGATCTGGAAACTTCTCTTGCTAAAGTAAGATCGCAGAGTGAACAAGATATTTTAACAGAGAAATGGAGCGAACTTAGTACTTACAACTTAGGTAAATATATAAATATGTCGGACATCAGACACACAACGCCATCTAGTTTCAAATTAGGCTAACTAAAGCTTTTAAGGTAGTAGAGCCACGATCTCAGCACGAATGGGCCGGCTCGACCAGGCTGGTTCTATCCTCGCATGGAAGACCAACCAAAAAATGTCAGCTGTTGTATTTCGTTGGTGGCTGCGAGACCGGAGGCCCAATGTTGGAGGTCACCATACTACATTTTGCTCACTCACAATGAGAATGGTGACCAGCAATCTTGGATAGGCTCATGATTTCCATCAGGCAGAGCAAACTGACTTTGGCAGACTAGGTATATATATTATATAAAAAAATGCAATCGTACAAAGATATATGGTCCATCCAATCGTACAAAGATTTCCGGAAATCGTACCCGAGTCCTTCATCCATACCGCTAAACTTCGATTACGGCTGAAGTTCTGTAGAAGACTGTTATCTGACTTTGGTTTCAACTACCCATAATGATCAAAACATATCGTATGACGACCGAAAATGTCTCCTTCTCCGTGTATTTAAATGTACTCGTTCATTTTGGTACGGCGACATCTTCTTCATTATTTTCAGATTTATCAAAATATAGACCAGTGTATGCACCAAAAGATTTCCTGGAGGTATTGTTAACCTTGTCTGGATATGTTCCGTTTACAAGGGAGTGAGTAACTTTTATTTCCGAATATTTCGCTTAAATATATTACATCTTTCGTATAATGTGATCTTTATGTACGCAAATATCTTATTTTTAGGGATGAACCAAAATGGGAGTTTGCACATTTACCTTTGAAAGTAAATAAGATTGACGACTTGGTGAGTTCATACTTCAGTTGTTTAATTTAGTATCTACTTACGACAATTACTTCTAATTTCTATTTAAAATAGACCCGGCGTTATCAGATAGACTGGTTAAAACAGAAGATCTGACAAAACTTCTAAGCTAGTAAATACGCTTAAACCGCTCACATTGCGTTTTCGCCCCGCTGCGATTTGTGTCCCAATTTCAACGGGTTAAATGACTAAAATTTAAAACCTTTAATGAATCCTTCTTAAATAGTTCTGGCGTAAAGACGTAAATTTGTTCAAATTCGTTTTATGTCTCAAATTCCGTATTCAATAACGTGTAACCTTGTAGCGAAAACTGTTTCCGGAATGGTCAAGCGGTGAGCCGCTTCTAGGAGTGAACCCATACATGCCGAGCACTGTACCAGGATTTTCTACCTTGGAAGCTGAGCGTATCAGTCTTGGCGAAAGAGTTGTAGCGCTGGGCTATGCCCCTGTTGTACAGGAGTACTTGAAGAAAGGCAGTCCGCAATGCTTGAGGGCGAAACTTTGGTCTAACGTTTTGGGCTCAGATATCAAAGCGCCGGTAAGCTGTAATATATATTTTTTTCAATTATATTTAAGCCTTCCAAAGTGACTCTACTCTGACTGATGGAAAGCATGAGTAGAATCCAGGAGTAGAGGTCACCATCTTTATTGTGAGGGTAGGAAATACAGCACGGTGACCTGTACCATGGCAGCCTGGCCACTTTTTTCTGCATCAATCTCACGGCCTCCAGGGGCCGGGAGAATGATGCAGAATAATTGGGCCACACTAACCAGAAATACGATAGCAAGAATGCTGTCATTATTAGGATGGTCTTCTGTCTTCGAGCCGGCCCATTCGTGAAATCAGCTTGAGATTAATAAAGTATTAACTTCATCAGCACCGAAAACTATTCTAAATTCCATTCTTCTTCCTACCCTTCATTACGTCGGCTACTAGTTTAAACGGTTTTACCTGAATATCAGTTAAACCATGACATATACATTCCATATTCCATTTGATTTAGAATAATGTTTGGTTCCAATATATTTTTTTAAAAGAAATTGTCATAGGTCCTATACAATGTTTTGTTTCTGAATTTCTGAATATACTTGATAACCGCTAGTGTTCTAGATATACGCGCAAAAGTAGCAACTCTGCTGATCAATTACATTAGGGTACTTCATCCCATACTGGGTACTACTGACAGGGAAGGATCTTCCGAAATGGCTGTGAAATTCGCCACAATTTAATAAATTAACCTGCATAGATTTTCAGAAAGACTCAAAATGTACTTTTTAAAATACTTCGAAAACCCACGATTTTGTTTCTTATTACAGCAAGTACAATACTTCAATCGGCTTAAGAAAAATGTGTTAGAAGTCGACCTCATGGTAGACAAACTTATATTCAAAGATGTTCAGCTCACCGCTTCTAACGATGACCAGTATTTTGTATTTGAAGATTTGCTATATCAGGTAAATTAAAAGTTCACTAATTCTTGTGTTTTAATGACACACTATGTAAATAAATGTCAATTTTAAGGTTCCGTACTCAAATGGTAAAACGGTATTCTATTGCTAAGTCTGCTGTCTGTCTGTCACCAGGCTGTATCTCATGAACCATGATAACTAGACAGATTAAATTGTCATAGATGGTGTATTTCTGTTGCCGCTATAACAACAAATATTAAAACGTAATTTTTTTACCATTTTTTGCTTGATTTAAATAACGGCAACAGGTAGATCATTATCTAGCTGTTGCCGTTACGGTACGGAACTCTTCATACGCGAGTCCCCACTCGCACCTGCCTCGTCGATTTTCATTAAATAGCTACATGTGAGTTACTCTTACACGTTGTTTTTAAACAAGACAGTACATATTTGTTTTAAAATGTTGAAACTAGATATAAACTCCTGGATGAAATAGACTTCATATAAAAATCGAACCATTTTGAATAAGCCCCCCTTTTTTTTTTTTTTTTTTTTTTTTGTTTTTTTTTTTTTTTTTTTTTTTAGTGTGTGAAAAATCATCATGGACCGTCACCCCACCGGGGGTTACGGCGGGGTGGTGTGTCGGACTTGAACCGACTAAAAAACACACAGTGTGCCCTCTCCGCGCTTCTCCGTTTAGGAGTAGGAGAAGTCCAGGGTGGGATCTCCTTCTGAACTTCTCCAGCGCCTGCCCGCTCCTGATGCGGGCACCGTCTCGATTTGACGACCCTCTCTTAGGCGGCCTCCGGCACACACCGACGCCGCCCCCTCGCGGCTGGCCACATAGTGCGGGTGGAGGGAAAACCCGTCCCGTCCACCCACGGCCACACTCAAGGCGGCATGAGGCGCAGATGTTCGCGCCTCCGCCGCCCGAGTCGCCGGCGGCGAATCTGGTCCGATTGGATGTCGTCCTCCCGGGCCTTCTCCGCCGCCTCCTTCTGCGTGATTACGTCCTCGCAGAAGGTTGCGACCGCGGTAAATGAGCTCTCGCTGCCGACCATGGAACGAACGACGGCCGGCAGCGAGAGATCCCCTCCGATGACTGCAGTGAGGACTCGGCGCTGCGTCTCCCATGCAGGGCAGACCGCCAGCGTGTGATGAGCCGAATCCTCACTGCAGTCGCAGTGGTGGCAGGCGGGACTCAATTCCCTCCTGGCGACCGAGTGCAGGTACTTTCCGAAGCAACCATGCCCGGAAAGAACCTGCGTCAGTCGGAAGGTAAGGGTCCCGTGCTGCCGCACTGCCCATTCGCCGATGACCGGCTGAAGCGCCTCTACGGTGGCGAAGCCAGCACGTGGAGCTCACACTCCAGCCGGACCGACCAGCGATCCATCGTGGCTCGGTGAGCGGCTTCGCGCCACTCGCGCACGTCCTCGGGCGGAGGTCCAACTCCACCACTCTCCGCCCGGTAGTTAGCCACTCGCCGATAAACGTCGGCGAGCACTTCCGCCTCCAAATCCCACGGGGGTGTTCCGGCCAGGGCGCACGCCGCCTCCGTCGATACGGTGCGGTAGCCCCGTATGGCTCTGACCGCCAGAGTTCTCTGAGGCCGCCTGAGGCGCGCCCTATTCTGCTCGGTCAGAGCCGCCGCCCACACCGGTGCACCATAGAGTGCCATAGACCGGACAACCCCCGTGTACAGCTGCCTCGTGGCGACACTGGCTCCTCCCAGATTGGGCAAAAGACGCCCAAGGAAGGAGGCAGTGCCGATCAGCTTCGGAGCAAGCTGTTGGAAGTGCTCGTCGAAGAGCCACCTACCGTCTAGGACCAGACCCAGATACTTTAAGTGGGCCCGGACCGGTACGAGGACCGTGAATCAGCCCCCCAAGCCAAGTTCAATTCTTTTGTTTCATTGGCTAATATTTTGTTCTGATCACGTGGCTGACTGACATTAGCCAATGAAAAACGATGATAGGGAAATAGAACAGAAAACGAACAATGTTTGCAACTTGCCTAGTGGGGGCAGGATTTTTGTTCGTTTTCATTTTTGCAGCTTGACATGACACGTGCACAATGACAAGCATTTTTGAACTATGTACCGTTTACAGGTGATGTTATGTTTTTCACGAGACGTAGAGGTAATGCAGCTCTTGAAGGGCACCATAGGCACTCCGCCCGTAGTCACTATTAAAGGGAAACAAACTTCACCTGAGAGTCTGATAGCGTTCCCGCCCAGTGGGATAATACCGTTTCATGGATTTACAATGTATGGTAAGTACTCGCCAAAGATTCTACATCTGACAATTTTTTTAAGATAATTTATTATTGGTAGAGCCACGTTGATTTCAGCACGATTGGCAGTACTACAATCACACAGAAGACCATCCTAATAATGACAGCATTCTTGCTGTCGTATTTCGTTGGTGAGTGTGAGACCGGAGGCCCAATCATTCTGCATCATTCTCCCGATCTCCGAAGGCAGAATAATCTAACCAGGCCGCCATGGTATGAGTAACCATGCTACATCATTGCCTACTCTCACAATGTGCATGGTGGCCCGCCTGGATTCTACACATACTTTCCATCAGGCCGAGTAGAGTCACTTTGGTGGGTTTAAAAATATAAGAAAAAAATATGTTGCAAAATTTCGCATGTTCAAAGTTTTGTACATAAAATTAAACTAACGTATGTAACTTACTGAGTACCTCGGTGTTCCCTGTGGTTATTGTTGTAAATCGAGAGTAACGCCGCAGAACGAAGCTAGCCTAAAAAAAGCCTAAGTTATTCCTTAGGTCATCAGCTTTCTGCCAGTGACAGTCTCATCAAATCGGTCCAGCTGTTCCAGAGTTAACCGGAACAAATAGGTAGACATACAAAAAATTAAAAAAATGCCTTAAATATAAAACTATTATTTTGATATTACATACTTACAGATACTTTTTCATTTATTTGTTTGGATATAAATATTAAAATGTCCGTGTGGTGACGGATTAAGAATACAGAGTGTCACCACCCCTATTCATCCTGCGGGTGTCGTCCAAAGGCGATTAAGGGATAAACTACGCAAGACAACATCAATGCAAAGAGAAGGAAAACTTGAAACCAACCCTATACCAACCCGTCTGGCCAGCGTGGTATAGTAGGCCAAAACCTCCTTTCTAAGGAGAGGCCTATGTCCAGCAGTGGACTATTCAAGGCTGTTGATGATGATGATGATGAATAATCAAAAAGGTAAATTTAAAACAAAACATTAAATGAAGCCTAACCTAATTAATGACACGGTACATATGTTTAATTTTTTTTACTTTTTCACAGGTGTAAGAATTAAAAATTCGCTTTTAAAATGTGTTTTCAGCCACTCCCTTCTGTTACCTATACGACGATCCAGTACAGTTGTACTACACTTTCCGAGCTTTCTACGTGCGGTACTGGCATCGACTACATTACATATCAACACATCCACAGGTATAAATATATAAAGAACCATATACATTTTAGTATTGACAAGGTGGGGACTGCCTTTGCTGCTCTGATTGATGGGCAATTTCTAAGTACCCTCAGAAACTATAAAAAATATATTCGAATTTCCGGACAGTAATTTAGACCACCACAAATAAACTAGAGAGAAAGTAATCTCTTTTCATTAACAATTTTTTTTTCTGTTTTTTTTATTTTTAACTTTATGTTTCAGGGTATAGTTTCATTGTGTCTTTTGTACGAAAGACTTTTAGAAGCAAATGAACCTCTACTATGGGTACACTTTCGAAATATCAACATTAATCCGTGAGTATAATATGTTTCATTATCTAATATATAAAATTCTTGTGTCGTGGTGTTTGTTATCAAAGTTAGGTCTAGGAGGCGACCGGAGTCACAGGCATCAGCTAGTCATTTTATAAAGCAACAGTTGGCTGTCCCGTGTGACTGATTGCCATAAATAAAATTGACACCAAACTTAATAATCCAGTAACTTTATATAAAAAAATCGTTTACCCAAAAACGGTAGGGAATATTCATTAAAATACGAATTGTTTATAGTCGACACAATTATAATATCGACTAAATTGTAATTAATTTGTATATTATTTATATTTTACTACGGTTTTATTTTCAGCATTCGAGTGGTATTCAAATGGCTAATGAGAGCGTTCAGCGGACATCTACCGCCAGATCAGCTGTTATTACTCTGGGATGCCATCTTAGGTTACGACTGCTTAGAAATCCTACCATTATTAGCACTGGCAATACTAAGCTTTAGAAAGGAGAATATATTCCAAGTGAATACTTTGCAAAATGTTGATGCAGTTTTAGCGGATCTTTCGACTATATCTGTTATACCATTGTTACAATTAGCTCTTATGAAGCCCTGACTCCCAATATCTTGCGTGTATGTGATAATGTCGAAATGTTTGGAGTGATATTCTAGTACTGTTTGCAAAAGAAATTGCTTGTAACATGTTCTGTCTGAACATCTGAAAGTTTTAGGTATATTTTGTACACAGAAAATATTTTATATCATAAAACAAGATTTTAGTCGTACAATAGAATGTCAGGCAACTAAGATACAGATAAAGAATTAAAAACAACTGGTATTTTTTTACCCTTTCTAATGAGTAAAAATTACTACTTTTCTGTTCTTAGCATTCTGAATGTATGATGGTTACAATTACTGTTTTAGGCACGATCTGTGATGTGCATAAGTGTGCATTAATATTCTAAGAACCTTAAATACCTAGAAACGAGACCTTGGTCATGCAGTATCTGCAATATCTTTAGAAGTTATATATTTTTAAATTGCTAAAACTCGGTGTTCATAAGAATACTGTTGAAATATTCATTTCTCATTTACATATTTGTATATATTTATTTTATATTTCAATAAACATGTTACAAGCACTTCTCTGGTATAGAAATCATTCCGAAACATATCAAAGGTTAGATTGTCGAAAACGCCGATCTGGAGATGAATTGTGCACATTCTTTGCTATTGTAGGTAGTGTTTACGATTCAAAAACACTGTTATTCTATTTTTTATTGGTTCCACGACATGGATTTTTTATTTATAACGGTTTTGAGATTTTTTTTCCTTTTATGAAAATACGATAGTGAAATGTGACCAGATGAAAAAAAAAATTTGGTAATTCTGTTCCACATCTGTTTCTGTAAAAATAAGTTGAATAAGACCTTGACTCGAGTAAACAACAACTTCTTTTTGTTAATTTAAAAATATTAAATTTAATGTTGATGTTTGTAAATAGTATTTGTATATTGTGAGAATGTTTGGTTACCGTAATGTGTTACAAGACCAAAGTATTTTTTATAACTAAAGTTATAATTTATTTTTGTTAAAAATATACGCTGTTTCACTCCATTAGCTCGTATGCGCAAGGGTCCGTGTTATTGTTGTAAAAATTGTTTTTATACTAGCGACTTTTTTTTTAATTTTGTAGACAGATACTTTTTTGTCAATAAAAAGAAAGTACAAAGTGTTACCTCATCAAGTTTATTTTTTCTTACAGACAACACACCAGTTACCCTCTTCGTAAAAACTGTTTTCTATAACAAAATTAGCTTCTTCACACAATTGGTCCAATTCATTTTCTTCGAAAACATGATAGTACCTTAATAGGGTATCTTCTGGTTTATTTTCGAGTTTATTATTATTAACTTTTCTTAACTTCCAAGGTACTAATAAGTCTGTATGTTTGAACTGTGTTCTGTTCTCATGAACAGGTAGGTTGACTCCTCCAACCGAGACCTGAGTCTCGCTGGTCTCGGGCTGGTCGAGTTTATTTTTACACAAATAATTAGACTTAGTTTGGTCTTTTGCCCAAACGGTGATGAGTGCTCTGCCCCCGTTCCGAAGTAATTGGTAAATATTCGATATAGCTTGGAACCTCCTTGCCTGGAAAATAATATACGCAATGAATCATACAGAAGAATAATTAATATACTATTAACTTCATCCTCGGCGAATAATAATGAAAAAATTGTTTAACATATTTTTAAGAAAAGCTTAGAAGTATATAACAAAATAAAAGGATACATGAATAATCGTTACCTTGCTACTGAAGTGATGTATAACAGCGATACAGATAACCACATCGGCGCCCTGAGTCTTGAGTGGCACGCACAGCATGTCGAGGCGTAAGCAGTCCGCGCCGCTCACGCCAACGATGTGTTCTTTACATTCCGACAATAAGCCCGTGGAACGTTCACAACCCAACTATAAAAAAGTAAAAAATTATATCGTACATCATTGGTTTGATACATAAAGATCAGAGGGTTTAGAGTGACCCCGTTGGTTAGGTGGGTCTGTATATGCGACTGTCGATCGAGAGATCTCGTGTTCGATTCCCGGGTCGAGGCAAAAATGGTTGGTGGATTTTCCTAATAATAAATTCTCCCCGGAGTATAGATTTGATGATGCCTGTGCCTCAAAAAGCAGCCGTCGGTTCCGGTTGTCATGAACTTCTATGTCAATCGTTAATATTGGGAACTCAGTACCCTCAAATATACTGACAACTAATTAAATCTTCGAATTCAGTTCACCCTCAGTATGAACTATTTATATTTTTTTAACTTTTTCTCATTAAAACTTTTGAGAGTTAATACTCTCGTAGTTCGCAACAATATTAGCAACAATATTCTAGTTATTAAACTAACCTGTACAATATCATTCCGTCTCAATATGTTCTTGCCATTGCCACATCCTAGATCCAGCACCACACTGCCGGAGGGCACTCCCTCCATGAACTCAACCACTTTTGGCCACGGTTTATGACGAGTTGTACTGAAGTGACTTGCAATTTGTTCATAAACCTGAAATAAATGTTTTTTTTTTTATTTTACTTGAACCAAACAAAAAGGCAAAATTATTTTTATCTATTCCAATATATTAATTTAAACTGCCTCGTTGGTGCAGTGGTTAGCGTATGCGACTGCTAATCAATAAAGTGTCGGGCCAAAAAGTGTTTTAATGTTTTTCTTAAGAAATGCCTATTAGCAGCCTGGAGTTTGTAAGTTTGGCGGTGTTTCACGCCCGTGCCTCGGAGAGCACGTAAAGCCGTCGGTCCCAGTTGTCATGAACATCTATGGCAATCGTTATTGGGAAGTCAATGCCTTCAAATTTACTGACAACTAGTTCAACCTTTAAATTTCAGTTCTCCCTTAGGGTTGCGGAGGTCCGATGCCAGTCGCTCCGTGGAAAAACAGATATTCAGGTAAAACCGGTTGAACTAGTAGCCGACCCCAAATAATATTGGGAATAAGGCTAGAAGAAGAAATGAAAGTTTCTATTAGTAATTTCAAATTAACAATTTTACCATTAAATTGTTGTTGCATCTTACAACAACAACGCGAGTAACACCGCAGGGCTCAAATAGTTGAAAATATAATTTACAAGCTTTCGATCACGGCTCCGCCCGCTTGTATACCGGTTATCGCAGTAAAAACAGTGCTGGATTTACACATTTGCCGCCCCAAAGCTTTAAAATTTTTGCCGCCCCTACTGACTCCTAAAATTAGATAGGTACACGTTTCACAATTAAGTTAAATCATTTCTTTAGGAAATTATTTAGTTACTAGATTATTTTTACAACTTTAGTTTTTCTAAGCTAAGCAAAGCTTTGGTTTATACTCCACTACTTATAAGGTTTGGTAGGTAAGATAGATAAGTAAGACCCGATACTGCTAACCATGCAACATTTTTTTTCGCGGGAATGCTTTTCGCACCAGACCCTCCGTGGGTGGGACTCCCGGCGATCCGGTCTACCCACTAAACCCCGCGCCGGCCATCCTCGGCAGTCGGGAGGAGCTCCAGGAACGCATCAGCGACTTCTGGAGTCCACTCTGCCTTACCAAATGACTGGGGTAATCAATAAATTACCCTTTATTGATTACCCCAGGCAGGACGATATCGCGCCTCTCACCGTTTTACGCAGTAAAAGGCGGGACACCAAACCGCCCCAGATGAAACCCTTCAGCTGCACGAGGGTGTCGCCTGCTCGAGTTGCTTGCAGTGGTCACATTTCCCCAAAATGTGGCCGCAACGACCCTTAGGCAACGATTGGAGACTAGCTGCCTCTACAGCGTCCCCTTCGCCGCCTCCTTCGAGCGGGATCGGCCCTTTCCCGATCCCGCTCTGCGCACTCCTTCTGGAGCATTACGTTCTCACAGAAGGAGACCGCGGCCTCCCACCCTTCATCACTCGCCAGCATTGCCACGATCAATGCTGGCGGTGACAGGGTACGCACGACGCTCGGACTCCCACGCAGGGCAGTCCTCTAGCGTGTGCTGGGCGGAGTCCCCGTCGGACCCGCAGTGATGGCATTGTGCCGTAACCTTACGTCCGATTCTATTCAGATACTCACCGGACATGGTTGTTTCGGTGAGTATCTGAGTCAATCGGTAGGTGACACAGTCGGTCCTCTCTATCTAAGCTTTGAAGCTTGGCTGGCACAGCCCTGTGTTTCGAGCCGTGCCCTCCAAGTGCGTGTGTGCGTTCTGCCGTAGTATTTTAGGCTCACGATCGTACGGTAGCCCCGTACGATACGAATGGCCATCAGCCGCTGCAGACTTCTAAGTTGAGCCTTACAGCGGAAGGAACGCACCAGGTCCTTAGACCAGACGTGTGCCCCATAGAGGACCATGGATCGCACGATGCCTATGTAGAGGCAGTGAACTTCCTCCCTTTTAGTCCCCGAGATTGGGCAGCAGACGATGGAACGCCCCTGCTACCTCTCGAACCCGGGGGACTAATCCCCCGAAATGTTCTTCAAAGCTCCACCGACTGTCCAGGATGAGGCCTAGGTAGTTCATGTACTGGCCCACCTGGACTTCAGTGTCACTCACTCGAAAGCGCGAGCTGGGTGGTTCCTGGCGCTTACGTAGCCCATGGAAACAAATCGACTAAGTTTTCTGAGGCGCCATCCTTAGGCCCAGCTCACGAATCTTTTGGATAGCACAAGCCACTCCCTGCTCGGCGAGCAGAAGCACTTCCTCGAAGCGTGACCCTCTGGCCAGTATTGGGGTACCGTTCGCATAGTGGACGACACTTAGGCCAGGGACAGACTGGTGCGAAGGACCGCATCGTATGCGAGGTTCCATAATGATGGGCTCAATACAGAGCCCTGAGGAACCCCGCAAAACACTTCCCATCGATTCTCCACCCCGTTCCGAACCACAAACTTCACCGTCCTGTCGCGCAGATAGGCCTCTATGATCTAACCATGCACCTGTCAACGTCAATATTCCGACCTGTCTAGGTCGTGTCGGTTATCTGGGCCTGATCCTTGACGGTATGGGGCTCTTCGACGCACTTCCAACAGCTTGCTCCGAAGCTGGTCGACACTGCCTCCGCACTTGGACGACTTTTGCCCAATTTGAGTTGAGCCAATGTCGCGACGAGACAACTGTACACGGTAGTTGTCTGGTCTATGGCACTGTACGCTGCACCGGTGTGGGCGGCGGCTCTGACCGCCCAAAATATGGCACGCCTCTGGTGACCCCAGAGGATATTGGCGGTTAGAGCCATACACGGTTACCGCGGTCGCAACCTTCTGCGATCTTTGCCATGGTCATGCTACCCTGAGTGTGGCCGCAAATGGACTGAAAATTTTCTCCTCCATCTGCTTCAGTGGCCTTCAGGCTCCAGTGGAGGCGACGTCCACGTATGCCGTACCTCGCGTTGGAGAGATAAGCAATTGATGGCACCCGCTTCAGTGAGAGGAAGCACTGGGAGGGGTTCAGAGGGCGTAATAACAGGTTCCTTCGACCCCTTCTATTTCAGGTGCAGAGTGGCACACCATGTGGTTTTAGTCGGTTCGATGCCGACATACAGCCTCGTTGCGAACTCCGGTAGGGTGACGGCCCGGGGGGGGGTCCACACGTCAAAAAAAAGTGTTTTAAGTAGTCGCCACGCTGCATTCTACTGCGTACTACTTTCTGTACCAGTTTAGTTTTTGGGCCATTTTGCCGCCCCCCTAATTCTGCCGCCCCAAGCTTCAGCTTTTTCAGCTTATATGGTAAATCCGGCCCTGAGTAAAAAGTAGACTTAACTATCTATGTTCCATAATTTACAACGGTTTAGGCATGAAAACGTAACAGACAGAGTTACTTTCGCAGATAAATATATATCTTTGGAGTTGCCATAATAAAAATAAAAGATATACTATCAGCAGGCCTACCTGATGTACATGCAGCTCTTCCAAATTAGATGCTATATCATCTTCTAAATTGTCAGTTGAAACATTGTTCACCGAATCACAAAGAGTTTTATATTTGCATTCACAAGGGCCACTTCTGGTCCATCGGAATGTTAATGATACCCTCGTTTGTCTTGGTGTGGTATCACTGGTTATCACCCTGATGCTATTCTGTGAATCATCTAAACGACGGTGTTCAATGATGGGGTCATATGTGCGCATTTGGATTCCATGCTGCCAATCATATCTGTAAGATTAAAATGTATTTATTGACATAAGTAGGTAGTATAGCCCTCACACAGAAGACCATCGTAATAATGACGGTATTCTTGCTGTCGTATTTCGTTGGTGAGAGTGAGACTGAAGGCCCAATCATTCTGCATCATTCTCTAGCCCTCCGGAAGCCGGGGGAATGATGCAGAAACAACTGACCAGGCCGCCATGGCCTAGCTGCCTACCCTCACAATGAGGATAGTGACTCATTTACAAAAAAAAAGCCCTACTCCTGGATTCGACTCATGCTTTCCAGCAGGCAGAGTAGTGTAACTTTCTTAGGCTTAAATATAAAAAAAAATACGCTTTGAAAATGGCATAGCTCCTAATTCGGTGAACTAAAATTGGGAAAGGAATTTAACTTTAAATGTTAATGTTTATTTATTGTGCGTAATTACTGACTACAACATGTATAATTTTTTATCAGCTACTTAAACAAGAGAATAATTTTATTTATAACACCATTTAGGCTTTACTTAGGTACCATTTAGGCATCAAGGATAATTTGAGTTTTTTATTACCCTATCGAGCCTTTTTAGGGTTCCGTAGCCGTATGGCAAAAATCGGAACCCTTATAAATTCGTCATGTCTGTCTGTCTGTCCGTCCGTATATCACAGCCACTTTTTTCCGAAACCATAAGAACTATACTTTTGAAACTTGGTTGGTAGATGTAATCTGTGAAACGCATTAAGATTTGCACATAAAAATAGAAAAAAAGCGGCCAAGTGCGAGTTGGACTCGCCCATGAAGGGTTCCGTACCAGCAAGTAATATCATATAAAAGTTCTTGTAGTTCGTTGTAACTTTCATCGATATTTTTATACTAGTGTATTGATTGGATGAAAGGTATATTGCGTGTTACGATTCATGACGTTTTAAAAAAAAAACTACTCACTAGATCTCGTTCAAACCAATTTTCGTTGGTAGTTTACATGGTAATGTACAACATATATTTTTTTTAGTTTTATCACTCTCTTATTTTAGAAGTTAGAGGGGGGGGGACACACATTTTTCCACTTTGGAAGTGTCTCTCGCGCAAACTATTCAGTTTAGAAAAAAATGATATGAGAAACCTCAACATCATTTTTGAAGACCTATCCATAGATACCCCGCACGTATAGGTTTGATGAAAAAAAAATTTTTGAGTTTCAGTTCCAAGTATGGGGACCCCCAAAATGTATTGTTTTTTTTCTATTTTTATGTAAAAATCTTAATGCGGTCCATAGAATACATCGACTGACCAAATTTGAACAGTATAGCTCTTATAGTTTCGGAAATAATTGGCTGTGACATACGGACGGACAGACAGACAGACAGACAGACAATGACGAATCTATAAGGGTTCCGTTTTT
Organism: Phragmatobia fuliginosa; assembly: GCA_932526445.1. NCBI lineage: Eukaryota > Metazoa > Arthropoda > Insecta > Lepidoptera > Erebidae > Phragmatobia > Phragmatobia fuliginosa. The sequence continues at coordinate 22,334,948 of OW052063.1, read as the reverse complement.
TGCCATTTGGCTACGGAACCCTAAAAAGGAGGTCCCCATACTTGGTTCCAATACATACGTGTGTTGGGGTATCTATGGATAGGTCTTTAAAAATGATATTGAGGTTTCTAATATTACTACTTTCTAAACTGAATAGTTTGCGCGAGAGACACTTCCAAAGTGGAAAAATTTGCCCCCCCCCCCCCCCCCTGTAACTTCTAAAATAAGAGAGTGATAAAACTAAAAATAAATATATGTTGTACATTACCATGCAAACCACCAACGAAAATTGGTTTGAACAAAATCTTGTAAGTAGTTTTACCTTTCATTCAATCAATACACTAATAGAATAACATCAATCAAAGTTACAACGAACTATGTACAAAAATTTTTATATGATGTTATTTGCTGATACGGAACCCTTAATGTGCGAGCCCGCTCGCACTTGGCCGCTTTTTAGGGTTCCAGTGCCAAATGGCAAAAAACGGAACCCTTATAGATTCGTCAAGTCTGTCTGTCTGTCTGTCTGTCTGTCCGTCCGTATGTCACAGCCAATTATTTCCGAAACTATAAGAGCTATACTGTTGAAATTTTGTCAGTCGATTTATTCTGTGAACCGCATTAAGATTTTTACATAAAAATAGAAAAAAAACAATAGATTTTGGGGGTCCCCATACATGGAACTGAAACTCAAAAAATTTTTTTTCATCAAACCTATCCGTGTGAGGTATCTATGGATAGGTGTTCAAAAATGATGTTGAGGTTTCTAAAATCATTTTTTTCTAAACTGAATAGTTTGCGCGAGAGACACTTCTAAAGTGGAAAAATGTGTGTCCCCCCCCCCTCTAACTTCTAAAATAAGAGAGTGATAAAACTAAAAAAAATATATGTTGTACATTACCATGTAAACTACCAACGAAAATTGGTTTGAACGAGATCTAGTAAGTAGTTTTAGTTTTAGTAGTTAGTAAGTAGTTTAATATGTCATAAAGCGTAAACAGCAATTTACCTTTCATTTAATCAACGAACTACAAGAACTTTTATATAATGTTACTTGTTGATACGGAACCCTTCATGGGCGAGTCCGACTCGCACTTGGCCGATTTTTTAAAAATACTTTTACCAATGGAAAACCATTCATCCTCTATTTATACTATACACGACAAATTTTTAATGACCAGAGAAAAAAATATGTGGTATTCAGCTTTCGATACTGAACATATTTATGCAATTAAAACAAAAAAAAAATACGTGTTAATATTTTCCCGAAAACTACCAAATTTTTGTTCATAACGCACAGTGATGCCAGGTGCACTGTAATTACAGTAGATTTACTGTAATTTGACTGCTTTTGCTGTACACTGTATTCCAGCTCTCTATACAGTATACAGTGAACCATCAAGGGTAATAGATGTATTACCCTAGTTGATGAACTAATCACAGATATATAATAATATCTAATCATTGTAATATATTAGCGCGCCAGTCCATTTTAAGAAATTCTGTTATTTGTATAAATTATAACCCAAAAAAAAATTTTCAAGAATTTTACGGATAAAATATATATAAATGAACCCATAAGTGACAGTGATACAGATATTGATTGACAATTTATGTATAATTTATAATAGAGATTATTAAATACATTTATAATTCCAATAAAAGTAGGTTTTTTTTTTACTGTAAAAATACTGTAATGAGTTTTATGATTTACTGTATTTTCCTACCGATCTACTGCAATTTTACATGCGAAACACTGTATTTTTTTCAATCCAACCTGGCAACACTGATAACGCATGATATAATTCACGACATGATATTACGTAACAAGAAAGTGTCAATGTCCTAGCCTGCGGGTTGCGGGTGCGAGCGGGGTACCTAATACCTACGATGCGACGCGTGCGCCTAATGGCGGCATGCTTTGAACTGATTTGACTGTATTGGGCGATGCGTCACACACATTGAAACAGAAAATGTTATTCATTGATAATTAAAATACGCGTGTGTAAAATATTTGGGTGACAATAAATTATGGGCGTATTTTAACACTTTAAAAACCATAATAACTCAGTTATTTTTGTTTTTTGGGTATTTGTTCTATGGTGTTTTATGTTAGTATATAAGTTCTGTATCTGCCCCTAGTTTTTCTCTGGTAATTAAAAACTAACCGTGTATATTAATTACGAGTGTTTTTTTTATATATATTATAGGGAGCAAACGAGCAGACGGATCATCGGATCGGACATATTGGATCGGATGGACACCCGAAACACCAGAGGAGTCGCAGGTGAATTGCCGGCCTATTGATGGGAGTACGCTCTTTTTTTGGTTTGACGGTCGTATCGGCCCGGACACAACGCAGACGTCAGTTCAGTCCTCAATTTAGATGTGCGAGGCAGGAAACTTCCAAGATAACGAACGAAGCAAGAGCTAATAAGCTAGCTAAATATATGTGAACAACAAAATAGTTATTTCTAGTAAATACACAATATTTGAATATATTACCTAGCCTCATCCTGCATTATGAGCAGTGATCGTGCCTGTACCAAAACTGGCACATATTTACCACTGTGATGTCTCCAATCCATCACTACATCGGAGCCTAGTGAGAGTGCCAGAATTGTGTCTCCAAATGGACTATGTTTGTCTACATGAGATGGTATTCCTAAAAAAAGGATTTATTTGATTATTAATATAAATTTAAAATATTTTTATCATAAAAATTGTATAAGTTCATAAATTAATCAAGTATTGTTATACACACTTTTTCTTTTTATTGATTCAGTTTTAAACCATAAAAAAGTTAAGGATATTTATTTTGTCCTTTGTAAATTATTTTTGTATCTTCCCAGCTCTCTGATAAAATAAAATAGTGTGAGAATTTATATGATAATATTAATAATAATGTCCTTGTTTAAAATTAAAATATACTTACTTAATACTTTTTTTTTTTTTTTTTTTACTTTTAAAAAGACAACTCCCGCATTAGGAATATAAATTCCTGTGTCGCGGGGGACTTTACAAACATACATGAAACGGACACAAAGAACACCCAGACTTAGAACAACAAATTGTGAATCACACAAAGTGTTGTCCTACATGGGATTTGAACCCACGACACTTGGCGCAGTAGGAAGCGGCGTGGCGACCGCTTAGGCCACTAGGCCACTACAAAAAACTAATATGTAAGAATCTTGTAATGTAAGTGTAAATATAAGGATTTTATAGTCGCCAAGCACAACAGTATATGATGTACGATATAGTTCTAATATTTAGAACACACTTTAATAAGTAAGCTAAATTAAAAGACAGTACCCACCATTTCCCGGACTATATTTATTAACAGTCAATTGATCTGGAGTTCCAAGATTAAATCCTTGTTCTTTCAACCGCTGCCACAACAAATCACATTCCTTTGGTATCTTTTCTTCTAATGGGTTGCTTAAATCCACATCATTACTACCATATCTAAACTCAAAACCATAGTGTTTCACTTGTCTATTTTTTAAATTACTTGACTCTGGGTCCCAGTTGAATAGCTTCAAAAACTTTGCTTCTTCCTCTATAGTGATGAAGTTATTTAGTAGCATAAGGCCTTTAGGGATTTCATGAGTACATATCACCTCTGTACTTGGAACTGAAATGAAAATTTTCACTTTATTTTGTTTTAAATTTCAACAGTCAAAAATGATTTTCTTGTAACTTGAATTAACTTTTCTGATGGTTCTAATAGTTTATAAAAATAAATAAAAAGAATCAATTTCATCTTAAAAACTGTTTCTTATAACCTGTGCACAATAACTAAACTGGAATTTATTTTGTTTAACTACATAATAGGTATTCCGTTTTGACCACTATCTGAGATACAACATTTCTGTTTTATGACTATTAAGATCCTGATACATATAGTCCTGACTAATATCTCGCGGAAGCGAACGGACGTGTTTTACTGTTGTGTTAGTTAATTTATTTATTTTCGAAATTACTGAATGGCGACGAAATGCAACGGCTGCGAAGCCGTTATCTACGACATTTCGTACATGGAGTGTTCTCAAGAAAACTGCAAACAACTGTACCATTTGAAGTGTCTGGCGTTGACAAAGGAGAAGTTTGAAGCGTTCACGAGGGAGTATAAGGAAGGTTGGGTTTGTCCAGAATGTGTGCGCACTATTCCCAAGAGAGGCAACGCAGATACACCGGTGAGAAGAAACTTAATAATGAATAAAACGTTCACACCCGGCGCTAGCGACTGCTACGTAAACACTGAGCGCCGTAGTCGTCGCAACCCGGACGAGTCGATTGCGGAGGGCGAGAACAAGCTACTGGAGGAGGGAGATACGCGAGTTTCGTTAGTAATGATAGCCCGATTGGATGAACAAATTAGCCAGTATGGAATTTTACAAAATAGATTTTTAGAAACAGAAACCGAATTGAAAAATATAAGAAAAATATTGGAGGTAGTTCAAGAGAAGGCCAATAAAGTAGATGTATTGGAAGAACAAATTCAAATACTAATAAAGAAAAATGAACTGCTACTGAATTGTAATATTGAAAAAAAATTGGAGCGGGATAGTACTGAGTCAAAGACTACAAAATCGCCATCAAAAACATTATTTGTTGATGTGGTGAAAAAAAATAAAGAGCGGGTAGTAGATAAAACTGACTCGATAAAGTGTGGGGCCACGAAGTCGACAAAGGCAGTCACAGACTTAAAGGAGCCAGTACTAACAAGTAAAGAGAATGAAGTCAACAAAAGTTTATTAGATATGGTAAATGAAAAAGAGAAGGGGAAAAATGATAAAGAAGAGAACTGGACAGTAGTAAATAGAAGAGTAAATAAATATTCTAACAATGAAGTGAAAAGAGGGGGAAATATGATAGTAAATGAAATTAAGGGCATAGAAAAGAAGAAATTTTTACATGTCTGGCGTTTGCAGAAGGAAACTCGAGAAGAGGATATAGAAAAATATGTAAAGAATGTATGTGGAATGCAAGTGTCCGTTAAAGTAGAAAAACTTAAACATAGGACAGAAAGGGACTATGCTTCTTTTGTTATTGGTGTGCCAGAAAGTAAATACCACAAACTATGTCAACCTGATACTTGGCCGGTTAATGTGGAGTTCTGTGAATGGGTTTGGTTTCGTAGACCACAAAATAAAAAACAAGAGTAAAGCTTCGCTCGAGATTTACTATCAAAATGTCAGAGGCTTAAGAACAAAATTAGAAAGTTTTTATGTGGCGGTGTCATCGTCTAACTCAGATTTGTTCGCCATAACAGAAACGGGCCTAAACGAATCCATTTACGACGCCGAAATCATTCCACCAGGTTACACAATATTACGATGTGACAGAGCGGACGGAAGAAAACAAGGTGGCGCATGTTTAGTGGCCACACCGCGTCTCGAGTTGCGAAGAATGCCCGTACCGAGTGATGTAAACATTGACGATCATGTGTTCGAAATAGTAAGTGCTACAGTTTATTTAGGAAAAAAGTTTTTGTTTTTAATTTGTGTAGTGTATATACCGCCGAATAGTAGTGAAAATGAATTCTTCTTCTTCTTCTTTATAAATGGCAAACTGTGCCGATGTCGACAATTCTGCCAATGTCAAATGAATTCTTGTTACTATTCAAAATAATAGAACAATATTGTAACAAGTATAACGAAGTAATCGTGCTGGGAGATTTTAATTTGTATTCCTGTACAAAGAGTATTAAGGCTTATTACGATTTTTTTGTAACTTATTGTGGATTCACTCAGAGTAATAAAATAGTAAATTGCAATGATAGGTGTCTAGATCTCGTGTTGACGACTTACGTGGAGGGGGAATGTGTGTGCGTTCGCGCGGCTGAGGAGCCATTATTAGCGGTGGATGCATATCACCCACCTTTACAGGTGTGTGTCAGCTCGCCTGAGCGGCGGGGCACAGGCGTAGGGGCGAGTGATGACTCACTATCTAACGTAAACAAACACAACGGCTGGAACTTTAACAAAGCAGACTTTACATTACTTTATTCAAAAATAGCATCAATTGACTGGGCTCCGTTATATAATTACTTTAATTTGGAAATGAGTTTAATTTTTTTTTATAATACTTTAATTCCAATTATAGATAGCTGTGTACCCAAAAAAAAAGCGAAGTTGTATACGCTCTAGATACATTTATCCTGAGTGGTATACGAGTGAGATAATTCGCGACATAAGACGAAAAGCCAATTTTCACAAACAGTATAAGGCTTCTGGCTCAAGAGTGGATTACGAAACTTTTGCTCAGTGCAGAACTGAAGTTAAAAAAAAAATTAAAACAGCACAGGAACAATATCGACAGCGTGTGCAAAATCACATGACAAGCGACCCAAAATCTTTTTGGAATTATATAAATTCCAAAAAAGGTAGTAGGACAGGGGCAACAATTTTAAAGGATGGACTTGCATTGACGGGCGCACAAGCGGCTGATAACTTTGCTGAGTATTTCTACTCTGTCTATAGCAAGGAGAAACCCAGGTTAGATGTGAGTAGTGCAGTGGCGGGGGCGGGAAAAGAAAATGGAGCAGCACGGATTCATCTGGATAGGCTACAATTAGATGAAGTAATGGGTGCCCTTCAACGACTTAAGCCAAAAAAATCTTCGGGGCCTGATGGTCTCCCTCCTTACATATTTAGGGATTGCCGTAGGGTCCTAGCGGAGCCGCTGTTGCATATTTTTAACATTGGCCTTGGAACTGCAGTGTTCCCAGAGAGGTGGAAGACGACCCGGGTTATACCGGTACCGAAGGGAGGTTCGGGTACTAAAGTAGAGGAGTACAGACCGGTTGCTGTACTGTCAACACCCGCAAAGGTACTTGAATCCGCTGTACATAAAAATATATATGAACAAGTGCGCTCACAACTTGCAGACGCGCAACACGGATTTCGAGCTGCAAGAAGTACCACAAGTAACCTGTTGAGCCACATGATGGAAGTGGTACCAGCAGTGGACAGTGGGCGGCAGACCGACGCGGCATACTTCGATTTTAAAAAAGCATTTGATTTGGTCGATAATGACGTGATGCTGATGAAGTTAGCTGGCTTCGGGTTCACTCCGCATTTACTTAACTTCTTCGCAAGCTATATGACATAGACAGCAATATGTGGAGTATGCGGGACACCAAACGCGACCATATTTCACTAGATCTGGCGTAAGTCAGGGAAGTAACTTGGGTCCTCTAGAGTTTATTTTAATGGTCAACGATCTGCCTGGTGTGATAGAGGACGCCAAGTGTTTGTTATTCGCGGATGACCTAAAATTATCCCTCACCGTTGGAAACATGGCAGACTGTAAAAAACTGCAGGGGGACATAGACAGAGTGGTAACCTGGAGCAAGCAAAATAAGTTGCAGTTCAATGTGTCGAAGTGTGTGACCATCTCATTCACACGTGGACGCACACCTATCCACTACAATTACACTATGGACGGGACTGCGATGACCCGGGTAACGGAAGTAAGAGACTTGGGAGTGCATTTTACCACTGAGCTGACGTTTCGTGATCACATACTCAAGATTTGTAAAAAAGTTTACAGGAATTTGGGATTGGTACTTCGTACGGCTAAAGACTTTACAAATATAAAAGCTATTACAGTTTTGTACAATGCACTAGTTAGGAGTCAATTAGAATGTAACTCAGTTATCTGGGCTCCACATGAGACTAAATATAGTGTCATGTTGGAGCGAGTGCAAAATAAATTTATTAGGTTTATATATATGAAGCAGTATGGTGTTTATCCTTTTTATCCATTAATGTATCCCACCTTGTTTATTTTAGGAATGGTCGGATATAGTGAACTGAGGGTCAGGAGGGAACTCACACTCGTAACCTATATCTTTAGGGTAGTCAGAGGTGGGATACATAATGCAGATGTGTGGGAGAGGGTGGGTCTGTGCGTTCCAGATGGCTACGCGGGACGACGGCGGCGGCCGCGCCTTCTGGCCGTGCCGCGCGCTCGCACGAACTTACTGAGCGAGGCACCTCTGACGCGCGCTCTGCGCACACTCAACCTCATAGCTGACGAGGTGGATATATTTTATTGTACTTTGAGTGAATTCACAAATACAGCACTTCGCAAAATTTGTAGAGGTAAGAGGTAATTTTTGTAATTAGTTTATTAGAAAAATGTAACTACAATATCGTATTGGACTAGTCTGTAAGGATATTGTAAGAAAGATATATAAATAAATAAATAAATATTATAAAACGCAAAACTGAGTCTGCCAACACCAAACCACACAAACCAATTTCCATAAAACTTGTCATATTTTCATATGTTTAACACAATCAATGAAATACATTAATGTAATTCAAGCCATTGCCAATATTTAATATTTAACTAATATTAAAAAACAAATATGGTTTACCTTTTTCAACAAAATTTAAATAAAGTGGAGTCCCATTTACCCCTGTTTTCACTTTACCATTGCACATATTGAAAAACAGTAGTGCATTTTCAGTTACATCAAACACTAGAAAGGAATGGGACTCTCCTTTTTCAGCTATAAACTTGGGTAAAGGTATATCTAAAATTTGCTCCTTGATTATGTTATAGATATCCTCCTTTTCTATTCCAGTAGCCTGTCCAGCATTGCATATAATAATTTTCTAAAAAAATTGAATTATAGAATTTTGGGAGACAAATAAGGTTGTTGCTTATATGGATAGGAAAACATTGTTTTCTAGAAATATTATAGGTGACAGTTTGTATTACTATTATATAATGACTATTATACTACGACTTACAGGGCCCGGTGTATTGGAACATACTAATCCTTTAGAAATGTATAATCGAGCTGAAAATCTCTTTCGTTTTCGTACTGATATCTTATCTTCTTCCATATTTTCTACACAATATTTTATAGTTCTATGAATGTTTTAATTGTTATCACGATTGCTATAGTAATTAAATTTAATTAACAGTCAAAATCATAATCCCAGCACATTAACATTGTAAACATTGAAATGTGACTTAGAATGTCGTGTCAACTGTCAGTTTGACATTCCAATTGACGTGTAGGTTTTTTTTTTCCCTCCCATTTGGCAGAGAACTTGGCTCGCACATCTCGGATGTTTCTCTTAAATAACACAAGAATTCTAGGTAGCGAATGTAAACAACAAAATTTTAAACTTTTGACTTTTTAACAGTTAAATTGACAGTACCACCTTATGTTATCCTTACTAATATTATAAACGAGAACTTTTACGCAAAAACTATTGAACGGATTTGTATGAAACTAGTAATACAGCTTATATATCAGAATAACACTTACACATAGGCTACTTTTACTGCAATAATCGGGATACACGCGGGCGAAGGCTCGGGCGAAAGCTAGCAAATAGTAATTTATAGTAGAAAATGTTCTAGATCGGCAGCAGCCATAAAACTGTCAAGAATTTTTACTATTTTATCAACGTCAGAGATGACAAATACTGTCATAAATCACTTGAGCTAAAAAGATGTTGGAACTTGAAAGTATTTTTGAAGACTGTCGTTTTGGTGTTGGTGGCGATCACATGTGGTTTTTTTCTGACATCCATTTTGGCTATTTTAATTCTTTATTTTGGTGGTTTTGGTGTGTTTATTACCTGTTTGTGCTCGTCTGGTATTTATTTTTGTGTTTGTGTAACCAATCGTACATTTGGTAAGTTATTTTTATATAATTATTTTCTTGCGAGGTATGCCGAGCGACCATGGGGGATGACAACCGTTCTCCTGGCCGCCCGCCAGACCCCCCTCATCCCATTCCCCCACAATCCCAAGAACTTTTTACCCATTCTCCTGTTCTTACTGCTCCATTGTCAAAATTTGTGGCAATGGAAGTAGAAATCGCTAGCCAAAAGAGAAAACTCGACACCGAATCATCTACCGGCCCTACAGACACTAATGACAATGCTTCTACATCAAAACGAGATCGGGTGACTGCGCCATCGTTGATTTCACGATCTAAATACTACGACACGGATTCTAAACCTTATTTGGTTTATGCATCAATTGTCGAATCAGACCCTAATTCTGGTTCTACTCTCCATCCCATTAGATTTGGCCAGTTGGTGCAAAAACTTAATATTAAAAATATTGTTCGAGGGGGAATTAAAAAAATCGGTCGTAATAGGGTTTCGGTTGAATTTGAGGGGCCTGAGGATGCTAACGCTTTCATAGATAATTCATCCATTAAACAGAAAGGTTACACAACTATGATTCCCACTTTTAATATCACCAGAATGGGAGTAGTGAAAGGTGTCCCTAGCGACTGGACTGACATGGAAATTATGGACAGCCTGAAATCCCCACTTGGCAAGGTGTTAAGGGTGCGAAGGTTGAACCGTAAGGTAATTACCGAAGGCAAGGCAGAATGGCTGCCTACTACAAGCATTGTTCTGACATTTGATGGTCAGAGCCTCCCAGACAGAGTTTTCTGTTATTTTAACTCCCTCCCTGTCGAAATATACAATTTCCCTACTGTCCAATGTTTTGGGTGTTGTAAATACGGACACACCAAGACTCAGTGCCGGTCTAAGCCACGGTGTTTCCGCTGTGGTGGGGACCACCTTGGGGAAGGGTGTTCCGTGGAAGAGCCTAGGTGCTTTTATTGTTCAGGTGCTCATGCTGCTAATAACCGACAATGCCCAGAGTATCTAAGGCAGAGGAATATAAAGGCCTCCATGGCAAGAGAAAATATATCCTACTCTGAAGCAGCCAAAATTCATGCCCCTTCCTATCGATCTTTTGCAGATGTTACAGCATCAGCTCCTCCTCCACTGTCTATCCATCAGACTCTTAACCATGAGCCACGTCCCTCCCGCCCCTCGATTCCTAATTATACCCTCCACCCCCTACCCTCCAAGTCTCAATCCACTAGAAAATCTGTCCCATCCCGTCAGAAGCCTCATTCACCCTACCAACCTGGTTATGACCATAGGTCCCACCAGGACATTCTTAATAGTTATTCTTTCCCCCCATCTCCTAACGGTTGTGCTTTGACGGCTCACCCTCCCACTCATATCGAGAATGAACAAACCATTAACACCATTATTTCTTTGCTTTCCACCCTACTGTTAAATTACCCCTTACCGGACCACGTTGCCGACAACCTAGTCAATAAAATTCAATCCCGTAACATTCCATCTCCTGCAGTGGAACACCAGAAGCGCTCTTCCCAAAAAACATGAAATTTCCTATCTAATTAACCTTTATAATCCTGCAATATTTGCAATTTCTGAGACGTGGCTAACCCCATGTCTCAATTTTAATTTCTCTGGCTATAGCACGCTCCGAGATGACCGCTCTGACGGTTATGGCGGAGCTGCTATACTAGTTAATAATGTTCTCCCTTCCTCTCCTCTTCCCCTTCCTCCCCACGGAAATGAGATTAATGCTGTTGGTGTTAATATCCTTGGCATTAATTTTATATCTGTTTATATCCCCTCCCCCAATCCCTCCTGTTTTCAATATATTCATAACATATGTTCCTCATTTAATCCAGTTATAATTTTAGGTGATTTTAATTGCCACCATTCCCTGTGGGGTTCTGACCATTGTGACAGCGCGGGTTCTGAGTTGGTTGACCTTTTAGATGGCTTGGATTTATGTGTTGTCAACGATGGCTCTGTCACTCGCCTACCTAGACCTGGTCAGAGTAGGAGCTGTTTAGACCTTACCCTGTGCTCAGCTAGTCTGACCGCTCAATTGGACTGGAACCGACTGAGCCTCACGTATGGTAGTGACCACTACCCCATATGCACTACTCTGATTAATAGGGCCTTACCTCATAGGGATAATACTCCTCTTTTAAAATACAGGCTGTCAGGTGCGGACTGGGCCTTATACTCCCAAACCGTTGAGGACATAATTTCCACCTTACCCCAAGTTTCTCAGGCCAACATAGACGACTGTGTGTCCCAATTTTCCGATGCCATTTCTTCAGCCGCAGACGACAGCATTCCATTCAAGAGTTCAGCCTCTGGAAAGTTATCTTCTCCTCCCTGGTGGGATCGGGAATGTTCTAATATGATTAAATCTCGGAACGAAGCTGAACGAAACTATGCTCGTAATATGTCTACTGATAACCTGGTGGAGTACAACCGGATTGTTGCGAGATCCAGGCGCCTATTCAGGAAAAAAAAATATGAAGGATGGAAGAAATTCTGTTCTTCTCTCTCCCCTTCAACTCCTTCCTCACTTGTCTGGAAAAATTTCAAACGTTTTAAACGTGGCTGCTATTTCCGAAACTCTTCATCTATTCCTAGCGACATAGCAGAATCCTTTCTTAACAAATTGGCCCCCCCTTTTGCTCCCCTTTTAGGAGAATTCCCCTCACCTTCTGATGGTGGGGACAATTTCAACGACCCCCTAAATGCTCCCTTTTTGCTAAGCGAATTAGATGCAGTCCTTAAATACGTTCACGACTCCGCCCCAGGCATAGATGGCCACCCATATTCGTTTTTTAAAAGATTGGGGTCCTGCAGTCGCCAATACCTCTTATCTTTGATTAACGCTTGTTTCATGCTGTCCCATATCCCAGAGACCTGGAAAACGCAGCTGATCATCCCTATACTGAAACCAGGGAAATCTCCTGATTGTTCAGAAAGTTTCCGGCCCATTGCGCTATCCCCTGTAATAGGTAAAATTTTGGAACATCTCATAAAAAACAGGTTGGAGTGGTTGGTTGAAAGCCGAGGCCTTTTGGCTGAATCTCAATTTGGTTTCCGTAAGGGGGCTAGTACAATGGATAGTATAGGTATCTTTATGGCTGATACCCGAATCGCCTTCAGCAAAAATGAGGCGGTTCTGGCAGTCTTTCTCGACATTTCAGCAGCTTACGACAGTGTTCTTCTTTCCGTACTCAGAAGTAAATTACGCCAGCTGAGTATTCCGGCAAAGATACTTAACTGCATCTGTAACCTGCTGACTGGACGTAGGTATAAACTTCATGTACCAGGAGAATCATATGACCCCAGAACTGTTTGGCGTGGTCTTCCCCAGGGTTCAGTCCTAAGTCCCCTTCTATACAGTATTTACACCTCTGATCTCCACAAGTCCCTTAATAGCGACTGCCAGATTTTACAGTATGCAGATGACCTATGTTTATATATCCCTACTTCTTCCGTGGAACTTGCTACGGAATCCATGCAAATATCTCTCAACTCCCTAAACCAGTGGTTGATTTCTCATGGCCTTAATTTGTCAGCCCCCAAAAGCTCCATTGTCGTTTTCTCACGTAAACGTGTTACTCCATATGTCCACCTTGAAATTGAAGGATCCCCCGTCAAGGTCGAGAATAACGTAAAATTCCTTGGGGTAATTTTGGACTCTAAATTATCAGGTGTCTTCCATCTAAATTATATCGCCAACAAATGTGAAAAGAAGCTTAATATGCTACGTGCCCTGGCGGGTGTTTGGTGGGGTGCTCATCCCTTCACTCTTAAGCTCATATATAATGCCACAATAAGAAGTTTGCTGGACTATGGGGCATTCCTCCTTGAACCCTGTGGTAAAGTGGCATTGGCTAAACTTGAGACCATTCAATCGAAAGCCCTTCGCATAGTATTAGGTTGTATGAAATCCACCCCTACCAACGCCCTACAAGTTGAGAGTGGTGACCCTCCTCTTCTTCTCCGCAGACAATATCTGGCTGACAAATATATGTATAAGGCATATTTTCTTAATAATCACAAAATTCTGTCTAAACTTTCCACTCTAGATAATTTATGCCGACAAAGCGAATACTGGAGTCATAAAACCCCCCCATTGATACTTAATTCATTCAGAAACATCCGGAAGTTGGAAGAAAATTGTCCCATTCCTCAGTATAATAAATTCCCACTCTATGCATGCCCCTATGAAATTTTAAATTTTGTTCCTACTTTTATTCCTTATATTGGATTAAATAAGGACACCACCAATGCTAATGATCATTTTCTTTCTGTAGTTAATGACAAGTGGCCTAATCATTACAAATTTTATACAGATGCTTCGAAATTATCCCCTGATGGTAAAACTGGTATTGCTGTCTACAACTCCAACTCCCAAATATTCCTCCAATTCCAGTGCCCTCCTGAGTCTTCGGTATTTACCGGAGAGTGCATTGGGATCCTAGAGGCTTGTCTATTTATTTCTTCCCACTCAGCTATTACAAAAGCAGTTATCTTCTCTGATTCAATTAGTGCCCTAGAGGCTATTGTTAAAAACTCTTTTAAAGATAACCTACGTAGTCCAATCATAGCAGAAATCAAAACTATCCTTCATTCTTGTTTTAAAAACAACATAGATATCGTATTAGTATGGATACCTAGTCATTCAAATATCAGGGGTAATGAACTGGTAGACATAGCAGCCAAGGGTGCTGTCACTAGTAGCCTGGCTGATAAAAAACATTACTCGGTCCAAATCTATGACTTGATTCACAAGGCCAAAATAGATCTTTTCAAATCCTGGCAAGACCATTGGTCCGAATCCAGTAAGACAAAGGGTAACTTATTTGCTTCTATTCAACCAATCATTCCTCCCAAGCCTTGGTTTTATAAATACAAGGAAACCCCCAAAACTGTTACATCTGTTATATGCAGAATACGCCTTGGCCACTGCTGTACCCCAGTTTTTCTTCATAAAATTAGGGTCCGGGACAGTTCTTTATGTGAATGTGGGCTGGATGATGGTTCCCTTGACCACATCTTCTTAAATTGCCGTTTGTATAATGCTTTTTCTTTTGATAAAGTTATCTCCAAATTAAAAATACAATATCCCATTAATGTCCGTCACCTCCTCTCATTTTTTCCTAATCCCCAAATTGTATGTGCTTTGATTAAATTTATTTCCACTAACAATATAAAACTCTAATACTTAGACATATTTTTCAAGTAATATGATAAATATATTGTATAAACGTATCTTTTTATTTTATTTTTTATATTACTAACAATAACTAACACCTGTATTTTGTGTTGTGTTTGTTTCAGGGCTGGGAAAAAAAAAAGAGGGCCACAATTTTTTTAAGTTGGTAGAAGAATCAAAATTCTTATTAAATATACCCATGAGTAGTCACTACACGACACTGGCAGAAATTGCCGTAGTATTCGGCACATTGCCATAAAAAAAAAAAAAAAAAAAAAAAAAAAAAAAAAGTATTTTTGAAAATTCGCCCATTTTATGACATTGATTCCTTACACATTTTCAATGGGTCCTAGAAACAAGGTATTTGTTATTTATAAAATTTGTCTTTTGAAAACTATCGGTATAACTTAGTGTCTAACTGTAACCTCTGTTCTCGCAGGAAAGCCGCCCAAGATCTAAGAAACATGTTATCTGCATGGCTTCAGATTTTTTCTACCCGAACACTGGAGGTGTGGAGGAACACATCTATAATCTTTCACAATGTTTAATCAAAAGAGGTCACAAAGTTGTTATTATCACACATTCTTATGGTGAGCGTATTGGAGTACGATATTTAACATGCGGACTCAAGGTTTATTACATACCGATCAAGGTATTTTATGCTCAAGTTGTTCTTCCAACCATGATCACTAATATACCAATAATAAGGTATATATTAATTCGAGAACAGGTTGAAATTGTTCATGGACATTCAGCTTTTAGTGTTTTGTGTCACGAGGTATCAGTTATAGGTAAACTAATGGGTCTGAAGACTGTCTTTACAGATCACAGCTTGTTTGGTTTTGCTGACACATCAGCTGTATTAACAAATAAGTATTTACAAATATGTTTAAGTGAGTGTGACCACTGTATATGTGTATCACACACTGGCAAAGAAAACACAGTGCTTAGGGCCAAAGTTAAAGCACACAAGGTGTCTGTCATACCAAACGCTGTGGATGCTTATACCTTCACTCCAGACCCAAGCCAAAGAGATCCTAATGTAATTACGATTGTAATAGTTTCAAGGCTGGTTTATAGAAAAGGTGTTGACTTGATGGCTGCAGTTATAGCTGAAATGTGTCCTAAGTACCCAAATTTAAGGTTTATTATTGGAGGTGATGGTCCTAAGATGTGGCTCTTGCAAGAGATAAGAGAGAGAATGGGGTTACAGCACTGTGTTACTCTGTTAGGAGCACTCAAGCATTCTGAAGTGAGAAATGTGTTAGTTAAAGGTGACATTTTTCTAAACACTTCTTTGACTGAAGCTTATTGTATGGCAATAGTTGAAGCTGCATCTTGCGGTCTTAAAGTTGTTTCCACAAGAGTAGGTGGCATACCTGAAGTATTACCAGAAAGCATGATTTATTTGACAGAACCAAACGTGGGTAGTTTAGTTCTGGGTGTTGAAAATGCTATGAAGGACATATCAAGAGGGGATCTAAAGTGCCCTTATCAGTGCAATAGAGTGATAAAGAAGATATATAACTGGATGGATGTAACAAGGAGGACGGAAATAGTTTATAACAATATATCATTGAATAAGAATAAACCACTGGGGTTACAGTTACGGAGTTACCTCTCTAGTGGAGTGTGGCCATTTCTTTTAGTCATAACTTTAATGTACCTGTTGTTAAAATTAACAGAAAGGATATATAAAAGAAAGCACATTGATATAGCAAAAGATTTGAAGTTATAGCATTTTTGTATTATTAGTTGCATAAGTAGTTAATTTTATTTTTATATACAGACCAGAATGTCAATTCTGATAACAATTTAGGGGAAAGTATAACAGGCACAAAATAACTATATATAATAATAACTAGTTGACCCGCGGTGCTACCCCTGTTTGTTATTGTAACCGCGGGGCCAAGCTAGTCTAAAGAAGTGGCCTAAGTAATCCATATCCTAAGTTATATCATCTACTATATGCCAGTGAAATTCCCATCGAAATCGGTCCAGCCGTTCCGGAGATTACCCAGAACAGACAGACAAAAATTGTAAAAAAAAAAATATTTTGGCAAAACTATGTACCGTGTATACATATATATGCATTTAGTAAAAAGCGGTTATTTTAATTTTACAAACAGACACTCCAATTTTATTTGTTTATATAGATATCCTCTCATAATTAAAGTAACAATACTCATCGGAGGCCACAAAGTTTAACTTGGTACCAGCTTCTTGAACTACAATCCTCATGAACACCATCTGAGCAAGGTCTTCAAGCTGCTTATTTATTATTTCAGTAAACATATTCACATATTTATAAATACCTAGTTATCAGATAAACCCAAACAAATAACCATAGGTCAAATGTTTGTGTTCTTCACACAAACATTTGTCCTGGGTTCGATGAAACCACAATAATTTGTATGACATTTCTCTTCTCGGGTAGGTTTTAAGAATTAGCGAACATTTTTTTTTCATGCCAAAGAAACAAATGTGTATTTAGGAATGATATTTATTAACCTTAAGACAAATAAATTGCAATGACAATCTAGTGCACACTAGTTTGCATAATTTATTTATTATATAACAGCTTAAATAAATTGAATAAATAACAAATGTTTGCAGTTATTACTTTCCAGTAATTAAGAATGTTTCAAACACTTATAATCATATATATTTTTCCTAATTAATGTGATTATCAACACCAAGACTGATGATTAGGTAAAGCATTCATAACTTGCTCTTCTGTGATTTATGCTCTGTAACAAAGAAAAAAATACTCCTTCATAATAAATTCGGATAATCTACATATAAATTACACCATATATTTTAGACTTTGTGTGTGCGATTATAAAGATATTTTCGATTTGCTTTATCTTGTTTAAACAAATTTTTAAAAAAGGACATTTTGTTTCTAGTATTTAAAGGAAACTAAGCAAGTTATTGAAAGTAAATGATTGGCCCACCAATTAACAATGAAACAGTATGTTATAGTCTATAAAACTAGACAGAGATCTCATTCTAAAATCAAATAAATTCTATAAGTTGAGTAGTCCTATGTTTTAGTTATAAGTTTTAATCTATTTATCTAAGTAACAAACAATGATTGGGCTTTGTCACACCAGTTTTGTACCTATTACAAAATCCAGTTCTCACTAAGGTTTATATATTTGTAGGTACTTTTTGTTGTATCAAACCAATGTGACCACTATTTATCTTTTCAAGATAAAAAAAATCTTGCCATTCAAGTCCTTTGATGTATATTACATACTGTAATATCATATTGATTGCCTATATCAAAATTTTACAGTATACAATTGAACTCATTCACAAACTCACACTTTAGTAGACCGCGGTGGGTGATTGGGTCTTACGCCAGACTGTTTAAGCTGCAGGACAATCGACCTAAGGCGAGCTACGTCACGACCACGTCGCGGTCCAAAATCGCACAACTCGGCAACGCGTGTCCATTCGTTGCCTTCTTCTACGCTGCCCTCGGAGCCGCGTGCCAAAGCCTTTTCAGCGTTTCTTAAATAGAAAAAAAAATAGAATACATTATTACTTATGCAGTTTTTAAGTTATACCAAACAAAGATATGGGCCCAATGTATGTATGTCCCAGAAAAATGTGCTAGTTGAAATATTTATAAGTGTGTTGATGGATGTTATTTATTTTTCTGAATGTTTAAGACAGACTGTGTAGGTATTTATTATGAATATGATTTGGTTTTATTTTTTAAATAAAGTTTTCCAAATTCAAAGAGGTTTTAATATCACGAACATCATCCCTATTAGTTCCAACACCTATTTGGACAGTATGTACGATCATCACACTGGAGGCTATAAAATGGCTGAAAAACAACAATATGTTCACTCCACCACCTGTTAAAACCTCCTTGTTAGTTTTTATACTGTAGTAATACTCACTTAGCAGACTCCCTGGGAGCATTGAAAAGAAAAGAGCAAATTAGTATGTGTTTCTTGTCAAGAATCAATTTAACTTCTTATAGTCTCTCTAATAGTTTATGAATTTAAATTTACTTAACTAGCTTTCACCCATCTTATTTTCTTCCTCAACAATCTTAATATCTCCTTGCCAAATTTCATTGAAATTGGTAAAGCATTTTAGCTGTTAAAGCTTGACAGACAGTTTCTTTCGGATTCATAATATTACTATGTTCCTATTCTATATATTATACAATAAACTACCGAAAACTAAAAAAATATTTCAAACTGCTGACACACAACGCCATCTAGTCCCAAACTAAACACTCTAACCAGAGCTTATGTACATTATGTACTAGACTGCTGATGTACTTTGCTTTTGTCAATACATATTTTGCATAGAAAACACCCAAACTCAGCAACAAATATTTGTAGATAATACAAACATTTGATCCGACTCGGAAATTGAACCCGAGATCTCAAGCACAGCAGTCGCATACCATTCCACTGCATCAACAAGGTAGTCATACAGTAATAGATCAATATTGTTTTAATTTTAACAATTGTGTCTTATTTTATCTGCTACATATATTCTCTGTAAATCAAATAATTATAACAAGGAATAGTAAATATTCAATGTGTAGTTATTTATGGAAAATATCTATTTCATTAGTGCTACAGAAGTTTTTTAGGGAAGGTGTAAACTGAACACAATACTTGGACTAAAGGCAATCAAAGTTTATGATAATTTGACATACATTCTTCTTCCTAGCCTTATTTAAAATAATAGTCTAAGCCCGTCTGTTCCCTACTCAATGCATTGTAGTATGTCTATATGAAATTATGTAACATTTATTTGAACAAATATTATTCAAAAAGTAACATACAATTAATAGAGTGGTCTTTCATTAGGATTGACCTCTTTTCTTCTAACAATTACACAAGGCGCAGGAAACCTGGCTTTAATCCAAATGTACTGCATGCAGTAGTGATTTGTAACCCTTATAAAGAAAAATATAAGTTAAAGCTTTATGCAATACCTATTAGCAGCCTTAGTTTTAGAAATCTGCTCCTCATGAGTTTTATACCAGTCTTCCAGTTCCTTTTTGGCTATCTTCAACATTTCCTCTCTTTTATTCTCCTCCTCTGCATCTGAATAAGAAGTAAGCTAAAAACTCATCACAATTTCTTTCACATCATCTTTTCAGTTGATAGATGTCTACAACTGAACATAGGGCTCCTCGCAGGCTCTCAACACATCTGGTTCTTTCCCATATTAGATTCTAATAAGACTAAAATGACTTTTATTTATGCCATCAACATCTAAGCATATCACAACATCACTGTATTATTAGAAAATGGTAAGATTATTCATTCTAATACTGATAATTTTATAACTTTCTAATAAGATCAAAATTCATTCAAATATGAATTTTGTTTAAGCGATGAACAGGAGTTTGCCATTTCTTAATAGCATGTACTTGTCTAAAGAATTATGTAATTAACTATTTCTTTTTAATATTTATGTATTGATACAACACTCAAATTATGTATTTCTATCACATAAAATTTAAGCCACAAGATTTATTATATACCTTTTTCTTCCAACCGCTTCTTCTGTTCTTCTCGCCAAATTTTTATCTTCTCTGGTTCTTCACGCTCCTGTTGCATGGAGCTGAATACAGATGTTTGAATGGGCTCCTCATCCATTAAACCATTTGAATCGAAGGCAGAGGCGCTTGGAATTTCTGTAGAAACAGTAGCTAAACGTCATACCGGAAATTTCACACCATTTAACTTATCACTTAACTTGAACTAACACTTAAAGTGGGTAAGCTTGACGTAAACATCTTATGTATCGATTTTAATTTTTATCAACACAAATTCCTTATTATGCGTTTTACTACGTGTACTTTATCAATATATTACATACACAAAAGTTTCTTACCAACGAAATCGTCCAATCCATTTGTAGAAGAAATAATTGGGGGCGGTGCAGTGGTTTCCAACTCATCTTCAAGACCTGCCAGTTGGTTTTGTTCACGAGCTAAGAACTCTGCCGCAGGATCTACCTCGGGTTGGACAAAACTATCACCGAAATCATCCATTTTAGAGAACTTATGAAAATAATTTATTTAATGATTCACTCAGAGACAAAGCTGGAAATGGAAGTAATGACAAACTGCGATGACAGCGATGGATGTACGATGTACACGATGAGAACCAATAATATGGTCAAAAGTCTGTAGAGTAATTTAACTTTTATCGTAAGGAGTTAAAGCTTAATATTAAACGATGGAATAGAACATAAGTAATATTACTTATGGCTACATTTAAAAATTGGTGTAGATCTCGTTTATGTACCAAAGTAATATCAGTTGATGGCGCAGCAGTTGGTTTTAGTTTAGAAATATGTAATTTATGATACATCTATATTATATATACATATTACCAGCTGATGCCCGCGGCTCCGCTCGAGTCATAGGAGTTTAAAAAATATATGTTGGCCTATTACTGAATATGCATATAAAGTTTTTTAAAGATCGGTCCAGCCGTTTCGGAGGAGTATGGCAACGAAAACTGTGACACGAGAATTTTATATATTAGATATAATTCTTGTGTCATAATTTTAGTTGCCCCTGAAACGGCTCAATGTATTCTCTTGAAATATTGTAAAATCAGTAGGGCTGAATAGGAACTATTTATCTTACCCCTGGTAATAAAGGATGAATCACATGCGAGCAGAGCCAAGAGCATCAGCAAGTTTCCTTATAAAAATGAATATTAGATACAGCTCTTGGAACTTCTTGGGCTTTAAACAATTTTAAAAGCAACTAATATGAAACTCAAAACCTTACTGTCTAGGATATTGGACTTAAAAAAGCTCCGACAGAATTAAAATATTTTTTTATTTAATATTAATAACAAAATCTTACAAAATAATATACTGACGGGTTTTGAAACAATACATTTAAATTAACAGATGTTTCAAAACTTGATACGCATGTGTAAAGTGATCCTGAACTGAAAGATAACCTAAAAAAATGACATTTGTTTGACATAAAAAGCACCAAAGGAATTATATTGTTGTTGGAATCCAAAACATTATTTAAAATGAATTTGTGTTTAAGACCTAAATACTTAAGGCCAAATTTAATTGGTTCCCTATTCCGGTATTCAACTGCACCAACTGAAATTGCAGAAACTAATGACCATGTATTGATAGATGATTCTGATGCTGCTCAAGCAAAAGAGGCTGAAATTGAAAGAAAACGGAATATATCCCGTTTAGCTCCATCTCATCAAAACCTTATTCATGGCCGGCGGCCTTATGAAGAAGCGCAGCATATAACACATCTCACAGTTAAATACAATAGAAAAATGTATGGAAAGTATGGAAGTACGAGTGGTGTGAATCCAAGTAAGATAATTTTTTTTTTATTAAAAAAGTACTGATGAAGGCTTACTAGTAGGCGTGTCATACAATCAATTCTAAATTAGTCATAATTACACTTTTCTATTGTTATTGAATACATTTGAATTCAATAATAATAGAAAAGTGTAATTATGAAAATCGGAATATTCATAGCATAAATATTAATTCATTTTCAGTACTGTGCTTCCCAACAAGAAAAGATATCAGTGAGAGATTAGAATATGAAGCTATTGCATACCCTTTCACCATAAAGCAGATGATGGATCAAGCAGCAGAGCGGAGGAAGGAAGAAGAATTGAAAATAGAGCAACGGGACAGAGAAGTGGCTGCTAGATATGCCAAGTTGGAAACATGGAAGAAGGAGCTTAATGATAAAATAGCAAAGAAGTTGGCAGATGCAAATGCAGCCAAGGTTTGTTTAATTTATAAATAATATGTAAGGCGCCGTAGGGAGAAGCTTGTAGTATTATAAATTAAAATGTGTATAATAGTTTATATTGGCTATAAGCATTCACAACCTTATACCATATCACCATATCATATCAGTAGACATATGTCTACTCTCGGGAATACTAAAGAATATCTCAATTGATAGTTAAACTAGCTGACCCGTGCCCACTTCGTTGGGCAAAACTTAAATATAAAAGTTAGACATATGGCTGTCGTTGACTTTTTTGTAGGCATTTTCAAGCTCCACATCTTTTCTCTAGAACTCAAAAATATATCGTTTTTTTATATAACCTATGACACTGCAATAATGTGGCTTTCTATTGGTGAAAGAATTTTTAAAATCGGATCAGTAGATCCCGAGATTACCCTTACAATTTAACAAACACACAAACTTTACTTCTTTATAATATTCGTATAGATTAACATGAAGAGAAGTAAAACGTACAGCTATACTTTTATTTAAATATCAAGACATAATTTTAAGCACTGAAATCAAACGTATGGCCTTAACCTTCTCCTGAGAGGAGACCGAACCCAGCAGTGAAACGTTACGGGTTGTTGATGAAATCAATTTGTAATGTTATTAGGGTTCATAAATATTTTTATTTCTGAATGATGTTTTGCTATTTTTTGCCCTGTTTCAGGAAAAGAAAGAAAGACTAGTTGATGAAGTTAGAAGACACTTTGGTTTTAAGTTGGATCCACGAGATGAGAGGTTCCAAGAGATGTTGGCAAAGAGAGAGAAAGAACAAAAGAAGTTAGAGAAAATGGCCAGGAAGGAGGCTAGAGAGAAGCAGATGATTGCCAAGTTACAACAGAAGAATGTAGAGATTGGTGATAAGTGATTTAGTTTTTATATTTAAAATTTAAATATTAGTGTAATAAAACTGTTTAGTCAAAGTAACTATTATTTTAGTTTAGTCATAGTACAAGATCCCACCGCTTGATTCTGCAGCTATCTGTTTTTTCGATACAACTAATTTTAAATTAATGTTTATAAAGTATACAATGCATTAGGGATAGGTTGCCTATCAAAAATTAGCCGCAATTACCTGAAATTAATTTTAGTAAAATTATTTTGCTGATGAAATTTGCAGCTATATGTTTTTTTAGTGAATTTTACGACATTTGAAAGATAATTATGTTACGAATTCAAAAAGAATTGGTTGCCAGCTCTCAGTCAGCCGCAACGTTAGGGTTGCCAGGTATAAACATTTAAATTAATGATGTTCCATACACAATTAACCGACCTCTAGAACCCAGGCCTGAAAACTTCTGCGAAATTTTATGAAAAATCAGTTTCAAAGAAGCTCTTATCAAATTTTTAGCTACATTCTGGGAAAACTATTGCTTAAACATTACTAAGAAAATCGGAGTTTTTTTGTTTATTAGTTCAATGTTCATGTATAGTAATATTTCTGATTTTATTAGATTAATAACGGCTTTTATTATGATTAATCTTATTAATATTATCATTTTTAATTTGTGATAATTAGTACACATCAATTCATACACACTAATTTTCATTAGTCAATCAGAGCAATGGAACATATAATGATGACGTTAAAGAAATTTCAAAGTTTTTTATTATAAAAGTAAAAAGTTTGATTTTTTACTAATTATGTTATATTTAATTATATATTTAATAATGTTGAATCATTATACTTATTCTTAATGCAAATCTTATAATTATACGTCTTTAATTTTTCTTATTCATTGTATGTATCGGTGTCAATATCAACTGAATCATCAGAGTCATCATCTACTTCTATATTTTCATCTATGTCTTGTTGGTGTACATCTAAAGTTAATTCTTTTTATGTTTACAAGATATCTTCTACAGTCATTGGAGTTGGATCGCCAATGAACCATATTGGTTTTAAATTACCATCAATTACTAACCAACCGTAGTCTTCTGGATTAAAAGTAATACAAAATGGCTTAGTTATGCATGCAATTTATGAAACAATTTCTCAACAAATTTTGTATTTATAATTTCCAATAAGGGAATCAATTTCGAGTCAAAACTCGTAAGGTTCTTTAAAAAAAAATTTTCTTCTTGTCCCTGAATATTATTTTTGGAAGATCTTATACAAATGCAAAATCCTATCCTATCTTATCCAAAAAAAATGCAATAAGGCTACGCTCTAGTAACATATTGCATTTTTTACGCCTTACAAAAGTTTGGTAAATTTCTGAACAACAGAAATTATTTCATCATTAAAAAGGACTTGGCATTAGTCAACGATGCGAAAACTATTTGAAAGGTCCTATTATTTAAAAAAAATTTGAATGGCCTGATCTTTCCTTTATCATAAAACGCAGCTGAATAATTACAGCTACTAAATGCATGGAAGTAAGTAAGTAGTGTAAAAGTTTGTAGGCCTGGGTTGGAGAGGTCTGTGAATTGTAAGGTGTTCCTTACAATTCACAGACCTCTCCAACGTGAAAATCGAGAAGAATTAATGTTTTAATTTCTTCTCGATTTTCACGTTCGTTTAATGTTTGATATAAGGTGACAGATGCCTGTCAAAAATTTAATGTATTTATTTTGTATTAAGATTTAAGAAAAACAAGTGTGTGTATATAATTAACACTAATATACCTGTTTACACCTGGCAACAACGTTGCGGCTGACTGAGAGCTGGCAACCAATTCTTTTTGAATTCGTTACATTATTTTCTTTCAAATGTCGTAAAATTCACTAAAAAAACATATAGCTGCAAATTTCATCAGCAAAATAATTTTACTGAAATTAATTTCAGGTAATTGCGGCTAATTTTTGATAGGCAACCTATCCCTAATGCATTGTATACTTTATAAACATTAATTTAAAATTAGTTGTATCGAAAAAACAGATAGCTGCAGAATCAAGCGGTGGGATCTTAGACTATCAGAATATGCTTGAGACTTAACAAGGAACTTTTTCTCGTGGAGTGCACTGACCCTTACTCCTAACATTTAACTTTCTGGCCCCTCTAGTGTCTGCTCTGTGCTCAGGCACCACTGCTAACTCACTCTAGCTACGACTACGACGAATTTATAACATATCGTCGGAAATGCAAGTGGTCAAATACGCATATTGACATCTCTCAGTATGTTCTATATCTATGCTCAGTATATACTATAGTCTGGCCACGCTAACTCTGCAGAACGAAAAAAATTATAGAATTTGAAAATCTATAGATGGTAACACCGCCTAGACTACGAAAAACTAATTTGATACTAGTTGTTTTTTTTATTTTAGCCAAGTTATTTTGTTTATATTCTGATTTTTTCTTGGTTAAGAATAGTCATGACTACAGCACGATGCATTGTCGATTTGATACAGTTTTTTAGGTAGGGCATAAGTAGGTACAATACAGGTTGTAATAATTCTGATACCTAACTTTTAAAAATCTACTGAGGCTATGGTTTATCTACACATAAATAATAATAAAAGGTAACTTTACTTTAAGATCTATGAAACAACTCAAGGACAGTATTAAAATAACGATAGATTTTTGAATGATAAACATAATTTATTTTTAGGTTTCATCAAGATATACATTAGTTTTTTTTGTTTCTACAGGCTCGTTTCTTAACAAAAAATTTATTATGTATCTATGGCTCCATGCCGCCACATCATGTTTTTCCATAAGAACTGTCCGTTCGTCAATAATAATTTGCGTAAGGTTTCTCTGCAGCCAGTAAAATCAATTGATTGCCTCAATTGAAGTAGTAATTTAAGCAGAGTAGGAACTTTTTTCGGGTCAAATAATACTGATATATTGTATTTCGTTTGGCGCATTGGTCAAAATGATCAATATTAACTTTCGTTGCCCGTGCTGCACGCTTTTTGCCAGGAACCCGCCAGGTCGCTGAATCCTGTAGAAATAAATATAAACTTTATTTTGAACTTGTATTCAATGCAATATGTATTGGATGTACGTTGTACCTACTTTAATAATCTAACGAAAATTTTAGAAAATAAATACGTAAGTAACAAATTCTTACCAGTCATTGAAGCGATCTTTTTAATATACTGGTTCTCACTATTGATGGTAAACTCTTCAAGAGCCTTCAGCATCCGTAGGGCAACTTGAATATGAGGTTTAAATTCATCACTTATACTACCTGGAATGTCTAAAAATAAATACTTGTTAAGAGTTGAGTATCTATAATTTATGTAATAGTTGCTTAAGACCTAAATCCTATCTGTAGGAAGCAAATCTATAGGTAGATATGTTATTGAAATTGGACGTTAATTTGACACGAGCTTCTTGTCAGCATCATGAACAGGCTATGAGTATTTGAAAAAATGTTCTTAGATACATATAATGGTAAAATAAAACGGCGAAGTATCAAAATCAGTAGATTTACTTACACGTCAACTTTTCGATATCTTGTAAACATTGTCGTTTTTGGCTAAGGACGACATCACACTGTGCCTTCACATCTTGGAATTTACTTATCATGTTATAAAATAACTTCCGCACTCAACTTTTAATAGGTTTAACTATTTTTCTTTAAAATATATGAAAAACAACAAACAGCATATGCAATGTGACAGCTCACGTACCACAAAAGTGACAACAGAAAAAGTATACCATATAAAAAACTTTTTGGGGTTGCCCATTTATTCCACTGCAGAGTTAGCGTGGCCAGACTCTAGATACTTGTCAGAAACAGAACTCGACACTAGAAGTTTTGACATACACGCATCCCAACAGACATTCAGTTTGGCAAAAAAGCAACTACAGTTTCGTCAGATATTTGAAACCATCCTCTAATAACCTGTAGTTACTTTACAGACAGGTTGACTATAGTCTATCAGGGACTTTTAGTAGCTAGTGGAAAAACTGGCACTTAGCTTAGGTTATTTATTAACTGCCGAGTGCCGTATTTGACGAGTTGCGGTTCTGTCGCCCCATGTGTCGAGACCAATTTTTATAATTCAATTGACCCCTTCCACAAGAAATGAAAAGACCACTATTTGTAAATTTTATATTACGTCGGGTGCACAATAAAGTGTAATTATAAATAAAGAAAATAATATAAAGCTACAATTACACACAATATTATTCATACGTATATATCAAAAACGTCGTTCAAATCGACTCCTGATGAACGTCGTTTACGATGACTCGTCATCCGATTCCGACGATGAGTAAAACGCTTCCCGTGGGTTGATGGCATGTTCCTGTTCGTTCATAGAACGTCTCGTTAGAGGAGAGCAAACCAATGTGTCTGAACTCACGCTACTGCATGGGCTGCTCTTCTCGTTACTCTGACAAACAGAAATAATTCATATGGAAATTAAAATATACTCGTCCATTAATCTTAACAAAATAGTGACTAAAAACTTGACTCGATCCATGTTACTCTTTCTACAGCTATAGAGCCGATTCAAATACTTTTTCGGTACCTCAGACCTCACAAAATTGATTTTACGAAATTTTGCAATTGTCTTTTACCGAGTGAGAAGTTCAAATCCAAGCGGGGTTACCCCCTCGATTCTGGAAGGGGAAATACTAATGATATCAGCCTGGATCATTCGCCCTCTTAGATCGTAAAAAAGTCACGTTATCGTCCTAATACATATTTGCTGCACTTCATGGAGATAGTGTGCTACTTTTTCATTATAAATTTCACTCAGCATTATAATTAAATCGGGAGTTCTAAGAAATACAATAGCAGCGTCACATCATATACTCACATTTTTAACCTGTGCTGTAACAATGTCATCTAAAAGTTCCAGCTCAGCGTTATGTGTATTCCTCGTGTCACCCATTTGTTTTTCAAACATCTCTGGTTTCTGAAAAGGATGTTCAAAATTATTATAAGTACATGGGGATGATAGTATTTATCTGCTATTTATAATATATACCATAGGATTTGAGAATGTTCTTTGGGAAGATGATTATGATAACATCTATTTTAAGAAATATAATAGTTATGATTAGTAAATATTTTTGCTATATCTTCTTAAAAATTCAACCAAAATCTATACTCGAAATTTCATTCTTTTAATTTGACAATATTCTGCCGGTATTGATAAATAGCTCCATTATTTAAAAAAGTCACAAATCTACTAACGGTTTCAACGACATCCCTCAACTGATTTTCTCCTAGCATATGCGCAGATTTTGTCATCTTCTTGACCATCTTACTATTTCTTATCTTAATATGAGAGCTTTGCGCCCTCTTTGGAACGACGTTGACGCGCAGTTCACTTGAATACGATAGTTCTTTAATTTCTGTAGATTCTTCCACAGATTTCGGTGATTCTTCTGCGGCTTCTGGTATTTTTTCTTGATTTGCCAAAGGTTTTTCGTTGACACATTGGCTAAGAACAAAAATGATTGTTTGTCAGCTTGATGAACCTTATAAACCGTTCTACAAGAAATTCATAACTGAATAACAGATACTCTCTCTTTTTCGAATAAAGCGAGGGATATGCCTACCCCTATATTTTCCAATATTCTCTTTGACACACCTATATTTCTGGAAATCGTGATCGCAAACTGTTCACGCGATTTATGTAATCACTATTCTTAATAAAAAAAATACATTTGTAATACTAACCCATAGCACTGGTTACTCTTAATAAACGAGTAGATGTCTTTGAAGGCCTGCTGTATGTAAGACAACGTTGTTTGGTCAATAGGAACAGAGTTCGACGAGCTTGAACTAGTGGACACATCGCCTGACGGGAAACTTGCTCCGAGCGAAGGTTCTGATTCTAAAACAAGACATTACCGTTAGCTGATCATACCAATTCTAAAAAGCAAATTCATACATAAATAACAACAATATAAGTTCAAAATTGAAACTTATTGGAGATTTCTAAAACATAAAAGTGAAAACACAAATAGAGTACCACAAGGATGTAAACTCGGTCCTAATGAGATCTTGAATAAAATATGTAAATTAGCCTAACATCTATTTTCGTAACTATTGCATCTTATAATATGCAATCTGATGATTAATATGGAAGTTTTGAACAACAACAAAAACAATTTTTACCTGAAGATGCCGCGTTATTAAGCCACAACTTAACTTGCTGTTGTTTCATCTCTTTCATTTGAGACACGAGTTGTAAGTTTAGCTCTTCGAGTTGATGTCGGTATGATATTTCCTCATGCAGTTGTTCTTCGAGGGTGTCGATATATTCCCTGAAAATAAACCAAAGTCTGTAAAAATCGCGACGAGATGTTCAATGTTCAAAAACTAACTAACCTACTAAAACTAACTAAACTAACCTTGTGTCCTTTTTACGAAAATAGCGCAGACGGAGGATTATGAAAATGGACATCGTCATAGCTTGTAGATTATAAAAAAGTACAAAATAAACTATGGTCGAATTTTGAGCAATGAGGGACTACTAATTTAACTAAAAGACTAAATTAAATTCTACATCAATCTGACTCATATCGTTAGGATATCTGCTAAAATTGTCCAAAAATAGTACAGAGGCAGAAAACTAAATAAAGTTTAGTGTCCAGAAACTCACTTCTCCTTCTTTGCTATATTATTTCTGTTGTTCTTATTGGGGGGACTTCTCAAATTAGTCACAGTTTTATCTTTCAATACACCATTCCTGAAAGTTAAATTTCGCGATCAAACCCTGTATGATGCATCATTTATTATTTATTTATTGAATACTAGAAACAAGACGGCAATGATATAGGGGTTATCCACTAATTATCCTGGGCTGTCCCAGGATAATTAGTGACTTTCAGACTCACAATCTTTAGATAGTTATAATGACGATATAATATCTAGTTCGAAAGAAAAACAGATGAATAAAAGGCTAATTTGTCCTATCATGGGACAGGTGGGATAGACCCAGGTAGATATAGCAGTGGTCCAGAAGGTAATGGGACTTCTGGGATTGAAATACTGGTGTCACTTGTCCCACGGAACTCTTGGGACGAAAAAGTCTCACTTATCCCGACAACTCAATGGGAACAGTGGGCTAGACCCCCTACTGGACATAGACAACTCCGATTGCACTCCACTTGGTTCCAACCTCGGTAACTTCCACAAGAAATAGAAAATATTAACTTACTTGTTGGCGACTGGTTTGTTAACTAGTAAATGTCCACTGCTACTACTACTGGACAGCCACGAGAGCTGTAAAGGAAATAGTTACATCAAATTTCTTTTCTCTCTACATGGGATGTTAAGCTATTGCAATAAAGTAAATAGTTATTCAAATAAACTTACGTTGAGTCATGATTACTCATGATACACTAAAACAATGTATAGCACTCCGAGACACGGTGATGACGTAGGTGACACAAGACACATCATCTCTATCGAAAGCTCTCAAACTTTATAATTTTAGGGAAAATTTATAACTTTGGGGTTTTTTTTAGTTAATACCATTACTTATTAATAAGTGATAAATTTTCCACAAAATTATTAAGTTTGAGAGCCTTCGATAGAGGAGGTGACGTGTCTTGTGTCACCTACGTCATCACCGTGTCTCGGAGTGCTTTAACTTATTTTAATGTATCATGCGTTGAGTATTGAACGTAAGAATATTTGAAAATTTGACAAACATGTGCCGTCCAACGAATGCACACTAACGCGAAAAACTACGACGCATTGTAGGTATTGCATTCGTTGTAGTGATTGCAAATTGTGAATTTTAGACATTTGGTTATTCGAGATTGCGGGTACGGGCGCTGTTATATTTTTCATCGTAGTGGCAGCGGAACATGTACGTTTAGAAGCGTTACCTGCACGCCGTATTGCCCTGTGGTCATGACGTCTGTCGACTGAGATAACAATTTTTTTATATATTTAAGCCTACCAAAGTGACTCTACTCTGCCTGATGGAAAGCATGAGTAGAATCCAGGAGTAGGGGTCACCATGCTCATTGTGAGAGTAGGCAATGTAGCATGGTGACCATGGCAGCCTGCTTAGATAATTCTGTATCATTCTCTCGGACTTCGGAGGCCGGGAGAATGCTTGGTTTTCCAGTCTGACACTCACCAACGAAATACGTCAGCAAGAATGCTGTCATTAATAGGATGGTATTCTGTATGAGAGTACTTAGTACTGCCCCGGTCGAGCCGGCTCATTCGTGCCGAAATCAACGTGGCTCTTCTACTTTTAATTGACATCTAAAAAGCATTATTTATCTAAATTCAGTTTCAGAACAAACTTTTATAATATACCTGATCCACTGTTCCTCTCTCATGGTCCCGCAACACTGTCCTTATTTTTGAGAGGGTCTCGCTACTCACTTCCGCATTGTGCCTCAAGTCTAGTATTACCATTGTAGTGTTGGACTTTAACATGTCCAGGGCGGCTGTCCCCGCTTTTTCGGTGAGGGAGCAATTTTGGACGTCCAATGCTTAAATATAAATAACATAATCCTATCTTATCCATACTGATATTTAAAAGTAAAAGCACTTGAAAATTTGCTTAATATTGATGTTGCAAGTTAACCAGAGGTCAATGCTCATTCATCTAAATCAAAATTCTGATAATAAATTAACCAAATTACAGTAAACTCTCAATCACTCTCACACTCAATCATTATCGAGTTACATTGAAGACTAGCTGAGTCCCGCGGTGTTACTCGCGGCTTATTGTTACAAACCGAGTAAGGCTGCAGATCGAAGCATGTCTAAAATAAAATAGTTTTAAGTTACTCTATCTTATCAGCTTTCTGCCAGTGAAAGTCGCGTCAAATCGGTCCAGCCGGTTTAAGAAATTAGCCGGAACAGAGAGATAGACAGACAGACGGACGGAATTACAGATGGACAAATAATTAAAAAATTGGTCTTATCTTGAAGGTAACGTACGTTCATAAAAAATGTTAAAGCTGTGTATTTGATATTACATACAGACAAATTCATTAAAGAGAAAGAATAGACATTAAATATTTCAGTTGGTATTTAATAAACTGTTCAGACACTGGGTTACCAGCAAAATATTAAAATCCAGGTACGCAATATGGCAACACACCGTACGTTTTAGTCGGTTCCAACCGGTAACACGTTCCCGAAACACCTGGTCTTAATTGAACTGACAAACGGAAAAGAGGGAAAGGTTGTGTCGTTTGCTGTTGATTACAAAAAGGTAATATACATATCTGTATTTATTACCTTTAATCCACAAGTCATCTGCAAGGACTTCGAATAATTTAGCGACGCCGACGTCGCCGATTTGAGGGTTGGAACACACTGTTATTCTACGCAGTCCTGCCATCGTGTCTAGGTCGGGTAGACGATAGCGCAGAGTGTGCGTCCAGTTCTCACTGTACCTGTGTATTTTTTGATACTGCAAATGAAACAAAACATCTAATAAGAAAATCATAAAAATACGTAAATAAAAAAACTGTCACGGTATTACAGCACTGTATTGAGTAAAGTTGCTTGTGGCGACTTCCACATACAGTGCAGACTAAATCTGAACTGAAATCTGAGTGAAAATTGAACACTGAACAACGAAAAAACAGAATATGAACTATACGGAGTATCTACTAATTCTGAATCGCGACAGAGAAATTCTCGCGCCGATTAGCATATATACAACATTCCAACAATAACCGTTGGGCAGTAGCCCGCCAGGCACGATCACCTCGCCTGGTGATGGAGGAACATGATACCCGTTCCGCCACATTGCTTATTTCGACTTAGTACTTTCAATGTTTTTGTTTGTATAGCAATGTACAAAGACATTGTCCACAGGTGGACATAGGCCTATCCTTAGCTGGCATGACACAATTTCATAAATAGTAGAGGTGTCGATTTATGTAAAATCTAAATAAAAATACATAGTGACTTTATCATCATTGGCTTCTTCATAGAAAAGAGCTTCTGGAATACTATGGTGTACCTATATTATACTCCACAGTGGTCAAACATGTTGAGGGTTTCTGTCAAGTATTCCTTTCTTTCATCCCTTTTGCTCCCTTAGTACCTACGTAAATATCATAAAAAAACATGTATTCCTTTTGATATTTAAAAGAAAAAATACGCACTTTGACTAAATCCGCAATATACTCTGCACCGAGTGGTGTTAGCTCACAACCACTAAGATCCAACGTAAGGATATTAGGTAAACTCTTGAGGGACTTGCAGATTGCCAGGCAGCCCGCGTCTCCGATCAAACACTGAGCCAAATGTAAGTGTTGCAGACAACTGTTAATTAGTAATGTCTGAAACAATAATGATTTCTTTATGGTACATGAGGAAAATGAGTATAGGGTTACAGAATGGAGAGTATACGATGATGTACATACTCCTAGCAGTTTTCGTACGCATAGACAAGTCTCGGCGAGCGTAACACGAAGTTTTTTTTAGCTAGCAAAATGACGACTCAGCGTGAAAAACATGAGCAGATTCCGCGAGTCACTATCATCATTATGAATGTGGACAATACATAATGGTGACCACGAATATCAGATCGGATATCTGTGATGGTGACAACACTATGGTTACCTAGTTTTATAGGGGTGCTCACAGGGGGAAGAAAAATGGATATTATAGTGCACAAGTGTGTATACAAACAAGATGCATCACTGTGGTTTTGCAGGCAGTTGGCAATCACTTACCTCACATAAAGGATTCAAGTACGGTATCCTCAGTGGTATTCCTTCTAATATAAGGGTCGTCAACAATGTGGTGTTAGAAAGCATTTGTGTAATTGCTTCTATTAAGTTGCTTAGCATGAAATTCGTGAGCAAGACGCATCGTTTGTTTACAGTCTTCGCTAGTCTTTCGCAGTCTATATGTTCTAGAACTGTTAAACAATCTTTTTTTAAGCCTCTGTTAAGGTAAAAGTTAAAGTAAAGAGATATTTCGGACATCTTACACACAACGTCTTCTAGTCCCAAACTAAGCAGTGCTAAACAATTGATATCAATACATAAACATACTTTTTTTGTAAATACATACATATTATACATAGAAAAACAAACAGACAGACAAACCAGAACCAGACAGACAAATATTTGCGAATCACACAAATATTTGGTCTGACGCGGGAATGGAACCTGAGGCCTTTTGATCAACAGCCGCATACGCTTACCACTAGTCCAACAAGCCAGGATCAACAATGAACATTTGTCAACTATCTAAATTATCAATTCAAATATTAATTTAGCGTCACGTGTTTCGTCTCAATCCTAATGTTATCAATTTTTCAATTACAATATCTAATTAAGAAGAAGAACTTAACCCGAAAAATGATTACCCCGATATTCAACATACCTACATGCGGGCGGAACAATAACTGCGGGTAATGCCGCGGTAAGTCACCTCCCCTTGCATCATTATCTGCCAACGAAAATCTGTCCAGCTTTGCCAGAGATTAGCCAGAACGGACAGACAGACGGAAAATAAATTAAAAAATTGCAATTTTGATTTAAGTAAGATTAGAGTAAACTTTATTGTACACCAGTTAAACAGTTTACATACAAGAATACATCATTATACTGACCATGTACAATTGGCGGCCTTATCGCTAAAAAGCAATTTCTTCATCAAGTAAGTACCCCATTTATTTTTATATGTTCTCGTATTTAGAAAAAACTGGTAATTTGACAGTAAAAACAGACACTTTATTTTATTTACGTATATGTATGTAGTAGGAAGCGCTCATAGCCGAGTGGCCTTAGGTGATTGGAAACAATCAGCAAGGGTAAGCAACGACGGCACGGTCGGACCTAGATGGGTGACCGTTTGTGGCATTATATGTAATGAGCGTTTCCGTGATTCGGAGGTCAATTAAGCAGTCGGTTCCGGTTGTTATCATACGATAGCAGTTGTGAAGCTTAGTTGGAGGCCTTAAAAACATCCAACAGCAAGATTACGTAGCCACAACGTGTCTTGCCAGTCCCCAACACGCACTCGGTCAGCGTGGGGACGTATGGCCTTAACCCTCTCTTGAGAGGAGACCCTAGCCCAGCAGTGGGACGTTATGGGTTGTCAATGACGATATATGTAGGTACAATTCAATCTAACAAAGTAGCACTTAATGCAAATATACTATAATGCGAATATAAAACTCACCAGTTTTTACTTGTTGTCGACATTTTATAGAAACGTAATGAAGACTCAGATCACAGCTGAGTGCGTTGAGAATAGAGGGCCATTCCGCATATTTGATTCTGTCCACACAGAAGTCCAAAACTTTTCCATTACCAGATGGTATAACATAGTTAAGGGGTGTCAAATTCTGTAGCTTGCAACAGTTCACGTAACATTGATGGAATATACGACTGTTTTGTTCGCTACCTTTGCCAACCATAATTCATGAAAACTAATTCAAAACAACATTAAATAATAAGTTTTACCGTCTGCAGAGCGCGGTTTCTTCTTGATTTACGTAATTTTTAATTCAATACCTAATATTTTTTGATGTATAGCTGCTCTAAAATACCGTGTCTGTTTAAAATTAGAATGTAGTACGAATAATGAGAGATTGACAGCTTTGCTTTTTATAAATCGAGCGATACTGTCATTTCAAACAAAAAGTTTAATTTAAAAACAGGTATGAGTCGCCTTTTACGACAACCACGTGGGATGAATATGGGTGGTGACACTCTGTATTCTTAATCCGTCACCACAAGGACTAAGGGATAAACTACGTAAGACAACATTAATGCAAGAGAAGGAAAAATTTGAAACCAACCCTATACCAACCCGTCTGGCCAGCGTGGTATATAGTAGGCCAATACATCCTTTTCAAGGAGAGGCCTATGTCCAGCAGTGGACTGTTAAAGGCTGTTGATGATGATGATGATGATAATAAGTTAAATTAATTTTTGAGAGAAGAGCAATATTGCTCTACTTGCACCTCTTCAAATTGAATTATAGTAGTATAAAATAGAACTGTATTTGTTTTTTTGCTTCACTTTTACTTTAACAACAAAAACCGCGAGTAACACAGCGGGGCAATGCTAGCCAAAAATAACAATAACTGTTACTCCTTAAATCTTCAGCAGATGTCATATTTCTTTGGAATCACTAAGTCCGGTGAATGTGAATGACGAAAATAAAAGCAATAGGTACCTATAAAGAAATAAAAGGCAAAGTAATTTTTAACGCTTTTATTGAAAATATTTGTGACAGTCATAATATAACCGTTAACATACAAGAATCGCTGAAATACAAATTAACATAAGGAGAAACAACAACTCTATGGCTCTAATTTTAAAGTTGAAAATAAGACGG
This sequence comes from Phragmatobia fuliginosa, assembly GCA_932526445.1. Lineage (NCBI taxonomy): Eukaryota > Metazoa > Arthropoda > Insecta > Lepidoptera > Erebidae > Phragmatobia > Phragmatobia fuliginosa. Next base: position 22,298,108 of record OW052063.1, on the reverse strand, counting down.
ACGTTGCCTCAAGTAACGTTTATGAAAAAAATATATTAGATATTCTTCAATTCGTATTACCAGCGATTCTTTCTTAGGTAATCTAAACAAAGTACATATTTACAAATAAAACTAATTACAACTAGACGATTAAAACATAATTATAACAATCAATACTTATAAAATCCCCTGTTGCCAACATTATTAGGACAAAGCTTTTTAATATTTAATATTATCATTTTACTTATCGTCAACTATATTACCAAGTCAGTAACTTTTTTAGAATCTGTTTTGTACAGCACAGCTCATCAAAAATCATCCTTAAGTGTAAGTGGCTTAAGGACGGTTCTTGTACCAGCTCTGCTTATCTCACGACCTTTTGTAGTGTTATACTCTTAACTGTGCAAAATTTCTAAAGCCGGGTACTCATTAGCGAACTGTAACTGTAACCGGACAGTTACAGTAACGTGGTTCTAGTGTGTACGCGTGTTAGCCGGGTACTCATTAGCGAACTGTAACCGTAACTGTTGCATGTTATGTAACCAAAAATTGTAATGTGTACGTGGTTCGCGAACTTGCCGCGAGCGGTTCGAGTTGCAGTTCGCAGCGAGCCGACGATAAACAGGTACTCATTATGTAACGTAACCGTTCAACGTTACTGTAACCACAGATCATAGTGTGTACGTGGTACGCGAGCCTTCCGCGAGCTGTGCGCGAGCGGCTCGCAGCGAGCCGATGGATGTCGGTTTTTGGCACGAACCAAAGGAAGCTCGCGGTGCGTTCGTGGACGTCCAAAGAAGGTCGTTGCACACCACGAACCTATGTATAAGTATTCTTCTCGAGATGAGTGAGTGGACAGAGGATAAATGTCTATGTCTATGTCAGTGTTCTATGGAATCCGAAAGACAAAGATTACTACAAAAAACAAAGAAAAAGCAGATTAATTCTTTCCCTGTACATTCGATGAGTCCACCATTTTCGTGGCCTTTTATAATTATCGAGTAAAGCGTCTATAAGTATATATGCTGCACACGCGAAAGATATATCGTCCGACATCGCCAGGCTCCAAACGAACACTGCGTCAGAGCCGGCTTGTCGTTACGTTCACAGTAATGTGGACATCGCGTACACACACTGTATCTGTTCGGTTACAGTTACAGCCGACTGAATGAGTACGGTGGGTTAGGGCGTTCGATGGACATATTCAGTTCGATGGACACGAAGACTGAGAATACGAGACACGAAACTTTTAGCATCAACAACCTGCGTAATTGTGAGCACTGTGGTAAGATATTGGTTAACAATAGTAGCTACTCAAGTGAAATGAAGGACCTAGTGCGAGTCTATTTCACGTCACGGTACATTGCGATTGGTATGCTCTGAAATTTTCAGTCATCATCAACAGCCTTTAACAGTCCACTGCTGGATGGCCTATGGCCTCTCCTTTGAAAGGTTTTGGCCTACTATACCACGCTGGCCAGACGGGTTGGTAAAGGGTCTGTTTCAAGTTTTCCTTCTCTTGGCAGTGATGTTAGCTGCTTATTTTGTTCCTTTATTCGCCTCTTACGATACCCGTGGAATGAATAGGGGTAGTGACACTTTGTATTCTTAATCCATCACCACACGGTACTCCTCAGGATTTTCAGTACTCCTCACCAATCGGAACACAGAACACTGCCACCGTGATGACTGAGATGACGTGAAATAAACTCATACAAGGCCCCCATTGATACAATATTGATATTATCTAAGACAACGGTCATAGATGCTTAAATAGAGTGTGTCGTTCCATGAAGATATGATTAAGATTAACAATTTTTTTAGAGTAGAATATATATTTTAGACGAGTTTGTGAGGAAAATAAGAATAACAAACATATCAAAATGGGTAACATTTGGTAACATTTCAAGGTTTTTAACATTTTTTAAACGATTGATGGCTGTCATGCTGTAAGAGAGCAATAATTTAGTTAAGAAATTAAAAAAAAAACTTTTTTCAAATAAAAAATGGATTAAATAGGTACATTGAGTATTTCATCTGACCATAAACGATTATTTTTTACTATTTTTGCCTGCGGCTTCACCTGTATATCGATTATTATAGTCTATATTACTCGTTCATAATGTAGCCTTCTAATAATAAAATAATTTTTAAAGTTGGTTTGATGATTCAGGCGCGTAACAAACAAACTCACACTCAATAAAATTAGTTAACATACAATGTTGTTATCACATTAGAGTTTCATATAAAGTGCTGAAATGAAAAATATATAAACGAACATTGACCAAGGAGCGTTGAGTCGTGATAAAAAATGTATGCTCATACCATAAACGCAAGATTTTTGTACAAAGGATTATTGACACTATCAATAGATAACAGCATTATAGATAGCGCCTTTCTGTATGATTTTTAGTGTTACTTTATTTTTCACTTCATCACTATCCTAGTACCTTACAGATAATTTTAAATATATAATTAGAACGCTTTGTACCGTCACCAATTTTTTTTATTTGACATTTGAACATCCGACGAAGTCTTTTTTTCGTTTTTCACATAATTTTTATTCAATAGAAGTATGATTGTGACTTTTTAAATAGAACGATGAAACTTGTATTAATATTTAAATAATTATATTATAATTAATAATTTAGTATTATGTGTATTTACTAAAACATTGTATGTATTGAAGGTTAGTTTTTATTTTGGAAAAAAATATTATATCACAGTTTTATAGACACACAAATACAAAGACGTGTACGTTTTTTTCTGGCAGTAAACAGGGTAGTTTCATAATATGTTTTTAATGAAGAACAGTGTTTAATTATGTTAACTTTAAATTTAATACCAAAAAAAGATGTATCATTGAGGGTATATTCTTAAAAGAAATAGACGAAGTAAAATTAAGTTTATTGTGAGGTTATCACAGTTTTACACGACCCTTTATCATACTACTTTTGGCCTTACTGGACGACAATTTTGGAGCTGGACTTCACTACCAACAGAATTTTTAGAAATAGATTTCATAGTTGATTTAAAGATTATAATTGGTGTGTGATATTTATTATATTATCTTGAAAGTTATAGTAAAGACATAAACACATACATAAACAACGACAAAATTGGACATTTTGTCATTGTTTACACACCCTGTATACCAATACGTCCATAACTTTCTCCAACAACAGCAACATTAACAAAATGGCCGCCTAGCTCATCTTTCTTTCCGATAATGGCGAGTTAAAAGGTAAAGTTAACATAGGTTCTTGATAGCTTTTATAAAAATGTACTACTTACAATATTTAAAGAAATAAAAACTGACGGAGAAAAACAAAATGAATTGTAATTTTTATATAGGTAATAATCTAGCTTCAAACCAGTTTCAATGTCATCTCAGTCAATTTCTAATCTCTTAAGTGCCCAGGAGACAGTCATTCGCAATCATCGATTTTTTTCATTGACCGTTTCAATTGAAGGTGCGAATGATGGAGCTGCATACGAAACGTCAATTTCTCGGAAATCGGGTCGGGAGCGTGACGGGACATATCAGCTATGTTTCCCGACTAGCGAATGACCGAAAGACGTTAAATTTTTTACTTCATTCGCAATTGTCAATGGGCTTCAGAATGACAATGACTTCAATTGCCTCACGATGCCAATGACGATCAACGATCATTTTTGGTACTTCAATGACGTAAAAATTGACAATTGCGAATGACAGTCTCCAGGGCACTTTACACATTAAAACTAAGTACACAATTTATAACTAACTGACAAAGGATATATTGAATTAAGGCACGGAGTCGGATCGTGGTATAGGTACAATGTTATACTTTATTATATCTAAAATAGATAAACGTGTATAGATTTGCTCGGCCACGATTAAAACGATTTGTTTATCACATTGTTACCAAGAGAATGTTCTAATACAATTAATAACATTTTAATTACAAGGAAGATGATAATGCTAGAAGTTAGAACGATAACCGTTTATGGTAAACAAATTTTGCTCTTTAATCGGTGACCGCAAATTGTTCTTTTTTTTAAATTTTCTACTGCCATTTTGTTTCTTGTTTTTGGTTTTTATTTTATAAAATCATTTCCAAGATCGCCAACATTAACATCTGTGTGTATTTTTTTATTACTTTTTAAAATATTACATAGTTCGATAAAGTTTGAATTTAGAATGATCAAGGTTATATGGGCATTTTATTTTTCGATACTAAACGCTATCTGTAATTTTGTTAATTTATATTCTTAATTTAAAAAAGCAAGTTAATTTTTTTCGCGTGTGCAGTAAAATTAATTCAATATTTTAATTTTAACAAAGCAGTTCCTTTTTTTGTTTTTTTTTATTAATAAGATAATTTTAACTAAATGAGATCGATTTTTGTTAAAATAAATTAAAAATGTATTTTTATGAAAAAAAGTTAGTACTTGGTCAGCTGATATGATTAAAAAACAAACGACATTAAGGAATCTTCAACTTTATGGACACATTTGAACTTGTGAACTGAGGTCTTGAAATTAAAAAGGTTTTAATTGCTGTTATCTATGATTCATTTATCTAAATTTTTTTAATAGAGGTGCATAACAAAGTAAGAAGTAGTTATATTATTAGATTTTTTAAATTTATATAAAAGCAAAATTCTTTAGTTCAATTATTACCCTCACTTCTGAAATAAGTATCACTGCGTTCCTTTCGACCTTAATGTACATTTTGATGACTGTATTGGCTGTTATGTCTACATCACAGTCTTAGAGCTGTTGCTGTTTGATATCTGATATTTTCTGCCAAGCCGTGGCTCTCTGCTCTGGCAGCCTATGCAGGTATACAATGACTTTCGTCTATGACAAGTCGTTTGCTAAGCTAACTCGATGCTGGGTCCTCTACGGTCGGATTCGGGTTGGTCGCCATCGCTGTCCGAGGCAGAGCAGGACCGACGCGTATTCCAATCACTCTCAGGATCGGAAAATATGTTCCTGTCAGCTAAAGCGTCGTCATCCATTGCTTCCATATCTAAGTCGTCTGAAAAAAAAAAAAACAATAAGTGTCATAGTTTACTTCACTATGGTTTCTTTATTAATATTTTTTTATCTATGGAGTATTATAGTTTTCAATGTTATATTACCATAGATTTCTAGATATAATATATTTTGCTCTATATATTTATTCATGGCAAGATTATTTTGGTTCGGTTACTACTTCAAACTTCAACCGTTTTACCTGAGCATCAGTTTTGCTGCGAAGCAACTGGCATCGGACCTCCACGACCCTGAGGGCGACCTGAAGCCGAAGTTTGATCTATTTGTTAGTAGGTATACTTGAGGGCACCGACTTCCTAATAACGATTATCATTGATGTTCATGACAACCGGGACCGACGGTTTAACGTGCTCTCCGTGGCAGGGGCGTTAAACATCACCAACTTCAATAGAGTAACATCAATAATAGTAATATATACTCACCACTATCAGGAATAAATTCAGAGTTCCAGTCGTTATCGAACTCCAGTTGCTTGTTGAGGTCCCGTTCATTCGGAGACTGTACCGCGTCAGTGTCAGCATCCGTCACGTCATAAATCTCCGTCATTTGCATCTGAAATAGATATCCAATATAGCATTTGTCAGAGTTTGGAACACATATAGCATTGGTGACCCTTACCATGGTGGGTTGTTCAGATGTTTCTGCATTATTCTCCCGACCTGTGGAAGCTGGGAGAATGATGCAGAATGATTGAGCCTCCGGTCTCACACTCACCAACGAAATACGACAGCAAGAATGCTGTCATTATGAGAATGGTCCTCTGTGTGTGCCCCGGTAGTACAGCTGGTATTTGATACTCTAATCGCAACCGGGACCGACGGATTAACGAGCGAACGAGATAACAGAGCTCTCCGATGCACGAAAGGATCACAATATAGTTAGAACGGTCACCCATCCTGGACTGACTTGACTATGTGACTGACCGTGACGTGTGAATGTGTTCACATACTAGAATACCACTAAACCGCGTGCCTCTCGGATAGAACTCCCTCAGTAAAATCAGAAATGACTCTAACATAGTTACGTAGTTTTAAGTACAAACCTAGTAATAATATTACGAACTATACAACATGATTTGTATCGGAAACGTATCAACATAATAAACAAACAAAGCGGCCATTATCATATTTACGTAGTACTGTTGTTATTAATTAATTAGTCACGGTACTAGTTATAATGCAGTTGGACACATGAGATATATTATGTTTAAACATCTGATATATTCAAATTGTAAAATATTATTCGTCATCATTGTCAATATTAATTAGTCCACTGCTAGAAACAGGCCTCTTCGCCACCATAGCCGTTCGTTTGGAAAGGGTATGTAACAATCCTCTTTTCAGTAATGTTGGACCTGCAAAATTTGCTCCCTACGACACCTATGGAAGGAAAAATGGTGGTCACACTGTATTCTAAATCCGTTACCGCATGAAAATATTGCTTAACATTAGCTCACTGATTGAAAATTGCTAGCTAGAACTCTCATTCCATATGAATACGATTAAGGAGATCTATCGATCGAATTCTGAATAAAAATGTAAATCGATCGATTTGATGGGCCTATTGGTAAAATAGTTCTAGTGATTCTGACTGCCGGAGGTTGAAGGTTTCATTCAAACCTCATTGTTTATAAGCATCTGTCTTTTTATAATTTATACATATAGACTCCATTCCAGTCCGGGAACATATAGACAATTTTAAGACTATTAAAATAAGTTATTAGCTATCGAACAAACGGCTATAGAGTTCGTTCCTAAAAGGAGTTCTAACATTTTTAACCTGCCGGTGATTTAACTACGCCTGATGGAAAATATGAGTTGAATCTAAGAGAGTGGGCTGCGAATGACGTCCTAGTGAGTCCTGCGATCATAGTGAAAAGGAAACTGGTAGTGAATTTCAGGTTTCGACTGCTTGGCACTAGAAGAAAGAACCGAACAGTTTGGTTTAAATGCATATCTACCACTCTGAAGCGGTGACTTTTAAGACCAGCACGCGTTATTCCAATTTTTTCTTTAGCCAGTCAGTTGCAAAGTTGAAGGAGAATTATCAATTTGGTGAGAAAGAGAAACCCCTCGATGGCTAGTAGTGATCTAAAATCTAGTATATTTTAATATAATCAACATTACTGTCGATAACCCAACGAATGCCACACACGTCATTGGCCAACGATAACAAGGGTCAAGTATGACAGTTACAAGGGTTTGCGAACAGAAAGTATGAGGCACGTGTTACGTACTCATAATCGGTTTATTACTCGTATTAGTAATATTATCGTTTATGGATGAAAAAACAACAACCTTATTATCCATATCGACAAAACTTTATAGAGGATAAATTCATAAAAAAATCGGTTGTCTGTAAAGTCGGTTTACTGACGAACGCGTCGTCATAAGAAAATACTGATTGTGCCTCTTTGTAGCTCGTTCCGCGCTCTCGCTTGCACTTCAAGCCTTAAATGGAACGCCTCAGAGCGAGGTAACGCCGCATGAGTCATATGTTTTCGTGCATGCAGCCGGCTCCATTGAATTATAAGACGTTGTCACGTCAAAAAGTTGTGACATAATTAGTAAATTTTTCGCATATTTTTCTAGGATAAAAGTTCTATACTGCTAACCATTATTGTGGTACATATTTGCATCGGTTCAGTGGTTCTTGCTGATTGAGTTACAAATAAAAGCATAATAGTTGGTTACATTTGCCTGCTATTCTCTTTAAACTCGAAGCTAATTAACGTGTGTTTGGCCTAATGTCCGCTTTGCAATTGAAAGGGTTTTACAGATAAATAAATAAATATTTCAGACATCTTACACACAACGTCATCTAGTCCCAAACTATGCAGAGCTTGTATTATGGGTACTAAACAACTGATATAAGTACACAAACATATTCTTTTTTGTAAATACAAACTTATTAGACATAGAAAACACCCAGACTCCGAAACAAATATCTGTGGATCACACAAATATTTTCTGACCTGGGAATCGAACCCGAGACCTCTTGATCAGCAGCCGCATACGCTAACCACTAGACCAACAAGGCAGTTAATGATTTGTAGACACTTATTTATTCCGTACAAATGGTGAATTCTGGCAATAACTTACCTGATTCTCGCCATCAAGGTAATAATAGGCGAGAAGAGCCTCGTTGTGTGACGTTACGTTCAGAATGTGCTCAAACGTGTCTACATCATCGTGTCCCGATCTCATATCGCCGTATGTTAAGCGGACCTCGCTTGCCCGCCTGTGGACAGAAGAAAGACATATAAACCTTGAGTTGGGTAGTGCTCATAAACGGTGGTTCTCCCACGAAAAGAACCATTATTATTGCTTATCTAATATTTAATTAATATAAAATATTTGACTCACTAATTAAATACTGAGTGTGTAACCACACTGGACAGCATCCATTATCTTATCATGCATGACAATAAGAAAACAATTTCTTATTTCATGGATATAATTATGTTGATGTTTGTGGGCTATTGAGCCGGCCTGAACCTAGTTTGGAACAAAGATTCGGAGAAAATCTTTTCTCTATTTTACTTACTACTTAATTACCTAGAATAAAGATAATTTCTTATTTTGACCGGGGGTCCAATGATACAGAATCATCTCTACAGGCTGTTAGTGTCAATCATCCTGCAAATTGCCTGTATTCACAATAATCACTACTCTTGCATTCTACTCATACTTTCCATTAGGGGCCGTCCATTAATCACGTGAGGATCGAAAGGGGGGTGGGGGGTAGGGGGTTGGTGACACTTTCGTTATTCTTAAACCGTCACTACACGGAAAAAATGTAATTACAGATTATCAACAGTAAAGTGCAATATTCGCCAACCTCTCCTGAAAGGATGTATGCAATAGTTTCACAAAACAGACTGAGGTCACCGAACGGTGCGCTATTGCGTAGAGAAATCGCGATACAGTACAATCGGTGACGTCAAATGTACATTATTTTGTTTTAGTAAGTGTCACAGGTCAAGATGTGTTTATAATTTTATATTTTTATTATTGCGTCCACTGATAAATGAGTGTGTGTTTTAATTTCTCATTTATCTAACTGTTACTGTCATTTAAATTTAATACTAAATCATTTGATTAATTAAGTAAATTGGATATTTTTATCCAACAAACATTAAAGTCAAATATATCTTATACAAATAAATTAAATTAAAGTGTCTGTAGTATCAAATAAGTCTTTATTAAATGCAAATGAAAGTATATACGATGATTCATCAAAAAATATTTTTTTTTTGTTTGCCTGCCTGTCTGTCTGTCTGTCTGTCAGTCTGCTTAATCCGGCTAATCTCTGGAACAGCTGGACGGGACTGTTATTGACATACAGCTGATGATTTAAGAAGTAACTGAGGCTATTTGCCTCAGTTACTTCTTAAATCATCTTGACTGCAGAGGCTTGACTGCACGGTTGGCCTAGTGGCTTAAGCGGTCGCCACACCGCTTCCTACTGCGCCAAGTGTCGTGGGTTCAAATCCCACGTAGGATAACACTTTGTGTGATTCACAATTTGTTGTTCTGAGTCTGGGTGTTATTTGTGTCCGTTTCATGTATGTTTGTAAAGCCCCCCGCGACACAGGCATTTATATTCCTAATGCGGGAGTTGTCTTTTTTAAAAATAAAATAAAATAAATAAAATATTATTTTAAGACTAGCTTCGATCCGCGGGACTCAGATAGTTATAAAATATAAACTAAGAAATCTATGTATGTATTGCTATATCACAGTAAACTAAAAAAAAAAAAATTGCGAATCCAATTAAGATTCAAAGAACTTATAAACAGTCCTTTTTGTGTTTACCAACTACAAAGTTTCGAAAACAATTTTAACCGACTGCATTAGAAGGAGGGTTATATTTGCATACCTAAATTTCAGAACAAGTTCCTACTCACGTAATTGTATGAGGCCATTTTTAACGCTCATTAAAAAATATTATCAAACTAAAATAACACAATGTTTTTCGTGTATGAATGCAATAAATTAATAGGTACAAAAGTTTGATTAAAAGTGATTAGAATATTGCGACATTAATCTTTAGATTACAAAGCATTTAATGAAGGTCATAAGGATAATATTGAAGTAAGCTATGTGGGACTAGAAGGTATCAAAAGCAATTTATGGGAAAGATTTGACACTGCCAACTTGTATACCACTGGTCATATAGACATAAAAAATACTTTAAAAAGGTAGTAGAGCCATGCTGATTTCAGTACGAATGATTTCACTTACACAGAAGACCATTCTAATAATGACAGCATTCTGAGTGTGTGTGTGAGTGTGAGACCGGAGGCTCAATCACTCTGCATCATTCTCCCGACCTACAAAGATGCAGAACTATCTGTCCAGGCCGCCATGGTATGGGTCAACATGCTGCGTTACCTACCCTTACAATGATAGTGACCCCTGCTCCTGGATTCTACTCATGCTTTCCATCAGATAGAGTAGTCACTTTGATAGGCTTAAATATATAAAAAACTATCAATTCTTGAATTATCATGAAATTCCCTTTATGTGTGTAAGATAGTTCACAAGTATATTAGTAACTTCAAAAACAACTAAATATTATGTGCCTTTGATAAGTATGTATCAAGGGTAATCAGAAAAAAAAACCCCACTCAAAATATATATAACATGATTCAAAAAATAATCTTCATAGACAACCATCACATTTCGCCATAGATCAGATATTTATATTTCTTTTTTTTAAGAAACATTAAAAATCTCTGTAAAGATTTTATTGACACCTTCGGAATTTGCGATTTTGTTTCACCACAAGAACTCAGCAAAGATCGGCGGAATTCGAAATCGGTAAGTGTTGAAATTAATGGATTTAGCAATTTCTTTGTTACTGCCATTTTCAACGGAGTATGGAGAAGCAAAACAAGCTATCGTTCAAGGTTCTGAATTTTAGTCACATGTTTATGTTTATATATTTAGCACTGTTTATGTGCGTTTTCATGTTGTGAATGAGTGATTTTTCACTATTACCGGTCTTCCTTTTCTACGATTGTTCATTCAACTTTTTGAGTTGGCTGCCGTATTTTTAGGCCGTGATTGTCTCGCTTGGTTGGAGTGATCCAAAATATTCCATCTTTTTTATTGCAGTGAGAACCGGTTTCGGGGTTTGTCTATGTACCTGCGTTCGATTGCATTGTTTCTTACTCTTGATGTAGTTTGTATTCAATAAAAGAATAGGGATAGTAAAAACGTGTATTTCGACTGAACTGTGAAGTCTGGAAACCGATAGGAAACGATAATTTATATTGCTGTCACCTTTTGATTTCGGATTTTGCTCAGCCTTATAATCCTTCCTACTGTCTACTGCGGGGTACGGGTGTGTGTCGTGATTAGTAGTTACTTCGTTACTCCATGGTTCAGTGTTTCTTTGGTAGATGGCTGTTGTAGAAGGAATGTCCTGTGTTAGGAAAACTAGTCATCACTAGTACATTTCAGCTCACATCATTTTATTTAGAATACACTAATTTCTTCTCATTTTTGTTATTTGATGATTAACTGGTTTTTAATGTTAATGTTGTCACTTTATACTCATGGATAGCAAATCAATACTTATTTTTTTATTAACGAAGCAACGTGTTCCAAATAATACATGGCCGAATTGCCCAACGATATGTAGAACAACAGATCACTGATTAAACTCAACACATACGTCAGCATAAAATTGTGGAAACTGCGCAATACCCTTATCTATGATGAGGAGGTATGTACATTAATACGCTAAATTAACAGATAGCAATTATTATGTCATTCTAAATTTCGTTTTAAATATTTATTGACATCGAACCATTTTTGTCAGAGATAAATTTAAGATATTATTAGGGTGGGTTTCATACCAATATTCTGTTATTGATGCTTGCTATCAGTGCTTTAAGATGAAATAGAAGTGAGTAAGTATGATACTTAATCTTATTGAGTTCCAGAGAATTTTGCATTTAAACAGACATTTGAAAAACAAAAAAACAAGGCATTCAAATAACGTATGGTACAGTTATTTATGAGGTCTCCTCACCGGCCGCCTATAGCGCTAATTCTATGGATCCGATGTTTACATGGGACAATTTGACTCTGTGTGATCCACAAATTGTTGTTTGGATTCTGCCTGTATAACTTTTTATTGTTTTCTCATAAATTGTTGTTTTGAGTCTATGGGTGTTCTTTATATCTGTTTCTTCGTAAAGTACCTCGCGATACAGAATATATTTGTATTATCAGAGTAGTTTTGAAGAAAGAAGAAAGATTTTTTTTAAAGTACCGTGGGAATATAAATTTCTCAGTAAATTTCACTATCAGTTTGAATAATAATGTGTATGTAATAACAATATGAGCAAATATTTTATTTAATGTCAGTTATCAGTAGAAATGATAAGGGAGGCGGTATTTCGCGGCAGATGACGAGAAGTGGGTCAACGGATATAACAATTCTTTGTATCATGTCAATCATAAAACAGCTGACGTTCTTTGTTGTTTCATTAATTGAAATAATTGGAAATAGGTTTTTATTCATGCAATTTTTATTCAAAATTTCTCGATATAAACTTTTCTAACTTCTTCTTCGTCCTAGCCTTATTCCCAATATTATTTGGGGTCGGCTATTCTAACTACTGAACATTAATTTATTATTTACTAGCAGACCCATGCCACCTGCGTTTTCTATTGCCGATAGTGATGTTTATGCTGACGCGGTAAAATAAGACACATAGACAGATTGAGTTACTTCACTTTATTTTAGAATTTAAAATATTAATATGGTTTTTAATTTTTCGATAAACATGTTAGCTTTTTGCATTGCTTTTACATATTTAAAACGCTCTAATTTTTGAGACTGCCGTTTATAACACACAAAAATATTTTTATTATTGTTAAAATCGAAGTCTAATCTATAACTTCTAGGTGTTATGTGTTACAAACACGAGCACATCGCTAATAATCATTACTTAATACTATGTATGTAGATATTCAACATTTTATTTACTATTGCTCATGTTTTGATTGGACTATAATGGGGGCATGACCCTATAATTGACTTAAAGGTTAATTGAGTGTATTATTGTTGTATGCAATGAATTGATGTCAAAAAAAGAAAATATTTTGACTCATGATATTGTTGACAACACATGAAAATAATCACTCGAGTGTAATCATTCATTAAGAACAGCTTTAATTAAGGGAGACTGCTTTGTTGGTCTAGTGGTTAGTGTGTGCGGCTGTTGATCAAGAAGTCTCGGGTTCGATTCCCGGGTCGGACCAAATTTTTGTGTGATATGCAAGTATATGTTTCGGAGTTTGGGTGTTTTCTTTGTATAATATGTATGTATTTACAAAAAAAAATGTATTTAAATCAATTGTCTAGTACCCATAGTAGAAGCTACCAGCAGATATAAATGGATAGTAGACACTACCATATGGTTCAAAATTAAAAAGTAATTATTATAAAACGTACAAGAACAGCTGAGTATAATGTGAGGTCAATTGCGCTTGTTGTTATTACGCTTGTTGATATTGTGCATAACATGCTACTGATTCGAGTTTCCAAGTATTGTTTTCTATTTACGGTAAGTCATGATATTTATCTATAACAGTTAATAAAAGGGGAGAACAACTTTGTTTAAACTGATAACAGTTTAAACGATTGAAATGTTACATTTTTTAGGCCTTACCTTGCGTATCTTAGGCTGTCAAGAGAATTATCATCTTTATTACCACCGTATAAAGATGATTGGATGAAAGGTAAATTGCGTGTTACGATTTATGACGTATTAAAAAAAAAGTACTCACTAGATTTCGTTCAAACCAATTTTCGTTGGTAGTTTGCATGGTAATGTTTTTTTTTTTAGTTTTTTTAGTTTTATCACTCTCTTATTTTAGAAGTTAGAGGGGGGGGGACACACATTTTTCCACTTTGGAAGTGTCTCTCGCGCAAACTATTAAGTTTAGAAAAAAATGATATTAGAAACCTTAACATCATTTTTGAACACCTATCCATAGATACCCCACACGTATAGGTTTGATGAAAAAAATTTTTTTGAGTTTCAGTTCCAAGTATGGGGACCCCCAAAATGTATTGTTTTTTTTCTATTTTTATGTAAAATTCTTAATGCGGTTCACAGAATACATCGACTGATCAAGTTTCAATAGTATAGCTCTTATAGTTTCGGAAATAATTGGCTGTGACATACGGACGGACGGACAGACAGACAGACAGACAGACAGACTTGACGAATCTATAAGGGTTCCGTTTTTTGCCATTTGGCTACGGAACCCTAAAAATGGTCTGATATCATTTTTTCGTAAAATGATAAAAAAAAGATATCAAAAAACATAATTTTTGAATTTCTGAACATTTTCGCTTATAACTACGACAAAAAGTTACTGGACCAAAGTTGTAGAGAATTTAATTTGCAACAAAAAATGTTAAATCAAATAAATAGTTTAAAAGATATATCGTTAAAACCATTTCAACCCCTATTTTCAAGATGGCGGCCGGGGAACAAGGTTGGCGACCTCACAAAGTTGGCTTTAGCCTAACACTGACCCCCCCCTACATATCAAAAAAATAAAATTGCGTCCTCTAAAAAACGCAACCCCAAATGTAACTTTTCAATGGACTTAAAAGTCATTAAAACTAAAACAACGTTTAACTATCAAAATAAAAGTTCTAAATGACTATCATATATGTACACAGAAACTTGTAAAATTTTAATCGACTCGGGATTCCGACTCATGAACTACGGAAGCCTAAAAAACTATTCAATTTTTTTTAAAGATAAATTCCTAAAGTTTTACAGTTTCTCATAACAAATAATTGCAAAGTCGACTCTATTTCATAAGAAATAGGGTTATAATTTAATAAAACATTTAAACACGCATTTACAACTAGTACACTATAAAACACCTTGTACTGATTAGAAGTTGGTACTATTTTCATTTGTACGCCTTGAAATCTATATTACATTACGTACGTTTATTAGCAGATGCTATAAACACGTGGTTGAGCACGTGTAAAAACATAATATTACAAGTGCAATGATAACACATTTTATTTAAAGAACAAAAATTTCTCATTCGATGCGATTCGAAACTTATCTTAGACAATAATGTAGCCATTGCATTTAGTTCGATAACGTACAAAGAAACTGATACGATACAAAGGTCGTTAGCAAGCGGGTAGTTATACTCTTTTGGTTTTTGAATACAATTTACGACGAACTGACAAATACAATACAATAAGTACGAATACACACAAAGGGTAACCTTTTGTATTGAGCTTATTATTTTGTCGTGAGTCAGTTCATCCGCTCAAATATTCTATCCTAATATGACTAATGTCGTAAAAGAGAACGGAAGAACTGGCAACCCAAGAAGCGACTTTATTTGACTGAGTCCGGCGTGTTAACCGCGGTTAATATTGTAAATTGCGAGTAACGCCACAGGCGAAGCTAGTCTAAAAAAATAGCCTTAGTTACTCCTTAGATCATCAACTATCTGCTAGTGAAATTGCCGTCAAAATCGGTCCAGCAATTACAGAGTTAGCCGGAATAAACAGAGCGACAATTTTTTTAAGAAGTAGCGTGCGTATATACTTTCGTATGCAGTTATTAAAAAAAAACGTTTGATATTAGGTACAGATACTTCAATTTTACTTATTTGTTTTTTGACGAGTACCTACTGTTAGTGTTACGAGGCGACTAAAGGAAAAAAATAATCAGCTAACATCACTGCCAAGAAAAGGAAAACTTGAAACAAACCCTTTACCAACCCGTCTGGCCAGCGTGGTAAAGTAGGCCAAAACCTCCTTTCAAAGGAGAGGCCATGTCCAGCAGTGGACTGTTAAAGGCTGATGATGATGAGTACTGTTTTATTCTATTTAAAGTTCAGGATATCTTCTGAACATCGCTCTAAATCTAAGACATGAACACATCACTGACACATTCACATCCTTAAAATACGTAACAAGATAAAACAATAAAATTAATCGTCTTCAGCTATCTCAACTAATTCTTTGTTATACGTCAGCTTTGAAATACGAACGACGCAATGCACGACTTTTATCTATGTAGCTCCATAATTAAGTACATTGTACGAAAGCGATAATGTTAATTAAATACATACATAACTAATTTTGTTATCCTTGTTTATGATATCTTAAGAAACATTCAAGGACCAAAACAAAACCCTACAATATTATAAATATTCTCAAGTTTTTATATCATGTTCATATGGCGACGGATAAAGAATGGGAAAAGTCACCGCCCCTATTCATTCCATGGGTGTCGTAATGAGGTGACTACGAGCGCAAACTATGCAAGACAATATGCAAGAGAAGGAAAACTTGAAACAAACCGAATACCAACCCGTCTGGTGAGAGTGTTATAGTAGATCAAAACATCTTTTCTAAGAAGAGGCTTATGTCCAGCAGTGGTCTGATATGATAACTTGATGCTGTTATAAATTAAAAGTTGTGAATTCAACCCAAACCCCAAATTAAAATTTGTGCCCTTGCTCCTTCACGATCTCGCGTCATTCCGGTCGCTGTGCTGCCAAACTCTCCCTGGATGGCTGAGTAGTGAGTATAGAGATATTGTAACATCAACATGAAATAGTAGCTTTATAATAGAGCCAAAATGATTTCAGCTCGAGTTGAGACCGAAATGGTACTAATCTCTCACATGAGACCAAGCTAAAATGACAGCACTCGTGTAAGTGTTTGGCAGTGGATGGATGTGAACTACCCAGAGTTGGCGCTCCATGGTGGAAATCCTTCTTTCAACAGTGGACGGCTATACGTTGATTTGAAGAAGTAGTGGGTATACTGTCTTTTCTATTATGATGCAACCAATGTAACCATAGACCTCTAGTAGGTAATTTTTTAGAATAAGTTTCTAATATCTTGGTAATGTTACTGTATAATTTAATTTTTACAAATATATAGGTACAGATAACAGACTAATAAAATACTAAATACAATATTAATAGATACACAGCATTAACAATAAACAGTGCTTCGTTTTAGTATGAAGTTAATAAACGAAACAATTTGCGCTAAAATACAAATAGTCACAAATGGTATAGATAATTGAAATTGCCACTACATTCAAAGTCTGGTGTAACGGAGAGGGAGAGGAATTAAGAGAATTGAAGCTGTTTGAATTGAATTATTTTTCCAGGAGGATGCATGAGAGAATCGTCAGAGAGGCGAATATCCGTATCTACACCTTTAACGTCACGACTTCCGCCTTTTTTAAAGTCATTTGAACGAGAATTAAAACAATGATAAACATTGTTGACGATGCTATTTGAAGTCAAGTTTAAAATTATAGAAGGTCGTTGAGATTAGATTAGATAGACTTTTGGGGCGGTATTTAATCCGGATTAAATATCAAATGCTACTAATAAGTGCTTACGATTTTATTTCAAAATAATTGTAATCACAAATATGAAACTTAATATTAACAGCAGGACTACCTTAAAAACGGTAAAAGAAATACCTAGTCAGATTTGCGTCATCCAGTATGTATACCTAGTCGTGTCACATTAAGAGTGTGAGGGAATACAGAATGCACCTACGTTTTGCGCATGCACTTGTGCACTTTAATATCTCTTTGAGTAGTTGGCTGGCTAATATTAATTTCAGGACTATCTTTTTACGTCCGGGACGTTTGTTAACACTGTAAAATAATTTGCTAGTCAGATTTACATGTATTTTCTGGTAAGTATGCCCACCCAGTCGTGACAGATTATGAGAGTGAGGGAACAGAGAATGCACTTGTATTTGTGCACACACTTGTGCACTTTTGAGACATGGCCGCACTGTATCCAAAATCGGCGTACATCATCATCATCATCATAATGTTTACATGTGCAATAATTGTAAATAAGTAATCCTGTCAATAGATTTGTAAATTATTGTTGATCCAAACCATTCTGCGTTATAAGGTTCAATTTCTTAACTAATATATAAATTCTCCATACTTCTAACAAAGTACATATTTCATCTGTCTGTGTGCTGTGTCGACGCACACAGACAGATAAAAAATGGCGGCGAAGTCAAAAGGAAGGGTAAAAGTTTTAACAATTTATGTATGTTTGTATGTTCCAACATGTCGTAACAGTACCGCCTAAATCACTGAACCGTTTACATTGAATAAGGTGCCAGTAGATATGTAATAATGGCCCGGATTATATGGGCTATAGACATTTTATGAAAAGTTGTTTGGTTATAGTTTTTGAAATATTGAATCTTTTCCCTTTTTTCGCAAGGTATCATTAATTAAAATAGGCTTTTCAGTTTTTTAATTAATTAAATTAAAAAACTCACCTTCTGTCCAACTGCTGATGATGAATAATTGGTTCACTGGCGTCGATCTTGCCGTCCTTGGTCAACTTGTAGTATATCCTCGCAGAAGCCTCTGACCGGTCGTGTCTGGCGTACATAAAGCCGTGCAGCTGTTGCAACATGTTCAGACTCAGCTTCCAAAGCCCCTTACTCATCTTCGGCGTGCATGTTACGAATCTTTGGACAGAATATACAAAGATTAGTGAAAAATAATTGGGAGAAAGCATGGAGCAACACCAACACCAAAGCGTCCACAACCTTCGTTCAGCAGTGGGCGGCGATAGGTTGATTGAATTGATAAATGGTGAAACATAGTCCCGCGGCCCGGAGTAGCCAGATACTTTTGCCTATACAATACGATCTGTAATTTTTTGTGGGGGGGAAAGTCTTCAATAAGATCTGTATTTTTTTGTGTCTGTTAAGTCTTTATACATACACAAATTCACATTAAAAAACAATATCCTGTCACTTTGCACTCACCCAATAATTACAAAAAAAAAAAAACACCCATAAACACAACCGTGTCCTAATAATGTAACGCATATATGCCATTTGTACTTTTGCTTTGACGTAGGGAAACGCCTGCGTATAGCTACTTCTTACCGTGTAGCTCTATGAGAGAAAACAATTGATTCGCTGATTTCAGCACGAATGGGCCGACTCGACCAGGTCACTACTACCCTCACACAGAAGACCAACCTATAATGACAGCATTTGTGCTGTCATATTTCGTTGGTGAGTGTAAGACCGGAGGTTCAATCATGCAGACGTTTCTGCGTCATTCTCCTGACCTCCGGAGGTCAGGAGAATAGACAAAAGCATCTCACTAAGCCGCCACGGTGTGGGTCACCTTGCTGCATTGTATGCACTCACAACGAGGATGGAGGCCCTTAATCTGATCAGTTCTTCGCCTCTTTCTTGATCTTTTGTAAGAGAAACTGTATCTAGCTAGTGCGATATAGTATGTAAAATCTCCTGGAGAAACTTATGTCCAGCAGTGGCTTGTTAGCAGATGTTAATGTTTTTTAAGACATGATGGCTCCATATCGAGCGAATCTAATTTCAAATTGAATAGCAATATATTTTTATCTACCCTTTATTATCACATCATCAAAATTATGGTGGGTAATGGGGACCGTAATCTCATCATGAGCTTATTGCAGTCCACTTCTAAACATGGGCCTCACCAATTGCACGCCACTCGCATCCAGCGTAATGAGAGCGTATAATAAAATTTCGCGTGACGCGTGCGTATATTGTATGTATGTAGCTTTATACTAGCTGTGCCTAACGGAGTTACTCGCGGTGGTTGTCTATTTCACTCTATAATCTGTTCCTGTTCCAAGTTTTATTGAAAGTAACGTTGTTTGTAACGTTTTCTCGGCTAAACCGCTGTCGATTACAATTAATGCGGGCAGAGGCGCGCGTAAAATCTTGTTATTATATGCATTTTCGCATTTCCACTAAGTTATGAATATTTACAACGAAATATTGCATTAATAATATGTTGTAAATGCAGTGCACTGCACCACTCATAACAATATGTTATTACAAAGTTTGTAAACACACGCCCCAACACGTTCTTATCAAGAACTAAGAATGTTTAATAAGTATTTTGTTTACAGAAATAACAATATTGTAATTACTGGCCCCAATTGTCGTGAGCGAGATTATTAGCCTCTGAGTTGATGATATAAGTTCTAATACGTGGTGCAATCTTCGATAGATGCTCGATAAGATTCAGTTTTTTTTATTTGTACGAAATTATACACTGTGATAGCTAAGATTTGATATATCATAAAATGGACTGTAAGCTAATGAGTATAAAGTATATACTCCAATAATACATTATAGTTAATTTATGTTGAATGATATCAACAACAGAATAAGCACCACTGTATCGGATGATGTACCGAGTTATCTAACAATCATGAATACAGTCTCCTTGTAAGAACCTTGGCAGAATACATTACTTTTTACAATATGTTGTTATACCGTTCACGGGAAAACTACATTTATACAGGACAAATAGCCTATGTCATATGCTATTTCAGGCCCTTGTCTATCTCTATTCGAAATGTCATCTAAATTAAAAATTCCAAGGTAGTAGAGACACGCTGACTTCAGTACGAATAGGCGGTAATTTCACAGAATGACGCATAGTTCTGTCGAGTTGCGTTTCGTTGTTTTGTGCTGATGCAAAAGCATTTCAGGCCGCCATAGTGTTTGTCACAATACTGCATTATGTGCATTCGCCATGGGGACCACTACTTTCAGATTCTACTTGCGCTTTCCATCAGGCAGAGTTAAGTCTATTTTGACAGGCTCGCAAGCATAGGCATAAGTTGTTTGTATCTATACTGGTCGTATATTTATTACGACAGTAATCAAACTGTAATTTATTATCTAGAAATAGATTGTCATTGTAATAAATTGTAATGTTACTTTGTTAATTTACAAAACAAATTTGTGCGTTCGATTTATCTACGTAATTATTGTTACTTTTACAATCAACATCACTACATATTACAAAATAAAGACCTCAGCCGCGTCAGTCTGTCTGTTCGCGATAAACTCATAAGTCACACTGATTTAAATGAAATTTTGTACCCAGATAGTCAGAAGCCTGGGAAAGGACCCAGGTTACTTTTTACCGCGATAACCGACATAGACGTGGGCGCAGCCTCGCGCGATAGCTAGCTTGAATATAATCTATACTAACCTTGTAAAGAGGTAAAGTTTGTGAAGTTGTAAGGGTAATTGGATATTCTGAACCAATTTTGTCATTTTCTTTACCAGTAGTAAGCCACAGGCAAAATATGTCACATTTTTAATCAACTCCTCCGAAATGACTATGGTAAGGTCTGAGAATAGGCGGCTAATGTAGAATGGTAGCGCTATCCAGAATTAGTTTTGCACAGTTTGATTTTATTTAATCTTTATTACTAAAAATAACATATTATTTAAAAAAAAATAAACTCATCATAAAAATGTAGCTGGGCATTCTATTTTTTGGTAATAACGATAAAACCAAAACGATTAAGATAAAACGTTTTTGTGCCTAGCTGTCCAAAAAAAAAGGCATTTACGTCAAAGCAAAAAAAAAACATACGTCAACGAGGCGAAGGATATGTCAAATGTAAGATAGCTATGTTTAATGATTTCTTTACCTAAATTCATTATTTTATGGCCATTTAAAAAATTACATGATTATAGTATAAAAAAGATCGCATGTTCGTTTGGGGTCAAGTAAAATAAGAGAACGGGCGGGACAGCAACGTGATGTTCTGTTGTACCTACTATACATATATTTCAGTGTTTCCCACACACGTGGATGTGAAATTAGTTTTTTATTGTTTTTTTTTTTTTGTGAGGTCATAATGACAGGCGATTGTTTTTGTATTTATGTCCAGCATCGCAAAAAAAAAGATTTTACAGAAGAGACAACCGAAGTTAAAGTTCTATTTCAAAAACCTTAGTAATCGATTCTAGATATATTTTTCAGCTTTACGAAAGTAAGAAGGTGTATTTTGCGACAAAAAAAAACACAGTTTCACACAAAGGACAGGTACCTGCGCATACTAAATTCGCCTCGGGCAGTTAACACTTCTACCGTAACTTTGGAGCTATTAAAAAAATCGTTATTGATAATTCTGAGGATCTAGTGTAAATTTATTCCACAGAGAGTAGCCGTGAAATAAACTAACGGTCTGAAAGGTTTCTAGTCGATTTAAAACTGCATTCACCCCAAAAACCGACTTATAAAACTGTATACGCTTTGTATTATTCTAAACTTTCATGGTCAGTAACATTAGAGTAGAAATCTGCGGGATTGCTTCAATGTAAGATACATGGTACACGGTAGCAATTCCAAAGATTTCTGTTCTAATGTATACGCTTTACATAAGAGAAACAAATCATGAAATTGTGTGCATTAAAGGATAGTCTGTAACGAGAGCTACAGCTATGGAGCTATGCTTTATTACTTTTAGAAATAAAAACAATGTTGCATGTTATTTGCATGTGTTATTGAGTTGTTGATAATATACAACAGACATGCGATTATTGTGTGCAATAACTGAGCAAAATCATACGATTCGATTGTATGAATCATTATTATCATTATGGCCAATAAAACAAGAAAGAACCTAATATCATTAATTCAATTTACATTGCAATTTATTGCACAAGTTTTATACAAATATCTACATAAATAATATGAATTTGCATGTTATAATCTTATTTTTATTATTATCATTTCGATGTCTTTTTTTTGTTTCTTGACTTAATTAAACGGATTTGGAAAATTCTATAATGGCCAGTGCATCGGACGGCAACCTTTCTTAGGAGTCATATCTTTTTAAGACCAGATAAGTTCATTCTGTGATCTGAGACACTTCTAGAACGGACATTCAACTCAACTGACCTTATTAATAATACAGAATGATTAAAGTCAGAAAAAATCAATTTAGAACTTCAGTGAATTCAAAAATTGTGCTACTGAAATAATTAAAATTTATTTTCCAGGATTAACTTGAAAATGTGTTAATTAGTAATCGTACTACGTTGATAATATTATTCAGCATTCTCACATGCTCCACGTTTCGTTTTACGAAGAAAATTTATCGATAAAAGTAAAGGTCACTGGCCAATCACCTTTAATTTTAAAATTTCGCTTATTAATTATAAACATCGACCCCCACCGTATTTTATTAAGCAAGTGGACACAACAAGCGGACGTGAATTCAAATAGACTATATTAAAACCTTCCACCATCTTAACCTTTTCACGGCCAAGGACGTCTATCCACGTCAGAACAAGTTATGCCAACAACGTCTTATTTTCGACATACCCAGCTGTCGTTGGCGTAGTAAGCATTTCATTAGACGTGTTTAGACGTCCTTGGCTGTCGAAGGGTTAAAAATAGCACTGACCTAGTCATCAGGTTGTTGTGTCGCACACACCTCTTTCTACGGACGATCACATTCTGAGCCACTTTGTATTGGACCGAGTGCACCTCTACTCTATTACCGACGTAACTAAAAAGCGGTGAAATGTTAGTGAAGTGACAAACTTGCAACATAAAGGAAGAACTTGATAGACATACTAACTTGAATCTTATCTTTACGTAAATTAGGAACGTTATTAAATAGACATCATCAACAGTCGTCCATGGAATCTGTTCTTTTATACCTTTTGCTTCCTTAGTTGGCTCTGAAGTCAACCACGGGATGAATTAAATAGGGGTGACACTTATTCTTAATCCATTAATACATGGATCTTAGTAAAAGTGATTTCAGTTAGGTATTTACTCTGCCCTACTTTTTGAAAAGCATTATAAATCACCTTAAAGAAAAAGAATTCTGTCTAGCTATATTATTTTCAAAAGAAAAATATCTTAGAAAGGTTATAAGCACGAAAGATGAGGAAATTTCGAGATGGCACAGATAAGCAATTTATATACCTATTTGCCCTTGACCATTTGATAAAAAGTCTCATGGAGTAAATATCAAGAAGCTAATATCAACATGACCTATTAATTGCATCTACCTACTTCACAGACCAGATAAATTGAATCACGACGCCTCAAACACAATAAAAATTGCTAAAGACAAAAATGGGCCAAGTGTGTTTCAGGACACGCATAGAATAGTTTATAGAAGAGAGATAGAGTTATAGAGAAATAGAGTTCCGTAGTCACCCACAATGACATGCAAAGCGAGCTAATAGATAATTGTATGTTTACTTATTTTTTCTTTATTTTTGTACGAAATTTTCAAATGAGTGCATTTTATAAGTTAGACTCTTATATATCTTCTGAACAATAAAAAATATTCATGCTGCTATGTAGCTTATAGAGGGGGGAGGGGGGGCGCGGATACTTAAATCGAAAAATCTCTACTTGTTTTTTAAATACCTACCTAATGATACCCAACACACAATAGGGTAGACGCGAGAAAAAAAATCATCCCCACTTTACATATATGGGAAATACCCCAAATAAAAGTATTTTGCGTGATTTTATTGTAGCACTTTGGCGCAGTAACAGAAACACATATTCATGCAAAGTTTCATCTTTCTAGC
This sequence comes from Phragmatobia fuliginosa, assembly GCA_932526445.1. Lineage (NCBI taxonomy): Eukaryota > Metazoa > Arthropoda > Insecta > Lepidoptera > Erebidae > Phragmatobia > Phragmatobia fuliginosa. The sequence continues at coordinate 22,273,634 of OW052063.1, read as the reverse complement.
ACTATCCGTTTGGACAAAAGATATTGTGTAAAAAGGAAAATAGTTACGCTGTCACTTCGCTTGTACCTGTCACATGTGTTTGACGTCACTAGCCGATGAACTGGCAACATTCTAGAGTAGTTGAAAGCGCACACGTTAGCTTATCTTTTGATACACACTGCCATTTTTTTCGCTTAGTGACTTACCCTTTATAAATTAATTGAAAATTTATAAATAATGGTTATCATCATCATCATCAGCCCATCTCAGTTCACTGCTGGACATAGGCCTCTCCCATTGCACACCACTTTGATCGATTTTGGGCTTTTAGCAGCTTTTCCAACTCCTGCCAGCCATAATAATGGTTATGGTTTTAAAAAAGTCACAAGTTAGATTAGCTTCAAAACGTAATAAATTCCTAAGTATAATTATTTAGTTTCAAAGGTATTGTTATAAGGTCTTGGTGTTACGTATCTAGGCAGTCACAAATCACGAGCTCACAGTATAAAAAAAACAATTTAAATGAAAACATTTATGATGTAGTGTTACGAAGCTTTTGTCAATGTTGCATAAATTCAGTTGTAAAAGCAGTTTACATAATGTCAATGTCATATTTATATTGTGAACTAGAATACAGCTATGTATAAATTTATATTACGTGTACGGGAAATTGTTATAAGAATTGCATTTCATTTTGCAGATTCTCAAATCAATCTTTATTTATTAAAAACAGTATTTAAGAATTTTCAAGACCCTATAACTTTTACAAAATATTTTTAGTTACAACGAGTTATAAATTATCATGTCAGTGTAGGCACTGTCTTGTTTTGATAAAAAATTTAAAAAAAAAATATGCTAAGATGAGATAAGGTAAATATGTATCACATATTATATTAACTTACTGAACTGATAACAGTCCCGTGATAACACGTGCATTTAAATATATTGTAATTCTTTCACACACGTGACAAACAATTTATATATAAGTATGATCACACCCACCACACTGAGGACCATTCTAAAATGAGAGCTCTCGTGCTGTCTTTCGTTGGTGAGTGTGAGACCAAAGGCCCAATCATTCTGCATCATTTTCCGGAGTCCAGGAGAATGATGCAGAAACATCTCACTAAGCCGCCATGGTGTGGATCACCATTCTGCATTGTATGCACTCTCAATGAGGATGATGACCCCCACTTCTTGATTCTACTCACGCTTTCAATCAGGTAGAGTAGTCACTTTGGTAGGCATAATATAAAAAAAAGTATCTATAAAAATCTATATTAAGAAAGTCCGTCCTCGGCTTACCGTCGAAACGGTTAGTGCTAGAAAGATTAAACTTTGCATGGATATGTGTTTTTATTACGTCGACAAAGTGCTACAATAAAATTATAAAAAAATATTTTTATTTGGGATACCTCCCCTACACGTAAAGTGGGGATGAGTTTTTTTCTTGCAGCTACCCCATTGTGTGGGGTATCATTAGATAGGTTTTTTGAAAAGATTAAGAGGTTTCTAAGATAATTTTTTAATTTAGGTATCCGTTTGCAAGTTATTTCACTTTAAAGGCCATTTTTTGTAAAAATAGGGAGCCCCCCCTCTAAAAGCTAAATGGCTAGTTCGGAAAATCTGGAAAAATTCATGATGGTAGACCATTTAATGAACTTTAAAGGAAAACTATAATGGTTTAGATGACTTAGTTAGGTCAGGAGTTATAGAAGCCAGCTTGTAAAATGCGCTTACTTGGAAAACTTCATACAAAATTAATGCATTAATAAGTAAACATAACATTATCTCTTGGATACGATTGTAAATCCACATACCTAATCCTAATCCATAATACCTAATCCCTACTATATGGGTGGCGTGACACGCACTTGGCCGATTTTTAATACTCGTATGAGGCGTCTTAAACCACGTACACAATCCCCCCTTATGCGATGAAAGTTGTGTAAACCAGTTTGCAGCAACAGACCGTTGATAAGAAAGTACATTAAATTTCCCTTGCATTCGTGGAACATGTTTTCAGAATTTCCATTATAATCGCAGTAGTATGTAACTTCGTATCCATCTTAATACCATTTCCAAGTTATCTCTTTTTTTTATTTGATAGCCTGCCAAAGAGACTCTACTTCGTCTGGTGGAAAGCATGAATAGAATCCAGAAGTGGGGGCCTCCACACTCTCTGCGAATGCAGGCAGTGTAGCGATGCTGACCCACACACACAGCATATTAAGATGCTTTCTCACGCCTCTCTTTAAGGACCCGAGATCATAATGGAAAGAAAACACGTGAGCTGTCAGTGAGTTTTAGAATTTAATTGCTCGGCATAGGATAGAAGAGCCGCACAGTTTAGTTGTAGTATTTCTACCACACTGAGGCGATGGCTTCCAAGGCCAGCACGTGTGGTCCTATAGAGGAAGGGAGAAGATGGGGAAAAAACTGTTCATTTAATATAACATACAGACACTCCAATTTTATTTATTAACCGACAAAATAACGGAGGAAGTTCTCAAGTCGACGCGTATAAATTTTTTTATGTATACCTTTTTACAGAGTGGTCCGATTTTGATAATTCTTTTTTTATTGGAAAGAGTATACCCCGAAGTTGGTTCCCATATAATTTATTTGTATTTATTAATTGGATTATTATTCGGTAGAGAGACTATTGGTTGTCGCGATAACCGACATACACGCCGGTGCAACCATAGACAAAAGCATTATAAATATAAAAATCACAACTAAAATTTACTTCGCAAGCCCTAAAAAGTCAGACTTACAACTGCCACGTAGATTAAGCTATATTTTATGGATCGTCCCGATTTAGAGTAGTTTTAGTACCGTAAAACATAAATTTAAGAATAAATGTTTGCCTCAGATAACAGGCCTTTAGAAAGTGTTATTAAAACTTCATCATCCTGTAATAATTCACTGCACTGGCTGGACACAAGCTCCTCCTTAGAAGGTTTTGATTTACTATATCACACTGACCAAACAAGTTTGTAACTTTGTATAGGGTATGATACAATAAAAAAGTATGGCACTCCGAAACACGGTGACGTCCTCTATCGAATCTTCTTTGTCATTTTGGGGAAAATTTATCACTTAGGGGAAATTTTCTTTCAGTTAACACCATTACTTATATGTGATAAATTTTCCACAAAATTATAAAGATTGAGAGCCTTCGATAGAGAAGATGACGTGTCTTGTGTCACCTACGTCATCACCGTGTCTCGGAGTGCCATACCTTGTTTTAGTGTATCATGGTATAGGGTTTTCAAGTTTTCCTTTTCTTTTCAATACTGTTCTCCTGTATAATTTAATTCTTTAGTCAGTTCTTACGACACCCATATTCATCAAATTCACGTGTTCTTAATATTAAAACTTAAAAAGAATTTTTTTTAAAAAACTTACTTGGTAAATGTAGCATACATAATGTCGATGGGTACTCTGTAGGGGATCGTGAGGAAGGTCAGGTACCTCACAGCCCTCCGCCTCATCACCCAGTTGACGATACCACTGTTGGCGGAGTCTATAGCATTTTGGAAGATAGTCATCACAGTGTCCGGTAGATCATCAACAAGAGCGTCCTAAAATCGAAATGTAACATTAGTTTGTTTTGTTTTGTATCACTTCATTCATTTATTCAGGGAATTCATTCATACTGTGACCCTTATGTTTCAGGTAAAAACTCCCGTCAGTGCTCCCTGTGATCACCAAAAGTATTTGCTAAGAAAAACATCGAAGATATTGTCCTACATCGGTTCTTTTATTTAAGTTGCATTGTAACAAAATGGTCTGAAATAAAAGATTTTATTATACCAACTAGGCCATGCTAACAAGAGGCCTATATCCAGAAGTGTACTATTAAAGGCTGTTGATGATGATGATGAATGACGTCGAGCCGGCTTATATGGCTTGATGCTGGCTCTTATACGAAAAGGTCCAGACAGCAGTACCTGGACCTCTACCATCTCAGGTGTAGAGTGGCAGACCGTGTGGTTTTAGTACGATAACCGTTTTAATAAATTATGATCTAATATCTCAGACTTTTCCTGCATCAAGCAATTGTTTTTAATGCCTGTTTACTGATCGTACACATTTACAAATTTCGTGTCATGCTCGTGCATGTAATGTTTATATCTGTAACGGTGATGAATTAAGTGTTACTAAACCGAGACAGTTTTTCGTATACACAACACACGAGATACAATTTATAACTTCCTTATTATTAACCGATTAAAACAAAGAGGTCGGATTCTAATGATGTTGAATGAAATGATAAAAATAAAAGTTTATGGTTGACGTCAATAGACGTTGCTCTTTTCTACCTGACTGTCCTTGAAAGTGTTATTTTTTGGATTGTATTGTATTTACGTAATACTTATTAAGCTCGCTTTGTATGACTGCCTCGTTGGTCTAGTGGTTAGCGTATGCGGCTGCAGATCAAGAGGTCTCGGGTTCGATTCCCGGGTCGGACCAAATATTATTTGTGTGATTCACAAATATTTGTTTCGGAGTCTGGGTGTTTTCTATGCATAATATGTATGTATTTACAAAAAAAAAGTATGTTTATGTATTTATATCAGTTATCTAGTACCCATAACACAAGCTCTGCTTATCTTGGGACTAGATGATGTTGTGTGTCAGATGTCCAAAATATTTATTTATTTATTTATTTATTTGTAGTCTAAAAAACTGGATGAGTTAGGCTCTAGATATAGCGTTAGATACGTCTCAATTCTAGGAGAGACATTAAGTATATTAAATTTATGATAATCAAAATCGCCGGCTTGTAATTTTAATTACCTACCTAGGGTAGTAGGCGGTTTTTTGTTTTTTATACTAAATCAAATAAGAAAAATACAGTACAATGCAGTTTTAGTTCATCGCTGCGTTCCACTGTAAGAATATAGGCGCCAGTGTATATACATACAATATATATTAATTACCTACTATAAAATTAGTTGTCAGCTTATTACCTGTCGATGTGCTTTACATTCTTCACAATCTGGGTCATATTCATAAGTGGTGTCATCTAGCACATCTTGTAGCTGGAACGTGGACTGTACAGCGAGGCACCTTGTGCAAGATATCAAGTTGTTTCTTTGCAGGAACCGCAGGGCGTCATCAAATCCTTGTTTGCACATGTTACTTAAAACCTCGGGTTTTGGAGGGAACAAAATGCGCGCGAATCTGTTCATGTTCTGTTTTGATATCTCTATGCTTGTGTTCGCCAAATTTACCTGTTTCAGATTTAGGTAAGATAAAAAATCGCTTAATATATCAAAGGTTAAAGTATCTGAAGCAACTTATATATGTGCCTTTTTTCTGTTGGCATTATTTTTTTCCGTTTTAGGATTTAGTACGTGCGTAGGTAAGTAAAGCCCTTAAATACTCGTTCTTTATTTGTCAATTCGACTGTTAATGCATTAGCTATGAATAGCTTGTTATAAATCCCTAAATATAAATAACTCAAGAGTGGGAAAATAGGTGTTATTAACCTTACAAGTTCAAAAATCGACACCTTAAAAACCGCGTATATTTGGCTGACAAAAAGGGTACTGAAAAAAAAAGAATAATAAATACTTACATGAAATAGTTGAGAGCTTAAATCTCTTGGGCAAATATCGCTCTCTCCACAGAATGGGCTGACGGTAATCGTGTTCTCATCAAGCACAGGTAAATTGTCACTAAAGCCTCCATCCATATATCTTATGCCGTGAAACCTTGGCGGGAGCAGGCCCGAAAATACTGGTACGAAACATGACGCTAACAACGCCTGGACAAAAAAGAAAACTATTATCTACAAAAATAGTTCTTTGCAAAGAGTCAGCTTCAACTTTAAAAAAAATAAGCATTTCTCATTAGGCCTGGTAAACAAACTACTACTAATTAAATTGGCTATACCTGCCCGTATAGCCAACGGGATAAAGAAAGTATAGTGTATTAGTAGTAGTATATGGTAGCATAGTAAAAAAGTTGTTCGAGCTATTTCGCCTAAAGTAGTAGAGCCAAGCTGATTTTAGCATGAACGGGTCAGCTCGACCGGGGTGGTACTACCCTCACACAGAAGACCGAACCTAAAATGACAGCAGTGAGTGCGACACCGAATGCCCAATGATGCAGAAGAATCTCACTGGGCCGCTATAATGAGGGTCACCAAGTTTTGTTGTCTGTTTTCTTTCTATCAAACAGAATAATTTAGGCAGGTTCTGAATAAACAGTACACTGTTGAAGTTAGCCCTCAGATGTCTGTGCAACAAACATTCCAATTATTAGTCCTCCTGTTCGATGACGCATATTACAATAATAAATAAAGCACTTGACAACAATAGCTATACACATAGGTATAATGGTAATAAATGGTGCGATCGAATGATGTGATCGGATGATGCTAAATATGCCGATAGCATTTTCTGAGCCAATAACATTAAAGATAACAACATAAGATGGAATAATAAAAAAGAATAGGTACCCTCGACGTCAGTCCAAGTTCAATGTGTTTTGTTAACAGGCATGACGCTATAGATAAGAATAATTCTATACATACCACACGATGTATTTATAAACATAGATATTCCAGAATAGGAACGATATTTAATTTTTAATAGGCTTCAAAAAGGAAGAGGTCTTTAATCCAACATATGTATTTTTTGATGACTCAATTAATAGTGAAATCGAACATTCTAGGAAGATTGACACACTAAACAGATTTTTGACCGTTTATGTCTTAAATATAGGTTTAAAAAATTTCCTAAGGTCCATGTCTTCCCCCAAGAATCAAAGTATCTTGATGCCAAATTTTATTATAATCGTTGCAGCGGTTTAGCGTGACAGAAAGACAGACAGAATTACTTTCGAATTTACGAAGTGAATATATGATCTAAGGGCCACCGCACACTAGTTACTTTTAGCATCGGCGATCGGCAACTAGTCGCTTTTTAGAAGCTAAATACGGCGACCGAACGCTCTACACCGCACACTTAAAAACGCCAAACGCGGAGATTGAGTCGCTTTTTATAAGCGCGACACAGCAGCTGAACGCTACTCTCCGCACACATTCGGATGCCGGTAGCATCGATTTGGCATCTGAGCAGTCGCTAAAACGCGCGTTTCCGATACCGCGATCGAACGCAGGAAGTCGCTAAAACGCGATGCAGCATCGATGCAGTCGCCAAATCACCGATCGCCGATGCTAAAAGTAGCTAGTGTGCGGTGGCCCTAATATCATATTTTCAGTTATATCTGAAATATTGGGGAACCCTATATTAGATAGGGATGTAATGTATTTACTTAAAATACTAGATGGCGTTGTGTTAGATGATGTCCGAAATATTTATTATTTATTACATTATTTATTTTAACATGAGCTGTTGATGATAATAACGAATGATCACTGACCTGCAACAAATCTTCTCTAGTGGGAAAGTCCGATACTATAACGTTCTGCCCGTCGTAGACCCTCGTGAGTGATATGTGAAGTTTGCCACTGACGATTTTATGAACGTCATGGGGCAGATACTTCTGCATGCCTTCGAGGAGGACATTCTGTATGTTGAAAGACGGACTGAAAGGCCCAAGCGAGCCCGCCCTCGCTTCACTTACGACTCTCAGCACATCACTCGTTATTTCACCTAAAAAAAGTATTGTATATGTGTAAAAGGGTAATTTTGTAGCCGCATGTGACCTTCCCGCAAATATTTAAAAAAATGCAAGGTTTTTTGAAGGTATTATTTATATTAAAGACCAAACTATCTCATTATTATAGTCAGCTGTTTTGGGACTAACTATTTTAATTTTTACGTTAAAGGAAACCTTTTTTTATGTCATCTAGGAAGCTTAGAATTGATAATGAATAACTACACTTACGATTTTAATAATTTGTTGCTATTTTATGATTTTTTTATTGTGTGTATAATGAATTAATAAAAAAGAATTGAATAAGTCCAAAAAAATTGCGAATAGGTAACATATTTATTTGAATCATATTGAATAGAATATCCGCATATAACAAGTTCAGAACGCTTCTGTTTCCTGGACACACGAGTAATTGTATTTCTTACAATTTCAGTCAAATACATAATTCTATTGCGTTACAATCAAGTAATTAATTTAAATTTTCGATGACTATCAATCGCACCTCGCAATGCTACCCTTATTGTAGAACTAGTTTATTTTATTTATTAAGATTTTCCGCAAACGTATTAATTAAACAAGGCACACCTAATGCCTATGCATTTTCTTCTAGACAAACCTTTGGGTGTTGCGAAGCTGTTTGTGGAAGGCTTAGTGTGCGTCCATAGTGCGAGCCTAGCGCGGTTGCGGCGACGGGCGCGAAATATCAAACATATGAAAAGCGCCTTTGCGTCCATACTGAAGTGACTAAGGCGGGAGCCTAGTGCGGCGGTCTTGAGCGACACAGCGCGCGTAGTATTTAAACACTCCTATCCACGCGTTCTGGCCACACTACGGGCCTAGTCAGCGAGCGACTAGCGACAAGCGGTTGGCGGGGGTAACAAATCAGTTCGGTCTTATCGCTCGGCGTTTACGCGTCTGTTAATTGTTTGTCGTAAAATACTGAATTATTTTTAGGTGCGATTCAATCTAGACCACCTATATGTCAAACCAAAATATCAAGTATCATAACAAGAAAGTTATTGTTATTTCAACAAGAACAATTTCAAATAGCAAATCCTCATCCATAGTTTGCGACACCTGATATAAGTCGAAACGCTACAATAGCTCGCGCGTCACTGTGGCCACTGCAAGCCCCAGCTCGACGCGCCCGCCTAGGCTCCAGTCACCGCGCATTCAGTATGGACGCACGCTTACGTTTAAACAAGTAAGACCAGTAAATATTATTTTATTAGTTATTCTTCAGTTAAGTACCTGAACGATATTAATTTCACTACGAATCCATTCATTAAACTGCAGAACTTGTCATTCACTCTTCCTTTTACACTGAAGTACCTACATAGCAGTACAGTCATACGGTCATACCTCGACTTACGCTATCCCGTTTTACGCGAATTCGGAGATACGCGATTTTTCATTAGCCCACTTCGCTCTGTCGATACTCTAAGGCGATTCACACACTGCACCGCGCTACGTCGCGTAGCGCGGAGTGGCAGATTTTAATATTGTATGCGTGTTTTGACTGCACGGTTGGCCTAGTGGCTTAAGCGGTCGCCACGCCGCTTCATACTGCGCCAAGTGTCGTGGGTTCAAATCCCACGTAGGACAACACTTTCTGTGATTCACAATTTGTTGTTCTGAGTCTGGGTGTTCTTTGTGTCCGTTTCATGTATGTTTGTAAAGTCCCCCGCGACACAGGAATTTATATTCCTAATGCGGGAGTTGTCTTTTTAAAAAAGAAAAATAGAGTATAAGTACATCGGTTAGTATAGAAAACACGCCCGGTCCAACACACCGAAAACGCGCCACGGCGCGTGAGCGCGTGCCGCTAGCAGATTCTGCCACCGCGCGCTGAGGCGGGGCGGGCCGCAGCAGTAAACACATTTATATACGAAATTGAATAATGCCCAGCAATTTGGGATATGAAATGCAAAGAATACAGACGACGACGACCAAATGGAAAGTAACCTTTAGTTCGGTGCGGGCCATATACAAAGCCGTCAGGCGCAGAGGCACGGTAAAATCTGCTCGAAGAGGCAGATCTGCTCCTCCGACGCCGCGCGCGTGATCTGCTGCCACGCGCCTACGCGCGTGGACGCGTGGCCAGTATGTGAATTGCCTAAATAATTTCGATCCACGGATGGAAGTTGTATTTTTGCCAAGAAACACTACCAGCTTCCTTCAACTAATGGATCTGGGAGTCATTATAAAACATTTAAAGCTTACTACACAAGGCGATCATTTGCACATCTAAATGAAGCTATGAGACTAAATAACGAGCTTTCTGTCAAAGACTTTTGGAAGCAATTCAATGTTTTAGATGCTTTAAGAATTATTGGTCAATCTTGGAATGATATTTCACAAAAAACTTTATACGTATTTATATTCAAAATTGAACCCGGGCTTACGCGAATTCGACTTCCGCGGCTATCGCTTGGTCCCACCTATCGCGTAAGTCCGACGTATTACTGTATTAAAATAAAGATGTATTTTGATGACGAGGATTTGGTACATATTATCTCTATCTATTCCAGTCACCCGATCATCGCGCAATTTACCACTTTGAAAGGAATTATAGCTAACAATACAAAATACAAATCTAATGTCGTATCGCGATTATGTAGTGTACAATCGATTTTATCTGAAACAACATCTACATTCTACATTTCCGTATGAAAATAATACACCGAAAATTCCACAGAAGCCTTGACATGGTTTACATAAATTATTTTCATTTTTTTAATGTTTTTTTTTGGTTGCTATTTCCGCGTAATGTATTTCAGTTACGGGTATTTAATTTTATTCGGGTATAGGTAGTTATTTATTCATGCCTTTTTTCAATGTTATGCTGCGTAATACGCAGTACACACGTAATGCAGGCACCACACTTCGTTATGCGCTATTCGTTATGCGGGTTATTCGCGCGCATACGGCGAAGTGTGGAGAGTATATTCGTTTCGTTCACCATAAAAATGACAATGACACATCTCTACAACACACATATTTGCCTTATTTGATGCTTATTTGGCATGCTAGTACGAAGTGTGGATGGCATGTTTGTTGTTTGCGCGCATAACTTATATTTGGGCGAATACGGCGTAGACACATAACGAATAGCGCATAACGAAGTGTAGTGCCTGCATAACAATAACTCGTAGCAGTCAATCTGTGCAGACCGATTTGCGCAATTTATGTCTGCTACACACTTATCGATTAATTGTTGCAATTAATCTGTACAGATTGATTTGTGCAGATCTGCCAGCACCACACGTAATGGAAAAGATAAAGATGTGTCATGTTTCAATATCATTCTAGAAGATAACCAAATTGTCATTGAAGACTGTCAACAATTTACTAGCCGCGTCAACTGCGATGACGTCAGGACACATGTTTAGTCACATTGCACATGTGCTTGTGACCTCTTCTCTTTGTAGTTGCTCCGTGGGTATATGTATGTGTATCAGGCATAAGAATGGGCTGTGTGAAAACAACGAAATGTCACATACTATTTATCTCCTAGTTAATTAAAAACAATTCGTAACGTATTTCAAGAGACCGCTCTTTCATTCAAGTTTTTTACACAAACACTTTTATATTATTCTACATATTTGTAAACATTAGACCACTACTGGAAATAAGTACTTATTTATTTTCCTTTATCAAGAGATTCAACCCAAGAGGGTTCTTATAATTAGTTATTTACTTTTATATAATAGATGGTTGAAATTAATCTACAGTTAACACCATATTCATAGAACTTGTTTACTGTAATTGTGTTATTTTCAACTTTAAAGCTGGTTTTAAGTTGAAAATAATCCTTACTCCATACTAATAATATGAATGCGAAAGTAACACTGTCCGACTGTTTATGTGGCGCTTTTACGCCAAAACGACTAAATCGATTTAAATGAAATTTGGTATACAGATATTTTACCGTGATAACCAACATACACGCGAGCCAAGCCACGGGCGAAAGCTAGCCTACCTGCTTATACCTCACGAATCATAAGTTGGTATCATATGATTGTGCAGGGAACCATAGTATAATATGGGTGAATATGGTAATTGATATATTATTGATTTAGTTGAAAGACCAAAGAACCATAGAAGATTGCGATGTAGAATCATATATTTTGCTTAATGTCCACAAATAGGTGACATCCTCTTATTGCATGGGATTGAGGTAATCTTCTAAGATTTGTATTTTGATACCCTTTGGTTTCAAGAGCCTTAGGTACCCTCTCCAACTCGACTGAGTTACGAATCTTTTCTTTACTTTTAGTTAAAACATTTGCTAGACATGTGTTTTCCTCGTGTGATGGTAGCACTATATTTAAGTCTGTCCATTTGTGCCAAAGCAATGCTCTCCACAAATATCAGTAAAAAAATTAAATAGAAATCTCCTTCATTAGGAGTTTATTCTGTGTCACTTTCCAACACATACGAAAATGGATACACAGAATACTCAGAATCAGAACAACAATTAAGTAGTGTAACATACAAGGTCTTATCCCATGTAAGGTGTGTGTAGAAAGTGGTGTAACAACAGCATAAACTACTACATTATCTATGCAGTCAATAATTTTTACTTATAATATTAAAGCTGAAGCATTTATTTGATTCTTTGAAAGCGCTAATTGCGCTACTAGTACGATTTGCAAAAACATTTTACTGTTAGATAGTCGCACTATGCTACAAATGATAGCAACAGAGCTACACATTATGACCAATAGGAATTGAGTGAAAAATATTTATTTTGAGAGCTTCCATGGCATGAGATACATAAATGGTTAAAGGTATGTTTAAATAGACAGGGATGCATGAGTCAGCTAGAGACATATAAACATCAGAACTTCTTTCATGGCATCTGCTCAAAGCCTGATTGCAAGATTAAAAAATAATCTTAATGTGTTCTTTTTGAATTACCAATGGTGTATATCAAAACCAGGTAACAACTAGTAGTGTACCTTAGTTATTTACAATACCTTCATATATGTATTTCTAGTTTAATAAATATTGTTATAGTGTCCACAGATCACAAGCTATTCGGGTGACCTTTATTTCATCTGTACGTTGACGGTGACTAATCTCACTTTGTTTACATAGTTCAGTAAAACACTAACTGCTTGTTGAGCAAATTGTAATACAATTTATGAACTGCATGTGTGGTTAAAGCGCTCCTCACTCAAATATCACAAAAGGCAACATTTTATGTGATCTAGAAAATCTAGAAATTGTTTTTGTAAGTGTGGATGTTACCTAGCTGACCTTCAAGTCATCGTTTTTATTGGAGGTGACTAATTTTGTATTTTTTTAATAAGTTTTGGATAAAAACAAGTTATTGCGCAAATTCTAAAACAATTCAATTGATTAAAAATTTTGTAATAATTCAATTTGTTACAAGGATGAGATAATGAACTAGTAAATACAAATTACTGCATTGTTAATGATTTAATGTGTAGTACAAAATGTTCTTTGTTTAGTGTATTTTAAGATTTGTATAAAAATAATCTTTTGTTCTTCTTCTTTTTTTGATGAAATGGCAACCAGCGGAATATCTTTAATTTAATTTAAATAAATTTAATTTGTATTTTTTTTTTTATAATAAACAACTTCACACTTGCAACTTATTCAAATGCCTATTGTCAATGGATTATTATTTAATTAATATTATGATTAAAAAAATAATTGAGAGAAAAGTAAAATTTGGAAACAATTCTTTTTTTAATTTTTATACCTAGCACCAAATTCAAAACGTTATTAATAATACCTTGCATTTTTTAAATATTATTTGATATTTTTTACCTATAGGTATAGCTTAAAAGTTTAACTTTGATCTCAAAAAGACCAGTTTTTGAGACCTCACATAATTTAAGTACTTTAAATGTTTCGAGAGTTAACAAGGAGAATTATGATATATGCCAAACATTTAAATATCAAAATTATATCACAGTAATAAAATCTAGAATACCTTACCTATAGGCAGTTCACATAACAGGCAACAAGCTGACAACGCGCCAAAAGAAGCTCCAGATATTTTTCCTAACAACAAATGGGGAGCATACTTTTTAAAACACACGGCCACCCCAACATGGTAAATACCAAGAAAACCACAACCAGCGAACGACAAATTCATTATTCACATAAAATAATCCAACACAAAACAAATAAACACCACACTCCAAACGTTTCTACCAATATGTTTCAATAATGTAGATCGAAACACTCGAAAACTTTATCACAAAGAATAATTAAAATCGATTTAACTGATTAGATAACTGTAACTGCAGATAAATTTTATCTGGCTCAGTAATATTTCGAACTGCCCTCAAAAGAACAACACGTTTCGCGCGAGAGAGAAACTCGTGAAACTGAGGTAGGTAGTAGCCAGTATTATGTACAACTGTCAACACCACCAGCAGTAAACAAACAAGTGGAAATATGAAGTGGACTAGGGACACGAAAAAAGTATCGATACTTTGTGGCATCGCGCAATTTACTTTCAATACCAATACTTTGGACTCGATACTTTGTTTGAAACTTTTACTCGATGTGAACTTCTACGCGCTTAGAGACGCTACATGACATGCGTTTCAATTAAAGATTTGTAATTACTCATTTGAAACCTTGTCTTATGGCTCATATTTGGGCGGATTTCAAAATTTTGCTCAGGACTATTTTGCCGTGTCCTACGAGTTTGACCATTGATTAAAAGGCAAAAATGTAGGAAGCGAGCATTAAATTATTTTACGTTAGGGTAAAATGTTTAACTTACTGTAAAAAAAAAGATAAACTTAAGACTTAAACGGAAAACATATTTTAATATTTAATAAAATACCAAATATTATCCTACTTTTTTAGGTGTCCTTCATCATATCCTGGATTTTGATTACGTATTTTGGAGAATATATAAGCTATATTTGGATATCTTTAGTATTACTCGAATGAAATAACTCGTTTTATTTGTTTTTAAATAAAATATAATAAGGTTATAGTATATTTTTCTAATATAAATACTGAAATTATCGGATTTAAAAAACTGGCCACAGCGGACAGTCCTGTACGTATCGGTATGATTTTATAAAGAATAACAATAATATTGTCTTTGGCTCTAACTATTTTTAAGCAATGCCATATTGACGATGTTTTTATCATTCCTTCGTTCTTTTCCTTTGAATTAAAACTGAAGAAATTCAATCGTCAACACTTGCGGTCCGTGACGTGCGTGACGACGTAAGACCCACAAATTTTATATACTACTCGTGTTAAATTATAAGTAAATATGTTGTAGATAATGAATGTGTACTAGTAAACTACTATAATCAACTTTTTTTATACCAAAAAAACATGTGATGACAAGTCCGCGTTAAACGTAACGTCCAGGACGTGACGTGATGTATTATGTGGACTAAAAACGTTACGTACTGGACTCGTAAAGATGCGTTCATACTGTCTTGTGCAATTTTTATATAAATTAAAAACATAATCCACCCAGAGAGGTAAACTCATTACCTTTATAAGATCTAGTCACCTCATGGTGAGCAGGTTTCCTTATTATGTTATAAATATCCTATTTAGACTAGCGATAAAGAGGGTGAATCCTAACATTCCTCACATCCTCGGCACTTCCTTACAAATTAATTTATTCCTACTCAGGTAAATTATGCCGTTGACTGGTGCCGAGAGAGACAATATATTTCGCCTAGAGACTAAACACAAAAAGATGATTGAGCTATTGGAAAATGAAAAAGTTACTCTAAAAGAAGACCAAACAATCACGCAGAATTACCTACTTATTGGTTCCCTATTTTATTTTTGTTACTACTTATTTGAATTTTTTTTGTATCTGTTGGATTTTTTTGTAAGTTATGAAGTATTGTTACCTACATAATGTGAAAATGAAACTGAGATAGACTTGAATCACCTAAGTTTTTTGTAAAATATATTTTTACTAAATAGTTAGATAAATGCTCAAATCAAAACAGTCTGTGATATTGACTAATTTTATAGAAATAAGAACAGTAAATGATGTGACTTAAATAATATGTCACATCACGACGTTTTTGAAGTGTTGAATAATATTGTATTGTTTCTAAAATGACTAGAAATTGTGCTCGTTGTAAACATAGCTTTAGAGTTCCTAAACGTAACAACTGTTGTCTACATACGTAACTGTCCTGTTTTGGCTGTTAAAGTTTTTATTTTTTTATGAAAAAACCTTTGGAAGGTATGTTTTTGTTATATATATTTTATGTCTTTTTGCTATTTTTTGTATTTAAAAAAACTTACCTATAATGTTAGTCTTTCTGAATAGTTATTTATTCACAAAGTTTGATTGTCCAGAGTGCCATTTAGTTACGTACAAGACATATTTTATATTTAAAACAGCACTAGAGTCTGGCCACGCTAACTCTGCAGTGGAATAAATGGGCAACCCCAAAAAGTTTTTTATATGGTATACTTTTTCTGATGTCACTTTTGTGGTACGTGAGCTGTCACATTACATATGCGGTTTGTTGTTTTTCATATATTTTAAAGAAAAATAGTTAAACCTATTAAAAGTGGAGTGCGGAAGTTATTAAATAACATGATAAGTAAATTCCAAGATGTGAAGGCACAGTGTGATGTCGTCCTTAGCCAAAAACGACAATGTTTACAAGATAACGAAAAGTTGACGTGTAAGTAAATCTACTGATTTTGATACTTCGCTGTTTTAATTTACCATTAGATGTATCTAAGAACATTTTTTCAAATACTCATAGCCTGTTCATGGTGCTGACAAGAAGCTCGTGTCAAATTAACGTCCAATTTCAATAACATATCTACCTATAGATTTGCTTCCTACAGATAGGATTTAGGTCTTAAGCAACTTTTACATAAATTATAGATACTCAACTCTTAACAAGTATTTATTTTTAGACATTCCAGGTAGTATAGGTGATGAATTTAAACCTCATATTCAAGTTGCCCTACGGATGCTGAAGGCTCTTGAAGAGTTTACCATCAATAGTGAGAACCAGTTTATAAAAAATATCGCTTCAATGACTGGTAAGAATCTGTTACTTACGTATTTATTTTCTAAAATTTTCGTTAGATTAAAGTAGGTACAACGTACATCCAATACATATTGGATTGAATACAAGTTCAAATTAAAGTTTATAAATGATTTATATTTATTTCTACAGGATTCAGCGATCTGGAGGGTTCCTGGCAAAAAGCGTGCAGCACGGGCAACGAAAGTTAATATTGATCATTTTTACCAATGCGCCAAACGAAATACGATATATCAGTATTATTTGACCCGAATAAAAGTTCCTACTCTGCGTAAATTACTACTTCAATTGAGGCAATCAATTGATTTTACTGGCTGCAGAGAAACCTTACGCAAAATATTATTGACGAACGGACAGTCCTTATGGAAAAACATGATGTGTCATGCATGGAGCCTTATGGCCAGATTCCATAATCTATATACATAATAAAAATTTTGTTAAGAAACGAGCCTGTAGAAACAAAAAAAACTAATGTATATGTTGATGAAACCTAAAAATAAATTATATTTAACATTCAAAAATCTATCGTTATTTTTATATTGTCCTTGAGTTGTTTCATAGATCTTAAAGTAAAGTTAGCCTTTTATTATTATTAATGTGTAGATAAACCATAGCCTCAGTAGATTTTTAAAAGTTAGGAATCAGAATTATTACAACCTGTATTGTACCTACTTATGACCCCAAAAACTGTATCAAATCGACAATGCATCGTGCTGAAGTCATGACTATTCTTATCTTATACTCTTATACCAAGAAAAAATCAGAATATAAACAAAATAACTTGGCTAAAATAAAAAAAACAACTAGTATCAAATTAGTTTTTCGTAGTATAGACGGTGTTACCATCTATAGATTTTCAAATTCTATATTTTTTTTCGTTCTGCAGAGTTAGCGTGGCCAGACTATAAGAGGCAAGATTCCACAAAGTGGTATTAAATTTTAGAAGATTTTTATGTTGTTGATTAATTATAAACAAAGCTGATTAACTTTGATATGATTGAGTTATTATTTACTTTGAATGAAAATGTAACGTACAAGACCCCTGTATTGGCAGCCCTCACTATAATAATACATTATATAGAAATTATACTCATATAACATTGTTGTTGTTGTGCGTGTGGTGACGGATTATGAATACAAAGTGTCACCACCCCTATTCATTCAATGGGTGTCGTAAGAGGCGACTAAAGGATCAAAATAAGCAGCTAACATTCTGCCAAGAGAAGGAAAACTTGAAACAAACCCTTTACCAACCCGTCTGGCCAGCGTGGCATAGTAGGCCAAAACTTCCTTTCAAAGGAGAGGCCTATGTCCAGCAGTGGACTGTTAAAGGCTGTTGATGATAACATTGTTTGATTATGGTTTTTTTTAAACCTTAGTTCATTGTAAATGTCTACATTTCATCGTTTATTTAAAATTTTGTTATGAAATTAAATGGACATCCTGTACGTAACGGAGCAAAATTTTGAAAAACGCCCATTTATACCATGTAGTTCATTCAATCGTGCTAAACATTCTTATAATTAAGTTTGAAACACGAAACGTTGTTAAATTATGAAACAACCCGGAAGAAAATGTATGTGGCAAAACTCCAACGCTATGACCAAAAATAAGATCGATTTAGATTTAGATCGAGATAAAAGAGTGTAGCAATAAATTTATGTTTTTAAAAATGTATGTACAATAATATTTGCTGTAACACAACTTAGTGACATTTTGACTCAAGTTATCTTACAACTATTTGTGATTTTTATGTTTCATATATTTTTCTTTTATTATTTGTAGTTATTTAAACTTTAATTTCTAACATTTGTTGTCATTTCTTAGTATTTAATAAAAAAAAATTGTAATTTAATTTAGTTAATTGTATTCACTTTTTAACTTGGTTTAAAAAAATATTTGTACACCACAGTATGTGGTACAGTGTACTCGCACTCACCAACGAAATACAATAGCACGAAAGCAGTAAATTTTAGGTTGGTTTTCTATGCGAGTGTAGTACCACACTGGTCGTGCCGGTCCGACTGAATTCATCACATGGACACAAAGTCATGATAAGTTCTAAAAAGTTTCAC
Organism: Phragmatobia fuliginosa; assembly: GCA_932526445.1. Lineage (NCBI taxonomy): Eukaryota > Metazoa > Arthropoda > Insecta > Lepidoptera > Erebidae > Phragmatobia > Phragmatobia fuliginosa. Next base: position 22,254,892 of record OW052063.1, on the reverse strand, counting down.
TTAAATCCGGAAAACCGATTCAGGGCAATGGAAGCTACATTTAACACAAAACTAGTTAATAAAGTCTTAACAGATAACACTTTTTGTCGAAATTTGTCAAAAGGAAATTAAAATAATATTCTATGACTTCAAGATTGATTATTTGCAAGGAATTAAGTCGAAATCTTAAAATTAGTAAAGTTCAAACTAAGAGTAAAGAACAATAACTCTGTGCATTAATTTATTTTTGGATGACTGCCTTACAATGTACCTAACAATAGACGCGTTAGTAAAATTTAAATTTGAAACGCGTGGATAATAACGTCTATATCAAGTTTAAATCCATAGTTATGAGCAAATACACATGAAAAATCACATACTTCTTACTAAATTGACCTTCAAGTGATTGTCTTAGGAAGTTTTCTTTGTTCTGGGCCAATTATGTATCATAATTAGGGCTCGGAATAGGTAGTTTAATTTTATGTACTTGCAGAAATAAAGTCAACGTAAGCATAACATGGATAAACCTAAAATCAGCGTGATTTCCGGGACCTTAAATAATGCAATGCAATGACAAAGCACACTTATGTCATTTTACATAATCATGAAAATTACACTTATTGTTTATTTGTAGGTTTATAGGAGTGAGTAGAAGAAAAAAAATCATTTTCAGATATTACAGATATTTATTGCACGTTTACAATATAAATCAAATTTAAAAATAAACATATATTTATATTAACATTAAAGCACTAGTGTTGTTCCGATGGTGTAATTATTCGTCTTCGAATTGAAGATCGCCAACATAATCATCATCGTCATGTTTATTATAAAATAATACTATGATTTTCTCGGCATTACTGGGTGTCAAGGAATTAGTTTTCATATTCATAATCCATTTATAAAGCGAAAAAGATCTTTCCACGTCAACAGAAGTCAAGGGAGCATATCTATAACAATTTTGTAAAGAATTAGCGTCCAAAGAATTTTCGATTTCTTTATTTAGGTCAATCATAAAATCTAAGTCAGGATTTCGATCCATAACATTTTCAAGTTTTTTTTATTATTGGTTCATGCGAACTCCAGCCTATGACAGCTCGTACTTCGTCAAAAATTTCTAATGTCTCTGTTAATGACAACATTGTGTTTTCTAATTTTAAATTTGCCATACTGATTATTCCAAAATGTTCTTCAATAAAGGTTACATCACGTCGAAGGTTAGGATTTTGCAATACTTCTTTCGCTTTCTTTATAGATTGTACTTCTTCATCATGAAATAAAAAAAGAATATGTGATATTTCATTAAAATATTTTTTATAGTAAAAAGCAGCTTCTAGCCATGTACCCCACCGAGTTATAACTGGCTCTGGAGGCAAGGGCATACTAGGATAGTGTTCCTTCAAGATTTTGACTCTATTGGGAGCTTTTAAAAAGATTTTTTTCACGTTGGAAATTAGCATGTCCACATTTCTGTATTCTTCCCTAATTTTTTCTGCTACACGATGCAATGCATGAGCCAAGCATGTAACATGTTTCATATTTGGGAATATAGTTTTTAAAATACGTCCAGTTGAAAGCATGTATGCTGCACTATCTGAACACAACATCAAAACATTAGGTAAATTTTCTTCAAAACTATTGCCCCACATATTTCTCAAACTTTCTTCGACAAATTGTGCTACATTTTTCCCATTTACAATATCTAATATTTTACTAACAAGTAAATAAGGTTTTTTCGGCATGTCACTAAATAAAGGCCGCACAAGTAAATGTAATACGTTTCGACCCATGAATGTTGTCGTTTCGTCAACTGAAATCCATATTTTATTGTTTCCAACAGCTGTGTGAATTTCTTGTATCTTGTTGTCGTATAGCTTAGTTAAATAAACTTTACGCAGCAATGCTTCACTGGGAAGGGTTCTGTCTTCATGTGTACATTTGCACATATATTTATTGAAGAAATGACCAAACGCAGGATTGTTCAACTGTGACCAGGGAATGTTGCATAAAATCAAGAACCGAATCAAATCAAAGTAAAAATTTATTGGAACGGTTCGCTTTTTTCCAGCGTGTACGGCTCCGCAAACATGTCTCAAAAATATGTTCTTCTTGGCATCGAAATGGCTCTCACATTTCGAACAGTAAATGGTACCATTAGAATGTTCTTAAAGCATTTCTGGGAAATTTTCAATCCACTTCAATACCGTCTCTTCCTTTCTCTTGGCCATTTTCAAGTTAATCCTAAAATAAATAATAATAATAAGAAGAAGAAAGAACAAATTTTAATAGTAAGTACGTAACACAAATTTTTGTTTGTTAAATAAGACAAATCAGTTGAAACACACCATATAGTTGTCGGCGTGGTTAATATGTATTTTTATGCAAAATTACATCTTTCTATCACTAATACTCACAAAGCTAGGCCGCGAACGGACAGACAGACAAACGGAGGAAAATAAGGGTTACTTGTTTTAACTACGGAAGCTTAAAAAACTTAGAAAACAATAATAAAAAAATAATGAGTTGTATGTATTATTCTAAAAATAGTGAAAATACGATTCCTATCCCAACTATATATACATATACGCGCTAAACACACAATTAAAACATGCTTTTTTGCAATTAATGCTGCTTGTATAAACAAAATATTATGAGAGGCTTACCACACTATCCAAATCCAAAGTTTGACGATATTTAAAGCGAATTACAGATCGTTGTCCGTTGTCATTGCCGTGGTAATCAGGTAGAACAGGTACAAATCCAAAAATACAAGCCGAAGTCAAATAAGGTGGTAGTAAACACAAAGCACAGAAATAGACGCACGAACACTCCAAGTTACAAAATGCAACTGCGCTGATGGTAACAACGTCACATAACACCTATGGTAGAACAGGACGGCAGTACGCATCAAACAGAGATAGCAATAAAGAAAGCGTGCCGCGTGCACCGCACGCGCAAGCGGTCACATACTTTGCATTCCTTAGCGTTATTGTTGCTATTCGTTTCTTTACGTTTTTATTGTAAAATTTTATGTTAACAACTTATTATTACAACAATAAGCTAAAATATGAAATACTATTTTGAAAGTTCAATATAATATTTTTACAATCTCTGAAAATAGTAAGTTCCCCGGGATTTCACATTCACAGGCATATCCATACTATTGATGTCACAAAATCGCAAGTACATAAAATTAAACTACCTATTCCGAGCCCTGATCATAATAGTGCGTTATTGTTATTTACAAAATTGAAAAAGCATCAAAAAATTCTTCCAAATCATCGCTTACTGGTAGCGTTCCCAAAAGACATACTATTTAATTATTTAACAAACTAGCTAAGTAATTAAGTAAACAAATGAATCATGTAATGTAAAATGTAAATGTAAAATAATTACAATCCATCCATTCATCATACTCTTGTTCATAATTTGAACTAGACTAGTCAGTTGAATCCTCGGTTGTATTGTTTATATGTATAAATATTTCTAATTTGGTGATTTATCATTTATACATTTATTTATTTTATATATAATTTAAAAAACGATTTACTAAAAATATTTAATAAATTCGAGTACAAGTTCTTAGATAAAATCGATTTTTGATTTCAAACCGAATGGGTGGCGTGTGTGCGTGTGAGTGAGGGCTTCACTAATTGCGAAATTTCTTGAACTGTCAAAAAAAAAAGGTTGACCGAATGGACAAAACCATAGTTTTTGTTTGTTTCGTACGACGACGCACATATTTTTTTTAGATAGAGCACAGTAAACACCACGTATCTATAAAAATAAAACATCTAAAATATACTCAACAATGACAAGACATGCAAGAAATTGTACAGCTGGTGCTGTGTACACATACCATGAAAAGAAAAAAGATGCTGCAGAATCTGGTTATGGTACCCAGAACGAAAGACTTGGCAAGGATTCAGTGAAGAACTTTGACTGCTGTAGTTTAACTTTACAGCCCTGCAGAAACCCTGTCATCAGTAAAGATGGGTACTTATTTGATAAAGAAGCTATTCTAGAGTACATCATTAGTAAGAAAACAGAATACACTCGTCAAATGAAGAAGTATGAGAAACAATTAAAGAAAGATGAATCCGAGAAAGCAGAGCTGGCTGCGGCTGAGAAAGAAGCGAATTTGATCAAATTTATGAACAGAGAGAAGAATATTAGTAGCAGGACCAATGACTCGGGAGCAGGAACATCATCTGTGTCAAATGGTAAAGAGAAACAATTGCCAAGCTTTTGGGTGCCTTCTCAACTGCCAGAAGCTAAAATTAGTAAAATGGAAAAACCCGACCCCACAGTCTATTGCCCAATAAGTGGAAAACAATTGAAAATGAAGGATTTGATAGAAGTGAAGTGGACCTTAGTAAATGACCCAGATGATAAAAAGTCATTGATTGCTAAGGAAAACAGATATATGTGCCCTGTCACCCATGATATACTGAGCAATGCTGTACCCTGTGCTGTTATCAGGTAAAATATCAGTCTTATAATGAAAATGCTCAAGTAAACTCTAGTTATAAAAACACCATGCATTGTCGCCAAAGAGCCTTTAACGACAATGCATGGTATTAACTGTATTTTAGACTTCCGCGACTTTTACACATACTCATGTTTTTACTGTAAACGGGACTTATTCGCAATAATATTATAAAGGTTACGATACCTTCTATTTTCTGACGTTTTAAACGGGTTATATCATAACCTTTATAATATTATTGTGAATAAGTCCAGTTTACAGAAAAAAAAAAAATGTGAGCCGTCACGGGACGCCTGGCAGATGTGAAACATCGCCATTATTTTGTAAAAGTAATATGCAGAAAAGAACATATTGTAATAGGAACTAAATATGTCATAATGATAAAATAAAATATTACTAATTATTAAAATAGTACGGTGTGGCGTATAATTATAATTATAATAATTATAATTAAATAATTATATTATATGTATAATTATAATTTACGCCACACTGTACACACTACTGCATATAGACTGTATATATATACCATCGTATAGCGTGCCGTGGCGACGCGTCGCCAGGCCGCACGCGTCGCCAGGCCAGAAATCTGTTTTACGTGTGGCTATAGATGTTTCACATCAAAAACATGAGTAAATTTTTTACTTACTTTTAATTATTTTTTACAAACAATCAGAAAGCTTTATAAGGAGATGAAACTCAATAGGATTGTGATATAAATTGTTTTAGATTCCTTAAAGATAATTTTTTTCATTTAAATCGAATTATTTGAGAGCACATCAGCGCCATTTGTAATGTTTATTTGCTGTCAACAAACAAATTCTACAACCATTCTTAGAATTGGTTCAGAAGAGCCGGAGATTATCTGGCTCTACAAAACCAATTTTACTAAAAATTCTTTTACTAATAGAAAGCCCCATTATATGTGAGTCATGATATTTAATTGGCAAATTGACTAGCTTTTGCCAGAGCTCTATATATGTAAATGTTGGTAGTTAGTTAGTTTTAGTTAAATTTGTATTTTGTCATCACATTATTAATTATAATTTATATTTTTAATACAGGACCACAGGTGATGTTGTTACATTAGAATGTGTTGAGAAAATCATCAAGAAGGACTGGTTGCACCCCCTCACTGGAGATAAGTTAAAAGAGAAGGATATCATATTGGTGCAACGAGGAGGGACAGGATATGCACTCACCAATCAAAACTTAGAGGGCAAGAATGAAAGACCAGTTCTACAGGCTTAGATAATAAATTAGTTATAGTATAGTAATTAGTATTTTTCTTTTATTATCCTTCTTATAAGGTAGTAGAGCAAAAATGACTTCAGCACAAACAGGCGATAATCCAATTTCATTGATGAGTGAGAGACCGGAGGCCAAATGTTGCAGTAACATTTTAATAGATGGGTCACCAAATTATTTGGACAATTAATATGATGACACTTTGGGCTCATAAAATAAAATATTCTCTCAGTAAAAGCTATTCTCTGTTTTTATTGTTTTCACTACTATTTAGCATTGAAGGACCATAGATTTGTAAATCTAAATGCGTATGGTAACTACTGCCACCCATGAAGTGTACTCCATGGGTGGCAGTAGTAACCGGCTTGGTTCCCACTACGCCGGACCGGCAAATCTGCCGGAAACCGGACACCGGACAGAGTGTTAACATTACACCGGAGCCTCGGACAGTCAAGTACTCAGCTCAGTTAAATTTGGCCCTGTGCACACAATGGACGACGAAATTGTTGTGATGTGGTGGTATCTTATTAGAAGGCAAAAGAAAAGAAAACATTTCTTCAACACAACACACTTCTTCGGTCTTATCCCATAGAACAGGTCTCTCTTGGACCAGCGTAATTAACGTTTCTGCTTGAATGTCCATACTACACATCGGGGCGTTTTTCAAAATTTTGCTCAGGACTATTTTGCTATGTCCTAGGAGTTTGACCATTGATTAAAAGGCAAAAATGTAGGAAGTGAGTATCAAATTATTTTATGTTAGGGTAAAATGTTTAACTTACTGTAAATAAAAAATCGGCCAAGTGCGTGTCAGGCCACGCACAGGAAAGGGTTCCTCAGTCACCTATAATGGTATGTGGATTTAAAATCGTATCCAATAGATAATTGTTATGTTTACGTATTAATACGTTAATTTTGTATGACGTTTTCCAAGTGAGCGCATTTTACCATATAAGCCTTTATAACTCCTGAACTAAGAAAGTCATCTAATCGGTTATAGTTTTCCTTCAAAGTTCATTAGATGGACCACCGTCACGATTTTTTTCAGATTTTTTGAGCCAGCCGTTTAGCTTTTAGAGGGGGGGGGACGCCCTGTTTTTACAAAAAAGTGCCCTTTAAAGTGAAATATCTCGCAAACGGATACCTAAATCAAAAAATCGTCTAGGAAACCCTTTATTGTTTTTAAAAGACCTATCTAATGATACCCCACACGATGGGGTAGCCTCGAGAAAAAAAAATCATCCCCACTTTACGTGTAGGGGAGGTACCCCAAATAAAATTATTTTTCATAATTTTATTGTAGCACTTTGTCGACGTAATTACAACAATTATTCATGCAAACTTTCATCTTTCTAGCACTTACCGTTTGGACGGTAAGTCGAGGACGGACGGACGGACATGACGAATCTATAAGGGTTCCGAGTTATGAACTTCGGAACCCTAAAAAAAAGATAAACATAAGACTTATGCGGAAAACATATTTTAATATTTAATAAAATACCAAATATTATCCTACTTTTTTATGTGTCCTTCATAATACCCTGGATTTTGATTACGTATTTTGGAGAATATATAAGCTATATTTAGATATCTTTAGTATTACTCGAAGGAAATAACTCATTTTATTTGTTTTTAAATAAAATACACTCATTTGCAAAAAAAACGGGAGGTTTCGATTTTCTTCCTGGCTGAAAAAAATAAAATACCCAAAAGGTTTTAATCATTTGAACATGTTACTGGCCAGTTATAAAAGTGCCATAATGTTTATAAGAGTACCTTCCAAATTCAAATTTTTGACTGAGCCTGGTTTTCGAAGAAAACAACTTATAACTACACTTTGTGGCGCGAATTCCCTACAGTTAATATCGACTCTAATTAACTTTTTTGTCAATTTTTATTAAATTATCTGATTTCTTTGACATTTAAAAGTATTGTTATTGCTGTTTAGCAATCTCGAAAATGGTAGAAAAGTGATAAAAGCGAGCAAAATTATTGCGCCGCTTGAAGAAGGTTGCAGCCATTGCGTCGTGGCTCAGAGGCTAAATGTGAGTCGGTCGACAGTTCAAAGGACCTGGCAGCGCTATCAAGAGACCGGTTCCGTCAAGAGAAGGCCTGGTTCTGGCAGAAAGACATGTACCGAACCACGGGATGATCGTTTTCTAATTAGTCAAGCGTTGAGAAATCGCAAATCTTCTTATGTGGACCTCAAGAACAGACTCGAAGAAGTAAGAAATGTGCAAATTAGTCTATGGACGGTCAGGAGGAGACTTGTAGCTGCTAATATACAAAGTCATCGCCCGTCACGCGGCCCTAAATTACTCCGTGGACATCGAGTTGTCAGGCTTAGCTTCGCTCGAAATTGTGTGTCATGGACTCATGAAGACTGGGATAGGGTATTGTTCTCCGATGAAGCCAGGATATCTCTGCATGGTGAAGACTGACGTCGGCGAGTGCTACGTAGATGAGGAGAACGCTTTGCAGAGGCATGTTTTGAAGAAATCACACCTTATGGAGGGGGCTCTGTTATGTTTTGGGCAGGAATAAATTCTATGGATCGTACGGAGATAGTCTTCATCGAAAACGGTACACTGACTGGACACCGATACATAACGGAAGTTCTAATTCCTTATGCACAACCCGCTTTAAGAGGCCGGCGTACGACACTCGAAACTGCAAGTTGAAATTTGTTCGTAAAATATTGCTGTCTCTGTTTGACAAAATACAACGTAGATACGAGTGCACCGCTGTATGTGTGTATGTGGATTGACATTCATTCGTAGTAATTCGGATTCTCTCGTAGAAGGTTCGGTTATCATTATTTGATTGACACGAATCACACACACATTGAAATATTTTTTGATGCGATAGCACTACTAATTGCTTGAAATTTGTGAAAATATGGATGAGTTTCGTAATATCGAAAATCATGAATGAAAACTCAATATTTTTTCGATTTATTTTGTGTAAGTAGTAGCATAATAATATGAGATATGTTATTGATGAAACAATATTAGAAATATTTTTGTTTTTAAGACAGAAAAAAACAAAATGAATAAATGACATTTACAATGTAAAATATGTAAAATTTAATTTGATTATATTTTATTCTAGATAAGTTTATTTTTAAAAATAAAGACGTTATAACCTAAATAAATACAGTCTAAGTCCGAATATCAACATATCATCGTGGAAATATGTTTATACTGCAAATGATCTTAGTATACCGTTTGTATGGACAATTCAGCCTCCGGGGGGGCCTCCGCTCTTGGCGAAAACTCAATTTTTATGGACGACAACGCTCGCGCCCACCGGTCTGGCGATGTGGAAGCGTATATGCTAGAAGTCGGAATTCGTCGTTTGGACTGGCCAGCTAGAAGTCCGGACCTCAATCCCATAGAGCATGTCTGGGACGTTCTGAAGCGACGAGTGAGATCTGTGCAGCCCTCTCCGCAGACCATCAGAGAGCTAAAGAATGTGATTGCCGCGGAGTAGGAACGTATTCCCCAAGAAACCGTAAAAGATATACCCGCTAGCATACCCAGACGAATGCAAGCCGTGATTTCAGCAAGAGGGGGTCACAGTCAATACTAAACTTTTATCTGCTTTTAATGTATTCAATAAAAACAAAAAAATTAACGCGTTTCATTTTTATTTAGCGAGCAGGTACAATAATAGTGTTTTGAGCTTAAACATTATTTCTCAATAATTTAATCAAAAAGTTATGATAAAACTGATGAAAACTATTCCTTCCTAATTAATTTATAAAATTCTGAGGATAACAATACCTAAAATTGTCAAACAAACAGTAACTATAAAATAGTTCTTTGCTTAAGTGCCCGTTTTTTTTGCAAAAGAGTTTATAATAAGCAGAGATCGGAATTGGGTGTGTGAAAATACCTAAAGTTTGCAGAAGTTTGCAATAATAATATGGAGCTGTTACAACCACTTAAGTTAAACCATTAAGTTAAACCAATATTTATCATTTCTAGGAAAAAAACTAATATTATTGCATGTTCCGAACTCTGAATGTCGAAAATAGTTTACGCACAACTTTCTTGCAATTGAAATAAATGTTTTTAATTTATTTTTTATGCAGTGCAGGTTTAATAATTTAAGAAAAGCCGACTTCAAAACTATGTAAAGACGCGAAAATGTACGTTTTCCTTGCATCAACCTGTAGCAAAACTTTTTAACTTAAGAAACAGATCAAAAAAAGAAATTAAAACCGCATTAGCATTTTGCAGATTTATAAAATTCTGTGTTTGACCGACAAAGAACAATTGGTACTAAAAGACCGAATTTTAACCGGAAAAGTACAAAACAAAAATTTATTTAGAACTGTATTAGCAGCTTGTAAATGTTTATAGTTCGGTGTTTCAAAGGTAAGGAACATGTAAAAAAAAACAAAACTAAACCGGTAAAATTCAAACCCGGTTTAACTTAAGTGGTTGTAACAGCTCCATATTATGTCCCGCTGCAAACTTTAGGTATTTTCACACACCCAATTCCGATCTCTGTTAATAAGGTTGTAGTTTATTTTTCTAATATAAATACTGAAATTATCGGATTTAAAAACTGGCCACAGCGGACAGTCCTGTACGTAACGGTATGATTTTATAAAGAATAACAATAACATTGTCTTTGGCTCTAACTATTTTCAAGCAATGCTATATTGACAATGTTTTTATCATTCATTCGTTCTTTTCCTTTGAATTAAAACTGAAGAAATTCAATCGTCAACACTTGCGGTCCGTGACGTACGTAACGGGTTTGTTTGTTTGTCCGGTACGAACATTGATTTTGAAAGGTAAGACCCACAAATTTTATATACTACTCGTGTTAAATTATAAGTAAATATGTTGTAGATAATGAATGTGTACTAGTAAACTACTATAATCAACTTTTTTTATACCAAAGAAACATGTGATGACAAGTCCGCGTTATACGTAACGTCCAGGACGTGACGTGATTTATTATGAAAATAAATGGACATCCTGTACGTAACGGAGCAAAATTTTGAAAAACGCCCATCTACTTTTAACAGAAAATGCGAGCCGAATGACGTGAGGGGAGCACAGGTGCTGCAAGCGGGGGAAGATACCGGCACAAACTAGTTCACATTGCTCCGGTCCGGTGTTTTTACCGGCACATTCGTAGTGACAAAGCGCTCGGTAAAAATGCCGGACCCGGGATAATGTGAATAGCTTCATATAACTTGTACAGCCACTAGCCCTTCCGGCAGTTTTACCGGTCCGGCATAGTGGCAACCAGCGCTTAGGTGACCTGTAGCCTGTACTCCATGACAGATTAAAAACCAAGTCGCACCTTTCGTATTCATACCGAAAGAGGCGACTAAGGAAACCAACTATGCATGACAAAATAACTGCTAAAAGAAGAAAAACTCGAAACAAACCAGCCCCCATACAATGATCTGTTTGTGAGCTATCATTGTGTTTCACATGTAATGGGCTGTCTTGGAGCCGACACTCGCGCTAAGTGACAGAGGGGTGCGGCATGTGTCGCCGACGGTTTTACACTTATACTTGCATGTGTAGAAGACGTTTCAGTACAACACTACCGGAGTCCAGGAGCCCTGCTAATGGACCATCATTAAATTCTTTTACTAAATCTATTTATTACTACAATATTTAAATAAAACAGACAAATATTAAGTACAAATTTACTAATTCTCTAGAAAATATACTTAAATTATTTAATTAATCTTAATAATATCATTATCCTTATATTATAACTATGAATTATCAAATGTGAACAAATCTAATTGGAAATCTACACCATTATTTCTAATTTCAGTCTCGGGGTAAGCTAAGTCATTGCCTAACGTTTCTAGAAAGTTTAATACTGATTCGCCCTGGCTTGCCAGCAAGCGAGTGTCAGATACGTCCAATGAAGGCATATCACAATTGTGAGTCTCGTTTTTGTTCATTGATTTATCTACACTATCTGTCCCATGTAAAAACACAGGCTCAATCAGACTACTTGATTTTGTAAAACTTTGTAAACTATTTTCTGATTTTTCACTTGTACTAATTATCCATTCTTTTAGAACGGGATCTATATTTGAGTCGTCTTTACATGACAAATCTACATCGTCCTTAAAAATGTCGTGTAAACTACTGTCTGTGGTCGGCATAGATACATGTAAATTATTTTCAGAATTTGGTATTGGTAACTGTAAATTATCAGAATCTGGTAAAGGCACATTTAGACCGTTAGTTGGACTTGGTAATGTGACATGTAAACCATTGTTTGAACTGGGTAATGTAACATGTAAACCACTATTTGTACTGGGTAATGTGACATGTAAACCATTATTTGTACTGGGTAATGTGACATGTAAACCATTATTTGTACTGGGTACTGTGACATGTAAACCATTGTTTGGACTTGGTAAAGTGACATGTAAACCTGTACCAGAATTTCCTAACTTTGCATGTTGACCATTATCAGAATGTGACAATGGGACATGCAAACTATTATTTGCATTTTGTAAACCTAAATGCAAATCATTGTCTAAATTTGGTAAATTTACATGTAGATTATTTGAACTTGACATAGGTATATGTAAAGTATTGTTAGAACTTGACATATGTAAACTGTCACTAGAACTTGGACACAGAGGTACACGTAAGTTATTGTCTGAATTCAGCATGGTCTGTGAAGGTTTACCATCGTCCTTATCATTCATTTCAAGTGCTCGAATAACTTGTCCCTGGTAATTTTTGCTCACTTTGCTGATTTTGCTGGAATTAATTTGGAATTTGACGAAACCAGTGGACGTTGATGGTTTTATTGGTGACGATCGAATATCGAAATGCGCGCTGTGAAATGGTATGTAACTGGTTTTCTGTTTACCTTGATTAGCAACAACAATATTATTACAAGCAGTTACCTCAATACTGTTACTATCTGACACATTTGTTGATGGGATATTTATTTTACATTCTTTATTATTTTCTACCAATTGATTGAGATCGTTCTCAGACACCATAGCTGCAGTATTTGTAGTGTTGTTTTCTTCTGTATTAAATATAAAGTCATCTGTCCCCAAGTCAATAAGTGTATCTCCTTCAGATTTTAGTCTCATTTTCTTGGCGGATATTTCGTGTGTCTTCGGTTTCAGTTTCCATATTCTTTTACTGACCGTCGGCCATTTTTTCACAGAATTTATTCTTGCGCAGTTCTCCGTCTCGCTTTCAGGACTTGGTACGTCTTCATTATGCATTGACAGTGAAGATGGCTTATTATCTTTGATATATTTGTTTAACTTTGGAGGATTGTGTATGCAGTATCCGTTTTTATCTTTGACACAATTTAAGGCTTCCACATCAATATTGTACTTTCCAGCATTCATACCAAATAATCTGAAAAACATAATGAAATAATTTAATAAAATGAAAACGATAATGATTAAGTATACAGTGTCGTCACCCCTATTACAAAGCAACTTCAGTGCAAAGAGAAAGAAAACCTAAAACAAAACTAACCAAACATTCTAGCCACAAAACAAAACTCCTAGCATGGTATAGTAGGCTAAAACCTCTCTTCTCGGGAGAGACCTATAGCAAGTAGTGTCCTGATTAAGGTAATATATATATAGGGATACAACATCAAGTTAATTACGGGGTTTAATGGGAAAGAACAAAGGCTACTTTTACCGATCGCTACCGATAAACGACAAACACGAGGGTGAAAGCTAGTATATAATAAAAATTTTGATTGAAAGAAATTATTTATAAATATGTATAATCCGTATGTATAATTCCAAATGAATTCCACGGATTAAGAATACAGAGTGTCACCACCCCTAGTCATCCCGCGGGTGTCGTAAAAGGCGACTAAGGGATAAACTACGCAAGACAACATCAATGCAAAGAGAAGGAAAACTTAAAACTAACCGTTTACCAACCCGTCTGGCCAGCGTGGTATAGTAGGCCAAAACCTCCTTTCTAAGGAGAATCCTATATCCAACAGTGGACTGTTGAAGGCTGTTGATGTAATGATGATGAATTATATTACGTACCTGCCAACATCATCGTTGATTGTACATGATTGTCCTTCTGAGCCGTCCACTTTCTTCAATAAACAGGGCAGCAATGACTTGAGTTTCACTATCAGCTGCTCCAGCTGCTGTATGAAGATATTTGTCTTATCTCCCTCTGAACCACTCTTGATAATTGCCAACAAGCAATGAAATAGATTGGAATGGATTTTTGCCGGTATATGTGTAGGATGATTTTCGTAATGTTTTTGGAGCCGATACAAACTTCCGAATTCCTGGAATAAGAACATAGTTTCAAGATTTTGACTGTTAGAATTTGTGATAGCATATCTAGTCCAGTCCCCAACCAGTTTCGGCCAGCGTGGGGACGTATGACCTTAACCCTCTCCTGCGTGGAGTCCCGATCTCAGCAGTTCTGTTCTGTTATGATCTAGGAATGCGACGCTCTAACTGGTATATCGACATATATAGCAATAGTAAGATTTTGCAGCTTCAATTTATTTTCTAACAAAAGCCAATATTTATTTAAATCCAAATAATCAAGTTGCTGTAATGTGAGAGCTAGAGTAGTTCAGAGAGTGAACTACCATAGGGTAGTATCTTGGTTCCAGAATATTTGCAATATAATTTATTAGGTAATGTCGTGATTTTGTAAACAAACATTGTCTATCCTAGTTACATACACTTTAGGGTCTACAGCGATTTCATAACAAGTCGATGCGTTTTAGTTGCGATTAGTCAAGATTTGATTGCAAACCAATCTCAACTGCGGTCACTGTGACGATCAAGTTGACATGAAATAAACTCACACTAGGTTCTGAAACTGACAAAATTGACTGGAAAATTACTAAACTTAATATTGCTCGCAGAGAAGATGGGCCATGGGGTCATAAAGTTTTTGAGTAAAGACCGCGTACCGGAAAACGCAGCGTTAATTATCCCCACAAGTGTCAAGTTGGTCCGAGGACCTGGTGAAGGTAACGGGACGTCTTTGGACCGACTACCGCCAAGGACCGGTTGTAGTGGAGAACCTTGGCCGTGGATTTTGTCCAGAAGTGAACGTCTTTTGACTGATTTGATGATGAAGGTTTGATTAAATCCTTGTTTGGAAAAAAAAGGTTTAGACAAGATATTTTAAATGAAGAAATTACTCACAGCAGAACATTGAAAACATGAAATTATTGTGCCAGTTTTTTTCTTTGACTTATGTGGAGAATCTTCAGGAAGTATCTGTCTTGGAAGTTTTACTTTTCTACCACTCCTCGTGACCTTGGTCTGTAAAAGGAGTTGATTTACATAAAAGTCGTGACATGACGTTTAAAAAATATTCTTGTGCCTTGAAAATTGATATCCTTGATAAGGGGCTCCGTCCAGTCACTGGCCACTTTAGTAGTTAAATGGGAATATCTTCATATATGTACAACAATTTTTACATTATACAAGATTAAAAAAAAAACTAACCCATCTACATAAATATATTTGTTAAAATTTATATAGCTTAAGGCAACCAGGGTCATACCTATGCAGCTATTCGTACATACATTATTATTTTACAGCAGTTTAGTAATTTAGAAGCTACAGTTGAACATACAATAGATCTGTTTGCCTAGATCTTTTAAACTACTCAATGGATTTTAATGCAGTTTTCAGCAGTAGATAGAGTGATTCAAGAGGAAGGTTTATGCTTAATACATGCATATTATACTTAGGAATATCTACCTCAACAGGAGGTTCTGGCTCAGGAGGTTCTTCAACAACTTCTTTAACAGGCATCATTTGTTTCATCAGCTTAATTTTCTCTTCTATAACTCTTTTCGGAATCTTAGTTAACTTCTTTTCCTTCACAAGAATCTTTTTTTGTCCAACCACAGTTAAATCCTTAGGGGATACCACTCTAAAATATTGGCAATAATATTTATTTAGTTCTATAATAGTTAGTTAGTATAGTTTTCACATATAGAAATATTTTCTGTGCCGTGTGTACACTTTACGAACATTGTCATGAAATGAACTCAAAATCCAGTCACAAAACAGTTTGTTGATAACACAAAATGTTGTCCCAAATGGGTATCAAACCAACAACATTAAACGCACTATGTCAAATTAAAAATTAAACAAATATTTAAATAATATTATTTCTACAAAGAAACTTAGTTTTTAAGTTAATGTTACATTGCAGCTTTTAAAAGGTTCTCACTTGTAAATATATCGAGTATTCGTAATAGGATCATATGTGGGCTCCGACTTTGTCTTATCAGGATCTTTGAACATTTTCAAAGCTTGATTCACCATCTTTACCTGGTCCTTACTCAAGTGATTTAAGCTGAAAAAGTAAAATAATAATTAATCATTTTAATTATGAAAAAAAAGGTATATTTAATTATGTTGTTGTGACAAATATGGTGCCTTCATTACCTATGATATGTTTCTCCTAATTTAATTAATTGCACTGATGTGTGTTTGGATTGGTTAGGGCTGGGAATACTGAAAAATAAAATTTTAACAAAATGATCTTATAAAATGAACTCATTGCAACAAACACTAAAAGGAAAGCATAAAATAATTTGAAAGCAGTAACCGATTTGTGCCAAATTAAAAAAAATAAAGGTTGGGAATACATTACATCATTGTAATTAATGGCAGTTAGGCTGGATTAAATTCTGTTTTAATACTGCAAGATGTATTTCGACGGTGAGATTGTCAAGGTATGTTAGAGAGAAAAATCCGAATATGAAATGTTGTCCAAATCTCAAGAAAAGATGAAATGAGAATGATGCAAAAACATTTTACTAAGCTGCCATGGTGTGGGTCACCATGCTGCATTATATGCACTCACAATGAGGAAACTAGCCCCTACTCCTGGATTCTACTCTTGCTTTCCATCAGGCAGAGTAAGAGTCACTATACTGCCCTACTAAGCGCAAAAGCGGTATCTCAGTGACGGCTAGTTTCGAGATAATTGAAGTTTTGTAAAAGTAGTTTTGTTTTTACTTTATATATTAAATTGGGTATATTTTTTATTTCAATAGATAAAATATCATAAATGTATATGGATGTATACAGATATAAGGCTGGTTGCCTACATAATTTTAATATACCTCTAAATCCCTTAGCGATTTGAGATGAAACTGAGATAGAAAAAACTTTCTTAAGTTTTTTTTATATGTTTAAGCAAGATACAGCTAAAAGGCTTAGTTCATAAGATGCGTATTTTATAAGGCTATCCGATGGCATAAAAATCATTTTTTCGATTTTTTTGAGATACCGCTTTTGCGCTTAGTAGGGCAGTATAGTAGGCTTAAATACAAAAAAAAAACGTTTCATTCCTATTCCTGATATAATACTATAGGCATTTGATGAAAACTTCATCATCATCAACATTGTTCCGTTTTTAATATACAACAGTTGAATATGCAATTTTCGGAAATACATGTTACTGCAAATTGCTTTTAATGACAATGTGAAAATCATAATAAATAGTAATAGTTTATAGATCTATGTTAGATATGACTGTCTACGACAAAGATAGTCCTTAAAGGAAGCCCTCATTCTCCAGTGGATGATGTTTAGTTGAAGTTATGATTGATTGTTTTATAGCATCAGTTCTAAACTTCATACTTTTACTTGTTAAGTCTTATTTATCTATATGCTATTGTAAGACATTTATGTATAGAAAACTAGTTAGTGTAGTATTTAGACTAACATATAGTTTCGAAGAAAAGTGTAAAACAGATATATCAGGACCCCCCTCTGGAAAGTAGGTGTCCCACCTAATTCACAGAGGGTGTCTGGATGGACTCTAAGTATGTATGTGTAGAGAGGTTCGCAGAAACAAATTTTTAATATTTAGAGCATGCAATTTTCACTAATGAGAAGCAATTTTTAACAAGTTATTTTAGAAGTAGTCTAATGTCTGTCAGGCTAAAGAAATATATTTATTGTTTTGCTTATTTGAGGCATTTGATAAATTTCATAGGTATGATAAGATAATGTTTCTTTTTTTTTTGCTTATTAGAGTAAGAAGTTCTTAAAATAGCAATTAACAACATTGCTTGATTGATTTTCATAGAAAAATAAGGCATCTCTTCAACACTTACAACTACTTCTATCAACTTTAAAAAAATAAACTTTTTTTTTTAAATCTGATAAATATTATGTCATGAATGTGTGAGTGTGTTTAAGACAATTATAACAGATGCATTATAGCAAAGGGGCATGAATTACACAATCAAAATTTGGCTAAACAGGTAAGTGTTTATGTTACATTATTTAAATTTAAGCAAAGGTTCTGTGTTTTTATCAACTATAAAGCTGTAAGAATAAAGTTGAAAATAACACAGAACTATTGCTTCAATTTAAATAATGTTTATAAATAAGGGAGTCAGTTTTTTGTCTCACATATAGTCGACTGCAAAGCTAAATGTTTATGTTATATTACTAATAAAGGTTCTGTGTTATTCTTAACTACAAAATCTAGAAGTATAAAGTTGAAAATAACAATTAACCATTGCTTTAATTTAAATAATCTTCATGAATACGGGAGTTAGACTTTCGTATTTATGAAGATTATATTATCACACTACTTACTTCTCTTTTGGTTTTATCTTTGGCAGCACTTTTTCCGGCCTTGTCCTGTTGATGATAGGTACCTCTTTCAATTTTACTATTTTTCTATCAATATCTATTTTTGGTACTGTATTTACTTGTACTGGATTGCCGGTGGTTGTCGTAACGTTGGGTTTTAAAACAATGTTGTCGACTACATATTGTTTGTTTACATTTTCAGTTTTCGGCAGCAAAAAGCTCGCCAATTTTAAATTGTTTCCTATCAGTACGCCTTCTTTCTTCTTGGGTAATGCGGGCCTCGCAGAGGTATTAACGTTAACTAATCCATTTTCTATATTCCCGCTGTTTTCGTAAAATGTTTTCAGGTTATTGCTAATGGGTTTCGGTTGATCTACAACACTAGGAGTTAATACGTATGTGTTGGCCTGTAAATAAATGGATTTATTTTAATAACAATAGATAAATAATACGCGTAATGTTTTTACAAAAATAGTAATTACCTGAGTCGCACCAGGGTCTTGTATCAAATATATGGGGGCGTACTGACAATTATTCACAAGAATACCTTCTACAGAAGTATTCATATTTTTAAGTACTATACTTATATAAAATATTGCATTACATTTAATATAAAATTGGATACAAAAGTTATTATGATATTCACTAAAAATATACCACCGCGACGTTGACAATTGTTGACATAAATCAATTTGGAATACCAAGCACCTATTATAAAAACCTACTAAACTACTAACTAAAAAAAATATTTAGTAGTTTTTTGTTTCCCTTTCAGATGTATTAAATTGAAACGCACTTGTCAATACCAAAAAAAAGGAATCACTTGTTTTGAAAGGAATTTAGACCTTTTAGTTTAATTTTGTGGAAAATCAGTTTTCACAACACAATTAATCGATGCTAAAAGCGATGGTATCAGTTTCACAAAAAAAGGACACATGCATTGTCTATTTAAACGAGTGATTAAATTCTTATAGAAAAGATATGAAATTAAAAAAATATTTTTGTATTATTTCTATTATTTACGCCGATTGTTAAAAATGTACTTTCAGTGAATTCAAATATGATGAAATATCTATTTTATTCTAGAGCACAACTTAATCTTTCTCATAAAAATTAGTGTCGTTAGTTATCATATAGTGCCGTTGCAACGCGTTGGAAGTATTTAAACTTAGTTCCCTAAAATGGCAGTATATTTTAGTGGAATGGAAAAACTTTTTTAAGAGTTGGCAGCATTGGGAATGGTCAAAGCTGTACCATAGACAGACTTACTTAACCTCTTTCTTTCTTTGTCAAGCTTTGTAACGAGGTGAATATCGAGTAAAATAATTTTTATATTGTAAAAGTGCGATTAATCATTACTTGGTTACAAAATAACTGTTAGATTTTTAGTTATATTAGTGTTTTCTATTCTAATAATTAGTTCAGTACATATTAGTGATTGGATTCAAGATTCCACGTGTTGTGTGGAGTTGTGAGTGATTGAAACCTGGTTTTGTTTCAGGCACAAAAATGACTAACTCAAAGGGTTATCGTCGTGGTACTAGGGACCTTTTCGCCCGAAGGTTCCGAACACATGGAACTATTCCACTTGCGACTTACATGAAAGTCTACAAAGTCGGCGATATCGTTGACGTCAGGGTAAGTGCCTGTATGATGCGATGCGTGATGTGTATTGTGCATTCCACTATGGAATGAAATAATAATGAAATAGATTATTCTGTTAACTTGTTATCAGTATGTAAATTGGTCTTGAGACATGTAAAATACTATTTATTTTTGATAACTAAATGTAAGAATACTTTTTTAACTATAGGATTTTTTCTACAGGTTAGTTTTGAAAAGTAAAACATACTTTAAATGAGTAAATAAACATTAGAAATACAAAACTTTTTTGCAGGATAGTATGCCTTAAACAAATATATCTGTTTTCAGGGCAATGGTGCAGTCCAGAAGGGCATGCCACACAAAGTGTATCACGGTAAGACCGGTAGAGTGTACAATGTAACACAACATGCACTCGGAGTGATAGTCAACAAGCGTGTCCGTGGCAGAATCCTACCTAAACGCATTAATGTCCGTATTGAGCATGTCAAACACTCCAAGTGCAGACAGGACTTCCTCAAGAGGGTGAAGGAGAATGAGAGGCTTCTGAAGGAAGCAAAGGCAACTGGCAAAGCTGCCAACTTGAAGAGGCAACCAGCAGGACCTAAGCCAGCTCACATTGTTAGTGGTACAGAGAAACCTGTATTGCTGGCTCCCATCCCCTACGAGTTTGTAGCTTAATCTGGAAATAAAAGTAATTGTAAGGATTGAAAACTTTTATTTAGCATCCTTTTACATTCTGTTAGAACAATCACATCAATTACATCAACAATTTTAATACCTTGATTAGGCACTTATCTCTACATCATCATCATCATTCATCATCAACAGCTTTAACAGTCCACTGCTGGACATAGGCCTCTCCTTAGAAAGGAGGTTTGGCCTACTATACCACGCTGGCCAGATGAGTTGGTTTCAAGTTTTCCTTCTCTTTTCATTGATTTTGTCTTCCATAGTTTATTCCTTAGTCGCCTTTTACGACACCCGCGGGATGAATAGGAGTGGTGAAACTCTGTATTCTTAATCCGTCACCACACAGCAGAGGACTTATCCCTACAAATATTATAAATTGTGAAAGCAACTCTGTCAGCTACATTTTCACGCCTAAACTGCGGGTTTGACTATAGAGATAGATAGAACCTTGGGAAAGAACATAGGCTACTTTTTACCGCGATAACTGACATACGAGCGGGCAGAGCCGAAGGTGAATGGAATCTTTCAAATATAATATTTTTATCACTCATTCACTGAATAAGGAGTTCCAGCTATCCTTGTCGTAGGCAATCAGGATCCATCTGCTGAAAGTCTTCCAACACATTATGTTACTAAGATAAATTCCAAGTATTTTGTGTCATCACAAAATATTTAGTTAATTTTACAGTCACAGTAGACGGGACGGGTTTTCCGTCCACCCGCAGTATGTGGCGTCGGTGTGAGAGGGCCGTCGTACCGAGACGGTGCCCGGATCAGGAGCGATCAGATTTAGATTCCAGAAGTAGCTCTCACCCTGGACTTCTCCTCCTCCCAAAAAGAGAAGCGCAGAGAGGGTCACACCGTGTGGTTTTTAGTCGGTTCGGGTCCGACACACCACACCACACACATTACACATAGAAAACACTCAGACTCCGAACCAAACATTTGCGGGTAATGTTTGGTCCGACCCGGGAATCGAACCCGATACTTCTTGATCAGCAACGGCATACGCTAACCACTACACCAACAAGTCAGTGTCACCATGCTGAATTTTCTGCACCCCCAATAAGTATAAAATAATTTTAATGTAATAAAGCGTGGGGCGACGTTATTCAAATATTTTCAGAAAGCACCCCACGCTTTGTTACATTATTTACCTACAAACACTATCATCTTATATATGATAACTGTAGCCATTAAAAGATGTGGTTGATGTAAACTCCTTAACGTCAATATTAATTTACCATCTATAATTGTTGGTTTAGTTTAATTATTTTCTACTTTTTAGTTAAAACGTGTTTGTTTAGTTTCCTTTTTTTAGTTCTTTTTTTGAAATTAGTGTATTATCATCGGTCCTCGATAAATCTACAAAGTTTGAACGAAATCTGGCCATTTAAAGTGGGTCAAAATCGCACCCAAAGGATTCGGTTACAAACAAACATACAGGTGAAGCTAATATAAAGCGTGTAAAAAAAATACAGGTATACGGAGAAGATCACGTTTTATTTTGAAATGAAACATATTATATACAACTGTTTGACAAATAAAAAGATGAATATATATATAATCAATGTATAGAATTAAACGATTTCTCAATAATTATTATGCCCTCTCAACTTTAACAAACGCGGCATCATAACACGATTCTTTATAATCACTATCTTAAATAATTTAAATTACTAAAATTAATTGAATAAACTTAACAACTAGCATCTCTAGATTGATAAAACAATATATATCCCGTCTCTGATGATTTCTGTATATCAGAAGTTAGGCCGTAGAAGTCTTCTATAGCTGATGCGTCAATTTTCTGCAAATATAAAATATTTAGTTAATAATTTTGGCAAAGATAAATTTTCATGATTAATATTTCGCTAGTGAAGATTCTAATAGGCAAATTGGGACTTTACACCAAGAACCGTAAACCGTGTGCTGTGTCTAAAATCGGGTCCTGACGTCATCGCAGTTGCCGTTGCTTATAGTAGAGAGTCAACGTTAACCATCTTATTACTCGGTATAAAGAAGTAAAAGATGAAGACATACTGAGTTGGACGTTCTGATAACACGAATGGCACCATCCATATGATGTCTGTCTGTGACTGTTTCACGCCTACATCGCTGTACCGATTTTGTTGAATTTTGGCATAGATAAATGGAACCTTGGGAAAGGATATAGGCTACTTTTATCACGATAACCGACATACACGCGGTCAAAAGCTAGTACTTCTTATGTTAATATTTTTTTTTGCCTGATCTACACCAGATTAATTACAACGGTAGTCGGTGTTAACATTCTTCAAGTGGGATGCTACAATTTTTGAAACGTTAGCAGCAGGTTGATTGGGTAGGCGCTAGGAGACATCTGGATGTCGTTATAACAATTATTCCTGGATCCCTCCTATCTCAAACGTAGAGTGGCACACAGTTCCGACACCCCACCCTCAAAATTTCGGTGGGATAACGGCCAAAGGGGGTTTACACATGTAAAATAAAAGTTTGTTTCCAGTCTTACGACTACACATAACACAATAGTAGAATAGAATCTACTTACATCTACCATATCATCGTCGAAGAGTAGCCAGAAGCCGTGGCTCTTCACAATACTGATGTAATGTCCTCTATTAGGACCGGAGCCGCAGTGCACCACTACGGCCACTAAGTCGTATAGCCTGTCTGGGTTCACTGCATCGTCCGACTGGAAAAGAAAATAAGAATATAGCTATATTAAAGCCCTTCTACACGGTCGAAATCAACCGCTAGCGTCGGCCGACAGAGTTCCAGACGGTTGGGGCCTATCGCGAGGGATGCGCTCGCGACCAAGGCCGTTGACATCAACCAACCATCGGTCAGGTCAACCGATTTAAACACTATCCATTTTAATATCAACCCGACAAAAGGCAGGATGGCGACGGTTGGTTCCGACCGTGTAAAGGCCTTTTAATCTATCTTGTCTATACATTGAAATACGTCGATGTTTGTACATTAAAGATGTTTAAAAAATTAAGAAAGGTTTCTAACAAAACTCAAAACAACAGTTTTTTAGCATTTCTTTTTATTTTATTTAACGCCTGCCAAGGTGACTCCACTAGGCCTGATGAAAAGCATGGGCAGAATCCAAAAGTGGGGGCCGCCATTCGCTCACTGCAGCAAGCACTATTGCGACCCACATTATAGGGGCCTTCCATTTAGATGCTTTCCATTGAATTTTCTAAACAGAGTGTTAAATGGCTTTATTTAAGTAATTCATATCATAGTTGTACAGTCTTCAGTCAGTCTTACGACAACTACGAGATGAATAGAGGTTGTAACACTCTGTCTTCTGAATCCGTCGCCACGGAGAGACAAAGCAGGATACAGCTAGTAAACAATACGATTAGTAGTACTCACCGTATTAAACAACCGCAGTTCCAATGGGAACACGACTCTATGCGACACTTTGATATGCCTATTGTACTGTTCCATGTACTTGAATCTCTTGAGGTGCAGAGCCAGTATGAGAGGGAGTTTCTTCACTCGCATACGCTTCTGCGCTTCCTGGTAGCTGCTACAATTGTCACATTTAAATTTGTTATCGTTGCATAAAGTTTCTGTGTCACTAAAGCACTTTAGACAATGGGTTATGCTTGTGTTCTGACCGACGTCAACCTGGTGATGGAAACGAAAAAGTTTAAAAAACTATAGGCATCCCGACACTCACACTATTTTATTCGAGAATGGGACAATGAGAAGAGACAGAGAGGGGGATAGGAAGAGAGAAAGAGATGGTTATAGAAATAAGATACATTCTTCTTGCATTTGTGTTTTGTTATTTTAGAGAGGTAAATTATATTACATTCACAAAATGTCATGTGGCCATTTTTCTCCTCTGAAGATACCCTCTAAGTATCTTTTTTTAACTTAAGAGTGTGTTTGGTAACATAGTAAATAGTAAAGCTAGTTCCGTATGTGTTAAACAGTCATAATAGATATTAAATAAGTAAATAAATGCCAGAAATATCATCAGCCTATCGCCATCCACTGCTGGCATAAGCTTTGTATGACTTTGTATGTTAAAAGTTTGTAGTCAATACCCAATTTACTGTTAACGAACCACTTACCTGTAAGTCAAAAAAATGTTCGTCCTTGCTGCTAACAGTCTCGCAATTAAGACACCTGGTTTCCGAGGTGAGGGTGCCTTGGAAGATCTCGTGGACCCACGTGGGTTCAGCGCTGGGCGCGCTCGTCCCGTTGCACGTGACGTTCTCGCCTTGTGCATTCTTTTGTACTTTCAATGTGCTCTGATTGCGTTCAGCTGAAACAGTTTCCGAGATATATATAGGTATAAATAGTTTTTGCCCGCGTGTATGTCGGTTTTTGCGGTAAAAAGTAGCCCATGTCCTTTCCCAAGGTTCCATCTACCTCTATACACAAATTCATCAAGATCGGTTTAGCGGTAGGCGTGAAAACGTAACAGACAGACACAGTTACTAGGGATATGGAATATATAATGTAATTCTCTTACTTAATACGCAACCCAACTAAAAATCGGCTAAGTGAGAGTTGGACTAACTCAGAAAGGTTTCCGTATTTATATGCTGTAATTGAAAAAAAACTTTAAAGCAAGCGAAGCCGCATCTTGAATATGATGAAGCTCATTTCTATTGTGTCCAAAATGAATATCATAAGGATTCTAGATCATTTTAGAATGTCCGTCATTATACCTAACTATACAATTTAATTAAGAAAACAATTAATATTGATAAGACTACAATCATATTAAATATTAACTCCAATTGTATTATAAATAGGTCAGATTTATTTGTTAATTTGATTATTATTGGCGCCGTGAGTCGGGGCTGGTCGTCTCACAACTTTTATTTATTGTTTAATTATTTTTGGACACTACTTTTGTAAATATCAGCATCGTTACATTGTCCTCACATTTAATAAAATGCCTTAAACAATGTAACTAAAAATTGTAAAAACAATGTTGGAAAAGAGTATCCATGGAGTTTCTCCATAGGATCTACGAATTGGAACAGACAGTTAGCTTCACGACAGATTACTAACTGACTACTTGACGTTTCAAAAGTGCCGTTGTATGGTTTATTTGAAATAAAATGATTTGATTTGATAATTTACTATAAGACTATCTGTCCCGTTTTGCTGCCCGCAGTTTTTGTTATAAATCGCAAGTAACGACGCGGAGCGATGTATGTCCTAAATTTTTTTTGTCTTAGTTACTCCTTATGTCAACACCTAACTGCCAGTGAAAGTTCCGTCAAAATCGGTCCAGCCGTTCTGAGATTAACCGGAACAAACAGACAAAAATTTAAAAGTTGCTTTTTGATATAAATACTGTATTTACTTTGATATGCATTTAGTAAAAAACTGTTCATTTGAAATTATATACATACAGAAACTTTAATTTTATTTTATATGAATAGATAATAAGTTGAATGGTAAAAGTGGAGTGGAGTGCCACTACCTGTAACCCGAGTTAGGCTGAATTAACATAGGCTTTACTGTTTGCGGGACTTATTCTTACTGTATATGGGACTTACTCGCGATAAAATTAAAAAGGTTACGATACATTCCACTTTCCAACGTTTCAAACGGGTTATACCGCTCACAGTAAAAACATGAATAAGTGTAAAAGTCGCGAAAGTCTAAAAACAGTTATAGGCTGCCTACTTTTATTTTAGCCTAAGGTACTCCTTAGGTCATTAGCATTCTGCTACCGGAACAAACAGACAAACAAATTTTAAAAATTACCTTTCTGATGTTAGTACAATCCGTGTGGTGACGGATTAAGAATATAAAGTGTCACCACCCCTATTCATTCCACGGGTGTCGTAATTAGGCGACTGAGGGATAAACTACGCAAGACAACATCAATGCAAAGAGAAGGAAAACTTGAAACCAACCCTATACCAAACCGTCTGGCAGGCGTGGTATTGTAGTCCAATAAATCCTTTCTAAGGAGAGGCCTATGTCCAGCAGTGGAATGTGCAAGGCTGTTGATGATGATGATGTTAGTATGGTATATACTTTGATTTAGTAAAAACCTGTTCATTTGATATTAAATAAAGCCACTCCAATTTTATTTATTTGTATAAATTGTAATGACTATCTTCATTGTTTTCTTTTTTAAACAATAAATGGACATAACACAAAATATATTTGAGTGGATTTTTTTTTTCTAATAAGATTCTAAATAGACTTCAAAATACTCACCTAGTATAATTTCATTTATATGATTAATCAAAAAATTGAGGAACTCGTGGGCATCTTGTTGCATATAATTATCAAATTCCTCTGAAAAAAAAAAAACAAAAGTGAATCAATACACAATGGAGGCCAAAAACCAGAATGTGTTGGCATGAGATTATTATAAATGATATGATAAAAAATTAAATAAATATGGTTTAAGTCCTTACCTTTTTCTTTTCTCAACCTAGCAATAAATTTCTTAGGCGCTATGGAACCTACTTTCTTTTTTTGCGTGGCAATGCTATAAAATAAGTCCGCGAGGCATGTCAATAGGGTTTCTTTTGTTCTCTTATTCTTTGCTTTATACTCTAAAACTTTTTCTCTAAATGGGCGGCAAAAATACAATGCTTGCAACACAGAGTTACTATAACATGTATTGCCAAACTGAAAAATAAAACAATAATATTATTAAACTTTCACATTTTAGGGTGCAAAATATTGTAACATAGATGTTTTAATGTGTTCTAGAGATAGGAGTTTTGTAGTATCAAACCAAGTCAATGTTCTACAGTTAGTATCTTCATAAATTAATATGTGACGCTAAAACCTTTTTCGAAAAATGAGTGTAAAATGGAAAAAAATAAAGTTTAAATGAAGAAGAAGTGAAGAAAGCCAAAATACAAAATAATTAAGGTCAAATTTCGACCACCAGGCGACCAATTATCACCAAATAGTATTTAATATGTTTCTACATATAAATCTAGATAGTGTAGATACATATCTAGACAGATACATCAATAAATATAATGAGGATATACATATCTCTAGATACTATAAGATCACTGATAACTATTTATCTGTTTTTTGTAAATACTTTAGATAGATATAATTGTATGGAACTATATAATGTAAGAATTTTATTAGTAATATAAATAATAATCACACATCATATGAACAATATTTAATTAAAATGGTTCTGATGGATGTAGGCCTCTCCATAGAAACTAATTTAAAGAATAAATATTGTAATTTATATTTATAAATGTTCGTGTTCAATAGTGGATGCTTAACAATTACTCTAAAATGCTGAACTGATTTCGATTAAATTTAAGCACAGATATGGTAGATAGTAGCAGTAGTTAGTATGTGTGGTCTAGAATATTAATTATTTTATGTGAGAAACAACATTTTGCCTATAACCTTACAATCAAGATATGCTCATAATATAATTAAACTTGTAAAAGGAATTCACTAAGTTATCACTTAAATTTTACTCAGAGATATGCTAAAAAAACAACCTTCATTATTGCCCTTTCTATTATTTAAATTTAAATTTGTATAGGCTAGTAGCTTATCAGTATTGTATATATCTAATTTAAGCTTCCTTTTAGCAATAATACTACTTCAAATAAGAAGAAACTAAGATTACATTTGTGTAATCATAATTACAACAATTGTAACATACTTCCTGCTTTGACTATTCTGATAAGAACTTTTATTTACTTATTGTGGGACTAATTATATATTTTTTGAAATACATTCGTAGCGTAAATAGCATTTGGTGTACTTACTATTTACGTGAATTACGATTTAAGTAGAGATTAACGGTATGACTTAAATTGACTAGGAACCTATGATAGTGAGAATGTAACTTTAACTTACATTAACTAAACCAAAATAATGTTCATTAGGTGGGAACTGCTCTGACCCGATATCTCTTTCTAGTTGTGATATATTTGCGCCCTGAAATAAATATAAATACATCAGATTTTCAAATAAAATGCCGACATACACTCACTTGGAGAGGTGTCAGATTTAACTTGAATATTAGGGTAGTTGTAGCACATATCACTCAAACATACATGTTAGTTTAATCTTGTTTTTTTTCTGGAATGAGACAATTAATTAACATATAATTAAACGAGCACTTCTCTCACCATTCTATGTTGGAAATTAAGGCCGAGATCCTGACATATTGACATTTGCAATTCTGTTTTAGAAACTTATTGCCTGAAGATGTGGTTGTCACAGTTAAATAAAGTGGATTTATAGATGAATAGTACTTGTTTCTAGAAACATAATTGGAATTTCTTTTGGAAATTGGCAAAATAAGCACAACAGTTACTTAGATACCTACGATTATGACATAACCACAGATAAAAATATTTGTCAAACCCAAGATCATTTGATAGATGTAACCCTTGTAACCAAATATGCCACTTAAAGCACAGACCTGCATTTACAAATAGTTTGTATAATATTTACAGAAGAAATCATATTTTATACTGTTAATATTTTAAAAGTTTTAAAAATAATATAATGAAAATCCTGATACTAAACCATTAACGCTCAAGTGCTAAAGACTGGTAAATAAATGGATCAAATACATCGTGGGTTTGGTTAGGGCTACTCTAGCCCTGGAGGCCCGTGTGAGCAACACAGGCCACCAGGGCTGCTAATTTAATGCTGCCATGCCCATCTCTAAAGATTGACGACCGGGACAGAAAGCAGGACGGAATCCCTAAATTTTGCAGTAGTTTTAGTTTTATTTTTAAATCAGTCAATTTAATAAATAGTAGTCATATAGACATAAAGTCAGTCACGGTTTTGTAAACCTTTTAAAATCAATATAACTTTCAACAATATTTTATAACATGTTTTTAAATTTTGTATTTTTAAAGATTTCAAGAGCATTTTTTTTGTTTGTTACCGTCACCGAGATGAGGGCGCCGTTTAAACGCTACATACCGTTAGGCGTTATGTTATTTGGCTGCGTGTCTACCGCACCCCCGTCAACCGAGCACCATCATCCCCTCCGCCGAGATTGTGACAGCCATTGCTCATGGATATATAATATACGTGGTCTATGTATATAATATACGTGACAGCGATCGGCCGATGGCGGTTATATAAACCTGGTTACGACCACCGTCACTGGGACGTCGCTGACAACATGACCATTTGACTGAACTTTATCACATAGATATCGTCGCGGTGGACAATTAATCGTCACCACATCAACGTGATCTCATGTATGGACTACTAAAGTGTACTTTCAGATATCTGGTGCTTCAGACCACACGAGTCACGACTAAAGTAAAACTTAAGTAAATACAGAAAACAGACCAAACGCCTGCACCATCATCAACATCTTCCTAGCCTTTATTATTATTCCCAAGTTATTTTGGGGTGGGATTTTAGTGCAACCGGTGTTACCTGGATATCAGTTCTTCCACGGAGCGACTGGCATCGGATATTCTTAATCCAAAGGGCTAACAGAATTCATGGGGTTGTTGGCCTGACCCGGGATTTGAACCCAAGACCACTAGACAAACGAGGCAGACGATAAACGACAACAGGCCTGCACCGTGTCTTAAATATACGATATGTGCTCTTGCTCCTACAGGAACATGCGAGAGGCAACACTCTCACTTTTTATATTCACTAAACAACTGAGTGGCGTGCAATTGGAGAGGCCTATGTCCAGCAGTGGACTGCGATAGGCTGATGATGATGATGATGAACCAACATTTCCTTATCAACATCCATTAGCCAGTCGCCTTGCCCGATCACACTTTTCTTAACGCTCGTGCGTCACGCTTTTACCAGCTTACTCCCTAAGTAAAGCGTGTTCAAAGAAATTTTACTTCAAAAATTGCTATTCTATACTTATTCTAGGTTGGTAAAAGAGGATAGGGATAATAGTTTATCCCAGACTGAGTCCACTTATTTAAAAGTTTGCGGTACATAAACTTCAACTACTAAAAGTACGGAACCTCACTGTGAGAGTTCGATTTGCACATAGCGCTTTTTTTTAAATAAATTTCAAAAACCTATAATTTAGAGACATGATTGTGAAGAAGATTACCAAGTAATTTTTCAACATACTCGATATAATGTGGTCGATTTCCCGTTATCTTGGCCAGGTCGCGCGTTTCCACGCGATCATAAGGCTCTTCAAATTCAAATATCCCGCCCACCGCGCCGTCTCGCCGCCCCACACTCGTCGCTCACGCCCGCTCCGCCGCACAGTAGACAGTATACTCCATTTCATGAAAGAAGTCCCGCGGAATATTGTGGAACTAAATTTGACAAATGGGGAGATCGGCCATGTTGTCATTTGTCAATGTTATCAAGGTGCGTTTGTTTTGGTACATATTTTGATAGTTTATTAATGGATTAGTGCGTTATAAGGTTTATTTACGATGCCAGAAGTTGTAAAAAGTACTGGTCAAGAAATCATATTAAAGGTTCAGGAGATCTGTGAATCGGAACACAAGGATCACGGTGTTTTAATACCAATAAACAATGTTCGCAAGAGAGTCGCCGCCATGACAGGTAAATTTTTGGGCTGCCATATATACAGATTTTTTCCCGATTGATTTCTTACAGATTGGAATTAAGTTCTATTTAATTCCAATCTGTAAGACAATGAATGTAAGAAATGAAACAGAATTAAGAATTAAATTTTTTAAAGGAATTAAAACATTAAAAAATTTTAAAGTTATATTCAACAATAGTGTAATTAAATACGAAAATAATCATTCATACTTGTTCATTTTATTGCAGGTGTGTCAGAGAAAACTATAACGAGAGTTACAAAAGAAGGCGCAACAGCGGCGAGTAATTACCGCCTTACCACTGTGATCTCAATTCGATAGAAAAAATGTGGAGCCTTGTAAAGAGATGGGTAGCGGAAAAAAACGTATGCCAAGATCCAAAAGATATTGTGCGCCTAACAGTTTTTTGAGATTGTTACAGCGGAAGACTATTTAAACAACTACAGGAAGAATATTTAAAAAATGATGGTCTTATGAAGAAATGGATCCATTTATATTTCTACTATTTCTGTCTCACTGTTTTTTATTTACTCTTCTGACAGTGATCATAGTATGACCGATCATAATATTATTCAATAAAACTTTGAATAAAACTTTTAATATTATTTTATTTTTCTAATTTAAAGTTTTTCTAACATCTCCATTTTATATTTTAGAAATTACAGGGAGATTTATTTTTCACCAATCAGACCTTAGGTAGTATGAACATCAAATAGGTACCTTAAAAATACATTATATTAGAAACAATTTAGTAGTAGTAGTAGTTAATAAAATGAAAGTAAATGAACGATAAATTATTTCCCCTGATTTCCCCACATTTAACTCTGGCAATATTATGTCGCGCGATTACAGCGCTGCGTCTGCGGGACTTCTTTCATGAAATGGAGTCTAGTGTTATTTCAGCGAATATATACTGTACTGCAGTGTAGGTATACCAGTTCCTTTCATCCCGATTATTTTGACTCTCGGGAACGAGGAAGCATACGTGTACGTGTTGACGTGGCAGATTCCAACGCGGTATATGCTTGATTGTTTTAAATTGAGAACTTGTAGTAGCGATTTATTAAATTGTTCTGAAATAGTTAACTTTTTTGGTGAGGACACCGGTTTTAATTTTCGCTTTATTTATTGCAGAACATAATGTTGAGATCGTTGTTTGTTGCTTTGGCCGTATCGGCTGTATTTGCCGGGGTGCCGACACCTGAAGAGACAAAACGGTTAATGGATAAACTTTCTGAGGCTGAACATTTCAAGAATGAACACCATAATAAGCAGTTCGATCACGATGCATTTTTGGGTGAAGACCAGGCTAAAACTTTTGACCAGTTGGCTCCTGAAGAGAGCAAAAGAAGGCTCGGGTAAGTTTTATATTGTACTCATTTTGCTGTAATTCTAGTCTACGGCTGAGAGTACTGAAGCAGCCTAATTCACCATAACTTTTTTAAACCTCAGTGGATATGGGTTAGAGCTATCTAATTATATCTTCTGAAGTTCAAAAACTTAAACTTTTTTTTGAACATATAACTGTTTAGTAAATAGGGTTTAAAACATACAAGACCGCTATAGTCTTTAGAGTCACCAGTATCATAAAGAACTATTCTTAAACTAAACCTGTTCTTTTTATAAATCATGAGATAAACTAGAATGTTCTAAATAATCATCTTAGGTTCTGTTAACTCATCTGTGTCAATGATCTCGCCCACTTACACAATGTGGGTTAGTTAAACTAACAGATAACACCCACAGTTTGTTATTTTAAAAGCTATCAACTTAATGTTAAAGGAGTAATTAATTAAAATCTTGCAATAAAGCAGTTAATTTAAAACAATTTAAAATTATAGTGATGATAATTTTTGTTAAAATGGTTTAATTGGTTGGTAATAATACATTACAATAAAAGAATTTTTATTGAAAGTAATCTAGTACTAGTTTTAATTATACATAGAAAACACTTAGATTCAGAAAAAAATATTTGCGAATCTCACAAACATTGGGAGTTTTGTGTTTTTAAAGAGTTCAAGAGCATTTTTTTTTGTTTATTTGCAATTCTATTTCACACACCTTTTGCAAATAAAATTGAATGTAAATATTTGGTAATATTGCTTTAAATATATATTATTATATGTATTAAATGTATTCAACTGAAAGAGAAAATATACAAAAATCTGTGTATGTCTTTATGACTTGCGAAAAATGACACACATCATACTTTAAAATTGGTTCAAATAATCATCTAGGCACAGTCTAATAATTATTTTTATATTTATGTAGAACAGAGACCCAACACATAAAAAAAAAGTTATAAAAGTTTTAAAAATGTGAAAATACTTCCTTAATTTATGGACACCTATTATTTTACGCACACATATTATAATGAACAATGAATAAAATTGCGGGCGGGCGACCCAAGCTCGGCACATAGTGCAGTCATTGAAACATTATTGCTCCGAATTTTTTTACTGTGAACCGAATTGCATACAATTTTGGAATTAGGTTCATCTTACCCTTAACTTCAAAAGTGAAAATGATTTGAACTCCGCAACCACCCTGGGGGTGGTTGCCACCCCTTCTCGGGGGTGAATTTCTTTTTTTCCAAATAACCTCGGATATCGATAGAAGGCCTAATTTTAAGCAAAAAATCATCTATAAAGATTTTTTTCATAATATCTCAATAGTGACGACAGATACGTATAAAAGTGTACGGATATGGTATCAATTTTGCCACCAACACGCAAAATCCTGTGCCATGGATTGAGTAAATTACTTACTGCCAGAAAAACTATACATACCTTATCTTTTATTTTTATAAAAAATAAAAAAAAGTGGTTATTCAAAATACAACAACTTTACTAAAAGCGGTTCACGCTTGTTTCACGACTAACGGCCCATTCACGACCTTACCGCTGTGAGCGGCAGCTAAGAGCGAAACGCCGAGCGGTAATATCAAAAGTATAAAAATGTACGAGGCACGCCACGAGTCGCCGCTCATAGCGAAAAAGCTAGCGGTTTTTGCCGAGCGAATTGCTACAGCGGCGAGCGGTATGGAGAGCGGCAGGAACAAAGGCACAAGTTAGTATGTGCGACGCCACGAAACAGAGCGGCGTGGACAGCGGTGCAGGAGTGACGGACTCAGCGGCGTTAAATAAAAACAAAAAATTTTAGACGATTTTATGGCGGTAATGGATACCGAGGCTTTTATAACAGAAATTTTAAATAGACCGCCTATATGGATGTCAAAATATCCCCAACATAAATATAAAAAGGTTGTGGGAAGAAATTAAACAATGTTTTCCGGAATATAATGGTACTTACGTTTAATTTAAATTGATAACACAAAAACATAGAACCTAGGTACCTACCAAACGAAGCTACTGATATGTTGACAAAACTACTGGTATGTTTACGTAATGTAGGTGGATAGTTGACAAGTTTTAAAAGTTAATTTTTTTCTCTGTCAGTAGGTACCTAATTAGCAAAACAGTTTACATATCAGTAGTTTTGTCTGTAGATATAACTACACACGAAACTACTAGTATGTCTTATACGTAATGTAAGTAGTTGACAAGTTTTTAAAGTTTTTTCTCTCTGTAAGTACCTACTTAGCAAAACACTTGGAAATATCAGTTACTTCTTATAGGTAGGACCTTCGTATAGGTCACTAAATCCACCATCTAAATACCGATCTTTATTTAGTTCGTGCACTCATTCTATCATATTTAAAAAAAATAATGTTGTTTCTAAACAGACAGGGGATAATTTTTATAACGCCATGATTTTTAACACGTTTCGACTACCGTCGCCGCTGCAACTAACCGCTACTAGGGTTCGTGGCGTGCAAAACGCACCGCTCACCGACGCCGCTTCGCTTTTCGCTAAGACCAAAACTCGTGGCCAGGCCGTAAGGTTTCGGTTTCGGCCGAAACAAAGCAACACCGAAAGTTCGATTTTGTTTTCGGCTGATTCACCAGTTTCGGCCGATCACAATTTTTTGTGTCCATAGTGTTAGGGGCGTCACAATGTCAGATATCATCATACCATTGATTACTATAAATATTACATATCTCATCTGCTTTGGAAGAGCGATAGATAATGTGCTCATATCATATTTCCGTAACGTCTCTTTAATTGTTAAATTACTTCCATTCTTTATATTTATTTTTAAAAGACATCCCTCGCATTAGGAATAAATCCTGTGTCGCGGGGGACTTTACAAACATAAGGACACAAAGAATACCCAGACTCAGAACAACAATTTATGGATCACGCAAAGTTCTCCGTTGTCCCGTAACCGCCCCGTGTATGCGACTGCTGTGGTTGAGGTCTCGGGTTCAAATACTGGGTCGGAGTAAATGTTTGTATGACCTACAGATATTTGTTTCTTAGTTTGGTTGCGTTCTATGTATAATATGTATGCATTTACAAAAAAAAAGTATACAAATACTTTATCAGTCAATCTAGCTTTCATACTAGGTACAAGGTCTGCTTAGTTTTAAGATCCAAAAGAGTTCAAAATATGTATTTATTATTATTTAGGACTAGCTGAGCCCCTCGACCTAGTCTAAAAAAAGTAGCCTAAGTTACTCCTTATATCATCAGCTATTTGCCAGTGAAAGTCCCGTTGAAATCGGTCCAGCCGTTTCAGAGATTACCCGGAACAAATAAACCGACAGACAGATCCAAAAATTGTAAAAAAAATTTTTGGCATATGTACCGTGTATACATACATAATATGCATTTAGTAAAAAGTGGTTATTTTAATATTACAAACGGACACCAATTTTATTTATTTGTATAGGGTATAGATTTGAACCCTAGCGCAGTAGAAGCGGCTGCTGTCAATGACTGTTTTAGCTGTAAGCGTATGCGAATGTTGATCACGAGGAATCCCGGATCGAGCAAAGAAAGTGTTTACGCCAAGTAAAGCAAAAAACGGCATTGCCATACCATCCCTTTTTGAGTTTTTCTGCATAGAAATGCGTAGTAACCGTTCTGATTTCGGAAGTTGCACGTAAAGCCGGTTCAACGCTTGATGTCAGCCCGGTCGTGTCGGATAGCCGTCCTATCGGATCGCGATAGTAAGGAACAGTGCATCTGTGTTTGCACACATACTTGTGCACTATAACATCTCCTGCATACTGTCTGGTTGTCGTTGAGACTGACCTATCTCTAAATTTCCTAGGAGCTGTTACATAAATTACATCAATGAAAGTGTAAATAAATATGCACATTTAATAATAAAGCCTCTTTATTTCCCATCACTTAAGGCGGACATGTTGTTTTATATCTAATTTCATTTAAACAATCGGAATATCTAAACAAATAAATAAAATTAAAGTGTCTGTAAGTAATATTGAAATAGCAGTATAAACTAAATTTATATGAAACTTAATCCTCACTTATACTGTCTGTCTGTATGTTTGTTCCGAATAATCTCTGGAATTGCTCGACCGATTTTGAGTGGACTTTCACTGTCTGAAAGCTGATGACATAAGGAGTAACTAAGGCTATTTGTAGACTAGATTCGCTCCGCAGTGTTACTTGGTACTCATGGATAACAAAAATCGCGGAACTCATTTACTGGAATATAAGATCATTAGCATCTACATATTATACATACTCTATTCATATTAATAAATGTTTCATAAAAAGTGAACTATCAAAGTTCAGTGACCCCTTTTATCTTGGCCGTAACAGTAATGAATAGTTTGATATAAAATTTCTAGAATGATCGTCGAGAAAATCGACACAAACAAGGATGGTTTCGTATCGCTTGTGGAGTTAAAAGACTGGATCCGATACACCCAGAAGCGGTATATCACTGAGGATGTTGACAGGCACTGGAAGCAGCACAATCCTAATAATGATGAAGTTATTCCTTGGGAGGTGAGTCATGAGTTTTATAATGTTAAAAATTTTGTATGTATCACACAGTTTTCTGTGAAAGTATTTTTTTTCCAATGCGATCAGACTCG
This sequence comes from Phragmatobia fuliginosa, assembly GCA_932526445.1. Taxonomy (NCBI): domain Eukaryota; kingdom Metazoa; phylum Arthropoda; class Insecta; order Lepidoptera; family Erebidae; genus Phragmatobia; species Phragmatobia fuliginosa. Next base: position 22,217,770 of record OW052063.1, on the reverse strand, counting down.
TGATTTCCTTGGCGCATGTTATGTCTATGTAGAATATTTCGTCGAAGCTGTTATTATAATAATATCGAGCGAAAAACGGCAAAAAGTCCAATTAGTTGTGTGGGACCTCCTCCCCTCTACGTAAATATTTATTTTATTTTAGTATTAGTTTGCCCTATCCGTTCTTTATTGCCATCCAATGGTTGCCTGTAAGAGATTGCCGTAGTGCGATAAGGCCGCCACTTGTACTGACCTAGCATTAAGTTTCATGTTATCTGGTGTACAATAAAGTGATATATTATTATGGTAAGTTTATTATGTTCATGAGGTACAGCCATTTTTTTTTTTTGAAGAAATTTTATACTACTTTTAAACTTTAAAATGAAGTCTGAATGTATTTCCAAACTGTGAATGTCTTAATCTACAGACATACAGGAAGAACGTGTATGGGTTTATGGATGAAATGGACCCCAAGGAACTGAAAATGCCGAACAGCGAAGGCTTCACTTACACCAACCTGCTGAAGCGTGACCGGAGGAGGTGGAATTATGCTGGTGAGAACACAATTCTATCAGAATATGTACATTCTTTAATTTTCTGCCTTAAATACATATATACCTGAAACCTTAGAATAATAACACATAGAAACCTAGTCCGCGCGCCCTTTTGAAGCACTTTAAATGGTGAGTCCGCTACGCGCTGTCGAGAGCGACACACGTGTGTGCCGATCTCTCGCCGTACGTTTTTGTGACGTCACTTCGTCCGATGCAGGCGGCGCTCGCCTCGCATTCCGAGCGAAGTGACAATAACAGCCCTGCGTATTGAACGCCGAACGACCACGGTTGGCGCGCAAGCTAATTAATTTATTTATACGCACGCATCAGCGCCTTCGGATATCACGGGGTACACTACCGTTTTCGGCCCCCGGTCTGCCACCAGCGGCAAGCCCCGGTGGGCCGGTTCAGTGGGTATTTTGTGCCGAAAGGTGCTGATTGTGTTGCGCATCGAGAAGCTGCGTCCCAATGTTTGTTTATTTTAAACACTGAAGAACGAAGACGTCATCTGGAATGCCACTACCATCCGCACGCCGGGCAACCCGCCCGCAGCAACAAAATTCTGGCATCGTGAAGCGAATCTACGTCCGCTCCCGAGGCGCCGCAGTATCCGCGCTGAACCGTGTGGTTGCCGTGGACCAAGCTTCACTGACACGCCACCCCACACAGACATCACGGCACCCTCTCACTGAGCTGAGTGCTCGGCCGGGTACGCCGTCCAATACTGTGCTGACTCCGACGCCGGGAGCAGGGGAGGAATTTTTCCCTCTCGCCGAGCTCTCACTACCGAAGACCCCGCCTCCAGCCGGTCCGTTGGCCCGTAGCCCGCCCGTGCCTACGTCGACTACCGCGCCTACCGCCGCTTTAGAAGCCACACCACCTGCATCTGCCGTTATAGAGGGGACACAATCGATGCCGCAAAGGCCAAAAAAGGCGGCAATCCCCCCGCCGCGCTTCCCAGGTCCACAGACCACTGTCGCACCCGACCGTTTCCCATCCCCACCACAAATGGAGGAACGGAGGGTACTCTTTATAACACCACCCTTCAGCCAACAGGCGACAACAAAAGGGTCGCCCATGGAAGTCACGGGGCCCACTTATGCCACTGTCGCTGCTGCACCGGTCGCCGTATGTACCGCTGGCCCATCTAGCGATCGCGCTGCAGCGGCCACCCTTGTCACACCCACTGTCTCTGCCACTGCCTCCGCCGTTGGCAACAAGCAGCCGAACACCCGCTACCCGCCCTTAGTGGTCGAAGCACTCCCGGACTGGCCGACACATTTCCGGGAGCTTAAAAAACAACTTGGGCATGCACCAAACGGGCGACCTTTCGGAAAAGGAGTTCGCTTCATCCCAAAATCGGACCAGGAGTACCGCATCATCCAGCGGTACCTATACTCACTGGAGGCAAGTGAGAAGATCTCCTGGTTCTCATATTCCCTTCCCGCAGAACGTAGTCTAAAGGTAGCAATCCGTGGATTGCCAGTGAATACTCCATCAGAAGAGATCGAGGCTGAGCTCAAAGAACTCGGGTTTACACCGGAGTTCGTACGCCCCATTCGTGGCCGACAGGGCCGTCCCGGGTGTATATACTTCGCTCAACTGGCGCGCACTGCAAACCTTACGCCGGGCATCTATGAAGTAACAGAACTTCTATGCATGCCCGGCGTACACATAGAAGCATGGCGCGGGAAAAAAGGGCCCGCGCAGTGTCACAGGTGTCAACAGTTTCGACACTCATCACATAACTGCCACAGACCGTTCTCGTGTGTGCGATGCGGCGGAGCTCATACCGCCCGTGACTGCCCACGCCCTCTGGAGGAGCCCCCAACCTGTGCGAACTGCGGAGGAGCACACACCGCAAATAGTGCCGCCTACCCTGTATTTAAACAGGAAAGTCGGAACCGAAAGGCCGGCACCATTGCACGCACATCAGCAGCTGCACCGATTACAAAGAAGCCCACAACCGTTGAGGACGGCAATGCTCCCGTATCCCTCATGGCAGCTGCCAATCCACCGAAGGAGGAGCGTGCGCGCCGCAAGAGCCGCCGCAACAAGAAAGCCAAGACGCAAGCCGAACAGGCAAAGGCGCCCATTAACAATGCCCAGGAAGACGCCGTGGTCGCTGCCCCACCAGAGGGGACGAAGGCGAAGCGGACTGTACGACCGGAACCGGCCTCCAAGCCGGCCCCGGTTAACCTGGACCCTAGACTTACCAGTGTCATCGGTACCTTACAAAAGGTTCTGATGGCGCTATTGGAGAAACGGGATCCTGTCCCGCTGATCCTCGACTGCCTAGCAGAATTGTGTAAGTCTGGATCCGCGTAGGCTACACATACTATTCTGGAACGCCGACGGGATGTCACCAGAGAAGACCAGGCTATTGAAATTGCTGTTAGCTAAACGGCGAGTGGACATAGCCCTGCTCAGCGAAACCCACCTTAGACCAGTAGACCAATTTAAAATGGGTGGATACCATGTCTACCGGGAGGATCAGCGTTCGCCAAGAGGGACCGCTTATAGGGGATTAGCGGTCCTGGTCAAGAGGAAAGTCGTCCACCAAGTGCTGCCAGTACCGACATTGCAATCTGCTTACGCCTTGGGTGTAGAGGTCTGCATCGGAAGCCAGCCCACCCGTGTGTTTGCGTTCTACAGGCCACCGGGACAGCGTCTCGCAGTGGCTGATATGCACACCCTGCTGGAATCACCGCTACCCACTATAATTGCTGGAGACTTTAACGCGAAACACACGGCGTGGAACTCCAATTATACATGCCCGGAAGGCCGCCGCCTTCTAGATGATGCAGACCGAAACCAGTACCAGGTACTAGGACCAGAGGTCCCGACGCACTACCCGTACTGCGCAGCCCATACACCGGACGTCATAGATTTAGCCGTTATCCGCGGTATTGACGCGGCTGTATATCTTGACGTCCTGGACGACCACCTCATCTCAGACCATCAGCCGGTGTGCTTAACTCTGGATGACATCCCCCAAACGTTCCAGTTACCACCTCGATCACGCCAAGACTGGCGGGTCTTTGCTGATTACATGGCAGAGAACTCGCCTTCCTTCCCAGTGGAGACACTCGATGACGTCGAGAAGCTTGCAACGGACCTCAATGCGACTTTACAGACCGCACTTCGAGAGTCGAAACTCGATGACACCACCACAAGGAAGCCTTTCCAGCTCCCTGCCTACATCCTGGGGATGATCGAGAGGAAGAGGAAACTGCGTCGGCAGTGGCAGGTCGCCCGTTGTCCGACAATGAAGTCTCAGCTTAACGCTCTGGCTGCGAAGATCTCTGCCGCACTTGCAACTAACACGACAGAGTCCTGGCAACGCACCATTGAGCGAGCTAGTGATGACTGGTCGGGCATACACCGCCTGTGCCGCCAACTTTCTGGGAAACCAGCTCCGACTAGGCCCTTAATGGCCGGCGACGGAACCCCACGTTACCGTGCTGAGGACCGAGCGGAGATATTCGCTGATTTCCTGGAAGCGCAGTTCCAACCAAATCCTGCCCACAATATGCAGCACGTAGCAGAGGTCGAGAGGAAGCTCGAGTTATACTTCCAGCAGCCGATAGCTCCAACCGAAGATCCCGTCATCTTCTCCCCTGGACAAATCCAGCGGATGATTCGCCGGATGCCTCTCCGAAAAGCGCCCGGTCCAGACCGAGTTACTAACGAAGCCCTGCGACACCTACCTCCGCGAGCAATCGCGACGTTGACGCGCCTCTTCAATGGTATTCTCCGCACTGGACACTTTCCTACAACATGGCGACTTGGCAGAGTCATCATGCTGCCCAAGCCGGGTAAGAACATCCTTTTACCAGGAAGCTATCGCCCCATAACGCTCCTCTCGACAACTTCGAAGCTGTTCGAGAAACTGCTACTGCTGCACATGACGCCACATCTTCAGCCACGCGACGAACAGTTCGGATTTCGCGCCGAACACTCCACTACACACCAACTAGCAAGGGTACTGCACGATATAACGGTCGCGCGCAACAAGCGCGACCGGGTCGTAGCAGTCTTCCTGGACATGGAAAAGGCGTTCGACCGCGTCTGGCACGCCGGCCTGCTGTACAAGCTGTCCACATCTGCTACTCCCCGTCGAGTAGTTAAGATTGTGGCCACCTTTCTGCAAAACAGACGCTTTCAAGTGGCGGTTGAAAGCGCCCTATCCACAGAGCGACTGATCTGTGCCGGTGTGCCGCAGGGAAGTTGCCTATCACCTGTATGCTACTCCTGGTACACAGATGATATCCCCGTCACAGACGGCGTGAAGCTTGCGCTGTATGCTGACGACGCGGCCTACATGGCAATGTCGAAAAATGCTGCCCACGCAGCAACCACCTTGCAGCGCACACTGGATGCACTTCCCAGCTGGCTGAAGGACTGGAGACTGACGGTCAACGTGGCGAAAACTCAGGCGATCTCAATAGGGAGCGTAACCCTACCACAGCTGAAGCTCATGGGGCAGAATATTCAGTGGTCCGCGACGGTAAAATACCTCGGCGTGACCATCGACCGCACCCTCTCCATGAAGCCTCATGTGAACAACGTCGTTGCTCAGGTACGTGCTACACGCGCCCTTCTACGACCCGTTCTATCATCCCGACTGCCGCTCCGTGCAAAGCTTGGTGTGTACAAGGCGTACATTCGCACCCGACTGACCTACGGTGCCCCGGCCTGGTTCGCGCTTGTGTCCGAGACGAACCGACGTCGGCTGCGTGCGCAGCAGTCGCTCGCACTACGCACTCTCGCCAACGCCCCTCGCTTTGTGCGGAACAGAACGATCTCCAGGGACCTGCGCGTGGAGAGCCTGGATGATTTCGTGAGACGCCTGAGCACCAACCTGTTCGTGCGAGCTGACGGCTCACAAGCCCGTCACCTGCGTGAGCTCGCGCCCTACCATCGGCGACCGCCGGACAGGTATGGCCTGCCGAGAGACCTCGTCTCTGTGGCAACTCCTCCAGGACCATCCCCAACACCAACCGACCTGGTGCTGGCTGACGGGCGCTCCGGAGGGTCCGCATCCCTCGGAGCTCGACCTCGCTAAGCACAGGTCACTACAGTGGACAAAACCAGGGCGTTACTAGCAGGTCTGCCACTCCGTGGGGTCTACCCACTAAGGCACGATCTCGTTGTTTCGCCCACCCTCACCGGACTAATACCCCGGGACTACCATCATGGCCAGACAAGTCAGGCCAAACCCAGTGACCCGCCTGTAGTTGCAGACGGCGCGGAATACCACTTTAACAGGCCTTACGCCTGGATAAGTTACCCCGAGACCCTAGCTGGGGTCTGCGAGAAGAACCGCAAGAGACTTTAAATGGTGCCATATAGCACCAAACGCCCGCGTCGCAAATGTTTTGTTTCATTGCTCAGTGTTGCCCGAATATAAAAATATTTTCCCATTTTAACTGACTTTATTGCTCAGACTAATTAACTTTAGAACAGTTATATACGGTTTTTAATGTAGGTGTTTGTATGATTTAGCGATATTATATAATACCTATATAAACGAATTTTATTTTTACACTTGTTAAAATGATAACCGACAGAAGTATTACGTGTTGTTGTTAATAAAGAATAAAGAATATACATAAGATTTTTTTTCTTGATTGGATTACTTAAGTTACACAGTAAAATAAATAAATAATTGTATACAATCTTAAAAACCAAAAAAAATTTTTTTTTCACGTGTTGTTATTTTCCTTTATTCATTATAAAATTAAACATTCTCGTATTATAACAACTAAATTACCAGACCCATACTTTACCACACATAGCTTTTTATGTATTATTGCAAAAACAAACGATCATTTCCCTACTATCGGGAACTGGACCTTCACTGACAACATTACTCAAGTGTATGTGTGCGTGTCGCCGAGCGTAGGCACGTAAACGTCGTGCTGAGTGAATCGGTTCAGTGCTTCACTTTTGACACAGCGTTTGTATGTAGACTATCTTTCTATGTGTTATTATTCTAAGCCTGAAACCTATCTGGCGTCCAAAATGACATTGTTTACATTTAAAGTTAGCACCGCCTTGGCGACCGAAATATGGACGTCAGATGAATTTTAACACAAATTGGAAAGTCCTAGGATATATTATGGCCTATGACTCTCACAAATAATATGGCTTTGTATTGGTAAAAGAATTTTCAAAATCGGTTCATTAGATTTCTTGATAACCCACCACAACGTCACAAAGTACAAGCTATAATATTAGTATAGATAAAATAAATTATTGAATAGATTGCACATTTGGCGTAATGGCCACATCACTTCCTAATGCGCTGACTGTTTTGTGTTCAATCTCCGTGACAATACTTTATGTGATTCACTAATTGTTGTTATGAGCAACAGTACCCAATGTTTGTTTCCGTTTTATCAACATCATCAGCATCAACACCTTTAAACTATCCATTGATTTTCTTTTTCTTAGCAGCTCTCCGATGCTGTTCTCCGTGGTTTGTGTGGATACCCACGGGATATAGGTGGTGTCATTCCGTATTCTTAATGCGTCACTTCACGGACATATATATTATACACATATATATATGTATATGTTCCGTTATATATATGTTCGTAAAGTCCCTCGCGACACAATATTGGCGAATATTAGAAAAAATTATATGTACCTTTACAGACGCTGATCAAAACGATGCATTGAACAGAACCGAGTTCGCCGCGTTCCTTCACCCTGAGGATCACTCCTCCATGAGGAACGTAGTCGTGCTCGAGACCATGGAAGACATCGATAAAGATCAGGTAAGCTAACGAGTTCATTAACCACCCATAATGTCCCACTGCTGGGCTCGGGTCCCCTCCCAGAAGAGGGTTAAGGCCATACGTCCCAACGCTGGCCGAGTGCGGGTTGGGGATTAAGTAATGAGTTGTTTTTGCTTTATTTGTAGGCTTCATATCTTTCCCAGGTCTTCTCAGGCTAAATTTCATTACATGTTTTACTTGGTTTTATGGAAATCAAATGTATGTTTAGCTAATAATTAAGAACTATGTATGCCTGAAAAGGAAATTTAATAATTGCCAAGTCTTTATATTTAAGTAAAAATATTAAACAAGCAGAGAATAAAATTAAAGCCACTTGGAACATGATTAATGCTGAATCTGGGCGGGTCAAGCCACGTGAACATAATTTTGAATTAAGTATTGGTGATATAACTGTAACTGACAATTTAGACCTGGCGCAAACATTTAATAATTTCTTTGCTGATATACCTAAAAATGCAACCAGCTCCCTAAGATCATGTCCGGTTGTTGCTCAATCACTTATGAGAAGCAGTGTGAAAGAGTGTACTGTACCATTCAGTTTTAATTTTATAAACCCCACTGACATAATAAAAATATTTAAGTCAATTAATTGCAAAAAGACAGCAGATTTATGGGGTATTTCTGTTAAATTAATTAATGGCATTATTATTAAGATAGCACCACATTTAGCAACAATATTTAATCGATGTGTTGATACCGGTGTGTTTCCTGATTTGATGAAACACAGTAAAGTAATTCCTTTGTTTAAAGCCGGTTCAAAAAGCGACCCTAGTAATTTTAGACCTATTTCTATTTTACCAGCTATTAGTAAAATCTTTGAAAAAGCCATACTAATGCAATTAGAAACACATTTTAATTCTAATAATCTACTGCATAGTGAACAATATGGATTCACAAAGGGTCGCTCAACAGTAGACGCAGGCTCTAAACTACATAAACATATATATAGTGCCTGGGAAAACTCGCAGGACGCCATTGGTGTTTTCTGCGATCTCTCAAAAGCATTTGATTGTGTGATGCATAGTACACTTCTGCTGAAACTTAGGCATTATGGCATAACAGGTACAGCGCTTAATCTTGTTGCTTCTTATCTTAGTGAGCGAATACAGTATGTTGATATTAATGGAATAAGGTCCTCCGGATCACCAGTGATGGGCGTGCCACAAGGCTCAATTCTGGGTCCTTTTTTATTTTTGGTGTATATAAACGATTTGCCATTTTTTACTAGTAAGTTATGCGATATTGTTCTATTTGCTGATGACACTTCTCTTATATTCAAAACCAATCGCAAAAACGATTACTCTGACGAAGTAAATAGGTCCCTCGCATTAGTCCTTGACTGGTTTACATCAAATAACTTGCTTTTGAATTCTAAAAAAACCAAATGTATTAAGTTTAGTTTGCCAAATGTAAGGAATATCAGTACAAATCTAGTTTTAAACAATGAAGTTATTAATTTTGTTGATTCAACGGTTTTTTTGGGAATTACTTTAGATAGTAAGTTACAGTGGGGCGCCCAAATATCGTGTCTCGCAGGGAAACTCAGTTCTGCAGCGTATGCTGTCAGCAAAGTCAGACAGCTTACGGATGTGGAAACAGCAAGGCTAGTATATTTCGGTTATTTCCACAGCGTCATGTCGTATGGCATTCTGCTATGGGGCAAGGCAGCTGATATTCAAACAATTTTCATTCTCCAAAAACGTGCAGTGCGTGCGATTTACAAACTAGGTGCACGAGTTTCCCTTAGAGAAAAGTTTAAAGAGATAGGCATTATGACAGTTGCATCACAATATATATTTGCAAACATTATGTTTATAAAACAAAATATGCATTTATATCACAGGAATAGTAACGTTCACTCGGTGAACACGAGACATAGGCATAAATTAGTAGGTCAATATCATAGGCTACATAAAACGCATAATTCATTTATGGGTCTTTCCGTGCGTTTTTTTAATAGGTTACCAGCTAGTGTTATGAGTCTATCAGTGGAAAAGTTTAAAAATGTAGTCAAAACTTATCATAAACGTAAAGGTTATTATACAGTTGACGAATTTTTAAATGATAAAGAAAAATGGATTTGACTACTTGCTCCTTATCATTTTATTCTACTCATGTGAATGTTGTTATCACATTGTTTAAGAGCATGATTTTACTTTTGTAAGTAAAGATTCTACGTGACTAATAAAGGCCATTCTTCTCATTCTTTTGATCTTATAATTAATATTTTACATTTAATCTTTCGTTACCAGTAATTTGGCCAATATTTGAGCACATATAGTTTTTACCTTTGTTGTAAGTAGATGCTCCTACTATGTTGTACCCACTGAGGCTGTTGTTTTTTTTTTTTTTTTTTTTTAAATTAGCATAAGTTCTAATTTTTAATCACTATAATTTGCATCAGTCCTCTAACATGGTGTATAGTATATTAGTGGCAGCACCTTACCCCCATATCAGGTTTATAAACATTAAAACTATGTAAACATTGGCGATTTGAAAGGAGTGGCCGCGAGTTTTTATTGCCATGTTCTTTTCTCCGGCTCTACCTATTGTTTGCGAACATGGCATAAATGTACATGTAGAATCTTGACCTGTCACAAGAGATGTATTGCATCCTAAGTGAATAAAGAATTTTGAATTTGAATTTGAAATTTGAAAATAGCTATGAAAAGAAAAACTTAAGTAATATTTTTTTTGTTATAATTGAAACTTTTTAAACTTTTCCTGCAAATGTTTAGTGCACCTGAAGTGTAAACAGTATTTCTTTAGCTAACTCTAAAACTCTTAATATTTTTTTTATTTATCGTTGACTGCCGGGATATTTGAGATCGGCTTGATCCCTTGGCGCTGCGTAGAGATGTAGCATCACTCTGCATCTTCTATCGCTTATAATACGGAGAGTGCTCCGAGGAATTATTCGAGTTGATCCCAGCCACTTTTTTCCGTCATCGTTCCACGCGACAGCATTTCCATCCCCATCACTTAGATGGTTGGCGGTCCACAACAGTGCGTTTTTCCCGAAATTTCCTGCCTCGCACATCTAAATTGTGGAATGAACTGTCGCCTCCGATGTTTCCGGACCGATACGACCTTCAAACCTACAAAAAAAGAGTGTACTCCCATCTTAAATTCTGGCAACGCACCTGCCACTTCTTCGGTGTTTCGGGTGTCCATGGGCGGCGGCAATCACCTACCATCAAGTGATCCGTTAGCTCGTTTGCCTGCCTAAGTGACTCTATTCTGCCTGATGGAATTATGAGTAGAATCCAACAGTAGTGATCATCACACTCATTATAATGCATGACATCAGACAATGCAGCATGGTGACTCACTCTGGCCTAGTGAGATGAATCTCTCTCACTCAGCAATGAATCACATCAGCTGAATACTATCAAATTGTTTAAATAAACAAAGAATCGAAAAGGTAATAAAAAGTCGTGTGGCACTCGGGGACTGCCGCGGTAAAGCTATTGCATAGCATTTTTATCAACTTATGCAATTATAACTATTTATTTATTTAATATTTATGCAGTAATTGTTTTTATTGATATTAATTCAAGTTTACGCAACAATATACACTGTGTTTTTACCAACATACATTGTAACAATATTATTGTCAATGTCATCCTTGTCGCACTGCAGTTACAATCATATTCTCTATCCTTTTTTAGAGTGTTAGATTTTTTCGTTACGGAATTTCTTGACTCGGTCCCCGCGCTCAAAGCCCGCGATAAAAGCTATACAATAGTTTAAAATCTTACTAAAGCTTTTAGGATGTAATTTTAATGCATTGATAACGAACTATTGAATTATTGTTACAGGATGGCAAGGTATCTGTAGAAGAGTACATTGGGGATATGTACAAGCCTGAGGAGGGAGAGGACGAGGAGGAACCTGACTGGGTGAAACAGGAGAGGGAACAGTTCGCTGGATACAGGTTAGTTGTTAAGTACCAATATTGTGTCTTGTCAAAAAATATTTCGGACAAGCATTCGCACAATTCGAACTAGAATAGCAATTTGACGAAATTTTATACCATTAAGTTGGGTAACTAGCATACAACATGGATTCCAATTATTTTCAGTGTCAGTAAACACTTTAAACTTTGAATTCTTCACTAATGATGTTGGCTCTCGACTATTCTTAGCAAACGGATATAAGCCGCCGCGCCTGTATTTGATTAATGTAATGTCGGTCAATGGCGTCATTCTATTTATTGTAGCGATTCTGATCTGTTAGGTCTCTAGGTATATTAAACTCGCTATTGTCACATGAACAAAAAATATTATTCTATTCATACAAAGAATAAAATTAGTGTCTAAGTATATACGGTACTGACTTAAAAAAAGCAGTTTGTTCCGGGTAATATCTAGAACGACGGGACCATTTTGATAAGCCATTTTTTTTAGAAAGCTGATGACCCCAGGAGTAACTTAGGGTAATTTTTATAGACTAGCTACACTCCGCGGTGTTACTAACGATTTACAACAATAACCGCGGGTAACACCGCGGGATTGTGTGTAACAATAAAATAGGGATTTGTAATGTTGTGTATCCACTCATACGGTGGACGTCAAAAATGCGAATTTTAATAACTGTGCAAATACTAGATTAGTATTCAAAAAAAATTTATATAACTGTCGTCAACCTCGATTAGGACATCCGTGCTCCTTGATTTTAAAGTCTATTTTAGTCGACAATCTGATATTCTCGATTACCGGTTTTTGTTTACAATCGATCGATAATGAACAGGTCAACCCTATGGCATTGAATTTGTTTAGTCTATAGTACAAATTGTTTTGACAATCGTCGTCGCGCGTCAAGTGGTTGAAGTGGTCTCAAGTACTCAAGTGTCCGCGTATGTTTACGTAAACTTTTTATAAAGATATCGTATTGTTTACGTTTTGATGTAGTGTTTATCTTAATAAGTGTTTAGTGTTATAGTGTATAAAATAGTGTATATAGTGATAACAAGGTCGTTATTTTCATTATTTGGAAAAAAAAGTACGCCCGCTCACCGTTCAAGGTCAGTGATTTTAATTCATTATTATACACAATTTAGCTTTCTGTATCTAATTAAGTGTTTATAATTAGATAAAGAAAGCTAAATCGAATCGAAATGATTATTTCATTTATTATATTTATGCACGGATTTAGAGAAAATCAAATATCAAATAAATTTATAACCTAAAAATCCCCTCCATTCTGAATGTCATAAATCATTCCACAGTTATGCATAATTTGCATTTTTGACAGCCACAGTAGTGCAGAATACTGCATTGTACTAATCTAGTATTTTAACAGTTGAATGGGTATGTAATGTAGTGTATGTAATGTAATGTAGTGTATGTAATGTTATGTTGTGTATGTAATGTTATGTTGTGTATGTAATGTTATGTTGTGTATGTAATGTTTTATGACTCAGTTCGCACGTTTGTAATGGCACAGGTATAACAAGAATATTTTATAAATATTTACAGAGACACAAACAAAGACGGTTTCATGGACGAAACGGAGGTGAAGGACTGGATCGCTCCTCCAGAGTTCGACCACGCGGAGGCCGAGGCTCGTCACCTCGTGTTCGAGGCCGACACCGACGCCGACGAGAAGCTCACCAAGACTGAAATACTCGACAAATATGACCTCTTTGTCGGCTCGCAGGCTACGGACTTTGGTGAGGCACTCGCTCGACATGACGAGTTCTAGATATTTTTGTACCTACTATATTGTTTATTGGTGTTAGACTTCTAAGGGGCCGTCCATTAATCACGTGAGGCTTGAAAGGTGAAATCACAAAATATCACAAGGGACCGGGGGTATGTAGGTGTATGTGTCAGGGAGTTATTCATTCAATCGTTCTATGTGAATGAATGAGGTGTCATTGTGTTATTCATTCACTCGTTCACTATGAATGAATGAGAAGGAAGCATTGTGTCATCTCGAGAGTACCTGCGGATGACACAGTTCAGTCGATACACAGTTAGCAACGATAGCGAGTGGACGCGTGCGATATAACTACAGTATAGTATAAGATATTACGTGTATTTATTCCAGGCTACTTTTCAGATTTTCGAAGGTGAAAAAAAACCATCACGTGATTAATGGACGGTCCCTAATATGAGTGATGTTCTATGATTTCTTTATGAATATCAAATGTACCAGTACTAAGTATGAATATATTCGGGCCTGCAGCCCTGAGGCTGTTATGTAATGTTATAATATTTTTGAGTTTGCGAGAAAATTATAAACTCACCAGTTTGGCAATTATTTTTGTAATTTTTTTTATACTTTTTTTTTCAATTCTGGAATTTAATTTTTTTGATTAAAAATAATCAGAAGCTATAGTATTTAACAGCCAATAAACAATATTATTGAGTAGTACAAAAAGGTTAGCAATAAAAGAAATATGTGATAAATTTCGTGGCTGGTAACACTCGCAGCATTTAACATACCAGTAATTTTTCAGAGCAGTTATTTTTAAATTTTATTTTATATGTTATAAGGCAGTTTATTATCTTTTATAGATATTTTTTTTTTAAAAAACCTTTTCTTTAGTCGTTATGTAGAATCTCTTAGAATTTCAATTTGTAACTATTTTTAACATAGTATTAAGTTTCTAGTTTCTAACAATCAGACCAAAGTTATTATTTACATTAAAATATTGTCGAAAGCGTTATATTTTCAATCAAATTTTGTAACATTCTTTTCCTTAGATTGTTATTTAAAAACTGATTTCTCAATCGTTACCTATTGATCGGATGGGTATAAAAACAAAAAGATTGCTATTTTTTATTACTAAATGGATATAATAATTTCTTTACAACATACTAGCTTTTACGCGCGGCTCTCGCCGGGTGTATGTCGATAGCGCGGTAATAATTTAATAATATACAGCCTGTAAATGTGACTTTCTATTGGTAAAAGAATTTTCAAAATATGTTCAGTAAATCTATAAATTACAACGTCACAAACTTTACTTCTTTGTAATCCTTACTAATAAAGTACTAAGAAATTATAGTCTGTCTGTCGCGCTACAACTAAAAAACTACTGAACCATTTTAATTGAAATTTGCTACACAGATAGATTATAGATCCTGAGAAAGGATATGGGCTAATTTTTACCGTGATAACAGATATACACGCGGGCGAAGCCGCGGACGATAGCTAGTATAACATAAATGTAACTCTTTAGCTATGAGTCCATGCTTACCATACTACAAATATAAAATCAACTAAATTCGACCAAGCTTCTTCAGAGGAAGGCTATACATTTCTCGTTAAAATATATGTAGGTATATGGATTTATTTCCTTATTGATATTGTTTAGAAAACGCCTCATAATCAGAATTCTTCTTGTAATCATTCACTTCATGTAAACTGAAGACAGGTGATAAGTTCGGTAACGAATGAAGTATCAGTTTTGTATCTATTAGCATTTATTTCTTGTAACGATGTTGACGCAATCTCCAGTGTTGCCATAAATTATACGCGTCGGCATCGATCTTTATAAAAAAATGATTGGATTAACTACGGATAGGGGTCTTGTTGAGTTATTTGAAAGAGTAATGACAGTTTTAACTAACTAACTATACCTAAACCATTTCCTTACTAGGAACCCATTAAAGTAGGTAGCCCTTAAATTTTAAAGGAGACATTTAAGGAGACGTTGGTGAAAACTTCCAAAACAATTGTTATACTGAAATACCATTTCAATTCGAGATTCCTTTGACTTTCTAAAGTTTATTTGGATATTAAGTATGTCTGTAATTCTTATTTTAATTATAATTAATTAGTACTTAACATAACTACATTATTAAATTGTTAAAAACATTTTTATTGTTGGCAACACTAAATAAGTACAATAATCTAATAATATTATGATAATATCGCTTTTCTATTGAAATTAAATAATTTTTCAATTAAAATTTGTTTTCTTTTCACCTTGAATATATTGCTACTTAAAACTTATACTGTCTTCAATTATCAATTCAATATATCAATCAATATATCAATATATCAATCAATCAATAAATATATCAATTTAGGTAAAAATAATATTTTTAAGACAGGACAGAGAAAGAAAAAATGTGTTGAGGTAAGGAATTCAAGACAGACTGAAAATGAGACTCGCAGCTCGAAGACAATGTGCTGGCCTTGGAAGTCATCGTTTTAGACTAACCGATATACGTTCTCAAAGTAAACGGTTTGGCTCTTCCGCCCAGTGCCGAGCAGTTAAAACCTGGAACTCACACTTCTCAATATCATTATAATCCCGGGTCCTATAATCAGTGTAGTGTAGGTCACTAATAGTCACTATAACTCGTGCGAGCTAAGATGGCACCTGGCTCATAATAAAACCTGATGCCGTTCCCCCGCGTGACACCCCTCTGTCGCCTTATGAGTAGCGTTAGCATCACTATTACCGTTGCACGAATTTTTCATAATAATTGTAGTTTATTAGGTATTACCTAATATTATTTAAATCACTGCACGAAATTTATTTAATTAAAAATATCTTTAGATTCGTCGGGTCGTTCGAACCCATTTGTTTTAAAAAAGGTGACTCGATGAAAAAAACCAGCGTGACGACTGAGACGCAATAGTTTCAAATAAAAATTAAAAGGCTTATCATGACGATTTAAAACGGTATTTTATAAATATATTTCGCCAACTAATATCATTTAAAATGATATTAGATATTACCTAATATCATTTAAACCACTGCACGAAGAATGCATTCGGGTAAATAATGAATGAAGCCTGCTTCTTATTGGTATGCATGTGTATTTTCTTAACTCAGGTAGTAAATTAACGCTTAAGATAAAGTAGTATGTTATGAAAATTACTTAGCGCAAAACAAATGTTGTAATTTAATAAAAACTAATACACTATAAATATTTTTTATATTTTTTTATGCACTTCGTACTTTAAACAACTGTCATTTGAGTCAGGTGCCATCTTAACTCGCACGAGTTGTATGCTGCTTTGTCCACGCTTGCACTGAAGATCGTGACCACTGCTCATGTATTCTGCTCAATTTCCATCGGAGAGAGTAGTCATTTTTTCAGCTTATATTAGTGTAAAATAATTTTAACAAAAAAACGACTTCAAATAAAAAATACATCGACTACCCAAATCGCGAGAGGTGTGCCGTGCCTATGATATTTGAGGAGTTGAATTGATTTATCCAGATTCCTATTATGGGACCACATGGGCGGCACCAGCTTTCAAATAAAAAAGTTCTGATGTATCAAACAAAAAAATACAGTCAAATTGAGAATCTCCTACTTTTTTGAAGTCGGTTAAAAATAATTCATTGTTATTATTTATTATTATTAAAAATGATTATTAAACTCCTCGGAAACGGCTCGTCTGATTCTCATGAAAGTTTGTGTGCATATCGGTTAGGTCTGCGAATCGGTCAACATCTATTTTTCATAACTATGGAACATGAAACAGGAACTATGGTAATATATATTTTTTATTACACCATCGGAAAGTAGAGATTTCATCGAACAGAAAACATCGTAATTTTTTTAAAAAAGTTGTTATTTTGACGGGTGAATTTTTGATTGAAAATTATCTTAATTTTTTCGATATTATGTAAAAATTTAATTGAAAAAATATTTATTTCAAATCATAAATAAGTGTATTTGGGACATAAAAAGGTAAGTTTTCACTAAATTCCTTGAAAAAATTATTTTATTTGTAAAAGATAAAAATAAAAAACTAAAAACTAGATACTTTGAATTTTTCACATAAAATTTGAGGTTATGTGAAAAAAGTGTAAACGCAAAAGTTGTAGATCTTTCTATTACCTACAACTTTGACTTTTAACCGTTTTCATAGGATTTGTAGTTTTGCCGGAAATCGAGATAAACCGTTTTTTTACACTTAAAACCTTCCCCCCTACCCCTTCCCGACCTCAGACGCCCGTAAATTATTTTTCCTTCCATTTTTATAATATTCACCTCCTTTTCCAATGGGATCCAAATCACTTTTTATTATTTTAAGAGGCTTCTACCCTGGTCTAATTCCGCTTTCTGCCGTCGATATCTATAGAAATAAAAATAAATGAAATTAGTTTCTGTATATTATTTCAAATTACAAGTTTTGTCTGTTTGTTCCGGCTAATCTCTCGGAGCGATTTTGACTAGACTCATTAGCAGGTAACTGATGATGTAAGGAGGAACTAGGCTACTTTTATGACTAGCTTCTGCCATATTAATAATACCACAGGATGGGCTAGCGTGGGCAGGCGTGCGTTGGAATACAACCTGAAAAGAAGAGTGAGCAGATACCTCGGAACTAAGTTGAAACAATAACGTACACACTACATACAAATTAAATATCTGATTAGTACTAGAGAAGTTAAAAAAAACTTGTGTGTCTCGGGAAGCTCGACGTGAGTGGTAACTTATACTAATCTATTTAATCTAACAAGGAGACTACAAGGGTGTGGCGTCCTCAAATCGAACGGAGGTTCTGCGTATAGTTAGCACTTGGCGAGTGTATTCATATACTCAAACCATAGAGTTCTAAACCTAAAAAAATCTAGTTTGAAAAAAAAACAATGTAAAACTCAAATTTTTGTCTCTCAAAAAAAACATGCAGTATAAACTGATCAATCAAAGGATTATTTTACTCCAAAACAAAGAATTAGTTTCTAATTTCACTTGCTAGATTTGTAGTCGAATCTATCAAGCACTTGACATTTTTTTTTAAATATTTAACTCTACTCTAAATATGTGACTCTACTCTGCCTGATGGAAAGCATGAGTAGAATCCAGGAGTAGGGGTCACCATCCGAATTGTGAGCATAAGCAATGCAGCATGGTGACCCATACCATGGCGGCCTGGTCGGATGTTTCTGCATTATTCTCCCGGCCTCTGGAAGCAGGGTGAATGATGCAGAAAGATTGGGCCTCCAGTCTCAAACTCACCAACGAAACACGACTAAGTAAGAGTACTGTCATTATTAGGACAGTCTTCTGTGTGAGGGTAGTACTGCCCCGGTCGAGCCGGCCCATTCGTGCTGAAATCAGCCTGGCTCTACTACCTATTTAGAATTTATACTTTACATTTTTTTAGTGTCATTTATTGAAGTGAGTATTGTATTGAATTGAATACAATACTTGTACAATGTGAGTATTGAAATGTGTATGTTGTATGTATATGTGTATGCATTTATTTATTTAACTATATTAGTATAACTATAATCAATTTCTCTTTTATTATCTACTTTTATCTCATTAGTTAATTTTCTTTTACTTTTTATTACTATTTTTCTCCTCGTACCAAAACTACCCATGAAACTCGTAATAAACACAGTAATTTTTCTCCATCCTAAGGTTGCCTTTTTTTTTTTTTTTCTTTTTTTTCTGTGCCTAAATCCTCCCGGATACCACCAGTTGGTGGTTATGTCGGACTTGAACCGACCAAAACCGCACGCCGTCTCAAGGTACCAATGACCGGGGAATCAGGTGATCCTAAGGTTGCCTGGAAGAAATTGCTTTTTAGCAATACGGCGGCCATTGGTACATGGTCAATTTGTTTATTATTGTGTTATTTTATGTGTATTGTATTTACTAGTGTACAATAAAGTCTCATCTATTCTATTTTAATTTGTCTTTTTTTTATTAATTTTAAGTGCTTTATCGCGCGTTTTTAGGGAAGGAAGGAGTCGGATAATGAAATTAATGAAAACCGTAACAGACATTTGTGCATTAATGAGTAAATACTAAAACAGTGGAGTGGTACCATGCTTCAACTAGTCGAAAATTTCATCAAGCGTAGGCACGCTGTGCCGTGGGCTATTAATTAATTGATCGGCATGCATGACGAAACCAGCCAATCGTGAGGCACGGGATTTTTAACCCCCAGAGTAGAACGAGAGTCACTTCAAGCTTTTGTACACTCCGCTTTTAGTTAGTGCATATCGGTATTATTATACATATATCTGATATCGTAAAATTTAAAATACAACATTAAAATCTATCTCGCTGTATTGTAAACTATCGAAAGCTTGTGAACCATAATGTACTGCTTACAAATAAGCGCATTATTTCCTATTTTCATCTATAACAGATTTTAAAAGTCCGCTGTTGGAAATATCATCAACAACCCATAACGTCCCACTGCTGGGCTCGGGTCTCCTCTCAAGAGAGGGTTAAGGGTTGGAAATATACGTCTTCCTAAAAACTTAACTTAAACTAGTTATGGTATACCGTATACCACGCTGTCTGAACGGGTTGTACTACTATCTCAAGTTTTCCTGTTCTTTACAGTGCCATTGAACTGAATATTTTACAGAACTCAATAGACTGAGAAATAATTTACCAACTAAATTTTGGTCGGACAGCCGGGTGGGTATTCTAAAGGTAATTTTCATGTGTATACACTCGTAATTAATTGCATACAGTCACGTCAGAGTCACGCTTATATCCCAGAAGGGTAAGCAGAGACGATTGATCTCCATTTACTACGGTCCTGACACATCTCTAATGCTTTGTCCACATTCATTACAGGCTGCATGCATGCTTGTCGGTAACTTGTATCAAAATGAATTAGGTACCTATATCAAATATTTTGTTCTTCGTCAGAAATGTAGTTTACCATCAACATACTCGCACATAGCACTAGAATGTGCAAATATTCTGCCCAAAATTTTTAACGAGCTGCCGGATGAGATTGTTTGTGCATACATCGCAAGCCAAACTCACCTGAATAACTTCCAACAATATTGAAAATAACTTCCTGATACAGGTGGAGTATAGATATATCCTGGAATAGATTGTGATGTTGGTTGTTGATAACACCCTTCTCTCATAAAAACCTCCACGGTTAAAACGAGTGGTTGTAATTATCATTTCATTATGTATACTGTAATACTTTGTTCTTAAAAAAATATCTGTCGAAGAATGTACTTTCAGGCTAGCTACCTACATTTCTGATAAAGTTGTTCAAATCATTATTTCTGTAAATCAGAACCACTCTTATCGATAAGAGACTTTATATTTTATTTAAATGCTACAGGTGTCTAATAACCAAAGAGCTGAGATGAAGATTACAGGATCTTATTACGAAATTATGCGCAATCACCTGACACCCAATAGGGTTAAGTTTAAATGTGAGGGACCGCGAGAACCTAAACCCAATTGTCTCTGAATGGGTAATAATCACGCTAATATAAATTCATTTGTTTTAATACTACTAGCCAAACAAACTCGTATTGTGTGTAGAGCTAATTAACTAAATTGCCACAATTATAATACATTATCAATATTATCGGATGCTTTATTTTATTAGCTTATTGGATAGTTGAGTAAATAGTGTTATACTTATTAGAATATTGAAATGTGGACATAAATATCATTTTAAATTGTCGGAATTTCGAAATATTATTTTTGTAATTTGAAAGTGAATTTGTGATTTTTGTTTTATAATAATGTCAATTCCCGTATGAGAAGAATATTACATTTATTGTGTGTCATGGGGAACTTTACAAACATAAATGAAACGGACAAAAAGAACATCCAGACTCAGAACAACAATTTATAGATCACACTAAGTGTGGTTCCATGTAGTTTTTGATCCACGACACCTTTTTTCTTTACACGGGGAATGCTTTTCGCACCATACCCTTCGTGGGGTAAAGGAAGGAAGGAAGGCGTGTGTGGGACTTCCGGTCTACCAACTAATCGGCGGCCACGACACCTAGCACAGTAGAAAGCGGCATGGCGACGTCAATAACCACTAGGCCAACCGTGCAATCAAATTAATGATAATACGAGTATAGAAAGATTTGAGCTCTATGTACTGACTACACGATGGCAGCCTTCCTGCCTTTTTACACGCTTTTTATTAGCGTCACCTTTATGTTTGTTTGTTTGTAACCGACTCCTTTGGGTGCGATTTTGACTCACTTTAAACGGCCAGATTTCGTTCAAACTTTTTAGATTTATCGAGGACCAATGATGATACACTAATTTGAAAAAAAAAACTAAAAAAATACTGAAAAGTAGAAAATAATTTTAATGTAACAAAGCGTGGGGTGCTTTCTGAAAATATTTTTACGTTAAAACTATTTTCTACTTTTTAGTTTAAAAGCGTGTTTGTTTAGTTAATTCAAAAATATTTTTTTCTATTGTGTTGAATTTTAAAGGTTCAATTTCCACATGGGGTGTTCATCACAATGTGTGCAAAGTCTATTACAACACCACCTTTTTTTTCCTTTTCTTTAGTCTGAATGCACTGCAAGCTTGCAAACGAATGTCCAAAAAAGTAATATGTATAATGTATTGGTGATGGTTATGTACATATTTGAATATATCTTATTGGGACTTCTGAGACTTAAATATTAATGTCACTTGTCCCAACAAAGATGAAAAATCTCACTTTTCCCATCATGGGACAACTGAATCGTACAAGTGGGAAATACTCGATTTGTTTTATTTCTCCATAACTTTTGAGACATACGGATCTCGTTTAGAAAATTCTCCTATCACCTATATAATTTTTAAGAAATAACTTATTTTTCAATCAACCGCAAAGATACATATTTAGGATGATGGGACATTTATCAGTAACGATATCCAGATCAGATTTTGTTTTTCAGGTCAGTCAGCTGCATAAATAAACTATTTGTTCAAGCTGAGTTTTAGAGAAATCTTTAGAATAAGGTAACTAGCTACCCTTTCTTGTTTCTTACTAACTTAATTTTTGACTGCCTCGTTGACGCAGTAGTTAGCGAATGCGGCTGCTAATCAAGAGGTCTCGAGTTCAATTCCCTGGTCGGACATAATCTTTGTGTGATTCGCATTTTTTGTGATTTATAACTATAAACATCTAATCGCTACTAGTAATATTAATGCTAAAGTAACTCCACCTGTCTGTCTTACTTCGACTGCCTTGTTGGTGTAGTGGTTAGCGTACGCGGCTGCTGAGCAACAGGCCTCGGATTCGATTCCCGGGTCGGAACAAATATTTGTGTGATCCACATATATTTGTTTCGGAGTTTGGGTGTTTTCTATGTATAATATGTATGTATTTACAAAAAAAAAGTATGTTTATGTAAGTCTGCTTAGTTTGGGACTAGATGGCGTTGTGTGTAAGATGTCCAAATATATATTATATACCAAAATTCTTACCCACGAGCTCGATTGCAAGGTAACTTCTTTTACAAATCTAACTCATTATTTTCCTACCAAAAACGTCAAGAAGATAGAAACGTCAAAAAATAAAGGTGTACCACAATTATTTATTTTACAAATGTAAATTACAAATACTGAAAATTTACGAATACATTGCCAATATTGCGACGCATATTTTCGCTACAACATAAAACCAACCGCGCTCTCCTTACATATTTTTGCATACTTATATTGTGACAGTAATACTTCGGTTCATATAAGATGGCGAATTTGTATGATAATTTTCATTTTGCATTCACTCCAGTTGTTCTTCTTCGCGGTATGTTTTGGATGGTGCTCTAGGGAAATTCAGCGGTTTTGTCGCGACCGTTCACCACAGATACAATATGTTTACTAGAAAGGACAATTTTATCGCCGTACCACACACGGCAATAGCGGCTAACGGCGGATGCGGTTTGCTGAACGTACATATGTAACCCTCAAATGAGTGTTCGGTCAAACCTCTAAAAATCTTTTTATGGCCTGAGTTTGTTTAATGTGTCGGTAGGCTTACCTGTTGTCGACCCTCTAATCGAGTTTGTAATCAAATGCAATATTGGTTTAGTTTAATAGTGTTACATAAATTAGGTGTAAAAGAATGTTGTAGTATGAGTTTTAAGTTTAGTTTTAGTATTTTCTAATTACAATTAGAGAATACGTATGTCTCAGTCAATTAGTCGGAATTCTCTACTTACCTTTAAAATTACTTTTTAAAGTGTAAAGATTTGTATAAAAGTTTGTAAATGTTTCCGTTTCATATTTAAAGTTTGGTTCATTGCGATAGATATAAACTTATTTAACCTACATAAATTAGAACTTCTAAATCTCAATCACATTTTTAATTGTTTGACAGATTATCTAACATCGTTCTAATGTCACATCCAGTTAGTTACAATTTCGGTATCATATAGAGTAATTGTCATCTCGCCGGCTGTTCTTCGTATCAATAGCAGTATATATGAGCGGCTTAACTAGACAAGCCTGTCGAAGATGCCCTGCGAGGGTACGTGTTGATACGTTTCCTGGTAAAGTATTATTTGTACTGGGATGTACGACACTTCGGAGTAATATTTTCCGACCCACGAATGTAAGGAATAGGGCTGTTTTCTTATTGTTTGCTCAGTTTCTGTTACATCATTCATTCAGCTGCTTCTGATAAAAGACCCGCAAATATTGGCTTATCCAGATATTATATGACTGTATCACTTTGTTAAATTCGAACCGATTTTCCGTTCATGTGCGGTTTTTCATTAAAATTGATTGATTAACGAAGTTTGATAACTTAATTAGAAAGTTGTTTTGTTACATACCATCTGCTTAATGCTTTAACTTACCGTGGAATGAGATAATAATTATGGTTTTAATTTTTTCTTTTAATTGTTTAATTATGAAGATTTTGCTACTACAAGGAAAGTGTAGTTTATGTCGGCAATCGTCTTTTTTATGTCGCGGGGATTTTAGAAACATACATGAAACGAACACAAAGAACACCCAGACCCAGACATTAGGGATTTAAACCTAAGACGGTGTAGAAAGCGGTGTGGCGACCTCTTAAACCACTAGGCCAACCGTGCAGTCATTGAAAAATTGAAAAAAGTGACTATGTTAAGATAGAATCCAAGAAGCAGAATCAGAATCCAAGAATAGTAGTTACCATTCTCATTGTAGAATGCAGACAATACCACAATGCAAAATGGTGTCCCGTACTATGGCGGCGTATTGAGATGCTTCTGTATCATTAGCCTTTCGGTCTCACACTCACCAACGAAACAGGATAGCACAAATACTGTCATTTCAGGTATGTCTCCAGTGAAACAAATATAAACGTTTCCAAGAAAAACCAAATTCAAAAATTTATTCATTCAATCTTCCGAAAAAGTGTCTCGTTTAACTATTCTCTGAAAACACCACAATGTTCTAAAACACATCATATAATTATAAACGCATTACAGAGACAAAAATGGCTTATATATTAATAAAACATAAAGAACGTCCCGTCAGCTAACGAAATCACTTGAGCAACAAAAGTTTGGTGTAAGTTTTAATTCCACCGAGCATACTTAAGTAAACAGCTGTAGAAAGTACGTAAAACTTGTCGGGGGCAAGGGCGACCAGATATTATGTATGTCAAACAACATCCGCCGCGGGACCGTAGACGACGCTCAAGTTTTCACAATTTTTGGGCTTAATCTCACAAAGAGGAAAAGTTTAGAACTCATTAGAGCGAGAGGAGGGTACGGAACACCTCTCGCGACAAATTAAATTTAATTTGACCGTAATCAAGACGTTTTTCTATGATCCCGAGATGAGCGAACCCTGATTTGGGATTCTGAGGGTTACTCTGTTTGTCAGATGGTCAAATGCTGCCAATTAGACTTGCGTTCGTTAACAACTTGATCCTAATTTGCGATTGAATTACTTTTACTTGATTTTAAAGTTTTCTCTTGTATTTCATTTTATGTACTTTCGTAATGTACTGTATTTTGATTTTGCAAACCTTAAAAGTATATGTAGTAATTTGATTCTAAAGTTAGCTATTTATTATTAAATATTAAAGTGTGTTGTCATATTTCACATCTTAACTATGCTGCATAGAGCAACACGGTAGGGCCTTACGCAGGTGTTTCTTATCTTTTCAGGTGTTAACTTATCGTTAACAACTTGATCCTAATTTGTGATTGAATTACTTTTACTTGATTTTAAAGTTTTCTCTTGTATTTCATTTTATGTACTTTCGTAATGTACTGTATTTTGATTTTGCAAACCTTAAAAGTTATGTAGAATTTAATTCTAAAGTTAGCTGTTTATTATTAATTATTAAAGTGTGTTGTCATATTTCACATCTTAACTATGCTGCATAGAGCAACACGGTAGGGCCTTACGCAGGTGTTTCCTTCGCCAAAGCAAAAGCTAAAGTGGGCAAATGCATTACACTGTTTATGACACAAAATGTATTTATGTGTGTGTGAAAATTAAGAATATTCCTATTAGAATGTTCTTGTGAATTATGGTGTGTGACTTCAAAGTGATAGGATATTGCTTTGTGTGTGAATTTAATCTAATATATGTATATAAAAAGTATAAATTACAGAGTATTTTGTTTCGGAAGAAAATATGCCGTGGCCACTCCCTTCCAATCCGTAAGCCCGTTTTACTCAACGCTATTCTATTATTTAACAGGCTTGTTTGTTTACAACCAATTTTGAAAACGTGTTTTCCATTAATTTGAATGCAATATAAAATTGATATTTTTATATTGTAGGAAGAAAATAAAAAACCTACCATTACGAATTTTTTCAGTCGTTTACCTTTAGAGGGACGTTTGAACGAGGACGGACGGACGGACCTGACGAAACTATAAAGGTTCCGAGTTATGAACTTCGGAACCCTAAAAATGTCAAAACATTCCTTTCAGTTTGCAGATTTTGAAGCAACTTGCCTGATTAAATCTCATGAATAACCTTGACTGGTTTGAAACTGCTACTGAAGTTTATTTGATTGGAATTAACCTGTGATGATTGTAAATAAGTATTTGTAGTTGCAGATTTCTAATTGCAGATAAATTGTGTAACTATGTTTTCTTCATAAAATAATTAATAATACGATTATTGTAGATCAAAAAAAAAAATCTTTGAATATTCCCTACTATTGTCTTATAATTCCAGACATAAAATAGTTATAATATTTTACACCCAAGTTTCAAGAACTAACTTAGGTCAAAAATCACCCTTAAACAATTTAATAATACCCAAACTCATGATTCAGACAGCTACATCTTAAGCCAGTCGTTTCATATATTACACACATATATCTGAAAGAACAAAAATATTACATGTAGAAACAAATGTAAACTAAGTCTAAGTAAGTCGGTCTATTTTTAAATGTAGACCACTGTTCTTACATTACAGTAAATGCTAAGTACATCGTACTTTTTTTTAAGAGAACTCCCGCATTTGGAATATATTCCTGTGTCGCAGGGGACTTTACAAACATACAAGAATACTCAAACTCAAAATAACAATTTGTGGAGTTAAAAAGTAGTAACAAGAGTTGGCGCAGTAAAAAGCGGTGTTGACCGCTTAAACCACTAGGCCGTCTGTGTAATAATTGTAATGCACATTATGGTTACAAGAATTATATGTATGATGTAATAATACCTTATATAAATAAATAAATTAATTTTCTTTAATATTAGATTCTCGTAGGTATGGTTTACGGGCGTGTGCAGATTTGAATATGTCAAAAGAAAAAGTACCACAAAAGTTTACTAGCCCATTTTGTTCTTTGAGTGCTTTTTAAAAACCAACATTTATTATTACTATACACTTTCAGCACTCTAGTCTAGAAGCTTTTAAATTTGCAAAAAAACTTAGGCGTCCTCCCTAAATTGTGGCTTGTTGGTCTGATATTTAGTGACCTTGACAGCTAAGCCAGAGATAGTGGATTCCGTTACCGTCTAGAACAAATTTTATGTCATGAATACAAATGATGGGAGCATAAGGTTTCTTAAGAAAATACTATCAGTGAATAATTTGCTCCACAGACAACTAAACTAAGTATAGCGAACTTATGTCTTCATTTCACTTTTTCAACTGTCGGGGTTACCATTTATGGCGAACTTACGGGTCAAAACGAATGACAACCACGGTATACACTTTGGGAGCCATCTTTATTATTTAGGCACTGGCTTATACCTCTTAACCTTACCCACTAAGATATGGATATTGGATTGGTACCGACATACAGCTACATAATATATGCTAAAGCCCATCGCTACAATGCCTATAATCATGTCTTAACCTCAACGAGATAAACACTGTCCGAATTCTACGTGATCGGTAATAGACTCATATCTGAAATATGCTGAGATAGCTGACCAGGCTTATCTGTGAATAAATTGTATCACTTCGTATATGACGTAGGAATACATAGTGTTTTAATGGCACATAACATTTAAAAAAAAAACTGCGGTGTCGTATCAAACTAATGCATATATCAATTCATATTATACCATATTCTCTTAACTATGAAATATCTTATTTATTCAATTCAAAACAAGATTCTTTTAATCATAAAATGAACACAAGGTACGCAGCATAAATAAAGGACATAATTGAATGTTGTGACACCCTGCTGCCAACTTAATTATGCAATCTATTGGGCCGTACTGCGTGTGCACCTGACCGGACTCTATGCAAATGTAAATATTACTTTAACGTACAAACTAAACAAAATAATATGAGGTTATTGCAAGAGCAACGCTTTAGGGAGTAGCCATACGCGAAAACTTCATGATAGTGGAAAACTATATCGGATTAAGATGACTTTGTTAGTTCAGGAGTTATAGAGGCTAAAAGGCTTTTAAAATGCGCTTTCTTAGAAAACGTCATACAAAATTAACGCATTAATACGTAAACAAAACAATTATCTATTGGCTACGATTTTAAATCGACGTACCATTATGGGTGACTGAGGAACCCTTTCCTGTGCTGTGCGTGGCCTGACACTCACTTGGCCGATTTTTAGATGTAAGTACTAATAATACTCTCAAATGCATTATTGAAAAGCTGTTAATTTTAAATTACAAACCGACAATTCAATTTTATTTATTATATTTGTACAGATTTACCATACGATCGATACGATTTACCATAGAAGTACATACGTGACGTATTCTGTGAATTCGCTGGATTAGACATAAACCAGCCCTGGGACTAAGCTAAGAAAAAAACTATCGACTAAAAAGGTGGAGCTTTTTCTATACAAATTTCTGTCACGATAATAAAAAAGATGCTGTTTATATTTCACATTGGGAATGCGGGTAGTTGGTGCACGCGGTTCCAACTTCGTTTTTACGGTCGCTGTAATAGCGATCCCTCGGAACTGGGCATATTTACTTTTATTGCGCTCTGGTTCTGCTCGTATTTTGTGGGCGTCACTACGATCCAACTGTGTCGAAATTAAATTTTAAAATCCCAGCAGAGATTTGCTTATTTGCTATTTAGTACTAAGTTTTTCACGAATCACAGAGCTTCCTTCCAATTTCAATATTAAAAAAATATACTTTCTGCTGCCCACACACTCCAATAGTAACTAAATTATGTATATAGAAACTCCATCTATGGGGCAAAAGCAGTAATAAAAGCCTGAACTAATCAGTAAGATATTTTGGGCAGTATAAATTGATTTCTTTTCTGCTTGAGCAATTGGTTCTGTGCAAAAATGGGTGTGTCATTCTTAACAACGTAAAATGAAGCTATAGAGTAACAAGAGTAAGGCCCTCAAAGGGAAGTCTAACCAGGCGAGGCGATCATCCAGACGGGTCGCAGCAAAATGATTATCGTTGGGAAGTTGTGTATATGCTAATCGGCTCGAGAATTCCTATATCGCGATACAGGATTAATTACTCCGTAATTTGTCGTATATTCAGTAGTTTGATATATTTTTGGTAGTCTGGTGTATTTTAGGCAGATGGCGCTGTAGTATTCACACTTTGATAATAAACTTAAATAATATTCAGCATGCATACTAGAACATTGCTACATGGCGTGTAATAACAACTCAGAACAAAACGATCGTATCCCAGTTGCAACAGGGTATTATTGTTTGAGAGGAATACACATACTCTGCATGAACGGAACAATCCAGACAGTGATGTACTCGCATCGATAAAATCTTTGCATTTCAAGTTACTATGACAATATTAACTTGGTTTGGCAGCCTCGTTGGTCTAGCGGTTATCGTATATGGCTGCCAATCATGAGGTTTCAGTGTGGATCAGGTCTTGTGTCAATTAAAAGTGCTATTGAGTTTTTCTTAAGGGTAATTGTAAATAGAAGCTCGGGGAATGGAAGTTTGGCTTATAAGTTTATCTCGGAGAGCGCGTCGGATGTGCGGAGATCAGAGGTCAGTCATTTCGTATAAAATTAGATATTCAGGTAAATTCTGTTGGCAACCCCAAAATAATTTTAATAACAAAGAAGACAACTTTGGGGATATAAATATCACTGTGACAGTCACATGGATTATTTCAGTTCCAACTAGATTCTGGGCAGGTTCTTTAGGTTTTAAGTTTTTTTATTAAATATGAATATAGTACTATGTATTAACACGTTAATGTTTACTATGAAAATACAAATATTTTGAGGTTTGACAAACACTTGCGAGGAAATATTTTGAAGTAGTAGAGCAATGAAAAAAGATAAAATAAATATATGATGTAATCACACATCTGACACACAACGCCATCTAGTCCCAAACTAAGCAGAGCTTTTATTATGGGTACTAGACAGCTGATATAATAACATAAACATCCCTTTTGTTTTGTAAACACGTACATAATATACATAGAAAACACCCACACTCCGAAACAAATACTTGCAGATCACACAAACTTTTGGTCCGACCCACGAATTTAACATAAGACCTCAAGTACAGAAGTTATAGTTTACGCATACTAGTGCAGATGAAACTAGAACTTCTAGCAACACTTAAAGCTTCTAGAACTTCTAGTTATTGTGTGTGCTTGAATCTAGCTTATTAATATCAACAACAACATTTAGTATCTGTAATGATAATATGATACACAAAGCCCTGGTAACGTCCACAACCAACTTAATAGATTATCACAACCCAAACTGACAGATACACTGTCATCCACTTAGTGTTGGAGAAACTAGCGAGTCTAATTATTGACTATTATTAGATTGTACAACAATGAC
Organism: Phragmatobia fuliginosa; assembly: GCA_932526445.1. NCBI lineage: Eukaryota > Metazoa > Arthropoda > Insecta > Lepidoptera > Erebidae > Phragmatobia > Phragmatobia fuliginosa. The sequence continues at coordinate 22,187,519 of OW052063.1, read as the reverse complement.
CCGACTTATACAATGGAGTCTGGACGGTTTTGTCAGATAATGACACGTCAGCACCGCTTTTACTATAATTGACTTGTTTCAGACACAATATTTAGATAAGAATTCTCGAGAATAAAGCTGAGTTTACATTACCGTTTCATCCACTCAATTGTAAGTGACTTTATCTTAGAAAGATGGTGATTGAGTGAGGCAGAGTTTAAAAGTCTGTTTAAATATTTTTTAAGTGCAGACCTGCCAATGCTCTCTACTCTCTCCCTACTCTACTCTGCCTGATGGAAAGCATGAGTTGAATCCAAGATTATGTGTCACTATTCTATTGCTATGTCGGCCTATTGAGATGCTTCTGATCATCAACGAAACTTACTTACTTACTTTGGTCATCTTTGTGAGGGAACTACCGCTCGGTCGGGGCGGCCGAGTATAGTATAGAGTGGCAAGCATATATCACAAGACAGCACTGAGCACTGCCCTACTCCATGCCTCACCCCCGCGCCACTCCGCTACTCGCCCCGGCGCATTATAAAAGAGCGAACGCATGAAGACCCGGCCTTTTTTCGCGCGGTATCATCAGCCCAGTTAGGTGCCTCCTTCATCTTGGAGGTATAATCGCTGAAGGAACTCCCTAGGACCACTCTCTGACTCTAATCTATGTCTCCTGTGCTCGCGAACTAAATTATTTTGTTAATTGTAACTTATCTTCGAAGTAACAAACAACCTTATAAATCTTTGTGACCGAGGTCTAATATCTCTCATTTTATGTCACCACATGGCCACCAAGCCTTTAACGTTACACATGTAACATAGATCCTTTGGTGGTCAATAACTATAACTCATAGGTCCCTGCAGCTGAAAAGACGCAAATGTGTAGCCTTCCTTTTTTTTCTACATTCACGCAATACCCTTTACCCCAAAACTAAGCAGTGGTAGTTTATTTATACTATCGTAAATATAAATATTGCAGGTCTTACTAAAAGCTGGTTCAAACGACTGGTGATTTGAACCCGAACCATCAAGCACAGCAGTCGCGAACGTTACCACTAGACCACCAAAGCAGTCGAACGTGAGTTTTTCATTATAAATTCAAAGTTTCTACCTTTTAAGATTTCCCATCTGAATAATTGGCAAATGTATTAGTGTGCGTCACATTAACCTAAGCCTAGAGTGTTCGCATGGCAAGCTTAGTATGGAACGAGATAAGAGATAATTCGATACGAGTAGATTAGTCGTGCGACACTAAATACAGATTATTCCGACGTCCAAACTCGGCGGGCGCAGGGTTAAGGCTGCCGATCCGGCCTATTATGTCTAATGTACATGTAATAGGATTGTGTGTAGTATACTAGGTTATATGACACATGTGTGAGTAATCTTACTCAAGTAATAATAATAGTAAAAACATTTTTGTAAAAACATTTTGATTTAAAAGAGTGTCCATGGAGTTTCTTGCCCGTTCTTCTCCATAGAGATCTACGCTAGGGAATGGGCAACTACAGTACTTTCACAGTTTTTATGTCTTGTGACTGGGACTGTAGCTACATTTTTGTTTCGACAATTCAAAAGTGCCTGTAACTGGCCTACTTGAAATAAATGCTTTGATTTTGATTTTAATTTTGAGTACAGATAGTACTGCATGAGCAAATAATTTTGAAGGTAAGTGGCACGGGGCGCATTAGTGTGTTTAGAACTTTTAACTAAACAAACGTCCCAGTTTGAATTAAAATTGACAGTTTGACCGCATTCTATATTTGAAATTTGAATTTTTAGTAACGCTTGCCTTCGATAGATGGCAGAGTTTAATTTAAATACGACTCGGTATTTATGGTCTGGAACAAATTATACAAGTCGTCGTCTCTCAAAAGTTGTTTTATTTGTATACTAGCTAAGTTCTGCGGTTTTATGTAAATCGCGAGTAACGCCGCGGAGCGAGGCTTGCATTGATTTACCACTAGCCGTAGATAGAGCGCGTCATACAAAAACAAGCCGAGAATTTGTCACCAACTAACTATACATTCCTTCATATCGGTATATCGATGTATTACAACCCGTCTAATACAATAGACATCTGGACGTTATATTATCTATAGCGGCGCGTAGTGCTCAGTAATTCATTCGGATTATACGGCTCGAGTGTTAGAATCGGTGACTTTCGGCTCCATTCGGTATGACGGGGACAAACTTCACCGTATTGAGGCGACAACGCGGCGTCTAGCCTTGTCACACACTGGGGGAAAGGAGTGCACGCGTCACTATTTGTGCACTACTTTTCCGTCCCATTTTTTGAGCGTTAATGATCGATCTACGGCTAGTGGTAAATCAATGGAGGCTTGTCTAAAACAAATTAGCCTAAGTTACTTCTCTTGACATCAGCTTTCTGCCAGTGAAACTAGCGTCAAAATCAGTCTAGCCGTTCCAGAGATTACCCGGCACAAACAGACAGACGGACAGACAGACAAACATTTAAAAAATAGCTTTTTTGTTGTAAGTTCCGTATAATGTACTTCCATATACACTTAGTATAAACGATTCATTTGATATTACATACGGACAATTCAATTTTATTTATTTATTTAAATTGCATAGCACTCGTGAATGTTGACGTTAACAGTCCCTTCATCATCATCATCAACAACAACCTTTAACAGTCCACTGCTGGACATAGGCCTCTCCTTTGAAAGGAGGATTTGGCCTACTATACCACGCTGGCTAGACGCGTTGGCAAAGGGTTTGTTTCAAGTTTTCCTTCTCTTGGCAGTGATGTTAGCTGCTTATTATGTTCCTTTAGTCGCCTCTTACGACACCCATGGAATGTATAGGGGTGGTGACACTTTGTATTCTTAATCCGTCACCACACGGACGACAGACAGACAGTCTCTTATAGGATCTGTTTGTTAATCTGTCTGGTATGAGTCTGTTTCTAAAAATGCGGTAAGGTAAAGGTTAGGTTCTATTTAAATCTATTACATACATCTGTGGACCTGTCGAAATCAGGTTTTATTAACTGATCACTTTTACGTCTGCTGTGCTTGAGGTCTAGGGTTACATTCCCGGGTTGGACCAAATGTTTGAATGACCTCCATACAAACAATTGCGAATGCATATAGCAGTCAGTTCTTTTTAGTGTTTTATGCTAGCGTAATGTGCTACACTCATAAACATAATATATTTATACTCTACCATAAACATACCCGTTTTATCTTTCAAAAAGAGAACAACATGAAACATTAAAAAAAACTGCCCTAAACGATGTCCATCCAGCCACTTCGTTATAAAATTAACTTTTTAAAACTTCACTCATTTAACGAAACTAACAAAAACAGAACTTCCAAACATGGCTGTACTCGCCTGTACAATTTTTTTTCGAAACAAGGACCAAGACCCACCGGGACGAAACAACTTACTGTTCACAATTGTATCCATGTACAGTCGCGAACAAAATTTTAAATGTTATTGCAGTGCATGTTACCCTTGTTATGTTTTTTGTATATTCAGTTTGCATTTGTGTTTCAGTTTCATTTTTAGCAGAAAAAGTAAAATATAATGTTGAATGTATCATTTACACAGCGAAAGTAGTGTGAAAAAGCTATAATTGTTTTATAATTGCCAGAATATGAACTAATACTTTAGCTCATCATAATAAAAATGGTTGTATAACTGCTTCGTTGGTCCAGTGGATAGGGTATGCGACTGCTAATCAAGAGGTCTCGGGTCCAAATCCCGGGTCGGGCTAAAAAGTGTTTTTGGGTTTTTCTTAGGAAATTCCTAATAGCAGCCCGCAGTTTGGAAGTTTGGCGGTGATTCACGCCCGTGCCTCGGAGAGCACGTACAGCCGTCGGTCCCGGTTGTCATGAACATATATGGCAATCGTTATTGGGAAGTCAGTGCCCTCAAATTTACCAACAACTAGTACAACATTCGAATTTAACTTCTCCCTTAGGGTTGCGGTGGTCCGATGCCAGTCGCTCCGTTTAAAAAACAGATATTCATGTAAAACTGGTTAAAAAAGTAGCCGACCCCAAATAATATTGGGAATAAGGCTAGGAAGAAGAATAAAAATGGTTGTACGAAAACAACCTTAGTTGCATAAAAACAAGAAACACTATTTCAGTTCAAATAACGATGAGTTTTTACAAAGTGGTAGTCATCATCAACAACCCATAACGACCCACTACTGGGCTCGGGTCTTCTCTCAGGAGAGGGTTAAGGCCATACAGAGGTAAGTACCTAACCTTTTTGTTATATGAGTCTGTCAAAGTGATTCTACTTTGCAATGGAAAGCATGAGTGATATATCTAAGGCTAAGTACACACGAAGCGTTTTTCTCCCGTGCCCGCTGCGGTTGCGGGCCCGCAGCTTCCGTAGAATGCAGATTTGTACTAAAAAAAACAAAGCACAACACACGACGCGTTTTACGCCCGCGGCGTGCGCGGTTGTTTGCGGCTCCCGCTGCACCGGCGGGCAACCTGTAGAACCGCGCGGGTCGCGGTCGCCCGCGCCCTCGGCGGGTTGCGCCCGCGCGCTCTTCGTTCGCTTGGCGGGCGACCGCATCGTGACATGTTTGTATACCTCGGCCGACGTATCTTGGCGAGGCTTTTAATTCTTCTGTAAAGTAAATATAATGCAACAGCTCGTTTCTGGTGTGTGTCCATGGCGGTCTGAACCTCAATTGAACATTACCGCATCTTGCAACCGCCTGTCTTGCGATCATTGCCCGCAAACGTGGCGGGCGAAGATCGAAACCGCGACGGCCGCGTAACCGCGCAAATAACCGGTTTCGTGTGTACAGAAATAAAACCGCAGTTCCACGACCGCAGCGGGCACGGGAGAAAAACGCTTCGTGTGTACTTAGCCTAAGAAAGTAGTGATGTTGATTATTGATATATTAGAAGAAAGTAAAAATAAAGTTTAGTAGCAAATATAATCATTTTATATTTTATATTCGTGTGGTGACGGATTAAGAATACAGAGTGTCACCACCCCTATTCATCCCGCGCGGCTGTCGTAAAAGGCGATTAAGGCTAAGTACACACGAAGCGTTTTTCTCCCGTGCCCGCTGCGGTTGCGGGCCCGCAGCTTCCGTAGAATGCAGATTTATATTAAAAAAAACAAAGCACAACACACGCCGCGTTTTACGCCCGCGGCGTGCGCGGTTGTTTGCGGCTCCCGCTGCACCGGCGGGCAACCTGTAGAACCGCGCGGGTCGCGGTCGCCCGCGCCCTCGGCGGGTTGCGCCCGTTCGCTTGGCGGGCGACCGCATCGTGACATGTTTGTATACCTCGGGATGTTTATATATTTGAATTAGTGGATGCACCCAAAACCTTCTGGTCTTTCTTTTTTTAATTCTTCTGTGAAGTAAATATATTGCAACAGCTCGTTTCTGGTGTGTGTCCATGGCGGTCTGAACCTCAACTGAACATTACCGCATCTTGCAACCGCCTGTCTTGCGATCATTGCCCGCAAACGTGGCGGGCGAAGATCGCAGCCGCGACGGCCGCGTAACCGCGCAAATAACCGGTTTCGTGTGTATAGAAAAAAAAACCGCAGTTCCACGACCGCAGCGGGCACGGGAGAAAAACGATTCGTGTGTACTTAGCCTAAGGGATAAATTAAGCTAGACAACATCAATGCAAAGAGAAGGAAAAATTGAAACCAACCCGTCTGGTCAGTGTGGTATAGTAGGCCAAAACCTCCTTTCAAAGGAGAGTTTTATGTCCAGCAGTGGGCTGTTAAAGGCTGTTGATCATGTTTTTTTTTTCTTTTTTTTAACGATAACTCCGACATTAGGAATTTAATCCTATATCACGGGGGACTTTACAAACATACATGAAACGAATCAAAAAACACCCAGACTCAGAACAACAATTTGTGAATACCACAAAGTGTTGTCCCACGTGGGATGTGAACCCACAACACTTGGCGAAGTAGAAAGCGGCGTGAAGACCGCTTAAACTACTAGGGCAACAGTGCTGTATTATTATTAAGCAAATATTATTAAGGATAGCATAATTGATTTAAACACAGTTGTGTTACAAACCTCTAGGTATTTAATCTAAACTAGATGCTAACTTTAAATTAGTGCCCAAACGTGGCCTGAAAACATTTAACTTTTGAGTTACAGCACTAAATTATTCTATAAGATAAATACGAAATACAAGCTGAAATAAATACAACAACATCTAATTATGCAAGCGCACGTGCTATTTATTAATTTATGTAACGAACTTGTATCTGCATTTATGCGATATTACTCGTTCCACTGGAACGCGTATTTTACAAGTTAAAAACAGTAGTGTAGGTATTCATTGTAGTTATACCTATACAGTAGTTATAAATATAAATAAATAAATATTTTGGGTTAAAGTCTGAAATTGCCGATTTGAACTGATAAGTAGAAATTCGTTTTCAGGGTTCCGTAGCCAAATGGCAAAATACGGAACCCTTATAGATTCGTCAAGTCTGTCTGTCTGTCTGTCTGTCCGTCCGTATGTCACAGCCAATTTTTTTCCGAAACTATAAGAGCTATACTGTTGAAATTTGGTCAGTCGATGTATTCTGTGAACCGCATTAAGATTTTTATATAAAAATAGAAAAAAAACAATACATTTTGGGGGTATATTACTTAACCCCATACTTGAAACTGAAACTCAAAACATTTTTTTTCATCAAACATATACGTGTGAGGTATCTATGGATAGGTGTTTAAAAATATGTTGAGGTTTCTAATATCATTTTTTTCTAAACTGAATAGTTTGCGCGAGAGACACTTCCAAAGTGGAAAAAAGTTCCCCCCCCCCTGTAACTTCTAAAATAAGAGAGTGATAAAACTAAAAAAAATATATGTTGTACATTGCCATGCAAACTACCAACGAAAATTGGTTTGAACGAGAGTAAGTAGTTTTTTTTAATACGTCATAAATCGTAAAACGCAATTTACCTTTCATTCAATCAATACACTAGTATAAAAACATCGATCAAAGTTACAACGAACTACAAAAACTTTTATATGATGCTACTTGCTGATACGGAACCCTTCATGGGCGAGTCCGACTCGCACTTGGCGGCTTTTTTTTTCATTTTATATATTTATTTATTCAAAATATCTACCATTATTATCTATACATTGCTGCCATCTAATAGGAAGGTCATTTATGTCTTTGCGATAGAACTCTAGTGATCTAGATTCTACAAACTGTGTGAAAGCATTTTGTACTGACTCCTGGGAAGACAACTTTTTATCAAGTAGAAAATTGTCCAATTCACGAAACAAATGGAGCAAGGCCTGCGAATACGGAGGGTGTCGAATGGTATCTAATTGCAGTTCCTGTAGAGTTCAAACGGTTTCTCGTGCTGTATGAGGTCTCGCGTTATCATGGAGCAGTAATGATGAAGATCGATTCATGAGTCGGGGCTGTTTCACTGCAAGTTTTGCTATCATAGTTCGGAGTTCGGCACAGTAGACATCTGACGTTATTGCTTGAACAGATCGGAGAAAGTTATAGTGAATAGCACCATGCCGACACCACCGTTACCATTACCTTTGTAATGTTTATTTACAATGGACATGAAAGTTCACTGTGACTGTAAGTAAACCTTAGAAAACAATATCTTTCTATTTCTACCAAGCTTTGCAGCGATGGTGTCAACAAATCGTCTCTGAAATAACATTTAATAATAACAGTCAATCTATCTATAATATTTATTAGATGCCTTAAAGACAGTTCACGACAGTTTTTATAAAGAGCTCGCCTCACAGCCGACGGGGATCACTCGCCCCAGTGGTCTGGCTAAGCCGCCATAATCTCTTTGGACAAATAGAACACTTTGTCTCTGTAATTACGAGCCAAATATTATTCCGACGATCTAAGGAAAATACTGTTCCAAATAGACTTTTGCCGATATTATGAAGTTCGCTGATATTGGTATTATAGAAAGTTGATTTAGATTTTGTTTTTCAGGGAAGGTTAAAAATAGATTGAGTATTAATTTGAATTATTTTGGATTTAGTTTTTAAGGTTGTTTACAACCTAGGTAGATTATTTTAAACCTATCATGTATATCTTTAAAAATAATACTCTCGCATAAGAAAAATACACCCTGTATCGCCGGGGGCTTTACATCAGACTCGGAACCAAAATTCATTGATTACACACAAGGTTGTCCGATGTGGAATTTGAATCAATAGAAAGTGGCGTGGCAACCGCCATTAGGACAACCGTGCAGTCAAAGATGTATCATGAAAATTCTTTTAGTGCATTCATTGAAAAATTACCCCCATTAATTTATTAGAAATCATACATCTTTGGGTAGTCTAGGCTATGTTTGGTGTTGTTTGTTGCCGAAATTGATCAAATGCAAGTAATATGTCAGAGAACAGAAACCACATACCTTGTCACACGAATATGCCTCATGTTTATTTCCTTCTCGTTGATATCTAGTCAAACTTAAACCCTTTGTTCCGTGATCCTAAATAAACAGTAGCTACTGGAAAATATACTTAAAACAGCTTGAAACAAAGATCAAGAATTTGGTCTTTTGTGTTTCGTTTATTGTTTTATTTAGTTGAGAAACAATTTACATTTATAAATGAACTCTTGTAGTACTAACTTGTGGATAATTTTACTGGCATGTATGTTTTCTTTTAATTATTGTTATTGTTGTTACTACAGTATTCTAGCTTGTTGTTCGCTGCTTGTTGGTTTGAAGTTAGTTTTAAAATATGTTTAGTTACTGTATCTTCTCTGTACAGTGACCGCTGTATTGTTAGAACTTTATACCTTCTAATAACTTTTAATTATAGCACACAAGAGTGTTGTTGATATTAAAAGTTACGACACGCGAAAGAACTAATTGTGATTTGCTTTCTTCGGACAAAACTGTTTGTATCCACGTGAGGATATAAAGAAACATATTTAGCAGCTATATTTTGATGATTGTAATATGGTCCCTTGGAAATTTTGAGTCTTGATAACCGTCATTTGGTCACTTTAGGGTTTAAATCGTTTGGTCTGGTGGTTTAAACGGTACCACGCCGCTCTCTACTGCGCTAAGTGTTCTGGGTTCAAATCCAGACAACACTTTGTGTGGTCCAGAAATAATTGATCTGAGACTGGGAGTTTTTTTGTGTCAGTTTCTTTAATGTTTGTAAGGTCTCCCGTGACACACGATGTATATTCCTATTGCGCTGGTTGTCTTTAAAAAGAAAAATAAATGTAATAGTTGGAAGTAAAGTACATTCTTAGATTTTAGTTTTATCACGTGACCTGATGACGTAACAGATTCCACCATAGTTTTATGAGATAACTTGTTGAAAACATTTTCGAATGGAATGTTAGTGGAAGAAACTTTATCTGTTCCTGAGAATGAGTCGGTCGATGAGACGGCGCTTTGGTGCAAAATGGCACACGTACATAGGTATGTTGACTGACCTGCTATTTTTTTTGTTTTATTTATGCCTACTGTTGGCGAACCAGCGCTTATTCATGACAGCAGCGCTGGGCCTGGAGCGGTGAACACGATTACCGACTCGAGCGCCTCCTTCCTCCGGTCACTAGGCCTTCAAACTTGCTAAGCTATGGACCGAATGTATTACTTTATTGTAAGTTGTTATCATTGAAATTATACAGATTTTAAACAGTCCGCTATAATATTTAAAGTCACGTGAATGCCTTTACAGTGGTCCTTCGTGATATTTCAAGCAGACCTACCAAATTGATTACTCTGTCTGATGCAAAGTATTAGTATAATCCAGGAATATTGGCCAAAATCCTTATTGTGAGTTTATACAATACAGTATGGTGACTCACACCATGGCTGCTTAGTCAGATGTTCAAGCCTTCGGAGGCCGGGAGAATGATGCAGAATAATTGGGTCTTCGGACCACACTCACCATCGAAAGACGACAGAACGAATGATGTCATTTAAGGTTGATCTTCGGTGTGAAGGTAGTACTGCCTGGTCGAGCCAGCTCATTCAAGCTGAAATCAGCGTAGCTCTACTAACTAGTAAAAATAATGTCATATTATATGCACCATCCACCATAGTATGTGTTCATGCAATACTTACAACTTAAGCGTCAAACGCCCATAGTCGTCCTTAAAGGTTTTGCCTTCTAATATTGTCTCCCTTAAAAAGGAGATTTTACCCTATCATACTACGCGGGCCAGACTGTTTTCTAACATTCTTCTTCTTCCTAACCTTTATTCCCAAGATTATTTGGGATCGACTACTAGCTCAACCGGTTTTACCTCAAAATCAATTTTTCCACGGAACTTCGAAGGTTGAACTAACTGTCCGTATATTTGAGGGCACTGACTTCCCAATTACGATTGCCATAGATGTTCATGACAACCGGTATTAACGGCTTAACTTGCTCTCAGAGGCACGGACGTGAATCACCGCCAAACTTTCGTTAATTTACACGTTGTTATTAAAAACTTCCTGTTAGAAAAACCCGACAACATTTTAGGACCGACCCGGGATGTCAACCCAATACTTCTTGATCAGCAGACCAATGAAGCAGTGAAACTGTTTTCTTATATAAACAACATAATTGTAACGATAATCATTCAGCACAAATTTGAAATCGTAAAGTTAAGTATGGTTAGAATCTGTAACTTCGTGTTATAGTAGTAAATATGTTAGATTGTCTTTCGTAAATCGCTGTTGTAACCCAGCACGAGTCGGTTGCCAATGAAATATGTATTATGTCGTGCGGGTCTCTGACAATGTCTAACAACGTCGGATACAGTGAGGGACATTTCCATTGTGCTGTAACGCAGCCCTGTGTTTATCCCGGTGACATATTCGACAAGCCGAATGCTGTTATACTATGCGTTTAATTAAAACTGTATGTTGCGATTCACGATTTTCATCGTGGGAGCAGTAGAATATTCTATTGATTAAAATTTCAATATTTTTTTTAGAGTTTCACGAGCTTGTATCATATCAACAAAATTTAAAAGTCTATCGTTGGTCATAGAAATCTCCATAGAAATGAGGTTTTTTGTTTACTTAACCACGATGGCCGAACAGCTGGCTTTAGATTTGTATCAAGTTTTCCTTCTATTTGCAGATCAGAGTGGTGTGTAATTGGAAAGGCCTATGTTGAGTAGTGTACTGTATGTTCTATGTTATGTGGGTGGTTTCCGCACTTAGTCCTTTAAGTGGACCATTGTACGTGAGGGCGGCCATCACTCCAGCCAGCCCACCTCCCTCCAGAAGCGGATAAGGTCTCCGAGTCTGTCCAGACATTCTGCAACAGATTTAGGAGATCCAAGTGTGTTTTTCCGTGTTTCGGTGACACCTGTGCACTCAATGAGTACATGCGACACCGTTTCCTCTGCCCCTAAGCATGCTCTGCATAGGGGACTGTCAGTTATGCCTATGGTGTGGAAGTGTTTGTTTAGTGAGCAGTGTCCGGTGATAGTTCCTGCCACCAGCCGCAGACTGTCCCTGTCCAAACGCAATAAGCGTTTGGTTAGTTTATCATTAGGAAGTGGCATGGCTTCCTTTGATTGTCTGCAGCCTGGGACAGATAGCCAGTAGTGTACTGTAATAAATAAATATATTTAAACCAGCTTTGGCACACGGCTCCGCCCGAGTGTATCTCGATTATTCCAGTAAATAGTAGCCTATGTGTTATTCTGATATATATAAGCTACATTACAGTTAAGTTTCATCCAAATCCGTTCAGTAGTTTTTACGCGAAAGAGCAACAAACACACATACATACTCCCAAACTTTCACTAGTATATATTTAAATAAATAATTTTACATCTGACACATAACGTCATCTAGTCCTAAACTACTCGTAAGCAGAGCTTGGACTGTGTGTACTAGACAACTGATATAAATACAGTAACCAAATACATAAATATACTTTTACTTTTTTTAACAACTTTTTTGGACAACTAACATACATAGAAAACACCCAAACTCCGGAAACAAAAACTTGTAGATCATATAAACATTTGGTCCTATCCAGGAATCGAACCCAAAAGCTCTTGATCGGCAGTCAATAGGATAAGGATGATGATTATGGACAGATAATTTTGACTTTACAACGTCTTATAATTCGATGGAGCCGGCTGCAAGCACGAAAAAACATGATTCATGCGGCGTTATATCGCTCTGAGGCATTCCATTTAGGGATTGAAGTGCAAGCGAGAGCGACAAAGAGGCATAATCAGTATTTTCTTATGACGTTGTCACGTCTACTGTCTGTCTGTCGTCCGATTTTACAGACAATCGATTTTTTATAGATTATTTTTATAGATTTCGAATCAAAAAAAGACAAGATATTTTTAGTTGTCTGCGTTTTGCTGCCGGCAAACATATATTATCTTTAGTCATATATCTCTCAATGGGAATCATAGCGTAATCTTTATTAGAGGAAACTTTTCACCCAATATGAGTCCCAAAGCCCTCGTTCGCGTTACACATCGTTTTACTGCATACGAACTCCCGTCAAATAAAGAATGAAACAAATAGCTTGTGGATTGGTTCTCGCTCGCGACTGTAATCTGGCTATGTATAAAATAGAGGTAAAAATAATGAATGAATGAATTTATGAAGATTTCGGAGCGTGATACGTTGAACATAATAAAAGTTTCTGGCACTATCAACTTACAAAAAATAAGAAAGAAGTAATCACGGAAATTGAAAATAGAATCAGTTTATTTATTACTTTTTCACGGTGACGTCATTTTATAAAAGTATTGGCTTTCGCCCACGTCTGCTTCGCGTCTATGTCGGTTATTGCGATAAAAAGTAGCCTGTGTCCTTTCTCAGGCTTTAGACTACCTCGGTACAAAATTTCATTTAAATCAGAGCATTGGTTTTTGAGTTTATCGCAAACAGACAGATAGAGATCCGCGGCGGAGGACTTTACTTTTTAATATGTAGTGATATGTCGCTATTGTGTGAAACTTATCACTCAATGATTAGCGTACATAACTTGTGTACTATTGTAAGTGTAAGTACACAAAAAAATTGTCCGTGACTTTCGGAGTTTTGTGAATTTGTTGTTCGAAACATTTAGACGCCATCATCTCCCTGACGATACGATTAAAAGTTTAACTAGATGACCAATGAATATGAGAAAAAGGGATTTGATTGTAAAATCGTATTTGATGTACAACTCAGATTTAGAGACATCTCTTTTGTTCTTTAAATTAAAAACCAACTCATAAAAGTATACGTTTGAATTAAGAAGCCATTAATGATCTGCCTACTTACTACCCAAGTATATTTTGTCACGTTTATTACAAACAAAAATTATTCTTCAAAAAAAAGGAATGTAACCTACCTACTTAAACAAATTGCGTAATCATCACCAAAATATTTAGCGCGTGCCTTCGTAACAACACGTAGATACATTTTAATTTACAAAACAAAACGCAGGAATGTTATTTAGACAAAAAATCTCATAACGCACAAACTCGTAATATTCGTATACGGCGCCGGTGTCGTACAAGCTCAGAATATTTTGCATTTCGACAATAATTAAAATTTCGTTCTCGTATTGAACTAAAATTCTCTTCTTTTTAAAAAGAAACAACTACCGCATTAGGAACATGTGTATGTATACTGTGTTGTGGAGAACTTTATAAACATAGCCAGACTTAAAACCACAGCTTTTGGATCACTCAAAATGTTGTCCGATGTAGTCCCATATACGGGGTTTGGACCCACCGTACAAACCTTTTATTTTATTACTATTTTTGTTTCTCTGTCCGTCTGTCTGTCAATTTGTTCGGGTTAATCTCTGGAACGCCTTGACCGTTTTTGACTGGACTTTCACAGGTAGAATATTAATGACTCTTTATGACTGCCTTGTTGGTCTAGTGGTTAGCGTATGCGGCTGCTGATCAAGAGGTCTCGGGTTCTATTCCCGGGTCAGACCAAAGATTTGTCTGATCCACAAATATATGTTTCGGAGTCTGGGTGTTTTTCTATGTCTAATATGTATGTATTTACAAAAAAAAATTATGTTTATGTATTTTTATCAGTTGTTTAGTACCCATAATACAAGCTCTGCTTACTTTGGGACTAGATCATGTTGTATGTAAGATGTCCAAAATATTTATTTATTAATAATTTATTATTAATGATATAAAGAGTAACTTAAGCTATTTGTTTTTGTAGAAATGATAACTATTTATGTATTTCAACATGGTTTTATTATTAGACAGTATAAATTACAACGAGCTAACATGAGTTGACAGTCGACTACAAGAGCGCACAATTGACAACAGCGCCTCCAAGCGGAGGTCTGGAGAATTATATAACTTTTTAATTAGATAACTAGGGTATTGTCTACGTTCTTCCAATAGTTTTAGACTATCTTCGCTGCGCGGCGTTACTCGCAATTTGCGATAATCACCGCGGTTCTCAGCTTGTCCGTAATATAGTTTTAAAGTATTGCTTGTACAAAGTCACGATTATAATTATGACGTTGCATGATTTTAAGCAATAAAGGTAGTGAGTTCACTCAGTGTACTTTTACACGGCGCCCGCACATATTTAAATTGATGACTCAGCATGTATTCTTCCCCTACTACTGATTTACGAAGCGAGTTTTAAGTGTGAAATCTCGAATTTAATAATAGATATGAAGGTATTTAATATATACCTAGATGTCTGTTCAATGTTTTTCTAAGGGTAGGTTTTGGTAGTCTACCTATGCGGATATGTTTGTATATCTCACCTAGCGCCTAAATTACTGAACAAATTTTAATGAACGAGGTGTCAATTAATTTGTAATTAAGGGTAACAGAGTCTATGTAAATTTTATTAGAAGTTTTCACGAAGTTTTATTATTGTAGTGGTATGCGTATATTCAATCACTTCATTCAATCACTCATTCATATATTCACTCAGTCATTATAGTGTGTAGTAAAAAGGAAGGTAGTATTATGTCATCTCACGTATGATATAAAAACAGTGAATGTTAGTTGAAGTAATAGAAGTCTATACTAGAGATACCCCAATGTGACAGATCTCCAGGCCTTATCCCGAACATTTGGAACTTCATACAAATACAAACAATAATGCCAGCAAAATACATGAAAGAGTTTAGTATGTATGTGTATATATGATTGTGTCTGTATTTTTGTATATGTGTACTGTATATTTGTATACGAGTACAAGTATATTTTATATTCGCGTATTAGTGTGGTTCAGAAAAAAGTTTCTTAAAATGAAGGAGATGAAAGTTGTCGAGAAAACTGCTCATCATCCTCCTAGCCATTATTCCCAAGTTTATTTGGAGTCGGCTACTAGTTCAACCGGTTTTACCTGAATTTCAGCTTTTCCACAGAGCGAATTGTATCGTACCTCCGCGACCCTAAGGGAGAACTGAAATTCGAAGATTGAACTAGTTGTCAGTATATTTGAGGGCACTGACTTCCCAATAACGATTGCCATAGATGTTCATGACAACCGGGACCGACGGCTTTACGTGCTCTTTCCTAAGAAAATCCCAAAAACACTTTTTGGCTCGACCCGGAATTTGAACCCGAGACCTCTTGATTAGCAGTCACATACGCTAACCACTAGACCAACGAGGCAGTTAAAACTGCTCATTTATAAAAATTAAAAGAAAATCATGACTATAAACTAGAGCTACCATAAATAGTACTAAGTATATAAGTTATCTGTGTGTATGTTCGTGTAAAACTTTAAAGTCGGGTGCTCTCGAATTCTTGTTACTCACCGTCAGCATCACTGTTAGCTTTGCAATTCAGCATCTGATATCGAAATGTTGGGGTCGCCATACTGTGGGAGATAAATCTTTCAATGAATTCAGTTCTACTCAGACTTTAACGGAATGAAGTTACAAAAATGCTTTTATTGTTTTAAAGGTGATTTAATAAACTTGTGTCTGTTTAACTTTAAAAATATAACACCATGGATAGTAAAGTATTACTTACATCAGATTAAACTGGAGTATAAATTCTCACAAACAACTACTCGGATCCGAACCAACAAGAGCTGTGCTTATTCAATGATTCGATCTACGCCGTAGCGAATGGAGTAACTTGACATCGTAGCACAAAGGTTACAGGAGCTACACTGGTTCTACGATCCGATATCTACCTCTGTGGACTACTACGATAGTTCACACGCTTTGTTCCGATTACATGCCTCTTAGATTGACTTTGTAATTGGGTTACAGTCGAGGGACAGAGGAATGCAACTGCACCTGGCTTTTGTATACATACGTTTCTAAGCAGTAGTGTAGGAACAACTTTTTTATGTGATCCATAAATTGTTGTTCGGAGTATATTCATTTCAGTTCAGAAATCATTATAAAGGAATGGGTGTCATGTTCCTCTTACACAAAGGGCCAGGCAAGGTGATCGTGACTGGCGGGCGACAGCCCAACAGTTGACGTTAGGTGATTGTGTATATGCTATCGGCGCTAGAATTTCTATATCGCGATTCAGGAATAGTTCAGTGTTTCTTTGGTAGATGGCGCTGTTGTATGTTTTCGTTTGCGCTGTATGTGGAAGCCGCCACAGGTATTTCATGACATAGGAAATGTTTCCGACTGGGAGTTGTTTAAGAAATAGGAATGTATGAGATTTACAAAGTAAAAAGTTTTTCCGTTGAGATAATGATGATGGAAAAGGAATAAGAAATATTTATTTGTCTATATGCTGTAGTACTGCCTCATTGGTGTAGTGGTTAGCGTATGCGACTGCTGATCAAAAGGTCTCGGGTTCGATTCCCGGGTCGGACCAAATGTTTGAGCGATCCGCAAATATTTGTTTCGGAGTTTGGGTGTTTTATATGTATAATATGTATGTATTTACAAAAAAAAAGTATGTTTATGTATTTATATCAGTTGTCTAGTTACCCATAATATAAGCTCTGTTTAATTTGGGGACTAGATGGCGTTGTGTGTAAAAATGTCCGAAAAATCAAATTTTATATATTTTTTTTCGACAATTCGCTTGCAAATTGCTTTTTTAATTTTATTGCGAATAAGTCTCGTTTACAGTAAAAAAAAACATGAGTTAAATAACAAAGACCAGTGGTAGTTCCCAACACACATTCAGTTCACAAACAAAAGGCTCCGTGTGTCTAAATGCAGGGTGCTTATCTACGTTGATTTTGTACTTATCAGATCTTCACAATTACAGGCTTTTAATCATAATGAAATAATTTGAACTCTACCAATTAACCTATATTACTTGTGGTTTGTAGCAAACGTTGTTCAAATCGAAGTGTTTATATATAAAGCGGGAAAAATTAAATTAAATGGGTTACAAATTGCGAATAAGTGCGCTGGAATATATTTTTGTCATAGGGCAACACAGGTCCACGGACTGAAGGGGAGTAGCCATTTCATCTGATACAAAACAGTCTGTCCTTCTGGCAGCGCGGAACCTTCACACATTCACATTTTTAACCGACTTAAAAAAAAAGGAGGAGGTTATCAATTCGTCGGCTTTTTTTTTTTTTTTTTTTTTATGTATTTTCAGCGATAATTTCGTCGTTTATGAACCGATTTCAAAAATTCTTTTTGCATTGGAATGGGCGTAGCTTACAGGTGGTCCCATCGTCACCATATCGGGATCTGATCATGGGATCCCAAGGAAATCGAGGGAACTCCTCAAATATCATAGACACAATGTCGCGATTTGGGTACTCGTAATAGTTTTTCATTGAAGTCGGTTCCTTTTTGTTGAAATTATAATACTCGCAGACAAAAACAATTCCCTGTCACTAGCAACCCACACAATTAAAATAAACATACACAAAGACATTTATTTATTTATTTATACACCATGCACATTGGTACATTGGCGGACTTAATGCCTAAGGCATTCTCTACCAGTCAACCATTGGGTGATGCAGAGAAAAATGGTAGTAGGTGCATTTTGGTGAAAATTAAAATTAATTTACTACCTATGTACAAACTGACACGACTGATACAAGTTTATAAACATAATACATAACGTAATATACAATATATATATACATATGAGTAATTTACAATACAATATAGTACGATACAATACAATACAGTACAAAGAATATCTATATATACTTAAATAGATATAAATACATACATACATACACAAATAAACACAAAAAAGAGTTGACAATTAGGACTTGGTTGATTCTGCCAGCTGCTTCACTAGAAACTGCTTGACTTTTGTCTTGAACGAAGAAGCGTTAGTGACCATCCTGATCTCGATGGGAAGCTCATTCCAGAGAAGAACGGACTGTACAAAAAAGGTTGATCCAACAAATTCAGTTGTGTGAGAAGGACAACGAAGGAGAAGCACATTAGACTATTATGACATTCTGTGTCATAATAGTCTAATGCATTTGGGCTTACAGAGGGGAACGTCGGCGTATGGCTGCTCCCTCCGTGGTGGCTGATAATTTATGTACACAATATAATATATTTATATAAGTATGTTTATAGAATGGAAGCACTCATAGCTAAGTGGCGTTAGGTAGATTGGAAATAAATACCGAGAGTAACCAAAGAGGGCGCGGTCAGTGCCTGGACGGGTGGTGACGAATGCCGTTTGTGCTATGATATGTCATGATCGTTTCCATGATTACGGTCACGTTAGGCAGTCGGTCCCGGTTGTTATCATAAGATAACTGTCGGGAAGCTTAGTGCGAGTCCCCCAACCCTTACTCGGCCAGCGTGGGAACGTATGACCTTAACCCTCTTCTGAGAGGAGACTCCCACCCAGCAATGGGACGTTACGTGTTGTTGATGATGAAAGACGCCTACTACTGATGTGAACAGAGCCTTCTCTCAAGGCTTCCTACAATAACTGGCCCTGTGATAACCTTATATGCCAAAAGATAAACTTTTTTTTTGGACACCGTTAATTGTACTTTAAAATAATGAAAGCTGCCACATATATTTTCATTATTTAATAATATACATGTGACTGAAAACAATAATGACAATTAAATTTGTCGGTTATTTAGTAAACATTCAACAGTTAAACATTATAAGTTTAACCAACATCCCGCCCAACGTCACAACAAATGTGTAACCACGAACAATGATTCAGTGCAGGGCCTCCACTTGATATACGCCACCTCAGAGCTAAGATACAACTACTGTGACCGCAAGAGCCGTGATATACTGTTATTGGCCCTCAGCCCTTCGCTCAAATGAATGGCCACACACGGACCTAAATATGGCTGATGGCTTATAATAAAGCCGATGTCAGCTATAAGTGATGTCTATTAGGGTGTATGGAATTGATATTGAGTTGGACTTCACATTCGGAAATACACTGCCGAATATATATAGAATTAAAATAAAAAAAAATAAAAAAAATTTGGACATCTGACACACAACATCATCTAATCCCAAGCTAAGCAGAGCTTGTGTTATGGGTACTAGACAACTGATATAAATACATAAACATACTTTTTTTTTTTGTAAATACATACATACTAGACATAGAAAACACCCAGACTCCGAAACAAATATTTGTGAATCACACAAACCGACCCGGGAATCGAACCCGAGACCTCTTGATCAGCAGCCGCATACGCTAACCACTAGAACAACGAAGCAGTAAAAAAATTAATATATACATTCATATAACGCCATCTAGCAGTAGCAGTTTCTAAGCAGAGCTTGTACTGTGGATATTGGCCACTGATACAATTATATAATACATTTAAACTTATTTTTTCTGCATACATACATATTGTACATAGAAACTATTAACTAATAATTAACTAAACCAATAAACTTAACCATTGAAGCCATTTTTGTGCATTGTCCAACTAGTCAACTAGTAATAAATGCAGTAGGCATTGTGCCCACCGTTGCATGGTAACGTGCATCAAGTTATTAAGAAGGTACTGCACGAAATTGTGGGATATGACGTATTTTCAAATGAGTAGTACTGTGCGCTGCATTAATTAAATACATCAAAAGTATTTGTATAGTTTAGGTCGATCCTTGAACAAGATCTATGTAAGGTTGGAATTTGAAACAGATACATATGAAATTAAAAAACGATACATATATGTTGTGTGTCAGATGAAATCTTAAAAACATTTTTCTTCGAAAAGATAGTAGATTTTACGTCTAGAACTATAATTTTCATATGACAATATTTGTACTTACATCGTGCAGGGTATAGACAGTGTTTAATTTAATTTAAAAGTATAAATCTAAAAATATTAAGACTTTTCAATTTTTAACACAAACGCCTGATGCACATTGCACATTGCGCAGAAAAAAACATTGCTCTAATTAAATTACTAGGTCTGAAACTTCAAAGCAGAATGGATCTAATTACTAATATTAATGAGATCGATTTTGTTTTGAAGTTTTTTTTAGACTTATGTCAGTATTGTATTGTGTATCATGTCTATAATATGTCATTGGTTATACTTACTGAAAATTGGAAAAAAATCAAATTTCGAGTCTAATCCTGTACAGAGTAGTGCGAACGCAGAGCAACAAATGTACGAAACACAATACAAACGTACAAACGCAAATAGGTAAATATCTCAAACAGGTATGTTTAATGTTACTGTTATAATTTTATTGTAAATTCAATGTTCCGTTCACAATTATTCGTCAGTTGCTAATCAATCAATACAAGTAATCAAGTAATCAAGACGGTAAAACTTCAAAACGTAAATATTTACCTTTGATTATAAACATGTAATTAATCAAAGGTACCTAACCTACTCTTATCAAACTCACTTTATTATTATAGGCCTATGTTTTTCAGGTTACATGTAATCTTATGGTCAAGAAAGAACTTATAGTAGAAAAGGAAAACACGAATAAAAGCAAAGCCACAATTCGGGTAACCAAGAACTTACTCACCACAACTCTCCATTTGGTTGCAACTTCAGTAATTTAAAAATTAATGGAGAATATAGAAATGGTTTTCATTCCTCCTGTTTCATAGTATGCAATATGTGTAATGCAAAATTAAGATTGGAAAATTGTAGAAAACCTAGAAACAGCAAGGAATAATTAAGTGTGTAGGTATGGGATTCAGTGCCCTGGAGCAAGTCACAACTTCTCTTGATATACCCTGCATGTCAGAACATTTTTATGCCAAATGTCATGCTAAAGTATGTGAACTCTGGGAACTGGCCAAAGAAAAAAGCATAGAGGAAGCAACAAAAGAAAAACTTGAACTGGCTGAAAAAAAATGGTGACGTTAATGCAGATAACGTACCGATGATAACAGTTGTATCTGATGCGTTTTGGAATAAGAGGTTATACAGGAAAAACTATACGACCTTTTCAGGAGCTGCAGATATCAATGGCTACAAACTAAAACAGTTCTCTACATGTCTGTTAAAAATAAAAACTCTATGGTCTGCGGGCGAGCTAAGAAGCGCAAACTTGAAGTACCTGAGCATGTATGATATACAAACTCATAGCTGATGGTGATTCCAGCACCTACAAAAATATTCTGGATACCAAACCATATGCCGCACTTATTGTCGAAAAGATAGAGTGTTCTAACCACCTCCTCAGAAACTTTTGTACAAGACTAGATGAATTATCAAGAAAAATGGAAATTAAGGAGCCTCATTATATATTGAAAGCTCTAAAAAAAACAAGTCAAAAATAAACGAAAAATAACAAATAACGATAGTATAACTATACCCAAACATAGTAAATCTAACTATTAAACCTATTATTATTGTTATTGATGTTTTTCATTTCTGATTTGCTTACTCTTTTCCAGATATCAATCGTTGTGAATGAGGTTATCTTTATATATATAATTATTCTGTGAGTGTGTATGTCACTGAACTTCTCTCAAACGACTGGACCGATTTTGATGAAATTTTTTGTGTGTGTTCAAGGGGATCTGGGAATGGTTTAGATTCGCAATTGGACCCGGTAGGTGGCGCTGCGATCAAGTTCTGGAATTTTAAAGTTGGGCGGTACGAAGTTCGCTGGGTCAACTAGTATATGTATATACATGGTGTCCCAGACAGAAATAATGAATAATCCTGGAGCACTTAGTAGTACAGCTATCTGGCGTACAAAAAAAATACCCAAAAAAAATTAATGCAAATTATTGAAAATTAATGAAATTTGTTGTGTTTTTGACGTTATCTTATTCCTCACAGTCACTTTAATTAGAATTGCAGTAACTAGTATGAGTACCTATTGTACTTTTTTGAAAGACAAATATGAACTAAAATTTTTAACATGAATTTTGATAAAAAAAATATGACAAAGTTTGAGAATAATTTGAGAGTTTGTATAATTTCATAATTTCATTTAACGCAAATATGCAGTGATTGTTATTTAGATGCAAAAAGAGCAAATTCGACTGAATAAATCTTGTTTTATATTATAATTACAAAAAGCTTTAAGATGTAGAAAAAATCATCTTTATTTTATAAGAGGTGTTCGAATTGTCTGCCACCAACTGAGATACAAGTTCGACATCTTCTGATAAATGCTCTTTCAAGAAGTCGTGCGTAGCGCCGTTCAGTTATTTTTGAAGCAGCCTCCTGAACACGACTGCGTAATTCCTCCAAACTTGAAGTGGGCCTAAAGTGCATCCGTTCTTTTAGCAGCCCCAGTAAAAAAAATCTAGTGGATTTAAGTTCGGGGATCGTGGAGGCCACAAAATAGGAGTCAAACTACCCATCTAGACATTTAGATATGAGGCATTTAAATAGGCACGGACATTTGCAGCACGTAGCCAGTGGGATTGCCTCACCTCCTCAGGTACCTCTTCTATTAAATTTGGCAGATCATTTTGTAAAAAATGTAAATAACTTTGGCCAGATAACTTTCCGGACAGTTCAAATGGACCAACGATTTTTTCGTTGGAAATACCAGTTCAATAATTTATTTTGAACTGGTATTGCGATTTTTCTTCTCGCATTAGATGCGGGTTCGAGAGTTGCCAGCTGCGCAGTTTATGCACGTTGTTATATCCATCTCTTTTAAGAGTGGGTTCATCTCTCCACAGAATGTTGTCAAAGAATTGTGGATCTTGTTCTATTTTTGCAAGCATTTGTCGACAAAAAAAAAATTCTTGCGTTGTAATCTCTCGGCTGAATAGCTTGAACCCGTGGTAGGGATGAATTTTTTTTTTCAGTACATGATGCAGGGTCGTCTTTGTCTTCTTCTGAATTTCGTCAAGCAGTGTCTTGTGTATTGATATTTGCTATTCTCCCAGTGCTTGTACCATCTATGCATTCTACCTTCCGAATAACATCTGTGCACTCTTATGAATACGCGGTAATCTGGATGACGCGCTATAGGGTATCTTTCCCTATAAAGGAATGCAACAGTCTTGCGCTACTTCTACATTCACCATAAATAAAGTCCATGTTTGCCATGTCCATGTCCAAATCAGTGAGCAAAACTGAGAGTCCAATGATTTCATTGGACTCTTAGTTAGAACGATGACTTCTGGCTGTTTAGCCAGAAATCGTCGTTGTAACACTAATTGAAAATCGCAGAGAACTGCAAAAAGAATGGGCACATGCGATACCGAACAAGTGAAGCGACGCACCAAATACTTGCCATTGTTATGAGAGATAAGGTACAATGTAATAATAATATACTCTTCTCTCGCTCGCTTACACTGTACTTAAGTACTAAATATATTCACCTATCTCTGTCTCGTAATTAACAAAAAATTACTTCGGCCACACTCAGGTAGTAAATAGCGAAATAACATTATAATTATCACACGACCTGCTACACTAAAAAGGAAGCTTTAATTTTCTCTCTTTGGATAAAATTATGTATTATACCATTTTTTTTTAAATATTGTTGCTGCTTAGTTTTTCATACATTTTTTTTTTCACAAAAATTTCAAATTTTGTAATAATTTATTTTTGATCAAATTTCATGTTATTGTTTTTTTCCAAAAAAGTATAATAGGCACTCATACTATGTACTGCATTTCTAATAAGATTGTTTGTGAGGAATAAGATAACTTCAAAACTTGGGCAACATTTTTTTTTGGGTTTTTTTTTGTACGCCGGATAGCTATACTACTAAGTGCTTTAGGATTACCCATTCTTTCTGGGACACCCTGTATAGATGATATATTTATAGTGACGGGAGCTGGATGTGAGAAGCGCAAAATCGATCAGAGTGGTGTGCAATTGGAGAGGCCTATGTCCAGCAGTGGACTTCGATAGGCTGATTATGAAAATGATGATTTATAGATTCTAGAAATTATTACTTTTGAACAAAACTTTCAGAAATAGCGACTGAATATTTAGAAGATATGTATTACTCTGTGTGGAGCCTACTCTGTACAATTATTTTACATATTTTAGATAAAATGTTTTTACGTAGGAAGCGGCAACGGTGCTGCCTAGCGGCGCTGCCGCGCAACTCTGCTCGTAAATACCTAAACTCGACGTTTTTTGTTCGCGCAGCACACTCTTAAAATAAATAAATGAAAAATAAAGCACTATCTTTTGCGCACGATTGTTGTCGATCCAAATTTTAGATTATCTTAATTTATCTAAAGTTTTTAGAATCTAGTTCTATTTCCAGTAAATGTAAGGGGTGTAGCTAGGAAGGATATATATGTTACTTTTATCAAAAAATACTGGACGTAGCTGTGGATATCAGATAGTATAAGATAAATATTTAAAGTACGTGTAACCTCTACCCTACATATCACGTCAGGAATGCAAAACATCTTGCACCCTAACATTCATGTAAACTTTGTGTGTTTATGTACCGTGTATCACGGGTGTTAAGGAAAATTAACATAATCTTTAGCTGAGTGCACAGACAAGTCTCATGGCTGAATTGTTTATGTATCTCCTTATTTTCGTTTGAGAAGCTTATTTGTTTGTTAGATGCAAGATCACGGACATATTGTGTGCTTAAGCGGAAGCTTTTGTTGTGAACGTACGGATTGCACTTAAACGAGAATGCTCTATCCGTTTGTATTGCAATGTAGAACAATATTATTGTATTTGACGATAACGAGATTGTCAAGTATATAGTGTTTACAAGCTTGTCCAATAAATGCGAAGGTACTGTAAATTGAAACCGATACATTACATTCTGCGTCATCATCATGATTGGGTCTCATGATCATCCGACCAGGCCGCTATGCTGCATTGCCTACCCTCATAATGAGGATGGTGATCCTAGATTCTACTCATGCTTACCATCAGGCAGAGTAGTCACTTTGGTAGACTTTTTTATATATTTAAGGCTACCAAAGTGACTACTCTGCCTGATGGAAAGCATGAGTAGAATCCATTCTCCCGGCCTCTGGAAGCCGGGAGAATGAATTTTGGGCCTCTGGTCTCACACTCTTAATTATATATAGGCTTAATTATATATAACAATATTAACTAATACATTTATAAACCATCACAGTCGTGTCTCCTCGACCTCGACCCATCTTTATTATCTTAATTAGAAACAGCGATATAATATCGATAAGTGATCAAGAAATTTTAAGGCCTCAGTGCTCCGAAAAAGTATCTACTTTATCGTACCGCTTAGAATAAAACACTTCACCCTTCCAATGTATGAAAATTTAATTAAAATAGACTTCGCGGTTCTTTTAGTTTTTTTTTTTTTTTTTTTTTTTTTTTTTTTTTTTTTTTTTTTTATATTTAAGCCTGCCAAAGTGACTCTACTCTGCCTGATGGAAAGCATGAGTAGAATCCAGGAGTAGGGGTCACCATGCTTATTGTGAGGGTAGGCAATGTAGCATGGTGACCCTTACCATGGCAGCTTAGTTAGATTATTCTGCATCATTCTCCCGGCCTTCGAAGGGCGGGAGAATGATGCAGAATGATTGGGCCTCCGGTCTCACACTCACCAACGAAATACGACAGCAAGAATGCTGTCATTATTAGGATGGTCTTCTGTGTGAGGGTAGTACTGGCCGGGTCGAGCCGGCCCATTCGTGCTGAAATCAGCGTGGCTCTACTACCTACATAGTTTAGTTATGTTTGTTTGTTTTTTAGTTTAGTTATGCAGTAATATGTATATTTGCAACAGTATGACTACTCATAAGGGTATAAACATCGCATACACATTCATAAATACATATACAAATCGTTGAATCACTGACCGTTTCCATCATGTTGTACTTGCCGATTTTCTCAGTTAAATACATGAGGTTAAAATCCACTGGCACATGTTCAATATTTTTGGTATTTTCATTTTGTCATGCCCTGGAAATAAAACGAGGTAAAATATTTTTAATAACAGGATTCCATTCTGTTGATAATTGAGAACCATTTTTCCGATCGTAAGTTTTGTATTTTTCAATTTCATGCGCTTCACGTTTAACTCTTGAGTAAAGGGGACGTTCGGTGGAAAGGACTAGCATATACATATACATACATACATATACACTAGAGCTTGGTGCCTGTTTAAAGTGCCTAGTCTGTAGGTATTTAATTATTGCCTTTAGATCTTAGAAATTATTTTGAGAGTATTTGAGCGTACTTTTGTATCATGTTCAGACAACCAGGGAACCAGTGAAAATTATTCACTTCAGTGATAAAACATTAAGCTTAAATGAAATTAACCAGATCACTTTAGTTGCGGAGTAAGTGTAAAAGTCAGAAAATAGGGTGCTAAAGTGGTAAATTAATTTGTTGTACTTAGCAGGGAAAGAATTAGTGCCATTTAACGGTATATAGACTGAGGGAGCTGACCTAATTCCTAAGAACATATTGTCCACAACAAACAGTTTGTGAAAAATCTTAATGCTTTGGTGGCACAGTCGTTGCGTATGCGATTGGTGTGCTTAAAATCCAAGGTTCAATACAGATATTTTCTACGTGTAATACGTTTTCTAGTACCTATAGTACAAGCTCTGCTTAGTTTGGGACTAGATGGCGTTGTGTGTCAGATGTCCGAAATATTTATATCACAACTAACCCAGTAATACTGTTTAAAATAATGTACATTGTCATTTTTAATAGTATTCGTAATGTTGTGAGCTAAGACTCTGTGAGATAGATTTAGACTACAGACTTTAGACTGACTTAAGTGCAGTTTATGTTTCTCGTACCTAACTAGTAAACTAGTGAGATTTTCAAATTTACTTTATAAACTACATATCTCAATCACAATATTATCATCGAACATCAGCTCTCATTACCATTACTGTCTTTGATTTTTTAGTGTGTTTTACCATATGTGTGATTGTTGTGTGTTGTATGCTTTTACATGTATTACTAACGAAGGTATTAGAGCTACACTGATTTCAGCACAAATGGACCGGCTCTACCGGGGCAGTACTACCGTCACACAGAAGACCATCCTAATAATGACAGTATTCTTGCTGTCGTATTTCGTTGGTAAGTGTGAGACTGGAGTCCTGATCATTCTGCACCAAAATAGAAAAGTATGTATTCCTGAGTTAGAATATACCTAAATCTTCATCATCTTAAATCTAAATCACTGAAACTTAAATCTAAATGTGTGTGTTAATATACAATTATCGCTACTCCGGAACCCCGTGACCCGTGAAAACAGAAATGTAAATAGCGTGTGAAAAGGCTTTTAGAGAGTGGCGACCCGTACCATAAGAATGTGTGCCTAAAACCACAAACTCACGTGTTATGGGGTCTCATAGTATTTTCGCACTTTGTGGGAATAGTGCATTTAAAAATGTGCGTAAAACCTGTCGTCATACCTATCTATGCAACCTCAGTGTGTAGCTGTGTTTGTAAGTGATATTGTAGCTTATGGACTTTTATTTTCATTTTTGAGTTTTATTACAAACTAGCTTTCGCCCGCGGCCCCGCCCGCATGTATGTCGGTTATCGCGGTGAAAAGTAGCTTATGTCCTTTCCCAAGTTCAGTTCTATCTTCATACCAAATTTCATCAAAATCGGTTCAGTGGTTTAGGCGTGAAAGCGTAACAGACAGACGGAGTTACTTTCGCATTTATAATATTAGTAAGGATTAAATAAGTATCAAAATTTTCATTTCTGCTTCTTCTTTTGATGAGGTGGCAACCAGACGAATAATATTGTCTGCACGGTTGGCCTAGTGGTTTAAGAGGTTCGAGAGGGTTCTCTCTGCCCGCATCGTCCGGCACCTCTGCGAGGTGGGCCCCGACCTGTCGGACGCCCAATTCGGTTTCCGAGAGGGGCGTTCGACGGTCGACGCGATCCTGCGCCTGAGGGCCGTGACCGAAGAGGCGGTGAGCTGCGGCGGGGTGGTGTTGGCGGTGTCATTGGACATCGCCAACGCCTTCAATAGTCTGCCATTCGGCTGCATCAGGGCCGCACTCCAGTACCACGGAGTGCCAGGGTACCTGAGGCGGCTGGTGGCAGACTACTTAGAGGAGCGTACCGTCGAGTACGAGGACCGAGATGGCGCCTTGAGACGCAGGGCCATGTCGTGCGGTGTTCCACAGGGGTCTGTCCTAGGACCACTCCTGTGGAACATGGGATACGACTGGGCCCTACGAGGGCGTCTCCCCCCCGGGCTGGGTGTAATCTGTTACGCAGACGACACCCTGGTCACGGCCCGGGGGGCAAACTTTGAGGAGGCGGCGCGCCTGGCCACCACGGGAGTCTCCCGGGTGGTCGGGCGCATCGAGGCGCTGGGTCTGCGGGTGGCCCTGGACAAGACGGAGGCCCTATTATTTCATGGGCCCGGTCGCGGTCCGCCCGCCGGCGCCTCGATCGAGGTCAACTCGGTCCTCGTACCGGTCCGGGCCCAGATGAGGTACCTGGGTCTGGTCCTCGACGGTAGGTGGCTCTTCGACGAGCACTTCCGACAGATTGGCCCTAAATTGGTGGGCACTGCCTCCGCCCTAGGGCGACTTCTGCCCAATTTGGGCGGGGCCAGTGTCCCCACTAGGCGGCTGTACACGGGGGTTGTCCGGTCAATGGCACTTTACATTGCACCGGTGTGGGCGGCGGCTCTGTCCGCCCAGAACAGGGCGCGCCTCTGGCGCCCCCAGCGGATACTGGCGGTCAGAGCCATACGTGGATACCGCACGGTGTCCACAGAGGCGGCGTGTGCCTTGGCCGGAACACCCCCGTGGGATTTGGAGGCGGAGGTGCTCGCCGAAGTTTATCGGCGAGTGGCTGACTTCCGGGCGGAGAGCGGATTTCGCCCTCCGCCCGAGGACGTGCGCGAGTGGCGCGAAGCCGCTCGCCGAGCCACCATGCTGAGATGGTCGCTCTGGCTGGAGACCCCATGCGCTGGCTTAGCCGCCGTGGAGGCCCTTCAGCCGGTCATCGAGGAGTGGGCAGGGCGGCAGCACGGGACCCTTTCCTTCCGGCTGACGCAGGTACTTTCCGGGCACGGTTGCTTCGGAAAGTACCTGCACTCGGTCGCTAGGAGGGAACCGAGTCCCGCCTGCCACCACTGCGACTGCAGTGAGGACACGGCCCAGCACACGCTGGCGGTCTGCCCCGCTTGGGCGGCGCAGCGCCGGGTCCTCACTGCAGTCATCGGAGGGGATCTCTCGCTGCCGGCCGTCATAAGATCGATGGCCGGCAGCGACAGTTGTTTTACCGCGGTCGCAACCTTCTGCGAGGATGTAATCTTGCAGAAGGAGGTGGCGGAGAAGGCCCGGGAGGATTCCATCCAATCGGACCCGATCCGTCGCCGGCGCCCCGGGCGGCGGGGGCGCGCATACCTGCGTCTCATGCCGCCCTGAGAGTGGCCGCGGATGGGCGGGACGGGTTTCCCGTCCGTCCGCAGTAGTGGCCAACCGCGAGGGGGCGACGTCCGCGTGTGACCGGACGTTGCCCAATAGAAAGTCGAGTGTAGAGATGGTGCCCGCAACAGTGCGGGCAGGCGCCGGTTGGAGTCCAGAAGGAAATCCCCTCCCTGGACTCCTTCCAATACAAAGGCGCAGAGAGGGTCACACCGTGTGGTTTTAGTCGGTTCGAGTCCGACACACCACCCCGCCGTAACCCCCGACGGGGTGACGGTCCGCGGGGATTTCCACACGTAAAAAAAAAAAAAAAAGTGGTTTAAGAGGTTGCCACGCCATTTTCTATAGCGTCAAGTGTTGTGAGTTCAGATCCCACAAAGGATAATACTTGTATGATCAACAAATTGTTATTGTGAGTCTAGGTGTTCTTTGTGTCTTTAGCAATAATTTTTTTAAATTAAATTTAAAAAAAAATGGTTGAGATTAAATGGTTGAGATTAAATCGATTTCAATTTATATCTTATTTATTGTGGGTTTTAAAATAAATAAATGTATATTTCAGATATCTGATACTCAACATCACCCCAGTCAGTCAGTCAGTCAGTCCCAAACTAAGTAAAGCTTGTACATGGGTATTAGACAATTGATTTAAATACATATTATATACTTTTTTTGTAAATACATATATATTAACATTAAATGATACTCGTAACAAAGAACAGTTATATTTAAATGAAGTTTCAACTTAATTCTACCATCTCACTCTGTCTTCAGTCTGCCGGATAATGTTTGTGGTTTGAGACAATAATTACGAAATTTACTAGAATGTATAATATTACACACAGAAAATAAATAAATTAACATCTTCAAACGCCTAAAATAGAAGGTTATTTACTTATTTTTCAGTACTAGCAACACATTAAAAATGCCACCAATGTTGCAACTACAAAAAAATCTCATTCGGTTCATCTGAAATTACCGTTTTTACCGGTTGTATTTATAGTCAGTTCATTTCTAGTCACTAGTGCCGCACAGAAAGCTACAGCGAAACTCCATTACACGATTGCTTCTACCACTTAACGCTATCCTCGTTAATTAATATAAATGATTAACTAATTGCTCTGCTGAGCACGTACGTGTTAATACTGAAAGAGTAAATGTAAAGAGGTGTGAATTTCAGGTGGCCTATTTACGAAACTAGGTCTCATTTCAAAAATGTCCGAGTGCATACACTGGAATATGATTGTATACTAGATAATGAACTTGTGAAACTGTTTGTAATCATTTCATTTCCTTGGATAGTTTTAATCGCAAATTTTTAACAAGTATTTTTATTTATTTAAATAGAGTAATGAGTTTTTACTTATATATTTTTTACTTTTACTTGTCCGTGTGGTGACGGATTAAGAATACAAAGTGTCACCACCCCTATTTATTCCATGGGAGTCGTTAGAGGCGACTAGAGGAACAAAATAAGCAGCTAACATCACTGTCAAGAGAAGGAAAACTTGAAACAAACCCTTTACCAACCCGTCTGGCCAGCGTAGTATAGTAGGCCAAAACCTCCTTTCAAAAGAGAGGCCTATGTCCAGCAGTGGGCTGTTAAAGGCTGTTGATGATGACTTGATGGAGAATGAGTACAATCTAAGATTAGGAGTCACCATCCTCATACAGACAATGAAGCATGGTGACCCACACTTCGGCAACTCAGTGTGGTGCTCCTTGAAAATTCTACTACTTCAAGCAATCATTCAATGTACACAGGAAGTTGAATAACTGTTAATCACACATACACCTTTAGCTACAGCTACTAGTTCAACCGGTTTTACTGAATATCAGTTTTTCCAAGGAGCGACTTGCATCGGACCTCCTCAACGCTAAGAGAGAACTGAAATTCGAAGGTTTAACTACTCGACAGTAAATTTGAGGGCACTGACTTCCCAAAAACGATTGCCATAGATGTTCATGACAACCTGGACCGACGGCTTTACGTGCTCTCTGAGGTTCGGACGTGAATCACAGACAAACTTCCAAACTCCGGACTGTTAATAGGAATTTCCTAAGAAAAATCCAAAAACACTTTTTGGCCCGACGCGGGATTACACATCACACATACACCTAAATACAGTAATAAGTGCCAAGTACAAATGTAGTTTGTGTAAATGTACCTTTAGTTTTATTATATTTCATTTTAATTTGAAACGATTGCAAATAACTTTAGCACTCACTGAATCATTTTAATCTTAGTATGCAAACTCATCCTGCGATTACATACGGTGCCTGTGCGTCTACAGACGTCGTCGAAAGGAAAATATATGAGGTTCTTAACTACCTGATGTGTTGATATGAGCGACTTTGATGAAGTTGGTGTGAAAAGTTTCTTGAGTACGCTGGCGGTAATGTAGAAGAGATACGACTTGCATAAGAATTATACGTTGCAGATAGAAAGATATGTCTTTGTTTGTTTTATAAATACTAAGTGTGTAAGTGACTGCCTCGTTGGTCTGGTGGTTAACGTGTGGGGCTGCTGATCAAGAGGTCTCGGGTTCGATTCCTGAGTCAGACCAAACATTTGTGTGATCTGTAAGAAGTATCTGTTCTGTAAGAAGTATATTTGTTTATTCATATCAGTTATCTTAGCACCTTGTCCTATACAAGCTCGGCTCAGTTTGAAACTAGATGACATTGCGTCAGATGTCCGAAATATTATTATTATAACAGTAATGATATGTAAATAATAATAAGATTAATATTTCGGACAGCTGACACAACGCCATCTAGTCCTAAACTGACTTGAGCTTGTTTAGTACAAGGTACTAAGATAACTGATGTAAATACATGATATATTTTTTACAGAACAGATACTTCTCGAGGTAGAAGAGACACGCTTATTTCAGCATAAACGGTACTACCTCACAGAAGACCAACCTATAATAACAATATTCGAACTGACGTGTGTCGTTAGGGAGTGCGAGTGCTTCATTACCAGAGATCGGAATTGGGTGTGTGAAACTACCTAAAGTTTGCAGTAAGTTTGCAATAATAATATGGAGCTGTTACAACCACTTTTCTTGCAATTGAAATAAATGTTTTTAATTTATTTTTTTATGCAGTGCAGGTTTAATAATTTAAAAAAAAGCCGACTTCAAATTTATGTAAAGACGCGAAAATGTTCGTTTTCCTTGCATCAGCCTGTAGCAAAACTTTTTAACTTAAGATACAGATCAAAAAAATAAATTAAAACCGCATTAGCATTTTGCAGATATATAAAATTCTGTGTTTGACCGACAAAGAACAATTGGGACTAAAAGACCGAATTTTAACCGGAAAAGTACAAAACAAAAAAATATTTAGAACTGTATTAGCAGAAAATTTATTTAGAACTGTATTAGCAGCTTGTAAATGTTTATAGTTGGTGTTTCAAAGGTAAGGAACATGTAAAAAAAACAAAACTAAACCGGTAAAATTCAAACCCGGTTTAACTTATGTGGTTGTAACAACTCCATATTATGTCCCGCTGCAAACTTTAGGTATTTTCACACACCTATATAATTCCTATCTCTGTTCATTACCTTCATTCAAACCACAAGAAAAAACATATGCTGTTGTTGTATTTAATTTAAATAATATTAACTCTTTTACAGTTTAAAAGAGTTAATATTATTTAAATTAAATACAACAACAGCTACTTCTATTAAAAGCTATTTCCATATACGTGTACATATTGTATCCTCTGTGAGGGCGCATAAATTAATTCGATCCATCTAACAATTCACGAAACATTGCATTTTAAGGATCATTTTTAATCTAAATTCCATCCGTGCCTCCCTTTGTACTGCCAGTGAATTGCCCTCACCGGCTCATGGGTATAAAGCCTACATTATGTTGGATAAGAATTTATTCCACACGAATAATCTCGAACACTTTAAAGAAATTGGGCAAAGGTCTTACCGTACTCCTCTTAACCCAAACTAATAAAATATAAGAAGCGAAATTAAAGATTATTGAAACGTGAAAGATCAAAGTTTTTAAGAGGTTTCATAACATCGTGAATATTTTTACTTTGGGAACCGCTGATCCTGAAACAACTTATCTGTTTTTATGATATAAATTTATTGCCAAGTATTTTAACTACATTGAGATGGCAAAAAATTTACATGTTGCCAATGGTGCACGTGATGTTATTAAAGTTAAAGAAATAATCAAGAAGAAATAAACAACGTACAAAACTTCGTAATAGATTAAAATCTTTATAATGATGATATTAATCAGGAATTAAAATTCAATCACGTATGTTTATCATTAAGATCGGACAGGAACCCCTTTTCAAGGAAATAAATACCCGGCTGCGATATCGAACGACACACTAGTGTCGTAACCTTTGTGACCAAAACTGGCACTCAATAAGAAAAACCTTAAATAAATCCTTCCAGAATACCCCAAGTAGCTCAAGTAGAGTTCCTCCAAACACTAGAACATAAATCGTAAAATACTACTTTATGTTCTTTGAGGAATAAAGAGATTGCTATCTCAACTTAAAACGTTATATTAGGGATATTCTGAAGTGAGCTGAACTGCAACATCTTAATTTGTCCGTCGACTAACTTCGCAAACAAAATCTACTTACGGTGTGTCGTTTCACTAGACACGGTGTTTAGTTTTGAAAGTTTCGAGAGGTGTACTAGAGAATCTCTTTAAGTAGATGCGGATGTTCCGTTTATACGTTAGGAAGAATATAGTTTTCTAAATTTTAAACTGAAGAGGTTTGAATACAGTGCAGAAAATGCTTTTTCTTTATATTTTAGTAACGGCTTAATATTCTAATTTTCAGTTTAACGTATTTGTGGTTGATGTTTGTGTGCAGTTACTCGAGCCAGTGGTGTACGGAGCACTTCGTGCACGGCAAGGCGATGCGCAAGGTGTGTCGAACGTGTTTGCAGTTGTCACGGTTACCAATCTCAAAAGGATTTTATGCGCATCTAAAAAGCAGATTGACATGATATAAAATAAATTTCTATGGTGTTATTTCATTTAAAACTTTTATGACTGTTATATGGACTTGTTAGAGGATAGTTAGTGGCAAAAGTGGTTCCAGAATAGAAACTGGATTGAAAATATAAATTGGAATGAAAGAAGTAACTGAGAGAAGCTTTCGTTAACAAAGTGTTGCTAAAGCGAAATTGTTTGATGCGTAAATTTTTATAAGGGTTGTTAATATTAATATAGCTTTTAATAATCTACATGTCCTTGATATAGACTTCGAGTAGACTTGACCTAGACTACCTCGCATGCGACTGCTGTGCTGTGCTACGAATAAATATTATTATTTATTCGTAGGTGTTGTGGTTCGATTCCTGCATCGGACCAAATGTTAGTGCGATCCACAAATATTCTTTATTGGAGTTTGGGTATTTTCTATTTTTAATATCTATGCATGGTATTTACAAAAAAAATATGTTTATGTATTTATATAGTTGTTTAGTACCCATAATACAAGTTCCGCTTACTTTGGAACTATATGGCGTTGTGTGTAAGATGTCCGAAATATTTGTTATTATTATTTATTTTACGGTATGTCTGTCTATAAAATTAAATAACTGGTTTAGGTACTAAATAAACAATTACACTACATAATCCATAGCTACCCTAGCCACTATAGAACATTCTACATACAATACATGTACAGCTACTAGTGTGGGTACAAACAGCATTAACAAACTCGCAGTTACCTCAAGTAAACACAGTTTGTACCGCGCAAGACGAACGCGCGAGGACTAATTGATCAGGTAATTTGCGGGTCGCAGATGTTCACCGTCTTTATGAATAATATGGGCAAAGCCATAGCAAAATAGTAGTTTTAGATCTTTGCACGGTTACGTGATTAAATAATTGTTTTACTAAAGTTAACGTACGTGCCCTCAAACAATAGTAATATTATAAATATTAATTAAGGAAGTATAAACAACATACTGTCAATTAAGCAATTCGATTAAGTAAATAATATCTCATAGTAGCCCCCACCTAAACTGTACACATATTACATTGTATATAAGCTTTAGTTTAAGTCAAATTAATGGGAGTCTTACAGAGATAAGAGAGCCAGTAATAAAACATTACAATCAACGTGTCGTCTAATTGACTCCCTGGGATAACACGCAATAATTGGTGACCCCGACGTGATCTATTGGTTTCTAGTGCTGATATAATACCGGGACGACCGGAACCCTATATGGTGTTCAGCAGTGAATCTAGAAAACAATAGCATTACGAAAGTATCACATCCCAAAAATGGCTCCAACAACAACTCCTTCAAGAGGCGACACGGGGTGCGATTCAGTTGCTGCTATCACGGTCACAGACAAACTACCGCAATTTTGGACAGACTCCCCACGTTTATGGTTCGCCCAGTTCGAAGCAATAATAGCACCACAAAAACAGGGCGAAGATTACAAATATAACATGGTAATATCCAAACTACCAAAAGAGGTCGTCCATCAAGTCAGTGACATATTAACTAACCCACCCAGCGAAAACAAGTACTCCACAATCAAGGAACGTCTGATAAACTGCTACGAAGAGAGCGAACACCGACGTTTCCACAGACTACTAGCAGAAATGGACCTGGGAGACCAGAAGCCTTCCCAGCTCCTGCGAAAAATGAAAGAAGCTGGATGTGGAAAAATAAACGACGACACTATTCGCCTGTTGTGGCTAAGGCAACTCCCCGCTTCGCTAACAGCGATATTATCGGTCACAAACAATATGTCGTTAGACAACTTGAGCGAATTAGCCGATAAAATTTACGAGAACTTGACCTACAACAAAAGAAATATTCAAGAAACAGCGGTTGACATTAACCTAGTTACAAACATAACGTCACAACTTGAAGCCATGCGAATAGAAATAAATGCATTACGCAGCATACGCGAGCATCAACCTAGGCAACGCAGCAAATACCAAACACGACATATGCCACATTCACGGTCAAGGTCGCGCCACAGAAACTCACATAATGGGTTATGTTATTTCCATAATCGGTTCAAGCAGGATTCATATAGATGCAATAAGCCTTGTGCATGGAATACAATTAAAAATAACAGGCCATCGGAAAACTAAAATTAGCACAGAATAAGACGGGCCTCTGTGCTATCCACCCAGCAAACCGTCTAACTATAACTGACTCAAACAGTGGTTATAGATTTTTAGTCGACACGGGTGCTAACATTTCGGTTATAAATAGCACAAATAAGAAGAGCCAGGCATGCGAATACCAATTATTCGCCGCAAACGGGACCCCTATAAATACATACGGGGAACGCACTTTAACGCTTAACCTAGGACTACGCCGAAGCTTTAAATGGACATTTACCATTGCCGACGTTAAGATGCCAATCCTGGGAGCTGATTTTTTGAATCATTATCAGTTATTAGTCGATATACACGGAAAAAAACTGATCGATAAAAAAACAGGTCTGAAAACGCCTGCCAAAATAGTAAGAACAAAAATTGCATCAGTGCCTTCTATAAACGCTTCCCTACAGGAACCAATAAAGGGATTATTAGAGAAATATGAAGATATTACAAAGCCTAGATCAATGAATCTACAAACTAAGCACCAAGTACAGCATCAAATAATAACAAAAGGTTTCCCAGTATTTACGCGAGCACGTCCATTACCGCCTGACAAATACAGGATTGCAAAACAAGAGTTCCAAGATATGATGGACATGGGAATATGCCGTCCTTCAAGCAGTCAATGGGCATCGCCACTCCATTTAGTCAAGAAGAAGAATGGCGAATGGAGAGCATGCGGAGATTACCGCGCACTAAATAAAATAACAGTACCAGACAGGTACCCGCTGCCAAGGCTACTCGATTTCACGTATGTAGCAAGCGGAAAAGGAATATTCAGCAAGATAGACATAAAGAAAGCTTTTCACATACTGCCCGTTGCTGAACCAGAGAAAACAGCGATAATAACCCCTTTTGGACTTTTTGAATTCATCAGAATGCCATTCGGGTTGCGAAATGCAGCACAGTCCTTCCAAAAATTTATGGACTCTATATTCAGAGACTTGGACTACGTATTTGTATATGTGGACGACATATTTATAGCTGACAAGAAAAATAACCTTAAGGAACATTATGAACACTTAGAGGAGGTGTTTAAGCGCCTACATAAAAACGGCATAACAATAAATACAAGCAAATGTGAATTCGCCAAGTCGGAGATTGATTTCCTCGGTTATCATATAACGAGCCAAGGGTTGACTCCTACTATGGAAAAGATTCAAGCTATAAACAATTACCCTAAACCACAAACGGTAAATGAGTTACGACGTTTTTTGGGTATGATTAATCTCTACAGAAGCAGTATTCCACACGCAGCAAAGCATCAAGCACCGTTAAATAAATATTTAATTAATAGTAAGAAAAATGATAAGACGGTTATCCAGTGGAATACTGAATCAAACCACGCGTTTGAACGCTGCAAGCAGGACATTCGACAATTAACTACATTGGCATATCCGGACAGCAACGCACAAATAGCGTTAATGACAGATGCTAGTCTCAAATGCGCAGGCGCTGTACTACAGCAGCGAAGAAAAACAAAATGGGAACCAATAGCTTTTTTCTCCAAATCATTTAGTGAAGCCCAAACAAAATACTCTACCTATGATAGAGAGCTACTAGGAATCTATATGGCTATAAAACACTTCAGAAGACTCATAGAAGGACGAGAATTTACAGTCTACACGGATCACAAACCACTAATGCATGCTTTCGACAAGAAGCCATCATTGGATGATACCCCTAGACGAATCAGATATCTGGATTATATATCACAATTCAGTACGGATATCCAGCACATCAGTGGCCACAAGAATGTGGTAGCCGATGCCTTATCTCGAGTTATCGAGACGATAACCTTACCCTCGGCAATCGATTGGCACGAGGTAGAAAAATATCAAAAGAATGATAGCGAGTTAAAACGACTAAAAGCCAATAAATCATTAAAAATAGAATTAATACACTTTCCAAATGAAAATATTAAGATTTATTGCGATATATCAACAGGAAAACAACGCCCTTTTATACCACTCAAATTCAGGAAAACTATTTTCGAAAGCTTTCATAACATTAGCCATCCTGGTAAGAATACTACGAGGAAACTTATTTCAGCTAACTATATATGGGAAAATATGAATAAAGACGTAAATGAGATGTCGGAGACATGTTTACAATGTCAACGAGCAAAAATACATCGTCATACAAAGTCACAATTCGGAAAATTCATGCCAACGGGAAGATTTTCCCATCTGCATATTGATTTAGTAGGACCTCTACCCACTTCTCAAAACAAACGATACATACTCACAATGATAGATCGTTGTACTTCATGGCCAGAGGCATTCCCCATAGCTGATATAACTGCAGAAACCGTAGCCAGAACGGTATACGAAGGTTGGATAACCCGATTCGGATGCCCTGAATACATTACCACAGACCAGGGACGCCAATTTGAATCTGAAATATTCAAAAATTTAGCAAACTTAATGGGAGTTCAAAAAATTCGAACCACCCCATATCATCCACAGTCAAATTCTAAAGTAGAACGATTGCACAGAACATTAAAAACTGCATTGATAGCAAGAGGAAACACAATTAATTGGACAAAAGAGTTAGCTACCGTTTTATTTGGCATACGTACGAGTTTACGGCAAGACACAGGATTCTCGGCAGCTGAACTAGTATACGGTTCAACAATTAGACTGCCTGGAGCATTTTTCGAGACACAAAATAACTCAACGTACACAGATTTTATCAGAGAAATTAAGGATAACTTGGAACACATGATTTCGCGTCCACAAAGACAAAGCAAGAACGACAAGATATTCGTACACCCACAGTTAGCGGAATGTAGGCACGTTTTCTTACGTTGTGACCGACTACGGCCCAGCCTCACACCACCGTACGAGGGACCTTATCTTGTCATCAGTCGCAATGATAAGATCTTCACGATCTTGATAAACGGAAAACAAAAAAGTGTAGCTATCGATAGACTCAAACCAGCATTTATTTTAAACAATAGCAAGATAAGCGAACGAACAATCGGAGACAAGATAACAGAATCTTCACACGCAGATAAGCAAACAGAAAAAAGGACACGTTCTGGTAGAGTCTCCCACCAGACGGTTAGATTCCAATTATAATATATAAACCAGAACTATACAACAATAGTATATAATAGTAATGTAAGGATGTTTCTTCTCTTTAGAGGGGGAATATCTATGGGCAAAGCCATAGCAAAATAGTAGTTTTAGATCTTTGCACGGTTACGTGATTAAATAATTGTTTTACTAAAGTTAACGTACGTGCCCTCAAACAATAGTAATATTATAAATATTAATTAAGGAAGTATAAACAACATACTGTCAATTAAGCAATTCGATTAAGTAAATAATATCTCATAGTAGCCCCCACCTAAACTGTACACATATTACATTGTATATAAGCTTTAGTTTAAGTCAAATTAATGGGAGTCTTACAGAGATAAGAGAGCCAGTAATAAAACATTACAATCAACGTGTCGTCTAATTGACTCCCTGGGATAACACGCAATAAATAACAAACAGCTGGGTTGATAATACCTATTATACAGATTTAAGGGGAACACACTCACACATGGGAAAAACACAATGCTTATTTGTACGGAATGTGAATTATAATGAGCTTGTGTTAGAATTTACGTGTAATGAATTGAAGTGAATTGCGCCATGTAAAGTGATAAAGTATTTGTCTCGGTTTTCTAGCGGTAAGCGTCTGCGGCTAATGATCAACACTCAACGGTTTCAATTTTCAGGTCTTAATGTGTTGAGTTTTTCTTTTAAAAGAAATTCATGACAGCAGGTGAATGGAATGGGACGGTGTTTGACGGCCGCGTATCTTAAAGTACGTTAAGTCGTTCGTTCGCCCTTAGGTTTGTGGCGGTTCGATGCTAGTCGCTCCGTGGAAAACTAATATTCAGGTAAAACCGGTTAAACTAGTAGCAGGCCACAATTAATTCTGAGAATTATTAAATTTATGAAAATGATACGCCTTGTAAGTCACTAGGAGGGAACTGAGTCCCGCCAGTCACCACTACGACTGCAGTGTGGACTCGGCCCAGCACACGCTCTGGTGGTTTGCCCTGCATGGGCGATGCAACGTCTAGCCCTCAATGCAGTCAGTCAAAGTCAGACTGCGGCTCCAGTCATAGATAGTAACTAGTATTTAAATAGCTGTCAGAAAATAATGTATTAAGGTTTTTGGAAATAAAGAGGTTTATTTATTATTACTATAGAGTAATAATGCTTAAGAAAAAGATTAGATCATCAGATTGACAAAAGAATCAGGTGTAGTATAAAGAATTTATGCTACACCTGATCGGAATAGTAGTCAATATTCCCTGAAAATGAAAAGAGTCTTTTCCTTGACCTAAATAAGCGGGAGGAAAAAATGTATGAAAATCCATTTCTAACGTGTTTTAGCGGAAGAGAAAGTTGTATGAATTTTCATTTCTCATATAACTATGGCGCGCGCCTGCCCAAGGAGTTATCATATAATTTAAATATGGAATCTCCGTGCCACTGACATCCTTTTGTGAAGAATAAAAAAAAAAACAAAAGAAGCGCGAAATATTGGTCAAATTCTAAGCTAAATTGTGTCTTACATGGTGTCTTACGTTTTGATTTTATTTTAAAAATACTTTAAATGTTCGTCACAGGTGTAGTATAAAGCACTGTGTAGCACTCGGGTGAAAGTCCCATTCCTACCTCAGGAGTATTGTGGCCCTAGGCTGCGCCTTCGGGCCACAAACTGCTTCCTCGCTAGTAATCGGTACCTTTCCTCCCTCGGTGAACAATACTACTAAGTACTATTTTCTTATAAAGAAGGAGACCGTATATTATTGAAAACGGCTATAAAACTTTCCAATATTAGTTAAATTTACATACATTTTGGAAAGGGTAGAAGTAAAATAAATAGTTACCCTATCTGTTTATTTTACTTCTTCCCTTTCCAAAACTACCATTATTAAAGGTAAACTTATTTTTAGCTTAGTCTGCGTTAAATTTCAATCAAGTAATTGTTTATCATTAGAAAATTCATGTAAATTATTCGCGTTCAGCTGTTACTCAGATAAAATTGTTTTGCTTGCTTGTCACTGGGTCTCGAAATTTATGTAGTGTTAGCGTAAACAAAATGGCTCAATTTATATTTTGTTGGGTTCTACAGCAGTTTCTTAACAAAAACCGACTAGCAGAAGACATTTTGTTGAACTTTCACTAAGTTCTTTTTAAGCTCTTTTTTAAAATTACCATTTAACATACGCTACCACTACTTACTTACTAGCTTTTGGACGCGGCTCCGCCCGTCTGTATGTATATCGGCTATTGTAACTTTTATCGCAAATCGACTCAGTTGGTTAACAACTGACTTTGAACTTTGAAAGTGTAACAGGTCAACATACAGATAGACAAAGTTACTTTCGAATTGATGAAATTGTAATGGATAATGTTTAAAGATATTTACTTACAATATAACGGAAGTACTGTGACAAGGATATAGTTTTATCTCCAGTTTTTCAGTTGGCCGATTTTCAGACCTACCCGATATGCATACAAAATTTCATACAAATCGGTCCAGCCGTTTCGGAGGAGTATGGGAACGAACATTGTGACACGAGAATTTTATATATTAGAAAAAAAAATATTTCGAACATTTTACTCACAACACCATCTAGTCCTAAATTAAGCAGAGCTTGTATTATGTGTACTAAATAAATACATAAACATTTTTTTTGTAAATACATACATAATATACATAGAAAATACCCAGACTCCGACACAAATATTTGTTTTTTTTTGTTTATTCTTAGAAAAGACAACTCCCGCATTAGGAATATGAATTCCTGTGTCGCGGGGGACTTTACAAACATACATGAAACGGACACAAAGAACACCCAGACTCAGAACAACAATTTGTAAATCACACAAAGTGTTATCCCACGTAGGATTCGAACCCACGACACTTGGCGCAGTAGAGAGCGGCGTGGCGACCGCTTAAACCACTAGGCCAACCGTGGATCACAAAAAACCTTGTACGACCCGGTAATCGAACCCCATACCTCAAGCACAGTAGTCGCATACGCTATCACTGAGGTAGGCAGTATAATATTCTATTCTAGTATTTAAGTTCTATAAGATCTGAGATACGGAACTAAAAGTACTGTTTAATAATCGTTAGTCATAACGAATTTGAAGTTAAAATTAGTTTTTAGTAAAGCTCTTTTCTAACAATTTTATTTGATCGCCGCAATGTTTAATATTTAACAACTTCATTTTAATTCCAATACAGTTCATTGTCATTAGCTTTTCATCGCCCACTTCTAAACATAGACGTATTCTAATGAACGCCTCTGAGCCTGATCGTTCACTCTCCTCATTCAGTTTTTACCCGCCATTTGCGCAAATCGTCACTGAATAAATAATAAGTGTCGATCGTCAACTTGACTGCCACATAGCCATCACATTGAGCTAATGTAAATCCGTTCCTTTTAATTCAGTTCAAATGCCAGTGTAAATTGTAGCGATGAATTTTTACAAGTGAAGATAAAAAAACTTAGTCTATAAACGTGAACACTAAAAATAAACTGCTTAATGTAAGAAAATAAAAAGTTTTAAGCTTTGTTGGTACAAATTTGCATAGCGATAACAAAGTTTACCTTTTTTTCGTCAGCCATGTTTTTTTGTGCGTGATTTTGAGGTTATGTTTGTCACCGCATGAGGTTTGCTGACATTACCTACTAGTTGCAAATTATTACTATATTTTATTGTTGGCTGAATACTTCCAGTTTATTACTATTTTATTAACTTTGTCAGTTTTAATAAATTATAACTTCGTTCATAATGGTATGTACGAATCATGTTTTTCACAAATTGAAATATCCTTTTTATATCTTTTACATGCCCTGATATGCTAACGGTTTCTGTAATTTTAAAAGGGTTTCAAGAAATCTCTTCTCTTCACCGAATAGTTTTAAGACTTATAACAACGTTATAATGTAGGTACGTACCTACTATCTATATATAAATCATGAAATGACCTAAACCTCAATTTTGGTCTTCTATTTTTTGAAGAAGTTATCATTTTTTTGTAATATAATTATATACTATGGTGACTGCCGAGTAACAAATTAATCATAGGATAATTTATTTATTTTCATAGTTATTGATTTAATTCATAAACATTTTTTTACAATTTTGTCTCAAAAAGAACAAAAAAACGCAATTATTACGTCCATATCGTCCATTGCAATTTCAATGGCAGTTACAAGATAAGCTAGTAAATTCCTTATAATTCATCTACAGAATAATAATATTTTTCCAATATGAAGGCTTTATCTCACGTGTGTTTTATAAATTTCAATGTTTACATTTTTATTTTATCTCCTATTAATTGTACGTCTAAATTATCTGTGTAACAAGCAGTAGATTTGAATAAAATGATGTTAGTTT
This sequence comes from Phragmatobia fuliginosa, assembly GCA_932526445.1. NCBI lineage: Eukaryota > Metazoa > Arthropoda > Insecta > Lepidoptera > Erebidae > Phragmatobia > Phragmatobia fuliginosa. The sequence continues at coordinate 22,143,331 of OW052063.1, read as the reverse complement.
TCGTAGTGTTGAATACTAACTTATATGTTTTAAACCATCTCTGGAAATCATATAATGCACTACTAATTATGTGATTAGGCAGTGTTAAGTTTTTGCACTTTTGATTGCATTAGTATCATCAGCAAACACAACCAGTTTAGGATTTTAATTTAATCGATGTGAGTAACTTATTAAGTAGTTAAAAAATACTAAAAACAGAACGTACAGCGGGAAAACTATGGAGAGAAACAGCCACAGATAGAGACTACTGGTTCTCTCTTCACCCTCAAATACGGGGGTTCACGTTAATAACAATTTCCAATTTTTTTTGTATTTTAATTAATAATAATAAATAAATAAATATTTCGGACATTTTACACACAACGTCATCTAGGCCCAAACTAAGCAGAGCTTGTATTATGGGTACTAGATAACTGATATAAATACATAAACATACTTTTTTTTGCAAATACATACATATTATCAGAGATCGGAATTGGGTGTGTGAAAATACCTAAAGTTTGCAGCGGGACATAATATGGAGCTGTTACAACCACTTAAGTTAAACCGGGTTTGAATTTTACCGGTTTAGTTTTGTTTTTTTTACATGTTCCTTACCTTTGAAACACCGAACTATAAACATTTACAAGCTGCTAATACAGTTCTAAATAAATTTTCTGCTAATACAGTTCTAAATAATTTTTTGTTTTGTACTTTTCCGGTTAGAATTCGGTCTTTTAGTCCCAATTGTTCTTTGTCGGTCAAACACAGAATTTTATATATCTGCAAAATGCTAATGCGGTTTTAATTTCTTTTTTTGATCTGTATCTTTAGTTAAAACGTTTTGCTACAGGTTGATGCAAGGAAAACTAACATTTTCGCGTCTTTACATAGTTTTGAAGTCGCCTTTTCTTTTAAATTATTAAACCTGCACTGCATAAAAAAATAAATTAAAAACATTTATTTCAATTGCAAGAACAGTGGTTGTAACAGCTCCATATTATTATTGCAAACTTACTGCAAACTTTAGGTATTTTCACACACCCAATTCCGATCTCTGCATATTATACATAGAAAACACCCAGACTCCGAAACAAATATTTGTGGATCACACAAACATTTGGTCCGACCCGGGAATCGAACCCGAGACCTCTTGAAAATAAAATGTTTGTTTTAATAAAACCATGTAATATTTTGGTATTACAAGGTTGCCTGGAAGAAATTTGCTTTTAAGCGACAAGGGTGCCATTTGTACATGGTCATACTTTCGTTGGAATCCTAAATGTAACTTGAATGAAATAGTTGTCAATAAAGAATATTATGCTATTCTATTCTACTTTATTAAGCATGAAATAAAAGGCTAGTTTTTTATTAAAAGCGTTGACCTCCACATAGATTTGCTTATTATGTATGTATTATTTGAAAAGTTGCACCATACCTACATAATACTGAGGCCATAATATTCTAGTTTAATTAAGAGAAGCTCACGATCCACAGTGTCAAATGCAGAGCTGAAATCCAAGAAAACACCGGTTATTTTTTTTTTCTACAATGTCACCGACCAGTATATATTCGAAATAGTGACTGACCTAGTGTGACTTTAAACTTTTCTAATATTTTAAATACTACTCAAAGAACCGAGGTCGGTCTATCATTTTTTGGATTAGATAATTATTTACTTAAAAATTAAAGTTAGTTTTGTACGTCGGAATTAATCTTTTTTCTTTTTATTCCTTATTTTTTGCATTTAGTACGAATGGCTCAAAATCATTACGAGGCCTTATTCAAAAGCGACAAGGCAAGCGACTATCAAACTAGCGATCCATCAATTTAAAAACTATTTGAAATGGTTTGTGGATATTCTAAAATAACATAGAAATAATTGGGCTTGAGACTGACAGTTCTCGATATCTTACATTACAGGGCGACTATTTCTTTATGAAAGTATGGACTGTTCAGTAAGATTTTCTTTTATATTTAAGCCTACGAAAGGGACTCTACTCTGCCTGATGGAAAGCATGAAGCAGAATCCAGAAGTAGATCACAATTCTCATTGTGAGTGCATACAATGCATCATGGTGACCCACACCATGGCGGCCTAGAGAGATGTTCCTGCATCATTCTTCCAGCTTCATGGGGCTTCCGATGTCACACTCACCAACAAAATACAACAACACGAATACTGACATTTTTAGGTTAATCTTCTGTATGAGGGTAGTGTGTGTGTGTGTGTGTGTTGTTTTTTGTGTGAACCCAGTTCATACTAAGACGGCGTTAAAGTCAATAATCTTAGGTATAAATATATAAAATTCTAGTGTCATAATGTTAGTTGCCATACTCCTTCGAAATGACTTGATCGATGTGCATGTATTCAGTAGGACTGAGAATAGCACTATTTTTTATATCACTAGGTAATAAAGGATGAAACGGACGCGCGCGGAGCCGTGGTCTAAAGCTAGTATATAATATAATAAATACTCAATTCGTTGTCACACCAAACTCAATATCGCCAATAACCAATTACGTTTCGAAATAGCTTTCCAGAAACTCAGCAATGTCGATTTTATATCAAAAACCGAAAGCCAAATCAAAGAGATAAAACCTCGCAAAAATCTTTCCCCTCGGCCCCGCAAGCGATTATCAACCCATTTAGTTTTATTACCATCGATCCCCGCCAAAACTCATTGAAAATGGCTGACATTTAACGCACGAATTCATTTCTAATTTTCCGTCATTGTTTGAACGAAATTAGTATTTGATTGCCTCCCGATATAACGTCACGATTTCGTATAAAGAAATTCCATTTTCCTATTAAAATTTGGTGCGTAATCTCTAGAGTCAAGTATATTTTCTTTTTATAAAGCTCGTACAGAATTTTGTAATTTGTCATTTGATACCGGTACTCTATATCCCGTCTATATACTCTCTGGTGGAAATCGAATCCTTATTGAGTGAATCTAATTATCTAAATAACTTCTTTCGGATTGATTTGGTATAGAAATATCTAGTGTAGTGTTTTCTTTCTTTCATATACAAGGAAACACATATTTTGAAATCATATAACAAAGTTGTACTACGAAATGCATAGAATTCATTCCTTGATTCTGCATTGTGCAATTAAAATGTTCTACGAACAACCGATCAGATTGGCGTTCGAAAGACATAACACAGGTTTAGTATAAGCTACTACCTAAACATTGTCATCATCATCGGCCTATGTCCAGCAGTGGACTGCGATAGGCTGATGATGATGACAATGTTTAAGTAGTTAAAATTTTTAAATAAATAAAATAAAATAAATATTTCGGACATCTTACAAACAACGCCATCTAGTCCCAAACTAAGCAGAGCTTGTATTATGGGTACTAGACAACTGATATAAATACATAAACATACTTTTTTTTTGTAAATACATACATATTATACATAGAAAAACACCCAAACTATGAAACAAATATTTATGGATCACACAAACATTTGGTCCGACCCGGGAATCTAACCCGAGACCTCTTGATCAGCAGCCGCATACTCTGACCACAAGACCAACAAGTAAATTAAAGTAAATTGTTGTATTTACCAAAACAAAACATGCGTTTGCAATAATACCAAACTATGTAAACCGATTTATAAGTCTTTCTTATTAGTACACAATAATAAAAGTAATAATCTCTATATATACCAGTCAAATGTGATAAATTTATTTTTGTATGTGATCTTTATCTTCAATTTATACTTATTCTTGATCTAAGTATAAATGTAATTAAATAAACTATTTATTTGCGTATTCGTTTGATTTATGTTTCGTTTAGTAGATAGAATTCGTTTAGTAGTGTACTCATTAAAGCGCAGTTGAAAGAGAAATATTACTGGCACCTGTTTCAAAACAAGTATCTTAAACATATCTACCAGAAAACTGAATTGACTTATTATAGTTTTAGGAATTATATTTATAAATGTTTCAATAAGTACCTGTGTATAGATTTAATTAACTTATTAAGATATCAGCAATTTCTTTCTATTATTTTATTTCTTTTGTGGCAACACTAACCTAATGCGCTAGCATCCCATCTCTGCCAAGTTTTGGAGAAGGTATATAAAGCTCTTGAGGTTATTGTTGCGAACAGTCTCGTAGTGGAAGTCGTACTAATCAAATGAATATTAAATACATTATCATGTAATTTAAGTTTCGATTTGCATTTAGAATAAGTATAATGTCGAATACATTATTTGTTAAAAAAATTTTTTTTTACTTTTTTAATAAAAAAACTTTAATAAAAATCATTGTTTAACGTCAACATTTTATATTCCATTGCTCTGATTGACTAGTAAAAATTTGTGTATGTAAATTCATGTGATTATTCCAAATTAAATATGAGAACATTGAAAAAAAGCCGATTTTAATCCAATAAAATCAGAAATATTAGAAGTCTGTAGGCCTGGGTTCTAGAGGTCCGTAAATTATGTATGGAACATTCATTTCTTCTCGATTTTCGTTCGCTATGTTTGATGGAATACCGATGGAATACAGATACCTGTCCAAAATTAAATGTATTTATTTTGTATTAAGATTAAAAGAAAACAAGTGAGTGTATATAATTGACACTAATATAACTGTTTACACCTGGCAACCCTAATGTTGCGGCTGACTGAGATCTGGCAACCATTTTTTTTGAATTCATAACATTATTTTCTTTCAAATGTCGTAAAATTCATTATAAAACATATACCTAGCTGCAAATTCCATCAGCAAATTAATTTTACTAAAATTAATTGCAGGTAATTGATGCTAATTTTTGAGAAGCAACCTGTCCCTAATCCATTGTATACTTTATAAACATTCATTTAAAATTAGTTGTATCGAAAAAACAGATACCTGCAGAATCGAGCAATGGGATTACTGAAGAATTATTATGAATTTATTTATTTATAATGTACCTCCGACAAGGAATACACCTTACATGCTAGTTTTTAACAGAAATAACAAATTGTTTTAATGCTTGTGCCTCCTCAATTATGGGAGATCACAACATGCGTATTACAAAAATAAAAATAGGTACAATTAATAGTGTTTACAAACAGCATAATATTATGTAGAAAAGGTAAAAATAGGAAAGAAATTAATAAAATTATAAAATATAACATTAAGGTAAGCAAAAATTTTCTAAATTTGTGGCAGTTACTTAATTATCACACACATTCAAATTTATATTCAACACACATAAGTATATATTTATATTTACATTTAAACAGAAGGTAGGTACGTCAACAACTAAATCACGTGGAAATGAAATGAATAAAATCACGTGGTCAAAAAAGTAAAATACGTTCAGTAAGTCTGCTAAAACTTGGCATGGAAATAAACGACTCGTTATCCGCAAGTGAACAATGCAACATGGAATGTGCATTTGCTTCAGAGTTACCCGATTGAATGCAATGCACTTGAATTTTAATTGCAGGTGTCCATTGCAGTTACTACTTGGTGTCAGGTGACCTAATAACTCTCTTGCCCCCATTTTCTGGATTAGTTTTTTTTACCCGACGAAGACGAAAAAAAGGGATATAGTTTTGGGAGTGTATGCATGTTTGTATGTTCCACCGTACTGCCTTTATAAATATTTTGGACATAAATAAATATTTTGGACATCTGACATACAACATCATCTAGTCCCAAGCTAAGCAGAGCTTGTGTTATGGGTACTAGACAACTGATATAAATACATAAACATACTTTTTTTTTGTAAATACATACATATTATACATAGAAAACACCCAAACTCAGAAACAAATATTTGTGAATCACACAAATCATATTTGGTCCGACCCGGGAATCGAACCCGAGACCTCTTGATCAGCAGCCGCATACGCTAACCACTAGACCAACAAGGCAGTTTATGAATGAGGTGTCAATATATTTGTAACGAGCTGAGTCTCGCAGTGTTCCCCGCGGTTTTTATTGCAAATAGCGAGTAACATCGAGGAGCAAAGCTAGTCTAAAAAAATAGTTTGTTACTTCTTATGTCATTAGTTTTCTGCCACTGAAAGGTACGGATTAGCCGGTTTGTTCCGGCTAACCTCTGGAACGGCTGGTCCGATTTTAACGGAACCTCCGATTATAATGAAATTTAAAAAACGATTATATGTTGTAAGTACCGTACATACTTTCACGTCATGATTTTAGTAAAAAACTATTAATTTGATGTTACATACAGACATTTCAATTTTATTTAGAGACCTCGATTAAGTGTACGGCGCCCTTTGACAAGGAAGACCGACGACTTGAGGAAACTGGCTGGCTCAAGATCTTTGTGGCTTTGCTAGTGTGGCGACTTCCACATACAGCGCGACGAAAATATACAACAGCGATATCTAACAAAGAAACACTGAACTGCAAAGAAAAACACGGAATGATCTATACTGAGTAACTACTAATCCTGAATCGCGAAAGTAACATTCTCGCGCCGATTAGCATATATACAACATCCCAACATCAACTGTTGGGCAGTGGCCCACCAGGCATGATCACCTCGCCTGGTCGGAAGATCCTCCCTTTGTGATGGAGGAACACGATACCCGTTCCTCCACACTAGTCTTTGTGTCCTTTCTGGACTTTCTGAATATTGTTAACAGTGGGCTAACTTTCAATCTAACCCTTGGCAGTTAAAAAAATACTTAAATTTAGTAAATATTCAAATAGTAAATGATTACCTAGGTCGCACAGTGGTATCGTATGCAACTGCTGTAGGTGCTGTAGGTCTCGGGTTTGATTCCAGTCAGACCAAATTTTTGTGTGATTCGCAAATATCTGTTACGGAATTTGGATGTTTTCTATGTAAAATGTGTGTATTTACAAAAAAAAATGTTTATGTATTTATTTAATTGATCTAGTACCCATGCAAGCTCTGTTTAGTTTGGGACTAGATAGCGTTGTGTGTAAGATGTCAGAAACATTTATTTGTTATTAATATTTAATTGTAAATAATAAAATAATAAATACAAATTTGCAAAATTTTAGTTGTTTCATGTTATTTTATCATCGCGATTTGACGGTGCATTTACGAGACGGGTCTGCGTTGTGGCTTGAGCGGTTAAAATGTACTAGGGTTCCGTGGTTGTGCCGCCCGTCTGCTGTTGGCCGCAGCCATTAAATTTCGTAAAACTGTTTCAAAATTTACTTTACACAAAAGTTATTTTAGAATATCTTTAAACAGTTGTAATAATAAGTTATTTTGACTGCCTTGTTGGTCTAGTGGTTAGCGTATGCGGCTGCTGATCAAGAGGTCTTGGGTTCGATTCCCGGGTCGGACTAAGTATTTGTGTGATCCACAAATATTTGTTTCGGAGTCTGGGTGTTTTCTATGTATAATATGTATGTATTTACAAAAAAAAAGTATGCTTATGTATTTATATCAGTTGTTTAGTACCCATAATATAAGCTCTGCTTAGTTTGGGACTAGATGACGTTGTGAGTAATTGTCCGAAATATTTATTTATTATTTTATACAAATAAATAAAATTATTGTATCTTTTTGTAGCTTCAAATGAACAGCTTTTCACTAAATGCATATGAAAACATTTACGGTACAAGACTTACATCAGAAAATACTTTTTGAAATTTAGTTTGTCCTTCTGTTTGTTTGTTCGGCTAATCTTTGGAATAGTTATACTGATTTTGATGGAACATTCACAAATAGATAGCTGATGTAATAAGAAATAACTTAAGCTAAATCTTAAGCTGACTTAAGCTAAACATTTTTAATAACAATGAAACAGAAATCAACATCAAATTCAAAATCAACAAAACGCTGTCTTTTTTATTAAACTACTAAACATCTAGACAAAAAAATGTTATAATTCTAGAATGTAAGTTTTTTGTAATTAGCATGAAGTTTAATTACGAAAATATTGATACTTATCTTCAATTGAGTAGTCTATTAATGTAATGTAATGTAAAAGTTGTAGTACATTTTCAACCAAAATTCTCGTTTTAACTGACGATTAAATATGACTAATTGGATTAGAGTTTTATCTACAGACCAGGGAACGGTTTAGGTAACACAGGCGACTCGGGCGCCAGAGATCGGGAAACGATCTCCGTCCTCCAATTCCTCCATAAGCGCATGCCTGGTCGTGACACGTGAGGCCATCTGTCACCCTAGCAGAAGCAGATTCGGGTGGCGGCGTGAGCGTTACGGTGCACGCCCCTTTGTGAATAACAAAGGGAATATCGGGGTTCCCACACAGAAGGGTGTCAGCTTAAAGCCGTAGGTGGCCCGAGGTGCGTCGGGGTTCCAGGGACTTCCTTTCGAGGGTATACTTGGTTCCTCGGCTCATAGTACCCAAGACGGCGTGCGGTTTTAGTCGGTTCGAGTTCGACATAGCCACCAACTAGTGGCATCCGTGGGGATTTCAAAAAGAAAAAAAAAGGGTGTTAACTAAGCGACTGAAACAATGGGCATTAAAGACGATGTGATTTTTGATATTAAAAACTGAAATTTTATTAATTCACCATCCAATCATTCTCCGGAGAAGGAAACATCTCACTAGATCGGCATGGTGTGGGTCACCATGCTGCAATGTTTGCACTCATAATAAAGATGGTGACTCCTACTCCTGCTTTCTAATGGAAAAAGTAGAGTCACTTTGGTAGGCTTAAATATGAAAAAGAAAACGCTAAGAAGATTTTTCTCAGGCACAAAATTTTACGTCGAAAAAGTTATTTAGTACTGTTTACTTACAAAGTAGTCCATGTAATAATATACGGCCTCCTTGTGAGCGCTTAACGGCTGTCACGGGACACATTCAGGGCTCAAGATTTCAAGTCATTTATAGATTTCGGTCTAAATTGAAGCTTCACAGGGAGCGAAGGAAGCATCTGTAATAGACTTTCGTTGGATATGAAAAATAATTTTTTGACATTTTTACATTGAAAATAAGATACCAAATATGATTAAAGGATCATTTTTAGGGTTCCATAGTTCATGGCTCGGAACCCTTACAAATTCGTTAGTCCGTCCGTTCTCGATTTACTGCCCAAACGGTTGTTAAATTAATGTTCTGATTAATTTTTTACAGTGGTTATCAAAAATGACAATTTGTAAATTTTTGCTTTATATGTTTTTGTTGTTTAAACGAATAAAATTGTACACGAAAGCTGACAAATCAAATTTTTTAAAGAGTCACTTATGTAGTTTCTTAAAGATAGTTTGCTTGAAAAAAATAGCGACTTGAGTCAGTAATGTAACGTGTTGAAAGTGCATAACCAAGCCAACTTAATTTTATTTTATTTTGTTTTGATAATGAAACTTAATCACAAAAAATATTTACACTATCAAAAACAGAAGAGAAATTTAGAAACATCGAAAGTGGACCAATTCAAATCGAATGGATTAAAACCGCATGTAAAATCGATAGTTTTACTACCCTAGCAATTAATTCTCTTTCGACCAAGACAGAAACCGTCACTTGTCGAACTGAAAACGATGATTAATTCTCAAGTCCATGCATAAAGGTCTCAATCTCATATCATTTTCATAAACCATTATGAGGATGGTTACTGTCAAAGTAAGCGGAACTATTGGTTTGTCATAAGGCAGAGTATAATGACATAATATTATGTGAAAGTGAATTTTAATTGAGAACCGCTTACATGCGCTTTAACGGTCACGTGGTTTAGTAATGGCTTCATCCTAAGATGTCTTTGTAAATAGTTAACTACACAAATCTTAGTGCGAGTTTCGTAAAGGTTCGTTACTTCATTAGGGGCGATCTTTGTCGGTTCTTTGATGGTTTATCTGAATTGAATGGGTAAGGTTAGATAATAAGGAAAATTTAAGATGTTGGAAAACTATATTAAACATGTTCCAAGCAGTACAATCTCACACACAGTCATCTTATCCCAAACTACCAATACAGTGATGTAGAAACAGCTAGATATTTCTCAATTCACATAATTATTTTAAACTAGCTGACCCGGCAGACTTCGTACTGCCTCAATCGATAAATAGAAGACAAACATACAACATAAAACAAAAACAATTCATTTTTATATATTCCCTTTATGAACTTCTCTGGACTTCAACAAATAATTCAAGACCAAAATTAGCCAAATCGGTCCAGACGTTCTCGAGTTTTAGCAAGACTAGCAAACAGTAATTCATTTTTATATATAGAATAGATAAATAGACTTTCTATGTGTTTGTTGACCCCTACTCTTGGATCTACTCATGCTTTCCGTTTTGGCATGTTGATATAAAAAATCACAGTCAGAACTCTTACAATAATCCTTTTCATCACACAATTAATTGTTGTGTACGAAATAAAAGACCTACACATAAATTGAAGATAAAAAGATCAATAGTATGAAACTTATAAAAATAAACATTCATTATTAGAAGCGATACTGTTAACATCTGAATTATTTTATCCCTACTATCCCTACTAATATTATAAATGCGAAAGTAACTCTGTCTGTCTGTTACGTTTTCACACCTAAACCGCTTAACCGATTTTGATGAATTTTGGTAATCAAATAGTTTAGAACCTGAGAAAGGACATATTCTACTTTTTACCGCGATAACCGACATACACGCGGGCAGAGCCGCTGGCTAAAGCTAGTTAAACATAAAATTCCAAAACATTTTTACAAACTGCATGGCCTCACTTAGTTACACTTTTTAATATTCATGTTGCATTTAAAACTGTTTTAAGTTTTGAAATGGTCTGACGCTTTTTAATTAAAGTTGTTTGATATGTCTAGAATTTCAAATTTAAAATTAACGATATATTTGGCTAAATAATGTTTTATTCATCATGTATTTTGCATTGAGTATATTGTTTTTTTTTCTTAATTTTTATGGTAAAATGCAGCCGGTGATCTGAAAGTAAGTGTGAAGGGTCTAGGGTTGTCTCACCTCACGGGCCATGGCCGACCAGTTGGTGTTTGGAAGTTGTTTAAGCTGATCGGTGCGAGAATTTCCATAACGCGATACAGGATTAGTTATTTCGTAGTTTGGTATGTTTTCGGTAGATGGCGCTGTAGTATGCCTTTGTTTGTGATGTATGTGAAAGTTGGAATATAAGTACCGCCGCGTTTGATCTCTTCTACTTGAGTAAAGAGTGAGTTACCATCAGTAAGTACTGAGGATAGGAAGTTTAGGTCCTGGTAACTTTACTCATTCGGTCATAAGCAGTAAACGATTTGAGGTTGTTTGTTACCTGATGTAAAAAAATAAATTCATATTAAAGTAAACCAGCATTACATTTGCACTTAAGATCCACTTCATCTTAAAGAAAAGTTAACTGTAATTTTGTTGGTTCACATCAAGTAATAATATGTAGTCTACATATAATACTTCTCCTCCACTTTCACTTACATATTGTCTTCCATGTAGTTGTTAAAGTATAATAAGGATAAATTGGTTCATATAGCCAGAAGTCTCCTATCTATATAGATACACGGTAGGTAGTGAGACCTAAGTAACATTTGCTTGTCAGCCCTGATTAAACTTTATTGAGCAGCGTTCTACCAGTGACAACCCTTTGTTCTAATTTCGGACATCAGCACCAACTTAATACGTGCTCTTGTAATCAACTCTATTACCGAGAAATAAAGCTGAATATTCTTTAAAGATGAAAAATAAATTTGTTGGTAACAAGCGTACGTTCGCTTCAAACAATTACTAGGAACGCTCTAATTTTACTATCTGACGCCCTGCCCGGTTCAATCTAAAAATTGTCTCTTGGAAAAACTGTAATTCAATTTGGAGAAATGACCCTTTCGAATCTGCCTTTGTTACTTAAGTGTGTTCGGTGTTGTCAGCATGAACCTTGATTGTTGCCCGACACTAAATTCCTGACCGTTTTTTTAAATGAACGTGAATAAATGCACGTTGTGGACAATTTGAATGCTGAAAAGAATTGTTAATTGGATAACTGTATTTAGAAAAATTGTGTATATATAAGACATTCAGATTTGGCCATTCAGGTATTTTTTGAATAGTGCCTTTTAGCCAAGATGTAAGTGTTTCGCGTAGATTCTTTTTTCACAATTATAAACGTCGAGGATGTTTTTCTAAATAGTTAAGTATTTACTGACAAAAAAAACATATTGACCTTGAGGAAATATTTGTTGAACATAAGTTCATATTGAACAAATACATAATTATCTCCTCTAGGCTAGGGGTCTGGTAATTCTATTATTGTCATACTATGATAGAATCATGTCTATTATTGACAAAACTGGTATATACAATACAAATTATCGATAATTTACACAAAAAATCCATTATTAAACATCAATAATCGTATGCTTTGAGGTTCTTAAAGGAAGTACTTTCTCAAAATCCTATTTACCTTTTTTCGCGTTTGTATGCACATAATATAGAAAGGCTTTCCTAAAGCTTCAATATTGTCAAAACCAAAAACTCAAACATGTAACCTAGATCTATCATGAGATCATCCATGATATAAAAATTAAGTGCTAGTTCAATCGGTTATGTAAAAGTCATACATAATTCAGTTGCAAAAGAGTTCAAAATGTCTGCGTACATCCAATTCAGTAAGGTGATATGTACAATATATTCTTACGGTCTCATTATATTCCTTGATGACAATAACATTCTAAGTATAACATTAGCCGTAGAGAACAAGATTATCTAAGCGTAAATTGCAAAACTCGTAAAGTAGTTCCATAACTAAAGAGAATTATGTGAGTCCCAAGAGGACTACTTTTATAGACCGTCACATAAGTATTGAGGATAATAGACTATCTTAACTCTAGAGATAAAAACCATTCTTGTGTAATCTGTAGGCTTTATTGTGTATGTGTGCTTATGTAGACGTCCGTATATTCTTCTCATTATTATCTGTGTGAGTTAGCTTACGGTAGGTTAGAGACAAAACAGGTCTAAGAATAAAATGAAGTTGCTAGCGCAGAAATATATTTATTAGTATGTTTATTGACTAAGAGCCTTTTAAATAAGGATCCCTTGAGCTTAAGCATTTATTTATCTTACTGGATGATATTTTCATTCAAGGGATTTAAATACCGTTATAAATACTCTCTCTGTCTGTTTTCCAACAATTTTATCTTGTGTAATGCCTTAGTTAATAGGTTGAATATGACAATACTAATGTCTGCGGACAATGAGTGCTGTAAAAATTGGTTTGCTACGTAACGCAATTGGAATTTAAGTACGAACTAAACCTCTTTGCATTAACCATTAAAATTATTATGTTGAAAGAAGTCCACTAGAATATACATACAATTTCACACAATTTCCTTCAAATATACATGAGATTTGTCAAAGATTTTCCACAGTTTATTTTATAGTTGCCATACAAAAAAAATATCAATAAATTGTTAAATCAAACCCATGGAGTCCTTATAATATCTGCATTGTTTTCCTATTTGAAAACTTTTGGAGTGGTTTTGTAAAACAATATTATCTGAGTTCACGATACAGCCAAGTAAACGATATTAGCAGACTTTATTGTTTCTGAGAATTGGATTCACTCCTGGATATCGGATGTCGAAAATTTATTAAAAGTTTATGGTTTCTTGTTTTTAGTTGTTTATCTATACAAGTAAAATAAATTGGAGTCTCTATTTGTATATTACAAAATAAACAGTTTTTTTACTAAATGCATATAAAAGTATATGTACGTACTTACATCAAAAAGTAATTTTTTAAAATTTTGTGAGATGCCGGTCAATACATTCATGTGTTCGTCTCTTGGTCTGTATGTCCGTTTGTCTTTGTCTCTGTTTATCTCTAAAATGGCAGAATCAAGTTTGACGAGACTTTCACTAGCAGATGGCTGATGACATGGCGAGTAAATTTTTTGGACTAGCTTCGTTTCGCGGTTTCACTCGCGATTTCCATCAATAACTGAGGGTAATGCCGCGGGATTCAGCTAGTTTACAATATATATCTGCACCTGATATGTAGTTGTCTACAGTTGTCGTATGTAATAACGCATTCTCTCTTAGTCAACCTTCAGTTGTTTACTCAGTAGGTCTGGGAATAAGACGTATGCTATTTTTTACACCCCCAGGACGCGAGTGAAACCACGCGTATCAGCTAGTGTAAATCTAAAAGTAAAATCTTTAAAATGAATATGTGATCGCTTCTCCTGGGACTCTTAAAAGAAAATGTTATTTTCAATCCTTGACCCGGGCAAAGTACAACCACTAAGTTAAAACTGCAATTCACGAAAACTCATACTCTTAAAGCCCGCAATATTACCAAGTTTTCTCATACTTAAATAATGACGTCACAATGGTAGTTGTTCAATTAGATCTTTAGTCTTCAGGGGCATTTTTCGATATTGTTTCTCAACATTTTTTCATTATGACCCCTTGGGATTTACAGTGTTGAAGTACTATGCTAACAAATAAATTTTGTCGCAATAATCTCTTCGTTAACTTTTACTTTCCAACACTTATGCACCTTATATCTTTACTTAGATAGTTGCTGAAGTGCGCTGAAAAAGTTTACCGACCATAGTTTGAGAAACGATGCGATGGCGAGAGTAGAAGTCGATAAAGTTTCCAGAATCTTCTATTATAAAATCTTGTGAAGCGGAAGAGATAAAATTAAATTTCAATATCTTATCTGAGGCTACAAAGATTTAGTTGACGATCCAATTGCGATAACGGTGATGCAAATTGTGGATTAATACGCCTCATCAATCTGCGTTTAGTGGCGTTTGGGTATTATGTTTATATGAAGATATTTACGTATAAAAATACGCCGGCAAAAGTTCCAGTCTGCTTGTGAGTGATGATCAAGGACATGATTCAAAATGTGTAGACTGTAGTCAGTCAGACTTTCTCAATTGTTGGAAAAATTCTTGTCAGGATAACTACTTGGACACAACTAAAGCTAAATTTACAACCTATAATATTAATTTTTGTTCATGATTGTAAACTATATATAAATAAATTGCTGTTCGTTAGTCTCGCTAAAACTCGAGAACGGCTGGACCGCTTTGGTTAATTTTGGTCTTGAATTATTTGTGGAAGCCCAGAGAAGGTTTAAAAGGTGCATATATAAAAATGATTTGCCTTTTATTTATTTATTATGGATTCCTTTTGTTTGTTTCAAGTCTATTTTATACAAAAGTTTAGGTCTTCTATTTATCGATTAAGGCAGTACGAAGTTTGCCCGGTCATCTAGTGCAATGATCTAGTGCGATAGAAAAAAAGTGAGGTACTTTACAGGTGAGCGTCTTTATTCTACATAAACAGCACACATGTAAAGAAAAGGTTGGCCCAATTGGCCAAAACTGCTGGTAATTTAACACAAAAAGATGCTACGATTACATTGGATGCTATTAATCGAATAAAAATATTGCAGTGTTTTAAGTGACGGTATGGCTTAAGGTGACGTTTGTGAAAGCTGTCATCCTGACGGAACGTCAAATGGTGGCTCTAGGCTGTCACCTTACTCTATAGAGTTGTAATAACTATTGGTGACGTTTATGGACGAATCGCTTATTTTTGATTCAATCACTGAAGTCCAAACACATGTTTTGCTTACGTTGATTGTTAATATAGTGATTAAGCATGAGACATTAAATAATTATTCAGGATCAGATAATTTATCTGTATTTCATTTGCATTTGTATATTACAAAGCTTTTTTTAATATTGATTATCCAGTTCTTAATTAAGTATTTTTTTTCCGAGACTTTTATTTTATAAAGCTGTGCTTCATTAGTAGTGAATAAAGGTTGGACATTAAAACGATTTGATCCGAAAATTTTACGTTAATCGTTCGTGGCGCAAAAAGCTTTTATAAAAAGAATAAACAAGACGCCACGCAAGACATCAGAATTTGAAATTATCAAGTAATTTAATAAAGCGGGTGATAAGATGGGCCCCGTCGGCCACTCGCAGATAAAAGGAAATAAGTTTAAACGAGAAAAGTTCAAGATAGCGCCGTGGACAGTCAAGAAAGGCAAGCCACTGGGGCCTCAGAGAGACACTTTAATTTTGACAATTGTTCGCCAGGCTGACGCGCTGATTGTGCGCTCAACTGGTTATCTTTAGCTTGTGGTTTTTGAATTATAGCTATTAAATTGGAAGTTTGGCCCCGTAGTATTGATTAAGTGAAATAAACTCGTCTTTATACTGAGCTCCTGAGTTTTATTACTGAAGTCAGTAAGTAGTATTTTTTTCTGGACGCAACTTGAAAATTAACACTATTCTATTGTTGCATGTGGGTACTGTAGCTCTACTGGGCTGGGCTGTCATCACGTGGCCAGCAGCAGCATTTCAGGGGCGATGACAAACTCTAATGATGGCGATGGCTACAGGCCTTATTGGTCCAATTTCTCGGGGCACCAGCGTCGACACCGGGTCAGCGGAGGTCATGCGACTCCGACATCAACTGCATGCAGTTCGCCTTTTATATTTTTTCTGTGATTTCTTAATATTGTGTTAGGATACGAAAAAAAATTGCCTTGTTGGTCTAGTGGTTAGCCCGGGTCGGACCAAAAGTTCCACACCACCCCGCCGTAACCCCCGACGGGGTGACGGTCCGCGGGGATTTCCACACGTAAAAAAAAAAAAAAAAAAAGGGTCGGACCAAAAGTTAGTATGATCTACAAATATTTGTTTCGGAGTTTTGGTGTTTTCTATGTATATTATGTATGTATTTACAAAATATATATATTATTATATGTATATCAGTTGTCTTGTACCCATAGTACAAGATCGCTTAGTTTCGGACTAGATGGCGTTGTGTGTCAGATGTGCGAAATATTTATTATTATAATTATAAATTGAAGGCGATCTAGAAACAGAATAGTATCTGTATATATAAAATAGCTTTATATTGATTTAATTAAGTAAATTACAAGGAGGTACATGAACTGTAATTGGCAATGTTGTTGAATGTATTATACTAGGATAATTATATGCTATGAGCAATTAACCCAGAGTGACTGCATCTGCTCTCTTAACATATGCATAAATTAGCTATACATAGGTACCTATAGCAAGTAGGGTAGGTAGGGTAATTTGCTTAATAATTACGATTCCATTTATCTATAAAAATAAATACAATTAAAGTCTCTGTTTGTTATATCGATCTTTTAAACCATAGGAAAGTATACACGGTACTAAACATTTTTGGTCTGTCTGTCTGTCCGTCTGTTCCGGCTAATCTCTAGAATGACTGGACTGATTTTATCTATTGCCGGCAGATAGGCGATGACATAAGAGTACTAACATAAGAATTTTAGACAAGCTTCGCCCCGAGGCGTTACCGCGGGCAACTTAGCTAGGTATTAATATAATCCTTCAATAAATAAATTTAGAGTGGTCTCTATTAACTAAAGAGTAATTACATTAACGTACGTACTAACGTATTTCCGTGTGGTGACGGATTAAGAATACAGAGTGTCACCACCCCTATTCATCCCGCGCGGGTGTCGTAAAAGGCGACTAAGGGATAAATTATGCAAGACAACATCGATGCAAAGAGAAGGAAAACTTGAAACCAACCCTTCAACCCGTCTGGCCAGCGCGATATAGTAGGCCAAAATCTCTAAGGAGAGGCCTATGTCAAGCAGTGGACTGTTGAAGGCTGTTGATGATGTTGACGTACTTTTATAGTTTATCAGACACTTTATATAATATGTCTTTCTATGCAGTGGAATTGACAGTGTTGCGGTGCGAATCGTTTAAAGTTCAGGAGTGTCAATGAAATTTTTGTACAAGTATATTATGAAAACATAATATACTATGTAGGTATGTAACTAAAGTTTCTTCTAGTTAGAAAGTTCTAGACTTCAAGATAGCACGACTCTGCTCCGGGTGTATATCGGTAATCGCCGGAAAAAGTAGCCTTTGTCCTTTCTCAGCTCTAGACTATCTCTCTTGTTTCCTAGCCTTATTCCCAATATTATTTGGGGTGGGCTACTAGTTAAACCGGTTTTACCTGAATATCAGTTTTTGCACGGAGCGACTGGCATCGAACCTCCGCAACCCTAAGGGAGAACTGAAATTCGAAGGTTGAACTAGTTGTCAGTATATTTGAAGGCACTGACTTCCCAATAACGATTGCCATAGATGTTCATGACAACCGGGACCGACGGCTTTACGTTTTCTCCGAGGCACGGGCGTGAAATTACAGCCAAACTTCCAAACTCCGGGCTGCTGTTAGGAATTCCTAAGAAAAACCCAAAAACATTTTTTGGCCCGACTCGGGATTTGAACCCGAGACCTCTTTGATTAGCAGTCGCATACGCTATCCACTAAGCCAATGAGGCTCTAGACTATCTATGTACCAAATTAAATTTAAAACTGTTGAGTACTTTTAGGGTCAAAGCGTAAAAGATAGAGTTCCTTTTGAATTAATAATATTAGTAAGGTAGTAAGGATTCTCGTTACACACGATAGCTTTTCACTCTTTTAGTTAGGGTGTATGACTTGATTGAATTAGGGTGAATGATCTTATACATAGATTAATTTAATTGGGTGATTACTTCCATAGGTTTCTACTTAGGATATTATTCGTCTGTAATTTGCGTAATCCAATTAATAACCGAAGTTAACGGTCAGGAATATTTTTATTGTACTATCGTTGGTTAAATCTTGTCAATATCAGTTCACATACAAACATACAAAGATTCATAGTTTGCCAAGACTACTACCCCTCTGTTTGACTTGGCCGAAGTCGGGTAAAAAAGAAACATAATATGTAAAATATTCACTCCGCTTCGGTTCCGCTGTTCACCTACAAATGGAATAAAAAAAAAACCTCATGTTTCAAACGTTACCAATTAAAATGAGTTCACTCGATACCTCAACTCGAGCAGTAATTAAGTGTGTGGAGTTACGGTGCCGAGACATCTCCCCGGGGTCCTACTAAATTGAGTATTTAGTAAAGTTGTCGATGAACTCATTGGTGAGCAAGGAATGTTCGAAATGCAATCATACTTTACCCGCCAACTTAGTTATGTTAATTGTAAGTGGGTGTCTCACCCTCACTGTGGATGAATGGCAGTTAATAATTAATCAGTCTCGTATATTGTCTGATATATGATATATATTGACTTATACTGCCTTGTTGGTATAGTGGCTAATTAAGAGGTCTCGGGTTCAAATCCTGGGTCGGGCCAAAAAGTGTTTTGAAGTTTGGCGGTGATTCACGCCCGTGCCTCACACAGCACGTAAAGCCGTCGGCCCCGGTTGTCATGAACATCTATGGCAAGTATACTTACAGGCACTGACTTTCCCTAACGATTGCACTAGATGTTCGTGACAACAGGGACCGACGGCTCAACGTGCTCTCCCAGGCACGGTCGCAAACATCACCAAACTCCGGGCTGTTGTTAGAATTTCTTGAAAGAGTAACCCAACAACACTTTTGGTGTAATTTGACATTCGAACCCAATTCCTCTTGTATAGTAGTCGCATATGCTAACCGCTAGCCCAACGAGGTAAAACAGGAATTGTCATCTTATTTTAAATGTAGGTTAAAATGGGAGAATGTACCTATGACCGAAATGGTGCAGACAGAATAAATCCGATTAAGGTGACATTACGACGACTTTAAACATAGGTTAGTGTTAAACAAGAACACAAGACTTTTGTTAACCGCATTTACATTTGTGACTAGTATTTCTATATCCACAATGCAATATTTTAATTCCATATTATCATAATATGGAACAGTAAAAGCTTTTAAACTGTAACACAGCAAGGTTAAGCTAAATACTCTGTATGTCATCAGGTAAGCCGAACAGACAGACAAAAATTTTAGAAATAGAATTTTGATGTAGGAAATACTCTAATATCAATCTAACTTTTTCGATAATAAAGATGTGATATAAAAAGCATTACAAGTTTTCATGCATCATGTGTATTTTCATCATCATTATCGCCTATCGCAGTCCACTGCTGGACATAGGCCTCTTCAATTGCACGCCACTTAGTTCTCCTACATGTGTACGTACATCCTCGGCTACATGTGTATTTTAGATATCATTAATTCACAAAAACATTTCTACAGCATTATGCTGTACAGTTATATGTATACAAACTCCCTTGTCTTCCTATAACTGTATAAGAGAACCGGTGTGAAACGGAGTTTTAATTGCACAAAGTAAATCTCGAAATAGATACGGGTTTGCACTTAGCATTTTCGTTGGGTGACACCCCTTATTACAACACGTTTAATGGTGTAAACAACGTTGTATTAATATGCTGTGAAAATACCAGATTTAAAAGCATGTGCGAACTAATTTATATAATTCGGTGTGCCTTTCTTAAATTATACTGATGTTTTAGGTGGAAGTCACCATCAAAGCAATGTACATTGCAAGCAATAGTACAATATTTTCTTTTCTCTTTTTTTAAATTAGTTGCAAAAATGACCTTAGTTAGCTTGATGGAGAGCATGAACAGAATCCAGAAGTGGTGATCATCGCCTTACTGTCATTGCGGACAATACAGCACGGCGATCCAAGTTATGACGGCCTAGAAAGATGCTTCTTCACGCCCCGCTTGATTGACCCGGGATCATACAGGGAAGGAAATACGTGCACTGGTAGAGAGTTCCAGGATTTTACTACTCGGCGCAGAAAGGAAAAGCCCAACTGTTTAGTTCGAGAGCGTATGTCACACCCAACTTCCCCGAGGCCGCCTTAGTGACGCTCTCAATATACTCATGCGGGTGGAGATCATGATAGATATCCAGGATATCGAGTCTATCCTGCAGTGGCAGTTAAGTATCTTGAAAAGTAAAGAGGGGAAGGAAAGGAGTTTTTTTGGTAGAAAGCGCTACCCCATTGTGAGATATGGCTGACTACTCCCTTCGTTTTTCCTTAACGACTGCTGGCCTGGTCGTAAAATGTCACACGCACTTTCCTTGGTTTATTTAGACATTCATAATATTTGATAACTTTACATATATATGCGTTTGAATCATCAAGTCAAAACTCAAAATTCATTCAAAGAAGAACTTCATTAATAATATCTTACAGTTATCACAACTGGTGAAATTTCAAACAAAATTCTCTAAATATGAAAGTCTATTCAAAATAAACACACAAATGTTAAATAAACACACATAATTTTCAAAGATAAATAATAAAGAGCTGCTTTGTTCCATTAGAAGCTCAAGATGTTGGCTGTTTCACGCACTAAGATAGAAAGGTCCAAGATGTTGTTATACAAACTTACCAAGTGCGGGGGAACCCTTTCGTGCGAACGTGTTTGCCGAGCCATCGCGAAAGATTTGTCAAAGAAAACTCGCGAGCTCTACAAATAAAGGAACGAATCTACTTGAAATAAATAGAAAAGATTGTTTCTGTTCATTTAAATAGTGTAACGGTGCATCGATATTACTTGTTTTATTCACATAACCTATATGTTGTGTTGTATGTATGTGTTGTAGTTTTTGTTTATATTTGAGCTTACCAAATTGATTCTACTCTGCCTGATAAAATGCATGAGTAGAATCCAAGAGTAGGGCCACCATATTCATTGTGAGTGCTAATCACCACACACTGACCCACATCATGGCGATTTAGTGATTATTACTTAGTGACTAATGATTGAGATCCTCAAGTTTCACACGAAAGAGGACAGCACGAATGTTGTCATTGTAGGTTGGTCTTCTGTGTGAGGGTAGTACTGCCCCTTTCGAGCCGTCCACTGTAATCAGCGTGGGATTACCTTTCAATCACTCAAAATGCTAAAGGGTAGAAACTTTTACGGAACATAAATTTTATATAAAATCCATCCACAACTATCTTACTGTATTTAATCTTACTGTATTAAACGATTCATTTTCAAAATACAACATAAGTCTACCAATTCCCTTAGAAACGAATAAAGTAACAAATCTAACGTCTTCATTATTAGTTTACTGGGAATTACTTGGAAGTCGGTAAATCGTGGTATATTGCGTAGAGTTAATATATTGCATATTGCAGTCTTTCGCGGCAAAACGCTTCTATTAACTATGCAACGAGGACCAAAGTTATGGCGGTTGGATTGTGTTTTGGAATCCAGGAATTATTGGTCTAGTCGGAGTTTAAAGCAACCACTTTGGATAATTTAGAACGGGGCACTAGCGTATAACAGAACGTAATTTTTATAGACCAATAGCTATTTAAATATGATGTATATGAAGCTTTAAGTGATTATATTATCAAATAATGCAAGAAAAGAGAACTTAATAGGTTAGGTTCTTTACAGGCTTATTTGCAAATATTTTGTGTACATTGTGTTTTGAAGGACTAACATTTCTAACAAACTGCAAAATACATTCTTGAATTATTATTCAAGAATGTATTTTGCAGTTTAAAAGAAATAAACTTTCAAAAATTAGCCTGTGGCTTATTAGTCGGGCCTGATAATCACAGGATACAAATTAAATGTATTTAATAGATGCAGCTATATTTCAAGAATGTTACATTTTAAAATTTTATTGAACGCAGCATACTTAAGAATATTTAGACTGCCTCGTTGGTCTAGTGGTTAGGCTATGCGACTTATGTATGTTGTGAATTTATATTAGTTGTTATACAAGCTCTGCTTAGTTTGAGACTAGATGGTGTTGTGTGTGAGATTTCTGAAATATTTATTTGGTTTTATTTATTTATTGATGTCGGTTCTCTTTGAGATCACTTAATTAGATCATTAGTTTGTATCTGTCGAGCCACCCATTTATGTTGAAAGGTTCTTTTACTGGCTATCTAACTGTTCGAATTTGAAATTAAACCCAGGAAATTAAGACACGCAAGTGTCAATAGTCTTAGGGGTCAAGAATGCAGTTTAACATACAATTTAGCAAATAATACTTTATTTCCATTTTATCTGAAGGTTGTTAAACTTCATACGAAACAACAGCTTCAACGTAAAGTTTTTATTGCTAGCATAACAATGCAGTTTGAAACTTGGAGGTAAGCTTCAAACAAATGTTATCACATATTTGTAAATATCTGGCCTGTTCGGCTGTAACCCGATAACATTAAAAATAATGATATCTCAAATGGCATAGTTACGTTTTATCTTTAGTTTTAAAGTGAAAAGTACCTATAAATTTTAGGTGCCTAAGGTATCTTCACTACATATTATGTATAAAACAAAGTCTTCTGCTGCGTCTGTCTGTCTGTTCGCGATAAACTTAAAAAATTAGTGATTTTCATGCTGTTTTCAGCAATGGGTAGTAGAAATAAGACGAGTTACTGTTTTCAAGAGAAAGGTAAGAGAATACTACCTGGGAGACGTTAATGACGTGTAACCGACAAGTCAAAATATTGCGTTTAAGTATATACAGAATATAACACTTATCTATTACTATGTGTATAAGTGTATAAATATGTGTATGTATGTGTTTTTATATTCATGTCTTTTCATATGTATCAGCAAGTATTGTATATATATACTATTTCTCTATCCCTTGATATCACCAGATATTACCCCACACTTTCCATCTCATGTTTTCATTCTATCATTTCCATCCCAAGGTTGCCTGTAAGAGATTGCGTTTGAGCGATCTGGTGTACAATAAAGTAATTGATTATTATTATTGGTTCTCGAGGAATTTTAGTATACGATTTGTCAAGTTTAATATGTTTTTAAAATAACTATATCTTAAGCCAGAACAAAGCCGGTGCGGGCTGCTATTATATTTATAAATCTTCTGTTCGTGTTTGTAATTGAAGTCTTTTTAAACGGCCGGCGCAATATAGATGTTTTTTTTTGTATGTATTTAAGTGCGTTCCATCAAGTTTTGGGACGTACAAACTGCGTGGAACAAAGTTTGCGGGGTCAGCTATTATTTATGTAAAGTTTCAGTTTCTATCTTTTTTTTCGCCTTCACTATTGAAATAATCATATTATTTAGTTTTGTATACATGTTGTAAGAGGTACGGACATGGATAAAAATGAAGTGCAAACTTTTACGGAGATTATAGAAGCGTTATCGAAGATGAGAAGAACGGACTACATAAGTGTGTTTTTAACATTCTTGACACATATGGTTTTATTTTAGTTTGTGTACAAAATCAAAGATAAAGCTTCAATGAATGAAGATGTTCATATCACTTTGATCCAATACTGTTTTTTTTAAACTTGATATTTTTACCAGTCCCCCAAAACAAAATATTTGCAAATGAAACAAGAGAATAGAGAAATAGAATAGAGTAGAAAACTAAAAACGTTTGCAACTTGGCTAGGGGAGCTAACTACGGTGAAGCCATAAGGAACGATAATATTTTTGTAAGTCTATGTATGTTTATATAATTCAACGTAGCGTTTGAAATACTGAATCGATTTTAATGAATTAGGTTTTTTTCTTCCAAGCCTTTATTCCCAAGTTTGTTTGGGGTCAGCTACTAGTTCAACCGGTTTTACCTGAATTTCAGTTTTTCCACGGAGTGACTGGCATCGGACCTCTGCAACCCTAAGGGAGAACTGAAATTCGAAGATTGAACTAGTTGTCAGTATATTTGAGGGCACTGACTTCCCAATAACGATTGCCATAGATGTTCATGACCACCGGAACCGACGGCTTTACGTGCTCTCCGAGGCACGGGCGTGAAATCACCGCCAAATTTCCAAACTCCGGGCTGCTATTAGGAATTCGCTAAGAAAAACCCAAAAACACTTTTGGCCCGACCCCGGGATTTGAACCCCAGATCTTTTAATTAGCAGTCGCATACGCTAACCACTAGACCAACGAGGTATCAAATACGTAATAATGCCTCGAGTTTCAAATGTTATATAGTTTTATATGTATATACTGTAATTTTACGGGTTTTAATTTTATAACTTTTTCGTGTTGTAGTAGCAACCGCTTCCAATAAAGTCCTGTCGAGTACGTTGCTGCCCTTTTGATTGATCATTTTTATATATGAGCCAAAGTGGCTTTACTCTGCTTGATGGAAAGCATGAGCAAATTCCAAGTGTAGTGTTTACCATATTCATTGTTAAAGCTCCTATTACAGTATGGTGCACTCACACTGTAGCGACTTATTGAGATGTTTCTGCATCAGTGGGCCCCGTTATCGTACTCATTCAGAATAAATGAACGAAAGAACCGCGAAGAACTAGAACGAACGACGCACTGATTAAGGAACAATGTGGTCTTTCTTCATTACATATTAGTTTTATATTTACCACTGCATTTTCAACCCCAAATGTCATAATAAATAAATCATTCGGACATCTTACACAAGGGCATCTAGTCCCAAACTAACCAGTGCTTCTATTATGGTTACTTAACAACTGATATAAATACATAAACATACATTTTTTTTGTAAATACATACATATTATTCATAGAAAAACACCCAGACTCCGAAACAAAAATATTTGTGGATCACACAAATATCTGGTCTGACCCGGGAATCGAACCCGAGACCTCTTGATCAGCAGCCGCATACTCTAACCACTAGACCAACAAGGCAGTCATAGCCAAACAATGTCAGTGCTTAAATAATAAGCAAATATTAGTATAAGTAGCGCAATAATTATTTAGAAGATGATTACAGCGCTTGTATATTCCTTTGAGATAAAGCCAACGTTGATGACACCGTGTGTCAGATATGGGACTAAGTCAAGTCCCACTGCTAACACATAACCTTGCCGTCTCAAATATCAAGTAAACTAAGTTAAATAAAGCACGATCGTTTATTCCCATGACGCTGTATAATTTAGTTCTGAAACGCTGAAGTTTGGTGTTTGTTTAGAATTTAAGCGAGATTAACTGTACATTCGCTTCATTAACTTGATGTATAATGTTAATAGTTTTAATTGTAGTTATTTAGTACAGTAAATTAAAAATTAGGCAAATTAAACGTTTATATGTGAATGACTTAATTTTGGTACAACGCGATCCCCAGGTACTCTACACTGATATTGGCGTGAAAGGGCCAGTCGGATCGAGGTGGTACTACTTTCTTCGAGAAGAACAGCAACCAGTTGAAAATAGTCACTTTAGAAGACACGTTTAATAGAATAGGTTTTTTCCGTTGCAATTTATCCTGCATTCATTGTCATTTAAATTTTCATTCACTTTTATGTCATTATCAGATGCATTTGTTACGTTTTGCGAAATGTAAGCCAACCTCTATGTTCTAGTCAGCATTAGCGAAGGAGTTGGGCAGTCAATGACACTTAGGTTGTTAAAAGGAGAACATTTATTCCCAAAGCAATTTGTAGTTCTTTGCAAATATATAATGTTTTTGCATACATAAATATTAATGAAATCTCTTATAATATATAGTAAAGAGTAAATTTAACGAGTTTCTTGCTGGTTTTTCTCTATAGAAATGATATTTTGGAACCGCGCAACTGAAGTCAGTAATGTATGGTTTCGAAAGTGCCTAAAAAGGTCTACTTGAAATATGAGTTTTTTGTTTTTTGACTGTCTTACAAAAAAATTTAACAGTTTGAGAATTTCAGGGACAAATATTTGTGTGTTTTAGGAGTGAAGGAGATACAATTTGTCCACGTTATCATAGAGTATGGATCCGAACAAAGGGTACGACAAACGAGAATTTAGGTCGATAAATTTTAATCAAGCCACGTCGAGCCGACTGCGGCAAATGAAGTTATGGTTCGTTGTTTACATGCCATACTTGATAGACAAATGAAGCTATGTTCTTGTATATATCAGTATTTTCATTACGTTAATTTCAAATTCTCCCTTTGGGGATACGAATGGCAGTAAAAGATAATGAGAAAAAACCTTTGTCAAAATAATATCTTTTACCTAAAGCTTTTGGTACCTTGGATTTCAACCGGGGCTGGATTACCTTCACACAGATGACCATTGAGATTTTGGGTTATCTATCGATCTGGTCGATTCGCATCCAGCTCCTACGCAAGTAGTCGTTCCTCCTGGAAATCCTGATTTGCTACACTACTTTTGCCAAGACGCGGGTAAGCCTTCTATCAGTTGCGTATGACAGAGCAACGCACGAGTACTATTTCTTAAAATGATTTCTTCGACGCAGTCGATGCTTTCGGCGCGGTCGATTCTTCCGCTGCGGATAAGTGTGCGAGGCCTCCTTGAAAAAAAAACCTTTCCTCTTCAGACCAGTGTGCCTGACACCGGCTCTCGGGATGGTTTTTATCTGAGGCCCGAGGAGCCAAAGATCCAAATAGATTTTTCACTCTCTCAAAAAAAAAAAAGGTCAAAACCTTTCTAACGAGAGGTCTATATCTAGCAGTAAAATATAAAAGACTGTGAAAAAAATGATTTGAAATATCACGTTCGATCATTTGCCTTTTGTACCAGAAAAAAATACAAAAAATATCTAATCTAGAAATGTATTGGTACACCGAAACAGCTCTAGGTTCATGAGTAGGTACTAAACAATATATCAAATGCGCTAAGCTACGATAAACTCAAGAAAATAGTCACGTTGCATCGCACGAGAAGTTCTAGTTTTAACGGCTGCTCATGAAACAAGTTGCAGGAGGTTTGAAATTAATATTACGACTATATGCTAAGTTTATGCGTTTTGTGTTTTGATATACGTTTGTATTGAAATTGTAAATAATATTAGTGCTTATGGATTTTGGTCTGGGTGTATGGGTAATTTACTAAAACTAATAACGGTTATTATTAATCATCATCAACAGCCTTCTACAGTCCACTGCTGGACATAGGCCTCTCCTTAAAAAGGAGGTTTTGGCCTACTATACCACGCTGACAAGACGGGTTGGTATAGGGTTGGTTTCAAGTTTTCCTTCTCTTTGCATTGATGTTGTCTTGCGTAGTTTATCCCTTAGTCGCCTTTTACGACACCCGCGGGACGAGTAGGGGTGGTGACACTCTGTATTCTTAATCCGTCACCACACGGATAATACTATAAATAATTATTAATATAATTTTATAAATTGTTATTTATCATTTTTCACCCGTGATACTTTTCCACTCATGTCTATCTCGGTTATCGCGGTTAAAAGTATGTGAAATAAAATGAGATAAATTAGAACTCGATCACGAGGATTTATAGGTTCTTTATACTTCGAAGATATGTTACAATTAACAAGATAATTTAGTTCGCGAGCACAGGAGACATAGATTATAGTCAGGGCGTGGTCCTAGGGAGTTCCTTCAGCGATGATACCTCCAAAATGAAGGAGGCACTTAACTGGGCTGTTGCGACCACGCGAAAAGAGGCAGGGTCTTCATGCGTTCGCTTTTTAATTACTATGTTACCCATACACTATCACAATGCGTATCATAAATAAGCATCAAGTTTAACTTTATATTGAAAAAATACACTCAAAAACACGAATAAATCGTATTAGTTACGCCACGATGACAAATATCAAACCGGGCTTCTTATTTTGTGACGACTATAAGTGATATACAGCAATGCCTGGTATCGCTGGTTAAACAGATCCCTTTTTATAGTTAACGGTGTGGGATAAATGTATTCTTTATTTAAATTAATTTAAAACATTTCATAATGTTGACAACAATGCTTATTTTAAAGTTTATTATTTTCAAGTAAGTTATCATAATATTACTGTAGAAAATTATCGGAACCTGATTACGTCTTCAATTTACAAATTCAAATTAACTTCTCTGCAAAACACCATCAAATAGTAACTGTGACTCTTAACCATTGTTTTTTTTTAAACAAGTTGAGTTAAAGATGGGTTCTTGTACGGATAGCCCTTTCGTAAGTAATTTTATTCATGTGTTAATGAAAACAAAAAATCATTATTTTGTACTATAAATATACAACGAAAGCAGTGTGAATAAAATATCAGTTCCAAAAACCTAATTTGGATTCCAATTTGAAATTCGGTGCAAAATCCCACTGAAAGATATGTGTCAACATGTGACTTCAAACAAATAGTAATGAACAATATTTGTTTAATCTCATGTTACATGAAAATTTTACAAAAAGTGGATTATATGTGAGTTCAATAGTATTATTCTGGGAAACGAAAACATGTTGTGAAAATTCTGAATTTTATTAGTCACTTTGACATCAGTAACAATATAATACAAAGGCATCCATTATAGCAATTTCATTTCTTGATGAAATTAGAAATATATTACAGACGTAGAAAAAAAGTCTCGCTTGATCAATCTTCCCATATCTTGGAACGTGTTTCTACAATGCTAGATCTTTTAAACACTATTTTTGGCTTTTCAAACTTCTGGCTTGTTTATTAAATTGTTTACCTTATAATAATTATTTATTTACATTCATAACGTAAAGAAAATTTACAAAGTTTACATACAAGGGTAAAAAATAAATCCCCCAGCTCATCGCTTACTGGTAGCGTTCCCAAAAGATTGGTAGTATTACAATTTTACTTACCTTAACTTTACGTGTGATGTCACTGAATAGATAGATAATAGTACAAACTCCGTGTGGTGGCGGATTAAGAATACGGAGTGTCGTAAATTACGAATCAGAGCATTTATGTAGATCAATATTCCTGCAAAGAGAAGGAAAACTTGGAACAAACCCCTATACCAATCGATATGGCCAGTGTGTTATAGTAGGCAAAACCTCCTTTCTATGCCTTTCTATCCTTTAGAGGCCTATGTCCACCAGTGGACTGTTAAAAACTGTCCATAAGATAATAGTTTGTTTGTAGAAACCCTTTGTGACGTCATTAGACCTTTACTCATACGTGAGTATAGGTCAGCCCGCATTAACACAAGCAAGTCGAAGAATTACTTCTGAATTTCTGAGTTGAACAGTTCTTGTGATTAGTATTTGTTTTGTTTATTTCAAAGCTATTTCCTTACCTTACAATAGATTGCTAAACAGAAACCTATTCCAACATCACAATCATTTGCCGAAAACAGTTCTAGAACACAAAGCGTCTCATCACTATTCGATAAACAAGCGCGCGTGTCGCAGGTCCGATCGACGAGTGGGATCGAATCGGCACACTACATTTGGCAAACATTGAATTAGCATATTGTATCCAGTCGGCATACGTTCCATCCGATTATATTATCCATCCCCGATTATAACCTGCTACCAGACAGATTCAATGTTCGACTACTGTTTAACTGAATCGTATTCGGTTTGTCGATTTATAATTTAGTTTCACGTTTTGTTATTTTAGAGATTGTTGGAAGATTTTTTTTTCATTTTATATTTAAGCCTACCAAAGTGACTCTACCCTGAGTGCATGAGAAGAATCCAGGATTAAGGGTCACCATCCTCATTGTGAGGATAAGCAATACAGTATGGTGACCCATACGGCCATACCATGGCGGCCTGCTCAGAATGATTGGGCCTCTGGTCTCACACTCACCAACGAAATATGACAGCATGAATGCTCGCATTATTAGGATGGTCTTCTGCGTGAGTCCCAGACGAGCCAGCCCATTCATGCTGAAATCAGCGTGGCTACTACTTTCATAATCATCATCATCAACCTATCGCAGTCCACTGCTGGACATAGGCCTCTCCCATTGCACACCATCTCTGATCGATTTTGGGCTTCTCGCATCTACTACATTCTAAATAATAAAATTAATCCTTTAATATATGTGATTTTCATAACGTCCGTTTTTTTTTTAAGTTTTGGGTTGATCACTTTTTCTCGTTCAGTACTCAACGCTGTCAAAACACACTCCCGCCATAAATTCCAGTACATAGCAGCGCCCCGCTGCTTCGCGGTAATAGCCCGTACACCGCCCTAGCTTCATTGGCTAACCTCATTTGCACGAGTACTACTAACATTTTCTACTAACCGTACTCGATAGGTTGTACGGTAAGAAAATATTATACTGAGTTTTATAGCTGAGATTTAAAAAAAATAAGAAAACAATAAATTTTGAAAGGTCATCAAAACATTTTGTGAACTGACTGATGACTGCCTTGTTGGTCTAGTGATTAGCGTATGCGGCTGCTGATCAAGAGGTCTCGGGATCGATTCCAGGTCGAACCAAATGTTTGTATGATCTGCAAATATTTGTTTCGAAGTTTGGGAGTTTTCCTTGTATTATAGAATCACCGTAAATTAATTAGACAGTTATAAATTACTAGTTTTCACTAGTGGCTTCACTCGCGTGTATGTCCTTTCTCATTGCTCTCAGTGCTCTCGACTGTATGTATATCGAATTCCATCTAAACCGGTTCAGTAGTTTTACCGTAAAAGACAGACGGACAGAAAGTAACTCTACTTTCGCATTTATAATATTAGTAAAGATAATGTACCATTTTACAATAATTACTGGTGTTCATTATTATATAACATAATATTATTTCATAGCCTAATTATACTTATATTCACTAAGTAGTGCATACAAACGGGTTTAAATATCACATTACTACCAAAAATACCATTTATATCACATTTTCACAATCATAAATTAAAATTATCACACAGTCACAGGTTTTGTATAAGCTTTTAAAAGTAGATTGAATGCTCATTTAATAATAATGGCCTGAAAATTGGAAAAGTGAATACTTTTTATTGAAAATCGTGAGCTTTTAAATGTTTAACTTTAAATACGATTTTTATTAAAAGAATTGATTTTTGATAAAAAGTTAAAATCATTGCGGCGTGAGTTGAAAACGAAAATCTAATTGTATTTTTTTAAGACAACTCCCGCTCTACGACATATACTTATATACACGAAATAGACACAACAACAGTCATGCCCATTTTCACCTTTTATACTTAAATGTCTTCTTACTAGGAACCCAGTAAGTAGCCCCTAAATTTTTAGAGACGTCTAAGCACTCACGTGTCCCTTAAAGGTGCGCGAAAACGAATTTCACTAAGGTTTATATAACTCTCTCCAAGTAATAAAATAGTAATAAAATAGAACCACGTTAATTAGCACGAATGGCTCGCACAGAAGACCAACGTAAAAATGACAGTTCGTTGTCGTTTTTTTTTTAAATATTTAAGTCTGCCAAAACAGCGAAGACTAGTGGTCAGACTTCTCAATGTGAATGCTGGAGTGCAAAAAATTTACCATAGTCACATACATCATTGACTGCACGGTTGGCCTAGTAGTTAAAGCGGTAACCACGCAGCTTCCTACTGCGCCAAGTGTCGTGGGTTCTGATGGTGGGTTCAAATCCTACGTAGGTCAATTTGTGTGATTCACAAATTGTTGTTCTGAGTCTGGGTGTTCTTTGTGTACGTTTCATGTACGTTTGTAAAGTCCCCCGTGACACAGGAATTTATATTCTACATGCGGGACTGGTCTTTCTCTGGTTCTCAATTCGTCGGAATCTTTTTTTTTTTTTTTTTATGTATATTCAGCGATAATTTCGTCGTTTATGAACCGATTTCAAAAATTATTTTTGCATTGGAATGGGCGTAGCTTACAGGTGGTCCCATCGTCACCATATCGGGATCTGATGATGGGATCCCAAGGAAATCGAGGGAACTCCTCAAATATCATAGGCACAATGTCGCGATTTGGGTACTCGGAATAGTTTTTTATTGAAGTCGGTTCCTTTTTGTTAAAACTATAAAGAATAATATTTAAAAAAACACGGCGGCTTGGTGAGATGCTTCTTTCTGCGTCATGGAGTCTCCGGTTTGATCTAACCAAGGAAAGACAATAGCTCATACGCAGTAATTTTATCCCTTATAGATTCGTCATGTCTGTCTGTCTGTCCGTCCGTATGTCACAGCCACTTTTTTCCGAAACTATAAGAGCTATACTGTTGAAACTTGGTCAGTAGATGTATTCCTTGAACCGCATTAATATTTTTACACAAAAATAGAAAAAAAGCAATAAATTTTGGGGGTCCCCATACTTAGAACTGAAACTCAAAAAAATTTTTTTCATCAAAACCATACGTGCGGGGTATCTATAGATAGGTCTTCAAAAATGATATTGAGGTTTCTAATATCATTTTTTTCTAAACTGAATAGTTTGCGCGAGAGATACTTCCAAAGTGGTAAAATGTTGTTCCCCCCCCCTGTAACTTCTAAAATAAAAGAATGATGAAACTAAAAAAAATATATGATGTACATTACTATGCAAACTTCCAACGAAAATTGGTTTAAACGAGATCTAGTAAGTAGTTTCTTTTAATACGTCATAAATCATATACGACAATTTACATTTCTTACAATCAAAACACTATTATTAAAACATCGATGAAAGTTACAACGAACTACAAAAACTTTCATATGATGCTACGGAACCCTTTATGGGCGAGTCCAACTCGCACTTGGCCGCTTTTTCTTTGCTAGGGTAGTACAGTCCCGGTCGAGCCGGCTCGTTCGTGCTAAAATCAGCGTAGCTCTAATACCTAATCTATTAAAATATATCTGCATATGAACCTTGATAACGACATAAATCAATACATATTTTACAAATTTTTTTCAGAAGACTATATTCGCAACCAACTAATACATACTCAAGTGCGAAAAAATTGTCGTAACTTGAGAACCCTTAGTAAGAACTGTAGCCCTTCCCACTGCCGGTAGCACACTCGGGCAATTTATATCGTGAGAGGGCAATTACTGACGTTTTCCGTCGTTTTCGAAGCCTAAACATCATTTGGGGAAATTATTTCGTTGGCGGTCGAATCGCCTCGAGGCAGGTGATAAACACTAGCGATAGGAATGTAATTCGAGAATTCGATTCGAGGCAATTGGTAGGGGACCTTAGTTGATTATCTGTTTAGTTAGCGCGTAAATTCTGGTTTAGTTTTCTGAAAGGCTGCGGTTGGTGACGTTTAGTTTCAATGTAGTGTTCCGAGGGAATACTTTTGTTACTAAAATAATTTAAAGTTTAAAACAAGGATTTTATTTACCTTTCAACTAGAATGACCATCTAGCTCATTCTTTTAGTATACTTTCAATATTACCCTTTTATTTGAAGCCGAGTGCCGAGTGGGCGTTAGTGTATGTGTTTATGATTTATACGTTCAAAAATATTTAAGTGTCTTATTAAAAGTTTCTCACGTGGCACTGAGTTACCTTATATTATGAATAAATTGCAGACACACATGGAGAGTTATATAACATACATGTACAAATATATTGTTAGATAAAGATCGCCCGCTAATTACTTCAGATAATGTTTTAAATGCATTATGTTTAATGAATAAATACTCGTAAATAAATATTTTTGAACGTCTCACAAACAACGTCATTTCGTTTCACACTAAGCAGAGCTTGTATTTTGGGTACTAGACAACTGTTATAAATACATAAATATATCTGTTTTGTAAATACATATTATACACAAAAAAAACCTAAACTCCAAAAGAAATATTTGTGAATCACGGTCAAACCCGAGACGTCAAGCACAACAGTCGCCTAGTCGTGTAAGCTACTGCTGCGCCACCGTGGTAGACAATAACAATATCGCATGTAACAGAAAGAACGTTGATTGCGTGCCATAACACTGCTATTGTGTTTTAATATAATATTTTTATTTAATTTATTTTACACTTCCATCAGTTAAGCGGTGTCTAAAGCGTCTAGCGTGCATTTCCTTCGTGCTAGGTGAAGGCAATATATTACCTATGCTGCAGGACAGGTGCTGGTGACGTCAGCGTTATAAATAACGCAGTTCTGAAGTTTACTCGGTCACTGTGAATGTGCTTATGTCGTTCAATTTACGGATTAAATTATTTATTAAATGCCACTAGCAAGAAATAGAACTCCTAACTCCCATTTCCACTTTTGTTTGATTTTTTTAATTAAAAAGTCTATAACTGATGATATTACCTGAAGATGAAATATATTTTCTATGTAAATTATGTATGTATTTACAAAAAAGTATGTTTATGTATTTATATCAGTTGTTTAGTATCCATAATACAAGCTCTGCTTAGTTTGGGACTAGATGGAGTTGTGTGTAAGATGTCCGAAATATTTATTTATATTAACATATTTCCCCAGTTCACTTATACGTATAATGTGTTACGGGGGATTTTACAAAATAGTTACATGAAACAAAGGATACCCAAACTCAATAAAACTTTTGTATGTCTGTCTTTCCGTCCATCCGTCCGTCTGTCTGTCCAACCGTCCGCCCGTCTGTCTGTTTGTGCCGCCTAATCTCTGGAATGATTTTACAGGTTTTGACGGAAGTTTCACTGACAGAAAACTGATGTTACTTGCGTAAATACCGCGGGATTCAGCTAATACTAAATATGTATGCTTTTTTGGCTCAAAGAACTTAAGCGCTGCAGTTGCACACGAAGTGCTTCACAATTTGAAATCGGTTTGTTGCCGATTGAGCATTTTCAATATCTAAGCAAAAAAGCGGCCAAGTGCGAGTCGGACTCGCCAATGAAGGGTTCCGTAGCAGCAAGTAACATCATATAAAAGTTTTTGTATTTCGTTGCAACTTTCATCGATGTTTGAATAATAGTGTTTTGATTGAAAGAAATGTAAATTGCGGTTTATAATTTATGACGTATTAAAAAAAAACTACTCACTAGATCTCGTTCAAACCAATTTTCGTTGGAAGTTCGCATGGTAATGTACATCATATATTTTTTTTTAGTTTTATCATTCTCTTATTTTAGAAGTTACAGGGGGGGGGGGGGGGGACACACATTTTACCACTTTGGAAGTATCTCTCGCGAAAACTATTCAGTTTAGACAAAAATTATCTCAGAAACCTCAATATCATTTTCGAAGACCTATCCATAGATACCCAATACGTATGGTTTTGATGAAAAATTTTTTTTTGAGTTTCAGTTTAAAGTATGGGGGACCCCCTAAATTTATTGCTTTTTTTCTATTTTTGTATAAAAATATTAATGCGGTTCACAGAATACATCTACTGACCAAGTTTCAACAGTATAGCTCTTAGAGTTTCGGAAAAAAATGGCTGTGACATACGGACGGACAGACAGACAGACATGACAAATCTATAAACGGAACCCTTAAAACGGTTTCAAAAAAGACTCTGTGCCTTTCAGATCATTTCTATGATCTGTGGTGCCTTAAATAAGGGAAATAATTTCTAGAATTTCTATCTTTACTTTATGTTTTATTGTATAGACTTTATAAAGTAATTCGGCTTATCGTTGGACTTACGGATTAATCCTTATAAGCTTTGAAAAGTTATTTCTAAGTTTGCTGTTAAACAAGGTTGAGTAATTAATTATATTCCAAACTTTATTATAAACTAGCTCTTGCCCGCGGTTCCACCCGCGTGTATGTTATTGTGGTAAATAGAAGCCTATGTATTATTCTGATATGTAAGCTATATTATTGTGAAGTTTCATCAAAATCCATTGAGTAGTTCTTGCGTGAAAGAGTAACAAAAATATGTACATACATACTCACAAAATTTCACGTTTATAATATTAGTAGGGTTGACTAATTTGAAACACAAAATAGCAAAAACCTAATAAGCAATTTATTGTACGTGGGTACGCAAAACTATATTTTGCACTAAACATTTAAGTATACCGCATATTGCACTAAAATGTTTAGTGCAGACCCACTGTGACTGTACAATTTAAACAGTTAACTACAAAACTACAGTAATTTTAACTGAACATATAACTCAAAACACTAAAAACAGGTCCGATTTCAAACCCCAAAAACAGAACAGTGAAAATAAATTAAATGTTATTGAACACAAACAAGCCAGTGTCGTATTGTTTACCGCGGTAACAGGCGAGAGCTAAAGGAATACTAATTCTGAAGGTTCGTTCCCGGTCGAGGCAAATAACAGAGCGGATCCATTTGAAGGTGGCGTTTAATTAAATCAGTACATCTCGTGTTTACATGATAACTACGGTGAACGAGAACAGACTTAACTAATTAGATTTCAGATCGTAAACTTGCTACCGAACTCTAATCTAAAGTTCAAGTAACAGTTCAAAGCTACAAATACACTGCGGTTATTAATGAAATACGAACTAAATCTAATAGTGAACCTTCAATGGATTTTTAAGTGACTAGGAAATGGTAGCATTTGAAATTTTATTTTTATTTTAATACATCTTACTTCAGTTTTGTAGCAGTCCTGAGTTTACACATTTGCCGTCAAAAAACTATAAATTTTTTGTCGCCCCTATAATTAGATACACTGTTCACAATAAAGATAATTCTTTTTTTTTGGGAAAAATTTAGTGTTTAGATTATTTTTACAACTTTTTGGGTATTTTTTGAAGCTAAGAAAAGCAAAGCTTTGTTTCTACTGCACTACTTATAAGGTGTGAGGTGAGCTAAGGACGATAGGTAGGTAAGGCCCGATAACCTTGCACCTGGTCCTTCCAACATCAATTTAATATATTCAAAAGATGGCAGTACTTGGTCGGAGGAACGCGACCGGGTGAATTCAAGTACTGCTAACTGACATGACTTAGACAGCTCCAGTTTTAGTCTTGAAACAGCTACATTACACAGAATAGGTCACCACTAGGCGATCCCCGAAGATATTGGTGGTTAGAGCTATACGCGGTTACCGTACCGTACCGTGTCGACTGAGGCGGTGCACGCCTTGGCCGAAGCACCCGCGCGGGATATGGAGGTGGAAGTGCTCGCCGTAGTTTATCGGCAGACTTCCAGGCGGAAAGCGCCTTTCAACCTCTGCCCGAAGAGATACGTGAGTAGCGTGAAGCTGCTCGCCGAGCTACGATGGCTTGTGGATGCTCTCCAGCCGATCACCTTAGAGTGGCGGGGTGGCAGTACGGGACCCTTTCCTTTCGACGGACGCAGGTCCTTTCCCGGCACGGTTGCTTCGGGATATCGGTCGCTAGAACTAAGTCTGGAACTAAGTCCCGCCTGTCACCTCTGCGACTAAAGTGAGGACTCAGCCCAGCACATGCTGGCGGTTTGTCCCGAGTGGAAACGCGCGTTTTAGCGACTGCTCAGATGCCAAGTCGCTGCTACCGGCATCCGAAATAGTGCGGAGAGTAGCGTTCAGCTGCTGTGTCGCGCTTCTAAAAAGCGACTCGATCGCCGCGTTTGGCGTTTTTAAGTGTGCGGTGGGGAGCGTTCGGTCGTCGTATTTAGCTTCTAAAAAGCGACTAGTTGCCGATCGCCGATGCTAAAAGTAGCTAGTCTGCGGTGGCCCCAATACAAGCTCTGCTTAGTTTGGAACTAGATGATGTTGTGTGTAAGATGTCCAAAAATTGACGTTGTGTGTAAGATGTCCAAAAATTGACGTTGTGTGTAAGATGTCCGAAAATATTTATATTTATTTATGTATTTAATAATAAATATTTCGGACATCTTACACACAACGTCATCTAGTCCCAAACTTAGCAGCGCTTGTATTATGGGTACTAAGCAACTGATATAAATATATCGACATAACTTTTTTTTTGGAAATACACACATATTATAATTTATAACTAATACATACATATAAAAAAGTTTTTAAAATACATACATGTTCATAAGACCAT
This sequence comes from Phragmatobia fuliginosa, assembly GCA_932526445.1. Classification (NCBI taxonomy): domain Eukaryota; kingdom Metazoa; phylum Arthropoda; class Insecta; order Lepidoptera; family Erebidae; genus Phragmatobia; species Phragmatobia fuliginosa. The sequence goes on along the minus strand of OW052063.1, from coordinate 22,105,028 downwards.
AACAACGCGTGACTACGGCTTTTCAAACTTGATTATTTGTATCTCTGTACACTGATAATAATTGTATCCTTTGGTATCGTATCGCATGGCAACGAAGGCATCTTGGTAGAATCTATATATATGTCGATTTTCTTGCTTCTTCAGTAACGTTATATAATCAAGTGTCCTGAAAATCTTGTTTCATACTTTATCAGCGTTGATTTTTGGTCGTAGTTGAGTTTTAGTTTTAACTTTTTTTAATTTTAAATGTTTTTGCAGTTTTTTCATAAATTTATTTGTAATTTTATTAAAATATTTTAATTAACAATCCAAACCAAGTAATAAAATGTCTGCCTCGAATATCAAGAAGACCTGGAAAGATTACACTTTCCGTCTTCACCCCGTGGTGGTAATCAAAGCTAATATATCAGTCTAATGCTATACATCACTTGCAGCAAGTCACAAGTAAATGATTTATATTTCGAATCTACTAGTGAATCCCTTTCAAATGATACCAAACATGGTACATATGCTTATACTAGCTTTCGCCCGCGGCTCCGCCCGCGCGTGTGTCGGTTATTGCGGTAGAAAGTAGCCTATGTCCTTTCCCAAGTTTATTTCTATCTTCATACCAAATTTCATCAAAATCGGTTCAGTGGTTTAGGCGTGAAAGCGTAACAGACAGACAGACAGACAGAGTTACTTTCGCATTTATAATATTAATATATAGTAGGGATTAATTTAGTTATGTATTAATCTTAGTTTTATTGTCCACCAGAGGGCACTATATTAAATTACATTTGAATTACACGATCAAACGCTTCTAACGTTACCTCATTTGTCCAAATGAACATAATACATAGCCTGTCAAAACCATAACCCTCCTTTGACTTTGCCGTAGTCAGGTAAAGAGGGACGAACGCTTAGCGCTGGAAAGAAGTTAAGGGCGTGCTTCGATAGTTTGGTCATATTCGTAGTCATGAATGACAGATGTATAAGAAGAATTCACAGAGCAAATATGTGTGGTAAAATGTTCGTCAGAAAATGTGTGGCGAACACATTTTCTATTGTAAAATGCATCAGTATATATGCAGCGATTGATAAATAAAGACGAAGAAAAATATGTGTGTGTACCCCCCTTGAAAATAGGCGTGACATTATATTAGCAACTAGCTTTTTATCAATTTAATCGTCTTCACTTCACGTATTCTATTGCTGCAATAATAGCGAGCATTCCCAAAGTAAAAATTTTAAAACAACAGATAACAAATTGTCCTGCTCCATTCCAATTACTTCCCGTGTACGACAGCTGCCGTTAATTCGATGGGGGACACAAAATAACTCCACCAGGTAAAAGTATTATCCCTAAACAATATTAGGTGCACACGTGAGTAGAATGCGGCATCAATTGACTTAGTGGAGACGTGTACGATACTTGGGAGTTTGTACAACGACGGCTCTAAAGCTTGAATTACTTTATTATTATACCTGTCTGTGTTATAGAGCAGTTATTTTTGTTTAACTGCATTTACCGTGTCTATAGAAATGCTATTTACGATTGTATAATTGACAAATTGTATAATATTCTTCTTTACTTCTTTATTTTTGAATGAGAAAATCAAAAAGGCTGAATAAATAGGTTTGTGATGTTGGGGGATCGGCCTCAAGTGCTAGCAGATCAACGGTCCGATAATTAAAAAGATGGAGAGAAATAGTACGATCAAATTACTTTCAGAACTTATAAATTCATTTCGGTTTGAGAAAAAAAAATAGGTAGACCCTAAATTTGGGAGCAGCCTGAAGCTAAGAGAGTATCTGCAGGCCTCGTCTATAGCGACCTTTCTTATACATCAATAAATAAAACAAAATTGTAGGTCTCATAACCGTTAAGAAAATATTTTTACTTGATAAGGTGAACCAAATGAGGAACACACTTCAGTAGCTTCGTGAGAGGTCAGTGAGCAACAAAGTTTTAAAAATTAATTTGTCTTTCAACATCTAAATTATGATTGGAAACAAAAACTAAGTAATAACCTTAAAAGACTAAAGTTACTACAAATATTTTACAAGAATTATGAAATAAACATTATATATTCTATAAATTCATGCTTAATTCAAATAATCTACATTTCTTCCAACAAAATTCATCGGCACTTAAAATCAAGCGGCATGAAGATGGTAAACATGAGCTCCTAATACGTGCCCTATCTTCGTTCACAATAATCAAACCTAATTCGGAATTCACGGGCACATCCGACTGTTGTATGTATTGTATGTTTAGCCCGCTGTTCGATATTTCGCACCACGCTCGCAATATGTGTCGCGGGACTTAAAGCTTTACGCTGACTGCAGCGGTCTCGGTGCGGTGCGGTTTGTTACTTTTAGATAAGTTAAATGTTTGCTGCTTCTGGAATGTTACTTTAACCTCGTAAGGCCCAACCTAAATTTAGGACGATATACACTACGACCCAATGTACTAAAAATAGGCGCAAGTAGTTGCGGCCCAGAACTTTGGTTTAGTAAAAAAGTGTTAAAATGTAATGTTTTTGGCAAAATTATTTTAGGGGGTATTTCCTATACCGAAAGTTAACTATTCCATGCAAAAAATATGTTGAAATAATTTGTCCTTTTTTTAGGTTACTGGGTCATAGTTTTAAGTATAATTGTTCGAAAAAATCAAATTTAGTAAATTTTTGATCATGTCATAATTTTAGGTCGCTGGGCCGTAATTTAATAATTTTAAAAACTGCCTTGGGCCGGAACGTCAAAATATTTTTGTCATTAAATTAGGTCGTTGGGCCTTACGAGGTTAAGATTGAACGAAGTCTTTTGGACCAATTAGGAAAGAAAAGTTGACTTTGGTTAAAATCGAAATTAAAATGATTGTCATTAGAAAATAATTGTGCATATGCTCCTGAGGGTACCAAAAACGGGTATGTAATTACATACTCGTTTTTGGCACCCTCATAAGGATATTAAACAAAAAGTATGCTATCAAATAAGATCACCTATAATTCTTTCCTATCCTACACGCCAGTCGATCCATTAATAAATAATTCAATTCTAGAAGACAATGAACCTGATAGAACTATTATGATAAGAAACTGTGTCGTCACACAGAATCTCGTAAAGATAGAAATGAGTACTTATTTGCACTTAGATCGCTAGCGTCAGTAACGTATACTTATGACACGAGTAACAAGTACACATTACCAACGTAATATGAAGTTTTAAAATCACTCGAGTGAATGTATAGCCTATAAGAACCTTGATCGAAGATCTTCGGGTGACATTGGGAACATTGAATATCCGCCTCGCGTTTGGGTGCCTATTACGTGAAACGCACAGTGATAGTGTTTCATGATCTCCTCTAGATATTTCAACGTGTCTCACACAGGAAAATAGGCGTAAATTTTACGTATCGATGTCTGAGAAAAATATTGTATACATCGATACCGTAGGCGCTATTGAGTGCTTCTGAAGATACGTGCCCCGGGATATTGGGTGGTGTACTTTCTGAATATATAACACGTTTTAAGGATCATGCTGAAACTGTGTGTAAACAACCGAGTCCGTTGTCTCATATTACTCGTCGTTATCGAGTTTGTTAGGTTTGTGTACTATTTTAATGGATAATATATTATTTACATTAATGACAATGTTTTTCTCATAAAACCTTTGTAGGTACGTAAAGATAATCTAGGTCTAGTTAATAAGTGGCCAGGTTATATGTGAACACCCATTGATGTTTATCCTCGCCATGGCTAATATTCAACAAGGATTAAACGATTGCAGAATTATGCTTCGATACACCTCATAGAGAATCGGTGTCACATAATTCTTTCATTGTTTTCTTTTCCTCAACTTTGGATCAGGGTTCTCTATAACAAAATAAATGTACTTGGGGCTTCTGAGTTGCAAGTGGCATATTTTCTTCTTCTTATTTGGACACTCTTGTCGACTACCTTGGTCGTGGCACGTGATAAGTGGCTCTTAATAAAAAAATAAAAAAAATAAAATAAAAACGTTTATTAGACAAAAAAAAAATAAAACATTCACAGTGCTTACATATTATATTTTAAACTCTATCCATTTTTGTTCGTTTAGGTACTGAAACTGCTTACCAAAATAGGTGAAGCCTGTATTTTGGTTGACAGTGTTCAGTGGTGGATTAAATAGTCACAGGTTTTCAAATAGTCGTGAATGTTGCTGCACAGCTATCGACTTACAATTTTCAATTTATTTCCTAAAAGTATTGTAGCTAACTATTTAATATTGTAATAATCATGCACTCTATTGTACAGTAAAAATGAGCACTAAGTTACAGGGCCGCTGCTCGCCTTCACATCGCCCTCAATTTATACCAGTTTTTTAATTGTGAGCACATTCTATTGTAGTCGATTTGGTCGTAGTTTTAATCGATCCATCGAATTGGGGACCGACCCCGTGGTCTTGTGTACACGAGGAGCCTCTCCGTTAAGTCTCCTTTTCTAGAAATGTGCCCAAAGAATTTCAGTATTTGCAACTGCACAATCAGCGATAATCCACTATATATGTTGACCTATTTGAGCATGGAGTTGTTGATGAGGAAATTTGTCCAGGTGGAACGGTGTGATTGTGAAAAGCCGGGGCAACAGTGAACTCCTCTGAACACCAAATTCTGGCTTAAAAGTCAAAAGTACGCCGTTTACTGTCCGTGTGGTGATGGATTAAGAATACTAAGTGTCACCACCCCTTTTCATTCCATAGGTGTCGTAAGAGGCTACTAAAGGAACTAAATAAGCAGCTAACATCACTGCCAAGAGAAGGAAAACTTGAAACAAACCCTTTACCAACCCGTCTGGCCAGTGTGGTATAGTAGGCCAAAACCTCATTTCAAAGGAGAGGCCTATGTCCAGCAGTGGACTGTTAAAGGCTGTTGATGGTGATGACGCTGTCTACTAATATTGCTGCTTTAAACTTTGTAGTCACTTACGAGTACGTGCACCTTGGTACCATAAAAAAGTGGGTTAGTATTTCTTTGATCAGTGAGATCAGATCAGATGAGCCTCCAACTAAGCTTCACGACTATGATTAACATGACCTCCGAATCACGGAAACGCCCATAACATATTATGGAACAAACGGTCACCCATCTAGGTCTGACCGCGTCGTCTTAGCCTCGGTTATTGTTTCCAATCACCCAAGGCCACTCTGTTATGAGCGCTTCGGCTATGATCAGGTGCTTAATATGACAAAACTAAGTCGTGATATACCTACAATTTATTATAATACAATCTATACATATAATAAATCTGTAGAAAAGTCATTTTTGTACATTGAAGAAATTGAAACAAAAAATAGCCAGCGTGTGAAAAGATAAGTAACAGAACCCATTTCCATCATTTTTGAAATTTTTGTCTGTTTGTCTGTTTGTCTGTTTGTCTGTTTGTTTGTGCGCACATCACGTAAAATCTACGAATTCAATGCTGACAATGTTTATATACAAAAATTATACGCAACTTGAGGTTTAACTTAGTTTTTGTTTCATCGAAATCGGTTCACTCTATCAAAAGATATGATTAATTTAGTGAGTTCAAGAAGTAAAATATTACGCTACGCAATTAAGTATAGTACTTGCAACGACATCTTAAGACTAAAAATAGAACTAATGTTGATAGTTGAAATCTAAATCCGATAGATGGCGTTGTGCAAATGACGTCATTTTCTGAATCGCGGTGTTAAGATTTTCCGCGCGAGGATGACGTCCACCGTGTTTACTAGGCAAATTGGGTTTCGTTAGGTGTCTTAAAAGTTCTTGCGTGTGTCGTAAAAGTTCTTTGGTTGCTTGGTTTATCGATTTTCTAAATTGGTCGAAAAAAAAGTATTTGCTTATCTTATTGGTTTCGTTTGGTCAACTTTGGTCATTGGTTTGAAGTACGAAGTTAAGATTGTATTTGATTTACTTCGTAGTTTGAATCCAATAGTGCCAATCGTTATACAGTAAGTTAGTGTTGCCAATTCGTTGAGTCACGACCACGAACAGACGATACGTTGTCACACTAGACTGTTCGACGCACCGTTCTTTTAAGTTTGTAGGCTATTCAGTCATAAGTGTTGTTAGTTTTGTTTATTGCTTTAATTTTCCTTGAAAATGCCTCAAAGAAAAAAAACTAACCTTTCGCTGCGTAGCCGAAATGCGAAAAGGATGAGACTTTGTAGGTCTCAGGAATCGGAAGAAGATCGTGAAGCACGGTTATCTGCTAACCGAGAGCACATCGCTCTTTCACGTGAATCGGAAACGTTCACCGAAAGGGAGTCACGTTTAAGTTCACAAAGAACACGGACCGCGACTTTGCGGTCTCAAGAGAGTATCCAGGAACGCGAAGACCGGCTGTCTGCTGATCGGGAGCGCCACTCTCTCTCACGTGAGTCAGAGACATTCACAGAAAGGGAGTCGCGCTTAAGTTCGCAAAGAACTCGGACCGCGACTTTGCGTTCTCAAGAGAATATCCAGGAACGCGAAGTTCGGCTGTCTGCTGATCGGGAGCGCCACTCTCTCTCACGTGAGTCAGAGACATTCACAGAAAGGGAGTCGCGCTTAAGTTCGCAAAGAACTCGGACCGCGACTTTGCGTTCTCAAGAGAATATCCAGGAACGCGAAGTTCGGCTGTCTGCTGATCGGGAGCGCCAGTCTCTCTCACGCGAGTCAGAGACTTTCACAGAAAGGGAGTCGCGCTTAAGTTCGCAAAGAACTCGGACCGCGACTTTGCGTTCTCAAGAGAGTATCGAGGAACGCCAAGCACGTCTGTCATCTGACCGAGAGCGACACGCTCTCTCGCGCGAGTCTGAATCTCTCTCCCAAAGAGAAGAACGATTAGAAATAGCTAGACATAACTATGTAGGTGTACAAAGAAACAATGAAAGTTATCTTGCATCTGAAAGGGAAAGAATAGATGAACTAAGACGAGCAGAAACAGCAGAACAACGTCAATCTCGCCTAGAAATAGAACGAGCTCGATACCATATGAATAGAGAAACAAATAGCGGAGCTGATGAGTCCATGGAAAATGACGATGCAAATATTTTATTACCTTGGGACAATAGGGAAAAATCAGGGTTCACATATTCGTCTAGAATTAATTATGCTGGCTTTACTTTCGTGGGTGACATGAGAGAAATTTGTAATTTTTGTCATGCTTTGAAATGGAGGAAAGAGACAGATGGAATGTGCTGCTCAAATGGAAAAATTGTTCTTCCAAATTTCCAAGATCCACCACACTTACTTATAAGTCTCCTGAATGGCGATCATCCCCAGTCGAACCGTTTTTTGGATAATATTCGTTTATATAACAGTGCTTTCCAAATGACTTCCTTTGGGGCAAAACAAATAACGGAAGGACCGTTCATGCCAACCTTCAAAGTACAAGGTCAAGTTTATCACCTTATTGGATCTTTGCTGCCAGAAAATGAACCCAAATTTCTCCAAATTTATTTTGTATCCGATTACACGCAACAGCTCAATGTTAGAAATCACAATTTTCCCCAGCTCAATGCTGAGCTTTTGGGTCAACTTCAAGAATTGCTGCATCGCGTTAACCAGTACGTTCGTGAATTCAAAGCTGCATTGGAGTCAATTCCACAAGGCAGCAATGATTTCAAAATTGTTATAAGTGCCGATAGACGTCCTGTGGGTGAACACCGTGGAAGACACAATGCACCCGTCGCAGATGAAGTTGCAGTTGTTTTAGTCGACCAGGAGTGTGAGAGACGTGATATCGTGTTGCGTACACGCGACGATCGCCTTCAACGCATTTTGGAAACCCACCGAGCTTACGACGCCCTGCAATATCCACTAATCTATTGTCATGGTGAAGATGGGTACAATTTTGGGCTGTACCAAGTGAACCCTACTACGAGAGTCACTAATTATCAAAAAAAAATATCTGCTCAACAATACTATTCCTACCTTTTACAAATAAGGCAAAACAGTTTCGTATATTTGCAACGATTTCGTGGTTTGTTCAGCCAATTTATTGTGGACATGTACGCAAAAATAGAAACTGAACGTTTAGTGTATATTCGCACTAACCAGCGACGGTTACGCGCTGAAGAATACGTGCACTTGCGGGACGCCATGCAATCAGATAATAACGTCGAAAACTTGGGTCGATTGGTTATTTTGCCATCCAGTTTCACAGGCGGTCCGCGGTATATGCACGAACGAACGCAAGATGCTTTTTGTTACGTCCGTAAATACGGCCGGCCGGACCTTTTTATAACATTTACAACAAATCCAAAGTGGACGGAGATTTGCCAGGCACTTCTCACAGGACAGGCGTCATACGACAGACATGACATTATTGCTAGGATTTTTCATTTAAAACTCAAAGTCTTGATTAATCTACTTACAAAGGAGAAAGTTTTCGGTTCAACTCTTTGTTTTATGTATAGCGTCGAGTGGCAAAAGCGTGGTTTACCCCACGCGCACATTCTTCTGTGGCTGGAAGAAAAAATTCGTCCCGATGCTATAGACAGTGTCATAAGTGCAGAATTTCCGGACTATAATGCAGATCCGATTTTGCATGACATAGTAAAAACACATATGGTTCACGGGCCATGTGGCCTCTTAAACAGGGAATCACCGTGCATGAAAGATGGTCAATGCTCAAAAAAATACCCCAGAGCACTGAAAGAACTAACTATGGCTGGGGAAAATGGGTATCCGCAATACCGGCGAAGATCACCGTCACAAGGTGGTTTCACAGCTACTGTCAGATTCCGTGGACAAGAAATAATTCTAAATAATAGTTGGGTGGTACCGTATTCTCCAGTTTTGTCAAACGCTTTTCAAGCACACATTAATGTTGAAATTTGTAATAGCGTCGAATCTATAAAATATATATGTAAATATGTTAATAAAGGTAGTGATCAAGCCATGATAGCACTAAGAAATAACAACCAATTTGATGAAGTGACAAGGTATCAATCTGGCCGATACATAAGCTCTTCGGAGGCAGTTTGGCGCATTTTGAGTTTCCCTATTCATGAAAGGTATCCGCCAGTCATCCATCTTGACGTGCACCTGGAAGGCGGGCAGCGAGTTTACTTTCAGCCAGAAAATGTGGCAGAAAGAATGAACAACCCAAGACAAACCACCTTGCTCGCATTCTTTCGCCTTTGCGAAAGAGACAATTTCGCTAAGTCTCTGTTGTACAATGAAGTGCCACATTATTATACTTATAACAAGCAGCAAGGTGTTTTTAATCGCAGGAGACGTGGAACTGCTGTAGAAGGCGAGTCCGGCATTTTTAAAGAACACGTGATTGGAAGAGTATACACGGTGCACCCAAATAATGCAGAGTGTTATTATTTACGCCTTCTTCTTCACACAGTGCGAGGACCTACTTCTTTTGCTGAGCTCCGCAAAGTGGACGATATAGAATATCCCACATTTCAAGCTGCTTGCCGCGCACGGCATTTATTAGATGGCGATCAGCATTGGGATGATGCTTTAGCCGAAGCATGCGTCAGTGATAGTCCACATCGTTTGCGCCATTTATTTGCCATTTTGTTGACATTTTGTGGCCTATCGGACGCTGGGCAGTTGTGGCAAAAATATAAAGACGCGTTTGCCGAAGATTTTTTGAGACAGCAAAATATAAATAGTGAAACTTCTGACCAAGTACGTGAAAGCTGCCATAATAGGGCTTTGCTGGCTATACAAGATATAGTTACAAGTATAGGAGGGAACCCCCTCAGTCAATACGGCTTGCCGACACCGACAGTTGGTGGGGAACGAATTAATAGGGAGTATACATCTGAAATAAATTACAACCCCGAAGAGTTAGCAGAAATATTGCGAAATGGCTGTTCAAATTTGACGTCAGAACAACGTCAAATCTTTGATAGAGTATGCTGTAGTGTAGAACATTCATTAGGAGAAATGCTGTTTTTAGATGCACCTGGTGGAACAGGTAAAACTTTCCTCACTAAAGTTATCTTGGCTCAAATAAGGAGCCAAAACAAAATTGCCCTTGCCGTCGCTTCCTCAGGAATAGCTGCCACTTTATTACCAGGAGGAAAAACTGCACATACAACATTTAAAATACCAATCGACTTGGACCGCACAGAAAACCCTGTTTGCAACGTGTCTCGCAATAGTGATAAAGCAAGGGTTTTACGCGATTGCGCCCTTATCGTTTGGGACGAGTGTACGATGGCAAATCGTAAAGCTGTGGAAGCTGTAGATAGAACGTTGCGAGATATAAGACAAAATGACCGACCGATGGGAGGCTTAACGGTGCTATTCTGTGGAGACTTCAGGCAGACACTCCCTATAATACCCAGAGGAACGAGGGCCGATGAAATAGGTGCCTGTTTAAAGAGCTCTATTTTATGGCGTAGTGTCATATTAACTAATTTGAGCTTTAATATGCGAGCATATTTGGGAGGTGACGCAAACGCGCAGGTTTTCTCAAATTTACTACTTCAAATTGGTAACGGCACATACCCGACTCAAGAAGGAGGTAAAGTAACTTTAGTCGAAAGCCTGTGTTCTTCTGTTGCCTCACAGCAGGAACTCATTTCCTCTGTATACGGAGATCCATCAGAGATCTCGAACCATGACGCTGCTTGGCTATGCCAACGAGCTATTTTGGCACCTCGCAACGACCAAGCAGCAGCAATAAATTCTCAAATATTGGTACATGTTTCTGGAGAAAGTAGGGAATATTTATCTATTAACACGGTTTTAGAAGAAGGAGATGCCACCCACTATCCAGTAGAGTTTTTAGACTCTCTAAATACACCAGGTCTTCCAGCACACAAAATTTATTTAAAAGTCGGAGTACCAATCATTCTACTCAGAAATTTAAGCCCACCAAAACTATGCAATGGAACTCGGTTGAGAGTAACAAATCTCCAACGAAATGTCATCGAAGCCGAAATCTTAACAGGTTGCGGCTCCGGTGATGTTGTTTTCATTCCCAGGATACCCATTATCCCCAATAATTTTCCGTTTACTTTCAAACGTGTGCAATTTCCTGTAAGCCTCTGTTACGCTATGACTATTAATAAAGCCCAAGGCCAGACGTTATCCGTTGCGGGTGTAGACCTTACTTTTGATTGTTTTTCACACGGCCAACTCTATGTTTCTCTATCACGTGTTAGCAACCCAAACAACCTTTTTGTATATGCTCCGGGTAATTCCACCGCTAACATAGTATATAGAGAAGCATTAACGTAATCAACTATACCAAAGTCAGGACTCTTATCTAAATCATCAAAAAGGTGATATACTCTTATCTAAACGACGTTGTTTTGCTCTCGACAACCACGCGAACGAAGTCGCGGGCACAGCTAGTATGTATATATAACTTCTCTACAGCAAGATGAACCTCGCAAGCAACTTTTAACATTTCAATGCTACCAAAGTGAAAGAAGGAATTTGTCTGGAATGCGAAATAAGTATATCTTTTGTTTCCAGACACCCAACGGTCCTTATTTATCCTGTCAGCATGTTATGCTAACATATGAGGAACTATTTCAATATGGAAGTGAAAGAACGTTGGAACGTGGCAGTTGGAAGGTAAAGTGTAGCGTTATTGCAATTTCTTTTATATGTTACGTATTGGCTTGGATATATGTGCCATTATATGGTATACGACGTATGAATAAAGTAGTGATGAAAGTAAAATTGGGTATATGCTTTATCATGGATAAGGGATATGTCTATTTATTTCTAGCTTAGTATCGCCGCGGAGCGAAGCTAGTATTTAAAAATTAGCCTAAGTTACGCCTTAGGTCATTAGCTTTCTGTAATCTCTGGAACGGCTAAATCGATTTTGACGGGACTTTCATTGGCAGAAAGCTGAGACCTAAAGATTAACTTAGGTTTTTTTTTAATAACAACAGCGACTACTAATATGCATATAGATTACAATTACGATTACTACAAAATACCCAGTTTCTATTTCTGTTTAGTTAAGCCTTGTACCAATATTAACAATTCAGAAACGAAGCTTTAAAATGAATTAGTAATTCTACTAATGGATCCCGTTGAGACAAGCTAGGCGACATTTCGCTTATTAGCCATTGCGCAAATTAACCTGAATTAAAATTATTTCGAGCGGAAACTAAGTTAAAAGTTTAAGTCAAATATAAATTAAATATTTTACGAGTAAAGTACCTAAGTGCTATAATTTTAGCTAGTATCATCATCATTACCTTGTTTCACAGCCCACTGCTGGACATAGGAATCTTCCAAACCACACCTGCTTTTTGCATCCAGGCATTCCGCCACCTGGCCAGAGAGCGCCTTTCTGACTACCCCAGAATATGCTTACTTTAGCGGTTATCGGTTCTATGACATTTATGATCAGGTTATTGCCACTACAACCTACAAAATTTAAGAGCTATGTCGTTTAACTTGGTACCTTCAAGCGTGGCTCTTTCCATAGCTCGTTGAATAACTTCTATCTTATGGAACAGCCCTATAGTTAGTGTTCACGTCTCAGATAATATCACCATCATTCATATTTATTTAATAAGCACTATGTACAACGGTGGACTTAATGCCCCAGGCATTCCATACCAGTCAACCTTAGGGTGGTGAAGTAATCTTGTAGAGAGGTGCTCAGATAATTAGTGAAAAGTACTACCACATACATATACACAAATACATGTACTCATTTACATATGCATGCATACAAAGACACATATACATATATACATACACATATAATATGATAATATTCGTACACTATAACAACTTGATATTGTATTTCAACTATAGTTTTCATAAATCTGCGATTTCATTGAGAAGCAGATCATAGACCTTCTACTAAAAGTAAAACAGTTAGTGGATATCATGATTTCACACGGGAGTGCGTTTCAAAGTAGTACTGCGTGAAATAAGAAAGAAGAGTTAATGAAGTCGCAGTTGTGAAAAAAGAGAAGAAGAAAAGAGAAGCAGATTATTTTCTGAACGAAGATTGCATATTCATCATCATATTCATCACATTCTATCCACGAAGTAAAAATAATAAAGAAATGGAAAACCTCCTTTTTTAGAAGTTTTTCATTAACTAAAAACTTAACATAAATTAAAAGAAGGGATAAATAGAGAATGCAATGTATAGTACACTGTAGCATCCCATTCACTCATGTCTCATTGCCATTCAAAGTCTTAAGAGCTCAAATAGAGATCCTCCTTTCTAAAGTCGCTTAAAAACCCTTTCCATAAAACAAAACAAGAGATGACTGTTGCGTACAATACACTGTAGTCCCTCTCTCACTTGTGTCTCTCTCTCCATCCAAAGCAATTTATGCCTGAAAGTGATGGCGTTGCGAATTGCAATAAGGTTGACTATTGTATAAAATATTAGTTACTATGTAGATTTATGTGAATCAGGTTTTATTTTGTACAATAAAAAGTATATAAAATGTATCTATTCTACTTTGTTTTGGTTTTAAAACGAGTTATATTTTTACATATTATTAAAGTTGAAATACCACTGTCTCGTTGGTCTAGTGGTTAGCGTATGCGACTGTTAATCAAGAGTTCTCGAGTTCAAATCCCGGGTTGGGCCAAAAAGTGTTTTTGGGTTTTTCTTAGGAAATTTCTAATAGCAGCCCGGAGTTTGGAAGTTTGGCGGTGATTCAGAGGATACTCGGACAGCACGTAAAGCCGTCGGTCCCGGTTGTCATGAACATCTATGGCAATCGTTATTGACAAATATACTGACAACTAGTTCAATCTTCGAATTTCAGTTCTCCCTTAGGGTTTCGGAGGTCCGCTGCCAGTCGCTCCGTGGAAAAACTGAAATTCATGTAAAACCGGTTGAACTAGTAGCCGACCCCAAATAAACTTGGGAATAAAGGCTAGGAAGATGAAGATTAAAGTTGCAATACGTAACATTCTGCAAGCACTAAAGTGTTTGCAGACATATTATATCCTGCTTAGCTTTAACACAAGCTTTAACACAAGCAACTTTTGAACAAACTAAATACGCATTTGGTGTGCGGAAAAAGTTCGACTAGGCTGTTAGTAAAAACGTATCTGCACTTGTTTCTGTTCCACTATACACACAACTATATACATACATAACCTACGTGGTTTTTGAAACAAGTTGGCAAACAAGTACTACGCTCGGACCGGTCAAGTTGTTAGTTGTTTTGGCTTTTCCAATGCTCTTTATTCACTGTTTGCAAAATGTTATTATTTTTACTAGCTAAGTTTCACGGTATTCCTGCAGTTATTGTTTTACGTCGAAGAAAAAGTTAGTCTAAAAAATGCCTAAATTACGCATTATGTCATCAGCTATATGCCTGTGAAACTTCTGTCAAAATCAGCTGTTCCAGAGATTGGCTAAGCTAAGAGTCCGAATAAAGGCCGCTGCATACGTGACGGGATTTAACACGGACGGAACGGGACGGGAAGTTTTGCAAACATCATTACATACAAAATGTATAAGGAAATGCATACTTCACGGAGACACGGACGGGGCGGGAACGTGGCACGCACGGGACGTGCTAAATATCGTCGCCGACGATGTTTAGCACGTAAATAGCAATTAAAGCCAATTTTTGAAATGAAAAATACATCTTTCCTTGTTCACAACACTAACACGTTAGATCCGAATCACAGTCACGGTGCGTATGCATTTACATCACGTTCCCGTTTATAACGAGGCAACTACGTCCACGTCCCGTCCGTGTTAAATCCCGTCACGTATGCAGCGGCCTTAAACCGATAGATATATAAAGTGATTAAAATACCGTTAATACTTTTATATGTATTTAGTAACAAACTATTCGTTTCATATTAAAAACAAACACTTAAATTTCATTTATTTTTATGAATAGATTTTAAACCTTAATAGCTTCATAAATAAATAAAATTAATTATTATTACGAGGAACTTTACTTTTGAAACTCTTGAAGTATTCCAATAATTCCAGAAGTAGTATTGACTATGGAACGATGTCTTTGATGTATCAAACTATAAATAAGAGAATTTAATATTCTCTGAGCTCGAAATAATTCCAGGAAAAGAGGTAGCCCTGTTGCCGAGATAGCTTTGATACTTAATTTTGTTTACTATGAAGGAAGGAAATAGTAGGTAATGTGTACCAAATCTGCATAATAACATTTGCATGTAATAATGTACGTAGTTTTAACAATAGATAATAAAATGCTGCTATCATGGTAAACATAACAATCTAGTTGAGGACAGTTTACCTCACACAAATACAGTTTTATATATTAAAATTATTATGGAAGTACCTAACTTTATTGACAATATCAAATTTTTTTCCTGTGATCTGACAAACAAGAAAAGGTCAATTGATTCTGAATTATGTAAAAGGCACAGTTAATTTTAGGTCTTTTCCTTATAAGCTATCCTCCGAAGAGAGTTTGGACTCGTACTGTTTGCATTTTTCGGAAAACCACTTACAAAATACGATCTATGGTACTTGATATCTGATATAAATACACAAACATACTTTACATTATACATTGCAAACACCCAAACTCCGAAACAAATCTTTGCAAATCATACAAAAATTTGTTCCGACCTGGGAATCGAACCCGAGACCTCTTGATCAGCAGCCCAGCACTGCTTAGTTTGCTTTTGCCCACGGCTGAGCCCGCGTGTATCTCGATTATTTCAGTAAAAAGTAACCTATGTGTTATTCAGATATATAAGCAATATAACTGCAAAGTTTTATCCAAATCCGTTCAGTAGTTTTTGCGTGAAAGTGCACCAAACATACATCCATGCAAACTCACAAACTTTCGCTTTTATAACATTATTAGGATAGTTGCAACGTTGTTAATTTAGAAAAATTAAAAACGTTTTTACTTATACTATTATCACAAAAATACTTGGAAACTAAAGGTTAATGAGTTTTTTATGATGTATATATAGATGGCCATGATATTGCATGACCGCTGCCAATCGGTCGGATTGTATTTAGTGATGATTACACGAATTGTAATTTTAAACACAACACGTTTCATAGTTACTATTAGTTCGTGAACTTTTGTTGCTAGCCGTACATATCTACTTTTAAATTGTGAACAGATATGATCTCATTTAAGAGTAGAGGAGAGTGGTAAAAGTTTCTTATCATAATAATTATGATAGAATTTGATAGGATAATTTTAGGGTTATGTAAACTACAGGCATTTACCGTTGGGTCGGTGTTGTTAATTTGATCGTCTGAGACGATCTTTCTTTAAAATTACTTTTTTAAAAGACAATTAAGAAGAAGAAGAATCGTTAGGAATATACAGTCTGAGTAGCGGGGGACTTTACAAACATAAATGGAACGGACACAAAGAACACATTGGACAACAATTTGTGGGTCACAGAAAGTATTGTCCTTTGTGAAATTTGAACACTTGGTGCAGTAGAGAGCGGCGTGACGACCGCTTTAACCACTGGGCCGACTATGAAGTCGACTCCTAAAACGATACCGTATTCTGAAGTACCTAAAGAGAATATGAAAAAGTTAATAAATAAATAGAAAATTAACGTTGTTAGAAGAGATAAGAAATATACGATAGAAAGAGAGACAACATCTATTAAAAAATATTGTGGGTGAGGAGTGATGTGAGACTAAATTTCATTTTATTGTTTCGAAGAAAGAGTTCTTTTATTTGAACCATTTTATATCTTGGGAATTTTATTATGATGATATCTAATGATAAACTGTAGGAAAATTCTTATACGGAACCAACTTATATTTATCAAGTTCTATATTACTATTAGATAAGCATAAGATTATTTAGTACTTAAGTGCATAGATGTTTCACGAAAGAAAGTTAGTTGTTTTTGCAAAATCAGTGCAAGGCACAAATTTTTATCTCTTTGTAAGTATGTAATAATTTTGCATTAACATTAATTTATAAAATACAAGTATAAATAGACGTCTTAGAATTTAATTAAAGTGTTTATTTTGTGTTAGTGTGGAAATAATTTGAAGCTGGTTTTAGCAGTGATGTTGTAGAAAAAATTAAATCTTAAAATTCTTTTAAAGTTAGTGTTTCTGACTTCATGCGCTTGGGTTATTATAAATTATAGTGAGTTTTACCGAAATCTATATTATAAAACTTCACTTCAATTATCAGTTTATTTATTTATTAAATTCGGGTCACAAACTTTTAGGATTAAGTGTTTATGCTATGATAATAGTAGTCGATACCTACCATCAAGGTATGAAATAATAGATCTCGTGGTACTCTAATAATAAAATCTCAAACTTCTTTGATCTGAAACTAAAGAGGGCTTGTTACCATCGTCTTCTACCTTGACAGATCTCGGAACTGTAATCTTCTTCATCCTCTCAAGTGTGGCACTTTTACCACTATACTATCGCCGTTAAATGCCATCAAACAACATATATGCTATATACTACACACAGCTAAATGTATCGTTCACTGTCTCGGTGGCGCAGTTGTAGCGAATGTAAATGTTGTAGTGAGGTCTCGGCTTCATTTCCCATATCAAAACAAATGGCTTTCCGATCTGCAAACATTAGTTACAAAATTTGGGGATTTTCAAAGTATAATATCTAAGTACTAACATATAATGATTATATCAATCAATATAGTTGTTATACCTTGTTCAGTTTGAAGCTAGAATTCGATTTCCGAAATATGTATTTATTCATTTTCGATGAAAAACAAAAATGTTAATAGATTGTAATCTACTTTGTGAGAATAGTATCAATCCGCATTTTAATATTCAAGGATGTTATAACAACGTTCCGCTGAACGACTTCAGTGTTTACGAAGATTCTCATGAATTAAGGCCTCTTTGTTTAAATGGAAAAATAATAGTGCTTAACACAAATGTGTAGTGTCTAGAAATTAAGTGACAAAACAGCGGTATGTGTTGACAATTGTAAAAAAAAATTTCATTAAGAAGGTTTGTGCCTTCTCTAAACTGTGCATCGGTGTTCAGGTCCTGTACAGGTATTCTTTTGTTATATTTGAATGAGTTTTGCCACCGTTTTGTAGATGTTTACATCTAAACTATTAACTTTCATACCGTAATTATCTAATATCAATATCGTCTTTCAAATAGGTCTTATAATAATTTAAAACTTTTTATAATAAATTAATAATTATTTTATAATACACTAGCTTTTGTCCGCGGCTCCGCTCACGTGTAGGTCCGTCATGCCGGTAAATAGTAGCCTATGAGTTATTCCGATATGTAAGCTATATTATTGTAAAGTTTCATCGAAATCAATTCAGTAGTTTTCGCGTGAAATAGCAACAGACATAAATGCTCACAAATTTTCGCGTTTTTATTATTAGTAAGGATTAGTGTTTTGTATAAATTTGTTGTCATTAGTGATCTCTAAATTATGACAATAAAGTTCTCTTACATTGTAAACATTTCGCAACTCTCCAAAATTTTTAATCAACCGTGGTCGCGACAGTCTGTTTTTATTCATTTACATATATATACATGAACCTGGACCAAAGTGCCTCTACTGGATTGAAAGCATAAGCAGAGTCCAAGTGTAGTGGTCACCATATTAATTGCGAATGCAGACAATACAACAATGCAGCATAATGAGCCACACCTTATTATGATTCTGAAGTTGGTACCTGTTTGGAAGTAATCCCATGTACTTATGAAATAATGATAATAAAAATATGATGATCGCCGGTGTAACAAATCTGTTCTCTACAGGTTATTGCTATCGCTCTAAATTACAATTTATCATTGTCTGTATAATAATCTTATTTTATAATTAACTAAATTAATAAAAATAGAAAGTAGCTAGCATGAGAGTGAATCTTGTGAACAATCTCAAGTATTATTTTAAAATGTAATAACTATATATTTATGTTGTTTATATATATGTATTGTATGTATTTAATTCTATGTATATGTAATTGCCCCCGTAGCTCCAAAACACCGTAACTACCCTTTGTTTACTTATATCTCCTGTCGATCTGTCCATCCAAAGGTTGCCTGGCAGAGATTGCTTTTAGCAATAAGGCCGCCCATTGTACATGTCTACTTGTAACATTTGTATAAAAACAACAATGTAATTGGTGTACAATAAAGTATATTCTAATCTAATCTAATCTAATCTAATCTAATCTAACTGTTACAATTTCAAACGTTGCCTATTTGATCTCATTTTATTGTTAAACTAGGAAAAAAATGTGTGAGTGTGAATTTTCAGAATCTTACAGAAGCGATAATCTAAAATTGAGACTAAAATCAGTTATACCTGTGTTCTTGAAAAACATCATCTATATGCAAATACAAAAATTTCAATGTATTTTAAATTTACAGTTTTTTGCCAAATCCATATGAAAACGAAATCCGTCCGTGTGGTGACGGATTAAGAATACAGAGTGTCACCACCCCTATTCATTCAATGGGTGTCGTAAGAGGCGACTAAAGGAACAAACTAAGCAGCTAACATCACTGCCAAGAGAAGGAAAACTTGAAACAAACCCTTTACCAACCCGTCTGGCCAGCGTGGTATAGTAGGCCAAAACCTCCTTTCAAAGGAGAGGCCTATGTCCAGCAGTGGACTGTTAAAGGCTGTTGATGATGATGATGATGATATGAAAGCATATACATTACTTACATCAAAAAGCAATTTTAACTTTTTATGTTTGTCTGTCCGTTTGTACCGACTAATCTTTGACCAACTTCACCATTGTTGTTTTAAAAGTAAAACATAACAATTTTCATTTTCTTACAAGTGCGAAAGTTATATATTCAAAAACACATTCAATTTTACATCGCAGAGTTGAAAGTTTAATCAGTAAAGATAACGAAATACACTGACCTATTAATTAATTTGTATTCATCTTATTGCATGAAACATTAGCGTATAATCGTACTTAATCCCATAGTCAATCTGGAAGAAAAATATTCCATACCACATATAACCAAATGAGGTCTCTAGTCCAGAACTCGTACAACTCGAACTCGTAACAGTACGTGGTTCATAGACTCAATAACCGCTTCGGATAGAGGCAAGCGGTTATTGGGTCTACGAACGATGTAGCCATCTGTCGACTAATCAACGTGTTGTGTGTGTGTGTGTGTGTGTGTAACAGAAACATAAGAGGAGAGTAAACATGATTTGGAAAGGTATGTTAGTATGTCAGGATTCCAGGGATTTCCTTTCGAGGGTTCCTAGGCTTACAGTACCCAAAACGGCGTGCGGTTTTAGTCGGTTCGAGTCCGACATAGCCACCAATTAATGGTATCCGGAGGGATTTCTGCACGGAAAAAAAGGTAGTCTCTCCTGTATCACAAGGAACATAAGGAGGGGATATTAAGAGATTCCTAAACTTATTTCTAAGGAGAGGCCTATTTCTAACAGTACACTACATATTAAAGCCGTTGATTAATGGATTTCCGATTTTGAGTTTAAATAATTCCAGATTCAACGAAATGGTAATATCAAAAGCAATTTTAAAGCTACTTAAATTTTGGACTAGGCACGAACTACTGACATGGGCTATAATATATCAAAAGAGCTCATTTGACTCGATGCCAAGTGCCGAAGTGCACTCAAAGTCGCATGATCGATGATGCTAGTTATTGTTCTCAAAAGTAATATCCTTATTTATTTAATCTTTGTGCAAACAAAGACAGTGTAAACGTGGATTTAATTTGACATTTAGCTCTATGCAAAAATATTTACCTTGGTATTAAGTTATCTTTAACAGACTAAATATAGTAAATGTGTACTTAATTTAATTTGTATGTATGCATAGAATAACGTCAGCTGATATCTACGTTTGGTCTTTCCAATCACATCTATTTCGAAGTCTAAAACTTACGGTTTTTCTCACTATTACTGGCTTTCTTGGTTTTAACAATTTTCTTACCTCAAATTTACGATATTCTAAAGTTTCGTTTGAAAACCATAATTATTTTCTCAAATAAACTCCAATAAAGATGTATTAAAATACATATCATCATTTCTGCCAAAAATGTCCACTGCTGGACATAGGCCTCCGCCAAGTTTCTCCACAACAACCGGTACTGTTCTACATCCAATGTTTTTGTGTGACCTTCACTAGGTCATCAGATAAAAAATATGTAGTCTATAAAATACATTTATACACAATGGTATAAATGTAAAAAATAGAAGAATAATAATAACGTCAATTTTCACCAACTTCCCATAAATTTTAAGGGTCACTTAGAGAGACCACGGTCACTTAGGTAGGTTACATAACTCTCTCTAAGTAACCCTGTATGTGTGTTTCAGTATTATTTTCATTTTCACTAATCTTTGGAGGACACCTAAGTGCTTAAATTTCTCTTAAAAATTAGGGGTCACCTACGTTAGAGGGTTCCTAATAAGGAGACGGATTAAGTATAGTTGGTGATAATGAACATAAGTCTACATAATTAGGTAACCGATTTGTCGCCCATCTGAGAATAAGTGGTCAAGACTCTCCTGGAATACAAATGCTTTTAATAGACAAAACTTTTTTTCATTTTTTACAATTACAGATCTTCAAAATGGCTACTCCAGACACAATTGACAAAAATACCAACAAAAGCCAGTCTTCTGTCTCTTTAGATGACGCAATGTTATTATCAGGTAATTGATTATCCATTTGACAAATAAATTCTACAAAAATATGTCTCACAAACTTCTTTAAGAGTTCTAGTTGTACTATGAAAAGTATTTTTATATTTGTCAATACTACGTATTAGTGAACGGTATGTGGTGTTTTATAATCCAGCAATGGGAATAGTACAGAATACCACTATGGATTTTGATCCATTGTACTGTTCTTTTGCCTTGGCATAGAAAAATCTTTTGCCTTGGTTAATAGACTAGTTCGATTTTGACCCAACTAGTCTCGTTATAAAGGCAAAGTTTTTTTTTGATATTTTGAAATAAAATTCGTAAAAAAATTATTTGTGCAAACATAACTTCGTACAAAAAATTGCAGTAACTCTTTTGTGTTATATTTAAGCTTTTAAAATTAATATAATTAAAATAATAATGATCATTAAAGCAATAGGAAAACTAAAGATAAGAAAAAAATACATAAAATTAAGAAAGAAGAATATAATAGACGGAAAATAATTATGCATTACTCACAAGCGTTGAAATTACCTAGTATTTGAAATATATATTGTGATTAAATATAAAATAACTCAACTCCAACCACTATTATTATCTTTGTGATTTAATATTGAGTAATAATAAGCTTGACGCTGCTTGTGTATTTATATTGGACAAATTATGATATATATATATGATTCATTCGATCTTAAGACCAAAAATAGATATCCGGAAGCAGACCGGTATCCCCTCCGTCGAGCAACTGTTCTGCCAGGCTGGCGCAATCAAAATGGCAATAGCTCATACAGCAACATTAGAAGCGTAACTCTCTTTCTATATTCCCTATGTATATCTCCCTCTCAACGTCCCTTCACCTGGCCTGATCACATTTTTCATAACGCTCACGTCTCGCATTCATCAGCTTACTCCCCAAGTACGAGTAAGGCGTGTATAAAGAAGTTTTGCTTCAAAAACTGAAAACATTGAAATTAAAGAATTGTTCCTTTAAGTTACAATGAGATACTATGGGAAGGTAGTTAGAGCCGTTTTCAGCATCACAAATATTGTAACTCTTCTCATTCTTTCAGGGTTCGGCATATACAACATACTTCACACGTTAATGTCAGGTATGGCCCTGATGGGTATGATAATGCAATGTCTAGTACTCGGCTATGTGATACCGGCCGCTCAATGTGAATTAGAACTTACGACGCAACAAAAAGGATGGCTTTCAGCTATACCTTTTGCAGGTAAATATAACAATGAAGACAAAATAAGTGGCTAAAACACGATTTTGCAATTCAAGCCTGTTTATCACATTGATGATTATGCCAGTCCAGTAGCTAGCGTATGTCAATGATCGCGGTGATTCTTTAAACTGAAATAACTAATTTTTTTTGTCAACTGTTCGAAATAAAACACGCTTAGCTTTAAGTTAAAATTATCACCATAAATAAGAGAAAACCACATCTAAATAGGTTAAGCCACTTTATAAATTAGCACAAGCAGATAAACAGTTACAAACTTGTTATATGTATAGATTAGAAAAGCATAGATACAAAAATCCAGGAGTCCTATAAGCGGCTTGCAATTGGAGTGGCCTATTTCCAGCAGTGGTTTGTGAATGGCTGGTGCTGATGATAATGATTTTATACATGTAGTTTTCTATACTGTTAAGTTTCACAGAGTCAAACTGTATCCTGACCAGTTACCTATAAGATATAGTTTATTATAACCCTTTAAAATAATATAAGCAATAATTAAAGTTCGTTCTTTTTACAAACCTAATTTTTAAATTTGCTCACAGCTATAATCTTGACTTCATACTTCTGGGGATGGTGGGGTGACACCCAGGGGAGAAGATCAGTATTGCTATATTCAATGGCCGGTTCAACAATATTATCAGTAATCGCCAGTTATGCACCAGAGTTAATATCGTTTGCAGTTCTAGAATTCCTGTCTTCCATATTGTAAGTATAATTTTTTAAACTAAAAAAGGTAAGTCTCAAAAAGTTTATCTTTTATCAAATCATAAAATTATTTCTCAAAGGTTTTGGCACCGATTAGTTTTTTAGGGTTCCGTAGCCAATTGGCAAAAAACGGAACCCTTATAGATTCGTCATGTCTGTCTGTCCGTCCGTATGTCACAGCCACTTTTTTCCGAAACCATAAGAACTATACTGTTGAAACTTGGTAAGTAGATGTAATCTCTGAACCGCATTAAGATTTTCGCATAAAAATAGAAAAAAAACAACACGTTTTGGGGGTCCCAATACTTGGAACTGAAACTCAAAAATTTTTTTTTCATCAAACGTGTCTTCCCATACGTGTTTCTACCTATGGATAGGTCTTCAAAATTATGTTGAGGTTTTAATATATTTTTTTTCTAAACTGAATAGTTTGCGCCAGAGACACGTCCAAAGTGGAAAAATGTGTCCCCCCCCCCCTGTAACTTCCAAAATAAGAGACTGATAAAACCAAAAAAGAAATATGTTTTACATTACCATGTAAGCTACCACTGAAAATTAGTTTGAACGAGATCTAGTAAGTAGTATATTTTTAATACGTCATAAATCGTAAACCGCAATTTACTTTTCATTCAATTTCATTCAATCAATACACTGTTATAAGAACTTATAAATAATGTTACTTGCTGCTACTCCGTAGCATCCCTTCATGGGCGAGTCCGACTCGCACTTGGCAGCTTTTTTTATGTTTAGCCTTCCAAAGTAACTTCATTCTGCCTAATGGAAAACATGCTCAGAATTCAAAAGTAGTCGTGACCATATTTATTGTGAATGCAGGATGACGTATTGACATGCTTTTGCATCATTCCGCCTTCAGTCCCACACTTACCAACGAAATACGACATTACGAATACTCTAGGTTGATCTTCTATGAGAGAGTGATACCGTACTCATCTAGCCGGCCCGTTCTATTAAAATTATCGCGGTTCTACTACCTACAAATATATTATTCTTGGCAACTTCTTGGCATCATAGGTTGAGCTCTAATCAGGCTTCGACTCCTCACCTGGTCATTGAAACCTTCTTTCACATTAGAGGAATATAAAGCCCCTTCCTCTACTATAAACGAAAATATTCACGTAACTTATCTACATTTTGGAAGAGATTTAAATAATGTTTCACTGAAATAGGTGCTTTGTGTTTTGTAAAGTAATTGTGCTTTTTTTGGCTGCTTATGAAGAATTAGTATATTTGTAGATGTAAATCAAGTTAAAAAACAAAAAAATAAAAAGGGTCGAAGTTACTCAAAAAACGATTTGAAATTTTCACTTCCGGTTTACTATACCTAAATAAATTCAAATTTAGAATTCGACAAAAAAATTATAAACTTAACTTTCCTACTATAAGAAACCACACTTTTTAGTTTTAAAAAAAAATATTTGATGTAGATAATAAGCATCTAAAAATCCATGAATTCATTTTAAGTGAATTTTTAAAAGCTCGTAACTCAGCAATAAAGCATCATACGAAAAAAATATGGTGTGCACACATCCACGTCTACTAGAAGTATAACTAACCAGAATATAAACAAAATTCATGACCTCACTTTTCTTTGGTTGTCCGCTTGACGTGAAATGCCCCATATTATAATACATATTCGTCTTGTAACTCCCATACTTCATTGAAAAGTAGGTGTGTTGGGATGATCAAGTCGAAACACCTGAAGTTTGCAATCTTGAACATATTAATATTTCTCAAGATTACGGAGCCACACACTGGTTATTAAAGTGTGATGCTGTAGGAATGATGCCATAGAAACCTAGTCTTGATCTTAGGAATCTGTCCCCAATAGGCTCCCAGCACTATACGAGTACTGACCGCGTGGACAGACAGATGGGACTCTGCACATTAGTTCAGTTTTCATAGTATAACGGTTCACTTTTAAAAACCTAGTTAAGTATTTACTATTACTTTGTTATAATGATTTTTGGCAACAAATATGAACGAAGTCCGAAACTAAGAAATTGTACTTATATAAGTTGGAGAAATATTTATTTGCCGAATACTTATGAAGTAATTCGTATTCATGTATGTTGGTATTCGTCATATATCTTAGTTTTATATTTTCAGTATGGCGGGATCTTCAGCGGTTGTGTACACATATTTAGGAGAATTCAACAATCTTCGCTACAGAGACAGGATGGTGACCGTCGGGTCTTCTTTCATTGGGATGGGAACAATCGCTTTACCGTGTAAATATCGATATTCCCCGTTCAATAAGTAATTGTAGTTAAGGTGTTTTTATAATTGTATTGTGCTATTTGTTACTTTATTTATTTATACCGGTAATTTAAAAAAGTAAAAATTTTGTAAACAGAAACTGCAAATATTTGTGATCACCTTTTTTTTTGTGAAGCACAAGTATTATTTTATCAGTTACCTTTTTAAATGTTGTTTCCTAATACTCTTTCTACTTAGCGATTTCGATTTTCAAAAACACAAATAATTTCTCAAAAAAAATTGACTATCAACGAAGAACATTTCCATTTAATTTACCGACTTCAAAAAAGGAGGAGGTTCTCAATTCGTCGAAATCTTTTTTTTTTTATGTATGTTCAGCGATAATTTCGTCGTTTATGAACCGATTTCAAAAATTCTTTTTGCATTGGAATGGGCGTAGCTTCCAGGTGGTCCCATCGTCACCATATCAGGATTTGATGATGGGATCCCAAGGAAATCGAGGGAACTCCTCAAATATCATAGGCACAATTGTCGCGATTTGGGTACTCGGAATAGTTTTTCTTTGAAGTCGGTTCCTTTTTGTTGAAATTATTAGTTTATACTACTCTAATGAAAGAATAATATAATACAACTGTATTTCAGGTCTTGCTTGGTTGATTCTTCCTTTAGAATTCTCCTATACGATGCAAGGAATAAACCTTACTTACCGATCATGGAGGCTACTGATAGTGGCCACTGCAATACCGTTTGCCCTTGGAACTGTGTTCTTATTATTTGCTTCTGAAACTCCAAAGTTCCTGTATGTGACTGGACGCCATGAAGAGGCTTTGGAAGTCGTTAAAAATATTTACGTTATCAACACTAGAAAGTCTAAGGAAAGTTTTCCGGTGAGACACATTATGACGTTTTAACTATGTCCATTTTCAGTATATTTTATATCTGCCCCCCAAGCCAAGTTGCCAACGTTTTCAATTTTCAATTCTATTCTCTTTTTTTATTGTTGTAATGAAATAGGCGTTTGCCTTCCATCTCACCTGATAGAAAGTGTAGATGAAGACGAAGATGGTACACGCCCATCCAAAAGAAACCTGTTCACTCCACTCTTAAAGGCTCCAGAGTTCAACTTATCAGGAAAAATAGACCAAGGCAGGTCGTTCCAAACTTTGGCGACTCTCACCAAAATCGAGCTGTCAATTAAATTAAAATTATCAATTCTTAATTAACCTACGGGGTCTTCGGTCAACTGAGTCCAAAGCTTCCAGATGATATTTGGCTGCACCGTCCAAGAGGTGACTGCAGTACTCCATGCAGGATCGAATATCTAATATCACTCAGTCACGTGATTAAAACAAAATGTGAGACAATAAAACAAGAGAATATAGAAATAGAAAACGAAAACGTTTGCAACTTGTCTAGGGGAGCAGATAAGTATTTATTTGAGATTACATCCACTCCTTATTTACAAACTCCTTCAATCAATGTTTCGTTTTTCTGCTATCTTTCTAACATACCTGAACCATCGCATTTCTTTTTTATTTCTGTCGATTCATCAACAACTCACAACGTTCCACTGCTGAGTTCAGGTCTTCTTTTACCGTTGGATATTTTTAAGCCGACTGAAGGCGTCCAACTAAGCTGCACGACTGCTATCCTACGATAACAACTGGGACCGACTTAACGTGACTTCCGAATCACGGAGGCACTCATGATATAAAGTAAAAGTGAAGTACTGACCGCGCTGTAGTTGTTTACCCTCAGTGATCGTTTCTAATCATCAAGGCAACTAGGCTATAAGAGCTGGTGCTTATGGTGATTAGTTAAAATAAAATTTTAACAAAAATAAATCGCTGTGGGGACTTCCACATACAGCGCAGACGAGAAACATACAACAGCGCCATCTAGCGAAGAAACACTGAACTACGTAGAAAAACACGGAATGAACTATAAGGAGTAACTACTAATTCTGAACCGCAAAAGTGACATTCTCGCGCCAATTAGCATATATACAACATCCCAACATCAACTGTTGGGCCGTGGCCCACCATGCATGATCACCTCGCCTGGTCGGAGGATATTCCCTTTGTGTTGGAGGAACACGATACTACGTTCTACGATTGCTACATCTGACGTTGTATATATTCTTAATAACCTGTAGTATTCTTGTTACGTACATCGCTTAGTTTAATTAATTTTGTACGTCAGTATAAAATTGTTTTTAAAGAGTGGCCTTGAATGGTTGTTTAGTTTTTTCAAGTTTTTGTTAGTTATTACATTGCAATCTAGTAATGTTAATTTTAGACAATTTTAACGCTAAGTACACGATTCATGTTTTTATAAATAATGTTGTTTTAGGTCAAGACGCTAATTGTAGAAGATACAACAACGCCGTACGCTAAAAGAGGGATACTGAAATCGATGAAAGAACAGACTCTGCCCTTATTCAAACCACCGTTACTAAAGTGGATATCTCTTGCTTGTTTTGTTCAATTTGGAATTTTTGCAGCGTGAGTTTTACTTATTATCAATATTTAATACATATATCAAAAGTTTATAAACATTTCACAATAATATCTTCCAGTTAATCTGTTATAATTGTGGTAGACATTGTGGTGAATTTGAAGAGATAATCAAGTATGACGATATCTATTTCAAATTTGTCTGACTTATGCATTGGTTTGTAAGCTCACTGAATACTTTATGGTGCTGCAGGCGAGGACAAACAATATTTTTTTACCTATGGACAGAGAAAAATCTACTGCATGCGGCACCGTACAGTATTTAGTACGTATGCATTAGTAGTGGAACTTGATATAGATATTGTCATACTTGTTTTTCTCTCTTTAGTTTATTACTTTTAAGCAGTCGGGTTTTGGTTTATAATAATTAATTACTTTTTTTTAATTGAATTGCGATGATCAACACTTGGTAATTTCTCTCGACTGTAACAATATAGACTTCTTAGAATTACACATTAATTGTTTGCAGGACCAATGGTTTCTACATCTGGTTTCCAACAATTCTAAACTCATTAGGAAGTAATGAATCTACCGATATGAGGATTTGCGATGTTCTCGATGCCACTAAGAAGGCTACCCTTGAAGCTGCAGCAGCATCTAATTCTACGGTAAATAAATATCTTCTATATATACCAAACCCTTTAAAATTTGCTCACATTTCTCGCCGCTCTCTACTGCGCCAAGTGTCGCGAGTTCGAATCCCACGTAGGATAACACTTTGTGTGATTCACAAATTGTTGTTCTGTTCTGAGACTGGGTGTTCTTTGTGTCCGTTTCATGTGTGTTTGCAAAGTCCCCCGCGACACAGGAATTCATATTCCTAATGCGGGAGTTGTCTTTAAAAAAAAAAAAAAAAAACTGTATAAAGTACACCACTTTATAAAGTCTACATAAATTAAAAAAGTTTCAATAACTTTATTAAGCGTTTGAAAGGAAATCAATTAAGTAAAAAAAACCTTATTTTACTAGTCAACTCTATTTTTTTTTCATCACACATAACATCTTCTAATCCCAAACTAAGCAGAGCTTGTACTATGCGTACGTATATACTTTTCTATTGTAAATACATACATATGATATACAAATACGTGGAAAACACCTATAAACATGAAATACTCTAAATAAACACTGTTTAATACCGTATATATACTAATGAATTTGCTAATTTTAGGCCATTTGCGACGACTCAATCTACACCTCTACCTTTCTTCGTTCAATCTACATTGGCCTCACATTCTTCACTATGTATATCATTGTTGTGATTCTCGTGAACTTTGTGGCCAAGAAATTTATTCTTCTGGGTACCCTCACTATCACTGGGCTATGTGGCATTGGTGCGCACGTGACCCCACAAGTGCAGGCGGCAGTTACATTGTTTGCAATATTTCAAATGTCTGGCGCGTGTATAGGATTGATGAATGCTGTGTCCGTGGAATTATTTCCAACTAAGTACAGGTAATATTTTTCTATTTCAAATTTTGTCGTTTCGATTTTTGTATTAGAACTTACGTAATATTTACTTTAATTAGGAAAAACTTTTCTGTAACTCTGCTGATGATATGTTTTGTCCCGCAGGGCTATGGGGGTGTGTTTATCTATGATGATAGGCCGTACTGGTTCTATGGTTGGATCCAATTTGATAGGTCTTTTTCTTGAGATCAATTGCGGTGCAGGATTTTATTTGTTTGGTGGAATATTGGTTGGTAAGTAAGGAACAAATGATTTTGGAATGCTAATTTCTTTGTTTAACTGATAGACATTGAAATAAAAATACTTATTGTGTTATTAATTTTATTTTTATTCAAATTTTAACCGATGATTTCCTATTTGTTTTATTTCAGTATCTGGTGTAGCCTGCCTATCTTTACCTAACAATAGAAAAAGAAGATCAATAGAGGACCTTTCTCCAGCGCATGATAAAACCCATCTCTAAGTCAACAAAACGGGATTGATTTTACTTATTCGTTATTAAAATACTAACTAAGAATTAACGAACACTCCAAGAATTAGTCGAATCTTCCAAATGTTTAAGGTTACAGTCTAAAAGTGCTCACAAAATAGAAATAAACATATCCTAAACGTATTCTGCTATATAGTGTTTTTAAGGTTATTAAGTCCATCTTTAAGAGGATTGACCCTAAAGTCGCGCGAAAAACTACTTACGGTTGTGGCAAGAGACACAAATTACTGAGTTAGTTGTCAGTTAAAAAAAATCTCAGTTGCTTATTAAATCAATCTACCTAGAAACTGAGTAAAATTTCTAAACGATTATTTATTTTTGAGAAAAAAATCTTCATCATTGCCCAAAATCACCGAAATTTTCGGTTCTTTTGTATAATCAACAAATATTTGTTTCGGACCTTGTATATTTTCTGTATATAAAATGTATGTATTTACATAAAAAGTAGACATGTATATCAACTCATATTGATGACTGTCTAAATAGCTCTGCTTAGTTTGGGATTAGAAGGCGTTGTGTGTTAGATTTCCGAAATATTTTTCTGTATTTATCCTTTTTGTCCAATAAAATATTATTATCTATAAAACCCACGTATCTTAAATCACACATTAATGACATGATAATATCTTACACTAGCGACTCGCCGCGGCTTCACACGCCACGAGTGCAATCCGGATCTCTCTCTGATATATTCTCTGATATATTATATTTTTTTTATTTTAATGATATTCTGTAAAAGACAATATTGTTCTACGTGAAATGGAATTACCATTTCATTTAGAACAAATCAATAAGGATGAAATTAAAGTATAACCTACATATAAATTATAGAAAAAAATATTAAAACTTTAATAATCATTCCTGTTGGTTATCCACCTAAAGTAGGTGATTACTCGCTACGGTATGTATGCGCGATGCGTCTGTGTGCATGCATAATAATATACAGTGAAACCTAGTTAAGTGAGACATCAAGGGACCTGCAATTTTGTTTCACACATAGAGGTATTCCACTTACGAAGTGTCTCAGTATCCAGATATAAACATATATCTGTCTCATTTACAGAGGGTTCCATTAATAGAGGTCAAAATACAGGTTATTTCAGTTATAGAGGTGTGATTATGAAATAAAATAACGTGTTATGTAAAATTTATTAATGAGTTTTAATCAAAAATAATAATAATAATACGGATATTAACTTCAGTTTTTCGCGCATTGATAAAGATTTTAGATTTCGTTTTGAATTTTTTCAAATAAACATCCGCATAACAGTAAAGAGAAACTAAAACTGGAGGTCATTGAGGCTCAAAATTACTTACGCACGAGTAGTTAAGTGCGGAATTTGCGAATAGAATAAGAATAAGTAAGTAAACAAACAAAATGATGTTATCTCAGTTACAGAGGTTTATGCATATAAAATTCACTCGCTGTCTCAGTTATAGAGATAACTATGATGATAAATCGAAAGGACGAATCCCAGATAGAGAGGTTGGCTTCATCCCACTAACAGAGGTAATTCAGTGCCAATGTGTTGGGACCTAAGAATAAGTACCAGTTATGGAGGTTTCTCACTTATCCAGGTCTCACACAGGCGCAGCAGCATACTGCCTCGGGGTACTTAACTGGGGTACATCTCGGGGTGTCTGGGAGTCCAGACACCCCGAGATGTACCCCAGTTGAAGGGTAAGGCTGGGAGGACACCAGAAGCCGCTGACGCGATCCTGGTGTTCATCTCGACTGCCGAGGTAGGTCGCCGCGGGGTTTAGTGGGTAAACCGGTTGGCTGGGAGTCCCACACACGTCCTTCGCTTACCGGTATGATGCCAAAATAATTTTCCGGAAAAAAAAAGGTCTCACATAACCAGGTTTCACTATACATGTGGGTGTTCAATGAAAAATTCTCACGCTCGAGGACGATAGCTTTAAACAAACGTGTTTAAAGTTGTTTATAAAAATATGATATAATTAAATAATTTAAGAGGTAATGTAAAATAATATTTGTAATTACTTTACTTGTGATCTTCTTTCACTAGACTTCGTATTTTAATACTTTTCTAAAATGTGTAACTCTTTTTTGTATTGTAATTTATAACTAGCTGACTTATGTAACCTCGAGTAACCTTCAAAAAGTAGCCCAAGTTACTACTCATATCCTCAGCTATCTTGCTAGTGAAAGTTCCGTCGAAATCATTCCAGCCGTTCCAGAAATTAGCCAGAATTTTTGATAAAGTCATTACTTTCATATTCATTCAGTGAAAACCTATTGATTTGAAATTGATATGAATCAGATATTTTAATTTTATTTATTTGTATATAGATTTAAAACTAAGAAAGTAGTAGTATGAAGTTAGAATAATTTAGAATAATATTTCATGGACACGGAGGTTAAAGAGCACAAGACCTAGAACCTTTAAAATATAACTTGATGCTTCTGATAGATGGTTACAAAACCAACCAGTTTTATCACAATTACAATATATTAGAAAGATTAAAAAAGAAACCTAAAATGTACCTTTACGAGGTATACTTTAGATCTATTCTAGAATGACGCTAGTGACTAGTGACAACTGCCATAGATTTCAAGTAATATTTTAAGGACAATATTGGTTTTCTATCATCACCAGCTCGATGATCGGAATTATGTGGGGCCATTCATTTATTACGCAAGGAGATTTTATTAATATGAAAAAAATAGAATAGCCCCTTCTCTTTGGTATTTACTAGTACTTTAAAATGTAATTGAAAAAATGTATTATATACTTTTGGCTGGTTTTAAGATTTTGTTTTAAAAGCTTAAAGTTTGATACATTTTGTAGCTAAGTTTACAATCATGTAAGATGGAATCATTTAAATCACTTAGATATAATCACTACTTTAAAAAACTTTCACATTTTTGTGATCTATGAAAACTCCCTCCCACCCTCTTGTAAGATAATCTGGTGAACCTTCGAAAGTATATCCCTGGAAC
Source organism: Phragmatobia fuliginosa (assembly GCA_932526445.1). Taxonomy (NCBI): domain Eukaryota; kingdom Metazoa; phylum Arthropoda; class Insecta; order Lepidoptera; family Erebidae; genus Phragmatobia; species Phragmatobia fuliginosa. Next base: position 22,071,834 of record OW052063.1, on the reverse strand, counting down.
GTTGGACTCCCCTCCTCCCCTCAATCGTCTTTCATAATTAATGAATGGCCCTAACAACAAATCATTATTTTAAAGGAAGGAATTATTAAATTATGTAAACGAGTATACGACTATGTAATAGTAACTGACTATTGCTACCCAAAGACACTTTAAATTTAATAGAGATGCTAAAACCGAAACTTCGTAATACGAGTGCGTTGGGGAAACTTTAAAGACTACGTAGTTCAATTACAAGCCAAGGAGGTTGAATTTTCGGTGGCCACGTTTACACAGTAAGAACCTTTAGATAAAGTTGCTTGAAACTAGTTACGAATGAGACCATGGCAGCATTCTGATAGACCAAAATATGCCTTTCCCATGATAGCGAAATACTACAGTCAAAACTGTAAATAAGTAGAATATGTAGTTTTATTTTTACGATAGATAAGATAAAACATCATAGAATAAATTTATATTTAAAACAATGTAAAATATAATAAAACCACAAAATAATATCTACATTAAAATTACCACATGGATGTTTTCATAATTAATTTACTTAAGATATAAACAATGCAACAAATAACATAAAAAAACAAAAACTTTTTAAAAATTGTGCTCATTAAGTTTCCTATTCGTTCAACTTAACTGCTTAACTCAACTCGACTGCCCTGTTGGTTAGCGTATGCGGCTGCTGATCAAGAGGTCTCGGGTTCGATTCCCAGATCGGACCAAGTATTATTTGTGAGATTCACAAATATTTGTTTCGGAGTCTGGGTGTTTTCTATGTATAATATATATGTATTTACAAAAAATATGTATTTATATCAGTTGTTTAGTACCCATAACACAAGCTCTGCTTAGTTTGGGACTAGATGATGTTGTGTGTCAGATGTCCGAAATATTTATTATTTTTTAGCTTTTCACCAACGTTCCCTAAATTTAAGGGACCAATTTAGCGAAAATTAGGTACCCTTAGTGATATTATCGTTTAAATCAATCTTTGGTTACACCTAAGTGCTTAGATATCTATTAAACTTTAGTGGCTACCTCGGTGGCGGTTTGCTGAAAACGGGCACTACCTTTAATATATTTTTTACATTTATATGCCTTTATATATATAAATAAATATATCACAGAAGACTTTTTTATATTCAAGCCTACTAAAGTATGTCTGAGTCTGAGTGAAAGCATGAGTAGAATCCAGGAGTAGGGATCACCATCCTCATTGTGAGGGTAGGTAATGCAGCATGGTGACCTACGCCATGTCAGCCTGGTCAGATAGCCTCCGGTCTCACATTCACCAACTAAATACTACATCAAGAATGCTGTCATTATTAGGATGGTCTTCTGTGTGAGGGTAGTACTGGCCCGGTTGAGCCGACTCATTCGTGCTGAAGTCAGCGTGGCTTTGCTACCTAAAACGACAGAATTTGTGTTGTCTTTCGTTGGTGATCTAGAGACCAGAAGTCCAATGATGTAGTAGCATCTCTAATAGGTCACCATAAGTGGGTCACCATGATGTGAATGAGAATGGTGATCACTGCTCTTGGATTCTACTGATGCTTTCCATCAGGCAGTGAAGTCCTTTAATAAAAATTATATTAAATCTTAATAGTATATTATATCTTAAATGTCTTTTTGTATATACCTATATTTTTGGTCCGATGACCTGATGAAGGTTGCAGGAAGATATTGGATCCCGGCAGCACAGGACTGATTGTAGAGGAGTTGGGGGAATGCTTTTACTAATCTACGATTGATTGTAATTAATTATTTTAAGATTAATTTAAGTAACTATTAAATGATTAAAATATTGTTTTGTTGTTTTTTTTCACGAGTTAGAGTAAAGTATGTATAATATCTATAGCTTTTATCTAGCATCTTTATGGAAATATTTCATCACCTTCTTCCTTTATTAAATGATCATCAATCATCAACAGCCTGTAACAGTCCACTGCTGGACATAGGCCTCTCCTTAGAAAGGAGGTTTTGGCCTACTATACCACGCTGGCCAGACGGGTTGGAATAGGGTTGGTTTCAAGTTTTCCTTCTCTTCGCATTGATGTTGTCTTGCGTAGTTTATCCCTAAGTCGCCTTTTACGACACCCGCGGGTTGAATAGGGGTTGTGACACTCTGTATTCTAAATCCGTCACCGCACGGTATTATATGATATGATGATAAGATTATCTACCGAACTTACAACATTGTCAAATCGGCTATCAAAAGTTATTTGGCCGTTAGCCTCCGTCGGTATGCGACCAAGAGTGTTTGTGTGGAGAGTCTAAACATCATTAAAGAGCTTGACTCTCATATTGGTCTTCAGTTATAACCACTTAATCTTACCCTACAACAGTGAAGCCTTGCGGTACGCGTTTACCTTGTCTGCCTTAGTATCCCACTCGATAACTGGCAACATTTGCCGGAAATCATCTGCAAGCAACACGGATACTCTATGAATGTGTGGTCCTGGCACCACTCAGTAAGGTTAAGGCTATTCTGGAGGATACAACAGGCAGCGCAACTAGTTTATCCTAACGCAACTATGCCAGCAGCTAGTTCGGTAGGATCGTTTTACCGGTGCCCCCTGGTGCGTTCCTGTCTATGCTATGCTCTGGCAGTAACAGAGGCTCTATTTGGAAAACTTTTCTAGTTCTCCCGTTCTTTGTGGGGTAAACGAATTGAGACCGTACAGCAGTTTAACGAAAAACTTTGCCCTTAAATACTATGTCCTCGTTGACTAGTGCAGTTCCTTGATTCAGCGAGCAATATCTTGCAGGTTTGATGAAGCAGTGAAGCATTTTTATATCCGACCAATTTCTGGTGGTTGGAAATTCCACAAGTGATTACCTGTAAACAGTAGTAAATAAATAGGTATAAATAAAGTAGCCTATGTGTTAATCCAGAGTGTCAGCTTCGTGAATGCCAAATTTTGACACAATTCAGTAACAAACATACACACGTACACACACACTCACAAACTTTCGCCTTTATAATATTAGTATAATATCACCGATTGAGAGACCGGGTACGAAATTTTGACTTGCGTAGTGTCAACCCAACACATCGTGTGTAGGATTATTTTGAAATAGCACTTCCAAAATATAATTTGAAGTTTAAAATCATTTCGTGTTTTATATCTCTTAATTTCGGCTAGGAATATTGCAAAAAAAAGTAAAAGCTAAAACCCAACTACTACAAAAAACGACTCTGAAAAATTATGAAACAAGATTTAAACAACATAGTTCTCATACTGACTGCCTTGTTGGTCTAGTGGTTAGCGTATGCGGCTGCTGATCAAGAGGTCTCGGGTTCGATTCCCGGGTCAGACCAAATGTTTGTGTGATTCACAAATATTTGTTTCGGAGTCTGGGTGTTTCTCTATGTATAATATGTATGTATTTACAAAAAAATAAGTATGTTTATGTATTTATATCAGTTGTTTAGTACCCATAACACAAGCTCCGCTTACTTTGGGACTAGATGATGTTGTGTGTAAGTAGTCCAAATATTTATTTATTTATTTATTTATACACAATTACAGAGATACACATATTCAAATCTGAACATCGGTAGTCACACGTTACATAGAAACGTATTCCATCTGCCATCAGGCAGAGTCGAGTCACTTTGGTAGGCTAGTACCAAAACACTTTTAAACGCGTGACTACGACTTTTCTGTCAAAATCAAAACTCTCCCCTGGCTTTGCCTTACTCGGATAAAAACTAAGAAGTAATTACTAATCAGCGGTTATATACATTTAATTTGTTAACCAAATTACATAACGACAATAAATAATAGCACACAATAAGTATTAATTATCATTGTAAAGGACAATACGTGACCCCGACATGATGAGAACACGCAACCTTATGATCAGGTTATACGTAATAGTACAAAAAACGAATTATGTCATAACTGTGTCGAGGCTATTGTGCAAAATTGTATCGTGCACTATTAAAAATATTGCAGTTGTAACGGTTTACACGTGACACTGGATGAAACAATTTTGTATCGATAGCGATGCACTAGACTAGCTACAAGTCAATTGCGTTACTAACGTTATATCGAAAAGGTTGATTTCAAAGGTTAAAAATATAAATAAATATTTCAGACATCTTACACACAACGTCGTCTAGTTCCAAATTAAACAGACCTTGTGTTATGCGTACTAAACAACTGATATAAATACATAAACATACTTTTGTTTATGAAATACATACATATTAAACATAGAAAAACACCCAGACTCCGAAACAAATATTTGTGAATCACACAAATATTTGTAGTCTGACCTGGGAATCTAAACCCGAGACCTCTTGATCAGCAGCCGCATACGCCAACCACTAGACCAACAAGGCAGTTAAAATATAATAATTTGATTCCTTAAAAATATGGCAATAAATATTTTGGACATGTAACACACAACGTCATCTAACGTCAACGTAAGAAAGCGTCCATGAGACAAAATATTATTAATTTGTGTAGCCTAAGCAAGAAAACTACGAGGAAACTTTATTATTCTTTTTTTTTTTTTAAAATATAAAAAAATATTAAATATCAGATTTATTTTTCGCATTTTTTTTTATATTCAATACTGCCAAAGTGACTCTACTCTGCCTGATAGAAAGCATGAATAGAATCCAAGACACCTATATCACCATCCTCATTATGAGCAGCATCGTAGCCCATACTATGGCGACTCAGTAAGGCCCTGCGCGCACGGGAAACTTTTGTCACTGTGACTGTTTTGTCACTTTCATTATGTCTGTAGAATTATATGGAGATGCGCGCACGTTGCGACGTGACAATCGGATGACAAAACTGTTTTGTGCCTGCGAACAAGCCTGCGACAAAACTGTCACCGCGCCGCTAGATTTAGATACAAGCGCGCGCACGGGTGACTAAACAGTTTCTGCCCGTGCCCTAAGCCAAAAGCGGATAGGACTAACTTTTTATTTATATTTTCAGACAACAGGGGATTCTGTTTGAAATAGCATTGTAATCAAAACAGAGTTGTTCTAATAAAATATTCAAGGTTTTCTTCGAAATTACTAGAGCTTGAATTGTTTTAGAGAAAATGAAATATGATATAATTTGTTTAATTTAACACTGGTTGAAAGATTACCAGATGTTATTTAATTTTGAGAATGACACAATGATCGAAGATTCAATGTTTCGGCCCAAAAAATTGAATTTTGTACTGAATCGATTTTTACCCTTGAAAATCGACTGTCGATTTTTTGTGTTGGTATAAAAAATATTTACAATAGTTACAATTAGCTGAATGTATTAATTTGATAGGTAATAAAAATAATTCTTATAATCGAATTCCTTGAACTAAAAAATCGATGATTTTACTGATAAGAGATCCCACAGATTGTTTAATGAATATTTTTGTTTTTCATAAAATGGATTTATATTTATATTGTAAATACAGAAAAGATATAGAATCGATCCTATTGAAATCGTTTTTTTCAATAATCGATTCTTCATGTACTGATTCGAATCGAATCAAAAAACCCTACAAAATAGTTATCCTAACGCCCTTTTCCGTGCCCCGCTCTCCGCTTACTTTTGGTGCCCGCTGGCGATAAGCAAATATATATAGTATATAGAAGAAGTGGAAAGAAGTCCAGCACTTTACGAGAAAAGATTAAAAGAATATTCTGACATATGATAAATACTAGGCATGCCTTTTAAGTTCTGTCGTTTCCATATTTAACGGCAGTTTTGAATTTGGAACAGTTCTATTTTCGAATATGTTTAAATATTGAATCTCAAAACATTATAAATACCCCTTCTTTAAAGTGGAATAAATGTTATAATTAGTGGTTTGAGCAAAGGGAAAAGTGTACTAAACTATGTGGTGAATACTTTGAAAATATGCAGTAATTCATTAAAACTTTCTACACTCATTCGAAAACTTTTACGCCGTATGAATTCGCAAATAATGACTGTCTCCTCCAAATGCATATCGTTAAATGAACCATGGATTTACAAAAATGTTTCGTGACTGTCATTCGCCGTGTGCGCACTCAGATTTTAAGACGCGACGCGACATGACAAAAACTTTTTTGTCACAGCGACAAAAGTCACCCGTCAGCGCACTGCTTAAGGCGATTAACACTCAGGATTTTGAAGCGATGCACCGCGCGGTAAGGCGGTTCTCGCGCCTTGGATGGATTTAACGTGGTTTTGACCATTTTGGCAGTGGTGGCAGCAATCTGGCTTTTATTTTATTTACTTTACGCATAAATACATGCATCAGCTGAAGCGGACTTAATGCGATTTTGTTTCTTAGAAAATAAAGAAGATATTGGGTTCATCTATATATATTTAGATATTATATATATATAGGCATTAATTTTATTCTATAAAAGTTCGACACAACATAAACTTACATTTTTTAAGTATACGCGAATATCCTTTGTTTCCACTCCTTTATTTCATTATTTGTTAGCAAATTTCATTTTTAAATTGCAACACGTCCTGCACCAACGATGATTTTTAATTGAAAATAAAGCACTGTATTTCTACTCTGTATAATTACAAGATATAAGTGTTATATTATGTACTACATTGTTCTGCTCAAACCGCTTAGAACACAATTTCATTGGTGTTTGCATGCCTTTTATTGGTCTATATAAGAACTATATTTTGTTGTAATGCTTTTTTTCAACGGTCAGTCAGTCCGTCCAAGTACAGAATCAGAAAACAAGGTCCATACCATTGCATCGAGGAGTGAGACAAGGGGACGTTATTTCCCCGAAATTGTTCACAAATGCAATGGAGGATATGTTCAAGACGCTAAACTGGAAAGGACGTGGCATTAACATTAATGGCGAATACATCTCTCACTTGCGATTTGCGGACGACATCGTCATAATGGCAGAGACACTGCAGGACCTGCAACAGATGCTGAATGACCTGGCTGATTCTTCTATGCGCATCGGCCTACGGATGAACTTGGACAAAACCAAGGTCATGTTCAATGAACATGTTCTACCGGAACCGGTTGCAGTACACGATACCGTTCTCGAAGTTGTTCAAAAATATGTCTACCTTGGGCAGACATTGCAGTTGGGTAGAAACAACCTCGAGGATGAGGTGAATAGAAGAATTCAGTTGGGTTGGGCAGCGTTTGGAAAGCTACGTCGAGTCTTTTTGTCGTCAATCCCACAATGCCTAAAAACGAAAGTTTTCAATCAGCGCGTCCTACCTGTCATGACATACGGAGCTGAGACCTGGACACTTACGGTACGGTTGGTCCATAAGCTTAAAGTTGCTCAGCGTGCCATGGAAAGGGCTATGCTCGGCGTTTCTCTGAGAGATCGTATCAGAAATGAGGTGATCCGTCAGAGAACTAAGGTCATCGACATAGCCCACCGGATTAGCAAGCTGAAGTGGCAGTGGGCGTTGGGGCAGAAGAGTTCTGGAGTGGAGACCGCGTCTCGGTAAACGTAGTGTAGGATGCCCACAGGCGAGGTGGAGTGACGACCTGAGTAAGATGGCTGGCAGGAGCTGGATGCGAGAAGCCCAAAATCGATCACAGTGGTGTGCAATGGGAGAGGCCTATGTCCAGCAGTGGACTGCGATGGGCTGATGATGATGATATGTCTACTATTGGCGTGTCTACAATAAATAAATAAATGATCCGCGTGGTTAAGCGGCGGCCCGTGTGTGGTGGCGGTAAAAACACAGCTGGACCGCGCGGTCGGTCGGTGTACGTGTGTTAAGCATCAACGGATTTAGTACACCTCAATACGACATGGGATCCGCTTCACCGCCAACCGCGGCGGTGCGCGGTGCCGTGTGTTAATCGCCTAAGATGTTTTTGCGTCATTGGGTCTCCGGTCTCACACTCACCAACGAAATACGACAACACGACTGTTGTCATTTTTAGGTTGGTCTCTTTCTCTCATGTGTGAGAGTAGTACCGACCGACCCGGTCGAGCCGGCCGATTCGTGCTGAAATTAGCGTCTTAAAATCTTTACTACCTATACAGGATCTACGTTTTTATGACCATCATCAAAAATATCATCACTAGTATTTGTCTGCATTCGTTTTATGGGATATTTTCCTTACAACAACTATTCATACAAATATATTGATGAAAATAATAAATGTATTATTAATTATATAAAAATAAGTTAAATTATACAGAGAATAAAACTATAAGATATAAGATTTACCAAGTAAATTAGCAGCCACTTCAATTTTTTTCTATAAACTTGTAAAAAACTAAAATTTAAAAACAAAGGAGATACCAACATAAAATATCTCTATTAAATTTATTAACACATTGTGCTCATAATATACGTATTTTATAAAAACAAATATATTTATAAAAAAAGTTAATGACATACTATATTATGTTTAATTTAAAATTAACACATAATAAATATATTTTTACTAGAACCGGGAAATAAGTGGAGGTCGATTCACAATTGGTTGTTTTTTAGGGTTCCGTAGCCAAATGGCAAAAAACGGAACCCTTATAGATTCGTCAAGTCTGTCTGTCTGTCTGTCTGTCTGTCTGTCTGTCTGTCTGTCTGTCTGTCTGTCCGTCCGTATGTCACAGCCAATTATTTCCGAAACTATAAGAGCTTTACTGTTGAAATTTTGTCAGTCGATGTATTCTGTGAACCGCATTAAGATTTTTACATAAAAATAGAAAAAAAACAATACATTTTGGGGGTCCCCATACATGGAACTGAAACTCAAAAAGTTTTTTTTCATCAAACCTATCCGTGTGGGGTATCTATGGATAGGTGTTCAAAAATGATGTTGAGGTTTCTAATATTATTTTTTTCTAAACTTAATAGTTTGCGCGAGAGACACTTCCAAAGTGAAAAAATGTGTGTCCCCCCCCCCTCAAACTTCTAAAATAAGAGAGTGATAAAACTAAAAAAAATATATGTTGTACATTACCATGCAAACTACCAACGAAAATTGGTTTGAACGAGATCTAGTGAGTAGTTTTTTTTAATACGTCTTAAATCGTAACACGCAATTTACCTTTCATCCAATCAATACACTAATATAAAAACATCGATCAAAGTTACAACGAACTACAAGAACTTTTATATGATGTTACTTGCTGATACGGAACCCTTCATGGGCGAGTCCGACTCGCACTTGGCCGCTTTTAATTATTTACAAATGCACGCCTGCCTCGTCAGTTTTAAAAAAACCACCGTTACAAAGACAAAGGTAGGACAAATGTGGAACAATCAAGAGGCGGTTATTAGTTTTGGGTTACAGATGTCATAAGCAATACTGGTGGAAAGCAAAAAGAAAAACGTTAGTGGCAGTAGGTCCCGGTTTTATTTCATAACGCGGGTTATAAAACATTTAAGGGCAGGTTTACATAGCCAGAATGTTATCCTTCCAGTCATGAAATAGATATTCAGGGCAGAAGTGATAGTTGAGCTCTGGTACCTATGATGATATTTACCTTGTGTTATGGATACCAGGGTCCTCACACAAGGTAACAACATTTTCTGCATAAATGTTAGTGAAGAAAACAACAAAAAAAAATTGTTAAAATAAAAACCTAAATCATAAATTTAATAAATATAAATAAATTAAATTCAAAACCATAGCAATTATGTAAATCAAAAACAGTAAAAAATTTGTTAGTTAGTAATCATTTTTGGTGACCTCGTTATCAATACATGTGACGTTACGTTAACATACACAACACATAGGAAGATTCAAATAGGTCCCTATTTGATTAAATATTTTGTATCGCTTGATTAAATTTTGCAAAACATTTAGATACAATTTTTGAGATGTAAACTAAACTAACTAAAATGATGTAAGTCATCATTTTAGTTAGTATTAAAACAAACTGGATACTTTTTGTTCCTGTTGGTTACTACAATCGAAACTTTTTAACTTAAATAAGTAATTAACAGGCCACGCATTAAGTAGTGTTCCGAAGTCATCCATAATAGTACTTATTATTTCGTTATTTTTGTAGGAAGTTTACCAAAGATGCATATTTTACAAGCTAGATATTTAGAACTCCTGAGGTAACAAAATTATCTAAACTGTTATGGTTTTGGTAATTATTGTTAAGTTTAACAAGAAAAAAAAATACAATCCAAACATTAATTTAAGTAAAATAATTTGTTGTTGTTTAAAAAATACTGCACTAAATTTAAAAAAGTAGCGGAACAATCTCAGTCTTTTAAGTTTTTTTATAAACACGAAACTGCTTCGTCATCATGCAGGCGCAAAATATCCTATGCATTCTGATGTAATTCGATAACTGGCCCATCGACGACCCCTCCTCTAAGTCATTTTATGGATGTTACACTTGGAGTTGCGGCTTATTTATTTTGATGTTCGTATATAACGGAGAGTTTTTAGGGTTCCGTAGCCAAATGGCAAAAACGGAACCTTTATAGATTAGTCATGTCTGTCTGTCTGTCCGTCCGTATGTCACAGCCACTTTTTCCGAAACTCTAAGAGCTATACTGTTGAAACTTGGTAAGTAGATGTATTCTATGAACCGTATTATTATTTTCAAACAAAAATAGAAAAAAAGCAATAAATTTTGGGGGTTCCCCATTCTTAGAACTGAAACTCAAAAAAATTTTTTTCATCAAACCCATACGTGTGGGTTATCTATGGATAGGTCTTCAAAAATGATATTGAGCTTTCTAATTTCATTTTTTTCTAAACTAAATAGTTTGCGCGAGAGACACTTCCAAAGTGGTAAAATGTGTGAAAAGTGAAACTCGTTGGGCAGTGGCTCGCCAGGCATGATCAACTCGCCTGGTCAGAGGATCCTCCCTTTGTGATGGAGGAACACGACACCCGTTCCTCTACGCTATACTAAACATGAACTATATAACTCTAAAAAGGCAACATTTTAAAGGATAAAGTGATATTACCGGTCGGCACCTTCTAGCTGTAAAGTCCAACGTGTAAAACGTGTAAAACGTGTAAAAGATTTACTTGTGAAAAATATACTATGAATTTATTAAAAGTATCTTTCAATCAAAGAATTATGTTAAGGTAGCTGCAATTAAAAATAATAAAAACACTTTACAAAGTGCCTCAGTTCCAAACAAGGCTAAAATAGAATGAAAGACATTACAAAATGCAAAAGTGTCTGTGACTTTTTTCAACGTCGCTTCTAATTAGCAGGTAGTAATCAAAGCCGGTGTGTTCTTTATTTTGAACTCACATAATTGCAAAGGGGTTTGTAGGAAAATGATGTTTAAGGGGTTTTATTACGGTGTTAATTAGTGTGAGAGTTAATAATTAGACAGTGATATTAGTGTTAAAAGAAAAATACGATATAAAACTTTTAAGGACTTTCATGGTCTTCATTTGATAAGTAGTAGAGCTACGCTGGTTTCAGCACGAATGGGCCGGGTAGTACTACCCTAGTAGTGTAATACTACACAGAACATCAACTTAAAATGATAGCATTCGTGCTATTATCTTTCCGTGGTGAGTGTGAGAACGTAGCCTCAATGATTCTGCGTCATTCTCCAGGCCTCCGTGGCCCTGGAGAGTTATACAGAAACATCTCTCTAAGCTGTCATGGTGTGAGTCACCAAGCTACTTTGGATGCACTCAAAATGATAATGGTGGCCCCTGTTTTACTTCTTCTTAAACTTCACTGCTGATGTCTCTTTAGAAAAGAGATGTTAGAGACCACACTGGCCAGACGTAGCATTTGTTTCAAGTTTTCCTATTCCGAACATTTGGAAAAAATAGCTGATACTTGCGAATCATCGGAATATTCAACTTATTATGTTTTCAAGGGTTTTCTCTATCAGCAGTGACCGCAGTGTAGTTTAGAGACTTAGACATAAAAAAGATGAGACTAAGAGGAGATGGCATCGAAAAGATGTACAACTACACTTGATTTTCTAACGAATGTTTCGCTTATACAAATCTGTTACCTTTAAAAATGTCTGCGTAAATTTATTGTATAAATTAATCATTAACGCTACAGTAAGTGTCTAAAGCAAAAGAGAAACTCTTTCTAAAGAACTGTTGAATATCGATAATGCGGTTATCATGAACAGCTATAGCAATCGTTATGACAACTAGATCAGTTTTAGTGAATTTAGTTCTTCCTCAAGCTGGCGGAGGTCTGATGTCAGTCGCTCAATGGAAAATCTGATATTCATTTATTACTTGTTGAACTAGTAGCCAACCCGTAATAATTTTGGAAATAATGAAAACTGACAAGTTGATATTCATCACTTTTATTATTTAGATAATATTTGTTCTAAGTGAAAATCAAACCCACGATCTATTTCTCACCAGTTAGATTCGCAAGTCACCAAACCCACAGGCTCTTTTTAATTAAAATATACTATATATTTGAATAATACTACAAACAGAATAGTATTAGTCCATTGTGGTGGCAGAATAATTACTACAACAATCGAAGAACAAACAAATCAGCAGCAACCGTGTCGTGTGTTTACTGTACACAAACAGACGGACCGAGCGTCGGAAACCGCAACAATTTAGCCTTTCACACAATGTTTACTTAGATAACTACAAACTACTATGAACATATAGGTAACCTTATTTTCAAAGGCATAGAGCTGTTTTCTGAATAATCATAGCTGACTTAAGTTGGTACAAGTAGGCGATTCAAACTTACAGACGGTGAACTGTACAAGTTTAGGTTTACGTTGAGAAAATCTTTGTATTTGGTTGTATACAATACGAATTTTTGACTTTACAGCAAAACATAATTTTGCCTAGAACAGCTGGTCCTCAGAAAGCGGGGTAAAATGTTATAAATAAATTAAGCACCTTTTTTCTCACCTTAATACTTACACTTACACATAAATATAACAATGCTACATACATGGGAGACTACATACTACATACATGCCTAAGCTAGGCTAAAAGTCTGTATTTCAAGACACCAGTGAGTATAAGATATAGTAGAGAAGCGTAGTAGTAAAGATGTACATAGTATTAGGTTGGTACTATTGGAAAATGATTATTAGTCCATCCATCATTCTTTATACTCACATTCTTTATATCAAAGCTAACAACGTCGAAATAAAAAAGTCAGGGAGAAAAAGTTTAATTTATTTAACCAATACATTAAAAAAAAAGGAAACTTGGCATAATGTATGTAATATCGCAAATAAAATATAATAAAGAGATTACATTTTTAAATTAGGAACCATCATCCAGCACAGAGAAGAAAGGATTTAGCTGCCATATGAAATAAAACCTCTGTCAAGAACTGAGCAATTCTATCTCTAAATAAGTATAATTTATTTCCATAAGTTCTTATTTAGTATTTATAAAAGTGACAAAATCGACGCAAAAAATACTAAAATATGATTCACAATTATTTCAAGCAGAAAAGGTAAATTTCCTGATTTTTAGACCAGTAGTAAGTGCATTAGTTACCTTACTGCATATGTACTTAATTTGGTCTCGCCATCATGAATTTTTAATGGATAAATTGGGACATAATTGACGTGGTTTACCGTTCAGCCATATTAGCAACGTTTAACGCTACTGGCAACCACAACAATGTTCTGTGTTTGAAATGGAACGTTTTCAAATTTAAATATGGAATTCTGCGAGTGAAACAAACATTAACGTTTTGTTTTCGATTTATTTGTATTGTTACAGTGTATGTACAATATTGGAATAAAATAAATGTTACATTTTATTATTACATTTTATTGACAGTAAAGTGTTTATCATATAGTATCTGAATGTAAACATATAAATGAAGAGAAGATTTGTTTTTGTACCTAAATAAATGTTTTTTAAGATAACTAATACATATAATACACGAATAATATAATGGTTTTGTAATAGTCTTGTTGGGAAATCTAATATGAGAATTTCTAGTTCAAGGAAAATTTTAAGAATTTATTTTAAGTAATATATGTTCCACACACAAGAACTTTTTCATGTAATCGCAAACCTAATGATTTTTGAAAAAATATTTTTAAAAAACACTTTTCTCACTAAAAGGTAAGCAGAGTACTTCATCATTTTTAATTATCAACATTCATTTCTTTATTATTCCTATTATATATCAATGATCTTCCAAATATAACAAGTCATCAATGTATATTATTCGCTGATGATATTTCAGTGATAGTTCCCAACATTAACAAAATAAACTATGAAACGGAAATTAACACAACTTTACATAAAATTATACAATGGCTCACATATAATGACTTGAAAGTTAATCTAAATAAACCTAAATACATTCAATTTTCTAACTATAAAACAATTAACACCAACGCCACCTTAAGATACAATAATATCACAATTAACAACACTAGTACCATACAATTCTTGGGTATCACCTTAGACAATAATTGCAACTGGAAATTGCACATCAACAATGTATGCACAAAAATTAATAAATTTGTTTACGCTTTAAAACAGCTACGAACAACTGCTACAGAAAGTACAGCAATTACTGCTTATCATGGTTATGTTGCATCGTTACTACGATATGGTTTACTATTGTGGGGCAATTCAAGTTTAATCCATGAAGTATTTCTGTGCCAAAAAAAATGTTTACGAGCAATTTGCAACTCTGAACCTTTAGACTCCTGCAAGCCGCTATTCAAAAAAACTAAAATACTTACTGTGAGCTCTCTTTATATTCTAGAAATTGGACTGTTTGTCAGGAAACACCCGCAGATATTTAAAAAAATCAGCGAAAGCAGTCTCTTCAGTCAAAGGGATCCGACAAAGATAGTTGTACCAAAATGCAGGACTGCCCTTTATCACAAAAATAGTATGTTCATGTGTGTTAAAGTTTACAACAAACTACCCCAAAAGCTAAGAGAACTGCCCTTAAAATTGTTTAAAGCACGCCTAAAAAAATGGCTTACTGAAAAATGTTTCTACACTATCAAAGAATATTTAGAGTCTAGAATTGTATAAATAGTTAGGAATCTATTCGTAATATTTATTTAGTTATTGTTTCCTTTAGTCTTCCCTTCTTTTATTTTTGTTAGAATTATATAAAGATAACAAATATAATGATAGTCATAAGTTATGTGACTTCTAAACTAGTTAATCTAAATGTAATATCTAATTAGGAATATTTAATGTGATTCCCTTTAACAATTATTAAATATTTGCATGCTATCTATATATGGCGAAATGTGTCTCGCACTTTAGACATTAAAAACCACCTATTATAAAAACCACATTTTTTGCAAATAAAGATTTATTATTATTATTATTATTATTTAAAATAAAGTTCGCCATAGTAGTTTGTCGTTTGGAGTTTCAGTTTGGTTCAAATTTTTTTTAGTTATTAATGGGCCTGCCAAATTGACTCCACTCTTCCTAATGGAAAGTATAAGTAGATTCCACCAGGTACTCATTTTCTTTACAGATAATGAAACATGGTGACCAAGAGGCCAAGACGGCCAATGCATCATTGTCCCTCCGGTCACGCACTCACTAACGAAACACGATACCATGAATGCTGTTATTGTAGGCTGGTCTTCTGTTCGAGGGTGGTACGGCCACGGTCGAAACAGCCCGTTCATGTTTAAGATTCTATTGCTTTCTAGGAAAGCTTCAACATTTATGAGCAAGACTGCATATTTGTATTCCTCAAAACATACTTCGTCTTTGCTGTAATAGAGTTGAAATAAATTAAAAAAAACAAGAGTAAATATAATCAGATGATTACTAGTAGTTATCCCACACGTTAGATGTTAGACCACAATGTATTTTCAGCTACCTAATTACCCAACTGCAACAGAAGGAGGGTAATGTTTTTAAATATTAAGTTTCAAAATAAGTGACAGAAAATTATTCATAAATATACGCGACGTACCGCAATGAAGATGAATATCTCTCAAAGTGATAACATCTAGCAAATTCTAGCTGAGTTCGGTTCATTCACACACTAACTGTGTTTTACGACTTTAGTTTAACAGTTTCATCTCATGAATATGATTGCTTGAATCAAACATTTCATCACGTAGAATATTCAGCCACACTTCATTTTCCTTCAAAATTCTACATCTATATTTTGTAAGGGGTCTCCGAGCAATATACAGTCGCCCTCCCATTGGTCGGATACTTGATACCTACTCGTCACCAATTAAAAGCCCTTCCGGGGCCTAAGGCTACCGACAAATGAGTTTATACTCGTAGACACCCTAATGGTATATCTGTACAGGTAATACAAGTCTAATAATTTGGATGAAGCAAATTACACGGAAGTACGCAATGAGCAGTTTAACATGCATTAGCATTTTTATACCTATTGCTAATTTTGTATTCTTATTTATTCAACCTTTCTCCATCAACTGTAACTAGAAAATATTGTATAATGTTGTTGTTCTTTTTTATATTTTATTCACGACTGAGAATCTAAGAGCAGGGGTAACTAACTTCATTGTGAGTGCAACAGACAATGCAAAATGCACCCTACGTACATACACATACACATACACACACTAACGCACACACACACACACACACACACACACACACACACACACACACACACACACACACACACACACACACACACACACACAAACACAAATATAATAATACAGACGCACTTTATCTAATGACTGTTATTTTGCCGCCGTGGTGAGGACCTGGTGATCTGTAATACAGGTTATATCTATGATAGACACCAGCACCTTGCAGACCCTTGTCTTTGATTATTTTTGTTATTATTATAGGAACATTATTTCGGTCTAGTGAGATGCTTATGTATCATAAGTCCTCTGGTCTCGCACTCGCCAACAAAATACGATAGCACAAATGCTGTCATTTTGGGTTGGTCTTCTATCTTTTATTACTTATACAGACCAAAAGACCTATTAGATTTTGCAGTCTTTTCCATTTAGTTTATATTTATGTTTATTAAATTTATGTTTCCTTAGTCTTTGAAGTTGGTTAAACTTTTTTCTAAAAGTTTTTATGTATGGATTAATTCACTTATAAAGAGTGGAAAGCTTAACCCATTCTGATGAATAAAACTCATCAACAATAAGACTTTAAGGTCTAGAGGGTATAACATTAAAAAAAAATCTTTTGTTTTGCCTCTTCCCTGACAATAATCTTCTTGTGAACGGAACTCTTCTTAAACAGGACAGAAGAAGGTAGCCTGAGATGAGATAGATTGATTTCGTAAGTCTATGATGATAAAACATGTTTCCTGCGGCGTCGGAAAGGTTTGTGAACTAACCTTTCTGACGCCGAATACTGTATTCTTCAATACGAGTCGTTAGAACCAAACAAGGATGTAATTGAAGAGCTACGCTGATTTCAACACGAATGGGTCGACTCGACCGAGGCAGTACTACCCTCTCACAGAAGCTATTTCGTTGTGAGTGTGAAACATCTGACCAGGTCACCATGCTACATTACTTACACTCACAGTGAGGATGGTGACCTTTGATTCTACCCATGCTTTCCAACAGGCAGAGTATCCACTTTGCTAGAATTCAATAAAAAAAAAATTAAAAAAACCAACAACAAAAACATGTTTAACTTTCAATATCCAGTCCTATTTTTATTTTTGTCTTTATAACGGCTATAATAAATTATCTAAATAAAATTTAATCCTCCACAGTAAAAGGGTATCAAGTGACTAAATCGTATTATATTCGGAGGAAAAAAGAATTCTTAAGACCTGTTTTTTTCTTATCATTAATTTTCAAAGGTTGCCAACAACGAGGTCAGAGAGATATTTCCTTATTTCATTAGTCGATCCCTTAACATCTGTTGCTTTGAAACTTAATGCCATTGTTTCAACTTACTTCAGAGCTGATTTCATTTCTCTCAACGACAATTTTACACATTCACGAATTAAACAATAGCTTTATTTTCTAAATCATAAGGTTCATTTTCATATGTATATTATTCGTTGAACACTGTTTTATAGTTCAGAAATTTGACAGTTTCCGATACATTTCCCAATAACTTTCGGCAATAATGAAACATTTTGAGAACTATAGATTTTAATTATTGTGTTGGCACTGACAGCGTTGATAAACAAATATTTATTTTAAATTGATTACAATGCCAAGACTGCGAGTGATGTTGTTTTTGTTATTTACTAGTAAACTGGAACATTGGAAATTTTACAGCTGTAAAATTAGTTTTCGATAACGTTGTTTGTTACGATGTTAATAAATTTAAAGTTTTTATTTGTAAATGAAAGTTGGTTGGTTCATAAACAAGTATGAATTTATTTATTATTTGTGCGAGTAGTCCGTTGATTGGATAGATTTTATAGCTAATACCCTAAGTTATAAGAGCGTTCTAAGGTGAGATAAGTGGGGGTTAAGAGCTCGTCTAAAATGTACATAAAGACGTGTAATAATTATGTGTTTTAAGAGTTCCTGGGAGAAATTTGAAAAGATACTAAGTAACTACGTTTATCATTTAACAAATATATGTTGACGGTTTTATTCATTTCCACAATATTGGTGATTTTTCACCAATTTTATTGATTTTATGTTAAATGAGTTTTGAAAAACGGTTGTAGTAGTGTAGTTGTAGTCCAGGTGTAGGCATATACTTAGAATATAAATTTTAGTCTCCTATACCATGCTGATCAGAGAGGTTGAATTAGGTGTGGAAAAATAGATGTCATGTCTCTCTAACACAAAGGGAGGATTCCCCGACCGGGAGAGGTGAAAGTGTCGGCCGGCCACGGCCACGGGCCCAATGTTGGGCGGTTGTTTACAAGCTGGTCGGCGTGAGAACTCTTAAATCGCGACCCAGGATTATTAGTTACTCCGTATAGTTGGCTGCTCCGTAATTCAGCGTATCTTCGACAGATTGCAAAGTACTATGTTTTTATTGCGCTGTCTTTCGACACATAAGGTTCGTATCAGGTTTTCCCTTTTTTGAAGTGATGTTCCCCTGCAAAATTCAATCTATCAAATGCACGGTACCAATGGCATAATAGGCATAGAGACACTATATTTTATCACAGTGAAATACAAATAACCATGAAAACCAACATTTATATCATTTGGACACGGCCTGTATTATCGTGACGTGACGAAGTATTTTATTTAAGACTCAGTAATGAACTTTACATAACCGTACTTAGATTCGGTAACGGCATGCTACTGTCTTGTTGTTATAAACCATAGCCTAAGGATAAATTTTATAACATCGAGTGTTTGTTATCAGTTAATACAACACGTTTATCGGCCTTTAACAGTCGGATGAGGGAGCAAATATTGAAATTTTACAGTCAAACAAACAAAGCGTCACGCGGCTTAAAGATAAATCTTTATAGGTTTGAGTATAAAATTATTAATTTTGTTTTCTTGTTTAAGTATTGTTACATTGTTGTACATAGCGAGTTTTAAGAAAATAAGTAAGTTGAATTGTTGAGTTCATCCACAGAGAATAGTATGCCTTGATTAATCAGATTATACTTCTAAAAAAAAAACAATACTATACAGCTTGTGAGATTGTGATGTTGTACGGGGTGATCTCTTGATCTGATGAACCGATTTTGAACACTTCTTTAACAATAGGAAGTCACATTATGTATGATGCAACCGAATCATTTTACTTGTGGTATTAGTTTGTATATGACCCTCTCCTATGTGGGAACCCCCATCTTCCCTGGCTATCCTCAGGAGGGCACGTGCGCTCTGTAGCACTTGAGCAGCCACCCTGGCCTGCTTCTGCTAGGGCGACAGGTGGCCTTACTTGTGACCCTGATCTCCGGCGCCCGAGTTATTTACCACCGCAATAACGGCGTGCCCAGCGCTCGGTTGTCGAGGTCGTTCCCTCCATTCCTTTATGTGAACCTGGTGGAGTTAAGATTTCCGATCTTCGATTTCTCGAGTCTCAACACTCCTAAGCAACTCCTACATCTCCTTACGCCACTGATAGAGAACTGAAGGCTTTTGCCACCAGGTCCCAGGTCGATGTTGGTTCTGACCAGGAGACTTGCCGCCTAAAAGGTATGCACCCTTATGATCCTGAAGGCTAGCATTTGCTGCGGTTGTTTCAGAAGCGCGATGTTATTGGCTCTCACAGCTCCGCCCATACTGGGGCCCTATAAAGGGCTATGGACCGCACAAATCCCGCGTAGAGTCTCGTGCAGTAGTCATCAGACCCCTTCACATTTGGCAATGCACGCGTTGCGCCAACCAGCTTAGGGATCAGACTTCGAAAGTAATATCTGAAGTCCTATTAGCCGTAATAATTGGGAATTTACTGGACTTTACTATGAAGGATTTGTTTTATAAAAAACGAGTAGAAACAACTCGTTTTTTTTATTCAAAAAGTGATCTCTTTAGCAGGTTACATATTTTTTGCTTCAACCTCGTACATATTTTTGTAGCTTTGACGTTAGCAACACTCAACATTTCAGTTGACTTACAAAGGGGCGCTCACTACGTACGTTGGTTCGCATATAAATTTATATCACGTTTTCAATATTTAGCCGACATGTATACGAACATCAAAGGACCACCCACAATCGTCTGCACAGCAAGAAATGTACGTATATCATATCAATTTTTATTCATAGACGTCCATGCTTTGTGAACAGAAATTCAATATGGTTATCTGAAGACTGTAACTTGGACTGGTCCAAATGGTCAGGTCTTCTCGCCCTTCATCATGTCTTATAATCAAATCATGTATATATGATGCAAACATTAATTTAACTTCTTATAGCAGGCGATAAAAGGACTAATCTGTGAAAATTTCAACTTTCTAGCTATCATGGTTCACGACATGGAACTTTGTGATAGACGGAGGGACAGTATAATCTTATAGGGCCCTGTTTTTGACCTATAGGTACGGAGTCCTGATCTTTAATGATCCCGGATGATCTCTGAGATAGTTGTCATTAGTATGAATTTTGAAATGGCGAGGTATATTTATATCCGAGTGGTGACGGATTAAGAATACAAAGTGTCACCGCTATTCATTCCATGGGTGTCGTAAGAGGCGACTAAAGGAATAAAATAAGCAGCTAACATCACTGCCAAGAGAAGGAAAACTTGAAACATACCCTATACCAACCCGTCTGGCCAGCGTGGTATAGTAGGCCAAAACCTTCTTTCAAAGGAGAGGCCTATATCCAGCAGTGGACTGTTAAAGGCTGTTGATGATGATGATAATGATGATGAGGTATATTTTAGGAGAGAAGTTTTAGATTTATGATGGACTAACATTTGCGCGTGGTTCCGCTCGTGAATTTGTCGGTTATCGCTACAAAAGGTAGCACATATCCTTCCCCAAGGTCCAATCTGTCTATTTCTATACAAAATTTCTGAAAAAAGGGACTCTAAAAGTAGATAATATATTAGTAAATAAAAATTACTTTTACTAAGTATATATACATAATCTACAACACTAAGAATTAAACATAGCCAACAATTCTAAGTATTTACTAATACTATATTTTTTTGGTGCTATCTGGGTCCCGCAGTGTTAAACGCATTTGTTGCTGATCCTTACATATCCCACGGGGACACTACATTTTTCATGTCAAAAAGTAGCATATGTGCTAATTCAAACTATTATAATTATCTATCATTGTGCCAAATTTCACCCACATTCGTTCAATCGGTTTTGCGAGAAAAAGTTCATTCTTTTTCGCAAAACCGATTGAACGATTGGCCGTCCTAACCAACTTTAACATTTATAACATGACTGCCTTGTTGGTTTAGTGTTTAGCGTATGCGGCTGCTGATCAAGAAGTCTCGGGTTCGATTCCCCTGTCGGACTAAATATTTATGTGATACACAAATATTTGTTTCGGAGTCTGGCTGTTTTCTATGTATGTATATGTATTTACGATAAATATATTTTTATATATGACGGCGCGTGATTATGTACCATAAATTACATTACTGTTAATAATGATTTATTGTAATCATAGCTCAATGTATTAGTTTTGTTTTAGTCGATTCTGTACTCGATATTGAATGATGTTGAATGTATTTAATGAATGATAAGAGCGGATTCGAATGATCGAATCCGAATGGGAGTAGTCTCATGTCGCGCCATTAGTAATGGCGGTCGGTCATTCTACTGACGGCTACCGCACGGTGCACATGTGCTAACCTGTTGGCTCTTAACTCGTTTCAATCTTGTTAATCGTTTATGATTTTGTGTTAATAAGTAAGATGTTTAAATAATACGACATTGAACAACACAAGTGTACACTTATTTTGAAATTCCTGCCGCTGCAACGCCCACGATATATAGCCTCAACTAATACCGCTGTGAGGCCTCCACTGACGCTCCGACATCAGAAGTTGGGATTACCATGTGTTCAAGGCTGTTCGTTATCTAAATTCAGTGTTCGTTGTTTCTTCATTCAAATCGATAAATAAAGTTTTGGTAAGAAATAAAAAAATAAAAAAAAAACTACCGGCAACAACAAGGAAAATAAAATGAAAAGTTAATTAACGACGCCGGTACATAGAAATCGTAAATTAAGTGACATGTAGGCTATGTCTAGTTTTGAGTAATGGTTGCAAACGAATTTAAATAGTTTGTTAGAAAACAAAAGTAATAATAATATGGGTACTTCAGTGTGTTATATGTTTCAGTGTGTACGCGTGTGTGACGTTTTCTTTCCAGCTAGTAAACATCGTGCCAAGCGATGGAATCTGCATCCGTGCTTTGTACGGGATCGCCAGAGAGTGCAATGTGAAAGATATGCAATGGAGTTCACCAGAACCGATACGGTAATATGTGAGGTTACCGAAAAAGCTTGTGAGTTGTAATTAACGCTACACTGGTAAGATCGAACCATATTTTCATATCAAGTTTTGATTTATTTTTACGTAATTTTTGTGTGTCGTGTATTGCGCAATTTAAAGCGATAAAACGATCGTGCCGATCGATAGCGCGTGTAAGAAATTGCTTAAGGCTGGCGTAAAGATGTGGCTTAACAAAGGGGTTAGTAGTAATCGTAGTATATCGAATTTAAAGAGTAAATTCAAACTTTGTGCCAATCATGATTTCGTATTGCAAATATTTTGACGTGATAACTAATTTGTATGACTACCCCACTTGTGCATAATAAAGTAGGTGTTCTTTAATACGATTACGCGTTGTTTACCGAATGAGTGACGAATTAATAGCAGTGAATGCAACGTTGACCTACTATGTACTTGAAAACCAAGTAACTTCTAACGCATTAAGTATGCAAAAGATAAAATACCCACCATATTAATTAGTTGAATTATTTTATTTATGGGGACGAAAATAAAAGATGCGTGTCAGATTATAACAAGATACAATGTGTATACCACAACGAACATGTAAACCACAGTATTACTGGGCGAGTTTATCGAAATGCAGAGTATTGACACCGGTAAAGACTGTGTTGTCTATCGATCTTAGTAGCGCGAGTTCTTTCGTGCTATTGCTAAAGTTATTAGGACATTACGGAAGATTTTAAAAACCATTAAGTGCCAGGTTTTCAATGAACTTTAAAAGTGTTAAGTTTGCTAGACGCAGTGTTGAGTTAGGCCGAGCTTATAAAAGGTTTAAGCACTAGTCGGTGCAAGAATGCTAAGTCGTGTTAGCCATCGGACAATTTCTGTAACTGGCTGTCTATTTTCTATGTTAAGTTTAATGGCCTTAAGTTTTGACTATATGGGATGACGAGCAAAGGTTTGTAAAGACATTATTGGAAGCTTGACAAGTGATCTAGTGCTGGGTATTTTAAATCGTTCCTTCTTCAGTGTTAGAGTGTTTACGCACACTTGTGTACTAAAAAAAAATTTGAGTAAGTGGCTTGAATCCGTTAAGACTAGCCGCCGTGACCGAGATTAGTGATCATATTGTCGTTCTATTGCAGACTAGTGACGGTAATCGTAAGCAGTCTAATGCCTATCACAGCGTCTTTTCGCTGTCTAAGCGAGCTGTGCGCTTGCTGTGATCTGCGGTCTACTGCCGCCTGGTGAGGTGCGGATCTCCGGTCTACTCGCCGCCTGCTGAGGCGCGGTCTGCACGCCGTTCCGTGAGATGAGGACCTGCGGTGTGCGCCTCGTCTGCGTGACAAGCAGCATGTATGCGGCTGTAGCCGGCTAAAGTTGTGCGCGAGGCCCAATCTGTTGGCTACTCACTGTCTGAGGGAAGTGAGATTACCAACAACGGATCAGGACTAAAATACAGGTCAGAGTGTTTATATTTCATGTTGATAAGGAGTGTGAACGTTGTAAATAACTTTTTGAAATGCAGCAATACAATTTGATAAAATTAATACGTTATGTACAAATATAACAATAACTAAGTTTAATCTTGACACTATTGTGATGGAATTACTAGAGAAATCTCCATCTAGTAGTGATTTGATAATCACATTAAGTAAGATGTTCAAGAAATCGGCGTCAACATGGCTTGCTCAAGCTAGTTAACCCGGTTTATTATGTTTAACCCGGATTACGTGTGTACAGTTAAACGATCTGTTCCTAGCTAGATATGATACCGTCTAAACTATGTACAGCTTTTTAATAGTAATTCATGAGAAGTAGTATCTGTCTGCTTATGCTGGGCGATTTGTGAGCTCTACACTAGCACGATGGAAGCCTTTATTGAAAGAACAAATTTCACTAGCGCTTACTCACGGACATTTTTCAATAGTTGGGTCGCGATTGCAAAGAATAATTTTCACTACTGAGATAGACATTCACGTTAAATTGCAATAAGAATTCGCTGATTTTATTGAGGGGACTACTCCAAGTGAAAAAGTCATGTGTGGAGAATGCACGGCGATACTTTGGAAGTTTGGGTGATGTATTAAGTGAATGTCGAGGCAATTGTAGTAGGCACACTGTAGGCACACTACTAATACACGATCTGAGATTTCAGGTACTACCTACCCTCAACATATGAAGGAAGCCGTAGTCGCAGAAAAAGACAGATTCAAGTGTGGTGGTTGGGGCTACAGCACCGCACTGTTCCAGTATGAATGCCAGAGCCAATGATGCACGAGCCGATTAACAAGTTGATGTCTGCTCGATCGAACCAGCTCTTCATCAGCTCTTAGATGAATTTGGTGAGAAGTTTTCAGTCTGTTTTGATTCAGTTGTCGAATGCTCTTTAGTAAGTGATGGCAAGTTGCATTGCCTGACAAGGATGTAGAGAAGTGAATTTGAATCTTATTTGAGAGCAATCGACACGAGCAATAGAAACGAACGTTTGTTGAGATGAGATTGGTTTCCTTAAACGTAAGACAAAGTTAAAATAACAAGTGGTTGAATTATGTGCAGAATGTGCCAGTGACGGCCACAGTAAAGAGTTAAGGTACACATTACTTAAACACTCTCTTTAGTTTCTTTTCCATCACATGTGACAGTTATTGACCTATCTGGCATTGACTAGCCTGTGTGGCGTTGACTGGCCTGTGTGGCATTGAGTAGCCTGTGTGGCATTGAGTAGCCTGTGTGGCATTGAGTAGCCTGTGTGGCATTGAGTAGCCTGTGTGGCATTGAGTAGCCTGTGTGGCATTGACTAGCCTGTGTGGCATTGACTGGCCTGTGTGGCATTGACGGGCCTGTGTGGCATTGACTGTCCTGTGTGTTGTTGAATAGCCTGTGTGGCATGTATAACGTTTGTGAAAATTATGAAACCCTGTCTATAATAAGTTATATGTACCTTTTCTGAAAATACTCGATAGTATTTGAACTTTTAAGTTGTATTGAAGTATCTTACCGGATTCTCTCCATAGAGGTGAGATTTTAGAACCGAGCAACCAGTCATTACTGTAATGTTTCTAAAGTGCCTAAAGCTGCTGTTTCAAAAAGCTGTAAAGTTGTATAATATGAACGAAGAGACTATTGTGTGGTCAGGAGGACCGAACAGAGCATAGTACATACCACTATATCTATTGTTCACAGATGAGACACATACACACGAGGTCGTGTGACGATGCAGGACGGCCGTGACGGCGCGTGATTATGTACCATAAATTACATTACTGTTAATAATGATTTATTGTAATCATAGCTCAATGTATTAGTTTTGTTTTAGTCGATTCTGTACTCGATATTGAATGATGTTGAATGTATTTAATGAATGATAAGAGCGGATTCGAATGATCGAATCCGAATGGGAGTAGTCTCATGTCGCGCCATTAGTAATGGCGGTCGGTCATTCTACTGACGGCTACCGCACGGTACACATGTGCTAACCTGTTGGCTCTTAACTCGTTTCAATCTTGTTAATCGTTTATGATTTTGTGTTAATAAGTAAGATGTTTAAATAATACGACATTGAACAACACAAGTGTACACTTATTTTGAAATTCCTGCCGCTGCAACGCCCACGATATATAGCCTCAACTAATACCGCTGTGAGGCCTCCACTGACGCTCCGACATATATATAATTCTTCTGTGAGTGTGTATGTCACTGAACTTCTCTCAAACGACTGGACCGATTTTGATGAAATTTTTTGTGTGTGTTCAAGGGGATCTGGGAATGGTTTAGATTCGCAATTGGACCCGGTAGGTGGCGCTGCGATCAAGTTCTGGAATTTTAAAGTTGGGCGGTACAAAGTTCGCTGGGTCAACTAGTATGTTTATAAATTTATATCAGTTGTTTAGTACCCATTAGAGACTAGATGACGTTATGTGTAAGATGAAAAATTTATAATTTATTTATAAAATTTGTATTGTATAACATTTTACACGTCATGATTATAAGAAAAAAATATTGTTTTATATATTTTACATATTTCACATGTTGTAAGATTAGTTTATTACCTATAGTGCCCAAGTTAGACAGTTATTAAAGGAATTTCTAATATTTTAGTGTCTGTATGACAGCTTGATGAAACATCTCAGCTCTTGGGAAATTCTACTTGTCTACACAACACTTCAGTTTTCTTTATTGCGCAGTACGCAGTTTTGTTCCACTAAAGGTACGTACAATTTTATTATATCTTGAAGTTATTATTTGGTGGTTGTTTTATGTAAGATATAAATATAAATAATTGCAAACTAATTATTAACTTTACTCCAAGAAGTAAATAATAAATAGGTATATATTTCGGACATCTTACACACAACTCCATCCAGTCACAAACTAAGCAGAACTTATATTATGGGTCCTAGATAACTGATATAAATATATTAAATACTTTTTCTTTGTTGTAAATACATACATATCATACATATAAAACAACCAAACTTCGAACCAAATATTTATGGAACACACAAACATTTGATGACCCGGGAATCGAACCCGAGACCTCTTAGCAGTCGCATAGGCTAACCACTAGACTAAACAGGCATTCAAAGTTCGGGCAATGTTTCTATTTCAAAATGTATGTATTATGTGTAATTTATGTATTGAACGAGACCTAACAAGAAAGTTTTAGGCCTCTGCCTCGAATTTTGCGGGTAGCGGGGCGGCAGCGGCGGCGGCGCGGTCGCGGCGGGATCTCATGCGTAAAATCATATGGACCGGTTTTTGAAAACAGCGGCGCGGCAGCGGCGCGGGGGGCGGGCAACGAGCGGTGTACTTCAGTCAAGTGGTGACCGCTCTCGCTGCGCGTCTGCATTGTGGTATAGTGTAGTAAGGCCTCTGCCTCGAATTTTGCGGGCAGCGGGGCGGCGGCGGCGGCGGCGCGGGAGCGGGGCGGTCAACACCAACCTGTTCTCCAAACCAGCGGGCAGATCGCGCGGTACTATAGCGGCATAATGTTGTGTTCGTAGTTGTGTTGTCGAGAGATTTATTATTATATAACAAAATGTCTCAAAGACGGCGACTACAACTTTTTGATTCAAATTTATTCCTAACGGTTGATTTATTGTGGGCAAAAGAAGAATTGGATCCTTACTATAGGGAAAGGAAACTAAATGGTGAATTTTATCGAAACTATGAAGAACAGAGACAAAATCCCGACAAATTCTACGACTACACTAGAATGAGTGTAGAAACTTTTGAATATATTCTTATTTCTTGTTTTTTATTTCTTCCCATAATTGGTTAATTATTCTTCTATTTTTATGGTTGATATCTCTGCTGTTCTATATGGGTCTCCTCTCAAAGATTGCCAAAATATTTTTTTCTTGCACGTCCGATGACATTTTGATATGTCACAACAGAAAATTGTACTACACTATACCACAATGCAGACGCGCAGCGCGAGCGGTCACCACTTGACTGAAGTACACCGCTCGTTGCCCGCCCCCCGCGCCGCTGCCGCGCCGCTGTTTTCAAAACCGGTCCATATGATTTTACGCATAAGATCCCGCCGCGACCGCGCCGCCGCCGCTGCCGCCCCGCTACCCGCAAAATTCGAGGCAGAGGCCTTATAGTTTTAACTTGTATTGCCTAAACGATTTGTCCTTAGCTATTTGCAATGTGAACGAGTTAGTAAAAAGTCAACTCTAGGAAGAAGTTGACTTTTTACTAACTCGTTCACATCCCGAGTTAGTAAAAAGTCAACTCCTTCCTAGCCTTTATTCCAAAGATTATTTGGGGTCGGCTACTAGTTCAACGAGTTTTACCTGAATATAAGTTTTTCCACGGAGCGACTGGCATCGTACCTCCGCAACTCTGAGGGCGAACTGAAATTCAAGGGCTGAACAAGTTGTCAGTATATTTGAGGTCACTGACTTCCCAATAAGGATTGCCATAGATGTTCATGACTGGGACTGACCTTGAACCCGAGACCTCTTGATTAGCAGTCGCATACGCTAATCACTAGTAGACCAACGAGGCAGTAAAAAGCCAACGATAGCTCACTGCCTAACGAAAGCTCGCTATTCATTGCTACAATAACTGCACAAGTCAAGAGCACAATGCAGTCTCATTGTGCTCTTATCGTTGAATATGAGAGACTATCTTCAATCTGTATTATAAGAAGCGGGATATAATAGCTCTCCGATGTGGAGCATACATCGGACCAGCGGATATCGGCAGCTATGAATGGACACGATTTTAGTACGATGTAAGACCACTTAAGTCTTACATATTCATCGATTCAGGCAAAACGTAAGGTTTACTGTCTGAATCTATTGAAATAAATCAAATTGGAGTGTCTATATGTAATTTGAAATAACAGTTTTTTCTAAATGTATATAAAAGTATATAGGTACGTACGTTACCTGGAACAAAATACCAATTTTTGTTTGTTTGTGTGTCTGTTTTTCTGTTTGTTCTTTGTTCTTTGTTCTGTTGGATCTTTTGACATAACTTTTCCTTGCAGAAAGCTTATGATAGGAGTAAGAAGGAGAAGGAGTAACATAGGCTATTTTTTAACTTGCTTAGTGTTACTCGCGAGTTATTATTATTTCAATAAGATCTTTTTGTATTTCAAAGAAATTTAATTACTCTAACGTTTAGTTTATACACTAACAAACAAATACTACGTAACTAACAAATCAGGCCTTTTTTGTTTGTGGATGAAATGTTTTTTTTTGTTTTTAGACCATTATTCATAAGGGTTTGCGGTAAGTTGTCGAAGTTTAATTTAGAACTGCATGCTAAAGTTTAAAGGAAAGGTATCTATGTTGATATACGATATGGGACCTAAAGGTTTCAAATTAAAACTCTAAATAGAGTTTACCCATGATAAATCCTAGGATGTTGAAACAACAGCATGAAAATACAAAAAGTAATGATCTATAAGAATTACGAGTCGACCCTCCACGACCTCCACCAAGACGTTAAACGGTGAGTTGAAAATGGAAAACAACAAAGGAATTTTAACCTCCTTACCAAGTAAATAGCTTTTAAAAATATCAACATCACATCTTTACTTAATTTGATGCTAAAGAAAGGGTGTCGGAATATTTCCAAGAACGCTTACTTAGCGAGATTTTCTTACTTTTTGCTTGAAATCGTAATAAGTTTTCGTATGCATAAATGGACCTCATTCGGGAGTGTTGTAACAATGGGAATTTCTCTTCCGACCGGGTTCCTTTACTTTTCTCGTCTCCCGGCTTTCATTTCACTTGCAAATGTTTCATTCTTTATGAATTTACCGCGACTCTTAGGGTAAAAAAAGGTTTTCCGGAATCAAACTTGTACAAATATTTGAAGTGAAAAGTTTGACGCTCATTTCTTTGTCGTCCTCTCAATTTCCTATTTGGGAGTTGTAATAACATTTTAAAGGGCCATGTTGGGTGGTGAAATACGCCGTAATATATAATAACAGATTCATAGAACGAATCCACTTATTCAGCTCAATTACACAATCGCGTTATTTCATGTCATAGTCAGCTTTCGGGTTGAATGAGCTCAAAATGTAAAACAGTTTATATATTTCATCGCGATGAATTTCATTAGTATTTATATTAAATGTGTTTTAGTCAATAAAGTTAATAACCTGTATATAATATGATCATATTAATTGATGCCTTATTGTAATGGTGTTTTGATATTAATATGGAATGTCTATATTAATTATTACTTTCATGAAAGAAAAACTCAAAAGAGTTATAGGAATTGGTTGGTTATCTTGCGACAGAGGCTTGCGATATCTAACATTAATTCGTTTTTGCGCTATTTTCGTAACTTTGTCATTACTGTATTTATTTACAATAACAAATAAAGCGAACAGTTGAAACAATATCAAAACAAGCGAACAATTGAAACAATAAAAAAACTAACTTAGATGTTTTGTGTCACACTTACACATATTGAGTCCTCGCCTTCATCATCATCAGCCTATAGCAGTCCACTGCTGGACATAGGCCTCTCCCATTGCACACCACTATGATCGATTTTGGGCTTCCAGAGTTTTTTTTTCTTCTTCTTTGAGTCCTCACCTTACTAGTCCTTATTAATCCCAAGACGACTAGTTTACGTGAATTCCAGTCTTTACGGAGCGACTAGCATCGAATCTCCATAACGCACACTCAGTAAGTGTGTACTTCAAAATACTTATAATGACGTATGTATCTACGAATGTTAAGCCATGCTCTAGTATCTATAGTATATAATTAATTAAAATCTAGATAGTGTATGTCCTAGAGTATGAAAATGCAAAATGATTCATGAGAATGTTATCAAAGTAACAAATTGATGACGGTAGGGAGCGCACAGAGCGGACGTG
The DNA here is from genome assembly GCA_932526445.1 of Phragmatobia fuliginosa. Lineage (NCBI taxonomy): Eukaryota > Metazoa > Arthropoda > Insecta > Lepidoptera > Erebidae > Phragmatobia > Phragmatobia fuliginosa. Next base: position 22,040,811 of record OW052063.1, on the reverse strand, counting down.
TCATAAATTGAAATTAACTTGTGGATTTTTGAAGAAATCAATATTTAAACTTAAGTGCTAGAAAAGATAGATATTTGTTACGGAAAACAAAGTCGTTTAGTGGCGTTGTGTTGTGTGCATCGTTAAAACTCGGCAGCAACCTTTAACCCCTTCGGTAAGAGATATAAAAACTATTTCTTAGCACTTAACACACTTGCACTTGCCTAACAGGCTAGGCTTTATTTATTAACAATGCCTAATATTATAAAGTCTCCTCCAAAGAGTGGATCACAACCTGACCTATCAAAGTTAACAGATGCTGGTAATCTTAACATAACACAGCGTAAACGCAAACAACCAGAGACGGACTGTGGTTGCAATAAGGAAATAGCGGAGATTCGCAAGGAAATAAAAGATATGTTCCAAGCTATTGCAAAATCCCAACAGGAACACTTTGACACATTACGCAGGGATGTATTGCAAATAGTGACAAAGGTAGACAACATCCAAACCACTACCGACAATCTTATTTTAGAAAATAAAAAAATCTTGAAAGAAATAACTGATTTAAAGGCAAAAAGCGTAGACACTGATGAGAAGATAAAAGTTTTAGAGAAGGATATCAAAGAACTAAAAGTAATACCAACTTTAAACTCCTCAACTAAAATCGATCTAAAGGAAGAAAATCTTTTAGGTGAGATTCGAGAACGGGTCGAAAGGGAGAAGAATATAATTGTTGTCGGAATCAATGAAACCGAGTCAAAGGATTCTAATGAAAGACAGACGCATGATAAGATGGAAGTTATGAAGGAACTGGGATGTGTGGCTAAAATGGGAGTGAAACCATTAAAAATAAGAAGACTTGGCAAATTCAAGCCTGGTGTGAATCGCCCGCTGAAAGTGAGTTTTAACTCTGCGACAGAAGCTAAAGAAATCCTTCAAAACAGAAGCAAAATAACTAATAACAATATAAAAATATTTTCGGACAAAACGCCGGCACAGCAAAGATACATGAAAGATCTTCAAGAGATGTTATTGCACAGACAAGGGCAAGGAGAAAGTAACCTTCAAATCAAGTATATAAGAGGAGTCCCTAAAATAATTACTAATCCAAAAAACTAAGATTCATAAAACTCCCGGATAATACTTGCAATAGAGATAGAATTTCATACCAAATATTTCAAAATTATAATGATCTGGAAGTCGAAAAGTTTTCTTTTAATTTTTTCTACACCAATATCAGAAGTATTGTAAAACCAGGAAAACTAGATGAATTGAAATGTATCTTGAATTCGCTCAGTAAAGAAATGCACATTGTTCTCTTAAGTGAAACCTGGATAAGGACTAAAGAAGAGGCCAGTTATCTACATATTTCTGGTTATTCACACTATTATAATATAAGACCAGATCGAAGAGGCGGAGGAGTCTCAATATTCATTCATAACAATATAAAACATAGTATAAGTCAAGAAATATATTTGAATGGAAGTAACTATTTGTGGATACATACAGAAAAGTATAATTTAGACATTGGCCTAGTATATAGACCTGGAGATACAAATCTGATAAATTTCGAGAATGACTTTGAAAAATTATTACAACAGAGAAAACGTGCCATCATATTTGGTGACTTTAATATAAACCTACTGAATAATAATAGAATCACTCAGAAATATCAAGAATTGATTCAAGAAAACGGATATCACATTATAAACAAGATAGATCCATTATATTCAACGCGGAAAACGGCAACTACGCAGAGTATTCTGGACCACATAATGACAAATTTAAAAGATAAAAACTTCCGGGTGGCAATGATTGATTCAGCAATTTCAGACCATCAACAAATTGTGTTAGGATTAAAAAATTGTAAGCAGGAACCTGCAGCTTCAATTGTTTATAATACTATTAACTACGAAAGCCTTTACCAGCACGCCAAGTCCATTGATTTTAGTAAATACAGTCACGATTACAACTGTTTAGAACAAAATATCAAAGCTATATTAAAAGACAATACTACACAAAAAAACAAATTACAGAATCTTCCACGCAAAGACTGGATCAATAAAGATATAATCTCTAAAATAAATGCAAGAAATGAAATTTGGCGGCAAATAAAAAGGGACCCAACCAATACAATTCTAATACAATCTTTCAAAAAACTAAGAAACGAAACTACTGTTTTAATTGCTAAAACAAAAAAAAAATACTATCAAAAAGAGTTCGAAAAACTTCGAAATAACCCAAAACACACATGGAAACTTATTAACTCGCTTTCTAACAACAAAATTAAATCTGACCGTATACCCCCAACACTTCTAACAACTTCTGGATCGATTACAGAGGATGATGAAATATGCGAGGAATTTAACCGATTTTTTTCCACAATTGGTTCCAAGTTGGCGGCACAAACTCCGATAAATTATCACATAAATAATATTTATAATGCCGCCGACCAGTCTGAATGTCACCAAAAATTAATAAACCTTACACCATGTACAGAGTTGGAAATAAGTAGGATAATAAATGGCTTGGACCCAAATTGCAGTTCAGGCATAGATGGGATAAATACAAAAGCGATCAAATGTATTAAAAATTACCTTATTCCTTCCTTTACATCTTGTGTTAACAATTGTTTTGACTTGGGTTACTTTCCAGAAAAACTCAAGATAGCGAAGGTCACACCAATATATAAATCAGGTATAAAGACAGATCCTAGCAACTATAGGCCTGTTTCAGTGTTGCCAATCATTTCGAAGATTTTTGAACGCGTGATATACGACCGTCTAAATAACTACCTTAATGAAATAGATTTTCTTTTCAAACGTCAATACGGGTTTCGCCCAAAATCTAATACTCTGTCAGCTACTGTTGACCTTATTACTAAATTAAAGACACAAATCGACAAGAAAAAACTTAGTCTTGGAATATTTATAGACTTAAAGAAGGCTTTTGATACCGTTAGTCATTCCCTCCTATTAAAAAAGCTAGAACATATTGGAATCGTGGGTAATGCATTAAAAATTTTCGAATCATATTTAACCAACAGATCACAATGTGTAAAAATGGGTAAACACAAAAGCGCCACTCAACCTATCGCTTGCGGTATACCGCAAGGCTCCATAATTGGACCTTTGCTATTTCTAATATATATCAATGACATCAGTCAAATACCGTTAAATGGAGAAATCAGTCTATACGCTGATGATACTTGTATATTTTACTATGGATCCTCCATTGGTGAAATGATTGGATTGGCACAAGAGGATCTAGATAACTTACATGAATGGTTTCAGTACAATTTACTCACAATTAACATTTCTAAGACAAGCTATGTAATATTTAAAGCCAAAAACAAACCTATACAAAATTATTTAAAACTATACATTAATAACATCCAACTAAAAGAATCTGAGGAGGAAAGGTATTTGGGCCTAATAGTGGACAGCGGTCTAACATGGAAATCGCATGTAAACCACATTAGAACGACGTTGTCGTCGCTTTGTGGGCGCCTATATGGTGTCGTGCAATATCTGCCGAGAAAGGTTCGACTTAATATCTATTTTTCTCTCGTCAAACCACATATAGATTACCTCATAGAAATTTGGGGGAGCGCGGCAAAAAGCACTTTGAGCAGCGTACAAACTGTTCAAAATAAACTAATAAAAATTTTGTTTCATTACGACTTTCTTACACCTACAAAAAAAATTTACTCGGAGACCAAATTCATGAACCTAAAACAACTATATTATTACAATACATGCGTTTTAATAAGAAAGATCAAAGATAAAAAAGTACAAAGTCATCTTGATTTTAAAACAAATTTGGAGCAGGGTTTACGACCCCTACGTAATGCTGATAATATTTGCTTAGTGAAACCACGTACGAATTACGGTAAAAAAAATATAACTTTTGAAGGGGCACAAATGTTCAACAAATTGCCAAACGAAATCAAAATCAATGAAAGTTTTAATATTTTTAAGAAAAAACTTAAGAAATTTATTCAGGATAAAATCTAAGATCCGGCCCTGGTAACTGATTGCATATTTCTACCTACACATAATAATTTTATTATTTGTGTGAGTCTGTTATTGCCACCCTACTTTACTCAGTTTGTTATTTTGTACTAATGTCAGTATTGTTTGTTCTGTAATATTGAGTGTTAATCTGTTTGTGAGTGAGCCCTAAGTGTTGTTGCTTCTTGTGTTTAATTTGTTTATGTTTCTGGAACGGTTAAAATGAAATATGGGTATGTACTGATTTTGTTGATCCACGTTTGTTCTGCTCACTACTATTTTAATCATTTTTTTATGTCAAAAGTTCTCATTAAGTGAAATTTATTGTTAATTTCTTTTGAGAAAATAAAGTTCTTTAACCACAAATTGTCTCACGTTACTCATTGCCTTGTATTTCGCATTTCACTCCTAAGCCCTCCAATTTACTTGTGATTGAAGTCGTTCGGAGCTTAAATTTTCATTTAATTTTTCTGGTTTGCCGGGAATCACGTCGTGTTTATTAGGGCCACTGCTGTTTATTATGAATGCTTGCGGGATTTCTAGGAAAAGGCTGTTTGTAAATGAAGTTTAATAAAAAAAAAACTGTAGCTTTTTGAAGCACGTGTTGACTTTGACCTTGTTGGTCTAGTAGTTAGCGTATGCCGCTGCTGATCAAGACGTCTTGGGTTTGATTCCCGGGTCCAGACCAAATATTATTAGTGTGATTCACTAATATTTGTTTCGGAATCTGCGTGATTTCTATGTATGTATTTACAAAAAAAAGGTACATATGTTTAGGTATTTATACTAGTTGTCTAGTACCCATAATACAAGCTCTGCTGTGTGTGTGTCTGCTCTGTGTGTCAGATGTCTGAAAAGAAAATGAAACTAATCCTATTTGTAAAAACAAATCAGTTTTAAATTTATATTAAATTAAGTTTGCATACAACAACTTCTCAACCTATAACAACATCTTGTTGATAGTAGACGGTTTCTGTGTACTAATACGGATAGTACCAGTGTACTAATACGAATAGTACCAGTGTACTAATACGAATAGTACCAGTGTACTAATAAGGATAGTACCAGTGTTCTAATACGTGAAGCAAAAACTTTATATTGTTTTGCAAGAAGATATAGAATGTGGAATGTCTATAATAATTATTACTTTCATGAAAGAAAAACTCAAAAGAGTTATAGGAATTGGTTGTTTATCTTGCAACAGAGGCTTGCGATATCTAACACTAACATAAAAAAACTAACTTAGATGTTTTGTGTCACACTTACACTAAACAAGTCCTCACGCTCATCATCATCATCAGCCTATAGCAGTCTACTGCTGAACAGGCCTCTCCCATTGCACACCATTATGATCGATTTTGGGCTTCCAGAGTTTTTTTTCTTATTCTTTGAGTCCTCACTTTACTAGCCCTTATTACTCCCAAGACGACTAGTTCAGGTTTTATCTGAATTCCAGTCTTTACACGGAGCGACTAGCATCGAATCTCCTCAACGCACACTTAGTGTGTACTTAAAAATACTATAATGATATATGTTTCTACGAGTATTAAGCCATGCTTTAGTATCTATAGTATATATCGGCGCAACACAACATTCAAAGAAATAAGTCATCGCTGCACGTGTTCTTAGTGACGTAAACAACTCGCAACGATCGACCGCCCCACTACAATGCCTATAAAAAGCCGCCCGCTACAGCGGAGCGAGGATTCGTTTGTCTGCGCTCGGACAGCAAACACCTAACTTATTGTGAAATATTCGAAGCTGTGTAATCAATACTAATTAAAAGTGAATTCTGGTTGAAGTGAAGTTTATTTTAAGTTATTTCTGAAAATGAAATACTCCAATAATAATAATAGTAGTGACGTCACTGTCCTTAAAACATTACCGGGCATCACCGTTTCGTTATATATATCGGCGCAACACGACATTCAACGAACTACGTCATAGCTGCACGTGTTCTCATTGACGTAAACAACACGCAACGGTCGACCGCCCCACTACAATGCCTATAAAAAGCCACCCGCTAAAGCGGAGGGAAGATTCGTTTGTCTGCGCTCGGACAGCAAACACCTAACTTATTGTGAAATATTTGAAGTTGTGCAATCAATACTAATTAAAAGTGAATTCTGGTTGAAGTGAAGTTTATTTTAAGTTATTTCTGAAAACGAAATACTCCAATAAGAATAATAGTAGTGACGTCACTGTTCTTAAAAACATTACCGGGCACCACCGTTTCGTTATCAGAAGTGGGATTACCATGTGTTCTAGACTGTTCGCTATCTAAACTCAATTTTTGTTGTGTTTCTTCATTCAAATCGATAGTTAAAGCTTTGGCAATAAATAACTACCGACAACAACAAGAAAAATAAAATGGAAAGTTATTTAACAACGTCGGAAATCGTAAAATCGTAAATGAAGTGACATGTAGCCTATATCGGGTTTTGAGTAACAATTGCAAACGAATATAAATCGTTTTTGTTTTCAGAAATGTTATCAAACGTGTGATACTTAAATTAAAAAAAAAAGTGCGGGTACTTCAATATGTTTCGGTATGTTCGTGGGTATAACGCTTTCTTTACAGCTAGTAAACATGGTGCTAAGCGATAGAAGCTGCATCCGTGCTTCGTACGGGGGAACAACAGAGTTCAATGTAAAGGAGGTGTAATCCAGTTCACCAGTATCGAATCGGTAATGAGTGAAGTTACCGAAAGGCTTGTGAGTTGTAATTGAAGCTACACTGGTAAGGTTGAATCATATTTTCATATCAAGTTTTGATTTATTTTTGACATAGTTTTGATATTACTGTACGAGGGTTAACCGTGTGCGCGATTTAAAGCTATAAACCGATCGTGGCAATCGATGGCGCGTGTATAAAATTGCCAATGGCTAAAGTGTAAAGCTGTGGCTTAAGAAAAGGGTTAGTAGTAATCGTAGTTGATCGAATTTTAAGGGTTAATTCATACTTTTTGTCTATCACGGTTTCATATTGCGAATATTTTGTTTGACGTAATAAAAACAAACTTTTAAAACTACCCCCACGGTGTGCGTAGTAAACTAGGCGTTTTTTTTATTACGATTACACATTGTTTACCGAATAGGTGATGAATTAATAGCAGTGGTAATTGTAGTAGCAGTCTAATGCAACGCTAACCTTTTATTTAAAAGTAAAGTAACTTTTTAATTGATTTACGTAAAATCAAACAAAGTTGCAATAATAATCAAATAAACTAATACCCACTACGTTGTGAGATTTGTTAAATTATTTTAGAACGGAAAAGAGATAAGGGTCAGGTGAGGCCGAGCTTATAAAAGGTTAAAGCAGTAGTCAGTGCGTCCTACAGTGTGAGAGTAGTCTGTGCCTGACTGACTATTTTCTGAGCCAAGTTTAAAATTCTTTATTGAAGGGTTGACGCCAGAACTGGTTATTTTTAATCCTTCCTTCCCTCCACAGAATGCTCGAGTGTTTGCACACATACTTGCGTACTACAATATCTTCTAAACTAATGACGGTGATCGTAAGCAGCCTAGTGCTTAACTCAGCGGCAAACTTCAGTCTTCTCGCTGTCTACGCAAGTTGAGCGTGTGCTGTGATCTGCGGTCTACTCGCCGCCTGGTGAGGTGTGGACCTGTGGTCTGCACACCGTCTACGCGACATATGACCTACGGCCTGTTCGCCTTATGTGCGAGGCGCAACCTGCTGGCTACTCACTATCTGAGGGAAGTATAACCTTTGTTCTGTTCGCCGTCTAGCAAATGAACGCTGGATGCGTGCTCAGCCTACTTCGAGAGATGTGTTTAGGCCTTTGAGAGCACATACGAGAGTATGGGCTTCTGTTTTAACAGCTTTGCTGTTCTGAGAAAGTGTATCAGTGTCACATATTCATAGTTTGCAATCGTTAGGGTCTACGCAATTAATGCGTGAAAATGATGGGCTAACTAGGGTGCTCCTCTACCTGGGTGGTGTATCACTCTAGGGTGATCACACATCACGGATGATGCGGGTTGTCGTGATCACAGCTATCTATTAAAGCTATTATTCTTTTATTATCATTTTGAATTTGATAATAAAATCTTGATGTTAAGGGTTTTGTTTTGAAGTTCTCTTGATTTACTGGTGCGATGACACGATAGACAGAGCTATGTGATGCTGTTTGTTGAATGTTGTTTCAGAGTAGCACACAGAGGCGTGTGACCTACCACTTCCGCTCAACAACCTGATTATACAAGGGAATCTCTACCTGAATGCACCGGTTGGCAGCTTGCTTAAAGGAAGTGCAAAGCTACAGGAACCGTATCGGCGTTAGAAGACTACACTCCAGTATCGGTTATTGAGCCTACACCATCCATTTCACAAGCCAATGCAACAGAACACAGAAAGAAAGAAAGAAAGAAAGAAAAAAAAAAAACCCAGGAACTCAGGTTATGTTTTACAATCCTATTCTACGCAACACAGTACCACAGAGTACGCTACGACTAAGTACCACAGAGTACGCTACGACTAAGTACCACAGAGTACGCTACGACTAAGTACCACAGAGTACGCTACGACTAAGTACCACAGAGTACGCTACGACTAAGTACCACAGAGTACGCTACGACTAAGTACCACAGAGTACGCTACGACTAAGTACCACAGTGTACGACTAAGTACCACAGAGTACGCTACGACTAAGTACCACAGAGTACGCTACGACTAAGTACCACAGAGTACGCTACGACTAAGTACCACAGTGTACGACATAGTACCACAGAGTACGCCACGACATAGTACCACAGAGTACGCCACGACATAGTACCACAGAGTACGCCACGACATAGTACCACAGTGTACGCCAACATATAGTACCACAGTGTACGCCAACACATAATACCACAGTGTACGCCAACACGTAGTACCACAGCGTACGCCACCACACATAGTACCACAGTGTACATCACAACACAGTACGCTATACTCATTACCTACCACAGTGTAGACGTCAATATAATTAAAGGTACACAGATGCCAAATCAAAGAAAAACATTTACGTTTTACAGATAAACTCATCGGAAAAACATCAACAACACGGCTAGTGCAGAGCGCGCACTGCCGGTCAGAATGGTCGTATCGGTGCAACACGACATTCAACGAACTACGTCATAGCTGCACGTGTTCTCATTGACGTAAACAACACGCAACGGTCGACCGCCCCACTACAATGCCTATAAAAAGCCACCCGCTAAAGCGGAGGGAAGATTCGTTTGTCTGCGCTCGGACAGCAAACACCTAACTTATTGTGAAATATTTGAAGTTGTGCAATCAATACTAATTAAAAGTGAATTCTGGTTGAAGTGAAGTTTATTTTAAGTTATTTCTGAAAACGAAATACTCCAATTAGAATAATAGTAGTGACGTCACTGTTCTTAAAAACATTACCGGGCACCACCGTTCCGTTATATATAATAAATTAAATCTAGATAGTGTATGTCCTAAAGTAAGAAAATGCAAAATGATTCATGAGAATGTTATCAAAGTAACAAATTGTCTCACGTTACTCATTGCCTTGTATTTCGCATTTCACTCCTAAGCCCTCCAATTTACTTGTGATTGAAGTCGTTCGGAGCTTAAATTTTCATTAAATTTTTCTGGTTTGCCGGGAATCACGTCGTGTTTATTAGGGCCACTGCTGTTTATTATGAATGCTTGCGAGATTTCTAGGAAAAGGCTGTTTGTAAATAAGGTTTAATGAAAAAAAAGTCTGCAGCTTTTTGAAGCACGTGTTGACTTTGACCTTGTTGGTCTAGTGGTTAGCGTATGCGGCTGCTGATCAAGAGGTTTTGGGTTTGATTCCCGGGTCCAGACCAAATATTATTAGTGTGATTCACTAATATTTGTTTCGGAGTCTACCCAGACTAATATATTTTAAATAGAAAACACCCGTTTTCTGTATCAGTTGTCTAGTACCCATAATACAAGCTCTCCTTAGTTTGGGACTAGATGATGTTGTGTGCCAGATGACCGTAAAAAAAAGAAACTTATCCTATTTGTGAAAACAAATCAGTTTTAATGTTATATTAAAGTAAGTTTGCATACAACAACTTCTCAACCTACAACAACATCTTGTTGATAGTAGACGGTTTCTGTGTACTAATACGGATAGTACCAGTGTACTAATACGAATAGTACCAGTGTACTAATACGAATAGCACCAGTGTACTAATAAGGATAGTACCAGTGTTCTAATACGTGAAGCAAAAACTTTATATTGTTTTGCAAGAAGAAGGAGTTTAACTGGAGTATAAATTTGTCACTGTTGTAATTTATATGAATGAGTTCATAAAAAAAAACATGGATTATGATTGAGTTTCAACCATTAGTTAGTAAAAATATTCCTATTGCCAATAGTAGGTACTACTTTAATCAATTTTAATTAAATTAAAGTTTTTATTTTAATTTATTTTTTTATCAATATTATCCCCTCATGTTCAGGTTACGTCACTCAATGGTGGGTATTGTATAATTAATACAATAGTTATTAAAAAAAAGTATAATTAAATTGATGTAGTATGAAAAAACTATAACAGACAGATCAGGAAGGCAATCCAGGGGTGGTAACTGTTTACTAAGTCCATGGTCCATGTCAATTCGATTCCATGGCGATGATAACCACTTACCATCACGTGATCCATCCTCCCATTTGCCTTCTTTTTCATAAAAAAGTAACTTGATTGAACTTAATGATAATCAAGTAGACAATATCAGAATTCAGTTCTCACGACTTCAATATCTTTGTTCCAAATACATACCATTACAATAATATTCCTACAATTAACACTATCCAGAATCACGCGAAGTACAACCAAATGTAGTTACAACCGGGTATTGTCGACAATTTCCTCAATAAATCAACGACATAATACCTCTTCATGATTCGACGGTAACATTGTTAGCATTGTTCTTTTGTTACATACACGTGATTTGTTATCAGAGTGGACTGTTAGCAGCTGGACAAAGACGACACGGGGTTTGTTTAAGTTTGCAGGTCGTCTAGTCCCAGCAAATAGGCTACTTGTAACGTATTAGTTCGTGCACATAAACTGTGGAGTTGGGAATGTCACGAGTATAAATAAGTTGAGTAGAAAAATATGAAGAAAGATCTTTTTATTCTATTTTAAGAAATCAAATTCCAATCAAATGATAACTAGTTACTCTCATTTTCTGTCAATTGTTTAAATAAATATAAATGCTTTTATAAGACATAAAATAATGACTGCCTTTTATGACGTAACATTTTTTTTTTGGGTATGAGATAATATTTGCGATTTCAGAGAATTTCTAATAAAACAAACAAACACATCTTAAAAAGTTTAGTTTTATTAACGTTTGGCTTGTGTGCTACTATATGTGCGTCGTAAAAAAAATGTTTGTTTACCTTCTATTGGATAAACTAAGACGTTTAAATAATAAAACACTTCACTACATATTATAACAAAAAAGTCTTACTACGCGTCTGTTTGTCTGTCACTTCGCGATATACTCAAAAAACACTGTACCTATTAAAATTAAATTTTGTACCCAGGTAGTCTTATGCCTGAGAAAGAACATAGCCAACTTTTTACAGCAATAACCCACATAGATGCGGGTGGAGCCGCGGGTGAAAGCTAGTCTTCTATAGAGGGACAGCTCATTTATTAAGCTATTATATTAATTCAAACATACAAACTCATATGCTTTATAATACTAGTATGTATAATTTTCATTCGCATAGGAACTTTGACGATTATGATATTAGTAAAATTCAGGTTACAACACTTTTTTATAAATAATTCTTGGAAATATTTTTTATGGAGTGGCTTATAACATTTGAAACTTCATTTTTACATAAAAAGATTTTGAAGTCGACATTGAACGATCGTTCTTGTTCTGAGAAATTAATAAAGCACTTTATTTGATAGAAAATTTAAAACTGTCAAGGGGATAGATTAAAGCTGGACCATTTTTTTAATGTTTTTGATCATAGTTAAAATATCTTTTGTTGTTTTGTATTTTCTGTGTCGACAATATTTGAAAGTAAATAATAATTAATTATTAATAAATTGAATAAAAAAATATATTAAATTATTCCATTTTTGGAGTTTACTCGATCCGTAAAAAACTATTTTCATATTTAGCACACGGTATGAAAATGTTTTTAAGAGTAAACTGGAGGGTTAAATAAATGTAAGTCGTTACGCTGCAGCGCTTTGTTATTAGTTAAAGGTGTTTTTTTATTTGATGCCTACCAATGTGACTCTACTCTGCCTGATGGTAAGCATGAATAGAATCCAAGAGTGGGAGCCATTACACTGTCTGCGATGCAAGAAGTATGGCGATACCGACCCAAACTATGACGGCTTTGTGAGATGCTTTTTCACACCCCTCTAAAAGGACCCGGGATCATAATGGGAAGGAAACACGTGGGATGGTAGCGAGTTCCAGCTTTTAATCGCTCGGCAGAGGAAAGAAGAGCTAAACCGTTTAGTTCTAGTGCGTATTTCTACTACTCTAAAGCGGTGACTTCCGTTTAACAAACAATTAAAATAAAAAGCGCTAGAACGCCGTAAGCACTGTCTTCGTTCAATATAATTTAAGTGCACAATCTACAAAAACGTCTATGTGACGCACACACACTTTATATTATATAACAAGCACAATTCGTTGCCAAGTTCTATGTTTTCGTAGTCGTATTGTAACTAGCCGTCCAACAGCACAGCCACGTGCCTAGACTACTACGCCAATCTAATTTCCTATAGCATTGTCTGCACTATCATCTAAGGATAGACCTTACAACAACAGCCTTTAAAGTTTCATTCAATGGATTTATAAGATTGTTTACGATTTCCTCCTTTGCTTTCGCAATTTTAACCGACTTAAAAAAGGAAGAGGTTTTTTATATTATTGTATTTTTTATTTGTTTATTCAAGTTGCTCTTCTGTGAAAATATTTGCAAATTCTATTTTTTTAATTTAAAGGATATAACTGTAAATTTGAAAACTGATAGACTGCCTCGTTGGTCTAGTGTTTAGCGTATGCGACTGCTAATCAAGAGGTCTCGGGTTTAAAACCCCTGTTGGGCCATAATTGTTGTTGGGATAGGTTACAAGAAATTCTTAATAACAGCCCGCAGTATGGAAGATTTGCGGTGTTTCACGCCCGTGCCTTAGAAAGCACGCTAAGCTTTTGGTTCTGGTTGTCATGAACATCTACAATGGCAATCTATGGCAATCGTTGTAGTGAAGTCAGTGCCCTCAAATTCACTGACAACTAGCTCAATCTTCGGATTTCTTTACGTTCTCAGAGTTGCGGAAATCTCATGTAAGTCGATGGCAATAAAAACTGATATTTAGTTATAACCGGTTGAACTAGTGACCGATTCCAAACAGTTTTGAGAATAATAAGAAGATGTTAAGTTTAAAAAACAAGGTCTATTTTTCTTCTTTCTAGCCACAAGTTGCTTTCTGCTGAACATGGTCTAGTGTTACCATTTTTGTCATACCTACCAATATCTGACCAGGCCGCCATGGTAAGTGTCACATTGATTGATTACCCTCACAATGAGGATGGCGACTCTTACTCCGAGATTCTACTCATGCTTTCCATCAGGCAGAGTATAGGCATTTTGTTAGGATTAAATATAAAAAAAAACTTTAAGGAAAACAAAGACTTTACCAAAATTTATTACTATGCTACTTCAGACCTTATTCTTCAGATTTTAAAATATCAGCCCTCAATAAAACACGTGAAAAAATGTAACATTCTTCATAATCTTTTATGAGGTAAGTTTAAATCTAACGCTGACTAAGTTTTGAGATCTTTTCTCCTTAAGCTTCAGCGTCTCGACAGCTCACACTATTAGTTTTATACTTTCAAACACAATCTTCTTGTGTATTTTATAAGAGGTATGTTATTAAAACTTAGGAATTTATGAGCGAGGCTTAATTCCGAACTCAATACTCTGTACAGAGGGCCTAGTCTTGCTTTATTAAAAGAAAGTGTTAACTTTACACAGTGCTGTGCCATATGGGATTTGAAACCACAGCAATTAAATATACATAGAATAAAATTGGAGTGTCTGTATGTAATGTCAAATGAACAGTTTTTAGGGTTCCGTTGCCAAATGGCAAAAAACGGAACCCTTATAGATTCGTCATGTCTGTCTGTCTGTCTGTCCGTTCGTATGTCACAGCCACTTTTCTCCGAAACTATAAGAGCTATACTGTTAAAACTTGGTCAGTAGATGTATTCTGTGAACCGCATTAATATTTTTACACAAAAATAGAAAAAAAGCAATAATTTTTGGGGGTCCCCATACTTAGAACTGACACTCGATCTAGTGAGGAGTTTTTTTTTAATATGTCATAAATCAAAAACCGCAATTTGCATTTCTTTCAATCAAAACTCTTTTATTGAAACATCGATGAAAGTTACAACGAACTACAAAAACTTTTAATATGATGTTAATTGCTGCTACGGAACCCTTCATGGGCGAGTCCGATTCGCACTTGGCCGCTTTTTTTCTAAATGCATATTAAAGTATAAAGTATATCCAGTATTGATATATAAAATGCAATTTTTAAATTTTTTGTCTGTTTGGGCTCTTGATTTTAACGGGACTTTCTAGGGGCTAATGACATAAGGAGAAACTTATGCAATTTTTTTAGACTAGCTTCACTTTGCGGCGTTTCTCGCAATACAATAAAAGCCACGGGAACACCGTCGATACCGATATCTTCAGATTGACAAAATATTGTGAAAAGTATCTCGTATAAAAAATTATCATTGAAATGGTAAATTTTATGATGAGTGTCAATTGTTAAATCTGAGAAAAATACAGGCACTATGTAAATGTCCTTTTATTGCGACTCTTTTTTGTCCTTGAATAATCCAAATGCCATCACAGTCTTATGCGAACTAGTGAACTAGTTGGACGCTAACGATCAATAAGGGCCACCGCAGACTAGCTACTTTTAGCATCGGCGATCGGCAACTAGTCGCTTTTTAGAAGCTAAATACGGCGACCGAACGCTCTACACCACACACTTAAAAACGTCAAACGCGGAGATTGAGTCGCTTTTTAGAAGCGCGACACAGCAGCTGAACGCTACTCTCCGCATACATTCGGATGCCGGTAGCATCGATTTGGCATCTGAGCAGTCGCTAAAACGCGCGTTTCCGATACCGCGATCGAACGCAGGAAGTCGCTAAAACGCGATGCAGTATCGATGCAGTCGCAAAATCGCCGATCGCCGATGCTAAAAGTTGCTAGTCTGCGATGGCCCTAAACCGTTCCATGTATGTCAAACAAAACAGCCTTTGACAGGATTATCTTTAAAAACAAACATTGCTGTCGCTCAAATGATCGGAAATAATCAAACTCGTTAAACTCAAAGGAAAATGTATTTTCCAATGGTTACATGTTGTAGGAAAAAAAGATTTGCATTTTTCATTAATATCATTGTCACCAACAGGAGAGTGTTAAGGCCATACGTAGCCATGCGAACCGAGTGCGGGTTGCGGTGGACTGGCAAGACACGTTATGGCTACGTAATCTTTCCGTTAGATCTTTTCAAACCGTCCCAAGGCCTCCAAACAAACGTCTCGACTGTAATCCTATGATAGCAACCGGGACCGTCTTATTAACGTGACGTCCGAATCATGGTATCACACAATTAACGGTGACGAGCCAGGATGGATGGCTGACCCAACCATCCATGGTACTGAGTACGCTTTCGTTGCTTACCCTGGGTGAATGTTTATAATCATTTAGGGCAACTTAGATGACTATGGGTGCTTCTATAATTCTTGGCAATAGATAAAATAATATCATTAATTGATTATTGAATAATTCAATCATACAAAATGTGATTATGAATCAATGATTTACTGAATAAATTAATGAAATGAAATCACATAAGTATAAGCTCATTAACAGTTCGGCATCACAAAACAGTTGACTATACATATAGATACATGTTTAAACATGAATACAGTCCCCAGTCTCTTGTTCGAGTGAATAAATTTGATCAACAATTGCCGTGTTCTCCCAAACGATCCAGCTCGAGATCATAGCTTCAAATTATATTAATGTTCCTTTGATTGGGACACTGAGACTGGGGACTTGGAATCGTAGCCTGTTAGAATTAGTAGGTACTTATGTCTCGCTGTAATAAATCAATTTATGTTTCTGTGTTTGAATATAATACAGAGATTGAGGCTGTGTTTCGAATGTTTCATGTCAATTATCACCAATTACATATATATAAATCGTCCCCTTACTATGAGTTTACCGACGTCGGTAGCCCTTAAATTTTTAAGAGAAATAATAATAATAATAATATTAATATATTCATCATGCGTACCTACTACCGCATTACTAAATTAGAAACAGACATGACAACATACAGAAAATTACTACATGAACACTTTTTAGAACAGTACCCTACCGTGACAGTTTCAGAACAACGAGTTTCCGATCAAAGGAGAGTCATTATCAGAAATAGAATGCTTACAAATGAGAAATTAGAACAAATTAAAGAAGAAGTCAGGTTAGAATTAGAACAAGAAGATATCATCCTACAATCACAATCAGATAGTAATTCGCAAAGAATCAACACTATGGACCCAACCTCACAACAAACACTACTAACAAATACACAAACATCCTACAACTACCTTAATACCATTGAATGTGACATACACAATACACAAACTCCACTTTGTACTAATATATCAACACAAACTGAAACTACAATGCTATTAATGGAAACCGAAATAGAAACTTTGCAGTCTAATGTCTAAATCATATTAGACTCATCAGAAAAGAAACTGAAAGAACACTTACAGACAGCTATAACTGAATTTGCAGTCTTAGACCCTACACTCAGGCCCCGACTTCCTAAACTTAAATATAGTTTGTATCTTGCGAAATTAACTAATTTCTTTAACAGTACCTTACTGCACGAGTTCTTCTCTGATGAGTCACAACTAACTGACATTCATACACTCATATATTGTAGTGCCCTAGTAATTTCACAAGAGCTTGGATATGACACTGAACCACAATCCATACCCCAACGCAGTAACATAAAACCAGCCTGGCAAGATAGACTAGAGAGAGACATAACACAACTTAGAACCAACATCGGTAGATTTACACAATTTTTGAACAATAATAGGTCAAAAAAGATAGTGGAAACAGTAAACAAAATAATATACGACTATCGAAAACACAGCAGCCATGGAAATAATAATAAGAGACCAGAGGACGTTCTGGACACACTTAAACAGAAGTTAGCATTAAAATCACATAGACTAGCCAGATATAAAAAAGCACTACAAAGAAAAAATGATAATAAACTCTTCCATAGCAATGAGAAAACTTTCTATAGAAAACTAAATACAAATAAAGAAAAACTAACAAACAATAATAATATTGAAACCCCAGCAGTACACGTCTTAGAAGAATTTTGGGCAGGGATCTGGGAGACAGAAGTACATCATAACGGGGAAACACAATGGATAACCGAAGAAGAAAGAAAATGGGCTAACTTAAATGAAATGGAATTCAAAGAGATTACAGAAGTTGATATAAAATTTGTCACAACTGGAAATCACCAGGAGTAGACAAAATACACAATTATTGGTACAAAAAATTTACTGCACTTCATAAAATCATAGCAAAAAATTTCACAAGCATAATTCACGGACAACAAAGCACACCACCGTTCTTAGCTAAAGGTATAACATACATGAAGCCCAAAGGCCAATACACATCACAACCATCACAATATAGACCCATTACTTGTTTACCCACTATATACAAAATTCTCACATCAGCCATAACTCAAAAACTCACTGCTCATATAGAACAGCATAATATCCTTGCCGAAGAACAAAAGGGATGTAGAAGAGGGCATATGGGATGTAAGGAGCAACTTATTATCGACTCTCTAATTCATAGACACGCAACTACTAATAAAAGAAAGGAGAAACCCGAAATCCATACAAACTTGGGCCTGGCGTTACAATGCTAGAATTTGGGCATAAATTACAATATCTATGACGATTTCACGAGCCTAATTTTCAGGTCTCCCAGCAATGGCCAAATTGGTAAAATCAGACAATGTTTACATTTTAGGTTATGTTTATTGTTTAAGTTATTTTCATAAAAATTGGCCAAGTGCGTGTCAGGCCACGCATAAAATAGAGTTATGTACTCACCCATAATTAAATCGTGCCCAATAGATAATTAGTAACAATAATAAATAATAAATATTTCGGACATTTTACACAGAACGCCATCTAGTTCCCAAACTAGACAACTGATATAAATACATAAACATACTTTTTTTTTGTAAATACATACTTAATATACATTGTTGTATTTGCTTATTATTTCTTTATTTTTGTACGAAGTTTTCTAAGTCAGCTTATTTCACAAGTTAGGCCTTTACAACTTCTGAAATAAAAAAGTTATCAAAACCGCTATAGTTTTCTATAACATGAAAAACACGATTTGATACATTTGTGTTTTTCTATGGCATAGTCACATTAATAGAAAAATACAAAACTACCCTTTCATGCTATATTTAATGCTGCCAGTTGTAGATATTTTGAATTGCCGCCATTGTAAGTAGTTGTGTCATCATTCGCTGGCCAGACTCTATTTACATTGATTAAAATACCTATTACAACAATCATTTAAACTAAAACAAAGAAATATTATTTATTTATAACAGGATCGATTTCCACTAAATCGATCCTATTTTTGGAATGCTACGTTTGTGGAGCTAGTTACGTATATTGAAATAAGTGTTGCAGAGGTTTACAAAGATTGTTTAAAACAATAGAATTCTACTTATTTTCTACACTTGGCCATTGCAAATGAAGCTAAGATTTCGATAGGTTAATCAAGCAAAATAGACGAATTTTTTGGTACATATCCCATTCGTGTAACGCTTAGGCCCAGAATCGGGTTTCTCCTTTACACTGTACATATATAGATTATAAAAAAGCGTTTGATAGCATTCCACACTCTTGGTTACTACACATTTTAAAAATATACAAATTTAGTCCTGTTATAATAGAATTCTTAAAGAACATAATGCCCCTCTGGAAAACCACACTTCATCTAAACAATATCACTAGTAGAGAAATAGTAATAAAAAAAGGTATATATCAAGGTGACTCCCTAAGTCCTTTATGGTTTTGTCTCGCCCTAAACCCTATATCACAGATACTGCAGAATTGCAAGGCTGGATATCGATTAAAGAATAACAGTACTGAAACTAGCATATCACATTTAATTTACATGGATGACATAAAACTTTATTCAAAAACAGCAAAAGAAATGAAAGCACTCATAGACGCTACAGCAAAATTTAGTACAGATGTCAGCATGCAATTTGGGTTAGATAAATGCAAAACTATTCACATAATTAAAGGAAAGATCCAGCCAGGCGATTACGCAGTGTCTCGTGATGAAACAATTACAGCTATGGAACCGAATGAGCTATATAAATATTTAGGGTATCATCAATCAAAAGGAATAGATCATAGTAATTTAAAAATAGCTTTAAAAGATGAGTATAAGCATAGGGTACATGTTTTAAGTAAAAGTAATTTAGGTGGCAAAAACTTTATAAAAGCAATAAACACATACGCTATACCCATATTAACTTACTCTTTTGGTATTATAAAATGGACTAAAACAGATATAAATAACATACAAATATCCACTAGAACTATCCTTACTAAACACAATTGTCTACATCCAAAATCGGCTATAGAAAGAGTCACAGTCAAAAGACAGGATGGAGGGAGGGGGCTTATCGACATATTTACCTTATGGACCACGCAAATATCAAAATTAAAATCATTTTTCTTCGAAAAAGCTAACAATAGTGAAATTCATAAAGCAATAGTTAGTAATGATCTAAATCACACTCCACTAAATCTATCTCAAGAGACAGAAATAGGTAACACAGAGAATAATTATGAAACCTGTAAACTAGAACAATGGAAAAAGAAAGCACTTCATGGCCGACACCCCCAAGATCTTGAACAACCCCATATAGACAAAACAGCTTCAAACAAATGGCTCACTCTAGGTTCCCTATTTCCAGAAACTGAAGGCTTTATCATAGCAATCCAAGACCAAATCATAAACACAAAAAACCACAGAAAACATATTACCTACAGTAACAGACGACAGATGTAGGAAATGTCATAACCAATCAGAAACCATACAACATATTACTGGAGCGTGCCCTAATCTTGCACAAACTGACTACACACATAGACACAATCAAGTGGCAAATATCATTCACCAAAGACTATCTCTTAAACATAAACTTATCCCAGATACACATACGCCATACTACCAATATACTCCTAAAGCAGTTTTAGAAAATAGCACCCATAAAATTTACTATGACCGTGCAATACTGACCGACAAGACAATACACTATAACCGCCCTGATATAACTGTACAAGATAAAATAAATAAAATTACTTACATAATTGATATAGCAATCCCAAACACTCACAACCTACAAAAAACAATTGCAGAAAAAGTACATAAATATACGGACCTTAAGGATGAAGTATTAAGAATCTGGAAACAACAGAAAGTATATATTGTCCCTATAGTTCTGTCCACTACTGGAGTTATCCCTAAACACATTCACCACAGTCTGAAACTCCTTGATCTGAAACCCAACACCTACATACTCCTTCAAAAAGCTGCCATATTAAACACATGCAGAATCGTCAGAAAGTTTCTGCAAATAGACGAAAACACTCACAGTATGACAGAAGCACATGCTTAAATTTTCATAAAATACCGTGGCATTTACTTGACTGAGTCCGTAAATGTCACAAATTATTACCAGCAAAAGCTGAGAAATAAAAAATTTACCAACATAATAATAATAATAATCATTTATTTGCCAGAATGTAGGTGTACAAAGTATGATCTTAAAATTAAACACGTCCCATTTACATCCTACCAGTATACATGGTATGCAAATATTAGTAAGGTATATTAAAATGAAATTATTTAATTAGCAATTATCTATATGAATTACATTAAATTAATTATTGCATGCAATGTCAAAATAATCATTTCGGTAAGTCAACAAGGAAATTAAAATTTTGTCAAATAAATTCTAGAATATTTAAAACTAGGTACATTAATTATATATTGTTCATGGATATTGTCTATGTCAAAATGATAAAATTGGTTTAAAAATAATAATACTAATACTCTGTACCGTTACTTCCCTTCCTCACGATATGACATAAATTCAGTCAAATCGTAAAAACATTTCTCCTCCAGAAATGTAAGCCCTACTCTGTTCTCGCAGTTATTATAGTGATCAATGACTCAATATTAACGAACTTAAAAAAAGAGACACCAATGTTGTTTGTTTCAGCATTTCCTCCCAAAATAAGTCTTAGAAAATGCCGGCGCCTTTTAGCTGTAAAATCCCACTTGTAAAAATATCTGTGAAAGATTTGCTTGCGGAAGTAAATATAATTTATCGTAAGCAATTAAAGGTTTGTAAAAACGATAATATCACTATGGGTCACCTAGAGTAGCCCCTTAAACTTAGGGCACGTTGGTGAATACGGCCATCGGTGATCTATTCTTATTGCTCCTACGCACAGTGCTTGCGGCAGTGCCGCCGGCTTAATGTCGAGCGGCCGTGCCGCCGGCATTACAAGCCGCCGGCACATGCCGCGCAAAGCCGCCGAGCATCATTCCGGTTGTGACAGTCGTGTAGAACGAACTGCCGCCGGCATCACCACACCCGGCGGCGGGTTGTTTGTGCGGCAAGTCTAGTGGTATGAACACCCGCTGCACTGCCGCCGGCACAGGAGTCATTAAACAAAAAACCTATCACCTGGATAGATGAGTTACAACTCAATATGTATGTGTACAACAATATATATGTCAAAATTTCAGACACCTTGTATACATCTGTCTGTTTCTAAACTACATATACAAATCAAATTTAACGTGTGAAATAGAATTTGAACTTGTACTATAGTGATAAATCTAAATACAAATCAATTTTATTAAATTACATCTGAAGTCAGAAAGTATTTTTGACTGAGGCAGAATCTTCAAATCTCCCTTCGATCTTTCAAAAGTAGTGTAGTAATGATATTTTTCAAAAACATTGTACTAGGAATATTTCTGTATCGCAGAGGACTTTATAAACATACATGAAACAGACAAAAAGAACACCCAAATTCAGAACAACAACTTGTGAATCTCGTGAAATGTTGCGCGGTTTGAATTCACAACACTCAATGCAGTAAAACACTATCAATTTAATGAATCCGCCAACAATTAATACAAAATAAAGAATTTCTAAATAACAAGTCCTGTGTCAGTACAAAGAACATCCAAAACAAATAAATCAAAAAATAATCGTAAGCAGGAAATGTAACAGTACCAGAACTGGTTTGAAGTACTTCTGTTTTAATTACTATTTAACCTTCTTGTCACTTTTATTTATAAATTTTGTTATCAACTACCTGAACGATATTTTGGTAAATTATGATATGCAAATAAAACAATCATTAAGGTTTATTATATGCATAACAAAACACATTGTTGTAAGTAAGATATTTCCGTTTTTTAGGGTTCCGAAGTATATCACTCGGAACCCTTATAGATTCGTCATGTCCGTCTGTCCGTCCGTCCGTCCGTCCGTCCGTCCGTCCGTCCGTCCGTCCTCGACTTACCGTCCAAACGGTAAGTGGTAGAAAGATGAAACTTTGCATGAATATGTATTGTTATTACGCCGACAAAGTGCTATAATAAAATTTTGAAAAATATTTTTATTTGGGGTAGGTACCCCCTACACGTAAAGTGGGGATGTAAATTTTTTCTCGCGGCTACCCCATCGTGTGGGGTATCATTAGATAGGTATTTTAAAAACAATACAAGGTTTCTAAGACGATTTTTTGATTCAGGTATCCGTTTGCGAGAAATTACACTTTAAAGGGCACTTTTTTGTAAAAACAGGGCGTCCCCCCCCTCTAAAAGCTAAACGGCTGGATCAAAAAATCTGGAAAAATTCGTGATGATGGTCCATATAATGAACTTTCAAGGAAAACTATAACGGATTAGATGTCTTTATTAATTCAGGAGTTATGGAGACTTAACTTGTAAAATGCGCTCACTTGGAAAACGTCATACAAAATTAGCACATTAATACGTGAACTTAATACAGCAAGATCCCAGAGCCGCCGGACCTACGTCATTTGTGCAAAGCTGAAATTTTCAGGATTATTAGTAAGAAGTAAATTATTAGGCAGAAGTAATGGCCCACCGAAAGTGTCTGGCAGTAATGAATTTTAATTTTAAATAATATTTTTAAAAAAAATATGTAAATACTAGCTTTGCACCTTTAACGTAGGTAAGTAAGGTTTTTTACCATCTGTACTTCGCGCTACCTCAGAAACGGCCCCGCTTTCAAGCTAATGAGTACGCATACATCTTAACAAGACATTGTACTAATAATCCTGAAAATTTCAGCTTTGCACAAATGACGTAGGTCTGGCGGCTCTGGGATCTTGGAGTATAATAATTATCTATTGGATACGATTTTAAATCCACGTGACTGAGGAACCCTTTACTGTGCGTGGCCTGACATGCACTTGGCAGATTTTTATATTTTGTTGTTTAATTTTATTTCACAATTTATTTAAACACTTTGATACCTATCGCATTTTAATATCGGTAAGACAGCTACATTGGACAACAGACTTTGATAAATTAGATAAGTAATATATTTTTAAAGAAAGATTTAAGATTTTTGAAGATTTTTAACAATCAAGTCTTAGGTTATGAAAACTTTTAGACTCCATAATAAAACGAATTCATGTTCCAGACGTACTGTTATTTTTACATTTTTGCTATGAAAGGTGTTCCAGAAACAGTAGTAACAGTAAGTTGACTTACCCTGTAATGTAAAATGAACCCTAAATAAATTTAACTTACATGGACTTGTACTGTTAGAGGTTTTTGGTTACGGTTCATAGTAGCAGTGACTGTTTTAGTCGGTTCGAGTCCAACATAGCCATCAACTGGTAGCATCCCGGGGATTTCCGCAAAAGGATAGTTGATGTGTGATGTGAATGTCGAAAATCAGATTGATCTTCAAATGCAACTTCCTTATTATTTTGAGTTTATCTGTTTTCTAATTTACTTTTCTAAAAAACAAGCAATCAGATTAAAAAAAAACCTTTTGAAATAAGACTAGTCTAGTTTTCTAAATTTAACTTTCAAATTTGTCACAACATTGTTTAACAGGATTTATAATGTTCCAATTAAAAGTCAGAATTAAATTACTTAAAATTTATGAAACTCAATTTAAAAGTTTACGTCGTGAAATAATTTTGATAAACGAGTTCGTAGACTGTTAACACATAAACAACATTTAGAGATACCTTTACTTTTGCTTGATACTTTTATAGATGTTTATAAAATAAATAACTTTATAATAGCAGGGGGAGTGTCAGTTTATGTATAGTCGGCCGCCTGCCTGCCGGGACGAGCATGCCGGTCGAATAGACGTCGTCAAAACAGGTAAGAGTTACACAATAGAAAGAGACGCTACGGTAGGTAAATATAATTGTAGTTGATTTGGCGCTATGCGATCTAAATTGAACTTAATGTTTTGACGCCTAGGGCCCCGATTTCTTTAATTTACTTTTCGGAGTGAGGCTTCTGTATGAGTACTGTAGCCACAATACTTCCTACTTTATTACACGTCCTTAGATAAGCCACATATCATAAGATACAGTCAAAGATTAAATAAAGCAATGATAGGCACGCACCATTTTTAGTATATAAGCGCTATTGTTAATTCAATTAAATATACTATACTACAATATACTACCAGAGACTATCACACCACCTTGAGTCTCATTTATACTCCTTGCCAAGTACTGGCAAACTGGTGATCCCGACAATGAACAAGGAACCCGACAAACGAACGAAGAAGATGAACAAGGACATGGCAAATGCATAAAGGACCCGAAAAAAAGAAGAAACCGACATGGCGACAAAAAGAAGAAAGAACCCGAAATTTGAACAAGGACCCGACAACTGAGCAATGAAGAAACTGACAACCGAACAATAAAGATACCGAAAATTTTACAATGAAGAAACTAATCGCGCCTTCTGAAGAAGATTAAATAGTAACCTAGTATGGCACTATTGCATAAAGGACCAGTCACGTTTATGGTTCATGCAGTGAGGCTATCGTCGCTCTCCAAAAATAGCAATGATCGTTATTCAAGTCTCAGCCAACCAGCAGCCTCGGCCTCAACAGGGATACCACACACAGGACGCGACTGCTCCAACCTGGTTACCCCTTCGGCCTCATCAGCGCCCCGACTCACTGGGGACTTCACCGCAGCACCGCACACCGCTTGCGATTCCGACGCACAGGAAGTAGCGGACTTCAGCTCCGACTCACAGGAACTTGCGGCATCGTGCCTTAATTGCACAGTACTCGAAATGAATTGCTGACGCTTTATCACGAATAATAGGAGTAATCTCTATGCATTCAACGCGAGATTACGACCAGAAATGTCGTGCGCAGCAGAATTATTCAGAAATAGACAAGGCCTGGAAAGGTGTTTGAGCAAAATAAAGACGTATTACGATGATTTCAGATCGCAGCTAAAGCATGATATCACTCGAATACTGTCGTTAGCCAGGAGAGAACGTTCAGATTGTTAAAATGCTGTTTACATAAATCCACACGTATTGATCAAGTAAGTTTATCGGTATGTAATTCACTAAACGATACTATAATAATTTTGCTGACTACGAAATATTATAATTAATGTGATTATTGTATACTTCGTAAAAAGTGCTGACAAGTGAAGGTCGCAACTCTCGGTCATATGTTTGTTATGTATCAATTTGTATGTTATTGACATAGTTTATATTCACTATCTAGGAACTACCCCGTGATGTTAAGATTGTTAGGACATAGGTTATGTGTATTATTATATATTATAGGTTATGTATATATTATTAATTTAAAATGAAGATTATCCGAACTAACTACCGTAAATTTTTGAAAGTATGTATTTACTAAGAATTGTTATAATAATTATCCTTTCAAAAGGGGAGGACCTGTGTAGCCACAATACTTCCTACTTTATTACACGTCCTTAGATAAGCCACATATCATAAGATACAGTCAAAGATTAAATAAAGCAATGATAGGCACGCACCATTTTTAGTATATAAGCGCTATTGTTAATTCAATTAAATATACTATACTACAATATACTACCAGAGACTATCACACCACCTTGAGTCTCATTTATACTCCTCACCACAACCTCGGCAAAAGTACTATTATGTATTCTGTGATAATAGTACGGGACGACTTTGTGCTTATTATTTTATATACAAAAATTGATACAAATTAAATCGTTACACAGGTATTTATTCAACAATCCTGGTATAACAACAACATAGGCAGAGCCACGCTGATTTCAGAACGAATGGGTCGGCTCGACCGGCATGTTACCCTCATTGCCGCATTGCTTGCCCTCACGATGCGGATGGTGACCCCTACTCCTGGATTCTACTTCATGCTTTACATTGGGCAGAGTAAAGTCACTTTGGTAGTCTTAAATATTAAAAAAAATTTAGTAATCCGTGTCAATGTACTTAGCATCCGTTATTAATTATTGCATTGTATGTATAAAGTTCAATGACCAAATGCACACACGCACAGACACGTTACACGGAGTTATAATATTTAAGTCAGTACATATTATTAATAAAAGGAGTTGGTATTACAATCTAGTGTTGATCACTTGTTTCCCCGTCCTACTAGGACTTCCGTCGTAATACTAAGGCTACACCCACACAGCAGAACCCACAGGTAAGAGATACGTGAAATCTAATAACCTTGGGATTGGATAACGATCTGGCTTCGTAATAGCGTTCAGTCTCCGATAGTCACCACATAATCTGATCCCACCATCTTTCTTCTTTGTCACGTGGATTGGGCTGGCCCAGGCGCTCTTTGATGGTCTGCAAATGCCTGCTTCGAGCATATGTTCGATTTCCTTCTTCACCAGCTTATATTTTTCTGCAGATAGTTGGCGACATTTGGATACCACCGGGTGTCCTTCGGTAATAATTTGGTGAACAACGTTGTGTTTTGGTGTCTCCTTTGCGCAGAATGGTTTTGTGACGTCAGGATACCTTTCTATTAAGTCTGCGAGTGGGGTCTTGGCGTTTATAGTCTTCACTGTTGGTATATCAGACGAAATCATCCTTCCCGGTGTTAATAATCCTGTCACACCATCGACCAATTTTTTCTGGCGCATATCGACTAATAAATTATGTTTTTCTAAGAAAACGGCGCCAAGTATAGGTTGTTTGACGTCAGCTATGACGAATGTCCACCGGTACGGCCGGCGTAATCCGAGATCTAGTTCAAGGGACTTTTCGCCGTATGTTTTGATTTCGCTCCCGTTGGCGGCGTACAATTTATATTCGTCCGATTTGATTACTTTTGTTGTCCTCGGAATTACAGATACGTTTGCTCCTGTATCTATTAGAAAGCGATAACGACTTTTTCGGTCGGTAACGCAAAGGCGGCTTGAAGGATATATAGCGCTGACGTCCGCCTCCGGCAACACTATTGGGAGTTTTCCGACTTTGTTTTCCAGGCACAGGGCTGCTCACATTTCTGCGCTTGTCCTCTAAAGCGGTGATGGTAATAGCACAGCCAGTTTGGGTCGTTTAGTCCTCTTCTTGGTCTTGATCGGGAACGGTTTCTGAACCTTGAGTTATAACCACGGCCTCGTGAATTGAAATGATTGCTCCTAATTGCAGCGACCGCCAGGGATAACCTGTTAATTTGCGTTAACAACTCGTTCATTGGAAAACTGCTGGTGCTTGCCACTTCCGAAACTTCATGAAACCTTGTGTTTTCCATAATTTTGTCGGCTATAGCTGCCAGGTTGTCCAGCTTTTGGTCTTGGCTCACTGTTAGAACTGCCCTGACAGAACCTGGTAGACGTTGTAGCCACAAACTACGAAGTGTTGAGTCGGCGACGTTGGCGTTTCGTGCTAGCTCCGACATTTTTCTCAGGAGTTGAGACGGCTTCTGATCGCCTAATTCCATCTCGCCAATTAGTTTTTGAAGTTGCCGTTCAGCGGACTCCTCATAGATCGATAACAATGGTTGTTTTAATGTGTTGTACTTTTGTTCGCTCGGCGGAGTCAGCAACAAATCACCAACTTGTTGAATAGTCTCGCGACCCAGTTTTGAAACGACTAAATTAAACTTGCATTCGTCGCCCTGCTTCTGTGGTGCCATGATGGACTCGAACTGTGCAAACCATAGTCTTGGTATTTCAACCCAAAAATCGGGAATCCTGGCGGTCACACTGATGGATGAAACTTCGGGCGCAGTAGTTGATTGTGCGAATGAAGTGCTCGGTGCGTTGGGATGCATTCCTTGTTGTTGTTGTTGTTGACACTGGTGAACGCCTCGTGGAGTTGGTACCTCTGGCATCGTTGACAATTTTCTTGCTTGATGATGCACAGGAGAAAATCACGTCGGTTGAATATCACGTCAATTGAAAATCACGTCCGTTGAGCGTGTCGGTTGAGCGTCGGGGTCACCACTGTGGGTTCTGCTGTGTGGGTGTAGCCTTAGTATTACGACGGAAGTCCTAGTAGGACGGGGAAACAAGTGATCAACACTAGATTGTAATACCAACTCCTTTTATTAATAATATGTACTGACTTAAATATTATAACTCCGTGTAACGTGTCTGTGCGTGTGTGCATTTGGTCATTGAACTTTATACATACTATGCAATAATTAATAACGGATGCTAAGTACATTGACACGGATTACTACAAAAACATAATGCCACACTGCGTATTTTTGCTGTTGGATGTTTTTAAGCCGCACGCATAACAAGTGACTGACTGCCTAACGTGTACTCCGAATTAGACAAACGCTCAAGGGATCATGCCAGTATCGGTCACCCATCCAGGTACTGACCGCGTAGTCGTTGCTTATCCTCGGTGATTGTTTCTAATTACTTAAGGCAATGAACGTCTCTTTTTCAGATTTTTAGGTTTTCAGATGGCTTTCTTTATAGCCTTCACTCATTTTAGACTATGCAATCGAAGAAAATTAACAAGAGTAATAATGAAATAAGACAAGGACGAAAAAAATTGGGCTATAAACACTCAGTTGGGAGTGAACGAAAGCTTTGCAAATGACTACATGAAAAGGAGTGATCGTCAATAAAGTAGGACAATATAAAATAAGTGGGTAAAATAAAGATTATGTACTATTTAAACAAAATAACCAAGCATTAATTTAATTCAATGTGTTCACATTTATAAGTACATTGCTATAATTAATTAAGATCACGAAGAATTATCCACCTAAAAGTTGGTCTCTTTCATATATTTTTCTTAAGAATGTACAATAAAGCGATCGACAGAAATGAATGATAACATTATTATATTATTATGGATTGTATAATAATATTGAGAGTAGACCTGAACCCAGCAGTGGGACAGTATGGGTTGTTGATTGATATGTGTTTTACATCATCATCATCATCAACAGCCTTTAACAGTCCACTGCTGGACATAGGACTCTCCTTTGAAAGGAGGTTTTGGCCTACTATACCACGCTGGCCAGACGGGTTGGTAAAGGGTTTGTTTCAAGTTTTCCTTCTCTTGGCAGTAATGTTAGCTGCTTATTTTGTTCCTTTAGCCGCCTCTTACGACACCCATGGAATGAATAGGGGGTGGTGACACTTGTATTCTCAATCCGTCACCACACGGACAGTGTTTTTCATACACAAAATTACATTTTAAAACTGTGTTCATCTTTTTAGTTAAATTAATTCTAGTTTTATAGGTACAATTCGAGTTAACTTACAATTAACTGGCACGATAAGGCTTCATAAATGTCACAATGATAAATAAATATCGAATTATAATTATAATCATCATCAACAGCCTTTAACAGTCCATTGCTGGACATAGGTCTCTCCTTAGAAAGGAGGTTTTATATATTATAATAGTAAATTATAATAGTCACGATATATTTGTATCAGGGAACATTTTAGTCAGAATTATTATAATTGCTTAAACTTAAAGGCTAAATTTAGGCGAACAAAGGAGACCTGATCTAATGAGATGTATCTATGTTTTAAGTTTAATGTTCTTAATTGAAATAGGTTTATAGGTATTAAAAAAAAACAACACTTATCCAGTGTTGCTAAAGGTTATATAAGATGAGTTTAGGATATTTTAAGGTTATGAAAAAGATAATTCTGCGGTCGTCTACACTATATTTTGCTTATCTCTGCGCATCATAACAAGAAAACCAGTCGCTTCTCAACTTTTCCTCAAAAATAGTAATTTCTCAACTTGTACATCTTAGTTACGGTACACAGTATTAACATGTACATGTAAACATTCATATTTCGACTATCTATCTAAGTCTCTATCTACTTAAACATGTTGAACTGACTTATTTCAAATTTAGTTCTCTAAGTTCACGAATGTTACTAGAAATTGAAATTTAAAGATTAAATATTTTACAATTTCATTGAATAGTAATTATTCGGTACACACGACATTATACGTGTTGGATTTAGATATCTATATTAAATGTATTATAACATAAATATCCGTTTAGTAATATTCTACCCTATCCACACAAACTAAATCAACATTTAATTAGTATGTATGATAATGTTCGATTTCAAATTGATTGGAAACCAAATTGGAAATTTGACATTACCTTTGATATACCAAAGAGAAATGATTAGGAGTTTTTGGGCTCGTGGCATTTAATGCCTACGAAACTGTACCGCAATAAAATGCTTACGTTTAACACTTACATTACACGGCAATTGAAGGTGTTAATCGCACGTTCATTTATTTTAATAAGCCATTAGAATGTTTTGCCCATTGCACCAATACCGAGCAATTCTAGTCCTGCAACTCAGATATTTTAAGAGTAGAAACTTTTTAGCTCATCTTTTTAAAGTATTTAAACACTTCTTGCATTCAAATTGCAAGAGGCGAACTTAATGCCACACAACATTATCTACCAGTTACCCTTTGTAAATTTTTGCAAATGACAAAATAGTTGTATTAGAGTAGATTTTTTTCGAGTCATATTTATTTAAGTAAAATATTTGTGTAATGAAATGTACTACATTGTTAGACAAATTCTAGGTCTATAGTACATCATCATCAATATATAGCAGTTTGAAGCAGATCACTGAAAATAATATTTTATTGCCTGTAGCTTTTTTTGATATACGAGCTCGTCAAAGTGGTTCTACTCGGCCTGGGGAAAAGTGTGAGCAGTATCCAAGAGTATTGATCACCAGCCTCAGTATAGATTGTCTTCTGACATAGACCACCACTTGTTTTAATTCAGCACAGTTTCTGCCAATATCCAATTGGTTTCGTTAATTAGACGCATCGCTTAGATTGATCATCGGCTACAAAAACACATTTCTAATAAACATTTTGGAGCAGTAAGCAATAAAGACACAAACATTTACCAGTTCACAATGCATAACCGGATTGTAGAAACTTTATAACCGACATGTTCCGTGAAATATTCGAACTATGCAAACATAGTTCCAGGCAA
The DNA here is from genome assembly GCA_932526445.1 of Phragmatobia fuliginosa. Classification (NCBI taxonomy): domain Eukaryota; kingdom Metazoa; phylum Arthropoda; class Insecta; order Lepidoptera; family Erebidae; genus Phragmatobia; species Phragmatobia fuliginosa. Next base: position 22,009,090 of record OW052063.1, on the reverse strand, counting down.
CGGCAAGCATTCGACAAACAATGCTCTACTGTTACACATTCTAAATTACCTTTGTCGTTTCATCAATATGTACGAGGTAGTTTTTCAGATACTGATTCTCTATGCGAACTGTGCAACGAGTGCATCGACTATTTGCATATTGGATCATTTCGATGGAGCTAACAAATCTTCTTCGTTCTTGTATCGGAATATAATGGCAAGGTGTGAGTCTGTATGAGGCCTATTTGTTTGAGATTCAGTTTGTCTGTCACTTAATTTGAAAGCCAATGTTTCGCGAACGAGTTAATGGGGTAACGTTATTACCTCTTTGAAACATTTGTTTTTTCAGATCGATGTGTTATAGGAGGAACACCGTTTCTCGAATTACTGGGAGAGGATGAAATGTTCTTGATGTGTAACATATTTTTCCATTCTTTCTCGCGATTCATGGAAGTGATTTTGTAAAGGGAAGTTGGTAACAGTAAGACGGAGATAAATGTTCTACTTTATTTCACCAATAATTACGTGAGATGTATATATCCTTAGCGATTACTTCCGGGCTCAATATTATTATTGACTCATCATCAATAATTTGTTTGTAAAAAAAAAGAACAAATTTTATACGGTGCAATTGTGTGTGTAGCTGATATCAAGGTACTCTTTCAGATAATATCGGAAGTTCAAAACATATAGAACATAAAGACAAAAGAAAAAAAAACCCGAATTAAGAATATACAAAGTTAAATACTTACAAAAAAATTTGACCAAGTGCGTGTAAGGCCACGCATAGAATAGGGTTCCGTTGTCACTCATAATGATAAGTAGGTTAAAAATTGTGTCCAATAGATAATTGTTATGTTTTCCTATTATTTCTTTATTTTTGAATGAAGTTTTCCAAGTGAGTGTATTTTAATCTAATCCATTTTCAAAACCAGTTGTTACAAGACTATATTATTATAAATTATACTTTTTAAAATACAGCTTGTTGAAGATGAGCGATGTGAGAAAACAATGGTTTTGGGCTGTACTCGCTTGACGATGTTTTTTATAGTATCACTTACGTTTTAAAATATTGTCGCTTGTGGCACCTATTTGAAATGCCAGTCGTTTAGATAATAAAATACAATACAAAGATACAAATAGTATGTATGTTTACAATCAACCGCCACCTTTTCTTTCATCAATTATTTGATTCGGAGTTTGGGTATTTTCTATGTATGTATTTACAAAAAAAAGATTATTATATCAGATATTTTAATCAGTTTTCTAGTACCCATATTAATAATCTTTTGAAAATATCATGCAAAGTCGTCAAGCGCTGCTTGTATCGAATAAAAATGTTAAGCCGCCATTCGTTTCAATCTGTATTCGGTATCGAGACCCGGGGCCGATTTACATGCATATAGAATGGATTTGCAGCTATATTTGCTTTATACCAATATATCCATCGAGTGCATGGGATGCACCCTTTTGATGTGCACTTTGACTTGCAAACATTCCGTCCTATAGTGACCACTCCGGGCGGGTGACTAGAGATGTATAAAGATAGTACAATAAACATATACATAAAAAAGTATGTTTATGTATTTATATCACTTGTGTAGTACCCATAACGCAAGTTCTGCTTAGTTACGGACTAAATGGCGATGTGTGTAAGATGTCCGCAATATTTATTTATTTATTTCATTATTTATTTAGATAATTTTTAAAAATACAGATATACTGATATTATTCTGAGTAATATATTTAAAAAAATGCTTATTATAAAACTTTTTCTTTTCTAAATACATACATATTGTATAAAGAAAACAGCCAAACTTCGAAATAATTATTTGCTGATCATACAACGGCTGATAATTTCTGCCAATGCAAAGAATTTAAAGCCTCATTCGTAACGACGACGAATTAAAAACTAAAGGAAGCGAGTGTCTCAAAAAAAACAATAATTAGGTTAAATTACATATTTTGACTGCCTTGTTGGTCTAGTCGTTAGTGTATGCGGATGCTGATCAAGAGGTCTTGGAATCGAATCCCGGGTCTGATCAAATGTTTGTATGATGTGCAAATATTTGTTTCGGAGTTTGGGTGTTTTCTATGTCTAATAGGTATGTATTTACAAAAAAAGTATGTTTATGTATTTATACTTTAGTTGGGACTAGATGTCCAAAAATATTTTATTATATTCTTCAAGGAATAAAATGTACTTTTACGTCTGAATATGGTGCTTAGCCTTTTCTCAAACATAGCATCCAGTTTTGTATTTAATAAACCGCAGCACTGCCTTCTATCCCGATTCTACCACAATAACTAATGTCTAATTGAATTAATAAAGGGCACATGTGGCATAAATTTGGCAACAATAAGTAATTAGTGTCCTACTTCACAGTTAACACAAAATTAGAAAAGGCAAGATAATATACGTATTTTGTTCAGAACATATGTAAGTATTCAATTGTTACCTACCACCTTATAACTGTAACCTTGCACCTTACTTTATAACCTAACCAAGAGTCGTGAGTACCAATCTCATCTCTCATCTCTCATCTATACAGTTGACGAATTTTTAAATGATAAAGAAAAATGGATTTGACTACTTGCTCCTTATCATTTTATTCTACTCATGTGAATGTTGTTATCACATTGTTTAAGAGCATGATTTTACTTTTGTAAGTAAAGATTCTACGTGACGAATAAAGGCCATTCTTCTCTTTCTTTTGATCTTATAATTAATATTTTATATTTAATCTTTCGTTACCAGTAATTTGGCCAATATTTGAGCACATATAGTTTTTACCTTTGTTGTAAGTAGATGCTCCTACTATGTTGTACCCACTGAGGCTGTTGTTTTTTTTTTAAATTAGCTTAAGTTCTAATTTTTAATCACTGTTGACAACACTAACACGGAGCGGACAACACTATCACGGAGCGTGCTTCCTGAGGAGGGAGCAGGACGCGCGGGGAACGAGATGCGCAGGCGGCCCACCCCGCCGCCGCGCTAAGTCGTCATTGCATTGCGAATTGCGAGTGTGTCGTCGCACTGTACCTACAATGTATTTACTGTAATGTGAGAAAATTACAATTATTCGTTTACTACGGTGTTTATAATTGAACCCTACTGTGTAGTAAACAAATGGTGACCCCGACGTGATAAATGCGATATATATAGCCGACAACAAATTCGACAAGTTTTATATCGCCGACCGAGACGCCATTGTGAATCGTTCGAGACGCTTCTACTAAGAGGAGAACAAAGGAATCTACTACTCGTACCTGACGATACTGTTGGTGGCTGCTTTGTCTACCGGCTGCTGCTGCATGGAAGTTCGTTGTGGAAGTAGAAAATTCCTATACCTATACGAAGAGCGTAGAATTTGAAATCGACGACGTCAGCACAAAGGAGCGTAAAAAACATATGCTTATTTAATGGATTACAAATATCTTGACGACGGACAGCTATTGTGATATGTTGTGCGATTGCTGCGTTGGAGATCGATCAAGGGAGTAGCCATTTTTATAACGTCATACAAAATTTATAAAAAGTTTTTAAGAGTTCAATTTTGCCTTGTTTTGCCTGCAAATATAATTAGAAATAATTATAACTGCACACAGCTTACCATAAAAAAGCACGTATTTACAATCTGCATAATGTATGGGTAATGAATGCCAAATCTCATAGCCTTGCATCTTTGCAATAATTGTAAGGAGCCTGCTACGTCATTCGTGAGCTTATGTTTTCAAATATTGCATATAAATACAGTTAGGGGCAGCGGGTGCAGAATTTACATCTCAAATTGCAAATAACAAATATAACTTACTATTATTTCTGTAGTATTTATTAATTACTAAGAAAGTTACCCTTTTACATGCTAAGTTAGCTTTTATCTTCTCTGCACATTCCTAATTAGGTACTGGGTATGGGAATAACGTAAATAGCATTTAGTATAAATTACCTATTATTATTTCAGTTGCCGTCGTTACGTTAGCTGCTAGAATCTGTGTGAGGTGCGACTTGTGCGAGTACTTTCGAGTTGAACGAACCTCGTTACGTCACCGGCACCGGGATCAGCTGACGGACTTGACTGTTGTACATAACTACAGCAGCCTGCACGGTTTGGCTTTTAATATAGTTTTATTTTGCTTAATACGTTATTCGCTCGTACGTACTTAACTAATTACCATGGCGGAAGAATTAAAAGGTTTAATTCATGTACGGGGTACAATTAAATCGAGAATAACAACTTTTACTAAATATTTTAATAATATCAAAGCTATCGATCATAAGATTGTTACTAAGATTCAAATTGATGAACTTCAGTTGAAGTTAAGTAGACTTCAATCATTATTGTCGCAATTTGATGAAATTCAGGGAAAGATAGAATTAATCTCACCGGACTCTGAGGAACAGATCGGTCAGAGAGAAGTCATTGAAGATAGTTTTTGTTCATTAATTGCTCAAGCACAAAATTATATTGAATGTTATCTGAATGTGCAAAAAAATACTTTAAATAATTTAGATTCAAGTTTTGTTAATTCATCTGGAGCCTCTAAATCTTTCAGCATTAAGTTGCCAACTATAGATTTACCTCATTTTGATGGAAATTCCTTAAAATGGCTTGAATATCGCGATACATTTGGTTCATTAGTAAATGAGAATGACAATATTCCGGATATAAATAAATTTCATTATTTGCGATCCTCATTAGAAGGGAGTGCCACTGTTGTCATAAAATCAGTTGCTTTTTCAGCTGAAAATTATAAAATGGCTTGGGAGCTCTTGTGTAATAGATACAATAATAGTAGAGTTTTAGTTAACAATCATTTAAAAGCATTATTTTCTTTTCAACCTCTTGCAAGGGAATCCTATCAATCATTACGTTACATGATTGACTATTTCACCAAGAATTTACGTGCTCTCAATACACTGAAGGAACCTACTGATTCGTGGGATACCTTGATAATTTTTATGATGACTAGCAAACTAGATGGCGCCACATGTCACAAATGGGAGGAGTATAGAAATTCTTTATCTAGCTCGCCTTGTCTTGATGATTTTTACATATTTCTGCGTAATCGCGCTGATGTTTTGGAAACAGTATACTATAATAATAAAATTGACAATTCAAAGTATGAAAAACCTCTTCACGCGAAAGAACCAAAAGTAACTAAATCTTTTGTTGTGTCAAGTGATAGGTCAAATAATAAATCTTGCATCATTTGTACAAAAAATCATTTTGTGCATGAGTGTGAAAAGTTTAAAAATATGAGTGTAGACATGAGGCTGAGTGAAGTTGCCAGATTGAAACTGTGCTCGAACTGTCTCAGGCCGGGTCATCGTCACTCTCGTTGTTTTAGAAAGGGCTGTCAGCTCTGTAAAATAAAACATAATACATTATTGCACACACAATCCTTAGATAATAATGAGTTAAATAAAATTAAAGAGGTAGCAAACTTACCGGGTAACTCTTTGAGTACCAGTGATAATAACATGGTGTCGCTGTCTGCTGTGGTGCCTGGCCAGGTGTTATTGTGTACTGCTCAAGTAGAAGTTTTAGATCAAATGCTTAATAAAACTTATTTGGTAAAGGCGCTTCTAGACAGTGGCAGCCAGTCATCTTTTGTATCAGAAATACTGCAAAAGAAAATCAACTTACCTGTTTCTGAGAATGCTCCAGTTAATATATTGGGCATTAATGATAGTACTAGTGCCACTACACAACAGTGTAAATTAAAAATAAAATCTCGAGTTAATTCTTTTCAATTGACAGTATCGTGTCTGATTATACCACGAATTACAAGTCAATTGCCAAGTGTTGAATTAAATTCCTCGATGCTAAACTTACCTGCGAACATTGAGCTGGCTGATCCGAGTTTCTTCAGTCCCTCCGATATCCACGTGTTACTGGGGGCAGACGTGTTCTGGGAGATCGTGCATGGTAGTCAGATAAAACTCGGGCGAAACAAGCCTACACTACAGGAATCCGAGTTGGGGTGGTTGATATCTGGCCCAACCGGGATGAGTTCTAAATCCAATAACAAGGCTTGCCTCTTCTCAAAAAACATTGAGGCATCACTTTCAAGATTTTGGGAAATTGAAGAATTACCTTCAATTGATAGAAAATGTTTCTCAAAGGTCGAAGAGTTCTGTGAAGGTCATTTTTTAGAAAATGTGCGACGTACTAAAGAAGGCCGTTTCTCAGTCAAGATCCCTTTGAGCGAGCCACCTGAAAAGGCTTTAGGTGACTCTTATAATAGAGCTAAGTTTAGATTTTTAAGCTTAGAGAAGAAACTTAATAAATCTCCACTTCTTAAGATAGAATATCAGAAGTTTATTGATGAATATGAACGGTTGGGTCATTTATCAATCATTAATCGTCCTCCTTTTGGTTATTATATGCCGCATCATGCAGTGATACGCGATCAGAGTGAGACGACACGTCTGCGCGTAGTTTTCGATGCGTCTAGTAAAACTACAAGTGGTAAGTCCTTTAACGACATTCAGCTCGTAGGGCCGGTGGTGCAGGATGATTTGTTTTCAATCCTGATACGCTTCCGGCAGAATGCGTTTGTCGTGACCGGTGACATTGAAAAAATGTACCGGCAAATCGAAGTGCACCAATCACAGCGCCATCTGCAGTTAATAATTTGGAGGGACGATGAAGCTCAACCGCTCAAAGTTTTACAGCTGAACACGGTGACCTATGGAACAGCCTCTGCGTCGTTTTTAAGTACGCGATGCCTATTGCAGTTGGCAGAGGAGTGTGGGGATAGGCCGGATGTTGCTAATATTATTAAATACGATTTTTATGTAGACGATTTGATCACAGGTTCAAATTCTAAAAAAGAGTTACAGAAAAACTTAAAAGATGTCGTTTGTAAATTATCAGAAGCTTGTTTGCCGTTGCGAAAGTTTCGTACAAATGTGCCTGATATTTTCGATAATATTTTTATGACTAATCATAGCCAAGACTTCTCTAAGGAATCTACTGTTTTGGGTCTAAGATGGTCTCCTCAAACAGATACTTTACGGTTTTCTACTACGCTTGAGGCTGATCCAAAGGTGACCAAACGGAGTATTCTTTCGATCTCGTCAAGGTTATTTGATCCTCTTGGTCTGTTGTCGGCCACGACAATAATTCCGAAGATATTACTTCAGAGATTGTGGTTGCTAAGGAACGGCTGGGACGATCCAATTCCAGATAGTATCAAGGTTGAATGGCAGGAATTTCTGTCAAATTTAGATTCTTTAACCACCTTTGAGGTCCCTAGGCACGTCGTTTGTGAGGCTCCGAACAAGGTTGAATTACATTGTTTCACGGATGCTTCGCAAACGGCTTACGGTGCGTGCTTGTACCTGATGTCTACTGATATGGTAGGAAAGGTTACCGTCCATCTTTTTTGTGCTAAGGCAAAGGTGGCCCCTTTGAAGCCGGAACTGACGATACCCCGGCTTGAGTTAACGGGCGCCTTATTGGGCGCTCGATTGCTTACTAAAGTCGTGAAGTCATTACGTCTTAAAGGTTTCGAGATTTCTCGTTGCATTCTGTGGACTGACTCAACCATAGTTTTAGGGTGGATTAATACTGAACCAAAAACTTTAAAAACTTTTGTGTGTAACAGAATAGGTGAGATTCGTGAACTTACCTCGAACTACGAGTGGCGGCATGTGCCTACCCAAGATAATCCCGCTGACCTCGCTTCTCGAGGTGTGAAGCCGCAACATCTGAAAGGAAATAAATTGTGGTGGCACGGTGCTCCCTTTTTAACACAGCCAGAAGGGGAATGGCCAGTGCATCATGTAATTCAAAATACACTACCTGAAACAAAGGTTACTTTACATGTACAGAGCGAGGAGACTTCTAGCTTCGAGCTTTTCCTTACTTGTTCGAAATTTTATAGAATGCAGAGAATATTAGCGTACGTAATGCGGTTTATAGAAAATTGTAAGTCGAAAACAAAGATGAAAGGCAATCTTACGGTTAGAGAAATGCTTAGGTCTTTGTCTACTTTAACAAAAATTTCACAAAGGGAATCTTTCAAACAGGAAATTCATTCTTTAGAAAAAATTGGATATCTAAATCGTAAGTCGAGAATTTTATCTTTAAATCCTTTTCTAGATAACGACAAAACCTTACGAGTTGGAGGGCGCCTTCAAAAGGCACTTGTTCCTTACAATAAAAAACATCCAATAATTATTGATTCAAAACATCCATTTACGAAGCTATTATTCAAACAAGAGCATATACGTCTTTTGCACTGTGGACCAACACTATTATTGTCTTTGATTCGCGAAGATTTTTGGCCTATCGGTGGCAGAGTTTTAGCTACACAGACAGTAAATAATTGTGTACAGTGTGCAAAAGCAAAGTTTAAAAATTTACAACCAATAATGGGTAACTTACCCACCTCGCGAGTCAATCCAGCTTCTCCATTTGAGACATGTGGCACAGATTTCGCGGGTCCCTTTCAAATTTCGAGTCGCAAGGGTCGTGGTGCAAAAACAAGTAAATGTTATTTGTGTATTTTCGTTTGTTTTTCCACAAAAGCATTGCATTTGGAGGTTGTGAGTGAGTTAAGTACTAACGCATTTATTTTATGTTTACGTCGATTCATTTCAAGACGCGGTAAACCACGTACTATCCATTGCGACAACGGTAAAAACTTTGTAGGGGCGAATAATGAATTAGGCAGAATGCTCAGGGCCGCCAACGAGTCTGTCACCGATTTCGGTGTCTGTGAGGGTATAGAGTTTAAATTTATTCCAGCATATGCACCTAATTTTGGGGGGATCTGGGAAGCTGGCGTAAAGGCGGCAAAATTTCATTTAAAACGTATTGCAGGCAACACAAGTTTAACATTTGAAGAGCTCACTACTCTTTTTACGCAAATTGAGGCAATATTGAACTCGCGGCCGTTGACACCGTTGTCAGCGGATCCGTGCGATTTCACTCCTCTTACACCCGGGCACTTCCTTATCGGGCGTCCTTTGTCAGCCTTACCGTCTCCGGTCACAACCAAGATCTCCATTAACCGATACCAGCAGCTAGAGCGCATGAGACAACATTTCTGGGCACGATGGTCAAGAGAGTTCCTGTCTGAGGTACAGCAGAGGGTGAAATGGCATCGATCCCGTGGAAGCAACATAAGGGTTGGAGACATGGTCGTCGTCAGAGATGATCAGCTGCCGCCGATGAAGTGGCTCCTGGGACGCATTAACAAAATGTACAGTGGACCTGATGGAGTCTGCAGAGTCGTGGATATCAATACGTCCAAGGGCATCGTCAAAAGAGCGTTGTCAAGAGTCTGCGTTCTGCCCACAGGAGATTCCCATGAGCTCTTTGGAAACATAGCTTCCAAGGGGGGGGAGTATGTTGACAACACTAACACGGAGCGGACAACACTATCACGGAGCGTGCTTCCTGAGGAGGGAGCAGGACGCGCGGGGAACGAGATGCGCAGGCGGCCCACCCCGCCGCCGCGCTAAGTCGTCATTGCATTGCGAATTGCGAGTGTGTCGTCGCACTGTACCTACAATGTATTTACTGTAATGTGAGAAAATTACAATTATTCGTTTACTACGGTGTTTATAATTGAACCCTACTGTGTAGTAAACAATCACTATAATTTGCATCAGTTCTCTAACATGGTGTATAGTATATTAGTGGCAGCACCTTACCCCCATATCAGGTTTATAAACATTAAAACTATGTAAACATTGGCGATTTGAAAGGAGTGGCCGCGAGTTTTTATTGCCATGTTCTTTTCTCCGGCTCTACCTATTGTTTGCGAACATGGCATAAATGTACATGTAGAATCTTTACCTGTCACAAGAGATGTATTGCATCCTAAGTGAATAAAGAATTTTGAATTTGAATTTGAATTACACGTGGGAGCACGTTGTGTGACCCAGAAATTGTTGTTCTGAGTCTTAATGTTCTATGTCGATACAAACGGTTTCATGAATGTTTGTTAAGTCACTGAAGCACATAATGTATAATTCTAATGCGGGAAATATCTTTTATGAAATAATAATAATAGTAATTAGATCAATACCATATATTTTTAACCGACTTCAAAAAAAGGAGGAGGTTCTCAATTCATCGGAATCATTTTTTTTTATGTATGTTCAGCGGTAATTTCGTCGTTTATGAACCGATTTCAAAAATTCTTTTTGCATTGGAATTGACGTAGCATACAGGTGGTCCCATCGTCACCATATCGGGATCTGATAATGGGATCCCAAGGAAATCGAGGGAACTCCTCAAATATCATAGGCACAATTGTCGCGATTTGGGTACTCGGAATAGTTATTCTTTAAAGTCGGTTCCTTTTTGTTAAAATTATCACTTTTATTATTATTATAAAATAGCTCTGTCTCTTTGTTTGTTATTCCTTTAAGGCTAAACCGCTGAACCTATTTGGCTAAAATCTATAATGGAGATCCTTTAATTGTTGGAGAATGACGTAGTGACCATATGTATTGTGAAAACCGTCACACACGCAATAGGAGCCTTAGGCAAAAGTAGGTAGTAATACTTCTTATGATGTCGGAATTTCTCAAAAAAATTAATAACATACAAGATAAATCATCAAAATACAGAAGCAAGTACTACGTTACTGTAACATTATTTAAATTTGCTTCTCAAAGCAAACTTGAGTAGGGCAAACAGCCCGCATACACTCATTACAGCACGTACAGACGTACACCCTACGCATTTCACCTCACCTTCTTTAAGGGGATCGTTTCCATAACTGCTCGAAAAAGCACTTACGGTTATGACAAGAGAAACAAATTCATTCATTATTTGACAGTAAAAAAAATATTTCAGTTCCTTAATAAAGCAATCTCTAGAGAAACCGAGTAAAATTACTAATACGATTATTTATTTTCGAGAAAAAAATCATCAACAGTGACTAAAATCACCGAAATTGACCTTTTCTGTTTGGAATCAATCTAGTATTATGTTGCTTTATTTGAAATAAATATTTTATTAGTTGCAAGAAAAAAGTACAAAAAAGAGATTAAGCATTTAAGGTTTCTATTATTTCTCACCAGAAAGTCATAATTTAATCTTAAACATCATTAATTTTTAGCGGCAAAAGTTCCATACATTTTAGTATGGAGAAATAATTTGCAATAAAACAGAGTTCACGCGATCCAAAAATTCAGTGTTCTCCGAATATTCAAGGCGAGCGCACGCTCGTTTTTAGCTCCACACGCACTGTCACGCACACAGAGATTTGATTGTTTACATACGACGACGTGACTGTGTGTAACTTTTGATAATATTTGGTAGGTCTGAGAATAGACACACCAATCTTTATATTTTAAATTATTATTAACCAACTTCAAAAAAGGAGTACTATTTATGTTTAACTAAATGATTTTTTTTATTGTACATTCATTGATTACTCTGTCAATTGTGGACCGATTATTAAAATTCATTTTATATGGCTGCCTCGGTGGCGCTGTGGTAGCATATGCGATTGAGGCCTCGGGTTCGATTCACGGGTCGGACCAAATGTTTATGAGATCCACAAAATTTTTTTTTTTAGGTGTAGGCTGTTTTCAGTGTTAGTTTATAGGGAAACCCTAAAATTTTATAAGCACGTTATAAATAGTTATTATATTTTTTTTATTTTGTAATGCTATTCCAGACGCAATATCTGAGCTGGTAGCCATCATTTCATAATGATGAGGGCAGTAGTAGCGCATGCGACTACTTTGCTTGAGTAAGGATTCAGGTTCGATTCCCGTGTAGGACCAAATATTTGTGTGATCCGCAAATATTTATTTCGGGGTCTGGGTGTATTCTATAGGTAAGCAACAAAAAAAGTATGTTTATGTATTTATATCAGTTGTCGAATCAATAATATAAGCTCTGCTTAGTTTGGGACTGGATGATGTCGTGTGTAAGATGTTCGAAATAGTTGTTTATTTATTATTGTAATATATCATACTGCCTTGTTGGTCTTGTGGTCAGCGTATGCAACTGCTAACCAAGAGGTCTAGGGTTCGATTCCCGGGTCGGACCAAATTTTTGTATGATCTGCAAATATTTGTTTCGGAGTTTGGGTGTTTTCTATGTATAATATGTATGTATTTATAACAAAAAAGTATGTTTATGTATTATAAACTGCGAAATAAATATTTGCGGATCACACGAATATTTGGTAGATGATATTCTGTGTCATTCGTCTGAAATATTTATTTATTGTTATTTATTATAAACTAGCTTTCTGCCCGCGGCTTCGCCCGCGTGGAATTCGTTGATATCACACGACATGGTAAGGGTAGATTAAACAATCTTACCTGATTTTATGTTTGATAATAAGGAACTTCGACACAAACTTTCGTCCCCTATTTCAAACCCTTCTACCTTTATTTTCGCGATAAAAAGTACCCTATGTCCTTTCCCAAGTTCAGTTCTATCTTCATACCAAATTTCATCAAAATCGGTTCAGTGGTTTTGACGTGAAAGCGTAACAGACAGACAGACAGAGTTACTTTCGTATATGTGTGTTACCTTTAGTCGTATCTTTCAAGATGTTCAGCTGATGATGGAAAGTAATACTACTCAATGGTTTGGTCTTGGATGATTAGTATTTCACTTTTATACGTATGTATAAACCGCTAGTCGTATTTATGTTTTACTAGCTTTTGCCCATGGCTCCGCCCGCGAGTGTGTCGATTTTCGTGGTAAAAAGTAGCCATGTCCTTTCTCGGGGTCCCATATATCTCTATACTGAAATTGATCAAAATCGGTTCAGCGTTTTAGGCGTGAAAAGGTAACAGACAAACAGACAGACAGAGTTACTTTCACATTTATTTTAGTAACATTATTGCGTAAATAAGCCGTTTGCATTAAATATATTAAAAAAAAAACACAGTCCTCTGCCTCTTCAACCTGTCTATTAAACTCAAAACATAACGTAACTTAAAAAATACTGCACCGATTTTCATGATGTTTGCAGCAATGGATAGATTGGTTTTAAAGGAGGGTATAATTTGTCAAATTTTAAATGTTTTTTAAATGCCTATAAGACCATGTATCGTTAATCACACATTATTGACATAATAAAATCTTACACTGAGAGTCACTAGTGTAAGATTACGGCCAATTACGGGTGCGACCTGGATGAACGCTCTGACGTATTATAAAATATTTATTTAAATAATATTGTGTAATAAACAATTTTATTCTACATATTTCATGTAGAATAAAATTGTTTTAAATGTCTACAGTATTTATTATGATAAGGATTAATATTACATTGTTCCAAATTACTTTGAAATTATTATTCACAAATAAAATAATAAAGAAATATTAAAAAAGTATAATTAAAAAAGTATTACTGTAGGTTATTCCTAATTTATGTAACTCGTAAACTTTTGTCAATATTGGCTTTATTTATGTGTTCCTTTAAAATAATAAAATAACATTAATAAATCTTCTTTAAAAGGTAACCTTAATTATGATGAAAACCGTATTTAAATACCTTGCGTATTTAAAACGATCTGAGTTGACAGACAATGCACGCGAGCGAATTTATTTTATACTGTGTAAAATTATTTTATAATCTTTGACCATTCGATTGGTATACAGAAAGTATTATGACTTTCTGTACTGAATGAATCCTACGGGCTTTACGTTATGGCAAGATACATTGCGTGCGTTGTAAGACATTAAAATACGTTCTACAAAGGCGAACAGTTGATGGATATTTAACATAAGCAAAAAACCGAAAGTCGGTGATTACTTGCTACGGTATGTATGCGACAGTGCGCGATGCGTCTGTGTGCATGTAAAATATGTATGTGGGTGTTCAATCACAAATTCTCACGCTTGGTGTCGCGGGCCTTTAAGTTTAATGTCTGTATAAATTTAACTAACTCAAATATAAGATTTTGTCTAATTAATACCCGTATCAAGTACTCAAAGTGGATATTTGACACGTTGCAAATTAAACTTAATCCTGGAGAGAACTTAGCATGATGAAAATTAATATTAACTTCACATTTGTAAGAGTGCATGACATGTATAAAGTTACTGATAAAAGTCTAAAGGATGGTACCCGGATTGTTGATAAGCAAACTTACAATATACATAGCCACTCAAACGTCCAGCCCGCGCGACTATATTCCGGTCTAACGTCCAGCCATTCGCGGCTCTCGATTCGCGCGCAACTTGGCGGCTCCGCCAAAATAAAAACTTCATAACTACTTAACCATAAAAGCTGGATTAAAGAAAAAAATACTAAAATTCTTTTAAGAGGTTACAGATAAAACTTATCTATTTTTTTTAATAGTTACTTAACATATAGAATACGTAACACTGGGTTAAACTTATAATTCAGAAAAAAAAAGCATTATCATTTCAATCTTTCTAAAATATAGGGAAAAACAATTACATTTTTGAACAACAAATTAATATCCCAAAAACTAGACTTATTTTCCTTTCTTATGATATATAGAAGATAACATAAATCTAACTATAAGTATTTAAATAAATCGAAACGAAACACATACTCTAAACTATTTGCAACTGAAAACCTAAGGAACACGTCTATATTTTTAAGCAATCTTCAATGAATTTGGTATATTTTTAAACATTAAATGTATTATATTGTTTATTAATGAATGTAATATGATATTTTGAAAATTATTTTAATAGAAATAATGTGATTCATGTGTAAGACACAAAATTGGCCGACACCATGAGAACGTCGGCAGTATCAATAGTTTGAGGTTTAAATTGGACTACATTTATCACATATTACTGCGCTATGTAAACATTATCAGAAAGCGTAAATATTATAGTTTATTTTGATAGATAAAACTTGTAACATAAGGAAAATAAAAGTTTAGTACTTACGACATAATTACCGAAACTCGCAAACATACCTACGTAACACGAGTCATCTGAACTTAAAAAATTCTCATGTTGTAACAAAAAAGTATTACACTGCCATCTTACGTTTTTTAGTCGAATTATTTCATTAGCTGTCCAAATAATCAATCAAAAACAACCAAACAATGCTGCATTTTAAACTAGATGGAGTTAAAGACAACTAGTCGCTGTGGCAACTCTACTATCCATGGGCGTAAGACACTCCTTTTTTTTTAGACGCTCTGGTATCCATGGACGCTTGAGTGGCTAAGTGATATAGATAAATTATGAAGATCCCATCATCAGATCCCGATATTGTGACGATGGGACCACCTGTAAGCTACGCCTATTCCAATGCAAAAAGATTTTTTGAAATCGGTTCATAAACGACGAAATTATCGCTGAACATACATAAAAAAAAAATGATTCCGACGAATTGAGAACCTCCTCCTTTTTTTTGAAGTCGGTTAATAAATAAATATTTCGGACATTTTACACACAACGCCATCTAGTCCCAAACTAAGCAGAGCTTGTATTATGGGTACTAGACAACTGATATAAATAGATACACATTCTTTTTTTTTGTAAATACACATATTAAATATGTATAAAAAGCACCCAAACTCCGAAACAAATATTTGCGGATCACACAAACATTTGGTTCAAGACCCGGGAATCGAATCCGAGATATTCACGAGGGTGTGAAAATTGTTTATCTCTTTGTCGATCGAAGTCGATCGAAGATCACTGCCTCGGTGGCGCAGTGGGAGCGTAGGTGACTGCTTTGCCTGAGGTCTCGGGTTCGATTCCCGGGTTGGTACTAATGTTTGTGTGATTCGCAAACATTTGTTCCAGAGTTGGTGGTGGTTTATGTATAATATGTATTTATTTGAATCTATGGAAGCGCTCACAGCCGAGTGGCCTTAGGTGATTGGAAACAATCACCAAGGGTAAGCAACTACGGCGCGATCGGACCTAGATGGGTGACCGTTTGTGGCATTATATGTTATGAGCGTTTCCGTGATTCGGAGGTCACGTTAAGCAGTCGGTCCCGGTTGTTATCATAAGATAGCAGTCGTGAAGCTTAGTTGGAGGCCTTCGGGCGGCTTAAAAACATCCAACACCAAGATTACGTAGCCACAACGTGTCTTGCCTGTCCCCAACCCGCACTCGGCCAGCGTGGGGACGTATGGCCTTAACCCTCTCTTGAGAGGAGACCTGAGCCCAGCAGTGGGACGTTATGGGTTGTTGATGATGTATTTATTTACAAAAAAGGTACATATGTTTATGTATTTCTATCATTTGTCTAGTACATTATGTATTATAATACAAGCTACTTAGTTTGGGACTAGATGATGTGTAAGATATCCGAAATGTCTGAAAAATAATGACCTCTCCAGTCAAAGGACGTGTTTATGAGTATACGATCTCACCTTCTTAGGGCTAATCATCAACAACCCATAACGTCCCACTGCTGGGCTCAGGTCTCCTCTCAAGAGAGGGTTAAGTACATACATCCCCACCCTGGCCTAGTTAGGGCTAATAGTTCTAGAATATTAGTACCATTACCCTCCCGAGACTTGTAATACATATAGCCAACTCTAGCTATCTTATCCCGAATGATTTTGTTCTTAATTTTTTCATACTTATTTCCTCTTTGTTGTTTGAAAACTAGAGTTTTAAGTATCTTTTACAATGCCCTGAGGGAAACCGCTAAGGTAAGTTTAATTTCAATAATAAATTTTAAACCTGTAGTTTGCAAAAGACTGCATCCTATATGGCCCGACTGTCTGATATTAACACCAGACCAGGTCATATAGGAAAGTATTAAAATACTTGCAAGTGGTTATGTTGATTAAGTTATTAATACAATTCCCAAGAGGGCAGGATCATAATTATAAAAATGATAAAATTTATTACTTAAAATATTCTGTATAACCAGTTTTATTTATTTAAAAGAAAAAATGTCTCATTGAATAAGGAATACTTTCACTCTTAAAGTAATTCCATTATCAGGCCACTTAAATTACGTTCCGAAGAATCGACACAGTTCAATAAGATGATCCTTTCAGTACAAAAACTTCAACATTATTAAATCTTTCTAATTTCGAGAAACATTTGGAAATAAACAAATTTTCTTAATTAATGTTATAAAATATTAAAGAGGAGAAGTCTACGTAACTTTAATTTGCTAATAAATTATTTAACTCGGATGGCACGACTAAGTATTTAAGAAAATTCAAACTCCCTCAACGAAGTATGGCTTTTGATTTATGAAATTCTCAATAATGAGCCAATTGGAAGGGCTGAATTACTGAATCGTTATATTTAGAGCAATTAGTTGTCTGTTTTGTTTGTTATTGCTAAGTCTTTTGACGAGGGTTGATTAAGTTTATAAAGGTTGTGCAGTCATTTTACAAATCGGTGAATACTGTAATATATATAATATATATTATGTGTAGAGAGACGGTAGTATCGTGTAATAGTGTTCCTCCACCCACTATACTTTCTGCCGTTTGAATCCTTTAATAAACGCGAAAGTTTGTGAGTATACATATATGTATGTATGTAAACTCTTTTGCAAAAAAAACGGGCACTTAAGAAAAGAACTATTTTATAGTTACTATTTGTTTGTTTGACAATTTTAGGTACTGTTATCTTCAGAATTTTATAAATTAATTAGGAAGGAATAGTTTTCATCAGTTTTATCATAACATTTTGATTAAATTATTGAGAAATATTTTTTAAGCTCAAAACACTATTAATGTACCTGCTCGCTAAATAAAAATGAAACGCGTTAATTTCTTTGTTTTATTGAATACATTAAAAGTAGATAAAAGTTTAGTATTGAGTGTGACCCCCTCTTGCTGAAATCACGGCTTGCATTCGTCTGGGCATGCTAGCGAGTATATCTTTTATGGTTTCTTGGGGAATACGTTCCCACTCCGCGGTGATCACATTCTTTAGCTCTCTGATGGTCTTAGGAGCCGGCTGCACTGATCTCACTCGTCGCTTCAGAACGTCCCAGACATGCTCTATGGGATTGAGGTCCGAAATTCTAGCTGGCCAGTCTAAACGACGAATTCCGACTTCTAGCATATACGCTTCCACATCGCCAGATCGGTGGGCGCGAGCGTTGTCGTCCATAAAAATTGAGTTTTCGCCAAGAGCGGTTAAAGCGGGTTGTGCATAAGGAATTAGAACTTCCGTTATGTATCGGTGTCCAGTTAGTGTACCGTTTTCGATGAAGACTAACTCCGTACGATCCATAGAATTTATTCCTGCCCAAAACATAACAGAGCCCCCTCCATAAGGTGTGATTTCTTCAAAACATGCCTCTGCAAAGCGTTCTCCTCGTCTACGTAGAACTCGCCGACGTCTGTCTTCACCATTCAGAGATATTCTGGCTTCATCGGAGAACAATACCCTATCAAAGTCTTCATGAGTCTATGACTCACAATTTCGAGCGAAGCTAAGCTTGGCAACTCGATGTTCACGGAGTTATTTAGGGCCTCGTGCCGTGCGATGACTGTATATATTAGCAGCGAGAAGCCTCCTCCTGACCGTCCATAGACTAATTTGCACATTTTGTGCCTTTTAAATGTCAAGGACATCAGATAATTTAATAAAAATTGACAAAAAGTTAGTTAGAGTCGATATTAACTATAGGGAAAAATGTAGTTAAAAGTTGTTTTCTTTGAAAACCAGGCTCAGTCAAAAATTTGAATTTGGAAGGTACTCTCATAAACATTATGGTACTTTTATAACTGGCCAGTAACATGTTAAAATGATTAAAACCTTTTTGGTATTTTTTTTTTTCATCCAGGAAGAAAATCAAAACCGCCCGTTTTTTTTGCAAATGAGTGTATTTTGTGTTATCCACAAATATTTATTTCGGAGTTTGGGTGTTTTCTATGTATAATATGTATATATGCATACTCTCCGAAATGTAAATGCTTAGCTTGGAACTAGATGGCGTTGTGTGTAAAATGTAAGAAATATTTATTTTAATTATTTAATTTGGGCAAGCAAATCTACTGGTACCTAAGTAAATGATAAAAGCATATATTCTAATAAAGTAAACATAGCTCAAAAATACAATAGGTTACGTACACTTATATACATAACCGCAAAATTAATTTCCTAAGTTGGTCTCCAAGAAATTACAAGCGTGCTATTTTCTCCAAAACATTGTCCAACTGCTTATAAGTTCGCTTGCTCAGCTCTAGAGCATGTTTTACCGAGGTGTTAGTTCTTGTCTAATTGACGTCTTTCCAAGAAGAGATGGTTGCACAGGTTAATGCATATGAAGTTTGGGGCTGAGCAAATGTGTAAGCACCATCTTGTAGTAACTGTGCATAACTTTATGCACTGAATCTTCTACATAGTACAGACGTGAAAATTCTTATAGAAATATGTACTGAATTGAATGCAATCAACTATTGATACATAATGTTAGTTAGTATATGTATTGGCAATTTCGAACTCATTAATAACATTTAAATATAAATAATTTGGTAATCTTACCCACAACCCCATCTAATCCCAATCTAAGCAGAGCTTGTATTATGGCTACTAGACAACTGTTCGTACTTTTTTTGTAATTAGATACAAATTATATATTACATGAAAAGAATCCAAACTCAGAAACAAATATTTGCGGATCACATAAATATTTGAACCGTCCCGGGAATCGAACCCGAGCAGTCGCAATACGCTGCCACTGCGCTATCGATCTACTAAATATCAGAATAACACATAGGCTACTTTTTACTGCAATAATCGAGATTCATGCAGGCGGACCCGCGGGGGAAAACTAGTATACACATATGTATAGGTTTGTATTTAGTGTTTTCCATTTTAGTGGTACATAAAGTACAGCTTCCAGTCTTGATCCGAACCAAGTAATCGTTTATTCGAGGGCATGAAATGGGAACAGATTTAAGTATTGCATAAAAGGACGTTAGTTTTCACTAACTTCCTTTAAATTTAAGGTGATACTTAGAGAGATTACTAACCAACCTTTAGGGAACACCTAAGTGCTTAGATTTCTCTTAAATTTTACCTACCTATGTTAGAGCAAAATTGGAAAGGTGGAAAATGTCATTAGTTGCTCACTCCAAGTTATAACTAAGTCCTGCAATTATTGAAGAAATAATATAATACATATATTTGCAAAACATTTCAGTTGTATGTCTGCAGCCTTACAAAATATATAAAAATATATATTACTCTCTAAATGTAGTTATATCGCTTATAACTATATTTGTTTGATAAGATTTCTATTACATTCACAGATATATCATCATCATCAACAGCCTTTAACTGTCCACTGTTGGACATAGGCCTCTCGTTAGAAAGGAGGTTTTGGCCTACTATACCACGCTGGCCCGACGGGTTGGTAAAGAGTTTGTTTCAAGTTTTCCTTCTATAGGCAGTGATGTTAGCTGCTTATTTTGTTCCTTTAGTCGCCTCTTACAATACCCATGCAATGAATAGGGGTGGTGACACTTTGTATTCTTAATCCGTCACCACACGGACATCACAGATATATAAAAGCATATTATTATTGTTTATATTTAAAACATAATTGTGACACAATAAATATCAAATGTGTGTAAATAATCTACAGTAATTAGTATTGTGTTAGGTATTTATTATTGTTGGCGAGACACAGCGGGCGTTATGGTACGATAAAATTAATGCTGCTTAGCTTGCCGGTGAAACACTGAAAGGCAAAATTAATAGTGTGTAATAAAACATATGGTTTGTATGAATCTGACACTAATGAAATATACCTAATATTTTAGAAAAGCTGGCCGTTTACGTTACCTGATTAGCAATTTAATTTCAGTTCTAACATTTTTAGTTAGACTGTGTGTGTCAAGTTTTCTTCTGTTTGCAATGCTGATGTCCTGTAGTTAGCAAACTATACATAAATATATAAATAATCAATATTACTCTTTTAGTCTTCAAGTCATCATCATTAAGCTTGAAGACTAGACTAAAGACTTCAAACTGCAGAGAAACAAGTTGTATTAAAAGCATTAATATTATATGAATGTGTCCGTGTGGTAAGGGATTAAGAATACAGATTATCACCACTCCTATTCATCTCGCGGGTGTCGTAAAAGGCGACTAAGGGATAAACTACGCAAGACAACATCACTGCAAAGAGAAGGAAAACTTGAAACCAACCCTTTTTTTTTTTTTTCTTTTAACGTGTGGAAATCCCCGCGGACCGTCACCCCGTCGGGGGTTACGGCGGGGTGGTGTGTCGGACTCGAACCGACTAAAACCACACGGTGTGACCCTCTCTGTGCCTTTGTATTGGAAGGAGTCCAGGGAGGGGATTTCCTTCTGGACTCCAACCGGCGCCTGCCCGCACTGTTGCGGGCACCATCTCAAAATTTACTCTCTAATTAGGCAACGTCCGGTCACACGCGGACGTCGCCCCCTCGCGGTTGTCCTCTACTGCGGACGGACGGGAAACCCGTCCCGCCCATCCGCGGCCACTCTCAGGGCGGCATGAGACGCAGGTATGCGCGCCTCCGCCGCCCGGGGCGCCGGCGGCGTATCGGGTCCGATTGGATGGCATCCTCCCGGGCCTTCTCCGCCAAGATTACATCCTCGCAGAAGGTTGCGACCGCGGTAAAACAACTGTCGCTGCCGGCCATCGATCTTATGACGGCCGGCAGCGAGAGATCCCCTCCGATGACTGCAGTGAGAACCCGGCGCTGCGCCGCCGGGGCAGACCGCCAGCGTATGCTGGGCCGTGTCCTCACTACAGTCGCAGTGGTGGCAGGCGGGACTCGGTTCCCTCCTAGCGACCGAGTGCAGGTACTTTCCGAAGCAACCGTGACCGGAAAGTACCTGCGTCAGCCGGAAGGAAAGGGTCACTCCTCGATGACCGGCTGAAGAGCCTCCACGGCGGCGAAGCCAGCGCGTGGGGTCTCCAACCGGAACGACCATTTTAGCATGGTGGCTCAGCGAGCGGCTTCGCGCCACTCGCGCACGTCCTCGGGCGGAGGGTGAAATCCGCTCTCCGCCCGGAAGTCAGCCACTCGCCGATAAACTTCGGCGAGCACTTCCGCCTCCAAATCCCACGGGGGTGTTCCGGCCAAGGCGCACGCCGCCTCGGTAGATACGGTGCGGTATCCGCGTATGGCTCTGACCGCCAATACCCTCTGGGGGCGCCAGAGGCAGGAGGCAGGAGGCCAGAGGAGGCCCTATTCTGGGCGGACAGAGCCGCCGCCCACACCGGTGCACCATAAAGTGCCATTGACCGGACAACCCCCGTGTACAGCTGCCTAGTGGGGACACTGGCCCCGCCCAAATTGGGCAGAAGTCGCCCTAGGGCGGAGGCAGTGCCCACCAGCTTAGGGCCAAGCTGTCGGAAGTGCTCGTCGAAGAGCCTACCTACCGTCGAGGACCAGACCCAAGTACCCCATCTGGGCCCGGACCGGTACGAGGACCGAGTTGACCTCGATCGAGGCGCCGGCGGGCGGACCGCGACGGGGCCCATGAAATAATAGGGCCTCCGTCTTGTCCAGGGCCACCTGCAGACCCAGCGCCTCGATGCGCCCGACCACCCGGGAGACTCCTGTGGTGGCCAGGCGCGCCGCCTCCTCAAAGTTTGTCCCCCGGGCCGTGACTAGGGTGTCGTCTGCGTAACAGATTACACACAGCCCGGGGGGGAGACGCCCTCGTAGGGCCCAGTCGTATCCCATGTTCCACAGGAGTGGTCCTAGGACAGACCCCTGTGGAACACCGCACGACATGGCCCTGCGTCTCAAGGCGCCATCTCGGTCCTCGTACTCGACGGTACGCTCCTCTAAATAGTCTGCCACCAGCCGCCTCAGGTACCCTGGCACTCCGTGGTATTGGAGTGCGGCCCTGATGCAGCCGAATGGCAGACTATTGAAGGCGTTGGCGATGTCCAATGACACCGCCAACACCACTTCGCCGCCTCTCACCGCCTCTTCGGTCACGGCCCTCAGGCGCAGGATCGCGTCGACCGTCGAACGCCCTTCTCGGAAACCGAATTGGGCGTCCGACAGGTCGGGACCCACCTCGCAGAGGTGCCGGACGATGCGGGCAGAGAGGACCCTCTCGAATAATTTACCCGCCTCGTCCAGCAACACGATGGGCCTGTAGGCCGCGACCGAATCGGCAGGCCGTCCATGCTTCTGGATCAGTACCAGCTTCCCGCACTTCCAACGCTCAGGGAAGCGTCCGGACGCCAGGCTAGCGTCCAACACTCCCCTGAGGTGGTCCGACATGTAGTCAAGGGCACGGGCCATCACTCGGGCTGGAACCCCGTCCGGCCCGGGGGCGGTGTTCTTGGATCGAATCCGCAGAACAGCCGCCCCTACCTCAGATTCCCTGACAGGCGGAACATCACCCACGCTGCCCCGACGACGACCACGACGGGCCATCGACGGGGGTGTGTGTTCCGCCCGCTGCGGGAATAGGCCCTCGACCACTTCCTGCAGGAAGCTGGGCTGGAGAGTCTCCGTAAGGGGGGGGCCCTGTGTGCGGAGCTTTTGACGCACCGCACGTTAGGGCCGACCCCAGGGGTCACGCTCCAGACTCTCCAGCATCTCCACTCGACTTGCGTCTTTGGCGCGGCAGATAGCCAGCCTCAGAGTTTCCCGAGCTGCTCGGTACTCCTCGTGAAGCCGGTCCACCTCCTCACCGCCTCCGCGGTGACGTCGCCGACTCCGGGTGTGGGACCTCCGGGCACGTACGCAGGCCGCACGGAGGTCCGCCAAGTCCTGGGACCACCAGTAGACCTCCTTCCGAGGAGGCCGACGGCCACGAACGCGGGGCATGGCCGCATCGCAGATGAGCGTTAACGCATCGGCGAAGCGACCAGCCTCCACGTCGACCTCCTCGGTCGGGGCCTGCGGAGACAGCCAAGAGCAAACAATGGCCGCCTCCTCTAGTATACCAACCCGTCTGGCCAGCGTGGTATAGTAGGCCAAACCTCCTTTCTAAGGAGAGGCCTATATGTCCTGCAGTGGACTGTTAAAAGCTGTTGATGATGATGAGTCTTAAAGTCATCATCATCAAGCTTGAAGACTAGACTAAATACTTCACTGCGAAGA
Source organism: Phragmatobia fuliginosa (assembly GCA_932526445.1). Taxonomy (NCBI): domain Eukaryota; kingdom Metazoa; phylum Arthropoda; class Insecta; order Lepidoptera; family Erebidae; genus Phragmatobia; species Phragmatobia fuliginosa. The sequence continues at coordinate 21,985,113 of OW052063.1, read as the reverse complement.
AACATATTGTATTAAAAAAAATGATAATATCTCTAGATACACATTAAGCAATCTGATTCTAAACTAAGCAGTATCTATATGCTATCTTAAGTAATCAGTAATCAGATAATCATGCGCTCATAGCCGAATGGTCTTAGGTGATTGAAAACAATCACCAAGGGTCAGCAACGACGGCGCGGTCAGTACCTAGATGGGTGACCGATATGCTATGAGCGTTTCTGGGATTCGCAGGTCACTTTAAGCAGTCGCGGTAACCATAAGATAGGACGCCATTGGACAGCTTAAAAACATACAACAGTTAGATTTACGTAGCCACAACGTGTCTTGCCAGACTAACCCGCACTCGGCCAGCGTGGGTACGTATGACCTTAACCCTCTCCCGACCCGAGCCCAGCAGTTGTTGTTGATAATGTGGACAAATTTCACTTAGACGTCTCAGACACAGATCGATTGTGATCGTTCTTATCAAACAATAACTGGTCTTGGGTGGGAATTAAACTCACGACCTTCGATTTAGCAATCACTGTTATGAACTAATAGAACTACAATAAAGCACAATAAGGGTAAATTACTCCTTTGCTAGATCCAATCTAAGCCACGTATAATATAATAAGAGACCTTCTAATACCAATAACCACATGTCACGTTCAAAATCAAATGATAATCAATTTGCCAGATACACGCACAAAATTTATACGTACTCCATACAATTTTCAGGCAACCCTTAGCCGCCGCCGACGGCAAAATGGCTAAACTATTCTATGCATTTGTGATTGATCCGATAACCGGGACCCTTCGTGTGTTATTTAACGGCAATTGGGAATGATTGGTGCGATCCCCCGGGAAACCGTATGATTGATAGCCTCCAGGTTTTTACCTGTATCTCACAGAACTGTGATTAGGTTTGCCGTTGTGTTTGTTTTGTCATTCATTGCGAATGGAGCATAAATAACCCGTGTCATGTTGTATTTGCCGGGGTCAATAGATTCAAATACAAAATGGACTTAATGTTGTTACCCCGCGTAAACACTGGCTTTCATTAAAGCCAGTACGAATATTTGAATCCATATATTTGTTAATTGTGTCTATTTGTATTGTCATACCAAAATAATTTATAATATGTTATTAATACGATGTGTGTATTTGTTTGTCTAAATGTATTAAATTTTTATTGTATACGATAATATTTTGCATACAAGAGACAGCTGGGTAAAAAAACAAAGCAGTTCTCGAAAGAAAGTAGACTTATTAATGACTTGAAAAGTTACATTTGAGCCTACCTAAGTGACCCTACTCTGCCTGATTGAAAGTAGAATCCAGGAGTACGGGCCATCATCCTCATTGTGAGAGTAGGCAATACAGCATGGTAATCCATACCATGGCGGCCTGGTCAGATGTTTCTGCATCATTCTCCCGGCTTCCAGTGGCCGGCAGAATGGTTAAGAATGATTGGGATGCCGGTCTCACACTCACCAACGAAATACGACAGCAAGAATGTCATTATAAGAATTGGGGTAGTGCATATTCTCGATGGATGTCCGTTAGGAGGACGTCTAGTCGTCTACTAGGCTATGCTATACTGTTATGAATGCAACTTAACTCTGAGACAAATATTTTCAAATTAACAAATGTTTGGTCCGACCCGGAAATTGAACCCAAGATCTCAAGTACAGAGCTAACATACGCTACAATGAATCAAGTTTTTCTCATTCTCATAATAAAACTATTTATTTTGATAGAACTAAATACAATTTACTAACTACTAAAAATAAACAACCGTTTAGTATTTAAACATAATTAACTTTACGACAATTCAGCTAAGATGATGTCAAAAGAAAAGTGTCAAGTACACGTCGATTAAATCCGCGCATAACATAACAAAATTGACTCTTTAATAACGGCACTGCTCTACGTAAGTAATTACCAACGCTGCTGAATGAAATTTCGTATGCTAATTGACTAAATACAATTATAGGAGCGAACTTAAGACTGCGAGAACCTCCGCGTTACATTGATGTCAACAAATTTTGAATAACCTGGAAGTGACAATGTAATTCAATGGTTTTCGAATGATATATAACAGTAACGAATATCAAATGCTGTCTTCTAGGACCTTGCTTCCATGCAAAAGATTTGATTTGATGTAAATTCTTTTAAAAAACCTTGATATAAATAAGAAAATGAATGAAGGGTTTGTATTTTTTGTATTCATCTCAATGCAAATTTACAAAAAGATGAGCGTCAGTAATTTTTTTCTATCACAAAACAGTTACCATAATCATCGTCATTATGTCACATGAAGTGAAAGCTTTCCAAAGAATGGTGGATGGCTCACTGTTGCTAAAGACACTTTCCGATTGCATCAGCCAGAAGCAGGGCTCATTGTTAATATAACAGATTGCCATGTAGCAGAAGAGAGAAAAAAAACAAAAATCATCGTCATCTTCATCAACCCATCGCAGTCCACTGCTGCACATAGGTCTCTCCAATTGCACGCCACTTAGTTCGATCTTCGGCAGACAAAATTTCTAGACAAATTCTACGAATATTAGGAGAGGTTCTTAAGATAAATTTCACCGAGACACAGAACAAATAATCGTTCAACACACACTTATACACAACCGTGGGTGTATTTTTTTTTCTACATCCGCACACGGATTAAATTGTGCCCAGTAGTCGTAACTTGTACGTAGTTTTCTTATCACTACTATAGGGTATCACTACTTAGAAAAAGTTTTCTGATTATTTAATTTAGTAGATATCTATGTAAGTATGTCGAAACAGCTCAACGGATTTCGACATATATGGTGTCGTTGAATTCGTTGGAATTGTAGTAGTGGAAAGTGTAATTGGAAAAAAACATGCATTTGATTTTCTTCTTACCTTAGTAATACGTGTATCAAATTAAACATTATTAAAATATCATATCAACAATATTTAGAATCATATTTATATTACTCTTTTACTTAAACTGACAAAAGTATCGTTTCATAGAAAGATTGTATTCGAGTCAGAATTGACGTTGCCTGTACTTAGATAGAAAATTAAACGATATATACACTGTATTATATAATTATATAATAAAGAGTTGCAACGCCTACAACATTGAACACAAGAACTTGTCGGTTAATACTGTAGACTGAAAAGTGAGAAATAAAACAATTACTTTATAAATAGTGTAGGGGAAAAAAATCACACGTATCACTCCACCTTTAGAGATCAACTTGAATAACTTAGTAAATAATATAATAATTTACATATAATATATAATTTAAATATATAGTATATAATTTAAATAATATATACTTGTCGCATCTAGCAACTAAAGTCAATGTTCGTTGTTAATTAAATATCAAGTTTTAGGTACGGAGCAGGTGCCGGGAGCGAGTCGCGATAACGTGTGGGTCGCTCCATCCGAGACATGGTTTTTGAGGTAAGCCTTATTTACGAAGCGACTTCACTTTTTAGTACCACTTGGCTGGATCACTTTAATTTATTGCATGTAAAGTTAAGGATTTAAGTTTGTAAAGTTAGCTTTAGTGCCTGTTTTTATGATTTCATTTTCATGGTTTTCGTTTAATTATCTACTGTTCTTGAGAAAAGTTTGATTATTATGGGGGTCATTTTGGACTACCTGGTTGGTCTAGTGGTTAGCGTATGCGACTGCTGATCAAGAGGTCTCGGGTTCGATTCCCGGGTCGGACCAAATGTTTGTTTGATCTGCAAATATTGGTTTCGAAGTTTGAGTGTTTCCTATGTATATAATATGTATGTTTTTACAAAAAAATATATATTATGTATTTATATCAGTTGTCTAGTACCCATAGTAAAGCTCTGCTTATTTTGAGACTAGATGATGTTGTGTGTCAGATGTCTGAAATATTGTTTTTTTTTTTCGCATAATAATAGCCGTTGGCTTTGTTACTGTGTTTAATGATTGAAAATGTTAGGTATATATTTTGGCGAAACTGAATTATCTACAGACCTGAATAGTTCGCTACTCTAATTGGAAATACTATCGTAACTAAGTTATGCATAGTTGAAAGTTCGTTATGAATAACATCAAGACAGGTAAAAAAGTACTTAGTAAACTATCAAAATAACAGCGGCTCCTATAACTAAAGCAAAATTAACTGCACAGATAATGGTTTAAGCGGTCACCATGCCGTTTTCTACTACGTTGAGCGTTATAGGTTCAAACCCCTATATGGAGCAACATTTTGTATGATCCGTAAATTGTTGTTCTGAGTCTGGAAGTTCTTTGTATCCCTTTTTCATTTGTTTGTGAAGTGTACTGCGACACAGATTGTTCTTAATGCGGGAGTTGACTTTTTAAAAAAAAAGTGAACTCGTTCGCCCGCCAATTTAAGTTCAATATTGGTAAAGTAGAGTATTAGTAGTAGTATTTCTCTGCAATTTACACGACACTGTCGATTTTTTTTATTCTGACTGTGGTTTGAATTTTCTTTCTAGATATAGTTTTTGTTTGAACATTGTGTATGCACTTACATCTTTATTACCTACAAATAGCCATAGAAGAAATAATGACTAAAAAGATCCGTTTGTCTGAAAATCTCTTACTTTTTTTAAATAACATGGGTTTGTCAGCATTTCCTTCTTCTTTCAATTTGGCCTCCTAAAGTCAAGATAATTGTAAATCGTTATACTTAAATGTGAAATTAAGTACCCTTTTCTTAATGAATTATATCAATTTATAAAACTAAATATGGGCTACCAAATGAGGTCATTAGACTATCACAAATAAAAGTGTTTCAAATTTCATTAATATTTTACAAATTCTGATCGATAAACTCCACACATTCTCGTTCAATATTTCACGCAAATAAATTTGAATCACAAGCCTTACACTTGTTAGCATAAATATTTGATAGAGTTAAATAAAATTAAGAAAGGAATATTCGTTGAGAATTCTATCAGACGATTGCTATTCGGGCCGGGTTGTGTTCAGTATGTACTAATCGTAAATAAATCTTGAGAGAGTGGTGAGGCAGTAAATTGAACACGTGACTCGGTCGGTTAAGGCAACTTGTGCATTGTACGATTATAGATACTACTAGCTGCGCCCCGCGGTGTTAATCGCGTGTATCATTATGGTTGCTATGCAAGTGTGTTATGCATAGCAACCTGTGAAGTTTTGACAGGAGATAAATAGTGATGCATTTACATCTACAATTTATGTATTTTTATAATCACCTAGTTTTCGCCCGTGTATACCGATTATTTTAGTGTTATTCTGATATTTAAGCTATATTACTGTGAAGTTTCATCCAAATCCATTCCGTAGATTTTGCGTGAAAGAGGAACAAACATACATACTTACAAAGTTTCCCGTTTATAGTATTAGTAGGATTGACGCAGCACGAACGGGCCGGTTTGACCGGGATGGTACTACACACACATAGAAGACCAACCTAAAATGACAGTCGTATTTAGTTGGTGAGTGTGAGACTGAAGGCCAAATGATGCAGAAGAATCTCATTAGGCCGTCATAGTGTGGGTGACCCATACTTTTGGATTTTACTCATGCTTTCTATCAGGCAAAGTAGTCTTTATGGTAGAAAAATATACGTACATAAAATCACTATATATGTACGTACATAAAACTCGATACGTACATAGATATGCTCGTTTAAGCATGTCTTTTATTAAATAATAAAGGTGTTACTTTTCAAGGACACCTACCTGTATCAACTCAACAAAAGCCATATTTCTAAAAGTGAAATGTCTCGGCAATTGTACAGTAACCGTCGTCTTGTACTAAACTACAGTAGTGGCCACAATCTTTAATAACTATAATGTTGCTTATTTATATTTAAAAAATAAGTAGGTATTCTTTATTATAACTCATGTTGTACTTAATACTAGTATATATTATACATCATTAAGTACAATATAAATTAATCGAACACATTTTTGAAAAAACTCAAGGTAGGCTCAATGTATGTACAATATAATACCCTACAGGTAAATAAGCTTTATTATTTTATTACTTCTACTTTCGCGTCTTATTACAAGTGAACTGAAATCCTTACGATAAATAAGTATCTTTAAACAAAAGCTAAGACAAATCTAGAATATGCGCACACCTTAATCTTAAACGTAAATAATCAGGTGAATAGTTAAGGGTTTTATGCTTTTACAGAAAGGCATAAATGAACCTTTATCTACGTGGACCTAAAACTTTACGTACAAAGCATTTTGTGAGAAACATGATAAAAATAACGTAAAAAGTACGTTGTCGATAAAATTGCAAGTTTACGTGGAATTACTTCGATTGTGAACTTTTTGCAGATGGTTAGAAGGAGAAGGAAGATTTTGGAACCAATTAACGATTTGGTGGGTTTCCATTACATAGAAGTGATGATGATGCAAAATTTCTTCGGTGTAGATGACCTGGATATGGAAATGCTTATTGAAGTATAAATAAATAAATATTTCGGACATATTTTTTTTATATTTAAGGCTGCCAAAGTGACTCTACTCTGCCTGATGGAAAGCATGAGTAGAATCCAGGAGTAGGGGTCACCATGCTTATTGTGAGGGTAGGCAATGTAGCATGGTGACCCTTACCATGGCAGCCTGGTTAGATTATTCTGCACCATTCTCCCGGCCACACAACGTCATCGACTCCCAAACTAAGCAAATCTGAAGCTGAAGCAAAGTGACATAAATACATAAACATACTTTTTTTTTGGAAATATATTATATTATTCATAGAAAACACCCAGACTCCGAAACAAATGAATGTATGAACAAATATTTGATTTGACCCGGTAATCGAACCCGAAACCTCTTGATCAGCAGCCGCATTCCTAGTCAAATTTGTAGCGTTTCTAGGCACAACTTTTTTTGGTCTGGTACTTTATGTTTGTTTATTAATCGTAGTTTAGCTCAGGCTAAACTGAACTATTTCTGCTAAACTGATTTTAATAAATGAAGTGTCAATAAAGTTGTAATATATGACCCGAGTGTCATAAAATGCCATACATTTTATAAAGAGTTTTTACTTAGTTGTGTTATAGTTTTTTAAACGTTTACTTGTTCTTTTAAAGTAAATTATTTATGAAGGACCTTATTTCATTACTGCTTCAATATTTTAGCTAAACGACTTCCTCATCTTAAATTCAAAGTTACTGAAACAGGTAAAAATATGTACATGTAAGTGTGACTAAAAGTTTCTTACTTAACAAATTTATACAATGTATAAAATGTCAACTAAAACCGACACACTCTACTCAAAATACAAAGCACAAATATCAATTTCTCACAATAGCAATAGACATCAAATCACCTTTTTATATGACTCCCGTCCGCAGTAATATTGCTGCTTCCTTTCTATACATCTTTTATGGCAGTCACGTAGCAACGGCCAAGAGCCATGATGACTTCAGGGTGCTATAATCGACGGACAAAACAGGCGAAATAAATTAGTTTGTTGTAAGAAGTTTTGTATGAAATAACTGAGCAATGAAATATTATATGAATCATTATTGTTATGTATGTGTGGCAGAAAACCTTTAGTGAAATGTTATGTGTTTTCTTTCTTTAGTAGTTCTTTTGTGATTATGGAAATAAATATAAAAAATATACATCTATTTAATAATTAATATTAAATATTTCGGACATCTTACACACAACGTCATCTAGTCCCAAGCTAAGCAGAGCTGGTATTATGGGTACTAGATAACTGATATAAATATAAACATACGTTTGTTTCTTTTTTTGGTAAACTAATAACACCTAGACTTCGAAACAAATATTTGCGGATCACACAAACATCTGGACTGACCAAGGAATGGAAACCGAGACCTCTTGATCAGCAGCCGCAAACTTTAACCACTAGATCAACAAGGCAGTCTTAGTCAACCTATAATAAGCTAGGTATATTTATTTTAGGAAGTCATCAGGAAAATAAATACACGAAACACTTTTAGAGTTGGGTTAGTATCGAGAGGTATAAAGAGAAGCGCTTAAAGGGCACACCGTGTGGTTTTTAGTCGGTTCGAGTCCGACTCACCGCCTCGTCGAAGAGAACCCCGGCGGGGTGACGGTCCATGATGAGTTTCCACACGATGAAAAAAAAAGTATCCAGAGGTATCATTGATTATAATAATATGTAATGTATTGGGAAATAAATGTTTATTTTTATTTGCAGTATGTGTTCTATATTTCAAGTCTCAGCTTCGTCTAGGATCAGACAGTGAAGTGTTAGATGTGTAACTATATCAATGTTAGTAATATTTATTGGAATATTAATTTCAATTTCATGTAATAAGTAATAACCGACGACATGTTTGCTATTATTTTGTCCATAGATTTTATAAATACAGTCAAACGACTTGTGAAATATCATCCTTCTGGCAAATGCCTCGATTAGAGTTTACAACTATGATCGTTATTAGTACTTAAAATGTATATTTTTAGGGTTCCGTAGCCAAATGGCAAAAAACGGAACCCTTATAGATTCTAACTTTTAAACTTTCGCGTTCCATGATAATTAATATTATTTTTACGGGAATTAACGCGATCACTTTTTTAGGGTATTACATACCTCTGATTTGCCTGACGTTTCGACCGTGACGGTACATGGCGACACAAAAACAACAATATCGAAAATGTGCGGGTAGATGAAGAACCTTCTACTTCACGGATTCGACGACGGAGGGCGTGCGCCGATGAGCCAGTCAACCTTATAGATTCGTCAAGTCTGTCTGTCTGTCTGTCTGTCCGTCCGTATGTCACAGCCAATTATTTCCAAAACTATAAGAGCTATACTGTTGAAATTTGGTCAGTCGATGTATTCTGTGAATCGCATTAAGATTTTTACATAAAAATAGAAAATAAACAATAAATTTTGGGGATCCCCATACTTGGAACTGAAACTCAAGATTTTTTTTTTCATCAAACCTATACGTGTGGGATATCTACGGATAGGTCTTCAAAAATGATGTTGAGGTTTCTAATGTCATTTTTTTCTAAACTGAATAGTTTGCGCGAGAGACACTTCCAAAGTGGAAAAATGTGTGTCCCCCCCCTCTAACTTCTAAAATAAGAGAGTGATAAAACTAAAAAAAATATACATGGTAATATGTAAACTACCAACGAAAATTGGTTTGAACGAGATCTAGTGAGTAGTTTTTTTTTTTAATACGTCATAAATCGTAACACGCAATATACCTTTCATCCAATCAATACACTAGTATAAAAACATCAATGAAAGTTACAACGAACTACAAGAACTTTTATATGATGTTACTTGCTGGTACGGAACCCTTCATGGGCGACTCCGACGCGCACTTGGCCGCTTTTTTTTATTTAGTTATGGACTGTAGTGTATGTGTCACTAAATTATTCATTCACTCGTTTACTGTAATTGAATGAGGTTGTTCACTATGAATGAATGAGAAGGAAGCATTATGTCATCTCCAGAGTACGTGCGGTCGTGACACAGTTCAGTCGACTGTTAGCGACAATAGCGAGTGGGCGCGTGCATCTGTGAGCCCACAATATAGACGGATATACTACATGGACAAAGCGTAACAGTACGTTATTCTTTTACTGATCACAACAATTCGCTTAAACCTGTAGGTTTTTATTCGAGAGTGGTTCGCTTACTCAGCATACTAACTATTATTAGCAGCAACATCACAATCTATTCCAGGATATGCCGTACTACGGTACTCTACCTTTGTCAAGAAATAAATTGTAATATTTTTCAGGTGAGTTTGGCCTACGATGTATGCACAAGCAATCTCATCCGACAGCTCGTTATGAATTTTGGGCAGGATATATTTGCACATTCTAGTGCCATATATGTTGCTATAATGAGATAATATATAACGCTTTAAGTTTGACAGTTACCTTATCACTGGTATTTAGATATTTGTACAATTCATTAATTCAGTCCGTGTGGTGACGGATTAAGAATACAGTGTCACCACCCCTATTCATCCGCGCGAGTGTCGTAAAAGGCGACTAAGGGATAAACTACGCAAGACAACATCAATGCAAAGAGAAGGAAAACTTGAAACCAACCCGTCTGGCCATTGTGATATAGTAGGCCAAAACCTCCTTTTCTAGGAGAGGCCTATGTCCAGCAGTGGACTGTTAAAGGCTGTTGATGATGATGATGATTCATTCAAAGTCAATTTAAATTCATATATTTTCTAAAAATAAAACCATAGACTTTATTTACAAAGTTTCTTCTGCTATTTCATCAAGCAATAAATTCGTAGAACAGTACCTTTTAGCTAAAACTCTTGTTTGTAAAGAACAACAGGTTTTATGAACCTCTTAATAGTTTGAGTGCTTTACTGCTATTTAGGGGAGGTTTTATTGTAGAGGGCGATTGTAACACCATTAAATGTTTGGTCGATAAATCACTAAAATTCTTGGAAGTCGTAATTTGACATTTACCTTCAATAAACGTACGAACTTAACTTGACTTTGACCTTTGAGAAGATCTTGTAAGAAAAATACTAGGAAAAGCGGATATACATTGCAATTTTAAAAGGGTTAGCAAGAGAGTCGGTAAGATTTTGCAGGATAGTCTAATACTGCTTCTTGCTAAATATACTGAATCAAACACATCATTTCATCATTTCAGGTAGTAGAGCCACGCTGATTACAGCACGACTGGGCAGGCTCGACCGGGGCAGTACTACCCTCTCTCTCACAGAAGACCATCCTAAAGTGACAGTATTGTCACCTTTCGTTGGCGAGTGAGAGACCGGACGCCCGTTATTGCAGAGGTGACAATTATCGCGGTATGTGTATTGTGAGGGTGGCGTGGATCGCTCCGTCGGTCAGGGAGACCCGTAGAAACGGTGGTACCGCTGGCCGCACGCGGCGAAGAGAGGGGCCCAGCTGCGGCTAACCACCCAGGGAGGCTGCCTCGTCAGGTAGCGCATAATCTCGGAGCGGCTCGTCGTGCCGGTTGGTAGCCGGACGTCGGGACCCGGCCACCACTTCAGGGAGGGTACGGGGGCCCTTCCGTCCGACGGTTCGGTTACCGCCTTCCTCTATCGTCACACAATGATACAGCCTCCAGAGTCTCGTACTTCATACAAATAATTTGCGTTGCAAACGTGATTATCAATAATGTAACTGTATTTGTATAAAGGTACCAAAACAAAATGTATTTTAAAAATAATCTCGAAATTTACGACACGTCTATTATTTTTTCATACCTACCGCCAAAAAAAAGCTGAGAGCTCTTTTTAGGGTTCCGAAGTTCATCACTTCGAACCCTTATAGATTCGTCATGTCCGTCTGTCCGTCCGTCCGTCCGTCCGTCCATCCGTCCGTCCGTCCGTCCGTCCGTCCGTCCGTCCTCGACTTACCGTCCAAACGGTAAGTGCTAGAGAGATGAAACTTTGCATGAATATGTATTGTAATTACGCCGACAAAGTGCTACAATAAAATTATGAAAAATATTTTTATTTGGGGTACCTCCCCTACACGTAACGTGGGGATGTTTTTTTTTCTTGCGGCTACCCTATCATGTGGGGTATCATTAGACAGGTCTTTTAAAAACAATACAGGGTTTCTAAGACGATTTTTTGATTTAGGTATCCGTTTGCGAGAAATTTCACTTTAAAAGCCACTTTTTTGTAAAAACAGGGCGTCCCCCCCACTCTAAAAGCTAAACGGCTGGCTCAAAAATTCTGGGAAAATTCGTGATAGTGGTCCATATAATGAACTTTAAAGGAAAACTATAATGGATCAGATAAGTTTGTTGGTTCAGGAGTTATGGAGGCTTAACTGTTACAACTTTTACAATTGTCAGTACATTTATGTATGTTCGAAAAAATTAACATCTCTTCAATCAAAGATGTGATAGACATGGGTATATACTATACTAGGAATACATAATACTAGGAATAAAGATAAATTAATTCAACCACGTTTTAGACTCTTAAAAGTTCATACATCTTTTATGGGGTACTGTATTAAATTTTATAATAAAATATCTCAAAACATACTAGATTTAACAGAGAAACGATTAAAAAATGTTGTAAAGCGCACACTATGTAAGCAAGCTTATTACAAATTAGAGGATTACATTGCCGACAAGAATGCTTGGCTTAATGCTGGTCCTGCTCCACAGTCACATGATTAATTCTCAAATTATTTAGAAGTTAGTTTGAAGTTAGTTTGTATTTCTGGCATATGTTAATTTTATCTTAATGATTGACATTCTTATATTTTTATTTCTTATTTCTGACATGTACGTATTATTGATATTTTAATTGTATCTTGTTGTTTGACATTTCTATTATTATTATTATTTTTGTTATTAACATTATTGCATAATAAGTTACTTTTTATTGACATGTTCCAAATATTTATCGCACTCTCAAAGAGTAGCATATTTATAAATAGTTTTATTATTGTACTAGCTGTGCCCGCGACTTCGTTCGCGTGGTTGTCGAGAGCAAAACAACGTCGTTTAGATAAGAGTATATCACCTTTTTGATGATTTAGATAAGAGTCCTGACTTTGGTATAGTTGATTACGTTAATGCTTCTCTATATACTATGTTAGCGGTGGAATTACCCGGAGCATATACAAAAAGGTTGTTTGGGTTGCTAACACGTGATAGAGAAACATAGAGTTGGCCGTGTGAAAAACAATCAAAAGTAAGGTCTACACCCGCAACGGATAACGTCTGGCCTTGGGCTTTATTAATAGTCATAGCGTAACAGAGGCTTACAGGAAATTGCACACGTTTGAAAGTAAACGGAAAATTATTGGGGATAATGGGTATCCTGGGAATGAAAACAACATCACCGGAGCCGCAACCTGTTAAGATTTCGGCTTCGATGACATTTCGTTGGAGATTTGTTACTCTCAACCGAGTTCCATTGCATAGTTTTGGTGGGCTTAAATTTCTGAGTAGAATGATTGGTACTCCGACTTTTAAATAAATTTTGTGTGCTGGAAGACCTGGTGTATTTAGAGAGTCTAAAAACTCTACTGGATAGTGGGTGGCATCTCCTTCTTCTAAAACCGTGTTAATAGATAAATATTCCCTACTTTCTCCAGAAACATGTACCAATATTTGAGAATTTATTGCTGCTGCTTGGTCGTTGCGAGGTGCCAAAATAGCTCGTTGGCATAGCCAAGCAGCGTCATGGTTCGAGATCTCTGATGGATCTCCGTATACAGAGGAAATGAGTTCCTGCTGTGAGGCAACAGAAGAACACAGGCTTTCGACTAAAGTTACTTTACCTCCTTCTTGAGTCGGGTATGTGCCGTTACCAATTTGAAGTAGTAAATTTGAGAAAACCTGCGCGTTTGCGTCACCTCCCAAATATGCTCGCATATTAAAGCTCAAATTAGTTAATATGACACTACGCCATAAAATAGAGCTCTTTAAACAGGCACCTATTTCATCGGCCCTCGTTCCTCTGGGTATTATAGGGAGTGTCTGCCTGAAGTCTCCACAGAATAGCACCGTTAAGCCTCCCATCGGTCGGTCATTTTGTCTTATATCTCGCAACGTTCTATCTACAGCTTCCACAGCTTTACGATTTGCCATCGTACACTCGTCCCAAACGATAAGGGCGCAATCGCGTAAAACCCTTGCTTTATCACTATTGCGAGACACGTTGCAAACAGGGTTTTCTGTGCGGTCCAAGTCGATTGGTATTTTAAATGTTGTATGTGCAGTTTTTCCTCCTGGTAATAAAGTGGCAGCTATTCCTGAGGAAGCGACGGCAAGGGCAATTTTGTTTTGGCTCCTTATTTGAGCCAAGATAACTTTAGTGAGGAAAGTTTTACCTGTTCCACCAGGTGCATCTAAAAACAGCATTTCTCCTAATGAATGTTCTACACTACAGCATACTCTATCAAAGATTTGACGTTGTTCTGACGTCAAATTTGAACAGCCATTTCGCAATATTTCTGCTAACTCTTCGGGGTTGTAATTTATTTCAGATGTATACTCCCTATTAATTCGTTCCCCACCAACTGTCGGTGTCGGCAAGCCGTATTGACTGAGGGGGTTCCCTCCTATACTTGTAACTATATCTTGTATAGCCAGCAAAGCCCTATTATGGCAGCTTTCACGTACTTGGTCAGAAGTTTCACTATTTATATTTTGCTGTCTCAAAAAATCTTCGGCAAACGCGTCTTTATATTTTTGCCACAACTGCCCAGCGTCCGATAGGCCACAAAATGTCAACAAAATGGCAAATAAATGGCGCAAACGATGTGGACTATCACTGACGCATGCTTCGGCTAAAGCATCATCCCAATGCTGATCGCCATCTAATAAATGCCGTGCGCGGCAAGCAGCTTGAAATGTGGGATATTCTATATCGTCCACTTTGCGGAGCTCAGCAAAAGAAGTAGGTCCTCGCACTGTGTGAAGAAGAAGGCGTAAATAATAACACTCTGCATTATTTGGGTGCACCGTGTATACTCTTCCAATCACGTGTTCTTTAAAAATGCCGGACTCGCCTTCTACAGCAGTTCCACGTCTCCTGCGATTAAAAACACCTTGCTGCTTGTTATAAGTATAATAATGTGGCACTTCATTGTACAACAGAGACTTAGCGAAATTGTCTCTTTCGCAAAGGCGAAAGAATGCGAGCAAGGTGGTTTGTCTTGGGTTGTTCATTCTTTCTGCCACATTTTCTGGCTGAAAGTAAACTCGCTGCCCGCCTTCCAGGTGCACGTCAAGATGGATGACTGGCGGATACCTTTCATGAATAGGGAAACTCAAAATGCGCCAAACTGCCTCCGAAGAGCTTATGTATCGGCCAGATTGATACCTTGTCACTTCATCAAATTGGTTGTTATTTCTTAGTGCTATCATGGCTTGATCACTACCTTTATTAACATATTTACATATATATTTTATAGATTCGACGCTATTACAAATTTCAACATTAATGTGTGCTTGAAAAGCGTTTGACAAAACTGGAGAATACGGTACCACCCAACTATTATTTAGAATTATTTCTTGTCCACGGAATCTGACAGTAGCTGTGAAACCACCTTGTGACGGTGATCTTCGCCGGTATTGCGGATACCCATTTTCCCCAGCCATAGTTAGTTCTTTCAGTGCTCTGGGGTATTTTTTTGAGCATTGACCATCTTTCATGCACGGTGATTCCCTGTTTAAGAGGCCACATGGCCCGTGAACCACATGTGTTTTTACTATGTCATGCAAAATCGGATCTGCATTATAGTCCGGAAATTCTGCACTTATGACACTGTCTATAGCATCGGGACGAATTTTTTCTTCCAGCCACAGAAGAATGTGCGCGTGGGGTAAACCACGCTTTTGCCACTCGACGCTATACATAAAACAAAGAGTTGAACCGAAAACTTTCTCCTTTGTAAGTAGATTAATCAAGACTTTGAGTTTTAAATGAAAAATCCTAGCAATAATGTCATGTCTGTCGTATGACGCCTGTCCTGTGAGAAGTGCCTGGCAAATCTCCGTCCACTTTGGATTTGTTGTAAATGTTATAAAAAGGTCCGGCCGGCCGTATTTACGGACGTAACAAAAAGCATCTTGCGTTCGTTCGTGCATATACCGCGGACCGCCTGTGAAACTGGATGGCAAAATAACCAATCGACCCAAGTTTTCGACGTTATTATCTGATTGCATGGCGTCCCGCAAGTGCACGTATTCTTCAGCGCGTAACCGTCGCTGGTTAGTGCGAATATACACTAAACGTTCAGTTTCTATTTTTGCGTACATGTCCACAATAAATTGGCTGAACAAACCACGAAATCGTTGCAAATATACGAAACTGTTTTGCCTTATTTGTAAAAGGTAGGAATAGTATTGTTGAGCAGATATTTTTTTTTGATAATTAGTGACTCTCGTAGTAGGGTTCACTTGGTACAGCCCAAAATTGTACCCATCTTCACCATGACAATAGATTAGTGGATATTGCAGGGCGTCGTAAGCTCGGTGGGTTTCCAAAATGCGTTGAAGGCGATCGTCGCGTGTACGCAACACGATATCACGTCTCTCACACTCCTGGTCGACTAAAACAACTGCAACTTCATCTGCGACGGGTGCATTGTGTCTTCCACGGTGTTCACCCACAGGACGTCTATCGGCACTTATAACAATTTTGAAATCATTGCTGCCTTGTGGAATTGACTCCAATGCAGCTTTGAATTCACGAACGTACTGGTTAACGCGATGCAGCAATTCTTGAAGTTGACCCAAAAGCTCAGCATTGAGCTGGGGAAAATTGTGATTTCTAACATTGAGCTGTTGCGTGTAATCGGATACAAAATAAATTTGGAGAAATTTGGGTTCATTTTCTGGCAGCAAAGATCCAATAAGGTGATAAACTTGACCTTGTACTTTGAAGGTTGGCATGAACGGTCCTTCCGTTATTTGTTTTGCCCCAAAGGAAGTCATTTGGAAAGCACTGTTATATAAACGAATATTATCCAAAAAACGGTTCGACTGGGGATGATCGCCATTCAGGAGACTTATAAGTAAGTGTGGTGGATCTTGGAAATTTGGAAGAACAATTTTTCCATTTGAGCAGCACATTCCATCTGTCTCTTTCCTCCATTTCAAAGCATGACAAAAATTACAAATTTCTCTCATGTCACCCACGAAAGTAAAGCCAGCATAATTAATTCTAGACGAATATGTGAACCCTGATTTTTCCCTATTGTCCCAAGGTAATAAAATATTTGCATCGTCATTTTCCATGGACTCATCAGCTCCGCTATTTGTTTCTCTATTCATATGGTATCGAGCTCGTTCTATTTCTAGGCGAGATTGACGTTGTTCTGCTGTTTCTGCTCGTCTTAGTTCATCTATTCTTTCCCTTTCAGATGCAAGATAACTTTCATTGTTTCTTTGTACACCTACATAGTTATGTCTAGCTATTTCTAATCGTTCTTCTCTTTGGGAGAGAGATTCAGACTCGCGCGAGAGAGCGTGTCGCTCTCGGTCAGATGACAGACGTGCTTGGCGTTCCTCGATACTCTCTTGAGAACGCAAAGTCGCGGTCCGAGTTCTTTGCGAACTTAAGCGCGACTCCCTTTCTGTGAAAGTCTCTGACTCGCGTGAGAGAGACTGGCGCTCCCGATCAGCAGACAGCCGAACTTCGCGTTCCTGGATATTCTCTTGAGAACGCAAAGTCGCGGTCCGAGTTCTTTGCGAACTTAAGCGCGACTCCCTTTCTGTGAATGTCTCTGACTCACGTGAGAGAGAGTGGCGCTCCCGATCAGCAGACAGCCGAACTTCGCGTTCCTGGATATTCTCTTGAGAACGCAAAGTCGCGGTCCGAGTTCTTTGCGAACTTAAGCGCGACTCCCTTTCTGTGAATGTCTCTGACTCACGTGAGAGAGAGTGGCGCTCCCGATCAGCAGACAGCCGGTCTTCGCGTTCCTGGATACTCTCTTGAGACCGCAAAGTCGCGGTCCGTGTTCTTTGTGAACTTAAACGTGACTCCCTTTCGGTGAACGTTTCCGATTCACGTGAAAGAGCGATGTGCTCTCGGTTAGCAGATAACCGTGCTTCACGATCTTCTTCCGATTCCTGAGACCTACAAAGTCTCATCCTTTTCGCATTTCGGCTACGCAGCGAAAGGTTAGTTTTTTTTCTTTGAGGCATTTTCAAGGAAAATTAAAGCAATAAACAAAACTAACAACACTTATGACTGAATAGCCTACAAACTTAAAAGAACGGTGCGTCGAACAGTCTAGTGTGACAACGTATCGTCTGTTCGTGGTCGTGACTCAACGAATTGGCAACACTAACTTACTGTATAACGATTGGCACTATTGGATTCAAACTACGAAGTAAATCAAATACAATCTTAACTTCGTACTTCAAACCAATGACCAAAGTTGACCAAACGAAACCAATAAGATAAGCAAATACTTTTTTTTCGACCAATTTAGAAAATCGATAAACCAAGCAACCAAAGAACTTTTACGACACACGCAAGAACTTTTAAGACACCTAACGAAACCCAATTTGCCTAGTAAACACGGTGGACGTCATCCTCGCGCGGAAAATCTTAACACCGCGATTCAGAAAATGACGTCATTTGCACAACGCCATCTATCGGATTTAGATTTCAACTATCAACATTAGTTCTATTTTTAGTCTTAAGATGTCGTTGCAAGTACTATACTTAATTGCGTAACGTAATATTTTACTTCTTGAACTCACTAAATTAATCATATCTTTTGATAGAGTGAACCGATTTCGATGAAACAAAAACTAAGTTAAACCTCAAGTTGCGTATAATTTTTGTATATAAACATTGTCAGCATTGAATTCGTAGATTTTACGTGATGTGCGCACAAACAAACAGACAAACAGACAAACAGACAAACAGACAAAAATTTCAAAAATGATGGAAATGGGTTCTGTTACTTATCTTTTCACACGCTGGCTATTTTTTGTTTCAATTTCTTCAATGTACAAAAATGACTTTTCTACAGATTTATTATATGTATAGATTAGAAAATCGATAAACCAAGCAACCAAAGAACTTTTACGACACACGCAAGAACTTTTAAGACACCTAACGAAACCCAATTTGCCTAGTAAACACGGTGGACGTCATCCTCGCGCGGAAAATCTTAACACCGCGATTCAGAAAATGACGTCATTTGCACAACGCCATCTATCGGATTTAGATTTCAACTATCAACATTAGTTCTATTTTTAGTCTTAAGATGTCGTTGCAAGTACTATACTTAATTGCGTAACGTAATATTTTACTTCTTGAACTCACTAAATTAATCATATCTTTTGATAGAGTGAACCGATTTCGATGAAACAAAAACTAAGTTAAACCTCAAGTTGCGTATAATTTTTGTATATAAACATTGTCAGCATTGAATTCGTAGATTTTACGTGATGTGCGCACAAACAAACAGACAAACAGACAAACAGACAAACAGACAAAAATTTCAAAAATGATGGAAATGGGTTCTGTTACTTATCTTTTCACACGCTGGCTATTTTTTGTTTCAATTTCTTCAATGTACAAAAATGACTTTTCTACAGATTTATTATATGTATAGATAACTGCGAACATTTTGAATTGTACATGTGAGCACTTTGTAGTCACTAGTAGCATAAGTTTGTTTGTTGAGTGGAGGTTGTGAGTATGTCATGCTCACTCAAAAGCCCTGCTGGCGGTGGCGTGTGTTAGGTCGTTCGGCTCCCTACGATATGGTTGAACTGGACGATAGCTGGTGCATAGGTCATGCTCGTGATACGGGCGCCGCCAGTCGGGGCTGGTCATTTCACAACTTCTATTTATTGTTTAATTATTTATGGACAATACCTGTGTAAATATCAGCATCGTTACATTGTCCTCACATTTAATAAAATGCCTCAAACAATGTAACCAAAAATTGTAAAAACAATGTTGGAAAAGAGTCTCCATGGAGTTTCTTGTCTACTCCATAGGATCTACGAATTGGAACAGACTACTGACTGACTACTTGATGTTTCAAAAGTGCCGTTGTATGGTTTATTTGAAATAAAATAGTTTGATTTGATTTGAAAAAAAATGAGCTTACTTAGAAAATGTCATACAAAATTAACGCATTAATACGTAAACAGAACAATTATCCATTGGATACGATTTCCAATCCACGTACCATAATGGGTGACTGAGGAACCCTTTCCTGTGCGTGGCCTGACACGCACTTGGCCGATTTTTATTTGGTAGTTTTTTTCATTCATAGTAAATTATTATTTTTCACTAGCAAAAAGTAATATGCTTTCCGTTAATATAGCTCACTCAAAAACATCAAATATATCACAAGCTTTAAAGCTGAGAGCTGTTATAAACAATATCAACATGCTTTACCTAAAAGCTTTTTTACGAGATATTTTTTTTAACGTAATTGACGTTTACCGGATTTTGTATTAATATTCTAATATTTGATATGAATTTATAATAAACGCGAATCTTTTATTATTTAAGAGTTCACAGAACTTTGTATTACATATTATTATTACTCAATGGCGTTTTTCAAAATTTTAACCATTAAATAGCCTGTTGGTATACATAGTTTAAGTTGTAGGAATAAAGTGCAAGTAAAATCTTTCAGTACCATTTATGGCAAAAGCTTTTTAAGTGCTTTATATTTTAAAATATTTTAAATATAGGTATATCTTCACACGATACTTCAAACATATTCAAATATCAAAGTTTAATATGAAGGCTTCAATTTTTTTTTAATATTTTTGTCAATGTGCTGGCCATATTAGCCGCAGAACCGACAACCGTTGGTGTAATGTGTAAACGTGTTCTTGAGTGGAGACCGCGTCTCTCGGCAAACGTAATGTAGGACGTCCACAGGCCAGGTGGAGTGATGATTTGCGCAAGACGGCTGGCAGGAGCTAGTGCGAGCAGCCCAGGATCGAACTAAGTGGCGTACAATGGGAGAGGCCTATGTCCAGCAGTAGACTACGATAGGCTAATGATGATGAAACAGAAATGTATATTATCTTAAGATTGAATATTAAATAACACACATAATGTTTGAGCGTATGTACTTATGTTAGTGTGCAACATACAATGTCTATAAAACAATAGTTATACTTTTGCATATACATAAATACCACCAATGAACGCCCATTGACGCTATTTCCATTTGATTTTGCATCCCAGCTCAATTAACAGATCCTGATAGAAATTCGATCGTATCACTTTCAAATACATACAACACTATAATTCATCATATCTATCATGTATATCTTTACATTTATTTTATAATTTACTAGATTTCGTCCGCGGCTCCACTCGCGTGTTTCTAGATTATTGCAGTAAAAAGTAGTCTATGTGTTATTCTTATAATAAGCTATATTACTGTAAAGTTTCATCCAAATCCTTTCAGTAGTTTTTGCGTGAGAGATCAACATACTCACTTTTGCGTTTATAATATCCCTACTAATATTATAAATGCGAAAGTAACTCTGTCTGTCTGTTAAGTTTTCACGCCTAAACTGCTAAACTGATTTTGATGAAATTTGGTACACAGATAGTCTAGAGTCTGAAGAAGGACATAGGCTTTTCTTTACCGCGATAACCGACATATACGCGGGCGGAGCCGCGTGTGAATGCTAGTTAGTAAATATAGTACAGATAAAGCTGTAGAGTTAACTTGTTTGGATGAACGCATTTATTTCAAGAAGCACTAGTACGATTTGGTAATTCTTTCAGAGTTAGATAGCCCAGTTATCGAAAGAAATTAAAGGCAATTATCATAAATAGCCTACTCTGCGACCAAAAGGCACTTCTTTTGGTATTAGCGTGGTGATATGTTGTCTATAGCTCACATATATATATAAATACATTTTAAGAAATACTCACCGTGTATGTATATACATATATATGTATATCAGATTCACCTGACTGGTTTCGCCTTATGGAACTATCATCACCTTTGATATTGCTATTAAGATAAGGTAAAAATCCCCGCGGACCGTCACCCCGTCGGGGGTTACGGCGGGGTGGTGTGTCGGACTCGAACCGACTAAAACCACACGGTGTGACCCTCTCTGCGCCTTTGTATTGGAAGGAGTCCAGGGAGGGGATTTCCTTCTGGGATAACCACTTAAACCACTATGCCAACCGTGTAGTCTTACTAGGGTAGAAGTACAAACACAAGTTTGATTTGAAGAATGTATTGTAACAAGTACCATATTGTGTCGACAATCCTGTGTATGAATTGTATTTGAACAAGTTCCTTAAACTTTTCATTTTGTTCGGTTTTGCTATCATTAGGTAGACCAACAAGGCCTCTGTTTAACTCTTAGGGAATATAGACGTGAGAGTATGTGTACAAGAAAGAAGAAATAAAAAAAGGAGTTGGACTTTCAATTCATTTGCTAAACTTACTCGGTGAATAGAAATATAGGTATCTCTTAAATTTACGTATCAGCCGAAAATAGTACAATTTAGTACGAATTCAAAACCGAAGATCGAACCAAATGGATAGGCTTATATAGGTAAAGATGATGATGATTAATTCATACAAATTGAACGAGGAAAACAAAAATATATATATATCATTTTATTCGACTTAAAAGCACAAATACACATAGCGGCGAAAAAACTACTCTATAATTCGAAGAACAAAAAGTAGAAATAAAAGTATTATAATCCGAAGTCCAAATATTCTAAACATTCCATTGTGTCCGTAGGTATCCTAAAATATTCACCAAAGAGCTACGTAACCACAAAAAAACGAGCGTATTTTTCCGATAAAATCGAGCCTTGAACCGCACAAGCCGTAGTAATCCGTTTATTGATTCCAAGCACTTCCCCGTTCCCAATAGATTTTTTATTTTCACTAAAATGTTTTTACCATAAACAACTGGATTATAGACTTCCAATAATGAAATCTTATTTTTGTTGCATGTAATTTAAAAATTTTGCATGGTTGTTGGCATTTTCATTTATTTCGTTTTATTTAGCTTGTAATCTTTGTCTGTTCTTATTAAAATCTGTACATACATACAAATAAATAAAATTGGAGTGTCTATTTATTTGTTCCAAGTAATATCTGGTATGGCTGGACCGATTTTGACGGGCTAATAGCTGATTACATAAGGAGTAACCTTAGTTTTTTTGTATTAGCTTCGCCCCGCGGATCTACTCGTGTTTTACAACAGTAACCGCGGGACGTTTCATGTATGTTTGTAAAGCTAGTTACAAATATTTCAGCTTTTGTTTAATTTCTGTCTATTTCCCAACAATTTAAGTAATATACTAATATACATAAAATTCACACATACTTTTATCACATAAGGATCAAGCAGAGGCTTACTAAACTAATTATATTATAATTTTAATGCCAATTACGTAATGGACCACAAACCTATATAATGTAGGGAAGGTAGGCAGCGAATGTATGTAGTATGGATAAAAAACTATGTTTATGTATTTATATCAGATGTCTAGTACCCATAATACAAGCTCTGCTTGGTTTGGGACTAGAAGTCGTGCGTGTAAGATGTCCAAAATATTAATTTATTCACTGGTTTTGAAACCTTTCTGGTATATAAGTTTAAAACCTTTCTTTTACCATTGGTTTGGATTTTCGGTTGCCTCGTAATCAAGGGGCTTTAGTCACGAAGTGATAGTTCTTTTACCCTTGCATTGGGTAAGTTTGTAAATTGAATTAGGGCCCCAGCACACTAGCTACTTTTAGCATCGGCGATCGGCGATTTTGCGACTGCATCGATGCTGCATCGCGTTTTAGCGACTTCCTGCGTTCGAACGCGGTATCGGAAACGTGCGTTTTAGCGATTGCTCAGATGCGAAATCGATGCTACCGGCTTCCGAATGTGTGCGGAGAGTAGCGTTCAGCTGCTGTGTCGCGCTTCTAAGAAGCGACTTAATTTCCGCGTTTGACGTTTTTAAGTGTGCGGTGTAGAGCGTTCGGTCGCCGTATTTAGCTTCTAAAAAGCGACTAGTTGCCGATCGCCGATGCTAAAAGTAGCTAGTGTGCTGTGGCCCTTATAAGTGTAGGATGTGTTCTAAGTTTTCGTTTGATCAGGTTTGTTTTCATACATTGTTTCGATAGTTGGTTCTTACGAATAGAGGTATGAAACTCTATATTCTTAAATCGTCACCACAGCAATCGAATGTTAAAATAAATATTTAAACAATTAAATCAATATTTTAGATATCTTACACAACGCCATGTAGTCCCAAACTAAACTGAGCTTGTATTATGTGTACTAGACAACTGATGTAAATACATAAATATACTTAATAAGTTAATACGTACATAGAAAACACCCAAACTCTAGCAAATAAATGAATAATCATTAACTGTTTGTTTCCACAAGTTTCATCATCATAAGATTATGAAACTCCGACACAAATATTCGCGGAACCCACAAAAATGAGCCGAGACAGTCAAAAACTCTACACATTTTTGGCAGTATGTTTTCGACATAACTATATGTACTAAAGTGACGTAAATCGTAAGCGCCAATGATTACGATTTACACTGCTCACACACCCTGAAACACAGCTCACACAAGTTCCGAGTCCAGAGAATTCTCATTATACATATGAATCAACTTTATGTCCATAAATAAATATATTGATTGCATTTTTAATTCTACGCCACTTCGTGTTGTCTTTGCTTTCGTTCCGGAAAAAGCTTTGTCGACAGAGTTACAACTGTATAGAACCAACATCACGGGCAGAAATAGCGTTTGCGTATAAAACAATAGCTAGTTTATCCAAGCTTTGAATAAACAAATTAAAGTGGAGCAAGAGCGAAACTTTGCTGTTTCAGTGTGTCACCTCTGTTGAATAGCTGTTGATTGTGAGGAACATTTTTGTAAGGTTGTGAATTTGCACGATTCAAGCTTCACATGTACACGCAAACTGTAATTCTAACGTTCGGATGCAATATGGCGTAAAGAAGTATTCACTGACTTACGGTTGAAGGAAATTCTGCAAATTACGTTTGTGGCGGAAATGTCAAATTTTCTTCTGCTTTATAATAGACTTGGAGCATGTCTAACAAATCAGAAATTTGAAGACAAATATATGTTTTTTGCTGAATAATTTTATAATCGTAATTTTTAAGAAACAACGATATACGACAACACGTATGCTATCATTTTTAGGTTAGTCTTCTTAATCATGCTGAAAGTGGTATTGCCCATTGGTCTAGAGGTTACCGTATGCGGCTGCTGTTCAAGAGGTCTCGGGTTCGATTCCCGGGTTGGACCAAATATTTGTGTGATCTTCAAATATTTATTTCGTAGCTTGAGTGTTTTCTATGTTTAATATGGATGTATTTACAAAAAAAAGTATGTTTATGTATTTATATCAGTCGTTTAGTACCAATAATTCAAGCTCTGCTTATTTGGGACTAGATGACGTTGTGTGTAAGATGTGTGTTAAATATATAAAATACTTATAATATGCAGACTCTTTGCACAAATGTTGGCATAATTGCAAACAAAATTTTAAATTGTAAACAATTGGGTTTCCATTAATATATCCCAGAGCACTGAAAATGCATTTGCCGACTTAACCATAAAATCTATAAGGCAAAAAATTATTACCTTGATAACGACTTTAGCGAAGCAAGCGTCCATAAAAATTGTATATTGGCAAGGATTTAAATAGGTTTTCATAGTGCTCTGAAATTTTATTTTGCTATTAATTATTTGTACATTTCAGTTTACTCATTATTTTATTGGTAAGTGTTATATCGATGCGTTATTTTTTTATAGTTTTAGTAATTTTCCCAATTAATTTTGTATAATAAGTTTTTTAAATTAAAAATTCTCGTACTAGCAATGTCTTTGGAGACTTTGAAACACACATATGAAACGAAAACAAAGAACAATATTTGTGTTAAATCCATAGCTGAATTTAAAAATGCATGTCGTCCTAAGGGTTGATGTCTTGACATTTTACTTGCGTGTATTACTTTTTCCATAAATTAAATTATGATAATACTAGCTTTCGCCCGCCACTCCACCCACGTGTATCTCGATTATGGCAGTAAAAGTAGCCTATGTGTTATTCGGATATATAAACTATATTACTGTAAAATTCATACAAATCCGTTCAGTAGTTTTTGCGTGAAAGAGCAACAAACATACATACTTACAAACTTTCGAGTTCATATTATTAGTGAGGATTCGTTTTGGTTTGACGTGATGCTAAGTTTAGTCATTCGGAAATATTATGGATCAATCTACTTAGAACTCATTATTAAAGGACAGACTGTAGAGGGACTAAGAACTAAGTGATTAGCGTTCAGCGGCAGCACTAGTCTCTCTGTATACACCGTATTGTTGAGAAAAATCTTTGAACCAGCAGTCGATACATTGTGTGTATTCATCACACACGAAGCACGTGTAAACACCTTTACAATGACAGAGTCACGTTCTGAAACGTGCAGACGCAGTCAAAATATTTTATTCAAAAAATACCGTTTTCTAAATTTAAAATTTCAATGTTTTATTTGCGTCAGCCGTCATTCAGTTTGTAATAAGAACATAAACATTTTTAGTACGAGATATGGCTGTAAAAAGTTTTGTTGTTGCCTACACCCAACACGTCCAATCCTATTTGAAAGTAACAATATGAAAGGTTCCTTTTCTTTGTTTCAATGTTTTACTCAGTGTTTCAAAATATGTTCTAAGTAACAGTATTTAGAGTATTTTTAGGGTTCCGCAGCCAAATGGCAAAAAACGGAACCCTTATAGATTCGTCATGTCTGTCTGTCTGTCCGTCCGTATGTCACAGCCACTTTTTTCCGAAACCATAAGAACCATACTTTTCAAACTTGGTACGTAGATGTAATCTGTGAACCGCATTAAGATTTTCAAATAAAAATAAAAAAAAACTTTACATTTTAGGGGTCCCCATACTTGGAACTGAAACCCAAAAATTTTTTTTTCATTAAACCTTTACGTGTAGGGTATCTATGCATAGGTATTCAAAAATGATGTTGAGGTTTTTTACATCATTTTTTTCTAAACTGAATAGTTTGCGCGATAGACACTTCCAAAGTGGAAAAATGTGTGTCCCCTGTAACTTCTAAAATAAGAGAGTGATAAAACTAAAAAAATACTTTATGTGGTACATTACCATACAAACTACCTACGAAAATTACTTTGAACGAGATCTAGTAAGTACCTAGTTTTTTTGTAATACGTCATATATCGCAAACCGCAATTTATCTTTTATTCAATCAATACACTATTATAAAAAAATCAATCAAAGTTACAACGAACTACAAGAACTTTTATATCATGTTACTTCTGATTCGGAACCCTTCATGAGCGAGCCCGACTCGCACTTGGCCGCTTTTTTTGTGACTTTACAAATGTAGATATATTATTTTTGTTATTCTTTTCTTTTTTAATTTTTAGGGTTCCTTAGCCAAAAAAAACGTCAGTTCAATGACTATACGAATTTACAACTTTCAAGTGAATATATCAAACTTTTACCACTCCTTTATCAATAAATTACGGAGCAAAACAAACAACATGTAATGTGTCAGGTAGGTTGTTTTTGAAAGTGGTATAGTCAAGCTGTCCAAGCTTCATAAGAAGGATTAATCTAAAATTAGCTACTACTGACAGCTTCAGTGGCGCAGTGGTAGCGTATGCGACAGCTGTGTTTCAAGTCTGGGGTAGATTCCCGGGTCGGACTAAATCTTTGTGTGATATTAAATGTATGGATAAAAAACTATGTTTATGTATTTATATCAGATGTCTAGTACCCATAATACAAGCTCTGCTTAGTTTAGAACTTGAAGGCGTTGCGTGTAAGATGTCTAAAAAATTAATTTATTTACTGGTTTTGAAACAGCCTGCAAACCTTTCTGGTATAAAAGTTTAAAACCTTTCTTTTACCATTGGTTTGGATTTTCGGTTTCCTCGTAATTAAGGGGCTTTAGTCACGAAGTGATAGTTCTTTTACACTTGCATCGGGTAAGTTTGTAAATTGAATTAGGGCCCCAGCACACTAGCCACTTTTAGCATCGGCGATCGGCGATTTTGCGACTGCATCGATGCTGCATCGCGTTTTAGCGACTTCCTGCGTTCGAACGCGGTATCGGAAACGTGCGTTTTAGCGATTGCTCAGATGCCAAATCGATGCTACCGGCATCCGAATGTGTGCGGAGAGTAGCGTTCAGCTGCTGTGTCGCGCTTCTAAAAAGCGACTTAATTTCCGCGTTTGACGTTTTTAAGTGTGCGGTGTAGAGCGTTCGGTCGCCGTATTTAGCTTCTAAAAAGCGACTAGTTGCCGATCGCCGATGCTAAAAGTAGCTAGTGTGCTGTGGCCCTTATAAGTGTAGGATGTGTTCTAAGTTTTTGTTTGATCAGGTTTGTTTTCATACATTGTTTCGATAGTTGGTTCTAACGAATAGAGGTATGATATTCTTAAATATTCTTAAATCGTCACCACAGCAATCGAATGTTAAAATAAATATTTAAATAATTAAATCAATATTTTAGACATCTTACATACAACGCCATCTTGTCCCAAATTAAACTGAGCTTGTATTATGGGTACAGGTTAACTGATATAAATACATAAATATACTTTTTTTGTTAATGCATACATAGACAACACCCAAACTCTGGCAAATAAATGATTATGATTATGAAACTCCGAAAAAAATATTAAATTGGTATTTATAATATATATATATATATTTATAATAAAATTTGGTCCGACTCGGGATCGAACCCAAGACCTCAAGCACAGCAGCCGCATATGTTACTAACGCGCCACCGAGGTAGCCAAAAACGCTTTACATTTTCAACAGTATGTTATTGACATAACTGCGTCTTCCTAGCCTTATTCCCAATATTAGTTGGGGTCGCCTTCTAGTTTAACTGGTTTTATCTGAATATCAGTTTTTCCACGGAGCAACTGGCATCGGACCTCCGCCACCCTAAGGGAGAGCTGAAATTCCAAAGTTGAACTAGTTGTCAGTAAATTTGAGGGTACTGAACTGTCTTCCCAATAACAATTGCCATAGATGTGCATGACAAACGGGACCGACGGATTTACTTTCTCTTTGAGGCACGGGCGTGAATCACCGCCAAACTTCCAAACTCCGGGCTGCTATTCGGAATTTCCTCAGAAAAACCTAAAAACCAGGATTTGAACTTGATTAGCTCTTGATTAGCAGTTGCATATGTTATCGACTAGCACTAGACCAACGAGACAGTTATGATTATGAAACTCCAAAACAGACATTTGCGGATCACACAAAAAATTGGTAAACTGTATGTACCAAAGTGATGTAAACTGTAGACACTGACCCCTGAAATACAGTTTACACAAGTTCCGGGTCCAGAGAGTTCTCAATAAGAAACAATTTTATGTCCATAAATAAATAAACTGACTTGCATTTTTAATTCTACGCTACTTTGTGTTGTCTTTGCTTTCGTTCCGGAAAAAGCTATGTCGACAGAGTTATAGCTACGAGTATAAAGAACTAACAACACGGGCAGAAATAGCGTTTGCGTTTAAAACAATAGCTAGTTTATCCAAGCTTTGAATAAACAAATTAAAGTGGAGCAACAGCGAAACTTTGCTGTTTCAGTGTGTCACCTCTGTTGAATAGCTGTTGATTGTGAGGAACATTTTTGTAAGGTTGTGAATTTGCACGATTCAAGCTTCACATGTACACACAAACTGTAATTCTAACGTTCGGATGCAATATGGCGTAAAGAAGTATTCACTGACTTACGGTTGAAGGGAAATTCTGCAAATTACGTTTGTGGCGGAAATGTCAAATTTTCTTCTGCTTTATAATAGACTTGGAGCATGTCTAACAAATCAGAAATTTGAAGACAAATATATATTTTTTGCTGAATAATTTTATAATCGTAATTTTTAAGAAACAACGATATACGACAACACGTATGCTATCATTTTTAGGTTAGTCTTCTTAATCATGCTGAAAGTGGCATTGCACATTGGTCTAGTGGTTAGCGTATGCGGCTGCTGTTTAAGAGGTCTCGGGTTCGATTCCCGGGTCGGACCAAATATTTGTGTGATCTTCAAATATTTATTTCGTAGCTTGAGTGTTTTCTATGTATAATATGGGTGTATTTACCAAAAAAAATATGTTTATGTATTTATATCTGTCGTTTAGTACCAATAATTGAAGCTCTGCTTAGTTTGGGACTAGATGACGTTGTGTGTAAGATGTCCGAAGTATTTATTTACATAAATAATAAAAAAATTATGTGTTGTGTATCAATTATATCGCGCAGTTGCTGCAATACATGTAGTTAGGTAGATAAATATATAAAATACTTTTAATAAGCGCACTCTTTGCACAAATGTTTGCATAATTGCAAACAAAATTTTAAATTGTACACAATTGGGTATCCATTAATATATCCCAGAGCACTGAAAATGCATTTTCCGACTTAACAATAAAATGTATAAGGCAAAAAATTATTACCTCGATAACGACTTTAGCGAAGCAAGCGTCCATAAAAATTGTATATTGGTAAGGATTTAAATAAGTTTTCATAGTGCTTTTAAAATTTCAGTTTACTATTACATAATTGTTTGCAGATTTTAGTTTACTTATTATTTTGTTGGTAAGTGTTAAATCGATGCGTTATTTTTTTATGGTTTTAGTAATTTTCTTAATTAATTTTACATAATTAATAGAAAATTCTCGTACTAGCAATAAATCCTGTCTTTGGAGACTTTGAAACACACATTAAACGAACACAAAGAACAATATTTGTGTTAAATCCATAGCTGAATTTAAAAATGCATGTCGTCCTAAGGGTTGATGTCGTGACATTTTACTTGCGTGTATTACTTTCTCCTGAAATTAAATTATGATAATACTAGCTTTCGCCCGCCACTCCACCCACGTGTTATGGCAGTAAAAGTAGCCTATGTGTTATTCGGATATATAAACTATATTACTGTAAATTTCATACAAATCCGTTCAGTAGTTTTTGCGTGAACAAACATACATACTTACAAACTTTCGAGTTCATATTATTAGTGAGGATTCGTTTTGGTTTGACGTGATGCTAAGTTTAGTCATTCGGAAATATTATGAATCAATCTACTTAGAACTCATTATTAAAGAACAGACTGTAGAGGGACTAAGAACTAATTGATTAGCGTTTAGCAACACTAGTCTCTCAGTAAACACCATATTGTTGAGAAAAATCTTTTGTGCCAGCAGTCGATACATTGTGTGTATTCATCGCACACGAAACATGTGTAAACACCTTTACAATGACAGAGTCACGTTCTGAAACGTGCAGACGCAGTTCAAATATTTTATTCAAAAAATACCGTACTCTAAATTTAAAAATTCAATGTTTTATTTGCGTCAGCCGTCACTCAGTTTGTAATAAGAACATAAACATTTTTAGTACGAGATATGGCTGTAAAAAGTTTTGTTGTTGCCTACACCCAACACGTCCAATCCTATTTGAAAGTAACAATATGAAAGGTTCCTTTTCTTTGTTTCAATATGTTTTACTCAGTGTTTCAAAATATGTTCTAAGTAACTGTATTTAGAGTCTTTTCTTATTCTTAAAGTTTTCTTATTCTTATTCTTTTTTTGTGAATTTACAATTGTAGATGTTTTTTTTTTCTTTTTTAATTTTTAGGGTTCCGTAGCCAAAAAAATTTTTTTCATCAGACCCATACGCAGACGAAGTTGCGTGGGTCAGCTAGTAATTGCCTATATTTAAAAAAAAAGCGGCCATGTGCGAGTCGCACTCCCCCATAAAGGGTTCAGTAGAAGCAAATAACATCATATTAAAGTCCTTGTTGTAACTTTGATCAATGTTGTAATAATCACACACATACATTTGTGTAGGGTATTTATGGATAGGTTTTTTAAAATGGTGTAAAGGTTTCTAATATCATTTTTTTCTAAACTTCCAAAGTGGAAAAATGTGTATGTGTCCTCCGTAACTTCTAAAATAAGAGAGTGATAAAACTAAAAAAAATATATGAAGTACATTACCATGCAAACTTCCACCGAAAACTGGTTTGAAGAAGATCTAGTAAATATTTTTTTTAATACGTCATAAAACCTTAACCTTTCATTTAATCAATACACTATTATAAACATCGACCAAAGTTACAACGAACTACAAGAACTTTAATAATATGATGTTATTAGCTTCTACTGAACCCTTTATGGGGGAGTCCGACTCGCACTTGGCCGCTTTTTTTTTAAATATAGGTAATATTACTAGGTAACCCACGCAACTTCTTCTGCGTCTCTTTTCAACCATGCTCGGCTCTTTTCGATCTAACTTGATGTTAGTAAGCCTATATTTTATGCACACTAAAGTCGTCACAAAATAAGAAGCCCGTTCACAAAGTAAGAAATTGAAAAATCAAATTCATAATCCTATTTAATTACTATGTTACCCATACACTATCAAAACGTGTATCATAAATAAGCATCAAGTTTAACTTGATATTGAAAAATTACACTCAAAAACACTAATTAATCGTATTAGTTACGCCACGATGACAAATGTCAAACCGGGCTTCTTATTTTGTGACGACTATAGTAAAACACACTTTTAAGAAAAACACGAAAATCGTTTGGATCGATAGATTGTTCTTCGTTCACAAGCAACGTGACCAAATTATTGTATGTACCTACTGTTTACCCGTGTATGTCGTTGTCGTTGTATAGAGTATTCTTTGTCCTTTCATAAGAATCAAAGAATCTACATGCTTATTTCAGTAAAAAAAACGATGAACCATCTTTGTCGTGAAAGATTGATAAACAGACAGAGTTACTCTCGAATTTTAATATTAGTCTGGAGTATGGATATTATTTCTTATTTTAATATTATCTCTTGATTTTAATTCTTAACCAGGATATGATGGTAGGATTGTGGACTAATGGAAATAAGTACTCAAATATAATAAGCATACCTGCAGCGATTCTTTCTTTGAACTTTGGTACGCGGAATATTTTTTTCTTTGAAGTCAGTTTTTTTGTTAAAATTATCATTTGAGACTGCCTTGTTGGTTTAGTGGTTAGCGTGCTGCTGGTCAAGAGATCTTGGGTTCGATTTCCGGGTCAGACCAGATATTTGTGTGATTCACAAATACATATTTGTGAAAGTGCCTAAATACCTACTTGAAATAGAAACTTATTGATTTTGATTTTGAATAAATCAAGACAGCCCAAATCGATCAGAGTGGTGTGATGAGAGAAGCCTACCTGTGTCCAGCAGTGGACTGCGATAGGCTGATGATGATGATGATCAAAGACAGTTGGTACTCATAAATTATAAATAAATAGTATAAAATGCTGGCTTCTGTATATTAACATCTACAGATGTGGAATTATGCAGCAAAATGGTAAAAATTCCATTCACAAAATATAACGAGAGACAAGTTTTAAATTCCAAAAATCTGTGTAAAATTCAAATTTCAAAGGTGCCATTAGCGTCGTCATTGTGAGAAAAAAGTGTGATTTCGTCGTCCTCTTTGTAAGTCAAGCTCCGATCCTTGACCCTCGTTAGGGTACAATAGAACCCTTCCCTTTTATTTTAAAGAAATCACTAATTCTAACCTTTGTGTCTTTGATTACGAAATCCGCAGGTGTCGAGTCTATAGACAATTCGATTCTTATAAGGCGTTGACTGTAAGTGGAGGATATTTGTGTTTCTAGGAGTATCACCGCGGAGGTTGCTATAAGTATTTTTTGATTTGGGTCTAAGCTAAAAGGCTTGCTCTAAAAATCTAAAGAAAAAAAATTGGTAGTCCATATGGTGAATTTTAAAGGAATATAATGGCTTAGATAACTTTGTTAGCTCAGAAGTTAAAGACTCTTAACATATAAAATACGCTTACTTAAAAATCTTCGTAAAAAACAATTACATTTTGTTTGTTATCATTAAAAATAAAAATCATCACAATTATTTATTTATCATTCATTCATCACACATTCATCATCAACAGTCTTTAACAGTTCACTGCTGGACATAGGCCTCTCTTTTGTAAGGAGGTTTTGGCCTACTATACCACGATGGCCAGACACAAAGGCCAGATAAAAAGTTTAATTTCTGACCAAAAGACCAAATTTATTCTCGTCAAACATGGACATTTAATATAAATATACTTATTTATTTCAAGTTTCGTAGACTCCCTTTAGTAATAAATAAGTATATTTATATTATATGTCCATGTTTGACGAGAATACCTTTGGTCTTTTGGTCAGAAATTAAACTTTTAAGTAGTTTACGGTCACATTTATGTTTACAAAATCGTGAGTATAAAATTTAAGCTATTACTTTATTCACATTATTTTTAGGCCTACCATACAATAGGTAAATGGTTTTACAAGTAAAGGCAGTAAATATTAGACAGAGACACAATAGGTAGGTGGGTTATTTTGTTTCAACATAGAATGAACTGTGTTGAATAGGTATTAGGTTGAATAGGTTCCAGGAGTAAAGGTCTAGAATAAAACACCTGACGATGAATCGTTTCATTCTAGACTATACCCACGTGGATTTAATTGTAGATAGACAGTCGTTTAGTTTAAATTTATTCGAAAATCTTTAAGATTGTACAAAACATAATTCATATCACTATAAATTAAAGAATTAGAGTCTATTAGAATGAGAATCAAATATCGCTATGTCTACAAAAACAACAGTCTAAATTGTTTATATAATTTTGGAGTAATTAAAATAAGCTTTATTCAATGGCTTCAAATGGATTCATTCAATGACCAGTATAGTATATATGTACATATTTACGTATATTAAAATATGAGTGTATATCTAACTCTTCGTTAGCACTTAACGTTAGCACTTTCAACCAAACAAACAAACTCTCCAGCTTGTCACGTAACGGGAGTTTAGTCCTCCTGTAGTGCACGAAATGAGAAAGAAATTCAAATAGCGAGACAAGGAGTTTATTGGTTTTAGATTTTACAATTCTATTAGAATGTAGTGCACGAAATGAGAAAGAAATTCAAATAGCGAGACAAGGAGTTTATTGGTTTTAGATTTTACAATTCTAAAACCAATAAACTCCTTGTCTCGCTATTTGAATTTCTTTCTCATTTCGTGCACTACAGCAGGACTAAACTCCTCTATATTTTACAATATAATCTACTAATAATATAGTAACAATACACAAGTTCGCGAGCACGTTAGGGCGTGGTTTCAGATAAA
Organism: Phragmatobia fuliginosa; assembly: GCA_932526445.1. Lineage (NCBI taxonomy): Eukaryota > Metazoa > Arthropoda > Insecta > Lepidoptera > Erebidae > Phragmatobia > Phragmatobia fuliginosa. The sequence goes on along the minus strand of OW052063.1, from coordinate 21,950,405 downwards.
GACGACACTTATCTTGCGTAGCAGTCGGTGAAGAAAAATGCGTGTCAGGCCACGCACAGGAAAGGGTTCCTCAGCTCCCACCCATAATGTTACGTGGATTTAAAATTGTATCCAATAGATAATTATTATGTTTACGTATTAATGCGTTAATTTTGTATGACGTTTTCCAAGTGAGCGCATTTTACAAGTTAAGGCTCCATAACTCCCGAATTAATAAAGTCATCTAGTCCGTTATAGTTTTCCTTCAAAGCTCATTATATGGACTACCATTATTTTGAGCTTGTGTGTAACGTGGCTATACTGCCCCCGTTCCCCGCGAGCAGGCGAGCGTCTCCCCGCTACTCCGCGCGCGGCTATAAGAACAGCGCGCGCCTCAAGCCCAGCCTCTTTCTACTGCTTCGCTGCTCAAGTTAAGTGTCTCCTATTTCTGGAGGCATCACCGACAAACTCTCAAGAGCCCACGCCCTAACGTGCTCGCGAACTAGCCCTTGTATTCCGTTTATATCTATTTAATTGTATTGATTGTTAAAACATTAAACTTCTTGTAAACTCTCGTGATTTAGTATATTTCTCTTTCTCCTATCTATCGTGCACAAACCGGCGACTAAAGCCGAGTAGCGTGACACTGGCGCCCGTCTAAATAGGCTGAGAGTTTCATCGGTGATTGCCTCGTATTTTTTTTTACTGTGTGCTAACTATTTTATGTGTTTTGTGTCGAAACCCGTCCAGGCAAGTGTTTTTCTTATATATTTTTTTTGCTGTGTATTTCCGCATACGCTTAATTGCATTTGTTTTTAACATTTTAAACTAGTAACTAGTACATTTTAAACAAATAAATCGCTGTAAAGAAGCTATCGTCGCGCTGCGCATGTGCTTTCTCGCTGCCGAGAACCGGTTTTGCATCGCGTTGCCACGAGATCGCACGCTCAACCTACCTGCTTGTTATTTTTTCACTTCTAATAAATTAGTTTTATTACTACCTGGACGGCGTTTTACAAATTTCTTTTCGATTTTGTTCCCTCAATTTTCAACTACCGCGTTTAAATTAAACCAAAATGGCCTACGATATTAAATTCTCGTGTCTACAAAAACCCGAACTCGAATACGAAGTGTATTTGAGGGGTGGCGTGAAGTCAAACACGGTAGAGGAATTGCGTAAGCAAATATCTAAACTCGCGCTGAGTCTGCCTTCCGAAGACTTAACGGAATCCTACCTGTCTACCGAGGAGGATCTCCAAGCTATAAATTTTTCACTTTTTAAAGCTAATAATAATTTCAAAATGTTAAAAAATAACTTTGAAAAAAATCTGTTGACTAGAACGGAGTCTCTGTTACACCATATCTATCACAGGTTAAATCGCATCTGTTTAGATAACCTTCCAGATATTAGTCTCATAGACACCTTGTGGAACGAATTCCACACTTTATATTCATCGCTTAAACTACTAACTTCCCCGCCCACGCGCCACGAACCGCAGACAGATTGCTCAGTCGAGTCGATAAGCCTCAGTACCCCCATTAGCGCATTAACTTATGAACGTAAACTTTTTTCTGAACTTGCCAAATTCAAATATGACGGTAGATCGTGTGTGCGTGCCTTTATTCAAAAAATCAATGAATTTATGTCTAGTAGGAACATACCGGAAGACAAGATTCTCTCTTTTGCTTTCGAAATATTCTCGGAAGACGCTTTAACCTGGTATCGTAGCATAAAAGACAGCGTCTCATCTTGGAGTCAGCTGTGCCAATTATTAAAAGGCGATTTTAGCCCGCATAATTACGACTATAAATTGTTATCGGAAATAAGACTTCGCTCTCAAGGCTATAACGAAAATATAACTTTATATATTGCTAAAATGCAGGGATTGTTTTCCCGTCTGGATACACCTATCAGCGAATCTGAAAAACTAGAAATACTTCTAAACAATATTCGGCCTTGTTATACTAATTCTCTCTTAACCACGAACGTAGTCGATATTCCCAGTCTAATTAAAGCTTGTAAAAACTTTGAAAAATACGATAGCCGTAATAAAGATTTCCGCGAACCGCCTAGGATATCTTCTAATACCCTAGCACCGGAATTCGCTTATAAGTACCCTCCTTCTTATAATTCTAATTCTAGAGTTAGTAGATATATCAAGTAAACACTTAGGTGATTGGCATATCAAAGATATAAAACTAATAAACTATAAACAGTAATATTATAAACAAATATGGAGGTAAAGTGAATATTTTATCAATAAAATTTTATCATTACTACTACAAGTTGTGACTACCCTCTTGTTTAAATTCTTCATTATATCAGTTGCATAAGGTTCGTTATCGGTTGGAATGTTCTATTTTACTTGTCGCTAGGCAAAATAATGTCTGTTCAGAAATGCTGTTGAATAAGCGAATTTAACGATAAAAACATTTTTGAACAGTACCCATTACTTTTTGACTCTAATCATTGGTCTTTGATTGTTGTTCGTTGATTCGTTGTTGATTGATTGTTCGTAGTACATGTTGTATCGTTTTCTGCGTTGTGAGTCAACTAAACATCTTTAATTCCTAAAAAACTAACTTAATTTAAAAAAATGAAAAAAAAAAAAAACGAATTTAAATTCGAGAATCTTAAACTTGAATATCTATAACTTACAAAAAAAAGGAACGAACTTATATTTAAAAATACTGCTTTATAAATAACCAAATGTAATCTAAAAATATAAAAAAAAAAAATTTTTTTTGCCCTATGGCTCAGTGGTTAAAGGGGTCTGTCCCAAAACCTTGTCACAGGTTCGATTCTCGAACGTGTTTTGATCTTTGTGGTTGCGTTTTCTACTGCACACTTATCTGTCTTATCTGTTGTTGCTACTGACATAAATAACTTCTAGTAATTCTTTCTATGTAATTTAATAACTTAAAAATAAAAACTAACCTATCATTCACATCGATCGTATCATCATTCTAATGTATAACTAACGTCTTTTTACTTTCACCTCGCTGAGCACTGTGTCTGCATTTCGTCTTCTTATCCCCTCTAGCTGTGATTCGTGTTTCCTTGTTCAGTTTCTCAGCTTGCTTACTACTTCCAGGGTACCAGCGAGGGACTACCTACGGCGGAGACCACGAGCCCCAGGCGAATTTTCCCTGAGGAAAAATTCTGGCCTAAAGGGGGGGGTATGTAACGTGGCTATACTGCCCCGTTCCCCGCTAGCAGGCGAGCGTCTCCCCGCTACTCCGCGCGCGGCTATAAGAACAGCGCGCGCCTCGAGCCCAGCCCTCTTTCTACTGCTTCGCTGCTCAAGTTAAGTGTCTCCTATTTCTGGAGGCATCACCGACAAACTCTCAAGAGCCCACGCCCTAACGTGCTCGCGAACTAGCCCTTGTATTCCGTTTATATCTATTTAATTGTATTGATTGTTAAAACATTAAACTTCTTGTAAACTCTCGTGATTTAGTATATTTCTCTTTCTCCTATCTATCGTGCACAAACCGGCGACTAAAGCCGAGTTGCGTGACACTGGCAGTGTCACGCAACTCGGCTTTAGTCGCCGGTTTGTGCACAATAGATAGGAGAAAGAGAAATATACTAAATCACGAGAGTTTACAAGAAGTTTAATGTTTTAACAATCAATACAATTAAATAGATATAAACGGAATACAAGGGCTAGTTCGCGAGCACGTTAGGGCGTGGGCTCTTGAGAGTTTGTCGGTGATGCCTCCAGAAATAGGAGACACTTATCTTGAGCAGCGAAGCAGTAGAAAGAGGCTGGGCTCGAGGCGCGCGCTGTTCTTATAGCCGCGCGCGGAGTAGCGGGGAGACGCTCGCCTACTCGCGGGGAACGGGGCAGTGTAGACACGTTACATACCCCCCCCTTTAGGCCAGAATTTTTCCTCAGGGAAAATTAGCCTGGGGCTCGTGGTCTCCGCCGTAGGTACTCCCTCGCTGGTACCCTGGAAGTAGTAAGCAAGCTGAGAAACTAAACAAGGAAACACGAATCACAGCTAGAGGGGAAAATAAGACAAAATGCAGACACAGTGCTCAGCGAGGTGAAAGTAAAAAGACGTTAGTTATACATTAGAATGATGATACGATCGATGTGAATGATAGGTTAGTTTTTATTTTTAAGTTATTAAATTATATAGAAAGAATTACTAGAAGTGATTTATGTCAGTAGCAACAACAGATAAGACAGATAAGTGTGCAGTAGAAAACGCAACCATTGTCACGTGCCAGCCAGTGTCACGCAACTCGGCTTTAGTCGCCGGTTTGTGCACAATAGATAGGAGAAAGAGAAATATACTAAATCACGAGAGTTTACAAGAAGTTTAATGTTTTAACAATCAATACAATTAAATAGATATAAACGGAATACAAGGGCTAGTTCGCGAGCACGTTAGGGCGTGGGCTCTTGAGAGTTTGTCGGTGATGCCTCCAGAAATAGGAGACACTTATCTTGAGCAGCGAAGCAGTAGAAAGAGGCTGGGCTCGAGGCGCGCGCTGTTCTTATAGCCGCGCGCGGAGTAGCGGGGAGACGCTCGCCTACTCGCGGGGAACGGGGCAGTGTAGACACGTTACATACCCCCCCCTTTAGGCCAGAATTTTTCCTCAGGGAAAATTAGCCTGGGGCTCGTGGTCTCCGCCGTAGGTACTCCCTCGCTGGTACCCTGGAAGTAGTAAGCAAGCTGAGAAACTAAACAAGGAAACACGAATCACAGCTAGAGGGGAAAATAAGACAAAATGCAGACACAGTGCTCAGCGAGGTGAAAGTAAAAAGACGTTAGTTATACATTAGAATGATGATACGATCGATGTGAATGATAGGTTAGTTTTTATTTTTAAGTTATTAAATTATATAGAAAGAATTACTAGAAGTGATTTATGTCAGTAGCAACAACAGATAAGACAGATAAGTGTGCAGTAGAAAACGCAACCATAAAGATCAAAACACGTTCGAGAATCGAACCTATGACAACTTTTGGGACAGACCCCTTTAACCACTGAGCCATAGGGCAAAAAATTTTAGTATTTTTTTTAGGTTACATTTATATATTTATAAAGCAGTATTTTTAAATTGAAGTACTTGAATTTTTTTTTCATTTTTTTTTTTTTTTTTTAAATTAAACATTTTTTTCTTTTTTTAAGAATCATAGATACCTAGTTGACACAACGCAGGAAACAATACAAAATGTACTACAAACACTCAAAGATCAACAATGAAAGTCAAAAAGTAATGAGTACTGTTCAAAAATGTTTTTATCGTTAAATTCACTTATTCAACAGCATTTCTGAACAGACATTATTTTGCCTAGCGACAAGTGAAATAGAACATTCCAAACGATAACGAACCATATACGACTGATACAATGAAGAATATTAACAAGAGGGTAGTCACAACTTGTAGTAGTAGTGATTAAATTTTATTGATATAATATTACTTTACCTCCATATTTGTTTATTATATAACTGTTTATAGTTTATTAGTTTTATATATTTGATATGCTATTCACCCAAGTGTTTACTTGATATATCTACTAATTTAAACATCAAAGGATATTTTTTAGAAATAACTTTGCATTTTATGTATTTAGGAGCTAATTTTTTGCTAAAATATTTGTCTTTGTCACTGAGATAAAAATCACTCTTTCTCCTATCTATCGTGCACAAACCGGCGACTAAAGCCGAGTTGCGTGACATGTGTTATGGGTACAACTGATATAAATACATAAACATACTTTTTTTTTAAATACATACATTGTATATTATACATAGAAAACACCCAGACTCCGAATCAAATATTTGTGAATCACACAAATATTTGGTCTGACCCGGGAATCGAACCCGAGACCTCTTTGATCAGCAGCAGCATCCGATAACCACTAGACCAACAAGGCAGTCAGTCTTTCATTGGTGCGTGTGAGACTAGAAGCTCAATCATTTCTCATCATTCTACCGGTCATCATTCTGAAGGCCTGAAGATTGATGCAGACACATCGTTTCTTTTTATAAATGAACTAGTTGACCCAGCGAACTTCGTACCGCCCAACTTTAAAATTCCAGAACTTGATCGCAGCGCCACCTACCGGGTCCAATTGCGAATTTAAACCATTCCCAGATCCCCTTGAACACACACAAAAAATTTCATCAAAATCGGTCCAGTCGTTTGAGAGAAGTTTAGTGACATACACACTCACACAAGAATTATATATATAAAGATAGACAATGTGTTTTTCTGATATATAAGCTTAAAGCTATATGTTAAGTTTCATTGTAAGTATGTAGTTTTCCTGAGGAAGAGTAACAAACATGTATACATTCATACCATACATCTTCACAAACTTTTGCATTTATAATATTAGTAGAATATAACAGGATGAATAGCTTAATCATCTGCAACAGTTTATTAGTATTTTTAACACAAGGAATCTTTGTTAGGTCTGTATTCTCCTTTATAAAATCATTGAATAAACCAGTACATTGCAAGTTTCACTATACAATGCTTTTAGACATAAATCCCGAGAGGATTCAGTCTATTTTCAGAATGTGATATCCTTAAAATAGATACAGGAGACGTTTCAACCGGACATACATGGAAGACTAATTAATATGGTTTATTGAAAATTAACAACACAAACTTTTTCTAAAGAATTCCTTTTCGAATACACCTTAAATAAACCAAATATATTTAAACGATTTTGTGGTGTCTTCTTCAATTAAATTCAGTGTTTAAATGTTTCCTCCATGTAGCCACACTCATAATATTATTGACCTTTTGACATTCTTTTAGTGTTTAACAGTCCACTGCTGGACATAAGCCTCTCGTTAGAAAGGATGATTTGGTTTATTAAACACTCACGGGTCGAATAGGGGTGTTGACACTCTGTATTCTTAAACTTTGAAATTTTAAAATTTTTCAATAAATTGATAATGACATCAAGAAAAACTACAAAACTGATACGTCACTCCTTAATGACATGTTTTTCGTAGGTGTGATTATCGAACTCACTAGGTACACTATTATTATTTATATAAGAATACCAAGAAAATTAATCAAAGTAACTTAAGACACTTTTAATCCCCATGTTCCCCTTCAAAACAAAAGTTCAAAGCTATCACATTTAGGACCAAATCCGACTCATGAAGTGGTATATTAAGGCGACGCACCAGTGCCTCGAGGCAGATAAAATAAGTTAAAATGGGAAAACTTCCATTAGGTTATGAAATGAAAAGATCACGGTTATCTCGGCAGAGCATACTACTTTTGAATTATGTCCGACTTCCTGTGATTGTCTTGGATACTTATTCAGACTGAAAGTTAACTTATTTCTATGTGTATTAAATGTGATTGGGGGATCAGCGTGTAAATAGCCGAACTCCTGGCGTGAAAAGGGTTATGAGGCGGTATATAAAAAAATGCGGTTGATCGACGAAACACAAAGAACACTCACCTTCAACTTTTCAGGATGCCCAGCAAACCCGTCACAGGCACCGTGTAGTTTCAGGCACAGGTCAAGGCGCGGCGGTATTAATATACAGGCGGAGACGATGCGGATATAATGAAGCGATGAGATATGACGTGATATGCGTATATATTAATACAATTAATAAAAATTACAGCTTTAGCGTAGGCGGTGCGGTTATGTATCAAGAAGCGATCAGAATGACATAAGAATCAATGTCAAAAGATAATTTTGTTTTTCACGACCTCATTATTTTTTATACGACCATAGAGGTCATGAATCGACGTAGGTTTTATTCCGTGGACACTCCTTCAAGCGTCCAGCGAGCGGTATCTCTGTCAATTCGAAGTTCAACCGCAAGATAGCGTAATGAAAGAATTTTGAAAGGAAGTGCGTTATTTGACAATAAAATTAAGCGTATGGAACCGAAAAAAGCGTTTGCGCTTAACCATGCTCCCCGCCTTGAAAGCTCTCACGGAACTTTCAAAACAGGTGCAAAAAGTTAACTAATGCAGCGTAGAATAACATATACTATGTACTATAGCGAACAGTTATATAATATAGCGGATAAAAATAATTGGCGTATGGAAACAAGATTGATCCTAAACTTAAAGCAGCGTAAAATGAGCGAAATAAAAATAAAAATACTAGTAATTATTGCGTAGGAATTGGATACAACTTAATGATAGGGCGTTTGTAATGACCGGAATTGGTTTTAACCATGGCTACGCGAGCAATGTCATCCGTACCCTTAAACACCTCGGTAATAATTCCTAAGGGCCAATTGAGAGGGATAGAACTATCCTGCTCCACGAGCACAACGGTTCCAATCTCAACGGGTCTATCTGCGGTTGCCCACTTCTGACGCACTTGCAGAGTGTGCAAGTATTCCAATCTCCACTTAGTCCAGAATGATTGGACCATGCTGTCCAACAAACGTTTGCGATCCACAAGACCGATACGCCGTTGAGACAAGTCAGGTGCAGGCAAATATTGCAACGGCGTAGACATCAGAAAGTGAGCGGGAGTTAGCACCTCTGGGTGTGGATCCGAAGACAGAACACACAAAGGGCGCGAATTCATTATACATTCGATTTGCGTTAAGACAGTTTGAAGCTCCTCATAAGTGAGAAGTTGGGTACCAACTACACGATCTAGGTGCGTCTTCAAACTTTTAATATTTGACTCCCACATTCCACCGAAATGGGGAGCGCGAGGTGGAATCATCTTCCACTCAATGCGTCGCGATAACAACTCATTTGAGAGCGCGGATTTAAAATTTGAACTCAACAAGAAACTATATAGTTCATCTAATTGAGCCTTGGCTCCAATGAATGCAGTACCATTATCCGAATAGAGACAGGACACTGGACCACGTCTGGATATAAAGCGTTTGAATGTCGCTAAAAACATGTCCGACGTCAAATCAGAGACTAACTCTATGTGGACAGCTTTAGTAACAAGGCACACGAACAAGCAGATATAGGCCTTCTGGGAGCGTTGGCCTCTACGTCGTGAGAGCGTTATGCGAATTGGGCCGGCGTAATCTACACCGGTATGCTGAAAAGCTCCTGCCTCCGACACACGGTACGCAGGAAGATCAGCCATCATGGGCGTGGGATGCGAGGGTTTAACCCTAAAACAAATGTTGCACTTACGCAACTTGGAGCGGATGACAGTTCTGGCATCTAATATCCAAAAACGCTGTCGTAAAATGGACATAAGAAGTCCGGGACCAGTGTGACAATTGACAACGTGATAATGTTGTATAATTAAATCAACAACATGGTCATGTTTGGGAAGAAGAATCGGGTGTTTCACATCAAAGGGAAGATCAGCCTTAGAAAGCCTTCCTCCAATCCTCAATAGACCTTCTTCGTCTAAGAAGACGGCTAAGTTTCGAAGCTTATTTGAGGGAAGTTTTTGCGATTTGATAAGCTTAATATCATCAGCAAAGTGTACGGATTGAACAGCACGCAACAACATGTGCTCCGCAGCTGTCAGCCCTTTGACCGATCGAGGTTCAAAGTCAAGTCTCGGTCGCGTGAATTTAAGCACGTATGCGATGATATGTAGCAACTTATCCCAAGACGAGATTCGCCGAGCTAACTCGTACAAGACTGGTTGTTCCAAACAAGCGGTGGTTGTGAGTATGTTTGTCTTATGCTCCGGAAGTTCACTACAATTGGTAGGAGCGAATGGTTTGATTGGCCAGTCTTCGGGAGCACTACACATCCACGAGGGTCCGTGCCACCAAAGATCGTGCGATACAAGTTGCGAAGGAAGCATACCACGAGACAAACAATCACTAGGATTCTCAACACCAACTACATGGTAAAAATGTTTTGCGGCAAGATTCTCTTGACATTGAGCCACACGATTGCTCACGAATATCGACCAACGATGTGGAGACGAATGAATCCATGAGAGCGCAACAGTGGAGTCAGAGAATGCGTATATTCCTGCAATAGGAATGCGTTCGACGTAATTGTCATAAACAGTTTTCACTAACTTTGACATAAGCAAAGCGGCGCATAATTCTAGACGAGCTAGAGTAGTTATTTTAGAAGGCGAGACCTTTGACTTTGCGCAGAGAAGACGTGTCTGAACTCCAGATGAGTAGGTGCAGTGTACATAGACTACGCAACCTAAGCCATTCATACTGGCGTCACAAAAGGCAACAATGCGCACAACACAGTCTATCTCAACTCCAACATGGCGTGGAATGCGCAATGTGTCAAGCAAAGGAAATTGTTGCACTAAGGCAAAGAAGCGGATGCGAATATGTTCAGGGGCAGAATCGTCCCAATCACTCTTATTCAGCCACAATTCTTTAATCAGCAATTTGGCGTAGAGTATAACCGGAGCAACCAATCCTAGCACATCGAACAATCGAGCGACAACCGAGAGTATACTTCTCTTGGTGCATGTTTCAGGGATCTCCGTGGAAGTGAAGAAAAAATAATCCTTACAAGGATCCCAAGAGAGACCTAATACTTTAGAGGAGTCGTTTCCGACATCAAACTCCAGCGTCTTACGATGTGAATCTGGTAGACTATTCAATATGTCTGGTGAGTTGCTGGTCCATTTCACCAGATCAAAATCACCCTGTTTGAACAAAGCTATCAGATCCTGTGACAATTTTTTAGCGGTTTCTACATCAGGGACGGAATGAACTAAGTCATCCATGTACAGCCGGGTTTCGGCTACTTGAGCGGCGTCTGGGTAATGTGAACTCATTTCAGAGGCGAGCTGTCGCACAGTGCGCATAGCTATATACGGACTTGATTTCAAGCCGAATGGTTGCCTATTGAAGTTGAAAGAGCGTATATTTTCAGCGTCATTAAAGCGGAATAAAATTTGCAGGTATTTACGCTGATCAGCAGGTACACCTACACGTAAGTACATAGACCTTATGTCAGCGTTCAAAGCGATAGGAAATAATCGGAACGCTAAGAGCAGCAAAAATAAATCCGCTTGCAAGTTGGGACCGATATGCAACACATCATTAAGAGACAGTCCAGTATGCGTTTTTGAACTAGCATCCAGAACAATACGCGGCATAGGTTTATCAGGGCGAACTACAGCGTGGTGTGGTATAAAATAACCATTGGCGAAAGATTCTGAGTCATCAACAGGACTGAGGTAACCATTGTCAATGTAGTCTTGAATGACTTTGTTATAATTTTCTCTCAACTCGGGTGACTGGCGAAATTTCCTTTCCAACGACGTAAAGCGACGAAGAGCGACAGCGTAAGAATTACCAAGTTCCGATGGATCCCTACAAAAAGGTAACGAAACGGTATAACGTCCGAAATCATCGCGCGTCACAGTTGACGTGAAAATATTTTCGCATTCAGTTTCCTCGGGAGACAAATAACGTGTTGTCGGTACTTCCTCAAGTTCCCAGAACTTCTGAACCAAATCATTAAGAGCGAGTGCAGTAAAAGACGTAGCAGTTGTGACGTCACTGCATGGATAATCACCCATTAATATATATCCAAAGGTTGTCAATAGAGCGGGTGGAACACGTGGGCCACCTTCAACTTTATTCCCCAAATAAATATACGGGAATAGTTGCGCACCTAATACCAAGTCTATGTCTCCGGGGATGTTCCAAGTTAAATCTGCGAGCGGTAAATTATTAAATTCCAACTTACGATTCCATTCAATAAATTGAGATGGCAGTTTATCCGTAATGGAATCTACTACGAATGCGTGAATAGTGTATTTATGTTGCGGGTAAATGCGGGATTCTATGTCCAAATATACATAACCAATTATTGGACTAGAACTAGAACCTACACCTTTGACAAAAGAATTACTCATAGGTATAATATGTAGATTCAAAGAGCGACAACAATCTGTTGTAATTAAATTATTTTGCGAGCCATTATCAATTAGGCATCTAACCACAGTCTTATTACCAGTACTACCTCTAGGACGCGCATATACCTGTGCAGTTGACAACAATATGGTCGACTTAGCTTGTGCATCAGAAGCGAGCAATACCGCGGGAGCGTGTTGTGACGTCACCGACGGCGGTGTCACGCACTGATCAGCATGCGTAGGTACGTCCAGCGGCGGGCAAGACGCGGTAGGCGAGGCGGGAGTAACCGAAGCAACACTCGGCACCACGAGACGCTTCGAGTGTGACTCAGCACCAACAATTACTGTATGCGAGCGGGTTTTATCATTTTTATATTCATTGCTAAAATGCAAAAGCGTATTATGGCGTTTTTGATGACCTTGGCTTGCACAAATCTTGCAGACAGAAGTCGAGCGACAATTTAATAAATTATGCACGGTGCTTAAACAATTTATACATCCGCGTTTTGTTTTTATAAATTCAAAGCGTGCTTTAGCGTCACGCAAATTTTTAAATTTAGCGCATTCATATAGACGCGTATGTTCGATACTTGCGCAACACACACAAGCAGACGCGGGCGCAGCGGGCGCAAAGCTAGTAGGTACTTCGCTTGCGACAAAAGATTTTGTTTGATTTACACGTGACGAAGTTGCGGGTTTAGTATTAGAGTAGTTAGCGGAACTACGCGGGTTCGATCGTTCTAAAACTTTTGCTTGGTCCTGAATAAAAGATATCAAATGTTCAGACGTAGGTATTTTAACATCTCTGACTGATAACTCAAATGCTTGCAAAGTTTGTGTATCTATCTTACGCAATGCACAATGTAAAGTAATAAAATCGGTCAGATCAGGAATTTGCAATTGTTTTAGAGCGGAAATCGAAGCAGAATATTTTCCAATAAAGGAATCTAAACTGGAAGCGTTATAAGTACATGCCTTTGCGTCTAAAATATTATTAAGGTAATGTATACCTAAGGCACGTTCATCTTGATATTTTTTAACTAAACTATCCCATATTAAGTGATAAGTCTCACCAGAAGGTACAATACCCACGGTAAATTTCTGCGCTTCATGGGTTAATTTAGTTATCAAATATTGTACACGTTGCGCGTCGGTCAGCTGTTCATTCAAGTGAATGTTCGACTTAAAGCTTTGATAAAAGATGTTCCAATTTTCTATTTTTCCGTCGAAAGTAGGTATAACTAAAGGCTGCAACCTAACTACCGGCATCGAATCCGACCCGGGGCGCGATCGTGTATCAGATGAATGCGATGTTGCATCGATTTTATTGCGTATTCTTTTGATATGATTATATAAATCTTCAAAAGAATCTAAACATGCGTATTCAGGCGTAGCGTCGGGTTTCAATAAAAAGTTAAGCTTGTTTATTTCATCGACAATCATTTCAAATTTGTCACGTAAATTTTCAATGTTTTCCGAATGAATCATGAATTCTTCATTAGACCTTAATGACTTATCGATGGATAAATTGTTGGACATGTCGTACAATTTATTAATTCGTCCAAATAATAATTCGCGTTTATGAATTAAAATAGTGAGCATTGTGTCCGGGCTCGCTTTAGTAGACATGATCAAACAAAAAATCTACCTACTATTTAAAAACAAATGACTTGCGCTTTCAGAAAACAACTGAAGGCAGGCCCTTTCTCTTCATACGCAAACTATTCTTAACTTTTGATGAAAGTATGTATGTTTGAGCGTTATTATCGCATAAACAAGATAATATGTATACGATAATAAAATATAGGTGAAATTTCAATGGGAATTTACCAATAATTACGTAAATAACCCAGGCGTTATATTGTATTACTCGAACGAGAACTACCAAAATTACGTAAATTCTATTGTCAAATAACACAAATACAAGAGTAATTTGTTATCCGGTTTTTATCCGGGCTACGAAGGACCAAACTGGGGGATCAGCGTGTAAATAGCCGAACTCCTGGCGTGAAAAGGGTTATGAGGCGGTATATAAAAAAATGCGGTTGATCGACGAAACACAAAGAACACTCACCTTCAACTTTTCAGGATGCCCAGCAAACCCGTCACAGGCACCGTGTAGTTTCAGGCACAGGTCAAGGCGCGGCGGTATTAATATACAGGCGGAGACGATGCGGATATAATGAAGCGATGAGATATGACGTGATATGCGTATATATTAATACAATTAATAAAAATTACAGCTTTAGCGTAGGCGGTGCGGTTATGTATCAAGAAGCGATCAGAATGACATAAGAATCAATGTCAAAAGATAATTTTGTTTTTCACGACCTCATTATTTTTTATACGACCATAGAGGTCATGAATCGACGTAGGTTTTATTCCGTGGACACTCCTTCAAGCGTCCAGCGAGCGGTATCTCTGTCAATTCGAAGTTCAACCGCAAGATAGCGTAATGAAAGAATTTTGAAAGGAAGTGCGTTATTTGACAATAAAATTAAGCGTATGGAACCGAAAAAAGCGTTTGCGCTTAACCAGTGATTTTAGCAAAGTTTGCCATTATGAGTTAAAACATTCTTCGTATATGGCGAACAGCTTAATTTATTACTTTTGGAAATAGGATAGAAGTACTTTATGATGTGCTAATTTTGTCTGAATCATATTTTACTAGATTGAGATAGAAGTTATTACAATATACTAAAGTTTTTAAAGAAATGTAGCAGATTTTTGAAAGTAAAGATTCTGCATGGCGCATTAAAAGGACATTTAACGTTAATTGTATTGTTCTACTAGAAATTTTTGTTTGCATAAGAAAAAACTGATACCTTTTCATATATTTAATCATACCGAAGTGTCTTTACTCACGAGTAGGTGTCACTTTCCTCATTATGAGTACAGACAATGAGAATTGGTAAGCGCGGTAACCCACACTATGGCGGCTATGTACTGTTGCTGAATCATTGGGCCTCCGTTCTCATACTCACCATCTGTAGTTTCTAAGTTAAAGTACTGTAAAAGTGGTGTAAAAGTGCTGTAAAGAAAGATTTTTACTGTGAGGCAGAGATAGTGTAAATACTTGATGTTGTGTGTCTTCTTTTTGATAATGAGTTTCAAAAATTATGTTATCATTACATCGACTGTATTACATAGTCCACTGCTGGATATAAGCCTCTTTCCTCCTCCTCCTATGAGTCTCCTAAGAAGTTGATCTATTATATAAGGGCCACAGCGCACAAGCTACTTTTAGCATCGAATTTTTAGAGTCGCTTTTCACACTACACATACACTACAGCCGACGCGATCCAGGCATCTGAGCAGTCGCTAAAACACACGTTTCTTATACCGCGTTCGAACGCATAAAGTCGCGAATGATGCAACATGACGTGCGATTTGGTACCGCGATCGAACGCAGGAAGTCGCTAAAACGCGATGCAGCATCGATGCAGTCGCAAAGTCGCCAATCGCCGATCCTAAAAGTAGCTAGTGTGCTTTGGCCTTAATGGCAGCCATACAGGTTCGATATAAGGTGTGTGGTTTGCATGTGTGTGTGTGAAGCATATCACGTCTATGTATGAATATTTTTATGTAAATAAAATTTAATAAAACCTCCTATATTATTGGCGCAACGTAAGATCCGTTCTCCCACTCCTTCATTCTAAGTATATTATTATTTCAGTTTAGTTAAAACTCCAGAATACGTCCTCCCTTAAAATTATAATGGCCTTTTTCTGCATTACCAAATTAAAATTCGCCGAGCAAACCTTCTAGCGTTGCGTATAAATAAGAGATTTCGTTTGCAATTTGCGAACTCCGGAATCCTTTGCTTAATTATATTATCTCTTGAGCACTTCTGATGGCGTTAACTGAGAGGTACGTTTTAATTAGCAATTTCAAGATGTTTTTGTGTTCAGTCCAATGGCGTAACATAAATATTAGAAAAGCTATAGATATTAAAAATATACTAAATTAAAAAAAAAAGCAATTCTTCGGTGGCGCAGTGGTATGCGACAGCTGCGTATCAGATCTCGGGTTCGATTCCCGAATCGGACTAAATGTTTGTGTAATTCGCAATCATTTGTTTCGGAGTTTGGGTGTTTTCTATATAATATGCATGTATTTACAAAAAAAAAAAATATTTATTTATATCAGCTGTCAAGTACCCATAATACAAGCTCTGCTTAGTTTGGGACTAAATAGATAGCGATGTGTGTAAGATGTTCAAAATATTGATATTTATTTAGAACGATTACTTTTTGTAGTTATTTTTTTTAGAACTGAGTGGAATAATAGGTAGGTAGGAATTATGTAGATTTTTAAATTTCATATCCTAAAGTTTCGATTATATGAATTGACCATAGTTAGAGGCTCACTGTCGTAGCTGTGCACACCATCAGTCGTATAGTTTATGGAATAAAATGTTTTTGATCCAGCTGTGTATTGACAAAATTTTTCAATTGACTACATTGTTGATCTAGTGGTTAACGTATGCAACTGCAAATCGAGACGTTTTGAGTTCGAGTCCCGGTTTTGGGATAAAAGTATAATTAAGTTTTTCTGGATATAGAAATACGCCCGATGTTTGGGAGTTGATATCTTAAACTCAGTACCTCGAAAAACATGTAAAGCCGTCAGTCCTACGCATGATTTCTTCCCGGTTATATCGGATAGCCATCCCATTGGATTGTAAGAGTGAGATAGAAGACAGTGCACCTGTATTTGCGTACACACTTGTGCACTACAATATCTCCTGCGTAGTGTTGGTCTTCCTTGAGACTGAACGCCGTGGCCGAAATCTCTAGGAAAACATCATCTTGATTTTTTTTCTAAATAATACTATAACCGTTTCCCAATTCTATGTGTAGACCGATGTGCTTCTATTGTGGTTAGCCAGCGTTGGACTTCAATGACGTTGTAAACAAAAAAACACAGTTTTTTTTTAGATTGTATGGAATCCATTATCACCAAAACCAGACCAATGAAAACAAAATATAGTTACGGGACATACAATTACAAATAGTTGTTCTTTTGTCAATAGAACTACAATAACTCACTGCATAATTGCTTCGAGATTACTACTTCGCATCGTTCGTTCTTTTATTTTTATTCTTCCATACGATAGAATGTGATAGAACAAAAAAAAGAAACTTAGGTAGACAAAGAGAAGGTTCCGCAGTTAGTTTTTCTGCTGTATTAATTGCTTTTGACAGTTTATGACAGTTATATCATACCAGTATGCATTTTTATCTTTTGTTCAAAGCTTTATTGAAAGGTTAAGCTGAGTCAGAGTGTAGTTTTTTCTTTCTACTAGTATTGTACATGTTTGTTTATTTATTGGAGTGATATATATATTTAAGTTCTAAAAAAAAGATTATTCTTGGACTAGGAATACATCCTGTATCGTGGGAGTTTATACAAACATGGATGAATCTGATACAAATAACGGCCGGACTGAGAACAAACTATTGGGTTAACCGTGCATGAGAGTATTATTATATTCTTAAAATTCAACACTGAAACTAGGCAATTTGCGTCACCATCAATCATCATCAACAGCCTTTAACCGTCCACTACTGGACATAGGCCTCTCCTTGAAAAGAAGGTTTTGGCCTACTATACCACGCTGGCCAGACGGGTTGGTATAGGGTTTGTTTCAAGTTTTCCTTCTCTTTGCATTGATGTTGTCTTGCGTAGTTTATCCCTTAGTCGCCTTTTACGACACCCACGTGGGATGAATAGGGGTGGTGACACTCTGTATTCTTAATCCGTCACCATACGGACGCGTCATCAGATATGTTGAAGCGTAAGCAATCAATTTGGGTACCACACTTAAATTATCTTTTAATTTTTGTAAGATGCAATAGTCATTGTATTAGAATCGACAGGATGTAATAAAAATATTACTAGTTGCTCAGTGGTCGAATATTATAAATTTTTTTTTGTTTAAATTTTTTAGCTTCTTGCACTTCTCATTTTAAATAAAATAAATTTTAACCCGGCTAAATGTCATATACCTCCGTTCGTATAATTTTATAAAATGGGGTACAAAGTATTTGCTTTACGATAGTACATTTAGTTATAACTGACAAGTTTATTTATTGTGACAACATGCAAAATCTCATAGCGGATTCCATATACTTCCCGCGTTATCCCAATTTGTTGAAGGGTCGTCTACAAAAACACTATTTGCCATGTCCAACGAAATGATTCGACCGAATTCCTTCCTTACATCCCACATTGGGCATTAGCTACCCTATATCTTATTACATGGGTCAATCTTTTAAGGGCACCCCTGCATTAGCCTCCTGACCGAACTCAAAGGAAATGGTTGGAGATGCTCGCTAATGGACCCATTGATTTTCGGGAATCAAACGGTTGCTTTGGTGGAGTTCGTGTATAAAAACA
Source organism: Phragmatobia fuliginosa (assembly GCA_932526445.1). Lineage (NCBI taxonomy): Eukaryota > Metazoa > Arthropoda > Insecta > Lepidoptera > Erebidae > Phragmatobia > Phragmatobia fuliginosa. The sequence goes on along the minus strand of OW052063.1, from coordinate 21,932,231 downwards.
TTGAGATATGTTTGGGCGTGGTGTGATTATGAGCGTGGGTAGCAAAAGGTGTAAAGAAAAGCTTTTGATACATGAGCTTTTTCTTAGATCATATGGTTCAAATTCGTATAAAAAAATCCAACAAAGACATGATACAAATATTGTTTTTTAACTCAAAGTTTACAAATCTATGCTAATATTTTAAAATTGAAGAGTTTGTTTGAGCGGGACAATCTCAGGAAGTACTGATCCGGTTTGTAAAACTCTTTCAGTAGTACATATCCCAGTTGTCGAGAAAGATTATAAACTATATGTCATCATGGTACGACTAACAGGAGAGGATTATTAATAAAAATGTTGCAAAATGGGGGAAAATTTCTTTTGTGAGCTTCCATTGCGTGCGCTTCGTAAACGGTGAAAATTTTACTTAACCATAACGTGTCTTACCAGTCCCCAACCGGCACTCAGCCAGTGTGGGGAAGTTCTTAACAATCCCTTTGACGGAGGAGACGAAAGAGGAGACTTTAGCATAACAGTGGGGCGTGAGGGACGTACGGGTTGTTGATGAACGATGAATGCATAAAAAACTGTTCATAACAACACACTGCAAGCAACAGAATACGCAGACGAAGTTGCATCAGCCAGTATAATTACGTATTAAATACGTTATCAGTACCAATTTAGATTCTAGCCATACAAATTTGTTTCCTCTGTATAATATCACGATACGAGAAATGGTAACAGGGGCTGCGTGGATGAGACAACAAATATATATCCTGTCATATATGCCGCATATGATGGGTTTGAATTGAACTAAAATCCTTAAAAGTAGTTGTATTATCCTGTCACGTCAATTTATTGCTTTTCTAAATAAAGATGCCAGATGAGATTAATTTTAAAGCTTTAATTTTATACATTTTTAATCCATTCAATTGAAGCGTTGATACTTTTAAAAACAATTGTTCAAATCTCTCAAAATATGTCTCTATAGCAGCATCGGAAGCACAATCAGAGCTTAAATAATTACCGTGGCTTAGCAAACTGTGCCCGGTCAGGTGGTCTCACTGTGGTGAATTAATCACGGTACCCGCTGAGTCAACGGCTGTCTAATTGGTCTTCCTCTACTGACAATCGACTCATCAAAGTGATCAAACACCGACTATTTGTGCAGTTGCTTATACAGACCTAATGACGTCATATTTAATTTAAGCTTACTTGGCTTACTCCTGTTTAGTGCTAGTATTGTTATTTTGGAGTCAGAATTTGTAAGCAATATTTTTAACTTTGTTAACTATCAATCGCTCACTGCCGAGCGGCCTTAGGTGATTGGTAACTGTCGCTGAGGGTAAGCAACGACGGCACTGTCACTACTTAGAGGGTGACCGATTGAAGCATAATATGTTATGCGCGTTTACTCGATTCGGAGATCACGTTAGTTAATCGATCCCGATTGTTATCATAAGATAACAGTCGTGAAGCTTAGTTTGAGGCTTTCCGAAGGCTTTAAAACATTCAACGGCAAGATTACGTAGCCACAACGTGTCTTACCAGTCCCTAACCCGCATTTGGTCGGCGTGGGGATGTATGACCTTCTCCTGAGATGAGACCCGAACCCAGTAGTAGGACGTTACGGGTCTCGGATGGAAGAATAATAAATAAATAAATAATATTAATAAATAATAATATACATATGTCACAGAACTGATAACCGCTGGAGTAAAAGTGTTCTGGTGTGGAGATCGCGTCTTGGCGAACGTGGTGCGGTGCGCCCTGTTTCTAGGTGGTGGGACGACTTACATCAAGGGCCGGTCGCGTCTAAATGCATAAATCATGAGAACAGGCCTTCCAGTGTGCCTTGAAAGAAGCCTATGTCAAGCAGTGGACTGAAAAGTAAGTAGTAAAAACATGTGTTTACTAAAGTGTCATCTTGAAATAAATATTACTCATGTTACACGATTAAACAAAGTGGCAGTAATAATAAAACGATAGTCTAAGTAGGTTTTATATATCACTACATATTATAAAATAACTAGCTGCACCCCACGGTGTAGCCCGCGTATCATTAAGGTTGCTATGCAAGTGTGTTATGCATAGCAACCTGTGAAGTTTTGACAGGAGATAAACAATGATACATTTTGACATCAACGATTTAATGTATTTTTATAATCACCTAGCTTTCGCCCGTGTATCTCGATTATTGCAGTAAAAAGTAGCCTCTGTATTATTCTGATATATATAAGCTATATTACTGTAAAGATTCATGCAAATCCGTTTGGTTGTTTTTGCGTGATAGAGCAACAGACAGACATACTCACAAACTTTCCGATTGAAATTGAAATTTTATACCCAGATAGCCTACAGCCTGAGAAAGAACATAGGCTATATTTTACCACGATAACCGATACAGACGCGAGCAGAGCCGCGGGCGATAGCTAGTATTTTATAAAATGTTCTAACTATATGAGAAAAAATATGATGAATTGGACCAAACCCCTGTTATTCTTGGTTTTATTCAACAAATTTGAAGAAATATTATCAACCTGTAGAATGAAAAATACCTTTACTAGAATTTATTGAAATGTTTATGTTGCATACATATCGATATACATAGTCACAGCCTCTATTCCTAGAAACTTTGACATGCCTTAACATTCCGGTTAGGGATCTGATTGGTACTACATATTTTATTGTAAGTAAAATTTGTGTTTCATAATTTTTAATCACATTGGTGCTAATATATGCTTAGTAGATGCATTATCAGAATGTCTTGGTAAATGTAAAAAAAATATATTTATTCCTTTTCTGCTCCATAATTCCAGGATCTTTTTTTAAGAGTTTTATTTCGGAAAGTTATTTATTTTGCTATTTACGTTGTTGTTGCATACTCTAGAATTATTAATTAACTTTTTATTAACAATAATTTATGGAGTTCGTTGTTATTTTTTCTACATAGGAGTGACTTTTTAGAACCCTTTAACTAGAATCGGAGTTAAACAAACTATAAACATAACTATCACTCGAATTAAAGCCAGTTCTATGAAGCTTTTAACGCTAAAGATCTTTAACATTTACATCATTAAATCCACATCTAATTCTTTCACATCAATCACTACTCAGTAATAACGTCTTTTCATTGCTTGAAAAGAGAAGTTTATCCATTTAAAGTTCAAAGCCTTTTTATCTGCGGTTCGGGCGTTAAAAATAAAATTATATAATGGTTAGATATTCCTTATAATGGACGTTTCATGTTACGGCTACGAATTTAATCGTGCCGCAACAATTTTTTTGCCAATATTCATGGTTATGGTGGAGTGCGGTAATTGGGAAACTTTGTTCGAGCAATTGACGACTGATGCTGTTTCGGGAATGAGGGGCCCTTTTTGAGGCCATGTTAAATTTAATTTTCATTATGGCCGTCAGATATTTGAACTTGTTCGTCTAAATTGAAACGTGTGGAGCTGTTTGTATCGAAATTAAAATGTTGAGATGTTTTTTCGTTGTTAAAAAGCATGTCGATTTTTTTTATTTATGCTTTTAAATGTATTGTGTGAGAAATTTAATAGTTTTTGTTAAAATTCAACTGGAGTATTTGGAAACTAAATAAGTCTAAATTAAATAGCTGTACAAGAATAGAATGTCAAGTCATGCCTTTAAAAGTATATATATATTAAACTAAATCTTTCTATTTTAGAAGCAGTTGAATCAACGATAGCTAAAAACAAAAAAACAATAAACCACCATATTTTAGATGAACCTCCACAATATTGATTGAATCAGATATCCCATACCTTATAGAGTCTAAAAATATTGAAGAAGTATTTTCGATAGAATTAGAAGTGTTAACGTCAATCCTTCTTATCTCCTGTGCCGATCGTTACCCGAGAAAAAATGGAGTTGCTGAGAAAACTTTTAGTAAGTGATTTGTACTATATATACTTAGGAAAGTCAGTGTGCTTACCTGTTGGGATGTTCATCGGTTGATAAGTTTTGGGTTTTTATGATTCAAATCATACTATGTCGGGTGAATATGAAGATTGGTTATTTTGGCTTTTTTCTTCAGAGATAACCAGGGTTGGAATTCAACGTACTAAAGCTGTGAGAACGCTATGAGTAGATAACTATAGAGGGGATTTTTCAACGCTTGTATAAAAATATTGTTTATTTTCTATTTCTTTTCATAAAGTTAATAGTTTTGTGGTGTCGTAAGAGGCGACTAAAGGAACAAAATAAGCAGCTAACATCACTGCCAAGAGAAGGAAAACTTGAAACAAGCCCTTTACCAACCCGTCTGGTCAGCGTGGTTTAGTAGGCCAAAACCTCCTTTCAAAGGAGAGGCCTATGTCCAGCAGTGGACTGTTAAAGGCTGTTGATGATGTTGAATAGTTTTGATTTCTGTTACAAAAATAACAGCGGGTAAGATCGCGGGACTCAGCTCGTAAGAAATAAGACTAGTTTTGTTTAAAATAAAATATGCGCACGCGAAGCGCTCATAGCCGAGTGGCCTTAGGTGATTGGAAACAATCACCAAGGGTAAGCAACGACGGCGCGGTCGGACCTAGATGGGTGACCGTTTGTGGCATTATATGTAATGAGCGTTTCCGTGATTCGGAGGTCACGTTAAGCAGTCGGTCCCGGTTGTTATCATAAGATAGCAGTCGTGAAGCTTAGTTGGAGGCCTTCGGGCGGCTTAAAAACATCCAACAGCAAGATTATGTAGCCTCAACGTGTCTTGCCTGTCCCCAACCCGCACTCGGCCAGCGTGGGGACGTATGGCCTTAACCCTCTCTTGAGAGGAGACCTGAGCCCAGCAGTGGGACGTTATAGGTTGTTGATGATGAAAATATTTAAATATTTCGGACATCTTACACACAACATCATCTAGTCCCAAACTAAGCAGAGCTTGTATTATGGGTACTAAACAACTGATATAAATATATACATACGAGATAACACCCAAACTCCAAAACAAATATTTGTGGATCACACAAATATTTGGTCCGACCCAGGAATCGAACCCGAGACCTCTCGATCAGCGGCTGCATACGCTTACCACTAGACCAACAAGGCAGTCAATGGCAAAAAACGGAATAATCAGCTAATTCTGCAAATTTCAAATCTTAAGTCTTCATTTTTAAAGTCTTTATGATAAAAACTAATTTTAATTAGGAATTAAATGAAATATGAGTCGACTTTCGAAAATACGATCTCTAGAGATTAAACTTTAATAGAAGTTTAAGGTAGTGTGTTTATATTTCACAACTCAACGTTTTCTGACAGTTAGAAAGGTAACTCGTAACAATTGTAGACAATACCTTTACCTGGAACATGAGAGTTCTCTGTGTGTGTATTAAATTCTTTACATCGTACACGTCTCATGTGGCTAAATATTTTATTTTCATCCAATATTTCCTGCCGCGGTTTTGAAGAAAACACAACTGCGAGTGAAGCTCCTTTTTGAAATTTTCTTTATTATCCTACTAATATTATAAAGGCGAAAGATTGTGAGTATGTATGTATGTATGTATGTTTGTTGCTCTTTCACGCAAAAACTACTGAACGGATTTGGATAAAACTTTACAGTTATATAACTTATATATCAGAATAACACATAGGCTTCTTTTTACTGCAATAATCGAGAAAGCTAGGTAATTATAAAAATACATAAATAGTAGATATGAAAATGTATCACTGTTTATCTCCTGTCAAAACTTCACAGGTTGCTATGCATAACACAGTTGCATAGCAACCATAATAATAGTTTGTAAACGGCTAATTCAAAAATGAGTCCTGGATAATCAATAATATGTAGGCTACTTTTTATGCCGAAAATACGCGGTTAAAACCGTGGGGCGCAGCTAGTTATTGAACATTTTGTACTTATGACATGTGTTATTTTATAAATAAATAAATATTACGGATATTTTACAAAACGACATATAGTCCCAGCAGAGCTTGCATTATGGATAAGAGACAACTGATATAAATACATAAACGTAAATTATACAAAGAAAACACCCAAACTCCAAAACAAATATTTACGGATCAAAAAATTCTTTAGTATGACCCGGGAATCGAACCTGAAACCTCAAGCACAGCAGTCAACTTTTTATGGGCTAGTGAATGAACTATAGCTATAATTGAAAAACACATTGAAAAGTTCGAGTCAAACGACAGTTCGAGGGCTGTTATTTTAGGTTGGACTTAAGGGTAGTAGCCCCCGGTAAAGCTGCCTCGTTTGTGCTGGAACAAGTGGGGAGGTATTATCTTTAAATTCAATTATTTAACTAATTAAAAAAAAAACAGTTGTCTGAGAGTGGTACTCCGGTATAATTATAATCATTGTACCCAAGCTTTACTCTTTCGGTTTCAGCTGTTTTATTCCTGCTTATTTTAAAGTGTATTAAAAAAGTCGTGTGGCATTTGGAAACTGCCGCGGTAAAGCTATTGCATAGCACTTTTTACCAACATAAGCAATTATATATTTTTGAATTTTTTTTTATGCAGTATTTTTTTTTCTTTGATATTAGTTCAAGTTTACAAAACAATATACATTGTCTTTTTACCAACATTCATTCTAACAATATTATTGCCAAACAATATAATCATCCTATTAACCGAAAGACAATGACTACTAAACAAAGAACATAATAGTAATATGAGCATATCTATGGAATAAAAAACCGAAATAAAAAAAAGAAAAATAATCTAGAATGACTGTGTTGTTAAGGCAACGGAAAACGACCGGTAGCGGCAGCACGCATGCGCTAATCTGCCTATAGAGCACGGAGCCACCATATCCTTGTTACACTGCAGTTACAATCATATTCTCTATCCTTTTTTATGGTGTTAGGTTTTTTCGTTACGGAATTTCTTGATTCGTTCGCAGCGCTCAAAGCCCGCGATAAAAGCTATACAATAGCTTAAAAACTATTTTGATAAAATGTAAAAAGATAATAATGAAAGAGCTACATTGTGCCGCCATCAGTGTTCAGAGTCATCCTACAAACGCTTCAATATTTATATGAATAGTAAAACAGTGATAATTTATTCAGAGGCTTTGAGCAACCGAGCTTGTATTATACACTGGCGTATGCCATTAATTACTAACTTTTGTTTGCAGCTTTCCGCAAACAAAACTTAGTAATTAATAGATGGAAATAGTTTGTTTTGAATAAAGCTTTTGTAATAAACTCTCTATGATTTTAAGTAAAAGAAGAAAAACTACTTTTTACGTGGCTCTTTTTTTCGTATTGATCCAGATCCTTACTTTCAACGACAATTGTAATACACAATTTTGTGTGATCCATAAAGTTTGATATTTATATAATTCGAAAGTTCCCCGTGATACAATTCCCAATGCCATAGTAGTTCATTCCCAAGAGTATTTTTTTTTCCAAATGGTGCGTTTCTGAAAACAAGAAAGCAAAACCCAAATTCTTGATAAAATCCAAGTTAGTCTTAAAAAGTTCTTTATAAACTCTTGACGTAAGAGAACCAACAAAAACTTATGTGGTTTATCCACCGGTGCAAAAGTTTCAACATATTGTTTAAAGGCAATAGAATATTCATTCGAGGTATGCTTCGTAACGAGGCCAACCTAAATAAATGCTAATAACTGAAGCAATCATGCTAATACAAAATGGTTATCCGCTGTGGTGCAAGTTACTAAATATTATAATGATAAGTACATTTCTAATTAGTATAGTCCCTGTAATTAAATTAAGCGTGTGGTGTGGTATTAAGAATAGAGAGTTTTACGTCCCCTATTCATCCCATGAGTGTCGTAAGAGGCGAATAAGGAAGTAAACTAAGAAGGACAATACCACTACAGAGAGAGGGAAATCTTAAAACAAATCCTATGCCAAAACGTATGGTTTTATTAGTTTAAACCCTCATTTCTGCGAAGAGTCCAGCATCTTATTATGAGCTGTTGATGACTTCCAAAACAAAAATCGTACAGTCAGTTTGTGGAGGAACGGGTATCGTGTTCCTCCAACACAAAGGGAGGATCCTCCGACCAGGCGAGGTGATCATGCCTGGCGGGCTACTGCCCAACAGTTGATGTTGGGATGTTGTATTTATGCTAATCGGCGCGAGAATGTCTCTTTCGCGATTCAGGATTAGTAGTTACTCCGTATAGTTCATTACGTATTTTCCTCGTAGTTCAGTGTTTCTTCGCTAGATGGCGCTGTTGTATGTTTTCGCTTGCGCTGTATGTGGAAGTCGCCACAAGTTTACCGTGACCCTGATTTTAGGAGGAGGCTTTCAAGGACGGAAGGGCACTGGTGACTTTCGAGTTATAGGTGTCTTAGTTCAACGATACTAGTTTACCTCAAGTGATTCGCTTGCTCTGTTTCATTGATTACTTTAAAAATCGTTGCCGCTTTTGTTAAAAATTATATATAATACATAAAAATAAACAACAATTTGTGGACAACACTTTGTGTTATCCACAAATTGTTGTTTTGAGTCTGGGTGCTCTTTGTGTCCCTTTGCTTTACTTTCTTTTGTAAAGTCTCCTATGACATAGATTTTACATTTGTAATGTGGAAGTTATTTTTTTTATTTTAAATATAAATAAATTACATGCACATTCAAAACAAATCAAAGCGCGTTCATGGCACAAAAAATTATTAATGGTTGGAATCGAAACCACGACCTCTTTATTAGCAAACAAGATCACTAAACACGAGACCAATAGGCTCGTAAAGTCAATTAGTCAAAAAGTGTCTCAGTAGATGGAGAAGAATTATGCTCCTACGTGTTAACTACACAATGTGGAGGTATGGGTATCGTGTTCCTCCAACACAAAGGGAGGATCCTCCGACCAGGTGAGGTGATCATGCCTGGCGGGCTACTGCCCAACAGTAGATGTTGGGATGTTGTATATATGCTAATCGGCGCGAGAATGTCACTTTCGTGATTCAGGATTAGTAATTACTCCGTATAGATCGTTAAGTGCTTTTCTTTTTAATTCCTTTTTTTTTTTTTTACGTGTGGAAATCCCCGCGGACCGTCACCCCGTCGGGGGTTACGGCGGGGCGGTGTGTCTCGGTCGCGGCCTATAGGCCCATCGTGTTGCTGGACGAGGCAGGTAAGCTGTTCGAGAGGGTGCTCCACGCCCGCATCGTCCGGCACCTACGCGAGGTGGGCCCCGATCTGTCGGACGCCCAATTTGGATTCCGGGAGGGGCGTTCGACGGTCGACGCAATTCTGCGTCTGAAGGCTGCGACCGAACAGGCGGTGGGCTGCGGCGACGTGCTGTTGGCGGTGTCGTTGGACATCGCCAACGCATTCAATAGTCTGCCATTCAGCTGCATCAGGGCCGCACTCCAGTATCACGGAGTGCCGCAATACCTGGGGCGGCTAGTGGCAGACTATCTGACGGAGCGTACTGTCATGTACGAGGACCGAGAAGGAGTCTTGAGACGTCGGGCCATGTCGTGCGGTGTTCCACAGGGGTCTGTCCTCGGACCACTCCTGTGGAACATGGGATATGACTGGGTCCTGCGAGGGCGTCTCCCCCCCGGGGTCGGTGTAATTTGCTACGCCGACGACACTTTAGTGACAGCCCGGGGGTCGACCTTCGAAGAGGCGGCACGCCTGGCCACCACAGGAGTCTCCCTGGTGGTCGGGCGCATTGAGGCGCTGGGTTTGCGGGTGGCCCTAGAAAAGACGGAAGCCCTACTTTTCCATGGGCCCCGTCGTGGTCCACCCGCCGGCGCCTCCATCGAGGTCAACTCGGTCCTCGTACCGGTCCGGGCCCACTTAAAGTATCTGGGTCTGGTCCTAGACGGTAGGTGGCTCTTCGACGAGCACTTCCAACAGCTTGCTCCGAAGCTGATCGGCACTGCCTCCTTCCTTGGGCGTCTTTTGCCCAATCTGGGAGGAGCCAGTGTCGCCACGAGGCAGCTGTACACGGGGGTTGTCCGGTCTATGGCACTCTATGGTGCACCGGTGTGGGCGGCGGCTCTGACCGAGCAGAATAGGGCGCGCCTCAGGCGGCCTCAGAGAACTCTGGCGGTCAGAGCCATACGGGGCTACCGCACCGTATCGACGGAGGCGGCGTGCGCCCTGGCCGGAACACCCCCGTGGGATTTGGAGGCGGAAGTGCTCGCCGACGTTTATCGGCGAGTGGCTAACTACCGGGCGGAGAGTGGTGGAGTTGGACCTCCGCCCGAGGACGTGCGCGAGTGGCGCGAAGCCGCTCACCGAGCCACGATGGATCGCTGGTCGGTCCGGCTGGAGACTCCACGTGCTGGCTTCGCCACCGTAGAGGCGCTTCAGCCGGTCATCGGCGAATGGGCAGTGCGGCAGCACGGGACCCTTACCTTCCGACTGACGCAGGTTCTTTCCGGGCATGGTTGCTTCGGAAAGTACCTGCACTCGGTCGCCAGGAGGGAATTGAGTCCCGCCTGCCACCACTGCGACTGCAGTGAGGATTCGGCTCATCACACGCTGGCGGTCTGCCCTGCATGGGAGACGCAGCGCCGGGTCCTCACTGCAGTCATCGGAGGGGATCTCTCGCTGCCGGCCATCGTTCGTTCCATGGTCGGCAGCGAGAGCGCATTCACCGCGGTCGCAACCTTCTGCGAGGACGTAATCTTGCAGAAGGAGGTGGCGGAGAAGGCCCGAGAGGACGACATCCAATCGGACCAGATTCGCCGCCGGCGACTCGGGCGGCGGAGGCGCGAACATCTGCGCCTCATGCCGCCTTGAGTGTGGCCGCGGGTGGACGGGACGGGTTTTCCCTCCACCCGCACTATGTGGCCAGCCGCGAGGGGGCGGCGTCGGTGTGTGCCGGACGCCGCCTAAGAGAGGATCGTCGTACAGAGACGGTGCCCGCATCAGGAGCGGGCAGGCGCTGGAGAAGTTCAGAAGGAGATCCCACCCTGGACTTCTCCCCCTCCTAAACGGAGAAGCGCGGAGAGGGCACACTGTGTGTTTTTTAGTCGGTTCAAGTCCGACACACCACCCCGCCGTAACCCCCGGTGGGGTGACGGTCCATGATGATTTTTCACACATAAAAAAAAAAAAAAAAAAAAAGGGGCGGTGTGTCGGACTCGAACCGACTAAAACCACACGGTGTGACCCTCTCTGCGCCTGTGTATTGGAAGGAGTCCAGGGAGGGGATTTCCTTCTGGACTCCAACCGGCGCCTGCCCGCACTGTTGCGGGCACCATCTCAAACTCTCGACTCTCTATTGGGCAACGTCCGGTCACACGCAGACGCCGCCCCCTCGCGTTGGCCACTACTGCGGACGGACGGGAAACCCGTCCCGTCCATCCGCGGCCACTGTCAGGGCGGCATGAGACGCAGGTACCACACACAATACCTAAGTCTAACGTAATCTTAATTGTAGTAAAAAAGTATTCCTTTATATATGCGAAACCGTTGTCGCTTGTGCTTTAAACCAGTAGTGAATATTAAGTGAGGAATATACGTTGTTAAGCTCAACTGTTATTTAGTATGCGGCAACGGACAATATGATACTGACTATCTTGGACTATCAGAACAGTCTTATGATAATGAATTTATAATTATATACATATTCTTGTATCGAGGGTTCTTACTTGCTTATTATTATCAGCTAATTTCGTCATCATCATCAACATTTAGATAGTTGAGCCACTCTGATTTGTACTTCATTCACATAGAAAATCAACCTTAAATGACAACATTCGAGCTATCGTCTTTTGTTAGTGTGTGTGGGACGAGAAGCCCATTCATTTTGCATCATGCAAAATAAATGGGCTTCTCGTGTGGTGACGGATTAAGAATACAAAGTGTCACCACCCCTATTCATTCCATGGGTGTCGTAAGAGGCGACTAAAGGAACAAAATAAGCAGCTAACATCACTGCCAAGAGAAGGAAAACTTGAAACAAACCCTTTACCAACCCGTCTGGCCAGCGTGGTATAGTAGGCCAAAACCTCCTTTCTAAGGAGAGGCCTATGTCCAGCAGTGGACTGTTAAAGGCTGTTGATGATGATGATGAAAATGAATATTTTGCATCATTCTCCCGGCATCCAGAGGTCGGGAGATTAATGCAGAAATATCAGTTGCATCATTAAATAATTAAATTTGACAGTCTTATTCTTAGCTTTAGCCTTATTTTGTGTTATTTTTTTACTTTGAACATACAGCCGTAAAGTTGAAAATAACACAGAACTATAGCTTATATTTAATTAACCTTGATGAATAAAAATGTCAGTCCTTCATTTTATGTGCAAAAAAATTATCAAATGATATATTTTGAACAACAATACAGTATGTTGAAAAAAAGAATAGAAGTACTCGATTTAATTGTTACAAAAGAACTCAAAGGAACAGCAAATATAACAAAGGCAGTGTAATAATTACATTTACTTTCATGTTCTAGACATACATTCAAATATCAAAGACGGAACGCAAAGTAAAGCAAGTAAAGCCCACACACTGCCTGTCTGTTTAAACCAAATATACGCGACAGGAAGCAAAGGGGATTGGCAAAATAGGGCCCAGAACGTACAACAAGTTGGATATATTAAAAAATAAATAAAAAATCATATTTAATTTTTCGTTCTATTTAGGTATCGCTATAACCTCGCAATGTTTATTAACATTAAAAGAACATTTAATTGGTTATATCCACACAATTGACCATTACATTATTGGCAACTCACTTGCCAGTGCAAAAAAAAACCAAAATCGCATATTAATCGTATTATTTTTTCGATGCATAATCGATAACACTTTTACACTAAAAGTTATACAATAGGAAAGAGATTGTATCTATAAATTGCACAGCACCGAAGAACCTACGATTATATTTACCTACGATTGCATCTCTTTCTATCGTGTAACTTCTTTTAAAAATAATTTTAATATAGGTATAATAAATACTTTTTCTCTAGCACTTTACTTTAGTGAAAAATTAACTGTAAGTACTTTTGTCAACAAAATAATATCACATCGAAATATCTGTTCGCGTCGTATGTATTTAGGTACGTACGACTCGAACAGATTAGTTCCTACCTAATACCTTTCATTCTGACATCCGTAAACAGAACTATATCTTTTACATGAATTAGAAGATCGAGGTTTGTCACTAGAAGCCATTGTGGGTATTGAAAAGTATAAAAATAACCAATAATGCGCGAGAGCGACGCGGCGAAGAACGTGACGCGTATCGTGCGTAAGCGGCAACCCACCGGAATGGCCTGCGACTGCGAGGGCAGTCGAGCGGCGGACTATACCTAAAGTGCGGAGTGACACCCCCTGATTTTATACATATTTCTATATATTTTATATTTTTGTTATTATTTATATATATAAATATAAGTCAGTCAATGTTCGTCAATAAACCATTACCATTCATTTAAACATTTTTTGATTTTATGAAAAAAATCAATTACTTAAAAACACCAAGTTCTTTTCAATTTTTTCTTTTACCAATCAAATACTGATATTACCCACTGTTATCTAAACATACTTTTATATGTGTACGTATGTGGGCCTAAGTCACCTTGGGCATTTGCCATTGCCCTTTCATGCATAAAATTATTGAAAGCGCCTGCACTAGACATATGACTACCTGTCGATGCTGTGGCACGGTAACAGAAGAGAGCGCGACAGTTTTTGTGACAGCGATAAACTAAATTCAGTTTCAAAAACGGGGAAAAACAGTTCAATTTTTTTTTATTGCAGCAACAGCAGCCTTATGTATTTTTTTTTCCGAAACAAAAGTCACTAAGAAGCTCAGTTTACTCTTTACTTTGTTTGTTTTTAAAAAATACAACTCTCGAATTAGGCATATACTTCGTGTGGTGCGGGTGACTTTACAAACATTTGTGAATCACACAAAGCCTGATGTGATCAGATGTGTGTGTCGTATATGGGATTTCAACCCACAATAATTAGCAAATATATATTTCTTTGATCTAATAAGATTGAAAAATTAGGTTATACGTTAATTTTTTGACAATATGTGTTTTTAATCATGTCTATTTTGACTTAACAAATCAATAAAATTAAATGCACGAAAAAAAGAAAACCTAAAACTATGACAAAATAGATTTGAACAAGATAGGACAACTATCAGTGTACGAAAAGACACATAATTTAATTTTTCAGATGTACATATAACGCCCTTTTCAACGATACCAAACACGGCATATTTATCTCGAATTTATTTTTGAACAGAACTTTATGATCGCTAGAGGGCGTCACATTAGAGTCAGTGACACGTCATATAGCCCATAACTAGCAAACAATCAAGACGCTTCTAGCAATACCTCATTTGTCCAGTTCTAATGAGTAGTTGAGCAGCTATGAACATAGAACAGATGAACATACATAAATACATAGCATGTCAAAATCATAGCAAGGCCAAAGGAGTGTTCCTTTTGCCTTGCCGTAGCCGTTTAAAAAAAACAGCATTTCCCAGAATTACAAGAATTAAGACCATTTAGATTACCTTTTCAACTTACTCAAACATAAGTTTATATTATGATTACCTAATAAAGCCATCTACGAGCATCCATTCAACTGTTCGCCGCTGTTGATATTGAAATGAAGCCTGAAATTAATATGTATGGTGAGTCGCGATACAACCGTGTGCCAATATTTGTATTAAGTTTCAATAACTGTGTTACCTGGAAACGATAGACGTGGATACGGAGATACGGATATAAAGGGCTAGGAATAATAATGGAGGACTGCGCGCGTGTGCAAATTATGGTGAATTGGGTGTGTATTAAGGCCTGTCGTTCCAATAAACTACACGCTGTATTTGAATTAGCTGAATATCCGTATTTAATTTTATTAGTTTCGTTAAATACTAGACAAGCTTTTAAGAAGTTACTTTTTGAAACCTGTTTTTTTTTACAGCATACGTAACGCAAATAATGATTGCTAACAAAAATAATGAATTGAGAGCGATGATAAATAGATAGATAAATGGACTATCAAACATTAGTGACTAGGAATGTTTTTTTTATTCTAGCAACACTTGGAATTAGTGCTCACAAAAGTTAGAAACCAAATAAACAACTAAGTACTTGATTAAGCTTATCAACCTAATGATACTGACTTGAATCATATTTGATTCATGATATTTTTATTTGTATTCAAGTGTATTTTTACTTCGCTTTTCCATTGAAATTAAACGACAAAACCAGAATGTACTCGGAGTTCAATTAAATGTTTCACTGACACAGCAGATAAGACGAAAGTAAATTAACATTTGACCAACACTCTGGAAATTGCATTTAGTATGCTACAAGTAAATATTTTGTGTGCTCGTGAAAATGTATGGTACCAGTTTAAACCAGTAAAAAACATATAAACGGTCTTCAAAGAAAAACAAACATTTCAATAAAATGCCATAAATTTTATACTAAAGTAACCGGCTATCGTTCAAAGACAATTCCGATCACCCTTAAAACAGGTTACCCATGTCATTTCCCAATGTCTGATCACTTATTACATGTATCAACTAACTTAGCGGTAAAATTTGATTTCCATTCCTTCAAAATTCTGTCACACCTCTATATCCGGGTATGAATCGAATCCCCTGTCGATTTTGATGCCTAACACAGTACTGTACAGACGGGCTTTTTGTAACCCTTATCCATAAACTTTTGGTCTATTCAAATATGTAAAGTAAATATCTGTTTGTCATCTTAAATGAAAAGTACTAAATGCATATATGAAAGTGTTTACGCTGCTAACATTTTTTTTTAACGTTTTCATTTGTTTCGGTTAATCTATGGAAGGATTGGACTGATTTTGATGAGGCCTTTCCTCTAGCAGATAGCTGATGTTACAATGAGTAAATTATACTACTTTTTATAGATATACTTCGCCATTCGACGTTAACTTTCTCCAAAACAACCGCAGGTTACACTGCAGGATTTAGCTAGTTTAAAATAAATTTAAGTAAAATTATTGCCATCAATAATAAGCTCGTTTTGTTATTTGTATCCAAACAATAATAACTTCTGAAATAGATCGACAAGAAGTTTCAACATATCTGATGACAAGAAACTAGAAGAATTAGAGTAGCTACGGAGTTTCCTACAGAATATTTCTAAACATCTACACAAATAAATAAAATCGGAGTATCTGTTTGTAATATCAAATGAATAGTTTTTTACTAAGTTCAAAGTATAATAAATAAATATTTCGGACATCTTACACACAGCATTATACAGTCCCAAACTAAGCTGAGCTTGTATTATGGGTACTAAACAACTGATATAAATACATAAACATACTTTTTTTGGTAAATACATACATATTATACATAGAAAGCACCCAGACTTGTGGATCACACAAATATTTTGTCCGACCTGGGAATCGAACCCGAGACCTCTTGATCAGCAGCCGCATACGCTAACCACTAGACCAACAAGGCAGTCATTATATACTATAGGTTTTTTTTTTTTTTTTTTTTTTTTTTTTTTTTTTTTTTTTTTTTTTTTTTAAAAGACAACTCCCGCATTAGAAATATCAATTCCTGTGTCGCGGGGGACTTTACAAACATACATGAAACGGACACAAAGAACACCCAGACTCAGAACAACATTTTGTAAATCACACAAAGTGTTATCCCGCGTGGGATTCGAACCCACGACTACACGAAGGTACTTATATCAAAAAGCAATTTTAAAAGTTTTGTTTGTCTGTCTGTCTGTTCTGGCTTATCTCTGGAACGACTGGACTAAAATTACTGGAATTCGTATTTCGTTGGTGAGTGCGAGACAGAAGGCTCAATGATACAGAGGTATCTCACTAGGCCGACAAATTGTGGGTCACCATGATGCATTGTAGACAAAAGGTAATCCCTACTCTTGGGTTCTCCTCACACTGTCCATCAGGCAGACAAGACTCACTTTGGTAGGCTTATAAATATAATAAAATAAAAAACTTAATTTTAATCTGTATATACAAAAACGAATTCCTATTTCCCTTGGTCACGCCACCATTATTTTTTTTTTTTTTTTTTTACATGTGGAAATCCCCGCGGACCGTCACCCCGTCGGGGGTTACGGCGGGGTGGTGTGTCGGACTCGAACCGACTAAAACCACACGGTGTGACCCTCTCTGCGCCTCCACCATGCGTCAACGACTGGACCGATTTCGCTTATTTCTTTTTTTTATTATACCTTGAAGTACGAGGTTCGTTCTTAGGAAAAAAAATAAAAAAAATCTGCTAAGTTTTATTGGAGGGGTTCCGAGAAAACAAAACAATTGAGTGACGTTGAATCGACTGTTAGGCGGTACGAAGTTCGCGGGGTCAGCAAGTCTAATTTATAAAATTCCCGTGAAAACTGCAAATTTAAACCTTATGTCACTAGTTTAATATATGATAGTTAACCTATTAACCTACCATATAAATATCAAAGTTTTACAAATTAACCTTTCGCATACCCAGTTGTTTATCGTTAAGTCGCTCGTATGTCGTACATCTCCACATACCGTCACTCATTCGTCACGCAGCGTGTCTAAATCTATCGTTCACGACAGCCCAATCAGAAGCTCAACTGGCGGTAAAAATATGAGGGTCGCAAGGCCCTCTAATCTAATTCTGGCCGGATAGGAAACATCAATTGGAGGTTAATTTTAGCTTAAGAGGAGATGAAAACAGGAAAATACTTGAATGTTTTTTACACGATTGCTCAAAAATTGGAGTCTAATGTTTGCGTTTTCCTCTGATAGTATCTGAAAATTTTAAAAGATAAGAATTTGTTTAGATAAAATATCGTAAGGCTTAGGTAATTATAATAATACGAAATAAATATTGTGCTTAAAAGTGACCGCCACGCCGCTATCTACTTCGCCAAGTGTTGTGGGTTCTAATCCCACATACGACAAAACTTTGTGTGACCCACAAATAACTGTTCTGAGTTTGGGTGTTATTTGTGTCTGTTTCATATATGGTCAAAACTACTGAAACAATTTAAATGAAATTTGGTACACATATGATCGAGAGCTTGAGAAAGGATACAAGCTACTCTTACCTCCATACACCGACATACTGTCAGGTAGAGCCGTGGGCGAAAGCTAGTATCTAAAGAAATCAAGATTTTTACATTTATAAAGTATTCAATGTGTATTAAAAGCTCTAAAAAGATTGTTCGTCTTTAAGACTTAAATTAAAATTTACGGTTATTATATCAATAAGTAATAATAAGTAGAAGCGATAAGTAAAAGGCATAACAATCTAAATGATTCACGAACGGAACTTAATTTACCTCCACAGTAGACTGTCTATTCAATTCCAAAAGTTATTTAACAGGTATTTTCCATTATCCCGAGATTAAAAGTAAGAAAGGGATACCATACAAACGAGGCAGGTATCTCCTTAAAGAAGAGGTATAATTTAATGGGTTGTATATACCTTTGTGGGGCAAATTAATTTATGGAACGGTAAGACGGGCTGACGTTAAAAATCGGTGTTTTCCCTAAGAAGGGATGATTTGAAATACGATTCTATTTTTATTTTTTGCATTGTCCACATCTTCTCATTATTAATGTTTAGGATAGTGTTGCAAAAGAGATTTTTTTCATTATTAGCTTACAAAAGTCAATATAAAATAGGTTAGTAGGATGGCTGTCTTGTTTGGAATCTGGTATGAACATAGGTGCTTTCCACCTACATATAAATCGTGACCACGAGGGGATTTTTTTAATTTTATCGCGAATAAGTCCCGTATACAGTAAAAATAATGAGTATATATATAAATAAATAAAACTGATGTGTCTGTATGTAATATGAAGTTTAGTTTTTTTAAATAATTAATTTTTTTAAATGCATATGAAAGTACGAGAATAGACTTCCATGAATATTTATTTTTTTGCTGCCATGCTGGCGGGTGAAGTGGGCTGGGGCGCAATGGTCTCTTTCCGCAAAGCAGTAATGCTCCAGAAAGAGACTGCTGAACGGGATCGGGAGAGGGCCGATCCCGAACGAAGAAGACGCCGCCGGAGAAATCGCTGACGGAGCCGCGGGTCGGAAATTCCGCGGAGGTCGAGACGGATGGGGGAATTGGTTTCCCCTGGATAGAGCCTGATAACTGAACTGGCGCCGATTCGTGAAGGACCTGAAATAACATGGTCCGGGTCCTCCCGGAGCAGGGCGTCAGAGGTCGATCGTCGGGGTGTTTTTTAGTGGAAACACCACATACTCCTGGCTCCTGTTTCCCCGAGAAGCCGCAGATCTAAAGTAATTTTTCTACACCGTAAACAAAAAAGACTATGTATTTTTGTACGAAAGCAATGTAATTTCATTTACAGGTTTTATCGATAAGTAACAATTTACTCAAACACAAAGACACAGATTTAATGGTAAAATTAAAAGTAAACAAAACAAAAAAGGATGAAATTGCGCTGCTGTCACGTCTTGAACCATATCGTTTCTGGAGCAAACTCACTATGTCCAATAATTTACGCCAAATTGCACTTTATCTCAAAGAGCATTAGGATTTTCAAATTCTTTGTAAGTTTGCAATAGTATTTGCTGAAGCGCCTTGTTTTCGACTTGTAAATTGATTGAAACGACGGGCAACTGATAATTGCTAATAGTTTTCTTGTTAACGCCAAAGTAGGAAGTTGGCAGACTACTTGATTTCTTTCAAAGTTAGCTTTCCCGTCTCAACTGTATTTGATTGCTAGACGGCTTAAATGCAGAGCTCTGTGGCCATTGATTTGTATTGCAGCCTTTTTTAATGAGACTTTGTTCTTCTATTTTAAGGTATTTTTGAAATACTAATGATAACTCTTATCTTATTTCATTTATCTAAACAGGAGCGATGTAAGCATACATACCTAATAGTAGTCCCTCTTACAAAATAATGACATTTTATTATTGGGACACTTTACATTCTAGTTAGGAAAATTGAGAATATAATAACAGGTAAAGTATTTAAGACAGAAAGTCAACATTGGGAAAATATTTTAACAACAGTTGCTACCTATCCAGGATAATGGAAAACTAACAGAGGTACCTAAGTCTCTCAACGCTAAGTAATGGAGTCAAAATTAAATATCAGATATAAATACAACATAATAAAGGCGTTAGCCATTGTAGAAAGAAAGATTTGATGTCAATAATCTTGAATAAGGGGGCAGGAGTGTTTGTAAAAAAAGAAAGTAGAATTTTATCATTGATTTTTACGGAGAGAGTAATGTACTCAAACAATGAGAGTACGCATTTGACTATCGAATTGTATGCGTCTATGGACGGTCCTAATCATTTACAGTCATTAACAGTCCAGTGACAGACTAGACACTGTAGTCTACACTGGTAGTCTAGAGTGGCAGTTTAGACACAGGCCTCTCCTTAGCTTGGAGGTTTCAGCCTACTATAACACGCTGGCCAGAATCTTTGTAGCGCTGTTGTCTAGCGCATTTTGTCTAGTCTAGTCAGCTACTATGACACCCACGAGATGACTACTCATCACCATTATGAATGGTGACACTCCATATTCCTGTGACCACGCAGACACCAAAGTCTCTAGCCACATTTCGTCAAATTGAGAAAGAGACTAAAGAAAAGAGACCAGTCTTAGTTTGCTTCTTTATACCATCAAAAATTACCACCAGGTAGATTATAACACACAGAGCCACCAAAAGCCGCTGATGCGATCCTGATGTTCCTCCCGACTGCCGAGGTAGGCCGCCGCGGGGTTTAGTGGGTAAACCGATTGCCCAGGTGTCCCACACACGCTTACCCCACGAAGGGTATGGTGCCAAAAGCATTCCCCTTGTAGTAAAAAGATAGATTATAATTTTATGTACTTGTACAAAAACGCTTATAAACCGAGTTACATACTTAACTTTTACTGCCTGCCAGAGTACAACCAATCCAATTAACAAAATATACTTCGTTCATTTATTTCAATGGAACCAATCATTACAGAAATCCTCTCTTTGCCATCCAAGTAATTAAAATACAATTTTAATACGAAGTACGCCATTAAAATTGATATAATTAAATAAATTGAAGTGTTGGACGACTAAACGGAATAATTACGGAATCTGTGATAAGTTTTAATTTTTATTTTGCAAATTGTTGTAATTAAAGTCTCTTGATATAATATTTTTTTTGTGCACTAATGTTGTAATTTGTTATAGATTAAAATGTTAATCTAGAGAAGATTGGAATTGATAATTTACTTACTTGCTATATTCTTAATATAATAATCGGTTTTAAGTAAAAGTAGTAAAGTGGTAAACGCTATATATTAATTAAAACTCAAATAATGTATTTTGAATCCTATTTTTGATTACTTTAAAAAAGGTATAGGGTCGTCTACGTCGGTATAATATATGTAAATTTGTTAACGGAATATTTTATTTATTTACTTGTAAATGAAATGAACATCACCATTTATACGTAAAATGTATTTGTATTAATTATTACCGATACCTACAGGACCTGATACGGGTCTAATACGATAGTAAATAAGCCTTAATAAATACATTATTTGTTAAAATTGGTTCTTAAAATGACTAACTGTCCCGCGCGATGTTTCCCTCGCGGTTTTTGTCCTGTCTTCTTTGGTCAAAAAGTACCTAAGGAGTCTGGGTGTTTTCTATATATAATATGTACAAATAAAATATGTTTATGTATTTATATCAATTGTGTAGTACCCATAATACAAGCTCTGCTTCGTTTGGTACTAGATGGCGTTGTGTTAAAGATGTCCGAAATATTTATTTATTTATTATTTATTTACTAATTAAGAGTACATCTTATCCAATGTGCG
Source organism: Phragmatobia fuliginosa (assembly GCA_932526445.1). Classification (NCBI taxonomy): domain Eukaryota; kingdom Metazoa; phylum Arthropoda; class Insecta; order Lepidoptera; family Erebidae; genus Phragmatobia; species Phragmatobia fuliginosa. The sequence goes on along the minus strand of OW052063.1, from coordinate 21,910,497 downwards.
AACAAAAAAAATTTTGCATTTTTTATTATTTTCTCTCTATGATAACCTTCCTTGAGCCTTACGGAAAATATTTTAAAAATAAAGATAATTGATGGAGTGGTTCTCGAGTTTTGTGCTTGGCAACACATTTGGCGATTCATTTTTATTTTTATATTTCGTAAACAAGGTTAAGTGGACACTCCACTATTCATAGTTATCCTGAGCATGCTTCGTCTATGTCTATACTCCTTATTATAATCTACTCGTTACATCCCTTTTCTTGCAAACATCTTGACTCACTCTGTTTACGCTTTACCTGATTCTTTATTAAAGGTATATGTCAAATAATATAACCGTAAGTGGAATTATTTACACATCAGCACGTGTGGATGTATTTTTGTCGATCAACTCACTATTCTTCGGGCACATAATTTATTTCTGGTTAAAAGATATTTTACCTCTGTTTACCCGACTACGGCAAAGCCAAAGTTATGGTTTTGCCATTCTATGTATGTATGTATGTTCACTTGTTCCCTCATAGCTCCTATTTATTAGAACTATGCTATAGTCTATAACCAGTGGACGATCAGAGGCTTCTAACGCTACCCCATTCGTCTAGTTCTATTTTTTGGGTTTTAAAGTTGAGTTTTAGTTTTTACTTTTTATTATTAACAACGTGACTACAAAAGTCATAAAAATCTGTGGTCTTTGTTTTATATTGTAACTAAATTTTGCTCACGATTCCACCCGAATGTATGTTGGTCACCGTATTAAAAATAGCCTACAGGTATATGTCCTTTCTCAAGAAAAAAAGTATGTCCATGCCACATTTAATTAAAATCCTTGCAGCATTTTATCCGTCAAAGCGTAAGAGATATACATGTACTAATAGCATAACTAATTATAGTTTATAGTTGTTTAGTTACAATTTAATTAACTCATTTTCCTTCATCACTCAAAGCTCACTACGTCACATAAGACGCGCCAAGACAATGCAACGTTCTCTTAGCATTCAAAGACCCACGTCACAAAACAATTAAGAGCTCTACCCCAACATATAGTATAGTGTAACCACATCTTACAGAAACGGTTTCTGACACCAAGTCTGTTCTCAATGTGCAACCTTAATTACCACAGATCATCCTCTTAGCGGCATTCTGCTAAATTAATACGCTTTGCTCCTGTACAGTTGTGGTACGAGGCATAGGAGAACTTATCATGTCTGTAGTAAAGAATTTAAGTTAAGGATTTATTTTACGAAACTGCAAAGAATTTAATAACATTTCATTGGTAAGGATTTCGTACAATTCTCTCGTCCGTATTCACCTAGAAGCAACAGCAATAATTTGGAATTCTAGGTTAAATATAGCATTATGGTAGAAAAATTGCAGAATAATTTTACTCGGTTTCTATATTATAAAGAATGTGGGGTATTCCCGCTATCAGGGGGTTGTCACTCCGCAGTTTAGGTATAGTCGGCCGGCTGCCTGCCCGGGCAGGCATGACGGTCGAATAGACATCCTCAGAACAGATAAGAGTTACACGACAGAAAGAGACGCAATTGTAAGTAAATATAATCGTAGGTGATTCGGCGCTGTGCGATCTGAATTGAACTTAATCTTTTGACACCAAGGGTATCTATTAATTTAATTTACTTTTTGGAGTGTGTCTTCTGTACTGGTACTATTATGTATTCTGTGCCGCTAAATGCACTTCTGTACCTCAGCTTATTTGTCCTTGACATGGTTGGAAGTGATCCTAGCCAAGTGGCCTTAAATGATTGTAAAACAATCACTGAGGGTAAGTAAAGTAAAGACATCGTATAGTAATTAGGTGGGTGACCGATTGTGGCCTGAAACGTTATGAGCGTCTCTGTTATTCAGAGGACACTCGGTCCCGGTTGTTATGTAGCCACAATGTGTCTTGCCAGTCTGCCAGTCAACCCGTACTCGGCCAGAATGGGGACGTATGGCCTTAACACTCTCCTGAGGAGGAACTCGAGCCTAGCAGTGGGACGTTACGGGTAGTGGATGATGGTCGGGTATGTACGCTTGAGCGTGCGATGTGACGGCTATAGGTGAGGGATCCTTACAACTATGCCGCGCAAAGCTTTTGTTTTAAGCCACAGTGAATACGACAGGATTAAGCGCGTCTATTAATATACGTATTGTACAGAACGAAGCCTGTTCAGTTCAACATAGTATATTCTGCTTGATTTGAAATATTCGTTAGATACTGTCTAATCTCATAAATAATTTTATCCGTTTATGATAAAAAGTCTCTCATATCACAACTGATACCTTTCTTAAGATTAATTTTGTTTAAAAATATTTCCAAAGAATTTGTGTTAAAGTACTCTAACTTCGTTCGAATAATACCTATGTATTCACTTAATAGCACTTCTGTTTTTCTGTATAATAATAATAATAATGAAGCTCGGTTTATTAGTTAACAAATTCCATACAATTAAAATAAGCTTTGCAATTACAATTTCAATATAAAAGCTACTACAAAGACTCTTCTCTGCACGATGTACATTTTAGCAGAATGCAACAGTACTGGCCACCATCAAATTTCGAATGTGCACAATGCAACATGGTGAACTATGGCATAGTGAGAAGCTGTTTCACGCCACGCCTGGGATCATAGTTGCAATCAACATGTGCGCTGTTAGTGAGAGTTGAAAGCCTGAGTAGAATCTAAGACCACTTCGGTCGCTATAATCATTGTGAATGCCGATAATGCAGTAAGGTTCCCACATATGGCACCCTATTGAAACGATTTTGCATTATTGAGCCTGTGATCTCGCATTCATCAACGATACACTACATGACCAATACTGTTATTTTAGATTGGTCGTCTGTGAGAGGATATCACCGCCCCGGTGGAGTCGGCGAAATCAGAGTGGCTTAACTACCTTGAATATTCCTTTTCTTAACTACGTTCATGACTTATTTTATTATTAAGATAAGATTACGGACATTTTCTTAGTAGAATCAGAAACTTAACACAATCAAACTGCAAACTAAGGTACGGTACTCACAGGTGTATCATAAATCGTACCTATAAGGGCTCGGACTATACCTCAACAGTACTAAGTGCTATATAAGCTCAATAGATCCCCCGTTTATCTGGTGCTAGTGTACCGCTGGCTTTATTTATGGCTCTCCGCAGACTATTCATTTGGCAAGACGTTATGGAGTTGTTTGGTTCATCCCCTATTTTTATGGGTCTCGCCAAGATAAACTGTGTGGTGTCTGACTCCCCGACAATGGTTCATTCCCGTGGGGATTGGAATGAAAAACGAAATCATCAATCGCTCGAGAGATTAGTTGAGATCTATGTTGCGACTTTTTTGTTAGTTGTTAGCTTTTGTGTTCATTGCTCTCTTATTGATTTGACTGTAATGTTGTAAAGATGTTTTTTCCTTTTTCCTTTTAGTTTGTAATATGCAGAAAGATTTTGTAACGTTAATATATGTATATTGTATTTATGAAATATAGATAAGGTAGAACATTTTTTTTTTTTAAATATTTTTGACATCTTACACACAACGTTATCTAGTCCAAAACTAAGCAGAACTTCTATTATGGGTACTGAACAACTTGTATAAATATATAAATTATAAATAAATAAATATATATTTACTTTTTTTGTAAATAAATACATATTATACATATAAAACACCCGGACTCCGAAACAAATATTTGTAGATCACACAAATATATCGTCCGACCTGGGAATCAATAATTTGGATATTAGGGTTCCGTAGCCAAATGGCAAAAAACGGAACCCTTATAGATTCGTCAAGTCTGTCTGTCTGTCCGTCCGTATGTCACAGCCAATTATTTCCGAAACTATAAGAGCTATACTGTTGAAATTTGGTCAGTCGATGTATTCTGTGAACCGCATTAAGATTTTTATATAAAAATAGAAAAAAAACAATACATTTTGGGGGTCCCCATACTTGGAACTGAAACTCAAAATTTTTTTTTTCATCAAACCTATAGTGTGGGGTATCTATAGATAGGTCTTCAAAAATGATGTTGAGGTTTTTAATATCATTTTTTTCTAAACTGAATAGTTTGCGCGAGAGACACTTCCAAAGTGAAAAAATGTGTGTCCCGCCCCCTCTAACTTCTAAAGTAAGAAAGTGATAGAACTAAAAAAAATATATGTTGTACATTACCATGTAAACTACCATCGAAAATTGGTTTGAACGAGATCTAGTGAGTAGTTTTTTTTTATACGTCATAAATCGTAACACGCAATATACCTTTCATCCAATCAATACACTAGTATAAAAACATCGATGAAAGTTACAACGAACTGCAAGATTTTTTATTTGATGTTACTTGCTGGTACGGAACCCTTCATGGGCGAGTCCGACTCGCACTTGGCCGCTTTTTTTTTGTAACTGATTTACCATCGCTGTATTATACAATAAATCTATAGCTAGCTTCTTATACGACTTTACGAGTGGCGTACGCGCGGGTGAGCCGTAGCGTGACCCCGCGGCCCCCGCCGATGGAAAATCTTTATTCCTTTGTAGGAGGCCACGCGACCCACCCGTGAGCCTTTTGCTATATCTCTAAAACTAGACGGTAGAAATTGCTAATTTTTATTTTTTGTACAAAATTACGCATTTTATAAACGTAGGGATGAAAATTTCAAGTTGCCAAAAAATAGTAACTTCATGATTTTACCTTGGCCCCAATGGAATAGTAGACTAGGCTCACCGGTGGGCCGTAAAGCGTCCAACGTGTTAAAACATCCTCCTCTTTATCAAATAAAGAGTAATATTTTTGTCAGTCTTTGTGATCTACCATAGCGTCTAAACTTGTCAGCTGATGTTAACAAATAAGGTAAATATAAGAAAGTAAATAAGTAAGTGATTAGTATATATGCATAATGAAAGCCCGCATGATAAAGGCGATATAAATTTTATTGAAAGTTTTTCAGTAGTTCGGTTATAGTATTTAAATTGTTTTTTTGTTTAAGGTAGATAAAATAAAACAGCAAAAGAAGTAAAATATTAATCTTTTTTTGTCAATATTTCGAACATCTTACATACTTGTATTACGGGTACTAGACAACTGATATAAATACATAAACATCCTTTTTTTGTAAATACATACATATTATACATAGAAAACAACCAAACTTCGAATAAAATATTTGCGAATCACACAAACATTTAGTCTGACCCGGGAATCGAACCCGAGAACTCAACCAGAGCACACCGAGGTAGTCAAAGAGTCGAGGTAATATTATAAATAACACAAAAAGAAGAAGAATTGTATTCATTTTAAACTAAGCAAAGCAATTCTGTTGGCTTTAAGGGAAATATCTAGATTTTGGCGTAATCTCAAGCTTTGATAGCATTTGTAGTCAGTTCAGTGATCTGGACTATATTGAGCATGGCCAGTAACAGCTCTAAGCTGATCGATGGCTAGCTCAGTATGGAAAAGCTTAAAATCACTCAGTCATTGATCATAGTACTTTGTAATACATTCAAGAGATATAACTAGATTTATAACTAAATGGGAATACAATATTTTGTCTTGCAAATTCACGAAAACGATTGTGAATATGAAATTAAACTATTCAAAATTAGGACGAACAAAATATTTGTTAAGTTTAAATTTTTCTCCTTTTTATTTTACCTTTTGGTTCCCATTATTTCAGGGCTTAATTGATGTGAAATATAAACGTTCAATATGATTTTTCCCAACCTGCTGAAAACATACAACAAGTTTTGTGTCAGTGAATTGTAGTGAACCTTTCTTCAATCAAAATAACACAGTCCAACAGTTTTTTTGGGATCGAATAGAATGGAGCGATTAAAAAACTGTTTTTGTTACAATTCAGTATTTAGAATAAAACTATTAAATTGTTGCATGTCAGAAATATGAATGTAGATTCTAAATTATAACAAAGAATTGTCTGGATTTTTTGTTGAGTAAAATATTTTGAAATACACACCGGTGAGCATAATATAAAACTGTCAGGTTCTCTATTGGATGTATCTTTCCCTGTTTAAATATAGTATGAATAATAGGATAGCTTAGTGCTTTGTGTTTACCTCTTCAAAGATTGTTTGATTTCATTTAGATCTCTCTTAAACTTAAAACTTATACTAAACCTATAAAACTTAAAAGCTTTCAATTCTATTGTATTTTTTAATTTGTTACATTTATTCAATTTATTAGATATACACTCGGTTCCAAAAATAACGGGTCAGTAATAACGGGTCAGTCACATAAACCCGAATATCTCCCGAACTACGTATGCCATCCTAATGAAACGAAGACTGTTCAATTGAGAATTTAATTATACAGATAAAAAATAAAATAAAACTTAGTTACACCCACAATATTAATCTTAAATTAAAAAAAAACTAAAGTAGTCATATTTTTCTTAAGATTACATTTTTTTTATGATTGTTTTTTTGCTGTTTTTCATCACTGGAGGCTTCATCACGTGGAGGCAATACAAAGTATTAAATGAAGAAAGTGATGAAAAACAGCAAAAAAACAATCATAAAAAAAATGTAATCTTAAGAAAAATATGACTACTTTAGTTTTTTTTTAATTTAAGATTAATATTGTGGGTGTAACTAAGTTTTATTTTATTTTTTATCTGTATAATTAAATTCTCAATTGAACAGTCTTCGTTTCATTAGGATGGCATCCGTAGTTCGGGAGATATTCGGGTTTATGTGACTGACCCGTTATTTTTGGAACCGGCTATATATTTTATTTTATTTGAAACCATTTTATACTTACATTTGGTTTTATTCGAATCTGCAAAGCATACCTCATCTGATTCTAAGGGTAAAAGATTAAGGAAAAAGAAATCCGTTTTAAAATTGTTTATTATTTATCAATTCAGTTTCTTTTATTCATTAGAAATATTAAGCTGCAGGTGTTTAATCATACAAAATAATTATTTACATAATCTGGAAACTAGCGATGTTCTTACATTACAGCAGAGGTCCATTGATGTCGGTGGTCACTTACTGTGAAATGACCGGTATGCTCTATATGAAAATAAATATCACAAGAAGCTAAATATGAATCTTTACCAAGAAAAAATAATAAGAATTCATATGTTTACCCAACGATGACTTCTACCCGTATTTATCATATATGAACCAATTTATCCTACTATTATTATAAACGCGAAAGTTTGTGAGTATGTATGTGTGTATGTATGTTTTTTGCTCTTTCACGCAAAAACTACTGAACGGATTCGTCAATGTTAATGTTGATCAAAATAATACATAGGCTACTTTTTACTGCAATAATCGAGATAAACCGGCGAAATTAAAAAAATACATTGAATCGTAGATGTCAAAATTTATCACTGTTTATCTCCTGTTAAAACTCTTAGGTTGCTATACGTTACAAATTTGCATAGCAACCATAATGATACGCGGGTAACACCGCGGGGCGCAGCTAGTTTACGATAATTCAGATTCAGATTCCTTATTATAATAAGAATACTGTATCTAGTTCTCCCGTTTAATATTTAATGTAACGGAATACAGAACCGCAAGCAATATGTACGACCAAACATCATGAATAAGCATACCATCTGAATTCAGAATTTGGTTCAAATATGTAACATATTCTTGCAAAGTCTATATGTTTTGAACAAAGTTACAGAGTATGTAGATATTGCTAATAGAATACACAAATGTTTTATATATTTGGATTTGAGATTTACGAATGCTTTCGTATAAAGATGAAATAAATTATTTATTATCGACATAATGAAACATGAGTATTTCGCTGTTTAGTTACGTTTCTTTTTTGTTTTACATTTAAACCTACCAAAGGGAGTCTACTCTGGTTGATGGAAAGCATGAGTTGAATCCAGGAGTAGATGTCACCATTCTTATTGTGATTGCAGATAGTGCAGTATGGTGACATAAACCATGGTGGCCTCTGGTCTAACACTCACCAACGAAATACGAATTCTGTCATTCTTAGGTTAGTTTTCTATATGAGGGTAGTACTGCTCTGGTCCAGCCGTCCCATCTGTTCTGAAACCAACGTGGCTCTACAACCTATTTGTAGTATTTTAGGGGCAATATATAAAGGGGAATGGCAATATAGGGTCCAGAATTCACAACAAGTTGGATACATTAAAAAAATATTAAAAAAACACATTAAAGTTTTCGTTCTATTCAGATATCGCTATAACTTGGCAATGTTTAATAACAATAAAAGAACATGAAAATGATTATTGCCACACAATTGAGTATTACATTATTAGAAATTCACTTAATAGACCAAGACAGTATTTGATTTCTACCCAGTTTCTACGACTTTATAGGGAGTGGGATTAGCTTTAAATAGTGAACTGCTCTCATATCTAATTCAGTTCTATAATAGGAATATCGAGATGCCCCACCAGGAATCGTACTACTTACTTAAACTTCAAACTATAAAAAAAGACAACTTTCGTATTAGGAATATACATCCTGTGTCGCGGGGGACTTTACAAACATACATGAAACGGACCTAACGAACACCCAGACTCAGAACAAAAACTTGTGTATCTCACAAAGTGTTTTCCCATGTGGAATTTGAACCCATAATACCTCGTCTAATAGAAAGCGGTGTGACAGCCACTTTAACCACTAGGCCAACCGTGCAGTTAAAACACCACATATGTTTCTACTCTTAAAGTTGCTCATTTAGAATTACAATCGTCAGTAAGTGACTCGAGTCTTCGATCGCAACGATATTTAAAATCGGATTTAATTTCTTTCATGTAGTGTACAGATAGTCATAATTATCTTTTCAGTTTTGCTCGAGTATTTGTTTGGACTTGCTGCCTTGGTGGCGCAGTGGGAGTGTATGCGACTATTGTGCTTGAGGTCTCGGGTTCCATTCCTGAGTTGGACCAAATGTTTCTGTTATCCGCAAATATTGGTTTTCTATATAAAGTATGTGAATAATTGTTGTATTCATATCAGTTGTCTAGTACCCATAATACAAGTTTGCTTTGTTTGGGACTAGATGAAGTTGTGTGTAAGATAACCGAAATATTTATTTCCATCATCCTTCAACGGAACCAATTTTCCATCTTCAATGTCAAGATAATTAAGTCTCTCCCATTGCCATAAAACTTTTCCTCGTACAAGCAACACGTATAATAAATTATCACATGCGATATTTTCATACTGGTATGACATTTAAACGTTTAAGAAAAATATACGCCCACGTTAGAACCCGCCACCGCACTTGGAACTACAGTTGATAAATAATTTAAATACAACTTCACGTTATTAATATAAATGGCTTGAGTGAAATTGTTTTAAATATAATACAAAATTTCTTAACAGCTGTTGTTAGCAAATTTGGCTAGGTAGGGCGGGCAACTCGAGCAGTAAAGGTGAGTGTTGATGCGCATCTCACAGGGGGCCTCCTTAAACCTACGCCTAGGTCGCAAGTACTGGGAACTGCTCTGGGTTTCTCCCTCTGCCACACGATGACCCGGCACCCGCACGGTGAATACATGGAATGCTAAGAAGTTCGTCTCATATTTATTTATATAATCACTTTATGCATAAAAAAAGAATGGCGGACTTAGTGCTTTAGGCAATCTCTGCTCGTCTACCGTAGGGTGGTGTGAAAATGAATGCAAATGTTAAAAAAACACAGTAGTAAAATATTTACAAATACATACATACTCGTACATATACTACCTTCATACATACATTACATACATATTTAGTCTCGCTAGGGACTACATAATAATATATGAAACGGACGTGAGGAACATCTAGATTCAGAACAAATATTTATGGATTCCACAGTGTTGTCCCATATGGAGATCGATCCCACAATATTTAACTTAAAAAGGGTCAAGTCGACTACTTAAACCACTACGCCACCCACTACATTCACTTACTTTACTTACCATACCGACATCAACCGGTGGTATCAGGAGGGTTGCCACCCAAAATAAAGTCAGTGTATGAGTCAAGGAACAGCCAAAACCGTTGGGTCTAGAATGATGAAAATCAGCGAAAATGTTGAATATGAAACTTAAATATAAACTAAGAAAGGATTTTTAATACTTTCATATCGTTATGGATTTAGAATGGCAATTGGACACTTCGTTAATTTTAATGGCACCGTTTTCAAACTTAAAATAATTTTTTACTAAAAATAATAAAGAAATTTTTTTAATTTTTTTTTTTTTTAAAGTTGCAAATTTGTATGAGTACCAGGTTCTTTGTTTCTTCTATTATAGATTTAATATTGTTATAAGCCGTAATAATATTACAGATATATTAAATCACTGCACAACAGCATTTCTGATGATTGGGTTTTGTTACATTATATTAGTCAAATTTTCAATGACGATTTCAAATCAGATACTGACATTTGTGTATCAGTTAGTTACAGCTCTAGTTAAAAAATATAAGACATGGGATATTTTCATAATAATACGCTTTAATTTAGAGATGATCCCAATTCATTTAAGTTTAAGTTGAAAGAAACCTTCTTTTATTTGATTTTCTTGCTGAATCTAAAGGCTGTGAGCTATTCTGAATGCTCCAACAATGGTCAACCATCATATATGCGTTTCAGTAATCTTGATAGCGTTCCTCCATCGTACGAAGGTCCTGGTGGAATCGCTCGCCCTGTTTTTCACTTAGATCCGAAAGATTGGCAAAATAGTCTAGATGGTTGTGGAGAAAGTGTAACTTGATGCTCAAATTACATCCGAGCCTTCGAAAGTGATACATTAGTTCTTGGACGTGTTGAGAAAAGTACGAACTTTTCCTATTTCCCAAAAATGTTTGTTAACCAAACAAACTCATTCCATGCGTTTTTCTCACTTTCTGTCATAGTCATAAATATCAGAAGCATGCTTTGACAGTCCCAGGTCTCTGATAAGGTCGTATAAATCATCTTGGTTGAATAGTTTTGGCGTTATCAACTCACATTTAAAGTCACTATCATTAGTGTCAGTTTTCCCCTCAAAATCAGTAGCGTTCTCGTGAGGAGGAGTTAGGATTCAGGTGGTATAATAGGACTTAAAACACGGCAATGTGCGGACTGTGTGGATGAATATTTCCATTTGGCTCAATTTTACGGTTAATTCCAGTTATGTTTACCAAGCAAAAATAACAGTCCTCGTGATGGTTCCCGGGTTCTTTCGTGTGGTTTCGTACCTAAATCTATTCCTTTTCTTATTTGTACACAAACATAGAAACTCAACATACGTTTTGCATACCTTTTGCGGAATCCAAGGCCTGTCGTTTATTTCCAAGGAGTGTTCAAAGTAATTTTTGTAAGCCCCAATTATGAACGTTGTCACATTCAAACGGCATTCTTTGAACATATATTCTCCGCAAACCATATAAAAATGATTCGGATCATTCACACAAACTCGTCTTGACGTTGCCATATCAATATTTATCAAAAAAAACTTATTAAGTTAGAAATTATCAGCAAAGAAATACGGTAATAGGTTTTTTTTTTGTGATAGTTATAATTCATAAACAAGAGCTGTTACAAAAAAACTTAGGGTATATCTAGAAACAGCAACGTCAAATTAGTAAACATCAAGTCACAACAGCCTCTAACAGTCCACTGCTGGACATAGGCATCTCCTTAGGAAGGTTTGGCCTACTATACCACGCTGAGCAAGCGGGTTGGTATAGTGTTGGTTCCAAGTTTTCCTTCTCTTTGCATCGATGTTGTCACATCAAGTGATAACAGTCAATCATCAGACTAAAGTTGTAAAATTTGTAGATAATTTATCTACATTTGATGGTGCCCACCACTTGAATCTAGTCGCAAGCAAAAGCTAATAAGTCATAAATCTAATAAAAGCCAGTTCTCTTCAGTTCTTTACTTGAGTCAAATTCCTATGTACATTATCTCTTCCCAACATAAGGCATTGGAATGCCATGATATCTCAATTCACTTTATGAATATATTCATGGTCGGAAGTGAATAACGATGGCTTAGTTTCCTAATCTAAAAAATATGACTGTGGCTGGTATTGGCTATGCAGGTGCAGGATTCTTATTTTCTACTTTTATGAAATATACTGAAGTAAGAATATTTTATTAAGCCACTAGGGCTTAAGTGGTCGCCACGCCACTTTCTACTTCGTCAAGTGTCGTGGGTTCAAATCCCACGTGGGACAACTCTTTAAGTAATCAGAAATTGTTGTTCTGAGTCTGAGTGTTCTTTGTGTCCGTTTTATGTATGTTTGTAAAGTCCCCCGTGACACAGGATGTATGTTCCTAATGAGGGAGTTGTCTTTAAAAAAAAAGAAAAAAAAAAGGAAATGTAACACCAAGAGCCAAATAGGAGATTAATTTTTCATCAGCTTCATGAAAAACGTAATAAAAAACACAAAAAGATTTAGATCCTTTTGCTGATTATTACACGAATAAGACTCTGCTTTAATAACATAAAACAAATCTACAAAAACTGTAATTACTTTTTTCTCATCATGATCCTTGCACCTAATACTTTATATCATTATTTATAATAAATTATTATATTATTATTATATAATAAATTCTCACAAGCGCAATAAATCCAAGGTATGCAGTAAAAAAATTTTTAAAACGAACCTGTCGCACCGTTTCTTCTGCTTTCTTGGTGATTACTTATATAATAAGATTAACTCGATTTTGCCTATTTATGCAATGACGAGGTTAAAGTGTAGGGTAGAATTAACACAATGGCTTCTCAGACGTAATTATGAAGACACAGAGATGCTCCTGGTTGTAACAAAATAGTAAAAATAATAGATTCAAAACACCCACAAACTCACACATATACAATCACACATACACACACGCACAAACACACAATATACACACAATAACAATTTTTTTTTTTTATCTTTGTTTATTATTATTAATTGTTCCTTCCTAAATTATTTAAACTACTATATTATGTATTGGTAAAAGATCGCTACTACGAGTATGTAACAAAATGTTATCCTACGGGGGGCCTGGTAATCTGTGTGACAGGGACACCTAGTACGGATACCAGTCTCCCACAAAGGAGTTTTGAAGTACTAGTATTTTTTACTTATTTTTATCTAATTTTATTGATAAGAAACCTTTGTGGAAGAGAAAATAAATGTTATTATTATTATTATTATTATTATTATATCCATATAAACCGTATAAATTCAACTCTTATATTATGAGCAGATGTTGCCTTACATAATACCAGGTTCCATATTTAATTTACCAGGGTATTATGAATCCGTAACAGGATTTGTTGAGGGCACATAACTGGTGTTTTACAACACCCAACAGAGTCATTCGACCTCGACTAGGGGTAATACTACGTTTCATTTATGTCTAATTTGCTGAACACATTAAGTATTGATATGCCGAAATTTTTTATTAAAACAGGGAATGAGGAATGTCTGTTTTTTTTTGCTGAATGAATAAATTATGTTTCTCTTTTTGTAAGGAGTTTTAATTCAGATAAGATGAAAGTATTAAATAATTTGCTTTCCAATAGTTTTGTGTGTGTTTTCAATTGTTTGATCTTTAATATACCATTTATGTGTGTGTGATTATGACGTAAGGATTCTTTAGATCGATTTAATAGACTAATTGTTAGACTATAAAACAAGTGAATTTTATAAGTAATTAAGTAAGTTATAAGTAAGAAAGTAAATAAAATTGAACGAAGAAACACGTTCGTTCAATTTTATTTTTCGTTTTACAAGTTCGTTCGTATCGTTACTGAATCTCATTAAATTATTAATTATCAGATAACTAACTAATACCTACGACTCCTCTACTATCTACCAATGATAGTTTCGTCAAAATAAGTCCTGGCGTTTCAGAGATAATTTTTGTTATGGTTTTTAGGCACATATCTTTAAATTATTTCTCATCAATATTTATAAGCTTTACGTATTCATCGAGATTAGCTTTTTTTTCAAAGATAAATATGTTATTCTACATAAATTAACTGTTTTGCGGAAAATCTGTTAGTAAAGAAGTCGTAAGTATTAGTTAATTACATAATAATAGCTAATTAAGTAAGATTAAGTACTGTTGATCAAAAAGTACAAGTACTACTAGAAATATCCAGACTTATATAGGAAACAAACCCTTATTTCTAAGGCGAAAACTATAACCAGCAGTGAACTATTATATTACAAGTGGTTACAGATGGGTTTTTCAAACCATAATAAAAAAATATTTAAAACTCATTCTATGAGTAGGTCAATAACGAATCTTTACTGAAAGTACAAATAAAATATTGCCATCGATGCGTGACAGAAATTAATTAAATTACTGTAAAGCTTCCCGGTGGAGTTCTATCCAACTGTAGGGTTGATACAGTTTTTTTTTCAATATCAATTTTACTCTGTTAACGCTCATTGCTCAAATTTCGTGAGTTTTCAATTAAAAATATTTGTTGGTAGATATTGTGAATTTTCATCTCAATTTTGTTGATAGCTTTTAATTTTTAACGTTGTAATTTCATCGTTTTTATTCATTTACAAGTAATAGCCCTAGGCTACACTGGTATGATAATTTCTTTTGTTTCTAACTTTGGAAATGTGTATATTAAATAATACTACACCTTAGGGGCGAATTTTCCAGAAATTCTGTTTTGCTGTGTGGGTGTGTGTTTGTCTATGTGGATGGTGTGTGTGTTGCTGATATCAAAATTTTAAGTTTATAGTTAAAGCGCTTTAGGTTTTGTCTTAAGAAATCAATCAGTCAGGTTATGTGATTACTATTCAATTGACTTCTATGGTTACCTTTGCCTTAATTTTTAAGGCGTATATATTCATTTTTTTTCCCCGATACCAATGGTTGGGGTTCTTCGGGGATGCCTTTATTCAGCAGTTAGCCTAAAATTCCTTTACACGGCTCTGGAGTCTGTATGTATGCAATTTCTTCTTAGTATTTTAATTTCGTTTTCAATTCGTAAACGTGTAACTTAAAATATAGTGTAATAACATGTTTTATTATGATAAAGTTTTGATCTTATTGAGATGGTTTTTCTGAACTATTAAAGTATTAAAATTCTTTGTAAAGTTTGAGTCTCTGCAAATGACAGGGACTGATGATACGAGAGTCGATTATAAAATTTCAAGTTTATTTTTTAGCATGACAAGTTCACGAAAGGGACTGTACTATGTATAACTTTACACCCAATATATAATATTATATTTAATGCAATTGTAACATTATTTGGATTGATTTATTTTATTTATTTTTTAAATGCATCTCCCGCATTATGAATATAAATCCTGTGTCGCGGGGGACATTACAAACATACATGAAACGGATACAAAGAACACCCAGGCTCAGTACAACAATTTGTGAATAACCACGCAGTAATTTTAAATAAGACATGTGTGAAAGGTTATAGATATATTTTTAGCAAGATATTCGTTACACTTTTAACTAAAATTTCCCAGAAATTGTACAGGATTACAAAAATGGATCAAAAATAAATTAAATACTGAGTGAAGTAATTCTATTATATCATCCATTGGAACAAAATCATATCAGTAAGAATACATTGATTCACATAATAATAATAATAATAATAAAGCCTTGTTTATTCCTTAATAAGATTTACATGCAATTACATACAATATTTCATTCTACAATTTCATACTTCTATTATTTTTATGACATTAATTATTTTTGAAATTCACTTAGATACTAAATTTATTTATATAACATGCATTTTTAACATTATATTTATTAAATATTTTGAAATGTATTATAGATATTATTTATTATTATTTGCTGTCTTCCTTTGTGTTACTATGCTATTTATTAAGGACCTCACTACTGAGTAAAGGCCTCCTCCATTCTTTTCCACTTGTCTCTGTCTATTGTCTTTTCTATCCAGCTGTTGCTCGCTATCTTTATAATTTCATCCAACCATCTTTCCATTGCTCTGCCTATGTTTCGTTTGCCTAAAGGACCGTTCCATGTTGTGATTCTTTTTGTCCATCTATCACCATCCATACGTGAAACATGACCAGCCAATTTCCACTTTAGCTTTTTGCAGTGTTGTAAAGCGTCTATGACTCTTGTTTTATTTCTGATGTCTTTGTTTGTTCTTTTATGTTTTAGTTTTAATTTAAGAGTGCTTCGTTCCATGGCTCTTTGAGTGGTTAGTATTTTATTTCTGGTAAATTTGTTGAATATCCATGTTTGCGATCCATAAGATAGAGATGGTAGAATACAAGAGTCTAGGACTTGTTTCTTTAGACTTATTGGAAGATTTGATTTTAGGACTTCTTTTAGACTCCAAAATTTATTCCAGGCCATATTCACTCGTCTATTTAGTCCATCTCGGTGTCTAGATTTTTTGAATGAAATTTGTTTACCTAAATATATATATTCGTGGACATATTCTATTGGAGCGTTAGCGATAACTATGGGAACTGTTTTGCTATTTGTCATAATTTTTGTTTTACTTGTATTTAATTTTAGACCAATGTTACAGCTAACATCGTGTATTTCTTTTATCATCCCTTCAAGTTGGAGTGCAGTTTCCGCAAAGAGAACTATGTCGTCAGCGAATCTGAGATTACTCAGATATTTGCCATTTATGCATATACCTTTACTTTTCCATTTCAAACTCTTCATAATGCTTTGGAGTACAGTAATGAAAATTCTAGGAGATAGCGGGTCACCTTGTCGGACGCCTCTACATATATCTATTTCTGATCCTGGTTTTTCTAATATAACTCTACTTTTACTTTTTTTATATATGTCTTGAATAAGTTCAATAGTTTCCGAGGGCACGTCGCACTCTTTTAAGGCTCTCCATATACTCTCGTGCGAGATAGAGTCAAATGCCTTGGCGTAGTCTATAAACGCCAGGTAAAGCGGGCGGTTCATTTCCTCGTACTTCTCTATAATGAGCTCTAGAGAGTGAATGTGGTCTATCGTTGAGTAGTTTCTTCTGAAACCGGCCTGCTCCACCGGCTGTTGTTTTTCAGTATACGCCGCAAGACGGTCCTCTACACAAGAAGCAAATAGTTTGTAGATATTAGGTTGTAAACTGATTGGCCTGTAATTACCTATATCAGCAGGGTTTCCCTTCTTGTACAAGAGGATTATATCTGATTTCGCCCATTCTACAGGTATTGATTTATTGTCTAGTATCATATTGAATAGCTTGGTCAAGAATGGTACTAATATATGTTCACCTGCTTTGATTGCTTCGTTTGGTATACCATCTGGCCCGTTGCTTTTGCCATTCTTTAAAACTTTTATTCTCGTGGAGATTTCCTGGCATGTAAATCTTTTTAGGGCAGTGATATTCTTCATTTCTACTTGACTGTCTCTATGTGATGGTGTCTTGAATGAGTAGAGATCTCTATAGAACTCAGTTGCTATTTTTATTATATCTGACCTCGAGTAGGTATTTTTACTATTCATAGAGTTATGTTGTAAACAGGGGATCCATTTTTTTGTGGTTCTCAATTCTTTCTGACCTTTTTTTATGCTTCTTGACACATTTAAATGTTTCTCAATAGTAGAAATTCTAAAGTCTTGATATTCTTTCTTAATAATTTTATGAACGTTTTTGTATAAGTAGGTTTTTTCATTCTTTTCTTCAATTGTTAATTGCTTCATATTTGTTAGCTCGCTTCTTCTCCTTATGAGTAATTTTGTTTCATCTGAAATAATAGGTTCTCTTTTTTTGTTCTTGCAATGCTTCAATGTGGATTTTAGGCTCTCCTTCGCTTTTTTGATTTTTCCATAACACAATTCCACATCATCTTTGTCTTTTAGTTGTATATGGGAACAGTGTATTTTTAGTGTTTCTGTAAAGTGTTGGTGCTGGTCAGCGGTTACCAGGGCACAGTCTTTGTTTTTATATTTAGCTCTAGATTTTTTATGTGGTATTAGTGTAATAGTGCTTCTCACGAGTCTATGGTCACTCGGGAAGGTAAATTTGTGTAGTACTTCAATGTTCGTGAATTTCTCCTTTATGTTAGATAAGATATAGTCTATTTGGCTTCTATTGTTCTTAGGTGAAAGCCACGTCCATAAATTCTTTTTGTTTTTATGGAATAAACTGTTTATTACGAATAAATTATTCTCCCAGCAAAATTGTAGCAAAGTTTCACCTCTTTCATCCCTTTTTCCAAAACATGAATCACCAAGTATGCTTTCCTCATATTTTGATTTACTGCCAACTCTAGCATTAAAATCGCCCATAATAATGATATTTTTACTACAGTTTATAAGAGATTTCTGTAATTGTCTATAGAATTCTTGTATTTCCAGTTCATTTGCATTAGAGGTAGGGGCGTAAACTTGTATGAGAGATAAACTTGTTGTGCCAAAGTTCATGTGTAGGATACAGATTCTTTCGGATATTGCACTAAAGCTTTCTATATTTCCTTTAAGGTGTTTTTTATAAGAAAACCCACACCATATTGGCCTTTTGTCTCGCCGTAGTAGCAGAATATGTGGTCTCTATCTTCTTCTATGCTATATCCTGATTCACATAAGAAATAGAATTTTCTAGATTATGTAAAGTTAAATACAGTTTAAATAGACAACAAGCGATAGCAACAACCAAAAATAGGAACAAAATCATATCAGAAGAAATACGTACTGATTTCATAATAAATATAATTTCTATAGGATTAATAATAATTCAAATAAAGAATAGAAACTAAATCACATCACAAAGAAAAAAGTAAAACATATATAAATTTATCAGTATGTATACAGATTTACTTTCGCATTTATAATATTAGTAGGGATTATATACGGTTTTAAATAGAAGCACGTAAACAAGAACAGTGTATGGCAAAGCAGACACCACTATTATTGTTTTATTATTTCTTCCGCTGCACATTGATTACAAACAAGACCTGTCAAATCCAAGCCGCAACGACACTCTTATAGTTTTGCAATAAAGCTTCGGAACATAGCGCAAGCGACATGTGTCTGGCGTGTGCTGCCGTCACCAGTATATACAGACACCCCCCTTCCCTTCACTTGAAGGATCTTGGGATATTATCGAAATAGGACGGAGACTTCACGTGTCAAACTAAATTGGACGCTCCGGCACTCCTGCTGAGTTTCTGAAGAGGCGTGTTGCACGTACAACGTCTTCATAAACGATAGGAAATTGACAGCATACAGAATGAACGGTATTTCACTGTGTATGACACCTACATTTTGTATTTTTGGGTCTAATAGAAAATGCAAAACAATGTACTCACAATAAATTACTTTTGTAATTCCAATGAAGTTTGACAGACTAAGGATATCTATTGTATAATTCGATATTGATATGTGTCATTGTTTTCAAGTTTTAGGACTTTAGTAACGTTTTTACACGCTTTTTACATTAAAATTATTTTCTACGTCTTAGTTTAAAAGCGTGTTTGTTAATTGTTTTTTAAACTATTTTTTTTCTTTCTTTTCTTGTTACATTCTATTTTATTTTTATTTAACTTTCGATCTAATTTTTTTTATAGTGGCCTTGGGAATGAGTGCTATTTGATTGGTTAACTGTAAATAGTATTAGATGGAGTAAATATAGGATCAGTTGTTCTGAGAAGACTTAGGGAAGGCTTAGGCGTTGGAGTTAACCTTTTTTACCGAATTAACATCATTACAATTATTGTGAATATTTATAGATATTGGTAAGAACCCAGATAAGTAGACATTGAAACTTGCTTTGTTCGGCCTTCTATAAAATTATCCTCAGCTATTTATCTCGTACCTGTAGTGTACTTAAAGGTATGTGCGTATTCAAATAAAAAATAATTTATAAGCTTAATAAACTGCATCAGCGGAAACGACAGGCTATTGATTTTACAAAAATGTCTACTGAATATTGCAGTTAACGTGCACGAAGTTTTAAAGTTATTCTACATTTTAATTTTAATTAAAGTATCAAAAGTCAGAAGGATGCTTGTGAACGTTTCGCCGGCGGGCGACAAGTCACTGGTAATGAGGGCATTGTTTAAAACAATGTTTTTGTGTTTGTTTATAACGAGTGGCTGTAACGAATGTGCTATTGTCATTACATATTTATTAATAATAATGACGTTTATATCTCGGCCACAAAGGTTCCTTATCGATCAAATGTACAAAAAAATCACTAAATAATTATTACTTTTTATTAAAAAACTCCTTTCTCACACATAGTACCAAACTTTTTGATAAGGTCACTTATTTTTAAAGATAAAGATAAGATTATTGAATTTTTGTGTCGTGGTTCTTAATAAAATTATTTTTTATGATGATTTTTTATGATTTTTGCGTCCAGTGATAAATCAGACGTGATCATCTAGCAAAATCGAAATGATTCTTTATAATTTTAATTGAATGTTGTCATGGCTATGATATTCAGGGTTCAACAAAAATAATGAATATAGATGAATAACTTAAAATCTTATGAACTGTATACCTTCATTGCCTCCAAGTGACCTTTCTACTTAATTTTCGACCTTCATCATAAAATTATTATTTTGGACGTCTGACACACAACGTCATTTTGTCCCAAATATTATTTACCTCTGAATTTCATGTTTATTGTCCTTCCAAAACCTTTTTCCTAGAAAACTAATCATCCGACATCCAATAACTACGTTTTCTTTTATCAAAAATGATAATATACTAGTAGAAATACAATATTAATTTCTAAACCAATCTTGAAAAGTTGTTATGACTCGGCGCCACACTTAAGGCGCCTTAATATTGTCTGATTGCAACTAGGTCACTTGCATGCCGTAGATATAGATTGTCTGTGAGTGCCAGACTGAATCATAACATCCTGGAATGATACTATAGACGCATAGGTATGTACTCTAGACTCAAACTAAGCTTGGCTTTTGTATTTGATGATTGATGATACTTTGAGTTAATTTGGTCTACTATGAAGGTTCATTTGACTGCCTCGGTAGCGCAGTGGTAGCGTATGCGACTGCTGTGCTTGAAGTCTCGGGTTCGATGCCCGGGTCTGGCCTAATGTTTGTGTGATTCACAAATTTGTTTCGGAGTTTGGGTGTTTTCTTTGTATAGTATATATGTATGTATTTAGAGAAAATAGTATTTTTATATATTTTTATCAGTACAGGCTCTGCTTAGTTTGGGACTAGATGGCCATTGTGTGTAAGATATCCGAAATATTTATTTTATTTATTTTATTTATTCATATTTTATTTGATCGATGGATGGTTACCATTGCTCTTTAGAGTAAGTTTGAAAACTATAACGCTTGTAATAACTTATTCCAAATTCAATTTGCCGTTTTATGCTCCTAACTTTCAAAATAATGTTGGTGTCCTTAAATCCTTAATAATTTGACCGAAAGAGCCTCTGCGGATACAAGGAAGTTGGGAAAATTGAAAATTATGCCGTTGATAGAATTGAATTTGCTGGTGAAAACAACAACTGTGAAAGCTGTTAATATATATTTTACAAAGAAAATAAAAATATCTTTACATCGCCTAGATATTGGATAGATGTTGATACAAATTTCTGAATTTTTTAAATGTAATCAATGATTGTATTGAAAATGTTTAGTAATTTTTTGAGAAATAAACTTATGTGTATTTTATAAAGCATTAGGCAGTTTACCATAAAAGGAAGTAAATTAGTTTTAGTAACAAATAAGTAAAGAGTTTAAGAGAGAGAGAGAGAGAGTTTTCTTTTTTATATGAGCCTGTCAAAGCAACTCTACTCTACCTGATGGAAAGCATGAGTAGGATCTAAGAGTATACTTGTCACCATACTCAAAGCGAATTCAAAAAAATGCAGTACTGACCCACACGACAGTGTTCAGTGATGTTTTCAACAAAGTGATCGTCTTATATATGTATTTCGTGTGATATCAAAGCAAAAAATTCAGTAATTTTTAGTTCCATGAGAGTAATAGTATTACAATTTAGTCCCTTCAAAGTCAAGATTTACTTAAGGTCAGATCTCTTCGTTGCATGTCAGTACTATCGGTGCAAACGCTTGTCGCACTAAAGACCCGTTGAATTGAAAGCTACTCTCTGCTAAAAGGACTTTATATAAAAGCTTAAAGTTGTTCAGTTCGTCGAAAATAAGAAATTTATTTCAGGTTTAAATACTGTTTTTCAACAGCTGTCAGACGCTTCTATCAGACTTTTCTAATGATGGGTATCTATTGTTAAATATTTTGCGATTATTACAATGAAATCACAATTTTCATAAGACTATTCTCAGCCAAATATAATATTAACTGGTAGTCAATTTATCTTTCATTTATGAAATTCCGTTTATTAAAGATGTCATATTCCGATGAATATTTGAGTTTCATCAAATTATCTGCTCTTGTTTGGCAACGAGTTCATATCAAATGCCTTCAAATTGATGATATAATTATTATTTTATTCTTGAGATGGAATATTTTTTAAAAATTCAAGAGAATTTCTTTTTTTTCGTTGACATCGACGTTTAAATACGAGTAAATAGGCAGCTATTGTTTCGATGACAATTACTCTGAAGGTTTGACGTGATAAAGAATTGTAAAAATGAAAAAAATTTTTTTTTAATCATAACTTATTGTTAAAAAAGAACATAGTCTGAAATGGGACGTTGTGATTGATGAGGTGTATGAATAAAAAATACTTTAAAAAACAGTCTTAAAATTTTAAATGCCTATCACAATGACATATTAGAATACATTATCCTTAAAAAGCTTAAGATGTAAATTGCTTCGGTAACCGACGGGGTTTGTATCAGCGCATGGTAGGTATGATTATAAGCTTATTATCAGCAAACATAGATTAATCAAGGCAATGGTTTCTAGTTCTTTAAATCACAAATCTAATCCATCTCTGTAGGTAGATAGTGGGATACATTAATAATATTAGGAAGCGAATTTGTGCTGTTCAACTATATCTTTATATATATAATTCTTCTGTGAGTGTGTATGTCACTGAACTTCTCTCAAACGACTGGACCGATTTTGATGAAATTTTTTGTGTGTGTTCAAGGAGATCTGGGAATGGTTTAGATTCGCAATTGGACCCGGTAGGTGGCGCTGCGATCAAGTTCTGGAATTTTAAAGTTGGGCGGTACGAAGTTCGCTGGGTCAACTAGTAAACTAAATATTTCTTACAAATTCTAGTACACATTCAAAAAGTGAGATTATTTTGTATGTTGCATACTGTTAATTTATTCATACGTTATGTTTATAAATTGTATGTATAACCAGTACTATTGATAAACAGGCGTGATCAGTACCTGGACGGTTAATCTTACCATCATGGTATTATCATAAGATAACAGTCATGACGCTTAGTTGGAAGTCTTAGGGGGGGAATAAAACATGTAATTAAGATTTCGTTTTTAATATTTTCTACTCAATGGATCTTGTGGCAAAACCCATGTGTTTTTTTAATGGTTTTATGGATGATACTTAGTCTCACAGAGATAGATGAGGGAATTTAATAATGGTATATGGTGGGGTACAAAAATGAATTATGGAATTTTGAAAATGAATAGATGAAAATGAACGATTTAGTTTATTTAATTTTATTTCCTAACTATTATATGATGTCATTTATTTATTCAAAAGTACGACTGATGGCGTTTTAAAATAATTATGTTAATTCCCTATTTTACAAATTATTTATGGAATACTTATGAGCTATAGAGTAATTTTTTTAGGAATATCTAATTTTCTAATATTATGAGAGTGAATATGACGTTTTGATGATTTAACATGATGAATTGTTGAAATGAAATTTGATTTTAATTATTTTAATGATCGGTAGTTGTGGAAAAAAATATATATATTTATTTACCTATTTATGAAGAACATAATAGTAATTTAAAATTCTTACAATAAATTTAAATTTGTAATTACTTTATATCTACAATAGTGGCAATTAAATTGAATATACTTGATATTTTATACTATATTTAAAAGTTCTGATATATTTATATTTTATTTTTTAAATCTAGTGTTTTATTGCCAAGTTTGGCAAATATAAAATTTTAGATTTTACTATGAGCTCAATAAATTACTGAATGAAATGATATTATGTGTCATGATGGCAACTTGAAAGTACTAAATCTAAATCTCCCTGTAATAGTTCCCATGGTTGTGAGTCTCCTCCTCTTCAGGCTTCAGCTTCGGCAAGAACGGGTTGTGACGAGCATCTGCATTCAACCTGGTAAAACATTTTTACATTAATATTTAGAATACTCCTACTGTAAGGCAGTATAAATACGAAAGTAGCTTTGTCTGTCTGTCTGTTATGCTTTTAGGACTAAACTGTTGAACTAATTTTAATGAGGCTTGGCAAGGAGATACTTTGATGCTTAAGAAAATACATACTAGTAATCTAGTAAACTATATATATCTCAAGCAGTTGGTATGGCGTATACATAAGTTTATATTCTATTCATCTTCCGAGCCTTTATTCCCAAGTTTATTTGGGGTCAGCTACTAGTTCAACCAGTTTTACCTGAATTTCAGTTTTTCCACGAAGCGACTGGCATCGGACCTCCGCAACCCTAAGGGAGAACTGAAATTCGAAGATTGAACTAGTTGTCAGTATATTTGAGGGCACTGAATTCCCAATAACGATTGCCATAGATGTTCATGACAACCGGGACGAGGCACGGACGTGAATCACCGCCAAACTTCCAAACTCCGGGCTGGTATTAGGAATTTTCTGAGAAAAGCCCAAAACACTTTTTGGCCTGACCCGGGATTTGAACCCGAGACCTCTTGATTAGCAGTCGCATACGATAACCACTTGAGCAACGAGGTAGTAACGCATAGCATACGAACGTTTATAAGTTTATATTCTATGCGTTAAAAAAAAATGATTGTCCATTTATGCAGTCCTCTTATAAATATAGAGGTCATGAGTTCGATTTTTCAATGAGCTGTGGAATTTACCGTCAGAAACTCATAAGTTGTAAGATATAATTGTCACTCAAATGATATCTAACAGGGAGTACAGTGTTAAAATAAGTATTTATTGAGTGAGTAAAATGGTTTGGCAATCACAAAAAAAAGCGGCCAAGTGCGAGTCGGACTCGCCCATGAAGGGTTCCGTATCAGCAAGTAACATCATTTAAAAGTTCTTGTAGTTCGTTGTAACTTTCATCGATGTTTTTATACTAGTGTATTGATTGGATGTAAGGTAAATTGCGTGTTACGATTTATGACGTATTAAAAAAAACTACTCACTAGATCTCGTTCAAACCAATTTTCGTTGGTAGTTTACATGGTAATGTATAACAGATATTTTTTTTAGTTTTTTTACTCTCTTATCTTAGAAGTTAGAGGGGGGGGGGACACACATTTTTCCACTTTGGAAGTGTCTCTCGCGCAAACTATTCAGTTTAGAAAAAAAAAATAGTAGAAACCTCAACATCATTTTTGAACACCTATCCATAGATACCGCACACGTATAGGTTTGATGAAAAAAAAATTTTTGAGTTTCAGTTCCAAGTATGGGGACCCCCAAAATGTATTGCTTTTTTTCTATTTTTATGTAAAAATCTTAATGCGGTTCACAGAATACATCGACTTACCAAATTTCAACAGTATAGCTCTTATAGTTTCGGAAATAATTGGCTGTGACATACGGACGGACAGACAGACAGACAGACAGACAGACTTGACGAATCTATAAGGGTTCCGTTTTTTGCCATTTGGCTACGGAACCCTAATAACAGTCTACTGTTTTCGGAATTCCTAATTAATTATAGCTCTTTGAAGAGAACTTTGTGCATACACAAATAGTGGCGGTGATTGTCAAATCATACTATGAGTAGGTATTTATCAACAGTAGTGGTTGACCATTGGTAGAAATACGATGGTTATTTTTTTTTTGCTTTCTGCAATTCTTCTGCATATAAACCTTAAATGTGCCAAATTGCAAACTCATAGATACATACTCAGTTTACTTATTTTTCTTAAATAAGGGGTACAAACTTTTGCTTCATGTATTAGTATATAGATGACCAATATAAATATATTTTCTTATAATATTTGCAAACATTTTTATATCTTTGTATTTTATTTTATAATTAAATTATTAGTAAAAAAATAGAAAGAATAGATACATCATCATCATCAATCATCAACAGCCTTTAACAGTCCACTGCTGGACATAGGCCTCTCCTTAGAAAAGAGGTTTTGGCCTACTGTACCACGCTGGCCAGACGGGTTGGTAAAGGGTTTGTTTCAAGTTTTCCTTCTCTTGGCAGTGACGTTAGCTGCTTATTTTGTTCCTTTAGTCGCCTCTTACTCTACTCGACACCCATGGATACATAAGTATACAATAATACATATTTGTAAGTTAACCATCCAAAAATGCACTTAGAAGAATGGTTTTTAAGTGTGAAGTCTGTGTATTAACACTCGTAACACGTAGACATAGTAAATCTTCCCATAAATAACGCTTGAGTTATTTAAACCTGTGTCTAGGCTTTCAATATTAGTACAATGCGAAATGTCTAGAACATGTTGGAGTACCTACATGTATTAAGCTATTATTTTCAGGGGTTCATAGCACAGGGCATCCTAGTTTGAACTTCTGACTCCCACATAAACTTGGACTTGAAATGCTATCATGTAACCACTTTGATGTACTTTGAAAAATTGTTTGTGTGACTTTTTTTGTGGGATTGAAATAAAGTTTATTATTATTCTTATTATCTTATATATAGATGTAGCCATTAGAGGTAAATTTATTACAGTGTAATTAAAAAAATATAATCTTAAGTCTTTTCTAATACTCACTTGTACAAGTCGATGGCTCTCGAGCAGTCCACGTTGTACCACCAGTCGCACGCAAACTTTTCCTGGTCGAACAAGGTGCCGTTTGTGCAAAGGAATGATGCTCCTTGTTCTCCTTCGCGACCGTCATGGCATACGTGATAGGCCTGGAATAGAGAGACAATTATAAAAAATAATGGTAAACATCATCTGCCTGCCCTTATCCCAATTTTATTTGGGTCGGCGCAGTATGTTTTATCCTTCCATTCTACTCTATCACTCGTCATTTCACTATTAAGTCACTTCCTATTCATATCTTCTTTCACACAATCCATTCACATTTTCTTTGGTCTACCTCTTGCAATGTAACCTTCAATTTCCATACCCAACATTTTCTTTGCCACATTTTCCTCATCCCTCCGCTTAACATAAAAAAAATAATGGTAAACATTGTAAAAAAAAATTTTTGGCATTATATCTATCTACATTTATAAAAATAAATAAAAGTGAGAGGTCTAGACGTAATTTAAAATTAACAGCTTTGCCTAAATACATACAAGTACGGTACTTATATTAAAAAAAACATTTTTAAAATATTTCTCTGTCTATTATGAGGAGTAACTGATGGCTAATATGTTTTTTTAAATTGTAGTAATTACTGCCTTCAAGAGTGAGCCAAGAATGGTTGACACTCATATTTTGCCTTCATTAATAAAAATATACCTTACTACTTTTGTTATATACAGAGATGAAACTGAAATGGATTTTACAGGGCTTAAACAATTTATCTAAAAACAACCTTTGATCGCAGTCTGTATGTCGGTTATCATAAAAGTAGCCTTTATAATTCCTCAAATATCAATGTCGATATCAAATTTCATTTTAATCCGTGTAGTGGCTTATGCGTGAAAGCACAACAGACAGCCAGACAAGTTACTTTCGAATTTATAATATTTACTGTTTTTAGACTTTCGCGAGTTCTACAAATACTCATGTTTATACTGTATAGGGACTTATTCGCGATAAAATTAAGAAGGGTACGATACCTTCTACTTTCCGACATTTCGAACGGGTTATACCGCTCTGGTCATGGGTATTTTAATTTTATAATATTCAGATAAATTTTTCTGATAATGGAAATTGTTTGCATTCATAGTTTGACTGCCTTGTTGGTCTAGTGGTTAGCGTATGCGGCTGCTGATCAAGAGGTCTCGGGTTCGATTCCCGGGTCAGACCAAATATTTGTGTGTTCCACAAATATTGGTTTCGGAGTCTGGGTGTTTTTCTATGTATAATATGTATGTATTTACTAAAAAAAGTATGTTTATGTATTTATATCAGTTGTTTAGTACCCATAACACAAGCTCTGCTTACTTTGGGACTAGATGATGTTGTGTGTAAGATGTCCAAAAAATATTTATATTTATTATAGTTAAGATGGTGACCTCTACTCCTAGATTCTACTCATGCTTACCATCAGTCAGAGTAGAGCCATTTTGGTAGGCCTCAATATATGGAAGGAAGCCACAGTGGTAGAAATCGCCTAGAAGTATCATCATCATATGACTATCGCTTTAATGATTACTGTATTGATGTTCCTCGACATGTTAACTACATAGTTATTATTATCTAGCTTTATGAATAAAGTACAAAAAGTTCGAAATCACATGTCTAAACTGTTATTGGCATTGAAGGGAGATATTTTTTTCTTCGTGCCACAGAATTAGGGCAACAGTAAAGAGATTGAGCCAAGTTTGTATTTCGAGCATCCGCTTTCGGAAAGGGGTAATAACTATTAATAATGTCTTAAAAGTTTTCCAATTAAGTAAAATTGGCTAACCTTAATAAATTACTGAGATCCATTAATAATAATGTTAATTTCTGAAAGATATTAGAGATAAAATGTCTGTTTTTAGTAGATCTCATTTTTGTTTGTCCTTATAAAATAATAGTTTAAAAGCTATCTACATTTTATGAAATCTCAATCAACAAGTAAATATTAATCATTTATAAAACCGTACCGAGTTGGCACCAGTGTTGACATATGCAATATATCAACGGATATTCACACCATAGATAGTGAGCGAGCACAGATTGCAGAAGCGATTGGTGCTGTATCTTGCATCATAAATCGGACGATAGCACATGTTCTAGATGAGAAAAGTTCGTATGATATTGAACCGCATCAATTCGTGAGCCAATGCAATCTACTGTTGGTTAACTTAGTTTTCGGAACCTGATATGATGTTGTTATACTACAATTCGCGAAAATTGCCTATACATGCTTAAAGGTAATTTGCTCACCTATATATTGAAGAGGTATTTTTTTTTTATAACTGCACGGTAGGCCTAATGGTTTAAGCGGTCGTCGCTCTGCTTTGTACTGCGCTAAGTGTTGTTGTTTCAATTACCACACGGGACAACACTTTGTGTGATTCACACGATAATGGAAGTATATTCTCAGAAGCATTTTGCTGATTGTG
Organism: Phragmatobia fuliginosa; assembly: GCA_932526445.1. NCBI lineage: Eukaryota > Metazoa > Arthropoda > Insecta > Lepidoptera > Erebidae > Phragmatobia > Phragmatobia fuliginosa. Next base: position 21,881,285 of record OW052063.1, on the reverse strand, counting down.
ATTTTGGCTTGTGAAAATCGAAGTTCGGTTATTATTTACGTTATATTGATATAAATAAATATGAGCCTGCGAAGGTGACTGTACTCTACCTGATAGATAGAATGAAGACAATCCAAGATTGGTGGTCATCATCCTCATGGTGAGTGCACACAATGCAGCATGGTGACCCACAATATGGCGGCCCAGTAAGATGCTACTGCCTCGTTAGGTCTCCGGTCTCACACTCACTAACAAAATACATTAACACGAATGCTGTAATTTTTAGGTTGGCCTTCTATGCGAGGGTAAAACCGCCCCGGTCGAGCGTAAGCTCGACCGGGGCGGTCACCACTCGTGCCTAAACAGCTTTTCTAGCTAAATTTAAATACTTTTGAATGTTCACTACTATAAATAAAAACATAAAACGTCTTATTATCTGTGTCAATTATCTGCTTGTGATGTTGAGAAATGTATTAGGTCCATCTCTTCCAACGCTCTTGGTAGTGATTGTATAAGTCGTAACATGATCCAACCAATTCTTGCTGAATTGTTGCCTGCCCTATGCCATATCTTAAACTACTCCTTGCAGTCCAGCACTTTTCCGAAGATTTGGAAGGAAGCATTAATTATCCCACTACCGAAAAAAAACAACACTAAATCCTTTTCTGAGTACCGTCCCATTTCCATTTTGCCCTTTCTTTCAAAAGTCCTAGAACGCCTTGTGCACACCCAATTATATTCATTCCTAAACAGAAACCAACTCCTAAATCCTTTCCAATCAGGTTTTCGTGCGGGTCATAGTACGGTAAGTGCGTTGATCAATGTTACTGACGACATCAGGCTAGGTATGGAGAATGGAAATCTTACAGTTCTCTCCTTGCTTGACTTTAGCAATGCATTTAATAGCGTAGATTTCCACATACTACTGGGCATATTGCGTTCGATCAACATATCTCCAACAGTAATTGATTGGTTTCAAAGTTACCTGTTTGGACGAAAGCAGCGGGTGCGCCTGGAAGAATCCTCATCTTCTTGGTGTGAAACGTCTGCTGGGGTACCACAGGGTGGCGTTTTATCTCCTTTACTTTTCACTATATTTATAAACTCCATCTCAAAGTCATTAACCTCATCCTACCACCTTTATGCAGACGACTTTCAAATTTACACACAAGCACCGTTACACAAATTATCTGAAGCCTTTTCATCTATTAGTCTAGATCTGGCGCGCGTCTGTGAATGGAGTGAGCAATACGGAGTTGTGGTGAATCCATCTAAGACCCAACTTATTGTTGTAGGCAGTCCAAGGATGATATCGAGAATAGACTGGACACAACTACCGAATATAACGTTTAACGGTACACCATTAACAATGAGTAGCTCTGTAAAAAATCTGGGGATTAATATCGACAACACATTAACATGGGGTCCTCAATTGCGAGAGGTCAGTCGAAAACTGTTTGCATCGGCGGGTTCCTTACGAAGATTACGCAACTTTCTCCCAACCGCTACTAAAATCGAACTTGCACAATCCCTCCTTCTCCCCATACTCGACTATGCTGATGTCAGCTATCTTGATATCACGGAGGAGCAACTTGATAAACTTGAGCGCCTTCAAAACTTTTGCATTAGATTCATATTTGGACTCCGCAAGTATGATCATATTTCTGAATACCGCAACCAGCTTAAGTGGCTCCCAATTCGCCTTCGACGGAATGCTCATATTCTTTCCATACTTTATGGTATTCTATTTCACCCGTGTACTCCAACTTATTTAAAGGAACGCTTTGTTTTCCTCAGTGACACACATACAAGATCCTTGAGGTCATCTGAAACTCTGGAACTGACAGTACCAACTCACTGTACAAGGTTCTATGACAAGTCGTTTACTGTACAGGCTGTCCGACTTTGGAATGCATTGCCAATGACTATAAGGCGTGCCAAATCTTTGCCTTCTTTCAAGAAACTGGTGAAAGAACACTATCTGTCATCTTAATCCACTTTATACCGAAAACTTATTCTATCTATTATTTTTCTTTGTAATGATAATGTAGGTACTGTATTTATATGTGATGTGTAACTATCTATGTATGTATTTATTCACTTGTAATAATGTGTATTACAATCAATCTATCTTTATAATTTACTTTTATACTGTTATAAATGTATTTATGTAGTTTGGTGTGTGTGTGGGTGTGTGTGTGTGGGAAGGGGGATAGAATGTGTGTATGTGTGTGTGTGTATATATTTTTGTTTTGTTTATTTTTCGCACCAGAAACTGCCCGTGAATTCGTTCTTTTTAAGTCTATTTTTTCCATCCCAAGGTTGCCTGTAAGAAATTGCTTTTTAGCGATAAGGCCGCCATTTGTACATAGTCATACTTTCGTTAAAATCCTGAATGTAAATTGAATGAAATGGTGTACAATAAAGATTATTCTATTCTATTCTATTCTAAAAGTAGAAAGATAGGTAGTAATTTTTTTTTATACATATACCAGCTTTCGCCCTCGGCTCTGCCCGCGTGCATGTCGGTTATCGCGGTAAAAAGTAGCCTCTGTCCTTTCCCAAGTTCAGTTTTATCTTCTTACCAAATTTCATCAAAATCCGTTCTGTGGTTTAGGCGTGAAAGCGTAACAGACAGACAGACAGAGTTACTTTCGCATTTATAGTATTAGTAGGGATATTGTGATTTAAAAAACTCTTATTAGTTATTCCTATTCAATAACACCCTAATATCTTACAGGAAACATCGGTACCTTATTGTTGTTACGCGTTTATCCTAGCATCACGCTGTATGGGGAAAGATTGTACTAATTCCAAAAGCTTAAAATTTTTAGGCACTGTTTACACTTGCAACAATACTCGTTGTTGTAAACCAGTTGAATTTAAACTTAAATAAGGTACATAATTTAAGTTCATTATGTTAACCAAACACGGGTTAAACCTTCTAAATATTATGGTAAATGTTTAAATAAACAATGTACGCAACCTTATAAAGGGCCGAGTACAAGATTTTAGTGTAAACAACTCGATGTAAACACATATTCATCAGTGAGTTTTCATTGTAAAACCACTTTTTGGGGCCTCACATACCGACGGTCCCTAAATATATTAAGTTATGTGCAAAATTGCAATTATTTTAGCGCAAATAATGTATGTATTTATATAATTAGATTCTTTTTTTTTATGTATAACGCCTGCCAAGGTGACTTTACTATGCCTGATGGAATGCATGAGTAAAATCGGGTCGCCATACTCACTGCAAATGCAAGCAGTCTGACGAACCACATTATGGCGGCCGAGTGAGATGTTTTTTCACGCCCCGCTAAAGGACCCGGGAACATCTGTTTATATAATAAGTGTAAATAACCATTTGTTCGTTTATTTTTTAAATTCGGAACACTTCTTTGATAGTCGGTGTAAAAAAATATAAAGGTGAATCTTTTAGATTGTTTATAGATAGCTGAGAGCCATGCCATTGTAAGCGGGCGGCACAGAACTGACTATTCTACTATTCGGAAAACATCGGGGTAGGCCTGTGTTCAACAGTGGCAGCAGTTTGACTGAGTTGATCATGAGAGAAGACAAAATGCACAGATCGGTCAATCAATCAAACAACAACCCATAATGTCCCACTGCTAGGCTCGCTTGTCCTCTTAGGAGAAGGTTAAGGTCATACGTCCCCACAATAGTGCGGATTGGGGACTGATCGGTTACCTAAAAGTAAATTATGGCATATCCCATGTTGTGTTCGTGGTTACGCTCGCGTATTTGTCTGTCATCGATCTCAATTATCTCAATGACAAATCTTATTTAAATCGACGCTTCTATTTAACCGCGAATCAGAGTTACTTTCGAAGTTATAATATGTATTAGTGTAAAATAAAGAAATATTACGGACATCTTGTATTATGGGTACTAGAGAACTGATATAAATATATACATGGATATAGTATGGATCTTAAAATAATGAAATAACAACTAAACATACACTACTATAACTACTCTAAGTGTTCAAAGATGTTCAATAGTGCCATTGTCTTCAATTTTGTGACCTCTACTTCTTCTTCCTAGCCTTTATTCCCAAGTTTATTTGGGGTCGGCTACTAGTTCAATCGGTTTTACCCGAGTTTCAGTTTTTCCACGGAGCGACTGGCATCGGACTTCCGCAAGCCTAAGGAAGAACTGAAATTCGAAGATTGAACTAGTTGTCAGTATATTTGAGGGCACTGACTTCCCAACAACGATTGCCATAGATGTTCATGACAACCGGGACCGACGGCTTTATGCTGCTGTTTTAGAAATTTCCTAAGAAAAACCCAAAAACACTTTTTGGCCCAACCCGGGATTTGAACCCGATACCTCTTGATTAGCAGTCGCCTACGCTAACCACTAGACCAACGAACAGTTTGTGACCTCTACTATTACAGATTTTGTTCAAGTCAATTATCGCTGAGACAAGGAATATAGTTCAGTATAATTTGACGGGGAATGTAATGATAGATAGGGTTTTGTGGAGATTGAAGCACTGAAGCCGCCCGGATAATAGTAGGTCTGATTTATGCGATGTCCTATATTAATGGGATTAGTTGGCGATAGGGTTAAGCACTCGACACGCAATCTATGTAGTATCATCAATAGTTTTGTAATAGGTCTTTAAGATTGTTTGTGGAGTGTTTATGAATCGATTGGTTGATATTAACTCTTACTTTCTAAATATCGTTGGTCAAATGCTGTCAATGCACTTCTGACTCATAAGAAGTATTTATAAGGTCGATAGTCACTTCGATTCAGGCAATCTGTCTACTCGTCTGTTCACTACGCCAATAAAAAATTAAAAATTTATACTCTAAACTAATATTATAAATTCGAAAGTTACTATTTATCTTATATATCTTATATATTATTTTTTCTTTGAAAAACGACATCTATGATAAAATTATGAAAATATTTTTATTGTAGTGACACATACGCAAAAGAATCATAAAAGGCAACGATCGCTTAAATTCTTCTCTGATAAAATCCGTTTAAAAACGAGATGGTAAATTTCATACTTTATAAAAATGAAATACTGTGAAAGATGGTTCAAAAGATTTTACTAAAGATTGCAGAGGTTGCAAATGTGTTTCGAATTTTAAAAGTTGTGCTTCAAACTCGTTCAACTTTCTTGGGTATATTTATTTATTAATAACTTATTGCATTTGTTGTAAAAAGGCGGAATTAATCCCATGAGGCAATCACTCCCAGTTGACCTTCAGGTGATGTAATTTACATGGTGCAAAAATCACAGTCAAAAAATCGATTTATAAACAACGGCAATAAGGAGTAATAAATATGAACATATGCAATCAAATTAATATCATATTTCATCGTTTAAATTTAGACGAGAATATTTTTGAAAGTTGATTGAATCATATGTAAAATTTTTAAGAAGAATAGCTTAACTAAGGGCGAATAATAAAGTGGTGAAGAAAACTATTAATTATAATTCATCGGTATATATGGGAATTAAAGAGTTTTATACAAAAAATAAGTTTCTGAATTATATTTCTTTCTTTTTTCTTAAAATAAAAGACAACCTTATAATCATCTAGTCCGTGTGGTGACGGATTAAGAATACAAAGTGTCATCACCCCAATTCATTCCATGGGTGTCGTAAGAGGCGACTAAAGGAACGAAATAAGCAGCTAACATCACTGCCAAGAGAAGGAAAACTTGAAACAAACCCTTTACCAACCCGTCTGGCCAGCGTGATATAGTAGGCCAAATCCTCCTTTCAAAGGAGAGGCCTATGTCCAGCAGTGGACTGCTAAAGGCTGTTGATGATGATGATGATTATAATAATCTTGTGTCGCGGGGCACTTCACAAACATATATGACACACACACACTGTTTTACTGGCTGTTTTACAGTCAACCGTGCAGTCCGTCAATTCGTCTGTATAGAAAAGTATTACAATAAATGTTCTTACCTGGCATCCAGTTTCAACATTAGCATACATTCCAGGTGTAACAGGCACGTGGTGGCAAGAAAATCCCGTCTCCGGCACTTTGTGGTATATCGGGAAGTCGATTCCCGGTGAGCCAGGAACGTTGCGGAGATCTTGCGGTTTCTCGTGCTCACGTAGTGTTTGCTCGTATGGGATTGCTGAATAAGGATCATATTGCTGAAACAATACATAAGATTGTATTATAATATTTTAAGGTATTGTAGATAGAATTCAGAGAAAAAATAGAGGAGACCTTTGTCGCTTGTTAATCAGATATCTACTAAATATATATATTTTAAACTGGTTTTAGTTGATCTGAATTAGGATTATTATTATTATTGTAAATATAAGAAAATTATTAACAACATTTTTAGTGCAGTTAGAATATATTTTATGATAGACAATGCCTTATCTATTTAGTTGCAAACTAAGCAGAGCTTCTACAATGAAATCCAGAACTTCTTAGCTTAGCTTAGCTTCAGCGAACTTCGTACCGCCCAACTTTAAAATTCCAGAACTTGATCGCAGCGCCACCTACCGGGTCCAATTGCGAATCTAAACCATTCCCAGATCCCCTTGAACACACACAAAAAATTTCATCAAAATCGGTGCAGTCGTTTGAGAGAAGTTCAGTGACATACACACTCACACAAGAATTATATATAAAAAAGATTGTCAGTTTTAATTTAACTTTTTAGTTTTGTAGGTCTCACTGCCTCGTTGATCTAGTGGTTAGCGTATGCGACTGAGGATCAAGAGGTCTCGGTCAAGTCCCGGTTCGGGCCAAAAGTGTTGTTGAAATCGATGCCTGTGTCTCGGAGAGCACTTTAAGCCGTCGATCCCGGTTGTCATGAACATCTATGGCTATATTGGGAAGTCAGTGCCCTCAAATATACTGTCAACTAGTTCAATCTTTGAATTTCAGTTCTCCCTCAGGGTTGCGGAGGTCCGATGCCTGTCGCTTCATGGAAAAACTAATATTCAGATAAAACCGGTGGAACTAGTAGCCGACCCCAAATAAACTTGGGAATAAAGGCTAGGAAGAAGAAGAAGAATTTTTGTAGGTCTCACCTTTAATAGCTCATTTAAATACACACAAATATATTAATATGTAATTGTATCGCATATATTACTCTCATTTCTTTTCTTAGGTTGCTCGACAATATTCACGTCACACTACACTGACATTAATAACAGCGTTATTCAATGGCCGACCGTGACACTGTTCCACACACATTACGACATACATACAAGTATAATAAGACTCGATTCTACTACGTAATGTGACTGTTACCATTATTTAGTTAACCGGTGTTATTGAGGTTGTAACGAAAGTACAACTTGAGGCGTATAGGCATAATATGTTGTACAAAAATTGGGCAAATGCCTGTCAGGCCACGCATAGAATAGGGTTCCGTAGTCACTCATAATTGTAGGTTGATTTAAAATCGTGTAAAATAGATAATTCTCGTGTTTACTTATTACTCGTATTTCTTTATTTTTGTACGAAGTTTTCCAAGTGAGTTCATTTTACAAGTTAGGTCCAAAAATCCAGTTTATATTATAACTAGATATTCGATAGCTAAGATTAATTCGAGGTGTTTCGTAAGTTCCAAAGGAACTAGGTGAGAGGGGAACAACGCACGCATACGCAGTCACGGACGCCCGGCGTTGCGCAGTAGCACCGAAAGTGCACGATAAGTTCTGACAAGTTGCTTTAGGCGATTCTAGGTAACGCAATGGGGAAATAGTTTATTATCAATTCTAACTAATCCATTTCAATACTGTAAATGCAAAACTGAGTTAGTTATACCTTCGTGAATTCCTTTATTGGATATCTAAGCTGATTAAAAACATATGGTGTAGTTTTCGAGGGATCAATCATTTATGTTTATATGTTCTATAATAATTTATTTGACAATATAAATCTTTTAATGAAACACTATAAAAATTAGTACCTCCAGAATTGCAGTTAATTAAATAGAAAAGGATTTAGTAAAATTGATTTTGCCTTGAAAAATCTAGTCCTAACAGAAACCGGTAGAAGCAAATTGTTTGGTCCAGGTTTAACCATAGTGAACGAAGTTGAAACTTAACCCAAAGAGGTTGACATGTATGACAATCTCAGCCCTTCAAATGACCATTCATTTCGATTGACGCTTTACTGGTGGCAGATTAATGTGGCAGCTATTGTGCTTTTCGTATTGGTTCGATAGCCGAGAGTAAATTAGTTTTTTTTTTATATTTAATGCAGTAAAACCATGATTTGCCTATAATATATTTGCTTCTATAAGACGTGAGCTAAAAATACGACCAGACATATTGTAATAACCAAATTTCAGTGCATTTAAGACTTCGTGCAGACCATGACTTCCTCAGCGTGCTTTTCAGTTATTGGAATAGAAAGAAGGCTAATCCTTTCTCAAGAATTGAACTATTTCCATGTCAATTTTAAAAGAAATCATTTAAGCATAAAGTCTATCAGAGAGACAGGATTATTTGAATTTATTATCCTTTGCATTTATATTATTACTATCGATGCCCAGCTTTACACAGATGTCTTGGTTTTCTTCTACTACATATAACCTTTCTTTTTAATCACTATCTATTGTTGAAAACTGCATTAAATCTGCCTGATATACGGCAGAAACACCTTCATTATCTCTACAATTAATATGCTTACTCTCTTAATATCAACGTCTATTCCTAATTGCAAAACAGTAATTATTTTACCGCACTAAAGAACAGATGACAATTATTATTACACAGTAAAGAGAAAGGTATTATGTTATTATCTTCTATTAAACGTACCAAATGTACCGGTACTTTTGCAATACAACTAAGCCTTCTGTTAAATTTACAAATCGCGGAAGTATCCTAGATCTAGTTAATTTCGTTACTTGCTAGTTCTAATTGCTGTAGTTATATAAATAACCTACACTATTAAGAATATCTTTAAAAGTTGGACTCCACCTCACAGTTGTTAGGTACCGTAGGCAAGTAAAGCCGAGGAGCAAAGCTAGTCTCAAAAACGTTACTCCATATATGATCACCTATCTGGCTGTGAAACTCCTGTCGAAATTGGTTCAACCGATCCAGAGATTAGCCGGAACAACGAGATAGATCGTCAAAAATATTTACTTTTAAACTGTAAAACTGTTAATTTTATATTACAAATAGGGACATTAAGTTTATTTATTTGTATAGGTAGTACGATCAAGATATAAGGGAGCGATTAAAAAGAACTCATCTGCAAAGATACTATCTTGTATAATATTATGTATTTATAAAGAAAAGTATGTTTATGTATTTATATCAGTTGTCTAGTACCCATAATACAAGCACTGGTTAGCTTGGGACTAGAAAGCGTTGTGTGTAAGATGTACGAAATATTTTAGTAAATACGTCCTTTCCTTCACGAAATTTGCGTAAAAATAAAAACAAAGGGTTGTATTTAATTCTTAAACTGTTAAACGTGAGTTTGTTTTATCCCTTTAATGATATTCAACTAATTTATATAACTCTTGAAGCAAAAGAAACTCATCTTAATTAAAGCAAAAGTAATAAACCCAAAGAAAAAGTAAAATTTAAAAGCAACACTAGAAGGTGCGAATTTGCAAAATTACTTCTGAATACCAATTCTTGGACCAAACCAAGTTTCAAACAATTTCCACTTTGAGAGGCTTGATCAAAGAAATAAAACTAAAAAACAGGCTTCTTCAGACTTGCCGACGAAAATGAGAGTAAATTTAACCAACAGTAATTCGCCTTTGAAGGCCTCTAGGGGCCCAGCTGAAAGGAAAATTGCAAAAGTTAACGTTCCCTTATGAGGGGCCCGGGTTATACCAACTAGATATTTAAGGTCGCGAGTGGCTACCCTTTTATTGTAATAACTCTACTTGGAACATTCAAGGAACTCTGCCTTTGAACTATGCAATTATTTGAAAAGTTTCAAAAATTATTACTCCCTTATTTGCATATTAACGAGAAGAATTTCAGCCCTTAAACTAAAGGTTAATTTCATTATTAGCGGATAGAGTAGTCTATTCACCGTACAGATTGAGGAAAATTTATTTATTCTCGTGAGCGTAGGTTGCAAAACGACCAAATAAGTGAAGTAGTCTCGTGTTTAGTACTCACGACTTCGGTCAGAGATTGTGGGTTCGAATGTCGTATGAGACAAATTATTGAATGATGAACTTAAACATTATTTCTGTATCTGAATGTAACTACATCTGCACGGTTCGCCTAGTGGTAGAAGTGGTCGCCACGTCGCTTCTTCTGAGCCGAGTGTTGTAGGTTCGAATCCTACATGGGAAAACAATTTGTATGATCTTCAAATTGTTATTCTGAGTCTGGAGCGACAGAGGAATATATTTTTAATCATTGATGTATTGTTTATCAATGTTTCTAATGCCAGGGTTGTCGTTTATAAAACATCTATAATTCAACACTCGAATGACACGACATAATGTAGTGCAAATATTATTAATACTCATCTTCCTAGCCTTTATTCCCTTTATTTTTTATTTGGGGTCGGCTACTAGTTCAACCGGTTTCACCCGAATTTCAATTTTTCCACGGAGCGCAGTCGCTCTCCCATAAGGTTGCGTAGGTCCGATGCCAGTGCATCGGACCTCCGCAACCCTAAGGGAGAACTGAAGTTAGAAGATTGAACTAGTTGTCTGTATATTTGAGGGCACTGACTTCCAAATAACGATTGCTATGGATGTTTATGACAACAACAATGTAAATACATAAACATTCTTTTTTTTGTAAATACAAAGAAAACACCCAGATTCCGAAACAAATATTTGTGGATCACACAAATATTAGATCCAACCCGGGAATCGAACCCTAGACCCCTTGATCAGCAGTAGCATACGCAAACCACTAGACCAACAAGGCAGTCAAATATATTATTAGATAACACACAATAAATTCTATATGATTATCAAACAACCTCAATAAATAAACACGCAATTGTTTTTTGTGTTACTTATTGTAAAAAATAACAAAACGTTCTCAAAATCTAGAGAAATGTAGAACAAACATCATAGTGGGTCTTGGCAAATAATATTATTGACTGGAGCAGATGTTTGCTCAGCGATATTTGTTTGAGTACCGGCTGTGGTGTAATAGCAATAGTATTATGACAGCGTTGGTCCCTGGGGATAAGTAGGTCATTTTGTAATAATAACTGTAATAAAGGTGGGCTAGTCGTCATTTTTTATGAGGGTTAAATACAACTCCTGTTAGAATACCTAGATAATAATTGACTGCCTTGTTGGTCTAGTGGTTAGCGTATGCGGCTGCTGATCAAAGGTCGCGGGTTCGATTCCCGGGTCAGACCAAATATTTGTGTGATCCTCAAATATTTTTTTCGGAGTCTGGGTGTTTTTCTATGTATATATTATATATATTTCGGACATTTTACACACAACGCCATCTAGTCCCCAAACTAAGCAGAGCTTGTATTATGGGTACTAGACAACTGATATAAAACATAAACATACTTTTTTTTGTAAATACATACATATTATACATAGAAAACACCCAGACTCCGAAACAAATATTTGCGGATCACACAAACATTTGGTCCGACCCGGGAATCGAACCCGAGACCTCTTGATCAGCATTCGCATGCGCTAACCGCTAGGCCAATAAGGCAGTCAAAATAACCGACATATACAAGGGTGATGTTGCGGGCGAAAGTTAGTATACTATAAAACATTCATAGTGCTTGTTGTAATGTTATCAGATTATAATAAAATAGACCTTAAACTACAACGCAAGTATTAAAAATATTAAACAAAGCCATTTCCTAGCAATTAAACTACTTAAAATTCAGATTAACGACGTGTTGCCAATTTGCCTAGTTAACGAGTGCCGTGATTGCGCCACACTACTAAGTTAATACTTGTTCATTTCTTTATAATACACTGTGTCCTGCGGTGTTACTATTATTATATATATTATTTATTTTCGTACAGACAGACAAAATATATATAAAAATGCTTTTTTATGTTATTACCTATTTGATATCATTATTATTTATTTGTACAGATTACATAATAGGATTTTATATAAGGCCGTCTAAACCAAAAGTAGACCAAGCCTGTATTATGAATGGGACTTGTGGGAAACATTGTTATTAATTAAACAAGCATAGAAGCGATAACTATAATTAGACTCACAACACTAAATCAAATCAATCAATCAACAACCCATAACGTCCCACTGTTGGGCTCGGCTCTCCTCCCAGGAGCGGGTTCAGGCCATACGTCCCCACGCTGACCGAGTGCGGTTTGGGGACTTACAAGACCTCTATTTTGCAGTTGGATGTTTTGCAAACCTCCAAGCTTTACGACTGATATCTTATGATAACAACCAGGACCGACTGCTTAACGTGACCATGGAAACGCTCTTATTATATCATGCCACAAACGGCCACCCATCTAGGTCTGACCGCGCCGGCGTTGCTTACCCTCGGTGATTATTTTTAATCACCTAAGGCCAATCGGCCAAAGTGGAATTCGATCTATTGATCTTATGGCCCCTGTCATTCTTTATGCGTATAGTTTATATGTAGTTATAGTTGTCAATCATTTATTCGTTCAGACTTAAAACTTATCTTGAAGATTTTAGAATCTTACTCTGTAACCTGTTCTGTTACCCAAAACAAGCAGACAGACAGACAGACGAAATTTTCAAAATATGCCATTTTGGTGTAAGTACCGTATTTAATTCATTTGCATTTAGTTAAAAACTCTTTTTTTTATTTCACATACAACCACACTTAATTATTTGTATAGGATCTAATGCCGAATAAAAAGCCGTTAAAAAATTAAACAAACACCATTTGACACGGTTGTACATTACTCTTAAAATAAAAAAAAAAAACAATAAATAAAAAAGTACTCACTTGTAAGTACGCAGCATCGGACACAAGACCGCACAACAGCGCTCCTGTTAACGCCCTCAGGACGGCTTTTCCCATTTCCCCACACATTTTTCAAAATTCGTAAATATTTAAAAAAGAATAATGTACTATAATCTGCAATGTTTTTTGTTTATGTACGTGAGTGTACGCGAGCGATTGTTTTGACTGAATGGTAAGAAATGTTCTACAGGTGAACTCCCCACTAAGCGAGCCATGGAAGGGTAAGCTGTTGTAAGAGTGTGGTGAAGGATTGGAATATTATTACTTTTGTATGTTTGACGAATGCAATTTCAATTAATAAAAATATTAATGAAACATGTAGATTAAACTGTTTTTAAATAGCACTATTATATCTATACTAATATTATAAAGATCAAAAGATTGTTGGTTTGTTTATTTGACTTGACGCTAAATCTAAATCAGAGGCTAAATCAGAGGTCGTGGTTTCGACTCCCATCCAGGACAAATCTAAATGAACACGATGATGTGTTCTGTGTTTCGGTATAATTACATTTATCATATATATGTTTATTGAAATATATAAGTATGTTTATTATCAGTTTGGTTACCATAGAACATACTTCGCCTAGTTTGCGATCAAACGGCTGTCTGTCGTGTACGACAATATTATTATTGTTATTTCGAGCTCAGTTGACTTTTTCTTTTATTATGAATATTAAATAATCTTCTTCTTCCTAGCCTTAGTAGTCTTCCTAGGGTCGGCTACTAGTTCAATCGGTTTTACCTGAATATCAGTTTTTATACGGAGCGACTGGCATCGGACCTCCGCAACACTAAGGGAAAACTAAAATTCATAGGTTGAACTAGTTATTAGTATATTTGAGGGCAACGACTTCCCAATAACGATTGCCAAAGATGTTCATGACATCCAGGACCGACAACTCTCCGAGGTAGATGAATCACCGCTAAACTTTAATATTAAATAATAATGATATTAAATCAATATTGTATTCATGATACACGTCAAGAATTTCTTGTTCAAAGGTGAGTTGATTGAACACGCGATTTCCTAGAAATCTGAAATTAATGTAAATTTTTCGGAATACAGCCATTCTGGTCAATGATTCTCATAGATTGTAAATATTCCATTAATATCGATCAAAGTTCAATCGAATAACAAAACCATTATAGGTACGTAGCTGTTCATATTTTATAATGAGTTATTTTCAACAAACAATCTTCTGGACTATTTAACCCTGAAACAATTTTTAAAATCGGATTTAATAATCGGAAGGAAAAGCAACGACAGCGCGGTTATTACCTGGATGGGTGACCGTTGTGGTTAGACCGATTGAATGATTTGTTTCAACTTGGCTACCAAAAATCACTTTTCAAAATCACCAATGATGAGGCGTTAGCGATTGCAGAAAGATAACCGGCTGGAAACATTTGCAACTTGGCTAACGGGATTGATTAGTGATGCGCGCCATAGATACTACTAAGATATTATCCTGGAAAAAATGAAATTCTGTTGTGCTTAGAATGTAACTATTTTACTTTATTTACCTTATATTAAACGTTTGCACTAGACTTAACAACAAATAGGTAAGTGATATTACGATACACAGGAAAGAAACTTCCGAACAACTTGGTATTAAATGGAAACTTGTTAATTAATGAAGTTTACAATTAAAATTGTTATTGCTTTTGATTTATCTTTGTTTCGATTGATTTATTTTACTAAATACTAAGTGTAGTATAGTATTTTTTAACTAAATACTGACTATAGTATAGTGTTGTTTATCTAAATACTGAGTGTAGTATAGTGTTGTTTAACTAAATACTGAGTGTAGTATAGTGTTGTTTAACTAAATACTGAGTGTAGTATAGTGTTGTTTAACTAAATACTGAGTGTAGTATAGTGTTGTTTAACTAAATACTGAGTGTAGTATAGTGTTGTTTAACTAAATACTGAGTGTAGTATAGTGTTGTTTATCTAAATACTGAGTGTAGTATAGTGTTGTTTAACTAAATACTGAGTGTAGTATAGTGTTGTTTAACTAAATACTGAGTGTAGTATAGTGTTGTTTAACTAAATACTGAGTGTAGTATAGTGTTGTTTAACTAAATACTGAGTGTAGTATAGTGTTGTTTAACTAAATACTGAGTGTAGTATAGTGTTGTTTAACTAAATACTGAGTGTAGTATAGTGTTGTTTAACTAAATACTGAGTGTAGTATAGTGTTGTTTAACTAAATACTGAGTGTAGTATAGTGTTGTTTAACTAAATACTGAGTGTAGTATAGTGTTGTTTATCTAAATACTGAGTGTAGTATAGTGTTGTTTAACTAAATACTGAGTGTAGTATAGTGTTGTTTAACTAAATACTGAGTGTAGTATAGTGTTGTTTAACTAAATACTGAGTGTAGTATAGTGTTGTTTAACTAAATACTGAGTGTAGTATAGTGTTGTTTAACTAAATACTGAGTGTAGTATAGTGTTGTTTAACTAAATACTGAGTGTAGTATAGTGTTGTATAACTAAATACTGAGTGTAGTATAGTGTTGTTTAACTAAATACTGAGTGTAGTATAGTGTTGTTTAACTAAATACTGAGTGTAGTATAGTGTTGTATAACTAAATACTGAGTGTAGTATAGTGTTGTTTAACAAAATACTGAGTGTAGTATAGTGTTGTTTAACTAAATACTGAGTGTAGTATAGTGTTGTTTAACTAAATACTGAGTGTAGTATAGTGTTGTATAACTAAATACTGAGTGTAGTATAGTGTTGTTTAACTAAATACTGAGTGTAGTATAGTGTTGTTTAACTACAGTGTAATGTTATTCAGTATTACTTTAAGTTTTACGTTTATGAGGACGTCTCATAATCATCATTTATATTTTGCTATTATTTTACACAATAATATTTGGGGTTGGCTACTAGTTCAACCGGTTTTACCTTAAGGTCGATTTTTCCATGGAGCAACTGGCCTCGTACCTCTGTAACCCTGAGGGTGAACTGATTTCGATTGAACTAGTTGTCAGAATATATAATTACACTGAGTTTACAATAATGATTCTCATAGATGTTCATGACAACCGGAACAGACAGCTTAACTTGCTCTCCGAGGTACGGGCGTGAGACACCGCCAATTTTCACACTCCAGGCTGCTATTAAGAATTTCTTGTAGGAAAAACCCAACAACAGCCCGATTCAGGATTTAACGGAGAAACCGCTTAATTAGCAGTAGATTACGCTAACCACCAGGTCAATGGAGCGGTCTAATGTTCTATGTAAAAATATTTATGTGTTTTAGTGTTATACAGCAAAGATATTTAATTGAATTGATGCTGTACCGTACAATTGATATACTCATGTCAATTATTCATCAACAAACCATAAAGTCCCACTGCTGGGCTCGGGTCTCCTCTCAGGAGAGGGTTAATGCCATACGTACCCACGCTGGCTGAGTGCGGGTTATCTGAGTACTGACCATATCGTCGTTGCTGACTTTCGGTGATTGTTTAATGATTCAGTACCAACGTAGTAAACATATGACGTCAATATATTATGACGTCAGTGGTCATGAAAATATTTTCTCTATTGCTCAAATACATTAAAAGACATAATCCCGGAGAAACTGATGATAGCTGTCGTGGCCCCATCGCTGCAACGTTCAGAGGCTCCTTAGAAATTTTAATGGACCACCCACTGAAGGAAAGTATAAAAGAACAGTAATAGCGGTAATGGGTCCAGTGAGTGCTTGCTGTAAAATTATGCGCTAATAAGAGTGATCTAAAAACTTAAGTGTACTTTATAACGATCATGAAAATGAATTTGCCAACTATTCAACTATATATCTATAACTTGTATTTTTTTTCGTAGAGGAGTTTAGAGTTTTAGGATTATAGAATTAGTAGGATTATATTCTACTTTTATATGTATGTATATATATACTTAGCCTATTGCCGTTCAGTGTTGAGCGATTACTGCCTACTTGTAATTATTACTTAATTATTTATTTTGTTATATTTATATAATTATTACTTAATTAGCTACTTCCAGTCAAGGGCCCCTGCAAATCTAAAGTCACATCTGAGTTGCATTTTAGCGGAGCCTAATGAGGCCCTCCTTCAGAATACAGGGATAAATTTTATTTGGGAATCTGATACACACTGGTTCAAGAAAAAAATATTTAACGATTGAGGTATATATATTTAGTGACTTAAAATGAATAATCTATTAATATATAAAATTCTCGTGTCACAGTTTTCGTTGCCATACTCCTCCGAAACGGCTTGACCGATCTTTATGAAACTTTATATGCATATTCAGTAGGTCTGAGAATCGGCCAACATCTATTTTTGATACCTCTAAAACGCGAGCGGAGCCGCGGGCATCAGCTAGTTTTTATATATAAAATTCTCTTTTCACAATGTTAGCTACCATAGTCTTCCGAAACGGCTGGAACCATTTGCATGAAATTTTGTGTGCATATCGGGTAGGTCTGCGAATCGGCTAACATTTATTTTTCATACCCCTAGGACGCGAGCGGAACCGCGCGCATTAGCTAGTATAATATACTAGCTTTCGCCCGCGGCTCCGCCCGCGTGTATGTCGGTTATTGCGGTCAAGCCTATGTCCTTTCTCAAGTTCAGTTCTATCTTCATACCAAATTTCATCAAAATCGGTTTAGTGGTTTAGGCGTGAAAGCGTAACAGGCAGACAGAGTTACTTTTGCATTTATAATATTAGTAGGGATATTTCTGATAAACTAATGTTTTTTGCAGTTCTCTAGAACTGTAATATGCATAAAAAAATTTACATCTTACACACAGTCGTCTTATACCAAACTAGGTAACATCTTGAAAAAAGGTTACCAGATTGCTGATAAACACACTTGTTGGCTACGGGACCCTAAAAAAAGAGTTTTGACGTGTTTTGATTACGATGATGCCTAGATTTTAATCCATGTAAAAATGCGCCGTCTAAACACTTCCATGAAAGCAGTAACAGCAATACGATGTATGATGACTAATTGTCTGTAACAAAAAACCGTGAAGTAAACTCGTCATATCACATAATAGTTATCGCGTGACGCATTAGAAATTAGTCGCTGAGGTAATAGCTGACACTTTCGGTTTCCACGGGCTATTGAACGAGACACTGATCGCGCATCGTGTCTTTGTACATGGCGTTTTAGATAGGCATGTCTTTATATTCTCGGTGACTTAGTCGTAGCGTGTGCGAATGCTGTGCTGCTTGAGGTCTCGGGTTCGATTCCCGGTGACCAAAGGCTTGTGTGATCAACAAATATTGGTTTCGGAGTTTGAGTGTTTTAAATGTAGAATATATTATTATATGTATTTACAAAAGAAAAAGTATGTTTATGTATTTATAGCAGTTGTCTAGAATACATTAAAAAAGCTCTGCTTAGTTTGAGACTATAAGGGAAAACCTTATCTTTTCCCTGCATCGCCCAATCGGTTGATTATTAGAAAATGCCTAAAAATTCAAACTAAGTCCGCCGATGTATTTTTTTTTTTTTTTTTTAAAAAAGACAACTCCCGCATTAGGAATATAAATTCCTGTGTCGCGAGGGACTTTACAAACACACATGAAACGGACACAAAGAACACCCAGACTCAAAACAACAAATTGTGAATCACACAAAGTGTTGTCCTACGTGGGATTTGAACCCACGACACTTGGCGTAGTAGGAAGCGGCGTGGCGACCGCTTAAGCCACTAGGCCAACCGTGCAGTCAAAGATGTATGTATATGTGCATTGAGTGGTAAATCTCTAGTACTACAAAAAGTTATTATGAAAGACTTACTTGAAAATGTCAGCTGTATTTGTAACTATTATAAACTAAAAATATTATAAATTAAGCTAAGTAATCTATGAACCTAACAAAACCAATATAGTTACAAAATCAAACAGCCAATCCCGAAGCTGCTAGCCGCACGCGCTCACGCCTAGGCGCGTGTTCAGTGTGTTGGACCTGGCGTGTTTTCTATACTAATCGATGTACTTGCATACAATATTAAAATCTGCCACTCCGCGCTACGCGTCGTAGCGCGGTGCAGTGTGTGAATGGCCTTACTGGTCAGTTGCAAAATTACTGGTTACTTCATGGTCCTTCGAAAACTAGTTCCTAGAATAACCTAACAACAATAATTTACTTCTAGCTAGCATTAGCTTATTAAATTGTTGGTTAGAGGAAATTTTAAAGGAGTTTGCAGTGTTTTTAGGATTCCGTAGCCAAATGGCAAAAACCGGAACCCTTATAGATTCGTCAAGTCTGTCTGTCTGTCTGTCCGTCCGTATGTCACAACCAATTATTTCCGAAACCATAAGAGCTATACTGTTGAAATTTGGTCAGTCGATGTATTCTGTGAACCGCATTAAGATTTTTACATAAAAATAGAAAAATAACAACCTTTTAGGGGTCCCCATACTTGGAACTGAAACTCAAAATTTTTTTTTTCATCAAACGTATACGTGCGGGGTATCTATGCATAGGTGTTCAAAAATGATGTTGAGGTTTCTAATATCATTTTTTACTAAACTGAATAGTTTGCGCGAGAGACACTTCCAAAGTGGAAAAATGTGTGTCCCCCCCCCCTCTAATTTCTAAAATAAGAGAGTGATAAATCTAAAAAAAAAATATGTTGTACATTACCATGCAAACTACCAACGAAAATTGGTTTGAACGAGATCTAGTGAGTAGTTTTTTTTTAATACGTCATAAATCGTAACACATAATTTATCTTTCATCCAATCAAAACACTATTATTAAAACATCGATGAAAGTTACAACGAACTATAAGAACTTTTATATGATTTTACTTGCTGATACGGAACCCTTCATGGGCGAGTCCGACTCGCACTTGGCCGCTTTTTAAATTATACATTACAGTGATAATGATCTCTATAATTATTCCAAAAAAATAAAAATGATGGGTCTGTTTGGTATTTCAAATTAACAAATAAATTCGTATTAAAGTATATACGTATATGAGACTTGAAGTAAATTAATCTCTATTTTTTCTTATTGGTATGCAAAGTTTCATTCAAATA
The DNA here is from genome assembly GCA_932526445.1 of Phragmatobia fuliginosa. Lineage (NCBI taxonomy): Eukaryota > Metazoa > Arthropoda > Insecta > Lepidoptera > Erebidae > Phragmatobia > Phragmatobia fuliginosa. Next base: position 21,861,332 of record OW052063.1, on the reverse strand, counting down.
GGTTTATTAGTTTTGAAAAACTACTGAATGGATTTGAAATAAACTTCACAGTAATAAAGTTAATTATATCACAATAACACAATGCTACTTTTTACTGCAATAATCTAGATACACAGGGGCGGAGACGCGGGCGAAAGCTATTAATATATAATTACATAAACTCTGTATACCAATAAGAAAAAATGGAGATTAATTTACTTTGACTCTCATACACGTATTTACGAGGACTTTCATATCCCTATTTTTTCCGTAGGGTCCTTGTATATTTCGGTCATATTTCGAGGAGAAAGGTTAATGGTTACTGGCAAAGACCCAGAGGTACTGTACCGGTACCGATGCGCTGGGCACTCTCAGCAGTAAATGCATGCTGCTCTGATTTCTGCTGAAGACAGAGACAAATGGCGGTCGTAGAATATTGGTAAATAGAGGTCAGGATCCTCAGAATTGAGGATAGCGACGCAAGAAGGACGAGTTGCAAAGGAACAACAACAACTGCGTATAATACCGCAGGGTGCAGATAGTTCGTAAATGTAATAAAACGGAGTATTGGCTTCGAATCTAAGAAGAGGAATTTTTCTTCATGGCTTTTGTGAAAATTAAGCTTTTTCAAAAGCAGCAACGTTCTTTCACTCTATCTGATTGTTTGAATACATACATGAAAAGTGCAAACCGACGTTTAACTTGTTCGAATAAACTTCTCCGATAACCAAACCAATAGCCTTTGAATCCCGTAAGAGATGGTGTTAGATCACATAGCGAATATACGTAGGTTGGTTCCGCAACAAACTCGAGCAGTAAAGACCGTTGGAGCCGGAACTAACTACTGAAACAACGCTGTTCGATGTACTCGAAGTACACGGATTTAAGGAGAATGGAAAGGATAGCAGATGGGTATGTGGCGATATAATAAATAATAATAAATATTTCGGACATCTTACACAGACCGCCATCTAGTTCCATGCAAAACATAGCTTGTATTATGGGTACTAGATAACTGATATAAATATATAAACATACTTTTTTTCGTAAATACACTCTTAAGCACAGTAGTCGCATACGCTACCACTGCGCCACCGAGGTAGTCCATCATCTAATTAAAGTAAAACGGACGTACTGCAAATTAAGTAGTACTTACTAATAGCACACCAATAAGTTAAAGTTAACTAACAAGTTAACTACTCTCACATAAAGATAAACCTTCACTAGCAGCATTTATACTGTCGTATTTCGTTGGTGAGTGTAAGACAGGAGGCCCAATAATGCAGAAGCATTTCACAAGGCCACTATAGCGTGGGTCAATCACAATGAGGATTGTAACCCCTACTCGTATATTTTACTATTTTTTTTTCCATCAGGCAGAATAAAGTAACTTAACTATAAAAAAAGTGGTGACACTGATTAGACGGCTTGAGCCCGGTCTGCTGCTTTTTGCATCCAATCGCAGTGAAATATTATTAAACATAATGTAATTACTGACATACAAAATATTTATTGTTAATAATATTCGAATAATATAGAATAGAATAAAATAATCTTTATTGTACACCATTTCATTCAATTTACATTTAGGATTCCAACGAAAGTATGACCATGTACAAATGGCGGCCTTATCGCTAAAAAGCAATTTCTTACAGGCAACCTTGGGATGGAAAAATAGACTGAAAAAGAACAAATTCACGGGCAGTTTATGGTGCGAAAAGTAAACAAAACAAAATACACACACACAACAATACACACACACGCAAATAACCTTAAGAATAATAAAGGTCAGGATGATGATTAATAAAAATTCAGATTATAAACAGAGACGGCCAGTTTCATTCGTATCTTAGATCTGTGTAAACGAGAGAACAGAAGGGTACCAGATAGAGTATGTTAGTGAAGGCTATTTCTCACAGTTTAATAGTTGCTAACAATATCGACCACCGGTCAAGACTTTTAGTGGGCCTTATATATCCTTTCATTTATAAACGTAGCCTCTAAATTTAATTTAATTCCTATTAGAATAGCATTTAATAGAATAAGTAGTAATTAATAATCTTCATGAAATAACTTCTTTAACTAATATAAGTATACCTAAATTTGAGTTGGCACCAAAAATATCTGTATGAAATACAGTGCAGTTCAAACTGCATGGAGCTACGAAAACTCATATTTGAGAGTTATAGAATTCAAGACCTTATAATACAGCAAATTAGTAACAATGTTTTTTGAGAGAGCTATTGTGAGATTAAATGCTTCGTATAATCTAAGTACCCATTGTAGGACACATAACATTACTCTAGATATTACACGCTCTGGACGTGTCTATCGTCTGTAACTAGTGTCACCATAAATAAAAACTTTGCGAGATTTTATAAAAAAATATTAATTAGCGTATTTATTTAATATTAACATTTTAATATTATTAAGAGCACATAGCCGAGTGGCATTAGGTGATTGGACAATCACCAAGGGTAAGTAACGTCGACGCGGTCGCACCTTAGATGGGTGACCGATTGTGGGATTTTATGTAATTAGCGTTTCCGTGATTCGGAGGTTACTTTGGGCAGTCGGTCCCGGTTGTTATCATAAGATAGCAGTCGTGAAGCTTAGTTGGAGGCTTAAAATCATCCAACAGCAAGATTACGTAGCCACAACGTGTCTTGCCAGTCCCCAACCCGCACTCGGCCAGCGTGGGGACGTATCACCTAAACCCTCTCTTGAGAGGAGACCTGAGCCCAACAGTGGGACGTTATGGGTTGTTGATGATTTAATATTAAGATTTAGGTAGATATAGAAGGTACTCTTCATACAAACTAATAAGGAATATTTAGAAATGTTATGTCTTTATAAAAATACCTTGTATATTTTATTCAATTTTGTTGAGAGTTTAAGATACTACACAAAAAATGTAAAAGATAAGCTGTTTAACGTACGAAGTTAGGATAAGAGAAATATAACAAACATAGACAGACACGGGCTACACTTTTTACATGTCTCAGTCAGAAGGAGGTTAATTTTTTTCGAGCGTATGTATGTACATTTCTTTGGCACGTTCTCCTGCCCAAACGGATATACGGATTTTGACATATGACGTGTCGTTGGGTTCGTTCAAATTGTGGTATTGACATAAGCTATATAAATTCCATGCATAGCGCCCAACATGGGAAAAATAAGAGGGTTTCATTTTTTTCTTCCCTAAGCAAAATGAATATCTCACACAAAATGCTGCCCTTTGAGGTTGGTCTTCCGTCCGTGTGAGGGTTGCACTGCCCCCGTTGAGCTGGTAAATGCGTTTCTATTTTATTGTAAAAGTTAGGGAAAGTGACAATATCACTCACACATAACCCGATTTTGATAAAAAAAAACACATGCAAGCCGGCCAATGTGACTCCGATCTACTTCATGGAAAGCATAAGCAGTATCCAAGAGTGTTGGTTACCACCCTCATTGTGAGTACACACAATGCAGCATGGTGACCCACTCTCGAAATTCAATCATTTCCCTCTACTTTACTTACTATCACACTGAATAGATTCATTTTGGTAAGTTTAAGTTTAAAACACAAACAGTATAGATAAAATACCAGTGAGTTGACAGGGTTGAATTGACATTTGACACCCAAATTGGCGGCAAGATCGATGTATTGGTCTTTGTACAATAAAGTCTATGTATTTCTTTCAAATACTACATGGAATAATGTCTACGTTTTTCGTATTAACATTATTTTGAGGTTCTTTCACGTATTAGTTCAAAATCTTTTTATTGTTTAAATCTATTTAAATGATAAAATAAATGAAAATGAAATCTTCGAATTCAGAAATAATATGAATTTGAGCCTAATTTTGTAATAACATATTTTGATAAACTTCCATATCTTTGGTATATTCTTGAATAATAAGAGTTAACATCAATCTGGGAGGTATTCCCGCAAGTGAAATACTGGTCAGTTGCAAAATTACTGGTTACTACATGGTCCTTCGAAAACTAGTTCCTAGAATAACCTAACAACAATAATTTACTTCTAGCTAGCATTTAGCTTATTAAACTGTTGGTTACAGGGAAATTTTAAAGGAGTTTGCAATGTTTTTAAATTATACATTACAGTGATAATGATCTCTATAATTATTCCAAAAAATTAAAAATGATGGGTCTGTTTGCTATTTCAAATTAACAAATAAATTCGTATTAAAGTATATACGTATATGAGACTAGAAGTAAATTAATCTCTATTTTTTCTTATTGGTATGCAAAGTTTCATTCAATTCCGTTTAGTAGTTTTGAAAAACTACTGAATGGATTTGAATTAAACTTCACAGTAATAAAGCTAATTATATCACAATAACACAATGCTACTTTTTACTGCAATAATCTAGATACACAGGGGCGGAGACGCGGGCGAAAGCTAGTAATATATAATTACATAAACTTTGTATACCAATAAGAAAAAATGGAGATTAATTTACTTTGACTCTCATACACGTATTTACGAGGACTTTCATATCCCTATTTTTTCCGTAGGGTCCTTGTATATTTCGGTCCTATTTCGAGGAGAAAGGATATTGGTTACTGGCAAAGACCCAGAGGTACTGTACCGGTACCGTAGCCCAATGCGCTGGGCACTTTCAGGAGTACATACATGCTGCTCTGATTACAGAATAATGGTAAATAGAGGTCAGGATCCACAGAATTGAGGATAGCGACGCAAGGAGGAGGACTTGTAAGGGCACAACAACAACTGCGTATAATACCGCGGGGTGCAGATAGTTCGTAAATGTAATAAAACGGAGTATTGGCTTCGAATCTAAGAAGAGGAATTTTTCTTCATGGCTTTTGTGAAAATTAAGCTTTTTCAAAAGCAGCAACTTTCTTTCACTCTATCTGATTGTTTGAATACATACATGGAAAGTGCAAACCGACTTTTAACTTGTTCGAATAAACTTCTCCGATAACCAAACCAATAGCCTTTGAATCTCGTAAGAGATGGTGTTAGATCACATAGCGAATATACGTAGGTTGGTTCCGCAACAAACTCGAGCAGTAAAGACCGTTGGAGCCGGAACTAACTACTGAAACAACGCTATCCGATGTACTTGAAGTACACGGATATAAGGAGAATGGAAAAGATAGCAGATGGGTATGTGTTGACATAATAAATATTTTGGACATCTTACACACAACGCCATCTAGTTCCAAACTAAACAGGTCTTGTATTATGGGCACTAGACAACTGTTATAAATACATAAACATACTTTGTTTCCGTAAATACATACTATAATATACATGGAAAACACTCAAACTCCGAATCAACTATTTGCGAATCACACAAACATTTGGTCCGACCCGGGAATAGAAATCGAGCACTCGCAAATGATATAACTGCGCCACCGAAGCAGTCACCATCTAATAAATTAAGATTTGAGTATTTAATGTTAAATCCGATGTTACGTACTGCGAATTAAGTAGTTCTTACTAATTATACTGTATTGAGCCCTTAAAGATTTTAGCCTACGCTGATTTCAGCATGAATGGGCCGAGGCACACTACTCTCAAACAAAAGACTATAGCAGCATTTATGCTGTCGTATTTTGTTGGTGAGTGTGAGACAGGAGGAGAGAATAGAAGACCTAAACTTTTGTTTAAAATAAACTTCTTAAAAGAAACAAACAAAAGGAATCAATAACTAATAAAAAATGCAATTCATTTTTATATATTCACCTTTTAAATCTTCTCTGGACGTCCTCAAATAATTCAAGACCAAAATTACCCAAATCGGTCCAGCCGTTTTCGAGTTTTAGCGAGTCTAACGAACAACAATTCATTTTTATATATATAGATAGATAATATTCTAATAATATATGACATCAAATAACCTTAAGAATAACAAAAGTCAGGATGATGGTTAATAAAAATTCAGATTATAAACAGAGACGGCCAGTTTCATTCGTATCTTAGATCTGTGTAAACGAGAGAACAGAAGGGTACCAGATAGAGTAAGTTAGTGAAGGCTATTTCTCACAGTTTAATAGTTGCTAACAATATCGACCACCGGTCAAGACTTTTAGTGAGCCTTAGATATCCTTTCATTTATAAACGTAGCCTCTAAATTTAATTCCTATACAATAGCATATTGGAATAAGCAGAAAATAATAAACTATTATTGCTTAACCTTATTGACTAAATTCTTAAACTAATTTAAGTTTACCTAAATTTGAGTTGGCACCAAAAATATCTGTATGAAATACAGTGCAGTTCAAACTGCATGGAGCTACGAAAACTCATATTTGAGAGTTATAGAATTCAAGACCTTATAATACAGCAAATTAGTAACAATGTTTTTTGAGAGAGCTCTTGTGAGATAAATGCTTCGTATAATCTAAGTACCCATTGTAGGACACATAACATTACTCTAGATATGACACGCTCTGGACGTGTCTATCGTCTGTAACTAGTGTCACCATAAATAAAAACTTTGCGAGATTTTGTAAAAAAATATTAATTAGCGTATTTATTTAATATTAACATTTTAATATTATTAAGCGCTCATAGCCGAGTGGCATTAGGTGATTGGACAATCACCAAGGGTAAGCAACGTCGACGCGGTCGCACCTTAGATGGGTGACCGTTTGTGGCATTTTATGTAATGAGCGTTTCCGTGATTTGGAGGTCACTTTGGTCACTTTCGGCAGTCGGTCCCGGTTGTTGTCATAAGATAGCAGTCGTGAAGCTTAGTTGGAGGCTTAAAAACATCCAACAGCAAGATTACGTAGCCACAACGTGTCTTGCCAGTCCCCAACCCGCACTCGGCCAGCGTGGGGACGTATCACCTAAACCCTCTCTTGAGAGGAGACCTGAGCCCAACAGTGGGACGTTATGGGTTGTTGATGATTTAATATTAAGATTTAGGTAGATATAGAAGGTACTCTTCATACAAACTTACCAGGAATATTTTGAAATGTTGAAAGTCTTTATAAAAAGACCTTGTATATTTTATTCAATTTTGTTGAGAGTATAAGATACTACACAAAAATTTAAAAGATGAGCTGTTTCACGTACTAAGTTAGATTAATAGAAATATAACAAACATAGACAGACACGGGCTACACTTTTTACATGTCTCAGTCAGAAGGAGGCTAATGTTTTTCGAGCGTATGTATGTACATTTCTTTGGCACGTTCTCCTGCCCAAACGGATATACGGATTTTGACATATGAAGTGTCGTTGGGTTTGTTCAAATTGTGGTATTGACATAAGCTATATAAATTCCATACATAGCGCCCAACATGGGAAAAAATAAGAGGGTTTCATTTTTTTCTTCCCAAAGCAAAATGACTATCTCACACAAAACAAAATGCTGCCCTTTGAGGTTGGTCTTCCGTCCGTGTGAGGGTTGCACTGCCCCAGTTGAGCTGGTAAATGCGTTTCTATTACATTGTAAGCTAGCTGACCCCGCGAACTTCGTACCGCCAATTCAACGTCACTCAATGGCTGTGAATGACATTGACATTCGTTACGCGCGTTTTTTAAATATGCAAAATTAAATGTATATTTTTCAATATTTCTGAGAGATTTTTTTAATATTTTTTTCAGTAAGAACCTTCTCCTAATAATAACAAATACAACAAAAAAAGTACTAGGGAAATCGGTGCAGCCATTCACGCGTGATGCCGTGACCAAGGAAAATGGGTTTCATTTTTATATATATAGATATAGAAGTTACGGAAAGTGACAATATCACTCACATATAACCCGTTTTTGATAAAAAAAAACACATGCAAGCCGGCCAATGTGACTCCGATCTACTTCATGGAAAACATAAGTAGTATCCAAGAGTGTTGGTTACCACCCTCATTGTGAGTACACACAATGCAGCATGGTGACCCACTCTATGGCTGTGTAGTGGAATTATTCTGCATCATTGGGTCTAAGGTCTCGCACTTACCAACGAAATCCAACAGCACGAGTTCTGTTATTTTTAGGTTGGTCTACTATGCAAGGGTAGTACCGCCTCGGCCCCTTCGTGCTGAAATCAACGTGGATCTAGTACCACACGAAATCTCGAAATTCAATCAGTTTCCTCTACTTTACTTACTAGCATACATAATAGATTCATTTTGGTAAGTTTAAGTTTAAAACACAAACAGTACCTATAGATAAAATACCAGTGAGTTGACAGGGTTGAATTGACATTTGAAACCCAAATTGGCGGCAAGATCGATGTATTGGTCTTTGTACAATAAAGTCTATGTATTTCTTTCAAATACTACATGGAATTATGTCTACGTTTTTCGTATTAACATTATTTTTATGTTCTTTCACGTATTAGTTCAAAATATTTTTATTGTTTAAATCTATTTAAATGATAAAATAAATGAAGATGAAATCTTCGAATGCCAACATAATAGATTTACTTATTTAAATTGAGCCGCGGAACTCAGAAATAATACGAATTTGAGCCTAATTTTCTAATAACATATTTTGATAAACTTCCATATCTTTGGTATATTAAATTAAAAATAATATTCTCATGGAAGCATACATTTTGAGAATGCCTTAACAAATGTAATATGTACGTACCGCAATAGCATGTGTCTTTCAAATTTCCTTTCACGTGTCTTAAACTTTCCTTATACTACTACTTAGTAACGACATAGCTGATAAGTGAAATATTTTTATGATTGCTGTTAAGTTTGTAATACAACTTTGGTTAAACTCGTTTCATATCTGAACATGACTTTCTTTTTGACCTTTTCTCGTTCATAGTTTCAAGAAATCAAACAGAAGTTTTAAACCATACCAACCATATAACTAGTCGTCTATTATCGTGGTTATCCTCAAGAATAAAAAAACTTTTCGTGCCAACTGCTTGTTTCTCTGTTACGCTTTAATGACTAAGACGTGAAACTGGTTTGATTTAATTCAGTGCAGGCAGACGAAGAAAACTTCGTCGTCATCATTCTTCTTTCAATTTCGGTACAGAGATAAATAAGACTAAGAAAAGGACAGAGGAACGATGACACACAAGACGTACGGAGCCGCAGGCAAAAGCTACTTTCTTTTACAGAAAGTATTTATCAATCATCATCATCAACAGCCTTTAACAGTCCACTGCTGGACATAGGCCTCTCCTTAGAAAGTAGGTTTTGGCCTAATATATCACGCTGGCCAGAAGGGTTGGTATAGGGTTGGTTTCAAGTTTTTCTTCTCTTGAATCGATCTTGTCTTGCGCAGTTTATCTTTTAGTCGCCTTTTACGAGACCCGCGAGATGAATAAGAGTGGTGACATTCTGTATTCTTAATCCGTCACCACACGAACAGAAGTAAGAAAGTATTAGTGGTTACTTAAAATAAGTTTGTGAAGTTTTGGTCTTTATCTACTTCAAAAGCATTTCGTTTACTCAAACTATTGTACCTAAACCTCACATAATGTCATTTGAACACATTTCTTACTGACATACAATATTGCTATTGTATGAAGCTGCAAACAGTCCACGTAAGCTCTTTGTGCCCGACTTTCACCAAGTTTTAATAAATAATCCCGTCTGACGGCTAAACCTTTAACTATTGTCGTTTAAAAAACATTTATATCTTTACATATATAATTCTTGTGTGAGTGTGTATGTCACTGAACTTCTCTCAAACGACTGGACCGATTTTGATGACATTTTTTGTGTGTATTCAAGGGGATCTGGGAATGGTTTAGATTCGCAATTGGACCCGGTAGGTGGCGCTGCGATCAAGTTGTGGAATTTTAAAGTTGGGCGGTACGAAGTTCGCTGGGTCAACTAGTGTTATATAAAATATTGTTCGAATACTGGTAAATAAATATTCTCGTTGGTCTAGTAGTTCGCGTATGTCACTGACAATCAAGAGTTCAAATCCCGGGTTTAGCCGAAAGTGTTTTTGGGTTTTACTTACAACAAATTCTTGATAACAGCTCGTATTATGGAAGTTTGGTGGTGTTTTATGCCCGTGTCTAGGAGAGCACGCCAAGCTATCGGTCTGGGTTGCCATGAACATCTATGGTAATCGTTATTGGTAAGGCAGTGCCCTCAAATATACTGACAGCTAGATTAAACTTGGAATTTCAGTACTCCCTCAGGGTTGCAGAGGTCTGATGCCAGTCCTTTCGTGGAAAAACTGATATTCAGGTAAAACTGGTTGGGAATACAATCCAGGAAGAAGAAAGGAAATGAAATATTGATTCAAATATCAAACTGACGACTTTAACAAACGAAAAAATATAAATAGAATACCGATAGAGTCAAAAAGCTAACATTTGCTTTTTGTAAACATCATAAATTTCGATAAATTTACACATGTATTCGTGTATTTAGGTATGACAAACTTTCAGAGAGAATTATTTAATTGATGTGAGAATGAAATCATGACTAAAGTCTGCCCGGACAATGGAATACAGAGAGTGTAGCAGATCTTTTTCATTCTGCTTAGGACAAAGACTTACAGAGACATTTAAATAAGATTTCATATTACCAAAAGTTTATTGAATGGGGACAAAAATAAAAAAAAGCAAAATAGCTTCTATTTTTCATAAGTTGTAGAGCGGTTTTTTCGCATTTCTCCAAAACTTTTTAGCAGTCGTCACCTTGCCCTATTTTTAGTTTTTAAGTCAATGGTAGTCATTTCTCAAGTACATCGGGTTCTTGTGTTGTTTAAAGTCGCCGCAGAATGCAAATTATAATTTAAGTAACGCTATTCTATAATAAGTGTTAATAAAACTGCTTCATTTCTTCTTGATTTTCATATTTCACCTGCGGTATGGAAATTTTACCAAGAGTCAAATCGATTTTTGACTCATGTCTTTGTTTTACTACATTTTTCTAAACTCTCAGCCTTTGATCATATGAGGGAATGAAGAAATTACAAAACTCCTGGCAATGTGAACTGTGTAACTGGTTTGTTAATACCCTAATGTATCCCAACTATTAAAAGTTGCCCAGTGTCAAGCCAAGCTCGTGTATTCATTATGTATTCCCCTAAGTAAACATGGCTTGTTCAATATTAGACTGAGAACATATGGTTCTGTGTAAGACGTATTTTATTAAACGGGGAGCACAAGTAAGCTTGGTTTACGCATTTTAAGCATTCGCCACATACGGCCGAAACTTCTCAGGCGTTTTTATTTGCTTATTTTATGTTGTTGGTGTATAAATTAAAGTTGTTTACTGTTTCTTTCTATACCCTTTTAACTGTAAAACAATAAATTTTATAGAATTTTCGGTTCGTTATTTTTATTTAGGCAGAGAACTTTTCAAAGAATAATATTTTTTGCACCTTTATTACGAGTAAATAATTGTTATATAGTCAATTTTATTAAAAAAAAAAAAATTCTTGTGCAAGTCAAGTAAGGATTTTGGTCTTCCACTACAAAATAATATATCCATTTCCTTGGTGACTGCCTCGATGGCCTAGTGGTAGCGCACGGGACTGCTGTGCTTGCAGGTCTTGGATTCGATTCCCACTACTACACGATACTACAAAGTAATCGGAACGTTATTCTGAGCTACTAATCTTTCACTTTGGCTTACAAAGAGCTAGAAATACAGCAGGATGATCATTTCTTCTTATTTCCCGAAAATAATCACACGCAATACTTTTACATTTTACAGCTAATGATTTGGTTATTTTGTTTGGTTAAGATTTGAATATCACGCATAAACGGAATCAACGCACCTGAAACTCTTGACTTGCAGGTGGCACTTAGTGGAGGCTATCCCTTACCATTACGTAAACCGTCTGTGTGTTTGTATCCCTTTGCTTATTTTTTTATTTAAAAAATTAAAATACAATTTTGTAAGTATTTTTTTTACAGATTTCTTTACAAGTCGGACTTTACAGCTAGAAGACGCCGTGTTTGTTAAGACTCAGTCTTAGAAGAACCTCTAAAACAACCACAGAGGTGTCTTTATTAATCTAAGTCCGTAAAATTGATAAAAATAATACAAGTACAAGTTGTAATTTTGAAGAATTAAACGTAGTCCTAACTCGGCCTATCCATACAGACAGCAGATGAGCTTGCAGCCATTGTATCACCTAATCGCTGTTAGTTAAACCAATGACCACTACCACTACATGACTGATAATACATTCCGAAGTTTCTTTGTAAACCATGGTCATCCTACTATCTCCACGCGACTAAATAGAACATAAACGCGTATGTGTAATTCTACAAATGGGTCTTATACTAGTTTTTATATGCACATGAACTTTACTCGGACATATACCAACGCTGGCCTTGACGAAAGGGAAAGGACTAAATTGCCACATGGTTGACTGACCGTTGAACATATTATGATATGTATTGCGTACGCCTTTGCTGTATCGATGCCGACTAACTTGCTAAAGTTGATTTTATCTAGAATTCTGTGAATAGAATGTCGTTTCGAATTGAATTAAATCTGATTTTTTCTGAAATACAAGGAGCATCAATTAATCAACAACCCATAATATACCACTGTTGAGCTTAGGTCTCCTCTCAGAAGAGAGTTAAGGCCATACGTTCCCTCTCTGGCCTAATGCAGATTGGGGACTGGCAAGACATGTTGTGGCTACATAATCTTACCATTGGATGTTTTAAGCCACCCGAAGGCCTCCAACTAAGCTTCACGATTGTTATCTTATTTTATTTTTTTAAGGCCAGCCAACAATTGTTTACATCTTCACATTATGAGTATTACAAATTTCATAGTATAGGTCATAACGTAACAATTACTTATAGGTAGGCACAACATGTACATATTACAGAAATAAAACCCGGTTTTACAAACAGAAACATAAAAATCTAATAACATTTTTTTAATTGATGATAACGTCTTCATCTTATGATAACGACCGGGACGACTGCTTATCGTGACCTTCAAATCACGAAAACGCTCATAACATATTATGCCACAAACGGTCACCCATCTAGGTACTGACCGCACCGTCGTTGCTTACCCTCGGTGATTGTTTCCAATCATCATAGACTGCACGGTTGACCTAGTGGTATTAACGTCGCCACGTTGCTTTCTACTTCGCCAAGTGTCGTGGGTTCGAATCCTACACGGGACAACACTTTGTGTGATTCCCAAATTGTTGTTCTGAGTCTGGATGTTCTTTGTGTCCGTTTCATATATGTTTGTGAAGTCCCCCGCCACACAGCGGGGACCCCTAATGCGAGAGTCGTCTTTTTTATAAAAGAAAAGAAAAAGATCTAAGACCACTCGAATATGAGTACTCGGCTTGAGCACAAGGAGCATAGTAAACAGTAATATAAATAATAAAATGATTTTATTCATAGGTACACCCCTATTTTTATTTTTCCACTAATCCGTTAATCCGAGTACATTACTCTCGTACATTTGCTCGAGGCCACTGATTGACAGTGATAAACTAACCAAAAATTAAATTAGGAGCAAACGAAGCAGAGCCTCAGGCAAATGTAGTTTGCATAATAATTATGAATTATACAAGGGTTGAAATTCAAAATGGTCGCACAACAAATGCATTGGTATTATGAGATAAGAGCTGCGAATTTGTATTCAAAGAGGGTGCACGTGAAGGGCCTCATATGCATGATATATGCTAATAACTATGGTCAGGTTTAAACCTTTTCTAGCACGGCTTCACTACGTGGCGTACTTTCAACATTTAGGTGGTTTTCTAAAAAAGAGTTAGAGAAAACCTGGGATCATTTAATCCGTTAGTCTTTCCTTGTGAGTTTTTTTTCAAGTTTTAATATTTTTTTAGCTGATGTTGGCCTTTTCGGTTTCATTTTCTTTTTTTTAGTTTGGAGTTATGTAAATAATATTTACTTACCCATAATAGTACTATGCATGTTTGATTGCTACATTCAATTTTAAGATTAGTTGTTATTTCGCAGAAAGCTTTGAATAGTAAATAGGTCCGAAAGTAGTTGTAGTATTTAAATTACCCCATTTTTTTTCTTTTTCATAATTTTATTGTAGCTCTTTGTTGACGTGATAGGAATCAAAGTCATCCGTGTAAAGTATCATTTTTTTAGCACTAACTGTCTGGACGGTAGGTCGAGGACGGACAGCCGGAGTTGAGTTTCAGAGTCATGAACTACGGAACCCCAAAAACTATTTGTTCGGAAGGTCATACACTAACGTAGAGTCTTAACACGACTCACCCGAAAGGCGTACCGCCATCTATTGAGCATGACCTCAATAAAAATAAACAACATTTGATTGAACACTATATTTATGGAAGAAAAAAATACTTAAAGTGAAGCGAAACAACTATATCATAAATCGCTATCAGACAGTAACTTCTTTTCATGTAAAATATTTTCCGTTTTATCTCTATGTAGTATCTGTTAAGTGCATAAAGCAGTTTCCACCCTTGTAGTACAATAAAAGCGAGGTGCTAAAGCTAGCGTTTTATTGCAGCCGTAATTGTTGCATTCATTTTAACACTAGGAATTTTGTCTGCTGTATGAACTGAAATTTTAATTTAGTCCTTATTAAATTAGTCTCCGTTGAGTTTGAAATTAATTATATAAATCTGAAATACTGAGATGATTTATCTTGCCCCGCTAAAAGGGCCCGAGATCATAAAGTTAGTACTGAAGTTATGTCTAGGAATAGAGTTTACACTTAAATATTTGCGCTGGTAGTCAGTTTCAATTTTTAACTGTTCGGCACAAGGAGAAAGAATTTAACAACGAAACATTCAGTTTGAGAGCGCTTTAGAAAAATAGTGGAAGGGCAAGTGTGTGCTTCAGTTTTCTAGAAGTACACCGTATTATTCCGCATAAACCTAGTCCATATGTGCTGAAGCATGCCTCGATTGTAATTCTAAAACAAAGTATCTACTAGTACTATAGATTATAAAGAGTAGGATACTAAAGAGACCCTATTACTTATATTACAATATTCATAAGTGACTTTACACGCTCACAGTGAGAGTTGATCCTAAGAGAGCGCTCAGCTAATGTGGATATAACAGTAACGCCGCGCGATAGTGCTCTCACACCATGTCTTAATGGGCTATTATATTTTATGTTTAATTCAAACACTACGCAGGGAATTGGGTGCCCAGAGATTATACTTATACGTATCTATTACGTACAAATGAAGATACCGAGATACCATATTTAAGAAAATTTTACTTAAATATCGTCACGTTGTGTACATGAAATGAACGATGATGATAAACGTGTATAAAATATAGTTTTATGTGTTGAATTAAAGGTCCAAATCCAACACGAAACATTACTATAAATACAAGCGTGAGTGATATTTCGCGTCTTATATAAGTATGATTATATTTACACGTAATTTAATTCTTTGTAAGTTATAAGAAATACATAACACTAATTAGGCAACAAACAAAATTTCCGAAGTTTATGTTTATTCTAATAAATCTGTACGCTAGTAAACTTACGTATCGACCTGTTGAGTAAGGGAAAGTTTAAGTGAAAATTTATCTAACTCTGTTTTTTTTTGGATAAATTACGATGACCTGCAATCACGTCTGTCTGATTGTAATTAATAGAACGAGTGAAAGATAACATTACTTAAGGCTAAGGGATTACGGCTTCATAGTCAACTGTGACATATTTACGACTGTTATTACTCCAAGTAATCAATTACAGTAAGTTATACAAGTTTCGTAACATGCGTTAATAATAGTGTGTGAATGATAGACGTCGAGGGAACGTAACAATTGCATCGGAAATTTCACCCGTATCCAATCATTTAAATTATCAATTACATTTAAATAGTCACGGGTAACAAATCACTTGTTTTTTTTTGTCATTTTAGTTACTTTCTCCCAACAAGGAGTTTCTGTTATTAAACTTTTTCGTATCCTCTTTTGCTTCATTCAAATTCATCAATAACGACATGTATACTTGTCGGTTCCTGGGGCTTTACACATGACCCGTTTTTAGAACTTGACAACCTCTTATGGCACTTCCACATAAATTCGCTCTATAAATGCCTATTATCAGTCTTCTGTAGATAGATAGATAACTCTTTATTTGCACACTAAATTACAAGAAAGGAACACAATGATCAAATATCGAGTGTACAAAAGGTGGCCTTATTGCTAAACTAATATATAAAACTAATATATTTTTTGTATTGATATACAAAAAAAAGTTTTTTGCTAGTCGATTGGTTTTTATTATTAACTAACTTTTACAAAGGATAGGTAAGTAGACCCTCTGTGGTGCTACGACCTAGTGAAAGTCACCGAAAGCTGTTGGATACAGTCAGCCAGCACCAGCTATTATAGAGAGCTTTGCTGGAGGTTTTATAGTTTTAATATTAATAACTTGGTCACCCTAAATTCATTCACACATATTCGTAAATAGCCGCAGCCTTTATGATCTCTCAGTATTGTCTAATGAGAGTATCGTCCGACTTTTCTATACAATCCGGCGAGCTTCGTACCGCCCAATTTTGAAATCCCAGAACTTGATCACAGTACCACCCACCGGGTCCAATTGCGAATTTAAACCATTCTCGAACCCACTTTAACACACACAAAAAAAAATCAAAATCGGTCCAGTTTAGAAGGAGTTTAATTACAAACACACGAACAGAAGATTTATATAAATTATGATGAGCCTTGGGGGAGATCTCTGTCTAGTAAGTAGTACTTTTTTCGACTGAGTTGATGATGAAGATATAGAAAGGATATGATTCTCGAATGGATGGCACTTCAAAACGCATAGGAACTCATACGGGAATGCATACCATAACACACAAATAGTTTACTCTTCACAGCCCTAAAGTTAAGATCTATCATTGCATTGCTTCTTTCGTACCTAAATATAAGGTGATACTGTCACTCGACACAATTTGAGACGCAGGTTTATAGAGCACTTTGGCCGTAGACATCACCATTCATAACTTCATGTTAAATAATTCTAGCGATTTGACGTATCTGCTTGAACTATCATATTTCATTTGTTAAATGCTTTGTGGATAAATAATTGTTGGTAATCACGTTAATTACTATTCGGAGACATTAATATGTCATTATATATGACAGCGATCTGAGCAATCTGAACGACACGTCAAGCAAATCAAAGGTATGTAATACTTATTCATTAATTAATCCAAATTGTCGGCAATAATTATAAATATTCAAAGAAGTTCTTCAATGTCTAGGTCACATGTATCAAGAAAATGTTCAATTAAAATTACAACATCAACGTTTTTGAGATATTTCGAATGGCGTATTTTAATTGTGTGCTTAGATTGTAATTGTACTATTGTATAAATCGACTAAGTATGTGCTTAGAAATATAAATTTAAAATATGTTAGAGATGTTTTTTTTTTCTACTGATTATGGAAGTTTACAATCTCAATGCCAAAATAATGCCATGGTGTTCCTAAGTGGCGGTAAAAACTTACCGTCAGGAAATCTATTCAGGTATATACTCATTTTCTACCTCTACTGTATAATAATACGTAAATTTTGAAGCTGAAATATGTTATATATACGGTAACGATAAGTTTCAGTTTTTAGGATAAAAATATATAAGTAACTAGCCTTTGCCTGCAGCTGTGGCCGCGTGTGAAAGTAGCCGATGTCTTTTTTCAAGAATCAAAGTGTCTTCATGCCAAGTGTCATTGGAAACAGTGCAGTAGTTTGGTCCGTGAAACCGTAACAAATAGATTTGCTTTCGATTATAAAATATTAGTCTGGATTTCATTTTATTTTATGTTAATACACCCAAGTTATATTAACAAACTTATACAAAATAAGTATTAAAAAGGACCTAATATTTTCCGCTACTTTGTTGTTTTATTTTTTAACTTATAGACAGAGTAATAAGTATATAACAGTATTGCGTGAGACATGTTCAAAGAGACAAAGACTTGAAATGCTCTAGAGAAGTTTGTACACGTAGAAGGTGTTTGGATGACAAAATTCTAATTGAAAACGTGATACGCAACCGAATGACAATGCGTAACATACGGTTATACCTGTAAACTGTTACAGTGTACTTTATTACAGCAATTTACAAAACGCAAAAACAACATTTGCAGAGTCAATATTCTAGTTCCTAAATTGCTTTTTCTAGCTCTCGTTTTTATATTGGCAAAAAGAAAAATTGGTTTGCTAAAATATTACAAACAATAACGTTATTTTTATTGTAGATTTAGATGAAATTCGCAGCGTACGCAAGATGTTCAAGAAATGTTTCTAGGCAATAAAAATGCTATCGTAATATTTATTAAAGTTTACTTTTAATAAGCTTACGTCATAACAACGACCTCCGTTTAAAATGAGAATGAAAAACAGTGTACATAAAATCATTTATAAAATAGTATAACATTAATAACATAAGTTAGCTGTTTTTATAGTCTGATGGAGGTCACACATGGTGCACAAGCACGGAGTTATTAATTACTTTAAAACGACAACATGAAAGTGGTCAGCTTTTCTGCCACTTGACATGAAATTTGTCATGACAAATTTGTTTTTCGTTATTTCTTTATTAATAACTAGCTGCACCCCGCGGTGTTACCCGCGTATTTTCGGGATAAAAAGTAGCCTACATATGTGATTATCCAGAACTCATTTTTAGATTAGCCATTTACAATCATTATGGTTGCTATGCAGGTGTATTATGCATAGCAACCTGTGAAGTTTTGACAGGAGATAAACAGTGATACATTTTGACATCTACGATTTAAAGTATTTTTATAATCACCTACCTTTCGCCGGTTTATCTCGATTATTGCAGTAAAAAGTAGCCTATGTGTTATTCTGAGATATAAGCTATATTACTGTAAAGTTTAGCCCCGAAGCCACCGAGTTCCTCGAGCCTTTGCAGTTGCGAAGAGATATCGTCTCTATAGCAGTCTTATATTGCCTTTATCACAGGGAGTTCTTGAAACTTTGAAACATCTGCTGGCCTTGATAGTCAGAGCTTTAGAGTGGTAGAAATACGCACTAGAACTAAACGGTTTGGATCTTCTTTCCTGTGCCGATTATGACCGCGGTTCCTTTAAATGGGGCGTGAAAAGCATCTCTTTAGGACGGCATCACCACACTGGTGGCCTCCACTACTGGATTCTGTTTATGCTTTCCCTTAGGCAGAATAGATTCACTTTGGCAGGCTATCAAAAAAAACTGTATTGTAAGGAATAAAATAATAGTGAAGTACACCGACGGTGGTCTGTACCTAACTTCACGTTGTGTGACGTCATTCGAACGAGACTATATATACCTATGGAGTAGCATCATGAAGCTGGGCCTCTTTTTGCTCGGGACCTAAATCGGTGTCGTGTATAACGTAACGTATTGTTGATTAGCTAGCCTTTATATTTTGATTATGTTTGATAAACAGATATTAATTGCATGTTCCATGTAAAATTTAATTGTTTTTTTTTTTAAGAAAGAGCTTGGTTTTAGATTACTATATATATTAATAAAAAAAATTGACTTCTTATTAATATAAAAAAAACTATTTTAATTGTTATAACGTTACATAAATGTTCTCTTAAAACCCGAAACGATATTTGAAATTCAATGTAACTGAGTTCACAAGTTATCAATTCACGTATCGCTTAAGAATATAATTAAATAAATATTCTGTATATTGAATACCATGTCATTTTCAGAGGTAAAAATGGTTTAACATTTCTCCCCTTATATCTTTCAACATCTGATCGTTTTCGATGTATTGAATGCCACGCCTTTTACGCCTTAGAAGGGGACGGACGATTGAATGACGACGTGATATCTACGTGATTGTTAACTCGCGTTACGATTCATCTGATCAATTATACAGTGTTATTGGTTATATGACTGTTACATATTTGATACGAGTTCCAGTGATTCTATTCTTATATATTGTATGGTACCCAATCTCTCTCTAGATAAAACAATACCTACTTATAGTTTTTAGTCTAGTCTAAGTTTTCCTCTCAAAATCAAAACTTTCAATTCGTCTATTTTAATTTTAAGTTTCCGATCAAATCCACAAGCAGTAAAAAGTATGACTTTTAAGGAAAAGAGTGGTGGTCCTGAGCACACCTGGCGACGTATTGTAAGGTGAAAAGCTTTATCTAGAAATGATGCGCAAATTCATTTTTGCCTCATCAATGAGACATAACATTAAATACTAGGATTGACATAACGATTGCCGGTAATAAGTTTGTCTCTTGTTATTAGACAAATCGATAATTGATGTAAAAAATAGTTTTATACATTTTAATAATATAATTAAATGCAATTTGGTAGGTCAGTAAGGATTTCAATTTCATAATTCAACATTTTGTAGCTGATATATTGATGGTAGCAGGAGTTGAATGACTTGAACTCTTATTGCATCAAGTTTGAATTGTCCACACCAGGATGATTCCTATAGAAGGGTTTGATAACGAACCGCATGGTCCATGCCAAGAGACCATTTTTAATTGTCCTAAAATGAGTATTAGTATATGTACTAGTACTATATCTATAGTATCTGTATTTTTTTAATTTATAGTTTTTAAACCAAACTGATAAACATGAACTTGCTTAAGTTTTTTTAAATATAAAGGTCTTTCACAAGATAAAGATGGGCACATATCACCAGAAGCATGTGTAATTTCTCTCGTTTTTCTATGTTTTACATTCCCCTCTTGTCTCCCGGGAGCGTTCCAACACAGAGGAGGTTATTTCTTACATTCTGTACTAAATTTACAGTTAGGAAATTGAATTTTTCGAATTCCACATCTTATAACCCCGTCCGGCCATTCTAACGTGGCCTCCCCTCCGTCATTCATCGCTCAAATCGAGGGTGAAAAGGTGTTAAAGTATGGTGTATCAATAGCCCAAGTTTACTGGATATACTATTTCTTTTAACATAAACTCTAAAAGAGAAAAGTGTTTCTTACAAATAAGAACTGACATTAAACCATTTTTCAAATACAGTTTTTATTTTATATATGAGACAAATTATTTTGTTAATATTTTCACTAACACTAGGCGCACACTAGGCGACACGCGACAGCGACAGCTCGACGACAGGCTGCGGCCGACAAATTTCATATAATTTGCTCTAAGCTCCGCACACTAAGCGTCAGAGACGCCCGAAGAAACAACGACGCCGCGTCTTGTCACGGTGACAAGACGCGGCGACTAGTCGCCCAGTTAGCGATGGCCGTTACGGCTCTTTTTAATACTTATATACGCCTACCAAAGTGACTTTACTCTGCCTGATGGAAAACATGAATGGAATCTTAAAGTAGTGGTCACCATTATTATTGGAGTGCACACAATTCATCATGGTGACCCATACCTTGGCGATCTAGTGATGTGCTTCTATATCATTGGGCCTCCAGTCTCATAATTACCAATCAAATACAACAGCGCGAATACTGTCACTACTCCTAAGATATCTAAAAGAGAACAAAAACGGTTTAGTCAAGTATTATTGGGAAAAATTAAATGGCATTGCATTAAATAGTAAAAGGTAATTAATAGTAAAGTAAAACATATTTCGGTTATTCTTGTATTTCGTACTGTTAATTGAAATACTAAAATATGAAAAAGTTAGTCATGACTTTGCTATCTATAGAGAGTCAAAAACTATTTTCGTGTGCATTCTGTCAGTCTACAAACACATGGCCTATATAATGACTACATAACACGATTCCTTATCAAGAATTAAAAAAAAATTCTTATGATAGTGGAGGAAGGCGTTGCAAGTTTTCTTTGCGGTTTTAAGGAGACCCTAATAAAGATCCCTAAGTTTTCAAAGCCAAATATATTCAAGAATCGTACAAATTGAGACAGACTTAGAGCGATAATTAATACTGTCATAGATTAAAAATACACATCAAATAACATTAATGTTACGTTTTCAGTTCAACTGTTACGAATTTAATTTTCATTGCGAAAATTAACAATTAATAGCCTGAAAGCTATTGTGAACTTTAAGTGTGAGGTATAGAGTTCAATATCGCAAATGAATAAAGTAAATGGTTAACTGAAAGCCCATTATGATATGGCAAACAATCCTACTAATGACAGGTTTTATTAAAATTGAAATGAAATCGTCTCCGGCGGGAATGAACACTTATTGCAATATTTTTACATTTAAATCCTTTTGAATTCGTGAATAATGGAATTCAAAGTATCTATTTCTATTTCGGTTTGAATCTACGTCCTTTTACTCATTTTAAAAATAAGTATCTATTTTTGATTGGGGATTTCAAATTTCAATCAGTTCAATTTTATTTCTATACTATATACTTTAGACATATCGTCTGCCATGCTATAAGTAATGCAAAAATTAATGAGAAAATGCACTACATACAATTCGTTGAGACTATTATAGAAGTCCAAAAATATCTCTTATCCTGCTTTTACAAGATACTTTGCTTATTCTGTTGATTGTAGTGTGATCTGATATTAACTTCCTTCAGAGAACTTCAACCCGAATCAGTAATTTTTGAGGGTTTGATCTCCACATTGGAAAACACTTTATACAGTCTGTAAATTCTTGTTCTAAGTCTGGACATTTTTTGTGAGCTTATAATCTTCTAATATGTAAAATTCTCATGTTACAATGTTCGTTCCCATACTCCTCCGAAACGACTAGACCGATTCTTATGAAATTTTTTATACATATTCAGTAAGTCTGAGAATCAGCTACTATCTATTTTTCATACCCCTAGGGCGCGAGCGGAGCCGCGGACATCAGCTAGTTTATATATAATTTATATATAGCCTATAATAGCATGTTGAGTATGGTAGAAATCCCTTAGGACACATTATATGATGTTTAAATTATCTCAATACAATTAATAATAAATAGTTTAAAACACTAAGAAACATGCTTAATAAGTCAATTACAAACATACTAGTATGTAAAGATATTAAAAAAAATACCATGCACAGACAAGCCAGATTTAATTATGTCAATGTGCGTATAAATAGCAGAAATCCAATTCATTCTCTGCACTTCTGTATTCACTTTATAGAACTAAACTTTGTTAAATGTAGGTGATCACTTCTGTATTCACTTTATAGAACTAAACTATGTTAAATGTAGGTGATCACTTCTGTATTCACTTTATAGAACTAAACTATGTTAAATGTAGGTGATCAGTTTTCGGCTTAGACAAGTTCTACCGGGTAACGATCGCCTTAAGCGAAATGTTTGTGCAACTAGCGTAGAAATGTTGCAATTCTTATTTTATTAACAAAGACTATATTAATGTGAATAAAACGGACACTTTTAATTTAGGTAGGAAACAAACTAATTTTTGGTGGTATCTTAATTACTTTTATTATTGAAGGTTTAACTGCAGTAAAAGTTACAGTTGGGACGGATTTTTGTACCATGAGCTGTAGTAACGTCCGTTATTCTTTTAATAATTTTTAACAGTAAATGTTTTAATACGCTATACGTTTTAGTGTTCATTTATTTGAGATCAAGAAAAATATTTAAAAATTACCAATACGAAAACGAGAACAACTTTAAAGTTTTAAAAGCGGGAATAAGTATTCTCTTTAATACAAGTTTGAAGGTATATCTGTAAATTCTCACAATTAAACAAATTTAAATTAGTTTCTAACATAGCTATTTTTAAAAACATTTATTTCAAATTTAAATGAATTGAAAATACTTTCCAACTTTAAAGATAATTAAAAAGAATGATGCTATACCATTATTACACTTACTTTTTACTGTACATATAGTTTTAAATGAACTTTCTCTAAAAGCTATAATGAAAAATCAATTTAAATACTTTTAGATGTTAGTAGTCTCAGTGTCCATGTTTTTTTAACAAAGACAGAATAACGTTATTCTAGTTGGATAAGCATAAGTTCGTTGACAAAACCTTGTTTCTTTTGGTTTCAATAAATTCTTTCTAGAAGTGACATGGATGAAGGTATAAATTTTAAATTCTTTACCAAAGAAATCTTTGACATTCTAACCATTACACTTGGAAAGGAACGTAGAGCCTCACGATATTCGCTTGCAAACTCGAATCTAAAACTAACTTTCGTTTTCAGTCGTAATCGACTTTATTCAAATGATGATAAGATTTAATTTTGTTTGTAGTTTGTTATATTTATGTTGGTTTACAGTTCAGTATGGAGTACTTTGACATTTTGTGAATTGATAACCATCTACTTTAAGCACGCGACATGTTGTTTTGTTGATTCAAGATAATATCTGTTTATTACCTATTATTATTTTATGTATGCAGGTATTGGTTTTGTTATTTATGTTTCTTACATTACTTTCTACAGTAAAAAGTATGCTTAGAGCTATGGCCCGGTTTGATGTTTATATTTTGCTATGGAGGTTTTGGTTCATATATAGGTCACTAGCATTATTAAAACTTTAATCTTAATGCAAAAAAGTATTCTATTTACCTCTACCTATTTCAATATTATGTTTAATTTCATTTACCTAGGTATAGCACCAATCTCCTTTTTCCTCTTCAAACCAATGTAGTGTAAGGTTGATATAAAGCATGCCCGTTAATTGCTATAGACCGAAGCAGCTGGAGTAGAAGAAATTGCGAAAGAAATAAGACTGGAACTCGGAGATAGTAGCTCAGAGAGGCGCCTGTATTTTTATCCTGTGATATATGATATATTTATGCTCATCAATAGCATTTAACAGTAAACTGGTGAACAAGTCTTTTCTTCGAAAAGAGGTTTTGGTCTATTATTATACCACCCTGACCAGACGGGATGGTTTGTTTTAAGTTTGGAGTTTGTTATTAATAGATTCACCAAATTGTTAATTCAACTTTTTAGATATCAAAAGTCCCCTTCTAGATCCCTGTAGATTTTAATGACACTTCAAACATATATTAACAGATCAAAATTTAGCTTTATTGACGAATATCTATTTCAAGCGGATCCTGAAGCAGCCCGGATTTTACAAAGTAACTCCAATTTGTCTTGGCCCAAAAACTATATGAACGAAAGCCGCAGAATTACGACGCCTACGAAACAGATGTTTTGAAATCGCTCAGATTTAATTAAACAAAGTTTGCAGAAGTTATTTAAGCATAGAGTTCAGTCGAGAAACATAAATATGATTTGACAGTTTTCTATTAACTTGAAAGTAGGTAGAAACAGTTATTGTATAGAATGTATATTAATTGAATAGTACGACGATTTATTGAGTTGAAATGGTTATATATTTAACCAATTGACTGATTTGTAGCAATTTGTTATTATGAAGAATTAATGAGTTTAATATATATAACGTATATAAAAATTATATTGTATACAATATAAAATGCATATGTGAAGGAACGGCTATCGTGTTCCTCCATCACAAAGGTAGATGTAGACGGTAGATGGCACTGTTGTATGTGGAAGTCGCCACACGTATATGTAATGTGTATGTATGTAAAAAATGTATAATGACCTTGTTGCTCTTGACTAACCAGTAGTTATTGATGGCACCCCTCTCGAAGTGGTCCTTTAATATATCTATCTCGGGCAACTAATTCAGATGGTTAGACACAACTTTGAAAAGGAAGACGATAAGAGGATTTAGTTTGGCTGAACCACGTTGGAAAGTTGGGTCATATATTTTTGTCGGATATACCACAGAGCTTGAAGACGAAAGTCTTCAACTAATGCATTCTCCCGGGACGTCCACAGGCCAGGTGGAGCAATGATTTGCGCACGACGGCTGGCAGGGGCTTGATGCAAGAGGATCGAACAAATTGGTGTGCAATTGGAGAGGCCCGTGTTCAGCAGTGGACTGCGAAAGACTGATGATAATAATGTAATAATTATTTAGCCTAAAATATTTTTATATACATTTGTAGACAACTTTTTAAATAATAATATCAACATAATATATGTAACAATAGGGCTTTCAATAGTAAGGGTTTTCAAGGAAACCTATACTACATTATTGACAATCAACAGCTTTTAGAAACATAGTTATGATTGTATTCATATTTGTGATTCTGAGAAATCTAACTGGCCGAGCAAAGGCTCAACAAAGGTGACAAAGGTCAAACAGGAACACAACCTGTCGCTTTATTGCCAGACGCCTTGAAACCACTTAGCGAAGTTATTATTCTCAAAAGTGTGATCGAAATGCGCTAGAATACTTAGAAGCTTACAATGCCTGTAGATTGAATATTATATTGGAAAAATTATGTAATAGTTGTTATATCTATTTTATTAAACATAGTTTCTCCACATAGCTAGTAATGGCTCTGCTTAAATATATACAAATAAATAAAATTCAAGTATCTTTTTGTAATGACAAATGAACCGTTTTTAACTAAATACATATGAAATTATAGATGTATGTAGATACTTACATTAAACAGCAACTTTTTCGTCTTCTGTTTGACTCCCTCTGTCTGACGGACTGTTTGTTTCGGCTAATCTTCGTAACGGCGAGATTCATTTTGACGGGACTTTGATTGGTAGGTAATTGACTACATAAGAAATAACTTAGGCTATTTTTACTTTGCGACATTACTCGCGATTTACAAAAATAACCAGGGGTAATACTGCAGGACTCCGCTAGTTAATATAAGTATACATACAAGTTGAAGATTTCTGCGTATGCTTAAATGAGTTTTAAACTACTGGCAAAAATATATTCAAATGAAAGAATACATTATTCTGCATGGTGATTGAGGGTTATAGTGAGTTTATTACAAGGCAACTTGCTCTTTTCTTTCAACTTTTTAAAAGAGTTGTCCCGCATTAGGGAAATGAATTCCTGTGTCGCGGGGGACGTCCGTGTGGTGACGGATTAAGAATACAAAGTGTCACCACCCCTATTAATTCCATGGGTGTCGTAAGAGGCGACTAAAGGAACAAAATAAGCAGCTAATATCACTGCCAAGAGAAAGAAAACTTGAACCAACCCTTTACCAACCCGTCTGGCCAGCGTGGTATAGTAGGCCAAAACCTCCTTTCAAAGGAGAGGCCTATGTCCATCAGTGGACTATTAAAGCCTCTTGATGATGATGATGATGATGGGGGACTTTACAATCATACATAAAATGGAAACAAAGAACACCCAGACTCAGAAAAACAATTTGTGAATCACACGAAGTGTTATCCCACGTGAGATTTGAACGCACGACAATTGGCCCTGTAGGCAATCGGCCAATCGTGCAGTTTGTCGATGCTCTCGACTGGTAGCGCGTTCTGCGTTGTGATTGGTGAAGATTTCGGGCAAATCGTAACAATCGTGTCGATGTGAAATAAATTTATATTAAGCCCTCAGGTGTCTTTACTGATGCATACGAAGATCAATTGTTTCTCGTTATCTAATGTGACGTGCAATCAAAGCTTTGGATTACAACCCTCCACCGCAATAAGCCGCAATTAGTACCGAAAGGCTTTTAATGCGGATTCTATTCAAGTTGATAGGAAATAGCGGAACTTTGTTAGCTATTAACACAATTAGAAATACTTTGACATATCCGAAAAATTTTTGAACATATATTTCGGATATGTCCGCGTGGTGACGGATTAAGAATACAAAGTGTCACCACCCCTTTTCATTCCAAGGATGTCGTAAGAGGCGACTAAAGGAACAAAATAAGCAGCTAACATCACAGGCCAAGAGAAGGAAAACTTGAAACAAACCCTTTACCAACCGTCTGGCCAGCGTGGTATAGTAAGCCAAAACCTCCTTTCAAAAGAGAGGCCTATGTCCAGCTGTGGATTATTAAAGGCTGTTGATGATATTTTGGAAAGACCATTCAATTCTTTAAACAATCACCTACGTTCTTTGTCCGTCAAAGTTTTTTCTGGGATCATTTACAGTTTTTACCGTGGCCTTGAAATCAATAAATTGTGTTGTCACTCAAAGTACGACAAACATAGCCTATCACATTAATATATATGAGTATAATTACTCATTACCTGCAATGCTAACAGTCACCGAGATATAGATCTTAGGAGAAGTATAGATAACAGATGTTCTTGAATACAAACTTGTTCACCATTACGCCATCAGTAGGTACATGGGACAGCATTTATAATTTTAAGCTTAACAGAGTATGAAGAATCTCCGTCTATATATTTCCATTCATTATTGTACATTCGCAAACCCGCTGACGCTTATGCCTTACGTTGATGATCAACAAAGCACACAATACAGTGACAAAGACGCTAGAGGCTACGGAAGCGATCCTTCATTAGGGACCAAAGGTCAATAGACCCCACGGGGCAACCCTGTCCTTTGATTAAACCCGAATCATGACCCTCTGTCCTTTTTTTTGTAGCACTCTAATCACGTTTTATGGTAATATGAGATTAAAATTACCGAAATGTACACACGACAAATAAAATACCTGCTCAGCTTTTACTCATAATATTACTTTTTTACATATTAATAGTAAAATTTTATGTAGAAAATGTAAGTACATTTATAAAAATAGGCCAAGTGCGTGTCAAGCCACGCTTAGATTAGGGTTCCATAGTCAGCTATAATGGTAGGTAGATTTAACATCGTCGTCAAACATGTTTTTAAAAGACCTATCTAATGATACCCCACACGATGGGGTAGACGCATGAAAAAAAATCATCCCCACTTTACGTGTAGGTACCCCAAATAAAAACACTTCATAATTTTATTGTATCACTTTGTCGACGTTATTACTACACATATTCGTGCAGTTTCATTTTTCTAGCACTAACCGTTTGGGCGGTAGGCCGCGGATGGACGGCCGGTCGGACGGATGGTCGGACAGACAGACATGACGAATCTATAAGGGTTCCGAGTCATGAACTACGGAACCCTAAAAAGGGAATACATGTATATTTATTGAAAGAAAAATAAATATTCTAATATGTATAATTATTGCAGTAATAGAAAAGATAGTGGCCTGTTCCTATCTAGATGCAATCGGAACGATACATTGAAAATGAGAGGGCAAGTTTTTTTTCCAGTATAGGGTCTAGCGTTGATTCTGGGAAGACCTGAAATAACATGGTCCAGCTCCTATAAGAGTAGGATGCTTCAGACAACAATAAGTGGTGGTTTTTGGTTGCAAATCACCAAGTCCTGGCCCATTCATAAGAAATAGAAGATTCTAAGGAATTTTCCACCCCATCAATAAGTAGAGTGGAGATTTAACTATGGTAAATATAAATTACATTCAGACAAATAAATGATCGAAACAATTCTATGGCAAAATCACCCGAGCAATCCTCGTAACGATATAAGACCGCAATAGATATTTTATTTGCCGTCTGTACCAATATATATTTATACGTATATTAGAAAAAGTATGATGAATCCGTTTGAATTACACGCCAAATGAAAATATGATTATTCAAAAGAGAAAAAATATATAACATTTGCATTCGAAATTTGAAATCACATATGATATGATGTTTGATACTTTTACAACGAGTCTGACTCGCTGATTGAAAATTAAATTTGATACATGTTTATATTTGTGTTTTATTTATTACTTGATTTCGCTCGCGGCTTCGCCCACGTGTACGTTGGTTATCACGGTAAAGAGTAGCCTATGTCCTTTCCCAGGCTCTAAACTATCTGTGTACCAAATATCGTTTAGCGTGAAAGCGAGACAGGTAAACCGAGTTAATTTCACATTTCTAATATTTAAGGACTAGTAAGGATTATTGAAGATAAATTATACAAAATAGATATTAGTCCACTAACTTTTGTGTTTGATACAACATTAATTATATGTACGTTAATTCGTGTTATTATTATTTGTGTTAAAAATATGAACTTTAACCATTTATTCCTTATTAGCTTTTGCGCGCGGCTCCGCCCGCGTGTAGATCCGTCATGGCGTTAAATAGTAGCATATGTGTTATTCCGATATATAAGCTATATTATTGTGAAGTTTCATCAAAATCCATTCAGCAGTTTTTGCGTGAAAGACAACATACACATTACAAACATACATACATACTCACAAACTTTTACATAATATTAATAAGGATTGGCAACCCGGGTCGGGTTGACACTTCAGACTTCTTCTAGTAATATTTGCAGTCCATAAACATATAGCCCTTCCTCTTGAACTACTCTATGTACAACTGAAAACTATATTAAAATCCATTGAGTAGTTTAAAAGATCTAAGCGAACAGACAGCGTAAGTAAATTCCTTTTATATTATTTTTTCTTTCTTGACACAGAGACGTCTACCATCTTTGCTTCCTAATTAAGTATTTCTTCTACAATCCCACGTTTTTTTATAAGCATATAAACATTGTGTTTATACATATATGACTTAGCAAAGAACCTATTCAGACGCAGCATAATCCAAAGTAGCTCGCGAGATTAATATTCCTGGCTCCACTATCATAATTCCACAACGTGCAGCCGAACCACAAATCTTGAGGTTGTGGCTCCTAGGCTGGTACCGCATTTGCATACTTGGTTATGTACGGCGATTGTATTCCATGCACTTAATTAATTGGGGATCTGATAATTGTTAGTGTAGTCGAGCTTCCTTTAAAGGGATATAGGGGAATCTGAGAGCTTTACTAATTTGGACCGTGTTTATATATCTCTTGGTGAATTATTGTTGCAGTTAATGAAAGAAATGGATTCGTTATTAATGTTTTATTTTTATAGAAAAGGCAACTTATTTGCTACTTTAGAGATGCAGATGGCCATGGATGATGGTAGTAGCTTATCTTGAGATAAGCCATTTGCTCAAATGCCATTACTTACTACGATTACGACGCCTATGAAATTATTTAAAATGAAATTACCATGTAAAAATGTGACAAATTAATAGTATATTCATCACAAAATAGCACAAGTTCTGTTTAGTTTGGAACTGGTTGGTGTTGTTTTTTTTTAAATATCGAAGAACTTAAATTCGTGTTTCTTTCAGTTAGGTCACGTGTCCTGGTATTCTATAATTGGTGGAGGTAAGGACATCAACAGATATCTAAGTGTCAATTGCTTTTTAAAAGTGACAAGCCTTCGCTGCTGGGAAAGCGCCTACGTGCTTTTATGGGGCAAAAATCAAGATTGTGCATTTCGCTTTCTGCCACCGATATATAAACATTTTTTATTCCCCACAATTTTTTTATATTTTTAATCCTAGTAAAGTGACTCTATTCTGTCATATAGAAAGCATGAGTAGAATCCAGGAGTAGGAGCCACCATCCTCACTGTGAGTCCATAAAATGCAGAATGTTGACCCCACACCTTGGCGACTTAGTGAGATGTTTCTGCATAATTCTCCCGGCCATCATTCCGGCCGGGAGAATTAGCAGAATGCTTGGGCGAATATATCTTATAATACATTACAATCATATGAATCATCATTGGCGTTCAATTTTCTTCTTTCGTTTTTATTAGTAAGTCTCGTAATAAATGCAAATAATAGCACCAACATTTCTAGAGGAACATTCATAGGTCTTATTGCGGGTAAGTTATTTAACATTGTCACTGTTTGCACAGAACACAATTGTCTGTAAATAGTGTGGAATGCGTGAGCATTTCAGCTTCAGACTCACTGATGAACTCAAGAGTCTGTAGCCTGTATTGTGAAAAATTCCTATGATTATTTTAAACAAACGTTTTATTCTTTTTTTTTTTATTTATTTCAAGGAACACAAACAATGTATAGTACAAAATATCTTAATACCTAGTTTTATAATGTTTGGATCCAGTACATACATAAATAATATATGTCCACAGCTTTTGTTCTATTTTTTCCCCACTACGGCAAAGCCAAAGGAGGGTTCTGGGGCTATGTGTTTATGTATGTTAATCTGCTCCTTCATAGCTCCTCAATTACTTATTAGAACTAAACAAATATGGTATCGTTAGAAGCGTCTTGATTGTCCGCTGGTTATAGGCTATATGTCGTGTCAATAATAGTTATTTGGCGCCCTCTAGCGGTCATAAGGCGCTGTATTTAAATATTAATTTGAGATAAATACACATCATTGTGTCGAATATCTTGCTTTTTATTAACGTTGTATAAACTAGTGTCCTAAAAATCTTGTTTCATAATTTTTCAGAGTTGTTTTTTGTCGTTGTTGGGCTTAAGTTTTTTTTTTATTTGGTTAGTGTTTGTGTGTTAAGGTAGTTAATTAGGTATCTATTGTTAGCTACCTACTTAAGTACATTTCAAATTATAAATTCGTCTGTATATCTGTTACGTTTTTTCGACTAGACCGTTTTTAATGAAATTTGAAATGTAGACATTGATTCCTGAGTAAGGATATATCCTAGATATAACCGATTACCACGCGTGCGGCGGCACGAGCAAAACCTACACTAAAATTTTTGTACTAGGTCAATACTAAAACTGAACTAAAAATGAAGAGTATCTGTTCTTATTAAATGTCTTAAAGTGTATCCATCAAAGATAAATTGACCTGAATTAGTGATCATTTGATACCCAACCGCTAAATTGATCTATGCACATTAATGCAATGTAGAATTAATAGTTCATGATCAAATACTAATGGCTGTCATGGCTTTAAGGAGACAAATGAGTGACATTCACTAAATTACACACGAGATATATTCAATATCCTAAGTAGATAGTGATCTTAAAAGGAATTATTCATCTTGATGACAATCAAGATGATTTATTTGACTGCCATGTTGGTCTAGTGGTTAGCGTCTGCGGCTGTTTATCAAGAGGTCTTGGGTTCGATTCCCGGGTCAGACCAAATATTTGTGTGATCCACAAAAATTTGTCTCGGAGTCTGGATGTTTCTCTATGTATAATATGTATGTATTTATAAAAAAAAATGTAAGTTTATGTATTTATATCTGTTGTTTAGTACCCATAATACAAGCTCTGCTTAGTTTGGGACTATAATATGACGTTGTGTGTAAGATGTCCAGAATATTTATTTATTTATTTAATCTTCAGAATGAGAGAAGCATATAGAATCTCGCCTTTTGATGTAACTTCAAAAAGCTCTTGTGTGTATTGAAGGGAATGAGAACACATGTTGCTTTCATATTTAAATATTTCGGATGTGTACCATGTACTTTAGTATGTACTTTGTTTGAATATTAAATTATATATTTTATTACTAACTAGCTGCGCCCCGCGGTGTTACCCGCGTATTTTCGGGATAAAAAGTAGCCTACATATGTGATTATCCAGAACTCATATTTAAATTAGCCATTTACAAACTATCATTATGGTTGCTATGCAAGAGTGTTAAGCATAGAAACCTGTGAAGTTTTGACAGGATATAAACAGTGATATATTTTGACATGTACGATGCAATGTATTTTTATAATCACCTAGCTTTCGCCCGTGCATCTCGATTATTGCAGTTAAAAGTAGCCCATGTGTTATTTGTGGCCACAATATTCTATAAGCTATATTATTGTAAAATTTCATCCAAATCCGTTCAGTAGTTTTTGCGTGAAAGAGCAACAAACATACATACCCACATACATACACAAACTTTTGCGTTCATAATATTAATATTATTAGTAAGGATTTTGCCTTTGCAACAAAAACCACGGGATACGCAGAGGGTATATCTTACGGTGTTACCTACTCTTAAAAAAAGCCTAGTGTACTGCTAGTGTAAAAAAAAAGTATCCAAAGTACTTTTTATATAAACTTCTTTCTGTGAGTGCAAGTTCTCTCCAAATCCGTCCGCCTTTTCAGAGTTTAGCCTTACATTTAACAGATTTTTATACAAGTATTTACATACTTGTGACTGCAGGTTTGACCGCCGCTTTCTACTTCGCCAAGTATCGTGAGTTCAAATCCCACTTTGTGTGATCCAGAAATTGTTCTGAGTCTGGGTGTTTTTTGTGTCCGTTTCATGTTCGTTAAGTTTCATTCTTATGCGGAAGATGTCTTTTAAAAAAAGATATCATTGACCACAGTTATTGATTTATTTACTGAGTTATTTATTTTTCCTTCAAAAAATAGTGTTGGTCTGACTGAAGGTATTCATTATTTCATCTGTCGGACAAAAATGGCTATATTTTTGAAACGGAATACGATACGAAAATGCCTGTAAGGCTCAAATAAGCGGCATGTTTTAGGTGTTTTGAAATAATTAAAAGTCAATTTGAAATGACTTGAATTTGAAATCATAAGGAAAAGTCAATTTCGCCAAAAACGGACTTATTTAATTTTCCCACTACGGGGACGATATACAATCTAGCCTACAGCGATCAACCAGTCTTTACTGGTATTAAGCAAACTTGCCAGCATAGAACTTATGTACCATCGTTTACCCTTCCGTTTATCTTTGAATGTCTAGTTCATAATAGTTTGTGCCAGAGACTGTTTGTTTATCTATATTGTGGGAATGGACTTTGGCTACCTTTGGTTAGCAGTGGAAGGGAATTCA
The DNA here is from genome assembly GCA_932526445.1 of Phragmatobia fuliginosa. Taxonomy (NCBI): domain Eukaryota; kingdom Metazoa; phylum Arthropoda; class Insecta; order Lepidoptera; family Erebidae; genus Phragmatobia; species Phragmatobia fuliginosa. Next base: position 21,827,060 of record OW052063.1, on the reverse strand, counting down.
GAACTGAAGTGATTTGTTTTCAAAGTGAATCACACTGACTTGTTGAAATCTGTTCTCCTTTAATAAATTGAATAAGAAAAGTTTTTCAATTTAAAGAAAAAGACGATTTGGCATTAATATAAAAATAAAATGAACCATAAAAGTAGTTTTTATTTTGTAATGAGACTTATTCACGATATATTATGACTGCCTTGTTGGTCTAGTGGTTAGCGTATGCTTGTGCTGATCAAGAGGTCTCGGATTCGATCGCCAAATGTTAATATGATCTACAAATATTTGTTTCGGAGTGTGGGTGTTTTCTATGTATAATATGTATGTATTTAGAAAAAAAAGTGTATATGAATTTATATCAGTTGTGTAGTACCTTCAGTATACTTTGCCTAATTTGGGGTTAGATGATGTTGTGTGTCAGATCAGATGTCCAAAAAAAATTATATTATTAATTTATTATTTAAAAAAAAAAAGTTTTGGTCCAGAATAACCAGCTCGTTGTCACAGAGTCTTTCCGATTGTAATTTAAGTTCCGCTTACTTACTAAACCCGTAGAATGAAAATTACTCTAATACTAATAGTTTAAGCAATTAGGTACTTAGTTTATAGGGAATTCTTGAGGTTATCGCAACAGTCTTCTTTGTAGTCTTTCGTTGCACATTTTTAGGGTTCCGTAGCCAAATGGCAAAAAAACGGAACCCTTATAGATTCGTCATGTCGGTCTGTCTGTCTGTCTGTCCGTCCGTATGTCACAGCCACTTTTTTCCGAAACCTTTTTTGAAACTTGGTAAGTAAATGTAATATGTGAACCGCATTAAGATTTTCACATAAAAATAGAAGAAAAACAATACATTTTGGGGGTCCCCATACTTGGAACTGAAACTCAAAATTTTTTTTTCATCAAACCCATGCGTGTGGGTTATCAATGGATAGGTGTTCAAAAATGATGTTGAGGTTTCTATTATCATTTTTTTCTAAACTGAATAGTATGCGCAAGAGACACTTCCAAAGTGGAAAAATGTGTGTGTGTGTCCCCTGTAACTTCTAAAATAGCAGAGTGATGCAACTAAAAAAAATATATGTTGTACATGGCCATGCAAACTACCCACGAAAATTGGTTTGAACGAGATTTAGTAAGTAGTTTTTTTTAATACGTCATAAATCGTAAACCGCAATTAAAACATCGATCAAAGTTACAACGAACTTCAAGAACTTATAAATGATGTTACTTGCTTCTACGGAACCTTTCATGGGTGAGTCCGACTCGCACTTGGCCCCTTTTTCTATTTTGCAGAGGTTTGCATAATGGTTAGATGAGTGTATGTACCTGAAATTTGAATGTCCTTATGTCGAATAGTCTATTATATATGTAATATAGTATAGTACATAGAGATGTTATACCGTAATGGGAGCTAAACATATAAGTGTAGTAAGTAATAGTTTCAGCCGTCAACATTTGGTGAGTGATCGATTGGCGTCACGTGCACCGTACTGGTAATTAGTCGCCCTTAATTAGCTACTTTATGTGGTTCAAAGTTTGGCTTTATGCCAAAGGATATATTTATAAGTCTATACTGTAAACATTAGTAGTAACTATTCAAAGGGTTACATTCTAAGTTACTTTTATTTATTGCCTCGTTGGTCTAGTGGTCATCGTATGCGACTGCTGATTAAGAGGTCCCGGATTTAAAAGTGTTATTGTGTTTTTCTGATAGTAAATTCTTATTAACAGCCATGGCTCGGAGAGCACGCTAAGCCGCCGGTTCCGGTTGTCATGAACTTTTATGGTAATCGTTATTGGGAAGTCAGTGCCCTCAAATATACTGACAGCTGGTTCAACCTTGGCATTTCTGTTCTCCCTCAGGGTTGCGGAGGTCTGATGCCAGTCGTTACGTGGAAAAACTGATATTTATGTAAAACCGGTTGAACAAGTAGCCGACCCTAAATAATCTTAGGAATAAAGAGTAGAAAGAAGAAAAATTCTTAGTCACTTTTAACTGTGTTTTTTCCTGGTGTTTTTTTCTGTCTTATTTCCGTGTATGATAGGAACCTTATCTTTTTTTGGTACTCCAAACATCTGTCAGAAACACCAAATATTAAGTTTAGGTTAATTTAAGCTTTATGGTTGGGTCGAAAAGTTGATAACGTGCTGTGTATTTGTGATCGATAAAGCCTTAAACTTCCCAATATCTATTTAAAATTGGTGGTTATACTACTGGCAGTACGTAATCGGTCCACAATTACTATTGAGGGGAGGGGTAATCTGTAAAAATACGTTAAAACACTATAAACAGTACAACACAGAAACTCTACAAATATTTGCGAATCACTCAAATATTTGGTCCGACCCAGGAATCTAACCCGAGACCTCAAGCTCAGCAGTCGCATACGCTACCACAGCGCTACCTTGGAAAACAGCCTAAAAAATAGCAAGTTTAGAAATTTATTGTGTATATAAATATTGCATTGAATGTTACTGTGACTTCTCCGTTACAAACAACAATAACAAACACATACAATAAAATTTATTTCAAGAGAAACGTTCATAACGTCTACAAGTATTATTTATTTCACACTATAAAACAAAACAAACTTTTGAAAATAAGCAACCAACACAAAATAGTTATTGAAAATAAACCCGCGGCGAGCAGATAGCCTGTCACCAACACATCCCGGTTAGATTTACTGTTGGGGTAAGGGAAATAACGCAAAAGTAAAGTTTTATACAAACGACTGGCACCATTTTAAAGTTCCTTTAGCAATCTCCTTTAAAGAAATCTGTTGCAAGGGAATCGGGTGAAAGCAGGCGTGGCCAGGCGGCGAGTTATGTCTGCAGGAGACACTCGTTCAATTGAATTTATTACAGTCTTTTATGCGGTACTTCGGAAGCTCTTGTGGACACGTCGTAAACGGTTTAAGTAAATTTGGAACTTGCCGTAACAGTTTTGCGTAAACGAAATTGACATTTAATATGAAATAGGTATATGCGTGTTGTAGTTTTTATTGGAATAACTCAGTTTGAATGTAACAAGGTCACAGTACTCACATATAGTGTTACGAAGTATACATATACATATTAATTAAACACTGCTTCGTTGGTCTAGCGATTAGCGTATGAGGCTTCCGATCGAGGTTTCAAGTTCGATTAGGGTAACTGTACAAACGGAGGGGATCTCTCACTGCCGGCCGTCGTTCGTTCCATGGCCGGCAGCGAGAACTCATTTACTGCGGTCGCAACCTTCTGGGAGGACGTCATCACGCAGAGGGCGGAGAAGGCCCGGGAGGACGACATCCAATCGGACCAGATTCGCCGCCGGTGATGCGGGCGGCGGAGGCGCGAACATCTGCGCCTCATGCCGCCTTGAGTGTGGCCGCGGGTGGACGGGACGGGTTTTCCCTTCACCCGCATTATGTGGCCAGCCGCGATGGGGTGGAGTCGGTGTGTGCCGGACGCCGCCTAAGAGAGGGTCGTCGTACAGAGACGGTGCCCGCATCAGGAGCGGGCAGGCGCTGGAGAAGTTCAGAAGGAGATCCCACCCTGGACTTCTCCTACTCTTAAACCGAGAGTGGTTTTTGGTCGGTTCAAGTCCGACACACCACCCTGCCGTAGTCCACGGTGGGACGGTCCATTTTTTTTTTATGTGTGGAAAATCATCAGATTTTCCACACATAAAAAAAAAATGTAATTTTACAAAAAAAAAACAACTATTAGACTAGAGACTCTTTTTAACACTTATCAAACACAATACATATATAGATATAAAGATATAAAACTAAGTTGTATACATAAATATACAAATAGATGCGTAATTTTCCTTTCTTTTTCTCTCTAGTGCCGCTCTTGGCAGAGCGGTCGTGGTCCCGTAGAGGTGTCAACGTTACTAGTAGATGGGGACAATACCCTTCCTACAATTTCCTTTATAGGCGTATTCTTCTCAAGCAATTTTTTTAAAATATTAACCCAATTCAAAATGATAACCAGTAAAAGAGCAATTCGTCGTTTATACGAAAAGCGAGTTTAACAATAGCTGCCCGTCAGTGGATGTCGCAAAGTAATGTACAACACACCACCGAGCAATTTACACTGAATTATTGCATGAGGCTGTCCCGCTGGTGCGTTCCTTGTGGGGCCATATATTGCCAAAAAATATTGAACATTATATAGATCTCTTTACTGCGGCCGTCGTGTCACGTACCGCGGTGGGGGTGCTTCAACAGCTTGTGCGGAAAAATTGCTATGTACGATAGTAAACATATTTTAGGTGTAAGTAATTACTAATATTTTATTTTTATAGAACTTCGCCGACATTTTCTCTTAAATAACACTAACTGAGAAAATAATTGAAAAGTTTACAAAATATATAGTTATTACTAAAGAACTTAAAGCGACACGGTGGCGCATTCTGATCAAGGTCATGGCTGTTGTCAGTTCGTGAATGCAATTTGCATTTTCAGGTTAGTTTTTCATCGTAGCCTATAATGTACATTTCTGGATGAACCCCGACGTTAAGATAAAATCCAATTATCTTGTATGTGTAAATACATTTGTAAAGATATATTAAAGCCCGTGGACAGTACAGTAACTAATTAACAGTTTGAAGTCGAAAAGAAGCAAGTATCATAAAATAAAATAAAACAAAGCTTATTAAAATCTTAGCAAAAATATACTTAAAACTACTTTTTTTCAAGGCTGAGTTTATACGGCTTAGTATTTACGATAACCCACATCCAAACTTACGTGCGCAGCCGCGAACAAAGCAAGTTTATAACAAGATGACATGACCAAAGTTAATTAAATTATATTAAACAAGGTACGGAGCGGAGCCCACCTGCTGACGGCAACCGATAAATTATAACATGTAATGGCTACAACGATCCACGATAATACCTATAAATATCATAAATAATAACGAGTGATTGTTTATGTAACTTATATAAGTGGAAATCTGTAAAATATTTGGGAGATAAACGAAATCATATTTTCGAAAGAGGTCTTCCATTTTCTGTTTAGGTTAATTGATTAGATAATCTTTGATGAAATTCGATAACATTAGGGGTTATAATTGGGCTGTAGTATACGATATTATTCAATTGAACATACAAATACTTTTATTACTGAAAATACTCAGTCAAACGTAGAGTCAGCGATCTCCATTTTGATTTAGAAAACTACGGTTGGCCTAGTGGTTTCAGTCAGCGGTCGACATGCCGCTTCCTACTGCGCCATGGTGTCGTGGGTTCAAATCCCACGTGGGATAACACTTTGTGTGATTCAAAAATTGTTGTTTTAAGTCTGGGTGTTCTTTGCATCCGTTTCATGTATGTTTGTAAAGTCCCCTGCGACACAGGAATTTATATTCCTAATGCGGAAGTTGTCTTTTTAAAAAGAAAAGAAAGATAGTTAATTTGTTTCTTTTTCTGATGTAAAAGTTTTCGTCCGCAATTAAACAATATTGAAAACAGTTTTGAAGTAGTTAAGGGAGCTTAAAACGGTAATTCAAATAAGATATAATAGCCACGGGTATATCAAACATTTGCTCAAAGTTTGACCACACCAAACTTTGACCGGGAAAACACCCTACAAATGGCTACTAAATAACTTTGTGATTTGTGCCCGACAGTAATTACAAACTCGAGTGCTTTTAAACAGTTGCTATAATAATAGTTGGTTACAATTTATGAGTTCAATAGTCATTATATTAGACGGTAAAATATCCTCTGTTGTTTGGTTTGTATTGTCGAGTTTGTTTCGTTTTTTCTTTGGTGTAGTCCTAGGCACTATCGAGTATGCTTTGTTTGCCAGCAAAAAAAAGTTTACTAAATAAAACTGTTTCGAAATTAATTTATCATCGATTCAATCACTTTTTTCATGTCGATTTACTATTTGTTTCATATATAAAATATCCTACAAACACCACGTCAGAAGGTGAAGAAAATTGTGAATCTGAAACATATGTTAGAGAGAAGGCTGTGATCGCCAGCTAAGATCTGTTTCGTCTGGCAAAAGATATAAAGAAATATGCAGAGCTGATAGCTAACTTCCATTAGTATAGAGATATCAGTCAAAAGGAGAAGAATGTATTACATATTTACGAATCAAAATTATATAAAGAAAATAAAGCAAAGGTTTATTCATATCGATAATATTTGACTCAATGGTTGATAAGCGATAAAAGAATTGCTTAGCATCAGTTTTCAGTGAGGCCTCAGACTTTGCTTGACCAGGTTCATATATTTCAAAACATAAATAAATATAAATATTTTGGACATTTTACTCACAACATCATCTAGTCCCAAGCTAAGCAGAGCTTGTGTTATGGGTACTAGACAACTGATATAAATACATAAACATACTTTTTTTTGTAAATACATACATATTATAGATAGAAAACACCCAGACTCCGAAACAAATATTTGTGAATCACACAAATAATATTTGGTCTGACCCGGGAATCGAACCCGAGACCTCTTGATTAGCAGCCGCATACGCTTACCACTAGACCAACGAGGCAGTCAAACATGGTTTTAGAACCAGAAAATTTAAAAAATACCTGAAATTATTACAGAAATTATATAAACACACATTTTCAATGAGTATAAAAGTTATTATTGGCGTACTCGAAGCGATAATCTATCATTGAGATACGATATAAAAAGTGATTTATGGCTGGCGTCCTTAGCGATTTAAAATTTTAAACAGCTCGGTGCCGTTCGTGCACTTTGTTTGTGTTGTGGAAATTTGTCGTTATTTTGTAATTTATATTCATGAAATTAAAAATCTTCTTCTAAGTCACGTTTTTCAACTATTGAACGCCCTCTCTGGTTTGATAGTGTTTCATGAATGTTAATATTAAGTTCCTCTATTTGACTTTGTTTTAATATCAAGGCTTGTCGGATAGGGGTTATGATAGTGAGATATTAGGTGAAATTGGTTGTCAGCTCAATTTTTGGGAACCAGGATCCCTTTTCCAAACTTTTCTGAACTCTTTCTGTATAATGTCAATCAAAATTCACCCTGAACATGAAGTTGATCAGTCGGTTGAGATTCAGTTTTGTTAAAAAATGAATTTGTAAGATCTTTTAGATTGTCAAGGAAAATGTCAGCATGCGGCGTTGGAATCACATTTCAAAGGTGTTTATTTCTTTCCATTGTTGAGTGATGATGTAGATTGAGAGAAGATAGCAGTAAATCTCAATCAAAATACTTCAAATTTTTAATTAAAATACTATTTACTTGGATTGAGTGCTTCTGAAAATGCTGACACTTTCCTCAACATTGTATTGTTAAATATAAACAAGTTAGCTCTCGTGAGTCTTTTTTACGAGATCACAGACATGCTTTGGTTATGTACCAGCTTCATATTTTTTTGTTATTAGCTGGCACTGAGCAAATTCCCTGCCTAAAAGAACTCCTGTTTAAAAACATTATTAACTATATTAAGTTCCTTAATCACATTTATGTTTTCATCAATATCTAATGAACCTCAACTTCACGGATAATGAAATTCGTGAGCCTACATTTTGTGCCCTAGGAATTACAACAGCAACAAAGTTCATTAACGAAAAATTAATATTTAAGAGCTAGGCAGAGAAACTGCCAGGTTGTTTACTGGAGAAATCTTTAGGGAAAAAGTTTTATTATATTTTTAAGTATATATTTTCTTTTGCCTGCATAAATGCATTGAAGTCTCTTCAATGTATTTATGTATACGATACATTCAGTTGTTGGAAGTGGTCGACCATTGTTCGAAATTTGAGCATAGTTTATTCTTTATATTTTTTTACAGTTTTTTTTAACTTTGTGCACTCCTCCCTATAAACCTCAACTGTGTCAAATTTCTAGCTCCTCCATCTGCGCAATTTTCGTAAAAAGGGGTACAATTTTTTGTTTCAAATATTAATGTACCAAATGGTAGCACCTCCATATAGAAACAGAATAATATTTCTATAGACCAAGAACATATTCTAGTGCACGCAGATTTGGATTAACTTTAACCCATGGCAGTCTACTGTACACAGGTTTATTTAGATATGTTCAATAGTTTATTTTACATCAAATAAAAGTGACGTTAAACCAAAAATCTATTTAATACTTAAATTTTATTTATTTCTGTAGATGAATGTAGGCTGTAGGGAGGTAAATACATCCCTACTTAATATTATAAATGCGAAAGTAACTCTTTCTGTCTGTCTGTTACGATTTCACGCCTAAACCACTGATCCAATTTTGATGAAATTTTGATCCAATTTTGGTAAAGGACATAGGCTACTTTTTACCGCGATAACCGACATACACGCGGGCGGAGCCGCGGGCGAAAGCTAGAACTTAAAAATGATAACAGGTTTTTAAATCATTCTTACAATGTCATCCTAAAGCTTAATTTAGTTTTTTTTAATGGACTAAATTGATTATTTATGGAGTTGAATTATATTATTTATACTATTTCACTCTCACTATACTTGTATAATGTAAACAAAGCACCAACCTAGTCGGCATCTATCCTAAGTTAGTTAGTTCCATGTGACAGCATCGTATATCTCTATTTATTTTGATTTAGAGCCCACCACAGGCTGGATACATTGAAATGTTCTCCGTCGAAGTACCACAATGTACATTATTAATTTAACACCGGCAACTCATAGTGTATGGTGTGATTTATAAATTACAGATAACAAGAAATGAGCATAGACAAGTTCTGGTATTTAATCTGTATTTACGCTTTTATTTTAAAATTCTTTAGTAATAAAAAAACAGATATCATTCTATTCTGAATTTGAAATTTCAAAATATGTGTTGAATAGTGTGACTGCATAGAATAAAAGGCCCGCGGATTGGAAGTGAGTGTAGCTATAGCCCATTTTTCCGAAACAAAACTGTTATATTTTCACACATAGACATTTTAAACTTACACACAAACACAATCACCTGTCGCTATGAACTTATACATAACAGTTACACCAAAAATTTTATAATTACACACACATGAACACATTCTATGTCATAATACTGTATGCATTTACCCATATGGATCTCTACTTTGACAAAGGGAAACATGAGCGTATGACTACTCCTAACAGTGGTACACACACACACACACATAAACACATTCTATGTAACCCTGTAGGCATTTGCCCATTTGGGTCTATACTTTGACAAATGGAAACACGTGCGTATGAAATACTCCTAACAGTGATGCTCTATGCTATACCCGTTTATAATACTATATTTTTTGTGACAATACTATTCGTCAATTTACGAACATTTAAAAAATGAGTACCTTGCATCGTTCACGTTGACTTACACCGTCCATTTTCCTGATAATATTAAATTGAAGTACCATAGAATTAATTGCTTTCTGAAGGCTTAAAGCAATTTGTAAGATATTACGATAGAGGTGTTCTATTATATTCAGCTGATTAATAGTGTATTTTAAGAACTAAAGAGCTCTTCAAATTATTGTAATAAAAATATTTCTTAGAAATAAATATACTGTCAACTAGCTTTTACTCGTGGCTCCACTTGCTTGTTTGTTAGATATCGCAGTAATCATCAGAGTTAATGAAGAGCACAAGCAATGTGGTTTCCTATTGATGAAAGAATTTTTAAAATCGTTTCAATAGATCAGGAGACGGTAATCTTTCTATTTCAAAAAAATTATGGTTAGAAAAGTAAGAGGCAATAAATTGCAAGCAAGCTGTTGTTAGAGGATACGAAAATTGAAGAATAAATAATAAGACGTGTTACTAGTGACATGACCTTAAGTATATTACAAGATGTCGTGCAGAATTTCATAAGTACATTAGGTTTTGCCCGCGGCTTCGCCCGTGTCTATGTCGGTTAACGCCGTAAAAAGTATATATTTAAATTGGTGCAGTGGTTTTTGAGCTTATCGCGAACAGACAGACAGACAATCGCCGCGCAGGACTTTATTTTATAGTATGTAGTAATACATATTTAAAGATTTTGAGGACGTAGCAACACTTACTCCTTTTATATGTTGCCATGAATAATATGGTAGGCGCTCGAACACATCCAAAATTTCAATTATTACTACATTTTAAATAGATCATGTATTTTGTATTTATATAAATGCATACCCTAAAAAGTCTACAAGTGAAGCAAGATTTTGATCGCGTCTATTTCCTTGTCTATTTTAAAAAGGTCTTCTTTCATTTAATCTCCATTGAATTTTTATTCGATCTTTTTCTAAATTGTTATTTTGATTAACTCATTTGTGTTAGTCTAAAACACAAAAACTATAAGAGAACAAAAATTAAAATACATTAGAGTTCCTATTGTTAAAAAGTTTTTAGTCGGTAATGTAAAAATCGGCTCATATTGCTAAAACATCGTGCGCCTTGATTACCATTATTCAGATCAAATCATTACAGTAATTATTACGTCTTTGTTACATTACTACGTCTTTGTTACATAAAGACCAGCAGTCACATTTTATAACGGTCTGTTTTGACATCTTCAAAGTTGCCAACTGCAAAAACCAACGAAACAAATAACTCACAAAAAACACGGCTATCTTTAATTTTCGCTGCGCGTTCCGCAACAATGATTATTACAAGAAAAGTTTTAAGGGAGCATTCCTTCCCTTCTTGAATAATTAAAATTAATTAATTGGAGGGCAGTGATTACGAAAATATTAAGTTTTGCTTTTATTCTATTTGTAGTCAAACCGTTTTGAAACAAAATCTTGAGAAGTCATATCACGTAATGAAAGAAAATTCATTTAAATTTGATTGCTTTCAGTTCATAGTAAAAAAATATCTCGAGTTTTATTTTTTCTCAGACCACCCAGCTTGAAAATTTAAGATATAATAGGCTTATTGAATATCAAGTCTAGATTATTTATGGACTTGTTTATGTGTATGTATATGCTGTTCTATATTACAAACTACCACTATTACATTTAGCCTCTGAATAGGAGGTACTAGCATCGGCATCAAGTCGTTTAAGAGGTATCAAGAGTGGTAGAGACGCGACGGCCAGTGGGACTTCGTATACCACTATCCACATATACTTCGGAAATCACATGTGTCTGATTCGCAAAGAACAAACAGTTGAGTATCGCCACTATTATGGCCAGACCATGGCATTCTATATGCTTGCGTAGTGCCTGGCGTAAATGAATCGAAGGTTTGATCTTGAGGTGGCTATCAGAATGGGAATCTTCTCGTGCAATAACAACAAGAAACGACTCTTTCAGCGAGCTATTTATATAAAGAAGATGGTGGAGCAGAACCGAAAAAATTTAGAACTGTCCCGGTCTACCAGGTCCGAAAACAAGACCGATACCGCAAACAACTCAATCGACGGAGAACACAGAACGATCTCTATCTTCCATCAGCGCAAGTCTAGGGATGACAGGTGAGGCCACCTGTCACAAAAGAGGAATATATAAGAGTCAACTTCAAGGATGTCCTTTCTAGGATACACCTGGTTCTTTGGCTGCAAGTATCTGCTTGTCTATAGTACGGGTACATCCTTAAGTATTGGTCTATAGAGCTAATAAAGTTTATAGACCTTATCTTCAAGCCAACAGGAGCATAGTTTTTAATATAAAGTGCCCGCAGAAAATCTAATTTATACCCTCCGTACCGAGACGGCTATGTTCATGGGAATACCATTTCAATTTCCCAAAACTAATAAGTAGTGCGTCTTCTAACATCCTTTTTAAAATATTTCGGATCATCTTGCGTCTCGGTTGTCGCCAACGATGTAAAATACGTGCCTCGTGGGAAATTTATTTGCGGGAGATCCTAAGCCGGTATAACTTGCGTTTTGTCCCTCAATGCGACATTACCTCGGTGATGTTCTGCCATGCTTTTATCATGAGCTCTCCAATAGTCTAGTGGCTATTTTGATTTCCCTTGCGGATTTTCAGCTTGGTTCTTAGCTCTTATTTAGAATATTTAAAAGCTAAGAACAAACATCGAATAGATAATGGATACTATATTATATTTAAAATCTAAAATTCAGAAATATTGACGTTGAATTTTATGTCAATATAACACATGGATTAATACCTTGTTGACTCGTCTTGGTTTTTTGATGCTGTCACTAAATAATAAGTGAAGAGATAAAGAGGAAAAGTCTAAAAGCTCTCATCAGAGATCACTTGGGTTTTGAATTTCAGCTTATTTTATGTTATTAGTATGGTCAGCATATTCTGAACTAATTCAATTTTAATATCATGACACTTACAAATACTTCAGTCGTAAGAATATTTTATCTGTTTAGCGATCCAAAATACTCGAAGCAGTATAAGTATCAATGTGTAGACGTACAAAATTTGCACCATCTGACCGTCAGAATTGATGCGAAGCTATCAAGAGTAGCAGGTGGCGCTCGTGTTCAATTCACACGGGAGTGTATTGCGTCCGAAAGGATTGGATTCGTTGGAAAAAAGTGATTGTGTCCGCAATATGTGGCGTGGGAAATAACGTGCAATGCTTTCCCATCGCTGACCAATTACTGCTATGGAAATGTGTGTGCTGGCAGCCGATGTTAGAACTTTGAAACTAAACAGATAAAGTTTTCCACGCGTATACGGTCTAAGTTAAACTTAAAAGTACTAAAGTACATACATTACCTATTATTAAAGGTAAATGAGACTTGGGTATGTGAGTGTAAAGTTAGAACAACTTTTATATTCTTGACTGAATTTAACTTTGGTGAAAATAGAACAGGTAGGTTAGTTAATATTTTAATGTGTGTGCTTACCTAATTTATAAAATTAAGATTCTATTTCTTTTTGTGGAAAATGGCTATCCACGATCTATCGATGGAAAATGGATACTGAAAAACGTAGACCTGCTGCTATAGCAAAATTTTATTCAATGCTAAGTGAGCTGATGAAAACAAAATATTCGCCACACTGCTGTCTACTGTCGCCAAGTGTCGTGGGTTCAAATCCTACGTGGGACAATACTTTGTGTGATCCACAAATTGTTGTTCTGAGTCTGAATGTTCTTTATGTACGTTTCATGAGTGTTTGTAAAGTCCCCGTGACACAGGAATATTTATAATATGAGAGTTGTCTTTTTTAAGAAAAAAATACCGGAGAGTATAATTTTGTTGAGAAGAGACTTATATGACGTCTCGTAAAACATTATTTATTGGTTAATAAGCAACAAAAGATTTGCTTGACCATTCGTTTTCTTAGAGACTATAGTACTACATAATAGGCATTATTATCTTGAATTTGTGGATTGCAGTGATTATGTGTGTTAATTTTAATTGAAATCGTTTTGGGTGCTACGGTGTCACAAACAACAACCAGTTCTTCTATATCTCAATCGATGACTTGATTTTATTAAATATGTAATTATAACGTAATTATAAATTAAGTACTACTACTTAAATTATAATTACGTGGAGATGGTAACTTATGCTACTACTAGCATAAGTTTGTTTGTTGACTGGCGGTTGTGAGTATGTCATGCTCGCTCAAAAGTCCTGCTGGCGGTGGCGTGTGTAGCGGGTCGTTTGGCTCCCTACAATATGGTTGAACTGGACGATGGCTGGTGCATGAGTCATGCTTGTGATACGGGCGCCGCCAGTCGGGGCTGGTCATCTCACAATTACTGCTATATTATATTATTGTTTAGCTATTTTTCGTCACTACCTATATAAATATCAGCATAACGATGCTGATATTTACACAGATAGTGTAAATAAAGAAAACAGTTGAATGTGAGGACAATGTAACGACATTGTCGTCACATTTAACTGTTCATAATAAAATGCCTAAAACAATGTAACCAAAAAAATTTAAAAACTATGTTGGAAAAGAGTGTCCATGGAGTTTCTTGTCTGTTCTTCTCCATATAATCTACGAATTGAAACATACAATTAGCTTCACAACTGACTACTGACTGACTACTTGACGTTACAAAAGTGCCGTTGTATTGGTTTATTTAAATTTGATTTTATTTAAGAAGGCCTTCTACAGGGATAAAGTATCGACTAGTTCAAAAGGTAACTTTATTACTATAAACCTAACTTGATAAAAGTATTTAAATTACAAAAATAAATTAAAAAACAGCCTCAAGTGGAGCAAACTTGCATAGAAATATAAGAATTTCTTTCCTCTATTGTGTCTAGTTTTATTTTTTTAATTAAGATATCTTTATGTCTAATTTTCTCAAACCTTAAGTACCAATCTGCATTCTCTTTTCATCATCATCAACAGCCTTTAATAGTCCACTGCTGTACATAGGCCTCTCCTTTGAAAGGAGGTTTTGGCCTACTATACCACGCTGGCCAGACGGGTTGGTAAAGGGTTTGTTTCAAGTTTTCCTTCTCTTGGCAGTGATGTTAGCTGCTTATTTTGTTCCTTTAGTCGCCTCTTACGACACCCATGAAATGAATAGGGGTGGTGACACTTTGTATTCTTAATCCGTCACCATACGGACTTTTTGTATTCTCTTTTAGAAAACCAGAATAGGCTACAGCTACGTATGTTTTATTGTTAGCGGTTTCTATAAAAATCGATATAGGCCAACATTCGGTTAGTTGGGTTGTATGCAAAATGGAAGCGAGTTTTTTTTATGTGTAAATGTCAACCTAGATTTAATAAAACGCGGTGCAGTTGAAGTGTAGTCTTAGAGAGTTATCCTCTAAGAGAAGTGATGCTTAAAGATACTGTTCATTTACCTAATTGAATTGCTAATACAAAGAGGACTATCTTCAACATACAGGGAGGCAAAAGATAGATAATTTCGCTCCAATTAGTATTTATATATATACAACAGCCCTACATGGTTTCGGCCTCACTCGCTCACGGCTCACCTCGCCTGGTCGGAAAATTCCAACCTGTTGGAGGAATATTACTTCCGTTCCATCACAATCCTAATGGTCAAAAATTGTGACCTTACAAGGATATTCTGACTCAGAATGGTGTAAATATATATTTTTTTAATTTTAAGCCCACCAAAGTTACTCTACTCTACTCTAAAGCATGAGTAGAATCCAGGAGTAGGGGTCTCCATCCTCACTTTGTGAGGGTAGGCAATGCAGCATGGTGACCCATAGTATGGCGTCCTGGTCAAATGTTTCTACATAATCCTCCCGGCCTCCGGAGATCGGGAGAACGATGTAGAATGATTGGGCCTCCAGTCTCACACTCACCAACGAAATACGAGAGCAAGAATGCTGGCATTATTGAGATGGTCTTCTGTGTGAGGGTAGTACTGCCCCGGTCGAACCGGCCCCTTCGTGCTGAAATCAGCATGGCACTACTACCTTATATTAGTAAAATAATTTTGAGGTACTTTAATTTTAAGCATATAAAACACAGTAGGTATAGAAGCATCTAACGTTGTTTGCATTTACAATGAGAGTGGTGACGACTAGTCCTGGTTTCTTCTCATGGTTTCTGACTAGAAAGCTAGAGATTTGAGCGTTTCAATTATTCATACATTTATTATTTAACTTTATAATTAAGTACATTATTAATTTAAAAAAGTCTCGGGTTCAAATCCCGGGTTGGCCCAAAAAGTGATTTTGGGTTTTTCTTAGGAATCTCTAATAGCAGCCCGAAGTTTTGGAAGTTTGGCGATGATTCATGCCCGTGCCTCGGAGAGTACGTAAAGCCGTCGGTCCCAGTTGTCATGAACATCTATGGCAATCGTTATTTAGAAATCAGTGCCCTCAAATTTACTGACAACTAGTTCAACCTTCGAATTTCAGTTCTCCCTTAGGGTGCGGAGGTCCGATGCCAGTCGCTCCGTGGAAAAGTTGATATTCAGTTAAAACTGGTTGAACTAGTAGCCGACCCCAAATAATATTGGAAATATGGCTAGAAAGAAGATTAATTTAATCACTGAATCGCCCGATCCTGTACCTGGATATTGTCCTATTAAGTAAATGCGACTACAATTTAGTCGACAATACTTACACGACTAGATCCGTACATTTTTGTTAAACTCTTGAAAATTCTTTTTTATATCATTTCATGATAAACACCGCCTTTTATTTTTGAGTTTATTTGATCTAAGGGAAGGTTATGTATGTATTATTGAATACACCTGAAGACTGATTATGATTATATAGACTCTTACTAAATTGAGATGATTACTTCTGTAGAGTTTTGCTTCTGTACTTCACGTACCTAAAGTCACGCCTAATGAAAGCTTCATTAAGAGTGACTTTGTGACAGTGACCCAAAAATTTAGAAGTTTGGTAATCAGGTGGGATCCTTAACACAAGTTTATGAAGAAAATTCAAAATGTTCATGCAAAATAAAACACATATTTTCTTATTTAAATTTATTTTAGGACTAGATAAATCTTTTTGGAATGTAATATACATTAGTTTATAACAGTTGTTTTATATGAAAAATAAATAAATCCTATTAATTATTTTATTTTCGACATTTTAAATTTATTTATAAAAAAATATGTAACACGATTTAAAATATGTTACTTTATATAAATCTATATCAAACTATACTATTACAATTTATTTTTTAAACGTGTTACATCGTTCCTTTTACTTTTATGTTTTGTTAGTGTGTTTCCCTCAAAAAGGACGCTAACATGTAACCAGGAAGCAGGGGAAGGCGCTTTATTTGATTTGACCAATTAACGCTCGAGATGATAGAAGTAGCCTTCAGAGAAAAGGTGGTGCCAGATGTCACATATAACATGCGTCTATTGCATTACATACAGAGTGTCACCACCTTTTCATACCGAGGGTGTCGTAAGAACCAGATAAGAAAACAAACTACATGGAGCAATAAAACTGCAAAGAGATGGAAAACTTGTCACAAACCTTATACACATCCGTCTGGCATAGTATAAAACGCCAGATCAGTTTGGTATATTATTTGTAGGCCAAACCTTCCTTTCGAAGGAGAGCATATATCGAGCAGTTTTATTAAAGGCTTATAAGGCTACGTCACCACTTTGTTTTAAACTTACATCCAGAGCAATTGATGCATCAATAAAAAAACAATAACTACTACGTGTAATTAAACTACGTTCTAAAGTCCATACATGTTTTTACTTACGTATATGCAAAATTAAAGTATCATTTATATGTTCGTTGTCATTTATAAATAAGATTTCAATAAATAAACTATCGTAATAATATTTATGTACATTACACACTAATATAATACTAATTCTATACATATAAAAATATCTGTATAATTATATTCTTTTGTGTATAAAATCTTTAAGATTACTTTTTGTCAATGGACTATATAAGTACGAATCTTAAGATCTAAATAATAAAAATATTTTTAAACAATTTTGGCTTTTGTAATGAAACATCCTGTATTCTTTTGTAAAAAAAAAACACGTAAACCTAATTTACTATAAATTAACACTTGCATGAATTTTTCGAGTGAATGTCTATTAAATAATCCAGTCATGAAGAACCAATCTATCACTGACAGTCATTCAGTCGTGAACTCTGCCAATGAAACAGAAAGGTAGAAATACATAGGACACTGTTAAGGGGTTAAGTCATGAAATAATCTGGCTGGTTAGATACTATACATATAAGCATGACATCTAGTTTGCAAAACCTGATACAAGAATATAAAAATAAAAAAAAGCTTGATTGATTATAACATTTTTCGTTCAACGAATGTTTTCGACATTATTGTTTTGTCAGATTAGCGAAGTTCAACTTCAGCAAAAAAGTTTGCAAACCTTTTATTATGAACCTTTCACATAATAAACAAAGGACCAATGACCTTTGTAGTACAAATTTTTCATGTATTTATTGGATTTATTTATTATCACGTTGCTCGTAGTAAGCGTAGTAAGCTTATGAGTACTGATGTGAAAATAACTGTTTTACTGCACGGTATTTGACATCCTGAAAAATAAAATAATAATAAATATGTTGGACATATGACACACAACATCATCTGGTCCCAAACTGAGCAGAGCTTTAGGTACTAGCCGACAGGTATAAATACATATAAACTTTTTTTGTAAATACATTATTAAACATAGAAAAACAATAGTTTTAAAAAACTAAACAAACACGCTTCTGAACTAAAAAGTAGAAAATAATTTTAATGTAACAAAGCTTGGGGCGTTTGTTTAGTTTTTTAAAACTATAATTATTTTCTCTAGATTTAAAAAGACTAATTTGTTCAAACATTTTTTTAGTTCTTTTTTCAAATTAGTGTATTTTGTAATTTGTCATCGGTCCTTGATAAATCTACAAAGTGGGTCAAAATCGCACCCAAAGGAGTAATTTTACAAACATACGGGTGATGAGATTAAACTAATATAAAGCGTATAAAAATTAGCACGTTTTTATAAAATAAATCTTACTTATTGCCTCAGTGGCACAGTAGTAGCGTTGCGGCTACTGTGTATGAGGTCTCGGGTTCGGAAATGTTTGTGTGATCCGCAAATATTGGTATCGGAGTTTGGGTCTTTTATATGTATAATATGTACGTATTTACAAAAAAAGTATGTTTATGTATATATATGAGTTGTCTAGTACCCATAATACAAGCTCTGCTTACTCTGGGACTAGATGGCGTTGTAAGATATTCTAAAATATTTGATTACAATATGTTATGTTATGTTTTCTATTTTTCTTAATAATTCCTTGTGATAAATAAATGCTTACCTGCATCGGGATCACCCTTCACTGAAGAATACGTTGAAGTTGTTGGTGGATCTGTTGGATACATAAAATTTTAGATTAACAAGTACATGTATAACCACATTATAAACAGAAATACTACTCTTCATATTTTTTTCATGAAGTAAATAATAAAAAGCGGCCAAGTGCGAGTCGGACTCGCCCGTGAAGGGTTCCGTAGCAGCAAATAACATCATCTAAAAGTACTTGTAGTTCGTTGTAACTTTGATTGATGTTTTATTAATAGTGTATTGATTAAATGAAAGGTAAATTGCGGTTTGCGATTTATGACGTAATAAACAAAAACTGCATATTAGATCTCGTTCAAACCAATTCGGTGGAAGTTTTTGCATAGTAATGTACATCACTTTCTTATTTTAGAGGTTACAGGGAGGGGGACCCACATTTTACCACTTTGGAAGTGCCTCTCGCGCAAACTATTCAGTTTAGAAAAATAGGATATTAAAAATCTCAATATCATTTTTGAAGACCTATCCAAACGTATGGGTTTAATGAAAAAAAAAATATTTCTGAGTTTTATTACAATTATGGGAATTTTTATGTGAAAATATTAATGCGTTTCACAGAATACATCTACTTATCATGTTTCAACAGTATAGTTCTTTTAGTTTCGGAAAAATGTGGCTGTTGCATACAGCCGGACAGACAGACAGACATGACGAATCTATAAGGGTTCCGTTTTTTGCCATTTGGCTACGGAACCCTAAAAACTGATATATCAACTGGAGATGTGTTAGACATTATGACATGTATTACATATTAATTATTTTGTTCCAGTTTACTTACCTCTATAGAATAAATCTCTTTTTCTGCTGTAGTAGTTGGCGAGTGGGACTTGCATATCGCACAAAATCTCGACGGTAGGAGGCAATGCGTCGATCCTCATGACCGAAGTCGTTAGAGCTGTGTAGCGACCGTCGATGACTTTGATCGACGACTTTGCGTTTACTTGTCTGCAAAGAAGAAATTTCACGATTGTTTTATTCTAAATGTGAAGTTGTATGTTTCTAATAAACTTAGCTATTAACTAAAATTGCAATAAGAAGTAACAACTACAATGTACCAATGTTATTATACCTGATAATGATTGTGTTTTCATTGCATTCTACATATAGGAAATTGGATGTTTAAATTTAATATGATCCTTTATCATCCTATACGACAAAAAATTAATAAGTATTTTTAATGTAAGTAACGTATTATACCTTGCATTTAGGGAAAATCTGTATATTTGATATTACTAATAGATAGTACTTTCTTTTTTTTGTAGTTACTTTGGGTTCCGTCCGGCTCTCACTAATTTGATTAGAAAAAGCAAAGACAAAATTACATAATACTGATTTTTCCGTTTGAATGGTAATTCAAGAACGGACGAACGAATGGACGGACGGACGGACATTACGAATCTATAAGGGTTCCGAGTCATGAACTACGGAACCCTAAAAAGTATACATCATTAGGACATGTTGCTACTGAAACTCAAGATTGCAAACTACGTATATTGTCGAGCGAATATGTCTGAAATCGTAGGATTACAGAATCGAGGTACGACAAACTAAATCCACTCGGTCGGGTATGTGATCAGAGCGATGTCGAGGTTGTTACCCAACTTTCGCGGAACATCCAAATTATTCAGTCTAAAACTCTAAGATAAGGAAACACACGGTGAGGAATTCTCGACGGCGTACGAGTTAACTTTACTTAGAAATTGTTTATGAAGTATATCTACGAGTACTAATAAAGTGTATAAATTTTGTAGGTCGTTTTTAGAAGTGAAGTTCATTTGCGACACTAATTTTGTTTGTTTTGTTTTATTTCTAGATTTTTTAGTACTTCATCAAGAGCCTTTAACAGTCCACTGTTGGACATAGGCCTCTCCTTTGAAACGAGGTTTTGGCCTACTATACCACGCTGGCCTGACGGGTTGGCAAAGGGTTTATTTCAAGTTTTCCTTCTTTTAGCAGTGATGTTAGCTGCTTATTTTCTTCTTTTAGTCGCCTCTTACGACACCCATGGAATGAATAGGGGTGGTGACACTTTGTATTCTCAATCCGTCACCACACAGACTTCAGTACCTAAGTTATTGTTTTTCTTTTCTTTATAGGTCGTGGACGGACCCTACCCTAAAAATTGGTCCTGAGTAAGTAACTCATAAATAGTATCTTTATAACACCAGTGAGAATGTGTTACGAAGTTCTCTACATGAGAAAGTCGTGTAAACGTCGGTCTATCGGTTTCAGAGCGTCAGAGACAAAAAAAATAAACATTGCTTTTTTCATGTAAACACTTTCATAAGCATATATTTAGAAACTGTTCATATAGTATTAATTATATGAACAGTCAATTTTACTTATTGACTGCCTTGTTGGTCTAGTGGTTAGCGTATGCGGCTGCTGATCAAGAGGTCTCGGGTTCGATTCCCGGGTCAGACCAAATATTTGTGTGATCCACAAATATTTGTTTCGGAGTCTGGGTGTTTTTCTATGTATAATATGTATGTATTTACATATTATATCAGTTGTTTAGTACCCATTTTTTTTTTTTTTTTTTTTTTTTTTTTTTTTTTTTTTTTTTTTTTTTTTTTTACGTGTGGAAATCCCCGCGGACCGTCACCCCGTCGGGGGTTACGGCGGGGTGGTGTGTCGGACTCGAACCGACTAAATCCACACGGTGTGACCCTCTCTGCGCCTTTGTATTGGAAGGAGTCCAGGGAGGGGATTTCCTTCTGGACTCCAACCGGCGCCTGCCCGCACTGTTGCGGGCACCACCTATTATGTGTACTCTCTAATTGGGCAACGTCCGGTCACACGCGGACGCCGCCCCCTCGCGGTTGGCCACTACTGCGGACGGACGGGAAACCCGTCCCGCCCATCCGCGGCCACTCTCAGGGCGGCATGAGACGCAGGTATGCGCGCCTCCGCCGCCCGGGGCGCCGGCGGCGGATCGGGTCCGATTGGATGGAATCCTCCCGGGCCTTCTCCGCCACCTCCTTCTGCAAGATTACATCCTCGCAGAAGGTTGCGACCGCGGTAAAACAACTGTCGCTGCCGGCCATCGATCTTATGACGGCCGGCAGCGAGAGATCCCCTCCGGTGACTGCAGTGAGGACCCGGTGCTGCGCCGCCCAAGCGGGGCAGACTGCCAGCGTGTGCTGGGCCGTGTCCTCACTGCAGTCGCAGTGGTGGCAGGCGGGACTCGGTTCCCTCCTAGCGACCGAGTGCAGGTACTTTCCGAAGCAACCGTGCCCGGAAAGTACCTGCGTCAGCCGGAAGGAAAGGGTCCCGTGCTGCCGCCCTGCCCACTCCGCGATGACCGGCTGAAGAGCCTCCACGGCGGCGAAGCCAGCGCGTGGGGTCTCCAGCCGGAGCGACCATCTCAGCATGGTGGCTCGGCGAGCGGCTTCGCGCCACTCGCGCACGTCCTCGGGCGGAGGGCGGAATCCGCTCTCCGCCCGGAAGCCAGCCACTCGCCGATAAACTTCGGCGAGCACTTCCGCCTCCAAATCCCACGGGGGTGTTCCGGCCAAGGCACACGCCGCCTCTGTGGACACCGTGCGGTATCCACGTATGGCTCTGACCGCCAGTATCCGCTGGGGGCGCCAGAGGCGCGCCCTGTTCTGGGCGGACAGAGCCGCCGCCCACACCGGTGCACCGTAAAGTGCCATCGACCGGACAACCCCCGTGTACAGCTGCCTAGTGGGGACACTGGCCCCGCCCAAATTGGGCAGAAGTCGCCCTAGGGCGGAGGCAGTGCCCACCAACTTAGGGCCAAGCTGTCGGAAGTGCTCGTCGAAGAGCCACCTACCGTCGAGGACCAGACCCAGGTACCTCATCTGGGCCCGGACCGGTACGAGGACCGAGTTGACCTCGATCGAGGCGCCGGCGGGCGGACCGCGACGGGGCCCATGAAATAATAGGGCCTCCGTCTTGTCCAGGGCCACCCGCAGACCCAGCGCCTCGATGCGCCCGACCACCCGGGAGACTCCCGTGGTGGCCAGGCGCGCCGCCTCCTCAAAGTTTGCCCCCCGGGCCGTGACCAGGGTGTCGTCTGCGTAACAGATCACACCCAGCCCGGGGGGGAGACGCCCTCGTAGGGCCCAGTCGTATCCCATGTTCCACAGGAGTGGTCCTAGGACAGACCCCTGCGGAACACCGCACGACATGGCCCTGCGTCTCAAGGCGCCACCTCGGTCCTCGTGCTCGACGGTACGCTCCTCTAAGTAGTCGGCCACCAGCCGCCTCAGGTACCCTGGCACTCCGTGGTACTGGAGTGCGGCCCTGATGCAGCCGAATGGCAGACTATTGAAGGCGTTGGCGATGTCCAATGACACCGCCAACAGCACTCCACCGCCTCTCACCGCCTCTTCGGTCACGGCCCTCAGGCGCAGAATCGCGTCGACCGTCGAACGCCCTTCTCGGAAACCGAATTGGGCGTCCGACAGGTCGGGCCCCACCTCGCTGAGGTGCCGGACGATGCGGGCAGAGAGAACCCTCTCAAACAACTTGCCCGCCTCGTCCAGCAACACGATGGGCCTGTAGGCCGCGACCGAATCGGCAGGCCGTCCATGCTTCTGGATCAATACCAGCTTCCCGCACTTCCAACGCTCAGGGAAGCGTCCGGACGCCAGGCTAGCGTCCAACACTCCCCTGAGGTGGTCCGACATGTAGTCGAGGGCACGGGCCATCACTCGGGCTGGAACCCCGTCCGGCCCGGGGGCGGTGTTCTTGGACCGAATCCGTAGAACAGCCGCCCCTACCTCCGATTCCCTGACAGGCGGAACATCACCCACGCTGTCCCGACGACGACCGCGACGGGCCATCGACGGGGGTGTGTGCTCCGCCTGCTGTGGGAATAGGCCCTCGACCACTTCCTGCAGGAAGCTGGGCTGGAGAGTCTCCGTAAGGGGGGGGGCCTGTGTGCGGAGCTTTTGTCGCACCGCACGGTAAGGCCGACCCCAGGGGTCACGCTCGAGACTCTCCAGCATCTCCACTCTAGACGCGTCCTTGGCGCGGTAGATGGCCAGCCTCAGAGTTTCCCGAGCTGCTCGTTACTCCTCGTGAAGCCGGTCCACCTCCTCACCGTCCCCGCGGTGGCGTCGCCGACTTCGGGTGTGGGACCTCCGGGCACGTACACAAGCCGCACGGAGGTCCGCCAGCTCCTGGGACCACCAGTAGACCTCCTTCCGAGGAGGCCGACGGCCACGAACGCGGGGCATGGCCGCATCGCAGATGAGCGTTAACGCATCGGCGAAGCGACCAGCCCCCACGTCGACCTCCTCGGTCGGGGCCTGCGGAGACAGCCAAGAGCAAACAATGGCCGCCTCCTCTAGTAGGTCCCTGTCCAGCTTGGCGACAGCCCACCGCGGAAAACGGGAGGGACGCCGCGCCGCGTGACCCCTACTGGCGTCCTGGGACCGGGAGAGCTCGAATCGGATATAAAGGTGATCCGAGAGCGTCTCAACCTCATCCAGGACACTCCAGTTCCTTACTCGTGCGGCGACTGCAGGGGTAGCGAACGAAAGGTCCACTATCGACCCCCCCTGCTGTCGCACGCACGTGTTGGTGGCGCCCCTGTTCAGCAAACAGAGGCCCACCGATGCCGCCCATTCTTCCACGGCTTCGCCCCTGGCGTCCGTCGCCGGGGAACCCCACGCAATGGACTTTGCATTGAAGTCCCCCAGCACGAGGACGTGCCCAGACCCCAATCGCCGTATCGAGGTCTCCAAGTTGTTGAGGAAGACCTCGAAGTCGCTCAGACTCCGGTTGGGGGAGAAATATACACCATAAATGGTGATTCCCCCCCATTCGACGGCAACATATCCGGTACCCTTGTCTTTTAGCGACAAGGGCGGGGAATGAGCCGCCGTGGAGCTGACGACTGCCACGGAGCCGTCCCAGTCACCCATCCAGTTTGGACGGGGAGGGACTAAATAGGGCTCCGCGACTACGGCAACACCTATAGACCACTGCGCCATGGTTTGCAGGAAAAGATCCTGCGCCGCGGCACAGTGGTTGAGGTTCGTCTGGACCAGGAGGTTGGAGACTTGATCCATTACTGGATCGTCTCTACAACCCCCTCCATGGGCGACGACGTCGTCGCCTGATTGACGTCGGAGGCAGCCTGGGTCGCCGGGCTAGCCTCCGGCGTCTGCCGAGAAGCGCGGGGAGGCTTGCAGCCCCCCTGCCCCATCTGGTGATTGGCGGGCTTTTTAGCCGCCGCACACATCGGGCAGTGAGGGGCGGCAGAGCATTCTGCCGCCTTGTGCCCGGTTCGACCGCAGCGGAAACAAAGTTCGCTGCAGTCGAAACAGCTCTCGCACTTGGTGCGAGTGTGTCCCGCGACTAGGCACTTATAGCACCTCATCGGCCTCGCAGCCAGAACCGTGATTCTGGCATTGACAAAGCCGATGAGCATGCTCCCGGCGTCAGCCAACAATTTGGCCGACGCCACGGGACAGCTCACCCACACCGAGCCGAGGCCTCCCGGGCCCGGCCGGACGGTGCCGACTCGGATGGTGCCCGCGGCGCAGCCAGTCTTCTCCATGACTGCATCGCGGACATCCTCCGACGTGATAGAGTCGTCCAGACCCGATATGCGCAGTTCTGCGCATTTGGTGGGCCTGGCGACCTTGACACCGTCCTGAGCGGCAAACACCTCCCGCAGCCTCTCGGCGAAAGTGTCGGCCGTCTTGGCGCCCTCAGCCCCCGGGAACTCGAATACTCGAGCTCCCGTCTGGGCGCGGCGCAGCCTCATCCCCGCGGCCCCGAACTCAGCGGCGAGCCCAGGACGGGCCCCTTTGAACAGGGCCGCGTAGGTGAGCCCGCCACTGGCCGCCTCCGGCGACACGGTCACCACTACAGCCGCGGTCTTGGGCGGCTGCAGCTTCCGCGGCCTCTTTTTAGAGGCCGCTGCCGCCACCGGCGGCGACTGCGGGGCTTGGGCTGCGCCTTGGGCGGCCTTCCTCGCCCGCTTTCGCTGCCGCAGCCCCCGCCTCTTCGAGGCCCCCACAACCTGCCAATCCTCGTTAGAGGTGGCTGGTCCCGAGGAACCCATCGGAGGCGCCGGAGCGGGAAGCGGGGGGAAGTCCGCTCCACTTGAGGGCGCCGTTTGAGGCCCCTTCTTGGCCGGCGCTGTGGCCGGTTTCGCGGCCCCCTTCTTCTGCCCCTTTTGATTTTGGGGGGGGGGGCCGGGGCCGACGTCGCCGCCGCGTAGGTCACGCGCGTTCCTACCAGAGGAATCGCGGACGGAGCGGCAGCTTGGGGGCGCTGCGACGCGAGCGGGGGGCGGACAACCGGCGCGGGGGGAAGCCTCGCCTCCAGGCCGGCCAGTCGCCCGTCCAGCATCCGCGTCATAGCGTCGAGCGCCTGACGCAGCATGGCGTCAGGGAACTCACCGCTAGCACCAGGCGGGGCCGGGGCCTCTAGCCGAGACGACGCGGGCGGGGCCGGGACCTCTACCCGAGACGGTCCGGGCGGAGCTGGGACCTCTGCCCCAGATGGCCTGGGCGGGGCCGGTACCTCTGTCCTAGACGGCCCGGGCGTGGCTGGGACTTTTACCCGAGACGGCCTGGGCGGGGGCGGGGCCTCCGGCTGAGATGGCCCGTGAGGGGCCGGGGCTTCCGGCCGAGACGACCCAGGCGAGTTGTTTAGTACCCATAACACAAGCTTAAGCTTACTTTGGGACTAGATGATGTTGTGTGTAAGATGTCCAAAATATTTAAAAAATATATTTTAAATATTTATATAGATTAATATGTACGTGTATATATGTATGTCATCAACAACCCATCAGGGCTCAGGTCTCCTCTCAAGAGAGGGTTAAGGCCATACGTCCCCACGCTGGCCGAGTGCGGGTTGGGGACTGGCAAGACACGTTGTGGCTACGTAATCTTGCTGTTGGATGATTTTAAACAGCCCGAAGGCTTCCAACTTAGCTTCTCGACTGCTATCTTATGATAACCACCGGGACCGACTGCTTAACGTGACCTCCGAATCACGGAAACGCTCATTATATTAAATGCCACAAACGGTCACCCATCTAGGTCCGACCGCGCCGTCGTTGCTTACCCTTGGTGATTGTTTCCAATCACTTAAGCCGAGACTCGGCTATGAGAGCTTTCATATATATATAAAGTAAATATTTATTTATGTGACTAATGTGAATTAATGGACTATGCTTGAACAGAAACTCGATTGTAATAGTCCTTTCCTTCTAATAGAATACATTTTAAGAAATGCCTGTAATGTCATATCCTGCTGTTTTTTGTTCTGTATAACTCTCGCATTGGAATTAAATCTTGTGTCCCGGGGGACACAACAAACATGAAACGGATACAAAGAACACCCAGACTCAGAATAACAATTTGTGAATCACACAAAGTTTTGTCTCATGTTGGGTTTGAACCCACAATACTCAGTGCAGTAGGTGTGACGCTTAATCCGTGCAGTCTGATGTTTTAATTATTCAAAAAAACGTATAAACCAATAAAAAAATAAAATTTAAAAATATTGATGAGTTTGACGTTTTATACTAATGTTATCTTAAAACTGATAAATCAAGTATTAAATTGAATGAATTAAAAACTAGGTAGGTATATGTTATCTAAATTAGTTTTATTTTATATGAGTTATTTGTCCCTTTGATATTTTTCATCATCATCATCACTGCCTTGTTGGTCTAGTGGTTAGCGTATGCGGCTGCTGATCAAGAGGTCTCGGGTTCGATTCCCGTGTCGGACTAAATATTTGTGTGGACCAACAATATTTGTTTCTGAGTCTGAGTGTTTTCTATGTATAATATGTATGTATTTACAAAAAAAAGTATGTTAATGTATTTATATCAGTTGTTTAGTACCCATATTACAAGCTCTACTTAGTTTGGGACTATATGACGTTGTGTGTAATTTTCCGAAATATTTATTTATTTATTTATCATATTTTTACCTCGAGTAAAATAATAGTTCTGAATATACTCTACACATCAATTTTGTTTCGTGATCTACTACACAAAATAGACCAAAATGTCAATAAATTAAACTTTACATTTAAAACACGAGCAGTTTTTTTTATATTTAAGCCTACCAAAGTGTCTCTATTCTGCCTGATGGAAAGCATAAGTAGAATCCAGAAGTATGGGTCATTCTCATGATGTACAATGATTGGGCGTAAATAGGACAGAAATACGACAGCAAGAATGCTGTCATTATTAGGATGGTCTTCTGTGTGAGGGTAGTACTGCCCCGATTGTGCCGGTCCATTCGTGCTGAAATCAGATTAGCTCTAGTACCTACCGATTGGATTGAAGATACAAATATATACGATCAATCAATAGAATATAAATGTGCTTTATTCTAAAACTGATTACCTAATCAAAGAGATAAGCGCAGACGCTCCTATTATCGACCCCTATGTTATGAGATTAAGGTACATCCAAGTAATCGTAGTCGGTATTATTCACGATCCATTCGAATGTCCGGGAGTTTCCGTTGTACGCTATTCTGACCAATTGATTGAATCTAACATATTAAAAAGTATTTTGATTGAAAGAGACGTTGAAATTTTCAATAAACCTAGAATATTCTGAATTTACATCTTTTGTCGCTTGCAGTGTATGTTTTGCTTATAATTATTTCAACTACTCAACGGATTTGAATGTTTTCAGCAATAGATGGAGTTATGCTAGGGTAATATGTATAAAGCAGGCACCACACTTCGCTATGCGCTATTCGTTATGCGGGTTATTCGCGCGCATACGGCGAAGTGTGGAGAGTACGTATATTCGTTTCGTTCACCATGGAAATGACAATGACACATCTCTACAACACACATATTTGCCTTAATTGATGCTTATTTGGCATACCAGTTCGAAGTGTGGCATGTTTGTTGTTTGCGCGCATAACTAATATATGGGCGAATACGGCGTAGACACATAACGAATAGCGCATAACGAAGTGTGGTGCCTGCATTAGGATTTGTCATATATGCATAATCATGCCGTGAATCTTAGAATATTTACGTTCGGACCGGTCTGCTAGTATTACATATTTTCAGAACCTTATAATATCATATTATTATACCCTGTAAAAACCAGTGTACACAGAAAACTGCACATGATATGATTATTAATTGAGACATAATTTTACAGTTTATATATAAAGTAAATATGTATGTATATCAGTTGTGTAGTATCCATAGTAAAAGCTGTGCCTAGTTTGGGACTAGATCACGTTGTGTGTCAGATGTCCGAAATTAAAATAAGAGGAAAGTTGTAAATAACGCCCAGTTTCTCCATGCTCTGGTTAATCTTTCATTTGAAACTTGGGTATACTTATTTCAATATAAATCAGATTCATTTAAAGTTTGTAGTAGTATATACACATCTCTTTACTAAACTAAATATATTACTCTACAACTCTGGCTAACATCGTCAACCCTATAAACTTGTCAGCGTGTAAGCAGCAATAGAGGTTCAATTTACCATAACATCGTAACTCAAGTGTTGTGTGACATCTAACAGCCGACGTACGTACACTTCGGTACACATGCCTTTGAGTTTTGATCTCCTGCATCGATTAAGTTCCTTTACGTGCATATATGTACTATGTTTTTATGTGTATAGCTTTATGATGATGTGAAGAAAGTAATATACTAATAACATAATATGTATCTTACACACAGTATTATACCTATAAACTAGAAAGACTGTTTTACAGTAGTAAATTCATAAAGATGTTACGTTAAAGATAGTAAAGGTTAATTAAATGAATAATTAAATATTTAGGACGAATGAATGAATGAAACTAAGCAGAGCTTGTATTATGGGTACTAGATAACTGATATAAATACATAAACATACTTTTTTGTCGTAAATACATTGATATTATTCATAGAAAACACCCAAACTCCTAAACAAATATTTGCGGATCACATAAACATTTGGTCCGACCCGGGACGAACCTTTTCTCAAGCACAGCAGTCGCATACGCTACCACTGTCCCACCGAGGCAGTTCAATTTCAACACGAGCGGGTCTGGCTCAACGGCGGCGGTACTACCCTCTCACAGAAGACCAGCCTAAAATGACAGCATTCGTGTATAGATAGTAAGTGTGAGACCAAAGGCCCAATAATGCTGGACTATCTCAATAGTACGTGTGGTGACGGATTAAGAATACAGAGTGTCACCACTCCTATTCATCCCGCGGGTGTCGTAAAAGGCGACTAAAGGATAAACTACGCAAGACAATAGGAGTGTGTACTACTTCTCTTAGATTCTACTCATGCCTTCCATCAGGCAGAGTTGAGTCACTTTGCCAGGCTCTACTAACTGTGGCGACTTCCACGTACAGCGCAAGCTAAATACATACAACAGCGCCATCAACCGAAGGAACACTAAACCACGAAAGAAACACGGATTGAACTATACGGAGTAACTACTAATCCTGAATTGCGATAGAGAAATTATCATCCCAACATCAACTGTTGGGCAGTAGCCCGCCAGGCATGATCACCTCCCCTTTGTGATGGAGCAACACTATTGCCACATAACTACTCTACATAAATAAGCCACTCATACATAATCATTATTATCGACCCTTCGCAGTCGCCTGCTGTACATAAGCCTCTCCCATTGCACTTTGATTAATACACAATATATACTTTTAATTTAACCATTACCTGTTTCCAGCGAGTATGACCAGGTCAGGTTTTGGATAGACGCCTTCCACGGAACAGATGATATTGAGATATTTTTCGTCCAATCGATCTTGTATCATGTCGAACTTGGTTTCAGGTACTGCAATAAATTTATATCAATCAATACTCCATAGTCCTACAGCACAAATATCATCATTTAAAAATTCGATGGCATTCTCTATTAAAAAATTCAAGGGTTTCATTTCATTTATTTAAAGAAAATGTTCATTTGACAGATACTCCAATTTTAATTATCTGTATAGATTACTATGAAGTAATCTATACAAATAAATAAATTAGGAATTATAAAATTTATCTTTTATTATTCCTAAAATGATTCAGGAATAATAAAAGATAAATTCGCACCCAAAATATAGGAATATGGGGTTTCGGAGGTTTTGTGTTTGTTATTGTATTCCTTTTTAGGGTTCCGTAGCCAAATGGCAAAAAACGGAACCCTTATAGATTCTGCATGTCCGTCTGTCTGTCTGTCCGTCCACATGTAACAGCCACTTTTTTCCGTGACTTTATGAGCTATATTGTTGAAACTTAGTCAGTAGATGTATTCTGTGAATTGCATTAATATTTTTACAAAAAAATAGAAAAAAGCACTCTAAATTTTGGGGGTCCCCATACTTAGAACTGAAACTCAAAAAAAAAACTACTTCAAACTTAACTTAACTTCTAAAATAAGAGAATGATACAAATAAAAAAATATGATGTACATTACCATGCAAACTACCAGCGAAAATTGATTTGAACGAGATCTATTAAGTAGTTTTTTTTTAAGAAGTCATAAATCGTAAACCGCAATTTCCCCTTCATTCAATCAATACACTATTATTAAAACATCGATCAAAGTTACAACGAACTACAAGAACTTTTATATGATATTACTTGCTGCTACGGAACCCTTCATGGGCGAGTCCGACTAGCACTTGGCCGCTTTTTTTAAATAATATAAAAAAAAACAATTTAAATAACATAGTGAGGGCTAATTATAAGTTTCTACCAAAATCTAAATAGCCACATATTTTTTGTATAACACCTACCAAAATGGCTGTACTTTGCCTGATGGAAAACATGAGTAGACCGTTCCCCTAGCCAAGTTACAAACGTTTTTCCTTCTGCAATCGCTGATGCCTCTCTTATTTCATCATCATCATCATCATCAGCCTATCGCAGTCCACAGCTGGACATAGGCCTCTCCCATTGCACACCACTCTGATCGATTTTGGGTTTCTTGTATCCAGCACCTGCCAGCCATCTTACGCAGGTCGTCACTCCACCTCTCTTATTTGATTGGTTAATATTTTGTTTTTATAACGCGGCTGAGTGTCATTAGCCAATCAAACAAGAGAATTCGGGCGTCAGGGATTACAGAACGAAAAGCGTTCGCAACTTGGCTAGGGGGACAAATAAAGTTATAGAGTTACATGAATAAGTCTCATGTACATACTATAATACACGGTAGTTGGAGAGGGAACCACTTAAACTATTAAGCCATCCGTGTATATGGAATTGGCCATTATCACGTGTTCACTGGAACCCCACCATCTAAGTGGTGTAACTACCTACTATTAACTCGATGCAGTTTTATTTCCCATGTTAGTATCACTATGAGCTGACTGGATTGCATGTAATAAACGCTAATACTAAGTTATGTATGTAGTTTACAAATCGATATCAATATATTTTTTTTATCAGATATTAAAGTAGCCCTATCGGTCTAGTGGTAGTGAGACAGGGTGTTCGTCGTATGTCGTAGGTTCCATTTCCATCCACAAGTATCAGATATCAATTATTATTTGTGTTGGTAAATCTGTTGTATAATGTGTATTATTAAGAAGATAACTGTCACGTTGGTCTAGTAATTAGCATATGAGATTAGAAGTCAAGAACCTTTCAATAAAGCTCTTTTCAATCTCTTTTATGGGCCTTGAGCAAGATCTTTTAGTCCTTGAGCAGGCTCTTTTTACCATTTTTTTAATTCGATTCCAATGGCACACTGTGGGGTTTTAGTGCCCACTCGTAAAAAAACGCAGAGTCTGTGTTATAATAGCTAAACTTCTATATATTATAATATATATAACTCATTTGGCCCAACCTGTAATCGAATTAAAAAAATGGTAAAAAAGAGCCTGCTCAAGGACTAAAAGATCTTGCTCAAGGCCCATAAAAGAGATTGAAAAGAGCTTTATTGAAAGGTTCTCGACTTCTAATCTCATATGCTAATTACTAGACCAACTACCCCTCAAATAGAATGGGTCCGGGCATAACAGCATATAAGACTGCCTAAACCAGACTGCCGTGTGTGAGATATGTGAAGTTATTGATTTATTTATTCTGATGAAAGTAAACGTTACAAATTAGATAGAAACAGAAGACACAATTTTTGATTTTCCAAGGAAGTATAATGGAGGCAAAATTGAGACTGGAAGAATACACGTCATAGGGTATAATTTTCCGGCATCTATTTTCTCCATACCGTTCATTCTAATAATAGAGCAGGCCTAGAGCGGTCGACATCTATCGAGACTTGAGAGATATTTAGAGCTTTAGGACGCCCTTTTGAACTCACGTCTGGAGCTAGGGATAATAGCTTTAGGAAAATTGAAGACGTGTGGTTTTAGTGAGTATTAATTGTAATATATCCTTTGAAATCTGGGGATTAATATTAGAGATAGGTATTGGATAGGAATAAAGTAATCTTTTTTTTCACTAGCTGATGTTTAAATAAATGATAGTTTAGAATAAGTAAATATCGTTGCCTATTACTACTCAAGAGCTATATATGTTTACACATTTCTTACAATCATGTTGAGGGTATGAGGACATTGAAACCAAATAACTGCGTTTGCTCGTAAAATTTCATATTTGCCGAAGAATGACTCCCACATACTAAATAGTTTATGAAATGTATATTAGCATTTGTTATAGAATAGTAAAATCAGAGTGAATTATTAACTGAATTTTACTCGTCTACTACGAATGATAAGCATTCGACAATACACTACATATGTAGGTGGTATAGGTAGGTACGTATATGACATATACTTACCCACCTATACTAGCTGACTTACGTAACTTCCTATGCGTCTTTTTGCAAATCATGCTCTACTCCTATTGACCAAAGTGTGATGTTAGCTATCTTATCTTAGGCATGCCATCAAAACAATTTTTATTAAAAAAAAAACTTGAAAATCGATTTGATAGTTTCAGAGCGAGCACCAACGTGAAACTTAAATTATATCTTTACAGAATATAAAACGAAGTCGCTGTTGCTGTCTGTTGACTTATATCTTTCACGGTACTCAATGGATCTTGATACAATTCTCAGCAATAAATAGAGTAACTCAAGAGGAAGGTTTATTTATATGTCATCATCATCATTATCACCCGACCCTCTTCCCAAATTTATTTTGGGTCGGTGTGTAATATATTTTTTGGGACATATTACACACAGCATCATCTAGTCCCAAACTTAGCAAAGCTTGTATTATGGGTACTTAATAACTAATATAAATACAGAAACAAACTTTTTATTTATAAATACAAACATATTATACATAAAAAACACCCAAACTCCGAAGCAAATATTTGCAGATCACACAAAATAGGGCCGACTCGGGAATCGAACCCGAGATTGATCAGCAGTCGCATACGCTAACCACCAGACCAACGAGGCAGTTATATTTTCTTCTTACATTCTTCACTATTACTCGTCAGTTCACTGTTTGTCCCTTTTAATTCCTTGTAATACACGCATATTATAGTAGAGATAATCCGAAAATTTCAATGACTTCCGTGCGAAGCCGGACCGGTTTGCTAGTACATTATTTATGTCAATTTTTGATACTTGTCTACTAGACTGTAGGGCATTATGAAATGTATAGATCTATGTTCGTGACTTTATTTAGAAGTAAAACATCTACTGACTATTACTAAACTCTGTCTATGATCACGCGAACGTAATGGATACTTCTTAGCAAACAAAGAGCATAATTTACTAGAAATGCTTTATATTTTGTAAGTTATAAGAACCTAGAAATCTATAGGTAGTAGTACCACAGTTGTGGGGTACGGCAGGGGGGACTCTAGAAGCCGCTAATAGGTTCCTGGTGTTCCTCCCGACTTCCGAGGCAGGCCACCGCGGGGTTAGTGGGTAGACCGGTTTCTCGGGAATCCCACACACGCTATTTGTTTACCACACAATGGGTAGGTGCGAAAAGGGTATAGTGCGAAAAGAATTACTATCGTAAAAAAAGGAACTAGAGTCACGATGACCGCCACCGGGGCAGTACTAACCTCACACAGAAGACAAACCTAAAATGAAAGCATTAGTGCTAAAACCGGAGGCTTAATCATTCTGCATCAAGACCGGGAGAATGATGGAGACACATCTCATAAGGCCACCATGGTATGAGTCAAAATACTGCATATTCTGGCCTGCACTAACAATGAGGTAAGTGACCCCTAATCCTGGATTCTACTCATGCTTTCCATCAGGCAGAGCAGAGTAACTTTGGTAGGCTTAAATATAGAAGAACCAAATAGATCAAAATATTTTGATTCATCCTAAGGTTGCCTGGAAGCTTTTGATCCGTTGCTGTTAATAATATCGAGCTTAAAACCACAAAACATTACGTTTGTTGTATGGGAGCAAAACTAAAATATTTGTTTTATTATATTTAATTATTTTTAGTTATAGTGGCAATAGACATACAACATTTGTGAAAAATTCAACTGTGTAGCTATTACGGTTCATAAGATAAAAATATTGTCTGTCTGTTCTGTATGTTTTATCCAACTAATCTCTGTTCTTTCACTGGTAAATAGCCAACGTTATAAGGAATAACTTAGGCTTATTATATTAGAAGGTATAATTTAAACCAATAACATAGTGAGAAACATTCGATTTAAAATCAACAAAACCCGCAGGCAATTCCACGGGAGAAACTAGTGTTATAATACTTTTGTTATAAAATATTATATTAATGTAATCCTTACTAATAATTGTTTGTATGTATCTATGAATGTTAGGTGCTCTTTCACTACAGCAAAAACTACTGAACGGATTTGGATGAACTTTATCGTATTATAACTTTTATATCAGAATAACACATATGCTACTTTTTACTGCGATAACCGACAAACACGTGAGCGGAGCCGCGGACAAAAGCTAGTAAAGGTCTAAATTTAGTACATTATCAACCGTGTGTACCTGAAAGTACTCTTAAATAATATTATTTTAGTGTAGACGATGTTTTACGACGAACAATAACACATGCCTAAATGCTGTATTGAAATTTCAAAACGGCCTTTGTATACTCCAAATTAAATTTTGCCATTAGCTGAGTACCGTGGATTTACCCGCTGTGATTGTTGGAATCGCAAGTAACGCCGTGAAACGAAGCTATTCTAAAATAATTGTACAAGTAATTCATGTCATCAGCTATCTGTCAGTGAAAGTTTCATCAGAAGAGGGCTGAACCGATAGACAGACAGACAGACAAACACATTTCTAAAAATTGCTTTTTTGATGTAAGTTCCATAAATACTTTCATGTTGTTGCGAAGAGATGTCGCCTCTATGGCAGTCCTCTATCGCCTTTACCATGGGGAGTGTTCTGAAGAGCTCTTCCAACTCATCCCACTCTCAACAACTTAAGTCACCCCTTCAGAGTGGAAGACATACGCCCCAGAACTAAGCGGTTCGGGTCTTCCTTCTTGTGCCGAGCAGTTAAACACTGGAACTCACTACCAGCTCATGTTTTTCCTTCTTACTATTATCCCGGGTCCTTTAAGCGGGGCGTAAAAAGCATCTCACTAGGCCGCCATAATGTGGTTCGCTATACTGTTTGCATTTGCAGTGAGTATGACGATCACCACTTGTGGATTTTACTCATGCTTTCCATCAGGCATAGTAAAGTCACCTTGGCAGGAGTTATATACAAAAAAAATATATGTTCATTTGGCAAAAAAACTGTACATTTGAATTTTATTTATTTATAAAGATTGTCGTTTCTAGTTTTAAGTAGCATTGTCTGTTGTTGTTTAAATATTGATGGATTTTCTAATATAAGCAAAACAGCCATTTGTATTCCATTAGCCTGCTTTCCTTGACTTTAGCTATACTTACTTTGCCCGTGGTACACAAACTTATATAATATTTAAAAAAAGATAGCTTGATATTAAATTTTGAGTTTATAGAAACGTCAAATTTTTAGATAGATTAATTAATCCTTAAGAATATTATAAATGCGAAAGTAACTCTTTGTCTGTCTGTTTGTTGTGCTTTCACGCCAAACCTACTGGCATCATCATCAACAGCCTTTATCAGTCCACTGCTGGACATAGACCTCTCCTTTGAAAGGAGGTTTAGGTCTACTATACCACGCTGGCCAGACGGGTTGGTAAAGTGTTTGTTTCAAGTTTTCCTTCTCTTGGCAGTGATGTTAGCTGCTTATTTTGTTCCTTTAGTCGCCTCTTACGACACCCATGGAATGATAGGGGTGGTGACACTTTGTATTCTTAATCCGTCACCACACGGACCTACTGAACCGATATAACCGAAATTTGATCCACAGATAGCCTAGAGTCTGAAAATAGACATAGGCTTCTTTTAAATGCGACTAAATAAAATTGACATGTCTGTTTGTTTCAATTAATTATTGCACAATTTATAAGTATGTACTGTGATTATAATCGAACAATCATTTTTTTTTTATATTTGCCTGTCTGTATGTTTGTTCACACTCAAAATCCAAATCAAAATCAAAGCATTTATTTCAAGTAGGCCAGTTACAGGCACTTTTGAATTGTCGAAACAAAAATGAAAATTAAATGTAGCTACAGTCCCAGTCACAAGACATAAAAACTGTGAAAGTACTGTAGTTGCCCATTCCCTAGCGTAGATCTCTATGGAGAAGAACGGGCAAGAAACTCCATGGACACTCTTTTAAATCCAAATGTTTTTTACAAAATCTTGGTTACATCATTCATGTTGAGATGGTACATTATGTGAGAACGATGTAGCAAGACGTGCACGTTAAAAGTGTCCATAGTACAACAAAAATACAATTCAAAATTAAAATAATTAATTCAAATAAGCCGTGGCAACTAAGAGATGACCAGTCACAACTGACAGCGCCCGTTCACGAACATGACGCATGGATCAGTACCATTCAACTCAACCATTTTGAAGGGAATTAAATGATCCGACACACGCGCCACCATCAGCGTGACATTTGAGTGAGCATGACATACTCTCAACCGCCAGGGCAGATTCAAGTCAAGAAAAGACGTAGGATTCCAGTGAATGATAGCTTCCTAGTACATAGTACTCACACAATATGGGCTATGCGATTATTTAATACTAAAGAGATTGAATCTATACAATGCAAAGAAAGTTGTACAATCTTCAGCAGCTCCAACAATACCATTTAATACTATCAATTTATGCGCCCCTGTCCTTGTGAAGCAGGACCAGCATTGAGCCAAGCATTTTTATCAGCGATATAATCGCTCAACTTGTAATATGCTTGCTTACATAGTGTGCGTTTAATGCATGTTTTAAATTTT
Source organism: Phragmatobia fuliginosa (assembly GCA_932526445.1). Lineage (NCBI taxonomy): Eukaryota > Metazoa > Arthropoda > Insecta > Lepidoptera > Erebidae > Phragmatobia > Phragmatobia fuliginosa. Next base: position 21,789,143 of record OW052063.1, on the reverse strand, counting down.
GTTTCATTCAGTTCAAGAATACTTTGTGGAATTTTATTATAGCATCTCAAACAGTACCCCATAAAAGAAGAGTCTACTTTAGCGAGTCTAAAGCCTGGCTGAACTAGTTGGTCCCTATTTCTAGTACTGTAATTATGTTTGTCACCTCTTTTACCAAAAAGATGAAGATTTTTCCTGACGTACATTATGTTTTCGTAGATGTATTGACAATGTACCGTCATGATGCCAATATTCTTAAACAGTTCCCTTAGAGAATCGCGCCTACGAAGATTATAAATGGCTCAGATGGCTCTTTTTTGCAGAATAAATATAGACTCAATATCTGCAGCCCGTCCCCATAACAAAATGCCGTAAGACATTATACTGTGAAAGTAACTAAAATAGACCAGTCTAGCGGTATCTGCATCAGTAAATTGACGGATTTTTCTAATAGCATATGCTGCTGAACTTAGCCGCCCCGCAAGAGATGTTAAATGAGAACCCCATTGTAGCCCTGCATCAAGCGTAATCCCCAGGAAAACAGTTTTATCTACGAATTCAAGTTTCTCTTTATTCAATATTATATCATAATCACTACTCTTAACATTCGGTAAAGCAAATCTTATGCATTTGGTTTTTTTTTCATTTCATACCAAATTGTTTGCTGTGAACCAATTCTGGACTTGAACTAGGGCATTATTCACGTCATCTAGATTTTGGGCCCGCCTATTTATCTTAAAAATTAAGGAAGTGTCATCAGCAAATAACACCATATTTTGAGGTTGATTTTTCAATAAATATGGTAGATCATTTATATATACTAGAAAGAGGAAAGGACCCAATATTGAGCCTTGAGGAACCCCCATTTTTACTTTTAAACCCTGTGAATTAACACCATTTATTTGCACATATTGTTGTCTATCACTCAAATAAGATTTAACCAAACTCAGTGCAAGTTTTCCTAGTCCGTAATGCTCAAGTTTCAAAAGTAATGTGTCGTGATTTACGCAATCAAATGCTTTGGAGAGGTCACAAAAAATTCCTATGGCGTCTTGGGACTCTTCCCACGCAGTAAATATATGCTTTAATAAGGTTACACCGGCGTCAGTTGTACAACGTCCCTTGGTGAAACCATACTGTTGATCATGTATGATTCTGTTGGTGTTAAAATGATCGAGCATTTGATTAAGCATTACCTTTTCAAAAACTTTGCTAAAAACTGTTAACACAGGTCTATAATTATTAGTATCTTTACTATCCCCGGATTTGAAAAGAGGTATTACTTTACTGTATTTCATTAAATCAGGGAAAACTCCTTGGTCAACACATAAATTAAAAATTAAAGCTAAATATGGGGCTATAGTCTCAAGTATGGATGTACAAACTTTGATAGACATTCCCCATAGATCTTCGGTCAGTTTGATTTTTATTTGCCGGAAAACCTTAATAACTATCATAGGGTTAATGTGTTTAAATTTAAATTCAGCCAGGCAGCCAGACACATTCGCCTTTAATAAATCAATTGAGACATCAGGTGAGGAATTAAGAGCCTCTGTAGTTTTCAATGGTATATCGGTAAAGAAATTTAAAAATTCTTCAGCTACTTCCTGATTTGAACTTTTAGGACCACATGCTGTATCTAATGTGTAGCTAGTGTTACGTATTTTCTTCCTGTTAGTCTCGTTATGTATGACTTTCCAAACTGTCTTTATTTTATTTTCTGCTGATTTGATCTTGTTGCTAATGTGCAGGGCTTTAGCAACCTTGCATATATTTCTAAAAAATTTGAGTACTTAGCAACATACTTGTTAAAAGTTTCAGAGTTTATACAAGGCTTAAGGCCATAAAGCTCAAATAGTCTTTCCCTACTTATTCTGATACCTTTAGTTGCCCAATCACTAAATATAAATTTAGGGCAAATACTTTTTGTCTTCTTTTCAAAAGTTTTGTTGAATTCCGTGTGAACTATTGAAAAGAACCGCTCATACAATTGATTTATATTAATATCGTCAAGGCTCATAACACTTAACTTGTTTTGTAGGGAATTATTCTGTAGGGTATTGGAATCTCTCTCTCGTCCGTGTGGTGTCGGAAAAAGAGTACAAGTGTCACCACCCCTATTCATTCCATAGGTGTCGTAAGAGGCGACTAAAGGAACAAAATAAGCAGCTAACATCACTGCCAAGAGAAGGAAAGCTTGAAACAAACCCTTTACCAACCCGTCTGGCCAGCGTGGTTTAGTAGGCCAAAACCTCCTTTGAAAGGAGAGGCCTATGTCCAGCAGTGGACTGTTAAAGGCTGTTGATGATGATGATGATGATGAATCTCTGGAACGGCTAGAGTAATTTTGACGGGACTTTCACTGGCATCGAATGTCATAAGGAGTGTCTTAGACAATTTTTAGACTAGCATCGCTCCGCAGCGTTACTCGCATTTAATAACAATAACCGTGTATAATAACGCCAAACTCAGCAATTAGACATATTTCAGTACCTAATTTTTTGATAATTTTAAAAAAGACACATTTTGATTTCCTTACCAAATATTGTCATAGGTTTCGTCTTCTCATCTTCAGCCAAGAAAGTCGATACAACGCATGTATAGTTCCCGGTCAATTCTGGTACAGGCGTTGTGATGTGGAGTGCTCGATGCTGTGTGTACGGGTTATTAGAGACTTTGTAGGACAAATCTACCTGTTAAATAAATTTTTTTAGGATATAATTTACTTAACCAATTTTATTATTAGTTTTTTGTTTTTTTTTTTTTTTTTGTGGGTCATTAACAACCTATAATGTCTCACTTTTAGGCTCTTGTCATGAGAAAGTTAAGGCCATAACGTCCCCACGCTGGCTGAGTGTGGGGATACCAATGCGTGTAAATTTTTAGAGTATTCTTTTAGGAGAAAATAGTAGAAAATCATGCTATTTAAAGTTTTATTCATGATAGAAAAGGATTGTTAACATGCAATACTGAAGTTTTGCACATGTTTTTTTCTTATTGATTTTAAAATTCTTAACACCGATGTTCGACATTGGTGAAATTATTTTGTTATTGTAAGTCGCATGGCTACGTCGTTGTATTTTGTGGTAACGTAGTGATTGTGTTGGGTTTTTGTAAGGATGCGGGAACGTAGTATTCAAAATTATACTTTTCTAGATTTTGTAAAGCACCCTTATTATGAGACTTTAAGACACATCAATGTCTAGTGAGGCTGGATACAACTAAATGTCGATTACTTCACTCATACAAAATAAAAAAATAAGAAGTAAGTACTACTAAAGTAGTATATATACATACGATTTTTCGAGTTTAAGAAAGTAAACTAAATTTTTGGATCTTTTCATTTCAACTTATTCATATGCCACTCAAAATACAAACTTACCTTATTTTTTAAAATGCCTAAAGCTTGAGGCTTCTGCGGTGGTATCCATTGATACACCGGCTGAGTTTTGTCCATATAAAACCATTTGACCACTAGACCGGTGACATTATTAGTCACGAAGTCACAGTCAAGTGTGATGGTGTCCTTAGTTCCAAATTGTATTACGTCTGGTACACGCATGTTGATGATACGAACTGAATGAACACCTGAAAATGAAGATGATGACTTTTAATTTAAGTTACCTGAAGTTGCCTTAATTTACCTGAACATGGGTACTGACACCCATATTCAGGTAACTAGGTTCAGTAGTAACGTTTCGAGAGGGCCTGAAAAAGCATTTTTGAAATTAATTGTAGTTGATTACGATTTTAGATATTATTCTCTGCTAACGAAAGCAATTTACATCTTAAGCAATCATGGTTAAAAGATTTAGAAAGTTTTGGCGACTTCCACATACAGCACAAGCAAATAACGTACAACAGCGCCATCTTCGAAGAAACATTGAACTACTAAGAAAACACGTAACGATCTATACGGAGTAACTATTAATCCTGAATCGCGAAAGAGAAATTCTATAATAATAAAAATAAAACTAAGTTTAAAAATAAATAAACAAACTGAATACTTATTACGAAGTGAATACAAGAAATCATTACATTTGTAACACTTTTTCCTAAAAAGGTTACTCCCCGGGTAGCCAATGTCAGAGAGCAATGAGTTAAATGGGCGCCTTGATCACACAGAGAACTACTAAGTGTGCCCTGCGGTAGTTCAGGGAATTCAAAGAAAACCACTTATCAGTTTCACACAAATATATTTACCAATGTGACACAATACAATTGTTAACATAGCCTAGAATCTAGAGAGTATATAAACGTTATAAAGGTGGGTTGTTCAACAAAATATTGTTCTATTGATCTCGATGATTTGCTCCTAGACCCGCCTGTAGGTTACAGTGAAAATTGAACTTCACACCGCGCAGACCGGATGCAAAGGTCCGTTAGCCCGTCACGGAAGAACCGGTGAACAAAATAAGAGATTAGCAGTAGATAATATTAATGGATTATCAAACCATACGCGATCCTGTGGCAAGTCTAGTGGATATGTCATACGGGAGGGAGCTCTCCTGTACCCCGATCGCCTCTGCACGCTTGATAGCCAGCACACTGCCAATGGGATTCGCCTTTTTCGCCCGAAGGTAAAGCCGAAGGTAGACCAACGTTGGTTACGTATGTGTGTGTTACTTGAGGTAGATCTCAAACCAAATCTTGGAATCAATCCTTGGAACCCTAGGAAAAAAGGATGAGACACAATCCTAAGTACGTAATCACACAAACAGACTGGTACAAGGAAATATAATTTAAATAAAGAAAGCAGATCTCTCACCACTTTGCAGAGCGGGTTATGCACCAGGAATTCTTCACGAACCAATATTACAACAAGCAGAGTTTCGCCTAGGACCGCAGTAGAACTAAGAGTGCTTTTTCCGGGGAATCAGGGCCCGCTTTATATATACTATCTCAAAGGTCCCGCTGGAATAAAACTTTTACCCTCCATTCGTTAACCAAAAAATATCACCTGATTCTCATAGACAAATAATAGACTTATGACCAAAGATAACATAGAACACAATTTACCACAGAGTATCAATCTCATCCGTGCTACATTTATGAGAAATAACGCCATCTGACGACTCACGGGTGAAAGTTTATCTAAAACCAATGAAGAAGGAGTGTGAGAGCTACCGCTAACCTGATAAAGATGGCGCTTACCCAAATACGTCATCGTATTATGATACTAATACGAATTATTCATACTAACAAAAAAAGTTGTTACACATTTAAGAGGTTAAAATCATCAAACGTAGCTTTAACCTCTACAAAAATAACAAGTCGTCATGAAGTCAAAAGGGTTAATATAATAATAAAATCCCAAATATTATACCTTTAAGTGTTGAAGTTAAGTCTACATAATGCCGATATTATGCCTCGAGGGCTATTCAATTCAATAGTGGATTACGTAGTGAGTCAAAACGCTTAAGGGTTATATTGTATAAGTTATATAAGTTTTTTAAACACTAAAATTATTTCTAATATTGTTTATAAACGATATATATATTTGACTGCCTTGTATGCGGCTGCTGATCAAGAGGTCTCGGGTTCCATTCCCGGGTCAGAACAAATATTTGTGTGATCCGCAAATGTTTGTTTCGGAGTCTGGGTATTTTCTATGTATGATATGTATGTATTTACAAAAAAAAGTATATTTATGTATTTATACCAGTTGTTTAGTATCCATAATACAAGCTCTGCTTACTTTGGGACTAGATAACGTTGAGTGTAAGATGTCCGAAATATTTTATTTATATTAACGATTTTCAAATTTCATTAGTAGATATTTTGTATATCGATATATTTATTTAAGATTTTACTCTGCCTGAGGAAAAGTATGAATAGAATTCAAGAGTAGTTTTCACCATCCTCATTGTGAACTGAGTCAATGCAGCATGGTGACCCATTGTGGCCTAGTGAGATACTTGTGCATTATTGGGCCTCCTGCCTCGCATTCATCAACGAAATACGACAGCATGAATGCTATCATTTTGTTACTGATAATGTTACTTAACTTCTATAATTTTGTAGTTTATAAATTAAAATCCAAAGTGTTTTTTTCAAATCAAATCAAATCAAAATTTATCTCTAATAAACAGCACTTTTGAAACGTCAAGTAGTCAGTCAGTAGTCAGTCGTGAAGCTAATTGTCTGTTCCAATTCGTAGATCCTATGGAGAAGAACAGACAAGTAACTCCGTTGACACTCTTTTCCAACATAGTTTTTCCAATTTTTGGTGACATTGTTTTAGGATTTTTTTAAGAAAATAGTTAAATGTGAGGACAATGTTGTGATGCTGATATTTACACAGCCAAAGCCAAAAGCCTTAGGAAATCTTGTTTCAAAAAATTTTTATGCTTTTGCGGCTTATAAAATGTAAGAGACCATCATTCGAGATCATCATCATCATACGAGAATAAGGAAAACAAAAAACTCAGATCTTTTATTAAAGTCCAAAATCATAAGCAAAAATAACTATTGCACAATGATTTTGACAAAAATATAAACTTATTTTTTCTTCCGATGCCCCCAAGGGCAAATTCGGGCAAAAATTAAAATACGCCGTTGTACCCACAAAATCAATAATAACGGGGATCGCATCTCCCTGGAGACCTTCACGCGTCAACGGTCAAATCCTCTGGGTTTTGTACATAATTTACCAATTGGTTTGATTATCGGCAACAGACCTGCTATGTACTTGCTGTATATATTAGGTGCAAAACATGAATAATTAAATGAAGCAGATGTTTTTAAATTATTTATTTGTGTCTTCTTAGTAACAGTTGAAAGTATGAAAGTTGGGATCAGAGCAGAGTTGGTCAAGAGCACGTAAAGCCATGTCAGTTCTGAGCCAGATCTCTCTCCGATCGTGTCGGATAACCGTCCCATCGGTTTATGACAGTGAACTAACTAAGAGTGTGCCTGCTTTTGCGCACACACTTGAGAGCTATATTATTATCTCCTGGGTATTTGTCTGACTTCCGAGGGGACTCCGAAATCAGCTAAGGGTACATCTTCATCACTATGTAGGAATGTTTAGTTAAAAAAAGAGGGAAGAATAAAACAGGATTTCTCGGAAGTAACCTCTATGTGAATTAACCGATGAACGTGCTTTGCTGGTAGATGATAGGCGATAAAGCCACATATATTATTATATCGTATCATGTACATGTATGAATGTATATTTTTATAGAACTAATCGCTTGTCTTTGTTCTCTGTCTCTTGTTTCTCTGTCAAAGTACCTAACCATAGTAAGCGATTTAAATAGACCAATTAAAGTTTTAATTATCCAGCAAGAATATTGTTTGAAATTTCGCACATCGATCAGATTTAAAACTTATAGTTAACTTATTGCTCAAGGCATTTGCAATATCACAGGATAATACTCTTATTGTTTACCAAACATTTTTAAAAAAATCACTGTTAACGATTTTTGTGTAGAAGAATTTTATTTATACCTAACCAAAATAATCTCGCACAAAATTGAAGGGATTCCGGGAGGACGCATTAGGCTGCCGTTCTAGCGGAAACATCATATTATCGACGGAGGAATCCACCGGAATATTGTTTCGTGGTTTCCTATCAATTCCGGGGATGCCTTTGAGCTCCCTGCCCGTTTTTCCGTCAAATATTTTAAGGTTGTTATTATTGGCAACCATTTTTGTGCTGTATTAACAAAATTATACCTAAAGAATTAATTTATTAAGGTCCCGCGTAATTTGCATTAATCTTTATTGTAAAATGAAATTCATAATTTGTGGGAAAGGATGCTATCCCGATCACCGTTTGCTTTATTTTTCTGATATTCAATTTACTGTAGGATTATAAATATTTAACTGCCTTGTTGGTCTAGTGGTTAGCGTATGCGGCTGCTAATCAAGAGGTCTCGGGTTCGATTCCCGGGTCGGACCAAATGTTTGTGTTATTCACAAAATATTTGTTTCGGAGTTTGGGTGTTTTCTATGTATAGTATGTATCTATTTACAAAAGAAAAGTATGTATTTATATTAGTTGTCTAGTACCCATAATACAAGCTCTGCTTAGTTTGGGACTAGATGACGCTGTGTGTAAGTAATTATTATAATTTATTTAACATAGTTAATGTAATTAAAATTTTCAGTATTTTAAGAGAGCATTTGCATTTACATTGATTTATGAGTCTGTTACTGTCCTTCTTACAGTGGCTTGTCTAAATCCTTACTCCCTACTGGTCATCTTCCTAGCCTTTATTCCCAAGTTTTATTTGGGGTAGGCTACTAGTTCAACCGGTTTTACCTGAATTTCAGTTTTTCAGCGACTGGCATCGGACCTCCGCAACCCTAAGGGAGAACTGAAATTCGAAGATTGAACTAGTTGTCAGTATATTTGAGGGCACTGACTTCCCAATAACGATTGCCATAGATGTTCATGACAACCGGGACCGACGGCTTTACGTGCTCTCCTTACTCCCTACTGGTATTTATTATAAAGGTCAAAGTAACTGTCCACGTGTATGTGGATTATCGCGGTAAAGAGTAGGCCATGCCCTTTCTTAGCATATAGAATATCTGTGTACCAAAGTTCATGTAAATCGATTCAGTAGTTTTAGCGTGAAAGTGTGGCAGACAGACAGATAGAGATACTTTAGAATTTATAATATTGGTACGATTTCAAGGATTAAATGAAAAACCCATTTTTTTTTTTGCTTCCATCAGAAATAACCAGTGTTGCTTAAAGCCGACGTTCAACCATGCTTAAGCACATCACAGAAAGTTGCCGCATTGCGTGCGGTATATGTACAATTGTACCTATAATATTACTGCTGGGTGCGATGACAACAGTGCAATTATGAACAGAAAGACTGGACGAACTCATTACATCTCGAAACAAAAGGTATTAAAAATATTTGTCCGTGATATGTCATCTTTTCTATTTTACTTACACCATAGTGAGTGTACAGAGAGCATATTTTTTTGTTGGTATAAAAATATCACAAGTGACTTGCGACAAAAACGCAGTAAACGATTAAACGATGAAGCTATGTATATTAAAATGACTATCTTAATATACATAGCTTCATAGCATAGCACTACCTTCACCAAAACCAAGAAAATTAGACCCAGATTTCCTAAAACGTAACTCAAATTCTGTATGACATAATTTAACCTAATAATAAAGTAGTTATATAAACTTTATATTTTAAATATGAATGAGAGTTTGTATGTTTGTTACGCTTTGACGTCTAAAACAATAATTTTATTTTAACAATTATCTCACCGATTGAAAGGCACATTAATAAAATACCAATTAATGAAGGGCATAAATAATTTGATCACTACAACTGATTTATAAGTAGGTGTATGATGAGCAATAACTGATATTTTTATTAGGGGTTAGTTTACAATTAAATTCTTTTTAATCTAGCTATGTATGTCCAATAGCTCGGATTCAATTTCAAGAAGTGAGTATTGCAATATTGGTCGGCAATATAAGTCTATTGGCACGATGCCACACAGACATTAAATTACAACGTCCTAAGTACCTATTTAAGTGTCGAAATGGGGTTTTGAATGCAAACGTTTGAAGTTCAATATATCGTGTTTCCACTTTACTGTTCATATTGAAAATGTACATAGGCCGGTTGTACTTTAAAAGTACATAATGTCCTGTTTCAATTATCGATTAAAGTTTTGATGAAATCTAAGTATCTTAACACTGAAAAGCTACGGTATTACAATTAGGCAAACGTAGTGTAAGCCTGCGGCATGGTGATTTGAAGATAATTTTGAAGATGCTACATTTGTATCTTATATTAATGGATGCGGTTTCTCAACACTGGAGGGACGATTGGAGCTCCTTGCGAAGGTCTTCCTTGTTCAACAGTGGAAGGCAATAGATAAATATATAGTATTAGTGATATTGATTTTTCATTTTTATCTAATTTGTTCCTACCACCATACCACACACTATTATTACATATATCCAATTCAATAGTGTACGTGTACCTTGTTCTCCGAGACGTGAAGAATGAGGAATTGAGATATATTACGACTGGCTATTCCAATATATTATTACATGTTGAATATATTAGAGTCATACAAAACCCAACAGTACTATCTGCTTCTAAGATTTCAATCATCTTTACATTACGTCAGTTAGTCACTTGTTTCGCAAAATAAAAGATTACTCGCTTCAGGGCTCATGTTAGGAAATTTTTAGGAAGTACTTAACTCGCCAATTTCGTAAAATCACTGTTTGCGACGTTCATAATAACTACATACAATACATGCCTTGCGAAACTAAGTAGAAATTGCACAGTAGGCAGGTAAGTATCAGTATCGTAAGACAACAAGTTTTTTCTTAGCAATTATAGGACGTAAGTACAATAAAATTCTTGATTCTTCGCTCGTGAATGTCATATTTTGCTGGTGAGTGCGAGACCGGAGGCCCAACTATACAGATGTATCTCAACAGACCACCATAGGGTGAGCCACCATGCTGTATGTCTGTATTCACAAAGGATGGTGATCACTACTAGATTCAACTCATGCTTTCTATCAGGCAGGGTACAATAACTTTGGCAGTCTTATAAATTTAGAAAAAAACTAAATTTGGATGGTCATGTTGGTTGAGTTGTTAACTTGCTTATTCATTTGATTCTGTGATTGAGTATCGTTTATCTTTAACTGACTTTCTCCAGTGGCTGCGCCCGCATCTATGTTTGTTATCGCTTTAAAATGGAGCCTATGTCCTATGTTTTGACTGCCTTGTTGGTCTAGTGGTTAGCGTATGCGGCTGCTGATCAAGAGGTTTCGGGTTCGATTCGCGGGTCGGATCAAATATTATTTGTGTGATTCACAAATATTTTTCTATGTGTTTTCTATGTATAATATGTATGTATTTACAAAAAAATATATGTTTATGTATTTATATCAATTGTCTAGTCCCATTATACAAGCTCTGCTTAGCTTGGGACTATATGATGTTGTGTGTCAGATGTCCGAAATATTTATTTATTTCTCAGGCTTTAGACTATCTGGGTACAAAATTTTATTTATATCGGTGCAGTGGATTTTCAGTTTATCGCGAATAGATGGGCAGATTCGGCGGAGGATTTTATTTTATAATTCTTTAATAGTTTAATTCTTCCTCAGCAGTCTTTTTATAACAGTGCAAAAACTGATCTGTTTTATTCGTGATTAAAATGCCGTGTATGAAATGTGTAACGTTATATTAGTTAACATGGGCTTATAATTTTTTCCCATACTCCATGAATATTTGAATTTAATCAATACCTATTAAACACAATTTATTATTTTTACATACATATATATATATATTCTGCTATATGCATCGATCATATTCTACATTCATATTGTATAAAAGATGTATTAAATCCTTTTTTTATAGTATTTACCTCATATAAAAAAAAAACTTTAAAAAAAAACATCCAGAAAATGTAGTTTCAATAGTATTTTTTCTAACTATCAATTTGATGAAAGTTTAAAACGTAAATACAATATTTCAATAAAAAAAATATGAAAAATAAAAGTAGATATGAAAGTCCATGCCAACTCTTAGCAAGTATTGCACAGGCCGTTGCTCCTGCGCATCGCTTCGGTGCCCACCCTCGTCACGGTACGAAAATCATGTCAGAATTCATACTTTTTACCTTTATCGTAAGAGTGTTATTATGTTCACCATGTTTTTTTTAGAATAATCTAGGTATATTATGAAGATAGTAATGCAGCATTGAATCTTACCATGTATGTACCTCTTGATCAGCAGCCGCATACGCTAACCACTAGACCAACAAGGCAATCTTATATATTATATATATCTATAGCATAGCCTATAGTCTTTCTCGATATCTGGGCTGTTTAATACTGAAAGATTATTGAATTCGGGTCAATACTTCTTGAAATTAGCGCGTTAAACCAAACAATATTAGTATGTATTATTATTATATATATATTTCATCTTTATATTATTTATATGGACGTACAATGAATGTTCTACTTGTTCGTGATTCATACAGTTTAACTATTTGTTGTTTGATGACTAACTACCAAATAAATATCAAACTTATACTTAAACTACATACACGTATTTTATTTGCATTTTGAGAGTATTCTTATGCTAATAATATTATTGCTATAAATATAATATTGCAAAAATTCATCCAAGTCACGTCTATATTAAAGGCAAGATCCGTTCAAAGTTCATTTGAATATCCATCTTGAATATTTAAACACGCACCTTCCGGCACGTGTTGTCAAATTAATCACATGTCATACGCAAGGAAAAGGACGAAAAATTTCACCACCCCTGTCACTCTATAAGTGTGAATGAAATGGCAATACGGCATCTGTATCGAAGTCATCGGGTGTGACGACGCGTGCGCACTCTATTAAACCGCATCAGATAGTGAGATAGGAAGTTACCGTCGGTTCCTTATCGTTCTACGTTCATTGTATTCAAGTTGTAAAAAAACTGTTTTAGTTTAACTGTATATCTAATTAAACTAATAGACGTTATAGTAAGTACGGTAATGATAGTAGATACAAGATTGGTGATGTTACGCACTTCCAGAATCCTATCGTACCATCCTTACTAATACTATAAACGCGAAAGTTTGAGAGTATGCACCTATGTATGTTTGATGCTCTTTCATGCAAAAACTACTGAACGGATTTGGATGAAACTTTATAGTATAGTAGTATAGTCAGAATAACACATAGGTTAGTTTTTACTGTAATCGATATATACGCGGGCGGAGCCGCGGGCGAAAGCTAGTTAGTACTAAAACTATATTCCAATGCCAAAAAGAGTCTATAAAAGGGCCTATTTCAATCAAGAAATATTCCATTTTATGTTTTTAAAATACATTACTCGTTGCATTAATCTATATGGTGGCTGGCGGCGGATGGATGTGGATTGTTCAAGACTGGGATGACTGGTGAGATCTTTATTCAGCAGTAGACAGCGATAGGTTGGTACTATTTATTACTCATAACCAATTTTTCTAACACCAAAAACATTTATACAAGTTTTTCGTAATTAAAGTTACAAAATTTTCATGTTTCGTATATTCTCATTAGTTATTAAAGGCAAAGAGTGGCAACTTTTGATGACACGAAACTGAGATTGACGTCGGAACAGTGTCACGTGTTATGTAAATCGTTCCCGGGATAAGTTTCGCCAAGTTCGTCACTCAGTTCCATTCCAGACTTACTTATGTAGGGTGAATACACATCTCAAGTTATGCAAGATGTTATCAAATACTCAAAAGGCACAATACTTAGCTAGTTGTTTGGTTTAACTTTAAAAAATAAGATTTAGTACATTTTCTAGACTTTTAAGCGGGACTTTTTCTGGTTGCTATACTCAAAATTTAACATTCTTAAAGGTTATGTAGAACAGCTCTAACTTTTACTAAAAATCTATGTTTGAAATTTATTTTGTTGTGGTTAAAATCTCTTCAATAAAATTAAAAAAAAAATGAGTTTCTTTCTTGGCGTTTTCATTTTGTGTTCGTCTTTAGGATTAGAAAATAATACATTACCATAACATTACAACTTAGATTAATCATACAAGACCAAATGCAAATGAAAGCATTCACTCTATCGTGTTTCGTTGGTAAGGGTAGTGAGAATGCTATGCTATATTATCTGCATTTCTGCTTTCGCCATGAGTTTGGTGTCCTCTACTCTTATATTCTATTCATGCTTTCCATCAGGCAGAGTATAGTCGCTTTCGTATGCTTCAATAAAAAAAATACATAATGAAACTTAAAACTTTAAAAAAATCAAAACTTTGTTCTGAACTATGGGTTGTTCAACGACTACAATTTTACAAAAATAAAAAATAATTGGTCACCCCAATGTATGAAAAAGTTGTAACTCGGTGGCTTTAAAAATTCAAAGACAAAAGTGACATCGGAGTGTCGAACCTTCTATTAACATTAAGCAAGTCACTTTCGCGATATTCCACATCGGGAAACTTTATATTATTCTTTGGATTTTGATACTGAACCAAGGATTCTTGAGATGTGTATTTAATGCCTCCAAGGAGGCGGTTTCACGAGACAATTTCCAAAAGTCTTTGAAGAATTTTTTAGAGTAAAATTGTTTGACTTTAGGATTTTGAATGGTATTATTTTTTTAGCAGTGAGCGGATTCTGTAGGTTTCATGATGAAAAAATGGAGGTAAAAGTAAGTGATCTGCATGAAGAATTTAATTATTTTAATAAGGCTTGTCTAAATTAGTCATGTGACTTTATTTATCATTGTTATTAAAGATGGTTGAAGGTTCTTAAATGAGGCATGACCTTAAAGCTTTGAAAGCATCAGCCTTCTATTCGAGAGAACTTCTTGGGAATGAAATAATTATTTTTCAGACTAGCTAAAGCAAGATAGATGGTAGGGGTAAAGAATATTTAATGCTAGAATATGTATATAGTTAATAAAATAAGAAATCCTCAGTAGTAAAAACCTTCGACCATATCACAAAACTGCATACATAAAAGGTCTTCCTATTTATTTCTCCGTAAACAAAAACGGCACGTGTGCACGGATGCGAGATTCCTGCCCTTTTTCTTTATTAAAAACACCTCTGCCCTCAAGTCTTGGGCATCGAACCGTAGACACATATGTCTTAGTCGCGTGCTGTACACGTGCTAAGATGTGTTCCAGAAAAACATGTAGGGCTGACCCACAGATAAAAGAAACACAGGAGATATGCAATTGAGGCGTGCCGCTTGCGAACGCATCTGGCCTCAAAGCGGCTTGATGCCATTTTCGGACATTAGTCGAATGCCAACTTGCGACGTCTTCACTGCTCATGATTTTTGACAAAATGCCGCGTTGTTCAGCGATTGTTTGCAAAAATAACAGCTGTATTGTAAATTACAAGAAAGGTGACATCTAATTTCATATATAAGTACTATAATATTATAGTTTTTCATACTGAATTCATTAAAACATTTTAAAAATATGATGAAATACCAAATCAATCCTTTTCTTTAGGAACTAAAAACTTTTAAAACCATTGCTTACTTAGTGTGAATCGATCAATGAATCGGCTGGTCTAATAGCGCAATGGATAAGTGTTTTATTGATAATCCCACTCACATGATAGTTTCGGGATGCGGCCGCTGCCGGCCGGCTTGTGTTAGAGATGTGTTGTGATATTTATGATTGTCGATATTTTATACGATCCTATTATGTACGCATGATTATTAAAGATATAAATAAATTAAAATATTATAATTATGTAAACGTAAAAAAAGTGTAAATAAAAAAGTTTAGATTTTTAATTTATTGTGGTACTCAAGCATAATTTATACCTTGCTTTTATTTTGAAAATTTTAGCTATCCGAAGGATCAAAAACTTAAAAAAATGTGGATAAATGCGACAGGAAGGGGTTCAAGCTGGTTCGTAACAAAAAATGGCACAATTTGCTCGTCCCAATAAATTTTCACCAATACGATCAATCGCCAATGATTAACCATTTAATAATACTAATAAAAGCCGTAATGGAAAAATATGCAAACGTAAGATTACACTACTGTACTAAGAACGCAACACCTAAACTGTCTAAGCGGCAAGTTTTAAATAAATATTTACATTTTACTGGTTAATTAAACCCTTATCAATAAAATTCTTGCACTTTTACCTGTGTTCTAGTCTAGATTCGAGAAGTTGATATCCTGTTTCTTGGTAATTAGTTAGTTAATATTCCAATTATGATAAAACATCGCTTGTATAGAATATGTTCGAATTAAACTCCTGTTTAGTTTTGCTTTTCACAGTCAATGAAATCTTTAGGAGAAAGAGTAGGTAATATAGCTAACTGAAGTTCAATCGATATTTTTCTATGATTATCACTTAACATTACTAGTTGCATAATTTGCACACATGTGTGTTTATTCGGAATCCGTAGCTACAGGTAGATGCGCCGCCCTCTTTTTGAATGTGTTATATTAGTGGGTTTATTGGTGTTGCTGTAAGTTTCTTTGTGTGCGGGAGAAATACGAGCTTGTGTGCCGTGCTTACAATTTTTGGTTTTGTGTTAGTGAAGGAAGTGGGAGAAACGCGGAGACATCTGAACACGAATAAATTTGTGTACAAACCTAATCTCCTATGTTTCTTTGATCTGTGGGCTGACCCCTACTGTTGAGGTATATTATTTTCTGTTGCATATTAATGGACTCTAGTTATACTTGTGGATACATTAATAAAATTATGATATACTGTTTTTAGGTGCTTGGAAAAGTTAGATCTTCACAGTTCAAATTGGTTTTTATATCTCTTATTTGAAAATCTGTTTCCGAAGTAAGTGGTAAGTGAGCAATACCTACTGTCTAATTGTCCACATTTCAAATGTTCGAAACGGGGATGGCTACCACCATTCTTGTATTCTGCTCATGTTTTCCTTCAGAAAAAATATTTTTACAATCATCATCATCATCAGCGTATCGCAGTCCACTGCTGGACCTATGTCTATGCCTCCCTAATTGCAAGCTAATTGGTTCGATCCTCGGCTTCTCGCATCCAGCTCCCGCCAGTCGTCTTGCGCGTCATCACTGCACCTGGCCTGTGGACGTCCCACACTACGTTTGCCGAGTCGCGGTCTACACTCAAGAACCCGTTTACCCCAACGGTTATCGGTTCTATGGCATATATGGCCAGCCCACTGCCAGTTCAGCTTGCAAATCCTTTGGGCTATATCGATGACATTCGTTCTCTGTCGTATCACCTCGTTCCGGACACGGTCCTTCAGAGAAACGCCGAGCATAGCCCGAAGCATATATTTTTACAAATTATCCTATAAAATACTATCTAATACTGAATGAGTTATTGAAACCGCTTGAATATGACATTGTAGCATGTTCAATTTAGATTCTATATTCCTTTTTCTTATGTCTCAATCTTTGTTATGTGTGGAGTTAAGTTTGTGCATAGTTAACATCTGGTCTGATTATTCGGCAACTCAACAATTTGGTTGTTACTTAATTTACACAAAAAGGACCTCAACACTAATATAAGAAGATCATGAAGTGTTAAAGAGACAGCTGTTTATTGATAATAAAACGAGAATAAATTCCACCGCATCCGACAGCCATTCTCCGGAAGAAACTACTTGATATGGCTTCTTTGAGTGCCGTTTTGGATTGGCATGGGCATCTTTCGATCCTGAGTTGTAAATATTTTTATTTATTAAGATAAAACTTGATAGAAGGTTTCATTTATATTCTTTTTTGACTTCAGGAACATGAATTTATCTTTAACTCACCTGTCTAAAATATGAATCGTAGAATTTCGTGGATGGCATCAAAAAATAACATTTTAGGCTTGTTATCGATATCAATTGCATACACCCTTGATGTGAACTTTATGATATTTCTTTTAGGAAGAATAGCAATATGTATTATTATTCTCTACAAATGTGAACCTTATGTTGTTCTATAATTGGTTTGAGGTAATGTCTTTCTTTTTAAGACGCCTGCTTTTAACGAACTCTTTCGACCGTGTCAAGACGTTGTGTGGTTTTTATTCAATATTACAGTTTCTTTGGATACTGGATAAGACAGACATCTTCTTTTTAAACTTTTATAAAATTAATTGTAAGAACCTCATAAATAATATAAGCTTGTTAGTTAAATTAAATCATTAGTTAGTTAAATTAAATAAGTACCTAGTTTAATGATATTAAATATCTCCATTGTAAATTATTCTAAACATTTCAATCAATACTAAATTTTAAATAAATAAATATAAATATTTCGGACATCTTATACACAACGTCTTATAGTCCCAAACCAAGCAAATCTTGTTTTATGGGTAATAGACAACTGATGTCATATAATATAATAATAATGAATAACTCCGAAACAAATATTTGAGGATCACACAAACATTTAGTCTATTAAATAGTATATCCTAACTCTTGACTTGTGCTTGTACACATACACTGTAAAACCCACTACACAAACACACATAAACATTTAAATTTTTACACTTACACTTACATACACTACTATCATCTAACTTACCTGCTCAAAACAAATTCTACAATTAATGTTCAAAATTTTAATTATAAGGACAACTCAAATTCTAAATTTAAATTAATTGATTTTATGATTATTTAAGTCTTGAAAGAATGAACTTTTTTATTGTATTGGCTATGGCATGTAATAAGCAGAGATGGGTGTGTGAAAATACCTAAAGTTTGCAGAAGTTTGCAATAATAATATGGAGCTGTAATAACCACTTAAGTTAAACCAATATTTATTATTTCTAGGAAAAAAACTAATATTATTGCATGTTCCGAACTCTGAATGTCGAATATAGTTTACGCACAACTTTCTTGCAATTGAAATAAATGTTTTTAATTAATTTTTTTACGCAGTGCAGGTTTAATAATTGAAAAAAAAGCCGACTTCAAAACTATGTAAAGAACGAAAATGTTCGTTTTCCTTGCATCAACCTGTAGCAAAACTTTTTAACTTAAGATACAGATCAAAAAAAGAAATTAAAACCGCATTAGCATTTTGCAGATATATAAAATTCTGTGTTTGACCGACAAAGAACAATTGGGACTAAAAGACCGAATTTTAACCGGAAAAGTACAAAACAAAAATTTATTTAGAACTGTATTAGCAGCTTGTAAATGTTTATAGTTCAGTGTTTCAAAGGTAAGGTACATGTAAAAAAAACAAAACTAAACCGGTAAAATTCAAACCCGGTTTAACTTAAGTGGTTGTAACAGCTCCATATTATGTCCCGCTGAAAACTTTAGGTATTTTCACACACCCAATTCCGATCTCTGATAATAAGGAACTGTTTCAATAACTATGGAAGGCGCTGGCATCTGTGATACAATGTTTAACTACATTATTACAGGTGTCAACGTATCACAATTAAATGTACCACTGTATGTTTTTAAATTGTAATTTTAATGTGATAATATTGTGAACTTACATTTCTGAATTAAATATATGACATGATATGATAAGAAGTCTGACCCGGGAATCGAACCCAAGACCTTAAGCACAACAGTCGCATACGCCACTACTGCGCCCCCGAGGCAGTAAACTTTATTATCAGACTAAGGTTTTTGGTCAGTTTTTTAAGTTTTTCAAAGTAATTTTTTTCCCAGATTTAGATCACAAAGATTTAGGATTTTTTTTAAATATTGCAATGCAGAGTCAATTCAGTCGGTTCAGTTTGAACTACAAAAAATCATACTATGGTTTTATGTATTTCTCAAATTATTTAGTCGTCAGATAAATAAGTTAATATAAATAGTAAAAAAGAAAACATGTAATTTGTATTCGTTGGAGTTTCTAGTAGTTACGTGTGTGTTCAAGATTTTTACCGGTGCGTCTACACGGTCTATTTCCGTTTCTTGATTAGATGCCGCCAACAGTTTTAATATTTGCGTCACAAACATGGCACTCAACAGAATTGCACATCTATTTTTGTTTTTTTTTTATTACATTTTAGACTCACAGTATATTTATAACTAACTTTCGCCTTCGGCTCCGCCCGTGTTTATGTCCTTTCTTAGGCTTTAGACTATCTGGGTGAAAAATTTCATTTAAATTGGTGAATTGCTTTTGAATTTATCGCGAAAACATAGACAGATGCGGCGGAGGACTTTATTTTATAATATGTAGTGTAAATGACGTGTCAAAATATTAGTAGTCATACTCTTCCGAAATGGCTTGATCGATTCTTATAAAATTGTGAATTTTAATTCATTGGGTCAACTAAATTCTATACTTCTAGATAATAAATCCGTGTGGTAACGGATTAAGAATACAGAGTGTCACCACCCCTATTCATCCCGCGGGTGTCGTAAAAGGTGACTAAGGGATAAACTACGCAAGACAACATCAATTCAAAGAGAAGGAAAACTTGAAACCAACCCTATACCAAAACGTCTGGTCAGCGTGGTATAGTAGGCCAAAACCTCCTTTCTAAGGAGAGTCCTATGTCTAGCAGTGGACTGTTAAAGGCTGTTGAGGATGATGATGATGATGATGAGATGATAAAGGATAAAATGTACGCGAACGGAACCGAAAACTTAAACTAGTAGGTATCTAAATACATCATCAAAAACCCATAACGTCCCACTGCTGGGCTTGGGTCTCCTCTCAGGAGAGGGTTAAGGCCATAAGTCCCCACGCTTGCCGAGTGCGGGTTGGGGACTGGCAAGACACACAGTGGCTACCTAATCTTTTCGTTGGATGTTTATAAAACGCCCGAAGGCCTCCAACTATGCTTCACAACTGCTATCTTCTGACAACAACCGAGACCGACTGCTTAACGTGACATCTGAATCTCGGAAACGCTCATATTAACATATCTGGTCACATACGGTCACCCATCTAGGTCTGACCGCGCCGTGGTTGCTTACCCTCGCTGATTGTTTCCAATCACCTAAGACCACTCGGCTATGAGAGCTAAATATAGTAGTATACATGTTTATAAATAAACACACACCTATAATGCAACCAAATAAATTTAATTTTAAATTATAAACAAAGTAAGTTTAGATTATAATTTAGGAACGAAGGTTGTCAGGGTACAACATGATGATGTAAATGTAAAACTTCATTAATGTTCAAGTTTATTCCAGCGTTGGAATGAACACAATTCTAGAATAATTTAATCTGATGCTAGGATGCTTTTGACTTGTTCATGTTTAGTTGCGAAATGGGTAAAATTGCTATTCCCTTGCTTGCTCTTGTTTTGAGTAAATTTAAATTTCTAGAATTATGTTGTTTTACAATGTTGTTGACAACAGAAGCTACAGTATAAAATAAGTATCTCCACTATCTTCTAATTAAAATTGACCAGTATAAAAAATCTATCAATATCATATAAAATACAAACAATAAATATTTCGGCCAACTTACACACAACGCCATAGGCCAAAACCTTCTTAAAAAGGAGGTTTTGGTCTACTACATATTATGACCATAAACACCCAGACTCCGAAACAAATATTTGCGGATCACAGAAACATCTGGTCTGACCCGAGAATCGAGCCTGAGACCTCTTGATCAGCAGCCACACACACTAACCACTAAACTGACAAGGCAGTCAAATTTATGTTCTTTCCTTTATGTTTGATCTTCTGTATAGTTATTCAGAAATAACAGTTAGTACCTAGGAAGTTGCCAGAGCGATAAACTACTGACGACTCATTACACAGTTTAATGCCTAGTTTCAACATTAGAGTCGACTCGCATTGTGCGGTATGTAAATCCTTGTATTTGAATTGGAGAGTCGGTACTAATTTTATTAAATTATCATAATAGCTGAAAGTATTAGACTAAAACAAGATTAAAACGTTCCATTAAATATTGAGTAAGAAATTTTCTTCCCATTCTTCGGTACCAAGACGACAATGATTTATCAATATGGCAACACTTACGCGGTTCAGAGGTCACGGAACGCGAGCTATTCCAAATTCAATTATATACAATTCTACCTGTCGGCCTGGCCACGAGTTTTGGTCTTAGCGAAAAGCGGAGCGGCGCCGGTGAGCGGTGCGTTTTGCACGCCACGAACCCTAGTAGCGAATAGTTGCAGCGGCGACGGTGGACGTATTTAGGTAGTCGAAACATGTTAAAAATCATGGCGTTATAAAAATTATCCCCTGTCTGTTTAGAAACATTTTTTTTTTTAAATATGATAGAATGAGTGCACGAACTAAATAAAGATCGGTATTTAGATGGTGGATTTAGTGACCTATACGAAGGTCCTACCTATATATAGAAGTAACTGATGTTTCCAAGTGTTTTGCTAAGTAGGTACTTACAGATAGAAAAAACTTTAAAAACTTGTCAACTACTTACATTGCGTTTATGACATACTAGTAGTTTCGTGTGTAGTTATATCTACAGACAAAACTACTGATATGTAAACTGTTTTGCTAATTAGGTACCTACTGACAGAGAAAAAAATTAACTTTTAAAACTTGTCAACTATCCACCTACATTACGTAAACATACCAGTAGTTTTGTCAACATATCAGTGGCTTCGTTTGGTAGGTACCTAGGTTCTATGTTTTTGTGTTATCAATTTAAATTAAACGTAAGTACCATTATATTCCGGAAAACATTGTTTAATTTCTTCCCACAACCTTTTTATATTTATGTTGGGGATATTTTAACATCCATATAGGCGGTCTATTTAAATTTCTGTTATAAAAGCCTCGGTATCCATTACCGCCATAAAATCGTCTAAAATTTTTTGTTTTTATTTAACGCCGCTGAGTCCGTCACTTCTGCACCGCTGTCCACGCCGCTCTGTTTCGTGGCATCGCACATACGAACTTGTGCCTTTGTTCCCGCCGCTCTCCATACCGCCCGCCACTGTAGCAATTCGCTCGGCAAAAACCGCTAGCTTTTTCGCTATGAGCGGCGACTCGTGGCGTGCCTCGTACATTTCTATACTTTTGATATGACCGCTCGGCGTTTCGCTTTTCGCTGCCGCTCACAGCGGAAAGGTCGTGAATGGGCCGTGTAAGAGAGATGGAATGGCGCGAATTCAAAATATTTTGTGGTAAGCATAAGGTATGGCAACATTTTAGTCTTAATTTACCTTAATTCTTTGATTGCAAAATAAACAAACATGAACAAAAGGCTCTCAGCGAACGTAGGTCCGAACAAATGTTTGTATGACATGTAAATATTTGTTTCGGAGTTTGGGTGTATTCTATGTATCTAATACA
The DNA here is from genome assembly GCA_932526445.1 of Phragmatobia fuliginosa. Lineage (NCBI taxonomy): Eukaryota > Metazoa > Arthropoda > Insecta > Lepidoptera > Erebidae > Phragmatobia > Phragmatobia fuliginosa. Next base: position 21,766,440 of record OW052063.1, on the reverse strand, counting down.
GTTCACCGCTGGACATATACCTCTCCCATTGCACGCCATTCTGATCGATTTTGGGCTTCTCGCAAAATATATTTAAGTATATGTACGTATAAAAATAGGTATAAAAAAATTCGGACATCTTACACACAACGCCATCTAGTCCCAAACTAAACAGAGCTTATATTACGGGTACTAGACAACTGATATAAATACATAAACATAATTTTTTTTTGGAAAATACATACACATTTGAAAATACATGCTACTATAACGTAGTTTACCTAATTTTTTCACAATTTTCAAGACGTCTGGCAGAAGTAATGGCCCACGGAAAGTGTCTGGCTGTAATGAATTTTAATTTTAAATAATATTCTTGAAAAAATATGTAAATACTAGCTTTGCACCTTTAACGTAGGTAAGTAATATTTTTATCTATCTGTACTTCGCGCTATCTCAGAAACGGCCCCGCTTTCAAGCTAATGGGTACACATACATCTTAACAAGACATTGTACTAATAATCCTGAAAATTTCAGCTTTGCACTAATGACGTAGGTCTGGCGGCTCTGGGCTCTTGCTCTAAAAAGACAGCAGTGTACTGCGATACTCTAATGATGATGATGATGAAGCAAATTAAAGAGATGAGACATTAATAAGAAGAAATTAAAAATAAATAAGATGGAGGAGGCCTTTGTTCAGAAATGGATGACCCTTTAGAATTTAGATTTTGATGGATTCTTTTTGGGTAGACTACATTGCATGTTCAAGTCTCCAACCAATTTTTTTATTGAATTATAATCATAAAATTAAAGTTAACTAGGACACATAATTGTAATTCCATAACGATTTAAATTATTCTGTGAATTTTAATAACTCTCTACTTTAATATTATAAATGCGTAACTCCGTCTGACTCTTACGTTTTTATGCCTAAACCGCTGAACCGATTTTGATGATTTTTTGTATAGAGATAGAACGAATCTTGGGAAAGGACATATGGTACTTTCTACCGCGATAACCGACATACACAGGTAGAGCCTCGGGCAAAAGCTAGTGGTAAAATAAAAAGATTACTAACTTACTAATATCGAATCAAACATAACGTTAGTTGACGGTAAATTAGCAGTATCGATATCTGATTTCCTTCCCAAAACAGTACAACACTATCGTAATATGATCTTATCATTTGGTACTAACTTAATGAATAACTTAATTATCTTGTGCACTGCACTTCATTTAGTGTAATCTACCCTTAAAAAGATATTTATTTTTCACATTACCCAATTCAGAACCATAACGCTTCACTATAAAGACTAATTTACATTAAAACTATTACTCGTTCAAGACATTTTGAATATTTTATTAGTTTTACGAGATGAAATTATGAAATTTTGCTGTTACTCTTTATTGCTCTTTAGACTTTGTCTAGTCGTTAAAGTGGGATGGAAGATTATGGTACTAAAACATTAACGGGCCATATTGTACAACCTAGATTTGATAAAAAGATACACTTCAGTGCACTAGCTCGTATTTGCATGCAAACCTTGAATTACGCACATAGGTATCTACTTCTTTGTTTGTTTCATAAGACTATTTTAGATGTACGTCTTATATCTAGCATCGCACCTCATTATCTTAAGGCCTGCAATGTTTTGGCGCTGTATTCAATATGAAATGTACCTACCTATTGTTTTTCACTTTATAAATCACTTATAATCCGGAAGAATCAATCAATTTGGAGGGGTATTTTTTGAAAAAACTTTTCTGAAAAATGTTTAAATACAACCATGGGAAAAGTTGCTATTGCAAATATAAAAGGTACTTACACTGCAATACTATAGACAATTTCACCAACCACCACATTTTATCACAATCCAAAAAACCACTTATATTCGCCAACAATCACCAACGCACACATACACAAACGCAAAGATCCAATCTCTACAAACTTGTGAATCAACGTCTGTAAATTCCACAAAAATAATAAAAAATACTAAAGGATAAATAAACGTCAAGATTTAGTGGCGTTTGCCGCGTTCCCAACGTGTGAGGGGTTCAAACCCGGACTTGGAACTAACCGCCTGAGCCAACTGACGTCCGGTAGCAAGCCAACCATATCGGAAGCACTTGTATTGTGCAGCTATTGGGTAATTTATTCTAATAGTTCATGTATGTGGTATATTACTGGCGCGGTTTTATTTCTAGCGATATCTTTTTAAAAATTAAAATAAATTTCCTCATTACACACTTACATATTAATTAAGATATAATTATATACACCAAATAATAATACTAGTTTTAAGATTTAATTCATTAAAAAAAGAAAGGGGTTCTCAATTCATTAATTTTTTTCTTGCCTTTACAATAAATATATATGAAAATATATATAACATATATTTATTCCTAAGGGTTGCGGAGGTCCGATGCCAGTCGCTCCGTGGAAAAACTAATATTCAGGTAAAACCGGTTGAACTAGTAGCCGACCCCAAATAATATAGGGAATAAGGCTAGGAATAAGATATATGAAAATAAACAAACTGATAACTATAGGCTTCACTTTATTCAGGAAACGTGTCTTGATATTATCAAACAATTAAAAGTGAAAACTATAACTTTCGAATACTTATCAGTTCACGTGTTGTAGAAGTAAGTATGCAGTGTGTCCGTGAACATTATTTGTCTGAGATAAACTAATTGTATACAAGGATGTATCAGATAATTTCCTATCTACACCGGTTCAAATTCAGACCTCATCTCCTGAATAAACGTCTCTGACTTTACACTTTAATACTTAATTGCTGTAACACATGTTAACCTAGCAGTTGCATATGTCACTTGTGCTACTACTCCATAATACTTTTCACATTACAAATATTATAACTTAAATATTGATCAAGACAATTATGTTTACAAGTATTCAATTCTTCAAACCATGCATACACTATAAAATGTATCGAACTATAGTGAAATGAGTTTTATACATCATTAGTAACATGTGCGTAACTCGTCAGTAGACATTAAATTATACGCACCATATAGGTGCTGAAAGATTGCTGGGTTCCATTCTAGTGTTACAAATTAAAGCATTTTCAAAATTTAAATTTTGTATTTGAATTGTCAGGGTTGAGTTTGGTGGTCATTTGACATTTTGACAGAGTATATAATCCGATATTTAGTCGTCAGATATTATTAAAATTATTGCCCGTTCTTTCCAACCGTATGTCACAATGGAGTTTGAAATTGGTGGTCATTTAGCATTTTTGATAGAGCATATAATCCGGTCATCAGTTATGCGGCTAATATGGCCAGCCCACTGCAACTTTAGCTTGCTTTTTTTGGGGTAGAAGAGTTCTGGAGTGGAGACCGCGTCTCGGTAAACGTAGTGTAGGACGCCCACAGGCGAGGTGGAGTGACGACCTGCGTAAGATGGCTAGCAGGAGCTGTATGCGAGAAGCCGAAAATCGATCAGAGAGATGCAATGGGAGAGGCCTATGTCCAGCTGTGGACTGCGATAGGCTGATGATGATGTTGATATAACCCGATGTTTAGTCGTCCGATATTATTAAAACTATTGCCCATTCTTCCCGACCGTATGTCACAATGGGTAAGTTCGCTATAACTCCTTGGTAATTTGCATTAGCTCACTTAGTATGCGAATGATATACGTCATTTAGTAAATGCTTCGTATTTTATCTAGCACTCGGTGTATGCCCACCTTTGTTTTAATTTCGTTTATTTGAAAGTCACTGTAATGTATGTTATAAATTCTTTTTAAGAGTAAGAGATTATGAGTATCGCAACTGATTTGTTTAAACAGTTGTTGTGAAACATTTACAACAGAAACCTTAGGTTAGACTGCGAGGTACTAGTGTGCGATCTCTAATATTTAGAAATACTTAAGTATTATTATTATTAAATAAATACCCCAGTTATAATAAAACAATCAGATTTAATTTGATCAAACTGTTGTGTTTGAGAACTTTGTAGTTTTTATTTTCATTCCTAAACTTTACTTTTACCTTGTTGCCTAACACTGATAAATGAAGACCTCTCCTATGGCACTCCACTTTTTTATAAGCCTGCTAAAGCGACTCTCTCTACCTGATGGAAAATATGACTGGATTCCTAGAGTTGTTGTTACTACGCTCATGTACTCATGCGAATGCAGGTAATACAGTATTGTAACCCACACCATGGCGACCTGATGAGATGCATCGACATCGTTGGGCCTCCGGTCTCGCACTCACCAACGCAAGACAACAACACTATAATTTTAGGTTGTTCTTCTGTTAGAAGGTAGTACCGACCCAGTCGAGGCGGACTATTACCTTGAAAAGCCTCGCTTTATTTTGAACCTAACTTCTCGCTGTACGATTTTCTTAAACGTTTAAAATACATTTGACAGCTATCTTATTTACATCTATCTATACTCTATACAATACATACAAATAAATAAAATTAGAGTGTCTGTTTATAATATTAGAAACAACCGCTTTTTACAAAATGTATATGTATGAGTACATATGCCAAAATATTTTATTTACAATTTTTGTCTGTCTATCTGTCTGTTTGTTCCTGGTAATCTCTGGAACGGCTGAACTGATTTCGACGGGACTTTCAGTGGCAGATAGCTCATAATATAAAGAGTAACTTAGGCAACTTTTTTTAGACTAGCTTCCGCGTAACACCGCGGGGCCCAGCTAGTCATTAATAAACATCATGATGACTCTGACAGGTAAATTACGTGGCACGAATATTAAAATAAATATTTATGAATAAATTATCAATTCATAATTTTGTGTTATAAAATTCATGCACTTAGATGAGGTTAACTTTTTCAATTCGTAATTTTTTGCTGTTACAAAGGTCATGTCATAACTTTCTTAACTACGTTTTCAAAGCTGAAAACTTTTATTAAATTAACAAAAAACTATACTAACAATTTATTATTTGACGTGTAAGCTATTTTTATATTCCTGACAAATACTTAGGATAAGTAGACATGATATTATTAATTTCATAAAAAAAGTTATGTTTTATTTGATACCTTTTAGTATATTGTATACTAATGTTTGGTCATGCCGCCTTCCAGGGTCCTGCAAGAGATACTCTCAAGAAGTGTAGGAAAAAGAGACCAGGCGCAACCGATACTAACATTCGGATTATGATGATAAGTGTAAAGCAGGCACCACACTTCGTTATGCGCTATTCGTTAAGCGGGTTATTCGCGCGCATACGGCGAAGTGTGGAGAGTATATTCGTTTCGTTCACCATAAAAATGACAATTACACATCTCTACAACACACATATTTGCATTATTTGATGCTTATTTGGCATACCAGTTCGAAGTGTGAATGGCATGTTTGTTGTTTGCGCGCATAACTAATATTTGGGCGAATACGGCGTAGACACATAACGAATAGCGCATAACGAAGTGTGGTGCCTGCATAATAATAAATATTTTAGACATCTTACAACGTTATCTAGTCTCAAACTAAGCACAGCTTGTGTTACGGATAATACACAACTGATTTATAATAAATACAAAAAATACTTTTTTTTGTAGAAACATACATATTTCAAATAGAAAACACCCAAACTACGAAACAAATATTTGCTGTTCATGCAAAATTTGGTGTGACCCGTTAATCGAACCCGATACCTCTTGATCAGCCGCCGCATACGCTAACCACTAGATCAACAAGACAGTCAGAAGTATGCTTTGTTTACTAAACAGTCATCTACCCCATTAAATGTCAAGAAACAAGAAAGTTTAAAAGTCGGCATATAATATTTAATGTTAATTCAGTTTCACATTCAGATGCTTTTATTTATTTAAAGGACGCTTCAGGACTTTCAGATTTTAAAAGAGAATTTTAGCAGAGACAGACACCGGAATCAACTAAAAGTTAGTTCAAAACAATTACTTATAAAGCATTCAGTCGCGTCTATTTCCAAGTAAATTAAATATAAATGGGTCTTGGAGTTCTTCAGTTAAACGGCCAAGAATTCTCATAGTTATACTTGTATTAATTGTTGAGTACTTAGTTCTTGCAAAACTTGACGTCAAGGTGCTATAGTTACACTTTCCATTATTAAGCATTCTTGAGATACTCGCTTCGGAAGTTTTGGAAATTATTGGTGAACTATATTGTTTTAGGCGTAACGTGGGAACTATCGATACAATTTTGCTGTCAGCAGAACGCGCATGATGTGTCGAAATATAATAAACCGACAATGATGAAGGTCTGACAGCAATGTTCTTTTGAGGTATTTCTAATATTCAAAATGTAAGCTTTTACGATTTACGTGTATGTAGAGAAATAGTTTTCATGAATGTATTTAAAAAGGAATATATATGGTATCTCAAAGTCCAAAGCAAATTATTCTATATTTTAAAGTAACTTTTTTTTAAAATAAAGTTAAATTGGGTTACACTTGCAAAACAATATATCTCTACTAAGCTAACAGCTAACCTGTTACACCGTTTTCCTTGAAATTTTGAGATAATAGATAAATTAGAGATACTTTGAATTATGAGGAAGGACACAGACTACTTCATTCAGACTATTACTATTCATCACCATAACAAACACACATACGGACGGAGTCGCGGGCAAAAGTTAGTAATATAAAAGTTTTATTCTTCGCTAGTGACCCAACCCAGCTTCGCACGGAGGTCTTCCAAATGGTCAGATTTCCTCTAGTATTTTTATTATCTAGTAGTGTTCCCTAATTTACACATTTAAACCTTTCCATACATTTTTCATAAGCCAACTACCGCCATAAAGTCAATTACACAATTAAAATCAAACTGACAAGTGGTACATATAATCCCTTAATATATCCATATCGATCACACGATAATTCCCGACTTTGGTCTAATAAAATACCAGCATCATTCGTCCGAGATCTGTAAAAATCCCTGTCCACGTTAAGTGTTTATCGTCCGTATAGTGATTTGATTCAATAAAGGCACCGGACGCCGACTCCCGTCACATAAATATTAATTAAATGTCCTATGTTGTTTGTGTGGAGCATTGTACCACTTCTTTATTTATCTTGGGATCCTTTATTGGATGTAATAGGCCGATAAACTCATTGGTATTAATCGACGAACTTAATACTGATAAATAAATCTATTTTGGTATTAGAACTGTATATATTAATTCAGTGTGTAAGGTGTGTGTACTGTGTATTTTCTGTAGTTTACAAGAGAAAAAGATTTGAAATTTATTGATTGATACAGTTTAAACTACAGTTTACTTCTTGTTATCTCTTTAGGGATATAGGAATAATATATATATATATATATATATATATATATATATATATATATATATATATATAGAATGTAGTCTATATTTTTACTTACCTACTTAAGTTGAAATATTCATTTTTGTATTGAACTGCAAAAACATATTAAAAATAGCTAGCTACACGTTTGCCCTTACATCATAAAGGAACTTTGTAATAATATTAGGTATATTCACTTTTTTAATCATCGGTGTCATCATCATCAACTTAACGCAGTCCATTGCTGGACATAGGCCTCTCCAATTGCACGCCACTTAGTTCGTTTCTCAGCTACTCGCATCCAGCCCTTGCCCTCTTGCGTAAATCATCACTCCACCTGGCATGTGGACGTCTTACACCACTTTTACCGAAATGTGATCTCCACTCTCTCAAGAACGCGTTTACCCCAACGCAACGGTTGTCGGTTTTGCGGCTAATATGGCCAGCCCATTGCCACTTCAGCTTGCTAATCCTGTAGACTATGTCGATAACTTTAGTTCTCTGCCGGATTACCTCGTTTCTAATACGATTTTGTTATTTGATAACTTATTGTATGCATTAAAAAAAATAAAAACCGCTAGTTATACTGAGATGTGTGTATACATGTGCGTTAAGTGGGTATTCGACTCCTGACAGACAACCTACCTACACATGGCCCCATTCAGGAGCTCGAACAAAACATAAAAGTACAATTACCGGAACAAACACATTTGAGATATAGAAAGGAAGTAACTTTGTGTTTTAATTAATTTAGATTATTAGCGCATTAATAGTGTAGTGTGATAATTAAGTGTAAAATAAAAAAGTAATAATAACAGGACATTATGTTGGTCATTAGTATTACATTCAATACTGTTTCAACTACGTGGTGACGTAACTGAAAGCTCGAAAAAAAAATAAGACGAATTCGTTTCTTTACCTAATTCACTTTACTTATATTATTATCCTCATAATCTCACCCGAAATCCATACTTTCACATCATTTTAGGGTTCCGTAGTACATTTGTCAAAGCGTCATGTTCGTCAGTCCAAAGGGTTAGGTGTGTTTATCGACAAAGTGCTAAAAAATACAATTTTTATTTGGGGTACCTAGGTACAATTTTTAAGTAGGCCAAACTTATGCATAATAATTATCTATTAGACTAAGATATTTTATATTTTAACTTAATTAGACACTATTTTAAAACCACGTGCCACTATTTATGACTACCTATTCTATGCGTGAGCTGACACGCACTAGGCCAATTATTTTTAATACACTTCCTAAAATGAATAGTAGCAAACCCCAAATAAAGAATAGGAACATTATGTCTACTAAAATGATATTATTCCGACTGGTGGAAAGGTGGTTATTGCGTCTGCAGCATGGTGACCCACGCTATGGCAGCGAGATAATTTTTCACGTCACGCATAACAGACCCGGGATCAATTAAAGCATACACATTAATTCAAGGAATATTAGGTTTATTAAAGCAATTTAAAACCAATACCAAACCATTCTATAAATGGAACATTCTAATAGCAATATATACTTTTCGCTACACCAAAATTTTACAAGCAATAAAACAAAGTCATGCAGTCGATTAGGTATTATTCTAACACAAAAGCTCGAGCTTTGAGCGTGACGGACCGGAGCGGTGCGGAAGAGGCCGTGTGCGGACTTCCGGTTAACTCGGCTGGAACACCCGCCGCATTCCGATAGGGTCGCACTACACTTGATTACCGGTGTGTGTACGGTTTGTCATTTTATTTGAGACAGTTTTATAACAATTGAATATTTTCATATGTGTTGTAGTCGGTATGTAATATAAAATAATAAATCGGCAACTATAATATAACAATTACATTTTATTGTATTTTGTACTATTTTAGAAGAGATGTAAAAGAGCATTTAAAAAAATCTAATTATAAAACAACTTTTTTTTTTTTTTTTTAAACAGTCGGTTTAAAAATCGGTGCAGATCTCTCTCTCTCTCTCTCTCTCTCTCTCTCTCTCTCTCTCTCTCTCTCTCACACACTCACATAGAAGACCATCCTAATAATGACAGCATGTCGTATTTCGTTGGTGAGTGTGAGAGGCTGGATCATTCTACTTGCAGAAACATCCGACTAGGCCGCCATGGTGCATTGCGCACCCTTAAGGCGACTAAGGGTTATCCCTTATCCCGTAGTTTATACTACGAAAGACAACATGGATGCAAAGAGAAGGAAAACTTGAAACCCTATGTCCAGCAGTGGACTGTTAAAGGCTGTTGATGATGATGACGTTTCTATGTAACGAATGACTACGACTTTTCAAAGTTGACTGTGTGTACCTATCTCTGTACTCAGATAATTGTGTCGATTATCTTGCTTCTTCAGTAACGTTGTTTAACCCAGTGTCCTTAAAATCTTGTTATACTGTTTTAGCGTAACATTTTTTTTTATTACTTGTTAACGAGACAAACTAAAAATTTAAAACAAAACCAAACTCAGACGTGTCGTTTTATTGCGGAACTTCTATGGCCACCTTAAAACTCCAGCATCAGATCAGCTCCATCTCATCATAACACATCACGCAATATTCATACGCAATGAAAATTTCAGCAGAATGAAATGTCAAGAAGTAGATCAAATTTAACTTGCAAGATTCCATTACAGGCAAAGGGTCAGATGAAACTAAATAGAAGCTTGTAAAATATAATTTACTTTATATTTATTTATGTAATATACCTAGATAATGTAAATGCGTAATTGAGAAAGGACTGAAGTTATAATTCACGCGGGGTTCAGCTAATAAAATATAAATTTCGTTAAAATTTTAATGTTAACTTAAGAGTAATTTCCGGCAATCAGAGTTCAAACGGATATTTGAAATGTCTTTGAAATGTATTTTACTTTGTACGAGTATTTACGGCATATGATCTTAACCCTCTCCTAAGAGGGAGCCCAGTAGTGGGGGGTTATGAGTTCTTGATGATAAGACTGTGTATTTCGAGGTCGATGATTTTGACTGACAAGGCATAACGAAAGCTGAAAATCGAGAGTTTAATTTTCACTCTGAATAATAAATAGAGTGAGGAAACTTTTTATAGACTCTGTCGTACGTATGTGAGACTTAGAGAAGCTAGTCTAGCCTAAGATATTCCTTATATCATCAGCTATCTGCCAGTGAAAGTCTCGTCGTAATCGGTCAAGCTGTTCTTGAGATAACCCGGAACAAAGTTTTCTGTGTTCACAATGTGTGTGGTGCCCAGTACTCTTGAATTCTACTTATACTTTCCATCAAGCAGAGTAGATTCACTTGGACACTCTCATATATCTCCTTACTTCACTACATATTATAAAATAAAGTCCTCCGTCGCGTTTGTCTGTCTGTCTGTTCGCGATAAATTCAAAAACCACTATACTAAATTAAATGTCATTGTACCAAGATAGTGTAAATCCCGTGAAAGAACATTGGCTACTTCTTACAGCGATAACCGACATAAAAGCGGGCGGAGCCGCGTACGAAAGCTAGTAATATTATAAAGGAAATAGTAATTCTGTCTGTCGCGCTTTCACGCTGAAACTACTAAACCGATTTAAATGAAATTTGGTACACAGATAACCTTATCATTATTAATCATTATCAACAGCCTTTAACAGGCCACTACTGGACATAGGCCTCTCCTTTGAAAGGAGGTTTTGGCCTACTATACAAAGGGTTCGTTTCAAGTTTTCCTTCTCTTGGCAGAGATGTTAGCTGCTTAAATTGTTCCTTTAGTCGCCTTACGACACCCATGGAATGAACAGGGGTGCTGACACTTTGTATTCTTAATCCGTTACCACACGCTCAGATAACCTAGAGCCTGAGAAAGGACATGGCTACTTTTTACCTCGATACAGACGGGCGAAAGCTAGGATATTTACAAAAGGAATCTGATATTGTTATTATTTACTAATGTATAAAACGGAACTGTAATTCTTTTTGACGTGAACCAGTTTTGTTACGCTTTCCTTACAATACACGTGTGGTCGTTGCACCGCCGGGTAGCATGTACACTCGAGGCCAATATAAGTTAAAAGTTTTATTGGTTTCGAATAGTTTCGATAGCGCCAATACTTCGATATTAGAACTATTTTATAAAATTGCAATTGAATTGTTACCTTGTGAATGTGTAGGTGAAATGATTTATATTAAATATTTTGTTTTATTGACTTGCTAAATAAAGTATATAATTTGAATGGGCCAAGCAATTCGTTCGTGTAATCTTGCATGAGTTTATTGCGTATGTTTTTTTATTAAATATGTTAAATCTTGAATCCACTGGGAACGTTAGTAGGCCTCATATTTCTAATTGAGGGTAGACGTGAGTTTAGCGGGTGAGGAGATTGTTCTCGTACATTCACTTTATTGTAGCACTCGATCACGAAATACAGTTAGGACATTGAATAGCAGCCCATGATTAATAATTTTAAATAAGACACTCCACCGAACACGTGGTGCTCACACGAGACGATCCGCGACAACTCTGCTCGTCAACGACGACGTTCCATTTTTAAAGGAACTCACGAACGAATGAACGAACAATAATCATCTAGGGAAGGGATAAAACCATTGTCACCCGTGATCCTTGTCTATGACTTATGACATGAAAGTAATCGACTAAAATCAATCATTCAATCGCGTTTTTATTATTTTAAAGTGTCAATGATTCCCATCCCTGCGGTCACCGGTCGCACGCGCCAGTGCCCGGTGTTGCGTCAGTGTCTTACCTTCAGACACTTAACAGTGTTGCCAGCTAAAATAATCGATACGCCGGCACGGCCATACTGACAATCGCACGTCCCTGTGCGATCACTCACCTCTACAGGTCTCGTACTCCTCGTCAATCAGAGAGAAAAAAAATCGCTCGTCCATCACTGACTCGCTACCAATTCATGACACCTGTTTAAAAAGATCTCGATCTTTACCCCTCGCATCTAAATTAAACACACTGGGCGTCCACCTGACCTCAGGCGTCCCTTCGACCATCCACCAACTCGCATGGTGTATCGGACCTGACCACCCGTCAGCGCCCCTTCCACCAATCACACACACACACACACTGGGCAGACAACTGACCTCAGGCGTCCCTTCGACCGATCACCAACTCACATGGTGCCTCGGACCGGACAACCATCAGCGTCTCTTCCACCAGTCTCATCGCGTAGTCTGATCAGGTGCATCGATCCGGTTTACAGACCAGCTCCATTTTTCAGATACGCGACTACCAACTACCCATCAACCCTACTATAAATCGCGAAGTCTGATCAGGTGCATCGATCCGGTTTACAGACCAGCCCCATTTTTCAGATACGCGCCTATTAACTACCCATCAATAAGGCTACATACCGCGTAGTCTGATCAGAGGCATCGATCCGTTTTCCAGACCAGCCCCCTTTTTCAGACACGTGCCAACCGAGTACCCATCCAGTGTACGCTCGCTACATTACGTACGTACGCACGCTCTGGATCGATACTCTACGTACGTTCTCTGGATCGGTTCTTGATAAAAGAACAGAATATACACAAATGAATTGCGCAACTGAAATAACAATTGGCCGGACATGTTTTCCGAAGAAACTACGATAGATGAAGTCATATAACTATTCTGGCGACCCTGAACAGGAAGTCGAAGTGTTGGTAGACCAGCTGCCAGGTGGTCGGAGGATATAAAGAAAGACTAGACACACCGCATCCAGAAGCGTATGGAAAACCATGTAGGAAGCATATATCCAACAGTGGATGCAAATATGCTGAGGAAGAAGAAGAACGAAGAAGAGTGCACAAACGTTATAAACTCACCTTTAGTACTTGTCATGTTCGGAGGCAGAGGCTAAAGTATGTGGACTAGATGTCGATGCTGCATCACTTTCCTCATAGGACGTTATGTCCATTGTCATGACTATACCTACATTTCGAATTTCATGAGCATACTTACAGGTTAGGTTAGACCCACCAACGTCTCTCAGCTCGTCTCTATAATGATCTGGTACCTTGACAATAGAATGACCTTACCTTTGAAGTTTCATTGTAGTTTGGTTTGGTTACACTCGCTATCCTTGATAAAGACGAAATTGCCTGCACTGAATGGACTCACTATTGCTCTACTTCGGATGAAGCGTTCTACCTCTGACGTATAGTCTTTTGAAATTCTACATTGCTCGTTTGTAAAGCATTAATTCCGCATGGGAGTAGCCTGTTACTCTGGATCTAGTGGTATTAAAGGCGAGCTGAACTTACAGAAGTTTTGTTGGGTTTGTTCTCTACTATTGTGAGCAGACATTTTAGAGTACGCATTATACGCTTAGCGTTAGCCCTACCGGAACCAGTACCGATAAGGTGAAGCTGTACACTATGCCCACATCAACACCGTTTGAAGTTTGCACCTATATAACACCTACGTTAGTCTGCTTTTACACGCTTCGGTGCACCAAATAGGCAAACAGCCCTCTTGAGAGATTGGATTAAGGTAGAAGCATCGAGAGATGCCGAGTAATGAAAGACACGCACATCATCATCGTCTTTACCGCCCAATCCCCCCGCAATATCTATGTGAATCGCATGTCAGGACCCGTGTCCTTAGGCATTGATGAAAGCCAACTTGCTAAGCGTAAAGGCCCCAGGCGACCGGAAACAACCACCAAGGGCAAGCAACGACGGCGCGGCCCGAACCGGACGGGCGACCACCCGTGGCACGACACGCCACGAGCGCCACCGCAACCCAAAGGCCACGCCAAGCAGCCAGTCCCGGCTGCCGCCACAAGACAGCATCCGCAAAGCCCAGCTGGAGGCCCTCCAGAAAAACACCATCCAACGGCAAGACCACGCAGCCACAATTCGTTCCAAAAGTCCACAACCAGGGCGGTGACGCACGGCGTCAATCCTCCCCAAGAGGAGACCCGAGCCCAGCAACGGAAACCACGGGCTGCTGACGAAACTTTTTGGGACCCGGAGCAGTCTTTCGAAGCGTTGCATACTGTACAAGAATCAATAAACTTACGTACCTACTTGGTCATCTCTGGAAACCAATAATGCTCAAATAGTTCTTAGTTTCTTAATTTCCGAAGGAACATGATTAATTAAGGTCCACGTTAAGGATCACGGAGCTATTGGTAACCGGAAACTGGTTACCCTTACGCACATCATGGTGCGAGTAGTCCGAGGTTTCTTTGTTCTTATTTTTGTTAATGAGGTCACGAATTTCGATATCACGATTTTGTTCTACCGCTAACTACCCATAATAAAGTTAACAGTCAGCGCCATCACGCGAAGAAACACTGAACCACGAAGAACACACGGTAAGAACTACACAGAGCAACTAGCAATCTTGAATCGCGACGGAGAAACTCTCGCGCGAACCAGCACACACACTACATCCCAACACCAACCGCTGTGCAGCGGCCCACCAGGCACGACCACCTCGCCTGGTCGGAGGATCCCCCCTCTGTGTCGGAGGAACACGACACCCGGTCCTCTACAGTATTCTAATATTACGTTTACAGTTTCATCTGATAATGTACTGGCATTAGAGTCATCACAAACTGTATTTGGGATTGGATGTCTAGACAAGAAATCAGCATGTTACTTGTTGGCACCTTATGCACAATATTGACTCCTGTAGAAATACCCACCACTAATGGTGTATGCTGTGTAATGCTGCCCATACAAACACTGTTTAAAGATCTCGACTACTCAGGTGACTATGATAGTTTCTAGTTCCTACGAATGAAATCGCGATTCTGCGTCAGTCGTTCGTCAACTAAAATATGACAACATGTAGCAAACCATTCTTTCTTTGAATTATTATGGCCCCATAACCGTTAGAACTGGCATCAGTGTGAAACTCAATAGCTGCCGCTTCACGATCTAATATTCTTAGTACAGACTCCTGAGCTCAGTATTTGAACAGTTTTCTTGTAAATATTGTCATGTAGGTCCGTCCACCTTATTGTCCCCTTCAGTGAATAAAGTGGGCCTACCATACGAGTATTATTTGGGTATAAAGTTTCTGAAGTAGGAGACAAGGCCCAAGAACTGTCTATTCTGAGTAGCAATCTTCGGGGTAGGAGAATCGACCACTTCTCCTGCTCTAACTACATGACCCACAAAATGTACTCCTACATTTCTATAAAAAAAGGAAAACTGCGTCTGACAATGCTCTCAGGGTTAAAGCAACGTTCCAGACAATGGGAATGATTATCAGAGAAACCAAGTCCATAATCAAGGTAACCCAGCGCAACGCTAATTCCAAGTTTATAACTAAGCCTTGTTGATACACCTTTGATAGACTGCAGCCGAATTTCTAAGATCAAAGGGCTTAGTTAGATACCCATATTGACCATCTTGTGAGGGTGAGGAACTACCGTAAATAACTTACGCTTCTAGGAGGGCCGAACCCCCCCCGTTCTTGAACACTCCTATATTGATCAATAGGGTCTACCCGTAAATCTCCTGTAAAGACGCGATGCCCTGGTAAACCATCGATAAAGAATTCAGAATATTTTCGTAACTAAATAATAAGATTTTTGATTTGATTTTGTACACACAGTTTAAGTCAGTATCTATATCCTCAAGAGCTTAGCTTACTTTTGGGTATGCTTTTCGCTGAAACTCACTTCCTATTGTAGAAAACAAAAAATCAATACGGTTAATTTGCACACTGACGTACTCGTTTTTTTTTTAAAAAAAAATCACTGCCTATAGAATTACTTTACCGTTTATCGTTCCATTCGGCACAACGTAAAATAGTAACGTAATCGTGATATGTTATATGCGAACGCGATTTTGTATTTGCGAGAAACATCTTACGGTTCCCTTTTTTTTTTTTCTTTTTTTTTTTTTAATTACCCCCGATACTACGACACTGTGTAAAATAATAACCAACAAGCATGCCCACTATCAACGAGAAAATAAAAAGAAACGATCTCACCGGATTCTGCGTTGCCTTTGCTCCCCGCCGATTCATGTTTACAGATGTGCACCTCCGTAATTGTTGTAACTCCGAACCCTTGCGCGTCTCACAAACCGACGCGACATATCCAGCCTGTCCGCATACATAGCTGAGATCTGTCCGAAGTCTCATTTAGACGGCTCTTCAGAACCCTCTCGCTGTTCGCGACACTCGATAGAGAAAATCATGTGCAAAATGCTGTGCCCTTGTGTGCCAAAACGCTGACATATCGTCGTGGTCAAAACAAATCAGCCTTACGGTAATGTTAAATTCCGATTGTTGCGGATTAGCGGTCGCCAGTAATTGAGATTTTCATCACCATGTTTTTGTAAACAGTTTGATTGTCCGGGCTGCTCACTGCTGTTCACTTTACACTATTCTCCTCAGGTGGTTACCCTGCGTATCCCACTTCTGATGTTAAATCTTGAATCCACTGGGAACGTTAGTAGGCCTCATATTTCTAATTGAGGGTAGACGTGAGTTTAGCGGGTGAGGAGATTGTTCTCGTACATTCACTTTATTGTAGCACTCGATCACGAAATACAGTTAGGACATTGAATAGCAGCCCATGATTAATAATTTTAAATAAGACACTCCACCGAACACGTGGTGCTCACACGAGACGATCCGCGACAACTCTGCTCGTCAACGACGACGTTCCATTTTTAAAGGAACTCACGAACGAATGAACGAACAATAATCATCTAGGGAAGGGATAAAACCATTGTCACCCGTGATCCTTGTCTATGACTTATGACATGAAAGTAATCGACTAAAATCAATCATTCAATCGCGTTTTTATTATTTTAAAGTGTCAATGATTCCCATCCCTGCGGTCACCGGTCGCACGCGCCAGTGCCCGGTGTTGCGTCAGTGTCTTACCTTCAGACACTTAACAGTGTTGCCAGCTAAAATAATCGATACGCCGGCAAATATAAAAAAAAAGAAGGTCAGTATCGTATCATAGTTGTACTAATGATTCATGTTAAATTTATTTCAAAGATCATCTTTGATCAGTTTGTATAACTAAGATAGTTAAATACTTATATACTTCTTATAATTTATTTTCATCCGAACTCCAAAACATGCATTTGTAAATCAACAACAGACATTTGGTTCAATCCAGGAGTCAAACCCGATGTCTCAGTATAATTGTCGTGAACCTGACCACAGTCTCACCGATGCAGCCAATTCATTATTTAATTATATTTAATGCCCTTATAGAGCTAATAGCCGACTGGCCTTAGGTGATTGCAAACAATCACCGATGGTAAGCAAAGACGACGCGGTCAGTATCTAAATGGGTGATCGTTTGTGGCATGACATGTTATGAGTGTTTCCGTAATACAGAGGTCAGGTTAATGAGTCAGTCCCGGTTGTTATCATAAAATAACAGTCGTGAAGCTTAGTTATAGGCCTTCGGGCAACTTGAAAACATTCAACGGCAAGATTTACGTAGCCTCAACATATAATATAAATAAATATAAATATTTGGACAACTTACACACAACATCATCTAGTCCCAAAGTAAGCAGAGCTTGTGTTATTGGTACTAAACAACTGATATAAATACATAAACATACTTTTTTTTTTGTAAATACATTCATATTTCCAAACTCCCAGACTCCGAAACATATATTTGTGGATCACACAAATATTTGATCTGACTCGGAATTTGAACCCGAGACCTCTTGATCAGCAGCCGCATACACTAACCACTAGACCAACAAGGCAGTCGACCTTACCATATCTTGCAAGTATGGCCTTAACTCTCTCCTGAGTGAAGACCTGAGCCCAGTAGTGGGTCGTTAAGGATTTTTGGTAATTTAATGCACTATTATATTTCCTATGCCAGCAGTGGACTGCAATAGCCCACAGCCAGAAGGTGATTTTTAAATATTATATTTTATATATTTTGGCCGCCAGTGTACATTTAAGGGGTATGAACTTAACACGTTTCACACCGTGACTTACGAGTATATTGTTATGCACTGTTTCAGATATTTCGTAGTACATTGTGTTAATATATATTTCATTCACGTTTTTTTTTCACGGGCTAGTACGTTTATTTATTGTTTGTTTATTCATCTTATGTTACACTAGAAATGAATAGCCTCTCATCAAAAACAAATCTAAATCTGAACTGATTACGATGTGATAAAATATGTTTTTCTTGTCGTTAAAAAATAAGACAATTCCCGCATTAGGAATATAGACCAGTGCTTTTAATGTTTGAAAACAAAATAAATTATAGTAGGATGAAACTCATTGTAAAAGGAGGAGAATATTACAAAAATTAAAGGAAAAATAAATTACGGGCGATCTGAGGTCGGGAAGGGGGAGAGGCCGGTTTTAAGGGAAAAAAATGGCTTATCTCGATTTCCGGCAAAACTACAAGTCTTATGGAAAAAAGTTAAATGGCAAAGTTGTAGGTAATAAAAAGATCTACATCTTTTGCATTTACACTTGTTTCACATAACCTCAAATTTTATGTGAAAAATTCAAAAAACCAAGTTTTTGGTTTTTTATTTTTATCTTTTACAAATAAAATTATTTTTTAACGAAATATTGTGAAAACTTAGCTTTTCATGTCCTGAATACACCGTAATTTATTTGATTCGAAATATCAATTTTTTCACCTCATTTTGACTGAATACCGAAAAAAACCCTAATTTTCGATCGAAAATTCATCCGTCAAAATATCAACGTTTTTCACAAAAATTGGGTGTTTTCTATTCGACGATATCTCTACTTTCCGATGGTGTAATAATATTAGAAGATTCTGCAACTTTCTCAAAATATTGTAGATGTTTTATTAAATATTAACTTTATTATTTATTTGTTTAATAATTATAGTAGTATATTTCGAATAAAAATGATTAAAATCCATGCTCCCAATCGAAAGTTCTCAGCTAACAAAAATAAAATTAAAATAATACAGTGAAATTAAGAACCTTCTCCTTTTGTGACGTCAGTTAAAAATGTTTTTTACTACAAAAGTTATAATGAAAAAATATTTAATTTAACTACACGAATGAAGGATACAGTTTTGATGTAGATAATCTCAATTATTTAATTACTAGCCATTTATACTTTTGTTCATTAAATTTCATAATTTTGAACAGGATAGAAAAGTGTTTCATTTCTCTAATTGCATGGTGGAATCATAAAATTTCATTTTGAGTGTGATATTTAATGAGATAAGAGTCAAGATTGTTCCTATCATAATTATAATCATTTAAGATTTTACTGCAGTACTCTGAAACTGTGTTTTATTAAATAGATTCTTTCTTTCCTTTTTATTTCAAAAGACAACTCCTGCATTAGAAATATACATCCTGTGTCACGGGGACTTTACAAACATACAAGAAACAATCACAAAGAACATCCAACATACCACAAAGTGTTGTCCCACGTGGGATTTGAACCCACGTTACTTGGCGCGTAGAGAGCGGTGTGGTGACCGCTTAATCCACTAAGTCAAAGGTGCAATCAACATCTTTCAGACTGTCACAGCTTTGAGATAGCCAAAACCTATATAACTACACTGGTGCTAATTCTGTAGTTGGTATCACTAAACTAAAATATCATAAAAAATCTCAGTGTTTAATTTAGTTTAGTCGGTATTGAGACGGTGTCTAATTTTAGTGCAACACGTCACATGTGAATTTTAGTCAAGAATAATAAAATTCAGAGAATTACGAACAACAAAAGAAGCATCACTTTTGTATAACAAAATAAATGTACATTTTTAACGTACCTCCTCTTATTCTACTTTATTTATTTGCTTGAAAGTTAAATATGATCGAATCTCCAGCTGAACTAGGTGGCCAGAGTAAGGTATGAATAAATGATTCCGCATTCTGTGTTCAGATCTGAATTCAAATATATTTCTATTGATCCTTAAAAATCCAAACGTTCTCAAGCAACTCTGACACGCATTGAGACCGATTCACATAAACCAAATTAGAACATCACCAAAATACAAGAATATCGGATAAAAAAATATTGGAAATTGGGTCACTTCACTCCATTTAGCTTTGAAATCAATAACACAGGTAAGTACGGAAAGGCTTTTAGCGTCGACGTAATTGCACTGAATACGCCTTAAGTATTAAGATTACCATGAATTCCCATATCGTTAGCATTTTATAGCCAAGCTTCAACAGTGTTTGAAAGATTCATTCACTTTTATGTATGTTCGTCATGTTAACTTAACAAATTATGACCGTGTTGGGACAGTAATAAAGATTTTGTAACACGGTAAATATCGCTCTACACTACTACTGCATTTTCGCAAAAATGAATGTTAAAAAAATAAACACGCTTTTAAACTAAAAAACATAAAATAATTTTAATGTAAAAAGCGTTGGGCGACGTTATTTAAATATTTTCAGAAAGCACCCCACGCTTTGTTACGAGTACATTAAAATTATTTTCTATTTTTTAGTTTAAAAGCGTGTCTGTATAGTTTTTTAAAACTATTTTTTTAAGAAAGACTAAATAAGACTAATTTGATTAAAGTGGGTCAATATCGCACCCAAAGGAGTCGGTTACAAACATACAAACATAGTTGAAGCCAATAAAAAGCGTGTAAAATACAAGCTTATATTAATATTGTGCAATATTTAAAAGTTTAGAAATACGCGTTTCCTGCCAAACATAGGTTATGTGATAAACATGTGAAATAACGAGTGTGGTGTGTCTGAAACACAAAGGCAGGATCATAAACAATCAGCGCGCGCGGCGAGAGAATTTTTATAGCGCGATGCACGATCAATATTTATTACGATGTTCATTTTCTCTTCACTGTTTTCTATTGTATTTTCTATTTTATATTCGTCATAAATCGTCAACTTAACAAATCATTTTAGTTACTTCAAACCTTTCAGATTCATTTCTTTTACGTCCTGCTGTTAATTAAAAAAAACTTTTCATAGAGTAACAATAGGTATAAATGTTTTGTTTGCCTTGTACAATAGTACACTTCGTCACATAAGTTTCGTCAAACCAGTGCGAAGATAAAAATACATCAAACATGGTGTTCGAAAACTACACTCATCATAGTTTTAATCTTTGAAATGCATGGTACCGGTGATGGTACTGACTGGCTTTACACTAAATATTAATGCGAGTGTATGAGAAGATATGGCTTTTAATGCTGAACGCGCACTTTAGCCGCATTTAAAATCAATGAAATGAAAATTTTAAGTTTCCAAATGATTTGAATTGCACTGCATGAAGGCCTCGAGTTTTCTGTATAAAAAAAATATATTTTTAATTTATACTTTTTTATTTTATATTGTGCTCTATGATGGTGATTAAACCTGAAAGAGAGAGCTTAAGGCGCTGAAGAGGAAATCCACGGAAAATTAATAACTTCAATGCAACTAACTCCTTAATTCATACCCAACATACCCAAGAAATACCGCTAAGAAATTTTACCCCTAAGGGTTTCTAAAACCCATAATTGAGCACTGCTAGGCCCGGGGCTCTTTTCAGGAGAGGGTTAAGGCCATACCATCAAGGCTATCAGCAAAGAATAAAATAATATTAAGGGTAATAAATTTCAAAGGGGAAATTCTTTAAAATCATGTCTTGGTAGGTGCTTACATTTTAAGCATTTGCTGTCTGCAAAATTCGTAGTACTCTAGGCTCTGCGTTGAGAACTAATGATTCTAAATGTGATGAAAACCATAAAAATGTATCATTGTTATTTTAGGAATAGATAGGATCAATGACGGCACACGTTGCTCTCATTTAATTGATTTCATAAAGAGATTGTATATGCATATTGAAATTGATAAAAACGATGTCGGACACTAAAGTTTCTTTTTCACATTTCAATTTAGTAAATGCGATCAGAGGGAGGCTCTCACTTTTATTACTGGAACTTTACTTAGATCTTTTTTTTTGTACTATCGAATGATGACATTTGACAAATGGAATTTATAACATAAAGGTGAAATGTGTGTTAGATGCTGAGTGATTCAGATGTTAGTCACACACTTTTGTTGCGTGTACCTCAAGGAAACTCTCAATAACTGATATTCTTTTTCTATTTAGCACAAGGTTTACTTATATAATAAATTTAACATGTGGTGGACACATTAACAACCTTTTGTTTTTCTCAACCTTACTGCGTAGTTTTGGTTCCTTAGTCACCTCTTGTAACAGCCATGGGGTCATAGTAGAGGTGACATTTCTTATCCTCAATAAGACAACCATAGGAAGACTTTTAATTGAAATTAGCTCCAAGACGCCGTGGTTAAACACGGTCAATATAAGACTAGGTACTATTTCCATCATACGCATATTGAGGACTTTACTTTTTCTTACAAATTTTTTAAATATTTAGGTTGACAAATACAGTACTAGTAAAATCATACAAACATGTGACTTTGGAAAAAAACAACAAAATATTACAAAGCCAACTTATAACTGTAAACAATACATGAATACTTTTAGAAAATGTACTATACTCAAATTTGTCACCAACGATAACACATTTCACTAAACAAGATTATTATTCGTAATGCCAACGGAACAGGAATCTTGTGAATGAATAATGATAAAATAAGTTGTGTATTGATAGAAAAATATAGGTAAAAACAAAAAAATAATAATACAAAGCAGACGAATTGAGTGGTGTAAAAAAAATCAGACAGTCCTGTGACTCGAACATACTCTTGAAAGTTTTCTTCCACTTCTATAATTTGTATTTCGAATTTAATTCTTTATTTTTCTTCAGACTTTATGTGCTAAGACAACACAGTGTTTGTACCGACAACACCTAGGTGATACGAGCATTTCGCGTGTAGAGTTCCTTTAATGTTTCCTCTGTATAAGCGAGGTACTCGTGTCATAACTCAATTGAATAGTGCCTTTGTGTCTAGCGGTAGTGCAAGTTTCTAATGCTATTAAGTATCAGTGAATATCCGATTACAGATAGTAGTGCAGTAAGATTCTAGTACCTGCTAATCTTTTATCAAGGTTGTATCATATTTGTTATAACACGATTCTCTTTGTACTGGTGCTGTTGATAAACTCTAAAACATTGCAGGTCCACTGCTGGACATAGGCCTTTCTCATTGTACACCACTTTGATCGATTTTGGGCTTCTCGCATCCAGCTCCTGCTTCTTGTACGCCTCGCGCCGGCCATCTTGCGCAAATGGTCACTCCACCTGACCTTTGGGCGTCCTACACTACGTTTGCCGAGTCGCGGTCTCCACTCCAGAACTATTCTACCCCAACGGTTATCAGCTCTGCGGCTAATATGGCCAGCCCATTGCCACTTCAGCTTGCTAATCCGGTGGGCTATGTCGATGAATTTAGTTCTCTGACGGATTACCTCATTCCTGATACGATCCCTCAGAGAAACGCCGTTATGTGCTACTTTTATAGTACACTTTTGCAGTTGTAAATAAACAGTGTATAGTGTAATAAAATGCCGTATTGATGGACTTAGATTGTAACATCTTTTTTTTTTAACCTTAATTCTACGAGTGGATAACCAAGTATTCAGAACAGATTCTATGTACCTATAGCGCCACCTTTGGCAAACCGTGACTTTTTCTCCTCTGTCTCCCAACTGCATGTTAGATTTTGTTTTCACTAACGAAGCGAGAGGTGGCGTTCATGTCATTCGTTAAACAAGTTTTGACCAAAAAGATTTTTAGGTCTATGGTGCGTATTTAATCTGTGGTCTGGTTTGTCTTTGGAAATCGTATGAGATTATTTTATTTTGTAAGAGGGTTGGATTTTTATTCTAGAAAAGTCCTTGAAATAGAATATAAAAGCCAGTATTGGTTCCTCAAAGGACTATTCTATGTCTCGCTGTGAACATATTGTGATCCTGCCCATCGTAATAAGTAGTTGTGAAGAAATCTCTGCTGATCTGCCCCGCTGTTGAAGTGGTGAGAATTTGAATTCTTTTTACTGTATTTCTTCAGTGTATTTGTTTGCGAGATTATTTGCTTAGGATGATTAACTTCTTTTCTAGGGTCCAAGGTTTTGACCAAGATTTTGTCAAAGGATTTGTTCAAATATCCTTCTAAGGATCTGTACTTCAGTTTCCTTGCCGGGCCTACAGTGTGACAAGTCTCGAGAGCCGCCAGTTACGCGATAGCATATCACCTGCCAAAGAGGACTTCTTGGACTCTGCGTGGGTGAACTAGCTCGCAGAGGCCTACGGCCTGTGGGAAGACCATCCACACGTACCACGCTCATCCTTGACTTGCCACGGGATCACGTATGGTTTTTTTTTACAAATTAATTGACATACCTCCGGTTAATAACTTATTCTTTTTGTTCATCGGTTCTTCCGAGATCGGGCTGACGAACCTTTGCATCCGGCCTACTGGGTGTGAAGCTCTACTCTCACTACCACCTACGGAAGGGGCCAGCTTAAAATAACCTGGATCAAAAAGATCATCTTTTTTTGAGCAACCCACCTACATAACTTTGTATACTTACTAAATTTTTAGATGTATTACTAATTGTATTTTGTATCTCATATGTAAATATATTTGTGTGAAACTGGAGAGTGGTTTTTCTTTGAATTCCCTGAATCACTGCAAGGCACACCAGGTCAATCTTCTGTGAGATCAAGGCGCCCATCTAATTCATGCTCTCTGACATTAGCTACCCGGGGAGTAACCTTTCTTAAGAGAAAGTGTTACAAAGTGGCGCACCAACGTTTGGCGACCTACCCGGACTTTAGTGTGTGCTTTGCTGGTGTTCAAGTGGGTTTTCAAAGAGACCATTCCGTCCGATACGTCCCAGGACGCTAATTGGTTTTGCGAGTGCAGCGCATATAATTTAATTTGTTTGCATTTTTCAGCGCATCATACCACCTTTTTATGCAGCGTGCAAACCTAAATTCTAAATTTTAATGGAAATTTTATTCTGCACAAACATTTGGTAAGTCTGGCTTTTATTTGGAATTCTGTGTTGTATGTTTCTATGTTTTGTCTGTTTTGTCTTATTCGGTTTCACACAATTATATATTTTTAGTGTCCCTTCTAGTGTGTTGAAGAAAAGTCACATAAGTGAGGGTAATTTTTTTTCACCACATTCTAGGTGTACCTACTTGTAGAAATAAGTTGTGCTAGCAGTGCACACCAAGTTATCACTTGGGTTATTATTTTAAAACTTAATTAGAACAAGGACATAGTTTCCTTATATCTAGACTTATATCTTTTCTATGGATATTGTTAATATCTGATGAAAACTTTTTTCATCACTTTTTTTAGAGTACCTACTTACAAAATAAGTGAGTGTCCTGTGAGCTTGTTATCTATATAGCAAGCACTCAATTCAAATACAATATTACCTAGTTTTAATAAGGATATTGTATTCCTTATATTGTGTTGAACAATTTAAATTCTTAATATATTGAAATTTTAACTATAAAACTTTGTAGCAATCAGTGAAACCTTTTATTACGATAGTACTTGATTATATTGGGTGTATTGTGTGCCTAATATCTTAAATTTATTTCAGAACTTAAATTCGAATAAAACTTACCCTTCTTTTGTTTATAAATAAGAATTTTCTAGAAAACTAAGAAACTTTGTTGTTAACTGCATAAAGAAGCAGGAATAAGTACCTACAATTAATTTTAAACTTTAACATTAGCATTTAGAATCTCTTTGTGGAATTTAGAAACTTTATTGTAATCTGCATTATATAGCAGGAATAAATACCTGCAACTATTTTTTATTTTTGAAAATTAGCATTTTGAATCTTCTTTGAAGAACTTTAAACCAACTAATATAAATTAGTTTTATAGAATTGTTTTTGTAGAACATAGACTGGTGAATTACATTTAAACTCATTTACCAATATAAACACTTCCAACATATTGGTTACTTGTTTGTTTGAATTATAATATCTGCACATAAATTAATATATACATTGTTGTAATCAACCTAGATTTTCTTTTGCAGGTTTAGGTTGTGTTCATGACACTAAATAACCTTAGACTTTGAATTATAATTGTGAATCTTAACTTAGTATCTCAGCTTAGTATATCAACTTGGTATTTTAACTTTGTACCTTAACTTTGAAACAATATTATAATCTTATAATTAGGAACGTTAACTTAGAACTTCAAATTTTTTTTTCTTCATCATGGCCCAGTTGAGTGGGTGTATTAATTACCTGAAGAAGGATGAACTCATTAATGAATTGTCTGCCATGGGGATTTCAGTTGGCGCGGATGACACTGTGGCAAGTCTAAGGAGTGAGTTGCGAACTGCTTTGCGGCTCAGCCGACGGGGCAGTCTAAAGCCCAGTATCGCCTCTTCTGCCTCTGCTGCTTCGGAACTGCCTCTATGCGAGCCTAAGGTCCAAGAACTGGAGGGTGTTCTTTCCTCAGGTGACTTTGTTTCCAATAAATCTATTCGCCGTAAAGTGACTCTCAGAGCTAATTATATACTAGCCAGGCTGGCGAGGTGTGGTCTTGACTGCCCTGAACTGGTTGGTATCCGGGATCGGTTAGTTAAGGTGCTGTCCGTGTCTGAAGCGGAAACTGACTCTGACTCGGATGGTTTGGAGGAGGAAGCAGCTCCAGCTAAAGTAGCTAATGAACAGCTCACCTCTCCCGAGAGGGTAGGAGACCGTTCGATGCAGCCCAAAGTAGCTGCTGACGACTCAGCCCCAACCTTACTGATCAAGGATAGACCAATCAACTTAAATTCTTTCAACTTAAAATTTGATGGCTCTTCTTGTGTGAGGGTTTTTATTGAGAGACTAGAGGAGCTTAGATGCGCTCGTGAGGTCACTAAGGAGAAAATCCTAATTGCATTCTCTGACCTGTTGGAGGGTCCAGCTCTGTCTTGGTTTCGTACCAACAAGGAGGATTTCACCTCTTATGAGTGCATGTTGGAGGAGTTGAGGGAGAACTTCGATCTCCCCGACTACGACTATCGTCTCCAAAAGGAAATCAGACAGCGTACGCAGGCCCGATCCGAAACGTTGGGAAACTACATCTCCACGATGCAGGCCATGTTTGCCAGACTCTCGTGCAGGATGCCTAGCGAGGAGCAGCTGGACATTCTGATGCACAACATCCGACCTGAGTATATGAAGGAATTAGCTCTGCATGACGTAAGGTCCATATTAGATCTAAAGCGATTAGGAAGGCGTCTTGAACTTGCTCGTACTAGGGCAGAGGCATTTGACGAACCGGCTCTGGACAAAATGAAAATCACCTCTGACTTACATCCGACTAAGAATAAATCCTCTCATAAATCTTTTCGACAGGTGTCTGCGGTTTCCGGTCCCTCCACCTCAAGCGAACCCAAGTGCTTTCGCTGCGGAGATTGCAGCCATCTTGCTGCACGCTGCACGCAGTCGAGAGAGGTGGTGTGCTTCCGATGTGGTCGAAAGGGTGTCAGAATCCCGGATTGTCCCCGATGTAACGTCTCGCCAAAAAACGAGTAAGTCAGGGCCTTGCAAGGAGCCTACCAGTCGGTCTGTCCGTTCCTTCTCTGTTTGGTAATTACTCTGGTAAGGTCCTGTTTAATAAACGGGATAATGATATTAGACCGTATTTAGTGGTAAAGGTCCTGAACTTAAACGTTCTGGGCTTACTAGATTCAGGTGCGGCCTGCTCTGTGTTAGGCAAGGGTTCGCACCGCATCTTTTTGGAACTAGGGTTTGAGCTAGAAGGCATCAGCCCCACCTTTAGTTTATCTACAGCAGACGGCTCTAGTCTGGCGTGTATGGGTTGTATCTCACTTCCTGTTGAATATAATTCTGTTGTCAGAGTTATTAAATTCTATGTTGTCCCAGACATTACTACCGCCATGATATTTGGCGTTGACTTCTGGCATCAGTTTCATTTGGGAAACAGATTGACCACTCGGGATGTCAATCTATCCCACTTTAGTGATTGTAATCCTGTGGAATCACTGGCGCTTAACCATGGTCTGGAGGATTACGACAACTTGTCGGCTGATCAAAAGCGGATTATAAACAACATTATTGACAAATTCGAAACGATCAATACTGATAAAGTAGGTCTAGGCCGTACATCTCTTGTGCACCATGTTATTGATACGGGTGACAGCAAACCAATCAAGCAACGGTACTATCCGCTCTCTCCCTGTAAACAGAAAGCCCTGGAAGAAGAACTGGACCGGATGTTGGAGATGGGAGTAGTATCCCCGTCTCAGTCTGCGTGGAACTCGCCAGTGGTGATGGTGGAGAAAGCGAATGGTGACCTAAGACTCTGTCTTGATTCTAGGAAGCTGAATTCCGTGTCGAAAAGTGATGCATATCCCTTACCCTATATAAATCAAATCCTAGACCATCTCAATAATGCCAAATATCTATCATCTATAGATCTAAGTGCTGCCTATTGGCAGATCCCTTTTGACTCACCACAATCTGCTGAGAAGACTGCTTTTACTGTCCCTAGACGGGGTTTGTTTCAGTTCAATGTTATGTGTTTCGGGCTCGTCGGAGCTTCTGCTTCAATGCAGCGCCTCATGGACCGTCTATTTGGCCCAGAGTTTGACAACAGAGTCTTCGCCTTTCAAGACGACATCATCGTTGTGTCCAACACCTTTGAGGAGCATGTGGATCTCCTACATAGAGTCCATCAGCGCCTCGGAGAGGCCGGCCTCACGATCAACATGAAAAAATCCCGTTTCTGCCGAAGCGAATTAAAATACCTCGGGTACTTTGTTGATAGACACGGCCTTCGGACTGACCCGGGTAAAGTTGATGTTATTCTCAACTATCCCACTCCTTCCAATCCTAAGGAGGTGAAGCGTTTCCTGGGCATGGCTGGGTGGTACCGACGTTTCATCAACAACTTCTCTAAGATTAGCAGACCTTTATGCAAATTAACTTCTAAAAATGTTTCTTTCATGTGGACACCCGAAGCGGAAGAGTCTTTCAACCTCTTGAAGTCCGCTTTGGTCTCTGCTCCTATTTTGAAAATGCCTAATTATTCTTTACCGTTCAGGATTCTTAGTGACGCATCCTCCTACTCGGTGGCGGCGGTCCTCACACAGACACATGAGGGTGTCGAACACCCGGTCGCGTATTGCAGTCGTTCTCTTAACAAGAGCGAGGTCAACTACAGCACCACTGAACGTGAGCTGCTAGCTGTGATCTTTGCATTAGAACAGTTCAGACAATACGTGGAAGGTCAGAAATGCACCGTAGTCACGGACCACGCTTCATTATTGTGGTTTCACAAGTTAAAGAATCCGACTGGTCGTCTCGCGCGCTGGAGCATGAGGTTGAGTCAGTTTGACTTCGACATAGAGCATAGGAAGGGTAAGGATCATGTTGTTCCCGATGCTCTGTCTCGAATACAGATTGGTGCATTGCATACCAGTGACACCAAAGATTCTTGGTATCTCCATACTTTTAACAGTGTGTTAAAAAACCCACGAAAATTACCGAACTTCGACATTCGTAATGGTGCACTATTTAGGTTGTCAAGAAATAAATTTTCCTTGACATCTGATTTCAGTTGGAAACTAGTGGTACCTCAGGAGGACAGAGCCTCCCTGCTCACCAAGTACCATGACCACGTCATGAGTGCCCATGGAGGCGTTTGGAAGACCCACAAACGACTGGCTCTCAACTACTACTGGCCTAAGATGTATCAAAGCGTTAAGGAATACGTGGGCAAGTGTGAAATTTGTAAGCAGTATAAACCTGTGAACACTGCCCGTCCTGGTCTCATGGGAAATCCAAAACGGGTGTCGAAACCTTTCGAAGCCATCTCTTGTGACCTTTTGGGCCCATTCCCTGCCTCTAGCAAGGGAAATATACATTTAATCGTGGTCTCAGACTACTTCAGTAAATATGTCATGTTGTATCCTATACGGACTGCTACAGGCATAGCTGTTGCGAGATTCATCGAGAAGAATGTCTTCCTAGTACATGGTGTCTGCAAAACAATCTATATGGACAATGGCCCTCAGTTTGTGAGCAAACCATTCAAGGACCTCTTAGTGAAATATGGTGTGCCCAACGTCTACTATAATCCAAGATATCATGCGCAGACTAACCAGGCAGAGAGGGCCATACGCAACGTAGTTCAAGGGATCTCCTGCTATGTGAAGTCTCATCACAGGAAATGGGACGAAAACCTTGCTGAACTGCAGTGTGCCTTAAATACTGCAGTAAGCGAGGCAACTCGCTTCACTCCCTATTTTCTTGTTCATGGCAGGGAATTCATAGGAGACGGTATCCTCTACAGACAGGACGAGATGTCCGCTCATCCCAACTGTATTTCCGTCGATAGTCCTGAGCCTTTCGGAGAGAGGTTGCAGGAAATACATCGTATTTACGCCCAAGTGCGCAAACACTTGGATGTGGCTCACAGGCGAAATGAAAAATACTATAACCTCAGAAAAAGACATATAGATTTGAAGGTTGGACAATTGGTCTACAAGAGAACGCACTACTTATCTAACAAGGATAAAAACTTCACAGCCAAGTTAGCCCCGAAATTTATGAAATGCGTAGTAACGGCGAAACGTTCGCCTTTAGTCTACGAATTGTCTGATCTGGATGGTAGGAGTCTAGGTGCCTACCATATCAAGGATATTCTGAAGTACAGTGGGGAGGAGCCACTCTCTGTTCCTGATCCACCTTGTATTGCTTCTGTACTTGTGTCTCCTGCGTCACTATGAGGCTCGCTGCTTCACAAGGTGCGCTTTTTCTTCACAGCTCACGCCTCTCTTCGGTTTGTCCTCCGTATAGTAAGGCGTGCAGTAACCTGAGTTTCTTCGGGTATTGAAATGGAATCTCTGTCTTATTGGGTGTTACTAGCTTAGCCATACTGTTTTGTAACTTTTTGGTTTTTTTTTTTTTTTTTGTTCTTTTATTGCATAGGCAATCTTTTAATTTCCTTCGCACCCTGCTCAGGAAATTTCACGGGGGAGGGGGTACTGTAACATCTTTTTTTTTTAACCTTAATTCTACGAGTGGATAACCAAGTATTCAGAACAGATTCTATGTACCTATAGCGCCACCTTTGGCAAACCGTGACTTTTTCTCCTCTGTCTCCCAACTGCATGTTAGATTTTGTTTTCACTAACGAAGCGAGAGGTGGCGTTCATGTCATTCGTTAAACAAGTTTTGACCAAAAAGATTTTTAGGTCTATGGTGCGTATTTAATCTGTGGTCTGGTTTGTCTTTGGAAATCGTATGAGATTATTTTATTTTGTAAGAGGGTTGGATTTTTATTCTAGAAAAGTCCTTGAAATAGAATATAAAAGCCAGTATTGGTTCCTCAAAGGACTATTCTATGTCTCGCTGTGAACATATTGTGATCCTGCCCATCGTAATAAGTAGTTGTGAAGAAATCTCTGCTGATCTGCCCCGCTGTTGAAGTGGTGAGAATTTGAATTCTTTTTACTGTATTTCTTCAGTGTATTTGTTTGCGAGATTATTTGCTTAGGATGATTAACTTCTTTTCTAGGGTCCAAGGTTTTGACCAAGATTTTGTCAAAGGATTTGTTCAAATATCCTTCTAAGGATCTGTACTTCAGTTTCCTTGCCGGGCCTACAGTGTGACAAGTCTCGAGAGCCGCCAGTTACGCGATAGCATATCACCTGCCAAAGAGGACTTCTTGGACTCTGCGTGGGTGAACTAGCTCGCAGAGGCCTACGGCCTGTGGGAAGACCATCCACACGTACCACGCTCATCCTTGACTTGCCACGGGATCACGTATGGTTTTTTTTTACAAATTAATTGACATACCTCCGGTTAATAACTTATTCTTTTTGTTCATCGGTTCTTCCGAGATCGGGCTGACGAACCTTTGCATCCGGCCTACTGGGTGTGAAGCTCTACTCTCACTACCACCTACGGAAGGGGCCAGCTTAAAATAACCTGGATCAAAAAGATCATCTTTTTTTGAGCAACCCACCTACATAACTTTGTATACTTACTAAATTTTTAGATGTATTACTAATTGTATTTTGTATCTCATATGTAAATATATTTGTGTGAAACTGGAGAGTGGTTTTTCTTTGAATTCCCTGAATCACTGCAAGGCACACCAGGTCAATCTTCTGTGAGATCAAGGCGCCCATCTAATTCATGCTCTCTGACATTAGCTACCCGGGGAGTAACCTTTCTTAAGAGAAAGTGTTACAAGATGACTGAGTGTAAGAGTTGACTAAGGGACTACGCAGAATCCTAGATCTAAAATTTATTTTCTAAAGAGGGGTTCTATAGCCAGAAATTGATATATTGTTATAGGTTGTTTAAGGTGACATATATATAGGGTTAACCTATCTATAATTGGTACCCACCAATCATTGGTACAATTACGTTATCTTCTTCTTGCGGTGCTTCTCCACTACTGAAGGTTGGCCGTCAGCTCTGCATATCTCTTCTTGTCCCTCGCCAGACGAATACGTTACGTTATAACCAGAAAAATAAGAACCCCGAACTATAAAAGTGTCTCAAAAACACTATACAAATATCCACGTTTATCCTGTTATAAAGTGATGTTCTAAAAATTGGAGAAAACTGTTATTTTTTATGTTTCCAAGTTCTTCAAAATTATTTTTCGGTAAAAATAAAAGGTCAATGATTGGGAAGTTTATCCTACCACTCTCATTTTGAGTAAGTGACTAAGGACTTACTTTGGATATTTTTTTAGGCTAGCTCTTTACGTTACTAGCAATTTACAATAATAATCGCAAGGAATTCCACGGGACTCGGCTAGCTATTAAACAAATACGTGTTGTACGTACATGTATCAAGTTAACGCAGTGTTTGATGTTAATAACGTGGTAGCTTTCCATCAAACTGCATCGATAACACCCGTATGTAAACACGATTACCATGCATCAGTCATGAAACTATGTCATTCGTTCGTTCACATACGTATTTTTTATGAGAAGTATTATTTTCATTATTTACTTTAAAAGTACCTATCTAAAAAAATATTAATCTTATTTAAGAAAGAAATAATCAATCTTTAGGGTGTTTTTGTATTGGTATTTTTAAATCAATAAACCTTGATGATACATTGTGAACTAACAAATATGGAAACATTTAAATAGTACTAGTATAGAGATGAAGATGAAGGCAATATAGAAAAAGGCGTTACAAATAGTTCAGTGTTTCAGTGTAGCTAATTATTTAGTTCAACAAAGCGTTTATTATTGCCCCACTAAGATATGATATTTAATTTTGTTGTCCGATTGATTTAATGTAATATTGTAAGCAAATCATTATATATATTTCTCTCTTTTCACACAAGATTTCTGTATCTTTGTGAATCTTTTTTAGAAAAATTCTTATTCTGTTTTCGTTTTGAAAAGCAGACGTGCATGTGGTTTCGCCAACTATTCGTAAACCCAACTTAGCGATTGCTTTTGTGTGCGGTTACCATTTATTTCGGCACTGGTTAACTCGGAATAAATTTGGTTGCAGAGAGTGCCAAAATAAGAGTTTGAAACATTTTACTGGTTAAATACCTAAGTAGGTATTAGAGCCACAAATAAATGAACTCGTAATAATTTTTATAAATATTTTTACAAATTTAATGTAAAGAAGTTTAAAATTGAGGGAAATGTCAATCAACAACCCATAATGTTCCACTGCGTGGCTTTTACTTATATTAGTTTATATTTTGAAAACTTAAATATTATTAAAACCTGTGTAAGAAATGACTATATTTATAAAAAAATATATCAGTAATAGTTAACCTCATACCTACGTAATTTCTTTGGAATTTAATACCGTTTTTGCAAAGTTTCTAAAATATAAACTTTGCATATTATTGGTTTACAAAGGTGATCTTAAAACCGGTTACTAATGAGACTTCTGGACTTTAAAAAACATTGTTACCATATATGTATATACTATTTATAACCTTTTCAACAAGAACTATTTAGAACTAACAAATGTCAAACCAAAAGTTATTATCAAATCAGTTGAAACAAAGGAGAACGGAACATAAAATTTACGTAATTCGGAATCTATAAAAAACTTTGATCTAAGAATTAGTTGGAAACATGCTCTAAGACTGCTAGCATAGAATAGCGAAAATATGAGGAGATTGAAGACAGGGATTTCTTTATTATAGCAACAAAATACGAAGTTCCATCAAACCATCACCAATCACAGCAACAAACGAAGACAAAATGTAGTTCTCAAAGGAAAATAAACCCAATGCAAAATTGAATATAAACTACATTGTATTTGTGTTCATTCTTTTTTACTCTGCACCAAATACTGAACATTACTTTGTACAATACAATGTATACTAGCCCTAACGGAGTCAATAGAAACTAATGAGTGGACACTACGTGGTTTAACAGAAGAACCTTAAAAGCCCCGCTCCGCTCATTTCAAGTTGCGGCGTCATGAGACCAATACGGGCCTAAGACATGCGAGCTTTAACCAAATGTTTACTTATGCCAATGCCAAAAATTTATTTAACAATGCATGAGCACGCGAGTAAAAAAAGCCTTATTTTAGCGTTCATGATTTTTTATGGTTTCGAATTTAATCACAGTCGGTCGCTATACGCCGGCGCGTGCCGACGATAAAGGTGTTTATATATTATCCTTTTTAATCTCTGGGCTGTATTTTTTTTTGTTGCAGACTAAATATTTTATTGGAATGTAACATGTACACTTATTTAAAATTCATTTGTGTCACAAATATTTTTTTCAACTCAAATAACGTAAATATTATTAAACTTTTTGGTATTTTTATGTGAAGGTTGAATTTGGGACGAATATTTTTTTAAATTATTTTTTTAGGTTTGTAAATATGCAGTTTTAACTCACGACTGTTTATAAGAGATCCCTGCTTTGATATTATGAACTCGAAGATGTTAAGAAAATAAATCTTTTAGTGACACTAGTTGATGTTTCCCAGAGTTTACCAAATCAGAAGTTAATAAAAATGAAAAATCTAAAAGACGATCAAAATTATTATTCTTTCATAATAAAATATGATAATACGACAGTGTACATTACACCTTATGCCATCTCGCAATTTTTGAACACATGTTGCGGAAACGATATGTATATGACAGATTTCCGATAGCATGTGATAATCGACACCGATTACTTCTCGAAGCCCCACGAAGCT
The DNA here is from genome assembly GCA_932526445.1 of Phragmatobia fuliginosa. Classification (NCBI taxonomy): domain Eukaryota; kingdom Metazoa; phylum Arthropoda; class Insecta; order Lepidoptera; family Erebidae; genus Phragmatobia; species Phragmatobia fuliginosa. The sequence goes on along the minus strand of OW052063.1, from coordinate 21,731,110 downwards.
AGTAATACAAGCGTCGCCAGCAGATATTTACTTTCGAAGGATAAAGCGTAAATGAAATGTCGTTTTCACAGGTTGTTTATTTTTTCACGGTGATAATACAATGTATGCAAACGATCACGTTTTATGAAATCGTGAGAAAACGAAGTGTGATAGTTTCCTAAAAGTTTGGATTGATACATTTAGTTTTATTTATTTTTAAGCCATGATATAATCAGCGGCCAGTCTCAATGGAGACCAAGCAATTACGCAGAAGATATTATGGTGCACATGTGTGTGTGCAATCGCAGATGCACTATCCGTTCCCGCACTCTCATATTTCGTTGGGACAACTAGCCAACTCGACTGAAATAACTTAAATTTAAGCTATATATGGGAGCAAAAGAGCAGATAGGTAAACCTGCATAACCCTAAACTGCATATTTGACGCTGTGGTTTTAAATTTCACCTCGGCATTAATTTCTACGCTGTGTATTGTGGGCTCGATCTCCAAATGGGAAAACTCTGTGTAATCCATAAATTCGTGTTCTGAGTCTAGATGTTCTTTATGATCATTAACTGAATGTTTGTTGAGTCTGTTGAGACATAGAGGTTTATCTAGTGTACAATTTGTTCACATAAAAAAACAAACATGATAGTAAATGACAACCACCAACTGTTTAACTGCCTCTATATTGATTGTCTTTACCTCTAAATAACGGATACAGCAGTTTGGGTTCACTGAACCCTTAAAAAGAAACAAAACGATTGCTTCTAGAATTTCTAGCTCTTATTTTCTAAACGTCTTTCAATTGTCCAATATTGTCTTATATATCTGCTAAAAAATATTTTTTATTAAAAAAAGTAAGTTTCGCAACTAGTTAATGAAAGTGTTCAAAACTCTTTATTATCTTTTTGCTGTAAACTTATACACAGAGCTTGTTAAATTATATCAATAACCTAAGTAGCTTGTTTGGTTAGAAAACTCTCAGATCGTTCGTTAAACTCGTAAAGTATAATAAAGAAAACGCTTTCCATGTCACTTCTAATTCTGAGAATAACCGTGTTCATTTACAAAATGAGATTTCAACTCGAACCATCTCATCGCAACATTTTCTATAGTAACACACCTATATTGAACACAGCTGACAATTCACGTCCAACGAAATTGTACGGGACGTCTTGACGTGACCGCTTGAACCCTTTACTTTAGCGTAATTTAGTGTAAACGTGGGCTTTGAACGGTGAAGTAAAATCGATTCGGAATTCGAATTTTGACAGGGCGTTCGTGCTATTGGAATATCGTTTTCCAATAAAGATAATGGCAAAGGATAGATATTATAAGTTGACAGTTTGGATATCATAGCATTTAATACTTAGTGTACATTTGCATTAAGTTAAGGCGCTGTTATTATATTATTTTTAAAGTTGAGTTACAGTAGCTTCAAAATGTGAATGTATGGCATTTTTACTTCCTTTCATTTAACTTAACATAAGATATACACATCATCTTCCGAGCCTTATTCCCAAGTTTATTTGGGGTCGGCTACTAGTTCAACCGGTTTTACCTGAATTTCAGTTTTTCCACGGAGCGACTGGCATCGGACCTCCGCAACCCTAAGGGAGGAATGAAATTCGAAGATTGAACTAGTTGTCAGTATATTTGAGGGCACTGACTTCCCAATAACGATTGCCATAGATGTTCATGACAACCGGGACCGACGGCTTTACGTGCTCTCCGAGGCACGGGCGTGAATCACCGCCAAACTTCCAAACTATGGGCAGCTATTAGGAATTTCCTAAGAAAATCCCAAAAACACTTTTTGGCCCAACCCGGGATTTGAACCCGAGACCTCTTGATTAGCAGTCGCATACGCTAACCACTAGACCAACATAAGATATACACGAATATAAGATAAACGTATTTATATAACTCATCATTATCATCAAAACCCATAACGTCCCACTGCTGGGCTAGCGTCTTCTCTCAGGAGAGGTTTACGGCTATAAGTTCCCACACTGGTCGAGTGCGGTTTGGGGACTGGCAAGATACGATGTGGCTACGTAATCTTGCCGTTGGATGTTTTTAAGCCGGCTGAAGGCCTCAAAATAAGCTTCACGACTGTTATGTTACAATAACAACCGGGACCGACTGCTTAACGTGACCTCCGAATAGTGAAAACGCTCAAAACATATCATGCCACAAACGGTCACCCATCTAGGTACTGACCGTGCCGTCGTTGCTTACCCTCGGTGATCGTTTTCATTCGTCTTCATTCCTTTTCCTTCATCTTGACGTTCTATTTTCCGACGATTCGAACGAGTTAAGTCGGTTGTGGGCTCGGGTAGACTGACCTTCGGCTTCTTGAAAAACATCATCAGACGGTAATCAAGCTGTAATCGCTTTAAAGTCCATTTCAGGTCTGCTATCGTATTTTTATGGATCCTTTAGAATTTTCGTATATTATTTGAAACTTCAAGTAGTTGATGTGTATGTAGATGTGAAACAAATTCGAGGTTAACAGCAAAACTTTCAGCATCCTTACTTAATATTAACGTTATATGTTTTAAAAATTGACTTGTGCTTAGAATTTTGCTATAAACACGTTTTCAGTAACGAACTTATAAAGAGCATTTTCAGTAAATGAGTAGTGTTATGACTTAAATTTTAAAAATCCAACAACGGCATACCAAGTGCAATTGTATGTAACAATAGTATTATTAAAACTGCTAATGCAATAAGTCACTTTAATTTGACACCTACTATTGCTAAAAATATTTCCTTCACCAGTTTTCTAAATCATCCCTAGACCTATATTGATTTGCAGCCAAAAACAGTTCTAATAAAATTCAAGATTTTGTTAGGTTACGGTTCTAAAGTATGAATGATGACTTTCTGACTATGGTATGGATCACCATGCTGCATTGCCTACACTCACAATGAGCATGGTGGCTCCTACTCCTGGATTCTACTCATGCTTTCCGTCAGGCAGAGTAGAGTCACTTTGGAAGGCTTAAATAAATAAAACCTAAAAATATGTGAAACGGGCAATGAAAAGTGGTATTTTACAACAGCTTGTCCATTACGGCGGCCCAGGGCAACAAAAGTCAGTTTTTTGCTTCTCATGGTTAGTATCAAGCCTAAGAACATAAATCTACTGAGTATAAGCGTTCTAGTTTCACGCAATCTAGTAACTTTCAGACGGGATTTCAAGAACAAATGTATTCAGAATAACAGTTGGAAACTAGTACGAGACGCGCATTTTGTCTTGAGGGTGTTGTAGACAACTTTTCTAATGGCTATTTAAACTTTACTGAGTCACCGCACAGCTAAGAAACTTAGTATAAAAAGTACATTATAACATGTTTCGAGGTAGAATATTTTTCTGAAAGATCCAGACTTGTTTTAAAGAAATAACTTTTTGTGTTATGATTTAGCGGTTTTACAACTTTTTCTTGTAGTTGGTTGCTAAGTTTGGAAAGAAAATTTACTTTGCGAAATAGATATAATGTTTTCTTCGAACAACACTGGAGGGCACTGTTATATTTTGTGGCATTCGAGTTTTATACATGAAAGACTAAATCACTAAGTAATTTTATTCAACCGTCTAGTTAGCCGAAGGTTCACAAATATATTAATAAGTTTGACTTAAGTTTTGCGTAAATATTTAGTTTGTAATTGGTTTTAATGAAAAGTAAATATTATCAACAGGCTATATCGGCTTGCGGTTTTTGCACTTTAAAATTTACCATCTAAATTGTTGGTATATTTCTGCAATTTTCACCGTTTTATTTATTCTTTATGTACAAGATAATAAATAGTTTCTTCAGGCATTCTTTTTTAAAAATAATATTAACGAGATATCAATAATAGTATTCCTAGAACAAGCGTTATTTCGCTTAAAACTAGATGGCGCTGTGTGTCAAATATTAGGCAATATTATTATTATTACTTGTGAATTCAGCAAATACATGAGATACAAAAAAAAAATTGTAAGATCAAAGCTTAAAAGATTTTTGTTTCCATAAGCAAGTTATTACGATATATTTTTTAAATAATAATTTACATTTAAAATTTATTGAACAAAAAGCGGCCAAGTGCGAGTCGGACTCGCCCATGAAGGGTTCCGTATCAGTAAATAACATCATTTATAATAGTGTATTGATTGAATGAAAGGTAAATTGCGGTTTACGATTTATGACGTATTAAAAAAAAACTACTTACTAGATCTCGTTCAAACCAATTTTCGTTGGTAGTTTGCATGGTAATGTACAACAATTTTTTTTTTTAGTTTTATCAATCTCTTATTGTAGAAGTTACAGGGGGGGGGACATTTTTCCACTTTGGAAGAGTCTCTCGCTCAAACTATTCAATTTAGGAAAAAATGATATTAGAAACCTCAACATAATTTTTGAACACCTATCCATAGATACGTATGGGTTTAATGAAAAAAATTTTTTGAGTTTCAGTTCCAAGTACCCCCAAAAGGTATTGTTTTTTTTCTATTTTTATATAAAAAATCTTAATGCAGTTCACAGAATACATCTACTCACTAAGTTTCAAAAGTATAATTCTTATAGTTTCGGTAAAAAGTGGCTGTGACATACGGACGGACAGACAGACAGACAGACATGACGAATCTATAAGGGTTCCGTTTTTTGCCATTTGGCTACGGAACCCTAAAAACGGGCACATGTGAACTGTTAACACGTAATAGCACCATTCTGTGAAATGTTAAATAATTATTAAATTTATTTCATGGCCTTTTCATCATCACCAACGTTAACAATCCATAATAGACCATCATTAGATAGCTAGATAGATTATAGATGGTTAAGTATTGGGGTACTCTTCTTTTATAATTTTATTCAAATCCACATTGAATTTTTAGAGCATACAGTTGTGATACTCAAATAAGCAACTTGGAATGTAAAATTGAGCATCTCAATCTTACAATGTTTCAGCACAACTGACTTTGGGAGATTTAATTATTCAAAGCTCAAGTCGAAGAAACAATGACAAAAGGTTCCGCTATAGCTGAAATATTAACGAGAGCAGTGTGCAATAAAGATGCGAATTTCACGCGGCCGAAGTTTCAACAACTTTTCATAGGCATTTTAATCGAGTCAATACACTTTTAGAAAGTGTTTATTTCACTTTAACGTTCCGAGAGTTTTGTATCTTAGTCGATGTTATCAAGTTTATTTATTTAATATATTTGTGAATGCATATTAAAGTAAATATTTACAACTGGATTGAATAATAATATGATCCATCGACAACTTGGATTAAATCTACATATGTAAAAAGCGGCCAAGTGCGAGTCGGACTCGCCCATGAAGGGTTCCGTACCAGCAAGTATCATCATATAAAAGTTCTTGTAGTTCGTTGTAACTTTCATCGATGTTTTTATACTAGTGTATTGATTGGATGAAAGTTATATTGCGTGTTACGATTTATGACGTATTAAAAAAAACTACTCACTAGATCTCGTTCAAACCAATTTTCATTGGTAGTTTACATGGTAATGTACAACATATATTTTGTTTAGTTTTATCACTCTCTTATTTTAGAAGTTAGAGGGGGGGGGGGGACACATTTTTCCACTTTGGAAGTGTCTCTCGCGCAAACTATTCAGTTTAGAAAAAATTGATATTAGAAACCTCAATATCATTTTTGAAGACCTATCGATACACGTATAGGTTTGATGAAAAAAAAAATTTGAGTTTCAGTTCCAAGTATGGGGACCTTCAAAATATATTGTTTTTTTTTCTATTTTTATGTAAAAATCTTAATGCGGTTCACAGAATACATCGACTGACCAAATTTCAACAGTATAGCTCTTATAGTTTTGGAAATAATTGGCTGTGACATACGGACGGACAGACAGACAGACAGACAGACAGACAGACAGACAGACAGACAGACAGACTTGACGAATCTATAAGGGTTCCGTTTTTTGCCATTTGGCTACGGAACCCTAAAAATGAATTGCTGTTTGTTAGTCTCGCTAAAACTCGATGACGGCTAAACCGATTTGGCTAATTTTGGTCTTGAATTATTTGTGGAAGTCCAGAGTAGGTTTAAAAGATGAATATATACTCCTTTTGTTTGTTTTAAGTTTATTTTATTTAAAAGCTTAGGACTTCTATTTATCGATTGAGGTAGTACGAAGTCGGCCGGGGTCAGCTAGTAAATAAATATTTTCGGACGTGTTGTACACAAAGCCATCTAGTCCCAAACTAAGCAGAGCTTGTATTAAGGGTACTAGACAACGCACTGGGAGAGTTTGGCAGCACAGCGACCGGAATGGCATGAGACTGTGAAGAAGCGAATCCGTGAATTTGAGGAACAGCGTTTAGCTGACCTCGACGCCAAGCGCGAAGCACTTTAAGCAGGTCCACTCGTGTCTATTTACTATAATTATGAGAGCGGTAAGCTCACTTGCCACTTGCAAGGGAGTTTGCTGAGAAAATCGGCTATATAGGCCGTCTCCGGGCGCATCAGCGCCAAACCCAATTAGGGTACGAAGTGGTCGCCATGGCCGAAATTCATTGATTGACTAGACAACTGATATAAATACATCAACATACTTTTTTTTTATAAATACATACATAGTATACATAGAAAACACCAAGAAAGAAAGGATGGCGAACGAAAGCACCACCAAGTTTGTCCTGGATGATCAAAAACCACTGCCTTGGTTGTAAGAATAATTAAACACCAGATAGAGGGCCATTAATTTAAGAGATAATTACTAAACCATTTTTCACTGCACTCTAATAAGGTCGAAAATAAAACTACCAGTTTTAAGCGAACAATATTTGAACGAAACATAAATAATTAATGAAAATAAGTCATTTTAAAAGCAATTTCGAGTATATGCTGATTGCAGAATAATGAATCTCTCGTTTAGAAAAAAAAAACATAAAAATATATTATGAATTCACAATACACAGCAGTGTGATAACCTCAAAAGATTATCATCTAGCTAAAGAATATGAATACTTAATTTTATTCCATACTTTCATTGACACAGAAATAACAGTAAATCAGAAATCAAATTCCAACAACAACTTTATTATACCGTAAAACAAAATATTACAACATCCGTAGAGACTTACCCGGTTTAAAATGTAGGCGGAACGGGCAGTGTTAAAGTCTAACATTTCGTTGGTGCGTGCGTAAATCTCGCTGCGAGCCTCTGGGCTAGGAGCAAATAAAACCGGGGCTAATGGGGCCTTAAAGTTTTCTTTATGCTTTCCCTTGGGGTTTGGCCCAGAAATCATATTTTCAACCTAATAGTGTTGGAGTTATTGTAAATTAGCTGTGTACCTTTGACTCTCAAAATAATTTAGAGTTAAGAAATTGCTATGCATCTATTCCATTGTTCGCTACGCAGTCTGCAATAGTCTAGTCTGCCACCCATTGTCCAATTGTTTTATTTGTTTATATCCGTCTGTTCTACCTTGCCTGATGGAAAGCATGAAAAGAATCCAAGAGTGGAGACCACCACACTGGCTGCGAATGCAGACAATAAAGTATGGCGGCCCACTCTATGGCGGCTTAGTGAGATGCTTTTTCACGCCCCGTTTAAAGGATCATAGTAAGAAGGAAACACGTGAGCTGGTAGTGAATTTCAGTCTTTGCCTGCGCGGCAAAGGAAGTGAGAGCCGAACCATTAGAATCCTACACTGTATCTTTCACATAATTTGAAATGATATTAAACGTATCTTTCATATATGGTGTGCAATAAACCACTCTATCTATATAGTTTGTTATGATGAAATAAGTGACATGCGTTTATGATTATTCATTTTTAAAATTATATAGAACACTCTGTTAATCACATTACTGTGAAAATAGTTGTTACATCGAAATTGTCTATGATAAAATGGAACTTGTAATAACGTTCTTAGAAATTGGCATAGCTATAAAGTTTGTTCACCTTAGTCTTGTAAAACAATACCGCAGTCTTGTACTAAAATCAGCAACGGGTAAAATTAAGGTAAATGCCAGCGAATGGAATTTGTTACCGTAAACAACATAACTACAATATTTCACGCACATTAAGTTTAGCCCAAAAACATTTGCAATGAACGCGCTTAAATCCGTATTCTGCTGAGGATTTACAAAACAAGTAGCCTTTTAAACGCATTACACTGTTTCGCCGAAAAATGGAACATTTAAGTCCGCTACAAATCAGTTAATACCATTCACATTCATTGGAATTTACATATAGCGGCTTTTAACTTGCGACGAATGGTAACACCAGCTTGCAAAAAATTTCGGAGTAAATATATTCTGTTGCAGATATTGCTCTCTCTGTTTACTATTTTGAGTCTCGTCGTTGTGTTTAAAAGGATTGCAGAAAAATGACTTTGAAAAACTTGATTAGACTATAGCATTGTCAAAAATTTTAACAGCCTATAGAAATAAAGCCGTATCGATTTGATTCAAAAAAGTTAAAATCTAAACATTGATGAAAGATTTCAAATTGATTGAAAATATATTCATTGTTAGAGTATTTCCATTAGCTTATTAGCTACGTAAATTCAAGTCAACGAAGGTTTCCCCCAAGGAGCTCCTGCTATCATGGTCTTGGGCAGTTTATATTCAACTGCTGCCAGCACCTTTCTTCAAATTGCCGTGTTTCATTAGTGAGTACGAGACTGGAGGTCCAAACATACAGAAGCATATCAATAGGTCGATATAGTGTGGGTTACTAAACAGTATTGTCTGCATTTGCAATGAGTGCCTACTACTTTTGAATTATACTTTATGTTTTCAAACAGGCAGAGTACAGTCACTTTTGCAACTGCCATGAACCTTCATATACAAATAAAAAGATATATAGGCGTAATAGTGAGATCAGTGTTACGTCTCATCATCATCATCAACAGCCTTTAACAGTCCACTGCTGGACATAGGCCTCTCCTTGAAAAGGAGATACGTCTGTGCTACTATAATTGGTTTGGTTATTTAATAAGGTGAGCTGGGTCAACATTACAGAATTGGCCTAAGTATTTACATTACAGAAATCTTCATTCTTAACTCAAAGTTACTAAATGAAAGTTTTACTAAGCTTACAAATGCATTTTTCTTGCTTCTATACACTGTTGCGTAATCGCTATCCATGTTCTATTTTTCCGCTTACGTACACTGAATAGATTAACAAATTAGCTGCTACTAATGGTACTGCCATAGTAAAGGGCTGTTAATGTTAATGTTATAGCCTTGTAACTGAGCCAATGTTGGTTATAAACGGTAAGTAATGGTTTTATTACATTTTCCGTATTGGCTTCAACGGACCAATATGCCCGTCCCAAAGGCTCCAAGCTAACAATTCTTGAAAACGTATCGAGTAAATCTGAACAACTTGAGAGCCATAGTGCTTTCTCAGTGGTCTATAAAAGTTTTCACTTCATGATACCGAATTCGTTCTTGGAAACTAGCTTGAAAATGTGTAGTAATTTGAAGAAGGACATCAACGTAATGTAATCTGATATGCAAATGGAGCGACTTTCATATACAGCTGAAAATAGTTTAGTGCCATCTAGCGGAGATGATAAGGAATATATAGTAATTTCTTAGCCTATATCACGCAATTAAAGTTATCATGTCAATTTATTGCACATGCTGTTCAAGAACCAATAGGTTATTTTAGTACTAAAAAGTACCAAAAAATTAAAATAATACTTTTACTATTTAGTTTAAGTGATTATAATGAAAAAAACATAATTGAGTTTTACTGATATTCTTGTAAGTATTAAATAAATGCATTGTAAAAGAGCAGTTAAAAAATAAATTTACAATGATATGGAAACAATTATTCGAGAATGACAAAATGTAAGTCTTGTACTAAAATATTTTCAGAACTACCTTTGTCAGGTAGGCAAGGCAGTTAATAATAAAGGTCATAACGTGAACGGCTGTTTCTTTTTATGTTTATGTTGGGTCAGTCGTATTATGGTGTGTATAATAATATTTCTTTAGGATGCTTGTCGTATTATAACACTCTTAATAGTAACGATTGGATAAATACCTCATGGTCTAAATATGTCTAAGAAATATTTATTCCTATTACATATACTTTTTTTCTCATTTACAAATCTGATAATATGATTCTTATACTTTTTAGTTTACTCAACATAATTATATAATTTGTACAATCATATCAATTTTAACTTAAACAATTACAATAGAGGTGCATCACAATGATATAAAATTAGTCACGAATTAATATAATTTAAATTGTACAAGTCACCTTATCGCGTTTACAAAATTACTAAACATTAGGCAGTAAAAAAGTATTGATTATTTATTTATTTCATAATATATATATATATTTAGTCTATGTTCTTTCTCAAAAATCGTATTATTTTCATAGCGAATTTCATTGAAATCGTGTTAAAAGTGTAACAGAAAGACTTCATGATATAACTGTGGATTTATCTACAATACTAAATATATGAACCTGCAACGGAATTTGAATAGGAGCACAGAAAAGTCACTACAGAAAGATGTTATAACTATAAATATAACACGAAAACATGGTCAGCCAAAAATCATAAATATTTTACTGAAACTTCTCTCTCTGGAGACAGTTTCGGGACATTGTGGTCATTAGAAAAGTTTTAGTGGCCATTACAGCCTGTTTTATATTACCAGAGGATTGTGGCTCTTTACCTTATTCGTTTGAAAGAAGTTGGTAAACCGATTGGTGTACAAGTTTCACGACTTCGTATTGAGATAGTTCTTTGATAAGTTAGTGATAAGTTTTATTTTATTATCCTCATAGTACACTTCTTTGGAGATCTCTGATACTTTATTAACAATATTCAGGATTATCAATACATTTTCGCCATTAAAATAGTTTCACGAATTAATAACAAGAATAACTTGTCAAAGTAAACTGCATCGGTGGTCTATTGGTTGGCTTATGCGACTGCTAATCAAAATATCTCGGGTTCAAATAACGGGTAGGGCCACAAAGTGTTTTTGGGTTTTTCTTAGGAAATTCCTAATAACAGCCCGGAGTTTGGAAGTTTGGCGATGATTCACGCCTGTAAAGCCGTCGGTCCCGGTTGTCATGAACATCTACGGCAATCGTTATTGGGAAGTCTGTGCACTCGAATACATTGACAACTAGTTCAATCTTCGAATTTCAGTTCTCCCTTAGGGTTGCGGAGGTCCGATGCCAGTCGCTCCGTGGAAAAACTGAAATTCAAGTAAAACCGGTTGAACTAGTAGCCGACCCCAAATAAACTTGGGAATAAAAGCTATGTAGATGAATAACTTATCAGAGTTCTTGTGTCTATACTGGCCCGTTCTAAAATATCATTTGTTAATGATGCTACTGAGAATAGGAGCGCTATTCAAATACTGCCTTTGTTAATGCTACTATTGCTGAGATCTATTTGTCTAGTGTGTCCATAACATGGAGCACCGTGGTTTACACCTACGAGAGATAAGATAACCACTAGAGAGGCAAGACAAGGACAAGATGTTAGTTGATTTTGTTACCTAATTTGTAAATCACTATATTAAAAATTTCTAATACAGTTTATATTTTACAATGAGTGGTTTTTGTAAATTTTTGTAGCTTCTTTTGGTAAATTATTAGTCGTCAATTATCGACAATATTGCTAATTTTCCTGGTAAGAAAGTTTAAGTAAAATTTCTTTAAAATAATTTTCTATTCTCTTATTTTCCTTCAGCGATTTCCTAAATTCTATTTTGGTATGTTCGTATTCAGGTAACGTCTATTTGTACTGTGACATATTTTATGTTTTAATTAATTTGGTTTATCAGTTTAGTTAAAGAGCTTTTGAACAATGGAATTAGTGACAATATTTCATTAAGTAAATGTTACCGGCAATCTGTATTATTCAGGTATTCTATGCAATGGCTATATATATAAACTAAAAATATATATTGACTCGACACTTGATTGGCGGGCACAAGTTACCCACGTCAGTCAAAAGGTTACATCATGTCTCCGTGCTCTATATCGACTTAAGAACTTTCTTCCCGTTAAAACCAAGGCCACGCTCGTGCAGTCCTTGATAATTCCTATGATCGATTATGGTGATGTGTGTTATTTTGACCTGAATGCAGACCTCCTCAATAAACTAGACCGCCTTCTCAATAACTGCATTCGATTCGTTTTCAATCTTCGCAAGTATGATCATGTGTCTACTTTACGTTCCCAGCTGCAATGGCTCCCTATTCGTCAGCGCCGCAGTTTACGTGCCCTGACTACACTCTTTTCTCTCCTCAACTCCCCATCATTACCTGAATACCTTGAACCTCATTTCCGTTTCTTATGCTCCAATCACGACCGAAGTCTCCGGTCATCAAACAACTTACTTCTTCTGTGTCCCTCTCACACCTCCAACTTTATCAACTCCTCCTTTTTTGTGCAGTCGGTCCTACTATGGAATGCGCTCCCTACCGAAATCAGAATGTCCACAAATCGCATTAGTTTTAAAATGAAAGTGCGCGAATTGCTTCAAAGCGAATTGGCAGTACAGCTACAACGATAGCACCTGTGTATATTTTTATTATATTGTATGTACGTATGTATATGTAGTCTTATGTATATAGAGTAGTAGTGTATATGTATGTGTATTTAGGAATATCTCGTATATGTATATATGTATAAATGTATGTGTATTTAAAAATATATTTAAGTAGGCTAATCTTATTTATATACCTATTGCCTAGTAATGGTATTTTTTTCTCTCTGCACCTACCGCATCACATTTCTGCAACACCTGAAGGTCGACTGGCAGAGAATGCCTCATGGCATTAAGTCCGCCTTTGTACAACATGTGCAAAAAAGATTAAAATAAAAAAATAAAATAAATATAATGAGGCTATATCTAAAACGTGTAAACGAAATAATATTCATTTTATACTTTGCCTTGGCATTCTATACATTATATAATGTAGTAAATTATAAACTGGATGTAATATAATAATAGACAGAATGTAGTATATAATGCAAGACGTGCAGCGGCCCTGAAACAGAGCGGCGTCGATGAGTCGCAACACACCTATCAACTGCCACGACCACTCTGTCAAGAGTGTTCGACTAAGAAGAAGAATTATATAATAGTCTACCCGTGACAACGAGTAGTGTAACCCTTTGGAATCGTCGTAATATGGAAGGTGCTTCTAAATCATTATATCATAAATAAGTCCTGCTATATAACAAAAACTATGTAAAAGACACCGTGGTCTACAAACTGTGTAAGGAGATTATAAAGGGATTCAAATATAGATAAAAATCTCCATTAAATGATAGCTATTTTGTCTCAGACTGCCTTGCCTGGAAAGAAAATTTAAATAAAATATGACATTTCAATGTGACGTATCTGATGTTTGGACGGATTTAACTGCAGCTCAGTAAAGGAAAATCTACATAGAATGTTTAATTTGAACCTGCTCTAGCCTGTAGTGTCTTTGCATGTGACAGAAATTAATATTGTTTAAACTATGCACAGTTCTTTCTTTAACGACTACTCCCACTGTTTAAACTTTACAAAATTTTTATACAACCAGATTATTAAGTTTCAATAGTCGATAATTTAGGCCTACATTTTAGAGAAGTTACTACAGTTTCGGATATTGGGAATTTTGTATTTTTTTACAATCAAAGACAAAATAATGTTATAAGGAACGAACATTTGACCATGCTGGCTTTGCAATACACATAGAAACATTCAATTTTCACCATGTGTTGCGTAAAAAAAAAGGCACACGTCTGTCAAATTAAGTGAAGAAACGTAATGAAAAAAGTAATTATCATAAGCAAAAGAAACTTATAAACTATACTTATAAACATTTGAATATTAGAAGTGTAAAAAAAAATAGATATAGGTTCTTATTCACTCTTTGGCGAGCCAAAAAGGAGCTGTCAAAGTGTTAAATGCGTGTTTAGTATTTTGGCAGTAAAAGGATGAAATGTCTGTCTAAATTTTGTAGTACGGTGAAAGAATGATGAGGGTTCAATTAATTTAAAGAGAGCTTCGATATTTGAGTCTATGTTACACTCGTATATTTATGACGTACTGTTTCTTATTTAGATATAAAAATGTTAAACATCTCAAATGACCCACTCTGCCTAATGGTACGCATGAGAAGAATCCAAGAGCGGAGGTCACCATTCTAATTGGAAATGCAAATAATGCAAGGAAGCATCACGGCGATAAATGGCGGCCTATTTAGATATTTATGGATCATTGGGTCTTACGTCTCGCACTTACTTATAAAAACTATAGCAGGAAAACTGTCTTTTCAGGTTGATCCTTTGTACGAGACTGACCCGTTCATGCTGAAAACAGCGTGTCTCGTACTTCTTATAAAAATATATAAAAGACTAAAAAAGAAAATAAATATTCCGAAAAGTAATAAAAGCATTTCGAGAATGGGACTTAGGGCCACAGCACACTAGCTACTTTTAGCATCGACGATCGGCAACAAGTCACTTATTAGAAGCTAAATACGGCGACCGAACGCTCTACACCGCACACTTAAAAACGTAAAACGCGGAGATTGAGTCGCTTTTTAAAAGCGCGACACAGCAGCTGAACGCTACTCTCCGCACACATTCAAATGCCGGTAGCATCGATTTGGCGTCGGAAAATTATAGACAACACAACAGCCGGCATCTGAGCAGTCGCTAAAACGCGCGATTCCGGTAACGCGTTCGCAAAATCGCCGATCGCCGATGCTAAAATTAGATAGTGTGCTGTGGCCCTTAGTAACAGTAAAATTGTGATCAAATGTAACACTATTTCACTGTCAGTGATTTACAATTAGTTAAGATATAAATCTCGCAGTTGAAACCTTGGGATTGTACCAATTATATTAAAGTGCCGAGCGTTGTATCCTCCGTCTTTTGACTGCAAATAAGAGGCAAGTGAGGCGTCCAGCGAGGCACTCATGCGACGTCATTGTTTAGAACGGTATTAGCATTTGTAGACGTATATGTCCTTTAAATACAGACAAAGTCAAGATGTTCTTTGTCAATTGGAATAGTTAATGTACAGAATGTCCTTTATAACTCATTTTATATCTATCAAAGCTGTGTTTTTGAGGAGAAGCTGTCAAAAAAATCATGTCGCCCTTTTTCAATTTATTTAGGGTTAGCTCAATGCTGTGTTTTAGTGTATTGTGTAAATATATTTCATAAGAAACTATAAATTGATGAAGGAGTAATCCTTGCTTCCTACTAACATTATAAACGCGAAAGTTTGTGAGTATGTATGTTTGATGCTCTTTTCCGCAAAAACTATTGAACTGATTTGGATGAAACTTTACAGTAATATAGTTTATATATCAGAATAACACATAGGCTTTTTACTATAATAATCGATATACACGGGCGAAAATGAGGTGATTATAAAAATACATAAATCGTAGATGTCAAAATGTATCACTGTTTATATCCTGTCAAAACTTGCTATTCAGAGCAACCATAAGGATAGTTTGTAAATGGCTAATCACAGATGTAGGCTACTTTTTACCCCAAAAACACGCGGGTAACACTGCGTGGTGCAGTTAGTATATTATAAATGCAAAAGTAACTCTGTATGTCTAAACGGGTATCACAGCAACTGCTGAACCGATTTGAATGCAATTTGGTGCACATGTAGTCGAGAGCCTGAGAAAGGAAAAAGGTTACTTTTACCGCGATAACTGACATACACGCGGACAAATACAATTTTCTGAATAAGGGCTATATTCGACAGTACTGCTATTTTCGCTATTATTTTACTGTTAAAACGCCTGATAAAATGACTCTCATTCAACAACGGGGATCATTATCAAGAAACTAAGCGATCTATCGTTGCCAATTTTCGTCGTAAATATGTTACGCGAAACTTTATTACGTACAAAGTCCTTCTCTATTGTCCCGTGAATGCATAAAACTCTCTCAAACTCAAATAAATAATGTCGATATTTTTTCATTAATTAAATATATTGTACACAAAAGTTAAGAATTGCTAAGTACCTCAAAAAACAATACTGGAAGGGAAAATAGAAGGCAAGAGAAAACGAGGATAGCCTAGATTGACATACATACAGCAAGTCAAAGAGAAAGTGAAAGTCGTGGCTTTTCAAGAGATTAAACAAATGACAGAAGACAGAGAGTGGCGATTGCTTCACCGATTAGGACCCAGCTCTTACATTGAGTCAAGATTAAATGAGTAGAATATTGATTCCGTAAACAAAACAACAACATATTTGTTATAAGTAGTATGTTTTGTTCTACCTTGATTCTCGCCTTGAGAAAAAAACTAGTTCATTACTGCTAATACCAAAAGTGTGTTTCCTCATTTTGTACCGAAGTAAGTATGAGTTTCTAAGCAATTCCTTTACTTATCCTCTTTTGAAAGCAGGCAAACAATCTACAAATCACTCACAGTGGTATCCGCATCGCAATTTAACCGAGCGCTATTCACTATTCAGTTCGAAGTACGACTCTCAGGTAGAAATGTATCATTTCAGTATGACTGAGTGCCATTTATTCATCTTGCCCCATTTCTATAGCAATGGATATCGATCTAACTTGTCGGCTTTAATCCATCTATGTGTCTTTGAATAATAATAATCTAATAAATTTTGTATTACTATTTGTACTACACTGTGTACTATTGTACTAACATTTGTGAAATGGTTTAGTGTGTGTGTTTTAGAGTTATTCGGATAAATTTTAGAATTGCTACGTATGTCTGCATTCTAAAAGATAACTGATATGGTATGATCAGTAGGGCAATGAAGAAAGAATATTCCGATTCTACAGCTTCAAAATAAGTATTTTGCTTAAAAAAATGTTACACTGGTCACGTTATGTACGAGGTCTTAAAACGTCTTCAATACATGTTCACACTGTATGGATATTAAAAAACTCACAATAAAACTGTAGGTGAATGACTTGGGAATATAGAATAGACCAATAAGGCAACCAAGTATTACAAAAGTACTTTGATAAATGAATAAAAAAAACTTTAAGGAGTTAAAATAGAATAAAAGAAAGATAAATATATTGTGGAATGTGTGTAATGGAAATCAATAGGGGAGGCCTACGTTCGATTCTCGGGTCAGACCAAATATTTGTGTGATCCACAAATATTTGTTTCGGAGTCTGGGTGTTTTTCTGTGTATAATATGTATGTATTTACAAAAAAAAAGTACGTTTATGTTTTTATATCAGTGGTTTAGTACCCATAACACAAGCTCTGCTTACTTTGGGACTAGATGATGTTGTGTGTAAGATGTCCAAAAAAAAAAAAAATTATAAACTTAATTTATAACTACGTAGGAACATCATCTGTAATCAAAACTTGTCAGTAACTCAGTGTAATGTCACTTCAAGGAAATAGTGCAGATATTTTCCCAACACTTTAAGCTACTAGGAAGGTGAGCTGTCATAATGTTCTTACCATACAAAAGAAAATACGCTAGAATAAATCAACGCAGTTTAAGTTATAACAGCTGTATAATATCTTCCAAAATTAAATTTGAAACCACTGAAGCAGACGATAATTCTATAGCTTTCATAAAATACCCTCAGAAATTGGTGGAAGCTATTCGTTGTTTTCGACTTGTTATCTCCGGACTTGTGGTGGATGCGGCGGTAACGCTTGACCGCTCTCATTTGTGACACTCCATCGATTCTCATTGCAACCCCTTAAATGCCTACCTACTCTATTCTGTGTATTACATAAACATAAATAATAAAACATTAAATAATTGTAGAATAATCAGAACACTTATTGATTAAATGATATTATATATTGCCTGTAAAGCACTGTTCCAATGATTGAAGTAAATATTTGGGGCACAAAACACAATTCGGAAATAAGAAATTCCTGAAGAAATATTTTATTTATCGTCTGCCAAAGTGACTCTACTCCGCTAATGGACAGCAGATAGAGAGGAGAAGAAGTAGAACGTGATAACAACACGTAAGTTCTAAATAAGATTTAGCTTCATAAATTTTTCATATTGGTCTAAGAATATTTGTAATAAAATACCTACAGATACGGTACGGTACGTAGATTTTATTCGCCAACCAAACATATAATGTAGAAATAATTAATGATTTATATGTCATTGTCATTTTATAGACATATAGATCATAGAAAAGTATGTATATATGCACATCTCCGTGTGTGGTACCCGTTTTAAAGTTACTTACTAAAGTTTTTCATCACTTTTTGAAGTGACAACGTCTTATAATTCGATGGAGCCGGCTGCACGCACGAACAAACATGACTCATGCGGCGTTACCTCGCCTCAAAGCGAGCCATCAATGCGTTCCATTTAAGGCATGAAGTGTAACGGCCTGGCCACGAGTTTTGGTCTTAGCGAAAAGCGGAGCGGCGTCGGTGAGCGGTGCGTTTTGCACGCCACAAACCCTAGTAGCGAATAGTTGCAGCGGCGACGGTGGACGTATTTAGGTAGTCGAAACGTGTTAAAAATCATGGCGTTATAAAAATTATTAAAAAAAAAAAAATTGTTTCTAAACAGACAGGGTCTGTTTAGAAACAATTTTTTTTTTTTAAATATGATAGAATGAGTGCACGAACTAAATAAAGATCGGTATTTAGATGGTGGATTTAGTGACCTATACGAAGGTCCTACCTATAAGAAGTAACTGATGTTTCCAAGTGTTTTGCTAAGTAGGTACTTACAGAGAGAAAAAACTTTAAAAACTTGTCAACTACTTACATTGCGTATAAGACATACTAGTAGTTTCGTGTGTAGTTATATCTACAGACAAAACTACTGATATGTAAACTGTTTTGCTAATTAGGTACCTACTGACAGAGAAAAAAATTAACTTTTAAAACTTGTCAACTATCCACCTACATTACGTAAACATACCAGTAGTTTTGTCAACATATCAGTGGCTTCGTTTGGTAGGTACCTAGGTTCTATGTTTTTGTGTTATCAATTTAAATTAAACGTAAGTACCATTATATTCCGGAAAACATTGTTTAATTTCTTCCCACAACCTTTTTATATTTATGTTGGGGATATTTTGACATCCATATAGGCGGTCTATTTAAATTTCTGTTATAAAAGCCTCGGTATCCATTACCGCCATAAAATCGTCTAAATTTTTTTGTTTTTATTAACGCCGCTGAGTCCGTCACTCCTGCACCGCTGTCCACGCCGCCCTGTTTCGTGGCGTCGCACATACGAACTTGTGCCTTTGTTCCCGCCGCTCTCCATACCGCTCGCCGCTGTAGCAATTCGCTCGGCAAAAACCGCTAGCTTTTTCGCTATGAGCGGCGACTCGTGGCGTGCCTCGTACATTTCTATACTTTTGATATGACCGCTCGGCGTTTCGCTTTTCGCTGCCGCTCACAGCGGAAAGGTCGTGAATGGGCCGTAAGCGAGAGCGGAACGAGCGACAAAGAGGCACAATCTTAGGGCGTTGATCGTCGGTAAACCGACTTTACAGACAACCGATTTTTTTAAATATTAGCTATCCTCCGCGGTTGCACCCGCGTGTATGCCAGTTATCGCGGTAAAAACAGATTATGTCCTTTCTCAGGCTCTAGACTATTTATATCATATCTATATACTGAATTTCTAGTAAATCAGACAGACAAAAGTACTTAAGCGTTTATAATATCAGTGAAGTACTGATCATTATGTGACAGCATGTGATAGTCAATTTAACAGGGCCTGCATCTACACCTATACCTACATCGCAAAACTGTAATTAGTTGCAAGAGAATCTCAAACTCGATAAAGTTTGTTGTCAAAGAGGTTCATTACCCTCAGCGCCCTCCGTTGACCAGCATAACTTACCAACAACTTACATTCCTCTGCAGCTGATGCACTAATTTGCTTTTGAAATTATTATGAATTTATAGACTAATTTGGCATAGCAAAGTTTTAGATATCTTGTTCACAAGTTTAAAGAGTTTCAAAAACCAAATAATAAGACAGTTTATGGGAATAACTGAGCATTATAGTTTTATTTTTCAAAGGAATGAATGAAAATCTAATCATAGTATACCTAATCACAATACAAAATCATCTTTAATGCCCGTAATATTTACCACATCATTTTAAAACACTTTGTATGAGAGAAAAATGGTAAAGAAATGAACAGAATAATAATTAAAGTACAGTGATTCTTAAAAAGTTCTCACCATGCGAAAATTATTACAATAGCAAAGAACATCACTAAAATGAACTTCATTATTAAAGAAATAAGCAAATTTAAATTCATAAAATAACAAAACTTGACCAAAAGTAATCTTTAATGAAAAGCCAAGTTGGAAATGCATGACGGGTGTTATGTAAATCATTGAAAGTTTGAGTCTACAGAACTTGTTGAAAGCATTGGTAAAGTGGACGCCTTAAAAATTCTAACCAGCAAGAGTGATACCTCAGTCTTAAGATTTAAGAAAAAATAGACATGACATGTTATATATGACGTCGCGTGATTATATACCACAAATTACATTACTGTTAATAATGATTTCTTGTAATCATAACTCAGTGTTTTAGTTTTGTTTGTTTTAGTCGATTCTGTAATCGATATTGAATGATGTCGAATGTATTTAAATAAGAGCAGATTATTTCCGAATAGAGTAGTCTCATGTCGCGCCACCAGTAATGGCGGTCGGTCGTTCTACTGACGGCTACTGCACGGTGCACATGTGCTAAACTATTGGCTCTTAACTCGTTTCAATCTTGTTAATCTTTTACGATTTTGCGTTAATACGTAAGATGTTTAAATAATACGACATTGAACAACACAAGTGTATACTTATTTTGAAATTCCTGCCGTTGCACCGCCCACGATTGTTAGCCACAACTAAGACCAAAGTGAGGCCTCCCTTGACGCTCCGACATATATTTATAGGACTCGAAATAAGGTTTTTATCTAGTCGGGTTTGTATAGGGTTTGTTTCAAGGTTTTTTTACTTTCCAGTGCTATTGTCTTCTTCCTTGGTCGATTTTAGAGACAACTACGGGATATATTGGGTTGGTTACATTTCATATTTCTAATACGGATACCGATAAATTATTTGGAGTTATGAGGGGAAAGCTATAATAAGATCAGTGATATTAAGCTATTGTTTCTAAAATAATAATAATATAATATTCATTTTGTGGTGAGAGGGCTTAAACTCGACACTTCAAGTAAAAAACAAAAATTAAAAAACCATATTATTATTAAAACGCCTTATCCAAGTTTACAGGTTTTTTCTAACTCCTTAACCACAAGTCACGTTCACGTTATCACGTCAAAACTTTTCACTTTCCACATGCGATTGACTCACACAGACAGATACTCCACTCTCGAGTTATCTCAACACCAGCGAAGTTCGGGACTCACGTCATTTACAAAATAAGTGTTCTTCTGAGAAGAGTTACGATTGTGTACTTTCCGACAAAGGCGAATTTCATCGCAACAACAACAAATGTGTTGAGTGACAGGTTTCCGACCAGGCAAGGTGATCACCCCTAGTTGGCCAAGGCCCAATGCATGGTTGATGTTGGAATGTTGTATGAATGCTAATTGGCTCGAGAATTTCTCTATCGTGATTCAGGAATAGAAGTAACTCCGTATAATTCATTAGGTGTTTTCTTCGTGGTTCACTGTTCTTTCGATAGACAGCGCTGTTGTATTTAATTCGCTGGCGCTGTATGTGGAAGTCACCACAAATGCAAACTTTTACTCAATGTAAACTGAATTGGTCAGTTTTCATTAAATTAAATGAAATCTGTTCAGGACGTAGTTTAAAAAGTCATTGAAGTTCAAAACTGTCAACTGTCTGCCAACTTTTACTAGTTTCCACTTGTCTCCTTTTAGATTTGCGCTGTTTGAACGCTACCACGAAACTTTTGAATTTTTAATTTACGCTTAATAGTGAGTCAATTTTTCATTGCTTCATCTCTCTCTATCATCAACCCATAACGTGCCACTGCTGGGCTCGGGTCGGTTCAGGAGAGCGTCAAGGCCATACGTGCTTAAGGCCATACGTGCTAAGAGGGTTAAAGTATTGTAAGTATTTCATTATGGATATAAAAGAGAAAAAACAGTTTTTTTTCTGTGTCTCAATATTAGTCATATATTTTTGAAAACAAATACTGACGTATTTATGGTGTTACTTGAAAAATATACATAATTTTTATATTCTTACGTCTAAAAGATAAACGGCTACATTCATATACCCAAAGTACAACTAGAAGTCAACTCACGTGTATGTTTCAGAACTGAAAGTAAACAGTCGTCTTTATTGTGGTCAGTCGTTCCACAGAGTATTTATCCATACGAATATCATTACACGCTTTATTTAAGCTTCACGCGTATGTTTGTAACCGACTCCTTTTCGATTTTGACCCACTTTAAACGGCCAGATTTCATTCAAACTTTGTAGATTTATCGAGGACCAATGACAATACACTTATTTGAAAAAGAACTAAGAAAAAAAAACTAAAAAAAAATGTTTAAACTAATTAGTATTTTTTCTAAAAAAATAGTTTTAAAAAACTAAACAAACACGCTTTTAAACAGAAAGTAGAAAATATTTTTAATTGTGTGGGGCGACGTTATTGAAATATTTTAAAAAAGCAGCCCACCCATTTGTTTAGTTTATTAAAACTTTTTTTTACAGCTAAACTTTTCAATGAAATTTGGCATGTAGATACTTTAAGCCTTGAAAATTGTTTCTAAACAGACAGGGTCTGTTTAGAAACAATTTTTTTTTTTTAAATATGATAGAATGAGTGCACGAACTAAATAAAGATCGGTATTTAGATGGTGGATTTAGTGACCTATACGAAGGTCCTACCTATAAGAAGTAACTGATGTTTCCAAGTGTTTTGCTAAGTAGGTACTTACAGAGAGAAAAAACTTTAAAAACTTGTCAACTACTTACATTGCGTATAAGACATACTAGTAGTTTCGTGTGTAGTTATATCTACAGACAAAACTACTGATATGTAAACTGTTTTGCTAATTAGGTACCTACTGACAGAGAAAAAAATTAACTTTTAAAACTTGTCAACTATCCACCTACATTACGTAAACATACCAGTAGTTTTGTCAACATATCAGTGGCTTCGTTTGGTAGGTACCTAGGTTCTATGTTTTTGTGTTATCAATTTAAATTAAACGTAAGTACCATTATATTCCGGAAAACATTGTTTAATTTCTTCCCACAACCTTTTTATATTTATGTTGGGGATATTTTGACATCCATATAGGCGGTCTATTTAAATTTCTGTTATAAAAGCCTCGGTATCCATTACCGCCATAAAATCGTCTAAATTTTTTTGTTTTTATTAACGCCGCTGAGTCCGTCACTCCTGCACCGCTGTCCACGCCGCCCTGTTTCGTGGCGTCGCACATACGAACTTGTGCCTTTGTTCCCGCCGCTCTCCATACCGCTCGCCGCTGTAGCAATTCGCTCGGCAAAAACCGCTAGCTTTTTCGCTATGAGCGGCGACTCGTGGCGTGCCTCGTACATTTCTATACTTTTGATATGACCGCTCGGCGTTTCGCTTTTCGCTGCCGCTCACAGCGGAAAGGTCGTGAATGGGCCGTAAGCGAGAGCGGAACGAGCGACAAAGAGGCACAATCTTAGGGCGTTGATCGTCGGTAAACCGACTTTACAGACAACCGATTTTTTTAAATATTAGCTATCCTCCGCGGTTGCACCCGCGTGTATGCCAGTTATCGCGGTAAAAACAGATTATGTCCTTTCTCAGGCTCTAGACTATTTATATCATATCTATATACTGAATTTCTAGTAAATCAGACAGACAAAAGTACTTAAGCGTTTATAATATCAGTGAAGTACTGATCATTATGTGACAGCATGTGATAGTCAATTTAACAGGGCCTGCATCTACACCTATACCTACATCGCAAAACTGTAATTAGTTGCAAGAGAATCTCAAACTCGATAAAGTTTGTTGTCAAAGAGGTTCATTACCCTCAGCGCCCTCCGTTGACCAGCATAACTTACCAACAACTTACATTCCTCTGCAGCTGATGCACTAATTTGCTTTTGAAATTATTATGAATTTATAGACTAATTTGGCATAGCAAAGTTTTAGATATCTTGTTCACAAGTTTAAAGAGTTTCAAAAACCAAATAATAAGACAGTTTATGGGAATAACTGAGCATTATAGTTTTATTTTTCAAAGGAATGAATGAAAATCTAATCATAGTATACCTAATCACAATACAAAATCATCTTTAATGCCCGTAATATTTACCACATCATTTTAAAACACTTTGTATGAGAGAAAAATGGTAAAGAAATGAACAGAATAATAATTAAAGTACAGTGATTCTTAAAAAGTTCTCACCATGCGAAAATTATTACAATAGCAAAGAACATCACTAAAATGAACTTCATTATTAAAGAAATAAGCAAATTTAAATTCATAAAATAACAAAACTTGACCAAAGTAATCTTTAATGAAAAGCCAAGTTGGAAATGCATGACGGGTGTTATGTAAATCATTGAAAGTTTGAGTCTACAGAACTTGTTGAAAGCATTGGTAAAGTGGACGCCTTAAAAATTCTAACCAGCAAGAGTGATACCTCAGTCTTAAGATTTAAGAAAAAATAGACATGACATGTTATATATGACGTCGCGTGATTATATACCACAAATTACATTACTGTTAATAATGATTTCTTGTAATCATAACTCAGTGTTTTAGTTTTGTTTGTTTTAGTCGATTCTGTAATCGATATTGAATGATGTCGAATGTATTTAAATAAGAGCAGATTATTTCCGAATAGAGTAGTCTCATGTCGCGCCACCAGTAATGGCGGTCGGTCGTTCTACTGACGGCTACTGCACGGTGCACATGTGCTAAACTATTGGCTCTTAACTCGTTTCAATCTTGTTAATCTTTTACGATTTTGCGTTAATACGTAAGATGTTTAAATAATACGACATTGAACAACACAAGTGTATACTTATTTTGAAATTCCTGCCGTTGCACCGCCCACGATTGTTAGCCACAACTAAGACCAAAGTGAGGCCTCCCTTGACGCTCCGACATATATTTATAGGACTCGAAATAAGGTTTTTATCTAGTCGGGTTTGTATAGGGTTTGTTTCAAGGTTTTTTTACTTTCCAGTGCTATTGTCTTCTTCCTTGGTCGATTTTAGAGACAACTACGGGATATATTGGGTTGGTTACATTTCATATTTCTAATACGGATACCGATAAATTATTTGGAGTTATGAGGGGAAAGCTATAATAAGATCAGTGATATTAAGCTATTGTTTCTAAAATAATAATAATATAATATTCATTTTGTGGTGAGAGGGCTTAAACTCGACACTTCAAGTAAAAAACAAAAATTAAAAAACCATATTATTATTAAAACGCCTTATCCAAGTTTACAGGTTTTTTCTAACTCCTTAACCACAAGTCACGTTCACGTTATCACGTCAAAACTTTTCACTTTCCACATGCGATTGACTCACACAGACAGATACTCCACTCTCGAGTTATCTCAACACCAGCGAAGTTCGGGACTCACGTCATTTACAAAATAAGTGTTCTTCTGAGAAGAGTTACGATTGTGTACTTTCCGACAAAGGCGAATTTCATCGCAACAACAACAAATGTGTTGAGTGACAGGTTTCCGACCAGGCAAGGTGATCACCCCTAGTTGGCCAAGGCCCAATGCATGGTTGATGTTGGAATGTTGTATGAATGCTAATTGGCTCGAGAATTTCTCTATCGTGATTCAGGAATAGAAGTAACTCCGTATAATTCATTAGGTGTTTTCTTCGTGGTTCACTGTTCTTTCGATAGACAGCGCTGTTGTATTTAATTCGCTGGCGCTGTATGTGGAAGTCACCACAAATGCAAACTTTTACTCAATGTAAACTGAATTGGTCAGTTTTCATTAAATTAAATGAAATCTGTTCAGGACGTAGTTTAAAAAGTCATTGAAGTTCAAAACTGTCAACTGTCTGCCAACTTTTACTAGTTTCCACTTGTCTCCTTTTAGATTTGCGCTGTTTGAACGCTACCACGAAACTTTTGAATTTTTAATTTACGCTTAATAGTGAGTCAATTTTTCATTGCTTCATCTCTCTCTATCATCAACCCATAACGTGCCACTGCTGGGCTCGGGTCGGTTCAGGAGAGCGTCAAGGCCATACGTGCTTAAGGCCATACGTGCTAAGAGGGTTAAAGTATTGTAAGTATTTCATTATGGATATAAAAGAGAAAAAACAGTTTTTTTTCTGTGTCTCAATATTAGTCATATATTTTTGAAAACAAATACTGACGTATTTATGGTGTTACTTGAAAAATATACATAATTTTTATATTCTTACGTCTAAAAGATAAACGGCTACATTCATATACCCAAAGTACAACTAGAAGTCAACTCACGTGTATGTTTCAGAACTGAAAGTAAACAGTCGTCTTTATTGTGGTCAGTCGTTCCACAGAGTATTTATCCATACGAATATCATTACACGCTTTATTTAAGCTTCACGCGTATGTTTGTAACCGACTCCTTTTCGATTTTGACCCACTTTAAACGGCCAGATTTCATTCAAACTTTGTAGATTTATCGAGGACCAATGACAATACACTTATTTGAAAAAGAACTAAGAAAAAAAAACTAAAAAAAAATGTTTAAACTAATTAGTATTTTTTCTAAAAAAATAGTTTTAAAAAACTAAACAAACACGCTTTTAAACAGAAAGTAGAAAATATTTTTAATTGTGTGGGGCGACGTTATTGAAATATTTTAAAAAAGCAGCCCACCCATTTGTTTAGTTTATTAAAACTTTTTTTTACAGCTAAACTTTTCAATGAAATTTGGCATGTAGATACTTTAAGCCTTGAAAATTGTTTCTAAACAGACAGGGTCTGTTTAGAAACAATTTTTTTTTTTTAAATATGATAGAATGAGTGCACGAACTAAATAAAGATCGGTATTTAGATGGTGGATTTAGTGACCTATACGAAGGTCCTACCTATAAGAAGTAACTGATGTTTCCAAGTGTTTTGCTAAGTAGGTACTTACAGAGAGAAAAAACTTTAAAAACTTGTCAACTACTTACATTGCGTATAAGACATACTAGTAGTTTCGTGTGTAGTTATATCTACAGACAAAACTACTGATATGTAAACTGTTTTGCTAATTAGGTACCTACTGACAGAGAAAAAAATTAACTTTTAAAACTTGTCAACTATCCACCTACATTACGTAAACATACCAGTAGTTTTGTCAACATATCAGTGGCTTCGTTTGGTAGGTACCTAGGTTCTATGTTTTTGTGTTATCAATTTAAATTAAACGTAAGTACCATTATATTCCGGAAAACATTGTTTAATTTCTTCCCACAACCTTTTTATATTTATGTTGGGGATATTTTGACATCCATATAGGCGGTCTATTTAAATTTCTGTTATAAAAGCCTCGGTATCCATTACCGCCATAAAATCGTCTAAATTTTTTTGTTTTTATTAACGCCGCTGAGTCCGTCACTCCTGCACCGCTGTCCACGCCGCCCTGTTTCGTGGCGTCGCACATACGAACTTGTGCCTTTGTTCCCGCCGCTCTCCATACCGCTCGCCGCTGTAGCAATTCGCTCGGCAAAAACCGCTAGCTTTTTCGCTATGAGCGGCGACTCGTGGCGTGCCTCGTACATTTCTATACTTTTGATATGACCGCTCGGCGTTTCGCTTTTCGCTGCCGCTCACAGCGGAAAGGTCGTGAATGGGCCGTAAGCGAGAGCGGAACGAGCGACAAAGAGGCACAATCTTAGGGCGTTGATCGTCGGTAAACCGACTTTACAGACAACCGATTTTTTTAAATATTAGCTATCCTCCGCGGTCTCACCCGCGTGTATGCCAGTTATCGCGGTAAAAACAGATTATGTCCTTTCTCAGGCTCTAGACTATTTATATCATATCTATATACTGAATTTCTAGTAAATCAGACAGACAAAAGTACTTAAGCGTTTATAATATCAGTGAAGTACTGATCATTATGTGACAGCATGTGATAGTCAATTTAACAGGGCCTGCATCTACACCTATACCTACATCGCAAAACTGTAATTAGTTGCAAGAGAATCTCAAACTCGATAAAGTTTGTTGTCAAAGAGGTTCATTACCCTCAGCGCCCTCCGTTGACCAGCATAACTTACCAACAACTTACATTCCTCTGCAGCTGATGCACTAATTTGCTTTTGAAATTATTATGAATTTATAGACTAATTTGGCATAGCAAAGTTTTAGATATCTTGTTCACAAGTTTAAAGAGTTTCAAAAACCAAATAATAAGACAGTTTATGGGAATAACTGAGCATTATAGTTTTATTTTTCAAAGGAATGAATGAAAATCTAATCATAGTATACCTAATCACAATACAAAATCATCTTTAATGCCCGTAATATTTACCATATCATTTTAAAACACTTTGTATGAGAGAAAAATGGTAAAGAAATGAACAGAATAATAATTAAAGTACAGTGATTCTTAAAAAGTTCTCACCATGCGAAAATTATTACAATAGCAAAGAACATCACTAAAATAAACTTCATTAATAAAGAAATAAGCAAATTTTAAATTCATAAAATAACAAAACTTGACCAAAAGTAATCTTTAATGAAAAGCCAAGTTGGAAATGCATGACGGGTGTTATGTAAATCATTGAAAGTTTGAGTCTACAAAACTTGTTGAAAGCATTGGTAAAGTGGACGCCTTAAAAATTCTAACCAGCAAGAGTGATACCTCAGTCTCAAGATTTAAGAAAAAATAGACATGACATGTTATATATATACATGACGGCGCGTGATTATGTACCATAAATTACATTACTGAATAATGATTTATTGTAATCATAACTCAGTATATTACTTTTGTTTGTTTTAGTCGATTCTGTAATCGATATTGAATGATGTCGAATGTATTTAAATAAGAGCGGATAATTTCCGAATAGAGTAGTCTCATGTCGCGCCACCAGTAATGGCGGTCGGTCATTCTACTGATGACGGCTACCGCACGACGCACATGTGCTAAACTATTGCCTCTTAACTGGTTTCAATCTTGTTAATCGTTTACGATTTTGCGTTAATACGTCAGATGTTTAAATAATGCTGTTGTTAGTAGTTAGTTCTGAGTCTGGGTGTTCTTTGTGTCCGTTTCATGTATGTTTGTAAAGTCCCCCGCGACACAGGAATTTATATTCCTAATGCGGGAGTTGTCTTTTTAAGAGAAGAAAAAAAAAATACGACATTGAACAACACAGGTGTATACTTATTTTGAAATTCCCGCCGTTGCGCCGCCCACGATGGTTAGCCACAACTAAGACCCCTCCCTTGACTCCTCCCTTGACGCTTGACGATATTTATAATAATGAATTGCCTTTTATGGACTCACTGCTAGACATAGGACTCGAAATGAGGTTTTGGTCTAGTCGGGTTTGTATAAATGTGTAGGGTTTGTGTCAAGTTGTTTTGGGTAGTTTGCTTCTTTGGTCGATTTGGGCAACTACGGGATAAATTGGGTTGGTTACATTTCGTATTTCTAATACAGGTACCGATAAATAATTCGGAGTTATGGAAGAAAAGCTATAATAAGATCAGTGATATTAAGCTAGTGTTTCTAAAATAATAATAATATAATAATCATTTTGTGGTGAGAAGGCTTATACTCGACACTTTAACTACAGAACAAAAATTAAAAAACCACATTATTATTCAAACGCCTTATCCAAGTTTACAGGCTTTTTCTAACTCCTTAACCACAAGTCACGTTCACGTTATCACGTCAAAACTTTTCACTTTCCACATGCGATTGACTCACACAGACAGATACTCCACTCTCGAGTTATCTCAATACCAGCGAAGTTCGGGACTCACGTCATTTATAAAATAAGTGCTCTTCTGAGAAGAGTTACGATTGTGTACATTTCGACAAAGGCGAATTTCATCGCAACAACAACAAATGTGTGGAGGGACAGGTTTCCGACTAGGCGAGGTGATCATGCCTGTTTGGCAAAGGCCCAATGGTTGATGTTGGAATGTTGTATAAATGCTAATTGGCTCGATAAATTCTCTATCGTGATTCAGGAATAGTAGGAACTCAGTATAGTTCATTAGGTGTTTTCTTCGTGGTTCACTGTTTTTCCGATAGACAGCGCTGTTGTATTTATTTCGCTGGCGCTGTATGTGGAAGTCACCACAAATGCAAACTTTTACTCAATGTAAAGTGAATTGGTCAGTTTTCATTAAATTAAATGAATACAGTTCAGGACGTAGTTTAAAAAGTCGTTGAAGTTCAAAACTGTCAACTGTCTGCCAACTTTTACTAGTTTCCACTTGTCTCCTTTTAGATTTGCGCTGTTTGAACGCTACCACGAAACTTTTGAATTTTTAATTTAAGCTTAATAGTGAGTCAATTTTTCATTGCTTCATCTCTCTCTATCATCAACCCATAACGTGCCACTGCTGGGCTCGGGTCTCCTCTCAGGAGAGCGTCAAGGCCATACGTGCTAAGAGGGTTAAAGTATTGTAAGTATTTGATTATGGATATAAAAGAGAAAAAACAGATTATTTTTCGCAAAACTGTGTCTCAATATTACTCATATATTTTTGAAAACAAATACTGACGTATTTATGGTGTTACTTGAAAAATATACATAATTTTTATATTCTTACGTCTAAAGGATAAACGGCTACATTCATATACCCAAAGTACAACTAGAAGTCAACTCACGTGTATGTTTCAGAACTAAAGGTAAACAGTCGTCTTTATTGTGGTGCTGTCTGTCGTTCCACAGAGTATTTATCCATACCAATATCATTACACGCTTTATATAAGCTTCACCTGTGTGTTTGTATGTTTGTAGCCGACTCCTTTGGGTGCGATTTTGACCCACTTTAAATGGCCAGATTTCGTTCAAACTTAGTAGATTTATCGAGAACCAATGACAAATACACTAATTTGAAAAAGAACTAAGAAAAAAAAAATTAAAAAAAATGTTTAAACTCAATAGAATTTTTTCTAAAAAATAGTTTTAAAAAACTGAACAAACACGCTTTTAAACAGAAAGTAGAAAATATTTTTAATATAAAAAGCGTGGGGCGACGTTATTGAAATATTTTTAAAAAGCAGCCCACCCATTTGTTTAGTTTATTAAAACTTTTTTTTTACAGCTAAACTTTTCAATGAAATTTGGCATGTAGATACTTTAAACCTTGAGCAAGAATATTTGCCACCTTTTCCAGCAATAACTGACCTAAACGCGGGCGGAGCCGCGGTCGAAATTTAGTTCTGTATAAAAACACCATTTTATTACTTTTATTCATATCACCCTGTTCAAATTAGATAATACTTTACGTAGTTAACACGTTAAATGTTAATGTCTAAAAACACGATACTTTTTTGTAAGTCTTCTAGCACTTAAAAATATACAAATAAAATTATGAAATTTATACTGATCTGATTAATTTAAATAAATCAATAGCGTTAGTTCTAAGGCTGTAATCAAAAAATCTGGTATATAATAAACAGCAAATTTTGATCCTAAAATAGATTCAGAAAACCGTTCATATCCTAAATAATCATAGTGTAATAATAATAGGGATTCAGAAATGAAATATAAGGATACATTATTTTCCCTGTTATTAATTCCCTGAGGCAAACTTCCATTCTGAAAATAGCCATTATTAAATATAATAATGATTGTAATATGCGTATGTAACGCATTTTCATTATAAAGTTCTAAGCTGAACCGAGTTTTATTCGGGTGGATTCCAGGCTTCCAGATGCCGGGAGAATGGTGCATTAATATCCGACCAGGCCGCCATGGTATAGGTCACCATCTGTGTTTTTTTTGTCTACGCATATCCAGTTTCTTGTTTCATACACTAAAAGCCACTCTGGTGGCTCATAATGGTTATTTATATTGATAGAGGTAACTGCCTCGTGGTCTAGAGGTAAGTATATACGATTGCTAATCAAGAGGTCTCCGGTACAAATCCCGGGTCGGACAAAAAAGTATTTTTGGGTTTTTCTTAGGAAATTTCTAATAGCAGCCCGGAGTTTGGAATTTTGGGTGATTCACGCCCGTGCCTCGGAGAGCACGTAAAGACGTCGGTCCCTATTTTCATGAACATCTATGACAACTGGTTCAGTCATCGAATTTCAGTTCTCCCTTATTGTTGCGGAGGTCCGATGCCAGTCGCTCCGTGAAAAATCTGAAATTCAGGTAAACCCGGTTGAACTAGTAACCGACCCAAAATTAACTTGGAATAGAGGCTAGAAAGAACATATTGGTAGTAACCATTGGATAACGTTCTTGCTCTTTATGAAAAGCTTCAGTGCTTCCCATAATCTCTCTCTCATAATTATAAACCTTAAATTTTATCTTAATCGACCTTAAATTTCTACTGCGGTTTTACGTGTTCAACGGTTTTACGTATCAAATGTAGAACCGTTGACCCTTTGCCTAGCCACTTTTGCTTATGTTCGAAAGCCGTCCTATTGGATTATGAGAGTCAGGAAACAGAGACTGCACCAGTTTCGCTATGTTGGCTGATCTCAGTTGGGACTGGCCATCGTGTCTGTAATTGGCAGGGAGTACATCCTACTTTCTCTAAAGAATACATAATATATAAAAATAATATAAAGTACTAAGTTCCACAATTTTGTGTCGTTGCCGCTTACCCTACCTGAAAAACAACTAAACTGTAACTAGTTGCTACGGCTGCCCAATTAGGCTACAGTTCTTATAAATTGAATTGACGCTGTTAATAATTGGCTTCCACAAGTTCAATATTAGATTATACTGATAGTACCATCCGCGCTCGTCTAGGAGCTTGATTCGCTTATACTGGTAAAAGTTGGTTTATTTTATACGTTTTGGTATTACACAAAGCGTTCTGTATGAGTTATGGCCCTTTTGGGATATTGTTCCGTGTTCAAAACAGAGCCTATTAGCCAAACGAGTTGAATCCGGGCCTTTTATTGAGCTATTACGTAAATTAACAGTATGTGTGACCTTTCGAAACAAATTATAAACGAATATGGGTATCTTTAAATCTTTATTATCATTATGTAGTTGGTCATTCAGATTAATGGGTATAAAGGTTTTATTAACCTAATAGCTCACAGCGTTCAAATAAATACGATGATATTTATGAAGTTATTTTTATCGTTTCAAGTATTTTTTACAGGTTTTCACTAAATATGTATGAAATCATATAAAATAATAAAACTATTATTTCGGCAATTCCATAATATGTTAGTAGACAATAGATTTAAAGCTATGTTAGTACATGTGTTACACAAATGATTGTTTATAGGACTATCTTTTCTTAAATATTGTTTTTTTTTAATTCTTTTTCAGTCTGTCTATCTGTTCGTTGGTTCTACTAACCTCTTGAGCAGCTTTAGTACAGTCGTTTTGACTGGACGTTGGCAGATACCTGATAATAAAAGTCCTTCGTTATAGTTGTGAAGGTTAAACAAACGTGGCTAACATCGTGAGACACAGCAATACAATCTTAGACCAACTTTGGATCCTTCAAAAACTTCAAAACACAATTCAACCTTCGCGATTTTATTAACAAGACTCCCAAAGTTTTCGCAATCACAAAACATAAAAAAAAAATACCCGAAGCTGTCCAAACTAAGTGGGCTAATTTGAAAACAAGCAAGGGCCTGTAGGTACCTGTTTCTTTGGTAACTTCTATTCAATCGCTTTTTTTCGAACTTACAAAGAAGAATTAAGCAGTCATTAAAACTTTTTAGGAGGTACTTTTTAAGGACGAATTTACGCCTACTACGCTACTATCAACTACGCCTTGGGTCTATGGCACAGCTTAAGATTTTAGTATAGGGATCTAATGTTCTCTTGTTTTCTTAAAATGTTTTAACTTCGAAGGCTTCGGTGGCGCGGTGGTAGAATATGCGACTGTTGTATTTGGAGATCTCGGGTTCAATTCCCTGATCGGACCAAATGTTTGTAAGATCTAAAAATATTTGTTTCGAGGTTTGGGTGTTTTCTATATATGTATGTATTTACAAAAAAAGTATGTTTAGGTATTTATATCAGTTGTCTAGTACCCATAATAAAAGCTTTACTTAGTTTAGGACTAGATGGCGTTGTGTGTAATATGACCGAAATATTTCTTTATTTATATTATTATGACAAGTAAAAGTAATTTTCAAAAAAAAAGCTTGAATCTGAAACTTTGATGATACATAATATTATGTTATAAAATAAAACAAAACACTGTATTGTAGGTTATTCACATGTTTTTCAACAAAAAATAAGATCGCATGAATATAGAAGTTAGTATAAGCAAGTCTTTGAAAAACCTATTACAAGAAAAATTAAGTTATTTTACTTCATTTTTTCATTTATTTATTTATTTGAACCAAGTTTGATCAAATGTTTGTGTGATCCGTAAATATTTGTTTTGGAGTTTGGTTGTTTTCTATGTATTTACATAAAACAAGTATGTTTTTGTATTCAAAACAGTTATCTAGTACCCATAATATAAGATCTGCTTAGTTTAGGACTAGATGGCGTTGTGTGTAATATGTCCGATATATTTCTTTATTTATTTTAATATGGAACATTCAAAACTTTATTATTTCATTCTTACTGATAGTTGGTTACTTAGAGTAACAATACCTACATTTCTTTATCCAAACTGAAGTCGAAAGAAAGAAACAGTCATGAATTTTACCTTATGACATATCTCAGCTCTAACATCGGTGGCAGTTAGAAATTACTATAATAACGAAGCACCATTAGACACCACCGCAATTCTGCTAAAAGCAACGCTACCTACATAATAAAAAATGCGTTGACATAGTTGACAAAGTGCAGCCGCATCGCATGTCCGGAGACAGAGTATGTCATTACAGCTTGCAACACTTGTTACCGGTTGGTGAGAATATTAGTCGTTCGTGTAAGATATAATATTATTTTACTATATTTTCAGTATTCCCAAAAGTATGCATGTATGTATGTTCATTTGTTCCCTCATAGCTCCTGCACTACTTATTAGAACTTTATAAATGAGGTATCGATAGAAGCGTCTTTATCGCCCGTGTCATTGTTCTGAATATGGAAATGCGGAGTTTGGAAGTTAAGGTTTAACCTGCCTCGGAGAGCACGTGAAACTATTGGTCCTGAACTTTGTTTCTCCCTATCATTACGGATGGCGATCCCATTAGACGATGAGAGTGAGGAAACAGAGCGTGCACCTGTGTATGCGACACACTTGCACTATAATATCTCCTGTTAGATAATAGGCGAGTACATCATTCTATCTATATCAGTATCTATGCTTTTCAGATATAATAGAAAAAGAGACAACATACTTATCGACTTACCGTCGTCTCGTCCAATAAATGCAATGATGATTCTCTCGATTGAAATGAATTGAATAAAAATATGGCCTTACATTTTCATGTCAATAAAACTCAGATCTTTATACAATAAAGCAATTTTTTGCTTTAAAGAATTGCTTTACCCCTAAATCTACAAGTAGGGCATTCAAAAACAGCCATGCACTTGAGATTGTTATGAAACAGGGTGGTATTATATGCAATTGAGTATTCATTTACCATCTGGTGACACGTCTATACATCATTCAATATAATTTTTAACCTATTCCTGTTTATTACTAAAAAGAGTTTTCTCAATGAGCGCCAATTATCCGGGTATGTCAGCGGGACAGCTACTATCCGAAGCTCCATTATACCAACATCTCCTGGACCAATGCAAATAACAGACGTGGCTCTGAATCGTTTATTTGTATCTATAGGATATTCTATTTACAAGTCCAATAAAATAAAGAACTTTTATACACTTTTTATCGAAGTGAGAATAGTCACCAGAAGGCCATGAAATTTGCATGCACGCTGTCAAACGACGTAAAAAATTCTGTTGAAAAACAAGGCAATTTTCCCGAAATCAATTTTAGCGTAAACACATGCAAGCTTTTTAGCTAGTTATCCTTTCTATAACTGATAAGATAAGTTGGTATGACTATTTTTTTTGTACTCGACATAGTATTTAGAAATTATATTAGTAAATTACCACGCCTAGCGTGGTATAATATGAAGGTGTGATTATATACGCCAAGGAGATTTTAAATTGTCTTAATTATTATCACTGATCACACTTTAGGTGTCTTTTATAATTATTGGATTTTATGTTACTACTTAGTTAATGAAAGTGAAAAAAGAAGTATAATTATTGAGATTTGTGAACACTGGTCTATATTTTAATATAGTTATTGAAATTTCTAAATGCTTACCCTGAGCTACGGTTAGTATTAATTAATTTACATTAATAGATCCGTAGTTATACACAGCTGAAGATTGATAATACATTTTCTATTGAAAGACGAACTATTCTTCATAGTTTTAATACAGGTAGAAATCGGTTTTAGACTTCAAACTTGTAAATAGTTTTGGCTACTGCGGCCGGCGCGTTGGGATCGATACTGAGACTTCAAGTTCAGGAAGATTTAGTTATATACCAAGAGTTTGAGTAGAAACAATTTCAGTGGAATGGCGATTTAGTTATTTATAATGCAGCAATATTAAATTGATTCGTAGAAATTCACTTGATCCAACTGACCAAAGAGGGATTTATAATGAATACAAACACATGTTTTCGAGGGCTTTGTTTTTCTGTATTATTTTCAGGAAACTTGAGTAGTACTAGAACATATTAGTTTTATTTGTTCACGTACAGAAAGTACAGTACATTACTTATAGACATCTTTATGTTAGTTTCTATGAGATATATAAGAATTAATGCCACACCATAACAAATACAATGTTGGCAATTCACGGTATTAAATATCACTTGACTTGCAACTGATAGTATGTAGTTATAATAGTATAATTTTAACAAAAAGGAACCGACTTCAATGAAAAACTATTCCGAATACCCAAATCGCGACATTGTGCCTCTGATATTTGAGGAGTTCCCTCGATTTCCTTGGGATCCCATCATCAGATCCCGATATGGTGACGATGGGACCACCTGTAAGCTATGCCCATTCCAATGCAAAAAGAATTTTTGAAATCGGTTCATAAACGACGAAATTATCGCTGAACATACATAAAAAAAACAAAAAAAAAAGATTCCGACGAATTGAGAACCTCCTCCTTTTTTTGAAGTCCGTTAAAAATAGCTTATGTCTAGACAATTTTCTAACTCATAAATTTAATTACAGTTTTGCTTCAACATAAATAAAAGAAATACCGAAATAGGTACATCTTATATTTTTTGACTAAATCTGTACTTAATGTAAGGACATGCCTATGTCCAGCTGTGGACCATTGAAGGTTGATGATGATAATACTTATATAGGTATATTATAAACTGGCAGAGAGAGAGAGAGAGAGTCCTGCAGTGTTACCCACGGTTATAGCTGTAAATCGCGAGTAACGCTGCACAGCAAAGGTAGTCTAAAAACATTAGCCTAAGGTACTCTTTAGGTCATGAACTTTCTACCAGTGAAAGTACAATTAAAATCGGTCCAGTCTTCCAGAGGTTATTCTTTGCAACACATTTAATAAAAACCTGTACAGGCGCTCTAATTTTATTTATTTGTATGGAAAAATACTTATCTTTAACAACTTGTGAGAAAAACATTATCATTGAATAAAACTTTAGCATTATATGAGTATTCACTAGTTTACACATAAAAATTTATAAGGTCCTGTTAGATACATAAGGTAAAACTCAAAATTTTGTTTTACAACAACTTAAAACGTCTTCCGTTCAAAAAACCCTTTCATTTAACGAAAGATGTTTTAAGTTCTAAAATAGCAGTATTTTGTTGTAGCTTCAGGTGTATGTAATTACTCACAACAATTTGTAAGGAATTTGACATTCAATTTGACATTGTGTCCGTCATTTCTAGTTCAAATTTATGTCGACACCCTCAAGGGTAAATAGTGACTGTTCTTGTCGGTAATACAGATGCAAATCGGCTCTGCCCAAAGGAATATTTAGCGAAGTACGTTCCTTGAATTCTGACATCTACTTGTGGAACAAAATGCGTATGAAATAAGATTTCTAATAAGTGTGACGACAGAACACGTTTCTCATATCGCAGCTCTTTGCCAATATTTCTAAATTGCTGGATGTAGGTTGTTGGGTAGCATGGCCCCGTTTTATTTCTGCAATATTCCGGAGAATGTCATGAATTGGTACAAGATCAACAACGTCTGATTCCGAAAGTATGTAGGACGTTCATTCAGAATTTTATCGCAAACGCCTTGAAATTACACGCCCACAGTTCCTAGTTTATGTTGTATATAGACGTCTTATTTGTTTTATTGAAATTTTTAGACGGTTACTCACAAATCTACATTATAGTGTTTTATATTATTTCTATAATTTCAAAGAGTTTTTTCTTTCTGCTTGTTTGTACTATATCGTGTGTAAACCTTTAACAGTTTATCCAAATGTTGAATGGAGTACTAACAATATGCCTACCAATTTGTATGAAACTATAACATGATATTTAAGTGAAGTTTCATAAAATTTTGGTATTTTTATGAAACTAAAATTTTGACTGCCATGCCGGTCTAAATTTGAATTAAATTACAAAGAAACCATTATGTGTGTAACGAAAAAAATTACTAAGACTTAAAGAGTAATCTAAAATACAATACAATACTGAAACAATTGTATATTATTCAAACAGCTGATTCGACAATCATAAATTCACAAACAACAAATAAGTTTCGTTTGCAAAAGAACGAAAGAGTTATATGTATGAATGTCACAATTTGTATATTATAACATTATGAAAATACGTAATAGAAAGAAGGTTCAACAATCGTCCTGAAAACATTTGGTGTCACACAACGGCATCTGTGAAACACTTCACTTCCGAGATACAATTTCTAGGCCACGAAAGTGTCTTTGTTTTTTGCTCTTGCCATGTGACAAAGGCAGATATGTGTCAGAAAATGGAAATGGAGTCATTGTCTCTTGCGCTCTTCTAAATTGTAAATGTATTATTACTTTGAATAACTAGTTCTTTTAACCATAAACTTAAGCGGTGTATGTAAAATCAAAGTTTTACTATCATATTATGGATAACAGTGAAATCGAACGGAATTATTACTATGACACATTTGCTAGGGATTTAATTATAATCCGTCAAAATTATAGAAGTGGATCGAGTATAATTTTTTGGGATTTATATTAATATGTACATTCAATTGAAAGACGTTCAAACAAACTTAATTTGTACTTTTTAACAACTACATAAAAGAAAATTTACGAGTCGTGATAGTAAATTGTGATGGAACAGTGACATAAGGAGCTCGTGACACCAGCAATACATAAAGCACTAACTTTCGCTAATAACAAAGTACGTATATTATCATCATCGCTATCGCAGTCCACAGCTGGACATAGGCCTTTCCATTACACGTCACTTTCTTTGGTTCTTCCATCCATCTTCCATCTAGCGAGAAGCAGAGGATACATATACCTATTTATACCTATATATT
Organism: Phragmatobia fuliginosa; assembly: GCA_932526445.1. NCBI lineage: Eukaryota > Metazoa > Arthropoda > Insecta > Lepidoptera > Erebidae > Phragmatobia > Phragmatobia fuliginosa. Next base: position 21,691,567 of record OW052063.1, on the reverse strand, counting down.
TACCACGAATACGTAATGTATTTTTCAATTTCAATTTAAAACTATTTACATAATTAATTCACACACCAAGTGAAAATGTCTTTCAAAGTGAGATATTAAAATTACTGAGTAGACCCTTAATTTGAATTTCTAAAACGTTAGAAAGGAGCACAGTTTGTGGCGTTACGAACATTTCATGTTACTCGAATTATTTCGAACAAACGTGTCTTCTAGATGAAAATCATTAATTTAGTGACAACACAAAGACCTATAAACAGAATATATTATTGCGTAGGTTACAGTTATTTCTCGTTACTACACAATATTAAGACACTAAGTGACAGTTAAATTAATTCTAGAACTAATAAAGATTGTTGAAAGTGATTCATGTGTAGCCTTGTTTGATCCTTACTGCTAAGCGAGAGGTCATTTTTGCCAAAAACAAAAATTGTATGATGAGGACTTTTCTTAATTATTTACGTGAATGACTTGTTACAGAAATGTGATATATTCTTTTATATTTTATCAGGAATATAAATCCTGTGTCGCGGGGGACTCAGAACAATAATTTGTGAATCACACAAAGTGTTATCCCACGTGGGATTTGAACCCACGACACTTGTCGCCGTAGAAAGCAGCGTGGCGACTGGTTCAACCACTAGTCCAGCCGTGCATCCTTATTATACATACATACACATCATACATCAATAGCCTTCAATTTCTCTGCCTCTCCGAGTTGCAGTACCTTCTTGAGTTATCACGTTAAACCAAATAAAAAACTTTAAGCTTTATGTTATTATTAGTATAAGTTTCATTTTATATTGATAATAATTTCAGTCGTCGATTTAAGATTAACTTTCTCAGAATGTTTATACTTGAGAAGATTTGTTAGACTAAATACGATCATTAATTAGGAGTGCTGGAGAGATTATTCACATACAGATGAAAATAAAAGAAAATAGATCAGCTAATTTCAAATGTACCTAAATATAAGAAGGGCATTCAAGGATAAGTGAGATAATGGGGTTTCACCTATTAACCTTGACCGTTTTGAGAACAAAGCAATCGTAAACTTAGAACCGGTACCGAATTAGAAAATAACTTATTTCACGTTAGATTACTTTGATTTAGTATTAAAATGTTACGTCATAATTTTTTTTTAGTGTCACTGAAACTTGATTCTTTAATCCGTAAAGAACATCAATACGATTCCAAAGATTTTAAAACATTCTAGTTAACTGTTGGACCTTGTTTTATTCTATCACTTCATCACACATATACATCAGTATCTATTAATAATACAGATATAAAATAGAAGTAAATGTAAGCAATATTTCTATAAAAATATGATCAAGTTTAGTAATGAAAATACAAATTTCTCAACAACAGTAAACAGTGGCGTTGGTTGGCAGTTTATCGCACGTTAATGGAACAGATTTAGAAACAAATTAGGTGCTACATGTATTTTCCATTAATGTACTTTATTTATATTAGGCTAAAAGCATAAATTACATCTGATTACTCAATAATATTAAGTCACACTAATGAAATTATAAGTATATACAATTATGGTACTTGAATACTTTGAGGGTCCATTTTGAGATGCACAGAAAACGGTTGAAGGATTTTACTGATTTTAGCATTAAAAATGGTGGGTAGATCGTTTTCCTGCGCCCTTTTAATTTGGCTACATCTTAGAATGGATAATGTTTCAAAATGTTTAGAAAATTATCAAGACATCTTTATTCATTGGAACTTCGAAAATCGAGATTTGAATGTCGTTTTTGTTTACAAAAACAAATATTTTCAAAAATTTATGAAGTATCAAACATTGGATAAAGAGCATTTGAGGAACCAATTGTCTAACGAAGCGTTATAACATTTTAGAAAACGGTTTCGAATTGCGGCCTGTAGGTGCGACCTGAAAATGCATACATTTAAAAAAACTTGCATTTATGAATATCGGTATGGGCGTGGTATACAGTGGTCAATAAATCAATACTATAGGTTCGTATGTTTTTACTTTATCTAAAACTTCTAAATTTATTTTTACCTTACTCGCTTTTAGACTTGTAACTATAGAAATCGTATATCAGATGTGCGTATCAGATGCCTTCAAGATATTTTAAATCCAAATTTTCATCTATAACATGAGAGAACTAATTAAATACTGTGCTAAGAATAATCTAAACTCAGTATTTAATTTGTAAATGTTCCTAAACCATAATAACTTCTTCAATAATTATAGAAGATACAGTAGATTGAGTTTCTCAAGCATTATTTATTTATCTTTACAACACTAGAACATTTTATCAATCGAAATGAGTAGTTCCCTAGATCAAGCAACTTTGAAAATTTTAAACAAATAAACAAACTCTTCCATTTTTTAATACTAGAATAAACCATGTAAAGTTAATATGTATTTAAGTGTATTTAAGTTGCCCATCAAAACAAAAAGTCTTAAACATACTTATCTAAAAACATAGCTTTAAAACCAAACATCATTAAAGCTTAAACCATTACAGGTAATGTAGTATAAGATTACATTCAAACACAATTCAATTACAGTATGTTAAAGCAATTCGAGAAATAAGTACGAAAGCAACTGCAGAACGAGCTAGTCAATTTATCTCGCATCTAATCTACTGAGAAGGCCCTTTCAGTTCGTCTGACGGCTTAAATAGAGCAAATTACAAGGTGGATATAGTGCAGCAAGATTAGTAGTAATTAAGAAACTATTAAATAAGCTACGGTCTGAGTAGGGTGACTGCGTTCAGGGAAAAGGCGAGAGACACTTGCCTTGCAATTAAACGTTGGGTTGTAATATTATTATTGAACTCTCAATACTACTCTGTTTTAATGAAATTTAAGTTGATATTTTGTGTTACTTCTGTTTAACTTTGTTCTTTATAATTACTTGGATTAAGTGTTTCTTAGAACATAATAGCAGTGATTTTTTGTGTTCAATAGAAAAAAAAAACATTCAAATCAAATCATCAAATGCGAACATTGTTTTTTGTGTATGTGAAATATTAAAAGTGTCACATTGGTGTTGGTTTAGCAGCTTCACTAAGTAATGACTTGGTACTCACTACAAAATTTGGAAAAAAACATGCAAATCAAATCATCAAAGCATTGTTTTTTGTGTATGTGAAATATTAGAAATCTCACATTAGTGTTGGAGATTAAAACATATAGATTCACGAAAAGTCACATTGAGGTGACTGAATAGCATATCTATAGAATAGAATAGAATAATCTTTATTGTACACCATTTCATTCAGTTTACATTTAGGATTCCAACGAAAGTATGACCATGTACAAATGGCGGCCTTATCGCTAAAAAGCAATTTCTTACAGGCATTTATCATCATCATCATCAGCCTATCGCAGCCCACTGCTGGACATAGGCCTGTCCAATTGCACGCCACTTAGTTCGATCCTCAGCTACTTGCATCCAGCTCCTGCCAGCCGTCTTGGAAAAATCATCACTCTACGCGGTCTCCACTCAAGAACACGTTTACCCCAACGATTTTAAGTCCTGCGGCTATTATGGCCAGCCCATTGCAACTACAGCTTGCTAATCATGTGCGCTATATCGATAACTTTAGTTCACTGTTGGATTACCTCTAACACGATCCCTTAAAGAAACGCCGAGCATAGCCCTCTCCATAGCACGCTGCGTGACTTTGAATTTGTGATCCATCCGTATCGTAAGTGTTCACTTTTTAACTATGTATGACATTACGGGCAGGACGCACTGATAAAATTACTTTCATTTTTGGACATTGTGACATCATTGATGAGAAGACCCAGCAAAACTTATCCAATGCTGCCGACCCCACTAAATTCTTCTATCCAACACGCCCTTGACGTGATTTCTACATTTAGGCAAAGTATGCCCTAGGTATATATATTTTTAAACAACATCGAGAACGGCACTCTGTACTGCAACAGGTTTCGATATCATAATCATCAGCCTATTGCAGTCCACTGCCAATTGCACACCTTGATTTTGTCCAAGTTCTTCGGTATTGTGGCGTGTTAAAATCCTCTATTCGGCATCTGGTATAAATGCTTAATGATTGAATGAAATGTTTGTTAGACGACACAAGCCAAGTGGCTTAAAACTGGAGAGGCTTATGTTCAGCAGTGGACTGTTGTAAGCTAATGATGATTTGAACAATGTAACTATTAACACAGAAAATAGTGGTTTAAGGTCAAGGTCTAGAGGTGAAGAGATATAACCAAATAATTTCAACAAAATATTTCTTGTTAAAAAATCCATAAAAACTTTTATTATAACAAATCCTTTAAATATTAATATTTATTACAGTATCAAATGACTCAAATACAAAAGTCATCTTAAAATTGTAGAGCATTGTTTTTTGTAAACAGAGAATAAATAAACAACATGGCCGCCCTATTCCTTTACGTAAAGGCAGACAACTGCAAACGGAATTGCAGTCGCTTTGTGCGTTTTCGTAATGGCTACGTACATACTACTTGTATGTGCAATTCGAAAGTCCATCTCCTTTGAATGCGCTTCGTAAATCCACCTACTAAGTGTTAGTTGAGAATTCTATTAGCTTCAGGTTTTATTTTACACGTTTTTGCTTAGAAATCATATTCTTATAACACATTCTACAAGTCTTGTGGTTTATTTTGTTTAGTTTACAGATTTTTAATCGTACATTGTAAGCATAAAAAACTTCTAAAATAAGTAAAGGATTTTATTCACGTCAACACATGCGAAACTCATAGCAAAATACTGACTGGCTATTACTACAGCTGACGGAGAGAATGAGACAACAATTATATGGAATGAATGAACAAATGAGTTTTTATTGTTAGGGTTGTCAGGGAGTAAATAATTTTTAAAGTTTAGGTCAGAAAGCGAGAATAAAATCATACCATCTATTAGAAAGGTAAGTCTGTCGTTAATATTTTTTATGGTATTATTTCAGAAACAAATGTATGTATAAAATTAGAGTCAGAGAAGAAGGCAGAGACAATTCATCTCTACTTTTTACAGTCCTGACACATCTCTTTCACTTTGTCCACATTTATCAATAGCTGCATACATGCTCGTCGCTTCTTTGCGTTTAACACAGAAATCACTTTATAAAATAACTAACGTCCTCACTCAGATTTTCTCAGTACCTACTTGAACTTGCTTGCACTACTTGTATAAATAAATTGATAAAATTACACATAACATTTCCATATCCAATTTTACTGATTCTAATTTTAAACGACTAAGTCAGGCAATCTTGCCAACCCTATGGCTGAGAGTTGGGCAATATTACTTCACTTACACGACACAATTAGATTGGAACTTTAGAGAAATCGCGCGTAAAATTGTATTGTGTGAAAGGGGTTTATAATATTGTTTTACGAAAGGGTATAAAAACATAGTTGTTTATGAGAGCGGACTGTTTTGGTCGTAACTTCTACTTAAGTCGATCGATTCTAATAATTTATTTAACAGTAGTTAGTTTGAAGGTCAACTGAATGTGGTGCCTAATTGGTTAGTTTTAATAAGGTCGTGTAGCACGTTTTTTACTCGAAATTAATCTAAGTGCTAGTCACGCTGTTTCCATTAGTGATAGGGTTGATGTATGTATTTTATTTTTAATGAGTTTCGTACTTTTTCTCATGAACGTGATGAAATTGGTTCGCTTTATTCATGTCAAGTAGATAAATGGATTCTAAGTTTACGTACGTAAGTTCTTTAGTATTAGAACTAATAAATGAAGACTCCTAAAGTACACGTTCAAGAATTCTAATGGAAATAATTCCATTAGAATCAAATGCTTATAATTCATGTTTAATTATCTGGTAAAAGTGGTATTTGTAGAGATTTCTATAAAAAATATAAGCATCTACTTTTAGTGCCATTTAACGAAGACCCATTAAACTTAGTAACGGCTCCGATATCGCGATATTCCATTTTTTACGCTAATTAGCATACAACTTATATTACACAAGCTTTCGCCCGCGGCTGCGCCCGCGTTTGTGTCGGTTATCGCGGTAAAAAGTAGCCTATGTCTTTTGTCAGGCTTTAGACTATCTGGGTACAAAATTTCATTCAAATCGGTGCAGTGGTTTTGAGTTTATCGTAAACAGATAGACGCGGTGGAGGACTTTATTTTAAAACATTTAGTGAAGTGAAGTTTTGATATGTCATGTGATCATTGTAAAATTTTAAATTACGTCTTTTATTTTTGAATTCTGTAAGTTTTGCCAAGATTACTTATTTACGTTCTATTTTGAATTCATTTTTGTTACTTTCTTAATATTTATTTTCTTTGTTACTTTTAACTTAGTTCTCTTAGTTAATATTTCTTTTTACTTATGTGGTCTTTTGTAAATAAAGGAGTGTATCTTCATAGTATGCCTTCAGTCGATTGCTGTGTATAATTTAAAATTAGACAATTGGCATTGTGGTGGATCTTACTAAAACTACTTTAATATTGAAGCCATGTGTTCGTTTTGTTCTGTTTTAACTAACATAACTTCTGTGACTGAACATTCCAGAGCAGAACTTTATAGAGTTTTAAAAATATTACCTGATAACAAGAAACAATGCAGCACACTGCCTTGTACTTGACTTGGAACATAAAAGTACATGAGGCGTTCAAAACAAACGGTCTGAATATACGACACCGACTCGGTTTATCTGCAAGACTTATTGCTGTCTCTGTTCTTATCTGTACATTGAACAAGGAGAAAGATAGCTCTGTCAAATCTTCAGGTGTTTTATGTATTTATATTTATGAATGTTGTGCGTTTGTGACACAATGAGCGAATATTTTTTCAGGGAAAATTATTTTTAACTAAGTATGGTTGTAAAATATATGGGAATGGAAATTGAAGGGAGGTACGTTGTCTTATTGAAGACTTATCTAATTTATTCATAAGAATAATATCATTATTTTTGTAAAAAGGTTAATAACTATTTAAATAAATATTGTACTTTACTTTTAAGATGGACTATATTCGAGATAAAATACAGTACCTGGATTCATTAGGTAAGTAAGTAAAGATAAGTTATAGCATGATGCTTTATCATCATTATCATCTTCAACAGCCTTTAACAGTCCACTGCTGGACGTAGGCCTCTCCTTTGAAAGGAGGTTTTGGCCTACTATACCACGCTGGCCAGACGGGTTGGTAAAGGGTTTGTTTCAAGTTTTCCTTCTCTTGGCAGTGATATTAGCTGCTTATTTTGTTCCTTAAGTCGCCTCTTACGACACCCATGGAATGAATAGGGGTGGTGACACTTTGTATTCTTAAACCGTCACCACACGGAATGGCATGCTGCTTATGCTTAACATGCTTAACAACCAAAAAATATTAATACAGTTTAAATTATAAATATTAGACATATGGCACAGTGGTAACGTGTGCAACTACTATACTTGAGGTATTGGGTTCGATTCCCGGGTCGGACCAAATGTTGTGTGATCTGAAGATATTTGTTCGAAGTCTGAATTTTTTCTAAATATACTATGCATGTTATTGCATAAAAAGAAAGTCACATATGCGTAAATACCTACTTTCACAGAAGGTGAAAGTTTGAAATAATGTATCTATGTTTTTTTTTCTTTTATATTAGCTGCCAAAATGACTCTGCCCTGCCTGATGGAAGGCATGAAAAGAATGCAGAAGTGGAGGCCACCATCCTCACTGCCACAACGCACAGTGCAGCACGGTGACCCACACTATGGCGGCCTAATAAGATGCTTTTTCACGACCCGCTTGAAGGACCCGGGGTCATAGAAGGAAGGAAACCCATGCGCAACATGTATAGTACATGTATACTTTTAAAATTAGATTTACAATTATATCAAGCATAAAATATTTATTTACACAGCATTGATTGGAATCTCAATTTGATACAAATTATAGACCAAATTACACACATGTGAAACCCAATGATTTTCCAACACGATTTTACCTCAATGCGGTTTTACTAGCTTAATTGTCTCACTAGCCGCGCCCCGTGGTGTTACCCGCGGATGTTTTTGCTCCTACGTAGTACAATGGCGATTAAAAACACGAGGCTAAGCGAGACTAAAATAAAAGTTGCCTGAATTACTTTTGATATCTTTGACATATATGCCAATGAAAGTCTTGACAACAATGGTCTAGGGATTCCAGAGATTTGCCGGAATAAACAGACAAGAATCTTAAAATTTGTTCATACTACACCTGATCGGAACAGTAGTCAATATTCCCTGAAAATGAAAAGAGAAAGTTAGTCTTTTCCTTGAACTAAATAAGCGGGAGGAAAAAATGTATGAAAATCCATTTCTAACGTGTTTTAGCGGGAGAGAAAATTGTATGAATTTTCATTTCTCATGTGTTATCTTATCTATGGCGCGCGCCTGCCCTAAAAGTTTTCATATAATTTAAATATGGAATCTCCGTGCCACTGACATCCTTTTGTGAAGAATAAAAAAAAACAAAAGAAGCGCGAAATATTTATAAATATTATGTCAAATTCTAAGCTAAATTGTGTCTTACATGGTCTCTTACGTTTTGATTTTATTTTATAAATACTTTAAATGTTCCTCACAGGTGTAGTATAAAGCACTGTGTTGCACTCGGGTGAAAGTCCCATTCCTACCTCGGGAGTATTGTGGCCCTAGGCTGCTCCTTCGAGCCACAAACTGCTCCCTCGCTAGTAATCGGTTCCTTTCCTCCCTCGGTGAACAATGTACTATTTTAGATGTAAGTACCTTAGTAGTTACATGCTCGTATTTTCTTTCTTCTTTTCTTTTGCCCTTTCCCACGTTAGGTGGGGTCGGCTCTCCTTATCTTTCGGCGCCAGGATAGTCTGTCCTGGGTTGTCGGGTCAGGTAATTGGGTCTTCTTTATAAGATTGGCCATACTAGTCTACCAGGTCAAGGGCGGCCGTCCTCTTCCTTTCTTGCCCTCCGGAAGTGACAGTGCCTTCTGAACGACATGCTCGCTGTCTCTACGCATGATGTGGCATCTTAGGCGAGTTTCTGTGAGTTTTTCCGATATTGGAGTCACTTTGAAGCTACCTCGGACATATTCGTTTCGAATTTTGTCTATCCTCGTAACTCCGCCCGACCATCTAAGCATCTTCATTTCGGCCACGTACAGCTTCTGAGCATGTGTTTCCTTCACTGTCCAGCATTCGGCCCCGTATAACATAGCTGGTCTTACTGCTGTCTTGTACACTTTCCCTTTAGTGCGTATGGGCATGCGCTGGTCGCAGAGAACTCGTTAATTTACAAACGGACGCTTCAATTATATATATTTATATGTATAGATTTTAAAAAGTGTGCTTGTTGTGAACCACTTATCTGCGGTAATTCCACCCACAACATAGTTAAATATCTATATATCGAACACATTAGTATAAATACAGGGTACCCATGTTAAATGTCGTCCTGGTTTCCCTATCTCAATTAACTAGCACTCGAACCATTTCAACGTTAACTTTTCTGCATAAAAACATACCGTTTCACATAGTACTTTAAAAGCGTCCATTAGGATAGTGATGGGAAAACTGTCGATGTCACTGATATTTTTCAACTGAAAAGAATTGCAAAAATATCTTAAATTTTTCAAATGACTGTTTAGAAACACTATCACTTTTTGTAGATACCATTTTAAGCTATGTATATGTTAATTCAAGATTTTATTTAAAACATTTTTTCCAGATTAGTTTCTTTTATATGTAAACTGTTTTAATGCTGTAAATGATCTCTCGAAAATCACGGGAAGCCAAATGAAGGGGGAAATAAGAAATTTAGTAGATTTATTTGTAAATTTTTGTGTATGTTTTTTTTAAATATGTGTACTTTTTTATAAATGTCACATAATCAACTATCATAATATTTTTCATGTTTCCTTGCAAGCGTAATAGGTATCCCGAATCAGAGTTAGAACGATAGGGCAGTACTACTATCACATAGAAAGCCATCCTAATAATTCCAGTATTCTTGTTATCGTATTTCGTTGGTGTATATTGTATAAGACCTGATGCCCAATCACTCTGCATCGTTCTCCCGTCTTCCAGAATTTGGGAGAATTATGCAAAAATATCTGACCAGGCCGCCATGGTATTGGTCACTTAGCTGCACTGCTTACCCTCACAATGAGGATAGTGACCAGTACTCCTAGATTCTACTCATACTCTCATCAGGCAGAGTAGAGTCACTTTGGTATGCCTTAATGTAGAAAAAAACTACTATTTATAAATTTATTCTGCTAATCTGATTTAAATAGAGTACAACACTAATCCAACCAGTCTTAATTAGAGACACGCAAAATAACTTCATTCGTTTTATTTGAAACTGAACGAGTACAACACTAGTATTGAAAAAAACTGATTTCACATAATTACTTTCGTTTTATCGATAAATTCTAGTTCCACCGTTTGGATATGCTTACTCAAACAAACTTTTAGTAAGTTTGATCATTATCGAATTGGTGGATTCAATCATTTCTATTCCATTTCTAAATTGAAACCTATTTTGTATACTCTATCTTAGACAATAAGAGTTTCTGGGGATACTGAGATCATTTATTACAACGATATGTTTGGAAATAGGGTCCAGTAAAATGGTAATATTACAAGTAACATTAATTTGTTTTCTATTACTAAAGTTCAGAGTGGTAACATCTTACGTATTCTATGTATAAAGAACTTTGACGTAGGAGTTGTAGTCTCAAGTTTTGTAGCGGTAACTTTTGTGTGTATACTAGGTTTTGCCCGCAGCTGCGTCCGCGTCTATGCCCTTTTTCAAGCTTTAGACTATCCGGGTCAATATTCATTTAAATCGGTGCAGTGGTTTTTGAGTTTATCGCGAACAGACAGACATACAGTCGCGGTGGAGGAGTTTATAATATTTAATGATGACTTTTCCATTTAACGTCACTTCTTTGTATATGTTGTCAATTATTCTAAAATCTTACTCGCGAGCACTATTTTCGTTTGATGCACAAGGAAACCTACTAGTACAAGTACCCACAAAGAATATAATTGTAAGGCATAAAGGCAAGAATAACTAGGCCAACTATTTATTAATCTGTGACTAAGGCATATTGAAAGTTCGATCTTTCTTCCATTTAAAAATATACATTTATTTTAATTACAAGAAATATCAAAATTCATACTGATATTATAATTTTGGCGTTGTGTTGGTGTAGTGTGTTCGCATTTAGGATGGTGGAGGACCAGCACTCTTTTTTCAAATCAAATCATTTATTCTGCAATTAGGTTACATGAACACTTTTGCAAGTTAAACTTTTTTTTTGAGCAGATGAGTTCGGCCTTTCCTAAGTGGACTAGCCCTGAGAAGAAAGGACGAAACAAACTCAGGGATTACAGTCTCTTTTAAAGTCCAGACAATAATATATAGGTGCAAAAGACATTATTTCAATATAAAAGCGATAATTACAAGATGAGTCACTACTATAATAATTAAAGATCAAAATCTTTATTTCTATTAATGCTTTTCATCAGCAAGAATAGAGACATCATGGTGGCTATAATAAAAAAACTAAAGTAACTGTCGATTTATTTGTACGTTACGATTTCACGACTAAACCGCTGCATCGATTTCACTGTGAAATTTCGCGTGACAGTCAAAATACACGCAAGAGCAGCCGCCTGTATGTGCAAGTAAGTTTATAGTATGATTGAGTTCATTTGATCGATTATTTAATTTAAATAAAATGAGATTAATCATTCAGTGCAAAAACCCCTTTTATAAACTTTGGTTCAGAAACAACAAGGAGGCCAATAATGCGCATACATTTTATTTATAACTAACGTTAAGGATCAGTTTCACCGCTATTGATAAAGTCACTGATAGACTATCCGATAAATTATATAAATTTCTCGGATAAAGACAAATTAAATATAAATATATGTTAATACCATACACTATTAAATAGAACATTATCTTAGTATTTCATGTCAGATAGCTATCCAAAACTGTCCCTAAATCTCTAATACACGAGAAAACTAACCCTCTTCCAAAATACACAATACAAAAAAGTTCTAAAATTTTATGATTCGTGATAAATAAAAAACAAACATAAATACGATCTGTACAGGTGGGTTCCGGACTCAGCAACATCCGGGGGTAGCAGGGTAGTAATAGGGTTGGGGTTACCAATAAAAAGCACGCGTCCTCCAATTTTTGTGACACGCTGATACTGGGCGTCGTATTTCACCGCAACGGTTCGTAATGTGCGTCTCCCACGCGAAACGTGTTATTTTATGGCTGCTGGAAGAGCGACTTGTTTTGTATTTAAGATAAGAAACTTATTTATATAATTTATTATTGTACTGAGCGTCGATGTGCTTCTAGCGGTTGTAGTTGTACTTTTGCAACGGTAGCCGGGTAAAGCTGCGGCTTATAAATAGTCTAAAAAAGTAGTCTAAGTTACTCCTTATATCATCAGCTATCTGCTATTGAAAGTCGCGTGTTAATCGGTCCAGCCGTTCCAAAGATTAGCTGGAACAATCAGACAGACATTTTTTTTTTCTTGGAAGTGTCGTATATACACTTTCATAATTATGCATTTAGTGTTTACAGACACTTTAATTTTATTACTTGTGTACTATGTATTTATTATGTATTATTATGTATTATTATTTATGTATTTAATAAAATAATTTTTAAAAATAAGTATTTTTATTTATTCTTATTTTTAATAAGACAGCTCCCGCATACAAAGAACACCCAGACTCAGAATATTTTTTTTTAGATTACACAAAGTTTTGTCCCGTGAGCAGTTGTAGTTGGTGCAGTATAGAGAGAGCGACTGCTTTAACTACTAGGCCAAATGTGCAGTCGGCATGTATGTTCTTTTAAGGAACAAGAAATCTCTATGTTTTTGCTTATAAAAATTATAATTCAACATTTAATATATATCATAATGTATCAAAGATTTTGCCAAGTTGTGTCTGTAAGATAATATTTTATTGAATATGTATGATTACGTATGGGATTAATTTGAACTGAATCTTTTCCTTTTATTGCTAGTTTTAATTCCAGCTACCATAGTTTAAGATAAATCCAGCAAATTTAGACCATTAGATAAACACATTCGTATAGGAAGTCGATATGATAGTAAAATAAGATATTTCTACGTTTTCCAACTGCTTAAGTAGTTGACATAAAGAAGATTATAAAAACAAGAGCACGTGTAAGAACTTAAAAGTATCTTGTGTAACGTGGCTATACTGCCCCGTTCCCCGCGAGCAGGCGAGCGTCTCCCCGCTACTCCGCGCGCGGCTATAAGAACAGCGCGCGCCTCAAGCCCAGCCTCTTTTTCTACTGCTTCGCTGCTCAAGTTAAGTGTCTCCTATTGCTGGAGGCATCACCGACAAACTCTCAAGAGCCCACGCCCTAACGTGCTCGCGAACTAGCCCTTGTATTCCGATTATATCTATTTAGTTGTATTGATTGTTAAAACATTAAACTTCTTGTAAACTCTCGTGATTTGGTATATTTCTCTTTCTCCTATCTATCGTGCACAAACCGGCGACTAAAGCCGAGTTACGTGACACTGGCGCCCGTCTAAATAGGCTGAGAGTTTCATCGGTGATTGCCTCGTATTTTTTTTTACTGTGTGCTAACTTTTTTATGTGTTCTGTGTCGAAACCCGTCCAGGCAAGTGTTTTTCTTATATATTTATTTCGCTGTGTATTGCCGCATACGCTTAATTGCATTTTTTTAACATATTTAACTAGTGATAAATACAAATCGCTGTAAAGAATCTATCGTCGCGCTGCGCATGTGCATTCTCGCTGCCGAAAACCGGTCTCGCATCGCGTTGCCACGAGATCGCACGCTCAACCTACCTGCTTGATAATTCTCACTTCTAATAACTCAGTTTTATTACTACCTGGACGGCGTTTTACAAATTTCTTTTCGATTTTGTTTCCTCAATTTTTAACTACCGCGTTTAAACTAATTCAAAATGGCCTACGATATTAAATTCTCGTGTCTACAAAAACCCGAACTCGAATACGAAGTGTATTTGAGAGGTGGCGTGAAGTCAAACACGGTGGAGGAATTGCGTAAGCAAATTTCTAAACTCGCGCTGAATCTTCCTTCCGAAGACTTAACGGAATCCTACCTGTCTACCGAGGAGGATCTCCAAGCTATAAAATTTTCACTTTTTAAAGCCAATAATAATTTCAAAATGTTAAAAAATAACTTTGAAAAAAATCTGTTGACTAGAACGGAGTCTCTGTTACACCATATCTATCACAGGTTAAATCGCATCTGTTTAGATAACCTTCCAGATATTAGCCTCATAGATACCTTGTGGAACGAATTCCACACTTTATATTCATCGCTTAAACTACTAACTTCCCCGCCCACGCGCCACGAACCGCAGACAGATTGCTCAGTCGAGTCGATAAGCCTCAGTACCCCCATTAGCGCATTAACTTACGAACGTAAACTTTTTTCTGAACTTGCTAAATTCAAATATGACGGTAGATCGTGTGTGCGTGCCTTCATTCAAAAAATTAATGAATTTATGTCTAGTAGAAACATACCGGAAGACAAGATTCTCTCTTTTGCTTTCGAAATATTCTCGGAAGACGCTTTAACCTGGTATCGTAGTATAAAGGACAGCGTCTCATCTTGGAGTCAGCTGTGCCAATTATTAAAAGGCGATTTTAGCCCGCATAATTACGACTATAAATTGTTATCAGAAATAAGACTTCGCACTCAAGGCTTTAACGAAAACATAACTTTATATATTGCTAAAATGCAAGGATTGTTTTCCCGTCTGGATACACCTATCAGCGAATCTGAAAAACTAGAAATACTTCTAAATAATATTCGACCGCGTTATACTAATTCTCTATTAACCACAAACGTAGTCGATATTCCAAGTCTAATGAAAGCTTGTAAAAACTTTGAGAAATATGATAGCCGTAATAAGGATTTCCGCGAACCGCCTAGGACATCTTCTAATACCCTAGCACCGGAATTCGCTTATAACTACCCTCCTTCTAATAATTCTAACTGTAATAACAATAATTTCTATAAACAAAATTTTTACAATAAATATTCAAATAATAATAATAAACAGTACTATAAACCGCCTCGAACTACTCCTGCTACACAGGTAAATATTGTTCAGGGAACTTCGAATGTAGCTAATAGATTTTGTCCTCGTTGTAGAACTACAACACACTCGCTCACCGAGTGTCGTCAGCCAAGATACCTAATTTGTTTTAAATGCGGTCTGAAGGGTTTTCGTGTCGCTGATTGCCCTAACTGTAATCAAAAAACAAATATCTCGCCTTCAAAAAACTAAATAATCAGGATTGGAGAAATAAAAACCATCCAAACTTTAATAAAAAAGAATGGAATAATTGGTTGACCTACATTTCTAAATTTTTTAACAGCTACCGCCTTTCTTCAATCCGCAATTCTAAAACTAACGGCACTATTCATGTTTCTCCCACGGAAGATGACAAAAAAACTATCAATCTACCAGTTTCCGTCATTAATAATGACCCTAATATCTCACTTAAACCTAATTCAAATTTACCAGTTTCTACTAATGATCCTTGGTACCTAAACATTCACAAGCGGTGTAAAAACTCCCAACTAAAAAGGAGGCCGCCTTTGGATTATCGAATCAAAAATAACAAACTATACAACTTCAAAAATAGTTTAAACCCACTCACTAAGGACTTTCAATTGAAGGAAGTCGTTCCGTCTAAACGGAGTTTAAAACTCAAAACTGAAAGTCACTCGGTGCCCTCTACCGGTCACCTTGGTATTAAATATCGTTTGTTCTTTCCTATAAAACGGGCTACGCCAGATATAATCTCTAAAATTTTAGAGGAAAATGTCTTCCTCGTATATGGCGTCCCGTCTCCCTTTGTACGCGATAGCGGTGAGAGATTCATTAGCGCAACAATTACGAATCTATTATCTAAATACAAAATTCCAATCTTATATTACACACCACTATATCCGCCTTACGTAAACACAGTGGAACGATAAAATAATAATGACAGCTATTTCTACCTTTATAACTAACGACCATATAATCTGGTATAAATTAATAACAAACTAAATTTGGTCTTGACTGCTCAGTGAATGAAACTGCTGGGTTCAGCCCTAACTTCCTAGTCTACGGAAGAGAAATTGTCAACTATGTTCTTTCTATATTACTGCGGATTCCGATCCAAATATAGTTAATGAAACAAATCACAGTTACGCCGAAACCTTAGGCTATCTATCTTCTATTTTTGAGAAGGTACAGGCAGCTTTATTTGAGGCCTATCAATTCTAAATCTTATAATCTTCGCCGGAAGCCGGCAGAATTCAACTCGGTGACATTTATCTCAGTGACAAAGACAAATACTTTAGCAAAAAATTAGCTCCTAAATACATAAAATGTAAATTTATTTCTAAAAAATATCCTTTGGTGTTTAAATTACATATCAAGTAAACACTTGGGTGAATGGCATATCAAAGATGTAAAACTAATAAACTATAAACAGTAATATTATAAACAAATATGGAGGTAAAGTTAATATTATATCAATAAAATTTTATCACCACTACTACAAGTTGTGACTACCCTCTTGTTAATATTCTTCATTGTATCAGTCGTATGAGTTTCGTTATCGTTTTGAATGTTCTATTTCAACTGTCGCTAGGCAAAATAACGTCTGTTCAGAAATGCTGTTGAATAAGCGAATTTAACGATAAAAACATTTTTGAACAGCACCCATTACTTTTTGACTATCATCATTAATCTTTGGGTTTTGGTAGTGCATTTTGTATTATTTCCTGCGTTGTGTCAGCTAGGCATCTTTAATTCCTAAAAAACTAACTTAATTTAAAAAAATGAAAAAAAAATCTTGAATTTAAATTCGAGAATCTTAAACTTGAATATCTATAACTTAAAAAAAAAAAAAGGAACGAACTTACATTTAAAAATACTGCTTTATAAATAACCAAATGTAATCTAAAAATATAAAAAATATATTTTTTTTTTGCCCTATGGCTCAGTGGTTAAAGGGGTCTGTCCCAAACCTTGTCACAGGTTCGATTCTCGAACGTGTTTTGATCTTTGTGGTTGCGTTTTCTACTGCACACTTATCTGTCTTATCTGTTGTTGCTACTGACATAAATCACTTCTAGTAATTCTTTCTATGTAATTTAATAACTTAAAAATAAAAACTAACCTATCATTCACATCGATCGTACCATCATTCAAATGTATAACTAACGTCTTTTTACTTTCACCTCGCTGAGCACTGTGTCTGCATTTTGTCTTCTTATCCCCTCTAGCTGTGATTCGTGTTTCCTTGTTTAGTTTCTCAGCTTTTGCTTACTACTTCCAGGGTACCAGCGAGGGACTACCTACGGCGGAGACCACGAGCCCCAGGCGAATTTTCCCTGAGGAAAAATTCTGGCCTAAAGGGGGGGGTATGTAACGTGGCTACACTGTGCCCCGTTCCCCGCTAGCAGGCGAGCGTCTCCCCGCTACTTCGCGCGCGGCTATAAGAACAGCGCGCGCCTCAAGCCCAGCCTCTTTTTCTACTGCTTCGCTGCTCAAGTTAAGTGTCTCCTATTGCTGGAGGCATCACCGACAAACTCTCAAGAGCCCACGCCCTAACGTGCTCGCGAACTAGCCCTTGTATTCCGATTATATCTATTTAGTTGTATTGATTGTTAAAACATTAAACTTCTTGTAAACTCTCGTGATTTGGTATATTTCTCTTTCTCCTATCTATCGTGCACAAACCGGCGACTAAAGCCGAGTTACGTGACACTTGCTTGGAATAATAAAAGCAACTTCACCTACAAAGAAATATTTGTTTATTTCTTGCGGTATTAAGTATTGCCACGGCCTACATGTATGGATAAGCCGACTCAAAACTATCGTGTTTTCTTCAATCCAACCATAACCCTATACTGTAATCGCAGTTTTTTTTGCTTAGTCAATGTTTACGGACTTTAAAAGAATACAGACACCTCTTTGATTTGTTTCAGCATTTCTTCTTAGAGTTAGTCTTAGGAAATGTCGGCGCATTTTATCTAATATTAGTCCTACATGTAAGAATATCTGTTAAAGATTAACTTACATAAAAAAATATCATCATCATCATCAACAGCCTTCAACAGTCCACTGTTGGACATAGGCTTCTCCTTAGAAAGGAGGTTTTGGCCTACTATACGCTAGCCAGACGGGTTGGTATAGGGATGGTTTCAAGTTTTCCTACTCTTTGCATTAATGTTGTCTTGCGTAGTTTATCCCTAAGTCGCCTTTTACGACACCCGCGGGACGAATAAGTGTGGTGACACTCTGTATTTTAATCCGTCACCACACGTATATTTATATATTTATCATTTATGAAAAGCTATAGAACTTAGATAGTAGGCTTTTAAAAATTGTTTGTAATTATAAATTCATGTTCTAAAAACACATTTATATCTTACTAGTTTTCGCCGGCGGCTCTGCCCGCGTCTTTTTCAGTTAAAGCGGAAAAAAAAAAAAACATAAAAGTATCCTATGTTACTTTTAAACCTCCAAGAATATGTACAAAGTTTCATGATCGGTTGAGTAGTTTCCGCGTGAAATCGTAACAAGCAAACTTACATTCACATTTAAAGTATTGGTAGGGATTTATATCGGCTGCTGATCAAGAGGTCTCGGGTTCGATTCTCAGGTCCGACTAAATATTTTTGTGATCCTTAAATACTCATTTCGGAGTCTGCGTCTTTTCTCTTTATAATATGTACGTATTTACAAAAAAAAATAGGGCTATGTATTTACATCAGTTGTTTAGTACTCATATAACAAGCTCTGCTTAGTTTGGAACTAGATAACGTTGTGTTTAAGATGTCCGAAATGTTTATTTTATATTTATTATTATCTGATACTATACATTGTTAATTCATTCTATAAATCTCTTCTAGTACAGCGCTAATTCCACAATGATATGTGAGAGGAAAAATTAATAAAATCGAAATCGCACGAGTATCTGACATCGAATTAAGCTAATGCTCCTCGATGCCAGACGTTAACCGATCGTAATTAATATCCACGGAAAATATGGTAATACAGTAAAAGCCAGCTATGGCGTAACGACCCAGAGGTAAGCTCTTAAATTAATTATTTATTAAAATCTGAGCATGACTTTAGTGTAACACCAAAGAGTGAATTGCGATTAAATTTCAAGTATATTTTTGAAATTGATGATTTGGATTTGTTGATTTAAAAATTGTTGATAACTCAATTTCATTTTCATGGTAAACTGATTTCATTTTTTGAAGGTGAAGATTTTTATGTTATTTTAAATGTTGCATACATTTAAAATAACATAAAAATCTTCACCACCGCTCAAAGATGAAAATCAATTTTGAATGTACAGTAGTGTTACATTTTGACTGCCTTGTTGGTCTAGTGGTAACCGTATGCGGCTGCTGATCAAGAGGTCTAGGGTTCGATTCCGGGGTCGGACCAAATATTTGTATGCTCTACAAATATTTGTTTTAGAGTTTGGGTATTTTCTATGTTTAGTGTATCTATTTATTTTTATCAGCTGTCTAATACCCGTACTAAAAGTGAATCTACTCTGCAAGATGGAAAGCATTAGTAGAATCAAGGAGTAGGGGTCATAATCCTCATTGTGAGGGTAGCCAATGCAGCATGGTGACCCATACCATGGCAGCCTGGTCGGAGGTTTCTGCATCATTCTTCCGGCCTCCGGAGAGATGAAAATGATGCAGAATGTGTGGGCCTCCGGGCTCTCACTCACCAACGAAATACGACAGCAAGAATGCTGTCATTATTAGGATGGTTTTCTATATGAAGCTGGTACTGCCCCGGTCGAGACGACTCATTCGTGCTGAAATCAGTATAGCTCTACTACTTACTTATTATGTATTCTTTTCATCAACTAATAAATGAATCCATCCTTTTGATTGATTCATTAACCGACTACAAAAAAAAGGTGAAGGTTCTCAATTCGTCGGAATCTTTTTTTGAAGTGAAACTTCTTTAGAATCGTTGTGATTTCAAACCGGATGCAACGGAAAAACGACAGGTAAGAGACACAAATACAAATGAGAGAGCAAATGTCGTGTGTATGTATATTGCACACTGTTTCATCTCATTCTTTACTGAAGTTTCACTTCTCTCCCGTGTGAATCGCACACACACCTTTTTTTTTTATGTCATCATCATCATCATCATCAGCCTATCGCAGTCCACTGCTGGACATATGCCTCTCCAATTGCACGCCACTCAGTTCGATCCTTCACTTTTTTTATGTATTCAGCGATAATTTCGTCGTTTATGAACCGATTTCAAAAAATATTTTTGCATTGGAATATGCGTAGCTTACAGGTGGTCCCATCGTGACCATATCGAGATCCGATGATGGGATCCCAAGGAAATCGAGGAACTCCTCAAATATCATAGGCAGAATTGTCTCGATTTGGGTAATCGGAATAGTTTTTTATTGAAGTCAGTTCCTTTTTGTTAAAATTATATAATATCCAAAATACTTGCATATTTGTATTTAGATGACAATTATTTTTGGTGTAGCTTAAAGAATTTTATTCAATCTTCGTCATGTAGAACGTCGTTTCACAGAACAAAATTGATTATTTATTAGTTATAAAAGGTTTCTAAAACTTCAGAACATCTCAACCAAAATCCCTATAAACGCGAATGATGTCGTTCAAAATAACATTAGAGAACACAAATACCACTTAATTGGTTAACAAGCGATATCATTCTATTACGAAGCTCTACGTCGGATAACGTTTCTCTTATAGATTTATACGATTCATTAACATCTGTTATCGGCGTTTTTCTTCAGCTACTGGAGCCTTAATGGAGCTTTATACCAAAGGTCGGCTCAGGCGTTAAATTGAATTTGCTTGCCCGTTTCCCTTTTGTTAATCTTGCAGAAATTTTAATTTAAAATAGTTTTCAATGTCAACAAGTTAGTAAACAATTTAGGGATAATTTGTTTATGAGTTTTAACGTTTTGTGAATTTGCTTAAAATGATAACTTTATTTTGGATTTAGGGTTTCTCTCAAAAATATTAAAGTATTTTTTTAAGTAGTTTATTTAAAGTGACAAATAGTTATTACGTAGTATTAATATACTACGTAATTATTTTTTTCATGTTTTTATTTTGACAATTTAAGATTCAGTAAAAGTTACGATATGATGTTTGATTTAGAAGATGCGTAGCATACATTTTAACCTTATTAAGGTTTAAATGTATGCTACGCATCTTCTAAATCAAAATAATTACTAAATGCTCAAAATAATTACATGAAAATACTACCAGACATAACTGCTTTGTTGGTCTAGCGGCAACTGTGTCCGATTGTCGGTCAAAAGGTCTCGAGTTTTAATCCCTGCTCGGACCAAAAAGTGTTACTAAGTTTTTCTGAGTATAGAACTACTTAATTTAAAACAACCCGGAATTTGGAAGATTGGGGTTTTAAGTCCCGTGCCTCAGAGACCACGTAAAGCTATCGGTTCTGTGCCTGATCTCTGCCCGGTTGTATCGGATGGCTGTACCATCAGATTATGACAACTCTCTGTACCCTCAACAGATAGTACAGATAGTATACCTGTGTTCGCGTAGACATTTGTACACTATATTTCCTGCGTAGTTGACTCTTTTCTGTTGAGACCTACCGCCGTGGCCGAAATCCGTTAGTTGGAAGAACATCATTTTACCAGAAGTGCAGAAAGAAGAAATACAGAAAGACTGTGTTCCCCATATTTTATAAGCGAGTTTGCGACGGCCCTAATTGTATAAATATATCCGGGTGTTTGTCCGTGGACTAAAAGAAAGAAGGTTCAAGTAACTTAACACAAATATTTATAAACACCTACTATAATACTATAATAACAAGTATATGTTATCAAGTACATCATCAGAATATGCCTACTTACTATATTATAATCGTTTTATCAACTTATAAATCATCATCATCATCATCATCAGCCCAACTCAATCCACTACTGGACATAGGCCTCTCCCATTGCACACCACTTTGATCGATTTTGGGCTTCTCGCATCCAGCTCCTGCCAGCCATCTTGCGCAAATCTCCCACATGGCCTGTGGGCGTCCAACACCCACAGGCCAATGCCATTTGCCGAGACGCGTTCTCCACTACAGGACTCTTGTACCCCAACGGTCATTAGTTCTGCGGCGGTAATATGATCAGCCCAATGCCACTTCAGCTTGCTAATCCGGTAAAAAAAAACCATCAAACATAAGAACTTTTTAAGATGGATAACAAGCGGTTTCATTCTATTACAAACCTTCTATTACGCCAGATAATGTTTGTTACATAAAAGATTAGGTATATATTTATCTACCTAATTACCTGATATATATACCTAATTATATACCTATAACGGACCTACCTTTAACGGACTTGAATTTTATGTTTATCTAAAGATGGACTGGTCTAAGCTGTGTTGCGTTTGATCTATGTGCGTTTCCTCATTTTGCAACTGTTAGCGCAAATGTCAGGGGCCAGCTAAAAACCAGTGCTGTGCTTCGGTACAGCTGGAACTGAGATGGTAGCCTTTACGGCACAATGTACTGTATGTATTATTTAGATTGTATCTCATATATTTATTTTTACTAGAAATAAATGGTTAAATGGTTAAAATACCAGGGTGCCTCGGTGGCGCAGTGGTAGAAAAAGCGACTGATGTCTTGGTATCGAGTTCGATTCCAAATGTTAGTGTGATTCGCAAATATTTGTTTCGGAGTCTGGATGTTTTTACAAAAAAGTGTGTTAAAGTATTTATATCAGTTGTTCTTGTACCCATTATACAAGCTCTGCTTACTTTGGGACTAGATTACGTTGTGTGTAAGATGTTCAAAATCTTTATTTATATATACAGTTTTATAAAATCTATACAACTGTAAATTTGTATGACACTACACACAGCATTTTCCTTCAAGTATCCATATTTTAACAGTAGTGTGAACCGATATAAAATTCAATATTATCAAAATATTTTAAGTACAAAGTTACCTTGTAACAAACTTGTACGTGCACTGATTCAGGTTGATTATAAAGCCCTTGGGCGTCACGCGATTCACACGAAAATATAGAGCTCTCTCAAAGGCTAGGTGAAGTTTCAAATTGTATTAGAAACTACACAACTCGAGACTTCAAGCGCTCCTTTATGTGTTAATGCTTCTAGATTATTACAGAAATTTACTTCTCTCTTGAGTTTTATTATTTTAAAAACTTCTATTAAAAACCTTGACCAATTAGTTAATGTTAGATGAGTTAACCTATACGTTTGTATATTACTATGCTATGTAAGTTTAAATATTCTCAGAGTAAAACATCTGTGTCTATGACTATTCTTATATGTAGTAAATGTCACTGATGACACAATTACCCACACCTATGTAGGTAATTGTTATGTACTCTTAAATTGTGTCGTTGTTTATTTGCCTAAATAAATAAAAAAAAAAACACCAACGAAGCCGGATTAGTTATAAAAGGTAGTTTGGAATATAAATCGTTTATGATTTTTTAATTTATATATTAATTACTAGAATGATTCTTAAATGGTCATGACTACATATGGCATAGTGATTGAGACAGACCTTGTGTTGTAAGTTACATTCTCGTTCTTGACAATTTTTGAGATCCATAAATTGTTGTTCTGAGCGGGATGGTTAGATCCTTTTAATTAATGTTTATCAAATCCTCCAAACACAGAATAAATTTATTGTTTTGGACTTCTACTAATATTATAATTGTGAAAGTTATGTGGGGATTTACGTTTTTTAATCTTTCACGCAAAAACTACTCAACGGATTTGGATAAAATTTTACAGTAATATAGTTTATATATCAGAATAACATGTAGGCTACTATTTACAGCGATAACCGACAATAATGCGGCTGAAGCCGCAGGTAAAAGCTAGTAGACTATAAAAGGATATTTCCATAGCATTATGCAAAACCCTGGCGTATTAAATTTAAATGGATATTCACACCTAGTTTCATTCCGAATCACAGCTAATTGAAGTGAGGAAAAGCTCAAATAAAAGAGATTGTTCTAGCAAATGAACTTAAGGAAAAAAGAACTACGTATCTCTATTAGAACCAAAGATTTGGAGGAAACTTAAGAAATGATTTAAAAGGGTTTGCGTATATTTTCGAGGAGAGGGAGAGTTAGCTGGTTTTTATTACTTGACGAATTACTACAACTGCTGTAAAGCAAATTTGGTGTACAAACCTTAATACAAGTATTTTAAATCCCGATTGATACGAAAGAGTCATTTGTCCAACATAATATAAAGATAATATTGAATAATTGGTTACGAAATCTAAACTATGATGAAAGTAATCAATTAATAGCTGTGATAAGGTAACAATAATTTACTAACAGATACATAACTATACAACTAGATAAAATTGGAGTCTCTGTTTGTAAATTTTTTTTTTTTTACTAAATATATATATATGAAAATAAATGCGGTACTAACAAAAAAACAAATTTAAAAATCTTGTCTGTCTTTTTATTAGGACTAATCTCTAGAACGGCTTAACTAATTTAAACGAGACTTTCACTGTCAGGTAGCTAGTGACATAAGGAGTAATTTAAGCCAAATTTATTTAGACAACCTACGCTGCACAGCGACACTCGCGATTAACAGCAATAACCGCAAAAACTATAGCGGGATTGAGTTAGTATTTAATAAATGCTAGCAAAAATAAATAAATAGATATCTAAGTTCACTCCCATTTAAAACGAATATTCACATTAAAGCAGTTGGCAACAATATATATGTATGTGTGTGATATGTATATTTGTGAATATTTGTATACATAATTGTGTGTATATTTGAGTGTTTTATATTATGTTAACTGTATTATTATCTGTTGCTGTTTACGACTTTAACCTCGTTGCACCTACCGTAGTAGATCTCTGCACACCCCAACGGCTGGCTGGTAGAGAATGCCATGGGCATTAAGTCCGCCAATGTACACAAGTGCATGAAGTTATAAATAAATAAATAAATATTTTGAGCATAGATAGACCACAGGCTCCCAGAATACGAGAATAATTGAATAACAATATTATAATAATACATAATATTAAACTAAGTTTACCTGTGTATAGACATTTGTATTGTGTAATGAACATTTATGTTAATAATACAATTCAAGTTCTAAGGCAGAAGGGTTTTATAGGTACTTTTTATCCTATCTCCTTCAATTTAACAACTTTCGCGTGACACAGTTCGCTATAAAACGGAGACATCTACTCAAATTGTTAACAGAGTCTGCTATTATCAGCAGTACATTACACATTACGAACATACAAATTGGGTTATTTAATACACAAAATATCATGTTGTTAGAGGTAAGGAATAATCAAAATGTTGTTAACCGAATATCATGATTCTGAAAACCGATATGTTGAAGAAGGTCAAACGTAAACTGTATCTAAACATGCAAATATTATCAATACAATTTTAAGGAACCGATAACAATCGAAAATTTTATGAACGGTAAAATAAGTCAATACGGATACAATAATAAAAGATGGGCCTAGTAGATTTTATAGCCCCTTTTGCGGTATCTAATTTTGTTAGTACGTACATGCTATGCACCTTTTCTTTGGGCATAGGAAGGTGAAATATTTGAAGGAACCCAGCTAGAATGGAACGAGGAGTCGTAAAGTGTTCCAAACGATTAAACGGCTCTGACCCGATGGTTGCGTAAAAATGATTCTGATATAAGCTTCTTTTTGAAGAATGTCATGTAACGTTATAGTTTAGCAAAGGATTTTGTTTTATAAACATCTTGTAACTTGTTTATTCCTGTATAATGATTTGGTTCTAGTCCATTTATGTAAATAGATAGAAAGATGGAAGGAGTTTTCAAATTCAACTATAATAATATGTGTCTGCATTTTTACCAAATAACTCTCCTGAATTGCTGTGAATTACTGTTTAACTTACTTTTACAAGCTAAATTTATTATTACCACGATAATTGATTGATTAAGAAACTGCTTAAAAAAGGTTGCCTATAGGAAATTGCTTTTTAGCTAGCGATAAGGCCGCTATTTGTAAGAAAGTTATTAAAGGTTAATTAATTTTAATCTTGAATATTTAATGTACTAAATTGGTATACAATAAATTGAATTCCATTCTAGTTCACTATAAGACGGAATAATAAACTGAAAGTCCTACGTGTTTCACAATGTTTACATTTTTTTTAGTTTTCTTTTATAAAAATACAACGCCCGCACTAGAAATATATTCTGCGTCGAGTGAAACTTAACAAAAAGTGGGCATAAAGGACATGTAGATTCAGAACAACAATTTGTGAATCACACAAAGATTTTCGAATCCAACACTCGAAGCGGCAAGTGACCGCAGCACCTCAGTATACTGTATCAAATTTAAGATATAATATTATAGAGGCCCAAAATCGATCAAAGTGGTGTGCAATGGGAGAGGCCTATGTCCAGCAGTGGACTGAGAGGGGCTGATGATGATGATGATGAATTAAAAATAATATAGGATACCTTGACAATTACTTGAAAATTGGGGGTCAAACCAAGTGTCTGTATGACCTACAGATATTTGTATTGGTGTGTGGGTGTTTTCTATGTGTGCATTTACAAAATAAACATATTTTTTATTCTATCAGTCAATCTACTTATCATAGCACAAGCTCTGCTTATTTTAAGACTAGTGGACGTTGTGTATTAAATTATTTATTATTAGAAACCATACGCGCAATATCTCATTCAATGTAAGCGCAAAAAATATATTTCAAAATAGTAAAACAATTGAAGTAACTTAGAAATTAATACCTAGCAATCATTTAAGTGATATTACAACAATAAAGATCCCACCCAACATTAGTTCTACAAACGATATTAGATCTTGCACCACGAAGACCATTACGGAGACTATTCCACAATACCTGTTCCTTTCAAACTCGTACTCATAACTCCGTGCACCCCTTTTATCCTGTTCCTCTCAAAACTATTCTTCCACCACGTGTGAAAATTTAATGAGGGTGAAGAAAATGGACACTTATTTTAGCAGCACTTTGTACTTTCCATTTCTGTGTTAGTGAATTTTATGATAATACTGAATGTGAAACGAAAAACGAAGCTTCATGAAGAACTCGTGGGTAAATTTAACTATGTTTTGTTTAAGGCTGTGTTGATTTTTTAACGTTACGTCATGATTTTGAAATGTATAAGGGCGGTACTATCATCTCACAGATGATCAACCTAAAATGACAGGATTCGTTCCGTCATGTTCTGTTAGTAAGTGTGACTATAGGCCCTATGATGCAGAATCATCATAATAGGGCGCATTCTGCAATCCGTGAGTGTGCTGAGCACTACTCTTAAATTCTACTCATGCTGTCCATCAGCCAGAGTAGAGTCACTGTGGCAGGCTCATATATATGTATGGCCCTAATAACGCTTACACTGTAACTCCTCTACACCAGAATTAACAACAGTGACCCACAAACACACCGAGTTACGGTCTTGGGACCAGCAACGAAGTTAGTCAAAAGAAAATTGGAGGAATTAGAAATATAACAAGTCTACTTTCCTCCGTCCGGTCCGTGTGGTGACGGATTAAGAATACAAAGTATCACCACCCCTATTCATTCCATGGGTGTCGTAAGAGGCGACTAAAGGAACAAAATAAGCAGCTAGCATCACTGCCAAGAGAAGGAAAACTTGAAACAAACCCTTTACCAACCCGTCTGGCCAGCGTGGTATAGTAGACCAACACCTTCTTTCAAAGGAGAGGCCTATGTCCAGCAGTGGACTGTTAGAGGCTGTTGATGATGATGATACTTTCCTCCATAGCAAAGTGGAAGGCTATATAAAGTAAAATTAGGTAGATACTCTTTTCAAACAGGGGAGCATGAACATTTTTAACATTTTCACTGCTTTCTCGACTTTCGAGATTTATGAAAATTATGCAAATGAAATCTAATCGATTGGATACATTTTTTTTTTATATTTCCGACATCTTACACACAACGCCATCTAGTCCCAAACTAAGCAGAGCTTTTATTATAGGTACTAGACAACTGATATAAATACATAAATATACTTTTTTTATAAATACATACATATTATACATAGAAAAACACCCAAACTCCGAAACAAATATTTGTGGATCACACAAACATTTGGTCCGACCCGGGAATCGAACCCGAGACCTCTTGATCAGCAGTCGCATACGCTGACCACAAGACCAACAAGGCAGTCAAGATTTAAGAAGTACAAAATTTTCAAGAAAAAATCGAAAAACTGCATCAGTGTCTTGGGAGGGATGGGGCTCCTCACGAACACCCAACGACATCTGGCTGCCACACAACGTTTAATTGAAAGCATCTGACTGCCACACAAAAGAATAATATTTGAAATGTTTATGTTGTAAAAGCTTACGGTACATCCTAAGAACACAAAGTCGTCTAATCGTCATACGTCCCAGACTTATCAAATCCTGAACTATAGGCTTCTGACTACCTTACATATATATAAATCAGAAATTATCAGTCGCATGAAATAATCGTGCTTTTCACACAAGTATTTATCATGGTAGGGAATTGAACTAACGACCTATTGCTTAGCAGTCATTAACCGAAGTGTTAATGGGCCAGTCACAAGTCAATTACACTATGTATTCATATATCTGTATAATTATTAGGTATTTAGAAAAAAAATACATTACATGACACACAAAGAGACCTTCCAAAAATCGTCATTATTACGATAAATAAGATGTTACAGTATTTGACATCGCTTTTCACTTAAAAACGTCTAGATAATAAACTTGGTGACATCAATGTCACGATTTAATAGGTGTGATATTTGACAAGAATTTTCAATTTCATATTTCGTAGGAACATCGTTCGAGCTGTGTAAATGTATATCATATTTTCTAACCTTCCTATTGGTCTCTGCAAAAGTACTCTCACATTTTATTTTATAACATTTGAAATGAAAATTTTGTTTCAAAATTGAAAGTTATCAACATTTAGTAACAATTTATTATAGTACAATATCTTCGTTCTTCGTACATGCAAAATTGTTTTTTGATTGAATTATGTACTGCTAAGTCTTCTAAACATTACAGTAATTTATGTATTCTCAAGGATTTTTTTTATTATACCATAAACAATTGTAGCCTTCTACGACATATCTACAACTAATATAATGATGGCGTAGAAATTGAGTAGAAGTACCTGACATTTATGATTCTATACACAATGAAAGTAAAAAAAGTGAGTTTATTTCGTTCTTAGCAACCACCCTATAGTTTGTGATTATTAATCCATTAGTGTGACCTCATGAGATAAGAATGAGTAAACATGATGTACATTACATTACTAGTGCTGAGCCTGTATGTATACGTATTCTATATAGTGGCATGGGAGACCCTACAAACACAGGTACACAAGACACACAAAGGACCTATAGGTATAAATTTATTTATGTTTCAGTCTGTCAGAATA
The DNA here is from genome assembly GCA_932526445.1 of Phragmatobia fuliginosa. Classification (NCBI taxonomy): domain Eukaryota; kingdom Metazoa; phylum Arthropoda; class Insecta; order Lepidoptera; family Erebidae; genus Phragmatobia; species Phragmatobia fuliginosa. The sequence goes on along the minus strand of OW052063.1, from coordinate 21,662,015 downwards.
ACGCTAGTCTGCCTGATGGAAAGCATGAATAGATTGCAAGAGCAGTAGTGACCATATTCATTGTCAATGACACCATTGCGGACTAGTGAGGTGCTTCAGCATCTCACTAGGCTGCCTTAATTTGTGGATCACACAAAGCGGCGATCACCGCTTAAACAAATACCCCATCCATGTAATTAATTAACACTAAAATGTTACCCTACTTTTCTAGATTTTGAATTCACTTTGTACATTTCCTTCAAAAACATAATTTTTGTACTATTATCTTCTCAATTCAAACATCGCCAACTAACAGCCAGCAACAACAGCAATTATAAAATAATTAGCTTGTCGCGTGCTAAACAAGCTTGTTCACAACTGCAGAGGTTCTGTGAAAGTGCAACGATTAACACGTTCTGTCTTGTTTACTCGGTTGTTGTAAGTGGGGATTACTGGCTTTGAATGACTTTTGATGAAATGAAAATGTTGAATTTCAAATGGAATGCTAACCAACTATATAATTTATAATTATTGCATCAAATGCAGTAAGGTGAAATGAGCAGTAATTTTTAAGGAGTAACGTAGGCTCTTTACCGCTATTATTAAATATTTTTGTGGTAATCAAATGTTTTCACTGCCATATTATAATTATTTGTAAGTTAACATATTTGTGTTTTAACTTTATTAATCATCATCTTCAACAGCCTTTAACAGTCCACTGCTGGACATAGGCTTCTCCTTTGAAAGGAGGTTTTGGCCTACTATACCACGCTGGCCAGACTGACAGACTGGTAAACGGTTTGTTTCAAGTTTTCCTTCTCTTGGCACTGATGTTAGCTTTATTATTTCCTTTAATAAGTGTGCAAGGTAAGGTTTGAGTCCTCAGCTCTTTGTCAATTCCTTAGCATCTAACTTTTTACATCGTTCGCAATTTTTGGTGATAAAAAATATTTCCAGTTACGTTCTACTTTTGAGTAGTAAACGTAGAAAAGCTGCCTCAGCTCAGACTGACGAATTATGAGGCCGTATACTTTATCACCCTCTAAAGATATAAGCAGTATAAACCTCTGTACCAGCTATATAGAGCTAGCACCGACATCCGTGTAACAATATCTATAACAATAAAGACGGCAATCTGGGGACCAGCCATCTGTATAGTTAGAGTATTATTTCTCTCTCTTTACTAACGAAAATTTCTAGTATGTCATTTCCCAAGCAAGACATTTCATCAAAATATTTTAATGATTCATAAAATGTTTTGTCTTTCTTATGAATATAAAAAAATATTCTTCAGTGAAAAAACTCTCAATATGTTTTCTTTACGAACCCTCAAACCCTTAAAAAATCTCTACTGAAAATTACCATAAGACCATAAATACCGCTCGTTAAAAAGAGAACAGCCTAAATTATTGAAACATTTACACTGTTGAGATACCAAAAAAATATGCCTCACCAAGGGAATAATTCGTGGTAAGTTGGGCCATTAAGTTTTATCTGTTGGGAGCGTGGGCCCGCAGGAAGTTGGGGCCCGGGATAAATGTTGATGCATGTCCCGGTAGCGATGACCTGTAATGGCCAAAAACATTTTTAGCGAGATGAGTCTTGATCCTATCTGTTCGCGCAATAAGATCGTGCAATCAACAACTACTTAATAAAGAGTGAATGATACCAATTCATTGTCTTAATTAAATAAGATGATAGTTTTTGTAAACGTTGTACATTATATGTTATATATATAGTTATACGTAATATAAAACTCTTGTGTAACTGACAATATATATGAATATAAATAAATAAGTAATATACATGGGTGTAGAAAAAAAGTCTTTGTAAAGTTAGTCTTTGTAACGAAAAGTACAAGTATTTCCAGTCAAAATAGTTTTATTACTAACTGTCAGTAAGTTATCAAATATTTTGACTTTATTCTCCAAAATCTTACATACTTCTATTCACACAACTCATGATAAAAAGTGTATGAAAGTCTCCTTTCCCCGGCATTTGACACAATTCTCATTAAAATATTTTCTAAGTTTTAACTTTAAATGTTAAAATAGATAGAGTATTGCTTTTTATTGTGTTTATTTGAATTTGAAATTATAATATTTTTTCCATTGAATATCAAACAGCAATTTAGCTCCTGCCAACCGTCTTACGCAAATCATCACTCCACTTGGCCTACATCAGCTGAAGTGGGAGTGGGCTGGTTACATTAGCCGCAAAACTAATAACGGTAGAAGTAATCGGGATCTTGTGTAGTTCAACGTCCAGATAATAATACTTACACAATATTTTAATGTGGGTTGTGATTGGAACGTAAAATTATTATTTTATTTGATGCCTACCAATGTGACTTCACTCTGCCCGATGGTAAGCATGAATAGAATCCAAGAGTGGGAGCCACCAGACTGCCTGCGAATCCAGAAAGTATGACAATGTCGACCCAAACCATGGCGGCTTTGTGAGATGCTTTTTCACACCTCTCATAAATAAATAATAAAATTACATAGTAAATTAGTATCTTTATGAAACTTCATGAGGAACCGGTGAAACCTGCCTTCACAATAATACCTGTAATTGTCAACTTTTACATCCAACTCACATATGTTTATATAAACATACATATGCATATACAAAATAAATGAACCCCGTAAGCTCAATTTCCGCACAAACATTCCCACAGTCAGAATCAGCGAGCTGTACGAAATAGCCGCTCCATCACATAAAGGGTAGGCCACATAAGCCTGTTTCCGGTACAATCAGTTGTTCCCCCTTATCTAGTAGTTAATATCTTCAGCTCTCGTGTAGTTCCGGCCTTAGATGATTATCCCAGCTGTCGAAACGTATTCGTTATCTTACTTAAACAATGTAACCTTTGTGTGTGTTATACAGGCTGATATATAAAGCTGTGATTAATTTTTTTGGCAAATGAACATAAATCTCATTTTTTTCCAAAAAAAGTACAAATATTTATTCGGATATTTTACATTTCTATTAAAGATACTAGACACCTGATATAAATACATAAACTTAACATATTTTTTTGCAAATACAAACTTATTATACATAGAAAACACCAAAACTTAGACTATGACTAGTACCAAAATCTTATTCTAAATGAAAAATTGAAAAATAGTAATTGAATAATTGATCCAAAATGATGTAGAATGATCTCAATAAGCCGCCATAGTTATCATGATGCATTGATTAAGTACTCATGCTTTTCATTAGAGAATATAAGTTTTAAAGCTATGCTTATATTTTTTGTTATGCAAGTAGTTGATTGAAGTAGTTGAATGAATGAAATTGATGATCAAGTAGATCATCAATTTCATTCATTCAAAGAAAAATAATTTAAAACTATCACTTTAAGACTTTTGAAATGAAAATCCACGTTAACTCAGCGTTACTATTATTGCTCATGAAAAGTCTAGTCACATAAACAATGGTAAGGCTAATTGCAGAAAAACAACTGTAACGTCATTGACTTGAGTATTATTGATTAACCAATCAGTGTCTGCGAAGTTAAGGGAAAACGAAAGAAAGATATGTGGGTCAGGAAATTAAATCATACTTATTTATCTCTATTGTACACAGGGTAGTAGTGTTAAAAGTTTATTAATCATTGATTACGTAATTGTACTCGGTTTAAGCCTTCCAGAGCGACGCAACTCTGCCTGTTGGAAAGCATGAGATAAATCTTAGAGAAGGGGTCACCATCCTCATTGTAAGTGCAAACAGTGCAGTATGGTGACCCACACAATAGCGGCCTAGTGAGATGTTTCTGAATCATTAGTCCTCAGGGCTCGCACTCATCAAGGATATATGACAGCACGACTGCTGTCATTTAAGGTTAGTCTTCCGTGTGATGGTAGTATCGACCCGGTCAAGCTGTTCCACTCGTGTTAAAAGCGTGTCTCTACTACCTTGAAGTGTATTATTTAATGTGTATTTTGTGATGGTATTCCTAATGCCGGAGTTGTCTTTTTAAATAAAGAAGAAAAAAGAACGAAAGATTTATTAGTATTTTCACATTCAATCATAAAAAGTTACATTATTACAATGATGTCTTCTCTTAAAATACATTTTCAATTTGAAGCTAAACGATTAGCGATAAAAATCGTCTCCTCGTGAATTGGTAAGTAAACTAGCCATTAATGGTTATCAAAAATCGATATGACATTTCAAAAGACATTTTAATTACCTTATTGGAGAAAAGTTTCTTTGAATAGCACCCATTTTTAGATGAAAATGCGTCGTTATTATAGGAAAAATTTGCGTTGATTTTGGCTCATAAAATTTGGAACAGTAATTTTTAGTTTTTGTGTTTAATTAATTAGAAGGAAAATCAAAGGTATTTTCTAAAATTTTCCTTTTTTTCATGTGGAAATCCCCTCGGATGTTACCAGTTGATGGCTATGTCGAGCTCAAACTAATAAGCCGAGAAATCAGATATAGGCTCGAAAGGAAATCCCCTGAACTCCGACGCATTTGCTCTTAGCGGATTTGACACTGGTAGATTCCGATACATCCCTTTCCAGTCATCACCTGTGTCAACCGGTTTGAGAGGCTGCCATGATGCCTCCCGAGCCAATCCTCCATAACGGGTCTTACCGCCGCAATGACGGCGTGCCCAGCACTCGGTTGCCCAATTCGTTGCATCCACCCCTTTCCGAGGGCTTGGTGGAGTTGGAATTTCTGATCTTCGAGTTCTCAAGTTTCAGGACTCCTATCCAACATCCGTGCCTTCTTGATTTTCACTGATAATGAGTCGTAAGGGCTCTCACCTTCAGGTACGGCCAGGAGACTTGCTGCCTCAAAGGAGATGGCTGCGGTCATCGTAGTAACGCGATGTTGCTAGCTCTCAAGGTCTCCGTCCCTACTGGGTCCCCATAAAGAGCCACAGACCGCACAATCACCGCGTAGAGTATCCTGCAGGATCTTTTATTTTTCTAGGAAATGAAAGTACTTTTAATTTTTTTTTACTTAAATGAGTACCTACTGTTGTACAAGAAACAATATGTGTTTGTGTGAAATTCGTGAAAGTCTAAATACAACCAAATATTTTTACTGTTAAACTAGGCCGTATTATAATATTGCTATTTTGGATAGCTCTAAGATTTTTAATAGCTTATCTTTCAAAAATATATTATATCATTATATCTCTTTATTTTGTCTGATGTAAGTCAATTATGAAAAGCTCACTAATTTACATAACGTAGGAAAGAGTATTATGTAAGTACTGTGGTTCTATATGATAACATTAAGAAACGACGGTACCTGTTTGCCTTTCAATCAGCTCTTTGTGCTGCACCTGATTATTTATATCATCTGCTTCATCGACGCTTTCAGTGAATATTTACCAAAAGAATAAAAACAGAACTTTCATATTTTTAAAGCAAACTTGTTTGTAAATATGTGCCTTCCAAAATGACTCTACTCTGCCTGATGGAAAGCATGAGCAATGTCCAAGAGTAGTGGCCACCATACTCATTGTTTTGATAACTATAATTAAATTATATATAAAGATTTCGTTCGCTTATTAACATTAAAATCATGTATATAAGTCGTTTTTATGCGCCAAAAATACTTATTTACTGTTTTAGTTTTTGTTATACGGGAAACTCAACCCAGGATGGTCCCTAAGCTTAAAGTAAGCATACTCTAATAATCCCTATCAATCAAACGTTTATTTCACTGTTAAATCGTTTTATGAAAATTGACGTAGATATACTTTGGTGAATACACACACAGAAGACCATCCTAATAATGACAGTATTCTTGCTCTCGTATTTCGTTAGTGAGTGTGAGACTGGAGGCTCAATCATTCTGCATCATTCTGCCAGCCTCTGAAGGCCGGGAGAATGATGCAGAATTGTCTAACCAGGCTACCGTGGTACGGGTCACCATGCTACATTGAAGACCCTCACAATGAGCATGGTGATACTACTCCTGGATTCTACTCTACTTTGGTACGCTTAAATAAAAAAAATAGAATACTTCAAAATCCATGTTCTGATGGTTAGTAAAAGATATTTAAACTATAAAGTGTTCTTTTCAAAACATCTGTTTAAGTAACAAAATTTGAGTTATATTCTTAACGAATATTTTACAGAAAACTGTATTAAAACCAAAACGTGCCATTTAACAATAAAGAGCAGTGAAAATTAAAATTTAATTTAAAGCAATCTAGTTCCATTTCCATTAAATTTAATCCACTAAATATAAAAAGTAAACAGCCAAGTTCATAATGTGCCCGAAGAATCGTAATAGAGTTGAAATTTATTAAATTTCGTCTAAGCTACGTGACCGGCCCGAGGCCGCGGGGTTTCAACCCTATTAACCTTGTCTCCCCATGATTTAGGGGCGAAGTAGGAATTCCCCCGTATTTCTGCCTTTCACCTTCCCGTTCAAAACAGATTTTTACTTCGAGGTTTCATAAACTGACACTCCATAATGAAGGGAATTATCGTTTATTTGTAACTTGAGGACTGTCTTCTACGGATTTTAATTAACAAAGTAAGATGGATATAAAATTGCATCAAAAATGAATATTTAAAAGATCTTTCTCGTTTGCAATAAATCTAATACTTTATAATAAGTAAATGTTCGTTCCTAACCACATTCAATTATGCAGACGCTAGATTTTTCTAAATCCTTCTAATATTATAAACGCGTAAGTTTGTATGTATGTTTGTTGCTCTTTCACGCAAAAACTACTGAACGGATTTGCATGAAACTTTACAGTAATATACCTTATATATCAAAGTAACACATAGACTACTTCATAAATCGTAGATGTCAAAATGTATCACTGTTTATCTCCTGTCAAAACTTCACAAGTTGATAGCAACCTGTGAAGTTTTGATAGTTTTGCAAGTGTGTTATGCATAGTCAAAGAGTTTGATACAAAGAGAAGAAAGAAAGAAAATTATTTGTTTATGCTTTAGCAACAATAAGGAAATAAGAAGTACATAATAGTATACACAACCCCCCCCCCTCCCTCCCAGTTCCCAACCCGCACTCGGCCAGGCGACGTATGGCCTTAACCGTCTTCTGAGAGGAGACCCGAGCCCAGCAGTGGGACAATATGAGTTGTTGATGAATAATATACTAAAGTCTATATAAAAAACAGTTTTACGCACATATCTTACACATATTTCTTCAAGGAATGGTTTTTAGAAAGCTTTCTTTTTGAAAGTGTGCATATTATTTCAGTTAAGTTTTTCACTCCTTTGGTATTTACTTATGAAATTATAATAAAATTGGGGATTTTGAAAAGGGACTTTAATATAATCCAATTAGAATATTTTTGTAATCTCCGAAACGTTAAAATTATGTAAAAGCTGAATAGTCCGCCTTTGCTGTATTTTAGCTTAAGGATTTAAATAAATAAAAAATAGTGAGTCCCTACGCTGACCGAGTGCGAGTCGAGGACTGGCAAGACACGTTGTGGCTACGTAGGCTTGCCGTTGAATGTGTATAAGCCGCCCGAAGGCCTCCAACCAAGCTTCACGACTACTATCTTATGATAGCAATCGGAACTGACTTCTTAACGTGACCTCTGAATCATGGAAACGCTTACCCTCGGTGATTGTTTCCAGTCACCTAAGGCCACTCGTCTATAAGCACTTCAGACTTCGCGCTTTGGATTATGACGTATTTTTTTTTTTAAGTATGAAGGATATATGTATGTTTGTTTTTTTTGTTAATATTGTGATCATCTTTTTTTTATAAATACATATTAAAATAAACACATTGTACATAGAAAACATCGAAACTCAGAAACAAAGATTTGTGGATCAAACAAACATTTGGTACCAACCGGGAATCTAGCCCGAGACCTCAAAAGCACAGCAGTCTCATATGCTACCACTGCAGCACCGAGGCCGTCAAGATAGTCATCATCTACCTATCGAAGTCCACTACTGGATGTAGGCCTCTTTAGTTGCATTCCAAGCGGCAACATTTGAAATAAATGATTGACTGCCTTAATGGTCTAGTGGTTTGCGTATGCGGCTACTGATCATGAGGTCTCGGGTTCGATTCCCGGGTCGTACCGAATCTTTGTACGATCTTCGAGTTTGGGTGTTTTCTATGTTTAATATGTATGTATTTATAAAAAAAACTATATTTATGTATTTATATCAGTTGTCTAGTACCCATAGCACAAGCTCTGCTTAATTTGGGACTAGATGATGTTGTGTGTAATTCGTCCATTTTTTTTATTTTTTTAAATTCATATTTTACAAGTATTTCAAAAAAAATTACTTGTTGATTAAATACTTTTAAGTTCATTATCAGAGTAATTCTGCCAGTGTTCTGAATTCTAATCACAAATGAGTTAAAACATTGCCACATAAATTGAAATTATTAAGAAGATTTTGTGTAGGTTATTTATAAGATGTTTTGATCAAGTTACATAGTTCAAAGGAATACCATGTAAGCATACCATTCGATTGATTCCTTTGAATTCAAAATACGATTATGTATTTCATGGAACACGAATATTTAAAAGTTTTCATATTTATGTAATTTGAAGGACCTGGAACGAAATTATTACTTAGTTGATATAAACCAAAATCGCATATGAAATGAGATTTCAATTGATATATTATTTTATTTGGAACTGAATACATCGGTTCAGTTATTAATATTTTCTGTACGGATTTTTTTACAGTTTTCATTTAGATAGATATTTCGATGGCAATTCAATCAACACTTATGTATTTACAATGAGGTCGATTTATAATTTCAAAAACTATTTAATTTCGAAAAATCCCGTAAAACAGAATCATTCATAGTGTGGAAGTTTAATTTCACCTTGGTTACGAAGGTCAGGAAAGAGCTACAAAAAAGTTCCAGAGTGTTATTATTTAAATTTATCTTTACTCTTTATTTAAGTTTGATTTTGACAAAGTGACTCCATGCCACCTGATGGTGACCATACTTGTTGCAAACGCCGAGAAAATCGTATGGTGACCCACACAATGGCGGCCTATTGCGATGTTTCTGCATCACTGGGCCTCGGGCGTTGCACTCACCAACGAGCCACGACGAGACGATTGCAGTCATTTTTGGTTAGTCTTCTAAGAGAGGGCAGTACCGACCAGACTTTGTGTATAAACACAGAATACATAATAGTACTCATACAGAAGGCTCACTCCGAAAAGTAAATTAAAGAAATCGGGACCCTAGGCGTTAAAAGATAAAGTTCAATTCAGATCGCACAGCGCTGAATCAACTACAATTATATTTACCTACCGTTGCGTCTCTCTCTATCGTGTAACTCTTACCTGTTCTGACAATGTCTAGTCGACCGCCATACTCGTCCGGGCAGGCAGGCGGCCGACTATACCTAAACTGCGGAGTGACATACCCCTGGTAGAAATCAGCGTGGCTCTAGTACTTACTGCTATTAAAAGTAATAAAACTTAATGTTTTTTTTTTTTTTTTTTCACTTAATGACCATGATTTTTGATTGTGCACCGTAATCAGTTGATTAAAGAATACTTAACGAGAACCTTTTTAGAAAAAACGAAAACCCATAAAGGCCTGACAGACGATAAAATGAATTACTAAATTTGAACTAGAGAAATTCACTTTCGCATGTGATAGAATAAGTTAGAACTGAGTCTGTATTCTCTTTACATTCATATATATTTGTGGCTCTATAAGACCCCTCACTTTATGAATAAAGTTTACAGTCCGGTGCAATTACTCTTCAACCAAAATCAAAGGATTGAATTAATTGCTGACACTATACCTGTGATTTAGTGGAATAGATTAGTTTTCAAATTCCACTAAGGCTAGTTATACGATGTTTGTATAATTTCTGATTTAATATGTAGATGTACCTTATCTGTATAATATGTATGTATTTACACAACAAAAGTATGTTTATGTATTTCTATCAGTACCTATAGTATAAGCTCTTCTTAGTTTAGGACTAGATGGCGTTGTGCGTAAGATGTCCGAAATATGTAAATAAGTAAATAAATATTTTGGACAAAACAATATCGTCTAGTCCCAAACTAAGCAGAGCTTGTATTATGGGTACTAAACAACTGATGTAAATATATATGTAAACATACTTTTTCTTTTGTAATTTAATACATATTACATATAGAAACACCCAGACTCTAAAAGAAATATTTGCGGATCACACAAATATTTGGTCTGACGAGGGAGTCGAACCCGAGAGCTCTTGATCAGCAGCCGCATACGCTAACCACTAGAGCAACAAGGCAGTCATTTATCTGGTTAGTTACAATACGTTAGATACAAGTACACCAATTTACTTTCATAAACTTTTACTATTCTCTTTGTGTAGTGACCGGTTAAAAATGAAGAGTTTCACCACCCTTATTAATCCCGCGGATATCATAGAAGGCGACTATGAAAGGAAATTATGCAGGACAGCGTCACTGCAATAAGAAGAAAAATTTGAAACATATATTACGAACCCGTCTGGATAATGTGACATAGTAGTCCAAAACCTACTAGCTAAGAAGAGAAGAATTTACTTCGATACCCTTAAAAGTTGCGTAAAGTTTTTTTTTTTTATATTATAGGGGGCAAACGAGCAGACGGATCACTTGATGGTAGGTGATTGCCGCCGCCCGTGGACAACCGAAACACCAGAGGGGTTACAGGTGCGTTGCCGGCCTTAAAGAAGGGAGAACGTTCTTTTTTTGAAGGTCGTATCGGTCCGAAAACACCGCAGGCGACAGTTCATTCCACAATTTACATGTGCGAGGCAGGAAATTTCGGGTAAAACTCACTGTAGTGGACTGCCAACCATCTAAGTGATGGTTTATATGTGCACTCTAAATATCCATGTCGATTATATTAGTGCACCATTTTCGGCAGAGTGTGTGATAGTGAGACAACATGCTTAAGAGGGCCGGTAGGAACTGGATACAAAAAGCAGCGGATCAGGCTTTGTTTTGTGTCTTGAGAAAGGCGTGTAACAAAATTGAAATATCTATGAAAAGCTGCCCTTAAAGAAAAAAAAATGTCTTATGCGGATGGTACGGTAAACATTTCTAACGCTAAACGCTTCTAACACTGACCACATATTTTATTATTATTGCATTGTTTATGAGCATGAATTTTTCATAGCCACCAAATCTAACTTTACCTTGTATATCGGATCTTACCTTACATTGACTTGAGATTAATATCCTACACTTACCAAGCGCCGGCACTAATAAATGATTCACTTTCCAATGCTCCTTAGTATCGTTAGTTAATTAAAATAGCAGCAACATGAAACTTAATGGATGATTTAGCAACTGAGATGGGTCGTTAATATCCCTTATCACATCTTTTTCGATTGCTCAGGAGCACTTCTAATTTAATAAATTTTATTATAAAAGTTCTTAATATCGTAATGTGGCAATCGTTATTGGGAAGTCAGTGCCCTCGAATGTACTGACAACCTCGAATTTCAATTCTCCCTTAAGGTTGCGGAGGTCCGATGCCTCTCACTCCATGGAAAAACTGATATTCAGGTAAAACCGGTTGAAGTAGTAGCCGACCCCCAAATAATATTGGGAATATGGCTAGAAAGAAGAAGTTCTCAATATCGTTAAACTATCTAATCACCAGTTCCATGAAAATAGTTGGACCGCGCCTGGTCGGAGGATCCAGTTCATTCATTTGTCATTATTTTATATAATACCTATGTATTTACATTATGAAGTGCAATTCTGTTTTAACTTCTTAATTGCGATCTGATATTGCTATTCTGATAAGATTAAGATTACAAATTTTAATTGTCACCACCACTTCGGAGGCTTACTTGGCCACAGCTGGTCAATGTCGAATATATATTAAATTCTCTTAGCAAATTCATTATTGTTTCAAAAATTAAACTAAATATGAATTTCATAGTATGATATTTGTACAAACTATCTTTAAACTTAAATTGACTTCACAAACTTAAAATAATTTGCTAAGATGTATTATATCAGGTATGTTGTATAGGAAATCGATACGACCCTATTGTACTTCACACACTCAAGTGTTGGGAACGGCATTGTGGAGCAAAAGACATTAAACTTGCATCTGTTTGTGGGTGTATAGACGTCAAGCTAGGAAACTTGCTCCATTTCAGAATATACGGCCACAAAGAACGAGCGGTACAGCCTTTATATTTTTATATATTAAATATATTTCGTCAATTCAATCCAGATTTGTAGTTAGTGCAAGTAAATAATACTGAAATAACAGCAATGTAAAATTGAGTTATTAGTTTGGTTTAAATTGAGTTATTTTTACATAGAAATAATAATTAAATAAATATTTCGGACATTTTACATTATACATGGAAAACACCCAACCTCAGAAACAAATATTTGCAGATCATTCAAACATTTGGTTCGATCCGGGAGTTGAACCCGAGACTTTTTAAGCAGCAAATGCATACACTATCAATGTGTCACCGAAGCAGTTGAAGTATATATGATAATAATATGTGTGATATGTAGCGGAGGATTGAACCCACTTAGTTCGTGTAATTGGAGAGGCCTATGTCCAGTAGTGGACTGCGATAGACTGATGATGATGATGACGATGATATGTACCCGTTTGATGGTATTGTAATAGGTTTGTTTCTAATTATGTGAATAAGTTTAAATAATAATTATATCAACAACCCATAACGTCCCACTGCTGGGCTCAGGTCTCCTCTCAAGAGAGGGTTAAGGCCATACGTCCCCACGCTGGCCGAGTGCGGGTTGGGGACAGGCAAGACACGTTGTGGCTACGTAATCTTGCTGTTGGATGTTTTTAAGCCGCCCGAAGGCCTCCAACTGAGCTTCACGACTGCTATCTTATGATAACAACCGGGACCGACTGCTTAACGTGACCTCCGAATCACGGAAACGCTCATTACATATAATGCCACGAACGGTCATCCATCTAGGTCCGACCGCGCCGTCGTTGCTTACCCTTGGTGATTGTTTCCAATCACCTAAGGCCACTCGGCTATGAGCGCTTCGCAAATAATAATTATAGTCTACAAATTTTGGACGTTTAATACTATCCTTTGCAGACATGACGTACTAAAATGTTTTTTTTTATGTTTATGCCTACCAAAATGACTCTACTCTGCCTGATAGAAAGCATAAGTACAGGCCAGGAGTAGGGGACACCATCCGCATTGTGAGAGTAAGCAATGCAACATGGTGACCATACCATGGCGGCCTGGTCTGATGTTTCTGCATCATTCTCCCGGTCTCTGTAAGCCGGGAGAATTATGCAGAATGATTGGGCCTCCGTTCTCACACTCAGTAACGAAATACGACAGCAGGAGTGCTGTCATTATTAGGATGGTCTTCTGTGTGAGGGTAGTACTGCCCCGGTCGAGCCGGCCCATTCGTGCTGAAATCAACGTTGCTCTACTACATAACTAAATATTTAAATTTAAGATTACATCTCATCATCATCATCATCTACTGCCTTTAACAGTCCACTGATGGACATAGGCCTCTCCTTAGAAAGGAGGTTTTGGCCTACTATACCACGCTGGCCAGACGGGTTGGTATAGGGTTGGTTTCAAGTTTTCCTTCTCTTTGCATTGATGTTTTCATGCGTAGTTTATCCCTTAGTCGCCTTTTACGACACCCGCGTGTGACATTGGTGGTGACATTCTGTATTCTTAATCCGTCACCACACGGTCAAGATTACATTGTCTAATTATTCATAAAAAAACTTCGATGAAATAGTTATTTAATATAATCTCAATTAGGTTTTGTATAACTTAAAGCAGTCAGTCTGCCAATGATAGCGTGATTTCATTTAAAACGCCACATTAAAGGTTTATTTGAAATTAGATATCTATTCCCAAATAGTCATAAAAATTAATACAATGTTGGCTTACAAATTTTCTTGTCATATATTTGCATTTAAGTTTTTGGCATCAGTTCAAATTTGTATAAAGACCGTATTGAAATTTTAGTCCGTATGTTTCCTATCGAGACGCGATGGGGCCGAAGTTTTGTTAGTGTCATCCAGAGAGAAATTTAGAAATTTAGTAGCTCTTCTCTATTGCCCTGGGCTGTATTATTGCACAATACAGTCTCAAGAGTCAAATTTTGTATTTATTTATGACCACAAACTTCTGTCGTGGAACTTTGAAACTTTTTATTTAACAAATTTTGAAATAATAATGGCTAATGTTTAGAGAGTTGATCGTAAAATTTAAACTTAAAACTCTCACTTGATACTATGAATACGTATGTTTTAGAGTAAGATTATTATGTTAATTCTCATCTTAAAGTTTTTAAATTCCACGATTCCTATTTATTTGTGATATATAACTATATACGTACGGGGATTAGCTAAATCTATATTAGAGCTCCTGACATTTTCATTGATGACCTTGAATCTTGGGCGTACACAAATTATGCAAATTAGCTAGTAGTATACATGGTAATAAAACGTATTTAATGTAGAATAGTATTTCAATCTTTGTTATACAACATACGTGCAATTAAATATTCCAAAATTAATCTGTTGCTTGATCTTAGAAAAATGACATTTGATAAAAATAATTAAAAACTAAGATAACAGCAGAAAAAATAAATTTATTTTATGAAAGTCGAAATTCGGAGCAGCAGTTGTGAAAGTGTTGACCAATTTCGCAGACTTCGTATGTGTTTTAATCACACTTTGAAAATAAGCTTCGTAATAATTTTTTACACTTTAAATGATTTCAATATCCACTGTAGAAATAATTCACAAAACTTTTAACGTTAAACGAATTAAGTTCTAGGATAGAATTCATTCGATGTGAAACCAATCATATCTAGAAAAAAGAGTTTCCGAGGAGAATTTCATTCATTTTATCGTCATTTAACATTTTAGACACGGAAACGTACCTTGGGGCATCTTTTGTAATTATACTGGTTGTGATAATAGAGAAAACTGCGATTGTAAGGAAAATGGGTCACTCGCTGGCACTACTCATACACTTTTCTGGTATTTTTAATTCATAAATGAGAGAAATATAGGACGCTTTTACTGTACCATGTGTATTCTGTTTCGTATTTCTTATAATAAAAAAAAGGTAGATAGGACGCTTCTACTGTGTCAAGTGTATTCTGTTTTGTATTTCTTATAATAAAAAAAGGTAGATAGGACGCTTCTACTGTGTCAAGTGTATTCTGTTTTGTATTTCTTATAATAAAAAAAAGGTAGATAGGACGCTTCTACTGTGTCAAGTGTATTCTGTTTTGTATTTCTTATAATAAAAAAAATGAAAAAACTGCTAGTGAATTAGCCATTACGACTTGGGAAAAATAAACTTATGAAAATGTACAAATAGCGTCAAGATATTGCTTTAAAGATTATTGCACTGAATTTTATTACATATGAGAGTGCCAAAGTGGCTCCGCTCTGCTTGATGGAAAGCATGAGCAGTATCCAAGAGTGTTGGTCACCATCCTCACTGTGAGTGCACACAATACAGCATGGTGTCCCACGTTATGGCGGCCTAGTGAGATGGTTCTACATCACAGGGCCTCCAGTCTAGCACTCATTTTTAGACGCATTTTTGGGCTGCATGCGAGGGTAGTTCCGACCTGGTCGAACCGGCACTTAATTTTAACAATTATAAAAAAGTGTTTGGTTAAGTTTTGTTTAAAAAAAAAAAATTTCGTCAGTTAGAGAACAAAAACAACATAGAAAGAGCGAAAAACTACCATTACCTATACAGGAATTCTAATTTATAGAGAGAGACGCCGAAAGAAATTTAACCTTACTATACAGGAAATCAATAGGGGAGGCCTACGTTCAGCAGTGGACTTCTTACGGCTGATATGATGATGATGATGATACAGGAATAAAATTAAACAGAAGCAAAATACCAAGATTTTGAATTATCACTTTTAGAGAAAACGTAAATAATATGGACATTCTTGACTATCATTATCTTTCTGTTGTACTTCTTATTCTGTCTGAGGTTAGAGAATAGAATAATATTATATGAAAATAATGTACTCATACTGCTTCTGTGTAATTCCACGTTTTATTTAAGTATATCATTTTAAGTAGGGAAATATATTTTTCATAATTAATGTTCAAAAGAAGAATATTACATACACCAGCGGTATTTTTTGATTTTAATCGTTTTATTCTGTCTTCAAAATATTTTATTTTTTATTTTTATTTAGTGAACCTAAGTTACTCCTTATGATAATGAAAGACCTGTCAAAATAAGTCTTCGCGTTTTGGAGATTAGCCAGAATGCATAAACAGACTTATTTCAATTAAAACATATATTATATATTTTTGATGTAGATAAGTATCGTTCATACTTTTGTAAGTATTTTGCGAAGTAGATACTGTTTATTTTAAATTTAAAAACAAATACTTTAATCTTGTTTATTTGTTTAGATTCACTAAAGTGA
The DNA here is from genome assembly GCA_932526445.1 of Phragmatobia fuliginosa. Taxonomy (NCBI): domain Eukaryota; kingdom Metazoa; phylum Arthropoda; class Insecta; order Lepidoptera; family Erebidae; genus Phragmatobia; species Phragmatobia fuliginosa. Next base: position 21,645,621 of record OW052063.1, on the reverse strand, counting down.
CGTATTAATAAAAATTTATTAAAAAAAATATGTTAGCTAACGATCTAATCGTAAGTAAGAAAAATCACTTGTATTATATTGTATGTATAGAAAAGAATGGATGATTTGACATTTTTATTGTTTTTGAAGTGTGTGCACTTGTGATAAAATTGAGCTCAATTTTTGACATGATATAGTTATACTTATAACTACTCGTAGTTTTAGAAATTATCTTTACTTTTCAATTCAGTTTCATTTAGCATAAACCAAAAGCTGCTACATCAAAGCATGGGAGGGTTGTGGTAGTTACTTAAAAAAAATGACGTTTATTTGATCGTAAAACAGCAATACACATATTTCCTTACAAGGAAAATGTTAGAATAAAAATATAAAATCTTAACGTCGTAAAAATATTTCCAACATGTTTGATAATGTTAGTAATAAAAAAATTGTACATACGTGTGTATTAACTGTGTTTATTTATTTATTTTTTGTTGAGTAATGTGTAGGTGATGTAAGTTGAAACTAAAGATGGCGTCGTCTGCCTATAAAATGTACATAAATCAACAAATTCACAATACAAATAAGTCAATGCCAATTCCTTTATTTACTTCTACCCGACAAAAATCCCGAAAGGTCTTATAAAATGACAAATAATAATGCATGAAAACCAAACACAAACCACGTTCCCTAATATCAAGGGAGTATTGTTGTTTGCACATCACGGTAAGCGAAATAAAAATGAATAATATAAAAATAAACAAAGGCGAGGACTCACATTATGTGGAGTCTTCGAGAAGTACATTATATCTCAGTGTCGAGCCATAAAAAAAGCGGGCATATAATATTCGCTTCTTGGACATTATTATGCAATAAAATTACTTGTACGAGTATATTTCTCGCAGAAATTATGATCGATGGGAGTTTTTTTTTTAACCTATCTAAAAACGCCCAGCGTATGGGGTATTTTTAGATAGGCCTTTTAAAAACATTGCAAGGTTGCCAAAACCATTTTTCAATTTATGTTTCCGTTTGCGAGTTATTCAACTTTAAACCGCATTTTTTGTACAAAGCAGGGAATTCCCCCTCTAACAGCAAACTGCGGACTAAAAAATCTAAAAAGGAATACTTTCATCAATTTACGAATAATTTCATTAGTTATAGGGACCTAATTTGTAAAATGCTGAGTGCATTTTACAAATTAGGTCCCTAAAACTGTTCCCTTGAAAAACTTCGAAAAATAAAGAAATAATAAGTAAACATAATAATTATCTATTGGACACGATTTGAAATCCACCTACCATTATGGATGACTACGGAATCCTATTCTATGCGTGGCTTGACGCGCACTTGGGCATTTTTGTTTGAATTTGCCATTATAGACGTCAGTGGCGTTTTCAATATGAGATTATTAATCCGCGTACCTTCTGGCCTATGTCCAAGTGGAGAAAACACAAAGCAACAAACAAGCAGTACATTTTCTCTGCCGTCAAAAACAACTTTTATAAAATAAATTGTATTATTCCATTCGGTGTGAGACGGTATCTCCCACGTATTATGTGCTTGCAAATAACATACAAGTAGTAAAAAGCCAAGATATAGCAAAAAGAAAGCGTTGAATACGATTTTCTATATCTAAGTACTCTTACTTTGAGCCATTACTATGAATATTATTTAGTTAGAGAGAGAGTTATTTGATAAACTTAGACGTTCATAATTTTTGTATTACACAGTCTATTTTTTTATTTGTGTATTATGTCGTTAGTCGTGATAAAATGTTCGTGTCCTTCTCCAAAATCCAATCTAAATGTATTTATATATATATATATAATATACATGTCGTTACTTCCAAATTAATTAAGGGGTTTAGCGTGAAAGCATGCAAAGCATGAAAGCATAACAGATAGTGGTTGTAACTTTATAAAATCCTTTGTGACAATAACATTCCTTGTGAGGAAGTTATCTTTTATTTTAATCATTATTACCATTCTTTCATTATTTTTGACCAATTCTCTGTAAATTATTAACATATTATTTACAATTGTTTTGTTCATTTTAAGATAGTATCTTAAAATTAGCTATTATATTGCCATTTGCATTTAGTTTTAATCAAATTCAGCCCATTATTAACTATCATTGTGATCATGGCTGATCTTGAATACTACATTTTCAACAACTTCAAACTTTGCTGTGCATGATTTAGATTTTTTATTTGTTTATTTGCAACATTCATTTTAAAATTGTGGTGTGTGTATTCACTGACGGTAGCATTTCACGATGCTGATGAACTTAAATATTTATTATCATTCCAGACTTTTCTTTTTCATTTTCATAGTTAGATATCTCATCAAATGGTGATTTAGCATTTTCTTTGTCTTTGTTACTTTTCTTTTCAAGTTTCTTTGCTTGAATAATTTATAGTTATAAGGAATACATAATTAATAACCATTGTTATTCTTCGTCCATTAGTTAACTGAATTTCATACAAGAATAAGTAGGTATTGTTTCGTTGACTGTTGTCTTCTAAATGTATTTAAGACCTAAAAATGTTGCTTTTTTAGGAAAATTAATTTTTTTAGGTCTTTAACTCTTATCATCATCATCATCATCAACAGCCTATAATAGTCCACTGCTGGTCATAGGCCTCTCCTTAGAAATGAGGTTTTGGCCTACTATGCCACGCTGGCCAGACGGGTTGGTACAGGGTTGGTTTCAAGTTTTCCTTCTCTTTGCATTGATGTTGTCTTGCGTAGTTTATCCCTTAGTCGCCTTTTACGACACCTGCGGGATGAATAGGGGTGGTAACACTCTGTATTCTTAATCCGTCACCACACGGACTTATATGTGTACATAACTCTTATATGTACCTCTTAAAAGATAGAATAAAATTTGAGATTATATTTTTAAGGAAGTTTATTCATGTTTAAAATTCATAAAGTGAAGCTATTCTGCCTGATACAACGTGTGAGTAGAATCCAAGAGCCGTGATCACCATCCTCACTGTGAAAAACAATGCAGCATGGTGACCCATACTTTGGCGGCCTAATGAGATGCTTCTGTATCATCGGGCCTCCGATCTTGCACTCGCCAACGAAACACGACAACACGAATGCTGTGACTAGCATTACTAATGCACACCTACAACTGATATACAAACGTACTACACTACTACTAAAACAACAAAAGAACTTCTTAATACTGGTGTGAGGTAGTGGCTTATTATTTGAACACATCATCCTCCTACCCATTATTCCCAATTTTATTTGGGGTCGGCTACTAGTTCAACGAGTTTTACCTGAATTTCAGTTTTTCCACGGAGCGACTGGCATCGGACCTCCGCAACCCTAAGGGAGAACTGAAATTCGAAGATTGAACTAGTAGTCAGTATATTTGAGGGCACTGACATTTCCATTTCCTAAGAAAATTCCTAAGAAAATCCCAAAAACACTTTTTGGCCCGACCCAGGATTTGAACCCGAGACCTCTCGATTAGCAGTCACATACGCTAACCACTAGACCAACGAGGCAGTTTATTTGAACACATCCTCATTATTTAAACGGATGCGACCAAATTTAGAAGAAGAAAGAAATAGTACGATAGGAGTTTTTCAGATTAATGCTATTTAAATAATGCACAATAACCTTGACGGCTATTCTGGGCAGAAAATAAGACGTAAATTTAAACTTATTAGGGTTCAAGCCATTTCTGAGGCCGGGCATAAACTGATTAGGTGCGGTCAAAATTAGAACAGTTTCCATCCAATGTGAAAATAGCTGCCTCTGTTGTTGGCGCTATTGATATCTATTGCATAGATGTATATTATTTCTCTTATTTAAATAAAATTTTATCATATTTTGGTCATAAATGAAAACTAGCTTTGATATCAAATAATTAAATATATTTTCTCAATACTTACCGTTTCTAAATTAGTTTATATATTGTGCGATGAAAGTGATCATTTATAAATTTGTGCGGATAGCGTAGTTATTTAAGCGATTGCCATGCTGTTGTCTACTGCGCTGATTGTCGAGGATTCAAAACCTACTTGAAACAACACTCTTTATTTTGACAAGTTTACAATATTGACAGTGGATGATGGCAATGAATTATAATTTTATATACTAAACAACTAAAAAAATACGTCTTTTATATTTATTATAAACAAGAAAATGATATGCACGAGGAACGAAAATTGATCTTAGTAAATAAGAGGCTACCTTTTGACCTTACAAAATTAAAAAAGAAACATTGTTTAACAAAATGCTACTTTATTATAATTAGATCCAAGGCCTGTATTGTATTACCAGTTCATAAACCTTTGTTATTAGAGCTGTGAGAGATGAATATTTCAACAAAGACAATTTGCTCGCAAACAAAGACTGTAATTTAAATCTGCAAAATGTCTTCCGTTTCTACGCAAAGATAAAATAGAATGAAACACACACACTCCTAGTTGCAATTAAGTTTTAAGATGAAACTAAGTTGAACGCGGTTAAATGCTATGAAATTATTTTGTTGAAAATTTTAATGAGAACTATGTGATATTTATATTTAGTACAAAGTACAGACTTTGATCATGTTTCGATATATGTAGTTTGGACTACCGTCTTTATATTCGTCGGGACAGAGGTCTTAACAAAGCGACCTGCCGTGATGTGACCCGTCGTGTTAGTGATAAGCATTACATAGATTTGGATCGATGAATCTTTGATTGTTTAAAACTGTTTTTCTTTTATGGTTTTATAAAGCTGCTCTCATTCAGACGGAACAAGAATAGATCTAGGATAAAGGATACAGAAGTCTTGAACGGAGGAATAATATAGCAATGAATATTATTAAGTTTGGCATTGGTGCTATTTTTGTGATTCAGATGCTCTTTAAACTAAAATTAAAATGTCTGAAAGTGAGCTTAGTTTGATCAAACAACGCGCGATGTTTTAAATATTGGAGATTGAGTAATATAAGATTTGTTATAATAATATATTTTAATATAATGTAATCGCATGTACTGCCCAAAACCGGGATGGTTGGCGTTCCTTGGGGGAGACCTTCGTCCAGCAGTGGACGGCGATAGGTTGACACTATAATCGCATCGATCACCAAAAAGCTAGTTTTTAAAGTGTGTATATGCACACACACAAAAAGGAAGAAATCGCATCACACACTAATATGAGCACATACAACGTAACAAAAGAAAAAGCACCAATAGCTTTACTAAAAAAAAGTACCCTCACACAGAAGATCAATCTAAAATGTCAGCATCTGTACTGTCGTGTGTCCTTGTTTAGTGAGTGTAAGATCGGAGGCCAATAATGCAGACGTATCTTCATAATCAACCAAATACCACCCTGCATTGTTGCACTGAAAATAACCACTGACACTCTTGGATTGTAATCATACTTTTCATCAGGCAGAGCAAAGTCACTTTGGTGTGCTTGAATAAAGAAAATAAAAAAACCTACTGGTAATTACTCCCTACACAATATAACAACTAAAACTGAACGTTTAGTTGAATTCTAAATCTTAATACAGCATTTAGTTAGAAGCATTCCTAAGCTTGAACAACGAAAGCTTAAATTAATTTTAATTGAATCCTTCTTGTTACTAAGTTTAGTGCGAAATGCATCTGTTCAGGTAAAGTTTAGACTCACTAGTAGAACTCGTTTGTTACCTTAAGTATGAATATAAGCAAATAGGATTTTAGTCCAGACTAATTTTAGTTTTCTAGGCTTTGAAATTACTTATTCAGTTTGTTACGGATCAGAATTACTTTTATGGATTTATGTAGTTGACGAAGATTTTGGGTAATCATTAAACATAAAAAAAAAACTGTAAATAACTTTCGGTCCCGGTTGTTATCCTAAGATAACAGTCGTGAAGCTTAGTTAGAGGAATGATGTCTAGCCAGTCCCCAACCCACACTCAGCTAAAGTGGGGACAAAGACCCGAGCCCAGCAGTGGGACGTTATGGGTTGTTGATGATGATGTTCTTAACTATCCTGTATTACATATTATATATAGAATAGCTTTTAGATGAGCATCCCAATACCAGTCATTTCTTATTTACCATATTTAGATGAAAAAGTTGATGCTCAGGCATTGATTATAAGTTATAAAAAAAGTTTGTTTTTACATCAAAATTCTTAATTGTTCTTCTTCTCCGTTCTTGAAATTTGAATTATTTATTAATGTATACTGATAAATGAAATGATTCATAGAAAGTAAATACAACAATACACCCTGTATCAAAACCTTTACAAAAAATTATTTAAAATGCAATCATTATAAATACAAAACCGTTTAACTTTACTTCTCATAAAAGCTTATTTAAAACAATATCCATATTACAATACCAGAAACCCTATCCTCGTGTGAACAAAACCGACTAAGGGTGCCATATGGATGATATGTGAAAATTAAAACACGGACCTTATCGTTTGTTTCACACGAAATAGGGGTGGGTGGAACATGTCTCAAATTTATACAGGTGGCAGGGAGCAGGCGACAAGTCAATGGCAGGTTTGGAGGCAAACTTTGAAGTGTTCATCTAAACTTTGAGCTGGCTTTTCAGATGAGAGACGCGTTGTTGTACCACTATGGCATTAATATTCTTTGAAAGAAACGTTTTTATAGTTTAAAAGTTCTCTATGTTATTGGAATACGTACTTACGTCTCAGTATGACATAGTAATTCCAAATTAATTTCCAAACAGATAGTTTTAAACACACAAAATGTATGAAATCGCACCACACACTATTAAAAGCACATACCAAGTAGCAAAAGAAAATGCACCAATAGTTTGTTCATCTAAACTTTGAGCTCCCTTTTCAGATGCGTTGTTGTTCCACAATGGCATTAATATTCTTTTGAAAGAAACGTTTTTATAGTTTAAAAGTTCTCTATGTTATTGGAATACGTACTTTCCATAAGAGTAGTCTCAGTATGATATAGTAATATAAATCAATATCCATACTAAAATATGAATTGGAAAGTAATTTGGCTATCAGTTACGCTTTCACTACTTAAGCACTGCACTGATTTTAATGAAATTTGGCATAATACTTTGATTCCGTGGAGAAGACATACCGAATCGCACACACATAGAGATAAAAGCCAATAGGCATATGAAAATGTTATCTTCATTTGTATATGCTTCAAAAACGCAGAAAACTCTGAAACGATTGATGGATTTTGATATGATTTATAACATACGTTAAAGATTATTTATACCTATTTACCGCTTCAGTTTTATTTCTCCTTTCTCGCTAATACACAATATGACAGAGCTAAGTATGACAAGCTACAGATAATTGTTGTTCATTAAAATGAACGTAATGTTTGTAAAGAGATCCAGAAGTCAACGTCCTTTGCCCAAGTTATCAACGTATTATACAAAACAGAATTAATCCCCAAGAATTTTTATGAGAAAATTTTATTTTTGTACACAACGTTAGTTGTGTTGTGTTTTAAGAAGACGAGTTTGTAGTGTATAATTTAATTTATTTCACACAAGAAAGGTGAACAAACAATGATCGTAGTTATATTAATAACAATAAAAACTTGATTAAACACTAAAACAACTAAATAATATAATAACACTAAACCGTTTCCAATTCGAACACTTTCTAGACAACATAAAGCCAACCGTAAAAATAAATTTTTGACAACCTGATTATTTAACACCATCGATTATCATAAAATTCTAATAAAAGTAACAAATGCCCATATGTTGGGCAACCCCTTGCTGAAACAGCCCACTAAAATGTTATTATTTATGATGTCGTTAACTTGTAAAAGTTGTAAATTACAGCGATTATGATCTTCGGAACGAGGATGTTATATGATTTTTGGTTATTTAATTAATAGTTGCCCGTACACTATACAGGTTGTTGTATTGCTATGTGTACCTATAATAAGGCTATCTTGCATGTTAATTACATATTGTGAACATCGGGCACGCAAGAGGGGCATTTAAAATTGAGTTCAAAGTACGTGAGGGGTTTTTTATAAATTAAACTTCTGCGTCTTTAATCGAGGTATGGCTTTTTAACGAGGCATAAAACCTGTAGTTTTAAAATTGCATTTATTTTTAACAGGTTGAAGTGCATAGTCGTATATTTTTTTTTATTAAATAAAATGTTATTAGTGGGCAATTTTACCCGTGGCTGCGCTCCCATTCTTGTCGGTTATGGGAGTAAAAATAGATAAATTTATTTTACCTTGAATGTTACCGAATTATTGATCCCAATACATCTAGTATAATAATATTTATTCGGGTTGAAGACATCTAACACACAACACTATCTTATTTTCAACTAAGCAGAGCTTGTGGAATGAAAGCTGGATTATCAGATAGAAAACGTATGTATATACTTGTTTTCGTAAATAATAAATAAATTAATCAATTAATATTTTGGATATCTGACACACCACATCATCTAGTCCCAAGCTAAGCAGAGCATGTGGTATAGGTACTAGACAACTGATATGAATACATAAAAATACTTTTATTTTGTAAATACATACATATTATACATAGAAAACACCCAGACTCCGAAACAAATATTTGTGAATCACACAAATAATATTTACACAGAACATATTATATTTGTAGATGACACAAACATTTTGAGAATCCAAACCGAGATCTTAGGACAGAAGCCGATTATAATTTCAATGCACCACTAAAAAGGACAATGACTGCAGTTTTTATTTTGAAACATTTATATAAAAGATTAACAGGTTTCAGAATTGTACGCAAGTATGAGTGTTTTCAATTGACTTGTTCGAGTTTACAAATGAAGTCTTAAAGCTATTCTCAAGAGCTCGAAGTTTTGAACTTCCAATCTGTTTGTTTCTAGTCGAAGAAATATTGAGTGAATGGATTTGACGCCTCACTTTGTAGCTAGTGCTAAAATAAGAATGTTTGTATTATAGGGAGAAATTATTTTGAGATGTTAATAGACCTTGTTGAACTTTAACATATGTTTGATTCAGTTAAGGGGGGTTATATATGACAGCCGGCCCATTCATACTGAAATCAGCGTAGCTCTCCTACCTACGCTATGAACCTACGCTATGAAAACATACTCTAAAAAGTTTGGGCTCAGACCGCCAAGCTTGATGTCTTTCAAGTTTATCTTTTTAGGTCTAAAAATTCAGCAATCCCTAAATACTTTGTTATTTTCTTGCTTTCGAGTTAGAAAGGTAGAGAAAAGTATGTAGTAATTAATAATTTATTTATTTACCCATCATGTGGCCTCATTGGCGGCCAAAATGTCTATGTCGTTCTCTACTAGTCAACCATTAAGTGATGAAGAGAAAGCAGGACGAAGGAGCAATTTGCTTGATAAGTGTATGAGAACGAAAACTGAGAAATATTTCGAACAGACATTACATATGTAGATACTTCTCAATCCAACCAATAAGTGTACTTCAACTTAGAAACATAATAAAATATATAGTTACTTATACAAATACATACACATATATATACATAGACAATAATATATGACAATCATGAGGCAATAATGTTAATTTTTAAAGGTTTAAAGGTTTCTCAAGCATCGCATTTCCAAAGCGATTTGTTGTAAACAATTCTTTCGGAATCCCATTGGTTTAAATTTCACACTATCGCTATTCCTACTTACATAGTAGAAGCTTTCAAGCGATTGAATTTCACCGTCCGACATCACGCTCCGGGCCATATGTTGAGACTTGCGACTTTCTTGTTGAATTTTATTTATTTCTTGCGATGTAGATAAGTCGAGCGATAAATATGGCTATTTTATCAATTTGATTCAAACGAACCGAATAGGGAGTTACATTACTTTTAGCATTTGGAGGGTTAGAAATGATATTCGAGGACCGATTGAGGTTTTGCTTGTTTGTCCTTTCCAATACAAAATAACCATTGAAGAAGATAAAATACTTGTACTGTTGATAATAAGATATACATAGGCAGATATATAGTTAATTTTACACACTACTAAAGCACACTAGTTACTAGTTCAATCTTCGAATCTCAGTTCTCCCTGAGGGTCACGAAGGTCTAATACCAATCGTCCGGTGGAAAAACTTAAATTCAGGCAAACCGGTTGGTATAGTAGCCGTAAATACACAAATATAATTTTAGGAATAAAGGCTAGGAAGATGATGACTTCAACACACCACTACAAAAATCATATGTAAACAACATCAAATTGTGGGCCCAACAGGTAGTCAATCTTTAAAAATGGTCTTTACAAGACCACGTGGAGATGGAGATTTGTTAATTACATAACAAGGTAATTATTTTAAAGCTTATATTTTAATTTTTAATTATTTCATTTATTGGTCATCATTCTTATTTAATGGACTTATGCCTAGAGCATTCTCTGTCAGTCAACCTTTTAATAAAACGACAAAACAAAAAGCAAGTAAAAATATCAATATATGCTGTTATCAAAATATGTATACAAATGTATTTGTAATATGTACAAAAATTTAACGTACAGAATTCAATATTTTATACCTATAATATATAAATACACAAATATAATTTCCTATTCTAAAGTTCAAACAATTTTTTTTGCCGTTTACAAAAGTATATTTATTGTATGCTCATCAGTTCAAAGTCAAGTAAAAAGTAGACTAATGTATTGATAAGCCTTAATTTAAAAACATAAATATAAATATATAAGCTTAACACAGAGGGGCCTATGACATCACAGAGGAAAACATAAATAAAATATAACAAGCTCTTATTAAAGAACAGAAGAGCAAAAACAAATTTTATTTAATTCACTCGCAAAGTGCAATTTGAAGGGAAACGGTGAAAAGTTTTTGAAATAGCATCGAAGCCGTGTTGTTCGTCTCGAGCCACCGTCACGTAGCATATTTTATTGTTTCCAGAAAAGTTCTTTGAGAAATTTCTCATCGTGTGCAATGTAAATAAATAAATGATGTCGAAAAAAGTCTGTTCTTTGAAATAAATCATTCTATCTTTATTCATAATATCTTCTGTAATGAAAAAACCTTACATTGAATTATTATGCGTGTATGCTCTCTGTCTTTGAAGCTAAGGTCTGAAATGTAATCATTGTTTGACGTTTAGATTTATTATATCATATTCATTTGAGTAAATTTGAGTTAATTTAGTCCTAGTTCTAAGAATTTTTTCTCAGGAATAGTTACCTGTACATGTCAATAAATAATTACACTACCTTTCTAACGTTTTAGAGAAAACATTGTATTGTTATTCAATACAATGTATAGTACGATTATTCGGCAGCGCTTAAAAATTGCAATCCCAAAAAAATATATACATTATAAATTTAATAATATATTTTTAAATAACAACATATATTTATTCGACTCAGTATGCATTGCATAAATCATTTTTAGGGTTCTATAGCCAAATGGAAAAAACGGAACCCTTATAGATTCGTCATGTCTGTCTGTCTGTACGTCCGTATGTCACAGCCACTTTTTTCCGAAACCATAAGAACTATACTTTTGAAACTTAGTAAGTAGATGTAATCTGTGAACCGCATTAACATTTTCACATAAACATGGAAAAAAAACAATACATTTAGGGGGTCCCCATACTTGGAAATGAAACTCAAAAATTTTTTTACATCAAACTAATACGTCTATGGATATAGTATAGGAATGGTATAGTATAGTATAGGAATAGTATAGGAATGGAATAGTTCGCGCAAGAGACACTTCCAAAGTGGAAAAATGTGTCCCCCGTAACTTCTAAATTAAGAGAGTGATAAAACTAAAAAAAATATATGTTGTACATTACCATGTAAACTACCAACGAAAATTAGTTTGAACGAGATCTAGTAAGTAGTTTTTTTTAATACGTCATAAATCGTAAACCGCAATTTACCTTTCATTCAATAAACAAACTACTTTTTATTGTGGAACAATGCGTTTTAACTGATTAAAAACTCAGCTATAGTTTCCCTTTAAAATAAATCTCATGATGATTATATCAGAAGTGAAGCCTTACAAACGAACTCATTTAAATATTTCTCAAAGAACCGGAACTATTTACTATTTGATATCGGTTTTATGTATTGGCATCTTTTGTTGTATGGCAATCGAATCTCGAAACCTATTGCATTGTTGTCACTTTGATTGTTTGTTTTGTTCAACAATATTAGGAAATAAACATGAATGTGTAAATAAAGCTTAAAACTACTAGCAATATACTCTTTGACACTTGTTGTGATCAACCATTTTATTTGTCTTTTGAATCAAATTATGTAAAGCCGCGAGCTAAAGGTATTCAATTATAAAGTTCTCAATTCAATAATATTAATACCTTGTAAGGATCAAATTTCAAAAAGATTCTGAAACTTGGAAAGCTAATTAATTTGTTTTAAAAACATAAAGTACTGCGTCAGTTAAAAAAAAATTAAGATTAAGGGTTTATTTACCTATGATTTTCAGCTATCAAAATCAAAACCAATCAGTAGCCTACCACAAATAATCTTGGAAATAATAAAGACTAGGAAGATGATTATTGAAGGATTAGTCATAAAATTTATTTTAACATGATGCCTCCAAGTGTTATTAAGAAATAAAAAAAAAAAAAAATTATATTTCATTATTACTTAATAGCCCGCCAAAGTTATTCTCCGCTTCGTATTAGAAAGCATGAGTAGAATCCAGGTGTGGAGGCCACCGAACTCTTTACGAATGCAGGCAATGTGGCGAAGCCGAACCACACAATGGAGGCCTAGTGAGATGCTTTTCTACACCCCGCATAAAGGACCTGGAATCATAGTCGGAAACAAACATATGAGCTGTTAGTAAGTTCCAGTTTTTAACTGCTCGTCACAGAAAAGTTTCCGAAAAGTTTAGTCCTAGTGTATTTTCTTAAATTATACCCTTTTTGGATTCCATGATACAACGGTATTCATATCTTCCATAAAGTGTAGATACCACCTTAAATTAAACTGTTTAAATATCATTGAATTGCCTTCTAATTTCTTTTATCTATTCAAATACTTTGGTGGTTCAGGGAAAATACGTATTTTATTTACCTTAAAAAAGATTTCTTAAGTAAATAGCTAAAATATTACCCATAAAAAGTGGATTATATATCTCAAAAGTTTAATTTATATAACTGCGTACAGTGATTGATTTACTTTTCACATTCGTTTCAACAAGCTAAACTAACGGAGAAAGCCCTTGAACCAATTACAAAAACTCGCCGTAAGGTTGATATTACCACTGCTGTAGGTGTATTCAATCTAATCGATTTCGTTTTTAGGGTTCCGTAGCCAAATGGCAAAAAAACGGAACCCTTATAGATTCGTCAAGTCTGTCTGTCTGTCTGTCTGTCTGTCTGTCTGTCTGTCTGTCTGTCTGTCCGTCCGTATGTCACAGCCAATTATTTCCGAAACTATAAGAGCTATACTCTTGAAATTTGGTCAGTCGATGTATTCTGTGAACCGCATTAAGATTTTTACATAAAAATAGAAAAAAAGCAATACATTTTGGGGGTCCCCATACTTGGAACTGAAGCTCAAAATTTTTTTTTTCATTAAACCTATATGTGTGTTGTATCTATGGATAGGTCTTCAAAAATGATGTTGAGGTTTCTAATATCATTTTTTTCTAAACTGAATAGTTTGCGCGAGAGACACTTCCAAAGTGGAAAAATGTGTGTCCCCCCCCCTCTAACTTCTAAAATAAGAGAGTGATAAAACTAAAAAAAATATATGTTGTACATTACCATGTAAACTACCAACGAAAATTGGTTTGAACGAGATCTAGTAAGTAGTTTTTTTTTAATACGTCATAAATCGTAACACGCAATATACCTTTCATCCAATCAATACACTAGTATAAAAACATCGATGAAAGTTACAACGAACTACAAGAACTTTTATATGATGTTACTTGCTGGTACGGAACCCTTCATGGGCGAGTCCGAGTCGCACTTGGCCGCTTTTTTCACAGAATATTTTAGTGCTATATTTCCACTGAAAATGGTTAGACAACTACTTTGTTTGCCTGTCTTCATTTCATTAATATTGCAAAGAATCTAAAGAAAAACAAAAAGATTTGGTTATATTTTTTTTTTTGTATCTACCATTTCAATGTTTAAAAAATTAACAATGCAACGACGATGCATGGTGACACCTCATATTTTTTTCCTAGTTAATGTTTACATTATTACAAGTGGATTTTTTATGAATACTGAAACTCAAATAGAAACTACTGGTTTCGTTCTTCATTTTTCATTGTAAAATTCAATTGCGTATATAGCGGTCGACGCATAAAAGTCGTTTTCATGTAAAAAAATATCAATATAGCCCACAAATAAAAAGGCTATCACTTTGCTGTGAGGTTGTCAAATACAATTTAATAAAAACACCGCCCTAGCGTCAAATCCATTCAGTGTAACGGGATCAGAGTAACCGCCACGCGAGCATGACGTTGTACAAAAAGCTATCAGAGCTAATTGTGTGCCAACCAAAGAAATTTTCGATGGAAAGAGCTGATCGCCCCATTGATAAGGGTCCATTATAGTAAACTTGGAGTAATTCAAAAGAAACTTTGTGCATACACCCATATATTTAACAAGTCTTAACGAGTTCGTTTTTTTATTTTATTTTCGCGTGATTGTATTTACAAAGTTTTTATCGACAACTTTACACCAATTTTAACAAAGTAATAACTGTTATTGCTACTAAAACAACTTCTTGGATGTTAAATTTGTTTTATATAGGGGGTTTTGAGTAGGCCACGAATGAGATTAGGTGTTAACTAGTTAGATAATGTCTTATTTTTAAAGAAAACTTAAGCTTACGATGTAATAAAAAACAATTCTTGAATGTTCTATCCTCAACTCATACTCTGCCTGAAGGAAAGCATGAGTAGAATTCAGAAGTTAGGGTCACCCTCCTCATTGTAAGGGTCGGCAAATCACTATGGCGGCCTGGCCAGATTTTTCTGTATCATTCTAACGGCCTCCGAATCCCGGAATATTTTTTAGATATTCACTTGTTAAGATTTAATTCAATTCAAATTTGTACGCTACCTATCATCAATAGGTATGCACATTTACATACTAAAATATAGGGACTTTGTTAGTGTTTATCTTAAAAAAATTACTAACTTTAACCTTGACTAAACCATCGAACAAGGTTTGAACCCACAAACTGATTATAGGCACTACACTAAACTATTTACGTGGGATTAAATACAGCAGTTGGTACTTTTAATTTTTCACGTTGTTTTTAAACGTAATTAGATGAAATAAAACTATGGACTTAGTTGTCTAATCAAGTCCTTCAAATTATATGTACATTTATACATTACAATTAATATTTTGATGAACATCTATATTATTTTCGGGATAATTATTGTTACACAATGCAAACTTGCGTATCAGCAATTGAAATCTATAAAAGACCTTCTTATACTATTTTCTCAAACAATTTGTATAATAAACTGGATTTGGATTCACGAAAGCAGTACAAATGGAAGAAAGGGAGCAACAATAACAAACAATATTTCCTCTGTAGTCGAGTGCAATGGCGGTGCGAATCTGTTTTCTCTCAATGATTTGTCTCCAAAACGTACCAAATCTCTGCTGGGCGCCAGCCAAATGTGCAATTTGAACAATAATATCTCCACATTCAATCAAACACTTAAAGGTTATACAATAGAGTTGAAAATAGTTTGTGATAAGAATAGTTATATATTTGTAAGTACGTAGCTTGAATACCACTGGATACTCAAGCTAGTGCCAGACGGGCCACTGGAACGACTCTAGTGATCTTTCTATGAAAATAATATTTTATTATTGTCATTATATTTGTTTTGATACTGCTCGTTGCTGTTTACCTCGTAGTAACGTGTAGAATGAGTATCCTATATGTGTGATAGACACTATGGGATACTCATCCTATGTACGTATGTATACATGTATATATGTATATGTATACACATCTATACATAGATACATAACTGTGAACAGGATCTATGTTTACTCAAAACATCTGACTTAAAAAACTGGAGCGTATGCGACTGCTGTTATTGAGGTCTCGGGTTCGATTCCCTGTTCGTACCAAATATTTGTTTCGGAGTTTGGGTGTTATCTATGTATAATATGTATGTATTTATAAAAAAAGTATGTTTATATATTTAGCCCGGCTACGGCGATTCACACACTGGCGACGCGCCCACGCGCGTAGGCGCGGGGCAGCCAATCCCGAATCTGCATGCGGCACGCGCTCACGCGTCGTAGCGCGTTTTTGGTGTGTTGGACCTGGCATGTTTTCTATACTAATCGATGTACTTGCATACAACGCCGGAGCGCGGGGCAGTGTGTGAATCGTATTAGTTTGGGACTAGATGATGTTGTGTGTAAGATGTCCGAAATATTTATTATATATTTATTATCTACGTACCGAACAGTTAAGACGAAGAAAGTTTTTTGAGCATATAGAATCTAGAGTTTAAGAATCAAACTTTAACTTTTAAGATAACTTGAAAATGTGTACTTGCCTACGATCGGGAATAGAAACTCGCAATAGCAGTCTTTCGCGCATTCCGTCAATAATAATTGTACTATCTTCCCAAAGACGGATCTAGTTCCACACCTCGACTACATTTCCCTAATAAAGGTGCAAGAAAAACTAAGAAATATGCATGCAAACTAAACCAGAGCTTATATTTTTTACAAATAAAGTTTACACACTGTTTCACTAATGTAACAGTGTTTTTTATAGTAGTTTACTTTTCTTAAAATAGCTCAAAATTAGAAAGATAATAGAGTGATATACTGAAGATATTATGAGTGAAGAAGTGCTAAGGAAGAAGAATATGGCAGATTTTTTTCAAATAACACGAATTGTGTTTTTAGAAATAAATATCACATTGATTTGTTTTGTTATGTTTTGTATATATATGCATACATTTTTTTCAAGGTTTTTTGAATGCATTATCTGTAGGTATATATTAACTATTTCAGCCTGCCAATATTTTAACAAGTTTAAGACATGAATGGGAATAAAGTCATAAAATGTAAAGTTTATTGAATTTCTAAATGGAGCTGTTAAAATGTTAACACAATTTTACGGTCTCATTTCGCCCCAGTAACACGAATAATCTTGACATACATTTAATGCTCCACAGAATTTCTTCTTCCCGTTATTGCTCTTTAATTACGTACTTCCCTCGGTTTTAACTCTCGTTTCAAGAGAACATAAAATACCACAACTGTATTTCACACGTCATAAACAAAGTTGTGATTTTTAACTTATCTACGGCGTTCAACATGCAAATGAATAAAGAAATAATGAGGCTATTCGAATTCTTCCATTGCATAACGTGGAAAAATGAAGTCATTTCACAAGGTGGCGAAGGGGGAACAACCGTCCACCCTGCATTTTTGCACGACCACAAAACGTCTAGTATTTCAGAACACCAGGTCTAATATAAAGTTGGGCATCATTTGACTGTGCGAAGTTGCCTCTAAATGTTTGAAAGGGGAACCCATTTCAGTCGAAATGCAGCTTAATTAAAGTTTAGCCTTGCTGTTGAGAGGGAATGGCCCGCCCTCATAATTTATTCCTGCGGGATATAATTCGGCCGGATTTAGTAACAAACGCGCCAACGAAAACGTTTAGGGTTTTGCCAGATTTCTATATAAACATGTTTTGAAGGGCACCGTTGGTCGCGGAATGATTGAGATTAAATCCAAAGCACTCCACTTAAAGTTTAAATTTCAATCGTCCGTTCGAGGCCGGCTCCTTTTGTATTTGCTCGGAAACGATTCGCATTTTTCACAATTACTTGGACGTTTTCACGTAAATCTATCTTCTTTGTCTTGCGGTTGGATTTCCTTTAAGAAACAAATTGCAGCATTGACTTCTTTTGTATTAAATTGATTGCATCACTGAAAATAATTTGTCGATCAATATTTTCCATTTTAAATATTTTGAATGGTGTACAAGACGTTGTTTAAATATGATTAGTTTTTTTTAAGAATATGTTCTTAAAGGAATCTAAAGTTGTAATTAAAGATAACAATGATCAAGATTTAATATTTTATCGAGTTCACAATCGACTTCATAAGTTTTATCAAAATGCTGCAAAAATATGAAGAGGGACGGCCATATTTTGATACCGTAAAATTAATTTTGAAACCAGCATATTCGCAATTAAAATACTATTTTACACGCAACATACCTCATGTTGTGGTTTCTAAGTAATAGAAGAATATATATATTAAATATATATATATAGGCACTTGATACTAATGAAATACCAAGGTTACGATAAAATGATTTAGAATCTCAAATAGGTTAATTAGAAACACCACAACATAAGATGTTTTGCGTGTAAAAAAAGTTTTTTCTTGGCCGTTATTTCTGCTGGTTTCGTTATATTTAGTTTGGGCATTGTCATAATTGAGACAAGGCTGTCTGACCACATATTAGGCTGAGCCTGTAATATTATATCCAGACTCTTGATAAACATGTTTACAATATGTTGCTAAATACCTAGATGTTTTAGAGAAATCACACCCACGTACTTGATTACTCTTTGTAGGCTATATTAGATATTATCTAAATATATTTTACTATATATGAGCTATTGAAAAAAGTATAAAATTCCTAATCTTTGGTCAAGATACCAGGCACTGCCACGAGTTTGAAAATTAAAAAGATATTATAGATTTATTTGTCTAGATGTGTAGATTAAGTAACAAATAAAAAAAAACTATCTTTGCATAATGTACTATACTTTTCAAAATTCAAATAAATGTATTTAATAACATAATATCATCCCTACTAATATTATAAATGTGAAAGTAACTCTGTCTGTCTGTTACGCTTTCACGCCTATACCACTGAACCGATTTTGATGAAATTTGGTATTCAGATAGAACTGAACTTGGGAAAGGACATAGGATACTTTTTATCGCGAAAATAAAGGTAGTGGGGTTTGAAATAGGGGACGAAAGTTTGTGTCGAAGTTCCTTATTATCAAACAAAAAATCATGTAAGATTGTTTAATCTACCCTTACCGTGTCGCGCGATATAAACGAATTCCACGCGGGCGAAGCCGCGGGCGGAAAGCTAGTATATTATAAATATCATATAAGATGGAATGTTACATAACAACTTGATAACTCTAAAAGTTTTCAAATAACAATTAAGATACAAAACTATTATGATTACGAGCAACTAAGTACAGTCAAGATAATGGAAACTGTGGCAAAACTTATATAATATATTATTAATTGTCTTATGAACAATATATTATCGTTCGAGTGAAGACTAGTTATGGATCTAAAACTTTGGGTACTTTTAATTACTGTTCCTAACTACTTTTAATCACTACATCGACTGCCTCGTTGGCACAATGGTAGTGTATATGGCTGCTATGCTTGAGATTTCGATCGAGATCGAAATTCTGGGTTAGACCAGATGTTTGTATGAACTGACAAATACTGGTACGTAAAAAAATGAAAAAAAAAAACAGTAAAATATTATAAATAAATAAATATAAAGGACATCTTACACACAACTTTATCTAGTCCTTAGCAGAGCTTGTATTATGGGTACTAAACAACTGATATAAACATAAATTTTTTTGTAAACACATACATATTTTACTTAAAAAACACCCAGTCTCCGAAACAAACATTTGTGAATCACATAAATATTTCTCTCTCTCTCTCTCGCTCGTAATCATAAATAGAAAATTGATGCTTCTTATTATCTGTCAGTATATATTAGAAAATAAAGTCCTCCGTCACGTCTGCCTGTCTGTCCGTTCGTAATAAACTCCAAAATCACTTCACCGATTTAAATGAAATTTTGTACCATCTGGGTACAAAATTTCAAGTCTTAAGCCTGAGACAGACATAGGCTACTTTTTACCGGGATAATCTACATATATCCGTGTGGTGACGAATTAAAAATACAGAGTGTCACCACCCCTATTCATTCCGCGGGTGTCGTAAAAGGCGACTAAGGGATAAACTACGCAAGACAACATCAATGCAAAGACAAGGAAAACTTGCAACCAACCCTTTTTAGGGTTCCGTAGCCAAATATCAAAAAACGGAACCCTTATAGATTCGTCAAGTCTGTCTGTCTGTCTGTCTGTCCGTCCGTATGTCACAGCCAATTATTTCCGAAACTATAAGAGCTATACTGTTGAAATTTGGTCAGTCGATGTATTCTGTGAACCGCATTAAGAATTTTACATAAAAATAGAAAAAAAAACACTACATTTTGGGGGTCCCCATACTTGGAACTGAAACTCAAATTTTTTTTTTCATCAAACCTATACGTGTGGGGTATCTATGGATAGGTCTACAAAAATGATGTTGAGGTTTCTTATATCATTTTTTTCTAAACTAAATAGTTTGCGCGAGAGATACTTCCAAAGTGGGAAAATGTGTGTCCCCCCCCCTCTAACTTCTAAAATAAGAGAGTGATAAAACTAAAAAAAATATATGTTGTACATTACCATGTAAACTACCAACGAAAATTGGTTTGAACGAGATCTAGTGAGTAGTTTTTTTTAATACGTCATAAATCGTAACACGCAATTTACCTTTCATCCAATCAATACACTAGTATAAAAACATCGATGAAAGTTACAACGAACTACAAGAACTTTTATATGATGCTACTTGCTGGTACGGAACCCTTCATGGGCGAGTCCGACTCGCACTTGGCCGCTTTTTTTTTTTTTTTTTACGTGTGGAAATCCCCGCGGACCGTCACCCCGTCGGGGGTTACGGCGGGGTGGTGTGTCGGACTCGAACTGACTAAAACCACACGGTGTGACCCTCTCTGCGCCTTTGTATTGGAAGGAGTCCAGGGAGGGGATTTCCTTCTGGACTCCAACCGGCGCCTGCCCGCACTTTTGCGGGCACCGTCTCAAACTCTCGACTCTCTACTGGGCAACGTCCGGTCACACGCGGACGCCGCCCCCTCGCGGTTGGCCACTACTGCGGACGGACGGGAAACCCGTCCCGCCCATCCGCGGCCACTCTCAGGGCGGCATGAGACGCAGGTATGCGCGCCTCCGCCGCCCGGGGCGCCGGCGGCGGATCGGGTCCGATTGGATAGCATCCTCCCGGGCCTTCTCCGCCACCTCCTTCTGCAAGATTACGTCCTCGCAGAAGGTTGCGACCGCGGTAAAATAACTGTCGCTGCCGGCCATCATTCTTATGACGGCCGGCAGCGAGAGATCCCCTCCGATGACTGCAGTGAGGACCCGGCGCTGCGCCGCCCAAGCGGGGCAGACCGCCAGCGTGTGCTGGGCCGTGTCCTCAGTGCAGTCGCAGTGGTGGCAGGCGGGACTCGGTTCCCTCCTAGCGACCGAGTGCAGGTACTTTCCGAAGCAACCGTGCCCGGAAAGTACCTGCGTCAGCCGGAAGGAAAGGGTCCCGTGCTGCCGCCCTGCCCACTCCTCGATGACCGGCTGAAGAGCCTCCACGGCGGCGAAGCCAGCGCGTGGGGTCTCCAGCCGGAGCGACCATCTCAGCATGGTGGCTCGGCGAGCGGCTTCGCGCCACTCGCGCACGTCCTCGGGCGGAGGGCGAAATCCGCTCTCCGCCCGGAAGTCAGCCACTCGCCGATAAACTTCGGCGAGCACCTCCGCCTCCAAATCCCACGGGGGTGTTCCGGCCAAGGCACACGCCGCCTCTGTGGACACGGTGCGGTATCCGCGTATGGCTCTGACCGCCAGTATCCGCTGGGGGCGCCAGAGGCGCGCCCTGTTCTGGGCGGACAGAGCCGCCGCCCACACCGGTGCACCGTAAAGTGCCATTAACCGGACAAACCCCGTGTACAGCTGCCTAGTGGGGACACTGGCCCCGCCCAAATTGGGCAGAAGTCGCCCTAGGGTGGAGGCAGTGCCCACCAACTTAGGACCAAGCTGTCGGAAGTGCTCGTCGAAGAGCCACCTACCGTCGAGGACCAGACCCAGGTACCTCATCTGGGCCCGGACCGGTACGAGGACCGAGTTGACCTCGATCGAGGCGCCGGCGGGCGGACCACGACGGGGCCCATGAAATAATAGGGCCTCCGTCTTGTCCAGGGCCACCCGCAGACCCAGCGCCTCGATGCGCCCGACCACCCGGGATACTCCTGTGGTGGCCAGGCGCGCCGCCTCCTCAAAGTTTGCCCCCCGGGCCGTGACCAGGGTGTCGTCTGCGTAACAGATTACACCCAGCCCGGGGGGGAGACGCCCTCGTAGGGCCCAGTCGTATCCCATGTTCCACAGGAGTGGAACATGGGATAACAATTTGGACACAATTTGGACGGGGAGGGACAAAATAGGGCTCCGCGACTACGGCAACACCTATCAACCACTGTGCCATCGTTTGCAGGAGGAGATCCTGCGCCGCGGCACAGTGGTTGAGGTTCGTCTGGACCAGGAGGTTGGAGACTTGATCCATTACTGGATCGTCTCTACAACCCCCTCCATGGGCGACGACGTCGTCGCCTGATTGACGTCGGAGGCAGCCCGGGTCGCCGGGCTAGCCTCCGGCGTCTGCCGAGAAGCGCGGGGAGGCTTGCAGCCCCCCTGCCCCATCTGGTGATTGGCGGGCTTATTACCCGCCGCACACATCGGGCAGTGAGGGGCGGCAGAGCACTCTGCCGCCTTGTGCCCGGGTCGACCGCAGCGGAAACAAAGTTCGCTGCAGTCGAAGCAACTCTCGCACTTGGTGCGAGTGTGTCCCGCGTCTAGGCACTTGAAGCACCTCATCGGCCTCGCGGCCAGAACCGTGATTCTGGCATTCACAAAGCCGATGACCATGCTCCCGGCGTCGGCCAAAACTTTGGCCGCTTCCACGGGACAGCTCACCCACACCGAGCCGAGGCCTCCCGGGCCCGGCCGGACGGTGCCGACTCGGATGGTGCCCGCGGTGCAGCCAGTCTTCTCCATGACTGCATCGCGGACATCCTCCGACGTGATGGAGTCGTCCAGACCCGATATGCGCAGTTCCGCGCATTTGGTGGGCCTGGCGACTTTGACACCGTCCTGGGCGGCAAACACCTCCCGCAGCCTCTCGGCGAAGGTGTCGGCCGTCTTGGCGCCCTCAGCCCCCGGGAACTCGAATACTCGAACTCCCGTCTGGGCGCGGCGCAGCCTCATCCCCGCGGCCCCGAACTCAGCGGCGAGCCCGGGACGGGCCCCTTTGAACAGGGCCGCTTACGTGAGCCCGCCACTGGCCGCCTCCGGCGATACGGTGATAACTACCGCCGCGGTTTTGGGCGGCTGCAGCTTCCGCGGCCTCTTCTTAGGGGCCGCCGCCGCCGCCACCGGCGGAGACTGCGGGGCTTGGGCTGCGCCTTGGGCGGCCTTCCTCGCAAAGTGTGCGTCGGCCGGGAAACTTGAAACCAACCCTATACCAACCCGTCTGGCCAGCGTGGTATAGTAGGCCAAAACCTCCTTTCCATTCCATCAGTGGACTGTTAAAGGCTGTTGATGATGATGATCATAGATCTACATAGACGCGGGCGGAGCCACGGGCGAAAGCTAGTATACTGTATGAAAGACCTATGTCCAGTAGTGGACTGCCTTAGGATGATCATAGCATAGCACTTTACTCAATTTTGTAAAATTTGTAATTGGATAATAACTAAATAATTAATTATGCTTAATTTATTTGTAAGACGATAACAGTTAGTTTTTTTTTTTAACAATCATTTGTAAATCTGTGCTGGTTATGAATAGTTATTAGTTGACCTGTAAAATCTCATACAACAAAATTATAATGTATGCATTCGTTCTCACTTAAACAAAACACGTTACACACTATTAATACAAAATTATTTATTAACACAAAGTAGGTTTTATAAAATTAATTGCATAATATATCACAGCCAGCTAAAACGCAGATAATGTACGTGAAACTCAAAAACTATCGCCTTCGAGGGACCAACCTAAATTTGGCGAGTGAAATTAAATTAGCCGCATATGTTGTATATCATATTTGGGGTTCGTCCAGCCGGCTCCTAATTTAACTGTTTATATTCATAGCGTCAACTCCATGTTGTATCGTGCGGGGTTTTGTTTATCTCGCATACGACAAATTTGTCGCTAAAAAGTTTCACCGACATGCGACTTTCATAGACATTGCTGGCAGTTTATTTTATTTTTTTGTTTCCGACATGTGAGTGTTTTATTCAAGTTTTCTGAAATTCGTTGGGAATACTAATCAAAAGTTAATATAAGATAATTTTGGTTTATTAAACTAATGGAGAGAACAATGCTTAGAATTTTCATACTTGAAACGACAACATCATATTATTATAAGCTGCCATAGTGTGGGCCGCCATACTTTACTGTCTGCATTCGCAGCAATGATGTGTGGTTTCTCCCACTCTTGGATTCTGCTCATGCTTTCCATCAGGCGGGGTATAGTCACTTTGGTAGGCTATATATAAAAAAAGAAAAAAAAAAATTGAAGATAACTCACGCATTAAGACTGTCTCGTTGGTCTAGTGGTTAGCGTATGCGATCAAGAGGTCTCGGGTTCAAATCCCGGGTCGGGTCAAAAGTGTTGTATGCTTTTTCTAACAGAATTTTTTTAATAACAGCCCGGAGAAATGGAAGTTTGGCGGTGATTCACGCCCGTGCCTTGGGGAGTATATTAAGCCGTCAGATCTGTCATGAACATCCATGGCAATCGTTTTTAGGAAGTCAGTGCCTTCAAATATACTGTCAACTATTTCAACCTTCGAATTTCAGTACTCAGTAGAAATTAAAAAGACTTGTGTGACCATTCTGTGTGGATGTTGAGACACAGAAAGTGTTTTTCTATGGGGATGTTTTCTATTTGACCATACAATACTTAGCACAGTAAGATGCGGTATATTAGTAATTTTGACTGCCTTGTTGGTCTAGTGGTTGGCGTATGCGGCTGCTGATCTCTCTCTGCTGAAGAGGTCTCGGGTTCGATTCCCGGGTCAGATCAAATATTTGTGCGATCCACAAATATTTGTTTCGGAGTCTGGGTGTTTTTCTATGTATTTATAATATGTATGTATTTAAAAAAAAAAGTATGTTTATGTATTTATATTAATTGTTTAGTAGCCATAATACAAGCTCTGCTAATAGATGACGTTGTGTGTAAGATGTCCGAAAATATTATTATTATATTATTATTATTTAAGAAATAAATTTAATCAAGAATGTGTAAAACAAGTGAAGAAAGAAATTAATCAGATCAATCATTTGTTTCAAAACGAATTTAGCTAGACTAGTTAATGCTTTGTTAAAACACAATTTTGAGTTGAAAGAGCTTTTTAGTGAATGATGGTGTAAATCCTTTCATTAAAATTGTTCAGCCACAACGTTTTATAAGATTCGTGAATTGGATTGGCGAAATAAAACTAATTAAAACGGAGGAAAACCGACAACCTTTGAAGATTCAGTTTGAATTTCAGAAATGGGCAAGGATAATGTTCGAGCTAAGATATGGTAAAAAGAGGTTAGGATCATTATCATATTAATTTTCTAAGGAAATAAATATAATTGATGGTGGTGTTAAGTGTCTGAAGTCTGCTTTACACAGAAGAGATAAAACATTATTACTGTGATTTTCATTTATTCCTGATAACTTTAATAATTCTATCTAACTTTCATCAACCAATGTCCGTAATAATAATATAATTAAACGATTCTACAACCTGATTCGACTAGCTATATATACAAGCTTTGGCTTGCTTCATCCACGTCTTATATACTTACTAGCTATGTCCCGTGGTGTTACCCGCGGTACATAGTTAAATAGTGAGTTATAGTCGCCCCGGAGCGAAGATAGTTACAAAAAATTAAGTCGGACATTCCTCAGAATAAACAGACAGGCAGAGACACATTGTGAAAAAAACATTTTGCATTATTAATAATAATGTAGCCTATTTATTTCATTCATCAATTGTGTTTGAAATCGTTCTAACAACACTAATTACTATTGATATTAAAAATCATTTTTATGTTTAGCGATTGTAGTAGACATATTTATGACTCGCCACAAACCCATATATGAACTGATCATCAAAACTGGGGATGGATAACACACAACGACATAATATTCTCACTTAGGTAAATTCATTTTAAACACATCTGTATCTGTTCTCATTGAATTTTAAAGCGAATCTTACCTATTCGCCTTCCACTTGCAAATTCTCTAGACAATACATGTACCTGTGTCAAGCGTGGCGAAATGAGACTTATGTAGTCTTTCTCAAAATATGTTCCAATTTTGACTGCCTCGTTGGTCTAGTGGTAAGCGTATGCGGCTGCTGATCAAGAGGTCTCGGGTTCGATTCCCGGGTCGGACCAAATATTTGTGTGATCCACAAATATTTGTTTCGGAGTCTGGGTATTTTCTATGTATAATATGTATGTATTTACAAAAATAAAAGTATGTTTATGTATTTATATCAGTTGTCTAGTTACCCATAATACAAGCTCTGCTTAGTTTGGGGACTAGACGGCGTTGTGTGTGAAATGTCCGAAATATTTATTATTATTATTATTATTTGTCACTTACTTTTGGCAGATGAGTTTAGGATCTTTTGAAGTCAGTACAAGTCAGTTTCCTTTTGCACTTTATAATATCACTATTCATATTCTTTTTCTTTTGTACGGCGTTTAAATTCCAGTGTTATATGCTGCTGCAACTGAAATTCTTAAACGGACATTTCGTTTATGATTTAAAAATCATTTAGTAATTTTATTCAACATATAGTTAAAAATTTGATAACATCAATTATAACAAACATAAGTAGACTTAATTTACATCAAATGTTTGCATGGCAAATGAATTTATTAAAACGTCACAAAGCAAATAAAAGTTGAGTATTGTAATTCAAAAACCATTCAAACTACTTCACAGCATTCCTAAGTAAACTTTTAGCGGTTAAAGTTACAAAATTTAAGCGATTTTGATAAATTTATTACACAATCACATAGTTTATTTATTTTTTATACATTGATTAACAAGTTTACATAAACTTATAAATCGATTATTGGCAACCACTCGATAAAATGTAACACATAAAAGTGATTATGATAATATTATTTATGCGTATGAAAATATTTGGTCAGATATGGAACCAGTTATTGAAATCCAAATTTATCACATACTGAAATTAGTCCTTAGTACCAAGGTATGTATAAAGTATCAAAATAATTTAGAAGTGCGTAACAATAAAAAAAATGGTTTATGAAATAAAAATGAAATACGTTTGGAATGTTGATTATTTAATATATTATCAGTATCAGAGCAGCTGGAAGAAAGTTTTACTTATGTATTTTACTTTGGTTTCAAGTTTCTATGTTGGAAAACTCACAAGTACACATAGTCATATAAAGCTATAAATATAAACCATTTAAAATTCACCTCAAAGTCAAGAACAAACTTTAAAGCTGACGTGTCTCAGCAATAAAACCGCTTTCATTTGTACTGAACGATGTAACGGAATTCCAGGCAGAAGCAGTTGAAACCAGCTTTCAACTATTCTGTAAGCCACCCCTTTGATCGGGTTTCCGACTGCAGCATTCCATTGGCAATAGCTGTTGGTGATTTCGTGATAATAAGTAGAAACTTTCCATATAAACTTATGGAAGTTTAGTGTGGAATTCTGCTTTGTTCTATTTATTTAGCGGTTGGAATGTCGGTCTCTTTCATGTCTTTTAATTCCTTTGTACTGCGTGAAATAGTTAAATTATTACTTACTTACTTTTGAGGTTAATTGGTTAGGATAGCTGCTATAAATTCACCAGAATTACGTTATTATTATATATTATAACATGTGTGGTGACGTGAAGTCTAAGAGCTTATTTTACATTTAGTGAAGTCTACAATGTAAATCTACTCTGCCTGATGGAAAGCATAAATAGGAACCAGGATTTGGGGTCACCATACTCATAGTTAATGCAGGCAATGACGCATGATGACTTTAATTAAAAACAATGGCGGCCTAGAATGCTACTGCATTATTGGGCCTCTGGTCACACACTCAAAAAGAAAATACGACACCAAGAATGCTGTGTGTCTGTTTGAATTTTTCTGTTGGTCTTCTTTGTGAGGGTAGTACTGCCTCGGTTGAGCTAGCAAATTCGTGCTGAAATCAGCGTAGCTCTACTACCTTTTGAATGGTCGTAGTCACATATTAGCATCATTCAATAATAGTAAAAAAAAAATATGGTCGAACTGATTTTTTATTGAATTCTCTAAACTTGATCCCCCCATCTCTATTTTCGGGAGTCATTTTGAAAATAGGCTATATTACACCTATGTCACTACCACAGATCTAACAAATTTAACGACACCTCATATGTGAAAATCCGTCTCGCCGTTAGAGCTGGTGTGCCAAAGAAATGGACAATACGTATGTCCAAACAACATTACACTCCTTCTGACGTAGTCGGGTATAAAGAATTTCGTGCTACATATTGAGTAGTTCAAATATTTCATTCGCGAAGATTACTCAAATTAAATTTTTCGTAAAAAGGTAATATTTTACATTTATTTGTTAGAATTATAACTATTTACCATTCCAAAGTAAATTGAATAACAATGAACAATTTATCCTAAATAGCACTCAATGGACTTCAAAACGTAATTAAAGTAAGTTACGAAAATATTAAAATTACTACATACATTGTAATACAAACACATGAAATAAATAATTAGTGCGCAGTAAAAATGCTACAATTATTAGTTTAATAGAACCATCATGGTACAACCGTACAACACGTCAACCTCGCGATAATTGGCTAAGTGGGCCGACGTATTAGATGCCGGTTTTTTCGTCACGCGATCCTGTGGTTCTAGGGGAGAGTTATACTTCTGTCAGTTCGATTTGTTGACTAAGAACCTTTATAATGAAGTAATGTTCGGCGTTTCTGTCTTCTATTTTATGTATGTGTCCACCAGTTGTATATAAACATATTGTGGCGCCTTCCTAATACAGCGCAAGCGAATCATACAACTGCGCCATCTACCGAAGAAACTGTTGAACCACGAAGTAACACGGAACGAGCTATACGGAGTAACCGCTAATCCTGAACTGCGATTGAGAAATTCTCGCACCGATTAACATGTGTACAACATCCCAACATCGACCGTAGGGCAGTCGCCCACCAGGCATGATCACCTTGCATGGTCGGAGGCTCCTTCCATTGTGCTTCAGGGACACGACACCTGTTCCTCCATAATAGCAAGTAGAGTTTTTTAATATTGGTGTTAAACATAAGATAAGGAACGTTTTATCTCAAAGTTTTAACTTATTTTAACAAATGTACTAGTCTACCCCTCACAAACTCATGAACTTGTAAACTTTACCTCTTTAAAGTATTAGTACGGAAAAGTAAATGTTTATTCCAGTAGTATAAGTATTGTAATAAAGAAAACTACCCACTAAATAACTTTACGCTACTATGTACACAATTAGTAAGCGATAAATTCCATTTAAAATTATAAATAGCTGGAAATAATTCATTATTTTTCATATTTACTTTTTACAAATGTTCGCTTTATTAGCACATGATTTTTAGGGTTCCAGATCAGAACCTTTACTATGTATTATTTTTAGGGTTGTCATCAAAAATCATTTTATTTCCTATGAAATAACGATGCGAGAAGCCAAAAATCGATCCAAGTGGTGTGCATTGGGAGAAGCCTATGTCCAGCAGTGGACTGAGATGGGCTGATAATGATGATGATGATGATGAAAATATGTAGACGATCCACTAGCCTACTTGATATACATACCTATTGGATGTTTATATCATATAACCTTCTGCGAAAAACATACACATATTTTTAATAAATATGAGCATATGTTACTGATATGTATATTGCTAATAATGAGAATTTTTAAATTTGATTCAGTGTTTCCGGCGTAAAACGAACAAAATTATAAACTTTTATTTCCAATAGTACTGTCATTCAAGCAGAATATATTATCGCGGAGTATTGGACAACTGATTTTCTTTCTATTTCAGAATTCTCAAATTTAAACAAAGATCATTCAAACTTTACTTTTAAGATGGTAGAACTACTATTGATTACAGCTCTGTAAGGAACGTTAATTATCTTTAATTTTAATTAGTATTTTACAATATGTAACCCTCGTAATTTAAAAGCATGTAGTTAGAAATTTGATATTTTCATTAAACAAGGTATGGAGGGCGGGTATGCATATAGCCCTCAAAGAATTTTTCTTATAAACATTGAACTTTGAATTTATTCATGTGCTTCGAACACGCAAATGCATGCCGATAATATTTTCTTCATTTCATGTTGAAATATGAAGTAGTGACGTGTTATTCTTTAATGTGTTACGTAAATTACTAAATTCCAGTAGCATAATGAACATAATAATGTAAAATACTTTGTGTATTTAGAGCTGTTCGATGCGACTATTGATAGGTCAGAGATAATATTGATAGAGGAGTTAATACTCCATCTGTACAAAACTCGTATCAAAATATCAAAAAACCGTCAAAAAAAAGGTCAGAGATAATATTGATAGAGGAGTTAATACTCTATCTGTACAAAACTCGTATCAAAATATCAAAAAACCGTAATGTCCCACTGCTGGGCTCGTGTCTCCTCTCAGGAGAGGGTTAAGGCCATACGTCCACACGCTGGCTGAGTGCGGGTTGTTGACTGGCAAGACACGTTGTGGCTACGAAATCTAGCTACGTAATCGCTCAACTTCACAACCGCTATCTTATGATAATAACTAGGACCGACTGCTTAACATCAGAGAATCACAGAAACGCTCATAGCATATCATGCCACAAACGTTCACCCATCTAGGTCTGACTGCGTTAGAAGAATTATGAGAACTAGAGGAAGAATTAGAAGAACTATGGGTCTGTCCACATCTCCACATCACGACGTCGTCAACGTGAAACGCTGCGGTATCGTAGCACGGCGCGTATCCGCCACATGCTAGTGCACGGTACGTCAACGTCGCCGTGGAACGGCGCGTTGACGTCGCGTGGTCCATGTGCTCGCTCATTTAATGTTTTAGTGTCTTCTCTCTCTTCTCTTCGTGACGTGGACATGTGGACAGGCCCATAGTTCTTCTAATTCTTCCTCTAGTTCTCATAATTCTTCTAACGATCTTTCTTTCTCTTTGATGTATCGTGATATGATATAGTTTTATTGGCCACATCGTCTGCAGGTTTCAAATTATTTTTTTACAACTTCAGAAATTAAATTTCACTTGATTTAATTAAATAAGTTTAAAAATGGTGGACTCAAAATAATATTGTTTGTGTTATAGTTTAGTAGATATAAAACAGTTTCGGTAATGCAAGGAAATAAAAATGGAGAGTTTGCTAATGAAGCTTATAAAGTGTTAAAAACAACGAGATGACGAAAATGATTGTGGAGTAGAATTTAGAGGTAATTTCATTGATATATGAGACTATAGTCTGATTGGGAGATGACTACATTATGTCTAACAATAATGGTCTATGATAGTTTGATTAATTGTCCTGCGATGACATGGTAATACCTTTCGTATACTATGTTGGTGCAAATTAATGATGATTTAATTTATAAATGTTGAAATCAAAATCAAACATTAATTACACTTCAGCGAATAAATCTTGAAAATGACATCATTCATTATTTTTTAATCCCTACTAATATTATAAATGCGTAAGTAACTCTGTCTGTCTGTCTGTCTGTTACGCTTACACGCCTAAACCACTGAACCGATTTTGATGGAATTTTATATGAAGATAGAACTGATCTTGGGAAAGGACGTAGGATACTTTTTATAGCGAAAATAAAGGTAGAATGGTTTGAAATAGGGGATGAAAGTTTGTGTCGAAGTTCCTTATTATCAAACATAAAATCATGTAAGATTGTTTAATCTACCCTTACCGTGTCGCGCGATATAAACGAATTCCACGCGGGCGAAGCCGTGGGCGGAAAGCTAGCAGCTTAACTTTCTCTGCTCTCTAAATGTCAATGTGGAAATGTGGATGAGATGAAATGGGGACCGTCTTTCTAAAAACAAAGAACGATTTCCCCTTTAATAGTCAATTTATTTCATAATGCGTGTGTACATGCGTGATACTCCAATCAAAATTTTAAAAAAAATTCGTTACTTGTTACCTTTCCACTGTAAGTTGGCTGTCTGCTTTGCATACGCCTTTCTGTCTTTTACCAGACGAAACAGTTCTTCTACGCTGATAAACCCTGTACATTCTCTTATATCTCTGAGTCACGATTTTCTTCGCCTTCCGAAGTGACGTTTGAGTTCTAATTTAGGTTAAAACTAAAACTAAATTACCATACTTTTTTTAAAACTATATCTTCCGAGCCTTTATTCCCAAGTTTATTTGGAGTCGGCTACTAGTTCAACCGGTTTTACCTGAATTTCAGTTTTTCCATGGAGCGACTGGCATCGGACCTCCGCAACCATAAGGGAGAACTGAAATTTGAAGATTGAACTAGTTGTCTGGATATTTGAGAGCACTGACTTCCCAATAACGATTGCCATAGATGTTCATGACACGTGCTCTCCGAGGCACGGGCGTGAATCACCGCCAAGCTTCCAAACACCGGGCTGCTATTAGGAATTTCCTAAGAAAATCCCAAAAACACTTTTTGGCCCGACCCGGGATTTAAACCCGAGACCTCTTGATTAGTCGCATAAACTAACCACTAGACCAACGAGGCAGTGTAGTAGTTACTTTTTTCAACTATTATTTTTTTAATCTTTGTCTAAATCTTTTAATTCAAGTCTCAAATAATATATCCAAGGCACATTTTTATTGTGTTGCTTATTTCAATAAAATAAAAGCAAACAATGACTTACGTTACCTGTAGTATACATACAACAAGTTTTATACAAGTTTTATATTGTTTTGGTCTTCACAAAACTAGCTACATTACGTACTACATACGTACATTACGTCGCCTAATCAAAGTTTTATCTGACTATATAGGGTGTACCATTAAAAACATTTTGAGAAACTCATTTTTTTTTTAAAATCTAAGACGATCAATTTGTTCAAATAAAAATTTGACAAAACAAAAACCACACTCAGCGAGGTCACACCCAATACTCTTTACCGTTCAATTATGATGAAGTGAGAAGGTAACGAAACATAATTTATTTACTACTCAACAGAGGGCAATTCAGAATATATGTAAATTTATTATGGCACGAATAATTTATTGTTAAATAATCGTGAGGACTAAAGAAGTGGGTGCTCGCGTGACTGTTAGTAGTAGGAGCCCGAGGTATAAACGCCTGCGGTAAAACACGCTTTTGTTTTGTATTTAACTTGGCCATTCTCATAAAACACTAAGAACAACTCCAATCAACTTTTGTCTCTTTCAAACCTGCAAGTAGATTTCATCTTTCCTAATGGCTGGTATCGCACGTTCGACCCAAAGGTCAATAAATTTATAATACCGGCGTCAATAGAGTCCTCATGATGAGTATATGATTTTCTATCAAGTTACCCATTCTACCCTATCAATCAATTGACAGTTTGTACTGCTGAACATAGTAGGCCTTTCCTTAAAAATGAACTTTTGGCCACGCTGGCCAGACGGAATTGAACAGACTTTGCTTCAAGTTTGCATTCCCTTTGCAATGATGTTGTTTTGCGTAGTAAGCTTAGTCTTAGTCGAGTCTTACAACACCCATGGAATGAATAAGTTTCGTAACACATCGTATTCTTAATACAACGCCATACGGACAAATTACCCATTTGCTCTTCTTATCAAAATAACTTTTTCAAGAAATAGCTTTTCTCTCATACAATTTTGCTTATAAGGTCGAAATTGGAACAGTATTCTCAATACAGGATATTTTGAAATTATATTTATCATTTGTGGCTTCGAGAGAAAGAGTGAAATCTGCTACAGCATAGAATTATCCCTTGATATCTTTTTTAAATTTCCGTATGTTAAGTGCGTGTCAACTCACAACTTATTATTAATAAACTAACGAACGAAATGGTTTTTTCACGCACACCTACGATTACTAATTTTTTTTTAAACTGCTGTAACATTTCTAGTCTAAATAAAAACCTAAACAGTTTGCTCATGTAACACCAATTAACAATTCATTTCTATTCAAGATAACTAACAATAACTTTCAAGTTATTTTCCTTAATTAAAGCTTGCTTGCTTAACGTTTTGTTTACATAAACCGAGCACATAGCTCTTTTCTGTACAAATACAAATTACAGCATTATATACAAATGATATATTATTATAACTGTCTTGTTGGTCTAGTGGTTAGCGTATTCGACTGCTAACCAAGAGGCCTCGGGTTCAAATCCCGGGTCAGGCCAAAAGTGTTGTTGGGTTTTTCTGACAGGAAATTCTTAATAGCAGGTGGTTATTCACGCACGTGCCTCGGTGCCAAAAAATCTGACTCGAATTCAGTAATAGAAAGCCATATGTAACGCCTATGCAAGACATGGCGATTTATTTCACATAATTATTTTCTTCATAAAATAACCATTCTGAAAATGTTTCCTATCCATCAGATAACAAAAACCGAAAGTTACCAAAAACACACAAAAAAACGTATAGTGTTAGGTTGGAAGTATTCGTGACAGTAGCCACTTTTCCTCCTTTCCTTTTCACTAAACACATATCGTACGAAAGTTATAATGTGCTAACTCTTCGCCAACTTGTCTTAGTACATATAGCGAGACTAAAAGAAACCGCAACATTTATAAACAATACCGAACTTATTAAGAATAAGGAACGTAAAGATGTTGTCTGTATTTCAAGTCAAAGTTTCATCAGCAACACTTTTGTGTTTATATTTATTTACGCGTGAAAACTGCTTTCAGTGTCAGCTCGGTAAGTTTTAGTAGTACACTGAGTATACGGCGTATGTGGCTGCTGATCACGAGGCCTCCGTTTCGATTCGCGGGTCGGACCAAATTTTTGTATGATCTGCAACTATTTGCTTCAGAATTTCGGTGTTTTCTATGTTAAGTATTATTTACAAAAAAAAGTATATATCAGTTGTCTAGTACCCATACAAGCTCTGCTTAGTTTGGGACTAGATGACGTGTGTAAGTGTCCGAAATATTTATTATTATAATTATTTATTGTACAAAACAAGGGAGTTGACGTTGTGTATCAAATATTCATTTTTTTAATTTATTTATTTATTATATTTAATATATATTTATTATTATTTATAAAGGATAGAGGCTGTAAATGACACTCTATGCAACCTGTGCATAGTCATTCATAAAGCCGTGTTGCAACATAAATTGCCCTACTCCACTGGAGTTATACCAGGGCCTTACAAACAATCTGTGCAATTTATTTTATGGCTTTCACAGTGTTAGTTCTTCCTCATCCGGACGGGAAATGACTTAAAAAGTGGCAATGCACTAGTAACTTTTATTTACAGGTGTCTATGGGTTGTAGTACAGATTGTCTAGAAAATTTTGTATGAAAATATTTTGGTACTAGTTTTCTTTCAAGCCACTCAAAATAAAAAAGAAACAGTGACAAAATAAATATGCAAATGATAATGAAATCCCGAAGAAATTGCTTTCAAAATAATCAAGCATTTTACACAAAGAAATACTCGTATATTTTTACGTCACTCGTTAAAGCAAAACAATCGTTCTTTACAAATCGTAAATGTCAGACATAAAAATCGAGCTAAGCACCCCTTGTAAACTTCGAACCGCTTATATCGAGCTTAAATATCGGATTAAGTAACAAGGTGGGTAACGAGTTTAAGTTGAAACTCCAACTATAGCGAAACTTTTTATCGCTTTGCTTCAACTACTTTGTAAATAAGAACTTAAATCAACTCACTTCAAATAAACACGTTCCATTTATCGATAGTAATGTGCCAAAAAGTCTTAATAGACGAAGTCATGCGTTGAAACCATTTTTTAATATCAATCATTCGATACACTTTAGAATTGTGAGTACTTTTTAATTACAGTTTTGGTGCTAGAAATGTTTAACATTAAACTAATGTCTCTATCAAAACAATGATTTAGAAGACACTCTACAAAATGATTATGATAATGTCAAGAATTATATTTATAAAGGTAAATATTACTTCAATCTTCTAGCAAAACACGGTTATGAAGATTAAACACCTACTAAAAACAAAAGTAGGATAAGAAAACAGGTACTGAATTAAACCAAACGCAGTAGAAAATAACGTTTTTACCTTCGCTAGCCTTTTGTGTACCTCGAACCCTAGACGGTAATACTAAGGGTACATAAAATTACTCTATTATGAGCTCAAGTTAATATGGTTGCCAAAACAGGTAGTTAATGAAAACAATCAGGAATTAAGGTACAAACAAGGTTAGAAGTTTGCTTTCGTTATAAGGATTTATTTTTTGTCCTTTCGTGAGGGATAAAATCAAGACAGAATTGAATTTTATAAAAGTTGTTCAAATTTTGAGTTCTTTGAACAAGTTTACACAATCTCCTTGTATGTACTATCTAAATATTCAAAACATTGGTGGTGAAGTAACGACCTAAAGTTTGAAGTGCACTGTGTTGGCGTTATTTATATCTTAAGTTAAAAACAGTAGGTATATACGTTATAACAGAAATATACCTTGAAACCACATCTAGTACTGAAAATAAGTCTGATATTACGATGAGTCTTATTAATAAAAGCAGTGTAAGTTATAAGACATGAAAACGATGAGAAACGAATTCGTAATAAATATGTTGATACTAGACTAGGTGTAACAAATTTTTTCTTTGTTTTATTTTAATAGATAAAATAGCTGGTTGCGAGTAGCTGTAGATGGAACTTAATTGGCGTGCAATTGAAGAGGCCTATGTCTAGCAATGGACTGCGATAGGCTGATGATGATGATGATGATGAATAGATAAAATTAAAAATTAAAAGTAGGGTCTAACAGAATTCTGTCTTTTATAAATTTGTGTCATTAACTCCAGTGTGTAAAAGTTAGGTGCCGAAATCACGAATTCACAGTTAATATCCGATTTACATCATATTTAGGTTTTAGTGTGAGTTAGTTGTATTTCAATTTCAATCGTCACAGTGACTGTATGGTATTTCGATTAGCCCCCGATGGGTTTTTTACTAATCACAACGCACCAATAAACTTACACCCAGATTATGAATATTAATACTTTATATTCTAGAATTCTATTTATACAAAATGCTGAGTATGTTTTCTTCTTCTAAAACCAAAATAACCGAGAGAAACCCTTAAAAGTCAATAATTAGTTCAATAAACAAGACCGTGTAGAAGATAAATTATTTCTGTCTCAGAATATATTTCAACCGTTTACGTATAGTATTTTCTTAGTATTAAATAAAGCTTGAGACATTAAACTTGTTGTAGAAAACAGCTGTTTCATTATTCTTGTATACCTTTCGTTAAAGTAAGTTACCTTTTGTTATGTTTACTTGTAATTATTGTTTACCAATTAATTTTCTAAAACTAATAATACCAGCTCT
The DNA here is from genome assembly GCA_932526445.1 of Phragmatobia fuliginosa. Classification (NCBI taxonomy): domain Eukaryota; kingdom Metazoa; phylum Arthropoda; class Insecta; order Lepidoptera; family Erebidae; genus Phragmatobia; species Phragmatobia fuliginosa. Next base: position 21,608,155 of record OW052063.1, on the reverse strand, counting down.
ATTATTCATTTAGGTTAAATTTAGTTTTCACTGAAAATACTAGTACACTCTTGTGTTTATTGTAATAAGTCACTTTTGAATTAAATAAACCATCAATTTGTCTATTTGTCACACATTAACGGCTAAACCACACAATTAAAGTTGGCGAAGATATTTTAATTCTTGAAGACTAATAGAAGGTACTCTTTACCGCAATAACCGACATAATTTATAAGTGGAGAAACGGGTGTCGTGTTTCTCCAACACAAAGGGAGGATCCTCCGACCAGGCGAGGTGATCATGCCTGGTGGGCCACTGCCCAACAGTTGATGTTGGGATGTTGTATTTAAGCTAATCGGCGCGAGAATGTTACTTTCGCGATTCAGGAGTAGTAGTTACTCAGTATAGATCATTCCGTGTTTTCATAGTAGTTCAGTGTTTCATCGCTAGATGGCGCTATCGTATGTTTTTCGTCGCGCTGTATGTGGAAGTCGCCACAGTACTAACGGCTATTTTAACACAGGCTCTGAATAATTAAGGATGAAACTGCCATGTATGAAATGTATAAATTCATCATTATTATTATTTATACCAATACAAATCTGAACTGCCTCGTTGGTCTAGTTGATAGCCTATGCGACTGCTATCAAGAGGTCTCGGGTTCATCGTCGGTCCCGGCTGTCATGAACATATATGGCAATCGTCATTGGGAAGAATCAGTGCCCTCTTTACTGACAACTAGTTCAACCTTCAAATTTCAGTTCTCCCTTAGGATTGCGAAGGTCCGATGCAAGTCACTCCTAGGAAAACTGATATTCAGGTAAAACCGGTTGAACTAGTAGCCGACCCCAAATAATATTGGGAATAAGGCTAGGAAGAAGGATACCAATACAAACCTAAATATAACTCTCAATACAAACCTTAAATTTGCAAGATATTTTGATACCGAGTATCGAATAATTAATAAAGTTTAAAAATAAATTAAAACAAAGCTTCCACAGCGCTTTAATGAATTCTGAGCACGTTTCAATATCGATTCTGTTTTATTACAAAGATACAAGTAAACGACCTTCTAAATAAATACACTTACAGTACTTCGTTTGTGTTAAACATTTATTAAACTCTTTTCGAATTTTTATCGTCGTTAATAAACGTGAAATAAATCTTTGCGTATTTTTTACATTTAAGCCTGCAAAAGTGAGTCTGCTCAGTCTAATGGAACACATGAGTACAATCCAAGGATAGTGCTCACCACACTGATTGTGAATGAACACAATACAGCATGGTGACCCACCATGGCGGTCTAGTGAGATACGTGTTTTAAACTATTACTTAATCCCTACTATCCCTACTATAATATTATAAATGGGAAAGTAACTGTCTGTCTGTCTGTCTGTTACGTTTTCACGCCTAAACCACTGAACCGATTTTGATGAAGTTTGGTATGAAGATAGAACTGAACTTGGGAAAGGACATAGGTTACTTTTTACTACGATGACCGACAGACACACGGGCGGAGCCGCGGGCAAAATTTCAAAATATTTCTTCATCTTAGACACAATGTCATCTAGTCCCAAATCAAGCAGAGCTTGTATTATGAGTACCAAACAACTGATATAAATATATACACATTTTTTTTTGTAAATACATACATATTATACATAGAAAAACACCCAAACCCCGAAACAAATATTTGTGAATCACACAAATATTTGGTCTGACCCGACCCTGAATCAAACCCGAGACCTCTTTATCAGCAGCCACATACGCTAACCACTAGACCATCAAGGCAGTTAAAAAAACACAAATTATAATTGCATTCATAAAAATTGCTAAAGGACGTTTCAAAGTATAAAGCTTGTTTTAACTCTAGGTTGTTGATTAGGTCACCAATTATGGGAGGACACTCCTATTGTGTAACGAACACTCATTTTTATTATTACTGGGGCACCATTTAATTTTTTCCATTTCGGTTCGGATGCTTTAAGTGCCATATCAGTTTTTTTGCGCGCCTCGCTCCAAACATCAGCGTTAACTTTTATTTGGGGGTTTGTTATGTAATTCTAAGGGACGATTCAGCTTTTAGTAGCATAGCATTTTTTCGTCATTGCCAATTACGCTTCATTTTTGCCGTTTAATATTGTTTGAAGGGTCACAAGGTAACATCATCTGATAGCATTTTTATTCATAAAACATAATGGGATCATGCCAAAGGCTCTGCATTAAAAATAGATGAAAGCTGAATTTATGTAAATACAAAGGAATTGAATAGGGACATCTTTCTTTTTGCATTGTTCAAATGAACTGTTATTAAGTCTACTAAGAATGAACGAATGAAATATAAGTACTTTTAAACATCTTATACAAGTTTTAAAGTAACTCTAGATTATTCAGTTTAGATTGGTTATAATCCGTAAACATTTTTAAGTTAGAAATGATCGATTAAATCAAATGAGAATCGATTGAATAATAGTTAAAATTGATCGAGAAATTGCACTACAGCTCTACTCTAATGTCTATTGTATTAAGAAGCTTGTATCAAATTTATCGAAATAATTAAATGATAATTGATTGGCGGAAAATCCACAATTTACTTCTGAATATAAAAAAAATGCTGTAATTTTTATGCAAGGAGCGAGTCATTAGTTGATGTTCAATTGTTTCAATAAACAAAAATAACCAATCAGTTTCACCAACATTTTATGTAGTCGATTTGCGTGTACAATGACAGTAGAACTTGTTTCCTTTGCCACCTGCAAAGTACTCACCAAACTCGCCTACTAATTTTGCTCTTCAATCAATTCTCCATTGCGTTCTACAGGATTAATCTAAGCTTGAACTCAAGAGGCTGTCAAACTGAGTGCATTAAATATCGTCGACATTTGGTTCAGCTGACTCGGTAAGTGGGCCGGCGCCACAATGAGTCCGCACGATGACGTCACACACAATAGACCAACGCAGCCTGACCCTGTTGATCCTCTTTGAAAAATGAGGGATGAAATAAACTGAAAACACAATGGACGTCTTAACTACAAAGGAAATTATTTCGTAAAGTAGTATTGTGTTAAATTGTGAGATTATAGAACTTAAGATGGCAGTCGTCTTACACGAATAATCATGAAACGTACATAATCCAGCAATGTATGAATATTATATTAGTAAATATTAGCTGAATCCCGCGGTGCTGACATCGGTTATTTGTTGTAAATTGCGAGTAACGCCGGGGAGCGAAACTAGTCTACAAAATAGCCTAAGTTACTCCGTGTGTCAGTGAAAGTCCCGTCAAATTCGGTCAAGCTGTTCTAGAGATTACCTGAAACAAACAGACGACAAAAAATTTCTAAGTTATTTTTTTTGTTAGTACGGTGTATAATTTGACATGCATTTAGTAAAAACTGTACATTTGATATTACAAACAGACTTAGTTATTGGCTAGTTTGTAGGTAAATTATTTTGTTTATGAAAACAATAATTATAACAAATTTCACCAATAAAGTACATAATCGTACAGATCTTAAGTGTTGTGTACTTGATAATAATTTAATATCGTAGATATTAATCTCAAGTACTTAAGGCGATTAAGGCGGGCTGTCTTTACCTTTTAATATTTTTACAAATCACGAAAGTATTAAAGGTTAAAGGCCGACTGTTCAATAGTGTATACAAAAACTTACCCATTTTTTTCCGAGTATAAAATTGTTCAGATGCGATACATGAAGTTATTTTCACACGACTACATGGAAATTCAAAGAGAATATTAGTTTTGGGAGCCTTGTTTGTATGTTCTGCCTTAGCGCCTTAACTGCTGAATCGATTTTAATGTGGTGAATGAGGTGTCAATAGACTCGCCATAATATATGTATAATAAAATTTACATCTCTTCAATCAAAGATGTGATAGACATGGGTATAATACTAGGAATAAGGATAAATTAATTCAACCACGTTTTAGGCTCTCAAAAGTGCATACATCTCAGGGGTACTGTATTAAATTTTATAATAAAATACCTCAAAACATGCTAGATTTAACAGAGAAACGTTTTAAAAATGTTGTAAAACGCACACTATATAAGCAAGCTTAATACAAATTAGAGGATTACATTGCCGACAAGATTGCTTGGCTTAATGCTGGTCCTGCTCCACAGTCACATGATTAATTCTCAAATTATTTAGAAGTTAGTTCGTATTTCTGACATTTGTAAATTTTATTATAATGATTGACACTCTTATATTTCTGTTTTTTTTTTGACATTGGATAACCATATTTCTGACATGTTTTATTGATATTATAATTGTATCTTGTTGTTTGACATTATATTATTATATATATTTTTTGGTATTAACATTATCGCCTAATAAATTACTTTTTATTTACATGTTTCAAATATTTATCGCACTCTTAGAGAGTAGCATTTATAAATGGTTTTATTATTGTATAACGGCGAACATTTTGAATTGTACATGTGAGCACTTTGTAGTCACTAGTAGCATAAGTTTGTTTGTTTTACTGGTGGTGAGTATGTCATGCTCGCTCAAAAGCCCTGCTGGCGGTGGCGTGTGTAGCGGGTCGTTCGGCTCCCTACGATATGGTTGAACTGGACGATGGCTGGTGCATAGGTCATGCTCGTGATACGGGCGCCGCCAGTCGGGGCTGGTCATCTCACAACCTCTATTTATTGTTTAAATATTTTTGGACACTACCTGTGTAAAATTCAGCGTCGTTACATTGTGCTCACATTTAATAAAATGCCTTAAACAATGTAACCAAAAATTGTAAGAACAATGTTGGAAAAGAGTGTCCATGGAGTTTCTTGTCTGTTCTTCTCCATAGGATCTACGGATTGGAACAGACGATTAGCTTCACGACTGACTACTGACTGACTACTTGACGTTTCAAAAGTGCCGTGCCGGTTTACTTGAAATAAAATGGTTTGATTTGATTTGATTTGATTTAAGGGTCCGAGTACCATCATCATCATCATCAGCCTATCGCAGTCTCTCTCATTGCACACCACTCTTAGGTTACATAAACTTTTCTTGTTTAGTTCATCAACAAGAGGACGGGTTGCCTGCCCCCCTAGGTAACTAGTTAAAGGTATGGGTCACCATGCTGCATTGCTTTAGGTCCAACGGTCCATATATGATGAGTTTTCGAGATTTGACGACAGACGTATGCTGAACTATGGTTATCAAAAAAATCTTTTTTTCAGTAAGTAGTTTATGGTAAGGTTAAACCAGACACATAAATAAACGTGCCTGTATCACACACTGTAGAAATATATAAATAGACACGCACAGTTGAAGAATAACATTCTTGAAAAAATGAGAAAATATATTGTAAAGAACCGTATATTAGAAGGAAGGACGATGTATGGAATTCTAGGAATAAAATATATATTTTGACTGTATCATTACGAAGTAATTTCGTGCAAAAAAATTTAATCTAAATATTCGAAATAGCTCTGAGCATAAAGATGCTCAGCTCAGCATAAAGAGCTATAGAAGAAAACGCGTGTGACAAAAGTGTCACACGCGTTTTCTTCATGGTTGAAGAAGATGTTTTATTACAATATTTAAGTAATAAGTATATACATTTCTGTACAAATTATATTTATGAAAATGGTTAATCCACGTCCTAAACTATTCTTAATCCTCCATATTCGTGTGAACGTTAGCAGAGGTTGTCGAGGTGTCATCGTAACGGGATAATCCTATCGATTCACACCGGCCCCTTCCAGTATGGCTTCCATATCAAATTTCAATACTCAGCCAAATTTATCAGTAGTATTTTGATAGGTAGGTACTGATTTATTTTATTCGCTGCTGAATCGTAGGTTGAACAAAGCGGGTAACTGTATAGTTTACACAAAATTTTAATACTTATTTTTTTATTTAGGTGCGATGAAATAGTAGGCAAATTAAATTATATTTTTTTCGAATAGTCAATAAGTCCAAATTACTGATATAAGCTAAAGTACGATGATATTATGGTAGGTATATGTCTGGTCAAAGAAAATACTGTACAATTAACTTAAAAAAGCGGCCAAGTGCGTGTCGGACTCGCCCATGAAGGGTTCCGTATCAGCAAGCAACATCATAATTATAAAAGTTCTTGTAGTTCGTCGTAACTTTGATCCATGTTTTTATACTAGTGTATTGATTGAATGAATGGTAAATTGCGCGTTACGATTTATGACGTATTAAAAAAAACTACTTACTAGATCTTGTTCAAAACAATTTTCGTTGGTAGATTGCATGGTAATGTACAACATTTTTTTTTTTTTAGGTTTATCACTCTTATTTTAGAAGTTACAGGGACACACATTTTTCCACTTTGGAAGTGTCTCTCGCGCAAACTATTCAGTTTAGAAAAAATGATATTAGAAACCTCATCATAATTTTTGAACACCTATCCATAGAATCCAGATACCCCGTATCAGATACACGTATGGGTTTGATGAAAAAAAAATTTTGAGTTTCAATTCCAAGTTTGGGGACCCCCAAAATGTATTGTTTTTTTCCATTTTTATGTAAAAATAGAAATGCGGTTCACAGAATACATCGACTGACCAAATTTCAACAGTATAGCTCTTATAGTTTCGGAAAAAAATGGCTGTGACATACGGACGGACAAACAGACAGACAGACAGACTTGACGAATCTATAAGGGTTTCGTTTTTTGCCATTTGGCTACGGAACCCTAAAAATCGGTCAAGTGCGCGTCAGTCCACGCATAAAAAAGGGTTTCTCAGTCACCCTTATTGGATTTAAAACCGTATCCAATAGATAATTGTTATGTTTGCGTATTAATGCGTTAATTTTGTATGACGTTTTCCAAGTGAGCGTCTTTTACAAGTTAAGCCTCTATAACTCCTGAAGTAACAATGTCATTTAATCCGTTATAGTTTTTCTTCAAAGTTCATTATATGGACCACCACCACGAATTTTCCCAGATTTTTTTAAATAGCCGTTTAGCTTTTAGAGGGGGGGGGACGTCCTGTTTTTACGAAAAAGTGCCCTTTAAAGTGGAATATCTCGCAAACAGATACCTAAATCAAAAAGTCATCTGAGAAACCCTCTATTGGTTTTAAAAGACCTATCTAATGATACCCCACAAGATGGAGTAGCCGCGAGAAAAAAATATCATCCCCACTTTAGGTGTAGAGGAGGTACCCCAAATAAAAATATTTTTCATAATTTTATTGTAGCACTTTGTCGATGTACTTACAATACATATTCATGCAAAGTTTCATCTTTCTAGCGCTTACCGTTTGGACGGTAAGTCGAGGACGGACGGACGGACATGACGAATCTATAAGGGTTCCGAGTAATAAACTTCGGAACTCTTTTGACAATGACGACCCTAAGGTTGCCTAGAAGGGATTGACTCTGGCAATAAGGCCGCCCTTTGTACATTTAATACAAGTTATCAATATTCTGAGTTGTAATTTTGTAATACGCTGTTCAAATAGAGAGTTTTCTATTTATTTATATGATGTCCGTGCAGGCTCAACAGAGCTTGCATGAGAATTACCATACAAAAAAGTGTGTGTTAAGTCTTATTTATCTTAATAGCTCGACTACAGGTTATGTCACCGGATGGTTATTTGGATCGCTTTTGTTCATTGCACTGAAATTCTCGACGACTAGGTCAGTTTTTTTGCGAGAAAACTCTCCGTAGTAATAAACAGAGTCTGTACTATTCAAGCTAGATTCACTGATAAAATACTTCTATACTTTTTTTTGTAAATTCATAGGTACGTAGTTGAACCTCGTTAAACATCTGACCAGGTCACAATGGTCCATACCATTGTGGCCTGGTCAGATGTTGCTGTTGATGTCGCACTGCTGCGTTGCCTACCCTTACAAAGAGGATTGTGACTCCTACTCCTGGATTCTACTCATGATTTCCATCAGGCAGAGTAGAGTCACTTTGGTAGGCTTAAATGTAAATAAAAAGTAAAATTTGTATTATTAATCATATCGACTGTTCACGTTCGAACTAAAATTAATGAGTGTTCTTTTTCTTATTGTGTATGTAATATTTTTCATTATAAAAAAATATAAAAATACTAGTTTTTGCCCGCGGCCTCGCCCGCGAGTGTGTCGATTTTCGCGGTAAAAAGTAGCCTATGTCCTTTCCAGAGGTCCCATATATCTCTTTACCAAAATTCATCAAAATCTGTTCAGCGGTTTAGTCGTGAAAACGTAACAGACAGACAGACAGAGTTACTTTCGCATTTATAATATTAGTAGGGATTAATATTTGCAATATTCAGAACTCGTCAGATGCAATACAAACATGACAGCACATAGTAACAAAATCAGTTATACTTATTTCAAAGTATTAAAAAGCTAATGATACTACTCTCTCAGAACCAACATAAATAAGCCCATATGCTTGAAAAGCAAAAATAACAGTAGACACTCAAAGTTGAGTCTATTCACAGAGACGTACTCATTAATAAACATTTAGTCCCAACAAATTTACTATTACACGGAGCCACGAAGTTTGAATGTCACAAAGTTCATTAAAGTTGCTAATACGAACGGTATCTCCTACAAAGTTGTGTATGAAACTCACTTATACCTGGAGAAATATCAATCGGAATAATTAAGTGTAGAAGTATATGAAGGCGACCAACTTCATAAAGTTTCGTGGATTTCTTTAAGGCACTGATTTATGACCCATAAAAGTGTCCTTATGTCTTATACCAAGAAAGTTTATGAGCTCGTGTCTTAGAACTGTTCATAACAAATATTCAAGTATTCTTCTATTTTGATGCATCATTTTTTAGGGTTCCGAAGTTTATGACTTCGAACCTTTATAGATTCGTCATGTCCGTCTGTCCGTCCGTCCTCGACTTACCGTCCAAACGGTAAGTGCTAGTAAGATGAAACTTTGCACGAATGTGTGTTGTAAGTACGTCGACAAAGTGCTACAATAAAATTATGAAAAGTATTTTTATTTGGGGTACCTCCCCTACACGTAAAGTGGGTATATTTTTTTTTTCTGGGGGTGGGGTATCATTAGATAGGTCTTTTAAAAATTAAAAAGGGTTTCTATGACGATTTTTTTATTTAGGTATCCGTTTGCGAGAAATTCCACTTTAAAGGCCAATTTTTTTGTATAAAACAGGGCGTCCCCTCCCTCTAAAAGCTAAACGGCTGTCTCAAAAATCTGGGAAAATTCTTGATGGTGGTCCATTTAATGAACTTTGAAGGAAAACTATAACGGATTCGATGACTTTGTTAGTTCGTGAGTAATAGAGGCTTAACTTTTACAATGCGCTTACTTGGAAAACGTCATACAAAATCAACGCTTTGATACGTAAACATAACAATTGTCCATTGGATACGATTTCTAATCCACGTACCATTATGGGTGACTGAGGAACTGGGTCCTGTGCGTGGCCTGACACGTACTTTGCCGATATTTATTTTACTTCTACTGAGGTTTTTAGCAGGGTGACGTGTGGCGTCAATACATCCGATATCTACAGAAGGCAATATTTTGTCTGTTCAAAAATTCATATGACATATGCATGTGTGAGTATAGATTAAGATGTAAATTGTCATTTCAGAACAGTTTACAGGTGCTATTAAATTCTATTCTAAACCAAATTATAGTCAATAAGTATATCGACTACGATTATAGTCTCATTTAGTTCCGACATTCCGTAGTCAAACGGGGTGTAAACGTTATTAATAAATGGCTTGAGCTATCTTTTCCGGTGAAGTTAACCTAACCGTGATAGACATAAAGTTTTTTTTTGTATTAAAATTATTAGCAATAATAACGTACATCAGTAGCAATAGTAACAATAATAGTCCGTGTGGTGACGGATTAAGAATACAGAGTGTCACCACCCCTATTCATCCCGCGGGTGTCGTAAAAGGCGTCTAAGGGATAAACTACGCAAGACAACATCACAGCAAAGAGAAGGAAAACTTAAAACCAACCATATACCAACCCGTCTGGACAGCGTGGTATATTAGGCCAAAACCTTCTTTCTAAGGAGAGGCCTATGTCCAGCAGTGGACTGTTAAAGGCTGTTGATGAACGTACATATCAAATGTATTACACGTAAAATCATAACATAAATTAATTACGTATTGTGAGTCTTTCAACATATTTTATTAGCGAATTTTGATTCTTTAGTCGCCTTTTACCACACCCACGTAATGATTAAAGGGTGGTCATACTTACTATTCTTAATCCATCACCATAAAGAGAGCACATCTATAATCTGATATATTTTTACCATATTTATTAAAATAATTCTGCAATGAAAAGATTATAGTACTTATATACTCGGACGTGCTGGGTTTGAGGATGCATAGCGGCACACGTGCTTCTACGACGAATCAAACCGAGCGGGTACGCACTTCTTCTCATGCGACCGAGCGGGTTGGCAGGTTGCGGATAGCCAGTTTCCGGCTGCGGGACCGACAGTCTTTTCCCTAGCGGTCGACCCCGCAGCCGGACCCGGACAAGAGAAGCTCCCTGAAGTCAAATCCCAGACCAGGGGTGACCCTTACCTTTATTTCCATGATCCAAATTCCAATAAACTCCCTCCTTCCTTATCATCCCTACATTTTGTTTTGTTCGGTCTCATTCCACTATGCATTGTAGTGGAGTGGGGCCGAACAAAGCAAAATTCCCTTCGATCCAAGAGGAGGGGTAACCTCAAATCCTAAAAGCCCACAAAACCCCCAAAAACATGAAGCACAAAGACCAAACCAATCCCCAGGTGGGTCCCGGCCAGGCCAGGGAATCCCACACCTTTCAGGTCAGTCCCCATCGTAATCTGGGGGGGGACACCTTTTTGCTCCCGACGTCATCGACGTCATCCGCGCTCAGAGCGCGACCGGCAGCTGACACACTAGCGCCCACGACACCGGCTGCGACAAACGCGCCTACCGACACACAACCGGCTGCAACACATGCGCCAAAAACCACCGACCCGGCTGCGACACACGCGCCACAAAAACCCGGACAGAGACCAGGTACGTCTTCCGCGAGTGTCTGGCAACAGAGCCTCGTACGGAAGAGTGCCAAAGACACTGACTTGACTAGGGGTAAGGAAGCCGGCCCAGGTAGTTCCAACCCTGCACCTGGTAGCAAAGTACGCGAGCGTGGAAAAGCTACCAAAAGCAGTAAAGTAGGCGACCCGACGAGCAATACCCGCGAAGGCGTAAGCCAGCGCGATGATCGAAGGGCCGTTGAAAGAGAAGTATGCGACCAGTTGCAAGTCCGCGAAGGGGCAACCCAGCGCGAAAAGCGACCGGACGCAGAAAAGCTCGCGCGAGGGGAAGTACGCGAAGGGGAAACCCAGCGCGAAAAACCCTTGCAAAAGCAGGAACTACCCAGTGGTGGCAACCCACCCAGACGACAAAGGGGAAAGCGGTCTGGGGCCACGTACAAGGCGTCTCTGGCCACAACACCAAGGCCAGACACCTCTGATCCGCAACCGGGCCCTAGCGGCATGGGAGCGGTAAAGAGGGTGCGCCCGGATGAGACGGCTTCGCCGAGCACTCTCCAGGGCAACGCCAAGCGCGTGAGGACCCAACCGCCTCAAGGGGGGCAAAGAACCTATGCGCTCGCCACAAAGGACATTCCTGCGCGGCTTGCTGTAGCTATTTGCCTCTCCCCCCCAACCCGAGACATGACAACCGACGAGGCTGAATTCATCAAGACAGCGCTCGAAGACCTGGTCATGGACACTGATCCCGGCGCGCCCCTCCCGGCTTTCCGTGGCTACCCACGGGTAGCGGATGGCACGGTACAGATGTGGTGCGAGGATGACGGTGCTCTGGCCTGGTTGACTGAGAGCGTCCTGAGGATCCAGCTTCCCAACACCGACTTAAAACTAACGGTCATGCGGCAAGCAGACATACCGACACGTGTTAGAGCGGCGCTTTTCGTACCGAGGTATCGGGGGGATATAGCGCGGCTCCAGAGTGTTCTGACCCGTCAGAACACTTGGTACGACATCGGTCGGTGGTCGCTTTACAGAGCAACATCCATCGGTGGTGAAAACCCGGGGACATACTTGACCCTGGGGATCCCACCGGAGGAGGCAGAGAGGGTCTTGGCGCGGGAGCGTCGAGTATCGTACCTTCTTGGTTCGATATACGTCCGCTTCTACCCCAAGAGCCTTCCCTCTGTAGCCCAGACCACGACACAGACGACGACACCGACACCGACACCGACTGACACCAATGACGACATGACCCGACTGGAGGAGGAAATGGCGAAGGCGGCGATGGAGGATGCTGAGACCGACACCCTAACACCCACGTCACCAGGGTGGACGGACCGGCTTCTCTCGTCCTCGCCGAGCGATGGCAGGCGCGAGATTGGAGTGGAGGACGGATCCGATGGATCGGACCAGGACTGACTCCTCTCCCGTGGCGCCATCGCCTAAAACTAGCCCCCTCATACAAGCAAATCTCCAGCATAGCCAGACTGCCACGGCCAACTTGCGCAGGGCGCTGGAGACACATCCCCGAACCATCGCACTGATCCAAGAGCCATGGATCAGGAACAACAGAGTATGCGGCCTCAGTAACATCGGAGGTAAGCTAATTCTAAACACACACAGTACAGACAAACCAAGAACCTGTGCGTACATACCAAATGACATCCCGACCACAACACTCACGCAATTCTGCTCCAGGGACCTGACGGCTGTCAGGCTTCAGAATGCCGATAAAAATCCTGACATGGTATTAGCATCAGTGTACATGCCAGGCGACAACGAAAACTGCCCACCGAAAGAGATGGTCGACCTTGTGGATTACTGCGAGGGCGCCAAGCTGGATCTCATTATCTGCACTGATTCAAACGCCCATCACCAGCTATGGGGATGCGACACTTCAAACACCAGAGGAGAGGTATTGTCCACTTACTTATTTTCAACTAATCTTAATATAGTAAACCGGGGCTCAGAGCCCACCTGGGTCACAGCCCGGGGACAATCCATCATTGACCTAACGCTAGGAACAGATAACGCAACAAATCGTATATCAAACTGGCGTGTATCCAACGAAGTCTCTTGCTCAGATCACAGGAGAATTCGTTTCACAATAACAGTAAACACAATAGAGCCAACCCCGAAAAGAAATCCGCGTCGGACAGATATACCTGGCTACAAGCGTCTTCTCGCTTCATTAATAGCTAGTAATCTACCACCGACATCAATCACAGACACCACACAGATAGAGCATACAGTGACTAAGCTAACACTTTACATCAAAGAGGCATATCACGAATGCTGCAAATTAAGAGTTCCGTACACCAAGTGTAAAACCAACCGATGGTGGAACGCTGAACTCGAAAAACTCAGAAATACACTACGTAAACAATTCAATCGAGCCAAAAACTCGAGACATCCGGATGATTGGGAACTCTACAAGGAAACCCAATATACTTTCAAAAAACAAATCAGACACGCCAGGAGACTAGCCTGGAGGAAGTTCTGCGAATCAATCGAATCAAACAATGAAGCTGCCCGAGTGAGGAAAATCTTATCCAGCGACCAAGATCGCAACCTCGGTGCGCTAAAAAAGCCCGATAACACATTCACACAAACAGACCACGAAATCTGTAAGGTCCTTCTTGAAACACACTTCCCAGACTGTAGCCTCTCAGAGGAAAAGATCTGGAAGGAAAATACAGGAATGGAACCAACCAACAATGACTGGACTGTAGCCCGCGAAATAGTGACAGAGGACAGGATTTCGTGGGCTATCAAGTCTTTCCAACCGTATAAATCCGCAGGCCTGGATGGCATTCTACCGGCCCTTTTGCAATGGGGTATTGAATCCCTAAAACCATGGCTGGTGGAAGTCTACAGAGCCTGCATTGCACATGGATACATCCCTCTCGCTTGGCGGGAGGTGAAGGTTATCTTCATACCGAAACCCGGAAAAACCGACTACACACAACCCAAAGCTTATAGACCTATAAGCCTGACATCATTCCTATTGAAGACCCTAGAAAGACTATGCGACAGATACATCAGAGATGGACCTCTACGCATGGTACCGCTACACAAACAACAGCATGCATACTCAATAGGGAAATCAACAGAATCCGCTTTGCATAGCGTGATTTCCAAGATTGAATGCGCTGTAGACCACAAAGGTTCAGCACTGGCTGCCTTCATAGATATAGAAGGCGCCTTTGATAAAACAATGTTCCACAGCATCGACATAGCCCTTAAAAGGCATAGTGTGACCCCAACCTTATGCAGTTGGATAACCAACATGCTCAGGCAAAGGGCCATACAAGTCACGGTGAATGACACCACGAGAGCCATTGTGGCGAAGGGATGCCCACAAGGAGGTGTCCTCTCGCCCCTATTATGGAACCTCGTCGTGAACAGCCTCCTAAGTGGTTTAAACGACAAAGGCTACTTCACCGTAGGATATGCCGATGACATAACAATCATAATAAATGGCACTCACGAAAACACACTGTGTAACCTCATGCGTCAAGCCTTGAAAATTGTAGAGGACTGGTGCAAAGAGCATAAACTAACAGTCAACCCCACAAAAACAGAACTGGTCCTCTTTACCAAAAAAAGGAAGCTGGCAAAATTGCAACTGCCACGCTTTTACGGATCTACCCTAAACCTGACATCAGAGAACAAATACCTGGGCGTCTATTTGGTCAAACAACTGAATTGGGCTAAACATACTGAATACATTACCACAAAAGCCAGTATATCACTGTGGCAATGCAAGCAACTGCTTGGCAGAAATTGGGGCATCAGTCCCAAGGCCACTTACTGGCTATACACTACAGTTATTCGACCAACTATAACATATGGCTCCCTAGTCTGGTGGCCCAGGACAGACTCGGTTACTTGCCAAAAAACCCTTGAAAAACTACAGCGATACGCCTGCGTGGCTATCACTAGTAGCATGAGAACCACACCAACAGCCGCACTGCAAACAATGCTGGGGCTGCCACCCTTGCACTTAGTTGTTAAAGAGGAAGCAGCACTAGCAGCGTTTAGACTCCATAATGCCGGCACACTGGGAAATGACTCCAGAATCAAACACACACGCATAAGAGAACGAGCGATCACACATCAACCCATGTTGACATCACCCAATGATAGGATGCTGAAGAAATTTAATTTTCAGAAGCACTATAATATACACCTAGAAGAAGAACCACACGACAAATCAGATACAAAAGAACTCAGAATATACACCGATGGCTCCAAAACCAACTCAGGAACCGGAGCAGGTGTATTCTCAGACGAACTTAACATCAGGGTATCGAAGCCGCTAGGTAGATTCAACACTGTATTCCAAGCGGAATGCGTGGGTATTATCCTGGCGGCCCACGCTATAGAGACAAGGAAAATTACGGACTCACACATCCGTATAGTCTCTGATAGTGCATCGGTACTTAAATCCCTGAATAAAACCCATGTCACTTCGAAACTCATAATGGACTGTCACAACGCGTTAGAACGCGTTGCGACCTCCGGCCGGAATTCAGTGACAATACAATGGATAAAAGGACACAGCGGATCGCTAGGTAACGATGCGGCCGATGAGCTGGCTAGGAGAGGGTCGGGCGCAGCGGTTTTCGGACCCGAACCCGTGGTGCCTGTCCCATTCAGCCAGCTCCGTGGTTGGCTGCAAGAATTTACCCGCACACAAGCACAACACCACTGGCTATCTGTCCCAGGCTGCAGACAATCAAAGGAAGCCATGCCACTTCCTAATGATAAACTAACCAAACGCCTATTGCGTTTGGACAGGGACAGTCTGCGGCTGGTGGTAGGAACTATCACCGGACACTGCTCACTAAACAAACACTTCCACACCATAGGCATAACTGACCGTCCCCTATGCAGAGCATGCTTAGGGGCAGAGGAAACGGTGTCACATGTACTCATTGAGTGCACATGTGTCACCGAAACACGGAAAAACACACTTGGATCTCCTAAATCTGTTGCAGAATGTCTGGACAGACTCGGAGACCTTATCCGCTTCTGGAGGGAGGTGGGCTGGCTGGAGTGATGGCCGCCCTCACGTACAATGGTCCACTTAAGGGACTAAGTGCGGAAACCACCCACATAACATAGAACATAGAACATAGTACTTATATACTTAAAACATGAATGAGAGGACAGAAAATACAATACAAAGTTAGGATTAAACTTTATTATCTGAAGTCCCTATTCAAATACTAAATATAAGCCTTAATTTCAGATTCACGCCCCTTAACTAATATAATTCTACGTCCCGTATTAACCCGTACCTTTCTTCTGAATTTAAAATCTCTGGGCTTATTAACAGTGCCTTATATATACTTAGTCGTATTATCTGTATAGGTTCGCTTATCTCGTGGCCATACTGGCGCAAGTTATAAATGATCACCGGTTGTCCGAATGTTATGCGATGTCACGCGCGGGTCAGCCATGTAATTAATGCTTACGTAGACACCGAGCTGTGCCAAAAATTGACTTTTGTAAATGATTGTACAACTAAATCTGTTTTATTCCTATTTATATTTAAATTCATATTATAATAATTATGTTTGTCATTTCAGTTCCAATTGTTTCTATGAAGCACTGTCAAATTTTGTTCCCTATCTTTACCCATTACCACTGAATAAAACAATGATTAAGAGTTATTTCTTAATAAATTTTATTTCCTGAAAGGAATATTTTGTTTGACTGCTTTGTTGGTCTAGTGGTTAGCCTATGCGGCTGCTGATCAAGAGGTGTCTGATCCACAAATATATGTTTCGGAGTCTGGGTGTTTTCTATGTATAACATGCATGTATTTACAAGAAAAAGTATGTTTATGTATTTATATCAGTTGTTTAGTAGATGACGTGTGTAAGTGTCCGAAATATTTATTATTATAATTATTTATTGTAGAAAACAAGTTACAATTCTTACAGTAAAGTAAACTCAGTTAAGCTTATAGTTCTAATAGATCTAAATTACAACTCAAAACACGTGCATACAGATAAATACTAAAAGATATCGTTATGAATATCCGTGTGTAAAGAAAAACAAAGAACAAAAAACGCAATATGATTAACAAAAACAAAATTTAAAAAAATATTTTCCTGTTCCAATTTTAGTGCGGCCTCTTTAGAAGCCTAACACGCAAAGACGTAATGCATTCCAAAAATTTTAAAGAACGTAATACTTATTACGTGATCGTGCTAATTCCCGTTAACATAAAACACGGCTTCTAAATTAAAATGTAGAAAGCCACTCGTAAAAAGTTTTAATAGTTATTTTTCATTTACTCAGACGCTCGAAGTGATTTTATCTAATCGCAACATTGTAAAACAAAACATATATAATTTAGAACTACCCTCCATCGTTAAAAAAGAATGTGTGAACGTTATTAACAATTCACATTTCATTTATAATTCTGTGGCGTGTCTCTAGACTAATTGGTTGTCTGCTCACTGTCGAAATGGTCTTACTTGTCAGTACTTATTTATCAGAACGTTTTAGTAACAAACAGCTTGACATATCGGTTGACATGCTGCTGAATTATTTGGTGGATACACTTCTCATTTCATTGATATAAATGGGAATCGTGGTGATGTTAGCTGTGCAGTAAAAGGTAAGTTTTGGTTTGGAGTTTTGTCTCATTTAAATATGTCAGGACTACAAAATATAGATTGGATTTTTTTAAAGTTTCAATTACAATAGGTCCTATTTTCATTATCATAAATCTTTTACGACTGCCCAGATCTTTAGGATAGCCCACTGTTAAATTAAAATTTATTGTAAACTTGTTGTGAGGTAAGCACGATAAGTCGATCTGTGACTGGATTTTATTTCTTTATGTAATTTATGTATTCTTACTAATATTATAAAGGCGATAGTTTGCGAATATGTATGTCTGTATCTATGTGTATGTATGTTTGTTACACTTTCACGCAAAAAATACTGAACGGATTTGGATGAAACTCCACAGTAAAAAGCTTATATATCAGAATAACACATAGTCAGTTTTTACTGCAATAATCGAGGCGAATACGCGCGGGCAGAGCCGTGGGCGAAGTTCATACATTTATTTAAAATTTCAGCATGTATATCAACTTAGAATAGCTTAGAAAAATCATAAAATTTAGACTTGGTATTTTAAATGACAGCTAGTTCGTGTTAGGAAAATCTCTAGCTCTAGGAAAAAACGTATGCACGATTTTAGTAAAAATGTATTGTTATTTCCATCCATCATTTTAAAATACCTAATCAATAGGTAATAATAATCAAAATTCATAAACTATGGCATTAACTTAAGCTTGTTGCTTTACTAGGAGTCCGAGATAAGCGTCATAATATGCGTACGGCTTTACGTTCAAACTGACAACGGGATAACGCTGCATATCCATTCGAGAAGTAAATCCTACGTGAACGGAAATGGTATTACGATAAACTACTAATACACCTATACAAATCTGATTTATCAAAACCACATCTGACTAGCATGGAATCGTGGGCCAAAACTGCTTTTCTAAGGACATTTCTATTTTCGACGGTTAAATATTAAATATTGTTAATGAAGATATAGTATGATTTTATGGTAAAAGATATCATTTTCCAAAGCAATGGACTTGCCATCTTATGATAATTGATTCTATATAATTGATATATTGCTAATCCGGTGGGCTATGTCGATGACCTTAGTTCTCTGATGAATCACTTCATTCCTGATACGATCTCTCAGATTAACGCCGAGCATACCCCTTTCCATAGCACGCTAAGCAACTTTAAGCTTATGGACCAACCGTACCGTAAGTGTCCAGGTCTCGGCTCCATATGTCATGACAGGTAGGACGCACTGATTGAAAACTTTCGTTTTTGGGCACTGTGGTAGTGTAGGACGCCCACAGGCGAGGTGGAGTGACGACCTGCGTAAGATGGCTGGCAGGAGCTGGATGCGAGAAGCCCAAAATGGATCAGAGTGTACAATATACATTTTAAAAATATCTTATTTTAGAATAATATTTAGTTTCTTTTTTTATGTTAATTAACATCACAATGACTATATTTGTATGCAGTGCTTCAAATACCAAATCAGCTTTGTCACTTCAATCCCTGCATTGCCATTTTAATGCCCTTAATATTTCATGACCAACACGTACGCATTTCTATCAAATTAGGAATATAACAACGATAATTTCGTAGCAATGAAATACCGTATCCGTTTTCAACAATCAGGTCGAAATGTGCGGGCCAATTACGTGCTCAGGTGTTAGAGAGACCGGTGTATTGGACGAATGCCAAATTCTGGTATCACGTTAAACAATTCGGTTTCTAAAATTCACTACAATCTAGTTTACTCATAAATATCACCTGCACACATTCATACTAACTACATACATTCGTGCTACAAGAAATACAGTGTGAGTACTAAACAGCACAACTCCCCTGCCTAGCCTTTGCCTTTCCTGAGACCCCAGACAATCTACTAAGCTGCGCGGCGGCCTACTTCAGCTAGCAGGATGAGCTCCAGGAACGCATCAGCGGCTGACGAACCATATTACGGCCTTGATCTCTCTCCATAGGTAAACTCAAGACCTTGACTGCTACCGTAGAAACTTGACCACATATGAATTGACTGTAACTATTACTTAATTTTTTCTTAATATTCACTATTTTGCTACTGGATAAAAAATCATTTTTACAGTAAATAGCAATTGATAATAATATAATTGATATATAAATCTGCTAGCATTTGCTCGTGCCCTTGGTTATCCGGGTAAAAAGTAATCTATCCTATGTCCTTTCTCAGACTCTAGATAATCTGAGTACCTAATTTCATTTAAATAGTAACTATATAAAACAATCGTTACAGTGTTTAGACTCCTTGGCATAACAAAGTGCGTGTGTGGAACTTCCGGAGACTCTGACCACTCAACTAAACGAGCTCCAGGAACGTGTTCCAGGTTGACCAGAAACAACCCTGGGGCAGAACGATATCATGCCTTTTGCCGTTCTACACCGTAAAAGGCGAAACATTGATTTTCATTGAACCACACCTCCGATCGCACCGGATCGAACTGCAATTGTTTTTAAAATGTCTTTAAGAAGGTACTGCACGAAATTGTGGGATTTGACGTATTTTCAAATGAGTAGTACTGTGCGCTGCATTAATTAAATACATCAAAAGTATTTGTATAGTTTAGGTCGATCCTTGAACAAGATCTATGTAAGGTTGGAATTTGAAACAGATACATATGAAATTAAAAAACGATACATATATGTTGTGTGTCAGATGAAATCTTAAAAACATTTTTCTTCGAAAAGATAGTAGATTTTACGTCTAGAACAATAATTTTCATATGACAACATTTGTATTTACATCGTGCAGGGTATAGACAGTGTTTAATTTAATTTAAAAGTATAAATCTAAAAATATTAAGACTTTTCAATTTTTACCACAAACGCCTGATGCACATTGCACATTGCGCAGAAAAAAATATTGCTCTAATTAAATTACTAGGTCTGAAACTTCAAAGCAGAATGGATCTAATTACTAATATTAATGAGATCGATTTTGTTTTGAAGTTTTTTTTAGACTTATGTCAGTATTGTATTGTGTATCATGTCTATATGTCATTGGTTATACTTACTGGCAAATAAGAAAATTGTAAAAAATCAAATTTCGAGTCGAATCCTGTACAGAGTAGTGCGAACGCAGAGCAACAAATGTACGAAACACAATACAAACGTACAAACGTAAATAGGTAAATATCTCAAACAGGTATGTTTAATGTTACTGTTATTATAATTTTATTGTAAATTCAATGTTCCGTTCACAATTAATCGTCAGTTGCTAATCAATCAATACAAGTAATCAAGTAATCAAGACGGTAAAACTTGAAAACGTAAATATTTACCTTTGATTATAAACATGTAATTAATCAAAGGTACCCAACCTACTCTTATCAAACTCACTTTATTATTATAGGCCTATGTTTTTCAGGTTACATGTAATCTTATGGTCAAGAAAGAACTTATAGTAGAAAAGGAAAACACGAATAAAAGCAAAGCCACAATTCGGGTATCTGTTTGAACCAAGAACTTACCACAACTCTCCATTTGGTTGCAACTTCAGTAATTTAAAAATTAATGGAGAATATAGCAATTGTTTTCATTCCTCCTGTTTCACAGTATGCAATATGTGTAATGCAAAATTAAGATTGGAAAATTGTAGAAAACCTAGAAACAGCAAGGAATAATTAAGTGTGTAGGTATGGGATTCAGTGCCCTGGAGCAAGTCACAACTTCTCTTGATATACCCTGCATGTCAGAACATTTTTATGCCAAATGTCATGCTAAAGTATGTGAACTCTGGGAACTGGCCAAAGAAAAAAGCATAGAGGAAGCAACAAAAGAAAAACTTGAACTGGCTGAAAAAAATGGTGACGTTAATGCAGATAACGTACCGATGATAACAGTTGTATCTGATGCGTTTTGGAGTAAGAGGTTATACAGGAAAAACTATACGACCTTTTCAAGAGCTGCAGATATCATTGGCTACAAACTAAAACAGTTCTCTACATGTCTGTTAAAAATAAAAACTCTATGGTCTGCGGGCGAGCTAAGAAGCGCAAACTTGAAGTACCTGAGCATGTATGATATACAAACTCATAGCTGATGGTGATTCCAGCACCTACAAAAATATTCTGGATACCAAACCATATGCCGCACTTATTGTCGAAAAGATAGAGTGTTCTAACCACCTCCTCAGAAACTTTTGTACACGACTAGATGAATTATCAAGAAAAATGGATATTAAGGAGCCTCATTATATATTGAAAGCTCTAAAAAAAACAGGTCAAAAATAAACGAAAAATAACAAATAACGATAGTATAACTATACCCAAACATCGTAAATCTAACTATTAAACCTATTATTATTGTTATTGATGTTTTTCATTTCTGATTTGCTTACTCTTTTCCAGATATCAATCGTTGTGAATGAGGTTATCTTTAAATATATAATTCTTCTGTGAGTGCGTATGTCACTGAACTTCTCTCAAACGACTGGACCGATTATGATGAATTTTTTTGTGTGTGTTCAAGGGGATCTGGGAATGGTTTAGATTCTCAATTGGACCCGGTAGGTGGCGCTGCGATCAAGTTCTGGAATTTTAAAGTTGGGCGGTACGAAGTTCGCTGGGTCAACTAGTATATGTATATACATGGTGTCCCAGACAGAAATAATAGATAATCCTGGAGCACTTAGTAGTACAGCTATCTGACGTACAAAAAAAATACCCAAAAAAAATTAATGCAAATTATTGAAAATTAATGAAATTTGTTGCGTTTTTGACGTTATCTTATTCCTCACAGACACTTTAATTAGAATTGCAGTAACTAGTATGAGTACCTATTGTACTTTTTTGAAAGACAAATATGAACTAAAATTTTTAACATGAATTTTAAAATAACTTTCCGGACAGTTCAAATGGACCAACGATGTTTTCGTTGGAAATACCAGTTCAATAATTTATTTTGAACTGGTATTGCGATTTTTCTTCTCGCATTAGATGCGGGTTCGAGAGTTGCCAGCTGCGCAGTTTATGCACGTTGTTATATCCATCTCTTTTAAGAGTGGGTTCATCTCTCCACAGAATGTTGTCAAAGAATTGTGGATCTTGTTCTATTTTTGCAAGCATTTGTCGACAAAAAAAAAATTCTTGCGTTGTAATCTCTCGGCTGAAGAGCTTGAACCCGTGGTAGGGATGAATTTTTTTTTTCAGTACATGATGCAGGGTCGTCTTTGTCTTCTTCTGAATTTCGTCAAGCACAGTGTCTTGTGTATTGATATTTGCTATTCTCCCAGTGCTTGTACCACCTATGCATTCTACCTTCCGAATAACATCTGTGCACTCTTATGAATACGCGGTAATCTGGATGACGCACTATAGGGTATCTTTCCCTATAAAGGAATGCATCAGTCTTGCGCTACTTCTACATTCACCATAAATAAAGTCCATGTTTGCGTATTCTTGTGCCGTATATTGAATACGAGGCATATTGATACACGAAACCAGTTCAGATACAAGCCAAGTCGTCGTAAAATCACCAAACTATCAAGTCCAAATCAGTGAGCAAAACTGAGAGTTCAATGATTTCATTGGACTCTCAGTTAAAACGATGACTTCTGGCTGTTTAGCCAGAAATCGTCGTTGTAACACTGATTGAAAATCACAGAGAACTGCAAAAGGAATGGGCACATGCGATACCGAACAAGTGAAGCGACGCACCAAATACTTGCCATTGTTATGAGAGATAAGGTACAATGTAATAATAATATACTCTTCTCTCGCTCGCTTACACTGTACTTAAGTACTAAATATATTCACCTATCTCTGTCTCGTAATTAACAAAAAATTACTTTGGCCACACTCAGGTAGTAAATAGCGAAATAACATTATAATTATCACACGACCTGCTACACTAATTTTCTCTCTTTGGATAAAATTATGTATTATACCATTTTTTTAAATATAGTTGCTGCTTAGTTTTTCATACATTTTTTTTTCACAAAAATTTCAAATTTTGTATTAATTTATTTTTGATCAAATTTCATGTTATTGTTTTTTTCCAAAAAAGTATAATAGGCACTCATACTATGTACTGCATTTCTAATAAGATTGTTTGTGAGGAATAAGACAACTTCAAAACTTGGGCAACAATTGGATTTTTTTTTGGGTTTTTTTTTGTACGCCGGATAGCTATACTACTAAGTGCTTTAGGATTACCCATTCTTTCTGGGACACCCTGTATAGATGATATATTTATAGTGACGGGAGCTGGACGTGAGAAGCGCAAAATCGATCAGAGTGGTGTGCAATTGGAGAGGCCTATGTCCAGCAGTGGACTTCGATAGGCTGATTATGAAAATGATGATTTATAGATTCTAGAAATTATTACTTTTGAACAAAACTTTCAGAAATAGCGACTGAATATTTATAAGATATGTATTACTCTGTGTGGAGCCTACTCTGTACAATTATTTTACATATTTTAGATAAAATGTTTTTACGTAGGAAGCGGCAACGGTGCTGCCTAGCGGCGCTGCCGCGCAACTCTGCTCGTAAATACCTAAACTCGATGTTTTTTGTTCGCGCAGCACACTCTTAAGCGATTTTTCTATTTAAAAATAAAATGCCTGTATTACATCCTTATAGGATCAGTCATTTATGTGCATGCATAATATTTATTGTGCATATCAATCGTTAACTCATAAAAACTATTAGTCCTTATATTCAAGTGGCCTTATATATAAATATTTTCAGATATACAAGCACAATATCATACTAAACAAACAATTCCAATACAAAATGTGTTGCCCCGACATAGAATGAAAGCGATAAGCAATTCTCTAATATCAAATAAAGTTAAGTCCATATAACGTAATCTGGTTTGTTGATATTCAGTTATTAGCTAAAGTAACCTACCGGTCAAGATAACCAAGAGCAAACAATTTTAATAATCACTAACATCAAGATCCTAATGGCAGACACAATGAGATTGTGTTATAGAAACTCACGTTGATCTAATTTAGGCGTGCACGCTTAAATATTGTGAATGCGCTGTTGGAAAACAAACTTTACACATATTTGAGTATTAGAAGTAATGTAGTAGAATGATAATTGGTTTCAGTTTTTTACGTCAACTATCAAAATTAAAAAGTGCAATGAATACGAAATAAGTTAATGAGTTAGTAAAGTTTATGATGTCCCAAACCCACTAGTTTTGACATGGAAATAACTTGATCGCAAATAAGTAATGTGTAGTACATATAAATCTTCATTTTATTGATGATCCAATATTTTTTAGAGCTTAGCCTATCATTGATGAGAATATGTCTCCTTGCAGTGGTCTTAATTTTCGTTAGGATACTATTTTTATCATTCATAACCAATATTCCAGGGATTTAGAAAATGGGTGTTTTTAAAAATGCATTTATACTGTTCATGCTATTCATACTAATTTTATAAAGTAAAATAATTAAACAATTCTATCTGTTTCAGTGTCATTTGAATTACTTTTTTTAAGATGTGAACAATCTTTTAGTAAACATATCTTATACATATCTTTTAGTGTTTTTTTTTTTAGTTTTGTACGTAGTCCCAATACAAAATACTGTCTCTGTGCAATACCTATTAGCAAAACTTTAACAGCCTGTTATGATACCACATTGTACATACGTTTGGCGTGGTCGGTCACAAAACGGAAGCGTCTGTATCCTCGAAGGTGCGGATGTTTGGCAACGCGCCAGCCCTGCTGATTCCGGCCGTCTCAGGTTATTGCGTTTTAAATGCTACGTTTTGTGTAAGTAGGTAGTTGCTGTTTGAAACCGTTTAAGAATCTTTTCTGAGTTCGTAATATTATGTTGACTTTGCATCTTAGTAGTGTTCAACAAAGTAACAGTGGAAAAGATTTGCTTCTGAACTGCTGTTTGAACTGAAATCTGTAGTTGCATTATCTTCTTACATTTGGAATTAAATGTAAATTGAGTGTAAAAGGTCTTCAGTTTCATAAAAACCTCATACTTAATATATTTATATCAAATTCTTGTATCCCAATGTTAGTTGCCATACTGCTGCCATATTTTTTGTGTTTATTCAGAAGGTCTGAGGATCTATTTTTAAAACCTATTATATACAACCTAAGAAAGTTAACATTTTTCATTGTGTAATAAAGATTAGAACAGACTCAAGCGGAGCCACGTACATCAACTGGTTATGTATATATATTTACCAGTTTGCAAAATCAGTGCTGTTTCGATAGTACTAATACACAAATATGTAATTTGACTAATACTGCGATCAATATTACAAGATGATAATTAACACGATTACAAAACACAAAATAATTACCTTCTCTCTCTAACAGTAATTTAGTAAACTGTACTGAACTTTAGAAAAATAGTTCACGTGCAACAAGCAATATTTCTATAGAACCTTAAATGTTTTGCTCTAAAAGTCCTCGTGTGAGCCTGCAAGTACAAATTAATTGGCCATAATGGAAAAAATATCGTTATTGGTGATACAAGTTACACGAACATTTGTGGCAAAAATGAGGCAAAAAAATTCAATGGGCGGTGCAATGCGGACTATGAAATACATTCTGAACTCATTATTCCTGACGTAACAGCCTAAGCCATTGCATTAAAGCTGTCCTTTGTAGACTGTAAATATCAGGATATAAATTAGCTACGACTTTAGAAAGCGATTTGCGTGCTTAACTCTCAAATACATTGAAATATTTGTTTCAGTAATGGCTTTGTAAATGAAATGTGCACACTGAACACTATGTGTAATTTAAGAATCGAATGCTATAGATGACACATAAAGTATTTATTTATTTATAAACTTATTTATAAACTTTATGCACTAAATTTGTACATAGGCGGACTTAATGCCCAAGGCATTCTCTTCCAGTCAACCTTTGGGTGGTGTAGAAATCTTATAAGGTAGGTGCACAGCAGAGGTTAAATATTATGTACACTAGAATGTACATAGCTCACAATATAATTAAACTTACATGCAATATACACAAATACATAACTAAATAAATGCAAATATACATACATACATATATATATATATATATATATAGATATACATAAATACTACATTTATAAACTGTAGGTAAATAGCAGAGTGGGTCTAAGGTATGTAAATGATTATTCTGCCAGTTCATCAAGAAGGAGATCATGTACTTTTCTCTTGAATGTGAATCGGTTGGTGGACATCCTGACTTCGAGCGGGAGCGCATTCCAGAGTAGTACTGCCTGAACAAAGAACGAACAGTTCATGAAGTCAGAGTTGTGAGAGGGACATGAGAGAAGCAGATTATTAACTGAGCGAAGATTTCTATCATGGTTAGAGCACAAGTAACGAAAATACGGAGCAAGGTAAGTAGGTAAGGATGGTGAATTGAGAAATGAAAATAGAGAAGTAAGTGCTCGCTGATTGCGCCGCTGGCGAATAGGCAACCATTTTAACTTTGAACGCAAAGCAGACACATGGTCATACTTCCGAAGATTGAAAATGTATCGAATGCAGTTATTGAGAAGTCGGTCTAGTTTATTAAGGAGGTCTGCATTCAGGTCGAAGTAACACACATCACCATAGTCGATTGTCGGGATTATCAAGGACTGCATGAGTGTAATTTTAGTTTTAACAGGCAAAAAGTTCTTGAGACGATACAATTTTCGTAGGTTTCCAGTTACTTTCTGGCTCACGCTAGTAACTTGAGCTCGCCAATCGAGGGTAGAGTCGATAAGTAAACCCAGGTCTTTTACTGAAGAGCTAAATGGAATCACTGAGCCATTAAAATAAATTAATGGGACTGAGGCGGTATCCAATCTGGACATAACACGTTTGCTGCCTAAAACGATTGCCTGGCATTTGCTTGGATTAACAGAGAGTCCAAATCTTGCTGACCAGGATTTTATGACCTCAAGGTCCTTGTTGACCTCATCAATAGCCTGCGTTATGTCCTCCACCCTTGCCTGTGAATATAGCTGCAGATCATCAGCGTACAAGTGATACGCACACTGAAGATGTTGAGTTAAGAGGTTAATAAAAATTGAAAATAAGAGAGGAGATAAAATTCCGCCTTGTGGGACGCCAGTGTAGAGGTCGCACCAACTTGATGATAACTCATCAGCACGAACACACTGTTGTCGCCCCCGAAGATAAGAGGAGAACCATTCCAATGTCTCAGGAGGAACCATAAGATAAGCAAGGATAGATAGCAGGATTTCGTGATTGACAGTATTAAAGGCGTTAGAGAAGTCGACTAAGACTAGAACTGTGACTTTTGTGCCTTCCATGCCCTTTTTGATATCGCCAATCACTTTAAGGAGAGCAGTAACTGTACTGTGACCTTGCCTGAAGCCTGATTGTAGAGGGCTTAAAAGTTGGTTACGGTATACAAACTGTGAAAGTTGTTTATATACACAGGCCTCGAGTACTTTAGATAGGAAAGGAAGAATAGAAATAGGACGAAAATGTTCAGGAAGTGAAGGGTTGTTATTTTTCGGGAGAGGAATGATAAAGGCCTTGCGCCACAAAGAGGGGAAAATGCCAGAGTCGAGGGAGAAATTGATAATGTGAGTAATTACTGGGAGAATACTGTCTAGGATGGTGATAATCATGCGACGGCTGATGCCATCACATCCCACCGCATTGGAACGGATAGATAAAATAGTCTTCTTGATATCCTCAAGAGACACCGGAGAGAATTGAAATGAGTCAGTAGCGGGACTGGTAAGACCAGATATGTATCGCAGCGTTTCACATTTAGTTTGAAGATCCAGCGAAGCAGTGGATGAGAAATGACGATTGAGATCGTTCAAACCAATTGTATTATTGAATACGGAATGTTGCCGTTTACCTATTCCCATCGTACTAAGAAATTTCCAGATATTGGACGGAGAAGATGACTCTATATTTTGAAGTATATGTCGGCGTTTGGCGTTGCGTATCACTTGGTTGCACCGATTCCTTGCAGCCTTATACAAGTTCCATTTTTCTTCGCAGCGATCCCTCTTGAAGCGCAGGAAGGATTGGTCCCTTCGTCTCATTGCAGTTCGAACCTGCTCCGACATCCAAGGAGCCGGGGCACGCTTTAATTTTACTCTCCTGATAGGTGCGTGGTTGTCATACAATTTGATGATATTATCAGTGAGTATGCGAACTTTGTTGTTCACGTCAGTAGCAGTAGTCATACACACCCAATCAATCTGAGAAGCATCAGCACGTAATTTCTCAACATCCATGCGACGGAAACTGCGAATTTGTAGGAATTTAGGAGGAGGTTTGGGAGGTTTCAGGATATAACAGAGGAAGATCAAGTCGTGATGGGAAAAACCAGGAGCAAGGAGTTGTCCGTGGGACGAGACAAGGTGTGGAGCAGAGGTGAGCATTATATCTAGCCAAGTATCTTGGTAGACTAAGTTGTGGTGAGTGGCTTGAAGGGGCAGGATATGGAGACTGGTTGCTTGGACGATCTGGAGGAAACTGCGGGTACGAGGGGAGTTTTCGGCGAGAAGGTCGGTGTTGAAATCTCCCATGATGATGTGATGTGAGTGTTCCGACCCTAAAGATTCTAGCACTGTTTCCAGGCTAGAGAAGTAGTTAACAGTTGGAGGGCAATATACTACACCTAGAATAACGTTAACTCCCTTGACACAAACCTCGAGAAATAGGTATTCCGCGCTGGTGGAAAGATCAGAAGAGGATGAGGCCAAAATTTTATAAGATAGGAAACTACGTAAATAGATAGCCACACCGCCACCTCTTCTGTCTAGACGGTCATTGCGGATAAGTATGAAGCCAGAGAGAGGATACGAAGTTGACGGTAGATCGGGTTTGAGCCAAGTCTCCGAAATCAGGACAGCATGAACGTTATTGTTGAAGAAAGTCTCAGTTAGTTCGCTAAAGTGACTTGGAATACTTTGCGCATTGATATGGCAAACATTTAGAAAATGATGAGATTGAGCTGAAAATGTTTGTCGTAATTGATCACTAAGACTGTTTGTTGTGAAGCTAGCATCTTCCAACGTGTCATCGGCAGAAAGATATATACTATCATCATCGCTCATAAATGTATATAAAAAGAAAAAAAAACTAAAAAGAATACTATAGATATAAATATAAGTAAAATAAAATAAAAATAATAAAATTAAGTAAAAAAATAAAAATTATGTGACCTTTATGACAGCTGAAGTTGGCGTCCGTATTTCTACACCACCCGCCAGCAGACACACAAAATTAATGTACCGCATACAGTTTGATTTGTACAACTAAAACATTATCAAAATGTATCAATCATTACACCATACACAAGAAAGGAAAAAAAAGTATAAAAAAAAAAAAGAATATTTAAAGAAGATACAAAACAACAAAAAAAAATATTACAGAAATAATTCTCATGTTCTTCCATTCCTCATAAGTTTCTGAACGTATTCGAACGAAACGCAACTATGTAGACATGAATGACACTAAGTGTTGACCTTGTGGCAATGACATAATAATGACAGTTAACGAAATGCAATGTAAACAATACAAAAACCCTGCATATTTTTGTTTTGTAACAACAAACTAATTACTTGTGTTAAATAAAAGTATAAATTACAAATGGTGATAGCTGTGTTATAGAACTCGCGTGCTAGATCATTACTTTCGCGAACTTTTAATGTCTGCATTTGAAGTCGTTTTGGGTGAAGATGTTGCCTTCGGATATTTGGCTATGAGGGGTTTCAGTTCGTCCGGTGTTACTACTTTGTGGCGACTGTTGTCTGTAGGTTTGACGATTATAGTGCCATCCTGAGTCCAGCAGGCCGCGACGCCAAAATGCTGCCGGGCCATACTGAAAGTGGTCTGTCGAGTTTTCGTAAGGAACTCTCTTACCGTATAACCGGACCCCTTCAACGTCGTCTTCGCCTTCCATACTGCAGCTCGAACCTCCGCTGAACAAAAGCGAATCAGAACCGGGCGACGACTATCCTTAGATGGTGTGCCAATGCGGTGACAAGCCTGGATGCTAGACGTTGTCATGTCTTTAAGACCCATCTTCTGATTGAAAACATCAAGCAATGTCTTACTGCAGTCCTCCTTATTTTCTTCGGGCACTCCAAGAAAGATAAGAGCCTTACGTCTATGACGGGTCTCTATGATATCCACCATCCTGGCACACTCACAGATTTGCTTGCGGAGCAGACCTAACATGTTGAACATCAACTCACGGAATGACCTAAACTCTTCTGAGACCCGTGCAACAGTTTCTTTCGAGTTTGATCCAGAATGTAATTGAGCTTCCAGCTGAGCCATCCTTGTAGAGAAACTTTCCTCCAGACTACTCTGAGCTGCTTGGATATCACTGAGTTGTGGCATTGTTCTTGAGAATTGGAGAGTTAATGATTGTAGAAGTGAAATTTGTAGTAAAGATTTGAAATAGTTTAAATAAGCTGGCAGGTGGCTTGAAAACTTAGTTCAACATATAGTCAGGATGGTAACTGTAAGTTTTTATATAAATTATACAATAACTTACTTTATTTACTAGTTATTTAATTTAATAGATTAAGAGCTTTTCAAATTATGTACTGACTTTTTCACACTTACCCACAAAAAAAAAAAAAAAAAAAAAAAAAAAAAAAAAAAAAAAAAAAAAAAAAAAAAAAAAAAAAGTATCTTCTGGTGGACGAGCGAGCAGGTTCCCAAAGACACATGTGTATAATGATAGAAAAAAGGGCAGGTGATAAATACACATATCAATGCGAAATTTCATTTTTCTAGGTCGTTTGGAAAGAAAGTCGAGGACGGACGGACGGACATGACAAAACACCAGAATTCGAGACAAGAACTACGGTACCCTAAAAACAAAGAAACAATATATTTACAATTTCTTTAAAATTGATTACGAGATAATAGTACTTAAGATATCCGACTATGAAAAAAATCTTCAAATATGGAAGTACCTGTAATATCTCTTCATTTTAAATCCGGATTTGATTTTTTTGTTGAAATACGCTCTGAACTTAACTGTATAAAACAACTGCTACAAAACCAAATATATCGTACCTGCTGTTCTAAAATACATAATATTCCGTGGCTCATTAAAACTTTAATTAAGTTTCGGGTATGGGATTCGAACGTATAATCCTGAGGCGCAAAACGGCTCAAGATATAACCGTTGGATGCCAAATATGGCAGTCCATTAACTAACTGTAACCCTTAGTCGCCGTTAAAAGTTACGCTAATGGACTATTTGTATGGGATTTTTCCAAGTTCCCTTAATGTTTTGCGTTAAATGAGGTTTTCTGCACAATATATAGCCATTGTAGAAATAATAAAAGTGTTTGAAAAGGATAAGGTGTTCTATGAAAGGAATTAGTTCAGGTTTCATTATACCAGATGCCTCTTTGTTATTTGTTATACTTAAGTGCAATCTTGCAAACACTGTTTGGCATCACTTACATTTAAGATCCAAACTCAGCCGTAGATATTTGATTAAATATAGCTGAAGATTAAATATACTCCCTTGGTCTTGTAGAATGTTTACTCCATCGAACTTGAAAACCTCAAAGATAACATTATCTTTTTTATTTATTGTAGAGACGCCAACAGTAAACATGTACTATTTAAAAAAAAAAAAATATAGTTCTTACGTATAGACCAATAAAAGGCATGCACAGTGAACACCAATGAAATTGTGTTTTTATGTGATTTGAGTAGAACAATATAGTACTGTAGAAATACAGTGGTTTAATTTAATTTTAATCGAGTTTTTTTAAATTGACCCAGACAAAGGAATGAAGTACATATAGGTAAAAAATGCATAAACTTAGAGTGCTTAAAAGAGATATTGCTACGTTCAAGCCGAGTAATAAGACAGGACCTACAATAACTTTGAGATACTTGAATCATGTATCATTATCATCTCAGCCAAAAGACGTCCACTGCTGAATATAGTCCTTATTCGAGGCTCCCGACAACAACTGTTTTATACAATAAAATGCTTTTTTTGTAAATACAAAAATATTATACATAATACACACTCGAACTCCGGTACAAATATTTGTAGAAAATACAAACATTTGACTCGACCCGGGAATCAAACCCGAGACTTCAAACACAACAGTTGCATACGCTACCACTGCGCCATCGAAGTAGTTCAAAAATTGTGTCTATACATCCATCCTAAAATTCGAGACACGTCTAAAGTCTAGGACCACTACATGAAATCCCAACCTCGTTTTAAGCAAGATAAAACCATAAAAAATTCTAATGTTGGTTTCTTAAAAAAAAAAAAGTTTGGTCATCTTTTGCAAACGAGCCAAAAAAGAGTCTTGTGTTAATAAAAATAAAGTTACATATAAACAGTAATACAATTCTGATGTAACTACTAAGCAGAAATATAAGTATCTACTAAATTTTTATGAAACATAAAGGCAGTCGACGACAGCGGAATAGAATAACAGTATGTAGGTAGATATAATAAAAAAGTATTTTTTTCTTATTTTGGCAACAAGCGTTTTGAGTGCGTATTACCTATTTTATATGGGTAATGTTAACATAATGTAAGGAGATAATAAAGTATGTCGTGCTATTATTATTGCAACTTTGAACATACATATAAATCAACATAGAAATGATATTTCAAGGAGCTCTCATATTTTATACAACGAGTAATTTCTAAAGATAACACACGATATTCTATGACATTGCTAAAATGAAAATGGTATGAGTTTATTTAAATAACGGCATACATTTTGGCATTGGCATTGCATCAGTTTAAGCAAGCAAGGTTTTTGATTTGATTTGAATTCTTATAAAATGGAATCATGGAATCAATATTTCACTTTTTAGGGTTCCGAATTATATCACACGGAACCCTTATAGATTCGTCATGTCCGTCTGTCCGTCCGTCCGTCCTCGACTCACTGTCTAAACGGTAAGTGCTCGAAAGATGAAGCTTTGCATGAATATGTGTTGTAATTACGTCGACAAAGTGCTACAATAAAATTATGAAAAATATTTTTATTTGGGGTACCTCCCCTACATGTAAAGTGGGGATGTAAATTTTTTCTTGTGGCTACCCCATCGCGTGGGGTATCATTAGATTGGTCTTTTAAAAACAATAAAGGGTATCTACGACAATTTTTTGATTTAGGTATTCGTTTGCGAGAAATTCCACTTTAAAGGCCACTTTTTTGTAAAAACAGGGCATCCCCCCCCTCTAAAAGCTAAACGGCTGGCTCAAAAAATCTTAAAAAATTCGTGATGGTGGTCCATATAATGAACTTTGAAGAAAATCTATAACGGATTAGATGACTTTATTAATTTTATTTTTTAAGCATAAATTAGTAGGTCAATATCATAGGCTACATAAAACGCATAATTCATTTATGGGTCTTTCCGTGCGATTTTTTAATAGGTTACCAGCTAGTGTTATGAGTCTATCAGTGGAAAAGTTTAAAAATGTAGTCAAAATTAACTTATACGTAAAGGTTATTATACAGTTGACGAATTTTTAAATGATAAAGAAAAATGGATTTGACTACTTGCTCCTTATCATTTTATTCTACTCATGTGAATGTTGTTATCACATTGTTTAAGAGCATGATCTTACTTTTGTAAGTAAAGATTCTACGTGACTAATAAAGGCCATTCTTCTCTTTCTTTTGATCTTATAATTAATATTTTATATTTAATCTTTCGTCACCAGTAATTTGGCCAATATTTGAGCACATATAGTTTTTACCTTTGTTGTAAGTAGATGCTCCTACTATGTTGTACCCACTGAGGCTGTTGTTTTTTTTTTAAATTAGCATAAGTTCTAATTTTTAATCACTATAATTTGCATCAGTCCTCTAACATGGTGTATAGTATATTAGTGGCAGCACCTTACCCCCATATCAGGTTTATAAACATTAAAACTATGTAAACATTGGCGATTTGAAAGGAGTGGCCGCGAGTTTTTATTGCCATGTTCTTTTCTCCGGCTCTACCTATTGTTTGCGAACATGGCATAAATGTACATGTAGAATCTTGACCTGTCACAAGAGATGTATTGCATCCTAAGTGAATAAAGAATTTTGAATTTGAATTTGAATTAGAATTCAGGAGTTATGGAGACTTAACTTGTAAAATGCGCTCACTTGGAAAACGTCATACAAAATTAACGCATTAATACGTAAACATAATAATTATCTATTGGATACGATTTTGAATCCATGTACCATTATGGGTGACTGAGGAACCCTTTCCTGTGCGTGGCCTGACACGCACTTGGCCGATTTTATTAAATATGAAGTTACGTATTGGTTTGTAATCTTAATTACTGTAACAGGTTTGATAAGACTCACGCGCGTTACGGATTGCTAATTTCACTTGTATTAAAAAGTTCTAAAACCTTCGAATTTTCTAGAATCTTCTCTCAGTGTTTCAAGGAACAAACATGAAAAATTTCAGTATCCTGCGTCCAGTAATTTCGGATGTGCGTTGTCTGTCAGTCATATAGTAACGGAACAGTTTTATATTATACATTTATAGATTAAGTAAGCAACACTAAACAACTGACGCAATATTGATAAATCCATACTTACATTGTTTCTAATTACAGCCTAATTCACAATATCGATTATCCCGCCGACGCAGCCCTTCAAATTAAAGCACTGAAGCGTCTTAGGAAGCAAGACAATAGTAAGCGCTCACCCCATAATTATTATTTTCGGGTCCGTAATAAATAAGGCCAACGGCAATTTGCCTGGACCGTCTGTTTGTTTGTCCGGCCCCTAATTCAAAGTAACACAGTTTGTACAACAGTGGAGCGCTTATTTGTATTTGTGTTAGCAATTTACTGTAGAACACGTAGGTAGATAACGGCTAGCTATTCAGGTGTTCCGAGTAACCTTCAGAGGTCTGTTTTGACATGATGTTCCAGGAATATTTCTAAACAGATTCAAATTGAGTTTAAGAACTAATATATCACATTTTTTGCAGTGGTACATGAGTTTACATAAAATGATTTGATCTAACTGATTCATCAACTTAGTCTAAACTACTGCAGATAAACTAAAAAAAAACAGATTTAATTATATATTTATGAGCTTGCCGAAGTGCTGATGATCGTCGAACGTCGGGGTCACCATTGTGGAGGTGGTATCGTGTGCCTCTAACACAAAGGGAGGATCCTACAACCAGGCGAGGTGATCATGCCTGGCGGGCCACTGCCCAACGGTTATCGCTGTGGGAGTGAGCAAGGTGGCGCTGCTGATCTGCTCCCTTGAAGGCTGCTTCCAATCACGTCGGGACCGCCACTGTGGAGGAATGGGAATCGTGTTCCTCCAACACAAAGGGAGGATCTTCCGACCAGGCGAGGTGATCATGCCTGGCGGGCTACTGCTCAACAGTTGATGTTGTATATATGCTGATCGCGCGATAATGTCACTTTCGCGATTCAGGATTAGTAGTTACTACGTATAGTTCATTCCGTGCTTTCTTAGTAGTTCAGTGCTTCTTCGCTAGATGGTGCTGTCGTATGTTTTAGTCGCGCTATATGTGGAAGTCACCACATAATCATGCATCGAATTCAAGAGTAGTGGTCACCATACTCGTTTCTAATGTAGACAATATGTGAGTATTTTCTCCCAATCACAAATATG
This sequence comes from Phragmatobia fuliginosa, assembly GCA_932526445.1. Classification (NCBI taxonomy): domain Eukaryota; kingdom Metazoa; phylum Arthropoda; class Insecta; order Lepidoptera; family Erebidae; genus Phragmatobia; species Phragmatobia fuliginosa. The sequence goes on along the minus strand of OW052063.1, from coordinate 21,571,970 downwards.
CATAAACTTTGGTTTTTAGCAAATACTCGATGAATGAACTAATTCTTCAGTCGCATCTTATTAGGGCGATAGAAAATTTCAACTATGCATAAACACTCTATCAATTGGATTTTTTTGGATCTCATGGTTTCGATAAAACTATGTAGTTTCATTGTTACTCGGAGTTGCAAGAATAAGTATATTTTTGTAACAACAAATTCTGTATGTTTTTTTTATTTAAGCCTACCAAAGTGACTCTACTCTGTCTGATGGAAAGCATAAGTAGTGTCCACGAGTAGGGGTCACCATTCTCATTGTAAGTGCATACAATGACAACTATGGCGGTCTAGTGAATGCTCCTGCATCATAAAAGCTCCGGTCACGCACAAAATCAATTTCATCACAGATGTATTTCCGTCGAGAATATTACACCCTAAACATTTCATTTTGATACATTTATGAAACAAGTCTCCTATATCTTTGTTTGGTAAAAATATATATGGAAACATATATTGTATAGCGGGGTATGATTTGGTAAAGAGATTCATCTTCGAAAATATGCGCAACCCTTTCGGAATTCATCAAAAAGAGTAAACAAAGATCTTATTTGCTTGTCGCGAGCTATTTTTCTCAGAATCCGATACATTGTGTATTTTACCCCAAACCACTTTGTTGACCTAACTCACCCTATTTCATCACCATCAATCAGCTCTGTTAAAAAAACCTATTGTCGGTTTAAACAAAATGAGGCATTCCTCGCGGTGGCGAGTTAAAAGCAACGTTATATTGTAACATTTTATGCAAATGAATGTTCACTCAGCTTTCAGCCTTTCTAAGCACTTTGCAGGGAAATGTACAATAAAATGGAGCTGCCACAGCTTTGCAAGGATTATACAGAGCGGCCTAGTACCGCGTGTTTTATCCGTTGCCGCCTCGCTTTCATGCAGTCTGTCCGAATTGTTACATGGGTTAATGGATGCTGGGTCATTGTGATGCCTTGCTTATAATTGCTGTTAGCTTTTGTTTTTTGTTCTTTGATGCATAAGAAAGATGGTTGGATTAAATATAACAGTTCCTGAACTAAATCTAAACATAAGTTTTAAAAATAGAACTATTGTACATACCTAATTGTCTGTGCTATTAATATTATATGTATTATGTTGTGTATAATGCTGTAAAAGTATATAATAACTTTTGAAACAGTAAACTTGTACAGCGAATGTATTAATAAGATTACCAGCAAAAGTCCTAATATATATTATGTACAATATATATTTAGCCCTAGAATATGACTAAAGGGATTTTATATGAGTTAGCATCTTCAACATATTGATCTGAGTAAATCTTAATAACCAATATTTGAAAGCTGGGCATGATGATCTATGAAAATTGAATCTACAAGATATTTCTCAACCCCATGCTATATTCTGGCGGATGTTTGAGGTAGTTTAGAAGGATACGCCTATAATACAGTACCGGAATACATCAGCGTTCCCACAAGAGTCGACGCCTGAAGGCGGAAACCCCACATAGTTCCGGGTTTCGTCGCCTTGCAAACTATCTGTACGAGAAGAAAAAAATAAAAAAAACTTTTCTTACAAAACAGATTCTCTTTGTCCCAAAAACACAATTTCTTCTAAACTTGTACCACATTACTTAAGCTGAAGTCTTGCTCGTTCTTATTATGATATCAAAATACGCTAGCAAACTGAAATAAAAACACCCGACGTAGAAAACTTCGAGTCTTCAAACTCTACGAAAAGAACAAAAGATATCCAGTAATTGACACCCGTCATAAAATAAAAAGGCACATGACGCCGAAGTTTCGTTCCAAATCACGCGAAGTCCAAGTCGAATCGCATCAAGAGGGGGTGAAACTTTTGAACTTTATGTGACAAACTGGCCCGCAAACTTGTAGTGTTCGAACGGGTGTTAGGTAGACGTCCACTGTGATTGTACCGTTGAGTTTATACCGCGAGAGTCAAGTACAAAGAAGTTACACCTTCTAAGGCGTTGAATGTTGCAATTGTTTCATTTTCACTTTGTTTTATTTGTGTTTAACTATTTTTTTGATTCTATAATAATTATTTTTTATCAAACAAACAATAAAGAAATCATGATACATTCCAATTCCAGATTCCTTCCAAACAGTCAAAGCTGGAGTCATGTATTTGGGGCTATTTAAGTCCAACGATACTATGTCGTAATGTTTGTTATTTGTAACTATTTGACCCTTAGTTTTTGAAAGCAAATGCTTCACACACATATTATATACACTAAATAAAACTTTTTAGCAAAATATGATCCGCTGGAAGAACTGATAAGCAGAAAATAATAAACTAGTATTACTTAACCTTAATAACTAACTTCTTAGACTATTGTAAGCATCTTCATCAACAGCCTTTAACAATCCATTGTTGGACATAGACCTCTCCTTAGAAAGGAGGTTTTGACCTACTATACCACGCTCGCCAAACGGGTTGGAATAGGGTTCGTTTCAAGTTTTGCTTCTCTTTGCATTGATGTTGTCTTGCGTAGTTTATTCCGGCTAATCTCTGAAATGGCTAAACCGGTTTTGATAGAAATTTTACTGACAGATAGCTGATGACATAGGAAATAACTTAGGATAATTATTCTTAGACTAACTTTGCGTTAATTACTACAATAACAGTGGGTAACAAAGCGAAATTCAGTTTAAACTCTAATAATATTAAAATGTATTCCGAATAATTTACTTCTAAATATTTACGCAGCAAGTTATTGATCTATATAATGGTCTGTGTGAGTCATCTATCAATCAGTGTGGAAGCTTGAAAGCCCCAATAACGGTAGAGAGATGGTGATCAATTGTGTCGTCAGAGTTTAATTGGTTGACAGTGTCTTCGCATGTGGCCGTACGGGTACCGGTAGTAATTATTTGTACACTACATAGGTACCTTATTGTATCTCGTATTCATGAAGATATTTGTGTAATTTGTTACAACTTAGATTGCAATTACATCTTATGTATATACAAGTTCTGTTTCTAGGCGTAAAGAATTGATATATTATTACAAAAATGAAGCATGAGAGCGGCATGCTAAGTAGTTAGTTACCGAATTCACGGTTAATAAAATTGTTAAACCTGGATGGCAAGGGAAGAGGGGGTGAAATGAAAAGAGCAGCATCGTGATTGAGCGTGATTCTGTTGTTGAAATCACTAAACTACACTAAAAAATAATTGTTAGATTTAAAGTTGGTTGATACTTTAATTCTATTTATTCACAGTCAAATTTTCGTAATCTCAAATCTTAGCTATTCTTGTTTTATATGTTGAAAACGTACGTATGTATGTTAAGGGTTTTTAACTTATAAACAAACGTGCGTAAGCCAATAAGATAAAAGATTCTAACAACAAACTTTAGTAATGTTAACAAAAAAACCATGGCCATTAAGTTTTTTTGGATTTTTCCCCCTATACCATAAAATGTAATCGTAACCAAAATTACATGTTAATTGTTTGCATAAAAATATCAAATACCTCTACTCCTGGATTCTACTCATGCTTTCCATCAGGCAGAGTAGAGTCACTTTGGCAGGCTTAAATATATAAAAAAAAAAATCATCATCAGCCTATCGAAGTCCACTGCTGGACATAGGCCACTCCTATTGCATAATATAAAAACAACAGAAAAACAAATTAGATAAGGTGCTACATTGTGGTGCAACTTGAATAGTTTCCCATATATTAGTTATTTGAAAGTGAATATACGTATATACACATATGGACTATTGCTTGTGTCTAAATTATACCCATCCATATTTTAGCGATATGTTCAACGATAAGGTGTGCGAATAAAAAATCATGACTACTTTATATGTATGAGAGCTGCAGATAATATACTTCCCTTTTTCGAAAAGATATTTTGAACGTATGTTACAAGACATTGGTTCTGTTTCTTTACACTTTATACATAGAAGAATGTACTACAGCTTCTCCAGCTTCAACGTTCAGTAGCTTCAAATATATGTTTTTTTGCGTTTAATATTTATTTGCATTACTACATTGATGATGTTCCTCTACCCGATTTCAGCCACGGCGGCCAGTCTCAACGCAGAACACACTTATGCACTATTATATATAGTACACAAGTGGGTGCTCAAACATTGGTGCACTCGCTGTTCTATTCCCTCATAATTCGATCGGACAATTCGACAGGACCGGGGAAAGATCAGGCGCAGGATCAAAGTCTGTCCGAGTCTGTCCTTCTGTCCGAGGTATGGAGGTTAAGATCTCAATCAACACACCGTATTAGGTATTGCAATAATCAGATAAATATACTAACACTTTTTGGCCAACATCGGGATTCGAGCCCGAGACCGAAAAGTATAAAAATCACATAAAGTAAATATTAGGAATATTGGTATCAACAATCATATGTTGAGAAACCATACAGCGAATTTAGATAACTCTATTAAATATTATTGTTCTTTCCTGCAATTGAGTCTTAAGCAACAGGATGAAAGCCATTACATTAACTGCGATCAAAACTAGGCAATTGATATTTATTTCTTTACAGAGAACATTTGGGAGCGCAAAATAAACGATAAGCGAACAAGCATTTTTATATCCCGACACTTGGACTTGGCTATCAGTTACAATTGTGTCCCAAACTATTTGATTCGATTAGACCAACAGAGCGACACATCAACGCCGCGAAATCCACAAAATGGCATCGGACCTCAAACTTTGAATCCTCACTTTCCATTTGATCAGATTTCACTCCCGTTCGTGGCCTTTGCATACATCCGTAGGATTTACCGAGGCCGTGACCCGACATACGACAGCCGAGTTTGTGGTCGCTTTGACACTTAAAAAAAACTGTTTAAGTAGCTGGATTGAGGGCGCAAAGTGCTGTGAGATTCACTAACATATTTTGGCAAATATAATTTTACGTTTCGTCATAAAACAATTTATATACCTATATGTAGTACTCAAATTGCAATAATCGGTACAAACTACAATTTTACAATAGCATAATAATAAATCAATATTTTTTAGGCATCTTACACACAACGTCGCGCGTCGTCTAGTCCCAAGATAAGCAGAGCTTGTGTTATGGGTACTAAACAACTGATATAAATACATAAAAATACCTTTTTTCTTGTAAATACATACATCTTCTAATATATAAAATTCTCGTGTCACAGTTTTCGTTGCCATACTCCTCCGAAACGGCTTGACCGATCTTTATGAAACTTTATATGCATATGCAGTAGGTCTGAGAATCGGCAAACATCTATTTTTGATACCCCTAAAACGCGAGCGGAGCCGCGGGCATCAGCTAGTCTAATATATAAAACTCTCGTGTCACAGTTTTCGTTGCCATACTCTTCCGAAACGGCTTGACCGATCTTTATGAAACTTTATATGCATATTCAGTAGGTCTGAGAATCGGCCAACATCTATTTTTTATACCTCTAAAACGCGAGCGGAGCCGCGGGCATCAGCTAGTATTATACATAGAAAAACACCCAGACTCCGAAACAAATATTTGTGGATAACACAAATATTTGGTCTGACCCGGGAATCGAACCCGAGACCTCTTGATCAGCAGTCGCATACGCTAACCAATAGACCAACAAGGCAGTCAAAGGAAGGTATAATATTATTACTGTTTTAATAATATAGGTGACAGTTCAAAAGTTTTTCTATTAAAATAAATATTTACGTGCATCTTCTACTTATCTGGAGAATAAAAGTAGTAAAAAACTTAATAGACACAATGTAAATAATGATTTTAATCTGTTCGTGAGACATCGCCAGCACAGCAAATATTCAAAACGAAAAACCAACAGCATTTTTATCGCTTGATTTGTAAATAAATTCAACAAAATTTTTGTTGGAGCGTGACTTGGCATGCAAAGTTTCAGTATAGCTATATTACTCTACAGCCGAATAGTAAACTTTTGGAGACCTTAGAGCAATAGAAAATAATCACTGGCATATATTTACATAAATTTATCGGTTCAAATGAAATACGTTGAAAGGCTTTTAAGGAACACCATTAGATTTTTAGCTTTATTAGCTGTGTGCGATGAAAAAGTAATTCTGAGACGTTAATTTATTCGTTGGCGGAGCATTTGATTGTCACTGTTGGGGATCGCGACGTTCGTTTTCATTGGATACCAACACATATTATTAAAAGTTTATCCGTACAGTTGAACCCGCCATTAAATTACAAATCAGGTGAGTCCTGCGGTGCTACCCGCGGCTATTGTTATAAATCGCGAGTAACGCACCAGAGCGAAGCTAGTCTAAAAAATAATAGTTTTAAAAAACTAAACAAACGCGCTTTTAAACTAAAAAGTACAAATTAATTTTAATGTAACAAAGCGTGGGGCGACGTTATTGAAATATTTTCAGAAAGCACCCCACACTTTGTTACATTAAAATTAATTTGTACTTTTAGTTTAAAAGCGCGTTTGTTTAGTTATTTAAAACTATTTTTTTTTCTAGACTAAAAAATACTAATATGTTTTTTTTTTCAAATTAGTGAATTGTCATCGGTCCTCGATAAATCTACAAAGTTAGAACGAAATCTGGCCGTTTGAAGTGGGTCAAAATCGAACCCAAAGGAGTAAGAAACATACCGGTGAAGCTAATATAAAGCGTGTAAAAAAATAGTCCTTATGTCATCAGCTTTCTGCCAGTGAAAGACCCATCAAAATCGGTCCAGCCGGTCCAGTGATTAGCCGGAACAAACAGACAGACAGATTTAAAAATTACTTTTATGATATAACCAAATACTTTGATTTGCATTAATTCAAAAACTGTTCCTTCGATTTTACATACAGACACTCCAATTTTATTTAGTTGTATGAATTTAATTACGGTACAGTCAGAATGATCATTCAATTTTAGTATATATTTAGAACTAAAGTGTTTTGACTTCGAATACGTTGTGTCCAATAGGCAATCAAGAATAATAAGGATAATTAAGTATAAAAGCAATTAAGGTTAATTGTTCTACTGATAACATGAAAATTCTTCATTATCCAACAAAACTCGTATTTAAATAAGGAGATAAATATTGACTATTCATATTTAAATTACATAATTAATCTAATGTATTCTCAAGTCCTCAAAAATTAGTGTATTGTTTCATATTAATGAAAAAGCTTTGCTTAAGACTAATAATAAAATAAAAAAGTTAAAAGATTCTTTCTATTTTTTTTTAAATGTTTTTTTTTTATGTAAGCCTACCAAAGTGACTCTACTCTGCCTGATGGAAAGCATTAGTAGAATCCAGGAGTAGAGGTCACTATCCTCATTGTGAGTGTAGGCAATGCAGCATGGTGACCCATACCATGGCGGCCTGGTAAGAAAATTCCTTATCATTCTCACGGCCTCCTAAGGCCGGTTGAACGATGCAGAATGATTGGGCCTCCGGTCTCACACTCACCAACGTAATACAACGCCAAGAATACTGTCATTATTAGGATGGTCTTCTGTGTGACGGTAGTACTGCCCCGGTCGAGCCGGCCCATTCGTGCTGAAATCAGCGTGGCTCTACTACCTATTTGTTTTGTTTCTCAAAGTCATTATTCCAACAGGTATTCTTTATATTTCTATTATTATATATAGTACACAAGTGGGTGCTCAAACATTGGTGCACTCGCTGTTCTATTCCCTCATAATTCGATCGGACAATTCGACAGGACCGGGGAAAGATCAGGCGCAGGATCAAAGTCTGTCCGAGTCTGTCCTTCTGTCCGAGGTATGGAGGTTAAGATCTCAATCAACACACCGTATTAGGTATTGCAATAATCAGATAAATATACTAACACTTTTTGGCCAACATCGGGATTCGAGCCCGAGACCGAAAAGTATAAAAATCACATAAAGTAAATATTAGGAATATTGGTATCAACAATCATATGTTGAGAAACCATACAGCGAATTTAGATAACTCTATTAAATATTATTGTTCTTTCCTGCAATTGAGTCTTAAGTAACAGGATGAAAGCCATTACATTAACTGCGATCAAAACTAGGCAATTGATATTTATTTCTTTACAGAGAACATTTGGGAGCGCAAAATAAACGATAAGCGAACAAGCCTTTTTATATCCCAACATTTGGACTTGGCTATCAGTTACAATTGTGTCCCAAACTATTTGATTCGATTAGACCAACAGAGCGACACATCAACGCCGCGAAATCCACAAAATGGCATCGGACCTCAAACTTTGAATCCTCACTTTCCATTTGATCAGATTTCACTCCCGTTCGTGGCCTTTGCATACATCCGTAGGATTTACCGAGGCCGTGACCCGACATACGACAGCCGAGTTTGTGGTCGCTTTGTCACTTAAAAAAACTGTTTAAGTAGCTGGATTCAGGGCGCAAAGTGCTGTGAGATTCACTAACATATTTTGGCAAATATAATCTTCGTTTCGTCATAAAACAATTTATATATAAGTAGTACTCAAAGTGCAATAGTCTGTACAAACGAATGTTACTTAAATGAAGTTGTAATATAATTTCTTTTTTTAATACATAGGTTACAGTTCAAAAGTTTTTCTATTAAAATAAATATTGACGTGCATCTTCTACTTATCTGGAGAATAAAAGTAGTAAAAACATAATAGACACAATGTAAAAAACGATTTTAATCTGTTCGTGAGACATCGCCAGCACAGCAAATATTCAAAACGAAAAACCAACAGCATTTTTATCGCTTGATTTGTAAATAAATTCAACAAAATTTTTGTTGGAGCGTGACTTGGCATGCAAAGTTTCAGTATAGCTATATTACTGTACAACCGAATAGTAAACTTTTGGAGACCTTAAAGCAATAGAAAATAATCACTGGCATATATTTACATAAATTTATCGGTTCAAATGAAATACGTTGAAAGGCTTTTAAGAAACACCATTAGATTTTTAGCTTTATTAGCTGTGTACGACGAAAAAGTCATTCTGAGACGTTAATTTGTTCGTTGGCGGAGCATTTGATTGTCACTGTTGGGGATCGCGACTTTGGTTTTCATTCGGTACCAAAATGTGAAAAGATTATCCATGCAGTTGAACCTGCTATTTTATTAAAAACTAGCTGAGTCCCACGGTGCCACCCGCGGTTGTTGCTTTTTTTTAATTATTCTTTAATCAACAGCCGTTAACAGTCCACTGCTGGACATAGGCCTCTCCTTAGAAAGGAGGTTTTGGCCTACTATACCACGCTGGCCAGACGGGTTGGTATAGGGTTGGTTTCAAGTTTTCCTTCTCTTTGCATTGATGATGTCTTGCGTAGTTTATCCCTTAGTCACCTTTTACGACACCCTCGGGTTGAATAGGGGTGGTGACACTGTGTATTCTTAATCCGTCACCACACGGTTTGTTCTTTATTCACATATTAGTTACATTTTTTTACAATGTCTCTATTCGCCAAACTGTTCTAACAGTTTGTAGGCGTTCCGCTCAACATATAATAATTTTAATATGTACTTTAATGCTACTTTTTAAACCATAACTACAATGGTATACTAACTAAAATAATAATAATATATATCGAAGAAACAAAAAATACATAAATTTGTATAATCTCAGTATTTTTGGGTACATGCTTCCTTAATTAAGTACACGTTTTAATCAATTACCATATCCAAACATTTCTTTTTGTGTTAGTTTAAGTTGAAATTTACATATTTTTTTTCCTCTCTCAGTATTTGATATTTATTACATAACATAACCCTATTCATCCGGCGGGTGTCGTAAAAGGCGACTAAGGGATAAACTACACAAGATAATGTTATCTTGTGTAGTTTATCCCTTAGTCGCCTTTATTGATGTCAATGCAAAGAGAAGGAAGACTTGAAACCAACCCTATGCCAACCCGTCTGGCCAGCGCGGTATAGTAGGCCAAAACCTCCTTTCTAAGGAGAGGCCTATGTCCAGCAGTGGACTGTTAAAGGCTGTTGATGATGATGATGACATAACTTTGGTACTAGATACTTCCTAGTCCTTTCCCCATAATAATTCTGTTATTCGCAAGTAAAAGCTAGTTTAAAAATATAGTTCTTATGTCATCAGCTTTCTGCCAGCGAAAGTCCAGTCAAAATCGATCAGGCCAGTCTAGTGATTAGCCGAAAAAACAGACAGACAGATTTAAAAATTACTTTTATAATGTAACCAAATACTTTGATTTGCATTAATTAAAACTGTTCCTTCAAATTTACATACAGACACTCCTATTTTATTTACTTGTATGGATTTAATTACGGTACAGTCAGAATGATCTTTTATTTTTAATATATACTAGCTTTCCGCCCGCGGCTTCGCCCGCGTGGAATTTGTTTATATCGCGTATATTAAACAATCTTACATGATTTTATGTTTGATAATAAGGAACTTCGACACAAACTTTCGTCCTCTATTTCAAACCCTTCTACCTTTATTTTCGCAATAAAAAGTATCCTATGTCCTTTCCCAAGTTCAGTTCTATTATCATACCAAATTTCATCAAAATCGGTTCAGTTGTTTAGGCGTGAAAGCGTAACAGACAGACAGACAGAGTTACTTTCGCATTTATAATATTAGTAGGGAAGTAGGGATACTGAAGTGTATTGACTTCGAATACGTTGTGCCCAATAGGCAATCAAGAATATTAAGGATAATTAAGTATAAAAGGCAATTTAGGTTAATTGCTCTTTTGATAACATGAAAATTCTTCACTATCCAACAAAAGTCGTATTTAAATAAGGAAATAAATATGGACTATTCATATTTAAATTTCATAATTAATTTAATGTATTCTCAAGTCCCCAAAAATTAGTGTATTGTTTCATATTAATGGAAAAAAATCTAATTATGTGTAAAGCCGCTTCTTAGCTTTGCTTAAGCCTTTAATAATTAAATAAAAAGTTAAAACATTCTTTATATATTTTTTAAGTGTTGTAAATGTATTTCAAAACACCAGCCTCCGTTGTGATTTCTTTTTTAATCATCATCATCATCATCAGCCCATCGCAGTCCACTGCTGGACATAGGCTTCTCCAATTGCAAGCCACTTAGTTCGATCCTCGGCTACTCGCATCCAGCTCTTTTCTAATCTCAAAGTGATCATTCCAACAGGCATTCTGTATGTATTTATTTTATATGAACCAGAGATACTCTACTCTGCCTGATGGAAAGCGTGAGTAGAATCTAAGAGTAGTGACTGAGATAGGCTGATGATGATGATGATGATAATGATGATGATGACTCTTTTGCGGCCTATTAAGATGCTTCTTTATCATTGAATCTCCCACTCATAGCGAATGCGACTGCTTTAGCGGTTTCGGGATCCGGGTCGGGCCAAAAATGTTCGTGCCCGGAGTTTGGAAGTTTGGTGGTGATTCACGCCCGTACCTCGGAGAACACGTAAAGCCGTCATTTTATTGGGAAGTCAGTGCCCTCAAATTTATTGACAACTAGTTTAACCTTCGAATTTCAGTTCTCCCTTAGGGTTGCTCCGTGGAAAAACTGATATTGAAGTAAAACCGGTTGAACTAGTAGCCGACCCCAAATAATATTGGGAATAAGACTAGGAGGAAGACGAATACGGTCACGTTGGGTTGAACTTTTGTAAGAGAGTGGTACCGCCCTGTTCGAGCCAATTGTTGACTTGTATATTTTAAGGTATGATATTAATGAGTACGTTTGAAAGCAGATATTATGTGTTTAGAACCAAATTATATTCAGCATTTCTGTTTATGTAATTCTTGTCTCTATTTTTACTAGCTAACAATCGCTACCTCGTCTACAATCCTATTGCTCGTAGCGTGATGGTAAGGTAGTCTTAACATATTTCTTTACCGTAAAAAAGGTTATACTGAGCCAACTCTAAAAGAAAGACATATTCTGTTAGTAACTGTTTTATAACTTTTGTAATAGTTCTAAAAGAGTTACTAACAGCAAAGAATATAATTCGTTCTATTTTTGCGAATTTTGACGCTTTGCACATCGCACGTAATATAAGTACTAAAAGACTGGTTTAAAAGGTATATTTCTTTTGGTGTTTTCTATTTAGTGACCTGAAACAGTTATTGTTTACTACTAATGACTGAAACAAATAATTTTCCTTGAAAAGTTTAAATCTATCAGATATTGACATTATTGTTTGCCTAAAAAAAAATCGCGAAAAATACATTGAGAATCGTTTTAAATATGTTGTGAATTATTTATAAAATTAAACATCTTCTGTAATCTTTTCAAATCCCAGTTTTGTGTATTGCACAAATCGTTGCTAGCTATGAGGCAAAATATTGTCGAAAAAAATAAATATTTATAACAGGAATGCAACTGAAGCTGAAACTACTGGAAGCACGCCAGGTTGCCAACATTCAGATAAGCCACCACAAACAGCGCTGAAGGTTTGCACACTATACATGCCTAAACGATTTTCCGCTGAATGACCAAGAGCCTCCGGCTAAACAAACTGAAGGCCTGGATGATATGAACGTATTAAGGTGCTTAAACGCTGATGTGTTCAAATTTTAAGTGTTACATGCGCATTATATCTTAGTAATGAAGCTACATATACATACTTAACCATATTGAGTGTACATAAATATACATACACACCCATATTTATATGTATTTTTAAAAATCGTCAAGAAGCACACCCCGATTGCTAAATTATCAATACTATTTGCTTACTTTAAAAACAAATGTTTTGTGGTAAAACCCCCATTCTATAGCTAACATAATAGTATATTACTATAACTTAGCGTTTATTAGTATTACAAAAACTAATTAATTTTTTTTATATTTGAAACACTTAAATGGTTCTATGTGAAAAGTTGAAATGAAATTACAAAACAAGATGAAATGAAATGTTTATTTGCATATTTTTTTAAAGATTGTACTAGCAAATTATTTATTTCCCATAAAAATAACACTTATTATTTGTTTTTATTTTTAATGATGCTACTTCTAATTCAAGTACTCAATTGAAATGTAAGCAATAAAGCTTATTCCACAACCTTGTCGGATTTTATAGTGGATTTAAATTGTTATTAACACAAGAAAATCTTGAAGTATTTCTAAGACTTTTTTTTTATATTAAGCCATCCAAAGTGACTCTACCCTGCCTGATGGAAAGCATGAGCAGAATCCAAGAGTGGGGGCTACCACACTTGCTGTGAATGCAGATAATAATGTATGGCGGCCCACACTATGGCGGTTTAGTGAGAAACACGTGAGCTGGTAGTGAGTTCCAGTCTTTGACTGCTCGGCATAGGAAAGAAGAAAGCCGTAAAGAAGGTTTCTAACATTTTTTTTTTTAAACTAAATAGTTTGCGCGAGAGACACTTCCAAAGTGGTAAAATGTGTTCCCCCCCCCCCATAACTTCTAAAATAAGAGAATGTAGATTACTTTCCTGTACTTTGTAACTTAAACGTAACTTTTTTACTAGCTTTTGCACGCAGCTTTGCCCGGTTGTATTCATCGATTGTCACTATAAAAAGTAGGCTACGTCCTTCCAAAAGAATCAAAGTATCTCTTTGCCAAATTTCATTTAAATCGGTACTGTGACATAAACAAACAATCATCGTTACTTTCAAAACCAAAATTAAAATCAAATATCTTTTATTTCAAGTTGCATGCTCTACTGCAATGATACTGTGACCTAAAAACTACGACCCTCTAAATTTGGGACTGAACCCCCAGGACAACTTAGTCACTTATCATTAGATCTCATGCCTTCTTTCATAAATTAAAGCCTACCAAAGTGACTCCATTTAGTCTGATGTAAAGCATGATTCTATCGAAGAGTAGTGATCATCCTCATTGTAAATTCAGACCATGCAACATGATGCTTTAGGCCTATTGAGTTGCTTCTGCATCATTCGGCTTTCGGCCTCGCACTCACGAACGAAACACGCCAGCACGAATGCTGTGATTTTAGGTTCTTCTTCTGTGTGAGGGTTGGGAGGGTGTGAGGGAGGGCTGAACCGACCTTTGCTAAATCCAGCGTATCTTATTACCTTCTCGTTTGATCTCTGCCTCCATCATAAAATAAACTATTTGTTTTTTCAATTATTCAGGTCATAAAAAGACGCCACCTAAATCAAGTCCGTTTCGTGATGCATAATATCCCATATTCTTTTGCATTTTCTCAGTTAATATATCTTTTAAACGACTTTCTTTCAACCCGCTATGGCGAGGGAATAAATCGCATACCACTTTTTACAGCGCTCCTGCGTCCCTCCGTTAGATTTAAAACTCTATTAACAGTAAATGTCTTAGAAAAATATTATGACATTTTCACATAGAGAAATCTACTATTTTCTTCACGAAGAATATATCTATTAGTAGTTTACGTGAAAGTTAGGTTTGGTGGTATATTTCTAAATGTAAAGTTTCACAGCGAAAAAGTTAAACAGAGAACAATTCAAATTCAATTCAAAATTCAAGAAAACAATTCACTTTTATTTAAGTATTAACGCTCACTTGCAGCCGCTCAAAAAATTTTAAATAAAATCATTCAAGTTCACGTCGGACTCGCGCAGGAAAGGTAAGGTAAGGTAAATATCATTATGTATATATTTTGAGCGACTACTTAGTGCCGTTATCAATATCAAGCAAAAACTATAAAAAAAACTCTTTTTTAATAAGAGCTACTTTATTATTTGGTTTATTGTATGTTTGTTACTTATTGTTATAGCATTAACAGAAATTCATCATCTGTGAAAATTTCTACCGTCTAACTGTATGTTCTATTAGATGTACCTTATCTATCCACGTAGGTAGCTTCATTTAATTTTATTTAGATATTTAGGTTTACTAAATTATAGTCATAGTAGTATGTAGCAATGTGAACCCACAGAACAACTCATCTGACCACAATTTATTCAGACATATGGACAGTCTATTAAGGTCAGGACATTATCCTTGTAAAAGTACGTAACAGCTAACTTCAAACAAATATATCAGGCACAAAATTTCACCATGAATGATCTCTTCTTTTCAGAGAGTTTCCGTTAACCTCGATGGGCTATATTAGACGTCAGTGCACTTGTGGCTCTCAATTGCAGCTAGCTGACCATTACATTCCTTTTTGCCCTACACCATAAAATAGAAAAATGTACTTCTTGATTTTTAAATTTTACAAAGTCGCTATAAATAGACCGTACCCAAATCTGTATTAAAAATCATATTTTAAGGGCCATAATTTATACGATATAATTTTAAGATAATACGTGTAATGACTACCTTTAGTGAGAGCCATTTATTCACATGACTTGCGAAATGTGTCAACGTGGCCCTATTAAAATATTCATCGCATCGATTTTCATGTATATTAAGTCCTTAAAAAGTTTTTTTAGATATGGTATAAAGTTATTAGAAGAAAAGATAAGTTACAAAATTCAGGAGATGTTAAAGGATCATCATCATCATCATCAAAAGCCTCTATCAGTACACAGACATAGGCCTCTCCTTAGAAAGGAGGTTTTGGCCTACTATACCACGCTGGCCAGACGGGTTGGTATAGGGTTGGTTTCAAGTTTTCCTTCTTGAAACATTGAGTTTGTGTTCTTACGAGACCCGGGGGATAAATAAGGGTGGCGACACTCTGTATTCTTAATCCGTCACCACACGGTAAAATGTAAAATAAAGGATCAAACTAATTATAATTATAGTAGGAAAGGAGACGGAAAACGTGAAACAAACCATTTACCAACCCGTTTAGATTGCGGGGTATATTGCTGTAGAGGAACGAGTATCGGGTTCCTCCAACACAAAGGAAGGATCCTCCGAGTAGGTAAGGTGATCGTGCCTGGTGGGCCACTGCCCAATGGTTGATGTTGGGATGTTTTATATATGCAAATCTCTATCGCGATTCAGGACTAGTAGTTACACCGTATAGTTCATTCCGTATTTATTATTCTTCGTAGTTCAGTGTTCCTTTGGTGGATAGCGCTGTTGTACGTATTTGGCTTACGCTATATGTGAAAGTCGCCTCAAGGCATAGAGGTTTATAACCAGCAGTGGACTATGTTGTTGATGATAAATAATTAAAGATGCCGTAATATATTAATAAAAGTTTTTCAATAGAACTCTGTTTACTACTACCATTCTAACCATATTTGTCTGAAGTTATAAAAAAAAACAATTAAATCTAGGTAATTAAAGTATACAAGACCAGAAATAAATTTATCCGGATTTTTTTTGCAAATCTATTACCACCTACTGAATTTTCAACCCTAAAATCCATATTAGACAAATAAAAAAGAAATCTTCATTGAATATAAAAAACCTTTGTACGTAATGTGAGACCACAGAACAACTCTTGTGACCACAATTTACTCAGACATTTGGACAGTCTATTAAGGTCAGGACATTATCCTTGTAAATCGTACGAGCGTCCGAACTAATAACATTAAATTCTACTGGTTCATAAAAAGGAGACCGTTTTACTAACTAGTATTCACTTCTGGGTTCGTTTAGGATATTAGTTACAAAACCACTTGGGATCTTGGAATACTTCAACGCCTAAAAACGAATAATCTTGAAATCGTTCGGAACCTCCATAAAGTAAAAATTCACTAGTAGTTGTCGGAGTGCTTTTAATGGAAAAACTATGATCTATTATGCATATGTACTGTACACGAACAGTGGAGTATGAAATTTGGCACAGTTAAAGTTTGTAAGGAAAAAGAGAGCAACAAGTTATAAAAGAAATTAAAAATGAAATAATTATGATCATGGTAAAATTTTGACTAATGTGCGGCTAATATTTATTTTAAAACTTCAAATACACCTTATTTATAGCATTATAGTCAAAGATTCTGAACATCTAGATTAGTAATGAAATTAAAAAAAAAATGTTTAGGTTTAAATCTATAACAATAAAGACAATAAATTAGGTCGTCGGTAGCACTACATACAACAATTATTTTGCAGCCATATTTTTGTTCCCACGGATTAGAGAGCCTGTTGCTGTTTACCAGATATGAAGCCGTACATCGTGTTATTTGCCGTTTGGTGTGAACCATTCAAATATAATGTAAGCGTGGTGACCCGTCAATATGTACTGCGTCACCACGCTGTGTGTATGTGTGTGTGTATTTGTCACATGTTTCACAATGGGGCAACGCTAAGAACATTGAAAAGTTTAAAAATGATAAAATATTGACACAAGATCATCATCATCCTAGCGCTGTTCCCGGTTGCTTCCAAAGCTTGCACTTTGGAGCCCAGGGTCCGCTTTCCAGGCTTTTCCTCCTCCGCTTTCCCCGGTGTTCGGCATCCCTGGTAGTAAGATAAGACCTTCAATATATATATATAAGTCAACTGATAATCTTATCAATAAAGTATTTATGCAAGGAAGATTTATGAAACAATTAAACAAAGTTTTTCATTGGACTATCTATGTCAGTAATATTAAAATGTATTTTAAAAAACTGAGAAAGTAATGAGAACCTATAAAGCCAATTTGTAGTTCGCTGCTATCCGCAATAATGAAACTTTCTTGTTTCAAGAATAAAGCGAACACTTTCGCTAATATTCCAATTTCTAAATTAAAATAACTTATCATAATAAAGAGTTATAAGATAGTAACTGTTATAATAACAGTAACAGTTCATTAAATATGCTAATAGTCTGTTAATATTTATTGCTTAGCCTTATAAAGGGAGGTTAGAAATATATTTTTGTAAGATTGCCGGCCACAGATGGTCTTTACAACGACCGGTCCGAACGTACGCCGTTTCGAAGAAAAGACCTTTTATTACAACTGTAAGTCATTTATAACTGTGAAAAATAGTTATTGTTATCACCTTAATATTGTAGTACAAGAACATAAATACCAAGTGGTAGTGATATCGTTTGAATACCTCAAGACATGGGTAGTAATATAAACTACTACAATTTCTTCCAGAAGGAAAACAGGAACGCACGTATCATTTACGAGGTCAATTATATTATTGTGAACTAAATCTAATCGGAATCATTTAATTAATTTTAATAATAGTAATAATGACTTTATGGTAAAAAATATAGTTAGGACTTAGCACTAGCTACTTAAGCAGGCATTAGTAGCAGCCTTTTCGCTCGATAAGGCCCGCCTCAATACAACGATATTAACACACATATAGACAAAGAGAGATACTTTCGAATTATAACATTAGAATGGATTAATTATCGTAACTAAGAAACAAGAAAACTGGATCAGTTTATTTTATAAGGTAAGAAAAGTAGGTCGATAAATAAAATATTGTTCTATATAGGTGCAAGATTCCAACCAAGCCTTTTTCTTTTATTATAAGTAAATAAATAATAAATATTTTGGACATCTTCCACACAACATCGTCTAGTCCCAAAGTAAGCAGAGCTTGTGTTATAGGTACCAAACAACTGATATAAATACATAACCATACTTTTTTTCTTGTAGATACATACATATTATACATAAAAAAACACCCAGACTCCGAAACAAATATTTGTGGATCACACAAATATTTGGTCTGACCCGGAAATCGAACCCGAGACCTCTTGATCAGCAGCCGCATACGCTAACCACTAGACCAACAAGGCAGTCAAATAAAGTACTTCTATATAAAAACATTTAAGCTCATTTGCCCACTTTGTGCAAGGGAGTTTGCTGCGAAAATCGGCTATATAAGCCATCTCCGGGCACATCAGCACCTATAAGGTGGCCGAAATCGGCCGAAATTATTAGTGTCATTCTATATATGCTTCTATATAGTACATTTCACAACATCATTAATTGATACGAACTGAAGGCTTAGTGTTTAAATCAAATAGGTTACTTCTTTCTAACTTATTAATAAATTCAGGTATCTCTTTTCATGTAACTCCATTTATAAACCGACTTCAAAAAAAAGGAGGAGGTTCTCAGTTCGTCGGAATCTTTTTTTTTTTTTTTAAGTATGTTCAGCGATAATATCGTCGTTTATGAACCGATTTCAAAAATTATTTTTGCATTGGAATGGGCGTAGCTCACAGGTGGTCCCATCGTCACCATATTGGGATCTGATGATGGGATCCCAAGGAAATCGAGGGAACTCCTCAAATATCATAGGCACATTTGTCGCGATTTGTGTACATACTTGGAATAGTTTTTTTTGAAGTCGGTTCCTTTTTGTTAAAATTATTTCATTAAATAAAAGATAATGTAACAATATCTTAACAATAGTTTACTACGAGACAGTGGCATCAGTTTGATTGATTCAAACCATACATATGTATATCCTATAGGAAAATCAATTAAATTTTTTTTAAACTTTTTATAGACTATAATAATTATGATATTAGTTATAGCTAGATACAACTACACATACATATGACATTTTATGTTCAATTTAGCATTGAAATTCCACATGGAATACGACGATATTGACGACGGTTTCAATAATATCATAATAATGCACACGTTGCTCCTGGCTATACAACGTGCAAAATGTTTTCGGAAACTCGTAGTAATATAATATCGTATAACTTTGTTAAATACTGTGAAGTTTACAAAACAATGTCCTATCCGAATGCAGTTAGTAGAATTAGTTCTTTATAACATTCTATATGAAACTAGCTTTCGCCCAGGCTCCGTCCGCGTGTATATTTTGGTATAAAAGTTCGATTTCTTTTAATATGATCCT
Organism: Phragmatobia fuliginosa; assembly: GCA_932526445.1. Taxonomy (NCBI): domain Eukaryota; kingdom Metazoa; phylum Arthropoda; class Insecta; order Lepidoptera; family Erebidae; genus Phragmatobia; species Phragmatobia fuliginosa. The sequence goes on along the minus strand of OW052063.1, from coordinate 21,552,346 downwards.
GCCAAAATGATTATACCTGCCTGATAGAAAGCATGAGGGGAATCTAAGAGTATTGGTCAAGATTCTCATTGACTGTTGGCAATGCAACATGGTGACTCATATTATGGAAGCCTCTTGATATCTATAAATATATATATCGGGAACATATCAAGAGGCTTGTGTGTACATATCTGACACTATAAATAATTATATTAAGAAAGAAAGAAAGAAAAAAAGAAAACACGTTTATTCTGACATATACTGGGCAAAGGAATACAAGGTTTGAACAGATATAGAACAAAAGCAATATAATGCCCTGTGCTATGCCAGAAAAGACGCCTATCTCAGCATATTGCTGTAGTCAGAGTGACTGCAGAACTGGTATTACGATAGGGCCTGCGCCCGGTGTCGTCTGTCTGTCCGTGTCCGGTGGTGTATATTTATGTGTGTGTTAATTTAAAAAAATGAGTATTAATAAGAATATATTTTATCAGGAATACAAAATGTCAACCAATGTGACACGTTCCCAGCTTGGGGCTCAGCGACAGACCAAATATTTTCATATATGATCTGTGCGAGCCGCGCAAACATTTGTTGGGCCTCTACTTCTGTTATCTAAGTCTATCATAAAAGAAGAGAAAGCCGCGTATGAGGGCCGTTTCTACTGATGTTTTAAAATGTGGGAGTTTTAGAATTTAGATTAATGTAAATAAAAGTCGTGACTGTAGGTGCTTGATTGATGTGCTGTGTGGTGATATGTGTGGTTTTGTGTGACTTGTGAGATGTTTGTGATGTGCTATGCAAGGCGTCACCGGTAGGATTGTCATCGGTGGATGTTAGTACTCACTCAGGGTATTTGGGTATTTATATCAGTTGTACCCATAGTACAAGCTCTGATTAGCTTGGAACTAGATGGCGTTGTGTGTCAGTCAGTGCGATATATTTATTATTATTATTCACTTACTTTCTTTATGCTTTTTGTATGAAGTGACAATATAATTTACTTCCAACCCTTCTGCGTTCAGATGACGTAACATAAGCTACTACAGTTGTACTAGTAACGATCCGTTATAAAAAACTATATACCAGTTACTACAACACTATTCGGAATATATCTTTTCGGATAATATATCAGTGTTATTACGTGGAACCATTTTATGGAGGCATTACGTAATGGGGCCCAACGATATTTTATTCTAATACATAAATGTCTGCCGGCCAGTTAGGAATGGCTTTGTGGTTATATCGACTATTTGTCACTACTTCTTGTCTGCTTGGGTAATAGTTTTTTTAAGGTTCCTTAACATATTTTAACAAAAACTTTTACGTAGGTAATCGGCGATTAAATGGTAGGTCTATTGGTCTAATAGTTTGTACCCCTATCTGGTAAACAAGAATGATGAATGGTATTATATGTTCTGACTGTTTTCAGTTGTACTAGGAAGTCACCGCGTCAGGGTAGAGGAAATACGCACTAGAACAAAACGGTTCGGCTCTTCCTTCTTGTGCCGAGCAGTCAAAAGCTGGAACTCACTACCAGCTCACGTGTTTCCTTCCCACTATGAGCCCGGGTCATTTAAGCGGGGCGTGAAAAAGCAGTGTGGGCCGCCATACTTTACTATCTGCATTTGCAGCAATAATGTGTGGTTTCCCCCACTCTTAGATTCTGCTCATGCTTTCTATTTGGCAGGGTAGAGTCACTTTGGTAGGCTAAATATAAAAAAAAATGATATATAATAAGGTACTATGAATGAGTCGGCTCTATCGAGGCAGTACTACCCTCAACAAAAGACCAACCTAAAAATATTAGCTTTAATGCTGTTGTATTTCGTTGGTGAGTGCGATACCCAAAGTCCAATGATTCATTTGAATCTCACTAGGTCACCACAGTGAGGGTAATCATGCTACATCGTCTAAGTCACAATGAGAATGGTCGTCGGTCTTAAGGCGGTGGCGGATAAAAAAGGTATGTATTTAGAAATATATGTACGCTTATTACTAATAATAATAATAAATATTTCGGACATCTTACACACAACATCGTCTAGTCCCAAACTAAGCAGAGCTTGTGTTATGGGTACTAAACAACTGATATAAATACATATACATACTTTTTCTTTTGTAAATAAATACATATTATACATAGAAAACACCCAGTCTCCGAAACAAATATTTGTGGATCACACAAATATTTGGTCCGACCCGGGAATCGAACCCGAGACTTCTTGATCAGCAGCAGCATACGCTAACCACTAGACCAACAAGGCAGTCAGTAAGGTAATCAGGATGCCAATTAGTCGTCAAATTTTAATCAAATAAGATAGCTTACTATCAGAAATATTACTATCAGATTATGACGCAGGCTTTGCTTCGTTTGTAGGGTTCCGTAGCCAAATGGCAAAAAACAGAACCCTTATAGATTCGTCAAGTCTGTCTGTCTGTCTGTCTGTCCGTCCGTATGTCACAGCCAATTATTTCCGAAACTATAAGAGCTATACTGTTGAAACTTCGTCAGTCGATGTATTCTGTGAACCGCATTAAGATTTTTACATAAAAATAGAAAAAAAAACAATACATTTTGGGGGTCCCCATACTTGGAACTGAAACTCAAAAAATTTTTATTTATCAAACCTATACGTGTGGGGGTATCTATGGATAGGTGTTTAAAAATGATCTTGAGGTTTCTAATATCATTTTTTTCTTAACTGAATAGTTTGCGCGAGAGACACTTCCAAAGTGGAAAAATGTGTGTCCTAACTTCTAAAATAAGAGAGTGATAAAACTAAAAAAAAATATGTTGTACATTACCATGCAAACTACCAACGAAAATAGGTTTGAACAAGATCTACTGAGTAGTTTTTTTTTAATACGTCATAAATCGTAACACGCAATTTACCTTCCATCCAATCAATACACTAGTATTAAAACATCGATGAAATTTACAACGAACTACAAGAACTTTTATATGATGTTACTTGCTGATACGGAACCCTTCATGGGCGAGTCCGACTCGCACTTGGCCGCTTTTTTAATTAAACGTGACGTAATTGCCCCGTTCATTAAATTTGCATTATAATGTATTTATTGTAGTGTTACAATACAAATGTATACAATTATTACTATCTAATTAATGAAGGAATGTCGCAACAGCATTGAGTATCTGCTACATCAAAGCGCAGGTGTTAAGGAGGTACTACTGCATGAGCGCTCTTAGTTTCATATTACAGTGCCAAGTATGTGTGTAAATCTATCGCATAACGTAAAATGATAATCATTACAATATAAACACATATAACTTTACCGCAAATTTACACTATGAAAGATTTTACATTTTTATTACTGAAGTGAAAACCTCTTGAGCAGCGCTGTGCACTTTTTGTGATGGGTAAAAATGATAAACTCGCGTCAGGACACGTGGCCTGATCGAAATGAGTAGACCGCTGGCGCGACGTAGGAGATGAAGTATTTCTTTCTACCACGCGGCGAATGCTTGCGCCTGAATACAATGCCAAACGCGTTAATATATCAAATATGCACAACGTTAATATTCAAGTTTTCACTTCTGCCGGCACTCCCGGAGTACAACCCGGTTATTATACTCGGCCAGCTTGTGGACGAATGGCCTTAACCCTCTCCTGAGAGAAGATCCGAGCCTTTAAGTGGGACATTATGGGTTGTTGATTTAATTTTATATATTATTAATAATAATCACAACATGATGTTCACGGCTTAGTGGCCTTTGATGATTAGAAACAACACAAAGGGTAAGCAATTTTTTTCGTTTTTTTTTTAAATTAGCATCTGTGTTATGGCAATCTGCTCGAGAACAATAATCCACTGTGTAGGCTGGCTATGTTGGCTGATTTCTAGCCTATCTGTTGGTATTTTTGTAAGTAATGAGTGAGTACCTGGATGGTGACTATTAGTGGTATGATACCATGATGCGGACGTCTCGTTAAGCGGTCAGTCCCGGTTGTATAATTTATGCGCTTATTCGCATTCGCATTGTTGTAGTTGGAGGCCGTCGCCGCGTCGGGTGGCTTAAAAATATCCAACGCCAAGATTACGTAGACACAACGTTGTCTTGCCGGTCCCCAACCCGCACTCGACTAGCGTTGGGAATATGTGTTTAACCCTCTCCTGCGAAAGACCCGAGCCAAGCAGTAGCAGATTACCCTTAGAATATTAGAGGGTTATCTGTGCGAGCAGTGGAACAATAAGGGTTGTTGATGAATAATAAACATAAAAATTACACCTACTTACTAAGTAATAGCTTTATTGCCAGAATTCATTTCATTTGGAGATCCTTGTAATATGTTTACACAGCATGTACCAACATACCACTCAGTAAGGTGATGACCCTTTGGGGTGTTCACATAGAAAAACAGATACAAACACATTGAAACGATACGAACGCTACTACTTCTTTAGGGTTCTGTACCCAAAGCGTAAAACTGGACAAACTACGCAATACAACATCAATGCAAAGAGAAGGAAAACTTGAAACCAACCCTTTTTTTTTTTTTTTTTTTTTTATGTGTGGAAAATCATCATGGACCGTCACCCCACCGGGGGTTACGGCGGGGTGGTGTGTCGGACTTGAACCGACTAAAAACCACACAGTGTGCCCTCTTCGCGCTTCTCCGTTAAGGAGTAGGAGAAGTCCAGGGTGGGATCTCCTTCTGAACTTCTCCAGCGCCTGCCCGCTCCTGTTGCGGGCACCGTCTCGATTTGACGACCCTCTCTTAGGCGGCGTCCGGCACACACCGACGCCGCCCCCTCGCGGCTGGCCACATAGTGCGGGTGGAGGGAAAACCCGTCCCGTCCACCCACGGCCACACTCAAGGCGGCATGAGGCGCAGATGTTCGCGCCTCCGCCGCCCGAGTCGCCGGCGGCGAATCTGGTCCGATTGGATGTCGTCCTCCCGGGCCTTCTCCGCCGCCTCCTTCTGCAAGATTACGTCCTCGCAGAAGGTTGCGACCGCGGTAAATGAGTTCTCGCTGCCGACCATGGAACGAACGACGGCCGGCAGCGAGAGATCCCCTCCGATGACTGCAGTGAGGACCCGGCGCTGCGTCTCCCATGCGGGGCAGACCGCCAGCGTGTCATGAGCCGAATCCTCACTGCAGTCGCAGTGGTGGCAGGCGGGACTCAATTCCCTCCTGGCGACCGAGTGCAGGTACTTTCCGAAGCAACCATGCCCGGAAAGAACCTGCGTCAGTCGGAAGGTAAGGGTCCCGTGCTGCCGCACTGCCCATTCGCCGATGACCGGCTGAAGCGCCTCTACGGTGGCGAAGCCAGCACGTGGAGTCTCCAGCCGGACCGACCAGCGATCCATCGTGGCTCGGTGAGCGGCTTCGCGCCACTCGCGCACGTCCTCGGGCGGAGGTCCAACTCCACCACTCTCCGCCCGGTAGTTAGCCACTCGCCGATAAACGTCGGCGAGCACTTCCGCCTCCAAATCCCACGGGGGTGTTCCGGCCAGGGCGCATGCCGCCTCCGTCGATACGGTGCGGTAACCCCGTATGGCTCTGACCGCCAGAGTTCTCTGCGGCCGCCTGAGGCGCGCCCTATTCTGCTCGGTCAGAGCCGCCGCACTTGAAACCAACCCTATACCAACCCGTCTGACCAACGTGGTATAGTAGGCCAAAACCTCCTTTTTAAGGAGAGGCCTATGTCCAGCAGTGGACTGTTAAAGGCTGTTGATGATGATTTTTTTTTTTTTTTTTATTGTTGTAATGGAATAGGCGTTTATCTTCCATCTCACCTGATGGAAAGTGTAGATGAAGACGAAGATGGTACACGCCCATCCAAAAGAAACCTGTTCACTCTACTCTTAAAGGTTCCAGAGTTCAACTCATCAGGAAAAATAGACCCAGGCAGGTCGTTCCAATGATGATGATGATGAGGGTTCTGTACCCTAAGGGTAAAACTGGACCCTTTTACTAAGACTCTGCTGTCCGTCCGTCAGTCTGTCTATCACCAGGCTGTAGATACTTCATGGACCGTTATACTTAGACAGTTGAAATTTTAATATATATGATGTATTTATATTTTCGCTATAACAACAAATATAAAAAAAAGTTTTTTTTTGCTTTTTTGTTCGATATTAATAACTACAATAGGTAGACGCTTGAAATGTATAAACTCCCTGCTTGATTTCTACTCACACTTGGTAGATTTTTAATTTAATCGTTAAAAAGAACTGTCAGCGAGGTGCAATGTTCGTAATGACAGTACTAACTGGGTTTTAACATAAAAATAGAGGCATCTAATGACACGAGAATTATTATAAGTGGCGCCTGTCATTACCACGTGGACATCAAGGATCTATCCCCAGCATGCAATATTGTACTTCAAATGGTAGTTTAAACTTTCATTGTTTTCAGCACTTTTAAGAGTTTAATGACTTGACCTTTTTTAAAAAATTACATAACAAGTGCCTCTACTACACATTGGGCCTCCGGTTTATTGATGTTAATATTAATAAAACAAAAATATTGTTATTATTATCAACAAAATTATAAAGTTGTCATAAACCGCTTCAGAGTGGTTGACATACGCTCTCGAACTAAACGGTTAGGATCTTCCTTTCTATGCCGAGCAGTTAAAACCTGGAACTCTCTACCAGCGCATGTTTCCTCCGTTCTATGACCCCGGGTCCTTCAAGCGGGGCGTGAAAAAGCATCTTACTAGGCCGCCATAGTGTGGGTCACCGTTCTGCACTGTCCGTTGTGGCAGTGAGGATGGTGGCCTCCACTTCTGGACTCTTTTCATGCTTTCCATCAGGCAGGGCAGAGTCATTTTGGCAGCCAATATAAAAAAAAACTGAATATTATTAGCTATTAAGTACTTCTGAATTAATTGTTATCAAATATTTTAATAGATTTAGAAGAAATAAACAACAAAGTAATATTCTGATCTTGTGAGAAATTTTCACGCTTTAAATTTTAGCTGTAAATATAGCCTAACTAGGTATATTACATTCTGATTTTATTTTCTAGTGGTATGTTGTTTTAAAATATAGTAGATATCCCATATAGTAGCTATATTTAATAGTATCGTGTCGTTTTTATAAAAAATAACTTAATTAAATTAATGACTAAATGTGTGCAAATTCCTACTAATATTATAAACGCGGAAGTTCTATGTGTGTATGTTTGTTGCTCTTTCACGCAAAAACTACTGAATGGATTTTCATGAAACTTCCCAACAATACAGCTTACGTTTCGAAATAACACATAGACTGCTATTTACTGCGATGACGGACCTACACGCGGGCGGAGCCGCGGGCAAAAACTAGTTTAATAATAAAGATTGGGTGGATCAATCCACGCAATATTTATTATTCAATTATGTTATTAAGTATAATATAGTATGAATTATATAGTATTATATACTTAGCACTATACTTTATAATATAGTATGGTATAAGTTAATACATTAGGTATTTTTATGTACTATTTTTTATGTACTATATTACAATATAGTGTGCAATTAAGGAGTTTTCTATCTATTTATAAACAACTCTCTAAGATATTTGAATTAATAGTATATTTAATAAATAAATAAATCCTGTTTCTGATTTTAAATTAGTTTATTACCATATGCTTAAGAAAAATATACATGCGGTACTTACCACTTATTTCGGCTAATCTCGATTTCTCGATTTGCACGGGGAAATAGTTGATGTCTTAAGGAGTAACATGGGCCATTATTATTTTAGAATAAGTTGTTAGGTAGGTTAGTATTGAAAATAATCATCCTCCTAGCCATTATTCCCAAGTTTATTTGGGGTCGGCTACTAGTTCAACCGGTTTTACCTGAATTTCAGTTTTTCCACGGAGCAACTGGCATCGGACCTCCGCAACCCTAAGGGAGAACTGAAATTCGAAGATGGAACTAGTTGTCAGTATATTTTAGGGCACTGACTTCCCAATAACGATTGCCATAGATGTTCATGACAACCGGGACTGACGGCTATATCTACGTGCTCTCCGAGGCACGGGCGTGAATCACCGCCAAACTTCCAAACTCCGGGCAGCTATTAGGAATTTCCTAAGAAAATCCCAAAAACACTTTTTGGCCCGATTAGCAGTCGCATACGCTAACCACTAGACCAACGAGGCAATCCGCAAAAAAATAATTATTAGTATTGAAAATAATAACTAATATAAATTGAATTTGGAATATTACAACTAACTTATATTAAACACATGGGTTGTATTTCTAAATCCCAATTATTAACTATGTATTTATAAATATTTGTAGTTACAAACACATACATTTTGTTTACCCAAAATAGTTTTGACCTCAGCATTTATCTGACTGTACTACTTAAAACGTCAAAGGTAACATCACCAACCACGTCAAAAGTAAATTATTTGAAACAATCCCGTGGTTTTTATCTACATGTATATCTATAGTTTCCAGCAGATTACTTCTCTTTGTTAAACTAAGCTTTATTAGAAAAGTTTCATAACAATAGATATCAAACGCAGAAGCTTCACTATTCATTATAATATATTATGATCCTTCCAATAAATCTAAGTGGATGTAAACATACTTGGTTTGAAAAGTTTGTACGTAGTTTTAAAGACTTAATAGATCTCTTAGCCGTGTGGTGACGGATTAAGAATACAGTGTCACCACCCCTATTCATCCTGCGGGTGTCGTAAAAGGTGACTTAGAAGGAACACTTAAAACCAACCCTATACCAACTCGTCTGGCCAGCGTGGTATAGTAGGCCAAAACCTCCTTTCTAAGGATAGGCCTATGTCCAGCAGTGGAATTTTGAAGGCTGTTGATGATGATGAATAGATCTCTAGCTTCATGAACAAATTGCCCTAGGTGATTAGAAAAGACGGCACGATCAGTACCTGAATGTTAGTGTCATGACACCATGAGTGTTTCGGTGATTCGAAGGTCAAACTAAGCAGACGCTACCGAAATTTATCAACAGATATCAACCGTGAGGCTTAGTTGAAGACCTTCAGGCGACTTAAGACATCCAAAGCAAGATTACCAAGCCAGAACGTTGTCTTGCCAGTTCCCAACCCGTAATTAGCCAGCATGAAGGCGCATGGCCATAATGGCGGCCACATACGTAGCGCTATACCTGAACGGTATACCGGAACTGAAGGCTTGTGCAAGTATACCTAACGTCCATAGTGACCACACACGATTCAAGTATGCCCAGTTCTGCGCCTGTGACAAACCGAAGAAGTCGTGTTGTGCAATAAGTATTTTGTGAAATATGCCACCGGTTCTATCTAAAGTGACACCCACAAATGATGACGTTTTGGCTATTGTTGGGTTGGTGCTAGCTATTAAGAAAAAAGAGAAGTGTAAGAAGAAAAGTTCCGTATGGTGTAAAGAATAGTTACTGAAAAGAAATAAGTATTCCCACACCAACTATTCTTTACTTTTTATTTGCCATAGACATGGTAACTTCCTGTATAAATCTATAAACTCTTCTAATTTCTCTCTATTACTGCGGCGTGAATCGACAGACATTTTGGCGCGAAAATAAACACACAAACCGACCGAAGGGCTGGCGCGCGTGCGACTGAAGCGTTCCGACACACACGCTCATGCATACTTGCACAAACTACACTCGGTTCCAAAAATAACGGGTCAGTAATAACGGGTCAGTCACATAAACCCGAATATCTCCCGAACTACGTATGCCATCCTAATGAAACGAAGACTGTTCAATTAAGAATTTAATTATACAGATAAAAAATAAAATAAAACTTAGTTACACCCACAATATTAATCTTAAATTAAAAAAAAACTAAAGTAGTCATATTTTTCTTAAGATTACATTTTTTTTATGATTGTTTTTTTGCTGTTTTTCATCACTTTCTTCATTTAATACTTTGTATTGCCTCCACGTGATGAAGCCTCCAGTGATGAAAAACAGCAAAAAAACAATCATAAAAAAAATGTAATCTTAAGAAAAATATGACTACTTTAGTTTTTTTTTAATTTAAAATTAATATTGTGGGTGTAACTAAGTTTTATTTTATTTTTTATCTGTATAATTAAATTCTCAATTGAACAGTCTTCGTTTCATTAGGATGGCATACGTAGTTCGGGAGATATTCGGGTTTATGTGACTGACCCGTTATTTTTGGAACCGGCTATAGTTTGCGCAGGTATACAGATCGTAGTTTTGATCTGCCTACCAGACTTGTGCAAGTCAGGAAACTTGTGCAAGTTTTATCACACACACGCTCCGGTATACTTGCACAAGCCTTCAGTTCCGGTATACCGTTCAGGTATACCGCTACGTATGTGGCCGCCATAACCCTCTCCTGGAAGGAGCCCCGAGTCCATCAGTGGACATTATGGGTTGTTGCATATCATTTTATTCATTCTTTTCATTGCTGATATCAGCTTTCTGTCATTCGCCAATTTTAATTATGCTCTTTCCAATAACCTTTTAATAGGGTGCTACTTGATTTACTGATTGGTTATTTTATCGTCACTTCACGAATGGTTTGTTCGCTTTTATTAAAATTCAAAATGGACAATAGCCGCCTATTTTATTTTATACTTTATTATTGTTTTTCATGTCTCTTTTGGAGGTAAAAAGGGAACATCGGGGTTGCTGGTACGATCTTATGAAGTACGGCGGGGTTTTACGATTTCCTTTCTAGGGTACATCTGGTTGCCCGCCTTCTAGTACGAGACGGCGTGCGGTTTTTAGTGGGTTCGAGTCCGAGATTGTCACTTATAGTAGGTTATATCCGGAGGTAGGAAATATTTGCGTTATGGTGGTAACTTTTGTCTTTTAAGCAGCAAATACGAGTACATCTGGGTCATAGTAATTTATTTCAATTAGTGATTAATTATCAAGTGATCTGTGTATTTTTTTGATTTAATAACTATCAATTGATATTTTTATTATATTGGAATAAATAAATATTTAGGACATCTGACACAACACACAACGCAATATACTTACCTAGTTCCGTACTACGCAACGCTTGTACTAGCCAAACACATATTTACTTATTTGAACCATCTTTTACATGAATGTTTTTCAAATCAAACTAGGACTTCATCTTTGTATTCAAGCTTACTAATAAAATAGTAACTTTTATCGAACTAAAATTATTCAGTTCATTTCCTAACAATATTTCTACACTTCTACGTCTGGTACGAAAGTCACCAATTGAGTGTCAACTCTCAAAGTCGTGTAAATTCTTAACCCGGCTTCGAGTTTTACTCCTTGCGTCAGGATGGCCTAACACGAATTCGAGGAAACTTCTTTGACAGTCACGGACATTTATAACTGGGGTATTATAACTTTAGATGTTATTGCCATTACGCCCGTTTAAAAGGCTCGTAATCGAAATGCGATGACATAGATTATTCCATTGATTGATGCAGTTAATGCACTGGTACTACAGGAAATTGAGCTTTAGGTACGTCAGACAAAAATCAGAGAGATATAATGGATCAATATTTTCATTTTTATCCTATTTTTATGTACATTTTTATGTATCTAGTGCATTCTCTTTTGCATGCCTATCTTTTTTTTTTATTTATTTATTTCGGATTACCAACAAATGATACACTCATCAAATATGAATATAAAGAAAACAAAATAAATGCCCTGTGCTCATTCAGTTATAGGTAATCACAGCTAACATATCATAGTTAAAAAAATCTTTGACATAAGATACGGAAAATGTGTTTAGTTTCAATTCAATTGCACAAGATTTCCTGGAGTTTAATTTAACTATGATGAGCACGGTGTTTGATTCTAAATAAAATTAAAAACTCTTGGTCCATTTAAATACTAAATCCATTTTCATTGAACCCAACCAAATTCAGAGGATTAAATCGTTTGATTCGGTTAGAAAAACAAGTCTTTGTGCGCATAAAAATTAAACTAAAAACCATTGCAAATATATTTAGTATTTTTCATAGTCATAAACTCATTTATAACTGAATCTATATTTATCATAGTCCATCCATATATCTGGTAAGTCTATTGACCATCATCACTTCCAAGATTTAGTGCTCCCAAATTGGCATAGATAAACCGTAATGAGTCGATCACTAGAGTCTCATCCATTATTTTGTACCGTACACCGCATGCAGATGAGAACGGCGGAATTTTATTATATTTTATAGGCATCTCCAACAGATTACTTTATTTAGTATGTTCTGAAAGGTGCATTTAGAACTTTAGGACGAGAACGAAGACTCATCAAGTAGTATGATAAGAATTTTCCTCCTGTCATCTACATTAGAGATAACCATATCTCCAAAGAATACAGTATGGGGTTCATCAAATAGAACATAAAAAGGTTTTATGTCCTATCCCTCGTTATAAGGGGCTTGGCGACCCTATTCAGAAGTTGAAATGCAATACTGTATAAGTGAAGTTGTTTGGCATCTTTTTCTATAGACAAACTATTTTCATAGTTGGGCACGAAAACATGCTAGGGTAATTATTTGGATAGTTCTACCAATCATACTATAAACTGAAATATATTTTATTTATCTCCTGATTATATCATAGTTAGCTATTGAGATCATTCATGTAATATAATAGAATAAGTTCTAAAACTTTCAATACACGTGCAAAGTCCCCCGCGACATAGAATATAATATTATTAGGCCTGTATTATGAAAGACGTCTCAGTCGTGAATCTAATTTAAACAAATATAGCTTCATTCATTCATCCAAACTCACGTAACAAAAGATCAGTAAAACTACGAAATTGATAGCTTATTTTAGAATGATTTTGTCAATAATTGTAAAAATAATAGATTGTCTTCACAATTTATAGTAAAAACAAAAACATTAATGTATTGTTCCCAATCAACATTTTGAAAGTTCAATCAACTACGAACGTTCTAAATATTCCACTTTAATTAAGGGAAACAACAAATGCTCACAGTAAGCATCGGACGTCAATTAAGTGTTTCATGTTTTATGATATCAATAATAACATCAAAATTAACTAAACAGAGCACGTGGTGGCCGCTCTTGGAGGGAAATAGCTATGTGAAGATACAAAACATTCTGATATCGTCCCTCCCCTCACCCTCGCAGCCTTTAACGGTCCCTCGTTCAGTCGTACGGGACGCTCCAAAGAGAGCGGTCGCCTCGTTTATGAAACGGGATAATACGAACTTTGTATTACGTCATACGTACAGGTCGAGGGTGAAATTTTGATCGTAGATAATAAGTGTCCTTCTGGGGACGGTTCATAAATTGGTTTTGTGGGATGGTGATTTGATAATAGTGCCATGGTGAGTTGTGATAAGCGTGTGAGCATCATGCATGTCTGCATCACCCTGCTGTCGCTTGTCACCTGTTTCAACGGTAAGTTTGGTTCCAGGGTCAAATGTACAAAAGGGGTTGTGGTAACCCGATGCGGTTGGGTGGTCATGACCGTTACAAAGTTTTGACCCCGTAAGTGTATTTTTGTACGATGTTGTTGATGTATTAATGAGTTTGTTTTAAATTAAATTTAATCCGGGTAAGAGATAATTCCGTGAACTTTACGCTCGTTCAGCTTTTGCTTTAATAATAAAGTATCAGTAACAGCTTTTTGGATAATTGTTGAAATGGATACGATTTCCTAGTATTAATTATTTGGTGTTTTTAAGTAACGTTTCGTTGAGATTGTACTTTGTTTGACGGTAATTTTAATTAAATTTAAATATATTCAGGGTCCATTTCAATTTATACTTACATCTACATGTGCATGGATGTATTTATGATGAACTTACCAGCGCTTGTTATTATCATTATAAGCTTATTTCTTGACATCTATTTATGAAAAAATAATCAATTCTGTTAAATTCGAAATATATACAAAATGAATTCATTTAAAAAAAGTTTTTATTTTGATTCTGTGTAAGAATAGTTTTATCTTCTTGTTAATTTAACGTTGGTCCCATTTCCCGAATTTCAATTTTAAAATAATAGGTAAGAACTGTATGTTAATTGTAAAATGTTCACACTAAAAAGTATTTTCATTTGAACAAGCAGTAACTTGTATATTGGCCAATAATGAAACGAACGAGCGTGAATACAAATTGTTCATTACGAACACAAGCAAAAGATGTCCTTGTACTTGACCAGACCTTTCTCGTTCCGAAGTGGGCGTTCAGCGACATCGACAAAATCTTCCTTTGTTACATATGAATGAGAGAAAATATGTCAACGTGTAACATGTAATATATTTTCTCGCTTTAACGCTGATAATACGCATAAGTGAATGTTGTATGTAATATTCTCATAGGAGTTTTAAGGAAGTCAATTTGTAATAAGCCAGTATAATGGGTTTTAATAAGGTCTCTTTAAGTCTACACTGACATAAGTACTTAATTATTTCCTTGGTAAGTTACAAGAAAAGAAAAATAACATTAGCCTTTACTCATATGTGAAAGTATAATAAGTTACTTAGATTACAGGTTTCCATTTCATGAAATTACTTTAATAACTTTGTAAAATAATAGGGGGAGAGGTAATTGATCTAATTAGATCGTTTTGGTTCTAATTATTTCAAGGTGAAATAGGAACCACGCAGTTTTATTTAATTATCGAAATGGTTGTGGACTTTTACACATATGTTAGCGTTTTCTACTTTTAAAATATAAATATAAAACATGATTGGACTGATTAAGATCTTATAAGCAGTATATCTCATCCTCCTAGCCATTATTTCCAAGTTTATTTATGGTCGGCTACTAGTTCAACCAGTTTTACCTGAATTTCAGTTTTTCCACGGAGTGACTGGCATTGGACCTCCGCAACCCTAAGGGAGAACTGAAATTCGAAGATTGAACTAGTTGTCAGTACATCTGTCAATGTATAAATAAAGACATAGCTTTTATGGTTTAAATCATGGCTCTTTTTTCTAAAAAATAATTTACTGAAATGTTACATTATATTGATCAGGAAGAGAGTCAACAAAATAAATAAGAATGACCGGAAAGTTAGTTAAAGAATATGTATATTTTTAATCATAAATAATTATAAACACAAAAACTATTGAAAGACAATTCAACTATTTACTTACCAAGAAAGTTAGAAACGCCGATAAAACAGTGATCAAACATGCACGGTTGCTACTGGAGTTTAAAAACCAAACAGAAACTTTTAAAGAACTTTTTTCAAACATTGGTACCAGTATATCATTCCGTTGATCTATTTCTGTTGTTAGATGTTTATTGGATATGAAATAAATTGGACTTAAGCGTCTGTCCCTGGGCCGTAATCGAAAATCGTAGGTAGCACTCTAACAAAATTGGATGTCTGGGTAAAAGTGAAAATGAAATTACATGCTAGGTAGTAATCGCTTGGATATTTTCGATCAATATTTTGACTTTTATTTATTTATTTAAAGATAAAAACAGATACATACTATTCTTGAGATGAATTTTAAATTAATGTTCTAATTTAATCATAGCCTGTTTCAATTTATGAAAGTCATAAAGTTTAACAAAGATGCTTAAACTGTAGGATACATCGGAGCTTTTAATCTTATGAGATGTTCTTGTTTATACAAACCACCCATTTTCTGTTCTAATAAATTATATAAATTTTAGTTATTTCAATTTGGGAATGGACACAGTAGTATTTGAAATAAACATTGAGTTTAACTTATCACAAAACTTTATCAATATATGAACTACGTGTTTCGTAGATTAATTTATGGATCTCAAATCCAAAAGCTAACAATACTACTGAGCAATAAAATATAAAATTATTAGTTGTCTATAAAATGCTATGCAGTTAAGAACTTGGGACTCAGCGATATGTTTCATTTTTCACACATCACACACACACACAAATAATAAATCTACTCAAATGTATGTGTAATTTAGGTCAAGTCAATATAATGTTCTCATTTAAAGCCTTTGCAGGCATACAACTTTAAATTAGACTAACTGCGTCCCGTGGTGTTACCCTCGGTTACTGTTCTAAATGACGAGTAAAAACGTGAAGCGAAGTCAGTCAAAAAGAATTAGCATAACTTACTATTTATGCCATCTGCCAGTGAAAGTCCAATCAAAATTGGTCCAGCCGTTCCAAAGATTACCAGGGACTAACAGACAGACAGACATATAAAAATAAAAATGCATGTCCTAAATAAGTACTGTTTAAACATATATTGCTTTCATATGCAATTATTCATTTTATATTACATAGAGACACTCCAATTTCATTTATTTGTACTAGATTATTACTTTGTGTGTGATGACGTATTAAAAATACATAGTGTCACTGTGTACCCTACCCTACCCCTATTTATCTCATGGAGATATGAAGAGATGCCTAATCGGATAAATTATACTCAATGTCTTTTTGAGGACATGTCTATATACACAGCAGTGGATTATTAAAGGCTCTTGACGATATGATATCTAAAATTGAACTCTATTCTAAGGAAATAAACACTTTTTAAGAACTACTAAGTATCTAAGCAAACGGTTTCTATTTTTTTCGTACTGGTAAGATTAGGTATTTTCGAATAAAATTAAAAACTGATAACTAACATATTTATAGTATCTAAATGCTGCCTGGAAGAGATTGCCTTTGGCAATAAGGCCGCCCTTTGTACACTACATATATATGTCATTTAATTAACTCTGTAACAAAATGTGCAAATAAAGAGTTTTCCATTCTATTCTATTCTAAATGTATGTATGTTAATTTATCATGTTTTGAAGCTATTTGAAGCTATATATATTCTTGAGAGCTTTCGTTAGACTTGTCTTATCTTAATTAAGTAAATCTGAGAGCAACTTAGTGTAAGATAAGCATAAAGGTTGAAATCGCCTTTTAGATTAAGTTACCTCTCGAGAAATTGCTATTTTTCCCGAACAATCGGCTTGTTTATTACAAAAAAACTTTATAAATTTCGAAAAGCCACTCGTATTATTAAAACAAAAGTTATTTGAGACATGCATTCAACGACAAAGCATTATGTAAAGCCGGTGTAATATCTGAGAAACTTATATACGATCATTTTTGAAGATCCTGATTTGATTTCTCTCTTTTCCATGTTTTTTAAGCCAAATGAATATCTTTATAATAGTTGAATGAAAAACAGCTATAAGCGTACTTTTAAATTAAAAACTGCGTTATTAAAACGCAATAAATCTTTTCAAATCAAATCTCTTTCAACCACTCGCCGAAATACTCTCGATGAAACTTGTACAAAAAATTATCTGCTGCGAAATTGCTTCTGATTTGTTTTTTCACTTTAAATATTCATATTTTTTACAATAAATATCTTTTGCTATTGAAATGGAGCGCTCTGAAACTCAAGATCTCGGCCATTACCTCTCGTTTCGTTGTCCGCTTTGAAATTAGTTACCAACTTTTTTTTATGCGATATTGATACGATCTTCAAAAGGAAAAGCGATTCCGGAATAAAGCCTCTAAAATATTGAGCAGAGAAACATAAAATTTTATGAATAATCAGAATTATGTTTTCGATGATATTTACTTACCTATAGAATGTTTTTAACTTTTAATTAATGTATTTTCTCCATCAAGTATTATTAATGTACTTAGTAGAAGCCATCAATTTATACAATGAGTACATAGAAATCTTAACCAAATGTGGGATCTATTATATTTTTTTTAACTGTAACATTTCTAGCAGTGATTTATATAATGTACCGTGTACCGGATATTCTTCCGCTCCACCGTCCTACCTCGTACCCAAACAAATATATCAAGCAGAGCGCGCGCGGTTAATCGTATGAACATTAGCTAAGACTGCTATCACTTGCAAAGGCACGAAAGATTAAATTAAAGTGATGTGACATTTATAATAACATAAGACAGGGTACAAAACCTTTTGATCAAAAGAAACTGATGTTACTTATATGTCATAGTGGACTATCCTAAAATAACTGATAGTGCTGTAGTTTCTTCTACATCGACACCCATAGCCCATAGCTGAAGATAGCAATTCATCAGGAAATATAAAAACTTATTCCAAATCAATCCCCAGGGGATTTGAGTAGAGGATTCAAGTGGACAGAAATAAACTTTACGTGGAAGATTGCTTGCGAGCCTATATATCTATTTTTCATTCAGATTTTTTATGATAAAGGGGGTCAAACATGCTGACTGTGCATCTAAGTCATAAGTGCGTTGTCACCCTCGAGTCCTACTTTATAAACTCAGGGATTGAGGGGACCCCTGAGCTCTTGGGATCAGGGGTTTGATGCGTCTTTGAACACTACTCCCTAGAAAAAGGGGGTGAAGGATTTCAGAGACATCCTAGTCTTATGAATCAGGGATGTGTGATTTGAAGCGCCCTCCAGTTTTACTCACAATATGAAGAGTGATCCTAAAACTTGAAGGCGCCAAAGTTCCCTCACTCTCTATTTCTGGGGAATAGAACTTAAACTAGTAATAGGTGTAGAGTGCAGCCTAAAAGGGTTTTAGGTTCCGATAAAGTGGAAGTTATGAGTGAAAAGTAACAAAAATACTTGTGAGCACTGTGAGGTTGTGGCAACTGTGATTAAATCAACCTATTTCTGACGAAGCCTGGCTCTCCCACAGCAAACTTCTTACATACACATACATATTTATATATCAGTTATAACCCTCATGAAAGTAATCACATATATAATTTTCTATTTCCATAGATCTAATACAAACAAAGAACTAATGACATCATCCAAATATATATTATTATTACATAAAATAGTAGTTATATTATACAGATCCTCATAGTGATTCAGAACAAACAACATTTATGACAAAATTATTCTGAAACTATATATGTGAATGTATCGTTATAATACGTACCTATTATGTAGATCCAAGTACTATTTACGTTTGAATTGTGTTCCAGGTTATACTAAAATTATCGTTTATCCTAATAAAATAACAATTGTGAAAGTTTATAAATAAAACTTTATCGATTGTTTACTGAGATATTTTTCTCATTTTAGTTAGCAGGAAAGATTTTATCTTCAATTAAGTCGGCTGAACTAGGGTGACTTCTTTACAACTTTTACTTCACACACAACCAGTATTGAGATAGATTTTTACTGCATACTTGGTTACTAATAAGCATGGAGGTATTTACTTACAAAAGCTTACATGCTTTTAAATTTACTAGAATTACAGTGGCTAAGGTTATTTGGCTGATAGTTTTATAAATTTGACAAATCATGACACGCTTTTAATGCGTAATTTTTGGATTTTTGTGATTTTTAGATGACATAAACGTCGAGCGGTTCCTTTTGAATTTACGATAAATTTTTGAGGTTCAAAAATAAACTAATTCTATGTAATAAATGAAGCATTAAATATAAATATATAACTAAAAATGTCAGGCAGTTTTCTAAACCACGGTGCCACCGCCAAGCCGAGTTGAATTCAACAATTAACCTCTTGCTCAAAGTTATACTTTATTGAGTTGGATAGAATATCCAACTAAATAAAGTTAATTTTGAGCGTAATAGTTGTAGATAAATATTATCGTCAATAATTTTGTGCGTAGAGTATCCAATTATATTATCAGTGGACTTGGTACTTATTATAACAAGTACCTAATTGTAATTTATTTAAAAAATATAGACTTATTTAAAGTAGTTTCTTTAAACATTATTAGTGCCTATTCGTACCTAATCATAATACAGTCTATAAATATACCCTGGAAGAAGATTCACCAGAGCACCAGATGTTTTTAAAATTTTAATTCATATATCGAATTGGAAGATTAAACAAATTTATCAATGATTTATTATTTATCGATTTATCGATGTCACTCTCATTTCACTATCAATCAGGATCGCTGGCCACTAGACCAACAGACTAACCAAAGACGGCCAATTCATTCACACACACCGTCAAACATGTTATTAAATAAATGTAGTGAACAGTAACTTTATTCATTTAATGGTAATACTAGATAATAACTAGTTTACTGATAAAGGAACTCGGTCGTACGTAGAAAATTGCGTGCTTTTCTTCCTCCAGATACGTTGGTACGAGAAATACCCCATCTATAATTTTCGTCGTCTACTTATCGCGCTCGTAAATCACTTCAGTTGGGCTGTAAAAAAGTATATCCACTTAATTTCTTCAGCAGATATAGCTTACTACTTTTCAGAGATTTACGGCTAATAAAATAACTTTCGCTTTTCGATATATATTTTTAATACATTATTGTATGAGAACTTTTATTCGCTATTGATAGTTTTTATCTTTGCAAATAACGTTGTTTACCAGAATACCTAATTAAGATACCTGGAAATGAATTATATTTTATTTTTTTATTACTGTAATGAAAACATTTTTTTGTAACTATTTCTTAATTTAATCTATTTCTGTATTGCGGGAGCTTGATGACTATTTTTAAAAAACTTCAAAAAAAAGGAGGAGGTTCTCAATTCGTCGGTATCTTTTTTTTTATGTATGTTCAGCGATAATTTCGCCGTTTATGAACCGATTTCAAAAATTCTTTTTGCATTAGAATAGGCGTAGCTTACAGGTGGTCCCATAGTCACCATATCGGGATCTGATGATGGGATCCCAAGGAAATCGAGAGAACTCCTCAAAAATCATAGGCACAATTGTCGCGATTTGGGTACTCGGAAAAGTTTTTCATTGAAGTCGGTTCCTTTTTGTTAAAATTATTCCTTTTCACTTCTATTACTACGAGACTACGATCTGTCTCTTTGCTGAAACATTGAATAGTAGTATTATCCAAATTTTTATTAGCTAGCTAATCTACTTACCTACTTTGTTGCTATTCAAGCATATCTTGGGGTATTTTTTCAAGCTCAAAGTTGCTCAGCGTGCTATGGAAAGGGCTATGCTCAGCGTTTCTCTGTGGTATCTTATCAGGAATGAGGTGATTCGTCAGAGAACTAAGGTCATCGACATAGCCCACCGGCTTAGCAAGATGAAGTGGCAGTGGTGTAAGTGTATGATTGTTGATAGATTTAAAAGCTCTTCGTATGTATTTAACCTCTTTATTATACTTGTAATCATTACAATGTAAGATTCTGAGTTTCGACCATTCACCGTAGCGGCACCCAAGCAAGAGAGAGGGTTGCCAACCTCTATTTATAAATACTTCTATTTGAAGTGTGGCCATAACAATTCTACACTAACTACTGACAAGTGGGCTGGCCATATTAGCCGCAGAACTTATGACTTATGGGTAGAAGAGTTCAGTTCATTCTTGGTCTATCAAGCCACTTGTAAAACTGTTAAAATGTTTAAATATTATTTCTTTGTACAATTTTGGAAAATGTTGTACTTCGTGTCAGTTTGATAAGTATTGAAAAAAATGAAACATGCATATTCGAGGCAATCGAGCCTAAAGGGGCATAGTTTATTGGCGAAATGACCACTTTAATCAGCAGTCGATTTCGGAATTTAAATTTTAAAATATTGTCACTTTTTCAGAGGTTCTTATCTCATTGATATTGTTGATTAATTAAAAGAATATAGGTTGAATATTCGTATTGTAAGAATTAAGTTTAGACTGCCTTGTTGTTCTAGTGGTTAGCGTATGCGGCTGCTGATGAAGAGGTCTCGGGTTCGATTCCGGACCGAATATTTGTGTGATCCACAAATATTTGTTTCGGAGTCTGGGTGTTTTCTTTGTTTAATATGGATGGATTTCCAAAAAAATAGTTAGGGACTCGGCTTAGTTTGGGACTAGATGATGTTGCGTGTGAAAAGATGTCCGAAATAAATAAAAAGTAAATAAAAAACAAATGTATAAAAAATAACTTTTTTTGACACTTACTATTAAACACAATGAATGAAACTTCAACCAGTTTCAACTGCCTTTGTAAGTTTCAAAGGTATTAAAACTTCAAATAACAACATAGTTTGAAGTTATGTGTAATGCAAGCAGTTGTCTTACACTGTAAAATAAGTTAAAGTAAAAAAGCGATTTAAAATACAAAAAATAATAGCTCTGAATGAAGAGATATTAGTTTGCCCACGAAAAATAATTCATTGTCTTCCTCCTATGTTCTTGTATCATTTATAGTCTATTATCTATACATCTATATCAAATTAAGTTTATTAATAAATGCGTATGAAAGTATATATGTAGGTCTGTCTGTTCGCCGGAAGTCTTTTTGGGACTAACTTTGCTCCGAGCGTTACTCACGATTTCTAACAATATCTGCGAATAACACCGGATATAAAAAATAAATATAAGAAATAGAGACTCAGCTAGTTATATCCCTACTATATAATATTATAAATGCGAAAGTAACTCTGTCTGTCTGTCTGTCTGTCTATTACGCTTTCACGCCTAAACCACTGAACCGATTTTGATGAAATTTGATATGAAGATTACTGAACTGAACTTGGGAAAGGACATAGGTTACTTTATACTGCGATAACCGACATACACGCGGGCGGAGCCGCGGACGAAATCTCGTATCATTATAAATCTGAAGTTACACTACCTGTTATACTATCACGGTTAAGTACCAATATCAATAAAATTTAGAATAAAGATACTTTGATTAATGAGGAAGGAGATAGGCTTCTCTTTACTATAATAATCCAAAATAAAATCACAAATCTTTGAAATAAAACGTCATTTTTTTCTGAGAGAGCAAGCACATCAGTGATTCAGTTGTTTTATGAGTGGTGGTAACATTTACCCCCGAATAATCCGTGATCTCATCGATCGTACCTTATATCGTAATAAAGAAGAATCGATCTCACTAAAGTCTTTCACAGAAACCTCACAATACAAAAGTCGTACAGAAATTGGACTGTTTTATATCCATCAGTCAGTAAGTTTCTATAAATATATCATTTTGTGCATAAAATATTGTTCGGGCTCCGTCCTAAACGACGTCGTCCAAATCGGATGCCATCGATCATAGAAATCACATCTCATCTATAATGTACCACAGAGTACCCGTTACAGTTAAATCATTTTGAAAACATACAGCGATAATATTGAAGTGCTTACATCCATGAGACCTTAGGTGATTGGAAACAATCACCTGGATGGGTGTCCTTTTGTAGCATGAAATGTGATGGGCGTTACCGTGATTCGGTGGTCGAGTTAAGCAGCCAATCCCGGTTGTTATCATAAGATAACAGTCGTGAAGCTTAGTTGGATTCCTTCGGGCGTCTTAAAACATCTAACGGCAAGATTACGTAGCTATAACATGTTTTGCCACACCCCAATCCGCACTCGGCTAGAGTAGGAACATATGGTCTTCTCCTATAGGACATACAGAAATAGAGAACGTTCATCGTTAGAATTAAAACACCATTTTTAATTCTAATTCCTATTCATAACCAAGTCGGTTCCGTATATCCCAAGACCGACACGAACTGACAACCATTCAAGCTCATCACAAAGTTATATTTTTATTATCTATACCATTATTACAAAACTGAAGAGTTTGATTGTTTTTTGTTATATCAGGTACTACAGATGGAAAGAACCAAAAAAAAAGAAACAAACATCCTCTTGAAAAGTTCTAAAGAAAAGTTTGCACAGCATATTATGTCTATCTATCAGACAAAAATAAGAAATAAGAAAAAAAGGACGATTCTGTTTTAAAGGATGATTGTATAAAACGCACAATGGTTTAGAAGAAACTGGAGGCCCAATAATGCAGAAACATCTCACTAGGCCGCCATTGTAGGATACCATAATTTATTGTCTTTTTAATTTTATTCATACTTTCCATCAGGCAGAGTAGAGTCGCTTTCGAGGACCAAGTAACGAATACTTCTCAATCGTTGTTACCAATTGTCTTGATGTGCACTTTAAAAGCTAACAATTGTCAGAATATAATATAACACATAAAAATATTAATATTTTAAGTGCTTTTCGTATTAGGTACATCGACTGACAACAATACCTATATTTTCAAATGTTTCGCCGTATGTTTCTTGCTGATCTGTATTTCATTTCAGGAAGCGACAGGTTGCTTTAAACAATATATTCAATAGGACGATATATTGTAATTTTATTTTGCCTGTACACGCCATAAGGCAGTATTGTCACGAATATTACAACATCATAATCAGGATAATGGCTACGGTAAATATATTAAAAATTAACATAACACTTCAATTTGCATATGAAATGTAGTTTGTTAATGGTGTATTCTTAGTTAAATGTGTGAAAATGGCTTGAATGGAATTCAAGTCTATGAAAAAAATGATGCTTGGTGTGGAGTTAGGATGTCGTGAATAATTAAATGAGAATATTGCTAGGTATAACTATTTCATCTTTATTAATATCTTTGGATGACACGCAAAGCTGTATCTAATCAGAAGTTTGCCAGATTTTTAAGAGACTTTCTTCCCATTGTATAATACCTATCTATATCCTATAGTATCTCTCGATAGGCATACTTGACTGCACGGTTCACCCAGTGGTTGAAGCGGTCGCCTGCTTTCTACTTCGCCAAGTAACGTGGGTTCAAGTCCCACGTGGGAAAACACTTTGTGTGATTCAAGTTGTTGTTCTGAGACTGGGTCTTTATTGTGTCCGGTTCATGTATGTTTGTAAAGTCCCCCGCGACACAGGATTTATATTTCTAATGCAAGAGTTGTCTTTAAAAAATAAATAAATACTATAGTTATTTAGTTTGATTCCAACATATCACTTCGTATCTAACCCCAGAGGATGATGATCAGTGAGGGTTTTTCATACGACAGAAATCTACCAATTAACTTTTAACACTAAGCTTAATTACGGATGAAACAACTAAGTATGCGGTCAAAGATATAATTGACACAAAAGTTTACATGAAAAATATCTGTACATAATTTACTTTGCGAAGCATTTTGTGTGAATAACTTAACACTTTAAAGTAACGAATTAACTTATAAAACTATGTACACTAATCTTAGGAAGTCGGTCTAAATATTATCTTAACTTAAAGCCTTACTCGTGCATGACTAACGTCAAAGCCGTTTAACAACTTTTATTAGGTCATCGACAAGCTTATGCGCAAGTTCTAAAGCTTTTGAGGCTAAGTGTTCCTGTTTCACCTCACACCCTTTCAACTTAAACGACGTCTAGTACAGTGACAGGACTTTGAATATAGACAAACGTCTATCCACTTAGTCTTGTAATGGAAGTGAAAATGTAGATAATATTTGTTTTTATAATGACAATTTTTAATTTGAATCATAAATAACGAATAATATGAAAATAAATGCATTTTTTGATTTTTTTAATCTTAACCAGCTTATTAAGATCAACTGACGTATATAACAAAACTCACTCTAAGAGTTTGACAACTACTACTGAGAAAAAAGCATTTGATTTTGTCTAAATAATATAGAGACACATGTTTTGCAATCACTTTAAACATTTTTCGGGTTAAATATATAGCATGTGACACTCAGAAATAATGTGACTTACAAGTGATAAAATAATTCAATGAATTAGGTTTTCAGTAGATCCACAGATTCCAACCCTACAACAAATTTTACCTCTTTATAATATTAAGAAAATATTCAGCTCATAATGTTGTTGGGATTTTCTTACTACAAATTATTAGTAGCAGCCCAAAATATGGCGGTATTTCACGCCCAAGCCTGAAAAAGCACGTTACCCCAGTTGTTATGAACATCTATGGCAATCGTTATTGAGAAATCAGTGCCCTCAAATACATACACGACAACTAGTTCTACCTTTGAATTCAGTTTGTCCTAAGGGTTGCGGAGGTCTGATGCCAGTCGGTCCGTCATTATATTATAATATAAGCTTTTTAAAACTGATTCTTCAAATTAACACGATACATAATATGATATTATCTATACCTACAAATTATACAGAATTATTATTAAATTTTCGATGTTCATTTGTTTGACTATAAACCTAAAGTATTATATACTAAATTCTATCGGGGAACGATGCACTTGAACTATTTGTTTCATAATATTTCAGCTTGAATATTATGTAGATAATAAGTAAAGTTATATAGTTCGTAGCCCCAATATCCTTCACACTTGTAGACACACGACCTCTAAATATGTCTTCTTGTTCATTAGCTTTGCACTCAGTGGTTATCTGGATCGTTTGCTTTATACAAGAACAGAAAGCCTATTTCCTCTTGTAAGTCTACAAACAACTATAGGATATTACAAACATTTTTAACTACTATTTAAGACTTGTTATACTTCTAAGCGCTACAGCTTACCAGATTTATCTCTTAAGAAAAATAATGCTAGTATTCTGCTGCAATTTTAGTTTTAAGTTCTATTCCTAGCTTTGATATTCTTAGATATTCTGATTTTATTTTCTGACAACCATACATAAGCGAAAATGTACAGGATAATAGTAACCTTGATTGTTAAAAGAGCAACTTACGTAGCCTCTTTTCGACCTTCCTCCATAGCAATGACATTTTGAAACCGCGCAACTAGATTCACAAAGATAACGTTTCGAAGGTGCCTGAAATAGCCTACTTGAAATAAAAGCTTTTATTTTTTATTTTAAATCGGTTAGACAATAAGCTCAACACTCCAAACTAAACAAAAACATCCAAAAATAAAGTATAAGGTCAAAAGAAACCAAAACTCAACCGCCTAAAATTCAGCTCCAGGATTGAAAAGCCTCATATTTCACGACACAAGTCATTAACGTCAAAAGCAAGATGCTCGTTCTATAAAATACGTTATTATAATGCCGTACTGGGACCTCTTATATAAAGTACGGTCACTTTACATATCGTAGGGTATTTTAACTGCAGATTCAGAGGTAAATGAGGGCGTAGAATCAATATTGAGTATGAGATGATAAAATGACAGTAGGTCAGGAGAGCAATCGATTATGGAAATAGTATGCGCCTTTTTTAAGATCCATATCAAACAGAAACCCTAGGTATCGCTTATTTTATATGTTTTATAAATATAAAAAAAAAATATATGTAATCAAATTGACAGCCTGGTTGGTCTAGTATGATCAAGAGGTCTCGGGTTCGATTCCCGGGTCGGAACAAGTGTTTGTGTCTTCCGCAAATAATTGTTTCGATATTTTGTGTATAATATGTATGTATTTACAAAATAAAAGTATGTTTATGTATTTAATTAGTACCCATAATATAAGCTCTGCTTAGTTTGGGACTAGATGGCTTTGTGTAAGATGTGCGGAATATTTATTTATTTATAAATTAGACGTAAGAGAGATTGTTTGAAGTGATAGAACATTATGAACGTAGAAATCATAATTAAAATAAATATACATCCAGAAAATATTGACCCTAATAAAAGTTTATATTCTGAATTGCTACTTAAAGTTGACATAACAAAAATGTCATCAATATGCTACAATACTTGAGGGTTTGACGGTTTTGGTATTATGCTGTGACACGAATAGCAGTTGTATATTTATAAAGACGTAGTTATTTATAGTTCAATTTTCTCTTTATGGTAATTAATAACTTTAGTTTAGTTAAATAAGTATCTAACTTTAGTTTGAACTCAAATACTTAATGGAACTATCGGCGATCACGTTTAGAAGGCATATTACGAGTATTTCTATTAAAATGTGATGCGTAGTTAGCTACCTTATCTGTGACGAATGTGTTTATCAAAGAAAAGTTTTGCTATCTTAGCGTACTGTCAGTTCGCTATTGCGATTGTAAGAATATGGTAAAAGGTTAAAAAACCTTTTACTTTCCCAGTAACACTCAGCAACTTTCACGATTTACGTAAAATATGTATTCCCAAATTAGAATTACAATACTGAAGAACATTTTACTCAAGATATTATAATAAAATATCACGCTCCGTCAAATAAAAATATCAGTGTTCGTGAACGTTTATGGCACGGAAAGTTGGTCTAACTTTGTTTAATATTCCGTCTACGTAAGTATGAAACGATGATGGTTCGCTCTCAGTCCGTAATCTTTAAAAATCAGAGGTCACTCGTTCGTATGAACATTACCTCTGTAATCGTTGAAGTTGGCAATTTTTATATTACTTTTTTTTCGGGTATTTTTAACGACTTTAGTTCTGGATAATATTAACTCTGGTATTATACATTAAAAACTGGCTATTACCTGCGACATTGCTACTCTGTTTTTATTTTTATTTACTGTTTCTAACATTATAAATGAGTAACTTTTATTTAAACGGTTATAAAACCCTTTTTGACTTGCAAGTTTCAATAAAAATAACCATATTTAATTATACACTTAGAGCAATTAATTGTAAATGTATTAATTGTTGTATTCTATTTCAATGAGTTCTTAAAATCATCATCGTGAAAATTTCAGACAGTATTTTGGCTAGGTATATAAATAAAATGAGAATTAATATTATTTAATACAAAGTTTCCAGTGTTGATGGGATAAATTGAATTTAACATTTCTGTTAACATCGTTCAACGATCTCTAATTAACCTGCTTCTACCACAAGTATTTAGTTTATGTAAACTATCTTTAATCAAAATAATTATTAAGTCGAGTCTGCCTTACATGACTCTTTTTATATTTGAAAATCATCAATACTTATAAACTTGTACCAAAAAAATCTGTTCAAACAATGACAAAATAAAAGCAGCCAAGTGCGAGTCGGACTCGCCCATGAAGGGTTCCGTATCAGCAAGTAACATCATATAAAAGTTCTTGTAGTTCGTTGTAACTTCGATGTTTTTATACTAGTGTATTGACTGGATGA
The DNA here is from genome assembly GCA_932526445.1 of Phragmatobia fuliginosa. Lineage (NCBI taxonomy): Eukaryota > Metazoa > Arthropoda > Insecta > Lepidoptera > Erebidae > Phragmatobia > Phragmatobia fuliginosa. Next base: position 21,523,712 of record OW052063.1, on the reverse strand, counting down.
AAGGTAAATTGCGTGTAACGATTTATGACGTATTAAAAAAAAACTACTCACTAGATCTTGTTCAAACTAAATTTCGTTGGTAGTTTACATGGTAATGTATAACATATATTTTTTCTAGTTTTATCACTCTCTTATTTTAGAAGTTAGAGGGGGGGGGACACACATTTTTCCACTTTGGAAGTGTCTCTCGCGCAAACTATTCAGTTTAGAAAAAAATGATATTTGAAACCTCAACATCATTTTTAAACACCTATCCATAGATACCTCACACGTATAGGTTTGATGAAAAAAAATTTTTGAGTATCAGTTCCAAGTATGGGGACCCCCAAAATGTATTGTTTTTTTTCTAAATTTTTGTAAAAATCTTAATGCGATTCACAGAATACATCGACTGACCAAATTTCAACAGTATAGCTCGTATAGTTTCGGAAATAATTGGCTGTGACATACGGACGGACAGACAGACAGACAGACAGACAGACAGACAGACAGACAGACAGACAGACTTGACGAATCTATAAGGGTTCCGTTTTTTGCCATTTGGCTACGGAACCCTAAAAATCGTTGATGAACTTCATACACGGTAGCTGCGAGTGCTGTTAGTAAAGATCTCTATTCCCGAGTCGGACCAAATCTTTATACGATCTTCAAATATTTGTTTCAGAATTCGGGTGTTTTCTATGTATAATATGTACGTAATTATAAAAGAAAGGTACTAAATCTATATAATCAGTTCTATCTCGTGTCTAAGAATATTGATGTTTTCAGAAATTATGAATGTTTGATACCTTATATAAGCAAAAAATTTATTTATTATAAAAAGTACTGGTTCGATTCTTAGATGGGACCGCTGTTGGATATTTCTTCAAAGGAACTCGTAATGGCAGCGCAGAATACGGAAGTTGGTAGTGTTTCATGCCAGTGCTTTAGATAGCTAATTAAATCATCGTTCTCGGATTTCATGACCATCTATGGAAATACATAATGTACTTTTTTTTTTTTTTTTTATATATAATTAAGCCTGCCAAAGTGACTCTACTCTGCCTGATGGAAAGCATGAGTAGAATCCAGGAGTAGGGGTCACCATGCTTATTGTGAGGGTAGGCAATGTAGCATGGTAACCCTTACCGTGGCAGCCTGGTTAGATTATTCTGCATCATTCTCCCGGCCTTCGAAGGGTGGGAGAATGATGCAGAATGATTGGGCCTCCGGTCTCACACTCACCAACGAAATACGACAGCAAGAATGCTGTCATTATTAGGATGGTCTTCTGTGTGAGGGTAGTACTGGCCGGGTCGAGCCGGCCCATTCGTGCTGAAATCAGCGTGGCTCTACTACCTCCAGTACTTTCGAATTGTAGACAAAAGTGGACGTGAGTGTGAAGTTGTAGTGAAGGACGGGGTTTTACGTGAGTCCAATGATGATACTGAAAAATTAATACAACCAATAAGCTAACGCTTTCACAACACACAAACATACACACACAAACAGACACACATACATACAAACATACATACACAAGCAAACATATACACAGAAAAGTTTCATTAATTAAAGATTATTAGTATTATTCTCACTATTTTATTTGGGACAACACTTTGCATGAAACACAAAATTGTTGTTCTAAGTATGTGTGCTCTTTGTGAACTTCAATGAATGATTGTAAAGCACTCTGTGACACTAAAATATTTTTATGCCCATTTTAAGCCGTCTTCTTACTAGGAGCCTCAGAAAGTTCATAGTCCTTAAATTTTAAGAGACACCTAAGCTATTAGAAGTTCACTACAGATTGGTGCATACAAAAACCATTACTAAGGGATACCTAACTTTCTCTAAGCTTATATTTAGTGAACGTGGGTAACAACGGCCATTAGTATTTATAAAAGAAATACAAATACAAAAACTATACTGTATTATAATACATTTCATTTGTAATCACGTTTTTATTCCTCACAATGTTTGTTATACAACTTTTATAGCATGTTATTTTAACATTACTGACAAAATTCTGCTCGTTACTTATTTCAATATAGCATAATATTTATTTAGGTTTTCATTTTATTACCTACTTAATAACAGTATTTGTATTGTACGTATCTTGAAGTATACTCATATAAATAAACACACAGATAAGCTTACTAATGTCACTTATTTCAATACAGATCAATGTCATAGTCATAATAAATATCTTCTATCTAATCAAATACCTATAAAGAAGCAATTCTTGTATATGTATTAGTTGTATGTATTTACAAAAAAAAAGTATGTTTATGTATAATACTGAATAGCGTTATCTAAGATATCTGAAAATGTTTAGTAAAAATATATATAAATATATATTTGTAATCTCGGAAACAGCTTTAACGATTTCGCTGTAATTTGGTAATTGGAGGTTTTTGGGGGTGAAAAATCGATCAAGATTAATCTTACGTTGCGCGCATCCGAGTTTTCATGTATTCGTGTATTTTTCCTTTATTACACTTGGTATTGCTTGTGACATGTAAATTAGTACTCCAACATTATTATGTATGGCAACTTGAGAGAATAGATGGCGTTGATAAACAATAAACATGATAACCGAGCTAAGCTCAGTCGCCCATGCACGCACGCACTTATGCAATTAAGGTACATTACATAGTTTGTTTTACACACTAGAAACATATCCCTTTTGCAAATTCTGATGCATCATCATAATCAAAAGCCTTTAAAATTCCACTGTTGGATATGGCCTCTCCTTAAAAAAAGGTTTTTGCTTGCTATACCATGCTGACTACTATAAGTCTGACGCATCATGTTAGTTCAACTGGTACCTGAGTAAAACATCCTTATTTCTAATATATTACTTGTTAATCTAAGAATATGGTATCATAGAAATAAACCAACAACGTGTAATGTGCTTACGGCGACATGTGTTGCAACATCTTACATGGCAATCGACTTATATATTCCTCTTAGGAGAATTTCGAGCGCCTAACTTCTGAATTAGTTTGAGTTATATCAGGTTCGCAACATGGCTTTCCCCATGATAGATAACACAATAGTACAAGACTATATATATAATTCTCACGTCGCGATGTTGCTTACAATGAACTTCGAAAGTATATCACAGATGTTCAGTGTTACTAAATGTCTTTTTCTGTGTGGAGGAACGGGTGTCGTGTTCCTCCATTCCTCCAACACAAAGGGAGGATCCTCCGAGCAGGCGAGGTGATCATGCCTGGCTGGCAACTGCCCAACAGTTGATGTTGGGATGTTGTATATATGCTAATCGGCGCGAGAATGTCACTTACGCGATTCAGGATTAGTAGTTACTCCGTATTTACTTCGTAGTTCAGTGTTTCTTCGCTAGATGGCGCTGTTGTATGTTTACGACGCGCTGTATGTGGAAGTCGCCACAGCTGCCTGGGATAGTCAATAACAAAAATCCATTAGACCGAAATCAAGCATGATTGAAAAGAGATGCAGACGAATTTAGGTCGATCAGCCTGTTTGTTATATACCTACTTGAAACATATCTAAAGTATATTATTCGGTTATAGTGTGGCCATAAAAAGTAGCCTATGTTCTTTCTCTGGCTAGACTATATGTGTACCAAATTTAATTTAAATCACTTCAGTAGTTTAGGCATGAAAGCGCGACAGACATACAGACAGAGTTACTTTCAAATTTAGTAAGGATAAGGATTTTAATCTTTATATATATAATTCTTCTGTGAGTGTGTATGTCACTGAACTTCTCTCAAACGACTGGACCGATTTTGATGATTTTTTTTGTGTGTGTTCAAGGGGATCTGGGAATGGTTTAGATTTGCAATTGGACCCGGTAGGTGGCGCTGCGATCAAGTTCTAGAATTTTAAAGTTGGGCGGTACGAAGTTCGCTGGGTCAACTAGTATTATATAAATAAGGATTATATTATACAAGTAAAGCGCTCATAGCTGAGTGGCCTTATTTGATTGGAAACAAGTAAGCAACGACGGCGCGGTCGGACCTAGATGGGTGACCGTTTATGGCTTTACATGTAATGAGCGTTTTCGTGATTCGGAGGTCACGTTAAGCAGTCGGTCCCGGTTGTTATCATACGACGGCAGTCGTGAAGCATAGTTGGAGGCCTTCGGGCGGATTAAAAACATCCAAAAGCAAGATTACGTAGCCACAACGTGTCTTGCCAGTCCCCAACCCGCACTCGGCCAGCGTGGGGACGTATGGCCTAAACCCTCTCTTGAGAGGTCAGGTCTCCTCCGGTCATGTACGTTACCCAGCACAGGGACGTTATGGGTTGTTGATAATGATGAAATAAGGATTAATTAAATCTACTTTGCTCAGATAAAAAAAGATAGAATAACATGTAATATTTATGTAGATTTATTTAGGATTTTTACACCTTTAAAGTCGAAATGAACCCACACTGTTTTTAGTACCATATTTATAATACTTGTAAGCTGACCATGTCAATGACTAGTCGCATTAGGTTGAAACAACCCGAAGATATGTTGGTTTTGTTAATAAATATAAATAGTTCTAGGCAAAGGTATCTGTTTTAGAGATGATACATACACTAAATTCTTTTCCGTGTTTTTCTAATAATGATCATTTGAATACTTAGAAACAAACAAACAGCAAATATACTAAGTGCTGTATTTATACTATTCAATAGAATATTAATTTGTTTTAGTTAAAACACTTTCCTAAATTATTTAGTACAGTTTAGACTATACCTGTTTCTTAATTTTAGCCAATCAAATATGCATATGCATATTACTCGTTATATAATAATAAAACGTTATCTATTTACTATAAAGTTTATAATTGTTTGAGCTTTATTGCACAATGAACAGTTGAGCAATAGAGAGGTTTCGTTATTTTGATTTGGGTAAATATTATTCATGCTAACTACTGGGTCTTTGTTCGTGACACAATTATTTGGGTTACCTGTTTCGTGATTGAGTCACGTCACTGAGGTCGTTTCTTAAGAAAAAGTATATCGTATAAATACTTTGTTTATTCCAGTTTTGTATAAACACTTAGTCGAAATAAGAATATATTTTATAAAGAGGTAATGTTTCTGCGTTTGTAACGTTTTGTACTGAACAGATTTTGAAACTCTTTTACCTATAAATATATTAACCGTAGCCGGCTCAGAACCGGGGGGCTTAGCATCAGGGGGGTGTCACTCCGCAGTTTAGGTATAGTCGGCCAGCTGCCTGCCGGGGCAAACATGCCGGTCAAATAGACATCGACAGAACAGTTAAGAGTTACACGATAGAAAGAGACGCAATTGTAGGTAAATATAATCGTAGTGATTCGGCGCTGTGCGATCTGAATTGAACTTAATCTTTTGACACCGAGGGTATCTATTACTTTAATTTACTTTTCGGAGTGAGTCTTCTGTACTGGTACTATTATGTATTCTGTGGTGGCATTAGGTGATTAGAAACAATTACATAGGGTAAGCAACGAAGACGCGGTCAGTACCGAGATGGGTGACCGTTAGTGGCATGATATGTTATGAGCGTTTCTGTGAATCGGAGGTCACGTTATGCAGTCCGTCTCGGTTGTGATCATAATAAAACAGTCGTGAAGCTTAGTTGGATGCCTTCGGTTTAAAAACATCCAACGGTACGATTATGTAGCCACAACGGGTCTTGCCAGTCTTCAACCTGCACTCGGCCAGCATGAGTACGTATGGCCTTAAATCTCTCCTAAGAAGATAACCAACCCCAGCAGTGGGCGTTATGGGTTGTTGATGTGATAAAGATAATACCAAAATCATTTCTGTCCTAGAAATGATTTTGGTATTATCTTACCCATCTGATTCGGAACACCATGTAATTTCTTGTATTCATGAAAACAGGCTTGTTTGCAGCGGTGGAACTATTTCGTCTACAATGCGTGCTATTTTTAAATGCACACAAAAAGAACAGAAAAAATATTTTTTAATATGTCAAAAATAGGTTCAAATTTATTTAGTGTTGAAGTTTACAATTTCAATTAAGAATAAACAACTGTGTATATAAGGTGTGGCTTGGGATTAAGCACAATCCGTTGAGCACATACCTGTGGGAAATACTGGATATGTAAATCTTGTAGGTGTATTTTGAATTTCCTTAGCCGTAGAGAGATTTCGCCACCAATATTTAAAGTCACTCGTAATGGAAGGTGAACCTGCTTTTACCGGAATTGGCGCCGATTGAATTTCCGATTTCAAATCTCAATAAATGTATATGTATATTTCTCCATACAATAACTTTTATCAGAAATCAATATTTACTTAAAAGTGATTACAGTGTAATAAATTAATGAAACGAATCAAAGAACATTAATGAAAAAAAAGCGGCTAAGTGCGAGTTGGACTCGCTCATGAAGAGTACTGTAGAAGCAAGTAACACTATATAAAAGTTCTTGTAGTTCGTTGTAACTTTGCTCGATGTTTTATTAATAGTGTATTGATTGAATGAAAGGTTAATTGCGGTTTACAATTTATGACGTATTAAAAAAAACTCTTCACTAGATCTCGTTCAATCTAATTTCGTTAGAAGTTTACATAGTAATGTACATCATATACTCTTTTTAGTTTTATCACTACCTTATTTTAGAAGTTACGGGGGGGGGGGACATTTTACCACTTTGGAAGTGAAGAAACTATTCAGGGAAAAAGAAAACGATATTAAAAACCTAAATATCATTTTTGACGACCTCTCCATACATACCCCACAACTCCAAAATCTATTGTTCTTTTTTTATTTTTATATAAAATCTTAATGCGGTTCACAGAATACACCTACTTACCAAGTTTTAACAGTATAGTTGTTATAGTTTCGGAAAAAGTGGCTGTGACATACGGACGGACAGACTGACAGACAGACAGACAGATATGACAAATCTATAAGGGTTCCGTTTTTTGCCATTTGGCTACGGAACCCTAAAAAGAAAAGAAACCTTGAAACAGACTACTCGTCTGGGTAGCGTGGTATGGTAAGCCAATATCCCAGAATCAAGTCGGATAGTGAACGTTAAAAAACAAAACAAAACTTTTGCCAAGTTTAATTTCTTCTCTTATCAAACACTACTTAACGAACTTTCGCTGAACTACTACCAAAACACGATAAGTACAAAGAGGGTTATTTTATCCAAAAATACAACGTTAAAAGATAACGGCCGACTGTTTTTAATGTCGCAACGGACATGTTGTGTCGGTGTTAACGCCTGGGTGCCTTTGCCTGGCTGTTCCGGTCTTTGCCCGGTAAAACTTTTCTATATTTACTGCTCTATTTTATACCCCAACAAAAGTACTTTTTCATTACTAAATTGTCGATTTGTATGCGTTTGGAGAAAGACGGATCAATGCCAGGACTGGCCGTAACCGTTTTTTACGAGATACCATCGATTATAGGGCCGTTTTATATGTACCCTTCTCTTAACTTAATAAATGTTAAATAGAAGCATTCGAGTTGCTATTTTTCATAACGTATTTTAATAAATAACATGCATTGGCGGCATTTCTGTGGATTAAAGGTAGTGTTTATTTTATATAAATACTAGCGATTCCCGCGGCTCGGCTCGCTTCCTAGAGTTTGAAAAATAGATGTTGGCCGATTCTCAGGCCTACCCGATATGCATACAAAATTTCATCCAAAACAGGCCAGCCGTTTCGGAGGAGTTTGGTTAAAAACATTGTGACACGAGAATTTCATATATAAGATATAAACGTGTATGTATATATACTGTTTCAATATCTTTTTAGTTATTTGATATGGTGTTTACATTGTTTCTAATGATTATTTTATACGTTAATTCTTAAAATTTATGAATCTACTATTCCTTCTTTTTATTTACCGAAGGGACTACACTCTGGCTGATGGTGAATTTGGTGACTTATTAAGATGCCTGCGCATCTTTGGACGACCGGTCTTACAACTCATAATACGGCATGTGTGTGTGTGTGTGTGGGGGGGGGGGGAGGGTGCGTGTGTGTGTGTGTGGGGGTGTGTGGGTGTGTGTGTGTGTGTGTGTGTGTGTGTGAATAAATAGGGATTTTTACTGTTTCTCTTAAACTGACCTCTTTCTGAAAAGAAAGTAAGTCTCGAAGAAAAAATAGTGTGACTGCGGTAATTCTATGTCAGTTACAAAATATAACATTAAAATAGATCGAATAAGACTAATTACTCGTACACACGTCCTATAAATGGAAAACATGGAAAACACTAAAAAAACATGGAAAACAAACAAGATTTAAATATATATCAGCAACGATACATCAAATAGAAAGAGCAAAATTTAGACCAATTTATTTATTTCCTACTTTATCGAAACCAATTTAGTAGCCACACATCAATCGTTATCTACTAACCAATCAATTACCTTAGACAAATCACAAATCATTTATCATACGTTTAACAAACCGGTAGATAACAAAACTCATAAACAAAACAACTGAAAACATTAATCAAGGATTAAAATCACAAAAAGTTTATATGACGTTTATTTATATGACTCCGGCTCTCCAACTATAACTTTGGAGTAATGGTGCTGTTCTCACTCAGGACACAATTGTGTGGTTTATTATATATATAGACTAGCTGATGCCCGCGGCTCCGCTCGCGCCCTAGGAGTATGAAAAATAGATGTTGGCTGATTCTCAGACCTACTGAATATGCATATAAAATTTCATAAAGATCGGTCCAGTCGTTTGAGAGAAGTTCAGTGACATACACACTCACACAAGAATTATATATATAAAGACAGATAAATTGACAGAAAAGTCTTTAATATGTACACTTATTACAGATTCACTAAAGAGACTAATATTGTATATCTGATAGCCGCCCGCTCAGCTCCGCACTGGGTCATTTAATATTGATTTTTCGGGTTAATATAAATATAGCCTATGTCACTCACAAATACCTTAGCCATTTAATGGTAAAAGATTTTTCAAAATCAGTTCAGTAGATGTAGTGTAATTTCTTCTGTTTATATATCTGTGTTAATTCCTAAAAACTCTTTTTAACCGATTTTTTTTTATGTATGTTCATCGATAATTTCGTCGTTTATGAACCGATTTCAAAAATTCTTTTTGCATTGGAATGGGCGTAGCTTACAGGCGTCACCATATCGGGATCTGATGATGGGATCTAAGGAAATCGAGGGAACTCTTCAAACATCACTTGTCGCGATTTGGGTACTCGGAATAGTTTTTATTTGAAGTCAGTTCCTTTTTGTTAAAATTATCTTTCTTACGACTCGCCATCTGACTATATAGTATTAGACAATAAATTACTATAAAATAAATATCTATTTGTTAAGAAGTGGTCTTAGATACTGGTTTTTGCCCGCCGCCTCACACTCGTGTACGGCGGTTACAGGTAAAGCCTATGTCCTTATTCAAGAATCGTAATATTATCATGAACATTTTGAACCGTCATAGCGTAATAGACGGATTTACTTTCGAATTCATGTGAGAAGCCCAAAATCGATCACAGTGGTGTGCAATGGGAGAGGCCTATGTCCAGCAGTGGACTGCGATAGGCTGATGATGATGATGAAATAAATATTTCGGATCTTTCAGACATTCAAATACAACCCCTTACATCGTCACAAACAAACTTTACCTCTTTATATAATAGTATAGATATACAAGGGCAGCTTTATTAGAATAAGCAATCTGTTCCAGGCAACCTTAGGTGTAATTTAACTAGAATATGTGTAACACATACATATTATAGATAAATTGTCCTAGGTAGTACTGGGTTTTGCCCGCGGCCTCACTCTCGTGTAAGACGGTTATAGGTAAAGCATATGTCCTTATTCAAGAATCGTAATATTATCATCAAAATTTTGAACCGTTATAGCATGAAAGACGGATTTACTTATGAATTCATAATATTAGTGAGGTATTTTCGAAAAGACAAAACACCATCTAGTCCCAAACTAAGCAGAGCTTGTATCATGGGAACTAAACAACTGATATTAATACATAAACTTTTTTTTTTTGTATATACATACTTAATATATATAGAAAAATATTTGTGGATCGCACAAACATTTGGTTCGAACCGGGAATTGAATCCGAAACTTCTTGATTATCAGTCGTATACGCTAACCACTAGGTCAACGAGGCAATTGGATGCTTATTAGCAGTCTACTTACTAGAGTACTAGGGCTTACTAGAGTTGATTGTGTAAGCACTACTACTACTACTAGCTCAGTCTAGCTTGGGACCAGACGGTCTATGTTATACATGTGAGATTATTACTCTTGTAGTGGGCTACAGACAGACAGTAGGTGGGCCTACTAGAAAGTCATCTTCCAAGCCTTTATTCCCAAGTTTATTTGGGGCTACTCGTTCAACCGGTTTTACCTGAATTTCAGTTTTTCCACTGAGCAACTGGCATCGGACCTCCGCAACCCTAAGGGAGAACTGAAATTCGAAGATTGAACTAGTTGTCAGTATATTTGAGGACACTGACTTCCCAATAACGATTGCCATAGATGTTCATGACAACCGGGACCGACAGCTTTACGTGCTCTCCGAGGCACGAGCGTGAATCACCGCCAAAATTCCAAACTCCGGGCTGCTATTAGAAATTTCCTAAGAAAAACAAAAAAACACTTTTTGGCCCGACCCGGGATTTGAACGCGAGGCCTTTTGATTAGCAGTCGCATACGCTAACCACCAGACCAACGAGGAAATAGAAAGTACGGTATTAAACGCCTATCAAATAGAAATAAATTTTGTTACATAATATTTTCTTGTACTTTAAATATTATTCCGTCCTATTATCTCACTTTTACAGATGTCTACGAAAAAGCTAAAAGTAAAGTTTTGACAGTCAGTGTATATTTGTATGTTCCATCGTAGCGTTTAAACTGATAAATTAATTCTCATTAATAAATTTTGATAAATGAGTTGTCAATACATACGTAATGATATTCCGGGTGATACATGCTATCATAATCTTATTAAATTGAGAGTCTGACTATAGTTTATAATGGTAGTTTTTCTTGTTAATTGTAAATGATTAAGAACTTGACACGAATATTTTATATATCGCATTAGACAAAGCTCTAATAAAATTAATTGCTTCTTATTAGAATTATTATTTGACTAGCTTTCAACCGCTGCTCCGCTCGCGTGTAGGTCAGTCATGGCGGTAACTAGTAGCCTATGTGGTATTTTATTCCGATATGTAAGCTATATTATAGTGAAGTTTTGTCAAAATCCATTCAGTAGTTTTTGCGTGAAAGAGCACGTATGAACCAGACTCTAGGTTGGTCCGTCCAAAACTCGATGATTCGGGAGCTCACAGATATCACTGACACTTAGCTGTCCTCAGCCTTTCGGCTGACTGCTGGCACTGTGCTCGTAGACGGCGGAGGTTGTGGAATCAGCTGAATCAGCATTGTTAACTTTTGCATGTCTCGGGTTCGGGGTCAATAGTGTCACGGCTGGGTGTGCTACCGTGAACTAATGATATCAAATGATACGCATATTTGGAGATACGGTAATGATCCGGTACCGATTTATGCACCACATTTGAACTGCGTACAATATTGCAATATCGAGAGTGACATACATGAGACACATATGTACATATATAAGTACACATTCAACATTGTAATGCGACCTCACACATACTCGTACATACATACTCACAAACTTTAACGTTAATAATAATTAGTAAGTATAATGGCATTCTTATATTAAACTATCGTACTAGATATTTAACCCAGTAACAATAAATAAATGTTTGATTTAATGTCACAGATACCTCTTTTTATGTATTAAAATAGTATAGAAACCGGAATGAAACTAATGAAAGCGCAAACAAATTAATTGACTCTTTAAGCCACCAATTAAACTATAGTAATTATACAAGTACAATCGCTTTAACCACCACACAGTTATTAGAAAAGTTTTTAATTATGAAAAAGTACTATTAGTACAGAAGTTTGGTACTCGTTTACGGTTTGAAAATTAATTTATTTCTAAGTTCACATCTTTCAATGCACAGTGCGGTGAAAAAGAAACACATGTACAGAATCATTAAGGGCCCTAATCACCGAACATAAGGCTGGCACGTCATGTTGTGATAAATTACAACATGTTACCCGTGTTTATCGATTATCGATTATAAAATGACACGTTTATTACAGTATTATCAGTGTGAGCATTTGATCGTATTTAGACTACGTTTATTTATTTGGTTTTAATTTTTATGGCAATCTTTTAAGTTTAAGTAGGTTGCTAATAATAGAAATATTAACTTATTATTTTAAATGTAAATGCACCATCTTGTTTTTTTGTAAAGGGCTTGGACTTGTAGCGTTCATTTCTGAACGTCACAGAGTTGTCACTCTTGTCATCAATAGACTATTGTTCTTCCCGTGTTTACTGTACGATAGCCTGAGACACGCTTTTAGGCTGGACTGCACAAGTTATCACACGTACCTCTGATATTACCTATAGTTTATACCACTGTTGTGTAAGAGTAAATATATATTATACACCACCATCAAGATTTTGATTTCGGGTAAAGGAGTGAAAGTGAGTAGGACTCTTCCATTATCCTTGGCCAGGCCGGATAACCCACAGACTATTGTCTAATTCTATTAGACTAATATAATACTGACAGTCTCTCTGATTGTACGTAAATTGACTGCCTCGGTGGCGCAGTGGGTTCTCACGGGTTGGACTAAATGTTTGTATAATCTGCAAATTTTGGGTTTGGTTTGGGTGTTTTCTAGGTATAAAATGTATGTATATATAAAAAGTATAAATGGATTTATATGAGTTTTCTAGTACCCATAGTACGAGCCCTGCTTAGTTTGGGACTAGATAACGTTGTGTGTTAGACGGCCATAATATTTATTTATTATATATTTAATTTATTACAAATACCAGCTACCAAAAAGTGTTGTGTGTCCAACTATAAGCCTGTTTTTTCTTTTATAATCGTAAGTAAGACAAAAGATAAAATTTGAAAATAATCTAGGTCACAAAATAACACTTTCAAAGATCGACCGACATCTACATATATTTACTCCCATATTCCACGATAGCCACAAAAATAACACAGCTATAAAAATTTACGATCACACCCAATCGCCAAATTGCAATTTTGTGTTTACAATTTTATCAGAAAGTAAAGTAAGGCAATCAAAACGAAGTGAATCCGAATTCATTTATTATTATCTTGCGATTAGCTTGTGATCAACATAAATATTTTTTGGACTTCGGACTTCTGACACACTTCATCATCTAGTCCCAAACTAAGCAGAGTTTGTAGTATGGGTATTCGACAAGTGATATTCATACAGAATATTTTATTTTTATATATACATACATTTTATATAAAGAAAACACCCAAACTCCGAAACAAATGTTTCGGTTCAGTAAATCCGGAGATTATAACGTATAACCCCAAAAACGTTATCTTTCTATTATATTAGTAGTATCTATCCTAATGATAAAATTTAAAAGTAAGTCTATCTCTGTCTGTAACGATTTCACGGTTAAACAGTTGCAACGATTTCAATTAAAATTAGATTAGATTAGAATTAGATTAGATTTTTAGGGAGGATATAATGCTAATCTTACGAGTAACTGCGGTACCGATACACACGCGGCAAGCGTTGCGAATAAAACTTATTAGATTGGAATGGAAATTACTCTTTATATTGTTGTTTAAAATTTTTTTTTTTTTTTTTTCATTTATTTATTCAAAACATTACATTTACATTTGCATCTTCTCAGCCCTAATCACAAAAACCCATCAGGGGTTTATCGGTGACTAGTACGTCGCCGCTCATTAGTTATATATCGGCTAAGTATTACTACTTCTATCTACCCTCCCCAACAAGAATGCCTTTAATTCAGCGCGAGATTTACTTATTTTTGCTGAACACAACAATCTGTCGACAATCTCTTGTGGAAGCGAGTTTAGCACATTCGGCAACAATTATATATTAAACAGGTAGGTACGTGTGAAAGATCGAACAGTTCTTATAGGAAATGTGGAAGAGGAAAATGTTTATGTAATATGACGTGAAAAGCTACATCAAATAAATATTTTATTAAAAACCAGCAATGGAAGGAAGACCCTGTATTGAGGCTAAATTAAACTATATGATAGAATATATATGTATGTTCATAAATTGGTTTTATTACTTAAATATTTAATTCATAGGAATAACATAAATTAACAATATTTTTTATGCTTTATAAAAGACAACTCCCGCATTAGGAATATAGATCCTGTGTCACCTGTCACTTTATAAACACACATGAAATGAACACAAAGAATACTCAGACAGGACAACAATATGTGAATCACACAAAGTGTTACCCCACGGGGGATTTGAACTCACGACAATTGATGCAGTAGAACGCGGGGTAGCGATCACTTAAACCACTTAGGCCATCCGTGCAGTCAAATGTTTTATCATATGATTGCAACATACAATAAATTAAGTAGCTGCGAATTCGAATCTTGTTGAAACTATTGACTTTGACTTACATACAATTACTTACTCAAGTACTAGATTTGTTTTTTTTTAATGTCAAAATAACTCTACTTTGTAAGAACCCAAGAGTACTGGATCACTATCCTCATTGTAAATGCAGAAAATGCAGCATGGTGACCCATACTATGGCGGCCTAGTTAGAAGCTTCTGCATCATTTGGACCTCTGGTCTCGCACTCTCCAAAGAAGCCTCTCATCTTCATCATCATCATTAACAGCCTATCGCAGTCCACTGCTCGACACAGGCCTTTCACATGGCATACCAATCTGATCGATTTTGGGCTTCTCGCATCCAGCTCCTGCCAGCCATCTTGCACAGGTCGTCACTCCAGAACTCTTCTACCCCAACGGTCATCTGTTCTGCGGCTAATATGGCCAGCCCACTGCCACTTCAGCTTGCTAATCCCGTGGGCTGTGTCGATGACCTTAGTTCTGTGATGGATCACCTCATTCCATATACGATCCCTCAGATAAACGCCGAGCATAGCCCTTTTCATTGAACTTTAAGCTTGTGGACCAACCATACCGGAGGTGTTTCATCTTAGGCTAGGTTTTATCTTATCTCAGTAATAAGTATTTAAATGAATATTTCAAATATTTTAGAGGTACAGTGTAAAACCTTATCACATTGACACAAATATCCAATTTGTACCATGACAAATTACGATAACTTTCAAGCAGAAGTTAAAAACCTTTTTTTAAATAATTATTTAACAAATTATTGTTTGTTTATCAAAGTTAACGATGCCCGTAACTTTAGTCCGAGTAATTAAAAGTTACTTCAAAGGTCACAAAAGCCTTGGGGAGATATAAAAGCATAATTATAATTATGCCTTTACAAAAACTTCATACTTTACAACTTGTATTAATTTGAAATACTTTAAGTGTGTTCTATAGAGGTTTCCTTTTCTTTTTTAAAACGAAAACTTCTGCATTTGGAATATACATTCTATGTCGCGGGGGACTTTAAAAGCATAGATGAAACGGACACAAAAAACACCCAGACTAAGAACAAAAAATTCTGGATCACAGAATAAAGTGTTGTCCCACGTGGGATTTCAACCCACGACACTAGGCGAAGTAGAAAGTGGCGTGGCGACCACTTAAATTATTAGGCCAAACGTGCATTAATAAAACTATATAAGTATATGCTAAAATCAGTCTTTTGATTGTTTGTGATTGTCATTGATCTTCTAGACGATTTCTCTCTCCGGAGACCAGTCATCTGCGCAATATATACACTCATTTGCAAAAAAAACGGGCACTTAAGCAAAGAACTATTTTATTGTTACTATTTGTTTGTTTGACAATTTTAGGTATTGTTATCCTCAGAATTTTATAAATTAATTAGGAAGGAATAGTTTTCATCAATTTTATCATAACATTTTGATTAAATTATTGAGAAATAATGTTTAAGCTCAAAACACTATTATTGTACCTGCTCGCTAAATAAAAAGGAAACGCGTCAATTTCTTTGTTTTTATTGAATACATTAAAAGCAGATAAAAGTTTAGTATTTAGTGTGACCCCCCCTTGCTGAAATCACGGCTTGCATTCGTCTGGGCATGCTAGCGAGCATATCTTTTATGGTTTCTTGGGGAATACGTTCCCACTCCGCGGTAGTCACATTCTTTAGCTCTCTGATGGTCTGCGGAGCCGGCTGCACTGATCTCACTCGTCGCTTCAAAACGTCCCAGACATGCTCTATGGGTTTGAGGTCTGAACTTCTAGCTGGCCAGTCCAAACGACGAATTCCGACTTCTAGCATATACGCTTCCACATCGCCAGACCGGTGGGCGCGAGCGTTGTCGTCCATAAAAATTGAGTTTTCGCCAAGGGCGGTTAAAGCGGGTTGTGCATAAGGAATTAGAACTTCCGTTATGTATCGGTGTCCAGTCAGTGTACCGTTTTCGATGAAGACTAACTCCGTACGATAAGATTATTCTACTCTCGACGAATCGAAGGTCTTCAAATCCTACTAATATTATAAACGCAAAATTTGTGAGGATGTATTTATGTATGTTTTTTTTTTTTTTTTTAAGGCTGCCTAAGTGTCTCTACTCTGCCTGATGGAAAGCATGAGTTGAATCCAGGAGTAGGGGTCACCATGCTTATTGTGAGGGTAGGCAATGTAGCATGGTGACCCTTACCATGGCAGCCTGGTTAGATTATTCTGCATCATTCTCCCGGCCTTCGAAGGGCGGGAGAATGATGCAGAATGATTGGGTCTCCGGTCTCACACTCACCAACGAAATACGACAGCAAGAATGATGTCATTATTAGGATGGTTTTCTGTGTGGTGTTAGTTGCTCTTAAAAACTCACGCAAAAACTACTGTACGCATTTGGATGAAACTTTACAGTTATATAGCTTATATATCAGAATAACACATAGGCTACTTTAAACTGCAATAATCGAGATACATGTGGGCAGAGTCGCGGGGGAAAGCTAGTACGTAATAAAACAAAAGGCTACATATACACAAATACATTATATTCACTCTTTACTATTACAAGATCTAGAAAGAAGCGTCTGAACGATGAACACGGCAACACTTTTTTACTATAATTTTCGTTCTACGTACGTTTAATCGAGTAAACTTTTTGTTGTTAATTCGGGTCTATAGGCATTTCTAAAGAACCCAATTAACAATAAATAGGGAAGGTAAAGGCGGAACACTGATATTGCTGATACCGGCAATACAAACAATACTCTCAGTATACTAAGGCACCGCATACCTGTAACTCAAATCAACTTTTTCGTGCCAAACTATATACCTAATTATAACGTATTTTCGGGATAAAAAGTAGCCTATCTATGTGTTTATCCAAAACTCATTTTTGAATTAGCCATTTACAAACTATCGTTATGGTTGCTATGCAAGTGTGTTATGCATAGCAACCTGTGAAGTTTTGACAGGAGATATACAGTGATATATTTTGCCATCTATGATTTATGTATTTAATAATCACCTTTCACCCGTGTATCTCGATTATTGCAGTAAAAAGTAGCCTATGTGTTATTCTGATATATAAAACTATATTACAGTAAAGTTTCACCCAAATCCATTTAGTAGTTTTTGCGTGAAAGAGTAACAAACATACATTTATTATTATTTACATTAGCTTAAGTAATACAGCCACGCTAATTTCGTTATGAACGGGCCATTTGAAACGGGGCGCTACTACCCTGTCACAAAAGATCAACCTGAAATGTCAGTATTCGTGTTTTCGTATTTAGTTGGTTAGTGTGAGACCTAAGCTAGGCTTATAATGCGGAAGTATCTTATTAGGCTGCCATAGTATGTATGGGTCACCATACAAAGGTTCCTCCAACACAAAGGGAGGATCCTCCGACCAGGCGAGGTGATCATGCCTGGCGGGCTACTGCCCAACAGTTGATGTTGGGATGTTGTAACTATATGTTATTGGTGCACGAGAGGAGCCTCCCCGAGCGACGTAAAAAAGAGAACAAGAGTCCCGACTTCCGGCGCACCCTGGACACCTAACACTCGGCATCGCAGAGTACAAATCAATTAGGTGACAAATCCTCTCACCACAATGGATCAACACAAGGCCAAAACGCAATCCGCATCGCCAAGCACTAGGCTAAAACCGTAAAGTGTTGCCATTGATAGGATAAGAAGAAGAAGAAGATTGGCGCGAGAATTTCACTTTCGCGATTCAGGATTAACAGTTACTCAGTATAGATTATTCCTTGTTTTCTTCGTGGTTCAGTGTTTCTTCGGTAGATGGCACTGTTGTATGTTTTCGCTTGTGCTGTATGTGGACGTCGTAAGTACGATGACCAGTATTCTTGAATAATACTCAAGTTTTCCAGACTTGCCTTCATCATCAGCCTTTATCAGTCCACTACTGGACATAGGCCTCTCCTTAGAAAGGAGGTACCTTACTTGACTATGTTTTGGTAGGCTTCAATGTACAGAAAAATAGTCTCGTACCGTACTCGATGAAATGAGTTTATGACATTTGGCATGATTATAGATTCACAAAAATTGAAATTTTCCTGTATATGGTTTCTTATAATTATTCAACCCAATAAAGCTTTGATAATTTACGATTGCATGTAAAATAAACGGCTAAACAATTACTCAATTATACCACAGCATAATATAAGCCTCAAATAATTGAGTATCAAAACCCATTAGTGTTTAAACAGTGCGGTTCGGGCTTATTGATGTTTGTTTTTCATTGCTCCTCTGTTATCATTCGTTTCTGATACATTCATGTTCGAATAATAACTAAGTTGTTGAACATAATGATTTGTGACTATACGCTGTCAATTTTTTTAAACGTCGTAACATACAAAAATTAATGTACTATCAGAACCATAGTAAGTAAAGACAAATTGTCGCTGTCTACACCTCTGGGAAATTGGCGTGACTTTGTGTATGCATGTATGTACGATCACGCATAACATCTTTGCGCAGTATTGTGTTCAGACTTATCAAACTTATGTTTTTCTCTGAACTCTCTCATGGAAATTGCCAGTAGAGGGAAAGGACATTTTAAGGACGTCTTGAAACCTCACTTACAGCACGAGAGACTCCGTGTGAAGTCTACCAAGAGCTCGCTGAACATCGGCGTGAGTGACGCTTTGAGTCAACCCGCTTTGCGATCCTTGCCTTTATATCAGATTTTAAAAAAAAACTAACCCACAACTAACCAAACCACAGCCTTTGATCTAGTATTTTTATAACTTTTTTGTAGCATATGGGGTTAACTGCACTTATAACTTAGCTGGTTAAACGTTGTATATTGTAACACTGACTAAATTTGGGTTCGTCAAACATATTTGCGACGTTTAACCTTAAGGCTTAAAGCTCGCCATTGATAAACAAGTCGAAAGAGACAACAACATCAATACAGATATAGATACATTAGGTATATAACGTGGTGTGTGTTGTTTGGTGGTTATTTGAAGAGTTTTCATTTAATACAATTAAGTTTTTTATAGGTGTGGCTCCGTGTACATTACCTCCTTATCTACATATATATAGCACATTGAAGTAATATATGTAATTGAATTGTCTTTATCTAATGCCGTAATAACAGCTCTTTACTAAATTGATCAGGATATTCACAATTTAACGACACTAAAAGTACTTTTTAGTGTCTTTCTGTTTGCTGATTCGGAGTAATGTGCGGATCGGATGAGGCGATTTCAACAACATTTACTAATATATATATAATGTTGTATCACGTATTTTATATTACCGGAGCCCGGGCGAATTATACAGAATAATCTCACTAAGCCGCCATGGTGGGGGTCACCATGCTGTATTGTATGCACTCACAATGAGGATGGTGGTCCCTACTTCTTGATTCTACTTATGCTTTCAATCAGGCAGAGTTGAGTTACTTTGGTACGCTTCTATATAAAAAAAAAAACAATTTGTGGTCACAACAGTTTTGCAGAATTTCATATCATTAAATCATCGCGTATGTAATTTAGATACAAAACCAGGAAAATTAGTCTCATTACATTATACATTTAAACTAAAAACTGGTTCAAACAACAAATATTAAACTTACATAAACGTTATTACATTTCCAAAATTACAAAGGCTTACATGTGGCAACTACTTACCATGAAACAGCAACGGTACAGTATCAAGGGTAGAATCTCAACTCATTACATAAATAAACAGGCCGGAACAGCCTTTAAATAACTAACTGGATGGAGACTTACTTACACGACACAGTAACCTATTTTCAAACGTCACATATAACAATGATTTCTTTGAGCATTGATATATTTTAAGTTGGATACAATAATCTGTATTACTAGTTTTAGGTACTTAAGATAAAAAGTTTATAAAAAAATGTTAAACCGAAAACATTATTTATCTCATCCGAAAGATGTCCACTCTGGAACATAATATGCCTTCCTAAATCTCTGCACAACAACCGGTTCCATTTAAATTAATTTTCATTCAAAGATTTCCCTTAATCTTCACCAGGTCGTTAGACCACGTTATAAAAGCTCTATCCACACTCCATCACTGTCCAGGTACTAGAAACCTAATCTACCCATCGGCTGTCTTGTCTGTGAGCAGTTAGCCTCGTACATTGTTACCTAAGTTTGGCGATTCTTCGGTCAATGTTGGTGCCCTTCATTAGTTCACAGATTTCTTAGTTCCTGATTCGATCACGCAGAGATAAACTCTGAATATCAACCTCTCTATTGCTTTTCGAGTCTCCTCCCATCCTTTAACGTTGAGCATTTTATAAGGCCCGTTTTAAGCGACCATGTCTATGAACCGTAAGGTCATTTCTGGCAGTATATGCTTTTTAATATTATGTACTTAATATAAATTCTTGGAATATAAGTAATCTTCGTCTACAAAAATGTGTCCTTGCCCGCGGCTCCGCTTCATCTTTCAGTAGTGTTCTGTATTTTGAACATTGTACATATATGTTCAAAATACAGACTTTTATGTATATTATGTAGGTCCTGAAGCAATTACAATCCATCGCTTTTGGTTTGCAGTAAAATACTTTTATAATTATTTAAGAATATTTTTGAAAATAAAAATTGAGAGGGATACTCTATGTAAAGAAAGGTAACAAAATTATAATTATTTCAAATTGAAGAATAATCATATTATGTACTCTTATATCGTAATTTGGTAAATTAAAACCGTTCCTTAATAATTAAAAGTATACAAAGATAAAAATAAACATGCGTAAAATTTTATTTATGTGAATTTTTCAATTGGTGATTACGTAATGAAAGCTTTTCATTAAATTATTTGTTTACAAGTCAGCTCCTTTCACAACCCCTGTATAATACGCTAAATAAGCAGAGGTGACCATAAACTAGGTAAAGTTGGTACATTCTTTAAAGAATAATAAATAAAATTAAAATGTCTGCGTGTAATATAAAAATAATAGTTTTTTAGTGAGTGCATATGAAAATAAATACTTACACCAAAAAAGAAATTTAAAATTTTTTTGTTTGTCTGTCGGTCTGTTTCTTCTGGATAATCCTTGGAACGACTGTACAGACTTTGATCAGACTTTTACTGGCAAAAATCTGATAAAATAAGGAGTAACAGGCTTTTTATTAGAAAAGCTTTGCTCCGCAGATCAAAATTACTATTAATAAATTTACAACAATAACCGCGGGTAATACCACGGATTTCAACTAGTTTTACTTAAATATTAACACACTTAAAACCTGTTTATTAAAGAAAAAATGAAACGTTTCATTTTAACAACAAAACAACCGCATTCATTTTATTCAAAACTAAAAAAATATGTATAATAATGAAAATAAACTTTAAACTCGTACGTACGTAATGAAACTCGATGTATGAAATTGATGTATTGTTTCAATGAAAACTTTGAATACACATGGAAGGTTGATAGCTAATAGCACACATGGATAATTTTCTATAAAATAATTAGATAATATGATCAAACCCGAAGCATTTAGCAAATACAACATAAGAATTGATAAAATATGTGATATGTAGTTTAAACAAATTTCCTTCGCTTCATTTACACCACACCTAAAAATATGAAGTCCTTTGCCTAGTAGTATAACACAATTCTACCGATTTCCAACATCAACAGATGGACCGTGATCCTTAATGATGCACCATGTTGATCAGAGGAATTAAATAAAAAACAAAACATATCTTTTCTAAAATTAAAAAAAAAAAAAAAAACTAGTTCGTCTTTGGAATTTTATAGACATGGTTACCCTAGGGACTCAGAAATGTTCCGCGTCAATGTATGACGTGTATGTAATTACTTAGTGAGTTAAGGCAGAGTCATGCCTTGTCATTTCAGCCCGCGCCTCGCGCCTCGCTCGCAAAGTGGACTCGTTTGTAGTATGAGTACTGAATACTGCCACACTAAGTGGGTTTTGTGCGATTTACTTTTATGTCATTAAGGCAATGGAAATAGAATAGAGCACTTGTTTTGTTTAAAATGAATTTGGGTATAAAAGTGATTAATGTATTTCGTTTAATGATTTTTTATTGTGGACGACCAATGGTGACATTAAATTTATTTTGATGATAGATTGCATTGATTATTTTTATAAACATACAATACTATCAAAGGGACAAACATAGTAGAGTCCAATAGGTAGGTCACTATCCTCATTGTGTCTCCTAATCCATCCTCATCCTCTGTCCGTGTGGTGACGGATTAAGAATACAAAGTGTCACCACCCTTATTCATTCCATGGGTATCGTAAGAGACGACTAAAAGAACGAAATAAACAGTGGCAGACAAAATGTCAAGAGAAGGAAAACTCGAAACAATCCCTTATCAACCCGACTGGCCAGCGTGGTATAGTAACCCAAAACCTCCTTTCAAAGGAGAGGCCTATGTCCAGCAGTAGACTGATAAAGGCTGTTGATGATTGATGATATCCTCATTGTGAGTACAGGCTATGCAGCATGGTGTGGTGACCCACACTATGACGGCCTAGTGAGATGCTTGTCTGTCTTTGTGTTTGTTCCGGCTTATCTCTTGAATGACTTCAACCATTTTGACAAGACTTTCACTATCACATAGCTGTTGACATAATAAGTAATAAATAAATTAATAAATAAATAAATATTTTATTTATTTATTTATTATATATATAATTATATAATATTTTATATATATAATATTTTGGACATCTTACACACAAGATCATCTAGTCCCAAAGTAAGCAGAGCTTTTGTTATGGGTACTAGATAACTGATATGAATACAAAAACATACATTTTTTTTGTAAATACATACATATTATACACAGAAAACACCCAGACTCCGAAACAAATAATATTTGGTCCGACCCGGGAATAGAACCCGAGACCTCTTGATCAGCAGCCGCATACGCTAACCACTAGACCAACGAGGCAGTCAATAATACGTCAATAATACATACGGATAATGCAGCATGGCGAGTATGGTGACCTACACTATGACGGCCTAGTGAGATGCTTGTCTGTCTGTTTGTTCCGGCTAATCTCTTGAATTACTTCAACCATTTTGACAAATCTTTCACTATCACATAGCTGTTGACATAATAAGTAACAAATAAATATTTTGGACATCTTACACACAACATCATCTAGTCCCAAAGTAAGCAGAGCTTGTGTTATGGGTGCTAAACAACTGATATAAATACATAAACATGTTTTTTTTCGTAAACACATACATATTATACATAGGATAACCCCAGACTCCGAAACGAATATTTGTGGATCACACAAATATTTGGTCCGACCCGGGAATAGAACCCGAGACCTCTTGATCAGCAGCTGCATACGCTAACTACTAGACCAACAAGGCAGTCAAAGTGTTACTTACGATATACAACAAAGGATAGTATTGCTGGACTCATCTAGTCTAGATAGAATTCGTATTCATTGTATTGTAATAAGTTTTAGTATAAAATAATAAACATGTCTTATATGTTGTCTTTCTATAACAGTTTGATCCATCCTAAGGTTGGAAGAAATTGCTTTTAGCAATAAGGCTTTTGTACATTATAAATTGCCCTTTGTATATTACATATTCGACTTATTACTTTCTTTCATGTAACTAAAATATTGTGTGCAAATATATATCCAGTAATACAGAGTGTCACCACTCCTATTCATCCCGCGGGTGTCGTAAAAGGCGACTAGGGGATAAACTACCCAAGACAACATCAATGCAAAGAGAAGGAAAACTTGAAACCAACCCTATACCAACCCGTCTGGCCAGCGTGGTGTAGTAAGCCAAAACCTCCTTTCTAAGGAGAGGCCTATGTCCAGCAGTGGACTGTTAAAGGCTGTTGATGAATAAAAATATAGCCCAGCTAGATATATCTTCAATGTCAGGCATATGTTATTACAGGATCTGAATCATCCCCAGAATAGGGTGTGAGCTTACTTGTATTAATAAAGTATTAAAAGCATAAATATCTATAGTAAGTCATACACAGAGTATTGAAAATATATAATATTATTGATGTCTATAAAATAATGGAACATGAAACTCATAAACTACAAGCTTTGTCGTTGTGTTTGCGTAGTGTTCTAAGCTTTACCTGAACAAACCACAGTCATTCGATAGTACATATAAAATGCTCATCTTTTGAGTCTTTGAACAAGATAAGATTCAGCTCAAGTTAAACTTGCCTTAGGCAAGGAACAAAACGACTTTTATCCTTACTGATGTCTGTTTCTGTCGTTCCGAAGAGCCGTGATACACTTGTGTACAACCGTTTAATGGATAGTTGTCAACAAACAAACACTTATTATAATTGAATTTTGTTTCTATTCCGCTCAAGGACACTAAGGAACAACTAAAGATTTTGAGCTTTCTATATTAAAAAATATTATACTTTATCAATAAATATTAATAAATGTAACCCTGTAGCAAGATCGATATATTCTTATAGGCTATAATAAAATGTTATACTACCCAGAAACTCATTAAAATGAAATGTAGTCATTCATTTTAACCACCAACTCAAAAGGTTTTCTAACAAAGGCTGATAAAAAGGAATCCTTTATTTCCCTTTGACACTTTTGGCAACAATTTATTCAGTAGTTAGCATCGAGTGTTACACGAAAAAAAAACATAATTGATTTATTTTTTACAATAATTTCGAAGCGTCATAGACCGCCAAAGAGTGGGTCACCATTTTGCGTTGTCTGCATTCGCAATTAGTATGGTGATGGTGACCGCTATCTTACATATATGTGCTTTTGTTTTCCATCAGGCAGGGTAGTGTTACTTTAGGCGGCGAGTCTCCTGGCCGGAACTCCACCATGGGACCTGGAGGCGAGAGCCCTTGCTGCTCTTTACCAGTGGCACAAGGAGGCGCAGGAGTTGGGCCGGAGTCCTGAACCTCGAGAAATCGAGGATCAGAAATCCCAGCTCCACCAGGTTCTCGTGGAGGAGTGGAAGGAACGACTTGGGCAACCAAGCGCAGGGCACGCCGCTATTGCGGCCGTAAGACCCGTTATGGAGGATTGGCTCGAGAGGCGTCACGGCAGCCTCTCATACCGCTTGACACAGGTGATCACTGGGAAGGGATGCTTCGGAGATCACCTGTGTCTAATCGGAAAAGAGCCAACGCCTGAGTGCCACCACTGCGATGGCCGGACCGTGGATACATCGCTCCATACGCTGGCTGAATGCCCAGCGTGGGCGGCGCAGAGGGGAGACCTCGCGACGGCCATCGGAGTGGGTATTCTCTCGCTCGGCAACATGATTGCGGCCATGGTGCGGAGCGAGAGCGCGTGGAACTCCGCCGTTTCCTTCTGCGAGCAAGTTATGCTGGCGAAGGAGATGGCGGAGCGGGACCGGGAGAGGCTTAGAACTCTCCCGGTCCGCCGGGTCCGGGAACGGGCCCGGTACCGCAGACGACTCAGGCGCCGGAGGTCGCAGAACGATCTCCGTCCTCCATAAGCGCTAGCCTGGGGGTGACAGGTGAGGCAATCTGTCACCCTAGCAGAAGCAGGCCGGGGTGGATGCGCCATGCGCTTTTATTATGAAGAGGGTCATCTACTAGCCGTAGGTAGATAGCCCGAGGTAATTCGGGGTTCCAGGGATTTCCTTCCTAGGGTACACCTGGTTCTCCGGCCATTGGTACCTAAGACGGTGTGCGGTTTTGGTCGGTTCAAGTCCGACATAACCACCAACTGGTGGTATCCGAGGGGATTTCCGCACAGAAAAAAAAAAAAAAAAAAAAGGGTAGTGTTACTTTGGCAGGCTCATCCTACTAATATTATAAACGCGAAAGTTTGTGAGTATGTATGTGTGTATGTATGTTTGTTGTTCTTTCATGCAAAAACTACTGAACGGATTTGGGTGAAACTTTACAGTAATATAACTTAAACATCAGAATAACACATAGGCTACTTTTTACTGCAATTTTCGAGATACACGGGCTAAAGTTAAGTGATTATAAAAATAAATAAATCGTAAATGTCAAAATGTATCACTGTTTATCTCCTGTCAAAACTTCACAGGTTGCTATGCATAGCACACTTGCATAGTGACCATAATGATATACGCGGGTAGCACCGCGGGGCGTAGCTAGTATATATATATATAAAAAACAAATAAATCATTTGGCCTGATAAGTAAGATTTAAAATGTTTATGTCTGTTTTTATAGTCTTCATTTATTTCTATATACATGCTAAATACCTAATGTATGTATTTCTAAATACATACAGTATTTAATAGGTAAAGTAAACTCAGGCAAGATATAATAGGGAACACGATCCTTCATCATATAACTAGCAATCACTAGAATAACAGGCCCATCTGAAAGAAAAAAAGATCTAGATACAAGAAATGTTTACGTCACAGATCCTATTAAAAGTTTGAAATAGGGGCATGAAAAACGAATGCCCTTCTCATTTCCTATGAGATTCGAAGCTTCCTAATGTAGCTATCTGATGTAAATAATTTAGTTGCCGACCATTGTGAGTGATTGAGGTTACTCTTACTGCTTTGATTTTTGCCATAAATCTACGGGAAGAAGAAACCTCGGCTATAGGAGGGACGATTGTATTTTTTTAATCTTTATTGATGGGGATTGCTTGAAGTTCTTGTTCAGATATCGTGACTAATTTATGTCTGTGATTTAATTTAATCCCTACTATAATATTATAAATTCGAAAGTAACTCTGTCTGTCTGTCTGTCTGTTACGCTTTCACGCCTAAACCACTGAACCGATTTTGAAAAACCGATTTGGGAAAGGACAGGCTACTTTTTACCGCGATAACCGACATAGCGGGCGGAGCCGCGACCGAAAGCTAGTTTATAATATTATTAGTATTTGAATTTCTTCATGATTTGACCAGGTTGCACTATCCATGGTCAGCTGCTGACATCTCATTTATTGATTTCCTTAACTCAATTTACATTATACATATATAACGAAGTCTTCTACTTTGAATATTATGTAATAGTTTTCATTCAGAAAAAAATATTCGTTATATATTTTACCATATTGACAAGAGTTCGAGTTCTGTATGTTGCAGAAAAATTATGTCCATAAACATACCTTTTGAAAGTCGTATAGAATGACTTACGCATAAATTAAAGCGCTATAAATAGAAAAGTAATAATTATTGCAGCGCTTTATGTCATAAGCACTTTTGTAATTTATGACCACAGTTTTACACGACAAATAGCCGTACACCTGGCGTGGAGGGGGTTATGATGCGGATTATATATGAGGCGGTTTTAGATGTTTTAAATGCGGTTGATCTACGAAAGAAACAAAGCACCACTCACCTTCAACTCCTCAGGATACCCAGCTTATTTCAGCAGAACAATCACAGGCACTGTATCTTCTAAAGTCTTAGGCGAGAGAAGCACAGGTCGAGGCGCGGTGGTATTATTATACACATATAAGAGGCGAGTGGATTGATATACTAAGCTTTCATTTTAAACCAACATGATAAACCCTATTTCGCAAGACGTACCGTATACTTACAAAGGAAATGATTTAAACGAATGTGACTCAAAATCAACAAAGCATAATGTCCTACTGCTGGGTTCGTGTCTCCTCTCAGTTGAGGGTTAAAGCAATACGTCCCCACGCCTGCCGGCCGTCGTTCGTTCCATGGCCGGCAGCGAGAGCTCATTTACCGCGGTCGCAACCTTCTGCGAGGACGTAATCACGCAGAAGGAGGCGGCGGAGAAGGCCCGGGAGGACGACATCCAATCGGACCTGATTCGCCGCCGACGAACAGGGCGGCGGAGGCGCGAACATCTGCGCCTCATGCCGCCTTGAGTATGGCCGCTGGTGACGGGACGGGTTTTCCCTCCACCCGCATTATGTGGCCAGCCGCGAGGGGGCGGCGTCGGTGTGTGCCGGACACCGCCTAAGAGAGGGACGTCGAACAGAGACAGTGCCCGCATCAGGAGCGGGCAGGCGCTGGAGAAGTTCAGAAGAAGATCCCACCCTGGACTTCTCCTCCTCTTAAACGGAGAAGCGCGGAGAGGGCACGCTGTGTGGTTTTTAGTCGGTTCAAGTCCGACACACCACCCCGCCGTAACCCCCGGTGGGGTTTGGGTCATTTTATTTGATGTTTCGTTTCGATAGCGTACTTACTTCCTATAGCCAGAAAACTGTTCTTTAGCAAACATATTAATGTATGTATTCCCTTTTGGTATGGTAGCGTAAATATTATATTACTATGTACTTAGTTAGTAGATGTGTATCTTTGCGACCTCGTTTATATCAAATGTCAGCGAAGATACGTCGGTGGCTTTCAAGAAAATTGGCGCGATGGACAGTATACTTGATATTGCGGACGATAACGTTATTTTTATCGCAATTTATTTGTGATGGGCAATGCTAAAACTGTTTTTGTTGACATATAATGCTATGATGTGTTATTAGTTTTCAAATTGTGGATTAAACTTAATTTTTTTTTACGTGGTAAACGTGCGAGCATGTTTGAAGAAAAAAATATTCTCGAGAATAACTATATCTTTGCATTTGTTTCAATGATATTTTTTATAAAACGATGAAGGAACTGAATGTTTTCCATGTTTTTTATTTCATTTAATTTACTAGTGCAGTTTCAACTATCTTTGTTAGAATTTTGTATAAATATATATTGTTTAATACAGTTCGAAAAATAGATATACGGTACTCATAAACTTTCAAGTAACCACTTTTCAAATAAAAATTAATTTCATAAACTATCTTATTAAACTATAAAGATTTCTTCACTTCTATTACACATAAAAGTAAAAGTTTCAATTTTTTTCCATCAAAATCAATCCCATCATATGTAGTTGAAAAAAAATATTTTTAATGCGCGGTACTTACGAGTAAACTTAGTTTTATTTGATTATTTAATGATTGTTTATTTAAAACTTTGTTTTAAAAAGATAATTTATTTTATGTAAAAACTGTACAAATAAAAAATCAATATTATGTAATAGCATTGAGTGTTTTTTCTGAGCTAACTTCTTGTGAAAATATAGATAATAAACCATGAATAAATATAATTTATTTCTTTCCAAATGATAAGAACGAGGATGTGTGAGCTTATTTGTTTAGAGATAAGAAATGTTTTGTAGTAATTTATTACAAAATGATATGAAAGGTTAGAAATAAACATTGAGGTTCATAACTGTACTTAACTGATTGCGACTGCCTCGGGTGCGCATTGACAGCCTATGCAACTGCTGTGCCTCAAGTCTCGGGATCAATTTCGGGGTCGGAACAAATGTTTGTATGATCTACAAAGATTTGTTTAGGATTGTAAGTGTTTTCTATGTATGTATTTACAAAAAAAGTACAATTTATATTCATATCAGTTGTCAAGTACTCATAGTAAAAGCTCCGCTTTGTTTAGGACTAATTGGCGTTATTTGTTAGATGTCAAAAAAATTTTTTTTTTATACTGTACCTCCACGGTTCGCTGTAGCAAATCGTTGTTATATTGATAAAGAATGAGAGGCAAAACTTAAAACTAAAAAAAAAAAAATATTAAAATAACAGAAACATTCTAAAAATAAATAGATCGAGTTGCATTTAAACATATTTTTTTTTATATTTAAGCCTGCCAAAGTGACTCTACTCTGCCTGATGGAAAGCATAAGTAGAATCTAGGAGTAGGGACCACCATCCTCATTGTGAGGGTAGGCAATGTAGCATGGTTACCCTTACCATGGCAGCCTGGTTAGATTATTCTGCATCATTCTACCGGCCTTCGAAGGGCGGGAGAATGATGCAGAATGATTGGGCCTCCGGTCTCACACTCACCAACGAAATACGACAGCAAGAATGCTGTCATTATTAGGATGGTCTTCTGTGTGAGGGTAGTACTGGCCGGGTCGAGCCGGACCATTCGTGCTGAAATCAGCGTGGCTCTACTACCTACATTATCTATGTACACTAGATCTAATATGTAAAAATTCATATGCATTAATATTTTAATTTTCTTACTGTTATTACCTTCTTAATAACAGAAAGTAAAGTTTAAATTTACCGAATAATTTTTTTTGTCTCATCAACAGCCTTTAACAGTCCACTGCTGAACATAGGCTCCTCCTTTTCTTTTACATCAAATCAAATCCTTTTTATTTCAAATAAGCCAATACTACGCCACTTCTGAAACGTCAAGTAGTCAGTCAGTAGTCAGTCGTGAAGCTAATTGTCTGTTCCAATTCGTAGATCCTATGGAGAAGAATAGACAAGAAACTCCATGGACACTCTTTTCTAACATAGTTTTTACATTTGTTTGGTTACATTGTTTACATAAATTTAAAGTACTATTACTTCTTTGTACTCCTGGGACCCAATGCTTCGCTGTATTATAGAAGCACTATGGTGCAGGAAAAGAACAACTTGTAATAGTCAAAGCAATTTTCTACACATAAAACGAATTCTTTGTGGTGCTAAGGTTTGTTATGCAAAGTTAAAGTAAATACATTTTATAACTCGTGCGACCTAAGATGGCACCTGACTCAAATGTCAGTCGTTTGAAGTACTGAGTGCAAGAAAAATATAATTTATTCTAGTGTTTTTTAATTTCATCATTTATTTTTCTTCAAGTAGTTTCTCATAACATACTACTTTATCTTAAGTGGTACTTTACTACTTGAGTTAAGAAAATACATATGCATACCAATAGGAAGCAGGCCTCATTCATTATTTACTCGAATGCATTCTTCGTGCAGTGATTTAAATAATACCTAATATCATTTTGAATGAAATTAGCAACTGAAATATGGTTATAAAATACAATTTTAAATCGTCATGATAAGCCTTTTAATCGAAGTTTCTAAATATCATGTGTATATGGATATTCTTTACTTTAAACTATTGCGTTTCATAGTCGTCATGCTGGTTTTTTTCCGTGTGACCTTTCTTAAAACACTTGAGTTATCCAGACGAATCTAAAGGTATATTAATAAAATAAATTCGGGGAGTGATTTATATGACATTAGGTAATGCCTAATAAACTAAAATTATTATGGAAAGATTCGTGCAACGGTAATAGAGATGCTAACGGTACTCGCAAGACGACAGAGGGGTATTACGCGGGGGAATGGTATCATGTTTCGTTTTGAGCCAGGTGCCATCTTAGCTCGCACGAGTTATACAAAAGCGAATTGTTACATCACAAAACGATTTTAATGGCTTGTCGTGATTTTGATTTTGTTTTTTTTTTTTGTTTGAAAGGTGATATACTCGTAGTCGGGAGTGTTCCTAACTATGTTAGATGGAAATCGGTCCAATCAGTCGCGGGTTTTTTAAATTTTAAATTTTTGTTTCAGAAAAAAGTCGTTAAATCTCGATAGTCAAAAAACATAGTCAAATTTTGCACAAATCATCAGAGATATAGTTTATTTTATTTCTTTTCACAATTAGTAGTACCATTTTTTTAGAAATAGTAAAAGTGCATAATTTTAGAAGATTTCCAACGTTAAGAACATCGTGTAACAGGACAAAACTTGCATTTTTATATTTATCATCATCACACCCGAAAGAAGTTCACTGTTGGATATAGACCTCCCGCCCGCATCCAACGATATCTTTCGTTATCTTGTCTATTAAATTCAGCGTTTATATTCTTCAATCTAGATAGATTAAAATGATATTCTTCAACATTTCCCTCCGTTCTATTTGATGCACTCCTAATCTTTAATCCTCTAAGTGCCCGATTCACAGCACTAGACTTGCTTTCCATTACGTAAGTGCAACGTAATTTATAGTTGGCACAATGTAGGCGTTTAGCACGCCTCTGCTAGCCCCCTCGGGGATTTACACGAGAGTCCATGTATGTTTATTTTATCTTACTTTATTATCGGTTGGCCAATTGATAGGACACAAAAACTTCTTTAAAGAGAAAATGAGGACAACCTAGATCAAAATGGATGGATCAAGATGGAAAGGACGTGTAGAATCCAACAGTAGGGGTCACCATCTTGATTGTGAGTACAGACAATGCACCATGATGACCCGAACTATGGCAGCTTGGTGAGATGCTTCACTATCGAAATATGACAAGATGAATTGTCAGTGTGGTGACGGATTCAGAATACAGAGCGTCACGTTCCCATTCATCCCTCGGGTGTCGTAAAAGGCGACTAAGGGATAAACTACGCAAGACAACATCAATGCAAAGAGAAGGAAAACTTGAAACCAACCCTATACCAACCTGTCTGGCCAGCGTGGTATAGTAGGCCAAAACCTCCTTCCTAAGGAGAGATATATGTCCAGCAGTGGACTGTTAAAGGCTGTTGATGATGATGATGAATTCATGCTGTAATTTTCAGGGTGGTTTACTGTGTGAGGGTGGCACCGCTCCGGCCGAGCTGATAGATTCTTGCTGAAGTCAGTATGGCTCGACTACCTTTACCTATATAACAAGTAAAGGAAAAAGTAAGACTTGTAGTCGGTCAAGGAGTTAAACAGATCATTGAGAGATTCATGGATCATAGAGAGATACTGAGATACATAGGTAATAAAATGGTGAATGGTGAGAGTGTGTTGTTATTGTTACATAGAATTATATACTTAATCATTATAAAATCAAGATTTTGTTTTTTTTTCATTTTCTTGGTACGACGACGTAAATACTGAAAGAGTTATCTCACTTATCATTGGTAAAAATATCTGGTATTTTTCTCTGTTTACCATCTCTTCAAAAGAAGAACAGAAATATCAAAGTTTAAGTTACGTAGAGCCGCATTAAACTGATGACGCCATTCAAGTTAGTCAGGCAAGTAGATCCTGCTGTAGCTGTGTAGGCCACTTAAATTGGTTCGAGTGTGGCTACTGGATACATTATGTATATTGTTAGCTGGAGTAAGGCGACTGGGTAACACTCGAAACACAAACTCGTAAGTGTTCTAGATTTTATTCTCAATACAAGATTGTTAGTATGATTCATAAAAAGATTTGTCTATAATTACTATAATTAGACATCGTCATCATTATCATTTTATAATGCGTTGAGTATTTTACTTCAAAAACCCCACACGGGATGGCATTTAGTGTGATGCATACATTAATGTTCCGAGTCCGGGTGTTATTTGGGTCCTTTTCATGTAACTATTTTTGTAAGGTCTCCGGAGACATATAATTCGTCTCCAAGATCCGTTGTATTTCTTAAAAAAAGGTAAAAAATAGGAAAAGTATGTTAAGAATTTCTCAGTAGCCATTCGGCATCTATGTATTACATTTTAAATTTTTTCACACACTAAAGTTTCATACAGGTATGAATTACTTAACAAAATCTATATAGCTTTTGCTTTTTTACAAAAGCTATACTATAGAGAAAAGATATTAAACTATAAAAATAACTTGATGAAAGATATATTACTTTCCGAGTGATCAAGGACATCTTGTTTAAATTAATATTCAAGTTTTGAAATTGGCATACTGAGTTTACTGTCTATATCAATACTTTAATTATCTTGTATCTTTGCTGTTGACAAGAGTCTTAAAGGGGCTACAATCACAAACATCTCTGTAAGCAGTTATGAGAACAACTTAATATTTATTAGAGTATCTTTTTCTAAATATATGTTTTTAAGTTTAGAATAAATAATAAATAGTTATAACGTTAAGTGCGTGTTTGATACGGAGACTAAAAAAAGTATAAGCTTTGGTATTAAAAAAGTATAGTATTTGGTAGGTAGAAGAGCCACGCTGATTTCAGCACGATGGGTCGGCTCGACGGGGCAGTACTACCCTCACACAGAAGACCATCCTAAAAATGACAGAATTCTTGCTGTCGTATTTCGTTGGTGAGTGTGAGACCGAAGGCCAAATCATTTTGCAGCATTCTATGAATGATGCAGAAACAACTGACCAGGCCGCCATGGTATGGGTCACCATGCTGTATTGACTACATTCACAGTGAGGTTGGTGACCCCTACTCCTTGATTCTACTCATGCTTTCTACCAAGCAGAGTAGAGTTAGTTTGGTTGTCTTCAATAAAAAAACTCCGTATGCTTAAATATAAAAAAAAGCTTTTAATTTTATTTATGTTTCCCACTTTAGGCAAGAATGTAATTGTATTTATAATTTCTCCAAATCACTACCGATAAATTTAGTTTCAGGTTCTAAGACGGAATATATTTCCTTTCGATCCTGATTTACAGGAGTTACAGTAGTATGGAAGCTCTCACAAATTCCTTATATATTTCTGAAAGTATACAATCTATACAAATGTGTAAATAAAGTGTCAGTTTGAAATTAAAAAATAACCAGTTTTCACTTATTGCATATGAATGTACCTACATATTTAAAATCTTACTAATATTATAAACGCGAAAGTTTGTGAGTTGAAAAATTGATTCGAGCTTGAGATACTCTTCAAATGAATGTGAAACCAAACACCTTCTGACGACACGTGTTTCTTTAGAAATGTTAATTAAACTAACGTAAGTTACTGCCCAATCATTTTATATAACAACTAGCTGACCCCGCGAACTTCGTACCGCCCAACTTTAAAATTCCAGAACTTGATCGCAGCGCCACCTACCGGGTCCAATTGCGAATCTAAACCATTCCCAGATCCCCTTGAACACACACAAAAAATTTCATCAAAATCGGTCCAGTCGTTTGAGAGAAGTTCAGTGACATACACACTCACAGAAGAATTATATATATAAAGATAACACAATAATTTTGTTTGAAGGTTTACGTCATATACCTGTAAAGAATCAATAGGTATATTACCTACCTATGAATTCTGGCATCGGTATTGATGTGTATCATTACTCGAATGTATATCAGGTGTACGGGCCTTTTTACGAGTGGACAAACCTCAAAGGAGCCGTAACACCCATGTTACAACGAGATGCTATGTAGGAATTGATCCGATTAAAAGCCACACAGTGTTACGTCATGGGTTGACCTCCCCGAAGCCCTTAGGATTGTACCAATGGAGGTCAACGGTCGTACAATGCCCTTAGTACGCTAACTTTATCTAACTTATTGGTATCTTTCATTAAAATATAAATTTGTTTTTAATATAGAATAGCTGAGTTAGGCGATGTTACTAGCGGGTTTTGTTGTAAATCACGAGTGACGACGCGAAGCAAAGCTAGACCAAAAGTTAGCCTTAGTTACTCCATTGTCATCAGTTTTCTCCTAGTTTAATATTCCATTAAAGTTAGTCCAGCCGTTCCAGCTTTAAGCCGAATCAAATAGGCAGACAGATAAAAAAACGCTATATTGATGTAGGTTTTAGGGTAGCGTAGTTCATGACTCGGAACCCTTATGGATTCGTCATGTCTGTCCGTCCCCGACAAAGTGCTAGAATTAATTTCGCGTCTACCCTTTCGTGTAGGATATTATTAGATTTTCAAAACAATGAGAGCTTGCTAAGACAACTTTTTGATTTAGGTATGCGTTTTTTTTTGTAAAAAACAGTTCCCCTGATGGTAGTACATATATAGAACTTTAAAGGAAAACTATAGTGGCGGGGATAACTTTAAAGTTTAGGATCATGTACACTGCACTCACTTGGAAAATTTCGTAGAAAAATAAAGAAATAATAAGTAAGCATAACAATGATCTATTGAGCACGATTAGAAATCCTCGTGCCAGTGTCGGTAACTGCGGAACCCTATTCTATGCGTGGCCTGACACGCACTTAGCCAATTCTTAACACATATTTATATAATTATAAGAAAGGAGTATAATATCGTTTGTATGTACGAGTATAGATATAGATAAGACTTGAATACACTTCTGTCTGAATCCAAGTAAAACAAAACCTGTGCTATAGTAAATAGACGACTTATATTAACATCTAAGAATTCTCCGCATTAAGAATACACATCCTCTGTAGTGGGGAACTTTACGAACATAGATAACACCCTAATTTAAAACTACATTAAGTGTTGTTCCATGTTGGGTTGGAACTCTCTACAATCAGTTCAGTGGAAAACAGAGCCCCGACTTATTAACCATTAGGGCAACCATGCAGTCACATGTATACATATTATAATGGTTAAATAACTTCCAGCAATAGAAAAAGTAATACTACTCATTATAAAATTTGGGGTTTGGGTTGGCAAGGAACAGCTGGTTTAGTAGTCGGAATAAAATAAATAAATAAATATTTCGGACATCTTACACATAACCTCATTTAGTCCCAAGCTAAGTGGAGCTTGTATTATGTTGTAGATAACTAATATAAATACATAAGCATTTTTTTTGTAAATACGTACATACATATTTTACATAGAAAACACCCAAACTCCGAAACAAATAATTGTTGATCACACAAACATTTGGTCCAACCTCAAGCACAGCAGTCGCTTACGCTTCCACTACGT
Organism: Phragmatobia fuliginosa; assembly: GCA_932526445.1. NCBI lineage: Eukaryota > Metazoa > Arthropoda > Insecta > Lepidoptera > Erebidae > Phragmatobia > Phragmatobia fuliginosa. Next base: position 21,486,885 of record OW052063.1, on the reverse strand, counting down.
CACCAAGGCAGTCAAATTACTAGACTTTGATTGGACTTGGATTTACGATTGAGTGATCGCCCTTAGTTTGTATGAGTCACGTTTTATTGTTCTCTTCAATTTTAAGTCAAGGCTACGTACTTATTTTCTTGCAATCGTTGCGTGAACGTATCGTGTTTTAGTGTTGATTTACGATATCAATCAACTTGGATTTCTAAAAACACGGACCATGAACAATGTTAGTTAAAATATTTTATTTATATGGAATGTATTATTTAATAGTAATTAAAGCAAATTGTTACTAGTAAAATATTTTAAGAAACTAAGTTGGGTAAAAAGGTAAAGATAAAGAGGCAAATAAATTTCAGGGCATTTAAGCACACACACATAACCCACACACGCACGCGCACACACACACACACACACAAACACACACACACACACACACACACACACACACACACACACACACACACACACACACACACACACACACACACACACACACACACACACACACACACACACACACACACACACACACACACACACACACACACACACACACACACACACACACAATTAAGGAAGCAATTGTATAAAATACTAATGGTTGTGAACTATTTATCTGACACTGTTTCATATTTATTTTCATATGCATTAAAGTATATGAAAATAAATGTGATTAATGCATTATGGTACATTCACATGCATTAAATGAAAACTTGTTATTTTTTAATTTTAAAGTGACACTTTATTTACTCATTTGTATAGATTGTATACTTTCAGAAATATATTATAAGAATGCATGTTATTAACAGAACGTATGAGAGCTTTATAGTCATTATTTTTATTATTTGGAACTTAAATTCACTGTTACAGAGAAACTGTGATGGAAATTTTAATATAAATTTCTGCTACCAATATGCTATGCTATGAATTCCTAATATTTAAGACTAAGCTATAAGTAAACTAGTGATAGAAAACTATAAATATTGGAGGTACCGAAAAGCTAAAGAAATAAATTGTATTTTATAAGGCAAAATGTACGAGCTGACAAACAATTTTATCCAGATTTAACATTTTAACATGATCTTGAAAGCTGTCTAAAATAAAACTTCTTCTAAATTTTTCAACAAACATGTAACGGAAATGAGGAGAATATTAAGAAAATAAGAGACAGTAGGAATGGCGTTCAAACCGCCCCACGTTTTAACATCACAAGAAATTACACGCCTTGAAGCTTTTAAAGTGTGCCACAAGTCTAGAGATTAAGTCGGTGAATTTCGTTGGATATCTATGAGCAATAATTTAAAATCCTCAACTTATAAGTACTTAATATTATAAATTATAAAATTATAATTATTTAAATTAAATTATAAAATTATAAATCATAATTAAATTATATAATAAATAAACTATTAAGTAAATCTGTTTTTTTGTCTGTCATGATTCCATGGCTAAGCTGCTGCATCGATTTAAATGAAATTTTGCATTGAGATGTTTTAGGAAGACAAAAAATATGATGTTTTCAAAAACCATGTCTTCTTTAAAAGATACAGGTAATTCTTTGAAAGAAGCTTACGCACATTGAGTGAAAATGTATTTTTATACAAAGTGGTTTTTGGAATGTTTTAAGATCAGTCTATTTGGGTTTCTAGTGTTTATTGATTAATCACATTTTGCTATGGGGAACTGATTTAGGTATCTTTAAACAATAGTCGAAATCTCCAAAAGTATACCTACAATAATTAGTGTGCAAGTTAGTACGACTAAATCAAAAGGCAGTAGGTAAGTATATAGTCCAGAGTAGTGCATAACTATCAGAATGTTATGTGTTTTAATATATTTAAAGCTGCCAAAAATCTAAAAATAATGATTTATATATTTTTTTTTTTATATTTAAGCCTGCCAAAGTGACTCTACTCTGCCTGATGGAAAGCAGGAGTAGAATCCAGGAGTAGGGTACACCATGCTTATTGTGAGGGTAGGCAATGTAGCATGGTGACCCCCACCATAGCAGCCTGGTTAGATTATTCTGCATCATTCTCCTGGCCTTCGAAGGGCGGGAGAATGATGCAGAATGATTGGGCTGGAATCAATAAGTTATACAGTATGATACTGTTAGTCATTTGGGAAAGATTTTAAATTAACCGCTATAAACGTTTTGAAACTGTCGGGTGCATTCTAATATGTCACGTACACACTGACACAACGTCTCGTAACGATTATTATAACAAAAGCTATGAGAAACCATATAAACACTTAAATGAGAAGTATGTTTTCATATTTAAAATGTTGTATAAGATTTGGACTATTAGAATTTAAGTCAGGTCAATGAGGTACCGTCCTCAAGTAAAGATATAGTTAAGTACTAAGAATGTTAAATATGTATTCATTATTGTAGCTATATGTATTACTAAACCTGTACTTTAATATACATGTACCTAATTTGACCCGTCTATAATGATTGAAATCAAGTTGGATTCAGTAAAAAGTTCACTTAATTTTTTTACTTTTACATTTCTCAGACATTATAATCCTTTTAGATGTAATAACATACGTATTATGCTTTTATCTACATTGAACTCATCAAGCTATCTCAACCCCTTTGACCTTAATGTATACATATGTAAATGAACAGTTTTAGTAGGTCCTGAAATTTCGGGTACATATAATTACCAAGGCAGTCCGTGAAGTTTACGTTTATTGCTGCTCCCTCTAGTCTCTTGTGGCTCAAACTGCAGTTTTACATCTTTGTAAGTTACTTCACGACGGTCTGACCTACATTTTGCGCTCGTTTCCATCTCAGAGCAACAACGATATTTTTGTGTGGCTAAAGCTACTTTGTTCTGCATTCGCCGTTTGGGCGTTAATTAATTAAAACTGTTGGTTGTTTTTGTGTTAACAACTTTTTGGTATTTCTTAGTAATCATTTTCATTGTCTTCCTTTTTATGATTTGTCAAATTTTTAATTATCATTTCTGTCCACATTTTTTTGTTTCCTTTTTAGATTCAGTCCTTGGAAATATATAAATTTATACATGTATATGTATCGTAGGAAGCTCGGTTGGTAATAAATTCTGTGTTCAGTGGAATGAACTAACGATGATCACATTGTTGGATTAAGGATTGTTGTGGGCAGACTATTCTTTATTCTGATAGATTTGTTACAAAAGAAGGATGGACCAAGTTTGCGGGCTCTTTCAGCCGTAATTTTGCTGGAGTGTGCGATACGGTTTCCTTATTAAGTATTTATAATTCTCTAGATGTAATGGATATAAAATACTAATTCCATCACTTAAATTGTTTAAATTTGAGTTAACTGTTTATTGTTTTATGGGATATTGATATTTAGAATTGCAACAGTTTCCTTTTTTTGTTTATCTAAATTCCAAAACAATATTATTTCAAAATTTGTTTTTAGAAAAGAAAACATTTTTTTTTAATCTTTACTAAAGAATAAAGTAAGTACACTTCAAGAGTGATTATAAAATACTAAAAAAGCGGCCAAGTGCGAGTCGGACTCGCCCATGAAGGGTTCCGTACCAGCAAGTAACATCATATAAAAGTTCTTGTAGTTCGTTGTAACTTTCATCGATGTTTTTATACTAGTGTATTGTTTGGACGAAAGGTATATTGCGTGTTACGATTTATGACGTATTAAAAAAAAACTACTTACTAGATCTCGTTCAAACCAATTTTCGTTGGTAGTTTACATGGTAATGTACAACATATATTTTTTTTAGTTTTATCACTCTCTTATTTTAGAAGTTAGAGGGGGGGGGACACACATTTTTCAACTTTGGAAGTATCTCTCGCGCAAACTATTCAGTTTAGAAAAAAATGATATTAGAAACCTCAACATCATTTTTAAAGACCTATCCATAGATATCCCACACGTATAGGTTTGATGAAAAAAAAATTTTTGAGTTTCAGTTCCAAGTATGGGGACCCCCAAAATGTACTGTTTTTTTTTCTATTTTTATGTAAAAATCTTAATGCGGTTCACAGAATACATCGACTGACCAAATTTCAACAGTATAGCTCTTATAGTTTCGGAAATAATTGGCTGTGACATACAGACGGACAGACAGACAGACAGACAGACAGACAGACAGACAGACAGACAGACAGACTTGACGAATCTATAAGGGTTCCGTTTTTTGCCATTTGGCTACGGAACCCTAAAAATGATGTCTTTTATATACAGGCGGGATCTTATTCATCTTAAAGATACATAGAGAGAAACACAACAACAGCAGTATATAAACAAAACGTTCACACGTTATGTAATAAAGAACTTAGCATTATAAGAGCCTATAGTATTACTCAGCCTAAAAGTTAAAGCCAAGTTAAAGTTATGAAATCATAATTTATGATCACATAATGATGATACACAGTGATATCGCAAACATTCTTGGCACAAGACCAGAACACATATTGTTTCTATTTTGCAACATTTTATCAATGCTATGCGACACTTTTCCTTTTTAACCGACTTCAAAAAAAAAGGAGGAGGTTCTCAATTCGTCGGAATCTTTTTTTTTTTTTTTTATGTATGTTCAGCGATAATTTCGTCTTTTATGAACCGATTTCAAAAATTATTTTTGCATTGGAATGGGCGCAGCTTACAGGTGGTCCTATCGTCACCATATCGGGATCTGATGATGGGATCCCAAAGAAATCGAGAGAACTCCTCAAATATCATAGGCACAATGTCGCGATTTGGGTACTCGGAATAGTTTTTCATTGAAGTCGGTTCCTTTTTGTTAAAATTATGTTTGTTAAGAAAAGTGTCATTACAACCAAAAAGTGTTCACGGCTGAAAGTGACTTCCGAACCATGGAAACACTTTTAAAATATAATCTCACATGCGGTCACCCATCTAGGTCTGACCGATCCGTCATTGCTTACCCTCGGTAATCACTAGTGATTTCAAACAATCGTTTCCAAAGACCTACGGCGACTCGACAAGCGCTTCATTATTGTTTAATTAATAGTTTTAAATATTATATTAGTTAAAAATTCTAATAGAGTCCACTTTTTCCCTTAATAAAATATTCGTTTTAGATAGGAGCTTTGTTTTCGATATTTGTCAATCAATATTTCTAGAAAACAATACTTTCTTTGATGCAATCGAAAAGGGTTCTTTTGCGCCAAAAAAATATACTAATAAAAACAGAAAAAGAAATTATACGAATAATCATCTTCCTAGCTTTATTCCCAAGTTTATTTGGGGTCGGCTACTAGTTCAACCGGTTTTACCTGAATTTCAGTTTTTCCACGGAGCGACTGGCATCGGACCTCCGCAACCCTAAGGGAGAGTTGAAATTCGAAGATTGAACTAGTTTTCATATTATATATATGAAAACTAGTTCAATCTTACATATTTGAGGGCACTGACTTCCCAATAACGATTGCCATAGATGTTCACGACAACCGGGACCGACGGCTTTACGTGCTCTCCGAGACACGGGTGTGAATCACTGCAAAACTTCCAAACTCCGGGCTGTTATTAGGAATTTCCTAAGAAAAACCCAAAATCACTTTTTGGCCCGACCCAGGATTTAAACCCGAGACCTCTTGATTAGCAGTCGTATATGCTAACCACTAACGAGGAGTTAAATTATAATAAATTGTAAAATAAAACTCTTCTACAATTATGTTAATTGATTAATAGACTTAACAATAACACTAGACTATATAAAAGAGGACAACAAACAGGACAATTAATAAAAAAAGAAAAGCTGTTACAAATAAATGATCCAGTAAAAGCATTGTCGTTACTGTCACACACACACGTACCGTACGCAAAGGAAACCTATTATTAATAGCCGCCAACCAACCCGAAGTAGCCGTTGGGAAATATATCGTGAATTGTGACCTTTTGATGTCGGTCGGGACTAGAAAATATTGCTCTAATGTTGTTGTACCCTTAATACTATTACTAGAGATAATGTAGAATATTTCTTTGCTAATTGTCTTAGTTCATTAATATGTGATCATCTTTCTAGCTTTTATTATTCAGAATTTTATTTGGGGTCGGTACTAGTTTAGCTGGTTTTTCTAACGACTGGCAATGAACCTTCGCAACCCTGTAGGCTAATAAATTCAATGGTTAAAGTAATTGTCAATGTGTTTGAGGATACGGACTATTTAATAATGATTGCAAAAAATGTTTATGTAGACCGGGACCAACGACTTAAGATGCTCTCCGAAGCACGGGTTTTTAACACAGAGAAACTATCATATTGCAGGCTGTTATCAGAATTTATTGTAAGCAAAATTCAATATCATTTATGGGCTGACCCAGGAATCGAACCTTAGTCCTCTTGATCGACAGCTGTATACGCTAACCGCTAGGTAAACAAGGCATTTGGTAGTACATTATTATGTTATATTTAAAAAAAAATGATATTTAGTGAATATTGCACTGCCATTGTCCAAAATAGACAATAGTGCTCAAATTAGTTTGTTTAATCAGTTTTTTATTACCATTTCTTCTTTTCTTCAGTCGGTATACCTTGTGTTACCTTTATGTTGTTCAAACTTATAAACGTAATACAATGAATACAAAATAATTAATAATTTTCTTTTGTTTTGAGTGAATTATACCGATATTTTCATATTATGTATTCTGCTATTCGCTGCGGAGAAGAATTCAGCTAACCAAATATCACTCACAATATCACATCGGACTGTAATTGTAGAGGAACAGAAAGTTTCTAAGATTTTCCTTAGTTGAGTACACCTGGTTCTCCAGCTACATGAGATGGCGTGCGGTGTTTGGTCGGTTTCGCTGGCCCTTTAAGTCCTTAAAAAGCATCTCACTAGGCCGCCATAGTGGGTTTGCACCATACTGCCACTTTTGAATTCTACTTATGCTTACCATCATGCGTAGTCAACTTCATCATCATCATCATCATCAGCCTATCGCAGTCCACTGCTGGACATATGCCTCTCCAATTGCACGCCACTTAGTTTGATACTTACAATACTTACTTACTTACTTGACAGGCGTTAAATAAAATAAATAAATAGCCACCGTGGCTAAAATCATCGAGGAGTACATCACCATCTATGCATAACTATTGTTATTTTATAGAATTCGATAAGACCACATAATACTTAAGCGCAAAAAGAAACATTTCAACACGTGTCATAAACCTTCTATATCAACCTCCATTACCACTCAACGATCTCGTATATAATTGTTGACTCGAGACTAAATAAATGTCTTAATCATACAAGCTACATTTACTAAGAACTGTGTAGTGTACACATAAAATAATCTATTAATAAAAGTGAAATAATTAATTTAAATTATTAGAGCACTTTATCAAGTGACATTGTAATTTTGCATTTTTTTCCTTTCAAGTTAATTTTATGCAAGGATTACTAACTGGCCTTAACAAGGTACGGTGTTAATTAATTTCTAAAGGCCTGTCATAAAAATGCATGAAGTATAAACACTATAGGCTTTTTTATGAAGTTAAAATAATGTGACGTTGATCAACCCAATGTACGAGTAATTTTTTTTTTAATACAATTTGTATTAGTAATATAATATAATAGGTCTGCTACCCAAAACACAAGTATCCGATTAGTTTGAGAGACAGTATCAGTACCTAAAGTGCTTAAAAATTAATTGTATATAACTTTAAAGTCACCCTATAATTGATATAATTTAGAGAAATAAATATTATTATGATATATGTTTGTAATGTCGGGACTTAACAAACATATATGTAACGAACACAAAGAACACCCAGACTCATAACAATAATTTCTTAATCACACAAGTCTTGTCCCATGAGGGATTTGAACCCACAACACTAGGCGCAATAGAAAGCGAAGTGGTATTGACTTAAACCACTAGGTTAACCCTGCAGTCGATTACTAATTGTTAATTACAATTTGAGTATTGGCGTGCTTGAAAAATATTAGAGTTTTGAAATGCCTTACGTTTTGAGCAGCACATAACTCCGGTCAGTACAACGTATTACCTAGACTATGATTCCAAACTATTGTAACATGGTTCAATAAATCATTCAGTAAATATGATAAACAACAATATTTTTGGACATCCAACACACAACGCCATCTATTTCCAAACTAAGCAGAGCTTGTAGTATAGGTAAAATACAACTCATACAAATACACATGTACTTTTTACATAGTATACATAAAAAAAACACACAAACTACGAAACGAATACTAGGCAATCATACAAACATTTGCACGGTTGGCCTAGTGGCTTAAGCGGTCGCCACACCGCTTCCTACTGCGCCAAGTGTCGTGGGTTCAAATCCCACGTAGGATAACACTTTGTGTGATTCACAATTTGTTGTTCTGAGTCTGGGTGTTCTTTGTGTCCGTTACATGTGTGTTTGTAAAGTCCCCCGCGACACAGGAATTTATATTCCTAATGCGGGAGTTGTCTTTTTTAAGAAAAAAAAAAAAACCCGGTAATCGAACCTGAGATCATCAAGCATATTAGTCGCAGATGGCACCACTACGCCAGCGGGGCAGTCTTATGTAAGATGTTCTAAAATTTATAAATTTTATCATTCTTATGCCGTTCGAGCCTTCGAATCGATTTTAGAATACAAATACAGTGCCTACCCTGTTCATTGGACTAAATTAAATATAAATAGGATCAGAGGGTCGGCTGGGGATTCAAAATTGAATTAAAAAATAATAATGCTGTTCTATGTTGCCAATGTTATTCTATCGATAGGGTTGTCAATTTCATATCTGATGTGTGATAGTCTACGATTTCTTTACATGGTATGATTAAAGTTTGTAAGTTTAGACAGTTTGGCTGAGGATTTATGGATGTCGTGATAAACATGGTCACGTGACACCCTACTGCTTAGGCTGGCTATAAATGATAAATACGTAAATATTTCGAACATCTTACACACAACTCCATCTAGTTCCGAACTAAGTAGAGCTTGTATTATGCGTACTAGACAACTGATATAAATACATAAACATACTTTTTTTCTTATAAATACATACTGCTAAATACATAAAAGATATCCAAAAGCTGAAGCAAATATTTGCGGATTACACAAGCATTTTTGATCCGACCCGGGAATTGAATCCGAGATGTCTTGATCCGCATACGCCTACGATACTGCGTCATCGAGGCAGTTATTGGCGTATGATGCGTAAAAGTTTAAACTGTCATTTTCCTCCTATTTGCAAAGATAATGTAAAAGTTATTAATAGCAGTACATTATATCTATGAAGACTATCTCACGTATATGATAATGTTACACATATTGATGAAACTTTGCTAATATAAATTAAGAATTACTAATGATATAGAATAGGATCGTACGAAACAATAGTTTGCAATGTATTTTACTCAAAGATGAAACCACTAGTTACCAAAGTTTAATTATCAACCTTTGTATAGTATAGCGGCAAGAAACCACTTAGTAGTTGCTTATGACTTCTCATGTGCTACATTTAAAAGCAGTGATAGAAATAATTTTGAGAATTTTGTTGCCAATTAACATAAGTGTTGATCTTAAAACACTGGCACACAGAAACACACACATTCACACACACACACACACACACCCACACACACACCCACATACACACACACACACCCACACACACACACACACACACCCACACACACACCCACACTTTTGCTTTGCTTTTCAGTTAACAGTACAGTGCTTGCTATTTGTTTCAAGAACTACTGCCGCAGAAACTCAACAAGAAGTTATTTTATCACTAAAGTTTGCATTCGATTTTGTTTTGTATTAATTTTATGTCTAACAGTTTTTAGTTCAATTTACGAGTAGCACCAGAGATATTTTGTGTGTTTAATATAGGATTATTTTGGGTTATCATTGTCTTTCTGCTTCTTCACAATGTTTACATTTTATTTACTATCGCAGTAAAAAGCAGCCTACGTTCTTCATTAGGAATCAGAGCATATTTAAGCATAATTTCAATTCAAGCGGTTTAACCATGAATGCATGCATAACAGAATAAAAGATATACTGAGCTATTACATTCTACCTTGATTACTTGAGTACTAGAAATACAAAACGTTATTTTGGGTAAAACGAAGTTATTATTCTTGCCACTTGATCATATCAAAATGCAAAATCATAAACTAGTAAAAAATACCACAACGAATTGTGACCGCGCAACCTCTCGTTGTATTAAATTTATGACAGTCAAAAGTTCTCGTAGCCAGCCCTTTTAATAACCCGTTAATAAATACAAATGCCTTTACTGTAATAATTAATACCTGCCTGAAAATGGAAACCTGGTATTGAACTTTATTAATATATGTTTCCTCAAATACGTTTAATATCAAGATATCGAAACCAACATCCGCTTGATTAAAGTCGAAGCGGTTGAAAAACATTTTCATTTTATATTTGTAGTCACCGAAATGGCTTTCGTGTCGAGTTGTTGACGTTATCGCAACGCAACAATGGCCAGTAGAAAGCCTCCGGACCGCAACAACGCCACCCAAACTACGTCTAGCTGACCTCACGTTGGCTTCATTCAAATCTGACAAGTGGATAGTCACCTCGTTAGCGAGAATTTTGAAGTTCTAGCAACCGCAAGTGCTCTTGGTCTGCAGACAAAATGCAAATAACGACTTTGTAATTTGAAGGAATCATACTTCTCATGTTTTCGTGTTGAAATACTACAAAAGTCATAAAAGTCAATAATAACATTCACCAATTGTCATTGCTAAATGAGTTTGATTACTTCTATGCACATATCTATTATTATTCTTTACTAAAGACCAACTAATGCTATAGTTTCTTCTCTATAAAATGACCAGTTTTAAATCATGGACCAAAGCATTTGTAATTGGAGTAAATATGTAGCAGTGCCAAGCTGTATATAGTAGATTTCAGCTGTGTATAGCCCGGCTCGACAGGGCATTACTACCCTCACACAGAAGACTAACCTAAAATGTACAACAACAGTACGAAGTATTCGTACTGTCTTTCGTTGGTGAGTGTGAGACCTGAGGCCCAATCACTCTGCATCTGAATGATGTAGAATCATCTCGCTAGCCGCCATGGCGCGGGTCACTATTCTGCATTGTACGCACTCACATTAAGAATGGTGGCCCCTACTCCTGGATTCTACTCTTGCTTTTAATCAGGCAGAGCAGAGTCACTTTGTTAAGATTAAATATATGTATAAAAAATTGTAGAAAAGTTCTTACTCATAAAATCAATAGACGCAACATTACTTCTAAGTGTGGTGTGTACTGTACTGATTTTATGCTTGGAGAATCTTTTGTGAGTGTTTACGACTATAAATGTCGAGAAGCTCGTAAAAAAATGTCGCTTTATCCTTTCAAGGTTAACCAGCTAGTCAGCTAGCCCCTGCACGTATAGTATTTTGGAACGTTGAATTGCTTTTATACGAGATTTGGGAATGTACGATGGCTGCTTTCAAACATCGTACCGTGGGTTTGATAAAGTCTCATAATCAACGCTATTAATCTCACATTGTGGTAGGTTCTGCTTTCTTCATCTGATCTAAAATCTAGCTCATGTTGTTGTTCCTGAGAGCACCTATATAAAATGTACTTACCACTAGGTATTTGTAGATACGAACTCCAAATAAAAGAAAATACATAACCTAATTAGTAAACTTAACTCGGACATTTAAATGTTCAGAAAATAATTACATGAAATCTTATTTACATATAACTTTAATGTTTGTTTGAATAATACGTTTCTAAACACAACTTACATACACCAAAACTTAACAATATTGAACGTGGAAATTTGATACCCGTCGAAAGCAGTAGTCTGACTTGTTGGCAGTTAAGTGGCCATTATGTTATCCTCTCCGTCAACCTTAGCGAATACAAACTTGTAAAGTTGTCTTCACACTTCACTGAAGCCGTATAACATTTCAAAAATATTTGACTACTTTTTATAACTTGAAGCAGCTTTATGATTTATTTATCTAACTTTGCTGTATATCTGCAGTTCCAGTGGCTGTAAAATTTTAAGTGCTACTAAAATAAATTTTTAGACATCGCCTACTCTCGCTTTTTAGTAGAACCGAGGATGAATTTAAATGAGCTTTCAACAGCGTTGACTTGGGAATTGCATAAATATTAATGGTTGGCGAACTACAAGACTGATGGATATAGATTAGCTGAAGGAAATTTTCTTTAAGCAGCTTGAGGAGACAACGTATCTCAGCAACTGTTTGTTGTATCTTAATGAATATTAATCATTTACATTATCAAGGAAACCTTTCGATGCCCTCTTTCCGTCAATATTGCGTATTTATTTATTATTGTTTCTGTCAACGCTAATGCGAGTTGTCGTTTATGAAATAAGTCTCTTTGTTATTCATGTACATTAACTTGCTTATGGAGCGCCTTTCCTTTACTATTATTGTGCTGATGAATATTTAAAATCAAATTCTAGCTTGTTAAGTTTATTTCTGAAAACTTTTATTTCGAATTGTATCAAGGTAACATATTTAACGTGAGAACACAACCAGATTCTTGAATATGAGTAGCCACCCTATTATTACTCCATTATACCAAATTTGACCTAATTTGTTAAATTTAATGTTCCTTTCTTTTGTTGCAGGTTTACACGCAATAAAAATAGTGAAATTAGTTGTGCCAGAGATAATTCAATATGGTGTACAAGATTCTGTTATTTTAGACTGTGACTATACGTATGGAAACAAAACTCCGGGACTAATGGTGAAATGGTTTTTCAGAAGCAAAACGAAACCAGTGTATCAGTGGATAGTGTCACAAAAACCACAGGATATAGGGATTTTAAGGGGGCGAGTAGATTTAAGTTACAAAGCCTCTGACGATCCACTAAAAATGTACAGAGCGTTGAGAATAGTGAAGTTAGATACTGATATATCAGGTGAATACATATGTGTTGTTTCAACGTTTATTGATGAAGATTTCAAGAGTAAACATATGACAGTATTCGGTGAGTATCCATTTTATTATTATCATTATTGAAAATGATCTATTTTAATAAAAGTTTAGCGGCTAATTTTCTAAATAGATGGAATACTATTTCTACAATCAGAAAAACTCATTAGCCCGACCCGGTATTAATCGCATCAGTTTCTAGGCAGGCGAAGTAGATAGTTTTTATCTTTTTTTACTTGATAAAGTTAACTTAATATATAATCGCACTAAAAATAAAAAAATGAAAGTAGATTTAATCATTATTGATCCTAACCACTAAACAGTAGGTGGTGGGTTCGATAACCATCTCGATAACACAGAAGAACAAATAGTTGTCAGGTATATCTTCAGGAATATAATAATTTTTATGTCATTAAAAACACAAAACTTGGTTTATAATCACTTTGGTTCTTAAAAGTTTGTCTAGTATATCTACATGTAGCAATATAGGCCACCGGTGAACTATAGTACTCCATGTCATGATTTAACCTGTTAGAACTCGGTATAAATATTTAAAAAATACGCAATAATGACCGTTAAAAACATTACAATATTGTCTTGCTGTTTAAACATAAATTTTCATTATGATATAATTAAAATATCATTTATCACGTTAAACGCCACGTGAAAAATTGAGTATTTCCGTATAGGCCACGGGACTCACCGGTGGGCCTTCCCTTGTTGAACCGTTCAAGCCACGGGGGTCACCGGTGAGCCGAGTGTTAGGTTCAACGAAAACGTTTCTCACAAGCCAAGTATTGTAGCTATCGAACAAATCGCATATTAAAGTGAGCCGCGTGGCCCTGTAGCCTAACTGGACGGCGTGGTTTTTAAATCCTTCAGAAATATGTAGTAATTTTAGGACTTGTATAGACGACACTAGGGTTGCTCTTACAGATTATAATGAAATTCAATAAAAATAGGAAAATATTATATATTATTAAAAAATATAAAGTATTTAAAATAATGGAACATAATTAACTTTTTATTCTCCAAATAAAAATATCGCTTACGAACAATTACGACAAATTTATGTCATACTTCATGAAATCTAATAATCACGTTTGAATGGCACTATTTATCTTCTTTATCAGAATAATAGTTAATCTGTAATAATCATATAACTAAAGAAATTTAAATATAAAAATAAAAAAAAAAAAATTGTTAAACCACTTTAAGCAAAAAGTAAGGGTTACTTGGACAACGTCCGCAATAAGTAGATACTTTTTTGGTTTTTGTCTTAGCCTGTTTGCTACCCATGATTGACACGTTTTCTGCGTAACATTTACGACATGTTCTTCTAACTTTTCTAGCCAAACCATATTTCTTTTCCAAGGTGTGTTTTACTCTTTTCGGTCGGAGCGGCGGTAAGACTCCGCAAAGTTTCATCAATATAAACCTCCTGTTATCAATTATTTGTATATTTTTTTAGTCACTGATTTATACTAAGTAAGAGCATTTACTATCGCACTATTAAGTAATACATCTATAACCAGCTTCTTTTTCCACTTAACAAGTGGCGTACGCGCGGGTGAGCCGTAGCGTGACCCCGCGGCCCCCGCCGACGGAAAATCTTTATTCCTTTGTAGGAGGCCACGCGACCCACCCGTGAGCCTTTTGCTATATCTCTAAAACTGGACGGTAGAAATTGCTAATTTTAATTTTCTGTACAAAATAACGCATTTTATAAACGTAGGGATGAAAATTTCAAGTTGACAAAAAATAGTAACTTCATGATTTTACCTTGGCCCCAATAGAATAGTAGACTAGGCTCACCGGTGGGCCGTAAAGCGTGCAACGTGTTATAAGATCCCTGCTTTAATATACAAACATGTCATATGTATGACAATAAACAGTCAAACTCTTGACACTTGATAAAACTCCTTGTCCAATTAGTGTAGTACTGTTTGTGATATTCAATTACTACACAAAGTTTCAAGATTGATTCGCCCGACTTGACTATTACAAAAGGTACTCAACGCAAACTGTAGCTGATACGGATTCAGAAAAGTTGAATTAATTTTCTCGGTATTTTAAGCATACTAATTTCAGTCAAAAAACTTACTAGAACGTACCAATTTTTAGAATACGTAGTTTATATTAAAATTTTATTTGTTCAAAGAAGTTCAATTTATAGTTTGATGCTTTTCGTAATTTCTTTTCTTTTTTATTTATTTATTTATTTATTTAAATCTTTATGCTAAAGTACAGCAAAGGCGGACTTAATGCCGTAGGCATTTTCTCCCAGTCGACCTTAGGGCGATGCAGAGCCAGACATGGTAGATGCACTGAAATTAAAATTGTAATTTTAAAAGAAAAAATATATATACATATATTATATATACGCATATTAAACATATATTATAAATGCTTACATTTATAGATACATAAAATACATAATATATACATACATACAATACAATTTAAAAATAGATACTATATTATAATTTTAGAAAAGGAGATTTCAAAATTATGATGATTCTGACAATGAGTTTAGATAGTGTTTCCGCAATAGGTATTTGAAACTTTGTCGTGTTTTTGCCATCCTGATCTCGAGAGGGAGCGCGTTCCATAGCAGTACAGATTGTATTAGAAAAGTGGAGTGTACGAAATCAGAGCGGTGGGTGGGACAGTGAAGAAGTAGATTATTTGAAGACCTGAGGTTTTTAGAGTGGTTTGTACCTAAATATTGAAGTTGAGTGGTTAAATAGGAAGGAGAAGTTGGAGAAAAGAGTAAAGAGTATAGGGTTGTTAAAGCTCGAAACTGTCTGCGTATGCGAATTGGAAACCAATTTAATTGGGAGCGTTGCTGAGATACGTGATCATATTTGCGTAAATTGAAAACGAATCGAATGCAATTGTTGAGAAGACGGTCAAGCTTATTGAGCAGATCTGCATTCAGGTCAAAGTAGCACATATCACCATAGTCAATTATTGGGAATATAAGGGTCTGAACAAGCATTACCTTAGTTTTCAATGGAAGAAAATTCCTAAGCCTATAAAGGGCGCGCAAAGAGCCTGTGACTTTCTGACAAACCGATGCAACTTGTTTCTGCCAACTGAGAGTTGTGTCAATGTATAATCCGAGGTTCTTGACACTTTTACAGTATGGAATAATCATGCCATTGTAGGTAAGTGGTGGAAGTGAAGCAAAGTTGAGCTGCCTCATATTACGGTTACTCCCGATGATTATAGCCTGACATTTGCTTGGATTAACCGACACACCAAACATGTCGGACCAATGCTTAATGGCTGCCAGGTCACTGTTTACTATAGAAACCGCGGACGATACATTGCACAACTCTGATTGATAGTATAACTGCAAGTCATCAGCATACAGGTGATAGGAACACTGAAGTCTTAGGGTAATAAAGTTAATGAAGATGGAAAATAGGAGAGGTGAAAGAATACCGCCTTGAGGTACGCCAGCAATAAGACTACTCCAGCTAGAGGAGGAATTATCCATTTTAATTAATTGCTGGCGATCCCGAAGGTAAGAGGAAAACCAGTCCAGTGCTTCCTGAGAGACCGAGAATTGGGTTAGGACAGCAAGAAGGAGTTCATGACTGACGGTATTGAAGGCATTGGAAAAATCTACCAATACTGCGGTGGTAACCTTAGTATTTTCCATCCCCGCCTTAATATCGCCAGTCACTTTCAAAAGGGCAGAAACTGTGCTATGACCTGGTCGAAAACCTGACTGATAAGGACTGAGTAAATTATTACTGTAAATGAATTCGGAGAACTGTTTATGAACGCAGGCTTCTAGCACTTTGGAGAGGAAGGGAAGGATAGAGATTGGACGAAAGTGAGTAGGGAGAGATGGATTCAGGATTTTAGGTAAAGGATGCACATATGCTCTTCGCCATAAAGACGGAAATGTGCCAGACATGAGGGAGAAGTTAACAATATGTGTGACAGCGGGCAGGAGATGAACTAGTAATGTGATTATCATTCGCCGACTAATGCCATCACAACCAACCGCGTGGGATTTGATAGACATGATAATCTTCTTAATCTCTCCTTCTGCAACCGGACTGAAATGAAAAGGGCTTAACTTAGGACGCGGTAGACTATTGATGTAGTTACGAGTATTTTGTTCAGATAAACTATCCAAGGTGACAGAAGTGGTGAAATGTTGGTTTAGGGAATCGAGGCATAAGGATTTTGGAAAGTCTACAAATCGCGATCTGCCGATACCAAGGGTTCCAAGAAACTTCCAGATATCAGCAGGAGAGGAGCAGGAAATATTTTCTAGAATATGGCGGCGTTTAGCGTTCCGTATCACCTGGTTACATCGATTTCGCGCAGACTTATACAGTTGCCAGTTGCTCTCGATACGGTCTCTTTTGTATGCACTAAAGGCCCTATTTCGGTGTCTCATTGCCAACTGTATATCTCTCGTCATCCAGGGAGCTGGCGGTCGTTTTAACTTAATCTTTTTAACCGGTGCGTGAGTGTCGTACAGTTTGGTTACTACTTCGTTAAATACTTGCACCTTCTCATCAACAGTAGTGGAATCAGTCAGAGATGACCAGCTGATCTGTGATGCATCATCACTTAACTTATTAAGATCAATTTGTCTAAAGCAACGCCTGTTCAGAAACCTAGGTTCGGGCTTTGGAGATTTGAGGATATAGGAGAGATAAATCAGGTCATGATGTGAAAAAGCAGGAGCGTCAAGTTGACCATGAGAAGAAACAAGGGATCGATTGGATGTGATAATCAAGTCAAGCCAAGTGTCTTCGCCAACCTTATTGTGATGAGTGGCATGTAGTGGTAAAATATTAAGGCTGACCGATTCAAGGAGAAGTTGAAGTTTACAGGAACGATTGGAGTTTTGGGCTAGGAGATTGGTATTGAAATCGCCCATGATGACATGATGATCATACTCTGCACCCAGAGATTCAAGAACTGTTTCGAAATCAGTGAAATAGTCAATAGAAGGGGGACAATAAACAACACCAAGCAAAACCTTGGCACCCTTAACACAAACTTCTAAGAATATGAATTCAGCAGCAGCATCATAATTAGAAGAGGAAAGAGCAATGATACGATAAGGAAAGTCACTGCACAGATAAATAGCTACTCCACCTCCCCCCTTCCCTATCCGATCATTTCGGATGAGGATAAAACCGGGCAGGGGATAAGAAGTGGAAAGAAGGTGCGGTTTGAGCCAAGTCTCGGAGATCAGGACAGCATGAACGTTGGTGTCATAAAACGCCTCATACAAGTCATCAAAGTGGCTAGGAATACTTTGGGCATTTAGATGACACACATTAAATAGGTGGCCATTTTTGTTACTATTAAATTTGTTGCGTAGAACACCACCGAGAGTATCTGTTACGGAACAGAAACTTTCTTCACTAAAAGGGGTATCAGATTCGCAAGCAGAGATATAAGATTCACTATCTGAGGACATAAACACAAATAAACTGTAGAAAAATATATATAATAAATATAAATATATCAATAAAATAAATTAAATTTAAGTATATAAATAGTAATTATATTAGGGATAGATGACCTGATGCACCGTTTGTGTCTCTGCACCACCCGCCAGCTTACATCACTATAAAAACTTGTAAAACAAAACAAAAGAATTAATAAAGTGAAAAACAAAAACAGCTTATGATAGTTCAACGAGAATATCGGTACATTACAGACTCACCTCTATGCAAGGATTGTATTACATTTACGAGCAACGTATCCGAACGGATATGAGTGAATGATTTATATCATAATCTGTGCTACTTTATTCTTACTCACAAACGTCAAATCAAAAATAAACAAAGATGAAAGAAAAGTACAAATTATTGTTATTATGAAAGTAATGAAATCTACGTGAATTAAACAATGAAATAATGCGTTCACAAAATTGGGGGTGTTGTATGCAAATAATTATTATACATGTAATTATGATAAATGTAACTATTAAGTGAATTAAGTTTATTTACAAAACCTGACATCTCTTGTAGTCTGATCACTGGGCTTTGGGGCAGTCGTTTGTGCTTTTGGATATTTTGCCAGCAGCGGATTCAGCTCATCAGTGGTCGTGATTTTGTGCCGTACACCACCAGGGACCTTTACTACTACGGTGCCGTCTTGTGTCCAGCAAGCGGAGATGCCAAAATGTAGCCTGGCTTTGGCGAACACACCCTGCCTGTTCCTTGTTAGGAACTCTTTGATGGTCAAAGCGGAGCCCTTGAGTCCCGACTTGGCCCTCCACACTGACGTTCTGTCATCCAGAGCAGAAAACTTGACAAGAATAGGCCGTGGACGCTCCTTATTTGACATTCCAAGTCGGTGACAGACTTTAACAGAGGAAGCTGGCATATCCTTGAGACCCAACTTGCTATTGATGATCTGAAGTGCAACCCCCTTACAGTCTTCCTTCTCAGCTTCCACGACACCCAAGAAAATCAGTGACTTACGTCGCTGCCTGGTTTCCATGATGTCCAGCTGTCTAGAGCACTCGCTTATTTGTTTCCGAAGCAAACCCAACATGGAGAAGACCAGCTCCCGGAAAGTTCGGAATTCTTCCGCAACCTTGGCCACTGTATCTTTAGCAGGACCAGCACTTTGGATTTGAGCCTCAAGATCAGACATCCTCCTTGCGAACGTCTCCTCCAGGGTCTTCTGTGCCGTCAATATATCAATTACTTGTGGCATTCTCGATGATATCAAAAAAACCAAAAAAAACTAAATTGTCAATCACTGTAAAGCGATGCACTGGCAGGTGGTGTATATTTAATGGATTGTTATCACATTAAATGTTCAACAAACGTGAGTACCGGCCCGTAAACTGTATTTACTTGTTCCTAATATGTAAAATTAGGCAAAGAGTAATAAATATAATTTAAATAAAATTTCGAGATTTACGAAACGTCTATAATTTTCAACACCTACCGCCGAAAAAAAAGTGTATTTTATTTCCATAAGCTAATCATGTATGTTTCAATTAATATAATATAGAAAAGAGAGGAACTAGATTGATAGTTTCTGTAAAACTCTATTATGGGAAACAATTTGCAAACTAATTTTGACTCTCAGACTGTATTTGAGCGCAGAGTATGGAAATTTGGTAGTGTTTCACGCCCATGCCTTACAGAGTACATTAAACCATTAGTCTCGGTTATCATGAATATCTATGATATTCTTGCATAATTTGGGAAGTCAGTGCCTTAAATGTACTGAGAGATTATTCAACCTTCAAATTATAATAGTAGTATGTAATTTTATAATAGTATTCGAATCACAATTCTACGAAATGGCTTGAAACACTTGCAATATAATAGTATTCCAATACATTACACTACATTACAAGCAGAGGTAGTACTATGGGTACCAAACTCTGATATAAATATATAAATATACTTTTTACATAATATACATAGAAAACACCCAGACCCCAAAACAAATATTTGTCGATCACACAAATATTTGGTCCGGCACTGGAATCGAACCCGAGATCTCTTGATTAGCAGCCGCATATGCTAACCACTAGACCAACAAGGCCGTCGATAATGTATTCCTTATAATCTATATTTTGTGTATATCTATTCATTGATCGAAATAAACTTCCAAAAGAGCTTAAATAGAAATTCTTCTCCTAGAGATTTTTACATTGTTACTCAACAAGTCAACCTTACAACTAAAGGAATTAGTTTGAGATTATTTTAAGTACTGCCTAAATAAATTCATTTAATTAAAATTACATAGTAGGAAGTATTTTTAAGAAACAACTGAAATATACTTCTTAGAATATCAGTGGAAGTACCTGTCCATTCAATTTGCTGATCGTAATTGAACTTCACAAATCCGACGCTTGCGTGAAGTAACTTAAGCAAGTTACCGACTCTCTGTTATTTATTTATAAATGCTCTTAACAAACTTTATTGAAAGCCAATATATTACGAGAGAACTGAATACAGATTAGTGCAGTTAATTCGGAGCATTTAAATAAAGCATCAGGTTGCCATATGTAGCTAGAATGAACACATTGATTTTATATACCGTGAATAAAATTATTTACCACTAAAGATAATAGTGAGCCAACCTTAAAAGGTACAGGATTCTTTTAGAACTTTAAAGAGAAATGATTCTGTCATATTATATTCTTTTTTTAAAACTTTAACCGATTTAACAGCACACGCGATGTATGTTCTCCAAAATAAAAAAAAACCGTCTCGTCTTCGCAAAATGTTTCTTGATAAGCCTATAGCCTTTTTCGATAACTAACAAACTTAACAATGAAATAAATACTTCAAATCGGAGCAGTACTTCCTAAGATTAGCGGCGTAGTTAAACCACGAGTATTTTTTGAAATACATAAATATGTTTGGACATCTTACACAAAATGTCTGTCATCTGGTCCCAAAATAAGCAGAGCTTGTGTTATGGGTACTAAACAACTGATATAAATACATAACTATACTTTTTTTCTAAATATATTATACATATAAAAACACCCAGACTCCGAAACAAATATTTTTGGATCACACACATATTTGGTCTGACCCGAGAATCTAACCCGAGATCTCTTCATCAGCAGCCGCATACGCTAACCACTAGACCAACAAGGCAGTCGATTATGTATGCATTTAGATGTAAAGAAAGTTCTAGAACCTTATTTGGCACTATTTATGTAATTACACCGAATCATTTGAGTATAACGCTTTTATAATAAAGCTTATAATTATAGCTAGAACTTTGACAGATTCTTAATTGGCACAGTATTTTAAGCAGATTTGTAAATGTGCTTTTTAATTACGTACTTCATAAAAATAAACGTAATTGTATACATTACTTGAAAAAAGATAAATTGATATGTCTTATGATATGTAGATATGCTATAGATAATTTTTATATATGTACATCGAAAATAAAACATCATACCAATACAACGAAACCTATACTATAGTATACATTGGAGCTAATTGTATGTATGTATATTTGAAATGAACACTGTCCCATGGGATAGCTGCAGAGAGATGTAGATATAAGTTTAGTTTGCGTAGAATTAGCATTGAACCAGTAATTTTTACTTATATTCTTGTCTTCTAAAGCTTATCTGTTTAGTTATACTCGCAATTTTAGGAACTATTAGTTGTTATTAAAGATTTAAATCTCTTTACTACATATTATAAAATAAATTAATCCACCGCGTCCGTCTGTTTGTTTATTCGCGATAAACTTAAAATCACTGTACCGATTTAAATTTAATTTTGTTTCCCTATAGACTAAAGCCTGAGAAAGGACATAGACGCGGGCGGAGCCGCGTGTGAAAGCTTGTAATGTATAATAACCAGGCATATTATGAGTTTATATTTTGCCAACTATACTTTTAATCAAAGTAGACTAAAGACCGCTGCATACGTGACGGGATTTTACACGGACGTGACGGGGCGGGAAGTTTTGCAAACACCGATACATATACAAAATGTATAGGGAAATGCATACTTCACGGAGACACGGACGGGGCGGAACGTGGCACTCACGGGACGAGCTAAATATCGTCGCCGACGATTTTTAGCACGTCAATAGCAATTAAAGCCAATTCTTGAAATGAAAAATACATCTTTCCTTGTTCACAACACTAACACGTTAGATCCGAGTCACAGTCACAATGCGTATGCATTTAAATCACGTTCCCGTTTATAACGAGGCAACCACCGTCCGTGTAAAATCCCGTCACGTATGCAGCGGCCTTAAGCTAATTGTCCTCAACTGGGTACTTTACGAACTAGATCGAAAAATTGAGACTATATTAAAGAGATGGCGGGTAGCCAAGAAATCAATGCACCGGTAAGAAAAAACATATTAGTAGATAGATATTGCGTAGGTCAGGATATAAACAAATAAAAACAGTGGTACAATTGGTGGCTTTATCGCAGACTGCGATCTCTTCCTTTATATATATATATAGATAATATAAAGTACAGTCCATCTTTTGGTTGCCTCAACCATAAGATGGACTGTACTTTATATTATTGTAATTAGTGGTGCACATTTACTATTTACTTCAAAACTAGTAGAATAAAAACTAAAACTAAAACGAGCTGATATATACTGCAATATTTAAGACAATTGCAATATGTAATAAAATACCTCGTTGGTCTAGTAGTTAGCGTATGCGACTGCTAATCAAGAGGTCTCGGGTTCAAATCCCGCTTAGGTTGTTGGGTTTATTTTACAGACAATTCTTAATAACTGCCTGCTGTAAGTTTAACGGTGATTCACGCCCGCACCTCGGAGAGCACGTTAAGCCGTCGGTCCCGGTTGTCATAACCGTCGTTATTGGGAAATCAGTGCCCTCCAATATACTGACTACTAGTTCAATCTTCGAATTTCAGTTCTTCCTTAAGGTTGCGGATGTCCGATTCCAGTCGCTCCATTAAAAACTGATATTCAGGTAAAACCAGTTGAACTAGTAGCCGACCCCAAATAAACTAGGAAGAAGGTGTATGTATTATAAGCTTCCAAGAGAGTTGAAAGAGTAATTTACTACGACGCTACACTTCTAGGTTACACACAATAGTAGTATGAGTAAATACGGCAGCATAGACAAAATCAAAATCATCAAAATCAAAATCAAAGCATTTATTTCAAGTAGGCCAGTTACAGGCACTTTTGAATTGTCGAAACAAAAATGTAGCTACAGTCCCAGTCACAAGACATAAAAACTGTGAAAGTACTGTAGTTGCCCATTCCCTAGCGTAGATCTCTATGGAGAAGAACGGGCAAGAAACTCCATGGACACTCTTTTAAATCAAAATGTTTTTTACAAAATCTTGGTTACATCATTCATGTTGAGATGGTACATTATGTGAGAACGATGTAGCAAGACGTGCACGTTAAAAGTGTCCATAGTACAACAAAAATACAATTGAAAATTAAAATAATTAATTCAAATAAGCCGTGGCAACTAAGAGATGACCAGTCACAACTGACAGCGCCCGTTCACGAACATGACGCATGGATCCGCACCATTCAACTCAACCATTTTGAAGGGAATTAAATGATCCGACACACGCGCCACCATCAGCGTGACATTTGAGTGAGCATGACATACTCTCAACCGCCAGGGCAGATTCAAGTCAAGAAAAGACGTAGGTTTTCAGTGAATGATAGCTTGAATAGCTTCCTAGTACATAGTACTCACACAATATGGGCCATGCGATTATATAATACTAAAGAGATTGAATCTATACAATGCAAAGAAAGTTGTACAATCTTCAGCAGCTCCAACAATACCATTTAATGCTATCAATTTATGCGCCCCTGTCCTTGTGAAGCAGGACCAGCATTGAGCCAAGCATTTTTATCAGCGATATAATCGCTCAACTTGTAATATGCTTGCTTACATAGTGTGCGTTTAATGCATGTTTTAAATTTTGTCTCATTCAGTTCAAGAATACTTTGTGGAATTTTATTATAGCATCTCAAACAGTACCCCATAAAAGAAGAGTCTACTTTAGCGAGTCTAAAGCCTGGCTGAACTAGTTGGTCCCTATTTCTAGTACTGTAATTATGTTTGTCACCTCTTTTGCCAAAAAGATGAAGATTTTTCCTGACGTACATTATGTTTTCGTAGATGTATTGACTATGTACCGTCATGATGCCAATATTCTTAAACAGTTCCCTTAGAGAATCGCGCCTACGAAGATTATATATGGCTCTGATGGCTCTTTTTTGCAGAATAAATATAGACTCAATATCTGCAGCCCGTCCCCATAACAAGATGCCGTAAGACATTATACTATGAAAGTAGCTGAAATAGACCAGTCTAGCGGTATCTGCATCAGTAAATTGACGGATTTTTCTAATAGCATATGCTGCTGAACTTAGCCGCCCCGCAAGAGATGTTAAATGAGAACCCCATTGTAGCCCTGCATCAAGCGTAATCCCCAAGAAAACAGTTTTATCTACGAATTCAAGTTTCTTTTTATTCAATATTATATCACAATCACTACTCTTAACATTCGGTAAAGCAAATCTTATGCATTTGGTTTTTTTTTTCATTTAATACCAAATTGTTTGCTGTGAACCAATTCTGGACTTGAACTAGGGCATTATTCACGTCATCTAGATTTTGGGCCCGCCTATTTATCTTAAAAATTAAGGAAGTGTCATCAGCAAATAACACCATATTTTGAGGTTGATTTTTTAATAAATATGGTAGATCATTTATATATACTAGAAAGAGGAAAGGACCCAATATTGAGCCTTGAGGAACCCCCATTTTTACTTTTAAACCCTGTGAATTAACACCATTTATTTGCACATATTGTTGTCTATCACTCAAATAAGATTTAACCAAATTCAGTGCAAGTTTTCCTAGTCCGTAATGCTCAAGTTTCAAAAGTAATGTGTTGTGATTTACGCAATCAAATGCTTTGGAGAGGTCACAAAAAATTCCTATGGCGTCTTGGGACTCTTCCCACGCAGTAAATATATGCTTTAATAAGGTTACACCGGCGTCAGTTGTACAACGTCCCTTGGTGAAACCATACTGTTGATCATGTATGATTCTGTTGGTGTTAAAATGATCGAGCATTTGATTAAGCATTACCTTTTCAAAAACTTTGCTAAAAACTGGTAACACGGATACAGGTCTATAATTATTAGTATCTTTACTGTCCCCGGATTTGAAAAGAGGTATTACTTTACTGAATTTCATTAAATCAGGGAAAACTCCTTGGTCAACACATAAATTAAAAATTAAAGCTAAGTATGGGGCTATAGTCTCAAGTATGGATGTACAAACTTTGATAGACATTCCCCATAGATCTTCGGTCAGTTTGATTTTTATTTGCCGGAAAGCCTTAATAACTATCATAGGGTTAATGTGTTTAAATTTAAATTCAGCCAGGCAGCTAGACACATTCGCCTTTAATAAATCCATTGAGACATCAGGTGAGGAATTAAGAGCCTCAGTAGTTTTTGATGGTATATTGGTAAAGAAATTTACAAATTCTTCAGCTACTTCCTGATTTGAGCTTTTAGGACCACATGCTGTATCTAATGTGTAGCTAGTGTTACGTATTTTCTTCCTGTTAGTCTCGTTATTTATGACTTTCCAAACTGTCTTTATTTTATTTTCTGCCGATTTGATCTTGTTGCTAATGTGCAGGGCTTTAGCAACCTTGCATGTATTTCTAAAAGTTTTTGAATACTTAGCAACATACTTGTTAAAAGTTTCAGAGTTTATAAAAGGCTTAAGGCCATAAAGCTCAAATAGTCTTTCCCTACTTATTCTGATACCTTTAGTTGCCCAATCACTAAATATAAATTTAGGGCAAATACTTTTTGTCTTCTTTTCAAAAGTTTTGTTGAATTCCGTGTGAACTATTGAAAAGAAACGCTCATACAATTGATTTATATTAATATCGTCAAGGCTCATAACACTTAATTTGTTTTGTAGGGAATTATTATATCTATCTAATTCTAACTTTTTCACCGCTCGAGCTTTCGTTTGATACAGTCGTGCTATAAGTTGCTCCGTGGAATTTATTGTTAAAAAATAGTTATATTATAAAGTTTAGAAATAAACATAGCTCCAGTTAAAGCTGATAAAAAAACATATGTGATAGTGCCAAATCTATTGGAAAATCTGTTACAGTGAACCCAATAAATCCAATTTAAGGTAGTTTTGTGACGGTAACAGTGAAAAAAGATCAATAAAGTGCACATCGAGTCACTCGCCGCTGTTGTCGAGACCAGTTTGTTGACGTCACAGTGACCGTTTGCGTTTATTCCGATACATTGTTTATATTACGCGCTGATGTAAACAAAACTCCATGAGCCTATAGCTATTGCATTGAGAGGTCGTTTATGAATACTGTTTACATTGACTTGCATTTTAAATATATATCACAAAATATAAACGTCGAAATATGAGTAACAAAACAGTACGTACACCCCCAACCTCTGACAAAAAAAAGTTAACACAGGAGAAATCAATCTCAGACCCTGACCTATTCACTTCACAAAGTAATAGTCAGTCAAATAATAGTTCAATACTACGAGGTAAGCGCCAACGAGTTGAATATTCACCACCAGATATTCAAAATCGACAGGATTCATCGGTTAATTATGAGAGCTTCAAAAATGATCTTATGAAGATGCTTACTTCATGGAAAACAGAGCAGGATATACGATTTACCGAATGGAAATCTGAACAGGACACAACCCTTTCTCTGCTTATGCGAGAGGTATCTGATCTTAAGCAACAGTGCCAACAAATACAAAAATCTAACCTAGACATCGAACAGGGAATGGAGTTTATAAACAGTAACTATGAAGATATGAAAGCAAAAATATGTACCTTAGAAGCGGAGAAAAAAGAGAATGTGGAAAAAATTTATAGCCTGGAAAAACAAATCCAAGACATGAGTTTAATGACGCGGTCTGCCTCATTAGAATTTCGTAATGTTCCTATAAGAGAACAAGAAAAATATTGTGATCTGTTGGACGTCGTATCGAACATTGGTCAGGCTGTTAACTCTAATGTAAATCCCTCGGACTTCCGTGATATTTATCACCTCCCGGGTAGACCGGGTTTAGTTAGGCCAATCGTAGCAGAATTTACATCAGTCTCCACAAGAAATAATTATTTGTCATCGGTGCGAACATTCAACAAAAATCGAACAGTGAGCGGTAAATTGAACACAGAAACAATTGGCTTCCCAGGAGATAAAAAAGCAATATTCATAGACGAACATCTTACTTCTACCCTCAAAAAGTTATTATATGAGGCTCGCATTGTGGCTAAACAAAACAATTACTCGTGTTGGCACTCTAATGGCAAAATTCTGATGCGTACTGATAAAGATGCTAAGCCTATTCATATAAAGACTGTAAACTGTTTATCTTTTTTATCTATGAAATGATAACTGGGGACTACTGTGAATTGATACATAGGTCCATTATATATTGCGCGCGAATTATCTATAGAGTAAATTTAAGTTCTTCTTTTTTAATAATTGGGTTTAATGGGAAACTTACAGCATGGATATTATTCTACAGTATTGCTCTCATATTATATTGTTTAAAAAATAAACTCAGAGTGTGTTTGAAAGATTTAATATTACGTAAAAATTTAAGTAATTTTATAAAGAATTCTCTAAAATTATTGTTTAAATTTTTCACAGTTACAGCACTAGATATTTTACAAAACTATTACACTAATAAATATCATATACAGCTAATAATCGCATGTAAGCAGTCTCCTGAAGATGTTGTTATATTGCATACACAATTTTTAAATGTTCCTTGCCGAAATGTAAGATGGCTAATTAAAAGGTTTAAAAAATTGTTTTGTATATATATTTTGATAGTTTATTTTGTTCTTCTTTTTATAAAAAAAAAATTCATTGAACCGGCAATCTCCCCACATATTACGGTCATTGCTTATGTACACAATTCACACTTTATTGCTTATGTAAACAACTCACACTTTATACACTTACAAATAATACTAAAGCACTTTTATTTTGAATTTTCATCTTACAAGTATTTATTTTATTTAAATTCGATGTTTTTAATCAAATACATACTGATATTGATAACTTTGAAATAGCTGAAACAATCGCGTGTGAGGTAGAAAACTGTGAGCTATTTTTACCTACATCTAGTCATATTCTAAAGGTGTTCCTTCAAAATATAAGAAGCATAAGGTGTAATTTGAACGGCTTACTATCAATTTTGGTAAACACGAAAGTCACATGGGACTGTATTGTCCTGACTGAATGCTGGCTTTCGTCGACGCCTAACATTCCTGTTATACGCGGTTATAACTCCTTCGCTACAGTCAAAAACTACTCCCAAAATGAAGGAGTTGTAGTGTATTTTAAAAATGAACTCATTATCTCAGTTGAAGAAAAAGAACTATCAGAAGCAAACTGTTTGATCATAACGTGCAACAGAAATACTATCACTATCGCCATCTACCGACCACCAGGCTACAAAAACGTAAACAACTTTATTCAATCATTAAATGAGTTGCTTCAGGGTTATTCTAATGTACAGAACCTCGTTATTCTGGGTGATATTAATATTGACATTGCACCTACTAGTACGGATGTTAATAAAGCACCTTATCTAGACATGCTGGCATTTAATGGTTGTTTACCGACTTATACTATGCCAACCCATGGTAAAACTTGTTTGGATCATGTCATACTTAAGACAAAGTTATCTGCAAAATGCCTCATACTTCCAACTTCTTTAACGGATCATGAAAGTATTGCTTTTTATATGTCCTCAACACTAAAAGTTAAACCTCCCAAATGCTTCGACCGTCTAGACACACCAGCGTTCGACAAAGCTCTCAAGCTTGTTGATTTTAGCCCAATTTATAACTATAACGATGTTAACTTAGCAACAGATTTTTTTATAGACATGATTCGTAAACTTATCATAAATAACACTAAAACTATTAAAATTACCCGTCGTAAAAGATTATTGAAGCCGTGGATGACACCGGGTATGTTAAAATGTATTAGAAATAGGGACAATCTTTATAAAAAAACCAAGCATGATCCTAACAACGAAATAATAAGAGTCACATATAAGAGATACCGGAATTACTGCAGTCTAATCCTAAAAAAACTTAGAAGGAGTTATGAAAAACAACAAATTCAAAATTCTAAAAATGATAATAAGAAATTGTGGAAAACTATTAAAGCCATCACGAATACAACTAAACGCAAAGATTCGCCTCACGAACTATTACGCTCTGGCGATGACTTATGGGACGTAAATTCCGTTAACAACTATTTCGGAAATATTGGGAGGGTTTTAGCTGAAAACATAGTAACTGGTTCAAACTATACTGGCGTTGTTAAGCCGAGGACGTGTTTACACTCTTTTGTGCTCTTGCCTACTGACTGTTCTGAGATTAGCACAGAATTAAAAAATCTAAAAAGAGACTGTGCTGCGGGTTTAGATATGATCTCAGGAAACATTCTAAAGTCATATAGCGACATTCTCACATTACCCATCACACACATCTGCAACCTGTCTTTTTCAACTGGAGTATTCCCCACAGCATTAAAAAAATCACACATTCATCCGGTGTATAAGGGTAAGGGGGACAGAGGCTGTGTCAATAACTATAGACCTATTTCTATTTTACCGACATTATCAAAAATCTTAGAACGTTTGTTAAATAAAAGACTGGTTAAGTATCTTGAAGAAAACAATTTGCTGTCAAGTGCACAATTTGGATTTAGGGCTAAAAGATCTACAGCTGATGCGGTACATGAGCTTACTAATTTCGTGGTCACAAATTTAGACAAAAAGCGAAAGGCTATAGCAATATTTCTAGATTTAGCAAAAGCATTTGACACAGTCTCTGTCCCACTACTGTTGCGGAAGCTGGAAGCCATCGGAATTAGGGGTATACAGCTAGAATTATTTAATAGTTACTTAAGCAACCGCACACAGTTGGTGAGAATTGGCAATGTACGGAGTGATGAGTTACCGGTTTCTTACGGCATTCCACAGGGGAGTATATTGGGCCCTACTCTTTTCCTAGCTTATATTAACGAACTGTGTCAACTGGATCTTCCTCATAATGAAATCTACACTTACGCAGATGATACTGCTCTACTTTTTTGGGGTGATAGTTGGGCTGAGGCTTTCTCTTACGCTCAGAAGGGTTTTGACATAGTCAACAGGTGGTTACAAGCTAACGTCTTAACTCTTAATGTAGACAAGACTCGATATATGACATTCTCAATGAGAGGTCCTGGAGTGGAAGATAATAATTTTGATATTATTTGTCATACGTGTCCAAATAATGATGAGTCAGGTTGTTCTTGTCCCAGTCTGCAGGCTGCGGAGAGTGTCATATATTTAGGTGTGATAATTGACAGAAATTTGAGTTTTAGGGAGCACACTGAGCAATTATCGAAAAGAGTACGAAAGTTAATCTACATCTTTAAAACCCTGAGACATGTGGCTGAAAAGAAAGTGATTAGGTCCGTCTACTTATCACTGTGCCAGTCTCTTATAACGTATTGTATAACATCTTGGGGTGGAGCAGCTAAAAAATATCTGCTTCTCATTGAGAGATCACAAAGAGCCATACTCAAAGTTAGTTCCTTTTTACCGTACTTTCATCCTACTACGGACGTCTAATTACGAAGTGACGTACTAACGGTTCGTCAGCTCTTTGTCCTACATACAGTAATGAGGCAACATTCAATGATAGGATTTGATCCAGTTCTAATTTCCCAAAGGCGTAGAAAGGATAGGGTCTGCAACATAAATAAATTTAGTTCTAGTTTTTCACATAACTTCTTTTGCTATTTAGGTGCCTCCTTGTACAACAAAATAAATCGGATTCTTTCCATTTATGCTCATACAACATCTACCTGCCAATCTGTGATAGTAAAATGGTTGAAAACATTAGATTATCGTGCTACAGAAAATTTACTACACAGCTAATAAAATCAAATATCAATATCATACAAAAGCAATAAATAATATATCCAAATTACTACTACGTAAACACACACACAAACACACACACACACACACACAAACACACACACACACACACACACACACACACACACACACACACACACACACACACACACAAACGTTTATATAAGCGCAAAAACACTCTGAGGAAACCGGCACATTGTTTTATCTGGTTTTATTTTATTTTATTTCTCTCACTGTTTCTTAGACTATATTAACTAGTATCATATATTCATGTCGTATACTGTATATAATTTTATACAACAGCAAAGCTATGTGTCAGCTGAGTGAGTGCCTGGTGATCTGAGCTACAGACTCACGTCTAATTCAGACACCAGTCTTCTCACAGTTACTGTATTGTGATGTATAATGACAGTTTGTACTGTGATGTATAATTGCATATTTGTTAATTGTATATTTGTAAATGTGAGAAGAGAAATAAAGATGTTTATATTCATATTATATTCAATTTGCTGGAAGTTATAGGTCTAAATTTAATCTGAACTTTTTGCAATGGCGTGTTACACCTAAAAGTTACTGTTTGTCCACTATGGTCAGACGGTAGACAATTTACTATGGCTTTATCTAAGTAATTACAATTGCAGAAAACATTATCTATACAAGTAGCAGAAGATGGAGTGACTCTAGTAGGTTTTATAAAAGTGTTGGTCAAGTCAAATGACTTAAAAAGATTTATTAACCGACTACTATTTGAATTTTCTTCTAAAATATTGATATTAAAATCACCACAAATAATTGTATATTTATTACTGGCTGCAAGTTTTGCCAGGACATCTTCCATTATCGATTCAAATAAGGTAAAGTTTTGATAGTTTGGGGGTCTGTACACGCACACAATTACATGCTTATCTAGCTCAACACAGGACAGTTCGACACAATGTTCAACCGAAAGATCCACTATGTCATCACGTTGCTTAAATTTAAAACTATTTTTTATTAAAATTAGGGAACCTCCACGAAGCATAGTTTTACGGTTAAAGCAGCTACCCACCATATAGATCTCAAAGTTAATAAGCATTTGGTAATCCTGTAGCCAATGCTCAGTAAAACAAATAATGTCAAACTTACTATTTTCTAAAAACAATTCAATTTCTAATAATTTGGAAGAAATGCCTTGGATATTTTGGTGGAATAATTTTAAGGTGTTCTGATGAGGCCCCTTTTTGCTAACTAATTGAGTGCAAGAAGGTACCTTACTGTTGGTAGGATTAACAATATTGTTAATGGTACCTTCCATTGTCTCACTTTCTAGTTTAAATTAATATTAATATTTGGAGTGAGGCCGGAGACTCCCGTGCCATCCTCAGACAAAAAGACCCTATTACTAATAGACCCTAATTGAGGATTTCCCACGGTGACACATGGATTCTCCTCAGTACAATGTTTGTAAACATTTATAGCACTAATGCTATATTCATTTAAAGTCACCTGTACATTACTATTATTAGTAATAGTCGCCGTGTTAATAATATAACTAAACTTAGACATACTACTTATGTCTGTGTGAATATTAAAAGCTAATAGCCTAGCTATTTTGTGTCTACAACTAATAGGTAGATGCACTTTACCCCGAGTCGATCTAAGTTTATCAACAAAAGTGTTGATATCAAGATATATAAGTTTATCACTATAGTGACCTACTAAAAAATGTATATGGTTATTTAACATGTGAATGTAATTGTTTTTACTATTACTTAAATTTTCAAAATATGGAAAAGCACACAATATGATTTTCTTACAATTCAACTTCAACAACTCTGAAACACAGTCAGTGATGTCTTCCTTTTTAATCTTAGAACTATTGCCAATACATATACTAATGGTGGTACTAGGATCACAAACACTTTTTGTTACTGATGCCATAATCTGTTTGTAGGTTGACCCTGGCATACAATTGTTTTGGGTACAATAACTCAGGTTATTACTAATTAATTTACCTAGCCCCCTACCTATACTGTCAGAGAACATAACTGAATGATTACAATCATGACTATTAGGTGAGACAAAATTATCAATCTCAGGCAGACTATCATATAACTCAGGCTGTACCATGTGTGAATCTTGTGTCATATTAGTTGATTCCTGGTTCAGTATACTGTCCTGAGACAAATTCTCAACCTGGGACGGGTACTCCATTACCTCAGGCTGGACAGTATCATGGTTGGTAACTGTCTGACAAAAACATTGACACATTACCAACTCCTTTGCTGCAAAAATATGTTCTTTAATTTCGTTCTGAGAAATTTCATACCTACTAGAAAGGGAACGTAGTGAGTCCTGAAGTACCTGTATTTCAGACTGCAAATACTGAGTATCAATTTCATATATTTTTATACTGTCTTCTAACTTTATTTGGTAATTATTTAACTTATTAACTAATTTAACACGCTCTTTCCTCAGTGGAATATATTTGGAAAAGAGTTTGTGTTGTTTCCTAAATTGATAACATTTTTTAATTAATCTATTCAGTTTCGCATACTTTTTTATTTTCTTATTGCTAACTGAATAATTCTGTTTCAGTAAGGAATCTTCAGTCAGATCAATAGTTATTAAGGAAGGGGGGTTACAATCACTATTTAATAATTCATTGTATAAGAGGTTTGTTTCTTTAACCTGATTACATGCTTTTTCTTTCTCTAACTTTATTATATAACTATTGGCATGAACTAACTCATCTTCTAGGTCCCTAATTTTAAATAAAGCCTGATCATATAAAATACTACAATTACTGAAACCATCCGTGACCACCTTCAGCTGATCCCGTTCATCAACAACGTCCAAGTATTGCTGATGTAGGTCTACTAGCTGCCGTTTTAAGCTTGAGTTTTTGCTATTAACTTTATCAACCTCCACCTCACTCTCTTCTCTCTCCTGTAACAATTGTTGGACTTGGAGGTTTGATTCTTTGAGCTCTTGGAGGGCCGTTCTCAATTTTAGCTCCATAGCCTGGGCAGCAGCCTTTCGGGTCATCACAGGCATGGTTTAAGAATTGGTTACTGAAAATTTAAAGTAAAGAAACGGTGAGAACTGATAGAATAGAACACTAAAGGAAAGTTAGCGAAGAAAGGGGTAAAAGGACAGATGAAGCTTTCAGTTCCATGAAACTAAATGAAGTATATTAACTTTAAAAGATTGATTAGTCTAATGTATCTAAGTAATTGAATAAATATTCAATTTCAAAGGTTTTATTCTCTTATGGATTAACTTTTTCATAAGTGGGTATGTTACACTATAAAATAAAAAATTAAACTTAACTAATTAAGATATCAATTAAAGACAATAATGCACAACAAACGATCTACACGTATCTAAACCACTAAAGAAGATCGATTTGGAAATAACAACAGGAATTTCTATATTTCAACTATGTTTTGTTGTATAATGACCGGTTCTCAACAAAGAAATTTTTAACCAGTACAGGGTAATAAATCAGCAAAAAAACTATACTAGAAATTGGCATGGATGTTTATGAGAGTTAAAGTGACGATTGTGTGCTGTTATTAATTAAAAGTAAACAATACTTCCCTGAATTATCCGTTTATGTCCGTAGTTAGAACGTCAGCTGATGTTTCTAGGTTACCGGTATTGTTGTTTTACCGAAAACTTTAACAATTCTAAGGATTACAATTTTATCACGAGTATTTACGCATTTATGATACGTTTACACAAATAATTAAACCTTAATCTAACTTATTTACTAATTAAAATTAATTTTAAAATACGGAACAAAATTTTTACATGTCACTCGGGCAGTGGACAATCAAAGAATTCACCGATCACACCTGTAATAACAGACATATTGCCAGAAATACTGTGTCCTTATACTTATAAACTATTCATACGAATATAGTCAGCCGTCATCCAAACTTTTTTGGTAAAGAGATAGTAAGATATAAATTATTAATGACAAATGAAGTAGGAACATAAAATTATTTATTAAAAAGTATCAGTAATAATATTACCAGGAAAACTTCTCTTTTATTTCCAACACAAAGGATGAAATGTCGCATCACATAGCTATAGCTATAATTTCGAATTTAATAATACATTTTAATGTCAATATCAACCATTACCTTTGCTAATTAACCTCGGTTATTTCCAGACAATTCCATTTTATTTACTTTAAGGTTCGTATTTCGTAAACGTAAAGTATTTACTACTCTACTATTATCACTACATATTATAAAATAAAGTCCTTTGTCGCGTTTGTCTGTCTTTCTGTTCGTGATAAACTAAAAACCACTGCACTAATTTAAATGAAATTTTGTACCCAGCTGGTCTAACGCCTGAGAAAACACATTGGCTACTCACTCTCATAAAATACTCGTATCGCGGTGTTTGTTGTCAAACTCCTCCGAAATGGCCGAACCGATTTGTATGAAATTTTGTGAGCATATAGGGTAGGTCTGAAAATCAGCCAACATTTATTTTTAATACCCCTAAGACGCGAAAAGAGCCGCTGCCATCAGTTAGTCTAACATATAAAATTCTGGTATCGCGGTGTTTGTTATCAATATCCTCCGAAACAGCTGGACGGATTTGTATAAAATTTTGTTTGCATATCAGGTAACATTATCCGTGTGGTGACGGATTAAGAATACAAAGTGTCACCACTCCTATTCATTCCATGGGTGTCGTAAGAGGCGACTAAAGGAACAAAATAAGCAGCTAACATCACTGCCAAGAGAAGGAAAACTTGAAACAAACCCTTTACCAACCCGTCTGGCCAGCGTGGTATAGTAGACCAAAACCTCCTTTCAAAGGAGAGGCCTATGTCCAGAAGTGGACTGTTAAAGGCTGTTGATGATTGATTATGATGATGATCAGGTAAGTCTGAAAATCGGCCAACTTCTGTTTCTCATATCCCTAGGATGCAAGCGAAGCCGCGGGCATCAGCTAGTATTTATATGTTATTATAAACTGTCAAACTCACTAAATAACTGTAACCGCAGTGTTATTCGTACCTCCATCAACAGACCAGTGACCGTTATTAAGCTTATAATGTACGCCAAGCCACATCATCTGCTGGCTTTATCAGTCAGACCAAATGGCGAAACGGTGCCCACAAAACTATTTATAATGATTCATTTATGTTTTATTTTATTAAGTGATCAACTGTTTTAGTGTTTTGAAGTGTTTAGGTACAATTCGCTGAGTCCACGGTGTTGCCCGCTTTTGT
The DNA here is from genome assembly GCA_932526445.1 of Phragmatobia fuliginosa. Classification (NCBI taxonomy): domain Eukaryota; kingdom Metazoa; phylum Arthropoda; class Insecta; order Lepidoptera; family Erebidae; genus Phragmatobia; species Phragmatobia fuliginosa. The sequence continues at coordinate 21,450,241 of OW052063.1, read as the reverse complement.
GATTGTACACGGTACACGGTAGGTAGGGTCTAAAAAAATGTAAACCATTTAAAGCAATTTAAACCATTTTTTTATCATAATAGATAGATAGATAGATAGATAACTCTTTATTTGCACACAAAATTACAGGGTTACAAAAAAAAAAGGAACACATTGATTAAATATAGAGTGTACAAAGGGCGGCCTTATTGCTAAAAGCAATTTCTTCCAGGCAACCTTAGGATGGATCAAATGTTGTAGAGAGACAGTAGTAGTTGAATATACATTTTTGAACCTATTATTTGCTTATTATTATGTACTATACCATATTACATATACTACATATATTATACTATCTACAAACATTTACAATTTTTACTTACATATAAGATGTATACCTATTACAATAAATATACTTACATATACATACATACATACATAAATACATACTATAACAGTAAATATACATATACAGATACATACTTAAATGAATAAAAATAGAAAAGAGGAACAGTTTCACCCTCAATCGTGTCGGACTCAATTAAGGTGAATAAAATTCCTGTACCATTTTCTTGAATCTAGTTAATGTTTTCGCCTGCCTGATGTTAAGCGGCAGTGCATTCCATAATCGCACAGCTTCAACGGTGAAAGATTGGTCATAAAATTTGGTGGAATGCAGTGGTATCTCCAGTTGTAAACTTACGGATGACCGCAGACATTTTTCATGTGTGTCATTAAGGAACTTGAATCGTTCTTTGAGGTAGAAAGGGGTTTTAGGATTGAACAAAATGTTATAAAGGAAAATAAGGATATGAGTATTCCGGCGAGAGCGAATTGGAAGCCACTTGAGAAGTTGACGGAATTCAGAGACGTGATCGTATTTTCGTAAACCAAATACGAATCGTATACAGACATTTTGTAGTCGCTCAAGCTTATCGAGTTGGGCTTCAGTGAGATTCAGATAGCTGACATCGGCATAGTCGAGAATTGGGAGGAGAAGTGCTTGTGCAAGCGCAGCCCTAGTTGCAGTTGGAAGGAAGTTGCGTAGTCTTCGAAGAGATCCGGCTGAAGCAAATATCCTACGACTGACCTCTTGCATCTGTGAACCCCATGACAAAGTATTGTCTATGTAGATCCCCAAATTTTTTACAGTAGTGCTGATTTCAAGAGTTGTGCCACCGAACTGAATTTGAGGCAGCTGAGTCCAGTTAACTTTTGAGATGAGTCTGTGGCTGCCAATAACACATACCTGTGTCTTTATAGGATTAATCTTAAGTCCATAGTTATAACTCCATTCGCCGATGCGTTGAAGGTCAGCATTAATTATGTTGAATGCATCCGATAACAAGTTAATGGGAGCTTGTGTATATATTTGTAAATCATCTGCATAAAGGTGGTAGAAGGAACTTAGTTGATTAGAGATTGAGTTTATAAAAACAGCGAAGAGTAAAGGAGATAGAACGCCACCCTGTGGTACACCAGCAGAAATGCTGCACCAAGAGGACATGGAGTCATCAATGCAAATTCGTTGCCGGCGACCAGACAGGTAACTATGAAACCAATCAATTGTCCTTGGAGATATGTTAAGAGACCGTAGTATGCCAAGCAGAATGTGAAAATCCACAGTATTGAAGGCATTACTAAAATCAAGTAAGGTGAGAACTGTGATCTTTCCACTATCCATGCCTAGTCTGATGCTGTCTGTTATATGTACCAGCGCAGAAGTAGTGCTATGGCCAGGACGAAATCCGGATTGGAAGGGATTCAGTAGAGAATTTTTGGAGAGGAAGTTAGACAGTTGAGAGTGGATGAGGCGTTCGAGTACTTTAGATAGAAAAGGTAAAATGGATATGGGTCGATAGTCAGTAAAAGAAGAGGGTTTAGCTTTTTTTGGAAGAGGGATTATTTGGGCATCTTTCCATGCAGATGGAAAGACACCGTTTGTAACGGAGTGATTAAAGATGTTGCATAAGATATGTAGAATTTCGTCAAGGATAGGAATAATCATATTTCGGCTGATGCTGTCACTTCCCATTGCGTTGGATGAAATCGTCATAATGGTCTTCCTAACATCACAAGCGGACAATTGATCAAAGACGAGAGGTGGATAGTTGGGAGTTGGGGTAGTAGAAATATATCTAAGAGTATTAGCTTTAGTACTGTCACTAATGTCAGAAGAGGCAGAGAAATGTTTATTGAGTAAGTCAATTTTGAAATTTTTAGTAATATTTTTAGTAATAATAATACATTACAATATTTGGCCATGCCACCTCCGCTAGGGCCCTGCAAAAGGGGTAGACCCAAGAGGTGCTGGCTTGACGTTGTAAGAGATGATATGCGTGCCAATGGTCTCACAACGCGGGATGCCGAAGACCGTGCGAAGTGGAGGAAGTATAGTCGGAAAGCGGACCCCGGGCGTCCCAGACGCAACCGGGATTAACGCTCGGATGATGATGATGACATTACATTGTGTAGTAAAGGCTACCAGCTCAGTTTACGCTGTACTGAAGCACAGCACTATTTTTCAGCTGGCCCCTAACATTTGCGCTTATAAAATGAGGAAACGCACAATATGAAACGCAACACAGTAAACTTTTAATATTTAACATAAAAGTAAATTAATTAAAACCGAAAATATTAATAAGTAACTACCCAATTCAAGTACACTAATGTCAATTACCGTACCCAATTTTACTAATATCCGAAAATTGCCAGTGAAAGTCGGTCTAAGACGGTCCAGTCATTCCAGAGATTAACTGGAAAAAACAGACAAAATTGCTTTTTAGGGTTCCGTAGCCAAATGGCAAAAAACTGAACCCTTATAGATTCGTCAAGTCTGTCTGTCTGTCTGTCTGTCTGTCTGTCTGTCTGTCCGTCCGTATGTCACAGCCATTTATTTCCAAAACTATAAGAGCTATACTGTTGAAATTTGGTCAGTCGATGTATTCTGTAAACCGCATTAAGATTTTTACATAAAAATAGAAGGAAAACAATACATTTTGGGGGTCCCCATACTTGGAACTGAAACTCAAAAATTTTTTTTTCATCAAACCTATACGTGTGGGGTATCTATGGATAGGTCTTCAAAAATGATGTTGAGGTTTCTAATATCATTTTTTTCTAAACTGAATAGTTTGCGCGAGAGACACTTCCAAAGTGAAAAAATGTGTGTGTCCCCCCTCTAACTTCTAAAATAAGAGAGTGATAAAACTAAAAAAAATATATGTTGTACATTACCATGCAAACTACCAACGAAAATTGGTTTGAACGAGATCTAGTGAGTAGTTTTTTTTAATACTTCATAAATCGTAACACGCAATTTACCTTTCATCCAATCAAAACACTATTATTAAAACATCGATGAAAGTTACAACGAACTACGAGAACTTTTATATGATGTTACTTGCTGATACGGAACCCTTCATGGGCGAGTCCGACTCGCACTTGGCCGCTTTTTTTTTATTTGAGGTAAGTATCGTATTTACTTTCATATACCGTATATACTTAAGTTAAAAATTGATCATTTGAAGTTCAAAACAGACATTCAATCAATTTAATACTAGCTTTCGTCCGCAGCTTCACCCGCGTCTGTGTCGTTTATAGAGTTAAAAAGTAGCCTATGGCCTTCCTTAGGCCTTAGACTACCTATTTGGGAACAATTTACAATACGCAATTTCATTTGAATCAGTGCAGTGGTTTTTGAGTTTATCGCGAACAGACAAACAAAAAGACAAGTTGATATATATGTACGCGGCCGCCCATTGTACATACATATCAACATGTAATATTCAACTGCGACATTGTAATTGGTGTACAATAAAGTATATTCTATTCTATTCTAAGACACGGCAGAGAACTTTATTTTAACATATTAAATATTAATATTACATTTGTATAGATTACAATCCAGGTGTTTCTATTATTTATTGTCTCACAGTACTCGTATGACTTACTGGCTAATACCTAAATCATTGCTTTTTCCAATCACATTTAATATCTTAACCTTGTCTTTCCATTATAATAAATCTCAAGTATGAGACATAACATCAATTTGAAAATACTCCTATTATATTTTTTTTGGACAACTGACACAACATCACCTAATCCCAAACTAAGCATAACTTGTGTCATGGGTACTAGACAACTGATATAAATACATAAACATACCTTTTTTGCTAATACATATGTATATATCATACATAGAAAACACTCAAACTCCGAAACAAATGTTTACAGATCATACAATCATTTTGTCCGAACCCGAGACCTCTTGATTAGCAGTCGCATACGCTAACCACTAGACCAACAAGGCAGTCCAAACCCTATCATGTGTTCCTGGGATGAAAATACCTCTTTTTGCAGGCAAATAAATAGATATTGGTTTTACTTTTTCTCTCACGTACAAGAACAAACTATATAGATGCTGGTGTACCACGAAATTGTGTGCGAAATCCGCGTATGTACGAGCTTATCGGCTTACAAGGGTTTTTCAGGTTTGATATGAGCCTGAAGTTTTTGTTTTTTATCATACTTTGGGGAGATATATTAAAAAGCGGAAATATTTTGCATTTCACAAAAGAGCTGGAATCATCATCATCATCATCCACAGCCTTTAACAGTCCACTCTCGTTTGATTTTGGCCTACTATACCACGCTGGCCGGACGGGTTGGTAAAGGGTTTTATTTCAAGGTTTCCTTCTCTTGGCAGTGATGTTAACTGCTTATTTTGTTCCTTTAGTCGCCTCTTACGACACCCATGGAATGAATAGGGGTGGTGACACTTTGTATTCTTAATCCGTCACCACACGCAGAGCTGGAATGATATACTCGAATTATTTAAAAAAAAAATTAGGCAGCTTAACCTGCTTCCCTAGCCAAGATGCAAACGTTTTTCGTTTTCCATTCTATTCTCTATTCCATTTCTCTGTTCTCTTGTTTCATTGGCTAACGTCACGCAGTCACGTGATCAAAACAAAATGAATAAAACAAAAGAATAGAAAATATAAAATGAAAAACGGTTTTGACTTGGCTTGGGGGCTGCTTTGATTAAATTTATCTTTATTATTTTTATTTTTATGTCCAGCAGTGGACTGCGATGGGCTACTGATGATTTATCATTGATGATTCAAAATTTGGTACACATCTTTGGTTGTACTGATAATACTTTTTTATAATATTCTTTTGCATTATAAATCCAAGAAAGACGTCACCACTGGGTTTGCTTGCTTTTTTATTTCCACTTTTTCAGATAAAACAGAATTCATAATGACCGATACCATAAATTGATAATTAACTAACCTGGACTATCGTTTCCCACTATATTATTATTATTTTCTTGTCTTTTATATAATTTACCTTGTTTTTTATATCAATTACACATTATTTTATTATATTTCTTATTAAGCAAATTTCCCTGTTAAGCATCATTTAGAAAAGACTCTCTTCAGATTTCTACGTGTATATTCCGTTTGATAATTTTACTTGATATCTAAACACAGAACGCCCATTTGTTTTCATTGAAAGCATTAAATCTTATACCTACGGGACACGTGCTGAGACTCTAAACTCCAAAATTCATGTTAAACTTACATGAAGCTCGAACAACATCCAATACATACTAAGAAAACATTGAATTTCATATTTGTAGGTTAACTCTCGTAAAGCGTTTACTTCCACACATAACACGTACTACGACAGTCCTCTGACATAGTTAGAAGAGTTATGGTACAAGGTAGAAGATAATGTACATTTTGTTTGTAATACACAATAGAAAACAATTTATTTAAAAAACTGATATTTGGTACGTATGAAACCACACCGGCTCGATGGGTAGGATCAACCCTCATACAGAAGACCATTTTAATAATGTCAGCATTCTTGCTATCGTATTTCGTTGGTGAGTATGAGGCTGGAGGCCCATTCATTCTCCATTATTCTCCCGGCTTTCAGAGGTCACCAGGCTGCATCACTTACCCTTCAATGAGATGGTGACCGCTACTTCCGGATTCTACTCATGCCTTCCATCAGGCAGAGTAGAGTCACATTGGTAGGCTTAAACGAAAAAAAAACACATAACATATGTTGGATTAACAGCTGAGCACTGACACATATTGGGAATAAGGGCTAGGACCCAATAGAAAAAATCTTCAAACAGAATCATAAAAGTTTCATGTGTTTAAAATTATGTAAGTTCTAAGGTTCTCCTTACGTCTATGTTCAGTAGTGGGCTAGGGAAACTGTCTATGATATTGATGATGATTTTAGTATTTCTTATTCTTTATTTTTTTTTCTTATACTAACTCATGAAATCAAAAAATATACTTGAAATAAAATAAAAACACATTCATTCGTTGCCTTGGTGGCGCAGTGGTAGCATATGCGACTACTGTGCTTGAGATCTCGGGTTCGATTCTCGGGTTGGACCAAATGTTTGTGTGATCCGCAAATATTTGTTTCGGTGTTTGGATCATTTCTATGTATTATATGTAAAAAGGTATGTTTATGTATTTATATCAGTTGTCTAGTACCCATAATACAAGCTCTGCTTAATTTGGGACTAGATGGCGTTGTGTGTAAGATGTACAAAGTATTTATTACTAGCTGACCCGGCGAACTTCGTACCGCCTTAGAATACTAATTCATAATATAGTATTGTGTTTAGATATTATCGGATAGTGTCAAATCGACAGCAGCGCCAACTAACACGCCCCGGCCGGTACCGCCAGAATTGCTTTGTTCCTGCATTTTAAATCTGTAATATCTTCAAAAGTATTAATTTAAATTACATACTGTAAAGGGCCATATTAATCTATATTAAATACACAATGTACTTAAGGTACTTAATTGGATAAGGATTAATACTGTGTTGCCTATAATCGCTTCGTAAATAAACCATTATTTCTCTTAAAAAGAAAAAAATTAAAAATGGTTATTGTGGGTTATCCCTAAGAGATAGACAGCTATGATTGCAGACTTTTTTGTAGACCTTTTTAAGATATACAATACTGTAGTACATTATTTTGATCTATCTCGTAGGGTACAGCCAGCGTTTCTAATATAAGCGTAAAAAACATCACAGAAACCTCTAAAATTATTATCTACTATATTATGCATGTATTGTACATAAAAACCTTCCTCTTGAATCACTCTACCTATTAAAGAATTTTTCATAAAAATCCGTTGCGTAGTTTTAAAGATTTAAGCATACAAAGGGACAGAGAAAGCGACTTTGTTTTATACTATGTAGTGATTTATTTATTAAATAGATTTTTGGTTCCTTAATTACTATAACTCTTAATTCTCTAGATATTATTATAAACTTAATTCATTCAAATTCGCTTTAAGAAATCCTCCAGTGTTTAAGTATTAACCCATCGAGAATCGCTATCACTTATCACTTACGTGCAATGACCTTTTTGTTCAACTGAGCTAGTTTTATACATTCCAACATCTGCCATCCACTTTTTATGTCAATGGGACTTATAAGCCTTCGGTCAAATAAAACTGAATGGCTCTGTATCAGTATTGCTCTTATAATGAAATTGTACGACCTACGTATATATCGGTACGGACATTCTGTTCTTATATATATTCGTGGTTCAAAATATTCCATGTTTTAAATTCTGTAGCGTTTAATCAATTGACAGTTGTGAAATGCGAGTGTGTGTTATGTTTTATCTGTTATTATTTTATGATTTAACTAGAACTAACTGATCATTTCACGACTGCCTTGTTGGTCTAGTAGTTAGCGTATGCGGCTGCTGATCAAAAGGTCTCGGGTCGGGTTTGATTAACAGGTCAAATAAAATATTAGTGTGATTCACAAATATTTGTTTCGGAGTCTGGGTGTTTTTCTATTTATAATATGTATGTATTTACAAAAAAAGAAAAAGTATGTTTATGTATTTATATCAGTTGTTTAGTACCCATAATACAAGCTCTGCTTAGTTTGGGACTAGATGATGTTGTGTGTAAGTTGTCCAAAAATATTTAAAACACAATAAACATACAACGATAGATTTGTTTTATTAATAGGTACATGGGGAACAATGAGCGGAATTATCAATAAAGTTTTAAAAATTATAATTAAATCATCGTCAACAACCCGTAATGTCCCATTTCTGGGCTCGGGTCAACTCTCCTGAGAGCGTTAAGGTCATACGTCCCCGCGCCCACATGGTGACCGAGTGCGGGCTTGGACCTTGCAAGACTCCTTGTAGATACGTTACGTATATATACGTCGACCGTTAGATGTTTTTAAGTCATCCGAATGCTTCCAACTAAGCTTAACGACTGCTATCTAATGATAACAACCGGGACCGACTGCTTAACTTGACCTCCGATTCACGGTAACGCTCTTAACATATCTTGGCACAAACGGTCACCCATCTAGGTCTGACTGCGCCGACGTTGCTATGAGCGCTTCTTAGTCCATTGACTAAAAATTATAATCGACTTCAATGCTCCTACATTATAATCATCTACCTATTGCAGTCCACAGCTGGCCATAGGCTTGGCCAATTTCAGAACCATTTCTACATAATAAAATGTTATCATTTAACTGTATTTTTCATTCCTTAATTTTTAACCTTAGGGCTTGAATAATTTAAATATACTTAGAAACAAACAGAAACCAGTTTGAGAAAACATATTATGATATCCCTAAAAGCCAATAATCCAAATCCATTCACTATTGAAGGAAAAGAGTAAACAGTATTTAAGTAACATTAATTTTGTACTGTTTTTAGAAGTCAATTCTAAAGTAGGGATAAAATTTCGTTCTGGCATACGACTCTGTGTTTCATCTAAATCCGTTCAGTAGTGTCTGCTTGAAAGTATAACAAACATCCATACATTCTTCCTTACAAACTTTCACAATTATAACATTAATAAGCCAGAACATGATAAGTAGATATACATATGAACAGAGATGATACAATTACTATTATGTTAACATTGTCAATACGGGCGAGCCATCAATGAATAATGAGTTTTGATAAGATAATTACCCATTCCCGAGTTGATAGATTGATTTCAACCGAAGCGTGAATAGGCAATCAGTACCTCTCTCGGCTTATCAATTCTAAATTAATAGGCTTTATCTGTGTATATGAGGGTATAAATAGTTCATATAATATAATAATAGTATAATGTATAGATAGGTAAAGATAAAAAAATGTTGGAAGATAAAAAACAAAAAAGCATTTGTTGTCGATGAAATTCCGACTTTAATGTGGGAGAACAAGTTAGTCTAGAAGTTTTATAAGTTGTATTGGCCCAGAAATACTATAGTCCTACTAATATTATAAACGCGAAAGTATGTGAGTAAGTATTTATGTTTGTTGCTCTTTCATGCAAAAAATATTGAATAGATTTTGATGAAATTCCACAATAATATAGCTTAAATTTCGGAATAACACATAGGCTACTATTTACTACCATGACGGACCTACAAAGATAGTAGTTTAATAAATTATTTAAATTTGGGTAGGTCAAGGACAAACTATCAGAAAGTTCCTTAATATTAATAAAAGTTACAACGAAAAATAAACTAGAATATAGAGTAGAGAATTAGTGCGGGATCAATGAAGTAAGGTTAATAGATAAACTATTATACTCGGGATATTTACAATGTTTGCTTTTGGGAATTAGTTTCCGATATTTCGGCACTGTTTGGACCGGCGTGATCACGGATGAACTGATATACGATTGAACGGATACTAACTTATCTAGTGGAAATGATCATGATGGTTTATACTGCAACATCTAATTCAAAATTTCGGGCACAATGAAATTGAATACTACGGGAGTTTTAGCGACCATTGCATGAAAAAAGTTGAACAGTAAGCATAAAAATATATCAGTTGTAAATGTGAGTTTGTTTGTTACGCTATTTCACTTAAAGCAATAAACTGATATCAAAATTCTGGTCTTCAAATTTTAAAATGGGGAGTTCCATTATTCGAGTGAAGGTACGGGCAAAAGCTAGTGCTTACATATAAATTGTATAAAGTGAAAAAAAAAAAGATTTTTATGAGATACCTAGTTTTCGCTTCTGGTCCGCCCGCATAAATATCGATTATCACTGTAAAAAGTAGCTTACGTCCTTTCTCAGACTATACATGTTCGAAATTTCATTAAAATTAGTTTAGAAGTTTTGACGAGAAAGTGCGACAGAGACAGACAGAATTACTATTGCATGTTTATTAGTAAGAATAAGTATAGGCAACACGACTGTCCGTTAGAACGCCTTTAGCTTTATTTATCTAAATTTAGTGCTGACGTAATAAGAAACTAAGAAACCCTCTAGAAAACAAACAACGGTCGAATGTATTAGCTGTTTTATTTACTTGCCTCGTTGGTCTAGTGGTTAGCATATGCGAGTGCTGATCAAGAGGTATCGGGTTCGATTCCCGGGTCGGACCAAATGTTTGTGTGATCCACAAATATTTGTTTGTTTGTGAGTTTGTTTTCTATGTATAATATGTATGTATTTACAAAAGTTTGTTTATGTGTTTTTAACAGTTGTTTAGTAACCCATAACACAAGCTCTGCTTACTTTGGGACTAGATGATGTTGTGTGTAAGATGTTCAAAATATTTATTTATTTTACTTATTTATCTATCGTCCATACTAAACAAGATATATTACTATTAAGAGAGGTGTTTAGAAATTGACTCCTAATATTAACTTTGAACATTACAAATAACATTTTAAAAGTTATAGCCTGGACACACACACAGACAATCTAATCGAACATACACACACAACGAAACGATTCTACAATAGTATCATATTTCAGTGCCAGAGACGAGCTTCCGGCTAATCCAGAACAAGACTGATGACGACACAGTCAATGTCATCTGTGCGGCGGACGGAGCCTTCCCAGCGCCAAACCTCACAATTGCAACGCCTGAGAAGTGAGTACCTATGCGTTTTTTTTTATATATTGAGAGCTTTATAGCCCTGTTTAGATATAAGAAACCCTAAGCATGTGTCATAGTATGGCTTATGAAACACGGAAGTAAACATTTGATTGCCTTGGAGGCAAAATGGTTCCGTATGCGACTGCTGTGATCCACAAATATTTGTTTCGGAATTTGTGTTTTCTTTTTTTTTATATATGTAGCCTTCCAAAGTGACTCTTCCCTGCCTGATGGAAAGCATGAGCAGAATCCAAGAGTGGAGGCCACCACACTTTTTGCGAATGCAGTCAATAATGTATAATATGTGTGTATTTACAAAAAACAAATTGTTTACCCACAATACTTCTGTTTAGTTTGATATTAAGAGATGATCGATTTTTAACCCCAGAAAATCAAGAAAAACCAAATTGAAGTGAAATCGTTGGAGTGTTAACGTTTTCAAGATCACAAATATATGTATTTATATAATTAAATAAATGAAAATATATGCAAGAAAATAAAATAATAAAATATATAAACAAATAGCTCGTTTAAAGATATTAGATTAGATTAGATAAATTACGTACTACTTATACAAGTACATACATTAAGTATTTCATTTAAGCTATAAAAATCACACAATAAAAATATATTGGAGTGTCTAAATTAATGTTTCCATCCTTGTATTATTATTCTTCTTTAAAAATTCTTTACTCGTTTTCCTGTGAAAGAAATTTTCTTAGAAAATAAATAACATCGCTCTAGTACTGCCACTTCTATACAATCTCAGAGAGCGCAAACTTGTAGCTCAAGTAAATTGTGCAGTTAATCTAGAAATGAATAAATAAACTTCACAAGATGTTTCTACGAACGTCTAGAATACAAATTCTTTATCAGTTTCGACGTCACTAATAAAATTTATCTTTTGCTGCCAGTAAAAATAGAAGTAGATAATGAACCGATAAACTCACAAACACACCCATTATCAGTTGAAAATATTAATCAAATATTTCTAATATTTGTAACAAGGAAATATCGTGATGAATGTAGTTATTCCTTTACCAGTAGTGATTATGTTTACACCTCAATAGACATGCAATATTCTGGACTCCCCTCTGGATGAAGATACAAAATATTAGTGGCAGGATCATATCATATTTGGAGTACTTAAATTTTTCAAAAAGGAAAAATAAAAACCTGGCAATTGATATTTATATAAAACTATAGAGGTACAAATTAAAACTGGCATTACACAAAAGTCCAATACCAAATTAAATTCGATCAATTCGGAGTATATTGGGCAATGAATAAAATAGTATAATATAATATATACACAAGGAAAAAATTCGACGGCAAGAAGATCTCTGGTACAATTAATATTATGACTTTCATAAGGAAAAACAGCCAGAAAATATTCTGCTACTAAATTTCCCAAGTACCTGGTACAACGGCTACTTAATTTAATACGATTGAAACCATTATCTACTTTGAAAGACACTTCATTTTACTTGAAACTAGTACTCTAACGCGATTTTGCTTGATTTATGACCTTTTTCACCAACATGCATTAAATTTAGGGGACCACTTAGTGATATTTTCACTATCACCTACCTTTAAAAGATACCTATGTTCCAAGATTTCTTTTATAATTTTTTGGCTACCTTGGTTAGAGGGCTTCTAAAATAGTATTGTACGAGCAAGTTGACTTTGTACACAAAATTCATAGTTATGATCAAAGAATTTGAGAAGAAATAAAAATGTCTTTCTTTAACTATACATACTCATCACTCATACTCATAGTCCTTGAGTATTCTTAGTATAGTTTTATCTTTATCCATTTTTAAAAACGTAAATTTTGTAGTTTATAGCCATTCAGTGCCAAATCAAAGTCCTCTTCATCTTCTGCACTTCTGTACTACTTTCTATAACATTTCCTTAATACGGCTGTCTTACAGCAATGTTCCTTTATTGTAAAATGTAAGACTCCCAAAATGACTCTACGATTCCTGATGGACAGCTTGAGTAGAATCCAAAAGAAGTGGTCACTATCCTCATTATAAATTCAGACAATGCAGCATGCCTGGCGGCCTGGTGAGATGCTTCTTCATATTTAGGCCCCCAGTCTCTCACTCACTAACCACGAATGCTATCACTTTAGGTTAGACTTCAAATGCGAGGGGAGTAACGCCCCGGCCAGGCTGAAATCAGTGTGTATTTAAAAAAAACTATTACTGTTGTAACGTTAATTATACTTACCCCAAAAAGCTTCAAAGTAATACGAATATTTTCATTCTAAGAAACGGCTGCTATAATGTGAATTTTTCAAACAATTGATTATAAGTACGAAGGAATTTGGCAGCCACAGCAGGCAAGATTAAAGTTAGTCGACCTAAATGCCACCACCTGACTCACCAGCCAAGTCTAGCGTATAAAATATGTTTTTCATAGAAATTTTCATTTCGAAACCTAATATTTTTATTTCACTTTCATTTAGAACGGTTAAGACTTTTGAAACTCGTTTAGCTTAGAGGCGACTGACAGCAGCTTAAAAACAAAAATTTTATTTGATTTTTTATAAAAGTCTGTGGCTGTCTGTCGTCTGTAGGTACATATTATGTGTTAACCCATAGCTTTATTCTTTAATTATTTTTTAAATATTTTAGACATCTGACACATAACGCCATTCAATTCCAAACCAAGCAGAGCTTGTACTATTGGTACTAGAAAATTGATATCAATACATTATAAGTCTTTTTGTAAATACATACATATAAAATACACAAACTATAAAATAAATATTCGCAAATTATACAAACATTTAGTGTGGCTGGGAATCGAACCCGATACCCCCAGCACAACAATCCAATACATTCCTGCTATGCAACCGGGGCAGTCATAGTTTGTGTTAGTTACTAACTGATTGCCGCGGCTCCCCGCTCGCGTCCGTTTTATCCTTTTTTACCTAGGGTTAAAAAAATGTCATGTCATGTGTGTTATTCTCAAACCTACTGAATAAACATAACAATTTCATAAGAAACGATCAAACCGTTTCGGAGGAGTATGGCTACTAAAATTGTGTAACAATATAGTGCGGGGTATTTACTCACTCAATAATTTTGACTGACCGATTGAAGCTATTGCCTGTGGTAACCAGAACGCAGTCTGGTGATGTAACGCAGGCACTATCTATATTAATTGAAAATAAAGCAACCGTGTATCATGTGTGGCAATCTCTCAAGTCAATATCTATGTCGCATATACAATTACTAACTTTTAGTCGTCAGGCAAATCAGAGGTATGCAATACCCTTAATAAGTGATCGCGTTTAATTCCCGTAAAAATAATATTAAGTACATACAATTTTCGTGTAACTCTGTTGCTCTTAATGAACTAATTAAGACTAATTTTTTATTTAATATTTCCAAAACCACTCGTATTTGTCTGATGAATCCTGAAGTAGGGGATACTATATATACCTACTATATATACTATACTCATTGTGAGTGCATAACATTGCAGCATTGGGACACACAAAATGGCGTCTTAGTGAATGATTGAATGATTGGATTCCGGTCACCAAAGAGACAACAGCACGAATTTATTATATTTATTTATTATTTAGGTTTGTCTTCTGTGTGAGGCTGGTAAGCCCCAGCCGAGCTGGCCTATTTGTGATAAAATCAGATTGGCTCTACTACCTTACATAACGCCTATACTAACAGGAGCTGAGCATGATTGAAAAGAGACTGAGTTTTTTTTTTTTTTTTTAAAGACAACTCCCGCATTAGGAATATAAATTCCTGTGTCGCGGGGGGCTTCACAAACATACATGAAACGGACTCAAATAACACCCACACTCAGAACAACAAATTGTGAATCACACAAAGTGTTATCCTACGTGGGATTTGAACCCACGACACTTGGCGTAGTAGGAAGCGGTGTGGCGACCGCTTAAGCCACTAGGCCAACCGTGCAGATGAAGTCGCTTGTCAGCTGGTTGTTATGCAATTTTAATATTTTATTTTTTTCTCTAAATGAGTTCTGAATGGTTGAGTATGAAAATTGTATGAATAAATAAAAAGCTTCCTCAATAACTCCCACATATAATTTATACGTAAATTTTATACAAATACAAGAAACAATCTTTTAATTCTTTCTAATTTAATCTCTATTAATAGAAACAGAATTTTCTTTTATAATCCGCATATCTCATAAGATTATCTCGTCAGAAACATCATTGATATTTGCTTAGCAGACGAGATTCGTAATTCTTTTTAAATTATATTCTGTTCAAGTAAGCATAAATAATTATCTACATTGGATTTAATTTAGATTGTATCAAATCCATTCATCAGCCAAATTTGATACCTTTTATGTAGCACTCGTAAACAATTATTGAGTTTCAAAGCTAATCGTGTTACAAAAAACAATTCAGTGCATGAAATATCGACTAAGTCGTGAAAAGAAAACAATCCTAGTAATTAAGAGTACTTAAGATAAACATACAGATATTTATAAATAACAAGGATTAATTGGATGGATTTAAAGCAAATAAAACAAGTGTGTTCGTTCACAGTATGTTGATACCTCAAATCATAAATTAACGATTTAAGACTCTTAGGTTGGTTTAGTCTACAATTAACTGCCTCGTTCGTCTAGTGGATAGCGTATGCGACTGCTCATCAAGAGGTCTCGGGTTCAAATCCTGAGTTGTCCGCAAAAGTGATTTTGGGTTTTTCTTAGGAAATTCCTAATAGCAGCCCGGAGTTTGGAAGTTTGGTGGTGATTCACGCCCGTGCCTCGGAGAGCACGTAAAGCCGTCGGTACCTGTTGTCATGAACATCTATGGCAATCGTTATTGGGAAGTCAGTGCCCTCAAATTTACTGACAAGTAGTTCAACCCCCGAATTTCAGTTCTCCCTTAGGGTTGCGTAAGTCCGATGCCAGTCGCTCCGTGGAAAACTGATATTCGAGTAAAACCGGTTGAACTAGTAACCGACCCCAAATAATACTGGGAATAAGGCTAGGAAGAAGAAGATAGTCCACAAATAATCGTATATTAAGATTGATCAGTACGCAGAATTTTATATATTATACTTTCTTAGTATCTTAACACGTGACCACAAGCAGTAGAACCCGTTCGAAACGTCGGAATATTGAAAGTATCGTAACCTTATAAATAATTTTATTGCAAAAAGTCCCGCTGTGTAACAAAAACTATGTTATAAACTTGCAAAATTCTAAAAACTGTTTTCGTAAGTCAAGTCAACTGGGAATATTCAGAGTTAAGAAATTTGGTCAAATTCTTATCTTCACTAGTGTTCACAAAGAAAGTTTATGTGAAATATTAAAAATAATATTTTATACCTATTCCGAAATTCCTACAGTTTTCAGATAAATGTTAAAAATTTAGTAAGTTCATAATATTTATCTAACATAACATTCGCAGCTGTACATTTAGAAACCCCTCAAAATATCAAACTCGAGCTTCAAATGATATACTTTCAAATAACAAAATGCTTTGCAGTATCAACTATGTTACAACAAATGTGCCAGAAATTTCCGTCTTCACAATAGTACCTAAGTTCACTAACCTAATGCAGGCACCACACTTCGTTATGCGCTATTCGTTACGTGTCTACGCCGTATTCGCCCAAATATTAGTTATGCGCGCATACAACAAACATGCCATCCACACTTCGAACTGGTATGCCAAAGAAGGCAAATATGTGTGTTGTAGAGATGTGTCATTGTCATTTTTCTGGTGAACGAAACGAATATACTCTCCTTCGCCGTATGCGCGCGAATAAGCCGCATAACGAATAGTGCATAGCGAAGTGTGGTGTCTGCTTAACAAAATAAATGCACGTACAAGAATACATACATATGAATGACGAGTTCTCCAATCTAATGTAAAGACTCCCTGTATTATGGTATTTGATATTTTATAAACATATATTGAAAAGATCAAACTCTTTTCAGAAGCGAATGTCATTAATCACTAACAGGCTATTGGATTTTTTATAAAAGAGTCCCTTACTCAAGAGTTTGTATCCGTATCGGGATAATGTTACGGTTTGGGTTAGGTAGAGGTCTACCTCGACAATGTCAATCTTTGCTAACCCTCTACACCCCTTGTTAATAAGAAAAAAATTAAGGAAAAACGCATCTGAAAACGTGAGCCACTTCGAAATAAATTGACATCGAAAAAAACACTTTTGTTTGCGCTTACATATTGTACCTGTATTTGATATATAATGATATCTACACATAAAATAAACATAAAACTCATCTTGCCTCTTTAAATATGTTATGCAATATATTAAAATACATATGAACTAAGTCCCTACACACATTTCATCTTTCTCATTTAACTTTGTGTAACCAACATTACAAACTGCGACCACAAATTTGCAGTAACAATAAAGTTTTCTCTCCTCGGGGGAAATATGTCTTGGAACTAACAACAAAATTTAATCAAGAAATTGTTTTTAAAACTACTAAGAAATGAGCCCCATATAGTAATGTTCAAAGCAATTTTATAAAAGTTATTCATTTTTGATAGACAACTCCATATATTATGAATATGATGTTTGAAAAAATAATATTCGGGCGGTGCAGAAAATACGGTATTATCTTCTGACTCTCTTGGGCTACTTAGTTGTTCGATAACCATAGTTTAAAGTGTTTAAATAGCTTTCTGTTTGCGGAGGGGTCATAAGAGTGTATTTTTTCAAAATTTGGGTTAACAGCGTAGCAATAACTGCATGATCATTTAATTCAATCATTCCATAACTCTTTTTTCAGCGATCTCAATAAAATATCCATATGTTGGTCAACGATAGTAGAGTTTGGTTTGAAACTTTTTAGTTCTGAAGTTAAGAGATTAAGCATTGGTATAATTTTGAAAATTGTTTTATACTTTTGGCCAGATGCTTCTCTTGTAACGTATTCAAAAAGCTTCAATACAGCTATAAGCCCATTCGATGTTAATAACAATTTCTGATTAATCTCTTCTTAATAGATCTACTAGATCCACACTCTAACGTTTCATACCATGGCCACAATTATGTTCTGAAGTGAGAGAATTTCTACATCGATGGTTGCTATGAACTCATACCTCTGCTTCACCTTTTCTATCAGCATTTAGTCATGTCCAAAGTCCGGCTATTGCAGTGATGATGACCCAGGCGTTGGCTTCTTTCAAATTAGACACAGTGATCTCCGCAGCATCCTTTTCTAGTTATCATCTGCGTCAGCCAATCCTCGATAACGGATCTTATCGCCGCAAGAACAGCTTGTACAAACATATGCTATGGGTCTATATTTTTTTTCAATTCCTATTCTCTCTTGAAATACAAATAGATTGTAACTGTTAAAACTTGCTTAAACCACCAACATTGTATTTCACTTCACTTTTTGTTCGTGTACTATAAAAAATAATATTAATATCCTATTTTTTTTGTTAATTAGACATCTCCAAGTGGACCACAAGGTGAAAGTGGTCAATGGAAGATATTCAGCTGTAGCGTCGGTGACACTAAACGACGCAGATCTGCCGTCGCCGGCGGAATTTATCTGTACACTCAGAATAGCTCAAGCAAAGTACGCTGTCAGAAAAGAAGCCATTTATTATCCAGGTAAGTCATTTTTTACACTCACTTTCCTTACATTTTGAAAAAATGCACAGCTAGTGATATAACAGTAGGTATAGTACATTTCATATCCTCAAAGACAGAGGTAATGAGAAAGGTACTGATAATCATCAAACTACTTAAACTGCCTAAGTAGACAATTAAAATGGACTTCATCTTAAGCCCATTCCAATTTAATTTAGCATAGTTTTGCCATCTATTTCAGCATTCTTAATAGATTCGGATTCTTCTGGTATTCGATGTTCCGATGTGACACTGACATTTGACCCTATCGTGGCATATAGCTTCACTCATTCTGCGACTACGAACCTGGTTGCAAGAGGAAATAGACACGACAATTATTAATAAATAGATGTAACTTATCAATATAGAAACCATTTTCAAATAATTAATTAGTATTCGGAATTAGGAGAAGAGAATTAGTCTATTGGTATCAGATAAAAATAATTTTGACAAACTACAAATCTACAATGTGACATATGATATGAAATTACTTGCTAATTTGATATTAAAAAAACTGTCAACACACACACTGTCAACACACTGTTACAAATTGATAAAAATTTATATAGGTATCAAGATCTTAATTTAAGCAGGAATAATTAACGTCGATAAATGATTGATGAAGTATGACAAATTACTGCAATAAGTAGTGATAGCCAGTAGGGGGTTATGTTAATAATAAGTATACTAATTAGGCTAGGAACTCGTTAAACAATACTCGTTTATTCAAATGTTTATTAAATAAAATATCAGGACAAAATAGACCTAGTACGACATGATACGTAAGGCTTAAGAAGGTTAAAACTACCATGTATCTTTGAACGTTCTGATGTGGTAGTGAAAATCATTAGTTTTCTTTCTTCAATTACTTTCAGTGTCCCTACTTACTAAGCTAATACCACTCAATACAAAATTACATATAAGACATAAGAAGACACTAACCTGATCATTATATACTTTATTTATTACTAAATCAGGCTAAAGTAGTTTGCTATAAAAATAAAGCTCAGTTCCAAAAGTTTAACAAAATACAAAATAACCAACAACTATAATGATAATAACTAAGTTTAACAAAACTGATTTGATTTATTCCATGTCATAATAGCGTCGTCTGAAACGGCTTAATACTTAATGAAATATGACTAGTAAATAATATAGTCTAGTTGTTCAGAATTTATAATGTAGTTTAGAAATTGTTGTTAAGGTTAGTTCTTACATTAAATTAAAACTTGGAGCTTGAATAAAACAAAAGCATCTGAATAGGACTAGGCTACTCTTATCCAAATTTCTGCCTTTCCTGTAAAATTATTTTCTAAAAAACTGTTAATTACGTCAAAGAACCGTTACCAAGACTTTATGTGACCACAAATAATATAAAAGCAAAATTCTGAAAATGAGAAGAATAAGGAATAAGAACGGGTATATTTTTTACGGAGACCCATGAAAATAACAATTTTGCGGCATAATTTTCAAGAGGGTCGTTGTAGCTTTTTATCAGTAGAAAGTTTGTGTAGGCAGCTATCTAAAGTACATGAGAGAACGTTTTCTACAGTCCTCGTGAATAATTTTATGCTTCGTTAACTCCATTGTGGAGGGTAAATGCGCTTAATAGAATATCGGTGGGCGTTCAAACAATTTTTTTCTCAGCGTTTGCGTCTTATGATCCCTAATGAAAAGTCAACAAGCCCTAGCTCCACAATATTACCTTAAAAATATCTTACTGGATTGGACATTGAAAGATGGATTATTATGATTGATAGAGTTTCCTACTTACTTTAGTACAGAGGTCTCGAGGGTAAGGAACAATTCATTGTGTGTGACAAACTATTGGATGTTCTTATAAGATTTGACTCTCGAAAAATAAACTTTCCTTATTTTGATTAATGTATTCGCATCTATCGACTGACTCATCGATCAATCGGCTGTACTCGAGTTCTCTATAATTGTAAATTTCTTAAGATAGTTCTTATTAGTTTGATAAAAATTGAGGGCTAAATTTGATCATGACAGAGCCATCAGATGAGTGCACGTGGATTGGCTTGACCGAAAGACCGACGGCCCCGAAAAATGTCCTCTGATTCTTGAGCTGTTGGTGTAGATAGGCATCGGTATTCTATTAGTATACAATGACCTGTCTATTGCCTTCTATTCCATAGAAAATATATTATAGTAGTGATTAATAAACAATCATATTTGTGGCCTTATTGGATCGCAGGTATTTTAGTCATTTTAAAGGAAAGCTAAATTTTTTATGTATTGTTATTATTATTGTATAAAACTGTATCTACAATGCTACATATATAATATTTAAATTTTTATTTAATATTGATTTTAATACCATATTGATTGTGTAGCAATATAGGTAGGTAATACAAGAAAAAAATACTTTCTATCTTTTAAGATAAAATAGTTTGAAAAAATCTATTACGTTGGCTTCCAGATTATGCTAATAATCTGGAAGCCAACGTAATAGATTCTTAATTAATTAAGATTCTTAATTAATTAAGATTCTTAATTCTTCCAGATTTACAATTTAAAATGAAGTTATAAGTGTGATCATACGCGGATCTTAAAGTAATAAATATCTCAGTTTATCCTGCAAGAGAGGAAGCTCGAGGAATATTTACTTCAGCTATAACCATTATTTTTGCCGTATTAATAAATTGTAGGATGCAAAGATAAAATCTCGAATGAGCCAGCTTAATTTAATGAACAAAGTTTTGCTCCCATGCTTCGAATAAATCTTTTGCAGCGTACCTATATAAAATTATTCTCGATATGGAAAATTCTATTTACCAGTATTCATAGTAAACACTATATCATTTTATAAAGTACTTCAGTATTGTATAGCAGGTATCATCTAACTTAAGATTTTTAATGAAAGAATGTCACTTTATAATTTCGATGTCGAAATAAATTTGTCTCATGTAAATTTTTAACACGATTTAGGTGACAATGTAGTGCATAAATAGAACCAAACCATTAATAATTATATGAACTCAGTTTCTTTAGTCGAACAATATTCTTAAATATAAAGGTATGACTAACAACTACAGTAAATTATTACAGTATATTATGATGGTTTAATTTTGACCATCTGTCTGAGAGTATAGTATCTATTGTGTTCAGACGGGATTAGGAGAAATTCTATGTTGGGATATAGATATTAGTTTAAATAGGGGAAAATAAAATTGACCAAGTCAATTATATAATGCAGTTGTTTTAAAGCACCCTGTACTCTTGTCTAACTTGAGAGGAGAAACTACTCCTTTCAGAGGAGAGGACAAAAATACAAGTCATTTTCTTCTTTCGTTTTTCACAATAGACTATTCCAGTACTAAGAATTATTCTTTGTTAATGGGGGCTATACTAAGAGGTATAAAACAATCGAATAGGAGTCCTTGATACATAAAAACTTTGTGTATCAAAACGCGTGTTCTTTCATGCGGCTTCTTAAGCCACAACACAATTCCTGCATTCCTGTAATTTTATATTTTTCCCTTTCAGGACCAATCAGTACTACACCAGAAATGCCTACGGCAGCTGACATGCAGTTTGCGCCTGATAGTTCTACAGGTATCGTATACTCAAAACCTTCTGTTTAACACGTCTTCAATTTAATGTATGCCTTGTTAAAAATTTGAAAGCAAGAGTAAACCAATTTTGTGTTTAAAATGATAACCTAAAATTTTTGTGAAGTTATCTATACTAATATTATAAAGAAGTAAAGTTTGTGTGTTTGTTAAATTGTAAGGGGTAATCTCGGGATCTACTGAACCGATTTTAAAAATTCTTTCAACAATAGAAAGCCACATTATTGCTGAGTGTCATAGGTTATATAAAAAACCGATAAATAAAAAGGCTTTTACGTGGTAGTCCGTTTTGCAAAGTGAATCGGAGAAAAAACGGTCGGCGGACGGCGCGCGATGACTTCGGGTTTAATTCGGTTCGCGTTCGTGCTCGCTTCGGGAGAAGGTGGCGTGGCTTTTTACATCTGAGAGGTAGGTACCTGCGCGGCTCCTTACGCTCGGACGTCCCCGAAATTGAATTTTTCGAAACGTAATTATCACACTTTCGACATTGTTTAAATAAAAAGTTCTTATCAGAACTATATCTATCTTATTCTTTCATTAAAAATTAAGTCTTTTTTGATGTGAAACATCTATAGGCGCACGTATGTGAAACGTCTATAGCCGCACGTAAAATAGATTTCTGGCCTGGCGATTGGCGACGCATCGCCACGGCACGCTATACGATGGTATATATATACAGTCTATATGCAGTAGTGTGTACGGTGTACACACTACTGCATATAGACTACTATTTTAATAATCAGTAATATTTTATTTTATCATTATGACATATTTAGTTCCTATTACAATATGTTCTTTTCTGCATATTACTTTTACAAAATAATGGCGATGTTTCACATCTGCCAGGCGTCCCGTGACGGCTCACATTTTTTTTTCTGTACATTTTAAAAAATAATTTCTTTTTAGAACTGTTTTCTGTTTATAGTTTTCATTTAATTTAGGTTATAGGTATTTAGTTTGTTTCATGTAGATATTTATTTAAGTGATACCTAGCTATTTAGTTTGCTTCATTTGCTTCATGTAGATGTTAATTTAGGTTATAGGTATTTAGTTTTTTGCATTTATGTTCATCTTGCTTTTTTGCTTTATTTCCATACTAAAAAACTATTTAGAACAACTGTTCTATTTTTTAAAATGTTTTTTTGAAAACATAACTGTCAATATGCCTAAAAGAAAATCTCAACTGTCTAGACATATATCCCAGACACGAGCGGCTACAGTACGCAGACTTGGAGAGACTTCCTCTAAGCATGAACAGCGCCTTGCGAATGAGACAGAATACAGATCGCGAGCGCGTGCTAGAGAGTCTAGCACCGAAAGGTCTCAGCGACTGGCTTACTATAGACACTATATGTCAGAAACATGTGATAGGGAGTCGAGCATAGAGCGTTCCCAGCGGCTTGCCAGCCAAAGAGGAATTACCTCTGAAACTTGTGCTAACTAAGTGCTGAGATGTCTCTACGATACCGCCACCATGTCCGTCCAAGTACAGAATCAGCAAACAAGGTCCATACAATTGCATCGAGGAGTGAGACAAGGGGAGGTTATTTCCCCGAAATTGTTCACAAATGCAATGGAGGATATGTTCAAGACGCTAAACTGGAAGGGACGTGGCATTAACATTAATGGCGAGTACATCTCTCACTTGCTATTTGCAGACGACATCGTCATAATGGCAGAACATTGCAGGACCTGCAACAGTTGCTGAATGACCTGGCTGATTCTTCTATGCGCATCGGCCTACGGATGAACTTGGACAAAACCAAGGTCATGTTCAATGAACATGTTCTACCGGAACTGGTTGCAGTACACGATACCGTTCTCGAGGTTGTCCAAAAATATGTCTACCTTGGGCAGACATTGCAGTTGGGTAGAAACAACCTCGAGGATGAGGTGAATAGAAGAATTCAGTTGGGTTGGGCAGCGTTTGGAAAGCTACGTCGAGTCTTTTCGTCGTCGATCCCACAATGCCTAAAAACGAAAGTTTTCAATCAGTGCGTCCTACCTGTCATGACATACGGAGCCGAGACCTGGACACTTACGGTACGGTTGGTCCATAAGCTTAAAGTTGCTCAGCATGCTATGGAAAGGGCTATGCTCGGCGTTTTTCTGAGAGATCGTATTAGGAATGAGGTGATCCGTCAGAGAACGAAGGTCATCGACATAGCCCACCGGATTAGCAAGCTGAAGTGGCAGTGGACTGGCCATATTAGCCGCAGAACTGATGGCCGTTGGGGCAGAAGAGTTCTGGAGTGGAGACCACGTCTCGGTAAACGTAGTGTAGGACGCCCACAGGCGAGGTGGAGTGACGACCTGCGTAAGATGGCTGGCAGGAGCTGGATGCGAGAAGCCCAAAATCGATCAGAGTGGTGTGCAATGGGAGAGGCCTATGTCCAGCAGTGGACTGCTAGAGGCTGATGATGATTGTGCTAGGGAGACCATCGCTGAAAGATCTCAGCGACTGGCTAATCTTAGATCGAATATTTCAGAAATACGTCATAGGGAATCCAGTATCGAGTGTTCTCAGCGGCTTGCCAGCCAACGAGCAATTACTTCCGAAAGTCGTGCTAGGGAGACCAGCGTTATATTTCGCGGATACCCATGATTCCTACTGATTTACCTATACCGTTTAAAAGGCTAAAGTTTCCAGTGAAGATCTCTTTTGCCCTCACTATTAACAAGTCCCAAGGTCAAACATTTTCTCTGGTGGGCATTGACCTGAGAAAGCCGTGTTATTCCCATGGGCAGTTATATGTTGGCTTATCTCGGGTTGAAACTCCTGATAGACAATATATTTTGCTACCAAATGATAAAATTACATCCAATATAGTTTACGGAGAAGTTTTGAACAATTAAAATTACCATAACCAAACTAACTTTTCCCGCGACTTGGTCCTCATGGAATTCGGTTATCGCAAATCCCGCAGAAAATACTTTTTGTTTCGGACAGAGTTACTTTCGATTTTTTTTATTAGCATGCAAATACAAACTATACCTACCTATAACCCTCCTTTTGGCAGTTAGAAATTAAAACATAACACTCTGTACTAAAAAAGGATTATTAACATTATGCCCAACGAAGTGGGCACGGGTCAGCTAGTCGTTTTATAAAGTCATTGTTTAATGTAGTTACAAATCTGATTGCTCATTTAAATTATTTTAGGAATGTCAAGGAGTGAAAAATTGATATTTCGTAATTATTTATGGTGTTTTAATACACAGAATGAACATCGGGAAACGAGTTACTATCGAATGCAAATGCAATTAACGGGTTTTATTTATTTATTTATTTTTATTAATAAAAGAAACATTTTCATCTAAATTAAATGTCTTTTTTTTTCAGAATTACAAGTCTACACTACGCTCGTGGTATCTTTATCAGCAATAGTGCGCATCCTTATCACATAAAACTTGTCAAAACGTATGTTTGTACGGATGGAATTATAAATAGCGCCATAGTTACATTTTATTCACAGGCGTCTCATGTTGAGAAAGCCGTACTGCTCCATGGTTTTACATTTACAACATATTCACTTCACAGCATAATTCTCAAACGTAATATAAGGCTTAGTGTAACTAAGACACTCTGTATAGTTCTAGTCATACCCCAACGTAACCAAATAATACCTAATAAATGTTTGTCAGAAACAACTTTAGGTCTAATTATTGTCATGCAAAAAATAGCTTTATGTGTAATATTACAGTACTAAGTTAAAAAAATATTTAAATGCAAGAGATAATAACTGTATAAATTTAAATAAGTATAAATGTGTTTGACTTTTCAATATTTAACATTATAATATTTTGTTATATATTCGGTGTGTGTGTATAGAATTTCTTGGAAAGAAAATGTACAGACTAAGTTCATAGTTAGCTGTTTGGTCATGGGCCTAAAACGAAATTTGGGAAATTGTGAATGGAAACTAATTATGAATGATAGTTTCAAGATGTGGTTTAAGCCTGGATGACTAATATTAATTTAGTAAAATGTCTATTTAAAACTGAGTAACATGGTTATTGAAATAAATTATTTATTAAAAATCGTTTTTATAAGTTACAACACTAGATAACTTTATAATTTATCTATGGTTTTAAGTCGTATAGATGTTTAAAACGAAAATTGCATTTCTTAACTCGACATACTGTGAAAGTCACTTACACCAAAATGTAAAATATTTTTTATCGATTCTATAAATATAGAACTGTCCATTCTTCATTTTTATGGAAACAGCATTTGCACTTTAATATATGAATCAGCTTTTCTTCAAGCGAAAAGTCTCGATTTGTTTTACAGAAAATATCTTTAATATTCTTTTAGTAAGTTACCTACCTACCTTCCCAGAGATGTTTAAAAGTTTTCAGTAATTACGTACTTTCATTGTGTAATTATTAGACATCGGATTATATGCACTATCGAATGCCAAAATATCACCGATTCCAACCTCAACACTACTTACTACTAGTTTAGTAATATTAGAACTGAATCAAGCAATCTTCCGACAGCTTGATAGTGCATGTAATCATATGCTTAGTCTATTATGTATTGTCATCAATTTCAATCAAAAGGTTCAGTGTTCCCAAAAATGATATACGTATAGCCTGTACAAAGCCAAAAATAATAACACACTAATAAAAGTAATTAGTTGTTCAAAATGTTAATTGTGTCTATAATATATATCTATCTCCATGTTTGATCCTTAGATATCTAAGGTTCTTGGTCGACATTAGGATTGAATCGAAAGTGAATGTACTCTCCCAACTAATATCAACATCAGCGCATTTTCTCTCTTTTACTGGTATGTAATATTTATGATATGTGTATTTGGATGGAAAGCAAATTTTATCACAATTAATTTAATTATGAATGCAAAGAGAAAAATCAAAAATATGTAGTTAGAAAGGCACTTGTTTCAATGTTCGAAATATTATGATTACTTTGTTTTCGAATGAGGGAGAAAGGATTCCCTTTGTAAACAGGGTATCGAATTTAGTTCACTATGATTTTCAAATTTTACCACGGTCTGGTATGAATTTTGGACAATATTGTATAAAAAGTTCGCCCTTATTCCTTAACTTATTTTTTGGCTGCAATACTGAAATAAAATTGATCTGACAGAGCACTCAAATTTGTTTTGTAATGCTGCAATGAATAGTTTCCATAAAAAGCACTCATTGGCTTAAAGTTAAAGCTGACACAAAGTTCATGAATAAGGGCTAGTGTAAATATTTGTATTAATTTAATTCGTAAGTTTATTTTGTTCATAGTCTAAGATAATAATTGTAATATTTGCTGTGCATATTGCCGTTTATGGATAAGATCCAGTCAAGACTTTTATTGTGAAATTTCCTAAAATAAAAAGGATCGTTGTGTATTCGTAATTTTATTTGGTTTATACTTCCATATCAGTCTTTTATTCAAAAATATTTGATATATGGATAACTTATAGCTATTCCGATTTACCTACATGTAAATTTTGAGCTGGTCTAGTTTTGACCGGACCGGGACATGATGTGGTAAGATGTTTTATTCCTTGCACCTTGATAACCCTTTAGTGGTGCAAGCTATACGAACATCAGGTCTGGAGGAAATCGGGCATTCATCACATCTAAACGTGAGTATCTATATATCTTTCTTCTTTTTAATTATTGTAAACAAGAAGATACTAAAAATATAACAAAAAGAAACAGATTGTATGGATGAAAATATAAATACCGCCATAGTTACATTTTATTCAAAAGCGTCTCATGTTGAGACAAGATGTTTTATTGCTTGCACCTTGATAACACTTTTTCGTGATACAAGCAATACGAACATCAGGTCTGGAGGAAATCAGGCATTCATCACATTTATCATCACATCGCATCTCTCTATTTTTAACTTCTTTTTAATTATTGTAAATAGGAAGATACTTAAAACGTGACAAAAAAAAACAAATACAAGTAGATTTTGCGAACTATGTTGTTACTGTGGAATGTTTGTTAAATTTATAGTCATTCAGTGCCAATACTTCTAGCTATTCAAAATGCAAATATTGCTAGATAATATGTATGTAAGTGTTTGGTTTTTCTTAGGAAATTCCGAATAGCAGCCCGGAGTTTGGAAGTTCGGCGGTGATCCACGCCCGTGCCTCGGAGAGTACGTAAAGCCATCGGTCCCGGTTGTCATGAACATCTATGGCAATCGTTATTGGGAAGTCAGTGCCCTCAAATGTACTGACAACTAGTTCAATCTTCGAATTTCTGTTCTCCTTTAGGGTTGCGGAGGTCAGATGCCAGTCGCTCCGTGGCAAAACTGAAATTCAGGTAAACCGGTTGAACTAGTAGCCGACCCCAAATAAACTTGGGAATAAAGGCTAGGAAGATGTATGTAAGTGTTTAGTGGAAATATCTGAGGTACCTTGTGTGAGTTTTTAAACATAATCACAGTACCTTTTTTAGTTTCGGTCTAGATATTTTGTACATAATGTCCTAAAATATTATTATTATTATTTCTTATTTATTTAATTGCTATTTTTATTAGATTTATTTCATTGCAAAATTAAAAAACTTAAAACAATATAAATAATATTATTAATAAAAACTAGTGAATGTCTTTGTTACATACATCGTCTTTCTTTGCAATATTATTGTTATTATAGAATTCAGTGACAATCTTACAAGCCGACTAATAAAGCTAACAGAAGGCTCTATTCATCAAATCCACTCCAATAAATATAAGAAATCAAATGACACATCAATCTTTTCAACACAACCAGACAACGATTCATTCACAGATTTTCGTACAAAATTAAATCATAACATAATTTGTATGAGCGATCCATCAAACCGAATCCGGGTCAGAAATAGAAAACATTTTCCGATGCATTAGACCATTCCCTGGAGCTTCGGACTTTCCCGTGAATAATAGATACGTTAGGCTCTCTCCCGAACGAATTATACGATTAAATTATTGAGCGCGCCACCTCTGTTTGTGCTTTATGTATGAATCGCATTCGTTACCTATTTTAACTGTAGCTTATATGAAGTCAAAATGAAAGTTTCGTGCTATGGTTTGACGCGCACAAGTAATTTGGGCTTGAATGATTGATCGTACAGTCAAAGCGAAGGTAAACAGATAGTCTTTTATGCTCCCTAAATTATATATAAGCTCGGTTTATATCCTGCTAACATACTTTTCATGTTCAATGTTACGGTAAACTCGGTACTCGTTTAGCCTATATAATGCTTAAGCTCTTATGTGAAGTTGTAAATCTGACAAGAGATTTGTGCTTCGGATAAATAGAAGGTTTAATATTCAGTCGTATATATTACAGAGAATAATATTAAGATTTTCTGTAAACTCACAATGAGCAATCATTGAAAGGCAAAATAGACCCCGTTAATCTATTTGAATCAATAACGATCTCAACCTAGACATTTGCAATCCGAAAACATACCCTACTATGGCGTACCTTCAAAAAAGTCTTTATTTTAAAGTAGACTGTGATAAGCTTTCGAATAAATTTATACTTGAATGAATGTAGTAGGTTTTCTGTAATTTGGTCATATAGATTTTATTTTTATGTTTCAAAACAACATTATTGAAACATAATAAAACACCACAAAATTACATTCAGTTGAAAGTAGAATATATGCTAGACGTATTACGTTACTAGAGTTTTTTATTAAGACCAAAGATTATCAGTTTTAAGAAACTATTGACCCTACACGGTATCAAGTTAAGATTCTAATATTATAATCGGCATAAACTGATCAAACAGAAAATGCGGATATTCTTCCAAAGCAAGCTTTCTGTTGGAATACAGTTTCAACCAGTGCTAAATTAAGCAGCTCCTTTACGGCACGTTCGAATTTTTAGTGTTCACAATTACGAGGTACGGGTACATAACTTGAATGTTAAATTATTGTTAGTTTGTTTCTGCAGTGTATTCATATGCATTGTTTTTTAATTCAACCGTATTATAATTAATTGCGTGAAATATTAAAGTAATATGACTGGCAGCATTTTTAGTAATAACAGTTTTTGACTAATGGTAATCAAGTGTAAAAAGCTCTTGATTTTTAGGGTTCCGTAGCCAAATGGCAAAAAACGGAACCCTTATAGATTCGTCAAGTCTGTCTGTCTGTCCATCCGTATGTCACAGCCAATTATTTCCGAAACTATAAGAGCTTTACTGTTGAAATTTGGTCAGTCGATGTATTCTGTGAACCGCATTAAGATTTTTACATAAAAATAGAAAAAAAACAATAAATTTTGGGGTTTTTTTTTTTCATCAAACCTATACGTGTGGGGTATCTATGGATAGGTGTTTAAAAATGATATTGAGGTTTCCAATATCATTTATTTCTAAACTGAATAGTTTGCGCGAGAGACACTTCCAAAGTTGAAACAAGTGTGTCCCCCCTCCTCTAACTTCTAAAATAAGAGAGTGATAAAACTAAAAAAAATATATGTTATACATTACCATGTAAACTACCAACGAAAATTGGTTTGAACAAGATCTAGTGAGTACTTTTTTTTAATACATCATAAATCGTTACACGCAATTTACCTTTCATCCAGTCAATACACTAGTATATATGTAAACATCGATGAAAGTTACAACGAACTACAAGAACTTTTATATGATGTTACTTGCTGATACGGAACCCTTCATGGGCGAGTCCGACTCGCACTTGGCCGCTTTTTGCTTTCAACAATTTTTCACCTTAAATAGCTATTAAATATTCAATTAACACATTGATCGCTATATCATGAAGCAGCAATATATTTATATAAATTATAGCTTCATAATATCATCGACTTAGCCCACCGGATTAGCAAGCTCAAGTGGCAGTGGGCTGGCCATATTAGCCGCAGAACTGATGACCGTTGGGGCAGAAGAATTCTGGAGTGGAGATCGCGTCTCGGTAAACGTGGTGTAGGACGCCCACAGGCGAGGTGGAGTGACGACCTGCGTAGGATGGCTGGCAGGAGCTGGATGCGAGAAACCCAAAATCGATCAGAGTGGTGTGCAATGGGAGAGGCCTACGTCCAGCAGTGGACTGCGATAGGCTGATGATGATGATGATGATGAAATTACCTTCGGGAGCTTTCTATAAATAAGTAAGTATGTACATACTTGTCTGATTTACACAATACATGCTTTTTAGAAAATGTTAACAAATTTCTTATAAATTAATTGAAAAAAAATTAGGAGCTGCGGTGGAACAGACAAAAATATATTGTTTTTGTTACACTTTCTTTTCGTTCCGCTGTAATCAAGTAAAAACATATTTTATTAAAAATCAATTATTCCAATTATTATACAAATATGATGGTGCACATAAAATCAACTACCAAACCTCGAAATCTAAAATAAGCCTTATTTCACATTTAAATCTGTTACATCTATGTATGTTACATCTGTTACATATATATAATATGAGCCATAGATCCGATAACAGCTAGTTTATGAATGAAAGATATTTCATATCCAAAGCGATATACAACGATTGTGATTCAGAGCGAAGCAGTAAGTTCTACGTGAGCGGAGCCTACGCACTCACCTGTGCACACAGATAGACTGAAAATGGAAGAACAAACTTATTGGAAAATGTAGAAACGAGGTCAATGATATAAGCGCTTTGTATTGAACAGTTTCTTGAGCATAGATACGGACATTTAGATTTCTTTACATTGCTTTTTCTTTACAACTCTCGAAAGAATAACAAAGATTATCCGGTAAGTGATACTTGTAATACCATAAGTATATATAATCCAGATTATATCCAGTAGATATAAGGAACAATAGAGAGGATGGCAGTTCAATTCCTTATAAGCTCTAGGTCGATTGTAGTGGACGCAGTTTTTTTAATATATTGAAACCTATCAAAGTGACTTTACTCTGCTTCATGGAAAGTATTAGTAGTATCCAGGAGTAGGGGCACCATCCTCATAGTCGACACCGACATGCTGCGTATGGTGAACCACATTATGGCGGCCTAGTGAGATTCTTCTCCATGATTGGGCCTCCAGTCTCACACTCACCAACAAAATACTTTTTTAAAAGTGTGAGTCAACATCTTTTTACAATTCGAGCTCAATAATTTCTGTGTACTTCTATGTTAGTATTTTTCACTCAGACTTAACTTACACAACATAGCTCACATTCAAGTGGGTATTATAGCAGGTAGGGTTCAAATGTTAAACCATTTGCTATCAAATCACACATCTCAACTATATCTAGTTTAATATTACATTGAAAACTGACAATGATTTATTTCAGCCTTAACAAATTTGCGTAACAGCTTCTTATAATATTGAAGAACTTCTATACCTCAAGTGAAAACGTGAGTGATATCTTGAAACCGAAAGACAATTCGAAACAATGACATAAAACATTTACTCCACATGATCTAACACATCTAGAGAAAAAAATATATCTTAGTATAGCCATCTCATTTGTTTGGCACGACGCACGTAATAACGCGATCAAAACGTATGAGAATTTTGACAGCGACGCGTGATGTGAAAGCTTAAAGTGTAAGAGAGAAATTTATTTCGTGGAGTGAGTCGTCAGCGTTCGAGCATTCTTTTAGATGTATAAGAACATTCAGCCTTGGAGTGTCATTGGTTGTAACGCTTTGTATATTGCTATGTATGAATTTATGAATAGTTTAAGTGGAATTTTTCTTCTTCCTTGAGGAGACTCTTTTAGGTAGTCAATATGGTTTCTGTTTTTAGGGTTCCGTTGCCAAATGGCAAAAAACGGAACCCTTATAGATTCGTCATGTCTGTCTGTCTGTCTGTCCGTCCGAATGTCACAGCCACTTTTTTTCAGAAAATATAAGAGCTATACTGTTGAAACTTGGTCAGTAGATGTATTCTGTGAACCGCATTAATATTTTTACAACAAAATAGATAAAAAGCAATAAATTTTGGGGTCCCCATACTTAGAACTGAAACTCAAAAAAATTTTTTTCATCAAAACCATTCGTGTCCATCTATGGTAAGGTATTTAAAAGTGATGTTGAGGTTTCTAAAATCATTTTTTTCTAAACTGAATAGTTTGCGCGAGAGACACTTCCAAAGTGGTAAAATAGGTCCCCCCCCTGTAACTTCTAAAAGAAGAGAATGATAAAACTAAAAAAAAATATATGATGTATATACGCGGATATACCATGCAAACTTACAACGGAAATTAGTTGGAAAGAGATCTAGTAAGTAGTTTTTTTTAATACGTCATAAATCATAAACCGCAATTTACATTTCTTTCAATCAAAATACTATTATTAAAACATCATCGATGAAAGTTACAACGAACTACAAAAACTTTTATATGATGTTACTTGCTGCTACGGAACCTTTCATGGGCGAGTCCGACTCGCACTTGGCCCCTTTTTTCGTGAAAGTCAGTGCTCAAGGTAACAAACAAGTTTTATAAACAGTTTCAATACCGGCGCAATATAATAATTGGGGTGAAACTACACTAAACTTTAGAACCAGGATCGGCGGCAGTAGTAAAACAAAAGATATACAAATGGCAGCGCATCTTTAAAGATTGACATAATCTTTATTTATATAATTCTTCTGTGAGTGTGTATGTCACTGAACTTCTCTCAAACGACTGGACCGATTTTGATGAAATTTTTTGTGTGTGTTCAAGGGGATCTGGGAATGTTTTAGATTCGCAATTGGACCCGGTAGGTGGCGCTGCGATCAAGTTCTGGAATTTTAAAGTTGAGCGGTACGAAGTTCGCTGGGTCAATTAGTTTCATATAAAACTTAAGTCTGTGTAGTTTACAATATAACCGAGGAGTTCTTACCAGAGTAATAAAAGCGCCTTTTTATATGCAAACAGTGCAATATTAAAATTTCTTGTTTTGTGGACGCACACAAAAAGATTTGCGATTTCTCAACGCTGGACCAACTAGAAAACGTTCATCCCGTAGTTCGGTACATGTCTTCGTGCCAGAACCAGGCTTTCTCTTGACGGAACCGGTCTCTTGATAGCGCTGCCAGATCCTTTGAACTGTCGACCGACTCACATTTAGCCTCTGAGCCACGAAGCATTGGCGGCAACCTTCTTCAAGCAGCGCAATAATTTTGCTCGCTTTTATCACTTTATCTACCATTTTCGAGATTGCTAAACAGCAATAACAATACTTTTAAATGTCAAGAACATCAGATAATTTAATAAAAATTGACTAAAAGTTCATTAGAGTCGATACTAACTATAGGGAATTCGCGCCACAAAATGTAGTTAAAAGTTGTTTTCTTTGAAAACCTGGCTCAGTCAAAAATTTGAATTTGGAAGGTACTCTTATAAACATTATGGCACTTTTATAACTGGCCAGTAACTTGTTCAAATGATTAAAATGTTTTTGGTATTTTAATTTTTCAAACAGGAAGAAAATCGAAACCGCCCGTTTTTTTGCAAATGAGTGTATGTTGTGAATAATAAAATTCAAATGTATTCGATACGGCTATAATTGAATTTAATGTACATACTATGTTGTTGCTTTCATAAATTTAAAAAATTAAACCGATTCAAAAAACTGTTTTCACTAGCGATTTTAATCTGTATCAGTAATTGTGTCATTACTCAATTTAAGAAAGACAAAAAAAAACGTTCAACAAATTTAGAATATGCCTTTTCATTGAGCAAAACCATCAGAATTTATTCAATTTCCTAAATATTCAAAAATAAATTATTATACATGTCAGAATGACCTAAACTTGTTAGAGAGAGGCTTCTAGTTTAGTTTTTATTTGTAAAGGACAATGTAAAAGATGATGTCTACATACTCCTGCCTATTAAAAATATACTTACGAATACATTCCTAATTATTGCATCATACATCATCATCCGAGCGTTTAATTTCGGTTGCGTCTGGTGATGCATGGTGTCCGCTTTCCGTTTTTCTTTCTCCACTTCGCACGGTCTTCGGCGTCCCGCGTTGTTAGACCATTGACACGTATTAATTGCTTGATTCATAGAGTTGTAAAAAAATATTATGTACAATTAAAATTAAAAGTTTTTATTATTCTATCGAACACAACAATCATTTGCAACTCGGGGTTATTGTACGGTTAATACAACCTCGGCCATAACTCTTGAATAAGGTAGTTCCAGTGACATTTGTCGGGTGACACAGTTGGATTAGCACCCTGTGACATCAGTAACCCCTTTCTAAAGGTCGATGTGAATAGGGGACTTTATACAGCTAGTCTTATTTATTGCGTGAATTAGGGTACAGCGAATTCACCTCAGGATTTGGTAAATTAAGTATGTTGGGAATTTTTGACCTATTTTAAAATTGGAGTGTTATTGGGTACCTACGTAATTTTATAAAGAATCGCAATAATAATTACAGCCAAAGATGGACGAGAACTTTTAAAAATACTCCACATATTTTTAAAGCAAGACACACTTATTCTATGTTATGATACCTTTTTGTGGAGTTCTTTATATAAGTGCTATAGTAGAAATATGTATAAGAAATCTAATATATAAAATTCTAGTGTCACGGTGTTTGTAATTAAACTCCTCCGAAATGGCTTGACCGATTCTCATGAAATTTTGTGTGCATATCACTTAGGTCTGCTAATTTTTCATACCCTTAGGACGCCAGCGGAGCCGCGGGCATCAGCTAGTAAGTTTATATGTTTTGAAGAGCTTATTTCACCTTCTTCTTTCTAGTCGTTGACTCGTTGCTGAGGATTGTGACTCTGATGTAGCTGGTCTACTGTGCGTCTCCATATATCGCGATAAGCTTGGCGTAGTGCGACGATGATGGTTTCATCCAGTTGATCGTATACCTGATACGTCTAGTGCTGTAGACTTAGTCCTCTGAGTTTTGCCCTTTGATTTTCCCTATTACCAGGTTTTCTTCGTTAATTTCGTCCAAAATACCGCATTATGAGATGTAAACAATTTAAGAACAGGCTCTTTATTTTCCCTTTGAACAACCTAAAAGAACAGGATTCTAGCCGGTCGTCTTTCATTGGTTAGTTTTGGACAGGAAGCCCAATCATCTCAATAAGCTACCATAGTATAGGTCACCGTGCTGTATTGTATGCACTGACAATCAGGATGGTGGCCCCTACTCCTGAATTCTACTCATGCTTTCCATCAGGCCTAGCAGAGTCACTTTGATAGACTTACAGTGTATATGAAAATACAAAAAAAAATCGCAATGTATGGTTGCACCGTACAATGTTTTACTTGTATTAAAGAGAATGTTAAATTAGTAAGGTCATATACATAGTTAGGTCAGTCATAGGAATTATCATGTACCAGTAAATACCATGTTTACATCGTTTTTCAGTGTAAATACAGCTTAAGTATTATACGACATTTAAAGTATTTAATCTCATAAAGTGACAAACGACGCCCTCACTCTATATTTTGGACATCCTACAGTTAAGCCGCCAGATGTTAAGGAAAAACGACAGAAGCTTGTCGCTGAGCACGACCAGGTTCTGAGCTGTATTTCTGAATGAGGTGATGAGAATTTGATTGAGATTACCATAGGGAGTTTCAAAGAGCTCTTCCAACTGATCCTATCTTCTTCTTTCTTCTACAGGACAACACTTGCTGGCCTTGGTAGTCATCGCTATAGAGTGGAAGAAATACGCACCAAAACTAAGCGGTTCAGCTCTACCTTCCTGTGACAAGCAGTTAAAAACTGAAACTCAATGCCAGTTCATGTGTTTCATTCCTACTATGATCCCAGGGCCATCAAGCAGGGCGTTCAGAAGTTTCTGAACTTGCCGCCATAGTGTGGTCACCAAGTTGCATTGTCTGCATTGGCAGTGAGGATGGTGATAGCACTCCTGGATTCTGCTCATGCTTTCCATCAGTGTGGTGACGATTTAAGAATACAGAGTGTCACCACCCCTATTCATCCCACGTGGGTGTCGCAAAAGGCGACTAAGGGATAAACTACGCAAGACAACATCAATGCAAAGAGAAGGAAAACTTGAAAGCAACCCTATACCAACCCGTTTGGCCAGCGTTGTATAGTAGGCCAATACCTCCTTTTCAAGGAGAGGCCTATGTCCAGCAGTGGACTGTTAAAGGCTGTTGATGATGATGATGATTTCCATCAGTCTGAACAGAGCTATTTCGTACCAAATAATATCACAGAGCAAACTTTTAAAAAATACGATACTAATGAAGTGAGTAGCCGAGGATCGAACTAAAGGTAATCGCCCACTTATCAGAGGCGAACGCGTCGAACGAGCCGAACGAAACGAATTTTAGAATTCTTTATCTGAAATCTTATGAAACCTCGCACACTTGAAACATGAACTATAATAACTACCTATAGTTATTATATTTAATATTTCATATCGATTACACAAATCGGATATATAATATACCTATCTACCTATATCCGATTTGTGTAATCAACATGAAACAGTCCATGAATAGGCCCTAAAATGTTGAAAGCTTTGTATTGCTCACAGTCAACGAACTGTGTAATACATTCTTCTTTGATCTGTGTCAACCCTCGCCGTCACTACTCTGTAATATTTGTTGGGTATGTTTTGATGTTTAAAAACAATGATTTTCAATAAAAGGTAGAGTTCTCTTGCTGTATTTTCAATGCTCAAATATAGGAAATTCTTTAAGTTTGTTTTTATTTTTTTCTTCTTGTTATGTTTATGTGTATGTGAGTGGAGAATTGAGCTTTAAGGTTGTTCAAATTTTTACTGGGATGTTTTTGGAAAATGTTTTTGATACTTTCAGGATTAATGTTTCTTCGTCTTTTATTTTCACGAGTGAAGTACTTTTTACACTGCATATTCGAATTAACCGATTAGTTGTCAATTTGCTTACTCTGCTAGCTTTCCTTGACGTTGTCTTTAAAAAAACGATCATTTAGTTAATACTTCGATTTCTTATCGAATAGCATTATATTAGCTTGTACATTATACAGTTTTACAATGAATAAATTTGTTTTAAAAGACGTCTAAGTGCTTAGGTGTTCCTCAAAGTTTGGTAAAAACGAAAATATTATTAAGAGTTGCCTAACTCTTTCTAAGTATATCAAAATTATTTGGTAAAGACATTTGGTATTTGACAAACGTTCTCGATATCATAAGAAGTTCACACATTAGTACGACTTTATTGTATAAAGTAAAGTTAACCCGTTACGTAAAATTTATAGTTCATGTGCTTAAAAAAACATGCTTGTTAAAAAAATAATAAATGTACTTCCTTGAGTTCATTAAAAACTAATGTATGTCGTGAGTTGTTGTACATTTTCAAGTTTATTCGGTCATTTTTTATATTCCTGCCTTCAAGTTGACTTTTGCGTTATGCAAATTTGTGCATAATCAAGCTACGACAGAGGTTTTTCAAGTTATCTAAGAGATCTCGATAGTAGGGCGACTGAAAAATGTGACTTAGAGATATGGTTACAATTAAAAAAATACTGCAGTGCGCTTGCATTAATCATTGTGAAGGCACTGAACGTTCTAGAATAAATAAAGAAAGTCAATAGTCAAACCGTTTGAGATAGTACAGGAATCACCCATG
This sequence comes from Phragmatobia fuliginosa, assembly GCA_932526445.1. NCBI lineage: Eukaryota > Metazoa > Arthropoda > Insecta > Lepidoptera > Erebidae > Phragmatobia > Phragmatobia fuliginosa. The sequence continues at coordinate 21,411,575 of OW052063.1, read as the reverse complement.
AGGGGAGTAGAGACTATTCATTACTAAATGCCAATTTTCCTGTAGATCGAATGGCCTGTTGATCTCATTTTCGTCAGCCTCTTAAGAGTTCACTGTTGTACATAGACTTCTTAAAAAATAAACACAGTGCCCAGTCTGCTGCATTCTGCATCTAGTCACCACCGGCCCTCCCGCCATCTGGCCAGAAAGCACCCATACTATATTTACTAAGATGCTAAGATAAAGTACATGCTTACTCCAGCGGTATCAATTCTGCAACATACATGACGAACTTTTTGCTACTTCAACCAACTAAATTTCAGGACTATGTCGGTAACCTTGGATCTAAGTTGGAACACTTCGTCCCTAATTTTTCCTTCGGAACTTCGAGCACAGCACTTTCTATGACTCTAGGAGCTACTTTATGTATGTCTAGTGCTTAGTGGTAACTGAGCCTGAGCTTGAGGGTTTAATTCCCACCCAGGACAAACAGTTATGTGTTGAGCATGGTCATATGCTGTCTGAGTATAATTTATATAGTTTAAGCATGCATTTAGAAATACTAAACTGTTCTGGTGAGCAATATCTACCAAGTTTAGAATTAGATTAGGTACCATGTGTGAGTAATCTTTTTCAAGTTACCTATTTCAATTACAAAATAGACAAGACTGACAATATCACTCTACCCTGCCTGATAGATAGCAAATGCAGAATTCAAGACTACTATTTATATTATATATTGTTACTATACTCATTGCGGATGCAGACGTTCAATAGCTAACAACATCCTCCTAGCCATTATTCCCAATTTTATTTGGGGTCGGCTACTAGTTCAACCAGTTTTACCTGAATTTCAGTTTTTCCACGGAGCGACTGGCATCGGACCTCCGCAACCCTAAGGGAGTATTGAAGGAGGATTGAAAGTAGTTGTCAGTATATTTGAGGGCACTGACTTCCCAATAACGATTGCCATAAATGTTCATGACAACCGGGACCGACGGCCTTACGTGCTCTCCGAGGCACGGGCGTGAATCACCGCCAAACTTCCAGACTCCGGGCAGTTATTAGGAATTTCCTAAGAAAATCCCAAAAACACTTTTTGGCCCGACCCGGGATTTGAACCCGAGACCTCTTGATTAGCAGTCGTATACGCTAACCACTAGACCAATAGCTAATAATGTTTAAAATATTTTAACACGCAAAATTACATATTTATATAAAGAAAACAGTACTTATTGTCTAGATATTCTTGGTTACATTATACAATATTGTAATGATACAGCCCCATAATGAAACTCAAACACTTACAAAGTAGAATCCTGTTAGAATTACTTGACAACGTGATTAAAACAATTTTTAATTAGAATAACTCACTCGTTAACGAGCTCACAAGAATATCAGATTCTCAAATGTGTGTCAACGTGGAAAAACCAATTTGGCACTGCGAAGCTTCGCACTGGGTATATTAGACACCCTTCTCTGTAGCAATTAATTCATAGTAACGCAAAATTTAATTAATCCCCCGATGTTTGGAATGATAATTGGGGATTGCCGCGGAATGTCACACTTGGGTATGGTGTGACAGGGGTGACGCAACCGTAGGGTTGCCTAAGTGCTTACGTCACAAAAATATGACGTAATGTCCTAACTCGGGTTGAATTATATTAGATTTGATAATGAAAATTATGTAAATCTGAGTTTTAGATTCTTTTGGTTTCTGTCCGCATAATACCGTATAAATTTCGGAATACGGGCTGTGGGGTTTTTAAAAATAATAAAATGTAAGTAATATTTCGAATCATTTAGTAAGTTTCATAAATATATATTTATACAGTCAAGATTAATATATGTTTCCTCCCTTCTATGACCCCGGGTCCTTCAAGCGGGGCGTGAAAAAGCATCTTACTAGGCCGCCATAGTGTGGGTCACCGTGCTTGACTGTCCGTTGTGTCAGTGAGGATGGTGGCCTTCACTTCTGGATTCTGTTCATGCTTTCCATCAGGCAGGGCAGAGTCATTTTGGCAGCTAATATTAAAAAAAAAAAAAAAAAAAGATCTAGATGATCCAAAGATAAAATCACTATCATTGTTTAAAAATAAATGTTCATCTATTTCTGTTGTTACTAGGGCTACCAATTATTAAACATAATTATGGACATTTAGGGGTCGAGGCAGTGAAGTGTCCTTAGATACGTTCATCCCCTTGCGCTATTTTAGTAACAGGATAATATAATTATGGATGTAAATCATGGCCTACCAAAATACAATTTATTCATCATATACCTGTTAATAGATATTTTTACTTTTTATTATACTTACATATTTTATATTTTACAAAATAAGATTAGTTAGTATTTGTATACATAATATGTGTGCTAACTAGTCATGCGATTAATTCTTATTTTGCATATATACTTGTATACCAGAGGATAATAGGTTAGTAAACGATTTTTCACAATGACGGTTACAATACTTTAATAAATAAATATTTTTCTGACATCTTATACACACGCCATTGAGTCGCAAACTAAGCAGAGCTTGTAATATGGGTACTAGATAAGTGATATAAATACATAAACATTATATTTTTTTTGTAAATAGATACATATATTATTATACATAGAAAACACTCAAACTCCAATGCTAAAATCGACGTGGTTAATTAGTTATGCAATAATTAACTTACAAATGTCAAGTGGTACCTTTGTTAATAGACTATGACAGTTTGTTTCGTTTTCTCTGTTTTATCCATGTATTTGAACACACAAATAGCTTTACTACTTATTTATTCTATTTGATTTATGAAATATTTTTAATTTGTCAAAATATTTTAGACTTAAGACGTGCAAAAATTGAGATGGTATTTAGTTGTCTCTTAATGATCTTTTGGTAGTAAGTACTTTCATATTTAAATTAGGAACAGTTATATTAAATGTGATAATATATTTTTTTTTTCGTCTCGTAATATTTTTTAGATTCTCCTGGGATTTCTGGCACCGTCAGATACTTTCATTATTTATTTATCTACTAGCTGTATTCTGCGGTGTTACGGAGTAAAGCCACGGAGCAAAGCTAGTGAAGAAAAGAGCCTAAGTTACTTCTTATGTCATCAGCTTCTGCCAATGAAAGTCCCATCAAAATCGGTCAAGCAGTTCTAGAGATTAGTCGGTACAAACAGACAAACAGATAAAAAATTTAAAAATTGCCAGTTTGATGTTGATACCGTATATACTTTGATATACATATTAATTTTAAGCCCCTCCAATTTTATGATTTCCTTCTTGTAATGGCATGGTAGGTTATTTTATGTATAAATATTCTTCAAGGTGTTACGTGGCAAAATACATAATCCACCGATTCTATCCCAGATAAACTTTTGTGTTCCTAATGATTACGTTGGGCGACGACGGAGACCGCAGCTACTGGTTGTGCCCCGGGCGCGCACCGGCCTGCTGCAGAAAGCGCCGCTCACGCGTGCCTTGCGTGCGCTCAATGCGGTTGCTAATGTCGTTGACATTATTTATTTGTTCACTGAGCGAATTCACCAGGGTAACTTACTGTGAACTTGAGAACAGTTAAGTTAATTAAAACATATTGTTTACGTATACCGCATTAGATTCTACATATCTGTTATGGTAGACGTAAGTGTGTTATAAAATAAATAAATAAATTGTTATGTACGTCACATACCAAACTATGCTGGATGCGAGAAGCCCTTAAACGATCAAAGTGGTGTGCAATGGGAGAGGCTTAGGTCCAGCAGTGGACTGAGATGGGCTAATGATGATGATACCAAACTAAGGGTAAAGTGAAACCTACTGTTTTATGATATACCTCAATCATTAACGATCTTTAACATTCCACTGCTGCATAACGACCTTACTTTACAAAGGAGATCAGTGATGTTGTCCTGTTTGGTTTGATTCCATATTATAGGGGGCAAACGAGCGAACGGATCACTTGAAGGTGAGTGATTGCCGCCGCCCATGGACACCCGAAACCCCCAGTCTGGCGAAACTCCCATACAACTGAAGTGATATATAAAACGGACTACCTTTTTAAATCGCCACGTCTTTAAGAAGAAATGAATAGTGTGGACTGCCTCGTTGGTCTAGTGGTTAATGTATGCGACTGCTAATCAAGAGTTCTCTTGTTCAAATCCCGGGTCGGTCCAAACAGTGTTGTTGGGAGGAAATTCTTAATAACAACCCGGAGTCTGGAAGTTGGCGGTGATCCACGCCTGTGCCTCGGAAAGCACGTTAACCCGTCGGTCCCGGTTGTCACGAACATCTATGGCAATCGTTATTAGGAAATCAGTGCCTTCAAATATACCGATAACTAGTTCAATCTTCGAATATCAGTTCTCCCTTAGGGTTGCGGAGGTCCGATGCCAGTCGCTCCGTGTAAAAACTGATATTCAAGCGAAACCGTTTGAACTACTAGCCGACCCCAAATAAACTATGGGATAGTGGCTAGGAAGATGAGGGTATGGTGTAGTGACTCTGTGTAAACAATATCAATAAATAAATAATTTATTAAATAAATACATATTTCGGACATCTTACACACAACGTCATCTAGTCCCAAACTAAGCAGAGCTTGTATTATGGGTACTAAACAACTGATATAAATACATAAACATACTTCTTTTGGTAAATACATACATTTTATACATAGAAAACACCCAGATTCCGAAACAAATATTTGTGGATCCACACAATTATTTCGTCCAACCCGGGAATCGAACCCGAGACCTCTTGATCAGCAGCCGCATACGCAAACCACTAGACCAACAAGGCAGTCAATGTAAAAAAAATCTATATAACACAGATATTTTGAAAAACCTTACTAATATTATAAATGCGAAAGTTACTCTGGCTGTCTCCCTATTACGTTCTCACCTCAAAACTATTGAACCGAATTAAATGAAATTTGGTATACAAACAGTTTAGAGTCTGAAAAAGGTAATAGGTTTACTTTACTACTACGACTTTACCCGCGTTACCTATAAATATAAGACAATAAGTGTGGTATAATTCCAAGAAACTCTGCGTCCAATGATTGTTTAAAATAAATACGGTTTAGTTTTTGTCATCGTGATTGCACTCTTATTGGAAGATTTATTTTCTATATTTTCCTGGAAATGTCTTGTACGTAATTTAGATATTTATAGCTAGATTACTGTAGCATCATTCTCTTTGTAACGAACGTTTTTCGCTTTCTGAGATTGCATAGAGGATACAGCACAAAATCGATGTTGTTGTATTATGAAGATTTTCTTCAATTTAATTTTATATTTTTATTTTTCATATCACATTATCATTAATAGCCTTAAATAGTCTACTGCTACGCATAGTAATATATAAACAAACCAAACTATGCAATTATAATACTTCTTTTTTCGGACATCCTGATACACAGCGCTATCTAGTCCCAAACTAAGTAGAACATGTACTTTGGGTATAATATAATAAAATAAAATATATTATAAAATATATTATAATAAAAATAAATACATAGAAAACACTCAAACTCTGAAACAAATATGATCAGATCACACAAACATTTGTTTCGTTTCTTGACACGCTAGACCAACAAGGCAGTCAATTGATATATGTTTATCATTATAAATTTATATCTAAACTATAATATATACATAAAATACTATAATATATATTACTAAAAGAATAATATTTCTATAATACTCAGCTGCACACATTTCAAGTACTTGTATAGCCTTTGTTACGTGTACAACAAGCTGAAGAAAATCTTTGATGTCGCCAAGGGCCACTCAGTGAGCACTTCTCTAAAAACTCGCAGAGAACAACAATTTTCGGACAAATACCTACATGGTGTTTAGATTTTTATTTTTATGTTTTAAAGCAACCGAAAACACATTTGAGTGATAATATACAGTGTACTGTATACTATGACTTCGAAATATTTGAAAATATGTGTATTAAACAATACATGTGTGTATGTTTATATGTGTGTATAAATATTCAATGAGGGTTTCTCCTTATATCGTATCCTCTTGTCGATATCATTCGTACCATACAAGTAAACCATCGAAACTTCGGCTTCGCTACACCAATAATATGGAGTATTTCAATACCGATCTTAATAAATAGATATATTCGGGCCAAACCTAACTAGTTACATCTACTTAAAATTCAAAATATACAAAACAGCGTCATTAGACATCACATAAATACTGTACCGCAGACTACATATCTTTGCGTATGAAATCCTGCCTTTGATGTTCTTGAGTGGCACTCGACAAGTGCGTCTGGAAGTCAACAGCTCTCCCCTTGCGCTCTAAAGCTTCAAACGCTCTGATTCGCTTTTACACCTTGGAGTAGGCAGTTACGTCAAGATCCAGACTCAGATCGTAGTGTACTGACAAAAGCGGCCGTCGTCTTTGAAAATTCTATAGCTCCTAATTAAAACGTGTTGTTTTTATGTTAATTTTGCTTGAGAAAATTATATTATAGAAATTTAAACTTTATCGTTATAACGTTTTAATTAAACACTGCTGTGTAAAATTAATTCACGATAAAAACTAATTTGAAATAGCAGTCTTATTAATTGATGAGATTACATCTGAATTGAATGACTTATACATATATTAACTTTTGATTAAATAATTCGTTATCTTAACTATTTATAAGATAGAACCTTACTTCAAAAAGTAAATTTAATGGAAAGAAACTTGCCTTGAATATTTTCCTATACTGTAAAAACTGCTTTCATAACGTTTTCTGTTTAAATATTTAAAAAACCGTTTATTTGAAAACTAATAAAGTATATTTCTAACTTGCTGCACAACAATATTTATGTCTATTTTAAAAACCTGTGTCTATTAACTCTACGACTGAGCACTGTCAACCAAAAACAGGCCTTGCCTAGTTTGATAAACAGTGTCATTTTTTGTATCTTTTGCAAAATTTAAATAAATTTACGAACGTCTTACACAAAACGCCATCTATACCGGCCGAGAAAAACATCTCACTAAGCAAAATTATTGGTCCTCCGGTCTCACACTCACCATCGAAAGACGACATCACGAATGCTGACAATTTAGATTGGTCTTCTGTGAGAGGGTAGTACTGCCCTGGTCCAGCCATCCCACTGTGCTCGCATCCATGCGTTGGCTCCCCATCCATTGACTTTCACTAGGTCGTCGACACACCTTGTAAAGGGCCTACCAACGCTTATATAAAAAAGGTATTCAAGTGTACTATAAATTTTACAATACAAGTGTAATAGTCTAGATTCATTACAATTTGAGGACTTGTCAGGACAATTTATTATCTACAACAGATCTTAAAATAATTGTGATTTTAATTGATAAATCAACAGAAATTAAAGAATTCCCATGAATTTATCCTGAATTCTTTATTTTACGTTAGTTTAGTAATTATAACAACAGAACCACGACCATTGTAGTCAAACTGTATAAGAAAATAAAAATATTTACCAAGAAATTATCCCCTTGTTGTGGTTGCGTCCACTCAGAACTAGAACATTGCCGGCCCATTACTAAATTTTACTTAAGTTTTAAAAGCAACGGCCATGTTGTTGTGGTGTAAACTTTGGCAATTAGTGTTAAGTAGGTTTTACCCTAAATAAAACAATTGCAACATTGTTTAGCTAAACACAGCTTGTGTTCATAATAATTAATTTAAAGCATAAAAACATTTTACTTGAAAAACTATGCGCCAGTATTAATGACAACTCATTTCGGTGAAAATAAAAGCCTATTGGTCTAATGATTAGTTATTCTAAGTAAAGGTCTTACGTTCGTTCATCTAGGTTCAATATTGTGTGATGAACACGTTCATTCGTTCTGTGTTTCATTTTAATTTATTTATCATATAATATTATATTCAAAAGGTAGAAATAGGGGTCTCAATTTCTTAGCCGACCAGTAAATTAAAAAAAGGTTTTTTATCTTTATACTGCTTAACATCAACAACCTTTATTTTTCTAGTGCTAGATTAAGACTCTCCTTAGATAGTAGGCCAAAACCTCCTTCTAAGGAGAGGCCTATGTCCAGCAGTGGACTGTTAAAGGCTGTTGATGATGATGATGATTAGAAAACAGGTTTGTCCTAGTTAATTGCAGTTACTTATTATCATTATGCAGTTCTGTAGACTTATACAGATTGCTTAAATGTATCTTAATCTGTTAATGTATCATAGACATTTTTATGTAATCCAGGCAGATTGAGAAACCAGCTGATTTCAGCACTAGAATTTTTAATATTTTTTTTTTTATTACCGAAACTCACTAATATTATCTTATATCTAACCATTATCACGAACAACAAAAGTTATCAATAATTACAAGTGATTTCAAGCCAAAAATGAGGTATTATAATTGTTTCTGTTTCCCATTTAATGGTTACCAAAATTTATGGAACAACTGCTCATAATTGCTATACTGTCATCACTGAAACACATTGTAATGAAATAAATGCTACTTAGCCACAAGGAAATTGGCTGGCATTCAAAATTAAGAAATAGTACATTTCTGCTAGTTTGTAACTGATAATATGCTGTGTTCATAAAGCAATGAATCTTAATATTCCTGCGTCATAATATTGATTACAGTAAAATACGAAAATGATACAGAGATGCTCGACCAGCACATTTCAGATAGGTGCCGATTATCGAGCACGTAGGATTCCGGCTGTCATTTCCTTGTTGATATTAAGACGTGTTTATTGTGCAATGTAACGATAGATTTTGAATATATAATGTAGCTATAAGATCATAACGCAGAGATTCCATGTACATACCTTAGTACGTAAGGTTAGATAATAGTGCAGTACTTAATTAATAAACATGGCTCCAAAAGAATATACGATCATTGTTATTCGGTATCCACATATAACTCGCCATAATCGTGGACCTCGACGACGTAACAATCAGAAGAAATAAGTTCGCTATACTTAAACCAACCATATTTTTAAAATGATTGAGTTGGCAATATTATTTAAATATTATTTTTCTTCAACTATTTCAGTTACTAAATAAATGTAGGATGTTTTTCTTTTGATGAACAAATCAATTGCCGACTTTTAATGGGTTATCTGGATACCAATGTGATTTCAAGCTGCACCAATATTGGTAATCCACTAATCAATCTTCTATATTTTCAACAACGGCTATCACCTGACCTCAAAAATTATTGATCGCTAAAGTATATTATGATTAGCTTTAATAAACGTATATCTCCTTTAGATTTTTTTCCAATTTAAAGTAAAACAAGAAGACAATAACTTTAAAATACTGCCAACAGTTTGTCGCAATGCTTTTGCCAAATGAGTACATCTCTAAACATAACGATGACCATAATTATTATAATAATTTGTCTTATCCTTGGCTACATAATGTTATTACGGCCGTTACCATAAAAAATCCAAACTTTCTAGAACATTCGCTGTTATAACTGATACTCTGTGTTTTGCATAATTATTCCAACTATTTTACTTTAACTTCTGTGCATAATATTTCATCAATAACCCTTAATGTCCCACTGCTGGGATCAGATCCCCTATCAGGAGAGGGTTAGGGCCAGTGTATGGCCAGAGATATTGTGGCCACTAAATCTTGCCGTTAAATATTATTAAGGCGCCCGAAGGCCTGCAACTAAGGTTCACGACAGCACAATCGGGATGGACTGCTTAACGTGACCTCCGAATCACAGAAACACTTATAAGATACATTGTCATGCTACAGGTAACCCATCTAGGTACTGACCGCGGCGTCGTTACTTAACCTCGGTGATTTTTTTTAATCACTTATGGCAACTTGGTTAAGAGCACTTCATAATATTTAACAATGATTGAGCGGCATAAATATTTAACAATGTTGAAAGTAAGTGATTGCATTATCGTAAAAAAAGAATGCTGTCCTCTTTTCAAGATATCGAGTTTTCCTTTTAATAAGGAGTGTCTCTCTAGTTATTCCTGAGCTACGGTATTCATTTATCATCAGTTACACTACGCGCACACTAGGCGACACGCGACAGCGACAGCTCAACGACTTGACGCTACGACAGGCTGCGGCCGACAAATCTTTATATATATAATTCTTGTGTGAGTGTGTATGTCACTGAACTTCTCTCAAACGACTGGACCGATTTTGATGAAATTTTTTGTGTGTGTTCAGGGGGATCTGGGAATGGTTTAGATTCGCAATTGGACCCGGTAGGTGGCGCTGCGATCAAGTTCTGGAATTTTAAAGTTGGGCGGTACGAAGTTCGCTGGGTCAACTAGTTTCATATAATTTGCACACTAGGCGTCAGAGACGCCCGAAGAAACAAAGACGCCGCGTCTTGTCACGGTAACAAGACACGGCGACAAGTCACCCATTTTGCGATGGCGGTTAACTAGTTGGCTCATTACTTAATTGAAGGGTGTTTCAATTGTATTTCAAATGTCATAAATTTACTACTTACGTTTTTTAGACTAGGTTTTAGTAATGTCGCGAGGCTCAGCTAATAAAATAGAAAAGTCTACTGAGTATATTTATATAAAAATGTCATTACACTCATAAAAGTGTACCTCTTCATACATTTTTGTACGGATAATAATTCACTAAGAGATCAAAGATAATACAGGTCTCATAAAAAATATAAACTGTGCGAGTTTGGAACAGAAATTAGAAACAAAATATAAAACGCTGACTCCCGGCAAATGTAAAATTGAATTGCGGTACAAAATTCAATTTGGATTTACATTCGAGTAAAGGATTTCTTGAAAAAAAAGCCCTGTTTTGCTAAATTTGATGAAATGTTAATACTACGAGATCAAATTTCTGTGGATAAATTATAGAAAAATATTTTAATATACATTGTTCTAACAATTTCAATAGCAAAACTCATTAGATAACTGGTTTTATTATTTATACCTACCAAAGTGACTACTCTGCCTAATGGAAAGCATAGATAGAATCCAGGAGTGGGGCCACCTTCCTCACCGTGACAGACAATGATGCATGGTGACTCATACCACGGTGGCCTTGCGATATGTTTCTGCATCATTCTCTCGGCCTGCGAATGCGAAAGATAGCAATGATGCAAAATGATTTGGCCTCCGACCTCACACTCACCAACGAAATACGACAACACGAATGCTGTGAAAATTGTTTCCAAAAATCAATTTAAATAAAACCTTTTTAGTAATGAAATTAAAATGTGTACTTCAGATTTTAAAAAGGCCATGCGTTAGTAAAGCAATTTTTATAATGAATTCACTAAAGTTATCGTGTAGGAACTAACTAACGGTAATGTCTAAATGCACTTTAAATTATTTTGTTGAAATGACAGTAATTTGTGTTATGGAACAATTTTTCTCCATTATACTTTTCTTTAGTTCACTTACAAAGATTTTCTCGTCACATTTTAAAATCAAATTACGTGGAACTTAACTTCCTAACTTTTGATGGAAAAGTTGGAATAACGCTACACTTGCTGTTTTCAAGATGGATTAAAGTCTCACCTAGTATGACAACTTGTAAATTGTTATAATGTGTTTCAGTGTTAAATTTGGTAGAATAGATAATGAATAATTAATCGTAACAAAACATACGGTTTCTGTATAATGTGGTAGATGTATATCTAAGTACGCATTATCATCATCAGATTATTGCAGTTCACTATTGGACAAGGCCTTTCCAATTATAAGCCAATTGGTTTGATGCTCAGCTACTGGCTTCCAGCTCCTGCCATCCGTCTCGGGTAAATCAAATATTAAGTACGGAATTTGAAAATAGAAAACGATTGCATATTTAATTTAATAACAGTATAAGGACTTAAAAAGCTATTTTAGTTTTGAAAACTAAACTGAATCATTCTTAATTCATTTGGTCTTTTATGTATTTCAAAATATTGAAACTAAAATATCGGATGAAAAATACAAAGAAAACAAAGATATTTTGTGTTTTGTAACAGCCCCCGGGTATTTTTGTTATTTAGTCAAAATACAAACATTCAATTCTTGGAATACATACATTCAATAACACTGTAAATAATGGGTAAGAGAGTGCCAAGGCTGATATCGAATACTAAAATGGTTTTTACAACGATCACGTTGCAAAGTGAGGTAATTTAATATTGAAACACATTTACTTCTACTAGACGCCTACTGAATTGGATGGTATTACAAATTCCTGCTGTTGGTATGAAATAGTAATCAACGTACATAAAATAATTGAATACAATACTTAATAATAATAATAATAAATCTTTTTATTCAGGTATCTCAGACCCATACAAAATGTTACAATTATTGTGAATCAATAAAAATAATACTTATTAAAATTCAAACATTAAATCTATAAAGTAATAATTCAATTTAAATCAACTCAAATTCGATTAAAATAATAACAATAACAAACATAAATAAATATTAAAAACATTGGGTCAATTCAAATTCAATCAAAATTCAAAAGTAATAAAATTCAAACACAATAAATTAATAAATTCAGTTCCTTAACAATTAAATAGAAATTATAAATTAAAAACACAATACAAAAATATATACATGAAGTTTGGTACAGAAAGTTTAAAAGGAATAAAAATTTACTTATTTTTCTATATGTACCTTAGAACAGTGGTTCATATAGGTGGAGTCGAGCCTAGCAGCTATCATAGCCAGTATTCGATTGGGGCTGTCCCGCACTCTGCAGAGCAAGGATGCACATCGCTTTCTAATTGTGGAGTAAAAGCAATCTACCCTGGCTTCGGCAAACATTCCTGATGCGCTGCAGAAACGAGGCAGCCCCAACAACGCCCGGAACGCGTTGTTGTATTGCACCCGCAGAGCGCTGTACGCTTTTTGAGTATATTTGGCCCACAGGTTGCTTGTGTAAAGCGATGTACAGTAAGCACGGAACAGGGTGATTTTCACTTGTTGTGAACATTTGGTAAACCTGCGAGCCAGCATGTTTGCTCTTACGGACAACGCTCTCCGTTCGCGCTCAATGTCTGCATCGTCTTTGAGGTCGGTAGTGAGTAGATGACCAAGGTATTTAAACTTGTGCACCCTAGTGAGAGGCAGTCTTTCCAGTGTTATACTAGGAACAGTCTCAGGGCTTTTACCACCGGCCTCAAATACCATGTATTCACTCTTTCTGGGGTTGTATTTTAAGCCATGTTTCACGGCGTATGATTCGCAGCTTGCGACTAATTGCCGTATGCCACTGATAGAGGCACTCAGCAGCACCATATCGTCCGCGTAACTCAGATTGTTTACGCAGACATTGTCAACGTAACAACCTATACGAGTACTGCTAAGTGCCTCTATCAGGTCATTCATGTATATATTAAATAGTAATGGTGAGGATAGTCCACCCTGTCTGACCCCACATTCAAGTATATAAGGATCTGATAACACTCCCGCCCACTTGACGTAATTGACTTGGTTTGCATGCCAGTATTTTAATATTGCTATTAATGCAAATGGAATATTTAATTTGTGTAGCTTTTTCCAGAGAATATTATAACAAACCAAGTCAAATGCCTTGGAGAGATCCAAGAAACAGGCGTAAACAGATGTGTTACGATCGGTGTAGTATTTGACAGTCTGCTTAAGGCTCAAAATAGCACTTTCTGTTGATAATCCTGGCCGGAAGCCAAACTGATTGTCATGTAAATCCGTATACTTGTTAAGTTGTACGTTAAGCAGACTATCAAAAACCCTAGCGATGATCGTAGCCAAGGATATTGGGCGGTAGTTGGTTTTATCGGCCACATCACCAGTCTTATTTTTAAGTATAGGAACAACTATTGTTCTCATCATTGCATCCGGTAAATATGAGTGACCCACACAAAACGAGTACAATAAAGCTAGCACCCTCGACAGATGAGGACCAGCGAAACGAAGGTGCTCGACACCAAGGTAGTCGTGACCGGGAGACTTTCCTCCCCTCATTTTCTTTATTGCATTTGCAACATCCGTTGCTGTAAATCTCAACATATTAAAGTTGATGTCAGATAACCCGGTGTCAAGCTCCTCCACCGCTGGATTCAGTGGTGACCGGACCCTAAAGTGTTCCCTAAATATGTTAGAAACTTCTTTTGCGTTATTTATTCCTTGAATACTAACAGGAAGACCTGGCTTAGCGTTAATTTTGTTAGTGCATTTCCAAAAATTTCGAAAGTCATTATTGTGATGGTGCGAGGCTATGACATCCATTTTTATTTGTTCGTTATGATTTTGACACCATTTTAATTTGGATTTAAAAATTTTTTTACTTCTACACATATCATCATAAACGCTACCGTGGTTTGGTCGACCACTATCATTCCATATTTTAAATTTTATTTTTGCATTCCTGTGAGCATCGGCTACATACTTATTCCACCCAATAATATGCCTTTTCACACCCTTTTTATTTTTATGTCTGTAACTTTGACTAGCCGAGATAGTAAGGGCCGACACAATACTGTTATAAAAACCATCTATAATATTGAGGTGTTGTTTATTATTACAGACGTGGTCGTTACATGTACTAAATTCTTTGGGTATATTAAGATTAGCTAGTAGTTCATGGCACTTCATTTCATACATTTTAACCTGGTTCTGATCTCGTTCTCCCCACACTATTTGGTTACGTCTCGATGAGTTATTTTGTATAACTTTTTGTCTAAGGTTATTCAAGTTACATTCTATAACAAGGGGGTAGTGATCAGACCAAGCGACATCATATTGCACGTGAACCTTAAATATCGATAACAAGGCTGACTGCGAAACCACACAATGATCCAGCCACCTTTTTGAGCCATGCGCATCACTAATGAATGTAAAAGTATCACAGTCTAGCAATTCTGTATCTACACAAACAAGGCTAGTCTCCCGACAATAGTCTGTAAGCTCTCTAAAGAATAGTTCGGTAGGGTGTGCGTTATAGTCACCAAGTACATACACAGACTCGATATTGTCATTGCTTATTATAGCACTCACCTGCCCGAGGCACTCACAAAATTCCGGCAAGTTTGTCGAACTATCCGTTGGCATATAAACACTAATCACAATAAGAGGCCTGTCTTTAGTATTTATTTTAATAGCACACATTCGCGGATTATCACACTGTATTAAACACACGTCATCAAATGCACTTTTACGCCAGAGCAGAGCCACTCCGCCGTAAGGCCGGCCGCGCATTAATAAACTTACGAATACCTTAATTAGCAGCTAGAATCAATACCTATATATAAAACTAGCTTTCGCCCTCGGCTCCGCCTGCGTGTGTGTCGGTTATAGTGGTAAAAAGTAGCCTATGTCCTTTCTGAAGTTCAGTTCTATCTTCATACCAAATTTCATCAAAATCGGTTAAGTGGTTTAGGCGTGAAAGCGTAACAGACAGACAGAGTTACTTTCGCATTTATAATATTAGTAGGGTTTGTGGAAAATTCTACCCCTAAGGGAGTGAAAAAGGTTATCACAGTTATACACCAGAGTAACACGTAAGCAAAGCCGTGAGTAAAAAACTAGTAGATTATTAAAAAAAAACAGTCAAGTGCATAACAAGCCATGCATAGAATAGTGTATCCATGTTGGTACGTGGATTTAAGATTGTATCAAACAGATAATTGTTGTGCTCACTTATTTTTTTTTTATTTTTATGATCTATGAAGTTTTCCCGATAAGCGCATTTTACAAGCTAGTTAACTTTTAAAGTTATATAATCCGTTTTCCTATGTTCATCACATAACTAACATTTTTTTTCACGTTTTTCGAGTAGGCTGTTTGGCTTTTAGAGGGAAAGGGGGATGTTTAACCAAATAAAATGCGCTTTAAATTCAAATATTTCACAAATAGATACCTAAATAAGAAATCGTCTTTACAATCTCATAATATTTTTGTTGTATTATTAGATAGTTATTTTCATGCTAATACGTAAAAATTAACAATAATCGAGAATAAAACTCATTATTCACAAGCATCAATTCCAAGCAATACATGTCTAACGAAACCGAAATTAAAATACACATTAAGTGTCGGATACTCATTACAACCCTACAAAATAAGTGTTAAGAGAACATTTATAAAATAAACCTCCAAGAGAACAAAGTGAAACACTTAGCATAAGCCTCATTTTATTTCTAGCATCTAACAAAACAAAGCAGCCATTCACAACGGGGCACAATGCAAAATATAGGAACAAAAAATTCCCCGTGAGGAGAAAATGGGTACACTTTACCTACTTTACTATGACGATGATAGCCAAAGCCGTGTGTAGCTGCGATATCGCATTGTGCGCCAGGAGACACCATTCAAGTGGCTTTTTTAACATCAAAGGCGGTTTTTGCTTTGAGCTGTGAGCGTATCTGTTTCGCGGGAAGACACTTCTGGCTTTACTACGCTATGATATAATATTGCTTGTGACGTACTCGTTGAATTGAATTGGTGTGAAAAAGCAATATTTACACTAATATTATAAAGCTAAAGATTTCATTTTGTTTGCTTAATTTGCAAAATAATTCTTGGAAAAATAAAGATTAGTGTTGGGATAGATTATTCCAGAGAATTATACACAGTGGTAACTGGGAAATACAGAATATATTAATAAAAATAATACCTATGTAAAAACACAAACGCTTCAAGTAGACATAGGAATATAAGTGACATATTCTAAAAATATATTCAAACATATTATCAAAATATATTCTAAAATATATTCTTACTTCATAAGACCATGAAGGTGATATATCTTCAACACACCTCCTTCAACTACATGGGCTTATTAATAATACTAACTAAATTATCGCACACACAAACCTAAATTACAAATCATAGATTCGTGCCTAAAACGGGACAAAGGCTTGGTGAGTATATCAGCCAACATCTTATCAGTCGATAAGTGTTCCAAACTTATAGCTTTATTTTCACGTAGCACATCTCTAATAAAGAAATGACGTATATCAATGTGCTTACTCTTCGCGTGATAAACACCGTTATCCTCGGTTAAGCAAATCGCACTCAAGTTATCAGCATGCATTTTTACCTTAGAAAAATTATGTAGACCTAGTTCGTTCAATAAGCTATTTAAGTACACAGCCTCTTTCATAGCCTCCGCCAAACTCACAAACACAGCCTCACAGGTTGACGTTGGTACAATGCGTTGCTTATGTGAAGCCCATGAGATACTTGCACCTCCTTGCACGGACGACAAAGATTCAGTGGCTAATTTTAATGCCTGACTCGATGGCAGCACCTCATCAAACCTTGTCCCGTCATTGCACATATGAGCAGTGCAGCCGCTATCAAACAGCCATTCGTGTCGGCGTTTGATATCAAAAGCACGGCACTCATCTGAAACTGTAATAGAAGTTAAAGCTTCAATACACTTTTCACTAGCACATGACTCTACAAATCTAGTTTCCGAAGTACTCTCTTTCTTCTTGCATTTCGAAGCCTTATGTCCAAATTTATGGCATTTATAGCATTTGAACTTAAATTTATCCTTTTATCCAGTCTTTTGTCCCTTCTCGGGTTCTACGTATTTGTTTACATACATAGCACCTTCCATACTTTCGACTTTTGAGTTATTTCCTCTGGAATTATATTCTTCGACGATTTTTACTCTCAGCTGTTCCGGTGTTGGAAGCTCGTCCCTCGATTCGATTGCACATCTGAAGTTTTCGTAACTTGCTGGCAAACTATATAATAGCATTATAGCTAATAAATCGTCATGAATTTTGATATTCATTTCATCGAGTTTATCGACGGCCTCAAAAAATGAGTCAAGATGTTCGCTTACCTTTTCATTTTCGCTCATCTTCTTTAACATAAGCCTTTTCATCAAGGTCGCCTTTTTCGCGGGACCTCTTGACGCGAACAATCTTTCCAACTTACGCCACAGCTCACTTGCAGTAGTCACCCTTCTAACATGATGTACCACACTCGGATCCATGGCCAGTACGATTTCAGACTTGGCTTTTCTATCCGCAGTCTCCCATTTCAACACACTGGCCTCATCCGACGGCTTTGGTTTCTCACCGGTCACATATTCCCAGTAGTCGTTTTTTATCAACAACGCCTCTACTTGAATCTTCCAACTATCGTATTTGTCGCCTACTAATAGCTCCACACGTACGTTCGACATTTTGTTGTTTTTATGTTTTCGTAATATTTTACTTTATTCCTGTTTTCCATTCATCCTGGGTACTGGGCCCATAACCTTTGTTGGGATAGATTATTCCAGAGAATTATACACAGTGGTAACTGGGAAATACAGAATATATTAATAAAAATAATACCTATGTAAAAACACAAACGCTTCAAGTAGACATAGGACTATAAGTGACATATTCTAAAAATATATTCAAACATATTATCAAAATATATTCTAAAATATATTCTTACTTCATAAGACCATGAAGGTGATATATCTTCAACAATTAGGATGATATGATTGGGTGTTTAGGAATAAGTAATTTCATAGGTAAAGACATATTTATTTCTAAAAATAATATATTAATAAACGCTGTTTTGCTTGGAACTTTATAGGTTTATATAGTACCGAAATACGCAAAACATTTTTGCCTTTGATACGCAGACATTCATTTGTTAATAGACTTTTTGGGATAGAGCAAAAGTCAGCCTCTCTGCATGTTCCGTTTCAAAGGTTTCCATTGCTTTACTCGAATTTACTACGATTTTATGAAACGCGCAACTCATTTTCTAAACTCCTGAAGCATATAATTAAAAAAATAACAATCGTATTTTATACAGCCAAGTCCCATCAAAACATCATTATATTTTTTCATCTATCTGCAAACCAATCTTGCCAATGTTGCGACACTCCAAACGGAGAAGCGAACCTGTAATCTTTCAATTACAAATTCAAGTTCCATCCGTTCCAATTAACTTTCATATTGATCAGGGAATACAGTTGCCCGATCACTTTCATCGTTGCTACCAATTTAATAAAAATGTCAAGTGGACCGGCCATTACGATTTGTATAACCAATTTTGTACCTGTGAAATCGTTTACAATAGAAAAAATGGGACGCTTGTTATGAACACCTTTCTGAGTACAATTTTTCCGGGTACAATGGTTAGGATGATAACCAATACAATTCTCACTTAATACAGGTGTATTGAAAAATACGCCCTTGTAGCTTTAGCTTACTGAAGGATATAATTGAGTGAGCAATTCAACAATGGTACTTGTATTTGTATTACGATTTCTTCGTAGAATCATATTATAAGATTTCATTTTTATATTAAGTGTATGAACAATTTAACGGTAAAAATTGTCGGTAAGCCCATTATAACTTCATTATCATCAACCATCGTAGTTCACTGCTGAATATTGGCCTCTCACATGGCACACCAAAAGACAAACGAGTCAATATTCTAGCTAAGAATAAATAATATATAATAGATAGTAGTTTCAATGCAATGTTTAAAATTTTAGTCTGTTGGTCCGTCAGTCGGTTTGTTCCGGCTAATCTTTAGAACTTCTGGACCGATTTTGAGGGACTTTCAGTGGCAAAAAGTAAATGGCGTAAGGAGTAACTTAGACTATTTTTATGGTTCCCTAGCCAAATGGCAAAAAACGGAACCCATATAGATTCGTCATGTCTGTCTGTCTGTCCGTCCGTATGTCACAGCCACTTTTTTCCGAAACTATAAGTACTATACTTTTGAAACTTGGTAAGTAGATGTATACTGTTTTTTTCATCAAACCCATACGTGTGGGGTATCTCTGCATAGGTCTTGAAAAATGATATTGAGGTTTCTGAGATCATTTTTTTCTAAACTGAATAGTTAGCGCGGCAGACAATAGTTAGACACTTCCAAAGTGGTAAAATGTGTCCCACCCCCCTGTAACTTTTAAAATATGAGCATGATAAAACTTAAAAAAATATATGTTGTACATTACTAAGCAAACTTCCACCGAAAATTGGTTTGAACGAGATCTAGTAAGTAGTTTTTTTTAAATGTCGTAAATATATTATTAAGACATCGATCAAAGTTAAAATGAACTACAAGAACTTTTATATGATGTTACTTGCTGATACGGAACATGCATGAAGGCATGGGCGAGTCCGACTCGCACTTGGCCGCTTTTATTAGACTAGCTTCGCTTTAACAACAATGAACGCGGGACTCAGCTAGTATTTAAATAAAAAGCTTTTTAACCAAAAAAAAAATATCGGCAATGGTAGCTTTCTCCGTTAAAAAATCTTTGATTTGACGTTTTATATATTTTGTGTGTTACAATGTCAGTGTGCTGGACACAATTTACTAAAAGTGTAATTTGCGCAACCGTAGCACACAAGCATCACTTCAACGTTAGAGTTACGTTGTAATGTTGGACCGTGGACTGCACTGTACACAGATGTACAATGGAAAAGCTGACATCTGGAACAGGATTTTACTATTTAACTATTTCTATTCTCACGGGAGATAGTTAAATAGTGTCTTAGAAATCTGTTGTATGTAATTTTATTAAAATCAACAGGTATAAAATATCTATATAATTAAAGTATCGGTAGGTATTTTACTAAAAGCATAACAAAGCATATTGGTAGGTACTTAAACCAAAACAACAATTTTAAAATTTTTGTCGGTCTGTCTGTTCGAGGTGATCTCTAGAACGACTGGACCTATTTTGACGGGACTTTCAATGGCAGACATAAGATGGAACTTTGGCTATTTCTTTTTGAACTAGCTTCGCTCCGCGGCGTTACTCGCAATTTAGATCAATAATCGCAGGTAACACTGGGGGCTTAGTTTGTAGATAAAATAACAAAATCAGCTCTCATCAACAGCCTTTAACAGTCTACTGCTGGATATAGGCCTCTCCTTTAAAAGGAGGTTTTGGTCTACTATACCACGCTGGCCAGACGGGTTAGTAAAGGGTTTGTTTCAAGTTTTCCTTCTCTTGGCAGTGATGTTAGCTGCCTATTTTGTTCCTTTAGTCGCCTCTTACGATATTCGTGGAATGAATAGGGGTGGTGACGCTTTGTATTCCTAATCCGTCACCACACGCACACCGTCACCACACGGACACCGTCACCACACGGACACCGTCACCACACGGACAACGTCACCACACGGACACACACAAATCAGTTCTCATGAAAGCTTAATCTCATATCATAAATTTTAACCTACATTTGTTTAATTTAAATTTAAAAATAAGTGTACACATTTCCTCTGAAATATTCTTGCGCTTGGTATCAATTAGTAAATGAAAATTCCATGTAAACAGTGCCGTATTTTATCGTGTTGACAACTTTCCAGCCAATAATCGTTGGAAAACGGAAGCTGAGTTTTGTTTTTGAAAAACGTATAGTAATTGCTTTGTTGATCTATATTTATAAACAAAGGAAAGAGAAAACAGTTGAGAATCAATTTCTCTTGTTTATCAATAATTTTTCTTTTGTTTTATTGTTTTGTAGCTATCTACAAGGGCTAGTAATAAAACTGAATAAGATATTATTTTATTCATCATCATCAACAGCCTTCAACAGTCCACTGCTGGACGTAGGCCTCTCTTTAGAAAGGAGGTTTTGGCCTACTATACCACACTGGCCAGACTGGTAGGTATAGGGTTGGTTTCAAGTTTTCCTTCACTTTGCATTGATGTTGTCTTGCGTAGTTTATCCCTTAGTCGCCTTTTACGACACCCGCGGGATGAATAGGGGTGTTGACACTCTGTATTCTTAATCCGTCACCATTTTACAATTTATTTCATTATTTATTAGTAAAGATCAAACAGTGCCAAACGTTTTCTGTGCACTGTTATTTATTTTTGTGATTGTGTGACTAATGGTTTATTATTTCCCATTTTTCACTCATAGTAGCTCTTAAATTAGTGAATCGATTTTTATCATCATCATCATCAACAGCCTTTAACAGTCCACTGCTGGACATAGGCCTCTCCTTTGAAAGGAGGTTTTGGCCTACTATACCACGCTGGCCAGACGGGTTGGTAAAGGGTTTGTTTCAAGTTTTCCTTCTCTTGACAGTGATGTTAGCTGCTTATGTTGTTCCTTTAGTCGCCTCTTACGACACCCATGGAATGAATAGGGGTGGTGACACTTTGTATTCTTAATCCATCACCACACGTACGGAACCGATTTTATTAAACAGAAACGTGATAATAGTCCAGGTGACATAGGTTCTATACATTTTAATGCAATCTCATAAGTGGTCGGGTTAAAGTTTAAGTTAAATATATTAAAGTAGTTAATAGAATTCGTTAGAATATTTTACCCATATTCAAAATAAAAATACAATTTACTTTTGGTTCAAGTGGTTGCCATGCCACTTTCTACTACACCAAGTGTTGCGGGTTCAAATCCAACATGGGACAACACGAATTGTTGTTCTGATTTTGGTCGTGCTTTGTGTCCGTTTCACGTATGTTTGTAAAGTCCCCCGCGACGAATGTAATGTATGTAATGTAATGTAATACGGGAGATGTCTTTTTCACAAACAAATTTTCGAGAAATATAAAATTTTTATGAGTTGAAATCATACTTCAATTTAGAATTGTGACCAATACAATAATATTACCTGATTTATTATACCTAAGTATAATTTTCAATTTTCAATGAAAAACCTTTTATTGATATGCTCATGATATTGTTAATAATACCTCTTGGCTGAATACTACTCGCAGTATTTAAATAGCTGCATAATTAATCAACTAACAATCATAGCTTGAAATCGTATTATAGTTAATGTAAATACATATAATATTGTGTCTTTGGTTGAGACCAATTCATAAATATAATGTATTTTTTCTTTGATATTAATAACAACATACAAATAGCACAAATCACAGATATTATTGTATCGCTGTTGGTTTTTAATAAATAAACTTATAAATGTTTTGCATAGATAACCTAAAAAAATATATTGTGCCAGGAACTTTTATGAATTACTAGTTTTACCCCACAGCTTGGCCTACATGTTATTCTAATGTGTTTTTCTAATGTATTTTTGATTGCCTTTTACACCCTCTTGACAGTGGAATTTTCCAAAATCCTCTTAAGGTGCTCGTCTACGCTCTTCAAGGATCACACATGTCAAATTTGAACTTCCTGTACCCAGTAATTTCCGATGTGCGTTGTCTGTGAGTCAGTCAGTCACGGAACAGTTTTATACATTTTGGTTAGATAATTATCATCATCATTAACAGCTTTGAACAGTCCACTGCTGGACATAGGCCTCTCCTTAGAAAGGTGGTTTATGCCTACTAAACCACGGTGACCAGACGGGTTGGTATAGGGTTGGTTTCAAGTTTTCCTTCTCTTTGCATTGATGTTGTCTTGCGTAGTTTATCCCTTACTCGCCTTTTACGACACCCGCGGGGTGAATAGGGGTGGTGATACTCTGTATTCTTAATCCGTCACCACGCGGACAGGTTAGATAATTAGAGACTCCAATATTTTTATAACGCTATGAGTTATATATGCTAGCACACATATTTGGTTAGTAATTATAACAAGCGTTTCTATCCTTACACTTTAGTTTTAACATACTAAGTAATACATGTAACATTTATTACTAAGTAATATGTGTTAAAGATAATATAGGAAATAATTTTGTGATGTACCTATTCTATTCGGCACCACCTCTAGATGTAGTAATATGGAGGTAGAGAGTGATTTGTGAGGGGCAATATTTTTGCCTTTTTCACTCCTTTGAGAGCGGAATTTTCCAAAATCCTTTCTAAATGCTCGCCTACGCTCCTCAAGGAACACATTTATTTATTGTTATTGTCTCACGAATTAGCAATTGTGTTGAAGTTAGAAATTCATTTACATAAACACAAATTAAGGATTAAGTAAAATGATTTTTATAAAACATACTCTAGTATGGAACATCCATACAGACTTTAATTCTCCAACTGGCAGTCAAGAAAAATGAGGCGAAGCTGCTACAACAGGAGTCACTATTTCTAACACCGTTGCTTTTACCATAATGGATGTTTGTGGCCATTATTCTACGGTCGTGTTTCAACGTTAAAGTATGCTGGTATTTTTTCAAATTAGTCTTCTTTCTATACTAGATAAGCAGGTAATTTATGAACACCTTAATTACATTCGAATATAAGCTATGGAGTTGTAGATTTATGATGTCAACTAACAAACTTGCAAATCAAACAAGCCGATTGATATTAATTTCATTCCAACGGACTAAACAAAGAGATACCTCGCAGGCATATTCAGGTGCATCAATAATGAACTTATCAATGAAACAATAACGTTTTGCTAATTAACGTTATTCAATTGAGATTTCATTATTAGAAAACATAGTGAAAAACATGTCATCAACTTATTAATAGGCTTAGGAAACAAGAATTGTTTACTCGTGAATGAATTAAAAAAATTGCGATTTCATTATTTTAGGGATTATAATACCTAAAATATTTAAATAGATAGGTAATTAACACGTACAGTTATGCCATTAGATGGTCGATTTGAGGTAATAGTTTAGAATAGAATAGAATTTTACGTAACATCTTCAAATACTTAACTATTTTAAATGAGTTTGTGCATCTCGATAGTAAGGAAAAAACATGGTTATGCTTTGACATCAGATACTGCTGAGTTAACACAAAGCGCTTTATAGAAACAAGCCCCAGTTATGACATGCTGTTCCTCGTCAATATGATCGCTGGCTAACAGTAAAAACGAGGCTTAAAACGTTTTAGAGTTTATTTTTAAATTCGCCCTTAAACCTTTTAACAGTCGTCAATTTTAACAACTCTCGTTTTGTTTTAACGAGTAAAGCCGTTGTCCGTTAGTAGCTTGTTATTCAACTTTGACAAAACGTTGCGTAAAATGGAATGTTTTATAGGCTCAACAACGGCATCAGGTGGCGACTAACGACAATCTTTTTGTGTTTATAAAAAAATAAAGTGTGTGTTATAATAAAGCAGTAATATTGAGCTTAATCGAGTTGAAGATACGTTATGGGGTAGATAAATTGATATTACGTAAATATATCTCATAACATATCAAGGTATCTACAGTATCATTATCGTATTTAATCCTATTGTGTAGAAAGCTTTATATAAATGTAAATATAAGGTTCAGTAAACGAAAGAAAAAAATATATAAATATACCTAAAGAAGTTGTTATTGAAATTAAGCAGTAAAATATCGTTTACTCAGTAGTGTACACATTCAGTAGATTTTATATAAAAAATACTTAAAGTGTAAGATGTCCGAAATATTTATTAATTATTATTTATTATTAAAATTATAAAATAAACCTTGGTGTTTTTTATATCAATCACTGTATTTTTTTTTACATGATAATAACAATAAATAGTTGACTATTGCTATAATCTTAGACCGAAGTCGAAGCTGTAGGTTGAAAACCTAAGAAATTTTGTGCAAGCTTGGCTTGAATGTGACTCCCCGAGCAAGGTCACGTATATATGTATATATGTATATGAACGTCTGATCCGTTTCATCACGCTCATTCGTTCATCGGTCATTTTTGTTGACTTTGACTAGGGAGGGGATTCAAATCAAATCAAATCAAACCATTTTATTTCAAATAAACCAAACAACGGCACTTTTGAAACGTCAAGTAGTCAGTCAGTAGTCAGTCGTGAAGCTAATCGTCTGTTCCAAGTCGTAGATCCTATGGAGAAAAACAGACAAGAAACTCCATGGACACCCTTTTCCAATTTTTGGTTACATTGTTTAAGGCATTTTATTAAATGTGAGGACAATGTAACGATGCTGATATTTACACATGTAGTGTCCAAAAACAATTAAACAATAAATAGAAGATAAATAGAAGATTTCGACGAAATCATCGGCTTCAGTCGAAATTCACGCTAAAATTAAAAACTGTGCCTAAGCCGAAGCTTTGTTCGGACACATAGATAGTATAAATACAGTCGTAACAGTATTATCCAATAGTAGCACAGTCATATATTCCTTACAAATGTGTGTACACATTTGTAAGGCTTTTATCAGTCTAAAAGACAGAATTAAATTAAACTCTGTAACGTATTCGTATTCAGACAGTAAACATTTCATTTAAGGTTTTTTTTATAAAAAAATGTTAGCACAGTTTGAAGAAGCATATGTACATTGTGCACATGTTCTTTGACTATTTCGGAGACGCTGAGCTGAGGTTTTGGATTCTATTTCTGTATTGGACTGGATTGTATAATCTGCAAAAAAAATACAGAGTTTGGATGTTTTTAGGGATCCGAAGTTGTTGACTCGGAACCAATATAGTTTCCCCATGTCCGTCCGTCCGTCCTCGACTTACCCTCGAAACGGTTCGTGCTAGAAAGCTGAAACTTTGCATGGATATGTGTTTTTATCACGTCAACAAAATGCTAGCATAAAATCGCGAAAAATATGTTTATTTGGGGTACCTTTTATTATGAAATTAACTTTGAAATTAGATAGATGACAAAGTGAGATGTCAGAAAAATACTTAATGAGTAATATCAATTTAGCCTTAATAAACATGGAACCATATACAGGCACTAGTAGCGTCTGTATATCTTGGTAAAAAAATCACACAGTTCATGGATATTTCAGTTATATTAGTCGATTAAAGTTTAGACGAAAGTTCTACTGAGATTTTCGTATGAACGTAGAGTATCAGGTACTAAACAAAAACAGGCTGGTACTAGAAGCTAGAATAATATCACAAGCTTTTGAAGTCAAAGCAAAAAAGCATTTTGCTATTATTTTCTAATTTGCTGATGTTTAATTGTGAAAATAATTATCTTCCGTCTTCAATGCTAGTTTAAAAGCATATTAATGGCTTTACTCTCACAACTATTAAAGATTGTACAAAAGAACTTACATAAAAATAAATGCACAAAGTTAACTTTACTAATATTTCGTTCAGTATTTTAATTTTCATTACTTTTTGATATCTCTTAGTCCAACTATTTCCACGTACACTGCGCGCCTAGTTATCAGATTCGGGACATGAAAACAAAATACTCGTATCACGGCCAGAATGTGTTTTTACATTATTTGTGTGCACTGGTTTAGTAAATTAAACAGAAAAAAACTTCCTCATTTGTCAGTTTAACTGAATTAAACGTGTGTTTATTAAATGTTTTATCTCGTTTTATATATCATAAACGTATATGCCTGCGATATGATGATGTAGTGTTTTAAATGGTAGGTATGGTCACAAAAAAATCTGGGGAAGTGAAATTGGAGCTTTTTAATTTTAAGGGTCATGCCCTTGTCGGTGGAGCAATCGCCACTCTTGTCTATTTTCTGCAATTCGTTTGACCTCTTGATAGGCCACGACTCCTAATTTCTCCTTTACTTGCTGTATGTACGCTAGTCTAGGCCTTCCGCGTTTTCATTTACCTTCTATTTTTCCTTGCAGTATGATTTGAGTTGGAGCTTACATAAAAAAAAATCTGCATATCTAGAATAGAATATCCATACTCTTTTAATTTTTATTCGTTTCTTTCAGAAATTTCTGAACAGCACTGAAAATGACAGCAATCGTAATGTCACTGTCGTGTTTTGTTGGCGACTGCGAGATCAGAGGCTCAATGACGCAAAAGCATAATAATAGGTCGCCATAGTGTGGATCACTATGATACACTATGTACTTATAAAGAAGATAAGACTGTACAAATAAATTCACATAAAAATAAGATTCAATGACATAAATTCTTGGGTTGTAAATGACCATAAGAGTTTTTCTAATACATTTTCCTATTAGACAGTAACTCTGTCTCTCTGTTATTTATATTATATGGGTTTTGGTTTTTTTTTTTTTTTTAGCAAGAATGCTGTCATTATTAGGATGGTCTTCTGTGTGAGGGTAGTACTGGCCGGGTCGAGCCGGCCCATTCGTGCTGAAATCAGCGTGGCTCTACTACCTACAGAATGACAGTTTCGTAGAGAAACTGTCATTCTTGAAGAAGGGCCTTGACTACTCCTTACCCGGATAACCGACATGTACGCAGGCGAGTTGCATTCAGAACCACGTTGTATATAATTCCAAATATAGTTTATTCAAAATCCATAACTTGTAAACTTACTAACACGTATTAAAAGGGTACTCTAGCCACATATATTATTTCCAGCTGTGAACTATTAAGTCTTTTACTTACATTGAATTTATTTTCTAGAAATACTGTTTCTACTGAAACTATTACCGTGTAACGTTTCATTGTCGCTTAGATGTATGTTTTTTTCTGAACATAAACTAGTTTTTATAAAGAAATATATTAGAAATTGCGAGTGACATAAATTCTTTCTACTTCAGTACTTTTATAAGATCTTTTGTGTCGTAAACATTACTCAAACAGACCATTTCATGTGTAAAATGAATTTTACTCACCGGCTTAAATATGTAGGCATAGTGAACTGCTTCGTTGGTCTAGTGGTTAGCGTATGTGACTGCTAATCAAGAGGTCTCGGGTTCAAATCCCGGGTCGGGCCAAAAAGTGTTTTTGGGATTTTCTTAGGAAATTCCTAATAGCTGCCCGGAGTTTGGAAGTTTTGGCGGTGATTCACGCCCGTGCCTCGGAGAGCACGTAAAGCCGTCGGTCCCGATTGTCATGAACACCTGTGGCAATCGTTATTGGGAAGTCAGTGCCCTCAAATATACTGACAACTAGTTCAATCTTCAAATTTCAGTTCTCCCTTAGGGTTACGGAGGTCCGATGCCAGTCGCTCCGTGGAAAAACTGAAATTCAGGTAAAACCGGTTGAACTAGTAGCCGACCCCAAATAAACTTGGGAATAATGGCTAGGAGGATGAGTGAAGCAAGAGATAATTTACTGCCGATTGTTTTTGTTTTTACTTAAAAAATCAACGGTATTGAACAAGGGACGAAGTTAGCCTATAGAAATTAGCCTATTCTTAAATGATCAGCTATCAGTCAGTGAAAGTCCCATTTAATTTGAAGTTACAAATAGACACGTTTTTATTTATTTTGTAGATATACTATAGACTATTCAAATATACTTTTTTGTTTGAATGGTTTATATTTATCTATAAAATAAATAAAATAGGATTATGGATAAATTTAGATCTCTTATTTATAATTTTTATTATATATATTATGAGGTTTACAAAAAATCTATCTTAGTAGAGGTGCATATTTATGGCTACGTAGGTGTGTGTGTATTTATATCTCATTTTGAAGAGGTTCCTTAAACATTTTCCTCAAAAGTTCATTATTGTTTTACAAGCCTTCATTAATCGTATATCTAGTTATTGATAGCTTAACAACTGCCTACTACTTTTTGATAGACGCTTGTTGCAGCCATATCTTTAAGAAGAAACAGGAAGAGATGGTTTTTAAGTAAAAATATTTTTAATTTGCAGTTTCTATATAACCTTTCTACCTATGGCTAAGCTAAACGAAGGAGTAATAGTTTTGGTTGTCTAAATTAAGTTTGTATTGCTATTGTTGTGCCTAAACTACTGAACTTATTTCAACGAATGGGATATCATCATCATCAGCCTATCGCAGTCCACTGCTGGACATAGGCCTCTCCAATTGCACGCCACTTAGTTCGATCCTCGGCTACTCGCATCCAGCTCCTGCCAGCCGTCTTGCGCAAATCATCACTCCACCTGGCCTGTGGACGTCCTACACTACGTTTGCCGAGACGCGGTCTCCACTCAAGAACACGTTTACCCCAACGGTTGTCGGTCCTGCGGCTAATCAGCTTGCTAATCCTGTGGGCTATGTCGATAACTTTAGTTCTCTGCCGGATTACCTCGTTTCTAACACGATCTCTTAGAGAAACTCCGAGCATAGCCCTCTCCATAGCACGCTGCGTGACTTTGAATTTGTGGACCAGCTGTGCCGTGAGTGTCCACGTTTCGGCTCCGTATGTCATGACGGGTAGGACGCACTGGTTGAAGACTTTCGTCTTTAGGCACTGTGGGATCGATGATGAGAAGACCCGACGAAGCTTCCCAAACGCCGCCCAACCCAGCTGAATTCTCCTGTTCACCTCGTCCTCGAAGTTGTTTCCACCCAACTGCAAAGTCTGCCCGAGGTACACATATTTTTGAACAACTTCGAGAACGGCACCGTGTACCGCAACTGGTTCCGGTAGTACATGTTTGTTGAACATGACCTTGGTTTTGTCCAAGTTCATCCGTAGGCCGATGCGTACAGAAGAGTCAGCTAGGTCATTCAGCATCTGTTGTAGGTCCTGCAGCGTCTCCGCCATGATGACGATGTCGTCTGCAAATCGCAAGTGAGAGATGTGTTCACCATTGATGTTTATGCCACGTCCTTTCCAGTGCAGCGTCTTGAACAAGTCCTCCATTGCATTTGTGAACAATTTCGGGGAAATAACATCCCCTTGTCTCACTCCTCGATGCAATGGTATGGGCCTTGTTTGCTGATTCTGTACTTGGACGGACATGGTGGCGGCCTCGTAGAGACATCTCAACACTTGGATGTATCGCCAGTCTACTTGGCAACGCTGCAGGGACTCCAGAACAGACCAGATCTCGATCGAGTCAAAGGCCTTCTCATAGTCCACAAATGCTAGACACAGGGGCTGATTATATTCTTCAGTCTTTTGAATAATCTGCCGCACTGTGTGGATGTGGTCTATGGTGCCATATCCGCTCCGAAACCCAGCCTGCTCCGGTGGTTGGAATTCGTCGAGTCTTCGCGCAAGACGGTTCGTGATGACTCTTGAAAACAGCTTATAGACGTGGCTTAAGAGGGAAATGGGTCTATAGTTTCTCAACCTGGTCTTGTCACCCTTTTTGAAAAACAAAATGACCACACTTCTACTCCACGCCTCTGGAGTTCTCCCTTCGAACAGGACAGCGTTGAAAAGCTTTTGGAGCTCCCTCAGTACGGGCTTACCTCCAGCTTTCAACAACTCTGTTGTAATGCCGTCCTCTCCCGGGGCTTTTCCATTTTTCAGCTGTCCAAGAGCCATCTCGATTTCGTCAATGCTGACTTCTGGCAGATCTTCGGTGTAGTGGCGTGTTAATTTGGCTCTAGGATCCTCATTTTCGGGATCAGGTCGAGATGCATGCGAAGCGTACAAACCGCTATAGAAGCCTTCCACTTCCGAGAGGATGGCCGGCTTGGAAGTAACGACTACTCCACTTGCTGGTGGTCAACTTCGTCAGGTGGCTTCTTCCGAGAGATTGCACGAACACTTTTGACCCCCGATTCAGCTCGATCGCTCTTTCAATAAAAAGAGTATTGGAGCATCGGAGGTCATGTCTTACACGCTTGCTGATCTCTCGGTTCAGAGTCCGTTTTCCCAACGAAGTGACAGGTGGGTTCTCACGTCGTTCCTTCATTAACCTAAGAGTCCCCTCTGAAAGCTTTGACTTCTCGCTCTTACGCTGCATTTTACAGAATCTCGAACCTTCTTCCCTGATGATCCGAACCACATTATGGAGTTTCTGGTCAACGTCTCTTGTGGTTTCCATGGCAGCGAATCGGTTCTGCAGATTTGACTGGAATATTTCAGATCCAATCGTGGCTTGGAGCAGAGTTGGTCGGAGCCTAGATCTCATCAAGCGAACACGTTCAGCCTTGAAGTCGATATTCAGAGAGCCTCGGACAAGTCGGTGATCACTGCCGGTATTAAACCTGTTGAGCACTGAGACGTCTCTGAATATATGCTTTTTGTCCGTCATGATGAAATCGATCTCATTTTTGGTCATAGCGTCGGGGCTCTGCCACGTCCACTTCCTTTGGGGCCGTTTTTGAAAGAAAGAGTTCATCAAGAACAACCCCTCTCGTTCGAGGAAGTTGACGAGCATTTGCCCCCTATGATTCCTGCTTCCAAATCCATGGGATCCTATTACCGATTCGCTGCAATTTTGTACTCCCACTTTGGCGTTGAAATCTCCCATAACAACGCTGTAGTGGGTTTTGGCAGTGGAGTGGAGGGCCTTCGATATATCATCGAATATCTCCTCCATCTCATCATCCGAGTGCGACGAGGTCGGTGCGTACACTTGCACAACCTTGAGGCTATACCTCTTGGTGAGCTTAACAATGAGGTACGCTACCCTGTTCGACACACTGGATATTTCCACAACGTTGTCAGATAATGTCTTGTGAACCAGAAACCCAACGCCACCTTGGGATTGTTGGTCTCCCTCGCGGAAGTACATAAGGTGGCCTGAGTCGAGGGTTATGGTGTCCTCCCCCTCTCTTCGGACTTCACATAGCCCTAATATGTGCCACCTAATTTTCCCAAGTTCCACCTCGAGTTGTGCCAGATGGGAGTCTAGCCGTAACGTGCGGCCGTTATACGTTGCCAGGGTCAGTCGGTTGTGGTGGCCTTCCGTAACCCGGGGATTCTTAGCACCCCCTGTCCCGCCGTTACCTTGGTCGCCACCATGACCAGGAATAGCGGGACTACCGGGAACTGGGGGCCGTGGCTTTTGTTGCTTGCTCATGGAGGGTTTACCCATAATCACCACGCTGGGCAGGCGGGTTGGTGATCGCAGAGCATAGCTTTTTGCACTGTTGACGCTGCTGCCCGTCACCAGCCTATTGAATTTAGCCACGCCTTTTGGGATGGATATACCGCCATCGGTCGGTCGCCAGAGCCTCGTTTGTTATTCAGCAGGATGTACCGCGTGCAGGTGAGGCTGACTTGGGGCGAAAGTTCTTGGTTCGTCCCCTTACATCCCTTCATATATGTTTAAAAATATTCCAAGAATATCATATATGTTTAAAAATATTCCAAGAATATTGGCTCTATAAAAGTTTCAAAATCTTTTACTGTTATCTCCAGAGATCGGAATTGGGTGTGTGAAAATACCTAAAGTTTGCAGCGGGACATAATATGGATCTGTTACAACCACTTAAGTTAAACCGTATTGAATTTTACCGGTTTAGTTTTGTTTTTTTTTACATGTTCCTTTGTTACCTTTGAAACACCGAACTATAAACATTTACAAGCTGCTAATACAGTTCTAAATAAATTTTTGTTTTGTACTTTTCCGGTTAAAATTCGGTCTTTTAGTCCCAATTGTTCTTTGTCGGTCAAACACAGAATTTTATATATATGCAAAATGCTAATGCGGTTTTAATTTCTTTTTTTGATCTGTATCTTAAGTTAAAAAGTTTTGCTACAGGTTGATGCAAGGAAAACGAACATTTTCGCGTCTTTACATAGTTTTGAAGTCGGCTTTTTTTTTAAATTATTAAACCTGCACTGCATAAAAAAATAAATTAAAAACATTTATTTCAATTGCAAGAACAGTGGTTGTAACAGCTCCATATTATTATTGCAAACTTACTGCAAACTTTAGGTATTTTCACACACCCAATTCCGATCTCTGGTTATCTCATAGCTAAACTTATATAACACGTCTTGAATCTTTAAGTTCTAATATAATAGTATTCTAAGACTCATTTAGCTAGGGACAGGAAAATGTGGGCAACTTCAGAAGAGGCCTTTGTCGTTAGACAAGCTGTTGCAGACAAACACCCAGTTGCCTATAATTGAAAGAATAAAAGAATAAAGAGCTAGTGAGTAGGCATGTAACATAATATTCTTCAAGAATGGAACAGCCATAAAGGCTATTTTATTTTATTAATTACTAGCTTTCCACCCGCGGCTTCGCCCGCGTGGAATTCGTATATATCGCGCGACACGGTAAGGGTAGATTAAACAATCTTACATGATTTTATGTTTGAAAATAAAGAATTTAGACACAAACTTTCGTCCCCTATTTCAAACCCTACTTTCTACCTTTATTTTCGATCGGTTCAGTGGTTTAGGTGTGAAAGCGTAACAGACAGACAGACAGACAGAGTTACTTTCGCATTTATAATATAAGTAGGGATTACACCATCGGAAAGTAGAGATTTCATCAAACAGAAAACACCCTAATTTTTTGAAAAAGTAGATATTTTGACGGGTGAATTTTCGGTATTAAGTCAAAAAAAAAAAAAAATATTTCAAATCAAATAAATTATAGTGTATTCGAGGCATAAAAGGTAAGTTTTCACTAAATTTCGTTTAAAAATAATTTTATTTGTTTTTACAAATAAAGATAAAAAAAAAACAAAAAACTTTGTTTTTTGAATTTTTCACATATTTTGAGGTAAAAATCGGCCAAGTGCGTATCAGGCCACGCACGGGAAAGGGTTCCTCAGTCACCCATAATGGTACGTGGATTAGAAATTGTATCCAATGGATAATTGTTATGTTTACGTATTAATGCGTTAATTTTGTATGACTTTTCCAAGTAAGCACATTGTAGAAGTTAAGCCTCTATAACTCCTGAACTAACAAAGTCATCTAATTCGTTATAGTTTTCATTTAAAGTTATTATATGGACCACTATCACGAATTTTTCCAGATTTTTTGAGCCGGCCGTTTAGCTTTTAGAGGGGGGGGGGGGATGCCCTGTTTTTACAAAAAAAGTGGCCTTTAAAGTGGAATTTCTCGCAAACGGATACCTAAACCAAAAAATGGGTTTAAAGATCGTCTTAACAACCTTTTAATGTTTTTAAAAGACCTATGTAATGATACCCCAGATGATGGGGTAGCTGCGAGAAAAAAAACATCCCCACTTTACGTGTATGGGAGGTACCCTAAATAAAAATATTTTTCATAATTTTATTGTAACGCTTTATCGACGTAATTACAATACATATTCATGCAAAGTTTCATCTTTCTAGCACTTACCGATTGGACGGTAAGGAGGACGGACGGACGGACGATAAGGGTTCGAAGTCATAAACTTTGGAACCCTAAAAATTGTAGATCTTTTGATTACCTACAACTTTGCCATTTAACTTTTTTCCATACGACTTGTAGTTTTGCCGGAAATCGAGATAAACCTTTTACTTTTTGTTTTATATATTTAGCCATCCAAAGTGACTCTACCCTGCCTGATGGAAAGCATTAGCAGAATCCAAGAGTCGGGGCTACTACACTTGCTGCGCATGCAGACAATAATGTAGGGCGGCCCACACTATGGCGGCTTAGTGAGATGCTTTTTCACGCCCCGCTTAAAGGACCCGAAAACCTCCCCCCTACCCCTTCCCGACCTCAGATTACCCGTAAATTATTTTTCCTTTTATTTTTATAATATTCTCCTCCTTTTCCAATAGGTTTCATCCTACTATAATTTTATTTGTTTTCAAAAATTATCTACTCTGGACTACAGGTCTATATGTCATTGTCAAACTATCATTATGGTTGCCATGCAATTGTGTTATGCCTAGCAACCTGTGAAGTTTTGACAGGAGATAAACAGTGATAGATTTTGATACCTACGATTTATGTATTTTTATAATCACCTGGCTTTGGCCTTTGTATCTCGATTATTGCAGTAAAAAGTAGCCTATGTCCTTTCCCAAGTTCAGTTCTATCTTCATACCAAATTTCATCAAAATCGGTTCAGTGGTTTAGGCGTGAAAGCGTAACAGACAGACAGACAGACAGAGTTACTTTCGCATTTATAATATTAGTATGGATAATAGTATATTTAAAGGTAAAGCAAACTGACACTCATTTCAAAACAACATTAGACACTTATTATTACTTTGTTCACTTCACATTATCAACACAAAAGCATACAACAGATAACAACCAAAACTACTAACAATTAACAGGAAATTTAATATTGTAATTCCCTTTAATTATATCCTTCTGCTACAAATGTAGGTCAATATATCATGCCCATTACACTACCTTTGAATACAGCTGATCGGTCATTAACCGCCCATCGCGTGCATAAGTTCCGCGCTTCACATCGCATGCTGTTTTAACATGTAAAAAAATTGCATTAACTTTATTTTAAAACGAAACAACCGTCCAGGCCTAACTTGTTTATATTATATTTTCTTTTATTGAAGCCTCCTAAAGTGACTACTCTGCCTGATGGAAAGCATGAGTAGAATCCAGAAATAGAAACCACCATCTTTATCATTACCCGTTGACCAGTAGGTGATCTGGTATTAATTGGGTTTCTGGTTTCAGACTCATCAGTGAAAGACGAATACTGTCATTTTAGGTTAAACTTCTATTTGAGGGTAGTACTGCCACGGTTGAGCCGAAGGTTTCTGATTATCATTACCTACAAACTTTAATAGTTCATTGTTAAATATCGGTTTTTCCTTAGAAAATAAGTTTATGCCTGGTATGTTTATAATTTGCATAATTTTTTTCTGACATGCGTTGCATACTCTGGCATTATTTTATATATTGATATATAGTATAAAATGTTTTAATTCGATATTTCCATTTAAAATCTGAAACCTACTCTCTAAATGAATGCACTAGAGCTTTATGCAAATTCTGACTGAATTAGTTCAATAAATAACAAACATTATTCATTGCATACAAACAAAATACAATAGATCTCAATGCGATATTAATGCAAAATTGAAACCGGCTGTTTCGTCCTACGGATAGCCCAAGCTTTCAAAACACATCGCTTTCTGAATTTAAATGAGGAGATGAGATCGAACGCAGTCAATTTGGTATCAGTCGCGTTATTGTCGATAGGTTAGACTCTAGAGACTATATTTACAATGGAGGAATAGCTAGCAAATATTGCACTATTTCAAATGATTTGCTCAAACTCATATTGTGAACTATTCATATCTTGATATATAATTTCTGTACTAGTCCCGTTTTGCGATGTAGATATTTCAAAGGTAATTTTATTGATAAAAGGGAAAATGAGCGAATATATTGAATAATTATATCAGATGGCAGTTCAATGTCTCGATGTTAGTAGGGGTCTTTGAAGATTAACTGATTTAATTGATACCAACCTAATTGAACTAAGCTTCAGGCATTTCTGGTCTTGTGAAGGATTGTGATCGGGAGTGTTGCATTGTTGGTAGATAAATGAGTTGACAAAATAAGGAAATAGTTAACCATTAAATGCTTCAAAATTTGGTGCCCTTAAAATTATAAGCAGTGGACTACGATAGCCTGATTGTGATGATTCTTTTTATTGGACGCCATTTGATTGGACGTACTTTCTTATTTTTAAATACATTTTTTTGTTCTAATTTTTCTTTTTTTTTTATTGTCATGTTGGTCTAGTGGTTAGCGTATGCGGCTGCTAATCAAGAGGTCTCGGGTTCGATTCCCGGGTCAGACCAAATATTTGTGTGATCCACAAATATTTGTTTCGGAGTCTGGGTGGTTTTCTATGTATAATATGTATGTATTTACAAAAAAAAAGTATGGTTATGTATTTATATCAGTTGTTTAGTACCCATAACACAAGCTCTGCTTACTTTGGGACTAGATGATGTTGTGTGTAAGATGTTCAAAATATTTATTTTATTTATTTACTGTGCCTCGGAGAAAAACTTGTGCACTATAATTCAGTCTCTAGCGTAAGGTAGGTCTCTGGTATCTGGAAAGCATAAGTAGAATCCAAGAGTCACCATCACCATCCGCACTCGCTAATAAAATACGACAGCGTAATTGCTGTCTTATATGTTGGTCTTCTATGCGATAGTAGTACCGCCCCGATGGAGAGGGCCCGTTCGTGCTGATATGAGTGTGGCTATACACACACACTATAACATCTTTAAGAACAAACCAGTTAAGTCCTCCAAGATAAAACATATATTTGCATGAATGCACGCATTTATTCATAACTTAAAATACTAGGACTAATAAATTCACTGCCAATAATCCAATATTCTAAAACATTCTCTCACTACAGAACCCGATATTCTAAATTGCTGCTAAATAGTATAACCTACAACCCGTTACTAGGTTACATAGTAAAAGTTTCAAGAACCTGCATTTTATATAACTGTATATCATATAAGTAAACAAGTAAGAAAGAAATGGGATAAATTTAAGTCCAAGACGGCATAAACCTCTATCTTTATTTCGCTTTGAACGTATAAATCTTGTAAATCGGTCCGTTGCACTGATTACTCTAAGATCCTACTTAGTAGATGCAGGGTAGATAACTGGTTGGGTCGCCGAGGATTCTCTAGTGTGGTCCCCGGTTTTATTCTAAAGAGCTTATAAGATTGCTTTGTACGTTACGCTTGAAGTTTTTTATCGAAAAGCATATTAAAAAAATTGGCCAAGTGCGTGTCAGGCCACGCACAGGAAAGGGTTCCTCAGTTACCCATAATGGTACGTATACTTGAAATTGTATCCAATAGATAATTTGTTATGTTTACGTATTAATGAGTAAATTTTGTATGACGTTTTCCAAGTAAGAGCATTTTACAAGTTAGGTCTCTATAACTCCTGAACTAACAAAGTCATCTAATCCAGTATAGTTTTCCTTTAAAGTTCATTATATGGACCACCATCATCACGATTTTTTTTTCAAATTTTTTGAGCTCGTCGTTTACCTAGAGGACGCTATGTTTTTACAAAAAATTGCCCTTTCAAGTGGAATTTCTAGCAAACGGATACCTTAATCAAAAAATCGTCTTAAAAACCCTTTATTGTTTTTAAAAGACCTATCGCCCACTTTATGTGTAGGGGGAGGTACCCCAAATAAAAATATTTTTCATAATATATATTTAATTTTTTTTCATAATATTATTTTAATTTATATGTATTATGAAAAATATAATAAATATTTTTCATAATACATATAAATTAGGTAGTAGAGCCACGCTGATTTCAGCACGAATGGGCCGGCTCGACCCGGCCAGTACTACCCTCACACAGAAGACCATCCTAATAATGACAGCATTCTTGCTGTCGTATTTCGTTGGTGAGTGTGAGACCGGAGGCCCAATCATTCTGCATCATTCTCCCGCCCTTCGAAGGCCGGGAGAATGATGCAGAATAATCAAACCAGGCTGCCATGGTAAGGGTCACCATGCTACATTGTCTACCCTCACAATAAGCGTGGTGACCCCTACTCCTGGATTCTACTCATGCTTTCCATCAGGCAGAGTAGAGTCACTTTGGCAGGCTTAAATATAAAAAAAAAAAAAAAAAAAAAAATTATTGTAGCACTTTGTTGACGTAATTACAACACATATTCATGCAAAGTTTCATCTTTCTAGCATTTACCGTTTGGACGGTAAGTCGAGGACGGACGGACGGACATGACGAACCTATAAGAGTTCCGAGTCATAAACTTCGGAACCCTAAAAATATCGGAAAGGTAAACTTATCTTAATAGTAGTTAGTACCAGTGGATAGACGAGTTGACTTATTTAAGATCAAAGACTACTTGTGTATATAGTGATCTTGGTTACTTGAAATCAGAAGTTGTGTTTTCAATTCTGATTCTCATCCATATTTAATTTAATATAGGGTTTTTTAAAAAGAACTTTGTTTTCTGAAACAAAATAAAACATAGAATTTATAGGAATATGATTCAAATTTTTATTGTATTACGAAGAGAAAAGTTTGGCAATTATGACCACATAGCGCACCTTCAAATCCAAGACCATTGCATTTATTTAAAATTGGTAATTTAAAATTACAAGCATACACTTTCATTATTTTTTTTGTATAGATATAGTTTAAAATATCTCAATGTTTTTAAACATATCAAAGGTCAACTCCTTCATATATATAGTTTTATTAAAGTTGAATATCTCTATTACCTATCGTGTTTTTGTTTGTTGTACATGACAATTAAATCAACAGTTTATCGTACTAAATACCTATCAAATTTATGTATAAACAGGTTTAACTAAAAATGGTGTGTTTGGATGGAACATATAATGTGTAAATCACAAGAATTATTTTCTTCAAACTGACAGCTTTTGTTAAATCGTCTATATAACATTATTTTCGATCGCTAGCCTTAGACTCGATAATCACTCTCACCAGAATTTATCACCTTACAAAGGTAAAACCATAAAAAGATTTTATCTGTCTACGTGACAAAGGAGGCTTAATATATTACGGCCAATATACCTTGAATACTCAAAATGTATACTCGCATTTTGTATCAAAATATTTGCGCAACGAGTAGCCTATTACACAGACGGTAAACTCTGCGAGCAAGCAAGGCCTGATCCCGTACACTACATTTAGCTTGATACTCTTGAAGTAGTTCCTTCAGAGGGATTATGTTCTAAGGAAAATACAGATCTTTTTTGTCTATCGCGTTCCCTCTAACCTTATGCAGTGAATTGTTTAATAATTCAAATTTATTTTTCTATTCTATAAATGGAAAATTTTCTAGAGAAATTTTCAATTTTTAATATAAACTCTATATTGTATTCTATTGTAAATATTTTCCAAAGCAATCATGTTCAGCCAATACCTGCTGAGTTGCTTTCTCATCGAGAACTTTGGTTGATAATAAACAAAAGTTGATTATATTTCAAATATTAATAAATGCTTCAATAACTAACTTTATTTTGAAGTGTTGTTTTAATAAAACTAAAGTATAAAACAGAATCGTTTTAGTCTTTATTACCTACACATACATAGTTGAGATGTATAGACATTATGAATTGATAACATTATTTGTTTAACTGTATAAAACTACGTTTATGTTAGAAGAATAAATTATTGATGATGAACGAAATGAACAGGATTTCTAACTTTGCACAGTAGGTATATAGGTCTGTAAAAGTATGTAAAGATTCGGAATCTTCTCCAATCATCGTACAACTACATACCATTAGGATAATTCTTAGAACGAGATCAACATTCACATTTTTATATGTAAGTATACATATGTGATGTATGATGTATGATTAATATATTTTAACATATTTATCTGGGTGTTTCACTTCAGTATTATTTCTAATAAGTAGATGAAGTTTTTTGTTACGATGCTATCTTGAATGTACTGATGGTTATGTTTGTAGATTCCATCTGTTCTGTACACGTGATTTTCAAGATCATAATGCGGTACGACTTTTAAATATTTTTACACCCGAATTGCTGTAGTGGAAGAAAACCTCTCTATCTAAAGTGGATGCAAGTAAACGAATAAGTTAAATAAAATCGACATAGTATAAAACTATTTATACGGTAACAAGATTATAATTCTATTGAGATTTTCCCACATCATAAGGTTTCCAGTCTCTCACTCATCTACAAACAAAACAACACTAATGTTATCATTTTAAATTGGTCTTCTGAGAGAGGGTAATACCACCCCAGTTAAGTTGAACCATTCGTGCTGAAATCAGCTTGACTCTACTACATTAAAATAAATTTTAATTTTTAATACGCGAGGAATGCCCATATACTGGATGAATACTTTAAAAGATTCGATTGGTAGGAGTGATGGAGACTTGAATAAATATAAAATCTTTAAACTACATATCTATCATTTGTTTCTTCTGTACAGTTTCCTTCAGAATATATTAAGGCAAGCTATAATTCTCTCTTCTCCCCCATTTTATTATAATGAAGGATGCAATAACTGTGGGGAAAGTTTTAGAAATGCATGAGTTACTGCTACATTTATTACAATTTTTATACTGTGTCTAATAAATAAGAGTACAATGCACTAGGGTTGAGTTAAGTTTAATTTATTTTATGGGTTTCGAATATTGTTACAACGCTTTTAACGTAAATATTGTTTGTTTTATTTGTTTTCGTAGTCTTCTTATTTCTAAATGTATTCGCCGTTTATTAACTCAATCGATGAATATAGTGATGCGTACGCACGTTTTCCCTATTTATTTCTGATGCCTTTAATACTTATAATCCTTACTAATATTATAAATACGAAAGTTAGTTAGTATAAGTATAAGTCTGTTTGTTGCTCTTTCACGCAAAAAGTATTGAACGGATTTGGATGAAACTTTACAGTAATATAGCTTACATATCAGTATAACACATAGGCAAATTTTTACTGCATTAATCGAGATACACGTGGGCAGAGCCGTGGGCGAAAACTAATATAGTATATACCTATGTCAACTTGTTGATGACTAAGTAAGTAATTTGGAGGAATATGCGTCTAGAAATACGAGAACAGTATTTTTCTTCATATCGGTGGAAGTTGCCAGGGTATAGACATATGTTGAATAGATTGTCCATTTCTCGAAACAGGACTTTTCAACTTCATATCATTTGGTTCGATTATCGGCTTTTAGTATCTAGGTTCTGCCAGTTACCTTCAGAATCGTCACTCCACTTTTTCTGCGGACGTCCAATACTGCAGTCGCTAGTTTGCCCCATAAAATATACGAGTATTATTCGTTGTTGTTATCTTTGTGTCATAATTATTATTCGATACCCAAACACACGTACATAAAAATGAGACCTAACATTTGCTCAACTAGAATCATATTAATTTATGCCATTAATAAAGTAAAAAATGATAAATGATAAATGATAAATGATATTTATTTCTGTAAGTAAATCTTTTCAGACATTTTTACAAGTCGGACTTATAGCTAGAAGACGCCGGCATTTCCTACGACTCACTCTGGGAAGAAACGCCGAAACAAACCACAGAGGTGTCTTTTTTTCTTTTTTTTTTTTAAGTCCGTGTACAATATTAAAGAGAACTATGTGAGTGCAGTATAGGGTCTGGGTTGGCCTTTTGAAGAAAGAACCATAGTTTTGAGTCGACCTGTCCATACAGACGGCACACGGGCCCCAGCCATCGTGTAGCCTAACCGATGTAGTCAGGATCCACAACCCGGAACACGACACTGCCGCCAGCAGGACACTTGAGTAGGCCGTGGAAACACTCAAAACCACCAGAAAATTACTAAAATATAAACTAACATTACAAGCCTACACTATACTCACATTTACAAACTTACACAAAAAAAAAACAAAAAATAAATAAAAAATACTATACAAAACAAAAATTAAATGTTCATCACTTGTAGGAGCGAGCAGCATCAGTCCCAAGCAAATTTATCATTTAAAAAATCAGTAACTGTGTAGTAAGCTTTATCACACAGTTTCTGTTTAACCAAGGACTTAAATTTGTTAATACTTAATTCATGAAATTTGCTTGGAATCTTATTGTAGAATCTCACACCCTGACATCGAAAAGACTTGCTTACTTTTTGTAGTCTAGTCGTTGGCAACACGAGTTTATCTTTATTTCTAGTGTTTATATTATGAATGTCGCTAAACTTTGTGAATGAATGTATATTTTTCTTAACATACACTAGATTTTCATATACATATTGAGATGCGACTGTCATAATTCCAATTTCTTTAAACTTATCCCTCAGTGACTGCCTATAACTGAGATTATAAATTGCGCGAATAGCTCTCTTTTGCAACACAAAGATACTTTGAATGTCAGCAGCATTTCCCCACAACAAAATACCGTATGACATTACACTATGAAAATAGCTAAAATACACCAGTCTTGCGGTGTCTACATCAGATAATTGGCGAATTTTATAAACCGCGTATGCTGCAGAACTGAGTCTATTCGACAAGCCATCAATGTGTGGGCCCCACTGCAATTTAGAATCTAGAGTTATACCCAAAAACTTAGTGGTGTCCACAAGATCCAACTCCTTTCCATTTATCAGAACATTAGTTTTTACCTGCTTAACATTAGGTGTAAAAAATCTAATACATTTAGTTTTTTTCTCGTTTAAGAGCAAGTTATTAACGTTGAACCAGTTCACGACCTTGGAGAGAGTGTTATTCACATCGTCAGTAACTAATTGCTGTCGTTTTAGTCTAAATAAAAGTGAGGTGTCATCCGCAAATAGCACTATCTCCTGATTATCTTTTATCAGATTAGGTAGGTCAT
The DNA here is from genome assembly GCA_932526445.1 of Phragmatobia fuliginosa. Classification (NCBI taxonomy): domain Eukaryota; kingdom Metazoa; phylum Arthropoda; class Insecta; order Lepidoptera; family Erebidae; genus Phragmatobia; species Phragmatobia fuliginosa. Next base: position 21,367,965 of record OW052063.1, on the reverse strand, counting down.
TTATATAAACGAGAAACAAAAATGGGCCGAGAATTGAGCCCTGCGGAACCCCCATAGTGACCAGAGACCCGAGGGACCTCTGTCCATTAACTTCCACTCTTTGGGTCCTATTACCCAAATAAGAGATAAGAAGATCCAAAGCAGTATTCCTTATTCCATAGTGATGCAATTTCCTGATCAATGTTTCATGAGAAACGCAATCGAATGCCTTGGATAAGTCACAAAATGGAATGGAATCCAAACTATTATTTACAAGCTTTTATTTTGTTTCACTTATTTCGTTGTTTGTCTGTCCGTCTGTAATAAAATTTTGCAAGTTAAATTTAATCCACTTCTCGTTTTTTTCGTAATACACACAAAACAAACTTGACATTCAAGGCTTATATAGAAATAAAAAAAAATGAATTTCAGCAAAAGACTTGTGAATATTAGTTATTTATAATTCTAATTATATCATGTCCCTACATCAACTTTGTAATGTATAAATGTAAAAAATAATTAAGATAAACAAATGTAACACGAATATTATACTACGAATAATGAATACTTAAGAGGCGTTTATAAAACAAATACATTTCCACCAACATTAGGGAAAGTGTAGGTAGCGAGGCACAAAAAAAATATGGCTTCGAGGGACAAAGGACGGACAAACAGTCTAATTATTATCTTGTTTCTGTAATAGGGACTTTTTCTATTGCATGTCACAATTTGGGTAATGTACTACAAGATAAAATGTTTCCGGAGAAACAAAAAGGCATTTAAAAGGCAAATAAAAAGGAGATATATTTTGGGTATTTTTACGTAAGAGGTATATTTACCCGACTGCGTTAATAGGAGGGTAATGTTTTTCGAGCTTATGTATGTATGTCTTACTAAATACTTTATGGTGCTGCAGACGACAGACAAATAATACTTTGTTACATATGATCAAAGGACTATCAACAAAAACTACATTTGTCACCGCATGCGCCACCATAAAGTGTTTAGTAAGCTTACAAAGCAATGCATTAGTCAGTCCAATTTAATATAGGTATTGTGATACTTGTTTTATTTTCTTTTATGTTCATTGCTTTTAAGCAGTTTTTTTTCTATAATTTGCGTTTGCTTTATTTTACGGCTAGTATTTGCTCCGTGGATGGTGTAGTGGATTATGCGCTCTACTACTACTATTTTGACCTAAATCTATTTTGAGTCTGAGTGATCTTTGTGTCTATTTCATGTATGTTTGTAAAGTCACACGCCAAAACAATATCAATCACTCTGCTGGAGTTGCCTTTAAATAAAATAAAACACAAATTGAAGCAACTAATCCCTGTAGTTTCAAATACTCAATTATTTATTCTTACCAGTTACCGTGATTTACCTTTGTCAAAAGTATTCTTTGAAGAAATAATATGTATTATAAATAAAATAATGCGAACATCTGACGCACATCGCCATCTAGCCCCAAACTCTGCAGAGCTTGTGCTCTGGCATGGGTACTAGATTAATATACTCGCATAGTACTACATATACACTTTTATTATTGTAAATACATACATATTTCACATACATAGAATTTTTCCATCATATCATGATGAGTCATGCGGATATGGAAGTCAGTATATTCTTAACATTCCTTTTAAAACCTTTGTTAACATTCAAAATTTACAATAAGTTCAGTTTCAATAAAATTTCTTGTATGATGAAATAGGCAGAACGATATAGATTGACTGCTATGGAAGTAAACTTGAAACAAACCACACAGGTTAGTACAAGGTTTGTACAGCGTGGTTTAGTATTCCAAATCCTCCGTGCCAAAAAGAAGCAGTGGACAAATTAATGAAATTGGATCTTTTTCTGCTCCTACGTCTTTTATCGTAACAAATTAGAAAGAGGCATAAAACGCCTGATAAGTTAATAACGCTGAATATTTTCATGTTTAATGCAAAACATTAATAGTTTTTTTAAACTTACATTCAAAAAGCAAAGTTAAGAAATTTCAAAGCAGCAGTACATCCGTAGCACCAAGGACTAATGGAAACCGACTAATAAATAAAAGGAAAAATAAAATAGACATTGACTTCCCGGTAAAGAAGCAATAGCGCAATTCTGAAAGAAAAAAGGTACTAAAAGATAAATTTTTCCTTTTGCATTTTGTTTCGCACTGCCCTCCGCTTTCTTTTGTTCAGTGTGATTTATGAAGTACTGGTAACATTACAAAACATTTAACATGGAAAGAAACCAAATAAAAATTTAAAAAAGGATGCCAGATTTATTTAAATGACTTACGACTTACCTTGTGTTTTATAGCCACAGTTGAACTACATAATTTTTTGTTATTAAATCAAAGTTGAGTGATTAACATTTAAGTGAGCACAAAGTTATTGAAAGTACTAGTATTTTGGAGACCTGATGAATTTGGAAAAGGTGCCAATTGTTTTACACTATGAAAAAAAAATGCTTCGAAACATATGGGTCAGTCTTCATTCAAATACTCGTAATACAGAAAACGGATGTCTGTATAAGAAGGCCTTTCTCTGTTTTTTAAAGAGTGAGTGAGGTTACTGAAAGCCTAATCATCGGTATTATATTGATTCTGATACTCAAAGGCCAACAACAGACTTTTGACTCATAATTAGTAGTAGCCACTTGTTCAGGTCATCAACAACCTTTAACAGTCTACTGCTGGACATAGGCCTCTCCTTAGAAAGGAGGTTTTGGCCTACTATACCACGCTGGCCAGACGGGTTGGTATCAAGTTTTCCTTCTCTTTGCATGCATTGATGTTGTCTCTCGACGGGGTGGTGACACTCTGTAGTCTTATCCGTCACCACACATATTTTAAATGAATATGCCAATGTGATTCTAATCCGCCTGATAGACTGCATGAGTAAACTAAAATGAAGCATGGTGACACACATTAAAGGCAGTTTATTGAGATTACGATTAATTTAAGTTCGTCTTCCGTGGGAGGATAGTACCGCCTACGTTTCCCCCCCCCCTCCCCCGTATCACAATTAAACTGCCTATCTCTCTCAACCTCGTTGGATAGATTACCATTACACATTTAAATGTAAATAATAAAAACATGTAATGGAAGCCCTTACACTAATTGAAAAGTTGGTGGTAACGCTGAAACATTAAATGTTGATTCCAACCTTCCAGTTCATTATAGACGTAAACTTCTAAACAAACGTACGAATTAGGGGAAAGGACAAATATATTATTAATGCTCAAACCATTACAGTGTAGAAGCTTTTAAAAGTTAAAATTGGTACTGCGAGAAATTTAATGCAGTCTGAATGACTTCAGAAAGTCTTGACTACGTGCTCGGAATTGATATAACCTATTAACCATTTTAGTTTCACTAAAGTCGAGAAAAAAATATTTCTCAATATATAAATTCGTATTCCTTTTACATTAATATTTTTGATTTAGTCCCGGTTTCTATATGGATTTTTTATTTTTCTTTTATTTGGTTTTAAGAAGGGCCTTAAACGAAAGTAGGAGACCTATTTTGTTTTGAAATTAAAGGGATCTTCCTAAACCAACTTAGGCTTTAGAGATTTTTTTTTTTTTATTCTATTAACATCATAAATCATTTTATCTCTTGGGAGACCTTACTTTTTCAGTTATAGACTATAATAGCTTTCGCCCGCGGTTCCGCCCGCGTGTATGTCGGTTATCGCGGTAAAAAGTAGCCTATGTTCTTTCCCAAGTTTAGTTCTATCTTCATACCAAATTTCATCAAAATCGGTTCAGTGGCTTAGGCGTGAAAGCGTAACAGACAGACAGACAGAGTTACTTTCGCATTTATAATATTAGTAGGGATTATCATGAGTAAAACTCATTTACTAAATTATTAAAAGTCAATTTTCTCTTATTTCGCTACGTTACAAATAAAAAACTAGTAAGACAACTTTGAAACGGAACCTTCTTAATGTTAGTCGATTACTGTGTTTAATTATCAAACCTTACCATCTAAACTATAAAATGCGAAAACGCAAACATGTAAGTAAAAGATCGTTAACCGTTCAAGGTAAATCTAATCACACGTTGAAATTAAGGAATTCCGATAACTAATCCGTAGAAAAGCTCAGTCATTTGGTACATTGTTCCAATTTGTGTTTCATGAATATTAATAAGCACAAAGATTGGACACCCGGCGCTGCCCAAGCTTCTTTATTTTAAAAGCTTTAATACAGATGCTTTTAAGTCTCAGTCCTAATAAAGATATTTAAGTTTTGATTTTTGTCTTCATGGTTTATGGTTGTATGGTCAGCATCTCGAGCTGTAATCCCAAATTCATCTTTAAATATCTCTTACTTTCTCTAGTTATCTTCTTTTTCTACTTCTTTTTTCAAAATATTTTCAATTAACTCATTTTATCCCAAAAATAATATCAACTGTATGTATATATATTTATATATCATAATCGCTGTAGCCCTCGGCAGATGGTAATAGTTACCCACCTCATAGTCCACCTTTATTTTAGACTCACTTAAATATCGTAAATTAGATTAAAAAATAGCAAAATGCTTATTTTCAATGAGTGTATTTTATGTAAATGCACCAAGAAGTTGTACAGACTCTAATTACCTAATTATGCTAGAGTGTATTTAAACTGAAGCAATTTTACTATTTACGATACATACAACATAACCGAATCAAATATTATGTCAGATAATTTAAAATAATTATATAAATTTCATTATTTAGAGCATTGGATTTAGTTAAAGCAAAACATGTTTTAACAAAAGCTAGCGAAGGAATACTAAATACTACTGACCTTCAAAATTCGCAATTGCAAACCGATGTTATACAAAAAAATATTTAAAATCCAATCAGATATTTGAGAGGTGACGTATCTGTTCAATAAAAAAAATACAAAAATGAATATACAATGGAATAACAAAACTAACAAATTTAATTTGTCATTAACACAAAAGCGACTCGTGTTTTCCCTGACCAATTTTAACTTTGATCTTTCGCTAATCGACTAGCGACCCTTGGGCGCAATAATTCTAAAATTGTTTAACAATCTTATTATTAAAATTTATGTGGATTTTGATTGGTTTTCAGCTGATTACATTTCAAAAATTTACATAAAATTTCGAATTCAGAATTCCAATAAAGAATCTAAATTGGTTTATGAGTAACATCTTCGAAATTTATCTTCTTTGGTTACTTAAAATAATTTTAATGCTATTGTCTATGGTAGCAATAATAATTTATGTACATACTTAAAACAAACATTATCTATTTTATAGAAGGATATTTGGCTACAGTGATTGCAGTCTGAAAAATCAAAATTACAAAATGTCATCAATCTATTGCTGTCTAGTGCTTAAGGAAGGACCCCAGAAACATGTCCCAGTCTTGCACAGTTCGCATCCATTCTTCTTGAGCTATTTTGTTGAAGTCGTCAATCTTTCGTACTACAAGATACTCTACGCTTGATCAATCGCGGACACCACTCTAGCGCATATCGTCTTAAACGACCATGAAGTCATCAGTAGATATCAAAGACCTATTTTCACCTTCACATTATCTAATGACCTAATTATTCACTTTATAATAATCGAAAGACTTCAAAAGTTTACTGACTTAGAAAAAAACTTTATTATTATTACATAAAATGAATAACATAGATACTAATACAAAATTATGACTGTGAAAATACGAAGTGAACTCACAAACACCCAAAGTTATAGTCATATTTGTGATAAGTTTTTTTATATGTGCTGTTACGATAGTTTCATATTAGTTCTATCTTAAATAATATATTTATTGTGCTGCTTCCTATACGTAATGAACTACTTTTCTTTGTTTTCGTATTATTTCTTTCAGTTGAGTCAACAATAACAAAATCATTTCTTAACAAAATATAATCGTAATCAACCAAAATTTTCTCTGCGAATAATATCTAATTAACTTTACTTGAAGTTGATGTCGTTCCATTTAACCACAGAAATGTAATATTCTTAAGCTAAATATCTTAATTACGTCAATTTAGACCCCATGAAGACGACAAAAGACCCCAATGAGCGACCGTTCAAAGCACATTAAGCTTCGGTCCTTCTAATAAAATTTGATTAATTATGTCAAGTTATTTAGGAATAATCTTCTCAACGGTTCCTTTGAAGATGTCGTTCATGTTGTAAAAACTGTTACCACAATTTAACTAAAATTCAGCCGAGGAATGCTGTTTCTAATTTCCTAAATTGGTTGACATTGTTTTTCACATTGAGCGGAAGATATTTATAAGCCTTAATGTAGGGGAAATGAGAATGAATCCTCCAAAAAATGTGTATTTTCGATAATGAAGCGAAGCCTCTTTAAGATTGAAAAATATATAAATAGATTCAAATCTAAAAAGATGATGTTTCTAATGAATGTAGAATCTAGGAGCCATGTTCTTTCCAAGACATTGATTTATCATTTTTATTTGTTGAGAAATAACAACATTTTGAATGCCTCAGTGGTGGAGTAGTTGTGCATGCGACTGATGTGCTTGAGGTTTTGGGTTCAAGTCCTAGGTCAGACCAGATTTATGCATGATCTACAAATTTTCGTTTCAGAGTTTCTGTGTTTTTTACTAAATATTTATGTAATATATTTACAAAAAGTATATAAGTAGGTATTCTATAAATCAATCTAGCTTTCATACAAGCTGTGCTTTGTTTGAAACTAGTTGGCGTTATGTTAGATGTTCGATATATTTATTTATTATTGTTTGTTTTTAAAGTACCGTATAAAATAAGACTTATCAAAACCATAAAATCCTTTGAAAACATATCTTAGAAAACCACTGTGTTTTACGCAGTTTTTACACCCGCTTAAAGTAAAAAGTACCTTGAATATCTTAAATGTTCATCTTCTATTATGAAATATAATTTGACTTCTTAAAATTCAGTACTAATACTTACTTCTAATTCATACTAACAATTTATTTAAATTAGAAATATACAAAAAAAAACATGTTGTGTATTGGGGAATCCATTTAATTCAATCTCCGATCGATCGATTGATGATACGACCTACATAGTAATGATAAAGTGACCCTGTTTATCTCGGATACGCCTTTTCCCAAAACCTAATGAGCGAAGAAAACTCAATAAAGCAACAATAGCAGTGGAAGGGTTCGATGACTCGGCGCTTTTGTATCCTAAACCCATGGACTGGACCTATTTCTGCTATAAGATTCGTTGCGATAACAAAAGAAGAAATAAAAATAGGGATAAGATTAAAATATAACAGATAATTCTGTATAATAGAAAAGTTTCCTGTGCAATACGTAAGTTAATACTAGAGTAATAACTATATATAGAAAAAGAACTAGAAAATAATTTTATCGACTAAAGTTTTTCGTTTAAAAATTAGTATCAACTGTGAAACGATGAATTTAATTTTGAAATCAAAATTACATCATTATCATAACGCCATCTAGGTTGAAACAAAAGAAAATTACCAGCTTAATTCATTGTTGAAAATAAATGTGTAATAACTATTTAACTCCAAGGTAGTGTGGCGACTCCCACATACAGCGCAAGCGAAAAACATACAACAGCGCCATCTACCAAAGAAACACTGAAACACGAAGAAAGCACGGAATGATCTATACTGAGTAACTGCTAATCCTTAATCGCGAAAGTGAAATTCTCGCACCGATTAACATATATACAACATCCCAACATCAACTGTTGGGCAGTGGCCTGCCAGGCATGATCACCTCGCCTGGTCGGAGGATCCTCCCTTTGTGTTGGAGGAACACGATACCCGTACCTCTACAGTAGAAACACGATGATTTCAGCACGAACGCGCCAGCTCGACCGGAGCGGTACTACACTGCTATCATGTTTCGTTGGTGGGTGCAAGACCGGAGACCTTATTACGCAGGCGCATCTCAATAGGGCGCCACAGATATGCATTTGCAAAGAGTGATGACCTCTACTTTTAAATTCTACTCATGGTTGGCTTAATAGTTTAAGCGGAATAAAGTTACTATGACAGACTCATTATAAAAACAATAATTTTAACAAAGAGGAACCGACTTCAAAGAAATTCCGAGTACCCAAATCGCGACAATTATGCCTATGATATTTGAGGAGTTTCCTCGATTTCCTTGGGATACCATTTTCAGATCCCGATATGGTGACGACGGGACCACCTATAAGCTACGCCCATTACAATGCAAAAAGATTTTTTGAAATCGGTTCATAAACGACGAAATGATCGCTGAACATACATAAATAAGTCCCTTTTTTTTTGAACTCGGTTAAAAATGAAACTAACGAATTACAAAAAAGTTACATAATTATTAAAAACCAGATCTTTTCTAAATACACACAATACATTTCAGTCTAAGTAAAACTTTATTTATCTAGAAAAAGAATATGTTTTACTAATAACTAGGAATTCATGTACTAAGTACTGAAAATAGTCAAAAAACATCATGTGACTTTATAACGTAATTTAGAAAATTAAACAACAAATTTCCTTTCTCCAGTATTACCCACACGCGCTCAAAGCTCCAATGGGAGTAACGATTTGTTATAGCTTTGTGTCCCCCATTTAGCCGTCAAAGAGAATTATTGCTTCACCAAAAACTGGAGTGTAAAGAATCGAGCGAAACTTTTAACTTTTTTGTATTTATTTAAGCCTACCAAAGCAACTCTACTCTGCATGGTCGAAAGCATGAGTAAAATCCAGGAGTAGGGGCCACTATTCTCATTATGAAAGCATATAATGCAGTATGGTTACCCACACCATGTCGTTCTACTGCCTTTTGATTAGGCCTCCGGTCTTACACTCACAGCAGACAGAACGAATGCTGTCATATAAGGTTGGTCTTCTGTGTGAGGGTACCAGGGCTCAATTAGTACACCCGGGTCGAGTTGGCCCATTCGTGCTGAAATCAGCGTATCTCTACTACCTCAATATTTGTCGAATCGAATTGCCTTTTTAAAACATCAAATGATCGCGGGCAAGATCGCATGAATCAGCCAGTAAAGAAATCAAATCGTTTTTTATTCTCAATACAATCTTTTGGGGTTTGTTTTTATGTAAAAATAAAAAAGTAACATGTTTCTATCTAAAATCACCAAAGGACAAGAAATGGTAAAATAAGAATCATAGAAAATTTATAAAACTAAATAAAATTGAAGACTTTTTGTGATTTTAAATTAACAGCTTTTCAATAAACGCAACTAAAGGTATAAGTACTTTACACTCTTTAAATTAAACTCACTTGTACTTTTGTTTCATTATTTAATAAATTTAAAACTTTTTATAACACATTATAGTAAAAAATAATTATAACAAGTTCCATCAAGTGCCGACAATTGAGTGTATAAATGTTATTTAATTACTTTCTTTAATCAAAAAAATAATTATTACAATCTTTGCCTGTCTGTCACGCCAAACAAGACATTATACGTTTTGAAATATTTTATTAAAGTAAAAAGGAATAAAAAAATTAAATCTACTTTATTCTGCATATCCTGTTTAGACTTTTTGTGATACAATCACGTCACACTATGTTCACATCACAAGGAACACTTTTCATAAGGCGAGGATTCTCGCAACGTGACACAATGTAGTTGGCACTTGACTGATGACGTATCACAAGCTGAACTTATAGCCTCTCATAAAATTCTATTTGCAATTTTCTTATTTTCACTTTCGTTGGTGAAGCTTATATACAGTGTATATGGGTGTGCACAGTATGAAAATTTAAGGACGTCTCCAGTCGCGCCATTCCCTGCGGATATGACCGCGGAACGTGACGAATGCTACGTTATAAGTGACAATAGAGTTATAAATTATGGAAGGGACTGATTATTATGTTTATTGTAATGTTTCATCATCGTCATCGTGTAGATCTATTGGAAATAGTCTATCCTGTAAAAGGAGGTATTATAATAACTTGGTTAAATAAGTAGGTATATGGTTTATTTCAGATTTTGTTCTTCTAGAACACTACATTAAATTTGTAAACACATACAGTCACAGACACATGCATATAAACACACACACACATCCTCACAGATGCCTATAAAATATGTATTATGAAATTAGGGCCGTTCATCATTGTCATGATCAACAGTATATATCAGCTTATTGCTGGAAATATGCTTCTCCTTCAAAAAAGGGCAATAATTACTTTGGAAATATTTATAAAAATACTTAACCAGTCAAGATCATGAAAGGAAAATATCATTGCATGATCATTTAACTCTTGTATATTTCTTTTGTTTTTTTTTTATAAATACTATAGGGGGCAAACGAGCAGACGGATCACTTGATGGTAGGTGATTGCCGCAGCCCATGGACACTCGAAACAGCACAGGTGCGTTGCCGGCTTTTAAGATAGGAGTACGCTCTTTTTTTTTGTAGGTTTAAAGGTCGTATCGGTCCGGAAACACCGCAGGCGGCACTTTATTCCACAATTTGGTTTGGTTGTTCACCAATATATAACAGGGAGACCTGTCTACGAATGATGGTGTTCGCACTCTTATGTTTGCTTATGAGTGTGGGACGGGAAGCCCAATGATGAAGAACATCATCTCACTAGGCTGCTATAGTGTGGTTCACCATGCTGTATTTTTAGCATTCACACTAAGGATGGTCACTGCCACTTTTGTAAAGCTCAATAAGCAATCAAGCAATCATAAAAGAAGCCACGGAACAAGTAACATGTATGTCATCGTCATCATCAACAGCCTATAGCAGTCCACTGCTGGACATAGGCCTCTTCTTGTAAAGGAGGTATTGGCCTACTATACTACGCTGGCCAGACGGGTTGGCATAGGGTTGGTTTCAAGTTTTCCTTCTCTTTGCATTGATGTTATGTACGTATAACAAAACAATAACATATATCGCCTACCTTACATATGTTATCCTTGAATTAATGTTGGCCTAAATAAACCTGATTAACATCTAACAACAAACCGAATTAACACGTAGGTATATATATATTTTTATTGAGGCAAAGTAAACACATCTAGAACTTTAGTTCAGCAACAAACAATTTCGATATACGATACATCGTAGGCAATATATTTACGGTCGTATTTTACTTGTGTGTTTATGTGTGATTACCTGCCACTCGTAAAGCCTTATTTACTTTAACATATCGACGAATAACCTTTTGATTCTTCATAAAAACATTTTTGTATACATTTTGTCAAATAATTATGTATGTTTTTATAGCACACGTTTAAGCGTTTTACGCATTAAATGATTGGAATTTCAACACATGTTACTATTGTTAGATAATTGTTACCGAAACTTGATTAAACATGTTAAGATATTAGTTTGGAACGTAATAAATATCAGCAAATAGTAGCATCACAGAAAATAAAAACAAGTAAGTTCAAAATCCTCATTTTTTTCGTTTTAGAATCAATCTTTCGCCTGATGTTTCACTAAGATTAAATATTAAAATGGTTATTAAGACTTAAGAAAAGTATCGTAATACCTGAAATTAATATCTAGTCTCATTGTCACAGATTCACTGTTTAGAAAAAATAATACTGCTTTTTTAATAAATCTCAAGGAAGAGCTCAACTCTTAATTTTATTTAAACTTGAACTGTTTCTAGAACTCATCTAACTTGTATGATACTCTTGTATGTGTGAGTTATTTGGTTTGACTGAGCAAGGATTTCAAGTAGCTACAAAGAACCATCTTCTTGTTCTAGCATCCTATCTATAAATCATGCAAATCATTATATTAGTTCGAAACAATAAAAAAAGACGGTGCAAATATTATTAAATAACCCTACGTACTACCATTGGTACATCTCAAATGGAGTATGGCTGCAGGTAGATCTTCAAATCCCATTCAAGGGTCCATCAGCTACCCATTTTCCTATATAAAAATGGTTCCCTTAAAGAGCTAGTCCCTTTTCCTCATTCAGACAGTCATCTATTACAAAGCAAAGCTTTTTTCATTACGTTTCGTTTTACATATGGCTGTGTTTCTTTACCGTCAAATTCAATACGGGTTTCTCTCTAAATAGGTAATGTAATGCTTCGAATTTTCAAACGATTGCTTCATATAAAAAGGTCTTATACTCCCTAAAGTCTTTTTTACCTTAAGCATATGTCCGTAAAATCTATTTATGAAGTACATGGATGTTAGTAGTTACGCAGATATTGAACATTGATTACTCTGTAATATCAAAGGTTCGTAATCGTTGTAAGTTGTATTTATAAATGAATATTTCAGTTTCAATCGAAAAATTAATTTCAGTAGTTTTACACACACTTATAATTTTAATTAGTCGACGAGTCACCTGTTATATTGATTTATAGTTATATTGATTCAAGTGCTTATTCATACCCATAGTTAAAGGACATTAATCTAGATAATCGAACGTAGACAATCAATTTATAAGTGATGTTATATTTTTTGTTATATTACTGTTTTAAATAGTTAATTCCCTTGCTGGCATGAACCTTAAGCCTCATATGTGTGCTCTGTGTAAGTTTGTTCTTGTCTTTGTAAGGAAAATACAGTTAAAAAAATTTACATTGCATTTCATTCTGAGCATGCATGTAGAGAAAATTACTAAAGGGTAAAAAAGTACATGGTTTTTTTTGAAATCCTTTCCCTAAAGTACATGCAATTTGACCGATGTCCTTTATTAGTAAGTAAGTGAAATTGTTGAACCCTTATTTACCACCTGAAAACTTGTAAAATTATTTAAACTCCATGTTACAGGACTAACTATAAATATTTACGCTGTGCAGGTACGAATTTTTCTATTAAAAGTGATGGTTATTTTATCACATAACCTCAATATTGTTTTGCCGTAGAACTAGGATCCGAAACCTTAAAGTATCCGGTATAAAAATCTATATGTATCTTTTCCTTTGATAAAAATTTTAGTAGCTTTATTTGGCGGATGGTCCCAGGAGAAATATTGGTTTTACGTGACAAATGCGGTCTGTGGACCCATGAAAATATACTACCGGTTTGATATATCGGTAAACCGAGAGAAGTGTATGTGCATTGTTTTGTATTTACGGCATGATATTACATTTTTAACTTTTGTATTTGTTTGCTCGAGTTAAGCATTTGGTCGGTGATGGATGAAGCAATATAATGTTGTCCAATTTGTCTTAAGGCGTTATTTTAAGATTTTGTTGGAGAAAAGTAAAAACTGTTTACATTAGTTTGTTTCTGTAATGTTGAAGTTTTGGTTTTGTTTTATTTAATGAGGAATAATAACAACATTTACTTTATGAATATGACTTTCCTACACCCAATCAAGATTACATCAAATTCTAAAACAACGATTTTTTAGATGTCCGATTCAACATCTCAATGTATCAACAATGTTAATGGTGTTTTTGTAATATTTACCAATATTCTGTATGATATTATTTGAATATTCCAACTAGTCTGAATTTTTAATATTATATGTAACAGAGTATAGAATACCGACACCATATTGTCATATTGCGGTCGATATCTCGACAAATCACCTATTTTATGGATATTCACACCTAACATCTTTCTCCGTGTCGTAAGTTTTTTACAACTTTTCTATGGTATTCATGAAAGAGCTTTAGAAGACGTAGGGAAAGGTTTTATATAGATGCTAAGAGAATTTATTTTTTACAATAAGATAATCGCAATATTTACAGACAAGAATAGATAGGTTATGTTTTGTAAGTTAAATATTGATTAATATATTTTTCTGTATACGCCAAGCAGAAAATTTCAAGTGAAAAAGGAATGTCTTCACATTTGGGTTGGACTACTACTTATCTAAAATCCTTAATAACAAGTGTAGTGAGTCACTTTAATTTTTTTTGCATAAAGTAATGCACATATATTTTCTATCATTTGCAAAGGAATTAACATTTTCTTATGTAACTTATACTAATTCCGTTATATGTTGAAAGTTTTTCTATCTTTTGCTTCCTCGATTAAGCGAAGGTAGATAAGAAAAAGTGAATTACAAATATCTAAAGGGGAAACTCGATATCGATTGTACGTGTGGTGACGGATTAAGAATACAGAGAGTCACCACCCCTATTCATCCCGCGGGTGTCGTAAAAGGCGATTCAGGGATAAACTACACAAGACAACATCAATGCAAAGAGAAGGAAAACTTGAAACCAACCCTATATCAACCCGTCTGGCCAGTGTGTTATAGTAGGCCAAAACCTCCTTTCTAAGGAGAGGCCTATGTCCAGTAGTGGACTGTTAAAGGCTGTTGATGATGATGATGAAACTCGATATTTTTTACCCACCTTTCGAATGATGCAGAATTATCTAACCAGGCCGCCATAAGGACGGTGACCCCTACTCCGGGATTCTACTCATGCTTTCCACCAGGCAGAATGGAGTCACTTTGGTAGGCTTAAATAAATAAAAAAAAACTAAACATAAATAAACATTAAACTAGATACATTTTCATCCAAATAAAATAAATTTAGCATAAAAGCATAATATATTATCAGAAATATATATCAAAGCCTTATCTGTGTGGTAACTTCTAAGTATTATTCGATATTAAAGAGTTGCCTGGTATCATTTCGTTAAATAGGTCAGAGGATATGTTATAATCTTCAAAGGGTGTATGTGAAATAAATAATATATTTATAGATATAGAAAAGAAAAGAAGTTATAGAAACCTACGACGTAATTGGATTGTTACTATTTCATTAGTGTACCAAATAACTGTTTTGAAGTTAAATATATTAAAATTAAATAAATTAAAAAAGTTGAACAAACCGAATCACCATTAATTGATTTTATTGATATCATTTACAAAAAACTAGATTATGTAATGGTGTGAAGGAATGGGTGATGTGTTCCTCCATCACAAAGGAAGGATCCTCCGACCAGGCAAAGTGATCATACCTGGTGGGCCACTTCCCAACGGTTGATGTTGAGATGTTATATATATGCTAATCGACGTGAGAATTTATCTTTTCAAGATTCAGGATTAGTAGTTACTCCATATAGATCGTTTTGTGTTACTGAACATGGATACATACAACTGAAATAGGTTCATAACCATTGAATATCCCGTACCCAGAATTAAAGAGAAGGGCTCCGGTTTTTTTTTATGTAAGCCTACCAAAGTGACTCTACTCTGCCTGATGGAAAGCATGAGTAGAATCCAGGAGTAGGAGTCACCATTCGCATTGTGAGTGTAGGCAATGCAGCATGGTGACCCATACCATGGCGGCCTGGTCAGAAAACTTTGCATCATTCTCCCGGCTTAATAAGGCTGGTTGAATGATGCAGAATTATTGGGCCTCCAGTCTCACACTCACCAACGAAATACGACAGCAAGAATACTGTCATTATTAGGATGGTCTTCTGTGTGAGGGTAGTACTGCCCCGGTCGTGCCGGCCCATTCGTGCTGAAATCAGCGTGGCTCTACTACCTAAAATAACCCTATTTCACGAATAATGAAATATGGTATATTTTTCTTAGCCTGTAGGTAACTTGTAAGAATTTGATTGTAGAATAAAAATATATCACTATTACTTGCGGTAAACTCATTTATCGCTAATCCTTTAGAATTGTAGTGCAAACAATAGGAACAACAAGAAATAAAAAATTTAAACACGGCCAATGACGTCACACGGATATAACGTTAACCACAGACAAGAATGGCTTCCAGGGGGGTTATGTATGACCTCCATTAAGAGCCTAATCTTCAAGCCTTTCTCAAATAAATTATCCAGCCTGCCGAGAATTTCACACGGTATATTTCAGATATAAACAGCGGGCGCCCTTTAATAAAATTGGGCACTGAAACAAATATTGTTCCATTACAGAAAGTATGTGAGTTTCATTATCTAAAGCTTTGTATAATTATTCACTATTACAGTATTCAATTACTCAAATTGGTTTTAATTATTTAATATGAATACTGAATATATTTGTTAGTCATATAATTTATATTTATTTATTTCCACCCGTGTAACATTATGCAATAATAATTGTAAATGCGATTTAGTAATGATAGTTATAAATTTTATCATTCATGCATTTTGAGCTGGATGCGAGTGACCGAGGATCGAACTAAGTGGCGTGCATTTGGAGAGCTCTATGTCCAGCAGTGGACTTCAATAGGCTGATGATGATGATCCATTCATTAATCCGGCAGGAACAAATCATAATGTTTGGAGGAGTAATGTCTGTCATTCTTGAGACCTGTCTACGGAGTTCAAAGTCATGTTTACTTACGTATAGGTATTACATACCATCAGTTCCCCGAGTGCGAGGGACAGTAGGGCACCTGTCTGGTCTGAAGACATGGCTAGTACCTCCCGTTGTAAGTCTCAACTTTAGAGTCTGCAACGGCTGATGGCCATACGGATCGTATGGGGCTACCACACGATCTCGTAGAGGTAGCAACGGTCCCAAATTCATTTAGATATAATACTTCTAACATAAGCCATTGTTTACTTACATGTATGGTACGCTCAACTCATTTACATAAATATGAATAAAGTTTGTGGCGACTTTTAGATATAGCGCATATAAAAAACATACTACACCGGTATTAATAAAAGAAACATCGAAAGACTGAGTAAAGAACTACACCGATTACTAGTCCTGTATCACAATATCAAAGTTTTCGTATATGTGCTTAACAGCATATATAAGAAAACATCTAATGCATTGAACCGTTGTGTTGCGTCCCGCTAGGCATGCTTATCTCGCCTGTTCCTAGTATCTTTCCTCTCTATTAGAGGGAGAGTACACCGTTTATTCACAAGCTTACATAATTGATTTCTGAACATCATATGTTAGTATAATTTACTTTATTACATGAAAAAAAATATATAAACAACCTTCTCGTATCTTTGTACACTTCAGAAAATGAAAGAGAATTTTTATTTGTATTAGAGAATACAAATAAAAATTAGAATTATATTAGAAATTTATAAATAAAAATTGTATTAGAGAATACAATTCAAAATTCTCTAAGGGTTCGTTCAGATAAGAGTATCTGAACGAACCCTAACTTGTTATACAACAAAACGGCAAAGTTGATCTCAAGACCTCTCAACTTAATAAAAAACTCCTGTTAATTAAAAAACTTAAAAGATATAACTCCCAACTTAATAATTCGAATTAACAGTGCTACGAGTTCTACGACTGTCTTAATTAAAAATCACTGAGTCAATTTAAAATGCATTTCTGAATCTATTTACTGGTGAAGGTAGTGACCTGAATTCTGTAGACTCAGCATAAGATTATATTAACGCCGACGCTTCAGTCTGAGTGCTATTTGCGTCTTAAAGAAAATTTACGAGGTAAAGAAAATTCTAGAAATAGTTATTTCAATGCTTTTGCACATTTACGAAAGTAGTTCTTTGATAATAATTTTGTCAGAGGTGTTACAAAATAGAAAATACACTATTTAGTGAAATCGTAAGGTTCGGTACATTTTTCAATTTTGATGATCATGAAATATATTATGCAACAACCTTTTCTTAAGTAATGAAATTAATTTAATATTTTTATCCATGTTCCCATACCAAAATTATAAATTCGAAAGTAACTCAGTCTGTCCGTCTGTTTGTTACACTTTTAAGAATAAAACACGATTTCAATACAATTAGGCAATCATATACCTTGATTCTTGGGGAAAGACATTAATGGTAATCGCACACTTATCGGAGGCGAACGCGTCGAACGATCCGAACGAAACGAATTTTAGAATTCTTTATATGAAATCTCATGAAACCTCGCACACTTACCCGCGTCGAATCGTCCGCATCTGGAAGAACCGCAAAAATCGTAGACGAATTCGGATGACGTCATAAAATTCGGCGCGGATGATGCGGACGCCTCGACCGATGCGCCCGCATTCTATCAATTGCGTATGACAGAGCAACGCACGAGTACCATTTCTTGAAATGATTTCTTCGACGCGGTCGATGCTTTCGGCGCGGTCGATTCTTCTGCTGCGGATAAGTGTGCGAGGCCTCCTTGACTTCGGTTCGTTCGGCGCGTTCGGCGCGGATAGGTGTGCGATCACCATTACTACTATTTATCGCGATAAGGTGGAGCCATGAACAATGTTAATATTTTACGAAATCGTCAAGTTAACAATAGCCAATTTATTTTCACATCAATTTAAGAAGTGTTGTCTGACTTGTGAAACATTCATTGTGAATTTATACGAGTATCTAATCGATAATATTTTTATAGTTATCGAGTTATAAAGTTAGGGATCCCAAACGCTTTTGTATCGCAGCAGAGATGCTAAGCTTTCACTCTTCTCCGTTGAAGAAGTTTTCCTGTTCATTGAGCACACAGACATAGAGTATACATTAACATTCAATTGTCGTCACTTGATGGGATTTGTTAAAATACATACTTAAAAGCTAGTTTTTATCAGTGGCTCCGCCCACGCGTAAGTCGATTATTACAGTAAAGAGTTGCCTTTCAAGTAGTAAAGTACTTGTATCTCCACACCAAATTTCGTATTATAGACTCCGGTGTAGTTACGTTACAAAATTTATAAATACAAAACTATAATGTAATTATTTATTTATTTATATCTCCTTTCGATCTGTCCATCCAAAGGTTGCTTGGAAGAGATTGCTTTAGCAATAAGGCCGTCGATTATACGTTACTACTTGTAATATATGTAATTGGTGTACAATAAAGTATATTGTATTCTATGATAAAAATTATGAAAATAAAAAAGTGAATTCTAAATGCTTTAATGTAAAGTCATTATTTATCAAGGTATTTTTTCTTAAAAATAGCCTGATGGTGTACTTTAAATATATTAATTCTTATTCTCTCCTTATTATAATTTAAGGTCCGTTATACTATATTACACAGAATATAGTGGTCGCTAAATTCTAAAAGAAGCTTGCTCTTAAAGTATGAATAAAATAACTATAAACAGTCTGTCGTTGTCTAAACTTACATACAAATTTTCTTAGAAAAGAAAACCTTGCAGTTTTCTTTACATAAAGCCAAACTCGTAAACTCTTGAACTGTTTCTTAAACATTAACAATTTTTAAACATATAAGCTTTTTATTTATAAAACTATACTCTGATTTTCTATTATCTTAAAGCTTCAATTTGTTCTGTAAAAGTTTTTTACTTTATTAACTAAATGGGTAGCGCAGTGGTGGAGTATGCGACTGCTGTGCATAAGGTTTGGGTTCGATTCCCGTTTCGGATCAAATCTATCCAAAAATATTTTTTTCATAGTTTGGGTGTTTTCTATGTATAATATTTAGTAAAGCATTTACCAAAACAAAAGTATGTTTATGTATTTATATCAGTTGGCTAGTATCCACAATACAAGCTCTGCTTAATTTAGGAAGATGTCCGAAATATTTATTTTTTTATTATTTATTGCTTCTAAGTCATATCGGTTAAAATATAGGTTATTAAAAAACCCTTCTTTTAATGAGAGGTCTATGACCAGCTGTGAACTTTTAGGGACCGCTGATAATGATGGGTTGAAATCGAACACACAGAACACCACACAAGGTAAGTGAATGATTTCTCCTTTGCAAACTGTCTTGTTGGTCTAGTGGTAAGCGTAAGCAGAAGCTGATTAAGAGGTCTCGGGTTCGAATCCCAGGTCAGACCAAATATTTGTGTGATTCACAAATATTTGTTTCGGAGTCTGGGTGTTTTCTATGTTTAATTTATGTATTTACAAAAAAAAGTTTGTTTATGTAGTTATATCAGATGTTTAGTACCCACAATACATGCTCTGCTTAGTTTGGGACTAGATGACGTTGTGTGTTAAATGTCCGGAATATTTATTTATTTTATTTGGTCACTAGAGAGCAATAAGTGCGTAACTGGTCCTTGCGATGTGAGTAGTAGTAGATGTGATAGTGAGATAGTGAGTATGCTATTTTCTAGATCTTTAAAGTGAGATCAGTTTGTATCAAATACCGCAAGCGACAATTTCAATATACAAATATTGCTAAGTCTGCAAACAGCTCGAAAGCAAAATATTTTGGTAATATATTTAACGAGTACATTCGTCATTTATTGCAGGTCATTTCATTTATTTGCCTTCTCTTTACTTTAAGCATGTGACATAACGTATTTATTTATAATCAGAAATATTCATGTAATATGAAAATCATGAACGTCACTTCAAAGCAAAGATATCAAAATACAAGCATATTCTAGAAACATCTTTGCCAGTACATTACATACATAAAACCGTGCGATAAGTTTGGGGTGACATAGTAAAGCCCTCAGATAGTATATAAAAGCCTTACATAATAGGGTTTATTATAGGCCTACGCTTAATTAACATCACTATATTCTAAGGCCATGTTCATAAAGCTCAGATTAACTCAGATTAACATAAGTTGTGCAACTTTTGCGGTATTACTGTGTTTTCTTTTTAAAATATTTATTTAATCTGAAATCGTATTATAACTATGAAAATTGTTTTAAATAATGGTTTTTTTTATTTCTGCAACGGTGTTTATCCTTTGATATATCACGCAGTTCTAATATTTCTAAAAAAAGTTCTAAAAGAGGTCAAATAATTATATCTAAGAGAGTGAACTTATTCATGATAATTAACTTACACAACAATAACTCTACAAATAATTTCACACCGGCAGAGACGTAAATGGAAGAGAGCAAAGTAGAATATAAACAGGCAAAAATAACTTCCATTTAACATTTTCTAAAGTAAAGCGTTATTTATGAACTCTGCACTATTGCAAGGAGCAATAAAATCTTATTTTTCAGTTTGCTATTTGATAAAAGACTTTTCAAAGTTGTAGATCGTACATAATTTAGCGGTTATCCAAATACTGGGGTTAATTTTCTTCAACAATCCAATATGTATGTAAAGTTGTCATGAAATTTATTTACCATCTAGCACAATAACTTAGCTTACTTTGTTTTATAGTTTTATTTCTCTATCTACTATCTAACTCGCGCAACTTTGCGTGTTCTCTCTCCAATCATGTTTGGCTCCTATTTTAAAAAACCTGAAAATTCATTGTTTTGGAGGTCATAAATAAAGATATTTTGGACATCTTACACACAATGCAACCTAGTCCCAAACTAAGCAGAGCTTATATTATGGGTACTAGACAACTGATATAAATACATAAATATACTTTTAAGCTATTGTATAGTTTTTATCGCGGGCTTTGAGCGCGGCGACCGAATCAAGAAATTCCGTAACGAAAAAACCTAACACCCTAAAAAAGGATAGAGAATATGATTGTAACTGCAGTGCCACAAGGATGTGGCGATTCCGTGCTCTATAGGCAGATTAGCGCATGCGTGCTGCCGCCACCGGCCGTAATCCGTTGCCTTGATATCACAGTAATGCTATTTTCTTCTTCTTTTTTTTCGTTTTTTTATTCCATAGAAATGCTCATGTTACTATTAGATTCTCTGTATAGTTGTCATTGTCTTTCGGATAATAGGATAATTATATTGTTTGGCAATAATATTGTTAGAATGTATGGTGGTAAAAAGACAGTGTAGGTATATTGTTTTGTATACTTGAATTAATATCAAAGAAAAAAAAATACTGCATAAATAAAAAATAAAAATATATTATTATAATTGCATAAGTTGATAAAAATGCTATGCAATAGCTTTACCGCAGCAGTCCCCGAGTGCCACATGACTTTTTTTGTAAATACATACACATTATACATAGAAAACACCCAGACTCGGAAACAAATATTTGCGGGTTACACAAACATTTGGTCCGACCCGGGAATCGAACTCGGTATCTCCTGATCAGCAACCGCATACGCTAACCATTAGACAACAACAAACACAACAAGGCAATCAAAGCGTACTCCTTTAACTAATGTTGTGGAAGTTATATTATACTTGTTAGTGCTGTTAGCTTCCGAGCACTGTTGACTCAAGAGAAATAAAACAAACGTTTGATGCGAGTACCAAAATAAATATATTTGTTGGTAAGGTCATACTCTATCGGAGACTCTTAACACCGCGACTCACCCGAAAGGCACACCGCCATCTATCGAGCATGTCCTCAACAAATATACAGCATTTAATTGAACAATACTTATTAATGTTTTATCTATCAGAAACTCTTGAATAAAGATTGAATAAACGGTGCATATCAGTGCCAACAAATATATTCATTGATTCAATCGGATGCAATTCGTATGAGTAGAGTTTAAAAGCTGGAACTTTCAGTTAAATCGCATTTAATGGGGCGATGGTATAAATCAACAGCCGCGTGTTGGGCGAGAACAACAGTTTGAAATCGTTGTATTATTTAAGAGTTGATTATCCATTGAGTTTAAATGACTATCATTACACTGTAAGTTTATTTATCTGTGTTGTGGCAAATTCGTAGTCAATTTACAGTAGGGAACGAAACCGTTTTATCAAGATGGAGTTGTTAGAATAAAGAAAAACTTTTAGATAACTTATCATTAAGTTTCAAATATTTCGACCCATACATTAATTCGACTATCTTTATCATTAATAATTTATCATTAACCAAAAAAATGATAATAAAGTATGGCATGTGATATGTTCTTTCTATGAACTTTATAAGATAGGAATTTATAGGAATTTATGGAATTATTACCACAATTTTAAAATAGCAAACTCAATATAAAATCCAAAATAATCATTACACTTGAAAAGTTTTGAAAAAATACTGTTATAATACCAAAACTAATACTAACTACTAACCTGCATGTTTCGCTATGTTGAATTACCTATTAAGGTTAAACCGCTAACGACTACAAAAACGATATCAATGTAGTATTTGACATGAAATTATTTTAAAAAGAGCCAAATTAAAAGTTCGAACCAATTGAGATATAATATCGAGATATATTGAGTACTGGCAAGACACGTTGTGGCTACGTTATCTTGCAGTTGGATGTTTCTAAGCCGCCCAAAGGTCTCCAACCAAGCTTCACGACCGTTATCTTATGATAACAACCGGGATTACGTAACTTGACCTCCGAATTACGGAAACGCTCATAGCATATCATACCACAAACGGTCACCCATCTAGGTATCGATCGCGCTATCGTTGCTTACCCTCAGCCACCCTTATCCATCACCTAAGGCCATTTGGCTACGAAGGTTTATCTATTCATTATTCATTCGATTATACTTAATTCAGTAGTTTGAAAAAAAAAGTTAACTATAGTAGCAGTTTTAATATAAGTACTGCACTTGTGGTAAAAATCTGTTAGCAAGAGCATAATATTTTAGTTGCGGAAAAACTGGGAGATTAAAACTCTTGTCTCGTACCACAGTTCATTAAAACCTCTTCTCGTATAGAAAATTAAACCAGCACGTTAAAATTTTAATGAAGCATTATTTCCTTGAGGAAAACTTAATAGCGCGCTATGATTAAAGTTCTACCCGAGATGTTTATGTTTGGAAGGTAATGTATCTATTTAGATACTTTACAAGTTTTTGTCTGTAACTTATACCTAGTTGAATTTTTAATTTAAGCTCTTGTTTCTTCAAGAATTTAATTTTAACGTGGCTACCTACGATGATGTATTACTGAAAGATGATGATTTATTATTGTATTATTATACTTAATATTGTACATAGATTATTAAGGTTGCCTAGCTATTAAAATGAGGGTAGTATTATAAAAACAGTAAAGAAAGATTGAAAGTAAAATCCAGGTTATGACTTTAGCTCATATTCGTTTTTTAGATCAAATCTTTTGAAATCTGTACATACCAATAATTATAATAAAAGGGTCTATTTGTGATTTCATAAAGTCAATTTTTTAATTTAAAAAATAACATCTTTTCACTTATAGTCGTCACAAAATAAGAAACCCGTTTTGACATTTGTCATCGTGTTTTTTATTTTCGTGATTTTTGACATTGAAAACTCAAATTCATAATCCTATTTAATTACTATGTTACCCATACACTATCACAACGCGTATCATAAATAAGCATCAAGTTTAACTTTACATTGAAAAAATGCACTCAAAAACACGAATAAATCGTTGGTTAAAAACCACGATGAGACATGTCAAAACGGGCTTCTTATTTTGTGACGACTATAAAAGCCGTGAAAGTATACACGACACTTACATAAAAAATTTTTTTTATTATTTTTATGTCCCTCTGTCTAATTGTTCCAGCTAATTTCTGGAACGGCTTAACCAATTTTGATATGACTTGTGATATAAGAAGTTACTTAGGTCAACTTTTTTACTAGCTTCGCCCTGGATTAGTTCGATTAAGTCTAGGTTACATTCCTGCTACTGGAACTCACTGTCAATGGATAGTCTAAATACTCAGTCTTATGGTAATAAAATTATGTCACTTATTATTTCACCTACTAAGGGATAAACTACGCAAAACAAAATCAATGCAAAGAGAAGGAAAACTTGAAATCAACCCTATACCAACCCGTCTGGTCAGCGTGATATAGTAGGCCAAAACCTCCTTTCTAAGGAGTGGCCCAAGTCCAGAAGTGGACTGTTAAAGGCTGTTGATGATTATTTCACCAGTTAAAGTTGCTTTGTTTGTCTGATCCTCCGCGATTCACATAAAGGAAAAAAGGTACCTATTAATATACCTTTTACCTGTTTTTTACCAGTAATCTGCAGGAGTTTATTAATCTTCTTGACAAAGTAGTCAAAATAGTTCATTAATTTAAAAAAAAAAAAAATTTGGAAATATCATAGCCGAGTGGCCTTAGGTGATTGGAAACAATAACCAAGGGTAAGCAACGACGGCGCGATCGGACCTAGATAGGTGACCGTTTGTGGCATTATATTTAATGATCGTTTCCTCGATTCGGAGGTCACGTTAAGCATTCTGTCCTGGTTGTTATTATAAGATAGCAGTCGTGAAGCTTAGTTGGAGGCCTTCGGGCGGCTTAAAACCATTCAACAGCAAGATAACGTAGCCACAACGTGTCTTGCCAGTCAACAACCCGCACTCGGGGGTGACGTATTGCCTTAACCCTCTCTTGAGAGTAGACCTGAGCCCAGCAGTGGGACGTTATGGGTTGTCGATGATGATGATGATTTTTATATTTCCTTTTTATGACCAACTCACTGATCTGTTTGGACAACTTTATTATTTTGCAAGGCTAGTGAAAACTATTTCGTCAGTTTATAAAACCAGCCTGTATTTATATTTCTTCACGCCCAAAGTGAAAATTGAATCCTATTATATACTGGTCACGGGTTGACGTCGGCTTTTGAATACGGATATTTTCTTAGGTCTCGCATCGCTTCAACGTTGCATTTCTGTCGTGCCATAAGTCAAAGGAGTAAAACTCGCCCGTATAAGAAACGAATATTAAGTAGGTATCTATAAAATTATTTGTAGTTCTTTACTTAGATTTGAAAAAAATATAAATATGGAATGTTTTGTAAGCAAAATCCAGTTTGCTGTGGATAATGATTTCTGGATTTTTCACTGTCAAAGGACAAAGTAAAACTTTACTTTTACTTTATTAAATCTAATTAAATAATTATTTTTAATATTTATAATTAATAATTTAATTAATAAAAATAATTAAAAATAATTGACGTTTCCAAAATTTAACTTAGCTGTGTGTTGAAACGTAAACATAAATAAAGTAAAAAAATAAATGAAAAAAAGGATTTCATAAAATAAATTCCAATTTTTCACATTGCCGATGGTCGCTTTTCAAAAGACGTGGAAATCAATTCTAACAATGGAGATTGGAACAAATAAACAAGTTCGAAGTTTAAATCTATTGGCGGGATTCCAAAAAAAAAGAAAAACAAATCATTACACGGTTGCCAGTGTTCTTAAATTGAATAGTTATTGTCTTTCATCGCTGCAGTTCCCCACATGCATCAAGGTATTAGCATAACGTGGGTAGGTGCGGGCGAATAACTGAGCCGTCGCAATGCGGTATAGAGGATCTTATATTCATATTATTGTAGCACTGAGCCAGTGGCCGGGTGCTGACGATTTTAAATTTAGAAATCAAAAATCTTTCAAGGTGCTTTTGTTTTACGGTCCATACAGTTTGACGTTATACTGGTTTTCACTTGGTCGTTTTATATGGCTTCCTATTTAGGAAGTATATTATATATTATACTATATTATACAGTACTATTTCGACGGTACTTATCTTTTCTTTACTTTGGCTATAATACTGGCCAAATGGGAAGGTCTTTAAATATAACTAAGCTTCTAATTTTGTCCTGTGAATTTTCTTATCTTTATAATCATCGGCCTTTTTCAGTCATCTAGTGGCCATATACCTCTCCTGCTGCACGTCAGTCTGTAGGGCTTTCGTATAGAGCTCCTATCAACAATCTTGCGCAAGTCGTCTCTCTACTTGTCCTAGCTGTGTCTTACACTGACTGCATTTACTGAGACGCCGTATTCACTCTAAATCAATTCTAATCTAATATGGCAAGCCCACTGCTATAAATTTAGTTTGCTATTCTCACGGGCTATGTCATGTAATTATTTCTGACATATTTTTATGACTAGTATATTATGCAGACAGTTTACCTAGCAGTACACATCTTATATTCATACTTAACTTTTTTAAAGTTTCTGTACACTAAAGCCTATTCCGTTCTGATGAATCAAAAGGTACCTACCATACTCCCATATATCGTTTAAGCCCACTTTGAACCGATTCAATAATTTATCAAGTAGCTAGTTTCAGTTCTGTGGTTCTGAGCTAAAACTTCATATTTAATTCTTGCAGTCTAGTACTAGTTGGGAAACTGACGTTTGCTTTGTATTCATACTTTATGTCTACTCAAACAGTATCAATGGGGCTCTTTACAAAGATATATCCAAGTAGGTAAATACGTTGCAAAGTTAAGATATCATAGCCAGGTCAGTCTAAGAACGGTGACTTTTTCTTAGCATATTGATACCCTTTCTGCCTCGGAGGGCAACATTGCGCTGTGCACATTTGTGGTAATATTTATTCATTATTTTTGCTACACACTTTGTTTACAACTTATGGAATACAATTTTTAATGTATACAAGTCATTTACAATAACAATTAAATGTGTAATAATCTCACTCCAACCGAAATAAAAGGGCATCACTATTTTGTATATAATATTTATTTAAAAACCATGAATATTATGATGTTTAACTATTGCAGAACCAAATGGTGTAAAGTACAGTAACAATAATTATTTTGATTATAAATCGCTGTGTGGATATCACTACATAGTATAAAACAAAGTCGCTTCCACTCTGTGTATGTCCCTATAAATGCTTAGATCTTTAAAACTATCCAACAGATTTTGATGCTGTTTTCTTTAATAGATAGCGTGATTCAAGAGAAAAGTTTTTATGTATCATCATCATCATCAAAAGCCTTTAACAGTCCGCTGCTGGACATAGGCCTTTCCTTGAAAAGGAGGTATTGGCCTACTATACCACGCTGGCCAGACGGGTTGGTATAGGGTTGGTTTCAAGTTGCCCTACGAGGGCGTCTCCCCCCCGGGCTGGGTGTAATCTGTTACGCAGACGACACCCTGGCGCCACGCCCGCCGGTGCCTCGATCGAGGTCAACTCGGTCCTCGTACCGGTCCGGGCCCAGATGAGGTACCTGGGTCTGGTCCTCGACGGTAGGTGGCTCTTCGACGAGCACTTCCGACAGCTTGGTCCTAAGCTGGTTGGCACTGCCTCCGCCCTAGGGCGACTTCTGCCCAATTTGGGCGGGGCCAGTGTCCCCACTAGGCAGCTGTACACGGAGGTTGTCCGGTCAATGGCACTTTACGGTGCACCGGTGTGGGCGGCGGCTCTGTCCGCCCAGAACAGGGCGCGCCTCTGGCGCCCCCAGCGGATACTGGCGGTCAGAGCCATACGTGGATACCGCACGGTGTCCACAGAGGCGGCGTGTGCCTTGGCCGGAACACCCCCGTGGGATTTGGAGGCGGAAGTGCTCGCCGAAGTTTATCGGCGAGTGGCTGACTTCCGGGCGGAGAGCGGATTTCGCCCTCCGCCCGAGGACGTGCGCGAGTGGCGCGAAGCCGCTCGCCGAGCCACCATGCTGAGATGGTCGCTCCGGCTGGAGACCCCACGCGCTTGCTTCGCCGCCGTGGAGGCTCTTCAGCCGGTCATCGAGGAGTGGGCAGGGCGGCAGCACGGGACCCTTTCCTTCCGGTTGACGCAGGTACTTTCCGGGCACGGTTGCTTCGGAAAGTACCTGCACTCGGTCGCTAGGAGGGAACCGAGTCCCGCCTGCCACCACTGCGACTGCAGTGAGGACACGGCCCAGCACACGCTGGCGGTCTGCCCCGCTTGGGCGGCGCAGCGCCGGGTCCTCACTGCAGTCATCGGAGGGGATCTCTCGCTGCCGGCCGTCATAAGATCGATGGCCGGCAGCGACAGTTGTTTTACCGCGGTCGCAACCTTCTGCGAGGACGTAATCTTGCAGAAGGAGGTGGCGGAGAAGGCCCGGGAGGATTCCATCCAATCGGACCCGATCCGCCGCCGGCGCCCCGGGCGGCGGAGGCGCGCATACCTGCGTCTCATGCCGCCCTGAGAGTGGCCGCGGATGGGCGGGACGGGTTTCCCGTCCGTCCACAGTAGTGGCCAACCGCGAGGGGGCGGCGTCCGCGTGTGACCGGACGTTGCCCAATTAGAGAGTCGAAGTTGCCCGCAACAGTGCGGGCAGGCGTCGGTTGGAGTCCAGAAGGAAATCCCCTCCCTGGACTCCTTCCAATACAAAGGCGCAGAGAGGGTCACACCGTGTGGTTTTAGTCGGTTCGAGTCCGACACACCATCCCACCGTAACCCCCGACGGGGTGACGGTCCGCGGGGATTTCCACACGTTAAAAAAAAAAAAGGGTTGGTTTCAAGTTTTCCTTCTCTTTGCATTGATGTTGTCTTGCGTAGTTAATCCCTTATTCGCCTTTTACGACACCCGCGGAATGAATAGGAGTGGTGACACTCTGTATTCTTAATCCGTCACCACACGGACACATGCATAATATAGTAAAGAAACATTGATAACTTTAGACGTTTTCAATGTGATGTCGTAAATATACCCATTTTTTACGCTTCTCTTGTAAACGCTGGCTGTACCCTACGAGATAGATCAAAATAATGTACCACAGTATTATACACATTAAAAAGCTCTACAAAAAAATCCGTGATGGTATATGTCTGTCTCTTAGGGAGAGCCCACAATAACCATTTTTGAAGTGAAACTTCTTTAGAATCGTAGTGATTTCAAACCGGATGCAACGAGAAACGACACGTAAGAGACACAAATATGAAATTGGTGGGTCAGAGCGAGAGAGCAAATGTCAGAGTGTACAACCAATCGGAAATGACGTCATGTAAATTCATGAGAGAGATTGCATTACCAATTGAGATGTTGGTAAAAAATACCAGATGTAAAATTAAACAATATTTTATTTATGTGTATCTATTTTTTTACACTTTAAACAAAGTGTAAAAAAATTACACTATAATTTTGACCTTTGAAACAGAGATAAAAGTCGCGGCAAAGATGGCGTCCAGCTGTCAAATTTAAATGATTAATAGTGTAAATAAAGAAAAATGTATTTTATTAAAAAAAAAGCGTCGTTAAAAATATTCATCTGATTCTTTTGTCGATTTGCCGAAGTTTCACTTCTATCGTGTGTGAATCGCGCACACACCTTTTTTTTTTTTTATTTCTTTCTTTTTACAAGAACTAATGGCTTATTTACGAAGTGATTTTAAGCAATACAGTATTATTCCTTATCCAATTAAGTGCCTTAAATACATTGGCCATATTAATCTATATTAAAATATAGATCAATATGGCCCTGAAAAGTATGTAATTTAAACGGAAGAAACTATTGTGGCGGTACGGACCGGAGCCGTTTAGGTGGCACTGATGTCGATTTGTCAGTATCAGTTATTAACTAAACACAATACTTTAAAAAGAATTAATATTCGAAGGCGGTACGAAGTTCACCGGATCAGCTAGTACAAAATATTTTATTCTTCAAATTTCGGTAATTGAGTGTACAGTTACAATGCCAACGATATGCAGTTTTCTTGCCCCGCAACGCCCCAACAACTTAAATGGGACGAAACTAAATTATCTTTCTTGCCAAAAAACTTTATACTTCGTTGCATACGTTCCAAACGATTCGTTAGCTGAATTGAACTGGATACTTAAGTAATTGTATTAGCTTGCAATTTTTCAGAGCATTGAATGAAGTACGGTAAGACGGATTTTAAATTATCGAAATAAATTGTAATAACCTTAAATAATTGTATTAGCTTTATATGGTATTATTAGTAGTATATTTGTGTGTATTAAGAAAGTAAACAATCAACTACCGACGTATCAGATCCGAGGTTCGCCGGGGTTCCAGAGATACGCTTTCTAGGGTATATTTAATTCTCCGACTACTAGTACTTGAGTTGGCGTGCGGTTTTCACTTGATTCGAGTTCGGCATAATCACTCATGGGTAGTATTAGGAGGGCTTTCCGCACAGACAAAACAATAGGAATATTCTAGGAACGGTATCTTCTAACTCTTCAATTACAGGTGTACATAGAATGGAATCGTGCACATTGGAGATTAGTAGTGTTAATTATGTTTTATAAGTTAATCTGATGTTTATTTATGTTCCTCGTCCTCCAACACAAAGGGAGGATCCTCCGACCAGGCGATGTGATCGTGCCTGGCGATGTGATCGTGCCTGGCGGGCTACTGCCCAAAGGTTTCTGTTGGGATGTTGTATACATATATGCTAATCGGCACGAGAATTTCTCTATCGCGATTTAGGATTAGTAGTTACTCCGTATTAGATCGTTCCGTGTCTCTTCGTGGTTCAGTATTTCTTCGGTAGATGGCGTTGTTATAAAATTTTACTAGCGCTGTATGCGGAAGTCGCCATAAATATACGTATTTATTTAAATGTAGACCAGGCATTTATTTAGATGTAGGCTGATTTTCAGACCTCATCGATATGCACACAAATATCCAAATCGGTTGAGCCGTTCCGGAGGAGTTTGTTAATAACCACGTCGATGCAAGAATTTTATATAGCCATTATAACTATAATTGTATATTTATTTTGGCTGATACATTATTTCAAGGTAGAAGAGTCATGCTGATTATAGAACGAACGGACCGGCTCAGTTGGAACGGTACTATCCTCTCATCGAAGACCTACCTAGAATGTCAGCATTCTTGCTGTCGTATTTCGTTGGTGGTGACTTGAGGCCCAACAATGTAGAATCGTCTTTTTATTTTTATATAAACCTGATGACTCCTGCTTGCGTGATGCTGAGCCTAACGGAAAGCATCAAACCAAATCAAATCAAACCATTTTTATTTAAAATACACCAACACAACGGCACTTTTGAAACGTCAAGTATTCAGTCGTGAAGTAGTGTCTGTTAAAATTCATAGATCCAATGTGTCCGTGTGGTGACGGATTAAGAATACAAAGTGTCACCACCCCTATTCATCGCACTCGGGTGTCGTAAAAGGCGACTAAGGGATAAACTACGCAAGACAACATCAATGCAAAGAGAAGGAAAACTTGAAACCAACCCTATACCAACCCGTCTGGCCAGCGTGGTATAGTAGGCCAATACATCCTTTTCAAGGAGAGGCCTATGTCCAGCAGTGGACTGTTAAAGGCTGTTGATGATGATGATGATGATGTAGAAGAACAGACAAGAAACTTCATGGACACTCTTTTCCAACATAGTTTTACAATTTTCTGTTACATTGTTTTAGGCATTTTATGAAATGTGAGGACAATGTAATGATGCTGATATTTACACTTGTAGTGTACAAAAATAATAAAACAATAAATAGAAGTTGTGAGATGACCAGCCCCAACTGGCGGCGCCCGTTACAATTACAAGCATGACCCATGTACCAGCCATCGTCCAGCTCAACAATATTGTAGGGAGCCGAACGACCCGCTACACACGCCACCGCCAGCAGAACTTTTGAGCGAGCAGGACATATTCACAACTGCCAGTCAAAACACAAACTTATGCCATTAGTGACTACAAAGTGCTCACATGTACTATTCAAAATGTTCGCAGTTATACAACAATAAATAGCATGAGTAGAATCCAGGAAGCAGCACGGTGGCCTAGTGAGATGCTTCTGCTACGTTGGGCCTCCGGCCTAGCACTCACCAACGAAATACGAAACCACCAAATATATTATTATATTCAATTTCAGATTGGCAAAGCTTTGAGACAAAGAATTGATAAATAATCAAAATTCACCTTGTATTTTAATAAGCAATTTCAATAAAAATATTTTGATTATTTGTGAATTATAACGCATCTCAAGTTTTATTGCTATTTATTGTTATATTTATAATATTCTTTTTAGTAATCAGTTAAAATAATTAAGTTGTATGAACAATGTGACATTTTGACTTTGCTAAATACAAACTAAAATTCAAAACATGTCAGTTTAATATCTACAAGACTTTGCTTACCATCGAAATATAACATGTGTAGACGTACATAATATATATCGTGTTTATTACTTCAAAAACTTCGACAGTTCTCAATACATGTTACGTTTGTAATAGATTTCGGAAATAGTTGAAGCGTAAATTTCTATAGATGAAGCCTAATTATAATTTCAAAGAACGACACTTGGTATGATTTATTGATTTACTGTCCAGTAAATAAATGTAATTTAACTTAGTTCTGAACCCAAAAGTTTTCCTATTTAATTCTTTTGTGGGAAATAATTGGCACCAAACAGGCGACTTCAAAAAGAACCTACTTATAGATTCGTATAAACAACGGGGCTCTGAAAATTTGTTAAAACTCAATTCGATAATTGTTTTTCTTCGTTAACATTTCGTTAAGTTTTCGAAAACTTTCTTAACTCTTTTCTTACAGTAAGAAAAGTTTTTTGGGTGCCCAACGCCATTCGCAGAAAATTAATGGCAAATTTTTCCGCCTTTCACTACCATTTTTCAAATGTTCGGTTCTCATTATTTTAGTTAAACTTCAGTTATTTGGCACGATTCCGTTTTGGTTGATTCTGTGATTTATTTTCTCTTTTTACTTTCGTACATTCACATTAATGGCCTAAGTACTTAGTGTATTTTTTACCTGGATTTCAAATTAACTCCTTTTCATTCTACAACGATGCTGAAAGACAGGATTTTAAAATAGTTTTGGCAGTCTTCGCCCCAACACGGTTGATTTAGTGGTTTGAGTGGTCGCCACGCCGCTTTCTACTTCGCCAAGTGTTTTGGGTTCAAATCCTACGTGGGACACCACTTTGTGTGATTCACAAATTTTGGTTCTGAGTCTGGGTGTTCTTTTCATTTGTGTTTTTAAAGTCCGCCGCCGACACAGGATTTATATTCCTAATATGGGAGTTGTCCTTTTAAACATAAAAAAGATAATAAAAAGAAAACAGCCAAGTACCAAATTTCAGCGAAATCGTTAGAAACTCGTTTATAGATATAAGATTCAGTTGAATATTAGAAGTAGTACATTTGAGTTTGATATTATATCATCCTTAGTCAGTTGTAATAGAGTCCTATTTCATTTAATATAAGTTATATGTAAGCAGTTATAAAGAGAATGCTTGTCAAATGTAATGAAGAGTGAATAAATAATATCAGTAATAACTATTTGTTGGAACATATTGTTTTTTTGGAGCTTGCGTTATTTTTTATTTATGTTGGGCGATACCACTTTTAGAATAAATCGGTAGCTGTTCTTAGATGTCATGAATAATTCAATTGGAATTGAGTTACGTTGTTTGTCCATTACTTAATGGTACATAGAAATGGATAGCAACGTATTGGAAGAATAAATGGATGTTGGGGAATGATTTGGTGGATTGTATTCGTTGTTTATTGCTGCAGTGCAATATTTCATACGATTTTATTTATTTTTGTCTATATGACAATGATAACTGTTTTCTTGTGGTTCACGCGATATGTTTGCAAGCTCGTACTTTTGTGTACAACCTTTTGTGTATCACACAAAGTGTTATCCCACGTGGGATTCGAACCCACGACACTTGGCGCAGTAGAGAGCGGCGTGGCGACCGCTTAATCAACTAGGCCAACCGTGCAGTGCAGATGGAACCTTGAGAACGTACATAGGCTACTTTTTACCGCGATAACCGACATACATGCAGGCGGAGCCGCGGGCAAAAGCTAGTTATAAATAAGTACAGCCACCTAATTATAAATTGCTCTGATTGTACGAAGTGGCCTGAAATAAAACGTGTATAATTCCATGTAAAAATAAATAACTTAATACCTATAGTCACAGAAGCATAAAATCCGATTGTATTGCTCTAGTTAATGCTATCAGGTGAGTTGGTTGAACTGCATCTATAGGTTAATGGCTATCGATTTACCATAGGTAAGCTTATACCCGTATCTCTGCACCGATCACGGATTGGTATTACTATTGGTAGTGTAACTATCACTTCAAATGATTGAGGGAGAATGAACTCATATACAAACTGGCTAATATAACGCTCCACTCGCGTCCTAAGTGTATGAAAAATAATTTACGTGATATTCTTAGACTTAATTAATAAACACACAACATTTTATACGAATCGATCAAGCTATTTTGGAGAGTATGGCAACGAACATTGTGAAACAAGAATTTTTAAAAATTTAGAAGATGTAAAATTGACATAATATATGTTTTTACGGTTTGGTTGTCAGTTAATGTGCTCTTCCAGTGGTTGATGAGAAGTTTAGTATTCGTTTATCGTTTCTATATTTTTCTTTCTTTTGCATTGTTTGAAATCATTTGTTTTGTCATATCACTAAAAATAGTTGACGTAGGCATGGAGCAGACAGATGACTAGGTTGAATTATAAATAAAATCTTAGGATTCGAAGATGATAAAAGATAATAGTAAATTTTTTAAACATTAGATATGGCGATGATGTCAAAACTTAATAATTTTGATTTCAAAAAGTAATAAAGCAATTGAATGGCATTTGATGATAAATGAATGTAGAAAGAAAGTAAAAACCTCTAAAACTACTTGAATAAAACTTTGAATTCCTATACCGCAAATTGAAATAAATAGCTTTTATTTAAATTACAGTTTTAGGCACTTCACGTTGTTGTTTTTATTCTAAAATGTTGATATTTTAAATTCTCAATTAAATTAATGTTTTTACAAAATTTCGCAAAAGATAAAGGTGATACCTAACCTAACTAAAAAATAAATTGAAACAATTTAACAATTACAAGTTCTACTTTGTATAAGTCAAATAAAATTACTCTAACACAATTAGTCTACGCTGCTACGAGTCTCTACGTTACTCGTAGATGTGCTACAACGACATCTAGAACGTGATCTTAACTGTAAATGAAGAGTCTCATTATTTCTCAAGACTGCTGCAATAGTTGGACAATTACAGTGATGTATTTAAATGACAATAACATTTAGTATACGAGAATGGATACATGCAACACTCATTTGAAACGGTGGTTGAGTGATAGTTCTATATTCTGAAATGAATTGAAAACATTACCAATATTTATGCCAACATGTTAGCTGTTTTAGTTATATTTTGAAAAAAAAATTTACTTTAATTATTTTACTTTCTTTTTCTTTGTATAAAATGCTAAATATAGTAAAATTATATTTTGAATAAACTAGCTAGGGGTATATCCTCAGTACTCGACTGTACTTGTTTTAACATCAGTTTTATTATGATAATAGCTTTTAAAACATTATTTATAACAACAAATTTACTTTCAGTTCAAAGTTATATATAAATACAAGTACTACTGAAATGTTTAGTTCTCGACCCAGGCTACATATAAAAAATTGCAGGTGATAAAACAAACAAATATCCGTTAAACTCATTAGTAAGTAAATTTAATTCAATAAAAAGTGTAAGAAACACGTACCTTCTCATAATTCTCGTTGAGTAGATACTTAAAGTAACTCCAGAAAGCAAGTACTTGTTGTGTACGTTAAACACGCTTCAATTAAAAGCTAGGATATTTTGAAAATCACTTCAATTCCAATGATTCTGAATATTTACAAAGCTAGCTTGTGATACAAGTGAGAGGAGAATGATAGAAAGACAGTGATCACAATAATGGTTGATAAAGATGTGCAAGACAAACCAGGATCGAAAGATTATCGTGCTCTTGCTAAATCAACTTGTGATCGTAGTGAACGATTGGATAATTTACTTACATAAACATTATCATGAAAAAATATAATTAGGCTTGGCTGAAAAAGATTTGTTAGGTTTAGTTCTGTAAGTCAACTGAATTATTTACTCTAATATAAGACTATTAAAAACTGTAGGTAATAGAGCCACGCTGATTTCAGAACGAATGGGCCCTCTCGACCAGGGCAGTACTACCCTCACACAGATGACCATCTTAATACTGACAGCATTCTTGCTGTCGTATTTCATTGGTAAATGTGAGACCGGAGGCCCAATTATTCTGCATCATTTTTCTGACCTCCATGGTAAGACCACCATGCTGCATTACACCCTGACATCGAGGATGGTGCCCCTACTCCTGGATTCTACTCAAGCCTTTCATGCAGAGTAGAGTCACTTTGGTAGTTTTAATATTTAAGAAAAAACCTTTAAATGTAACAGATACAGTTATTTATATGCTGAGGAAAATAGAACAGCAATTAGTTGATCATTTGTCCCATATTTTAATGAATTATCGTCACCCCAGTGCTCTTGGTAAAACATTGGTGAATTTTCCGGCACGTAACTCTCAGATTTAATGTAATTTATCTGCACTCATGAAGCTCTCATTTGAAACGATTTACGCTCGTATACTCAACACTCACATGGCTACCTTTAGAATGAAACAGACTTGTAAGACTTAGTCGAATCCTGTCGGA
Organism: Phragmatobia fuliginosa; assembly: GCA_932526445.1. Lineage (NCBI taxonomy): Eukaryota > Metazoa > Arthropoda > Insecta > Lepidoptera > Erebidae > Phragmatobia > Phragmatobia fuliginosa. The sequence continues at coordinate 21,331,149 of OW052063.1, read as the reverse complement.
GTATTTCGAGGTTGTTGTAATGAATTATCTTTACAATGCTTTGTATGATCGTGCATGATTCCATCAAGAATTTAAATAAATTTATTTATTTAACATTCTGATTTATATAAAGCTTGACAGGATTATAGTAATATCTTTGTATAGTAAATACTTCTTTTTATACTAAGTACTGGTCGAATACCCTGCCCAAAGGAAAGTATAAGCATAAGTCAAGGGTGGTGGTCACTATCTATATTGTGAATATGTCAGACTTATGAAATGTTTTTAAGGATATGAAGAAGCATAATCTAAGAGACAAAATTAGCAGAGTTTCTTGTTTATCGAAGATCCACCTCTTCTTCTTCTTTGGGGAATTATACAAGACGTAACATTCTGGGAGTTACATTTAAATAGTAAAGTCACACTTACTGATTCCATTCCATTCCATTCATTTATTACTTATTGAGAGTTCTATAAAGTATCTAATCGTCGATAATAATTAACAGTTTTCAATTATGCTATATACACTAATTCATACATTACAGTATTTAGAAAGATAAGTGGCTGCCTTAGTTGGTAATAGACACCATTTCTATAAATATTACAAGGAAACATATCCCGTATTTTTTTTTTGTTAAAGCAAAGTCAAGGAAAAAACTAAACTTATCGAACTGTTTAGATGATTACCAATTTCACTGATTTTGCCTATCACCTTATAAAATTCCAAATATTATTTACACAGCTTTTGCACCATTACGTAGCTAAGTGACATATCGAAGATTATAATGAATCATTAAAATGTTCAGCTGTTTGATTCATTACTTGTCATTTATATACAATCATTAGGCGACCAAGTTCTATATTTTCAAATACCACCTCGTATACAATAAGAAACAGAAATGAGGGCTTAAAGACTCGACAATTTTCTCTCACACACAAACAGCCCACAAAATTCTGCCAACTCAGACCGTCCAATCAAATATTAGAAAATAGCTGGTATAAACAACATAAGCACATTCACAGGATTAGTAGTATCTGTAAAAAATTAAGTTACTGATGTATTCGTTGAAATGTTTTTAAATAATAATAATAATAATAGTGTGTCTAAAGTGAGAAGGTGTTTAAGCCTTATATTATTTAGGCACAATGAGGTGTTCATGTAACTATTATGTACATAAAATCTATGTGTTATGTTAGTGTATCTGTACGTATAACGTACTTAAATAATATCTGTCGGTACTACTCTGTTTAGTTTTTAAAAATCTCCGTAAGCTAAACTTTATTTATTATGTTTCATTTATATTAGTTTCAAACCTTTGTGTTGGCAACCTACACTCCAGCATTAAACTGTCTAGTTCACTAAAATCAATAACCACCATGCTATTCGTACGTCAATCAACACTCATTATTGCTATTAAACTTATAATGCTATTGTCAAGCGTAGCACTGGCATTATACCAAGTCATAATAATGTGTATGAACTTTTTGTCTATTAACGATCCGCCGGCCTGTGTTGCTCTGTGACAATTTTGGCATCTTTTTTTTCAATCTTAGTATCAATAAAACACTAATATTAATTTAACAAGTTAAGAAAGATTGTTCAATGGGAATGTTTGTTAGATTTTTCGAATACTGTCGATAACTACAACTTTCTTGTACAATATATGCTCCAACTTATCAATTCAGTACACACAGTACATTACGTTATTTCAGTAATTTAGTAAAGCATTTCTCGTGTTTGTACAAACATTTAATGGTCTTTTTTATGGTACCGTGTGAGACAGGCCGCAAGTAAGCACACAATTATAATTTTCGTATTCGGGACGGCGTAACGCAATAATTTAAGCTTACGAATACAATTTGTACGTCAGGGGGAGCGAATGAACGAATGAAGTGAGCGAAGTGAATAATTTTCTGTACGGGCACAGTGTTGAAGGGTTTTGTTGTACACATTGTCACCTGCGCCAAGTAAATTACATTTTTAGAGCGTCAATTAAATTATTTCTAGAGTGATTTATGCTACTGTGGCATGTGTTTTAATAATGTTCAGAGTTGTTTAAATGTATGTAACACTCAGTGTAATTATTATCAAGAATTTACACGTGAACAATGATCGTACGTAGTTATTTTGATATTTTACATTGTACATACATACTTAATAGGCAATAGAGTCTCGCTAGTTTAGCAAGAATGGGCCAACTCGACCGAGGTAGACGGGAGACCAACATAAATATATTTGTATTCGTGCTATCATATTTAATTGCTGAGTATCAGATCAAAGGCCCCAACCCTGGATCCTACTCGAGCTTTCAATCTGACAGAGTAGAGACACTTTGGTAGGTTTCAATAGAACAGACAAGTTCAATGCAGAGTATTCGTAATCAGAACTTAAGTTAATATTACAGTATCCCTAGTAACTCCGTCTATCTGTTTTAATTTGAAGGCATAACCGATGCACTAAATTCAATGAAATTATGTCATAAACATAATTTGATTCTTGAGAAAGAATAAGCTACTTTTTATTGTGATAGCCGACACATACGCGGGCGAAGGCGCGGGCAAAAGGTATAATTCTATAAAAAAATATCTGGAATGTTATTAAATCCATTCAAAAAAATGTCTGTGCTTTCACTTGATATATCTATACACTAAATACCAGTCAAAAAAATATCTATCCTTGCGAATTTAATAAGGCCTAAATTAAATACAAATGTGGGAAAGTGAGAGCACATATGTAATTAAGAAGCCGCAGCAATGATGTTTGCAGAACAGTTACTATGATTAATTTCCTTTACGTATTTTTATCATCAGAATCTTAGATTTCACACCACTTGGTTCGATTCTTGGCTTCTCGCATCCAGCTCTCTGCGTGCAATTGGAGAGGCCTATGTCCAGCAGTGGACTGTGATAGGTTGATGATCGATGATTATTTTTTTTTTTTTTATAAATACAAGCCCGTCAAAGTGTAGTCAATCTGGTTAAGACATGGGTAGAATCCAAATGTGGTAGGAACCATCCTCATTGTGAATGTAAACAATGCAGATGAGACTCACAGTGTGTCGCTCTTGTGATATGATTCTGCATCATTGGATTTCTTATCCAATTTGGATAAACAATCAGAAGTAAACAGTTGTATAAATAAACATTTCAGGTAATGGTTTGTGAATGTTTATGTGTAAATTATTGACAAGTCCATAAACTACTACTGTTTCTCCGAAAAAAATCGATCCATCCTAAGGTTTCCTGGAAGGCCACCTTAATATATTATAAACCCTTTTTTGTCTGCCCTTAAATGCGCCATGATACCGTTTACTCATGGCTATCTCTGATTCGAACTGTTAAAAACTAGTAGCCAGGGAACCAGGTTTACCCTAAGAATCTCCGATTTGTATATACACCAGACTTTTAATGTACGCTCTTGAAACTCTGTAATACTGTGTACTGATAATAATAGTAATAACAGTTTTCTATTTATCTGTTTACAAATAAGTTCTATAGCATATCTATTCTAATAATATACTTGGTAAGCATACCTGCCAAAGTTGTAACTAGAGAACGAGGAAGCCTAGTGACGCAAGTTGTACTTGTGAACATAAACCTCCACGGTGTAAACTGTATCGTATATTGATTCCGATATAAACCTACAAATGTTAAGCATTATATGTTCTTCGCTATATTATATGTTTATCATATGTATAACATACATTTAATGAATATATTCTAATACTAGGATTATAGTTAAATTTATTTTAGTATCAAAGTTATTTACAAAATTACACTAATTTAAATAATGATTACATAAATACAAAAAATAAACCTATAATAATATATAACACTTAAATTAACCCGTGCCCGATCGCATCTGGTAGAAAGGTGCCCATTATGCTAGCAGCATTGCCGCGTTGTATGGCAATGGCCAACCTTTGCACCAGAAACGAGCAGGAACGAGAGTCCCCGTTTATTTCAGATAGCCTACGACCCAGTTCCCCCACGAAGCCCAAAGTTTCAGCAGCCCAGCTCCCCATTGTCTCCACCGCCACAGTGACGAAGTAGTGGAAGTGGTTTCATATGTATATAAATAGGTTAAAATATGAGATAGAAAAAGCTGTCTTTTTAACTGTCTTTTAAAATCTAAATGTCATGTTACGAGAATCTACAGTACTGTCTAGTACATTCATAGCACAAAATAGTCTTTATCATCATCATCAGCCTATTGCAGAATAATGCTGGACATAGGTTTCTTCCATTCTTCTTCTTTTCCTATGATTTGAACATGCATTATTTTTAGTTTTACTAAAAATAATTTGTTTTTTCAAATTTGTAATCGAACTTTGTTTTAATAACAAAGTTCGATTACAAATTTGATAAAAATTCTATTTCAATTTGAAATAAAGATCAGTTGAAAAATATTTTACTAATTTTTCGGGCATTAATTGTAGTGTTGCTGCTAATCCTCGAACTACGGGTGTAAATTAAGAGCAAGTTGTTGAAAAATATTAAATTCCAGGGCGCGTATGATGCTTGCGGACTTCGGTCGTGTTATACAGGGTCAGCTGAAGGTCAGCGCTCGTTGCCACAACCTGCAGTTCACTGATGTCGCCTAACACGACCGTCGGCTACTGAAGATAGCCAAGAGTAGCCGAACAGTTAATGACAAACAATAAATCTAAATTAACAAAAGTCTCCACAATACTAAACATACTCACATACATAAAACTATAAATTACCTTCGGTATATGTTTTATTTATTCATACTTCAAAACTCCATATAATAAATAGCACATATTATAATAAACAATAAAACGGAACAAAATATTCTAAACGGTTGACAATAGACCAACAGACGACATAAAGTATCAATCTAATTCTTCGTGACAAAAAAAACAAACATTTTAAGTCCAAACACATGCTCTTACGTCATTTATATTCAATACTATGCTGACATTTGAATAAATCTATACACAGATAAAATGTATATATGATTTTCTTTTATTTCGTTTAATTTTAGTGAGAAGCCAAAACTAAACTAATATTGTATAACATAAAGTCAAAATACGAATAGTCTCATTCCCAAATTAAACAAAACTAGAACTAATTAGAAGCAAATAACCTTCACAAAGCTCAATTGAATTTTACTTATATAACAGGGTTTTATATTGAGTAAATTATAAATATTATAATAAAACGGGCACCTGTTTCCAGTGATAATATCACTGTTTTCCGCCACCACGTTTTTTATTACCACGGCCTTATCTTATACCACTGAATTTTAGAGCAAAAAAAGTATATCAAAGCTTTTGGAAGCGTAAAAGCTGGAGGTGTAAGGTAATTTTAAATTATAATAGATTCCAATTGCGCTGGACAGATTAATTATTCAATTAAACTGACTGTATACCTGAGTGAATTTAGAATTTGCATAAAGGTCAATCAAAGCCCGATCGAAATCATGATTACAGGCAGGTAGGCGCCCAAGTTTGCCGGATTTGAATAGGTTTTGTTTGAAATACATCTATAAGTATTATAGAGAAAGAAAAGACCCTTATTAGTGTCGGTATATATTCGGATTTCCTTTCGACTATTTGATCCTCTTTTTGTATTCAGATGATAAAGTAGATTGTATTTCTTTGTTATGTTGTACCGGAAAATCCAAGTGTTATCATAATTTTGTGGATTTTGACTATGAAAAATATTTACGGAGAAAGTTATCATGAAGATGTTTTTTTTCGATGTTAAAGTGAACTATGTATCCTAATAAATAACTTAAATAACTATCTAATGTCACTTAACAAAAAATAATCAACAACTGCTACAATGTGACAGATGAATTTGAAACAAAAAATCGGCCAAGTGCGAGTTGGATTTGCCAATAAAGGGTTTCGTAAGGGATAATATCCCTTTCTTTGTTATGTTATCCATCTCTTTATTGGTTTTTAGAAACATTATGACATGAGTTACTAAAAAAAAAATCCGACGAATTGAGAACGTAAAGCCTTCAAAAGGAATGCATACAATAGAATTAATGATACTATAAAAATTTATTATTAAGTTTGTGTTTTGTTGTCAATGCGAGTTATTCGCGATAAAATTACAGAGGTTACGATACCTTCTACTTTCCGACGTTTCGAATGGTTATACCGTTCGTGGTAACGGATAGACTGATATGAGTTTAGCGACGCTTTATTTATTTATTTATTTATAATGGACCTCCGACAAGGAATACACCTTACATGCTAGTTTTTAACAAACAGAAATAACAAATTGTTTTAATGCTTGTGCTTCCTCAATTATGGGAGATCACAACATGCGCATTACAAAAATAAAAATAGCTACAATTAATAGTGTTTACAAATAAAATAGGAAAGAAATTAATAAAATTATAAAATATGACATTAAGGTAAGCAAAAGTAGAAAATTTGTGGCAGTTACATATTTATCACATACATTAAAATTTATATTCAACACACATAAGTATATATTTATATTTAAATTTAAACAGAAGGTAGGTACGTCAACAATTAAACATCTAATTGCACTATTGGATCTCGAATATTTTTTTTAAATTCAACCAGACTATTAGAAAAGATGTCTATGTCGACTGAAATAGCATCATACTCATGAGTCATCCGTTTTGCTGAGGAGGTTTGGACAGTCAATATGGCCATGGAACAACTTATATAGGAATACTAGTTTACTTTAGTGATGTACAAGCTGTATCTACCCACACTTATTTATTTATTTTATTTAAGCCTACCAAAGTGACTCTACTCTGCCTGATGGAAAGCATGAGAAGAATCCAGGAGTAGGGCCCACTATCCGCATTATAAGGGTAAGCAATGCAGCATGGTGACCCATACCATAATAAGTTCCGTTTACAGCAAAACATATGAGTATGTTTAAAAGTCGCGAAAGTGTAATAAAAATCGGCCAAGTGCGTGTCAGGCCACGCACAAGAAAGGGTTCCTCGGTCACCCATAATGGTACGTGGAATTAAAATCGTATCCAATAGATAATTGTTGTTTAGGTATTAATGCGTTAATTCTGTATGCCTTTTCAAAGTGAGCGCATTTTACAAGTTAAGCCTCTATAACTCCTGAACTACGAAAGTCATCTAATCCGTTATAGTTTTCCTTCAAAGTTCATTATATGGACCACCATCACGAATTTTCCTAGATTTTTTGAGCCAGCCGTTTAGCTTTTAGATGGGGGAGGACGCCCTGTTTTTACAAAAAGGTGCCCTTTAAAGTGGAATTTCTCGCAAACGGATACCTATATCAAAAAATCGTCTTAGGAACCCTTTTGTTTTTTTAAAAGACCTATCTAATGATACCCCATACGATGGGGTAGCCACGAGAAAAAAAAAAACATCCCCAATTTAAGTGTACGGGATCTCCAAATAAAAATATTTTTAATAATTTTATTGTAGCACTTTGTCGACGTAATAACAACACATATTCATGCAAAGTTTCATTTTTCTAGCACTTACCGTTTGGACGGTAAGTCGAGGACGGACAGACGGATGGACGGACGGATGGACGGACAGACGGACATGACGAATCTATAAGGGTTCCGAGTCATAAACTTCAGAACACTAAAAAGGTATATGTTTGTGTTATATGTTTTAAATCACTGAGCGTAGTATGTTTTACATCGTTGAAATTACAGAGAAACTCACAAAAAATAATTTTCTCGTCAATATCTATAGCCGTATTTCGGTTGATGGTCGCCTTAATGGAATTTTAATGAGAATTTCGGTTTCTCAATGTAATTTTTCCTTCTAAAATAAAATAAAGACATTTATTAGAGCCGATAACAGGATGGAACATTTGGTATCGAAAGATAATATCACCTTCGTGACCGTATTTTTATTGATTAGCCTTTATTCATTTTCCTACAATGTTAACAGACTTTTATTTTTGTAATTCCCTGATTTTATTTTTGTTATTCTGTTCTTTGCATTTTTATTTACATAAATATAATCTATTTAATGCCAACTTTCAACTGCCAACAATGAGTATTTGAGAATCAAATTATTGATTACGATAAAAATGATTAAACTTTAAGGTTGTATTGTTTCACACAGATAAATAATTAACAACTATTAATTTTACTACAAAATAATTAAATATCTGCCAGCAATACTTCCAGAGACCACAAATTTTGATGATACTTCCAAATCTTGTAAAAATCCTAAATATAAACAAAATATCTGTACTATCTGGATGGTTCGTTATACAGCCTTTATCACACCTAAAGCTTTCTTTTTGAAAATTTAAGAACGGTTTGTCTCAAATTAATATTTTCACGACTTTTCAAGCTTGTCATCAGGCAATGGCCAGAATCAACAAAAAAAATGGAAACGAGATAAAAACTGTGAACAATAAAATTCGTTGAGAGCTGAGAACACAAAAGTGTTAAAATAAACTCGGGGTTTGTTAGCAAACCTTTTATCTCATGGCTGCAGACGGTGATCCACCAACTTGCCGATTCTTCAGAATACTATAAAGGTTAATTTATTCATACAATGAATTATGATTTTGTTTGTTTTCTAATATCAGAATAGACGCTCACAATAACGAACTAAATAAAAAGTCGTGTGGCACTATTTTTTTTCTTTGATATTAATTCAAGTTTACAAAACAATAAACACTGTCTTTTTACCAAGATACATGCTAACAATATTATTGGCAAACAATATAATGATCCTAGTAACCGAAAGACAATGAGAACTAAACAGACAACATAATAGTAATATGAGCTTATCTATGGAATAAAAAAACGAAATAAATAAAAGAAGAAGAATCTAGAATGACTGTGTTGCCAAGGCAATGGAGAACGGCCGGTGGCGGCAGCACGCATGCACTAATCTGCCTATAGAGCACGGAGCCGCCACATCCTTGTCGCACTGCAGTTACAATTATAACCTCTATCCTTTTTTAGGGTGTTAGGTTTTTTCATTACGGAATTTTTTGATTCGGTTGCCACGCTCAAAGCCCGCGATAAAAGCTATACAATAGCTTAAAATATATTAAAACTAGTTGTCTCACGCAGTCCCGTCTGCATCTTATATAGCCCGTAGTATGATGTTGTAAGGCGGAAACAAATTTTTTTCACGTAAAAAAGTTTTTTGTTTCTGTCTGTGATGACACATATCCTTCCTCATTAAATGGACTAACAAAAAATCATATAGTATAAAATAAGTTTCTGGTATAAGCGCGTTGAAGTAAACAAAAAAACTCTTCAACTTTATAATATTATTACAGAAGCCATGAAGAAGAACAGGTAAAACCGGTTGAACTAGTAACCTACCCCAAATAATATTGGGAATTAAGGCTAGGAAGAAGAAGATAGAAGCCATTAGAACCAAGAGTTTTAGATGATATAATGGCACTATTAATTATATTCCACTCCTTTCTTTTCTTCAGCAGTTTATTGCAGTTCACTGCTTTACATAAGTCTCCCTCACGCCACTTAAACTTTTGTTGGCTTCGATTTTGAACTCCAATTTTTATTTCAATCAACAACCCATAATGTCCTACTGCTGGGCTCGAATACGAAAAACGAACATAAATTCATGTAATAACTCCAAAATTTGAATAAAATCTATAAAAATACTTTCACGTATTTTATTTGCAGAGAAATATCTCATAACGAAGTTTTACTATGAGGTTGAAAGTACAATGAAAAATTTCAATGAAATCCACTGAACATAAAGATTGGACCACTTGTCACGCACGTCTCGCCCCCCAAGGGGCCAGCATTCGTAAATTTGACAAGGGAACACGGGATTTCAGAGGCCAATTTCCGAAAAGTTCTTGTGCCAATATTTTTAATGTGACTTCAAAATGCATTTCTTTATAAAATAAATCTAATAGCTTTTCCAAAAATATGATTACAAAGTTATGGAAAAATAAATAAATATTTTGAACATCTGACACACAACATTATCTAGTCCCAAAGTAAGCAGAGCTTCTACTATGGGTACTAGACAACTGATATGAATACGTACTATGTACTTTTTTTTATAAATACACATATAATAAACATAGAAAATGCCCAAACTCCGAAACAAATATTTGTAGATCATGCAATTATTAATGTGGTCCTACACTGGAATCGAACCTATGAAAATGTATGTAAAATGACCTACTTTAAACTGCATGTGCTATATATCTTGGATTTATGTAAAACAATTAGATATTATGGAAACAATGAAATGGCTGAACATTACTTAAGCCATTATCATGTCATTGATACAAAAAATATTAGCGTCATTAGATAACTATTCCCTTCAATGAATTTTTTTTTCTTCAGTCAATGAGACTTCATTATGAGCTAAACAAAACAAACCAAATCCAGGGCTATTATTGTACATTAACTTATTTTAAAAGTGAATAAAACGCTGCAAAAACATCTTAGGGAAAAATAAAACCCCTAAACATGGGAGTGTGTATCCATTTGCATTAAACTTTAGCTCATGTTTACGACGAAGATAAACCTGTTATTTGTGAGCAGTTGAAATATTTTATGGTTGTGTATACTTTTTATTATGTGCACTTACATTATACTAACGCATTTTTATATAAATAATGGGAACATGCGATATATTTACGCCAAGTTACTTTGTATGCATGCAGGATTGTGAAGCTACTTGTACCAATGATATGAAAATGAGTGTATTTTTTATGTTTAAGCCAAAGTGACTTTACTCTTCCTAATGGAAAGTATAAGTAGAATCCAGGAGTAGGGGTTACCATTGTCATTGTGGCTGCCTTGTTAGATAATTCTGCAATATTCTCTTGGCCTCCGGAGGCCGGAGGAGAATGATGCAGAATGATTGGGCTTCCGGTCTCACACTCACTCTTTCACTCACCAACGAAATAAGACAGGAAGAATGCTGTCATAATTAGGATGGTCTTATGTGTGCTGTCATAATTAGGTCTGTCCGTGTGGTGACGGATTAAGAATACAGAGTGTCCCCACCCCTATTCATCCCGCGGGTTTCGTAAAAGGCGACTAAGGGATAAACTACGCAAGACAACATCAATGCCAACCCGTCTGGCCAGCGTGGTATAGTGGGCCAAAACCTCTTTACTAAGTAGAGGCCTATGTCCAGCAGTGGACTGTTAAAGGCTGTTGATGATGATGATGATGATATGTGTGAGATGTAGTACTGCCCCGGTTGAGCCGGTCCATTCGTGCTGAAATCAGCGTGGCCCTACTACCTAAAAAGTTGTGTGTATTGTTCAAACAAGAGTCAATAACTGTAATTAAGAAACATCTATCACAACTGTCTTTGTTTCTGTAAGGAGACTCCTTGAACTGAGAATCTAAGAATAATAGACGAATTAAATAAATATTCCGAACATCTTGACACACAACGCCATTTAGTCCCAAACTAAGCTGTGCTTGTATTATGGATAGTACACAACTAGTATTAATTCTTATAAACTTTTTTTCGTAAATAAATACATAGAAAAACAAACCCAACAAAAATTTACATTTTATACAAATAATTGGCCCGACCCGGGAATCAAACCCGAAACCTCAGCACAGCAGTTACGTACGCTACCACTGCGTCAAAGAGGTAGTCAAATTAACCAGATATTAAAAGATTTTTGGTAAGTAACATGTATTTTTAATTTTATTATTTTTATTTTTTTATTGAAACGACAACTCCCGCATTAGGAATTTAAATTCTTGTATCGCGGAGGACTTTACAAACATATGTACATGAAAGGGACACAAAGGACACCCAGACTCAGAACAACGAATTGTGAATCACACAAAGTGTTATCCTACGTGGGATTTGAACCCACGAGTAGGAAGCGGTGTGGCGACCGCTTAAGCCACTAGGGCAACCGTGCAGTCATGCATGTATAATTCGTAATATATTATGCCATTATCAGCTGTAGTAGACAGATTGTGAATCTAATCATACTGTTTACAATTTAAGGCGTTATTACATATCGTCGCTCTGAGACAAAACGGCACGAAGTAATTTAACCTAATCTATCCGTGTCGGGGATGCCGGTTCATTTTCGTTTCACAATCTTTCGACACTTCACGATCTCGTGAGATAGATAATCTAACAGTATAAACAATGTTACGATGATATTGCATTTTAGAACAGACACATTTTAAGGCTAACTGACTTATTTATGCACAATCTTTTCCTCTCAGCTTCTTTCGCTTATATGTCGATTTTTTATAAATTTATTAACGTTTACAATAATATTTATAATTTGTACATAAGCTATCTTTCTTGAGTCTGTCTATGTTATATGTAATAAAATATATACTCGTAATAATAGCTAAAATGTTAATATAACGAGTAAAATATATAGCCACTGTCAATTTTCATTTAAATACATTCAGTAGTTTTTGCTTGAAAGAGGAACAAACATGATCAAAAACTTTCGCATTTATAACATTTAATAGAATTTAAAATAGATTATGGATGTCTAATAACAGTTATAACTAACCATATACTCAAAGATAAATCCCATTCTTATGAAGTATGAGACTCAATTCACAGTTCTTCTTGGAAGTATAATAACAAATATGAAAATACTGCCTCAAAACAGAAGTGATACTGTTCGCTGGAAAAAAGTCGGACCGTATGAAGATACGTTCACAATAGATAATAATATGTTTCTCAAATAGTTAATTTTAATGCATAGTAAATAGTTAATGCATGGTGAATAAAAAAAACTGTTTTAATTAACTGAAAATATACCTATTAATTACGCTTCTACTAATTAACTATGGAAATGTGACGGAGAAATATGTTTAATTGTAGTAATAAAATGAGGCTTTCTATGTATAGCCGGTTCCAAAAATAACGGGTCAGTCACATAAACCAATAACGGGTCAGTCACATAAACCCGAATATCTCCCGAACTACGTATGCCATCCTAATGAAACGAAGACTGTTCAATTGAGAATTTAATTATACAGATAAAAAATAAAATAAAACTTAGTTACACCCACAATATTAATCTTAAATTAAAAAAAAACTAAAGTAGTCATATTTTTCTTAAGATTACATTTTTTTTATGATTGTTTTTTTGCTGTTTTTCATCACTTTCTTCATTTAATACTTTGTATTGCCTCCACGTGATGAAGCCTCCAGTGATGAAAAACAGCAAAAAAACAATCATAAAAAAAATGTAATCTTAAGAAAAATATGACTACTTTAGTTTTTTTTTAATTTAAGATTAATATTGTGGGTGTAACTAAGTTTTATTTTATTTTTTATCTGTATAATTAAATTCTCAATTGAACAGTCTTCGTTTCATTAGGATGGCATACGTAGTTCGGGAGATATTCGGGTTTATGTGACAGACCCGTTATTTTTGGAACCGAGTGTAGTTTGGACAATGACGATAATAGAATTTGGGTTATTCAATCTCATTTGGTGATGGAATTACAATGGTATGTTTGACTTTTCAGAAGCTGATAGGAACAGTAGTAGGAACAGAAGCTAATATGAACAGGAGAATAAAAGAGGCACTCTTCGTTGCTTTTTATTTAGGTTCGATACCATAGCGTGTTTTCTAAAATAAATTATGTTATATTTTTGTTAATTGAAAAGCTTATAGAATATTAGTAATAGCTACAGTATAGTATTAAGCTATAGCAAGTTAGCGTTGCGTTTGCACCACTTACGTTACTTTCAAATTTAACAGGGAATAATAATAGCTTAGTGACACATACGTATTATGAAGAATTCTGGATATTTTTTGGCTACTAGATAACTGCAATGAAAAAATATTCAACATGGAGTTTAGAGGCAGGATGACAACTATTTACAGGTACTGTTTAAAATAACATTTTCTGTTTTCCCAATTCAGTTGAAAAAACACTATGATAAAGAAAAAATATATACATTACAGAGTTTATTCTGACAGACTCCTTATACGTTCCTTAGAAACGAAATTAAAACAGGTATGTAAGAAACACGGCGTATTCGAGCGTCAATCATCACAATGTCAATACAAGTAGCTGTATTCCTCGTAACACTTATGTTTGCAATTCTGCACGATAATGGAACATATTCTTACAAAACCATATCAGAACTGAAGTCACGACTTAGAAAACTAGAGAATGAAGAATTTACCCCAACGGATGAATTGGTGGGAAAAGCAATGAACTTTATTAACTCAAATAAAACTATGATGGGCCTCATCGCTGGAGAATTATGGAATGTAGGTACTAAAGCAATGGATAGAATTGTTGAAGTGAAAACAAGAATGGCAGGTTAGACACCACTATTTTTTTTAATATATATTCTTATTTCTACTCGAGGCTCTATTTGTATTTATATCGGTTACCTTTTTAGAAATACCCTATCATTATTTCACGTATTGGTCTAGCGGTTAGCGTATTCGACTTCTGATCAAAATGTCTCGGGTCCAAATTCCGGGTCGGGCCAAAAGTGTTGTCGTGTTTTTCTTACAGCAAATTCTTAATAACAGCCCGGATTATGGAAGTAAGGCGGTGATTCACTCCCGTGCTTCAGTGAGCACGTTAAGCCGTCAGTTCTGGTTGTCATGAACATCTATGGCAATCGTTATTGGGCAGTCAGTGCCCTCAAATATACTGACAATTAGTTCAATCTTAGAATTCAGTTCTTTCTTAGAATTGCGGAGGTCCGATGCCAGTCGCTCCGTTGAAAAAAACCCCAAATAATCTTGAGAATAAAGGCTAGGAAGGAGAAATTCATTTCAACCATCAGAGTATTTCAACTATAAAATATAAAAAAACAAGCTGTTTAACAGTGCAAGTATAAAAGATGGACAGCCAAAGCTTTCTCAGTTAGGTATGAATGTTTTATTTCTTTTAGATGTTAGTAGTATGTAATTTATATATAATTGGAAATCAGAAAATAATTTCTAAAAAAACTGTAAAATAGTTTTTACTACCATTCGCTACATTCTTAACAAGAATCTTTTTTTATTTTCTTTTAGATGTTGGTACTATGTAATTTATAAATAATTGGAAATCAGAAAATAATTTGTAAAAAAACTGTAAAATAGTTTTACTAACTGTTGCTTCATTCCTAACAAGAGACTACGTATATAACCCTTAATAATACAACGAATACGAAATCACATGGCTATTGAACATGCAAAAACATTATTAAAATTAAAAAATGCATCATAAACCAAAACAATGAAGCGAAACACTAATATATCGCCTAGTTATTATTTTTGTCGAATGAGAATCAACTCCATAACCTCCGGCTCATCACTAAGCACTAAAACCATTGTCCTATGATTCAAAAGTTATTAGTTATTTACTTTTTTTTTGTGGTGGAATGGGTGTCGTGTTCCTCCATCACAAAGGGAGGATCCTCCGACCAGGCGAGTTAATCTTGCCTGGCGGCCCACTGCCCAACGGTTGTTGTTGGGATGTTGTAAATATGCTAATCGGCGCAGGAATTTCTCTATCGCGATTTAGGATTAGTAGTTACTCCGTATAGTTCATATTCTGTGTTTCTTCGTTGTTCATTGTTCCTTCGGTAGGTGACGCTGTTGTATGTTTTCGCTTGTGCTGTGTGTGGAAGGCACCACATTAATTTTACTTAATTCACAAAGAGCTTCTCAAATTGGTAATTGGTTCACAAACGTTGATCGCTTATCTAGAGCCGACCCTAGTGACAATTTATGCCAATGACTCAACTTTATCTATATGAATTACTCAGCAGTTTTTTAAAATTAACCGTTCTTCTTCGTTTACCTTTACCCGGAAGATCTGCACTATTTATACAAAACTAAGTTCTATGATGGTTTTGAAAACGTAATTACGAGTTGATAAATCAATAGTTTGTGCTGGCTCCATCGATATCATCTTTGCTATTTGAAAGGAAGATCACACTGAGTTTGACCCTAGGAATTATGAAACAACTATTCAGGATGACATCATCTAGTCCCAAACTAAGTTGAGCTTATACTATGGGTGCTAGACAACTGATATTAATACATTTATACTTTATACCGCATACGTCAACTACTAGACTAACAAAGCAATCAAAATATTTATTTAACTTCCTTTTGTCAAATCAAATTCTAGTGTCCACCGCGTGAGACCGAGTTCCTTATTCTATTACAATAAAATTTATTCCGTGTTAAAAGTTTTGAAAGAGTATGTAAAATTTTGTAAAATCCTCGACAATGAATCACAAAGTAGGATATGGTTTATTTACATTAGAATACAGATATTAAAATCTATATGACCACTAATAAAATGTATAATGTTAATTGAAAAAAAATATTATGTGGTATTAGCATAATTATTATCTTAAAGTGTTTTTTTTTATTTAGGCTTGGTGAAATTAATTTACTCTGCTTAATGAAAAGGAAACCATCCTCATTGTGAATGCAGATAATGGAGCATAGTGACCCACACTGTGGCCGCTTATTGGTATGCTTCTGCTTGGTTGGGCATGCGGCCTCGCACTTACCAACAAAATAAGATAGAGACGACGAATACTGTCGTATTAGGTTGGTTTTCTACGCGGGGATACCACTCCGGTCGAGCCGGCCCATTCATGCTGAAATCAGCGTGGCTCAATCACCTTGAAAAGTTCAAAACTACCATTAATTTTATGATTTGTTTCAGGACGTCAAGCAGAGAAGAAGGTGGAAAGAAGAGAACAATATAATAAAAAATAACCAAATCAAATACCCTTATATTTAAGTTCGATTATTTACTATTAAAGAATAATACTTATTATGCTCTTGTATTTTTACTATTGTATCAACAGCACCACCTATTTTATTTTTCTCTTTATTTAATTGTTTAATTGGTACAAGAGTTCTGGAGTAGAGACCGCGTCTCGGCAAACGTAGTATAGGACAGGCCAGGTGGAGTGACGATTTGCGGAAGATGGCTGGCAGGAGCTGGATGTGAGAAGCCCAAAATCGATTAAAGTGGTGTGCAATGGGAGAAGCCTATGTCCAGCAGTGGACTGAGATGGGCTGATGATGATGATGATGATGATGAATTGTTAGAAGTTGAAGTTTGCTTAAATTTTATTGGTGTCATCTTTTATCCTAAAGAAAACAGTTGCATTTGGTTCCTATAAATTACATGATGGAAGGAAATCCGATTCCGAACAAGGATGAGGCTCTACTTTGATAACCAAATTGATGATGAAGTCTGATGCTTATTCATCAGTATTTAATTAATTTTAGTCAAAAAAATTATTTAAATAAACTTGATTAAATTCAAGGCAGTAGAGCTGATTTCAGCGCGAATGGGCCTGCCTCAACTGAGGCAGTACACACAGAATGCCAATCTAAAATGACAACATTCTTGCTGTCGCATTTCGTTGGTTAGTACAAGCCCGAAGTGTTAGCCCATGATGCAGACAGATCTTACTAGATCCCACTAAAAAGTATTCGTCACCATGCTGAATTGTCCACGCTCACCTCTGGTTACCTCTACTACTGAATGGTACTCATGTTTTCCATCACAGTAGAGCAGGGTAGAGTTACTTTGGTAGGCTTTAATACAAAAAATCATTTTTAGTAAGTTTGCTTTTTGTCCAAGGTTAAGATAAAACCTTTTAAAGCTTAAATTACGAGTTCATTCCATCAAGTGTTCTCAAATTGAAATATCGACCAAGTGCGAGTTGAACTAGTGTAGCAAGAGCCCTGCAGAAAATATTAAATCAAGTTAATATATCACTTATCATGGAAATCTAGTCTTGAAGATTTTCAGATCTACTTACATAACAAGTAGTTTACCAAATGCAATTACGTTTATAATCATAATTTCGTGTAATTCAATTACAAATTTACAGTTACCAGATTTTATTTTATTTACTTGCTGCTCTTTACAAGTATCTAAACAATATGATCTACACTCGGTTCCAAAAATAACGGGTCAGTAATAACGGGTCAGTCACATAAACCCGAATATCTCCCGAACTACGTATGCCATCCTAATGAAACGAAGACTGTTCAATTGAGAATTTAATTATACAGATAAAAAATAAAATAAAACTTAGTTACACCCACAATATTAATCTTAAATTAAAAAAAAACTAAAGTAGTCATATTTTTCATAAGATTACATTTTTTTATGATTGTTTTTTTGCTGTTTTTCATCACTTTCTTCATTTAATACTTTGTATTACCTCCACGTGATGAAGCCCTCCAGTGATGAAAAACAGCAAAAAAACAATCATAAAAAAAATGTAATCTTAAGAAAAATATGACTACTTTAGTTTTTTTTTAATTTAAGATTAATATTGTGGGTGTAACTAAGTTTTATTTTATTTTTTATCTGTATAATTAAATTCTCAATTGAACAGTCTTCGTTTCATTAGGATGGCATACGTAGTTCGGGAGATATTCGGGTTTATGTGACTGACCCGTTATTTTTGGAACCGGCTATAGTATAAGATTACATTGTTTTTTGCCGAGTTAAAGATTCTAGATCAACAAGTATTTAGAGATAGGTTTTAATACCTTTAGGAGTGTCAAAATATATAGCATAAATGGAGCACAGAAAACCGTGTCTTTAATCAGTCAACTTTAAAAGAAAATCAATTCTAACACACTTCTGTAATTTATTTCCATATCCCAGAATGATATTTCATATTTTTAACATAGTATTTCCAAGCTTTCTTAATTAAAAGGGCCTTAAAAGAAGGAAAACTG
The DNA here is from genome assembly GCA_932526445.1 of Phragmatobia fuliginosa. Lineage (NCBI taxonomy): Eukaryota > Metazoa > Arthropoda > Insecta > Lepidoptera > Erebidae > Phragmatobia > Phragmatobia fuliginosa. Next base: position 21,312,499 of record OW052063.1, on the reverse strand, counting down.
ACAACAATATTAGGGTTCCAAGTTTTGTACAGGGCACGGAACCCTAAAACCGAACCGCGTACTTCAATCATATTTGGATATAATTGTATAAAAAAGGGCTATGATAGAAGACATAAGAAATGTAAAGACGTAAAACGAGTTTGAATATAACTTGAGACGGATAAAAGGTTAGTACTTTCCAAAGCTTTCAGTTAATAAAATAAGATAAAATTCTCTCGTATTTGTAAAATTATATGATTTGTAATTTCCAGTCTTTCTTCTTTCCTACGAAATAATCTTAACTGCTGCTTAATTTACAAACTATCATTATGGTTGCCATGCAATTGTATTATGCCTAGCAACCTGTGAAGTTTTGACAGGAGATAAACAGTGATACATTTTGACATCTACGATTTTATGTATTTTTTTAATCTTTTCAAGCTTTGGCCTTTGTATCTCGATTATTGCAGTAAAAAGTAGCCTATGTCCTTTCCCAAGTTCAGTTCTATCTTCATACCAAATTTCATCAAAATCGGTTGAGTGGTTTAGGCGTGAAAGCGTAACAGACAGACAGAGTTACTTTCACATTTATAATTTTAGTAAGGATTAATAAACTCTAACAGCAAATAATAAACGCAATAACGCTCTAAAAGCAATAGCAAAAAATACAAACTTCAAACCATCAACGATGCATTATGTACTAATTGCAGTACTCGTGGATGAGGCTTAATTCGAACACAGTCACAGTAGTGGGTCGCCAGAACAGACAAGGTGTGTGGTAGAGCAACATCCAAGTTGCAGATTCCATGAATTTATGACACAACAGTTTTATAATTTTATAAAAATCTACGGTTTCTTTCTTTCACGTCATAATGTGCAAGAATAAACTTCAAGTTATATTGTTAAAGTTCGCGATGAGGATGGTGACCACCAATATTGTTTTCTTCTCTTGAAAATTATGTACAGAAATCAAAATTTTTGTATTTTTGTATTGAAGAAATTGTATATACCATATTTTTAGAGAACTTGTCCTCATTTTTACACTCATGTTTTTGATGAGACGGAATTTTTCGTGCAAAAAGAGAGTGTTCTTAATGAGCTCACTTGAAAATAAAACTTCAGGTACGCCGAATATTTTGGCCGAGAGTTTTGTCTTTGATATTTGATGCGTGATGTATTACGCTGTGTTGTCTGCCGTTGTTTTTGAATTGACTGTTAATATTCAGAGTATTTGTTGATGAGGATTAGAGTTTCGTGTCACTTTGATTACTTTTTAATTTAAGCCCTCTGTTACGTATAGCCCAATTATGGGAGCTGTCTCATTTCTGACAAGTTTTAATAAAACATAGCTATTGTGTATATTAGCTTATGTTACTTTTTTGATTATGTATATACTGATAATATCCACTGATATATCTACATGCGATAAACTATTTGCTAAAATAAGGATTTTAGGTGAAAAGTTAAGTTAACATTACAATTCATCATCAATCATCAACAGCCTCCAACAGTCCACTGCTGGACATAGGCCTCTCCTTAGAAAGAAGGTTTTGGCCTACTATACCACGTTGGCCAGACGGGTTGGTATAGGGATATGGTATTGGTTTCAAGTTTTCCTTCTCTTTGCATCGATGTTGTCTTGCGTAGTTTATCCCTTTGTCGATTTTACGACATCCGCGGGATGAATAGGAGTGGTGACACTTTTTATTCTTAATCCGTCACCACACGGACATTGCATTTAGTAAATACTGTTTTTTTTTCTCATGTGTGTTTGTAAATAGAATAACTCGATACTTCATGTTGATATTCTACACTCAAACTTCCTAAATCTTCCGGAACTAAATACCTAAACTAAAAATAGTTCTCTAATCAAGAACAGGAAATAGACTGAACATTAGTGAGCTATATAATCAGGCACCAGCCACTTTAAATCAGATAGCAGTAAAGCATATCCAACAACATGTTGTTCAATATTAAAGTTTTGGCAATAGTTACATTGTTAACTTCAAACTTAGTAGATTCATTTCTAGTACAGATGTTGGACTCATCTTTTTATTAATAACCTTAATATACGTATCGAATGTAATGACATCTGCAGTTAATAACCAATTGCAGTCATACAATAAATGACAATTTATTTGATAAACGGCCGTTATTTTTCTTGTTGACGTCAATTACTGTTTTACTTACTGACTTGGCGGACAAATTCATTCAAAAGTATACCGAATAAACACCGTGTAGTTTAGAATTATTTATCGACTTATTTTATACCAAAATTATACCGGAAATTTTACACAAATACCAAATTTCCAAACTCAACTGAAAATTTACTGTATATTGGATGGTCAGCAGAAATTGACATTATTGATATCAGCTGATACTAATGACAGCTTGTTCAACTACACAAAGGAAGATTATAACAATGGGATGAAAATCTAAAACTATGGATTGACAATAAAACACGTAAGATAGAAATTCAGTATCTTTATTATAGTGGATACAAATGTTGTAATAATATTAATTATTTCTTATACTTGTAATTTGATTTTGTGACACTCGTATATCATTTACTTTCATGACACCTGATAGAATTGTAAATTCAAGTTTTGAAAAATTTATCTACTCGATTTCCATCAATTCCTGTATCTTAGATTGTTGTACGTTATCGAGTTGTTCATGATCCATTGACAAAGCCTCACCATGACTATTCAACAATGCAGCCATTGGCGGTATCTTAACAAAAATGGGTTTATGAGCTGATGGAATGTATTCGTACAATCCAAACTGACTCTCGTTAATATTACAATTTCGTGTAAATACTATGTCACATTGACTCTCCTCATTTATGTCTGATAAATCGTACGATATTTTTTTTCGAAAATTCAATCTGTTTAGAAAATCGGTCAATGAAGAAGTTGTAGTTGAATCAAAATTACCAATGAAAAAAATACATTTACCGTCACGTATATAATGACTAATAAATTTATCGATTGCATCCATGAAATCATCATCATCCAAGTCACCTTTAACACCAGTTACAATATATAAATACTTTTCATACAATAATAGCGTTAAATAAATTTTATTATCATCATCCGACATTGAACTAATAATTTCAACAGATTTACTTTTATCTTTGTAGCAAATTATACCACTGCCCGATCTCAATGCAATTTCATCGTCCGATCGATATGCAATCTCAAAATTCGGTATGATAATTTCGTCCAATCCAATAGTATTTGTTTGTGTAAATATTAGCAGCGATCCATTGCCATACCACTTATCAGTTGTTATAAATTCATAATGTTCATTAAACGTTGACCCTGTATTCAAAAAAATAATTACGTCACCGGTGTTATCCTCAAATGTTTCGTATGCTAATTGCAGTTTTTTTTCATTACGCAGACGATTCAATTCAGTTTCTGTACGAATAAATTTCTTACTATTTTCACTGGAGTAATTGAGGGTTCCAATTATGTATAAATCTTCAAGTCGTTTAACACGAGTTAATGCGACATATTGCAGAGTCTTATCTGTGCGTAATTTGTCATATGGATCGTCAGTTATGTGCATACAAACACCGTCATGATATGTTTGACCTTGACTCTTGTGAACAGTTATTGCTTCGGCTGCTTTCAATGGAAACATATTACCAATTATACGACTACGTTTTGGATTATTTTTAAATTTAACGACAATATTTGATCGGTGAATGGGAACCCAATTTTCAAAACCCGGTTTACTATGTTTTTTGAAATAATCTGATCTGACTTTTTTACCAATTGCATCTGAATGAAATTCCATCCAAATTACAATTACACGATTGTCTTTATCATAATCAAAACCTTTAACGATTCCAGTTGTACCATTTGCTAAACCATCACCGACATCCATATTATACGTAATCATGTATCGTATGCCGATTTTCACACGTAAATTCGACGGTTGCCACTCGTCCGCATCTTCAAGAGAATTAACAATTTCTTCTGCTTCATTTGATTTATTTATTTTCACTGTATTATATTCATCGACACGATTATTTTGATAAAATAAATGAATAACTGAGTCTGGTACTTGAGTAATATTTGTGATTTTTCGTGATCTCAACAAATCAATGTCTTCATCTGTCATTTGGGAATTTTTAAAATTATTCAAAGCTTTAATAAAATTTTCATCTTGTTGTCGTATGATCTTTGTTAATTCATAGAATTTACAGCATGTCCACAATGCGGATTGTGGATATACAGGTTTTTGTCGTACTGGATCAATTTGATATAAATCACCGACTAATAGAACAAATCTATCTCCATAGAGTTGGTCATTTTCAAATATTTGCTGTAAGCGCATGTTCACTGATTCCATTAATCTTTCACCAACCATGGAAATTTCATCGCAAATAAAGAAAATACAATCTTTTAATAATTCTTTTTTCAAATCAAGACGTTTTTTTTTCAAACTTCTCGTTGCGTAAATTGGTATTGAAAAGATGTGATTCAATGTTACACCATCGATATTTGAAGCAGCTTTACCGGTGAATGCACATTTTAATACTTTCAATTTTTCTGGTGAATCAGATGTTTTATTTTCTTCCCATGTTATTAATTTCTCGATAAAATTAATTATTGTACTTTTTCCAGTACCCGCTGGTCCTTGTAATATAATTTTCGGATTATCACCACCCACTTCGCCAAGTTCATTTTGCTTCATATTTTTTTTATACTGATAGTATATATGCATTATAATGTTACGCTGGTCATCAGTCAATATCATAAAAATCTCTTTGATGTCGTTTAAATCAATTGATAAATTTTCACACGCAATCGTATCGTCCAATGCATCTAGAAATAAAATTTATAATTAGTACATGTATGTGTGGCTTTATATTAATTGATATTTCAATACGTATGAAATTTGTTATGTTTCATGTAACCCTAGAAACAGATATCCGAAAAACGTCCGTCAAGCAAGTATTTTTTCATAAAATTGATTATATTTAATGACTTGACATTTTTTATTCATTTCAAATATTTTATTGGTTGAATGTTAATTTTATAAGTTACGTGCAACTGAGAGAAATAGACAAGTGAAAAATATTTACTTGGCGCGAGTTGCTACTGCTATTCTAATAGCTAGATTTGTAACATGGATGCAAAGAGGCTCATTCTTGCAGTCGTGAATTGCGGTATGAGCCTAAGGTTTTGTCGCATGCGCACAAAGACGAGTGGGGAGTCTGACGCGTGAGCCGACGGGGTGCTTAAGGCAATTGCGCTGATGCGTCAAAAACGTTTGATGCCGTGTGTCACAGTCACAATGAGCGACAATTCTAGTTTCATGTCACGCCATATGTAGTTGCTTCAGTCGACATCAATTGTTAGGACATATATTAAAAGGCAACTAAATTGTGAGAAAAGTAGGAAAATAGTTTTCATTTAATTCAACCAAAACTGTTAAAATAAAGTAATACTTTCTACACTAGCGTGGTAAAGTGGTTGATAAGGCAGGAAGTTCTATAATCGGCTACATTCCACACACAAAATGACCTTGAAAACTAAACTTTCTGAGCATGCGTCACATAAATATACATCGTAATATAGTTTCGTACCTGGTGCAGGTTCCGACCTGTTTTGCACTAATCTGTATACATATGGTCTGCCATTGTGATCCACCAAAGTTATCTGAAAATATGTATCCACAAATATGTTAAAAATAAAAATAATTTACACAAGTAATTCATGCATTAGAGTAAACATGAGTTTAAACATTTTTTTTTTAATAAAATTTTCACAAAATTTTATAAATTCCTTAAAATTAGAGACATCACATGAAACGTTAAATTTTATTAAATATAAAAAACATAAACAACTTACTTCGTATAATTGGTCCAATGGCGGCAAATCTACAGGAAGATTTCTTAATTTCATGACTTCTCTATTACGTCTATTGCTACCGATGATTTCTTTCAATCTACTCATGATCCTGAAATTCATACAAAGTAATATTAAAATAATTTTCAATTTCTAAATTGTAAAATCAAGATGAATTACAGTAACATTTCTTATTCATTATTGTTATACTGTCTTCACATTTTGCTTGTCACACGTTATTACAAATTTTCATCTTTTAAATTACCTGATCGAATGTATTTTACTCGAAAATAAATCTAATAATATAGAATAAAATCCAATTATCAAATAAACAAGTTATTTGTAGCACATGTCAGACGCCTCTTTGTTATTCCATCGTGACCTTGTGAAGACTTTTGTATTTTTTCTGATACAAAATAATCATTTTTATATAATAATAACAGTACTTACTTGTAATTATTTTGTCGATTATTATTGCGCAACAATTCACAACACTATCAAATTAGAAAATAATTATAAAAACACAATCAATAATAATCCTTCACTGGTGCGTGCGCTTGCGCGTGCGCGTTGGTCAACGATTATTTAATACTATACGCGTCTCGATGTTCGAAACAACCGGACGTAATAGACTGAGTGAGAATCGTCGATGTATAACAATATATGCTATATTTAGAATTGATAAAACAGACGTGCAGCTTATAGTTACGTTTAAAGTTAGTAGAAATTTATATTATTATTAATATATTATTGTTGAATGAACCAGACACAGATTTATATTTTATTAAATAAAATACTTTATCGAAACTAACTTGTGATGACTCGTTCACACTTTACAATGTTTGCGAATGACGACAATTCGAACTCTGAAGTAGTATGTCAGACAGTGGCTTTGAAAGTTAGAAAACAGTGACTTTATTTAGAATGTCGTAGGTAGGAACATATATGCATATTGGAATAATAATAAAGAGTTAAAATACAAATAAATCTTCGGATTGCATATTTAAATTAAATCTTACTTTGAAAAGAACTATTAAGAATTTAAATATTAAGGGATATGTTGAATTTGTCAAATAAGACATAAGATAAATTAAGTTTGAAATTTAAAATAAAATCCATGGGCTGTATTGTCATTTTTAATTTATGAAGGTATACATTATTTATGTGATTACTAGGGTATATATATATATATTATTCGCCCGCGTGGAATTCGTATATATCCCGCGACACGGTAAGGGTAGATTAAACAATCTTACATGATTTTATGTTTGATAATAAAGAACTTATACACAAACTTTCATCCCCTATTTCAAACCCTTCTTTCTACCTTTATTTTCAATCGGTTCAGTGGTTGAGGCGTGAAGGCGTAACAGACAGATAGACAGACAGAGTTACTTTCGCATTTAGAATATAAGTAGGGATTACACCATCGGAAAGTAGAGATTTCATCAAACAGAAAACACCCTAATTTTTTGAAAAAAATAGATATTTTGACGGGTGAATTTTCGGTATTAAGTCAAAATCGGGTGAAAAAATAAATATTTCAAATCAAATAAATTACAGTGTATTCGAGACATAAAAGGTAAGTTTTCACTAAATTTCGTTTAAAAATAATTTTCTTTGTAAAAGATAAAAATAAAAAACCAAAAACTTAGTTTTTTGAATTTTTCACATATAATTTGAGGTTATGTGAAAAAAAGTGTAAATAAAAAATCGGCCAAGTGCGTGTCAGGCCACGCACAGGAAAGGGTTCCTCTGTCACCCATAATGGTACGTGGATTAGAAATTGTATCCAATGGATAATTGTTATGTTTACGTATTAATGCGTTAATTTTGTATGACTTTTCCAAGTAAGCACATTGTAGAAGTTAAGCCTCTATAACTCATGAACTAACAAAGTCATCTAATTCGTTATAGTTTTCATTTAAAATTATTATATGGAACACTATCACGAATTTTTCCAGATTTTTTGAGCCGGCCGTTTAGCTTTTAGAGGAGGGGGGGGAGACGCCCTGTTTTTTCAAAAAAAGTGGCCTTTAAAGTGGAATTTCTCGCAAACGGATACCTAAATCAAAAAATGAGTTTAAAGATCGTCTTAACAACCTTTTAATGTTTTTAAAAGACCTATATAATGATTCCCCAGATGATGGGGTAGCTGCGAGAAAAAAAACATCCCCACTTTACGTGTAGGGGAGGTACCCTAAATAAAAATATTTTTATAATTTTATTGTAACGCTTGGTCGACGTAATTACAATACATATTCGTGCAAAGTTTCATCTTTCTAGGACGGACGGAAGGAAGGTAAGGGTTCGAAGTCATAAACTTCGGAATCCTAAAAATTTTAGATCTTTTGATTACCTACAACTTTGCCATTTAACTTTTTTCCATAGGACTTGTAGTTTTGCCGGAAATCGAGATAAACCGTTCTTTACCCTTTGTTTTATATATTTAGCCATCCAAAGTGACTCTACCCTGCCTGATGGAAAGCATGAGCAGAATCCAAGAGTCGGGGCTACTACACTTGCTGAGAATGCAGACAATAATGTATGGCGGCCCACACTATGGCGGCTTAGTGAGATGCTTTTTCACGCCCCGCTTAAAGGACCTGAAAACCTCCCCCCTATCCCTTCCCGACCTCAGATCCCCCGTAAATTATTTTTCCTTTCATTTTTATAATATTCTCCTCCTTTTCCAATAGGTTTAATCCTACTTTAATTTTATTTGTTTTCAAAAATTATCTACCTACTGGTCTATATGTCATTGTCAAACTATCATTATTGTTGCCATGCAATTGTGTTATGCCTAGCAACCTGTGAAGTTTTGACAGGAGAGAAACAGTGATAGACTTTGACACCTACGATTTATGTATTTTTATAATCACCTAGCTTTGGCCTTTGTATCTCGATTATTGCAGTAAAAAGTAGCCTATGTCCTTTCTCAAGTTCAGTTCTATCTTCATACCAAATTTCATCAAAATCGGTTCAGTTGTTTAGGCGTGAAAGCGTAACAGACAGACAGACAGACAGAGTTACTTTCGCATTTATAATATTAAGTATGGATAACATAAACATAACAAAAAATAAATAAATGTAATAAATTGTTACTCATTACGTTTATCTTGAGCGTTAAATACCTCGGCTATGAATCTATAATAACAAGGAAAAGATTGCCTATACTTAACATTGGTATAAACAAGCGTGACCTTGACAGCCTGCCTGTGGTATCATTATTGAATGCAATTCGGCACGTCACTAAGGCTACCCGGGAATGTCGTCGATTTTTTTGCTATGTATAGATGTTCTCTAACTTGCTAATGTTTCGTTTATTTAGAATTAGCATTTACCAATTTTACATATATCGCCATAAAAAAAATCTGCATGACAATATCAATAACTCATTTGATACGAACTTTTATTAAAGCTACAATTTAAATACGGTACAATCGACGCGGAAATTCATTCAACTGATATCAACCGATCCTTTCGTACGATTTTAATGTTCCGAAATTTTCAAATATGGACATATCAAATTCAACATCAACTCAACAATATTCTCACTGCGACAGCATCTACACACTACTATATAGAGTCATTGTATTATCGATATGTATACTAATTATTCAACTATATCAACTGACAAAAATATGGAAATATTGTAATTTGACATCGATCGGGCCAAATTCAAATAGTTATAATTCTGAAGAATTAGTGACTCCTAACAACAGTAACGTGACATCAAAGTCATTCAAGATAAATCGCACTATTACCGCTGAAACAATTTTGTGCACTTCAATTGATACCAGCAATACTGCGGGAAGAGGCGTTGAGATAACCGGAATATCAACTGCATCCTGCGACGGCATAAATAGCACACAACGTGTACCGGAGATAAATAATGCATTAAAAGCTGTCTCGCCTCTGATCTGTACAATAGAAGAAGTGACACGACAAAGATCGCATTTAGAAGAGTAATTTCGTGAAAGCAAAAAAACCGAGACAATGTCGATACCGGAAATTTCAATCGTCGTAAAGGACATTTTGCCGAAAATGAGTTAAATACATATTCCGAATCAGCGTCGCGAGCTCTATCGAATGGTATACATAACAAAACTCTATCGCCAGAACAGACAAGGTGTGTGGTAGAGCAACATCCAAGTTGCAGAATCCATGAATTTGACACAACAGTGTTATAATTTTATAAAAATCTACGGTCTCTTGCTTTCACGTCATAATGTGCAAGAATAAACTTCAAGTTGTATTGTTTAAGTTCGCGACGAGGATGGTGACCACCAATATTGTTTTCTTCTTTTGAAAACTATGTACAGAAATCAAAACTTTAGTATTTTTGTATCGAAGAAATTTTATATAACATATTTTTTGAGAACTTTTTTTATGATATATCTACATGCGATAAAGTATTTGCTGAAATAAAGATTTTAGGTGAAAAGTTAAGTTAACATTACAATTCATCATCAATCATCAACAGCCTCCAACAGTCCACTGCTGGACATAGGCATCTCCTTAGAAAGGAGGTTTTGGCCTACTATACCACGTTGGCCAGACGGGTTGTATCGATGTTGTCTTGCGTAGTTTATCCCTTTGTCTATTTTACGACATCCGCGGGATGAATAGGAGTGGTGACACTTTTTATTCTAAATCCGTCACGACACGGACATTGCATTTAGTAAATCCCTTTTTTTTTCTCATGTGTGTGTTTGTAAATAGAATAACTCGATACTTCATGTTGATATTCTACACTCAAACTTCCTAAATCTTCCGGAACTAAACACGTAAACTACAAATAGTTCTCTAATCAAGAACAGGAAATAGACTGAACATAAGTGAGCTATATAATCAGGCACTAGTCACTTTAAATCAGATAGCAGTAAGTATCCAACAACATGTTGTTCAATATTAAAGTTTTGGCAATAGTTACACTGTTAACTTCAAACTTAGTAGATTCTTATAGGGTGAATCAAAGGGACAGTGACAAGCAAGTGCAACGTAGAGATTATAGGCCTAATAAGTGGCTTACTAACAGTGCCATGGACATTTGGTATGGAAACAAAACGTTTATTGATATTATTTGGAGAGAGTTTTCAGATTTGATGTTCAAATTGACGGAAAGAGACGGTAAGTAAAGTTGTTTAATATTTTAATCTCCTTGAGATATTTAGACTCACTATCGTTGTTTTTTAGTGTTATTTTTGAGAGAGAGCTTTCTATTTTATAGAGTAATAATGGATAAAAATACTTATATTTAAAAGAGAAAGTATAATATAAGTTTTGAGATTCGGTAAAATGAAGAAATTATTTCATAGTTTTATATTCTAGGGTAACATTTTGTTAGTAACGATATATCATGTTTTTGATACAAATTTATTAGTTTTTCAATATCTGTTTTTTCTGTTGTTACATCATTTATTTTAGTCATTAAACTTTAACTATTACATTCTTCTTTATATTTTGTTTCGTAATCAATGAAGCATATTAAACATCATTAATATTCAATTACTTGTATCTCTACAATATTTTTAGGAAAAGTATAGTTTTAAGAATTCTATATTAATGAGGTGATAGAGGTATAAACATCATAAATATACAATAGCACCATAAGTTTAAATGTAGAACTACAAGCAGCAGAAGAAAGAAGTAACAAAACAAAATTATAAAGACACAACTTTTAAGGAGAAGAGGTTCAAATATTGCATACTTTGTAATAATATGAGTCATATTTGTGTTTCAGATCGATCAATAAAATTCGAAGAATATCAAACAAATGAAGTGCAAGAAACTACGGCGCATCCATTTACTGATGAAATTATTAAAGTAGATGTCAGACTTAGCAATAGCACAAACGAAACGATGTACACGATATATTTTGATCATCCATCAAATTTAACAATTTTTAAATCAAAGATACTTTAGCTTTATAATTTGGTATACGATTTGATAAGATATAGCCGGTTCCAAAAATAACGGGTCAGTCACATAAACCAATAACGGGTCAGTCACATAAACCCGAATATCTCCCGAACTACGTATGCCATCCTAATGAAACGAAGACTGTTCAATTGAGAATTTAATTATACAGATAAAAAATAAAATAAAACTTAGTTACACCCACATTATTAATCTTAAATTAAAAAAAAACTAAAGTAGTCATATTTTTCTTAAGATTACATTTTTTTTATGATTGTTTTTTTGCTGTTTTTCATCACTTTCTTCATTTAATACTTGGTATTGCCTCCACGTGATGAAGCCTCCAGTGATGAAAAACAGCAAAAAAACAATCATAAAAAAAATGTAATCTTAAGAAAGATATGACTACTTTAGTTTTTTTTTAATTTAAGATTAATATTGTGGGTGTAACTAAGTTTTATTTTATTTTTTATCTGTATAATTAAATTCTCAATTGAACAGTCTTCGTTTCATTAGGATGGCATACGTAGTTCGGGAGATATTCGGGTTTATGTGACTGACCCGTTATTTTTGGAACCGAGTGTAGTTCTTGTAAATATTAGTAAGATTTAGTAAACATATATATATATATATTTTTTTATTTACATTGAACAAAAATTTGTACAAAATACGAAGATATAATATTTAAATAAGTTATTTGTACATATAAACTTAAGGCCTCAATTGTAAATTGTTTTCAATAAAATTTATAAATATATGGAACGTTTTTCTACCAAATAAATATAAGTCTACAAATAAATTTAATGTGAGCTTATGTATATGAGTAATGATAACTTCACACATACACATACGGCCAAATTAGGTGGAGCTAGTACTACACTTAGTTATTGGTTCCACGTCCCTCCAAAGGACGAGCAACCAGCAAATGCACTACCATGTCCGTGTGGTGACGGAATAAGGATACAGAGTGTCACCACTCCTATTCATCACGCAATGCAAAGAGAAGGAAAACTTGTAACCAATCCATCTGGCCAGGGTGGTATAGTAGGCCAAAACCTCCTTTCTAAGGAGAGGCCTATGTCCAGCAGTGGACTGTTAAAGGTTGTTGATGATGATGATGATAGTACCATAGTATCTTTCTAAATACCTGTACACAATTATTTATCTCGATTTGGAAGTTTAGTAGTCAGGCAACAGTCAAAATAAAATATTAGATTAAATAGATTTTACCTAACCACTCTTTTCTTAATTGGAAGATATTTTGTTTTATTTACAGTTTGAGAAGCAAGAAAACAGTTTTTTGTTTTTTTGATATAGGTACAAGTAAGGAGATTTCTTCTGGTTTTGTAATTGTAATTTTTATTGGAGGTTTTAAATTGTACCACAGGTAGAAAATATAAATAAATATTTCGGACATCTTCACCTACACACAACGTCATCTAGTCTCAAATTAAACAGAGCTTGTACTATGAGTATATTATAGGATAAGGAGAAATAAATAAATATATTATTATTATACTAAATCACTGATATAAATTCATAAACATACTTTTTTTTGGAAATACATAGGTACATATTATAGATAGAAAAACACTCAAATCAAACTCTGTGGATCACACAAATATTTGGTCTGACCCGGGAATCAAACCCGAGACCTCTTGATCAGCAGCCGCATACGCTAACCACTAGACCAACAAGGCAGTCATGTTATCAAAGCAATTTAACCTACTAAAACTCATTCGAAATTTAAAAAATACAATGATTATAATAGTACAGGAAGCATACTGAAGTTATTTATTAATCTGATTATGAACTAATAACCCAAACCCTGTACAGTACTCGCAGTTTATTTGTTGCTAAATTAGTATTCACGTACTTAAAAAAATACACCTCTGTGGTTTGTTTCGGCATTTCTTCACAAAATGAGTCTTACGAAAAACAAGTGCAGATTTACTTCCAAAAATAAACATAACTTAACATTAGCATGAGTTTTATAGTTATATATAATTATATACATAGTTATCTAAACTCTCGTCTAAATTCTCAAGGGAAAGGCACACAGATCTATATTAAGTACTAACATTTTCAAAACATGGCCTCTGAAGCAAACGCTTTGGGAATTGAAAAACGAAGTACTGGAAATAGAATAGGTATCATTCGATACCTGTAATAGATAATGTAAGCTAGCGTGTGTCTGGAAGTCTCAGACTTATAGCATCTCATAATTATTTTTTAAAACTATATTGATGATGATGATAATATTTTTTTTAACTTATTATGTATTTTATTAGTGGAATGGATAATACAGTTTCCATAGTACAAACTCTATTTAGTTTGGAACTAGATGGCGTTCGGTGTCACATGTCCGAATCATTTGTGAGACAAACAATCTACTCCTTAGCAATACCCTTAATTTAGGTAATGAAAACTACAAGAAATTTTTGATGCTATCTATAGAAGTCTGCATGGCAGTCTGGTTATGAAGAAAAAAAGTAGGCAACCTGAAAAGAGGCAGAGAACTCTTCGCAATACAGACGACGTAAAACTACACTCGGTTCCAAAAATAACGGGTCAGTCACATAAACCCGAATATCTCCCGAACTACGTATGCCATCCTAATGAAACGAAGACTGTTCAATTGAGAATTTAATTATACAGATAAAAAATAAAATAAAACTTAGTTACACCCACAATATTAATCTTAAATTAAAAAAAAACTAAAGTAGTCATATTTTTCTTAAGATTACATTTTTTTTATGATTGTTTTTTTGCTGTTTTTCATCACTGGAGGCTTCATCACGTGGAGGCAATACAAAGTATTAAATGAAGAAAGTGATGAAAAACAGCAAAAAAACAATCATAAAAAAAATGTAATCTTAAGAAAAATATGACTACTTTAGTTTTTTTTTAATTTAAGATTAATATTGTGGGTGTAACTAAGTTTTATTTTATTTTTTATCTGTATAATTAAATTCTCAATTGAACAGTCTTCGTTTCATTAGGATGGCATACGTAGTTCGGGAGATATTCGGGTTTATGTGACTGACCCGTTATTGGTTTATGTGACTGACCCGTTATTTTTGGAACCGGCTTTATAATACAAATAATAATGCATGGTATGATAGTTTTAATCAATTTAATTTTCTGTTTATTGAAACTAAGGAAACAATAGCGTATTATAATATAGCCTAATATAAAGATACTCTGAGTAGTAGTTAGCCTCAGAATAAGAAAAAAAACGATTTGGTAAATTGTTACAAGCCATTTCTATAACTGTTAACATAAAACTCACAGGGTAGGTAATTATAATGGCAGAGTCGTAAAATTGTGAAAACTGTTAGATTGCAAATATCTTCCGAGATTGTGAACCGTTGAAAATATGAGAACCGTAATATACTGATTAAAATTTAACAGATTATAACCAAATCCCTACTAATATTATGAATGCGAAAGTAACTCTGTCTGTCTGTAACGCTTTCACGTCTAAACCACTGAACCGATTTTGATGAAATTTGGTATGAAGATAAAACTGAACTTGGGAAAGGACATAGGTGAAAAAATATGCTCATGATTCTACTCATGCTTTCCATCAGGCAGAGTAGAGTCACTTTGGCAGGCTTAAATATAAAAAAAATATATTTATAAATTGTAGATGTCAAAATGTATCACTGTTTATTTCCTGTCAAAACTTCACAGGTTGCTAGTTTATAAATATAAATAGATTATAACCGTCAAATTGTGAAAGGGCTTGCGGCAGAATGTACCTCGCGCGTTGATTGGTTGACCGACATATGCTCCATGCCGCCATTTTTGTTTGTTAATTCTTTTTTTTCGAATATAAACAAAGTATGGTGGTGATTGTAAATTGATTTTGTGTTTAAAGTGACTCACAGCTTTAGAATTAGTTCGATTAAATTATTGCAGAAATAAAATAAACCTTTTTTTTAAGACGGACTGATCAGAGATAGCCTTCGGACAGGTGACAATTTTACGCGCGACAGAAGGTGATTTCAGGTTCACTTCCAAAGATTATAATCTACCTAAAAGTAATGCATTAAGTTGTAAATAGTAGTTACGGTTCGCAATCTTTCGACAGTTCACAATCTCGCGAAATAGATTTTAATCTAAGGGTATTTAAAACTTTACGGTAACATATACATAAACACACATGAATACAAGGTAATCGATTTCTTGATTATCACAGAATTAGTACCTAGATAAGTGACATACTATTCTAATCTCATTAAATACAAGCTGAGTCCCGGGTGCTATTCACATTTGTTGTTAAGTACCTAATTATACGAAATAACATGTTTTATTTATCTTTTTACTGAAACAAAATGGAAAAGATTATAAGACGAATCTCGTATACAACGTACATATTATTATTATATATACATATATGTACATTGTATTTTATATACATATGTATGTATGTATATATAAAAAAGTTGAAAAGAGTTAAAAAAATAATTATTTTTTAGAATTTAGAATTTAAACCCACAATTTCTATTATTTATTTTTTCCTGATCCTTTTATGCCATTGTATAGTTTTTATCGCGGGCCTTGAGCGTGGCGACTGAATCAAGAAATTCCGTAACGAAAAAACCTAACACCCTAAAAAAGGATAGAGAATATGATTGTAACTGCAGTGCGACAAGGATTTGGCGGCTCCGTGCTCTATAGGGAGATTAGCGCATGCTCTATAGGCCGTTATCTGTTGCCTTGATACCACAGTCATTCTAGATTCTTATTCCTTGTTTTTCTATAATCCTATTGTAAAAAACGAATTACAGAATATATTAATTATCTACTTTACACAACGCATAGCGTCCGCATCCTGCAGTATCGCCTATTGAATCTGAGTGTTTTTTTATTCCATAGATATGCTCATATTACTATTAAGTTCTCTGTTTAGTTGTCATTGTCTTTCGGTTAATAGGATGATTATATTGGGGGTCAGATGTTTGGCAATAATATTGTTAGAATGTATGTTGGTATAAAGACAGTATATATTGTTTTGTAAACTTGAATTAATATCAAAGAAAAAAATACTGCATAAATAAAAAATAAATATAATTGCATAAGTTGATAAATAATGCTATGCAATAGCTTTACCGTGGCAGTCCCCGAGTGCAGCACGACTTTTTTATAATAGAATTAATCGGAAAAATATGTTTTTCAACTCTTACTGTCATCTTATTTTGTATTCATATATTTTTACCCATATTATTTGATCCAGTTATTGAAAAGGATGACCACAGTTGGGTAAAATGAACAACGACAATGAAATGAAATATAGAAAGTAGCAAACCGCTGGATCTCACTTAATCTAATTTGGTTTTCATATATGTTTCTATTTCAATACATCTCTTTGTTGGAGTATTGACATGAGGTAAATTAACAATAGAGATAACAGATGCTATTTATATTAACCTTTTAATATGTATCTGCATTTTTTACATTGTTTACGTACTACTAGTGGTCGCCAAGTAATCGGAATCCAACCATGATTAATTCGAATTATAAGCGTTAACATTACTAGTAAAGTTAAATACACGTATTAGAAAATATAACAAATAGTCTTAAGCCAGTAAAGTGTTGAATTTGTGCGTCTAAACTTCCTAAGAACCCGGAACAAAATGTATAAGCAATTGGTAATTTTCTCAACATGAGTCGGAAGGAAACATTTCTTAGGTGAGATATATAAACCAATGCTAGTAATTTGATGCCATTCGATTCCTTATCCTCATAGAAACATGTTGTTAAATACTAAGTTTATCGTAACATTTACATTCATGACTGGTCTTTTAGGGTCAGATTCTTATCGGCTATTTCAAAGAGATAACAATAAAAAATTACAACCGCAAAGAGATTACAGGCCTAATAAGTGGCTAGCAAATAGTGCTATGGATATTTGGTACGGGAATAAAACATTCATTGATATAATTTGGCAAGAATTTTCTGATTTAATGTACAAATTGACAGATAGAACAGGTGAGTAACAAATTTCACCATTTTCAATAAACTTTTTTGTCAATAAATACTATATTTTAAGAAGCTAATATAGTGTAATAATATTATCACGGGTATAGATTATATAAGAAAAAATAAGATGTAGAAAACTATGATTACATCGTGTTAAAAAATGTCTACTGACGAGTGATAAAAAGTACTAAAAAAGTTTATAAAATACTCTTCAATTACTTTTACTATTATTTTGAAGAAAAAAAAATCTTGATTTGAATTTAAAATTATTGATATCTTATTTTGACATTGAAAATATTTGATCATTTTCTTTAATCATTGATCATTATGATACGTACACTACTACTACATGCACTAATACTACTACTACTACATTAAAACAATTATTAAAACAAAAAAGAACTAATATTAATAAATACGTGATATCACATCGTAACTTATCATAATGATCCTTTACTATTATAGTGTATACAAATAATATTTCATATATTTTATGAATAGAATTTGAATAAAACATAAACATGTGTATGTTTATTAAACCCACAGTTGCCTAGGCGATAGAAGCAAGCAGAAGTATCTGTGCTTTTTTTACAGATAACAGTGGGATACACTATCTTTAGTAAACCTTAAGCTGGATTCACTCTAAAAGATAGTGGAGAATCTGCACTATCACAGCAGAATGATATCTGTAACTCATCACTATCGACTTTCACCATACCAAATTTTGTTTACCTGTAAGCCATTTACATGAAGAATTAAGAAAAAGTTCATAATTCGAACATAATTAGAGGTTGTTTTCTTTCTCTTATATGGATGATCAAGTTCAAGAAAAAATAAAATTAATTTCACTACGAGATCAATAAGTAAAAGTAGAAAAATGTCTCTGTAATATTTACTTAGCATATTATGCAAAAAATCTAGATAAACTTCACCAAAACAAAATTATATTAATAGAAGAATGACGAGACATAATATTTTTATTTGTTTCAGAACGGTCAACTAGAGAATTTCAAACAAAGAAAATACAGAAAAATACAACACTTTCTTTCGGTGATGAATATTTCAAACTTGGGAGTAATAATACAAGTAATGAAAGGGAACAAATAGCGCCTTCTGGTCATATTAGGACGACGAAACATACGGGGTTAAGAGATGCTGGGAATATTCCGTTAATTGAATGAGATTGAAAATATCGAAAGCTTTTTTATTCTCTGTTCGTGAAATTGAGTACTGTTTTAAGTACTTAATACATATTTGTAAGATTTTAATAAATAATTTCAGTAATATAATATTCTACTTATTGCTATTCAGAAACGAATGCTAAACCTAGATAAAGAAACAGAACAAATCAAACATTTACACAAGCAAAGTCTTTCTAATAATATTATCTATAAAACATATGTTCGACGAAAGTCTGTCTTGACTGCTATATCTACTTGAATTAACAAAACACGGTATTAGGTCAATATTATGTTTAGAAAAAAGATACTTTAGTGGCATGGGAAGGAAATGCTTTAGTTATATCTTGAGTGACTATCACTTAAGATGCACATACATCAGACCTGTCAAGGGTCTGATGAATGAGGACGAGGCCCAAGTTGCAATATCTCACGTTTGGAGGATTTTTTTTTTACTTTCATTAAATTTTCAAATCAGTATAGTATAAACAATGGAAAGATGTATTCTACATTTTTTAAAGGATAACTTTAGCTTAGGGAATTTGCAGCGTAACTAATATTTAAACAGCACATACAACTTACCCATGCCTAGGTTTACGGTAGTGATTAGCATAATAATGAGTTTTCTTACGGCGCATTTTATACACATAATCAATATTCTCACTTTAGATGTTTCACTCTTTCTGAAATAAGAGGTATTTTTTGTTCTAATTAGTTAAGTAGTAGTAGTAGTCAATAGTTGATGGTTTTTAAATATTTTTGAAAGTCTTTTACAGAATACATTGCAAGTAAGTATATGGTACTAAGTGCTCTGGAAAGTTCTAGATCTCAACACCAAGACAGCATTACTCAAAACTTCTGCACGACGTCTTCTGATTACGCTTCAGATAGAAAGAAATAAATAAATAACATTTATTCTGACTTAAACAGGATAACATAGATTTTATGCTGACTTAGTTATTGGATCAAAAGTTGTTGTAGTGCCTTGTGCAATTCCAGAAACTGCCCTTACACATCTCAGCACTATGCCGTAGCCTTGGTGGCTGCAGCGCTTGTGTTACTATATTTTATTGACATTGATGTTTTATTTTACCTATACTTTTTACTAGAAAATATGGTAATCACTGCAGTCAAACTCAACCTAGGGAATTGTTTTAGTTATCGCGATCTGATAAGCACTACTTTTTAAATAAAACTCTACAAAACTGCAAACAGGTATAAATTTAACAATTTATATCACGGAGTCTATTATTAATCAAAATAGCACATTAATGGTCTTTAATTTTTAACCGACTTCCAAAAAACGGTGGAGGTTCTCAATTCATAGGAATCTTTTTTTTTCTTTCTTTTTTTTTATGCATGTTCAGCGATAATTTCGTCGTTTATGAACCGATTTCAAAAATTCTTTTTGCATAGGAAATCGAGGGAACTCAAATATCATAGGCACAATTGTCGCGATTTGGGTACTCGAAATAGTTTTCCATTGAAGTCGGTTCCTTTTTGTTAAAATTATTGGAAAGTTTATTCGAGGAACTCATTGATGTTTTCAATGCAGGCACTATATTATTATATCTATGTATAAAGTTATTAGACAAAGTGGTCGAAAATAAGACTCACTAGAGCATACCAAATATATTATTTGAGGAAATTAGAGAAGTTTAATTTCAAGCACATAGTTACAACACCGTAGTATGTTTCGTAACAAAATATTTCTTTGACTAAAGTTTTAAATTAGTTTCAGCTCAGATTTTGCATATTTTTGATATTTTGTCCTGAAAGTGCAGCTTTTGAGTATAAATGAAACATAAATACTTAGAGGCTTATCAATGTTTTTTTTCATTTCCCATTTAAATGCTTTTTTGCAACTATTTCTTTTTGTAATTTCGAATATCCTTTATCATCATCATCATACATGTCTATAATATTCCGCTGCCTAATATAGACCTCCTTAGGAAGGAGTTTCGGTTTTGTTTTGTTTTTTGGTTTAGTAAATCTTCTACTAGTAAACTAACCAGACAAAAGTTATGAATTGCATTTATAGATATAGGATAATATAATAATGGCTTACCCATAAATGTTTATACATTAATGGGTAAGCCATTATCCTTAAAAGGGGGCTTTTCTATTGCTTAATATTTAATCCGTAAATTTACCCTTCGAAATCTAATATTCACAAAGCGTTTTAAATTAGAAGATATTCAGATCTTATACTACTGTTATCAAACAGTGCTAGTTAATGGACATCAATTAGTCAAATTCCTTGCTGCCCCGGGCGTTCCGCAAGGATCCATTATGGGTCCATTATTGTTTATCTAGTACATAAATTAAATTATCGTTGCTTTCATAAGCACAACTATTTGTTGTATGCCTACGCAACGCTGAGCTATCAAGGCATTCGTTTTAATGAACTATCAAATCTTTAAACGACTGCTTTTTTTACCTAGAAATGAAATTTAGTTTTTAGCGACAATCGTTACCTTTTAAAAACATCACCAAATTTAGTGTTTCATACGTTAGTAATAATAAACTGTTTCCTTTTCACTACATTTTTGTGTTTTCTAACCCCCTACCCTCGTCATTCCATAGATTGAGGTTAGCTTCCCAAAACAAACCTTAAGTTTTTTTTTAAAGTACATCTATATTTATTCTTTCTTTCTTTCATTCTTCTTTCTTATTTTTCTTTCTTTCTTTCTTATTTTTAAAGAACAAACATTTATTAATATTTTAAAAATAATTCTGTGATGAAGATAGGTTCTGTTCTATTGACTAAACAACCGTTTTCTAGAGCTCTGATACAAATAAAAAATTATGAAGCTAATGAAAATAAACAAGAACGGTTTGATTGAAAACTTTCATGAAGTAATTTTTAGCTCCAAGAGCATTATTTAGTACTTACTAACATGCAATGGCTTCTGTGATAAGTCTTGATGGTTACTCACCAAGCTAACTCCATTTTTGAGACACAGTTAAATCTTTGGAATCTTCTTTTTCTTCTTTAAATAAAAGACTACATTAGTAATTTTCTAAAATCATCACTAGTTTTACAAATTCACATAAGTTCTACAATAAATTTAATTTAATATCGTCGTTATAAATTTAAAATTTCCGAACAAAATGTGCACTTGTAGTTTTGTAGTCTCAGTCCGACGCTGACCCCGACTGGAATCAATATGCTGTATTTTCATTTTCTGATTTAGAAATTTACCAACATTTTCGTAACCTTGAACTCGCTAATGTGTTGATTCTTTCTGCCTAAACTTCCTAATCATTCAGGAAATAAACATGTAAATTGTTAGTAGTTTTTTAAAGATAAACAGGAAAGGTTTGATGCTTCAATCAGTATATAAGACGGTGATAATATTTTTTTGCCAGAAACTAGTCAACACAATCATCATGTGGTTTAATACGAGGTTTATGGTTGTACTACATTTAGTTTTAATTAATATTTTTGAAGCAAATGCCATAAGACCAAGAGCACCTGGAGAAGAGGCACCACCTAGAAGAGATTATAGACCAACAAAGTGGCTTACGAATAGTGCTATGGATATTTGGTACGGCAACATGACCTTCATTGACATTATGTGGCGAGAGTTTTCCGATTTTATGTCCAAAATAACGGAGAGAGAAGGTATTTATTTGTTACCTTCTATATTATAGTTCTAACTTTGATAATATTGGCCTAAATTATGATGACTGAAAACGGTAACTTAAATTTCACTTTAATTTTATGTGGTCACAAGTCACAAAAACAAACAATGAAATGGATAATTTGAATTCGTTAAAATCATTTTAGAAAGTACGTGAATAACTAAAACAGAACATTGTGTTTTTCTTTGTTTCAGACCGATCAATAAGACTAGGAACATATGAGTCAAATGAGATTCTCGACAACACGACACAGCTGTTCAGTGACGAAATTGTCAGAGTAGATGTCAGGCTCAGTAATAGAAGGACTAATGAGACAATACATACAATGTCGTTTGATCATCCTTTAAATTTTACGTTATTGAAATTCTTAAACTAAATATTTAAGTAATAAAAATTTTAGAGAGTCGAGAAGAAGAAAGCCAAAAATAAATCAGAAAATTGTTCTTACGAATACTTAAAATTATTATTATTTGTTGCTATAACTATCAATAAAATTGTGTTTGTAACTTCACAAAAGTACTTAAAAGAATTGACAAAATTTTAAAAGATTATTAAGTTACAATGTTTTTGTTAGTATAAAATATCACTTTGACCAACTATTTTCTGTTTGTACATAGCTAACAATTATTTTTAATATAATTTTAAGCTAGGTTTTTAAAAAAAAAAAAAAATTGTAACTGATCATTATGTTTTTTGTTTAATGGTTAGAACTCTTACATACTTTCCTTTTTCTACTTTAACATCAATTAACTTTACTATTCTTTTTTAATGATTATTATTCTAATAACGTAGAATAGTGTGCAATATTTTCTTCAATTAGTAATAAATTAATAGGTAATATCTAAGGGGTCGCGGTGTTGATTTCATTTGTTTTGAAGTGACAACTCGCATTAGGAATATAAAACCTGTGTCGTGGGGTACGGTACTTTACATACAGACATGAAACGGACACAAAGAATCACACAAAGTGTTGTCTCATGTGGGATTTAAGCACTTTGCGCAGTAGAAAGCAACGTGTCTACCGCTTGAAGCTCTAGGCCAACTGGGCAGTCAAGCAAAGAAATTTTTAAATAGTGATTTTATCAAATCGCGACCCAAAATGTTTTTAAATATTTTTAAACTCGAACATGGCCTTTTTTCCTGACAGATAGAAAGCAAGAAAATATGAGCATCATTTTTACCCGACTCGGTAATCGAACCAGGGACCTCTCGATCGGTAGGTATATACACTAGTCGCTAGACCAATGAGGCTGTCATTCTTAAACTTGAACATTAGCCTTAAACTAGTTTCAGAGTTATCTTATAGATTTATATACATCATCGGTACTGTACTAGATTTTTAAACAGTTATCTTTTGTATATACATTTTTAAGACTACATTAAAAGAATGGAAAAAAATACATATAGGTACTTGCTGTATTTATATGTCAAAATAAAAGCTCACTGCCACACATACTATGTATCTTCCGAATTTATGTAATATGGCTTGTGGTTTAGGTGTTAAGTTATTAATAGAAGTACTCTGTCATCTTAATTGTAGCTTAATTTTTTTGCAAATAATTTATAAGAAGGCTTATATTTACAGTATTCATCATCATCGCCTATCGCAGTCCAATGCTGGACATAGGACTCTCCAATTACACGCAACTTAGTTCGATCTTGGACTACTCGCATCCAGCTCCTACCAGCCGTCTTGCGCAAATCATTACTCCACCTGGCTTGTGGACATCCTCGTTCCACGACATCATGTACCGCAACAAACGGAACTTATATTTATTTTCAACAACAACTTTATTGTTTTACTAGCTGATGCCCGCGGCTCCGCTCGCATCCTAGGGGTTAAAAAAATAGATAGTAGCCGATTCTCAGACTTACTGAATATGCATAAAATATGTTTAAAGAATCGGTAAAGCCGTTTCGGAGGAGTATGGGAACGAACATTGTGACACGAGAATTTTATATTCAACTAGCTGATGCCCGCGGCTCCGCTCGCGTTTTAGAGGTGTGAAAAATAGATGTTGGCCGATTCTCAGACCTACTGAATATGCATATAAAGTTTCATAAAGATCGGTCAAGCCGTTTCGGAGGAGTATGGCAACGAAAACTGTGACACGAGAATTGTATATATTAGATATACCAATAAAAAAACACTGAAGCTATCAAATCTTTAAATCCGATCCTTTTAGTTTTGTTATAGTTTTTACATATGTATTAAAAATACCTTTATATCTAAATCATCAAATCAATCATCATCAATCAATCAATCTTTATTTAAAATCATCATTAATCAAATCATATATTTTATAAACTTGAGTACATCAATTGAGTCTTGGATACACTAAATCTTAGTGGTGTGTATAGATACAACATGAAAGTTAGTAGAGAAACGCTGATTGAACCTAAAAATAACAGCATTCGTGCTGTCGTTGGTGAGTGTAAGACCGGTGACCAGACCATCTCACTAGGCCGCCATGGAGTGGGTCGCTATACTACCTTTTTTGCACTCACAATGAAAATGAAGACCCATCTTCTGGATTCTATTCACGCTTTCCATCTGGCAGAGTAGAGTCACTTTAGGAGGCCTTACATACGTATGAAAAATACAGACTTCAAACATTATTAAAAGTCCTTTCGATGTCATTGACCTGATTTGCTACTTCGTATAGTGCGTTCTCGTTTGTATATGAAGTACAACAAAAATGTGGCGTGTCAAATTGGTGGTGCGGCAGTGCCCCCGTCAAGGCGATCTAAAAAATGACACGATCGTACCACCCTTTTCTTCAGTAATTTAGGCCAGTTTCGACACCCTATAACTTCGATGTGAATAATTCTAGAAACCTGAATTTTCATTAATTAAGCAGGCATTGTATAAGCATACTTTTCTTTTTAATTTAATGCAATTCACACCAGTAATTTAAGGACTTGAACTAGTCAAGTTTTCTTTTTTGTCACTCACTCACTGATCGATCATTAAAATTCTAGGGCACTTCTAGCAGACATAGAAGCTTGAAATTTAGAATAAACATCAACTGCATAAATAACTTTGTAATCCCTTTGAATTTATAGAATTACAAGCTTACACTTGTAGTTAATAAATCAGTGTAGCTATGTGCAATATAAATGAATAAAAGGTACAGACGGGTACATATATATAATTTTAAGGTAACATGAAAAATACTCAACTGTCATTCTGTTTACTATGGGGCAAGCTTGTATGGGACATATTATGTTTTATAAAGTTGCATCAAAATTCAGCAAAGTAATGGGCGAAGTATACAGAAACCATTATTTTTCAAATAGAAAGCTTTAGTTATCTTTATCTCGCGTTGTATAAGTCCGATCCGGTTTCACTGAATGGCGTTAGAAACATAAGATTTCCAACAAAAAAACTTTTTTGGCAGTTTTGTGATTCGTAGACTCAATTTTAGTTTTCAATTTCATATAAAAAAACAATGGATTTCTTACAACGGACTTAATTACATCTCTTATTAAGTACACTAGGTTGCACGAAATTGCCATGAAAGACTAAGAAGATGCAAAAAAAAAGTTAGTACTAATAAGACCGTCATAGGAAACCGGTCATATTCTTCGAGGCAACTTTTGAGTATTATTGCGATGTAGATGGCAACATACACAAACTACGTTTTAATAAACTTATATGAAGCTTAAAAAGGTTTACCGAAAAAAAAGGAAGACTACCTATAAAACAGTATAAATAAAACTTAAGAAGTTCCCTTAAATAGGAATTGAATAAAATTACAGAATTAGTATTAAATTAATCTTATTACGGTAGATGAACTATTGGCCGACTTGTTTTTTTTTACAAGTTATGTTTTTATGGCATCAAATTTTCTTGTCTGAAGATAGGATAGATTTATAATTTTGTTTACCATCAACAGTTTTCTTTCACGAAACTAGGTATGTTAACCGTATCAATTCATTATACTTTTAATGCACCTATATAGAGTACTGGACAACCAAACACTGAAATATGATGATAAAACATCTAATAAATATAAATAATCCCTACTAATATTGTAATGCGAAAGTAACTCTGTCTGTCTGTAACACTTTCACGCCTAAACCACTGAACCGATTTTGATGAAATTTGGTATGAAGATAAAACTGAACTTGGGAAAGGACATAGGCTACTTTTTACTGCAATAATCAAGATACAAAGGCCAAAACCAAAGGTGATAATAAAAATACATAAATCGTGGAAGTCAAAATGTATCAATGTTTATCTCCTGTCAAAACTTCACAGGTTGCTAGGCATAACACACTTGCATGGCAACCATAATGATAGTTTGTAAATGACATATAGACCAGTAGACCAGGGTAGATAATTTTTGAAACAAATAAAATTATAGTAGGATGAAACCTATTGGAAAAGGAGGAGAATATTATAAAAATGAAAGGAAAAATAATTTACGGGCGATCTGAGATCGGGTAGGGGTAGGTGGGGAGGTTTTCGGGTCCTTTAAGTGGGGCGTGAAAAAGCATCTCACTAAGTCGCCATAGTGTGGGCCGCCAAACATTAATGTCTGCATTCGCAGCAAGTGTGCATGGTAGCCCCGACTCTTGGATTCTGCTTATGCTTTCCATCAGGCAGGGTAGAGTCACTTTGGATGGCTAAATATATGAAACAAAGGGTAAAAACAGTTTATCTCGATTTCCAGCAAAACTACAAGTCCTATAAAAAAAGTTAAATGGCAAAGTTGTAGGTAATTAAAAGATCTACAACTTTTTAGGGTTCCGAACTTTATGACTTCGAACCCTTATAGATTCGTCATGTCCGTCTGTCCGTCTGTCCATCCGTCCTCGACTTACCGTCCAAACGGTGGGTGCTAGAAAGATGAAACTTTGCATGAATATGTATAGTAATTACGTCGACAAAGTGCTACATTAACATTATGAAAAATATTTTTATTTAGGGTACCTCCCCGACACGTAAAGTGTGGATATTTTTTTTTTCTCGCGGCTACCCCATCATATGGGGTATCATTAGATAGGTCTTTTAAAAACATTGAAGGGTTGTTAAGAAAAAATTTTGATTTAGGTATCGGTTTGCGAGAAATTACACTTTAAAGGCCCTTATTTTGTAAAAACAGGGCGTCCCCCCCGCTAAAAGCTAAACGGCCGACTCAAAAAATCTGGAAAAAATCGTGATAGTGGTCCATATAATGAACTTTAAATGAAAACTATAACGAGTTAGATGACTTTGTTAATTCAGGAGTTATAGAGGCTTAACTTCTACAATGTGCTTACTTGGAAAACGTCATACAAAATTAATGCATTAATACGTAAACATAACAATTATCCATTGGATACAATTTCTAATCCACGTACCATTATGGGTGTCTGAGGAACCCTTTCCTGTGCATGGCCTGACACTCACTTGGCCAATTTTTTATTTACACTTTTTTCACTTATCATCAAACTATATGTGAATAATTAAAAAAACCAAGTTTTTGGTTTTTTATTTTTATCTTTTACAAATAAAATTATTTTTAAACTTTTTTGAGTGAAAACTTACCTTTTAATGTCCCGAATACACTGTAATTTATTTGATTTGAAATATTTATTTTTTTCACCCTGTTTTGACTTAATATCGAAAATTCACCCGTCAAAATATCTACTCTTTTGAAAAAATTGAGGTGTTTTCTGTTTGATGAAATCTGTACTTTCCGATGGTGTAATCCCTACTAATATTATAAATGTGAAAGTAACTTTGTCTGTCTGTCTGTCTGTTACGCTTTCACGCCTAAACCACTGAACCGATTTTGATGAAATTTGGTATGAAGATAGAACTGAACTTGGGAAAGGACATAGGATACTTTTTATCGCGAAAATAAAAGTAAAGAAGGGTTTGAAATAGGGGACGAAAGTTTGCGTCAAGTTCCTTATTATCAAACATAAAATCATGTAAGATTGTTTAATCAATAATTACCGTGTCGCGCGATATAAACGAATTCCACGCGGGCGAAGCCGCGGGCGGAAAGCTAGTAATAATAATAAATATTTTGGACATCACAACATCATCTAGTCCCAAACTAAGCAGAGCTTGTATTATGGGTACTAGACAACTGATATAAATAAACAATCATTTTTTTTATCAATACATATTTATATATAGAAAACACCCAGACTCCGAAACAAATATTTGTGAATCACACAAATAATATTTGGTTCGGGAATCGAACCCGAGACCTCTTGATCAGCAGCCGCATACGCTAACCACTAGACCAACAAGGCAGTCAAATGTTTTATCAGGACAATTAGAATACAATATGTTCATCTAAAGCACAAATTTTTACTAGAGAAATATTCCCACGTGCAAATATTAACCTTGAACTACCCAAAGTATTTGGTTACGTTGTATCTAAACTTCCTTATGATATACGTAAACCGTTAGTAGTTTTTAAACTGTAAACAGGAAAGGAACCATTTTCAGTAAGCTATATAAGCCAAATTACAAAAAAAAATCTATCAATAGAAAGACAAACATTTAAACGACCATGTTGTTTGGTACTGCATTAATTGTTACTTTTATATTATCAAGCATTATATCACAATCAGAGTCTATACGAGTAAATACAAGAGATGGTCACGAAGAAATGCAACCGCATCGGGATTATAGACCCACGAAATGGATTACCAATAGTGCTATGGATATTTGGTACGGGAACAGAACCTTTATTGACATTGTAGGGCGAGAATTCTCTGATTTTATGTTTAAACGAACAGATAGAACAGGTGAGCAAAATGTATTTTTGACACATGACACTCTTTGCGGAATTGGACCTTTGATTAAATAAATAAATAAATATTTTGGACATCTTACACACAACATCATCTAGTCCCAAAGTAAGCAGTGCTTGTGTTATGGTTACTAAACAACTGATATAAATACATAAACATACTTTTTTTTTGGAAATACATACATATTATACATAGGAAAACACCCAGACTCCGAAACCAATATTTGTGGATCACACAAATATTTGGTCTGACCCGGAAATCGAACCCGAGACCTCTTGATCAGCAGCTTCATTTCTTTATAGGGGTTCACCTCCGCCACGCCTATGTCTAGCAGTAGACTCTGAAAAGTTGGTTGGTAATGAAATGCAGTTTTTTTTTACGTATGACTCTATCTGAAAAGTGACTCTACTCTGTCTGATAGAAAGTATGAGAAGAATTCAAAGTAGGGTTGACTTCTGAATCATTGTATACCCAATGATCCAATTTCAATGTCTCGCACTCACCAATGAGACTCGACAGCAAGTGCTCTCACTTTGGGTTTGTCGTTTGTTAGAGTACCGCCCGGTTGAACCGTCCTGTTCGTATTGAAGTCAGCATGCTCTACTACCTTAAGAACTATTTTTTAGGGTTCCGTAGCCAAATGGCAAAAAACGGAACCCTTATAGATTCGTCAAGTCTGTCTGTCTGTCTGTCCGTCCGTATGTCACAGACAATTATTTCCGAAACTATAAGAGCTATACTGTTGAAATTTAGTCAGTCGATGTATTCTGTGAACCGCATTAAGATTTTTATATAAAAATAGAAAAAAAAAAAACATTTTGGGGGTCCCCATACTTGTAACATATACTGGGAGGCTCGGCTCTTGAAGTTGTTGATAACTATGTCTATCTGGGACAAGCGGTCCAACTAGGCAAATCCAACTTCGAGAAAGAGGTCAATCGACGAATCCAACTCGGCTGGGCGGCGTTCGGGAAATTACGCAGTGTCTTCTCGTCCAAAATACCACAGTCCTTAAAGACGAAGGTCTTTAACCAGTGCGTGTTACCAGTGATGACCTACGGTGCCGAGACGTGGTCTCTAACTATGGGCCTCATAAGGAAGCTCGAGGTCACACAGCGAGCTATGGAGCGGGCTATGCTTGGGGTCTCTCTACGGGATCGAATCAGAAATGAGGAGATCCGTAGACGAACTAAAGTTACCGACATAGCAGAGAGAGTCAGCAGGCTGAAGTGGCAGTGGGCAGGGCACATAGCTCGGAGAACCGATGGCCGATGGGGCAGAAAGGTGCTTGAGTGGAGACCACGTGACGGCAAACGCAGCGTAGGAAGACCTCCCGCAAGGTGGACGGATGACCTTATTAGGATCGCAGGGACTCGTTGGATGCAGGCCGCTACCGACCGGTCGAAATGGCAATCAATGGGGGAGGCCTACGTTCAGCAGTGGACTTCTTGCGGCTGATATGATGATGATGATGATGATACTTGTAACTGAAACTCAAAAATTTTTTTTTCATCAAACCTATACGTGTGGGGTATCTATGGATAGGTGTTCAAAAATGATGTTGAGGTTTCTAATATCATTTTTTTCTAAACTGAATAGTTTGCGCGAGAGACACTTCCAAAGTGGAAAAATGTGTGTCCCCCCCCTCTAACTTCTAAAATAAGAGAGTGATAAAACTAAAAAAAATATATGTTGTACATTACCATGGAAACTACCAACGATAATTGGTTTGAACGAGATCTAGTGAGTAGTTTTTTTTTAATACGTCATAAATCGTAACACGCAATTTACCTTTCATCCAATCAATACACTAGTATAAAAACATCGATGAAAGTTACAACGAACTACAAGAACTTTTATATGATGTTACGGAACCCTTCATGGGCGAGTCCGACTCGCACTTGGCTGCTTTTTTTTTATTAAAAGAATTAAATCAAACATTAATCCTGACATTCACAAGACAACTGACAACTCGTTATTATACATAATTATATACCAGGATATCTTCCGTTGTTTACCATGAAGTGTGATTTTAACTATTTTAATTTGTTGTAATAAAAAATGCATAAAATATATATGATAAAATATTTATCTTGCGAAAAATGTAAAACGTAAAAATCAACAAAAACTTGGTTGCTACGACGACCAGATCTGCGCGCGCCGCTCGCTCTGCCATCGGCAATCTTCGCGGACGCTGTCGTATGTCGTCGCGCTGTATGTGGAACAGAAGTCGCCACATCACTCCCCTCCAAGACCAGAGGTCGATATGAAGAGCCAGTGCCAGGAGTGAGCAGTTCCTGTGAGTCGGAACTGAGTGCCGCTAGTTCCAGTGAGTCGGAACTGTATGCCGCTAGTCCCAGTGAGTCGGGGCTGTATTCCGCTGATCCCAGTGAGTCGGAATCGCTTGCGGTGCGCGGTGCTGCGGTGAAGTCCCCAGTGAGTCGGGGCGGTTGCTGCGTAGTGGCTGGCTGCTGCGTAGACGGGAGAGAGATGCTCTTCTTACGTGGACCGTAGGTGCAGTGTGCTGTGCCTAGACTCTGTTGAGGCCGTAGGGGCTACCAGGCTGGAGCGGTCGCGTCCTGCGTGTGGTGTCCCTGTTGAGGCCGAGGTTGCTGGCTGGCTGAGACATTGTTCTGAGAATTGGAGTTTTTCTGATACATCGCTGTGGGAGTGAATAATTTTAGCGCTGCCGATCTGCTTTCTTGAAGGCTAAAACGGTGGTAGTCGTGCGGCAACTCGGCAAATATCGCTTCCAATGGAGCGCGGACCTGCATTAACGGCCTCTTCACCGATTGATGCATCCGCAAAATTTTCATACACAGTTTTCTATGCATCCATATCTTTGGACAGAATGAGTACCTATTGTTCAACACTTACGATTTTAGAAGGTTTACCCGTTCCGTATCACGTTGGGGTCACCAGTGAAGTGGGAAGTATAAAGATCCCGTCTTTATCTCTCAAATTAAACGATGATTAATTAGACATAACGGATTTATTTCATATTGTAATGCTAAGTATGGTCCTATAAATTATTTCTAGACAGCATTTTACAATTATATTGCCTTATTAACCTTACATGTATAAGACTACTCTAATATAGTAAAGTAATATTCTTAATTATATTAATTAATGCAACTCACGTTTTTACTCGGTAATATATTCTCAATCTCAAGAATAGCCCGTTAGAAAATTCGACAATCCAAACAGTGACATTTTATTTACAAACCATTTTAATGAGCCTTCATAAATTTAAAGATGGCCAGTAATAAATGTTTTGCAAGCAGGTAGGACCGATTATTGTAGCTCGCTATAAGTAATCGACCTTTTTTTTGGTAATATTATTTCAAAACCTAACACTCGACCATCCTGACGTCGTGCATGTCCTCATGCACACAAGCGAGTTAGCTACTAATACAAACAACCTAACACTCGGTCAACAACGGTAACAGTATCGAATCGGGCTTACAATTATTGCCACGTAATTTCTAAAACATACATTGTTTGCGAACCATCCTTGTCGCTTAAAATTAAATCGCAAATGATAGGGAAGAGAAAAACAAAAAAAAACAAATTAACATTAGGTTATCTAACAGTCATGACTTCAGTGAACCTTTTTTTTTTCTTCTCACAAAACATGATGGTATTACTTGTAAACCTTCCTTCTTACAAGTAATATTCATAAAATAAATGTAATAAACAATATCCAAAAATCACGATGGTAGTGAACCCTCTTTCTCACAATCCATTGTGAAATTACTTGTGAACCCTCCTTCTCACAAACCATGGTGACATTACTTGTGAACCCTCCTTCTCACAAGTAACAAATACATAAATATAATAAAATAGGTGTGTAATTCAAATGTCACGGTGGTAGTGAACCCTCCTTCTCACAAACCATGGTGACATTACTTGTGAACCCTCCTTCTCACAAGTAACAAATACATAAATATAATAAAATAGGTGTGTAATTCAAATGTCACGGTGGTAGTGAACCTTCCTTCTTACAAACCATGGTGACATTACTTGTGAACCCTCCTTCTCACAAGTAACAAATACATAAATATAATAAAATAGGTGTGTAATTCAAATGTCACGGTGGTAGTGAACCTTCCTTCTCACAAACCATGGTGACATTACTTGTGAACCCTCCTTCTCACAAGTAACAATTGGAAATCCGTGATTATCAGACGCTACGCTATTTTATTATTTATCACTTTTAGAAAAAATAATTACACCACATCTCAATCCAATCAGTCTAATAATATGTATTTAAAATTATATCTTTATAATTCTTCCCATACAAATATTTGTCAAGATGTATTATATTACATTTTCCATATAGTAACAAATTATATAGAGTATAGTAATTTCATACAGAACACAATCATACTACAACTTATTCTCATTAACTTCTAAATAAACTACTCTTTACCTAAGTGTTATATACCTAATAGTTGGTAAGTACCAGGAATCCAATATAACAAACAACCAATAACAAGCAGTTTTTGTAACAATTTTAAATTAGATTTATTTTGTTAGATAACTATGTATTATCGTTTAGTCAGCTAGCATAATGACGACGATAGTAATGTAATATTTGTATGGAATTTACAATTTTACGAATCCATGTCTTCATCATTACAGCTATTCGTCTCAACATCATCGTCGTTACTACCCTCATTGACATCTAAGGCAGCTACGTGAATCCATGATAACATGCGATCGGCAGCTACAGTGGTTTTACGCTTATTTTTGGTACTAGATAACCCTGGCACCGCAGCCAGTCTATAGCGGTCGTTGCCCAACACAGCGATCACACAATAAGGTCCAACGTAGCGCGTCATTAGTTTTTTTTTTTTCTTTTGCCATCATTGGTAAACGAAGTTCTTGTGATTTTTACAAGATTGCACTCACCGTATACACGCGCAGGAAGCCTGTTTTTTTTCATAGGCAAACTTTTGCTTTTCCTGTTCTACGTCAATTAAGAATAATACGGTACCGCTCTACCTGCCCATTTGATTTCGGGCTAGCGACTGCAGTCAAAATATGTCGTACGCCCTTATTTAAACAAA
This sequence comes from Phragmatobia fuliginosa, assembly GCA_932526445.1. NCBI lineage: Eukaryota > Metazoa > Arthropoda > Insecta > Lepidoptera > Erebidae > Phragmatobia > Phragmatobia fuliginosa. Next base: position 21,278,086 of record OW052063.1, on the reverse strand, counting down.
AACGTAAGATGTGAAACATGTGCCACGGTCACTAATGATACAATCAGGAACCCTAAATATGTAGAAAATATCTTCAAGAACTCTTACAGCCACTTGCGTCTTAGTATTTCGCACTGGTTTAATAAAAACGAACTTAGTGAACGCGTCAACTATCACCAGAAAGTAAGAAGAAAAGGTGGTCAATATGAATGATGTGAAATGGCACTTCTATTTTAGTGGTTGGGTGTAAATGCCCTTCATTGGCAGCAGTTTTCAGTTTTATGACCAAACCTACGACATTTCTCGCATTGAATTAGGGGTTTAGGACATTTCAGATAAAGGTGTCCTTTCTCCTTGCAATTATAACAAAGTAATTCATTTCGAATATAATTGGTTTTTGCGGGCCCATTCGTTGTGTTATAAATAGACGACTCGGGTGTATTAGAGGATTGAACTTTAAAATTGGCACGATCAGAAAATTGAGAAATTTCCTTGTTGCTCATGAGAAATTGTAATAATTGATCGGGTTGGGTACATCGTATCGCGTTAGCACTAGACCTCATTGTCTTGTCGCTCAAGCCATGGATTATACACTCCACTGCGCGTTTGCCCTCGATGTCACACTGGTTCAAGAGCGCTAATTTTTCATAATAATAGACCTCAAGGGGTTCATTAAACCTACTCTTTCTCCTGAGCATGTCCTCCAAGGATTGGCCATAATTTTGATCAAACGGAAAAGCACTCGTCAACTTATGTTGCCACTCACTCCAACTAAATAGTATAGAGTTCAAACTCTCATACCATGTTTTGGCCAATCCTTGAAGTTTCTGCATAGCAAAATGAATGACGGTTCTTTCATCCCAGCCGTAGACAGTGGCACACTCATTTACTTTTTTAAGCCAAATGTCTATGCGCTGACTCTTTGAAGAAGGGTCAAAATCAGGTAAAATATTTTTGTGGTTAATATTATTATTATTACTAAAATTGTGCATTGGAGTTGTTACTGTTAACGGCTGAGATTGGGTCTTAGTTCTATTAATAGAATTTATAATGTTCATAACATCTTTACAGGTGAAAGTTGGACTTTCTGACCGTTTATTCCGTGGCGTCAGCGACGCCTTTTCCACAGCATCACGTAATTCACGCGATTTCCGCACTACAGGGCTGCGTTCTCGCGGTGTACTTCTATCTCGAGCCCGCGACCGCTCTAGTTCTTTGACCTTCGACGCACGGTGGCTGTGGCGCTCAGCACTGGCCTGGGGTGTAGCCCGTCGTCTAAGACTACGCTCCCGGCTCAGTTCACTCTCCAGAGCACGCAGCCGGTCGCGGTGATGTTCCAGCTCATGTTCCAATTTTCTGACGCTATCACGTCCTTGCTCCGGAGTGCGCACGCGGCTGCGACTGCGACCGATGCCGCCTTCTCGGTGCATGCGACTGCGGCTGCGTCTGCTTGAGTCTGTACTCCGGTCAGCTTTTCCACGGGTAGGCGTCCTCAAGCGACGCCGTGGAGATTCAGTAGCACGTAGCATTATTATTCTGGAACTTGTAAACATTAACGATGTAACTATTCAGTTTTAAAAGTCGCAATAGAATTCATGTTAAACGGCTGTACACATTTTTTAAATTGACATATCTCGAAAACGGGGCCTCGTAGCTCAAAAATAATGAAATTTTAGTCCCCCTTTGCACACCTGTGCGGGTGGAGATCATTCCATAGACCAACTGTATAACCTTGGAGCATGACTACCTCTCTTTTCTGTGAGTTGAAATGAAGCTATTACAAATTGAGAGTAGGCTATAAGCAGGTTTATCCCACTTCTGAAATATAAAGATCCCGTCTTTATCTCTCAAATTAAACGATGATTAATTAGACATAACGGATTTATTTCATATTGTAATGCTAAGTATGGTCCTATAAATTATTTCTAGACAGCATTTTACAATTATATTGCCTTATTAACCTTACATGTATAAGACTACTCTAATATAGTAAAGTAATATTCTTAATTATATTAATTAATGCAACTCACGTTTTTACTCGGTAATATATTCTCAATCTCAAGAATAGCCCGTTAGAAAATTCGACAATCCAAACAGTGACATTTTATTTACAAACCATTTTAATGAGCCTTCATAAATTTAAAGATGGCCAGTAATAAATGTTTTGCAAGCAGGTAGGACCGATTATTGTAGCTCGCTATAAGTAATTCGACCTTTTTTTTGGTAATATTATTTCAAAACCTAACAGAAGGTACTCCATAATATTATTGTCGTAATAATAAATGATAAAGAGAGTAAGAGATTGCCATAGTGCGATAAGGCCGCCACTTGTACTGACCTAGCATTAAGTTCCATGATAAGTTATCTGGTGTACAATAAAGTGATTTATTATTATTATTATTATTATAAATGTACAAAATATATATGATAAAATATTTATCTTGCGAAAAATGTAGAACGTAAAAATCAACAAAAACTTGGTTGCTACGACGACCAGATCTGCGCGCGCCGCTCGCTCTGCCATCGGCAATCTTCGCGGACGCTGTCGTATGTCGTCGCACTGTATGTGGAACAGAAATCGCCACAACCATATTGAACATAATATTAATATTTTTTTTTAATTTTAAACCCACAACGAGGGTTTGTTCAATTAGATGTTTTTTTTTAAATATATGCAACAAAAAAATAGTTTACATATTCCATTGGTTGCTAAGACTAATTCGGGAAAATGTATGTGTGATCAACACACAAGTCAAAAGATTATACTTCACTTATTTGGGAATTTACAGTCACATTTTATTGCTATCTAGGCAACTACAAACTCTAACCTAAAAGTAAATACATATTTTTTTTCAGATCGATCAATAATCTTTGGAAAATATAGATCAAATGAGATTCAAGAAAATGAAACCAACTTTTTGAACGATGATATTGTCCGAATAGACGTAAGATTAAGCAACAAAAGCACCAATGAAACTATACATACAATGTCTTTTGATCATCCATTAAATTTTACATTATTTGATTCTATGTAGTAAGTTCAAATTGTAAGATTAAAGCCTACAAGTATTTATTGAAGTTAAAGTTAAAGTCTTTATTTAAAACCTTCCTTAAATAAAGATATTTTTTTAAGAGATTAATTCCTAGATTAGCAGATGATACAGCTGATTTACTTTTATCTAATGTAATATGCAAGGGAACAAAGCCCAAACTCATCAATAAATTATAATTTAACATTTTGTTTTTTTTTCATAGTATTGTTTAAACCATGTACATATCTATAATTTAACATGCCTATTTAAATACTTTTTATGACATACGTATATATTGTATTGTTCAAGTTATCCCAATACTGTCTTATCTCAAATAGCTTCGAAAATATCGTACATTTCAAATGTTAACGTAGCTTACTGGCTCGAATATGTACACGACGACAGTTGAGAGAATATGAGTACTTACGTAGTAAAATGTTCAAAATTGTTGGCATGTAGTGTGGTTGTTTTTAGTTTATTGTACAGATATAGTGCGTAATCTTTTTACCTTTATAATTCTTAATATAATTGTAATTTTGATTTATGATTCAAAACTAATTCCATTTAGACAAATGGAATTAGTTGTGAATCATTCAAAGCACTATATTGTATGAAAAGGCCTATGTCCTAAGTCAGTTGGTGATGATGATGTATGGGTAGAAAAATATAATATAATACATACATATATTACATTGGGCAAATATACTACATGTGTGCGAAACGCAAAGAAATTTTGCATGTTGAATCTTTATGAAATCTTTAATAACACAATACGATAAAGTGAAGGAGACTTTGTGCTGATAGAAGCTTTTTGAGAAAATTTTTTATGTTTCTTTAATCAGATAGACTCAAAATGAAACAGGCAATATTTTTAACTAGTGTTTGTTTAAACCTTTTTGTATATTATTGCTCACCGCCATCCTATTGAGTTAATTGAAAGACTAACAGTCAATAATCATAGATTTATAAAAAAAAAATATCTATTAATATAACTGTAACATGCTGATCCGTGCCTTATCAACTTAAGAACAATACAAGTAAACCTTCTCGTATTCCGTAATCATAAAGAAGAAACAAACATGTACACAATGAAGTCTCCGAATGTGATTCAGATGTCAATAAAATAGGACTGAGAGACCATACATTATGCATTGGTATAACTTAACAGTAATTTTAATATTTGCAGTAATCATTATAATGCTACAACAGAAAATTTATGGAATACATCTAAAGGAAAGGGTTGTGGAAAAGAAAGATTATACACCTTCGAAATGGGTTGCAAAAAGTGCTATGGATGTATGGTACGGCAATCTTAGTATGATACAGATTATATCAAATGAGTTAACTGAACTCATGTACAAATTAACGGCTCGTCCAGGTAAGTGTATAGGAAATGCTCGTTCATAATAAACTAAATTTTTAACTTACAACTTAAGTACTAATGACAGGCAACTCAAAGATATACTTAATAGCAATAGTGAGTGTCATAATTCATGTAAACCTAATTTATAGATCCATTTCCATTTTGATAATTACTAGAACACCAAATATGAGCTGGATCCAATCAGATTTTCAATTAACAGAATATTGGTTTTGCCGCCCTACATCTATGTTTGATATGAAATTCCACAATAAGTAGTAGTGTGTAAAATTCGCTTCGGATCTCTGATTACTCAAAGACTCAGGAGTCGGGAGTATAATGGTGTTACCACTTAAAACACCCATACAGCCGGCTCAGGACTCTGCTCTGTGGAAGACCATATCGTTTCAAGTCCATTATCGACTGAATTATTTTATGCTGCGCAGTGGTGGCATTGTGTCTCCTCGCGTTTGATCTTATTAAGATACTCACCGAAGCAACCATGCTCGGTGAGTATCTGTGTTATTATTAGGATGTCTGAAATATTTATTTATTTATTATTATTATTCGTGAAGTGACGAGACCTTCTTCCCTACCTAACCAATCTTCGAGGTTAGACAGAATCTTAACCTAATTCATAGCCAAGTGGCTTTAGGTAATTGGAATCAATTACCGAGGTTAAGTAACGACGGCATGGTCAGTAAAGAAATGGGTGACCATTTGTGACATGATATGTTATAAGCGTTTCCGTGATTCGAAGGTCACGTTAAGCAGTTGGTTTCTGTTGTTATCATAAGATAACAGTTATGAAGCTTGGTTAGTGGCCTTCGGGTGGCTTAATACATTCAACGGCATGATTATCTAGCCACAACGTGTCTTGTCAGTCCCCATCATTCTTAACAGTCCGCATTTGGCTAGCGTGGGAAGGTAACGTCTTAACACTCTCCTGAGAGGAGACGTGACCCCAAAAGTGGGACATTATTGGGTGTTCATTGATTGATAACTTTCCAAAAAAAAAACAACAATAACCCAAAAATAATTACAATAATTAAGTTTCAAATTACTCCATATTAAATCTTAATCTAAAATCTGTATCGAAACTGTATAGACTTATTTGTGATTCTGTTTTTTTTACAGTGCGATCAACGCGTGTGGATGATAAATTAACAAAGTTGCACAGGACGGAAGATCACAGAGTACAAGACCCTGAAAATATTACAATGGAAGTAACATTTCGTAACAATCAGAATGAAACGTTACACACAGTAACATTTTAATGTGTATTATGTGGCAAACCTGGCATGTTAATAAATAATTACTTTTATAAGTTATCTTGAGATTTTTACCAGTATCCGATTTCAATTATGTTACGTAGAATGGGTATATATAATAATTAGTTTATTTCTACCGTTACTTCAAAATGTTATAATCCATTAATTAATTTACTATTGTAGAGGAATGGGTGTCGTGTTCCCCCAACATAAAGAGAGGATCCTCCGACCAGGCGAGGTGATTATGCCTGGTGGGCCACTGCCCAACAGTTGATGTTAAGATGTTGTATATAAGCTAATCGACGCGAGAATGTCACTTTCGCGATTCAGGATTAGTAATTACTCCGTATAGATAGTTACGTGTTTTTCTTTTGTAGTTCCGTGTTTCTTCGCTAGATGGCGCTGTCGTATGTTTCGTCGCGCTGTATGTGGAAGTCGCCATATCTATCATATTAGCTTTTGACCGTGACTCCGTCCGCGTGTATATTATTTATAGCAGTAATGAGTAGCCTACGTCCCTCCCTAGAGTCATAGTATCTCTGAATTTCATTAAAATCGTAACAGAATCGAAATTATATCATTAGTATGAAATTGTGGACTTGTACAAGACAGTGTAATACCGATTTATTATTACCGAGTTGTACCAATATTACATGACATCGTACATGAATGTGAATATTTTCTTTTATGATTGTATTCGTTATGGTCATTGTCCATTAGTAAAATAGCTTTTACTTTAAAATTAGCTTTTTTTACCATCACTGACAATAATGTTCTACATGCGCCGAAACTGAATGCCCCATATTTTTTCAACCCACGTACATACATCAAAGAGAGACTTGAAACCTTTAATTAGGGAAATCTCTGAGCATTTTTTTTCCTTTATTTTAAACCCTCAAAGGGATTACGGTTTGAAGTAGGATTTTTTAAGAATAGGGTATTGGTAGCGTCATTTCCTTTTTCGGATGTTAATAAATCATTTTTGTGTCCTCGTATAGCTTAGGGGAGTGTAGAGGCGTTGGCTTTGATGTTTAAAGAGCCACTTCTTGAGTGAATACACTTCAACCTCGTGATTAGAAGGTAGTTAGGGGAGCGAGGAATATCCGAGAATAGGAAATTAGTTTTAAATTAGGTTGTATTTTATTTTTGGTAGCCTGTAGTAATTATTTTTGCTATGGTAACAGTGATAGAAACTAAACTGTAGAAATTGAATGTTAAATCCAAAATATTGGTATAATTTACTTTATCTTAAGAAAGAGACATTTGATAGTAATGTAGTGGATTATTTTAGTTACAACTTTGAATAGATTTAGGAACATATTTTCACCGAATGACGTCGTCCAAAAACCACAAATTCCGCCTCACTGTACGTAAAAAGCATTCCTGTGTTCCCAACCGAAGAATAGCGGTTAAATATACTTAACGAGTAGCGTGATATAATTTTGTCGTAAAAGTAACATATATAAGGAAAATGTTTAGAGTTCTTTAAATTCCAATAAAGTAGACCGAACTTTCAGTTTTTTTTGTTGGTACAGTTACTTTACATTTGTATTTAGATAATACTATTTGCTGGAATCTGGAATCTGAGAGTCAGATTCAACTCTGATTCAAAATTGGTTCCTACACTATTAAAAAAAGCGGCCAAGTGCGAGTCGGACTCGCCAATGAAGTGTTCCGTAGCAGCCTGTGACATCATATAAAAGTTCTTGTAGTTCGTTGTAACTTTGATCGATGTTTTAATAATAGTGTATTGATTGAATGAAAGGGAAATTGCGGTTTACGATTTATGACGTATTCCAAAAAAACTACTTACTTGATCTCGTTCAAACAAATTTTCGGTGGAAGTTTGCACGGTAATGTATCTACATCATATTTTTTTTTAGTTTTATCATTTTCTTATTTTAGAAGAAGAAGTTACAGGGGGGAGGACACACATTTTACCACTTTGGAAGTGTCTCTCGCACAAACTATTCAGTTTAGAAAAAAATGATATTAGAAACCTAATATCATTTTTTAAGTCCTATCCATAGATACCTCACACGTATGGGTTTAATAAAAAAAAATATATTGAGTTTCAGTTCTATGGGGACCCCCATAATTTATTGTTTTTTTTTCATTTTTGTGTAAAAATATTAACACACAGAATACATCTACTGACCAAGTTTCAACAGTTTAGTTCTTATAGTTTCGGAAAAAAGTGGCTCTGACATACGGACGGACAGACAGACATGACGAATCTTTAGAGGTTCCGCTTTTTGCCAGTTGGTTACGGAATCGTAAAAATGATGTTTAGATAGGTTACACTAACTCTTTCTTTTTTTGTTTTTTATCTATGTAGAAATTCCCGGATAACATCGGCTTGTGGTTATGTCGAACTGAAACTGAATAAAAACCTTGCCTTGCCACCCCAGACTACTTCTGCTTGAGTGACAGATGATCTTACCTGTCACCACCAGACTTGCGTTTATGGAGAATGAAAATCCTTCTATGACGCTTAAGTACCGGATTTGTCCTTAGACTTGGTGTAGTGGGAGAGTTCTAAAACTCTCCCGACTACAGAGCCCAATCTCTGATTCCCAATTAGGCGTAATAAAAACAATAGTAAATATGGACTAATAATTTGATTTTGTGTGTATAACAATTAAATTGGTTGATTTAAATAGACAAAGCCAAATCAATAGTTATTGTTCAGGTATAATTATTATTTTACTCTTGAAAAAAAACGAAAAAACTACAAAAAAAGTAAAATAGGTATAGATTACAGAGGACATGAAAAATATATAAAAGTATGTACTATTAAAGATTTCATGGAGTTATTACATATTAAAGTACAAGACAATAAAAGCTCTTATTTCAAAGTCTGTAAAGGGTAGTGTAAGGAAATCGGTGTCAGTTCAGGGAGTGCTATAGCTTATTTTTATTTTAGTATTATTGCGGTATCATTCGAGCTGTGTTACACCTGCGCTTTATAAAACTTCGAAAATATACGTCTCAATAGATTCACAAACTTGTTGATATCTTACCAAACATCGAAATAGATACAAGTTGTGCCGGTGACATGCGTTGTGTAAGTATTTTAGATAACAGTTTTTCCCGTGATAAAATGCATTTGACAATTTTTAATTTAATTAAATAAGTATAGTTTGATTTTAAGGTGCTCAAAACTATTCAATATACAAATTATTTTGTATTACAATATACAAACACACCTAAAATTTTTATTAAAAATTGAGAAAATGTTACGTAACTTGAAACTTATAGTAGTTTTGTAAATTTATGTGCAGTAATTAAAAAACAATGTATAGTTTATTAAAAGTTTAAACAAATTGTAATTCTCAACTCTATAATGTGCTGACGTTGTTGATAAGAAAAGTAAGTAGATGTTGGGTTCGACGCAATTCTTTCTCGTATGAGTGTAAAACAAAGCCGGCTCAGATCGTACTCCTGCAGCTTTGTCCAACGCACTGCGGGATGTAAACCTCGGATTTTTGTAGCATCATCTAATGTTACACCGTATCGTTATGTTCCAGATAAAGTTTTCTACTTAATGTGGACTCAGTATAGCAGATGTTTATGTGTATTAAAGATATCATAGAAAATGTTAATGGTCACTGTGCTTATAATTTCAAGCAATTCAATTCGTTAATGCATTTGCTTAAAGTCAATAACGAATAAATTCCTCCCACCTCTAAAATCAAAAGGACTTGCTCAAAAAATTTGAAACGTCATTATTTTAGTCCATGTGATATGATTAACTTTAAGAGAAAACTATAGAGTCTCAGATAACTTTGACAGTTCAGGAGTTATGGAAATCTAATTTGTAAAATATGTTTACTTAAAAACTTCGTTCAAAATAGACTACGGAACCCCATTCCATGCGTGGCCTGACACGCACTTGGTCGATTTTTTTTATGAGTGTCTGTTCGGAGGTCAAACTAAAGTTAGTCAGTCAGTTTTTTTTCTTTATATGAAACAATATTGACCTTAAAACACTTAAGTAATAATTTTTACTCCATATTTTCCAATTGTAATTGAAGTCATTCATATTTTTTTCGAGTGTAATTTGCGGCACGTGACATCGATTCGTCGTACGCAATTGAATTTATTTAATGATACGTCAGCACATTTGTGCTTTACCGTTCAATAGCAGTGTTTAAATGAAATGTTTTTATTTACGTAGGCCCTCATGGGTACTTGTAATAGGTCAATTAATTTCATAAGTTTAACACTACGCGCACACTAGGCAACACGCGACAACGACAGCTCAACGACCTGACGCTACGACAGGCTGCGGCCGACAAATTTCATATAATTTGCTCTAAGCTCCGCACACTAGGCGAAAGAGACGCGCGAAGAAACAAAGACGCCGCGTCTTGTCACCGTGACAAGATGCGGCTTGCGTCTTGTCACGGTGCGCGTAGGGTTAGTAATCCTGAGAGTGGAGTCCCTCACAGAGTCAGTTTTTAAAATCAAAGTAATTTTGTCTAAACATCCTTAATATTTTATTATCATTATACATAAATTATAATTTTTGTAAATAAAAAATCTCTACGCTTTCTGGCTGATTTGCATTTAAAAAATACCAGACAGCATTATGTGAAAGGCAAAATAATAGATAATAATTAATGTGATACGGTGACCTGAAGACAAATTGATAATAAATAATCGTTCAATGGAACAAATCCAATACATAATAAATAACAACTCGGTTCAATACACTAATAAAAAGATTTATTTGAAGAGGCCAAAACTAATTTATCACAATCACGTAGATAGCTTTTGGAGCGGAAGTTTGCCGAAACAAGCGTACTTTACCAGACATTTTTTTCTAGAAAGTTCTATAAGAGTTTGTCCTCATAAATCGCAACCATTTAATCTTCGTATGACATTGAAACTTGGATCAGTATGGTTGTACTGGCACGTCTGTTATTTCTTTATGCAGAAGCTAAAACAATGGGACTGTTTAATAAAGGTCTTCAAAACCGTTTTAGATAAATAACTTCATTATTCAAAGAAGAGAAGTTAGATTGAACCATAGAGTTTGCAATATGAGAAGCCTATGTCCAGCAGTGTATTGTGACAGGTGGGCTGATGTTGATGATGATTTGATGGTATAGAGTTTTACTTGTTTGTTTCTTTTTGTACAACTAAGTATCTAACGTATTACTTATAGTGTCATAATTTAAACACTTACTAACATACTTATCGTGGAGAAAAAAATTTACATATTATCTTAAAGCCAAACGGCTGCCTGAGAGTTTTAAAAAAAATATGTTTGTAGTCCATAACTATAGCAGTTTTGATAACTTTTGTTTTTCAGGAGTTATAGGGTCCTAACTAGTAAAATGAACTCACTTGGACTAAGCACATTGAAACAAAAAGGGATGAACTAAATCTAAGATACAGGGGTATGTACTGGCTACTGGGAAGAAATTCCAAATTATCTATGGACAATAAACTTCTGATTTATAATACAATCCTGAGGCCCATATGGACATATGGCCTGCAACTCTGGGGATCAGCTAGTGACACACAAAAAATGAAAGTGCAAAAAACAACATCCTGAAACAAATTTCAAACTCACCCTGGTTCATACGAAATTCAGAGGTTCACCAATACCTTCAGGTCAACACTGTCAAGGAAGAGATACTAATGATCACCAAAAAATATAGGACCCGGCTTCAAAATCACCCAAACTCACTTGCCGTACAACTGACACTGCGTGATACAAAGTATGTGAAGCAGTGAAGCGTCTGAAAAGACTTAGAATACCGAACATGGACAGAATGGTTTAGGGCCATGTGCCATGTTATTCTCAAGGAGCAGTGCTTGGTGAAGCATATGCTCTACACGACAGACAACAACAAATCTGCTCATAGTCTGGAGGACTGATCGCACGATAATAATAATAATAAAAAAAAAACTTGGAAAACTTCGTACAAAAATAAATAAAAAATAAGTAAACATAACAATTATCTATTGGACACAATTTGAAATGACTGTTGACTACGGAACCCTATTCTATTCGTGGCCTGACACGCACTTGGGCAATTTTTATAAGTTAAATTGGTCACAGATTATGGTAGTAGATAGTAGGTAGATTGTTATTTAGTGCATTATATATAAAACATTTCTCATACAGATATTCGCTCGCATTTACATCTGTTATCACCATAAAAAGCCTATGTCCATCTTCAACAATCAAAGTACCTCCAAGTTTAGTTGAAACCGGTTACTTTTAGAGTTGCTTTTGAATTTATAGCATTAGAATAGGTTATATGTTTTTTAGACATAACTCCCGCAATAATAATGTACATTCTGTATCGTGAGGAACTTTACATACATGGAAGGGACACCAAGAACACCCAGATTCAAAACAACTTTTTGCTGAGCACCTGGCGCAGTAGTAAACGGCGTGACGGCCGCTTGGCTGACCGTGCCGTAATTAAAAATAACAGTCAGTGTTTCAATAACTATGATGATATATTTCGGGAATCCAAAGAACATAATATATCTCTGTGGTTTTATGCAAGCAAGATAAGAAAATGTATTAAGCAATGTTAAAAATGATTAACAACTCAAATAAACTTACTCATCATCATCAACAGCGTTCAACAGTCCACTGCTGGACATAGGCCTCTCCTTGGAAAGAAGTTTTGACCTACTATACCACGCTAGCAAGGCGGGTTGGTATAGGGTTGGTTTCAAGTTTTTCTTCTCTTTGCATTGATGTTGTCTTGTGTAGTTTAACCTTTAGTCGCCTTTTACGACACCCGCGGGATGAATAGGGGTGGTGACACTCTGTATTCTTAATCCGTCACCACACGGACAGACCAAACATACTAAATGCTATTCCTAAATGTATTTTACGTCATAGTGTTTTCTTTGAACATTTATTAATCACGCCTCTTAGCTCTATAACAATTCATCTAGAATAACCAAAGAACATGTATGCGTAGTTTAACTCGAGAATAAACTTATACTTTGGATAAGTCTCATTGTCTGCGTCGTTCTTATAGTGATGTTATTAAAGTATTCGATATGTACTGCCACATTGTTCTAGCAGTTAGCGTATTGTCTACAGATCAAGAGGTCTCGGCTTCAATACCAAAATCGGGTTCAAGACTAAAATAGTATTATTGAGTTTTCTGATTATAGCAATGCTTATTAATAGCCAAGTGGCTTTAGGCGATTAGAAACAACCACCGGTGGTAAGCAACGACAGCGCGGTCTGTACTTGGATGGGTGACCGTTTGTGGCATGATATGTTATGAGCATTTCCGTGATTTGGAGGTGACGCTAAGCAGTGAATCCTGTTGTTATAATAAGATAACAGTAGTGTTCGAGACCGGAGGCTCAATCATTCTGCATCATTCTGCCGGCCTTCAGATTTCAGGAGAATGATGTAGAAACATCTCAATTGGTCGCCATGGTGTGTGTCACTATTCTACATTGTCTGCACTCACAAGTAAGATATTGACCCCTACTCCTGGATTCTACTAGCTTCTCATCGGGCAGAGAAGAGTCAATTTGGTAGCCTTAGGTATAAAAAACTCACTGACATGTATCACATCACAATCATCAAATTACTTTTTATTATTTCACGACTACACCAATGCGGTACCACCAACGGTAGAAGAGTTCTGGAGAGGCGACCGCATCTCAGCAAACGTAGTGTAGGACGCCCACAGGCCAGGTGGAGTGACGATTTGCGCAAGATGGCTGGCAGGAGCTGGATGCGAGAAGACCAAAATCGATCAAAATGGTGTGCAATGGGAGAGGTCTATGTCCAGCAGTAGACTGAGATAGGCTGATGATGATGACCAATGCGGATTTTATTTACATTGTGATTACTAAGATGATATAAAACAAGAGCTGAAAAAAAAATATCCAAACTGAAAAATTTATAGTTATAACAGACAATCGTTTTACGGGTTCTGGGATCAAAAATAATATATAAAATCATTTACATCCGAATTAACAATGAAAACGCAAAAGCATTCAAATCGGCACATACATCCGGCATGACGATATTGAATGTGGAATCGATAGTGAATGCCTACATCGTTATTTACATCGATATAGCTTGCACATCACTACCCTTTTAGCTTACAATGGGTCATATTTAATTTGCTTTCAGCTTTACCTTAGTTTAGTTTGTTGATATATTTTGAATGGAATGGTTTTATTTGACAAAGGCTGGTTAAATTTTAAATATTTAAGTAACCGCAATACAATGGGTAACGAACTATGAGCGAGCGTCTTTACAGTCGAGAACAATAGATGTCACATATGTGACGTCAAGAATTATTTAGCAGCTGAATTTATTATAGTTTGAACGTAATGTTTGACGTCACTTGTGTTATTTTACATGATTAAATTTAACGTCATTCATTGTTTCTTTATAGGTGAACTCAGAGTGCTAGTAGGTAGGTATAAGTAAATTGTCCTAATGTAATATGAAAATAAAATTCGTCCACATTTTCTTGAAGTAATTTACTACATTCGCGCATTGTAGACGTTCGACGAATCAATTTTGATTCAAATATAACGTCTAAAATGCGCGTATATCAAATATAATACTGTCTGTTCCAATAACAGAAATAAAAAAATAATAGCTGAGATCCGCAAATAATAACTGCAAATACAAGCAGTATGGCGACCCACATCACGGCGGCCTCGTGAGATGCTTTTTCACGCCCCGCTTAAAGGACCCAGGATCATAGCAGGAAGGAAAAACATGAGCTGGCAGTGTGTAATAGTTTTTAACTGCTCGGCACAAGAAGGAAGATGCGAACTGTTTAGTTCTGGAGCGTATGTCTTCCACTCCAAAGGTGTGACTTCCCAGGCTAGCACGTGTTGTTCTGTAGAGGAAGGGAGAGGGTGGGATGAGTTAAAAGAGCTCTTCAGAACACTCCCCATGGTGAAGGCGATAAAGAACTGCCATGGAGGTGACATTTCTTCGCAACTGCAGGTTCCAGGAACTCGGTGATTCCGCGGCTGTCTATGATGCGAACTGCTCGCCTCTGCAACCAATCGAGAGCGTCAAGCAAATACTGCGCAGATCCATCGTAAAGATGAGAACAGTACTCCACACAGGAGCGGGCCTGGGTCTTATAGAGAAGAGACAGATGCTCCGGCGAGAAGAACCGTCTCACCTTGTTTAGTACGCCTAAAGTGTGACCTTTCAAAAGTGTACTACGATTTTTTCCATATTTACTTAGGGAGTCATTGAAGCTGCAAGTAAAGTCGAATTCCATCATGTCATTTTTATTTAAATACGTTTTAAGTTATTATCTTGTTGCTAGTAACGTTATCTTGCTTTCAATTATTTTTAAAAATTCTGGTCAAAAGTCTACAGAGAAGCCTTGTCCATCAATGTTGATTAAATAAATGTAATTTTTTTCGAGTCCGATTCAAAATAGAATATTAACAGTAGACTCCAAAATCAAAAGAAATATATCTGAGAAGTGACGGTTAAAATAATGTTCATCAAGGTCCTCAGGACCAATTATACATACTCTACATTCATTTGGAAGCATTAGTTTGATGTTTCTGATTAACCATCATGATCAATACGATAAAAAAATATGTTTATGTATTAATATCAGTTGTCCAACACCCATACTACAAGCTTTTTTGAACATACATATTTATATACTTATATAAATAAAAACTGAAATTCAGGTAAAACCGGTTGAACTAGTAGCCGACCCCACATAAACTTGGGAATAATGGCTAGAAAGATATTTATATACTAATATATATATTTATGTACACACATTTATACATTTTTTTACTGTACTGATTAATTATTAATTCATAATAGAGAAAAACATTATAACTATAATCAAATAATTTATTAAAATATTATGTTATGATAATTAGTTGAATTGTATCCGAGAGGATTGGCGCTGATAGCCGAAATACAGGCATTGCCTAGTTCGGTTACAGATGTTCACTTCACTAATTGTGTTACAATAATTGCTAGCTTATTTATAATTGAAACTCTGTATATTATATTTGTGAAATAAACTATTAATATTATTATATTTATGAACGGACCTGTAGTGTAACGGATCTGAACGTTGATTTACAGATAATTCATACGATAAGCTTGGCGGCTGGTTTTACTTGCTCAAAGCATGTCTCCCACAAGATTCGAATAGGTAACACAATAGATGTCTGTAGTCAAGTTTCTCTGATAATATGTTCTATCCTCCGGGAATACAAAGATGTTAGCCTAACGCAAACTTTGTTATTACGTGTAATGTAAACATGAGTCTTACTACGTAAAATCAACAACTTGAATTGATCTAAATCTTGTTAGTTGCTGAAGCGTTTCATAGTCAAGTGGTCTTGGCAACAATCACCGAGGGTAAGCAACTATTACGCGGCCAGTACCTCGATGGGTAACCGTTTGTGGCATGATATGTTATGAGCGTTTCCGTGATTCAGATATCACGTTAAGGATTCGATTCCGGTTGTTATCATAAGATAACAGTCGTGAAGCTCAGTTGGAGTGTGTGGCTTTAGCACGTTCAACTCAGGCAGCATGGAGACGTAAGGCCTTAACCCTCTCCTGAGAGACAACTCGAGCCTAGCAGTGCGACATCATGGGGGTTGTTGGTGATTATTGTCGGTTGCAATTCTTTTCATAACTTTCCATAGTATTTTTTTTTGTTTTGCTATTTCGGACCGACTAAAACCGCACGCCGGCTTGGGTACTATGAGTCAAGGAACTAGGTGTACCCTCGAAAAGAAGTCATGGTAACCCCGACGTACCTTGGGGTAGCCCAAGGTACGTCGGGGTTCCCATGACTTCTTTGTTTACCACTTGTAGATGGCGCCCTTCTGTGTGGGAACACCACTCAAAAATTCTAAGGCGCGCGTTCGCGCCTCCACCCCACATATAAGCGCCTAAACTTCAAACAACAATTTATGAGTCACATAACTTGGTGTCGAATGTGTGGTTTGTATCCACAACACTCAGCGTGTAGCAGCACGCAGTAAAGTAGCAAAGTGGCCGTATGAACCACTATTTCCATCCATGCAGTGGATTCTTATTTAAAAGATTGCTGTGATGAATCTCCTTTATCTAGTGGCGATAATTCACTAAGAGCTTATAAAGTGGCTGGCTACTCGGCACTATCCGTAATTGTGTGAGTGTTGAGCTCTAGGGATAATCAAGAAATATTACATCTACTGCAAGCCTGGCTTCAGATCACGTACTTAATCACTATCTACGGGAATGATAGTGAGATTTCTAAAATGAAAATAAAACTTGTTTAGCAACCGCTATTATATATCATTATGTTTCTCATTTTGTTGAATATCTATAAATCTATAAAAGTACAATTGAAATGTCGATTTGTCATATCAAGTGAACAGCTTATAACTAGATGCATATGAAAATATATACGGTATTTATACCAGAAAAGCATTATTTTAATGTTTATCTTTCTGTCTGATAATTTTAAAGAAGAAATAATGATCAGATTAAAAAATATATTTCAATATTATTCAGCTATGGGCTATTAACATTACTCATGTGTCTGTATGTAATGTGACATGTTTTTTTATTAAATGCGTAGCAAATGATTTGCGGTACTTATAACAAAAAAAAGCGGCCAAGTACGAGTCGGATTCGCCCATGAAGGGTTCCGTAGCAGCAAGTAACATCATATAAAAGTTTTTGTAGTTCGTTGTAACTTTCATCAATGTTTCAATAATAGTGTTTTGATTGAAAGTAATGTAAATTGCGGTTTATGATTTATGACGTACTAGCTTTCCGCCCGCGGCTTCGCCCGCGTGGAATTCGACACGGTAAACCCTTACCGTGTCGCGCGATTAATCTACCCAGATTAAACAATCTTACATGATTTTATGTTTGATAATAAGGAACTTAGACACAAACTTTCGTCCCCTATTTCAAAACCTTCTTTCTACCTTTATTTTCACGTTAAAAAGTATCCTATGTCCTTTCCCAAGTTCAGTTCTATCTTCATACCAAATTTCATCAAAATCGGTTCAGTGGTTTAGGCGTGAAAGCGTAACAGACAGACAGACAGGCAGAGTTACTTTCGCATTTTTATATTAATAGGGATTACACCATCGGAAAGTAGAGATTTCATGAAACAGAAAACACCCCAATTTTTTGAAAAAAGTAGATATTTTGACGGGTGAATTTTCGATATTAAGTCAAAATCGGGTGGAAAAATAAATATTTCAAATCAAATAAATTACAGTGTATTCGGGACATAAAAGGTAAGTTTTCACTAAATTTCGTTTAAAAATAATTTTATTTGTAAAAGATAAAAATAAAAAACCAAAAACTTAGTTTTTTGAATTTACACATATAATTTGAGGTTATGTGAAAAAAGTGTAACTAAAAAATCGGCCAAGTGCGTGTCAGGCCACGCACAGGAAAGGGTTCCTCAGTCACCCATAATGGTACGTGGATTAGAAATTGTATCCAATGGATAATTGTTATGTTTACGTATTAATGCGTTAATTTTGTATGACTTTTCCAAGTAAGCACATTGTAGAAGTTAAGCCTCTATAACTCCTGAACTAACAAAGTCATCTAGTTCGTTATAGTTTTCATTTAAAGTTATTATATGGACCACTATCACGAATTTTCCCAGATTTTTTGAGCTGGACGTTTAGCTTTTAGAGGGGGGGGACGCCCTGTTTTTACAAAAAAAGTGGCCTTTAAAGTTAAAGTGGAATTTCTCGCAAACGTATACCTAAATCAAAAAATGGGTTTAAAGATCGCCTTAACAACCTTTTAATGTTTTTAAAAGACCTATATAATGATGCCCCAGATGATGGGGTAGCTGCGAGAAAAAAAACAGCCCCACTTTACGTGTAGGGGAGGTACCCTAAATAAAAATATTTTTCATAATTTTATTGTAACGCTTTGTCGACGTAATTACAATACATATTCATGCAAAGTTTCATCTTTCTAGCATTTACCGATTGGACGGTAAGGAACACGGACGGACGGACAGACGGACATGACGAATCGATAAGGGTTCGAAGTCATAAACTTCGGAACCCTAAAAATTGTAGATCTTTTGATTACCTACAACTTTGTCATTTAACTTTTTTCCATAGGACTTGTAGTTTTGCCGGAAATCGAGATAACCCGTTCTTTACCCTTTGTTTTATATATTTAGCCACCCAAAGTGACTCTACCCTGCCTGATGAAAAGCATTAGCAGAATCCAAGAGTCGGGGCTACTACACTTGCTGCGAATGCAGACAATAATGTATGGCAGCCCACACTATGGCGGCTTAGTGAGATGCTTTTTCACGCCCTGCTTAAAGGACCCGAAAACCTCCCCCCTGCCCCTTCCCGACCTCAGATCGCCCGTAAATTATTTTTCCTATCATTTTTATAATATTCTCCTCCTTTTCCAATAGGTTTCATCCTACTATAATTTTATTTGTTTTCAAAAATCTACCCTGAACTACTGGTCTATATGTCATTGTCAAACTATCATTATGGTTGCCATGCAATTGTGTTATGCCTAGCAACCTGTGAAGTTTTGACAGGCGATAAACAGTGATAGATTTTGATACCTACGATTTATGTATTTTTATAATCACCTAGCTTTGGCCTTTGTATCTCGATTATTGCAGTAAAAAGTAGCCTATGTCCTTTCCCAAGTTCAGTTCTATCTTCATACCAAATTTCATCAAAATCGGTTCAGTGGTTTAGGCGTGAAAGCGTAACAGACAGACAGACAGACAGAGTTACTTTCGCATTTATAATATTAGTATGGATTAAAAAAAACTATTTAATAGATCTCGCTCAAACCAATTTTCGGTGGAAGTTTGCATGGTAATGTACATCATATTTTTTTTTTAGTTTTATCATCCTCTTATTTTAGAAGTTACAGGGGACACACATTTTACCACTTTGGAAGTGTCTCTCGCGCAAACTATTCAGTTTAGAAAAAAATGATATTGGAAAGCACAATATCATTTTTGAAGACCACACGTATGGTTTTGATGTTTTTTTTTTTTTTTGAATTTCAGTTATAAGTATGGGGTATAAAATTTGTAGCTTTTTTTCTATTTTTGTATAAAAATATTAATGCGGCTTACAGAATACATCTACTAACCAAGTTTTAACAGTATAGTTCTTATAGTTTCGGAAAAAAGTGGCTGTGACATACGGACGGACTGACAGACATGACGAATCTATAAGGGTTCCGTTTTTTTGCCATTTGGCAACGGAACCCTAAGAAGGCATTTTTCAAATTTCTTTCTTTCTGTCACATAGTAAAAATAATATTCTTAAATTTTTCTTCTTGTTACTTTTTAATCAGCAACTACTTCTTTCCGTTTATCTCTATCTCGACCTATCTTTCTCCATCCTTTCGGCAAATCATTCTCCTATCTTTTATTTCGACATTCTTTTCGTCATTTTCAATTCTTAGATACTATTCCATAACCTCCTTATTTTTTATTCTTACATCACTCTTTATTTTTCATTAAAAGACTTCCCATCTACAGTAAGTTCTGTATATTGAAACATCATCAAACTATTTCATTTTTCGAGACTTTTCGAGAACGTTATTTTGGTATTATACGTATATACAAATTCAATACACCGCAAATTTACCGCTACGATACTTAAATAATGTGTGTACGTGTTTAAATTGACTATAAAACCTTCTTTGAAATTCCCGTTTGCGTGGCTTCGATCAACGATGTTATTTCACTTGTTTATTCTAGATAGTTTCGGAGCGACAACATTTCCGCACGAATCGAATTTCAGTCGCATTTTGTGATCGATTGTTATTTAAATCGATTTAAGCTATGTTGACTTATATCAATTAAAATCTTGAAATGTTTTAAAGAAAATAAAAGGAGATTTTACAATTTGTAGTCCTTGTTGAATTTTTGTGGTTTCTACCAAATGCTTGATCTTTTATTGAGTTTTTTGATGAATATTATTCGAAAATCTGTACTTGCTTACTAGTATTCTGAATTCGAAAGTAAATTTGTCTGTATGTCTGTTACGCTTTCACGAGTAAACCGCTACAATCTAATTCGTCCTAAAGATACTTTAAATTTTAAAGAAACTATTTGGGCTACTTTGTAGGGTAATAACCGACATATATGTGGCCTGTGGTGAACTGTGGTCAAAAGCTAGCATAAGTATTTTTTAGGGTATTTTTTATGTTATTTATATTCAAAGTAAAGCTAGTTTTTCCCATACACGTATTCTCTTCATCGTATTTATTCATTTAAATTCAATCTACGAAAACAAAATTACCCCTCATATTTAATTCATCACAAACTAAACAACGGAGTGATAGCTTTAATCAAACCTTTTACAGAACTATAACAAAAGGGTAGGCTATACCCACACAGAATGCTAAAATAACATTGATAAAATATTCACATACACAACGCAGAGAGCCTGTTCGACTGAATTCCTTGTAGGGGAGCTTGGAATTTATTGGACACCTTCCGTTTCAATTTGCGAATGCGCTGAGAAGATGGTGTCATTCCGGTCCGGTCGGCCCTCTTGAGAGTTTGAATGAGTGTCCTCGGACAGGAGAGAGATGGGAGATGAGGCATAGGATTTGTAGGTACTCGTGACTTATATATATATTAAATGTGTAGTGTTTGCAACTACAATTTCGAGAGTGGCAGTTTCTATTATAATCTCATGAATGTGACATTTTAAATCAATATTGATTTATATTAACTCAGACCCTGCTATGTAAACAGTACATAGTATTTTTTCAAACAAAATTCTATGCATTTAACAGGTAAAACAAAGTAGAAAACTATATTTGTCCATCTAAACTCTTACCAGACCTAGACGGTCTATCACGGTCTAACTCTTTTTTAAAAAAAAATCTTATCTATGAAAATAAAGAGAAAAAAACTGTATCTACAGGAAAGTAAAAGAACAGAGGATATCTTTTCAAGCATCTTAACGTAGTGAAACAAGACTGGTATTATAATTTAGTCAAATTAGGAGACTTCTTATAAAAAAAGAAAATGATAAAGACTTAATGAAAATTATTTAGTCCTAACTATAGCTCCTCACTTGATGATAGCGTGATATGACTTGTTAAAATAAATTGCAATGACATTTTGTAATCTCTTTTAGATTAGAAAACTTTAAAAGCTTGAGTTGCTTGAATTCAAATATTGCCAGTAACTTATTGGTAGCCATCCACAACAGTCAAGTTAAATAAAGGCTATAACCAAGTCCAAGTTTGGACAAAAACGTTCTGAAAACTTTTTTTCTCCCATATAATTAAAAAATATGATAATAGGTCACAAATATATGATTTCCTTTTATAGAAGTCGTGCCTCATTTTTTTCATAGAATCTCCAAGTGCATGTTGAGGAGGGATGAATGGATGACTGATTTTATGCATATCGTATGTCGCTCGCATCTCAAAAGGTATGTTATGATGCTGTCCTGTACACAAGTCACGTAATTTGACTTTCGTATAGGTTTACACTTGCTTTCAGAAGAGAAGCCATGAATTTTAATGACCCATGTTTTAGATAGAGGACCCTTTTTCCAGTGAAATTGTTGAAAAGAGAAAAGTATTCTAGTGATTTATTAAAAAGTAGTATTACAACATACAGCAACCTTTGTACTTTCATATCTATTTATTTTTTTGTTTTTAATATTAAAAGTAACTAGATAAAAAGCTAAAATATAATGATATAGTTTTAAATGACCTGATCAAAAATCGGTCAGTAGTGGGTCAGAATCGGAGAAGCCCATTTCCAGTGATGGACTGCGATAGGCGAAAATGATATTGGATTAATGAAATGCATGTATTACATATATTATACAAACTATGTATCTATATATCATTGAAAAATGCATTAAAATACATTACGTAATTTAAAAATCTTGAAACGATCATAGCTTTAGGTGATAGAACACAATGACATAGGTTGTTCGAAATATTTATTTTACATATAATCACCGAGATGTCTTTTAAACAACATGTAGAAGCAACGATATACATTACTATAAATAGGGTTTTCTGAATTAATTATTACAATAAAATAGAGATGAAATAATTTCAGAATATAGTGAAACTTTTATGGACTGTAGTAGTAAGTATATTAAATGAGGCCATAAGAGAGTATAGCTTCACATTCGTCAACATAACGGGATCTGCGAGTGGACTGAAGCGATACGACATAAATGATAGGATATTTCAAGCTTAGTGTACTTTATATGCTTCAGAGATCTTACAGTTGAATAATGATACTTTAAATCATGACGGTGAAGTAACTACTAAGTAGAATGTATATATAAAAAATCGGTCAAGTACGTGTCAGGCCACGCATAGAATAGGGTTCTGTAGTCACCCATAATGGTAGGTAGATTTAAAAATCCCTCGAATTTTTGAAATTTCTGTCTAAAACAACTGAAAGTCGATAATCGAATGTTGCACATTTTATAAAAGAAGAACCTCATAGATACGATTTAAAAAAAGTCAAACTATAAAGGTTCTATATCAATTCGAAGTACCTATCACAATAAAACGGTAATTTCATACTTTACCCTATTTTAATGCAAAAACTTGGCAAACTTCCACCATATACGAGTATAATATTATTATATGAGAATATGCATTAAGTATAAATGAAAAAAAAAAACATTGAAACCCAAGTTTTTATAATTAAATATTTCTTATTCTGTAAGTACGAGTACTATAGACATTATCATCGTTTTTAGGGTTCCGTTGTGCATGACTCGGAACCCTTTTAGAATCATCTTGTCCGTCCGTCCGGCCTCGACTTACCGCCTTAACGATTGGTATTACAAAGGTAAAATTTGTATGAAAATGTGTTTTGATTACGTCGACAATGTGATACAATTAAATTATGAAAAATATTTTGATTTAATGGTACCTCCCCTACACGTAAAGTGGGGGGATGCTTTTATTTTCATATGTAGGTATATACGTGTACCCATCGTATGGAGTATCATTAGAAAGGTTTTTTTTGGAAAATTGCTAGGTTGCTAAAACCATTCGACGATCCATTTGTGAGTTATTTAACTTTAAAGCGCATTTTTGACAAAATAAGGCGTCCCCCTAAAAGTCAAGTAGCTGGCTCCAAAAATTTCAAAATATCCTAATGGGAGTACACATTGCTGAACTTTGCTAGAAAACTATACCGGCTTAGACATCTTTATTATTTCATGAGTTATAGAGGTCTAACTTGTAAAATGCTCAATCTTGGAAAATTTCGTACAGAAATAACGAAATAATAAGTAAACATAACAATTAACTATTGGACGTGATTTTATATCCACGTGCCATTATGGATGA
This sequence comes from Phragmatobia fuliginosa, assembly GCA_932526445.1. Lineage (NCBI taxonomy): Eukaryota > Metazoa > Arthropoda > Insecta > Lepidoptera > Erebidae > Phragmatobia > Phragmatobia fuliginosa. Next base: position 21,254,104 of record OW052063.1, on the reverse strand, counting down.
CTACGGAACCCTATTATAAACGTAGCCTGACACGCTCTTTACCCATTTTTTAGGGTTCCGAAGTTCATAACTCGGAACCCTTATAGATTCGTCATGTCCGTCTGTCCGTCCGTCCGTCCGTCCGTCCGTCCGTCCTCGACTTACCGTCCAAACGGTAAGTGCTAGAAAGATGAAAGTTTGCATGAATACGTGTTGTAATTACGTCGACAAAGTGCTACAATAAAATTATGAAAAATAATTTTATTTGGGATACCTCCCCTACACGTAAAGTGGGGATGATTTTTTTTTCTCGAGGCTACCCCATCGTGTGGGGTATCATTAGATAGGTCTTTTAAAAACAATAAAGGGTTTCCTAGACGATTTTTTGATTTAGGTATCCGTTTGCGAGATATTTCACTTTAAAGGGCACTTTTTTGAAAAAACAGGGCGTCCCCCCCCCTCTAAAAGCTAAACGGCTGGTTCAAAAAATCTGAAAAAAATCGTGATGGTGGTCCATCTAATGAACTTTGAAGGAAAACTATAACCGATTAGATGACTTTCTTAGTTCAGGAGTTATAAAGGCTTATATGGTAAAATGCGCTCACTTGGAAAACGTCATACAAAATTAACGTATTAATACGTAAACATAACAATTATCTATTGGATACGATTTTAAATCCATATACCATTATAGGTGACTGAGGAACCCTTTCCTGTGCGTGGCCTGACACGCACTTGGCCGATTTTTTATTTTTTATGTAAGTACCAAATATAATTATTATGTGATATTATAGACACTTATATTTTATTTATTTCTATAGATTACTACTAAAAAGTTGTTTTTCTTTTGATGTCATGATTAACATCTAAATTACTCAAACAATTATAATTTTGAAAGTGATACGCTACATCAATTAAAATAAACCAATTTGTGTAAAACATCATCACTCAAACCTAGAAAGTTGATGACCAAGGAACAATTAATTTACCATTAGCACTGTAAAGCAGCTATAGAATACACATTTTACCAATTATCGAAATGATATTATACATACACATTGTAAGTAGTTGACCCACGTAACTTCGTCTATCTTAAAGTCAATGTCTATCGAAAATATCTAAAAGATATATTATCTCTCTTAAATTTCCTAGGATAGCAAATGGTTCAAAAATAAAAGTGGGTCCTATTCAGCAAAATCAAACTAAAAGGAGATGATGAAGCATTACACATGACGTTTTGTATAAATATCGAAGGAATGGAACTTCTCGCTGCGACTGAAAGAAAGAAAAAGAAATTGTAACGAAACGAAAATGAATTCTAAGAGAGCTCAAAAATATGAGGTTTGTAGCATTTGTAAGCTTTTTTTTGATTTTGGATTGAAGCAGCTTGACAAATTGATAAACTAGCTAACTGATGGAACAGCAATTTTGTGGATAGTTTTTTTCCTTTCAGTGGTCATAAATTTGATAATTTAAGATTGATAACTACAAGCTGTCAATTTTTTAAGGAAAAAAATTCAGAAGAAATAACCCTAAATTTAAAAATATCATTGTTACTAAGGTAAAATATAAAATACATTATCATCAATTAACATGGTTAAAACCAATACATATTTCATTTTTGCAATAAAATATTTATTGTACTCTAAGAATTATAGGTGTGAAAACTACAGATAATGAACTTATGCACATTTAGTAGATGGATGGCGTGCAATGTGTTATCGGAACAAAAGGGAATGGAGTCGCCCGATATCGCGATAAATTATTAGCTAAACTGAAGTGAGTTACGGAGGAAGTCATTAATTGTACCAATGATAAATTGTGATAGTGGCGTTAAGGTAAATCGTTAAGTATACCTCTGTAATTACTTATAAATTCATCCGTCCTCTGGGGACCTATTACCAATGATAATCCTATAGAAAAATTCCTAGATATTGATAATTATTATGTTTTGTTGAAAATACAATTACAGTTCAGAATGTATAATCACAAATGAAAGTTTATAAATATGATGATGACGCATTCCAATCAGTCTATTAATGCAAAACAATGAGAATGGTGACCCCCTAGTGTTAAATTTTTTTCATGATTTCCATCAGATGATAAAGAAAATCACTACGGATTCTTCAACACCACCTCGCTTCGGTTCGACTGAGGCACTAATATCCTCGAATAGAAGACCTAGTTAAACATAACAGCATCCGTGCTCATTCACCAACGAAGTACAACTTTCGTTGGCGAGTGCGAGACCACCAACATGGTGTGGATCACCATGTTGAATTGTGTTCACTCAAAAAGGTGATAGTGACCATTACTCTTGAATTCTGCTCATGCTTTCCAACTGGCGGAGTGGGGTCACTTTGGCAGATATAAATAAAGATAGACCATTTTCCTTAACAATTCAGGGATCTCTTTATCATCCGGTCACTACTGTCACTAGTACTCTCCAATGGGGTCAGAAGGAAATGAAATCACGTGTTTCAGTGCCAAACCTGACTGTGCTTGGATACGTTTCAAGTGGCTACGTATTGTACGCCAAATAATTTTATATGCGTTTGGCTTCCATATAACTTTTAGGTGTTCCTTTCGTTTAATTTAGAGTAGTCTTAAATAAGACCGATTTAGAGTTTGATTTCGTATTCAATGGAAACTTAATAGTAGTGGCAAATAATTCTTTTATGAAAGAAACTAACATTGCTTTTTGTAGTGGTCTCTGCGAGATACTTTTTAGAGAGTTTTTTGAGACGGTAAATAATCACAGGCAAAAATCATTCACTGAGATAGATACTAACTCTAACAGAGTTAGTTAGTTAGATGTTGTTGTAAATCTGTGGCTCATCGATCTTTACATTTCATAGATTTTTCTATTAAATGTAAAGGAACAAATATCTTAGAACTTGCTACTTATTGGCCCCCACTCTTGGATTTTATCCATGCTTAGTAGGCATCAAATAAAAAAAAAAGCGGCCAAGTGCGAGTCGGATTCGCCCATGAAGGGTTCCGCATCAGCAAGTAACATCATATAAAAGTTCTTGTAGTTCGTTGTAACTTGAATCGATGTTTTTATAATAGTGTATTGATTGAATGAAAGGTAAATTGCAGTTTACGATTTATGACGTATTAAAAAAAAACTACTTACTAAATCTCGTTCAAACCAATTTTCTTTGGTAGTTTGCATGGTAATGTACAATATATATTTTTTTTAGTTTTATCACTCTTTTATTTTAGAAGTTACATTGGACTAATGTAATAGTTTTGTAATATTGTATGGGAACTGTGAAGGTGTTAATAGTTGTTTTGGGAATGAAAAAAGATAGTTGATAGGTATATAATACCAATAGTTTTAGAGAGACCACTACACACTTTTGATTGTCATTCATAAATATCTTTATAATTATTATACGTAATTACTGGAATTTAAATAAAAAAGTTTTCATGAAACAGTCATAAATACTAATGTACAAAAGCACCATCTCTATTATATTGCCAGAAGTTCTACGTATCTTACTTTTGGGAAACGTTTCAATCCTGTCAACGGTTCGAGGTACTGCGAGGTTTTGCTAGATGGCGCTATTGAAGGCTTTATCCAACATTTTCATAATATGAAAATATTTTAATAAATATTTAAGTTAAGATCGAATGGACATTTTTAAAGTCCATTGCTAGTACAATATAATTAAAACGAATAAAATGACCAAAACAGGGAGCTTCTGTTAAAAGTAATATTTATATCATTAGAAATAGTTTTATGAATACAAGCGTAAAAACATTTTTATCAACAACCCATAATGTACTACTGTTGGTCTCGGGTTTCTTCTCAGGAGAGTTTGTAATGGTATTTGTAATGGTAGATTGTAGATGTTTTTAAGCCGCCCGAAGACCTTCAACTAAGCTTCACGACGGTTATCTTATGATAACAACCGAGACCGGCCGCTTAACGTGAGCTCCAAATCATGGAAACACTCATAACATATCATGCCACAAATGGTCACCCATCTAGGTACTTCTTCTTCTTATCGTATCAATGGCAACACTTTACATGGTTTTGGCCTAGTGCTCGGCAACGCAGATTGCGTTTGGCCTTGATTGTTGTTGTTGTGATGTTGATCCATTGTGGTGAGAGGATTTGTCACCTAAACTCTGCTATACCGAGTGTTAGGTGTCCAGGGTGCGCCGGACGTCGGGACTCTTGTTCTCTTTTCTACGTCGCTCGGGGAGGCTCCTCTCGTGCATCTAGGTACTGAACCAGAGGGTAGGTACTGAGCGCTTCAAATACATTTTGGTCTTTGTATATTGACTGTAACGCTTAAAGATGTATGACATATTTGAGCACTTTTTAAGTTTTAAATAAAAACTGCTATGGATGCACTGTCATTAAACAACATGGAAAATAGTACATTGTTCACCGAGGGAGGAAAGGGACCGATTACTAGCGAGGGAGCAGTTTGTGGCCCGAAGATGCAGCCTAGGGCCACAATACTCCCGAGGTAGGAATGGGACTTTCATCCGAGTGCTACACAGTGCTTTAAACTACACCTGTGAGGAACATTTAAAGTATTTTTAAAATAAAATCAATACGTAAGACACCATGTAAGACACAATTTAGCTTAGAAATTGACTAATATTTCGCGCTTTTTTTTTATTCTTCTCAAAAGGATGTCAGTGGCACGGAGATTCCATATTTAAATTATATGAAAACTTATTGGGCATAGTTAAGATAACATGAGAAATGAAAATTCATAAAATTTTCTCTCGCTAAAACACGTTAGAAATGGATTTTCATACATTTTTTCCTCCCGCTTATCAAGGAAAAGACTAACTTTCTCTTTTCATTTTCAGGATATATTGACTACTGTTCCGATCAGATGTAGTATAAAGGAATTTTCAGCCTTAACCTTACATTTTTATAACTAAAAAACAATTTAGAATATTGCTATATTTTAGTCATTGTTTTAATTCATTATGGATATGAAACTTTCTTATGCATTTTAAAACAAACTGGATATCCTTAAATGAAAACAATTGAAACCACAGAAAGTTTTTAATATATTAAACTCTTACATATTATGTTTTAATTAAAACAAACAAGTTGAATGTAAAAACATTCAAATACTACAACTGTCACTATAAATCACCCTGTCTTAAAGCATAACACTAATTTGTCCAAATTCAGTTTACAAGTAGCACCTTATGGTTATACATTACTGCAAGCATATTTGCTAGTGCACTTCGATTTGCAACTGTATAAACTATGGACCCATCCAAAGTCAGGCTTAGCTGGTGTTGGATCATAATTAATGAAGGCATTATTATTAAAACCAGCATCGGTATGGTAATGACCGTAAACATTTTTACTTCTTTCTAAATGTTTTTGTACTAACGAAGGTGCTGAAGTATTCATATATCCTCCATCGTTTCCAATACCAGGTACCAAAGCATCTAAATTAATTTCTTCGTTTATCTTATTATGACTAGTAGTACACAAAGCATCTGCATTCATTCCTTGGCTTGCAATTCCAGTATTATAACTATGAGTATTGTCATGTATTAGCTCAGTATTTTCTATCCAGAAGTTGTCTATAGGTTGAGCATAATTGCATGCAGGTAACATATTATATTTTGGTTGTGGCGTAGTTTTATCAGGTAACATGTAACCTGCTGGAAGTAACTCATTCACATTAGTTGAGAGTTCAGATTGAGTAGCTGCACTCATCATTTGTGGTTCTATCATATGTGTAGTTGGTTGCAATTGTATACTATTCGAAGAAGTGTTGTAATTGTCGTTTTTGTCATCCAAATTTGTTGAAATTAAAGTTGCTAATGATAGATCAGCAAGAACATTTTCCAAATGAGGATTATTTTTATTCGAATCGGTGATATATTTATCGAATTCATCTGTTAACTCTAAGTTATTAAGCAAAGTTTCATTATAACTAAATGACTTAGTAACAGATTTCCAGTCAGGATGTTTTAGACTTTCCTGGTCTGGCATGAACATGTTCACTGGAATTTGATTAGTTTCATCCTGTAAATAAAATAACAATAATCAGCGTATGTTAAAATCAGATATATTTATAATAGTTTCAATTGAAAACGTGTCCAATATAATAAATAATCTTTAGAAACCTGAATATTACCTGTATTTGAGTATTGGGAACATTTTCCTTAAGTTTTGTAGAAGTAAACTGGTTATTGCATCCTGATTTAACAGAAGTCTGTACATTGTTATCAGTGTGGCTGCGTTCATGGAGTTTTAGTTGATGTAAAGTTGTGTAAGATTTACCACATTTTTCCTTTAAACATCTGAAATTAGAAACAAAATTATATCATAAATTATGGTATTCTTAGACGAAAACCTTGTTAGCCAATAGTTTATAATATCTATACAAAATTTACGAACCAAATTAAAAATTAAGTAGAATAATTTGCTCTCTATGTCAATGATTCGAAGATTATGATTTGATGCCAAAAGAAAAAAAAGTTCTGTAGCAATATACTTACACGAATATTTTTTCCTGAGTATGAGTTCTCATATGTTTTTTTAAATCACTAAGTGTCGTAAAAAGTTTATAGCAACCCTCAGAATCGCAATTGAAAGTGTTTCCACTGTGAAGTCTTTGGTGAGCTCGGAGCCTGTAAAGGAAATTCAATCTTAGTTTAAAAAATGGAAAGTGTATTTTTCTCCGTATTTTTATGTCAGAAAATTTCAAGTAAAGAAAAAAAAAGAAAGACTATGATTAATATCATATTAGTGAGAAGGTAATCTAATAGTTAATAATTATACTACTGAGATTTTTTAGTCTCGTCTGATGAGAGAGGATGAAGAAGTCTCAGTTTACCGTGAGTTAGATAAATCGGCCAAGTGCGTGTCAGGCCACGTATAAAATAGGGTTCCATAGTCACCCACAGTTTTAGGTACATTTAAAATCGTGACCAATAGATAATTATTATGTTTACTTATTAAATCTTTATATTTGTAGAAAGTTTTCCAAATGAGGGCAATTGACAAGTTGGCCCCTGTAATTTTCTTGAAAGTTCAATATATGGACTACTATAATTTTTCCAGATTTTTTGAGCCCGCCGTTTAGTTTTTAAAGGGGGGGGGGAGGCTGTTCTGACAAAAAAAAATGCGCTGTAAAGTTGAATAACTCGCGAACGGATACTTAAGTCGAAAACTGCACTAAGCAACGTCGCCATGTTTTTAAAAGATATCTAATGATACCCCACACAATAGGTAGACGCAAAAAAAAAACATATCCTACATACCCCTACATACCAGTACCAACATACTTGTAGCGGAGGTACCCCAAATAATTATATTTTACAGAATTTTATTGTCGCACTTTGTCCACGTAATTACAACACATATTCATGCAAAGTTTTATCTTTCTAGCACCAACCGTTTGGGCGGTAGGTCGAGGATGGAAGGACGGACGGACATGACGAATCCATAAGAATTCCGAGTCATGGACTACGCAACCCTAAAAATGAGCGTTAATTCCTTGAAACAAGTTCATATTTTCTTTGACATGATATCCTTAAAGAACCTAATCGTTTTAAGCTTCATTATTAACTTAGTAACAGTTTTCATCAGCTTCTATCGTACATGTTTAAAAACGAATTCGTAAATATTTTGTATATTTACGAGACGTGCCCATTTTTTAAATACCTTCTTAAATTTAAGTGTCTGATAAGTTCAGTTATGTTAAATAATAAGTCGTGTGCAAAATCACATGATCTGGAATTGCCGAACAGTCTATCAATATTGAGTGTATTATTGAGTTTAAATATCATTACTTTACATACCTATACAAGGTATTGAATGCCTTCTTACAATCATTTTCTTCACACACAAAAGGCTTGACTTTTGTATGTACACGTATATGAATTTTCCATCCGTATGAAGTTAAAAATGCTTTCTCACACGATTCCACTGGACATTTATACTTATAATCCCCTGTAAAAAACAACACGGATTTAATAATAAAGTCGCCTTCATGAAATAACTAAATTTTGAAATCTTATAAGATTTTAGACTACCTCTGGGTATTCAGAATAAGAGTAGTCAAGAATTATCATTTCGAGATTCTGTGAATATTTTAATTTAGAAAAAAAATAATTTCCGCATTAAGAGTAAACATCCTGTTTTTTTTTAAATATTATAGGGGGCAAACAAGCAGACGGATCACTTGATGGTAGGTGATTCCCGCCGCCAATGGACACTCGAAACACCAGAGGAGTCACAACCGTCACAGGTGCGTTACCGGTAGTGTGAATATGAGAATATTAGAAGTTGACAGCAGCAGTAGCTGGATCAAGTACCAATTTTAGTATCTGTTGCAAATTATTATCAATTTGAATTGATCTAGACACCCATTTATTACTTTAAATTTCTGTGAAAACTTAGAACCATGTAATATACTCTAATAGAAAAAAGTAAAAACAGAAACAAAAAATTTTTTTTAAAAGTCTAGACATAAAACAACATCTAAGTGCAAAAATGAAATCCGTCAAATATATTTGGATAATTAAATATTTTAATTTTTTTTTTAATTATTTCATACCTTTATGTGTTTTTATATGTGTACGTAGATTTCCAATAGTGCTATACGTACGTCCACAACCATCAAATTCACATTCAAAGCGTGTCGGTTTTTCACCGACAATTTTACTTTTCGCAGTATTTTTTTTCTTAACTGGATTTTTAGCTTTAGGAACTGAAGTTTCAATTTTCGGCTTTTTAACATTTAAAACAGCTTCTTCAAGGAGGAGTAAAGAATGGTCTTCATTATATTCTTGGCCAAGGAAATCGTGCATTTGGTTCAGGTTAGCATCTCTCATTGTTGGTGTTGCAACTATATCTAATCAAAACAATTTAAACGTTTAGTAACAATCGAAACATCAGTAACTTATTTACGTGTTAAAATATTTTAAGATGTAATAATTTTGAAATTTTATATTATGAACAAGATGTTCATAGAATCATCTAGAATTATCACGGGTGCTCGTTTGTTTTACAGGTACGAATGATTAACTATTATTTTTTGAGTTATCTTGATAGTAACTTGCAACTCATAAGCCGCTGTTATCAATTAGCGATATTATTACAAATTAAGTAATGCATAATAATGAATATCACTGATATGAATAAACATTTTTTATATAAACAAAACAAAGATAGCGTTATTATAAGTCATGCAATATTGAGTTATCATTTTTACTTTAAAATCAAGTCATAGTCAAGAGGGGAATCTTTGATCAGATAATGTCATTTGGTCATTAATTATTCTATAAGTCACGTCTGTAGAAAACCTATAACTTATTTATAATGTAAATGACATTTTATTGTTCAACTATGCGAGACATAAAAATTCCGATGTCTAATTTACAGTTGGGTTACACTGCCATTTTATTTTACTCGATATCTTCTACGTGTATGGAAATTATTTCTACTTAATCGATACTATAAAGAATATTATGAAATATCAACCCCATTATAATCTAAATTTTGCTAGGTAGTAGAGCCACGCTGATTTCAGCACGAATGGGCCGGCTCGACCCGGCCAGTACTACCCTCACACAGAAGACCATCCTAATAATGACAGCATTCGTGCTGTCGTATTTCGTTGGTGAGTGTGAGACCGGAGGCCCAATCATTCTGCATCATTCTCCCGCCCTTCCCGAAGGCCGGGAGAATGATGCAGAATAATCAAACCAGGCTGCCATGGTAGGGGTCACCATGCTAGATTGTCTACCCTCACAATAAGCATGGTGACCCCTACTCCTGGATTCTACTCATGCTTTCCATCAGGCAGAGTAGAGTCACTTTGGCAGGCTTAAATATATATAAAAAAAAAAAAAAAAAAAAATCTAAATAATAATAATAAATATTTCGGACAATTACACACAACGTCATCTAGTCCCGAACTAAGCAGAGCTTGTATTATGGGTGCTAAACAACTGATATAAATACATAAACATACTTTTTTTTTGTAAATACAAACATATTATACATATAAAACACCCAGACTCCGAAACAAATATTTGTGGATCACACAAATATTTAGTCCGACCCGGGAATGGAACCCGAGACCTCTTGATCAGCAGACGCACACGCTAACCACTAGACCAACAAAGCAGTCAAATGACGATGGTGTGTGCACAAAAGTTTGTAATTATAATAGTTGAAACAAAAGTTATTGAAGATCATCAAACTTAGTGTCATTTAGTATTTGTATGCTATATGACAATAAATTTTGCACTATCAAGGCTATTATTATTGTTTCGTAGTAAAGTGAAAACTAACCAGTGATACTACACTCCGTCTTAACACCGAATGATTCCAAAAACCTCCAGTTGATCATGTCATCGGCGGAAACCGCTGTTGTAACATTGAATGTGTCCATGTTGTAGTAATTTAATTTTTATCTGTAAAAGTTAAAATAATTGCTCTTAATTTTAAATAAATAGAAACTGCTTAAGCAAACAAGATATAACTATTTCTTCTATGTATGTCAAAAGCAGTCTTTAGTCGTATCGCTAAAGTTAATTTTGATGGGTTTGAATATTTCTTTATACGAAACAAAATTCGAAATCTTTTGTACAATCAGACACTTATTTATGGACTATTTTCTTCATATTGAATTTCGCTATAATTATTTTAATATTAAATATTCTATTATAAATAAAATGATTTAGAATATACTTTATCATACTTCTTTAAGCACTTCCTATAATAAAGCCTTCTTCTTGGTTGACGAAACTCAGTTTACTTGTATTGCGTTGTAGCTTCTAAAAACTGACTTGTAACGTATGTATTGACTTTCAAGGGTAGAAATAGTCACAATAATCTTCTGTGCTTTCTTTAAAACCTGTGAAAGAAAGTATTTTTGAGTACACTTGATTAGATATTCATATGCAGCAGGCATGCTTTTTGTTATTAGGACACTATATAAATACCTAGTTTTCTACCTATCTTCGTGTATAATATGTCGATTATCAAGACAAAAAGAAGTCTATGTCTAAGTAACCATAAGGTCGAATTTATTTCTTTATCAAAATTCATCCAAATCAGTTCAGTGGTTTTGCCGTGAAGGCATGACAGACAGGATTTCTTTAGAATTTATAACATTAGTATGGATCAATCAAACTGTGCCTTTTGAAATACCCTATAATGTTTCATCATTATCATCATCATCAGCCTATTGAAGTCCACTGCTCGATATAGGCCTCTCCAATGTCTCCACTTAGTTCGATCCTCGGCTACTAACATCCAGTTCCTGCCAGCGTTCTTGCACAAATCATTACTCCACCTCTGTGGACGTCGTACACTATGATGTTTATTGTATTTATTTTCAGAACGTTTGATTGAAATATTTAAATATTAGCACATTCATTCCTTACAGACATTAAAAGTGATTAGATTACAATTAAATTATTATCAATTCAGAGATAATTTTTAGACGAGTCATAACATTTACGCATCAGTTTTAATTCTATCTAATCGTTATCATGCATTACTATTATACGACTACGTTTCGAACAAAAACGATAAGATACATAAAGGAAGATATATAATGTACAAAGTAATGACGACTCTAATTAAAGATGACTTGTAAAGTATGTCGTCGTAAATAACGTCTGTTTAATTCAAATAAAAAAATATATATAAATATTTCGGACATCTTACACACAACGGCATCTAGTTTTTGGCACCGGCACTGCACGGTTGGCCTAGTGGTATAAGCGGTTACCCACGCCGCTTCCTACTGCGACAAGTGTCGTGGGTTCAAATCCCAAGTGGGAAAACACTTTAGTAACACTTTGGTAAAGAATTTTTATTCTAATTGCGGGAGTTGTCTTTTTCACAAAGAAAAAAGGAAGTCCCCAAACTAAGAAGAGCTTATATTATGGGTGTCTAGTTCCCATAATGAGTCTCAAGATAGAAATAGATAAACATTTTTTTTTTGTAAAACAGCGAAACAAATATTTGTAATTGAAACGTAAACGTGATTGCCTAGTATTATTGATTAAAATATATTAGAAATTTCTTTTAAAAACGAAAGATACCGTCACTGAAACAATACAATTTACACTAACATTCACGTCTGTATCGTTAAATGGGTAGACAGAGATATAATAGGCTCCGCATTTTACTGAGGATCTATAAATATATTCTTGCCTCCTTCTTTTTTGTTTAGTCATATGAATATACTAGCTTTCGCCAGCGGCTCCGCCCGCGTGTATGTCAGTTATCGCGGTAAAAAGTAGCCTATATCCTTTCTCAGATTCTAAACTATTTGAGTACCAAAATTCATCAAAATCGGTTAAGCATTTATTATTAGTAGGGATTATAATATTAGTAGGAATTACCATATATCTTAATATTAATAGGGATTATCAAAAATACAAAAAAAACATTCTATAAGTTTTATTTTGCATCACTATGTTCTAAGATAACAGCAAGAGGGTAGTATTGTCTACAGAAGACCAACCTACTATGACAGCATTCGTTGGCGAGTGTGAGACCGGATACCAAAATAATTCAGCGTCATTCTCACGGCCTTCGGAGACCCGGAAAATGATGCAGAAACCATTATGGTGTGGGTTACTATGCTGTATTGTATTCACACACATTGAGGATGGTGACCCCTACTTCTGGATTCTATTCATGCTTTCAGAGAAGAGTCACTTTGGTAAGATCCAATATAAAAAATAAACTAGTGGATATGCTAACGGTAATGATATAATTATGTATCTACTCGTATGCCCTTAATGTCTACTTGACTCGTTAAACATATTTTCATAATAAGTATAGGATAGTAATAGTATGTTTATTACTTTATCCTTGCTAAATTTAAAATGTCAAATGTAAACGTTTCTGACGATTAAGTGTTCAGTTGATACCAATTGACGGGTCAGTGCCCTCTAGACGCCATTGATAATAATCTTCCAAAGCAGACGTCTTGTGAATGAGCTGTCTGAGCGCTGTTAAACTCAATCAAGTGAAATTTAAATGCGACAATCTGTATTTTTTTTAGAAGAATAGGTAGTAAATTGGTCCATAACATTCCGATTAGGTATTTACTGTTTTTTTTTATTTAGTACACATGACGGTTGGCCTAGTGGTTTAAGCGGTCGCCACGCCGCTCTCTACTGCGCCAAGTGTCGTGGGTTCGAATCCCACACGGGATAACACTTTGTGTGATTCACAAATTGTTGTTCTGAGTCTGGGTGTTCTTTGTGTACGTTTCATGTATGTTTGTAAAGTCCCACACACACACAGGAATTCATATTCCTAATGCGGGAATTCCTAAATTGTCTAAAAAAAGAAAAAAAAAAGACTGCCTTTAAACCATTATCTCTAAACCATCCTCTTTTTACTCTAAAGGTTCACTGGAAGAAAATTCAGGTTTGGGTGAAGGTCGCCTTTGTACATGTAACCTCCTCGTAGCTAAGATAAGAAAATGTGTGTACAATAAGGAATAAATATATAAATATAGTAGTACCTATAATTATTATTTTTATTAGTACCAAGTTAACCAATAATTTTTGTCGAGACTATGAACATTAATCATTGTAAAAGTAATAAAAAATCTTAGGGCGATTATGCCTTTTCAGGAATAAAAATACGTTTGAACTTTTATTACATTCTCGGTTTCCTTCTACTCCAATATTCATGAATTGTAAGCATTCTTATTGAATTTCGCTATCTACACTCGGTTCCAAAAATTACGGGTCAGTCACAAAAATTGAAATACCTCCAGAACTGTAAAAGCTAGATCAATGAAATAAAAAACAGAATAAAGACTTTTTAGTTGCGCTTCTAATAGCATATTATTTAAACTGGTTGATGAAAAAAACTTCATTAGAAAAACAAAATTTAAAAAAATGACTATTTTTAAAAACAAAATTTTTGTTTCATGTCATTATGGATGCTTTCCATTTCTATTCTGTCACAAAAAAAATTATCGTGAACGTCTTCCACGTGCATAATTATTATTCTGTGAGGTGAAGCATGGCAGTCACGCTAGAGGAATGTACCAGAATCCTAACTTTTTTGGAACTTGGGCGGAGCCACCGTGAAACAGCCAGAAACATTGGTGTATCTTTGTCGACTGTTCAGCGGGTAGTCCAGCGGTACCAAGAGACCGGATCACACCTTAGAAGACCAGGAAATGGCAGACCAAGATGCACAACGGCCAGGAAAGACAGACAACTGGTGGCTACAATGCTCCGAAATCGTTTTCAAACTGCTGTTGGTCTAAAAACTCACTTTATTCGCTTTGGAGGTGGCAATTTAAGCGCTCAAACAGTAAGAAGACGTCTTGCTGAAGCAAATTTGAAACCATTGAGGCCCGCAAATGGCCCCAAACTGGAACGGGGACATCGAATTGCAAGACAGAGATACGTGCGCGAACACCTAAACTGGACACTAGACGATTGGTCTAGGGTAATGTTCACGGACGAGTCTAAATTCATGCTTTATAAGCATGATGGTAGGCAGTTGGTGTACAGAAGACCAGGGGAGCGCTTCCATCAAGCGTGTGTGGAGGAAAAAGTGGCGTACGGTGGAGGCTCCGTACAAGTTTGGGCTGGGATTTCTGCTGAGGCCCGCACCGAGCTGGTGCTCATTCAAAATGGAACTCTAAATGCAGAGAGGTACGTGGAAGAGATCCTCAATGAACATGTAGGTCCTTTCATGGCCAGGATGGACCGGCATGGCATATTAATGCATGATAATGCGCGTCCCCATACCGCCAGAATTGTACATGACTACCTTCAAGAGGTCGGTATCGAACTCATGCAGTGGCCAGCGCGAAGCCCGGACTTAAACCCCATCGAGCACGCCTGGGACGAGCTTCAGAGATGCGTGAAAGGTCGAAACCCCCCACCAATCACGCTTCCCGAGCTCATACAAGCACTGGTGGAGGAATGGGAAGGTATTCCTCAGCACCGGCTCCGAAATTTGGTGTACAGCATGCCTAATCGCCTGGAAGCTGTCAGAAGAGCTCGTGGAGGCAATACAAAGTATTAAATGAAGAAAGTGATGAAAAACAGCAAAAAAACAATCATAAAAAAAATGTAATCTTAAGAAAAATATGACTACTTTAGTTTTTTTTTAATTTAAGATTAATATTGTGGGTGTAACTAACTTTTATTTTATTTTTTATCTGTATAATTAAATTCTCAATTGAACAGTCTTCGTTTCATTAGGATGGCATACGTAGTTCGGGAGATATTCGGGTTTATGTGACTGACCCGTTATTTTTGGAACCGGCTTTACATTTAAAGCCGTGGGGTAGTTTAAAGCGACTTCTATTTATACTTTGCAAAGATTAGCATGCCTAAGAACTTCGCCTCATATTCCGCTTTATAAAATAAATAACGTATACTCATTGTCAGATGAGACACTTCAAGACTAAAGCCCGATTTCCACCGCGAGCGGAACGGACCCATTAATGACTCCTTTTACCTCGCAATACAAAACTGCATACATGTGTTTCCACCAACAAAGAGTTGATTCATTTCTCATTTTCCGTTCGTCTCGCTCCGCCGAGTCCGCTCTGTCATTATTCGCTCGCAGTGGCAAAACTCTTTGTTGGTGGAAATGCAAACCTATTTTGTTTAAAAGGAGTCCGTTCCGCTTACCATTTCTCGCTCATTACCCTTTCGCGGTGGAAACCGGGCTTAAATAACACAAGGCCACTGCGCTACATTGCACTCCCCATCTTACGAGGGTCTTGGTGGGGTACTAGTATACTATATTATAATATAGTACCTATACTAGTTTTCGCAAGCGGATCTGTCCGGGTGTAAGTGTCCTTTCTCAGGCTCGACTATCTGTGTATTTATTTTCATTTTAATCGGTTTGTAGTTTTGTCGTGAAAGTGATACAGACAGACACAGGCAATTTTGCATTTCAACCTATAACAATGTAAGTTACTCAGTAGAATGGTTTAAAGATTATTTTTACGTTAACTCATGCATGCAATTTTACTGATCAAGAGGCGGTCAATGTCAAGTATAAATGTATATTATCTATATAAATAAATTAAATTGGAGTGTCTGTTTGTAGTTTCAAATTAACAGATTTCAAAGTCATAATTATGACAGTAAAACATAAGTAGTACAGTAGTAAGTACAGAAAATTATATTTAAACATTTTCGTCTGGTAGTTATTTTGTTCCGGCTAATCTCTGGAAGGAGTTTACTGAATATGAAAACTCCTTCCGTCCACTGGCAAATAGTGTAACATGCTATCGATATAAAAAATAACTTAATCTACTGAAAATATATTTTAGAACAATATTATAGCGTGCACATTATCCAATTACTAAGCAACAAAAGCCGCAAGTAATGCCGTCGAATATAACTAGTGTTCAATAAAGTATATTACATGACTTCTTTTATTTTATCTATTATGCTTGTGATAACACTACCAGATAAAAATCTGTAACTGACGTCAAACCATGAACAAAGCATTTTTTTATCGTAAATTGATATAAGAGTATAGCTATTTTATATACATATACATGTATGTAAATATTTGTTTTGGGTCACAATAAAATATTACAGCATAGAACAACCATATGTACTATTTCTAAATAAATATTTTTGTACAGTCAAAATCTAAAATGTATGTACCTAATCTACATCTTCATTATTTACCTACATTATACATCTATTGTGTACATTATTGTGCAAAGTGATTTTTACGGAGAACATTTTACTATTATTCCCGAAAAGTAAATAATAATAACATTACTTTGCCTTAAAGATAAAACAAAGGTCATATGTCGACTTTATCGTCATTTAAAAAGATAAGACTAAAAAGTACCAAGCAAATATGTACATAACCGCAGAATCTTTTACTTTTTTACCGCAAATTTTAAACAAAGGTGTGTGTTCAATGCGGTTGGGATTATTTGGGATTTGGAACGACTAGAATTAAGTTGCAAACGTGCTTCGCTTCGTAAAATTACCTAATTTCGAAATTTATCTTTTATAAAAGAAGCTGTAAATACTCACTTAGAAGATGAATCGGTTCTTGTCGTGTGACATTAAGTACTTCTGATGCTCAAGGTTTATTGAAGAACTTTTTCGCTAATCTGTAAACAAATAAACATACTAACTAAAGCCGCAGGAATTTAAAATATTATTTTATCTATCTACCTATTTTAATTATTAAAGCGACATAATGTTGGGAGTAAAATTGCAAATTTATTAAAGAGAGTATTATTGACAGTTTTATCTAAAGTTCTCTAAAATTTTATTATCATCAACATCCCATAACATCCCACGAGCTTGGGGGTAGGGTTAACGTCATACGTCCTCACGCTGCTGGACAAGTTCGAGTTAGAAATTGGCAAGACAAGTGGTGCTTTCGTAATTTTTTCGGTGGATATTTTTGCCGCTCGAAGGCCTCCAACTAAGCTTCAAGACTGTTTTCTTATGGTAATAACTGGAATCGACTGGGATCAGTCCCTAGATGAGCAACCGTTTGTGGCGTGAGGTATATAGTATATAGGTATAAGGTCAGCCTTATCCTCGGCGATTGTTTCCAATCACCTAAAGCTACTTGGCTATGAGCGCTTCCTATAAAATTTATTAATGATAGTCTCAGTGTCGTTGAATTTTTTTCAATGAAAATTGAAAAAAAGGGGCCAAGTGCGAGTCGGACTCGCCCATGAGGGGTTCCGTAGCAGCAAGTAACATCATACAAAAGTTTTTGTAGTTCGTTGTTACTTTCATCGATGTTTTAATAATAGTGTTTTGGTTGAAAGAATTGTAAACTGCGGTTTATGATTTATGACGTATTAAAAAAAACTACTTACTAGATCTCATTTAAAACAATTTTCGTTGGAAGTTTGCATGGTAACGTACATCATATTTTTTTTTTTTAGGTTTATCATTCTCTTATTTTAGAAGTTACAGGGGGGGACACACATTTTACCACTTTGGAAGTGTCTCTCGCGCAAACTATTCAGTTTAGAAAAAAATGATATTAGAAACCTCAATATCATTTTTGAAGACCTATCCATAGATACGTATGTATACACGTATGGTTTTGAGGAAAAAAGTTTCAGTTCTAAGTATGGGGACCCTCAAAATTTATAGAAAAAAAATTATTGCTTTTTTTCTATTTTTGTGTAAAAATATTAAAACCGTTCACAGAATACATCTACTGACCAAGTTTCAACAGTATGGCTCTTATAGTTTCGGAAAAAAGTGGCTGTGACATACGGACGGACAGACAGACAGACATGACGAATCTATAAGGGTTACGTTTTTTGCCATTTGGCAAACGGAACCCTAAAAAGCAGCAGTCTGCAAACCATGGATGGCCCGAGGTACGTCGGGAAATGAAATGAAATGAAATTATTTATTCTGCAATTAGGTTACATGAACACTTTTGCAAGTTAAACTTTTTTTTTTTTTGAACAGATGAGTTTGGCCTTTCCAAACTGGACTAGCCCTAAAACTCAGGCAGGCTAACCCAGTGTTTTCCTTTCGAGGGTGCACCTGGTTTCACGACTTCTGGTGCTAGGGAAGGCGTGCGGTTTTGGTCGGTTCGAGTCTGACATAGCCACCATTGTGTGGCATCCGGGGGGATTTCGGCACGAAAAACAAAATAAAAAAGTACTAAGAATTATGTACTATGCGACGGTTTTTTCTATAAATGCAGCAAACTATTTTATTGTATAGAACACTTAAATTCTGATAGTCAATTTCAACAGGTACAAACTTCAATAGAAACACCCCAAATAATTTTGAAAGACAAGACATTATTTTTTTATGTTTAGATATAAGAAAGCATATTGAAAGTGGATAATATTAAAAGTTTTCATAAAATCTGTACACAGATAAATCCTTCTGCTCTTCTCAATTTAAGGGTCAGTCCCTTGTCGGTGGAGCAATCGCCACTCCTGTCTGTTTTCCACAATCCGTTTGACCTCTTGATAGGCCACGACTCCTTCTTATGATAATATAAATACGAATACTTAAGATAAATCCTTATGCGAATAAAATTACATAATATTAAATCAGAACTATCGGTCAGATTTGAATAAATATTTTTGTATTCAGTGGATAATTTATTGAGAAAGGTCATAGGTTATATAATATCAGACTACGCCCCTCAGGAGCAAAATAGTGATTATTAAAATTGATCAGACTGCGGAGAACAGATTACAATAATATTTTATGACTATTGGTTACCGAATGATTAAATTACATTATGAAATTTTTAGAGCTAATGTACCTTTCGACCCTAGGTATCGAAATAAAGTGAAATCGTAAACGTAAATTAAAAAAAAGAAAAATCATTTTCAGAAACCATTTCTGCTCGTAAATGGTAATTTCAATTCTAATAAGAATTTGTAATATCTGATACTTGCGTTGATACAATAAAATATCTCTGTTTTATTTTATTTTTAATACTTCGGATATCTTACACACAACGTCATCCAGTCCCAAACTAAGCAGAGCTTGTATTATGGGTACTAAATAACTGATATAAATACATAAACATACTTTTTTTGTAAATACATACACACTATACATAAAAAAACCCAGACTCCGAAACAAATATTTGTAGATCACACAAATATTTAGTCCGACCCGGGAATCGAACCCAAGACCTCTTGATCAGCAGCCGTATACGCTAACCAAATTTCAAACTCTTATAGATATTGATTGTGCTACAATGTATAAAAATAAGATATTAGAGTAGAATCTTGGGTGGGCTGATGTAATAAACTTGAAGACGCAAGAAAATGACACATTGAATGATTTTATCTAATATTGGCTTAGGATTTACCACACTTTTTTTTTTTTTTTTTTTTTAACGTGTGGAAATCCCCGCGGACCGTCACCCCGTCGGGGGTTACGGCGGGGTGGTGTGTCGGACTCGAACCGACTAAAACCACACGGTGTGACCCTCTCTGCGCCTTTGTATTGGAAGGAGTCCAGGGAGGGGATTTCCTTCTGGACTAGGATTTACCACACTGCTACAACCAGACGTAGGTTACTTATTACAATGTAAAAAAAAAACAACACCCGAATTAGGAATATAAATCCTGTATCGCGAGGTACTTTACAAACATATATAAAACGGACACGAAAGAACACCCAGACTCAGATCAACAATTTGTGAATCACACAAAGGTTTTTCCCACGTGAGAACCGTGCAGTCGCGTATGTAGGTCGCATGGGTCATCATCCCTAAGATATAACGTATATCGTCTAATTATACCTAAGATCATCCAATCGGGTTATTTTTCTCAGAACAGGCCTCACAATTATACGATACATAGACTCAACATTTAACACGTTCTACTGTTATCAACACAGGTTATCAAGTATATTACTCTAAACTATTACGTCTTTAAATATGTATATATTCAAGTTTTCCTTATTGGTATAAAATATACTTAAAACGTACTTTCGAGATTAATAATTCTCATGCTATGTCAATGACTGACCTGATAAATTGTTTTCTGTTAGTTTTAACTGCTCGTATTCATTCGAAGTAATGAAAACAACTGTCGAATACTACCCTACACACCTACATAAGTTTAACATTATGACTACCTTGTTAATATAGGGTTAGCGTATGAGGCTGCTGATCAAGAGGTGGCAGGTTCGATTCTGAGTTGTTTAGTACCCATAGTACAAGTTCTGCTTAGTTTGGGACTGAATGATGTTGTGTGTCAGATGTTCAAAAAATATTTATCATCATGAACTGAGTCGTTCTTGTTTTAACAATCTAAGGACATTCTAGTCCACTGACATATATAGGGCTCCTATATGTAGGTCCACTTTTAATGACTGTTCTACGGAGTACTTTTCGGTCAAGTATTTTCAAACATTACAGTTGCATGCTATTTATTTCTTGGCAGTTACGGTTGCAAGTACGTGATATTTACGAACTATATAAACCTAGGTATTTAATTGTTTGTAAAATGAATGGAAACCCACTTCAAGAAGTTCGAAGATTGCAAATATTTTATTTTTGTTTTTAGGTGTTTGCCTCTTCTCAATTATCATGTAATTTCCACTCTTAATTATTATGTAGGGTGTTCATATTTACCTAAATTATACCCAATTTATTATACCGTATTATCTTATATATCTTTATAATAAGATGGGATACAAGTGCAATAAATAAAATTGTGGATAGTTGTTGCGACTGCCTTGTTTTTCTAGTGGTTAGCGTATGCGGCTGCTGATCAAGAGATCTCGGGTTCGATTCCCGTGTCGGACTAAATATTTGTGTGATCCACAAATATTTCTTTTGGAGTCTGGGTGTTTTCTATGTATAATATGTATGCATTTACAAAAAAAGTAAGTTTATGAATTTATATCAGTTTTTTAGTATCCATTTCTGCTTAGTTTGGGACTAGATGATGTTGTGTGTAAGAGGTACGAAATATTTATTATTATTAGTTTTATACGTGTAACCATAAGTTAATACTATGCTTTAGTAATAATACTTTTTTAAGTCTGTGCTGAAATCCAATCGGATACCAAAGGTTGTTGGTTACATCGGACTCGAACCGCACGCCGCGGCGCCGTCTCAAGTACTAGAAGTCGAAGAACCAGTGGAAATCACCACCTACGGTTTATAGATGGCCCCCTCACGTTTAAGAATAAAAAATTTGCTTCTACTAGGACAGATGGTTTCCACGTGTCGCATGATTATTCTTATGGTGGACGGAGATGGTTTTCCGATCTCCTTCCATTATAAGCGTTTAGACTTGCTTCGGACCTGCGGTCGTTACTAGTTAGAAATATAATTATAAGATTAAAATGACAAACATAATGATTACAGTCTTCCCCCAAAAATTATGGAAGTAGTAAAAATAAAATTGCAACCGGGCAATAAATGGGATAAGTCACATGAATGTGACTTCAATGGCTCAATTGTCATGAATGGGTCAATAAAATAAATGACATCTTTAAAAGAGACTTCTATAACCATGTACCTATGTACCAACTCATTAAAGTTATTTTCAATGTTAATAGTTATATTATTAAACGAATGGCACATAACTTTTTTATGCTCCTTGATTAGTAACTAGATGAAGGAAAACAAAAGTGCAACAAAATACAAATTAAGACAATCCACATTGTTTATTTAATTATATTTTGTCTACGGTAATTACCGCACTTATGTATATACTCACTCACAATCTTAAATGCTAACCTTTGATTTGCCTGACTTTTCGCTCATGTTCAATGGTCGTGGTCATGGGCGGAAGCAGCATAATACAGCTTAGTATTTAGTTTAATTATCTATAGTGATAAGTTAATTCCTATCATCTTCCTAGCCTTTATTCCCAAGTTTATTTGGGGTCGGCTACTAGTTCAACCGGTTTTACCTGAATTTCAGTTTTTCCACGGAGCGACTGGCATCGGACCTCCGCAACCCTAAGGGAGAACTGAAATTCGGAGATTGAACTAGTTGTCTGTATATTTGAGGGCACTGACATCCCAATAACAATTGCCATAGGTGTTCATGAAAACCGGGACCGACGGCTTTACGTGCTCTCCGAGACACGGGCGTGAATCACCGCCAAACTTTCAAACTCCGGGCTGCTATTAGGAATTTCCTAAGAAAAACCCAAAAACACTTTTTGGCCCGACCCGGGATTCGAACCAGAGACCTCTTGATTAGCAGTCGCATACGCTAACCACTAGACCAATTATATTAATTTAATTCCTATGAACATAATAATTTATTATTAGCATGCGAACGCGGCTCCGCCTGCTTATATGTCGGTTATCGCGGTAAAAAGTACCTTATGTTCTTTCTCATGCTCTAGACTATCTGTATACCGTATTTTATTTCAATCGGTTCAGTAGTTTACACAACGACAAATAGACGGAGTTGATTTTTCATAGTATATTATTGGTAAGGATAAACTTTTGCGTTTGGCTCTGCCTATGAGTTGTTGTAGTAAAAAGTAACTTAAAAATTGCTTTTTATTGATGAAAAAATGTTTAAAATGTGCTTATTGGTTTAAGCGCATCGGCATGCATGATATGGATTAGTTTAAAAATTAGTAACAAGATTTCATTTGGATAGATAGACGACTGCAAAGCAAATGTAATTGATATGAATTGTTAAACTATATGGATCTAACCTCAATGTGTCCCCTTTCGCATAAAAAAGAATTATCGAAGTCGGATTACTCACTAAAAAGTTGTGTGATCATATTATATTGTATTATTTTTTTTTATTTTTTTTTTTTTTTTATTATTCTTTATTTACATATAAGTTACATTTTTTACAATGTCTCTATTCGCCAAACTGTTCTAACAGTTTGTAGGCGTTCCGCTCAACTTATGATAAACTTAATATGTACTTTAATGCTACTTTTTAAACTATTACTACAACGCTATACTAGCTAAAAATAAACAAAATATATCTAATAAACAAACAATACATAAATTTGTATAACCTCAGTATTTTTGGGTACATGCTTCCTTAATTAAGTATACGTTTTAATCTATTACCATATCCAAACATTTCTTTTAGTCTTAGTTTAAGTTTTAATTTACATTTTATTTTTTCATCCTCTCTCAGTATTTGATATTTATTACATAACTTTGGTACTAGATACTTTCTAGTCCTTTCCCCATAATAATTATTTACTTTTGACTGCTCTAATTTTCCCTTCTTTATAGGTCTTACACTATAATTATACATTTTCTTTATCTTATATTCTTCGCTATGATATGATTCTAATGCTATTAAATATTTAACTTTTTCATTTACTGGCATGATGGCACATTCGGAAAATAACTTATTATAGTCATCTTTATGTTTACTTTTAATTCTTTTATCTACAATTATTTTTAAAAACCTTAACTGTATCTTTTTAATTTCGTCTATATAAGTTTTAAATGTTAGTCCGTAACAACTTAACCCATAACTAATAATTGAATCCGCCAGTGCATAATACACCATGAACAAGGTACGTCTATCTAATATTCTTTTGAGGATGTAAAACTTACTTAGAACTGACCTTAATCTATTACATACCAATTCTATGTGAGGTTTCCAGCCAAATCTATTATCTATTACCAACCCCAAGTATTTAATGGTGGTAACTAACTTCAACTCCTCACACTGACATATCTTATTTTTACTATGTAAACAATCATAAGTGTGCCCTATGATACTCACACATGCCCCCCCTCTCGCCATTCGATTGTAGGGTGAACATATATGCATGATTTTTGTTTTATTGATGTTAAGTATAATCCCATTATCGTGAGCCCATTTTGTTATTCTGTCAAAGTCATTTTGTAATTGCACTATCATGTGTTGTAAATTTTTACCAGAGATTATCAGACAAGTATCATCAGCATACATGTACACCCCGCAACGCTCCACGACATTAACCATGCTATTCACATGCATTATGTAGCCAATAGGAGCATATACTGAGCCGGTGGGCACACCCATTGTGATAGCCGCCTCTGCGCCTGTTGTTCCGTCAATAACGGTGCAGAGCGTCCTGTTACGCAAGTAACCATCGAAGAATCTATTAGTCGGACCACTAATACCGCACTCATCCATGGCTTGTAATAGCTGTTTATGATCCAGTGTATCAAACGCTTTTTTGAAGTCTATAAACAAAGCTAGAATTTGATTTTTATCATTAAGCTTTTCATTGATAAAATCTGTGAACTGGATCAGAACGGTACCAGTGCTTCGCCCTCTTCTAAACCCATGCTGGCAGTCTGCTAAAATATTGTTTTTCTCTAAATAATCGCTAATTTGTGTTACCACAATTTTTTCTACAATTTTATTTATCACTGATAAAATAGCTACAGGTCTATAGTTAGTATAGTCAAGATGGCATCCTTGTTTATAGATAGGTCTAATCAATGCTTGTTTTAGTTCATTAGGATATATACCCTGTGTTACACACATGTTAATAAATTTTGCGAGAATTCCACTCATTTGTTCGATTATGCATTTCAAATCCACTACTCTTATTTGATCCTTTCCCGGTGCCTTGTCACAACTTAATTTTTTAATTATTTTTTCCACATCTTTCGAGTTAACCTTTTTAAATCGGAATGTACTTAAACTTCTATTAACATAGCTATTTCTGTCTAAAAACTTTTCAGAACAATTATGTTTAATTTTATCTATTTCTTGAGTAAACGTGTGTGAAAATTTTGTGCATATGTTATACATGTTATCTGTTTTACCTAAGTATTTATTTATAGTATCATCTATTGTTGTCATATTTTTACCAGTCCACATATTTATATTAGCCCATATTTTTTTATAGTCCCCCTTACATTTACTTAATTTTCCTCTCCTGTACTTGTTTTTCGCAGCATTTACCATTTTGTTTACTTTATTTCGATATTTTGTATACTCTAACCTCTTATTCATATTATACGGTTCTGCTTTCCAAGCTCTAAATAACTCATTTTTCTTTTCTATCTGTGAAATTAATTTTTTACTCACCCAAGGTTGCGCTATTCTTTTATTTTTTTGTGTGTCTGAAAGCATACATTCCGAATAAATACTGCGAAAAACACGGCACAGTTCATTATACATTAAAATAGGACAGTTAATCTGCAAAACGTCCTGCCACAATACATTCATAAGCTTCTCCGTAACTAACTTATTATTTAACACTGTCCGATTTGAGATGCTTTTACTAGATTTCAATACGTACGGTTCACACATAAGTCTAATACCGGTCATATGGTGGTCCGATAAGGTGCATTCAAATGTGTGCGTAGACACACACCGGATCGCTCCCACTGCGTGGACGCGCTCGGCGCCGTCGCTGAGTCTCGCCCAAACGTGGTCGATGCATGACGTCTGCATCTGCCCGTCGACTATAGCTTCTCTCGTTATTGCCGTAGTAGGTATGTTCATCTTCAGGCCGTGACTACACAAGGTGGTTTTGTAATTGCTCGACGTAACATTCTGTCTCTCATCCATTAAATCGATATTCATGTCTCCAATTACGACAACCTTTTCTTGTTTCGGTATACCCTCCAGCAGCCGATCCAAATATTTAATGAATTCTATTTTATTTTTATTTGGGGGTCTATATAATGCAATCAAGTGTAATGTACTCTTATGTAACATAATTTTGTCATATATAATTTCCAATTCCGGGTTAAATGTTTTTTGTTGTAGGTAACTAATATCATTTTTTAAATAAATCAAGATACCCCCACCCCTTTTCTTTTGCCTTGTATATTCATGTGCACTATATCCTTCTATTTTGAACAATGCAATTTCTTCCTTTTTCACATTTATTTCTGTTAATATTATAACATCTAATTTTTGTTTACATGCTTTCAATAGAACCAGTAATTGGTTAAACTGTTTTTTTAATGATCTTATGTTTATATGTACAATGTCCATCTCCTTACTTTCTTTACTAGTAATATATTCGCTCCAATCTTTGATGGACTCATATCTCATATACACACAATCTTTATCATCTACTTGAAAACGATCGAATTTAATGCGTTAAGGAATCACTTAGTGTGCTACGGGCTTACATTTACTCGCTGGAGCTTGATAATAACCGTCTCACATCATTCTCACATTTAATATTGTGTATTTTTTTTGTACTTTCATTAGCTTTAACCAAGATTCTCGAATTCTGTATCCATATAAATTTATAAAAATCTTTAAGCTCTTTTTTAGCTAGCCAAAATAGTTGTCTAAAGTACTTAGAGAGGTCCTCGTTTATATATATCTTATTGGTATTTTTATTACCGTATACAAAATCATTCGTTACTTGTCGCTTTCGCATCTTAAGCCACTGTTCTCTCACTGATGTGCTTCGTAGCTTTATTATCACAGGCTGAGTACGATGCTGATTGTCCGCGCCTTTTTCCAGACCTACCCTCTTAACTTCTTCAATGTCGTTTGGATCCAACGATAGCTTCTTTGCAAGTGTATTTACTACAGCTTTTATATCTTCTTTTTCTTGTTTCTCCAGACCAACTATCTCGATGTTTCTCTCTTTCTCTTTCTGTTCAAGTACAATTACCCTCTCTTCTAACGCTTTATTACACTTTTCTAAATAAACTTGTTGTTGCTCCATGCTTTTCATTTTTTTTTCTGCTTGTTGTTTAAATTCAACCATTTCCTGGTATTTCTCAGCATAAAAGCTCACTGAATTCTTTATATCTTCTAAATCTTTATCCATCTTATGCACTATTTCCAACTTTTTGTTTACTTCTCTTATCATATCTTCCATGGAAGTCGGACATTCTAAGGGTTTAGCAGTGTACTCACGGTAGTCTTCCTCTTGTTCAACTACTTTCGGTGACAAGACAGCTAAACCACTCTTTGAGCACTCTTCGCAGCATTCCTTTTGTAGAAACTGCTTCATATTTTTTACACACTTTTTATGGAACACCGAATTGCATTCACCTTTGCACCTTATCACTTCGTCTTTATTTATTGACACAAATAGTTTACACTTCTTGCACTGTACCATTTTGTTTTATTTTCAATAGTATTTATGTATTATCAATTCCGTTCGCGTAACTGCGAGTAACAACGTGCGATCACGGTAAGCGATACGAGCGGAGTGAGTTGAGTGAGTTGAGTATGTACTGATTACAATCAGTGAATAAATAATCAATCATTCCCTGTTTTCCAACCCTTCTGGTGATATTTTTTTACAAATTTATATATGATCAACTTCGAAGCATACCCTTTTCAGTGAAAAAAGAGTATCAAAATCGGACTACTTTGTAAAAAGCTACGCGTAGACATATATAAAAAAAATATAAGCGTCGAGTTAAGAACCTCCTCCGTTTTATCGTCGATTAAAAACACGGTCCCAGATTTTTTGCAATCCAAGTCACCTTCTTCCGTTTTTGCAAAAGAAAACAATCACGACACTAGTTATCATACACGACACAACTAAGAAATGCTTTTATTTCTGTTAAAAATATTATAATACATTCAAATACACTTACACAATTATTTAACACGATACTAAATTGGGAAATTTAAATTTGGTAAACTTAAATACACCTACACATTCAATATTATCCACAAGACTAAACGAAAACAGCGACTTTATCTTTTTTATGGACCATTATTTTATATATCTTATCTGTAGTTATTCATTTATTAGGTATATTATTTTAATAGTTATCTTTACGAACTGAAAGGCACGTGAACAGTGAATGATTTAGATGAATTAAGTACACAAACTAGTATCCGGAATCCTCGTAAGCGGATCAAAATTTTACTAGGAAATGTATGATAAAGTAATTCAAATTAAGATGGTAGTGACTCCATGTTTCATGAAATGCTATGATATATTTTTTTCGGACATTACGCACAACATCATTTTTGTCTCATACTAAGCTAAACTAAGCTTGTATTATGGGTACCAAAGAACTGATATAAATACGTAAACATACTTTTTTTTTAATAAACAGAAAACATCGAAACAAACATCCAACAAATATTTGTGAATCACACAAATATTTGGTCCGATCCGGGAATCGAAACCCAGACCTCTTGATTAGCAGCCGCATACGCTAACCACTAGACCAACAAGGTAGTCAAGTAGGCATATACTTTAGGGCCACCGCAGACTAGCTACTTTTAGCATCGGCGATCGGCGATTTGGCGACTGCATCGATGCTGCATCGCGTTTTAGCGACTTCCTGCGTTCGATCGCGGTATCGGAAACGCGCGTTTTAGCGACTGCTCAGATGCCAAGTCGCTGCTACCGGCATCCGAAATAGTGCGGA
This sequence comes from Phragmatobia fuliginosa, assembly GCA_932526445.1. Lineage (NCBI taxonomy): Eukaryota > Metazoa > Arthropoda > Insecta > Lepidoptera > Erebidae > Phragmatobia > Phragmatobia fuliginosa. Next base: position 21,225,343 of record OW052063.1, on the reverse strand, counting down.
GAGTAGCGTTCAGCTGCTGTGTCGCGCTTCTAAAAAGCGACTCGATCGCCGCGTTTGGTGTTTTTAAGTGTGCGGTGTAGAGCGTTCGGTCGCTGTATTTAGCTTCTAGATAGCGACTAGTTGCCGATCGCCGATGCTAAAAGTAGCTAGTGTGCGGTGGCCCTTAGGAAACTATTTAAATTTAAAGTGCCAGATGTATGACATGTGTCCTATCGTTATCTACTGAATAGTAAAGATACTTGTTTTAAATGTCTATCTAGTAAGAAATACGTTACATTCTATTATCTTTACGTCTTATAGAGATAAAATTTACAAAAGAGATTAGTCTAAATGTTCTAAATTTAGTTCTAAAACATATTTCTAAATTGGATTCAATCAAAAGAATTTCATGAAGAACCTATTAAAATATTGCTAAGAGGGACATCTTTCAGCACTTTCTGAAACTTATTACAGTGAACAAGTTTTTGAAACATTTATAGAAGTTCGTATTAAAGTAGCTAGATGTCGCTATAAAACATTTTGTTTTGGGTTCTAAAATTTTTAGAGCAAGTAGTTTTTGTTGTTCGGGATTTGTTAGTGATAAAATGATTATACTTTGTCCATTCCTTTATTATCTTTTTGACAGTTCAAGAAATTTCGAAATTATTCACGCCCTCATACGTCACCCATTCGATTTGTAATCAAAATCAATTTTATAGAAGATCTTGGATTTATAGTTTAAAAATTAATCATTAATTAATTAGTTTTATAAATTATCTATGAAATAAATAAATATAGTAACGATAAATCACTTAATTAGACATATTTATACATATAAACAATTACAACCGAGGATTTAACGAACTAGTCTAGTTTAAATTATGAAGAAGAGTCTGATGGATGGATTGATTGTAGTAATTGTATATTACATGATTCATTTGTACATACAATAACCTAGGTAGTTTGTTAAATAATTAAGTAATCAAAATCAAAATCAATCAAAATCAAAGCATTTATTTCAAGTAGGCCAGTTACAGGAACTTTTGAATTGTCGAAACAAAAATGAAAATTAAATGTAGCTACAGTCCCAGTCCAAAGGCATAAAAACTGTGAAAGTACTGTAGTTGCCCATTCCCTAGCGTAGATCTCTATGTATGTCTTTTGGGAACGCTATCAGTAAAGAAAACTGGTTCTAGGGCACAAATTGGTTTTTAGCTATTTTTTTATTGCTATCATGATACTTTAAAGTTTTTCAAATTAACTTTGAATAAAATCGCAAATGCGCCATACACGGATCCATAAAGACTACGTAACTGGGTAGATTTGGTTGTGGGGTACATGGCCAGGCCAGTAAGTCAATACCAAATTTCTAAGGAGAGGCCTAGGTCCAGCAGAGATCCCTTGAAAAGATGATGAAGATGATGTGATAAAGTAAGAAAACCGATCATATTATAACAAAAATGTCAGCAGAGTAGAACATCAAATAATGTCTGAAGATAACTAAAAAAAAATATTACTCATTCACAAAAGTACACATTAAACACAATGTAGAAATAACAATTCTACATTGTATTGTGTTATTTTAATATAATTAAGATTATTTCTTTATGAAAGGCTGGTGTCTAATGAGAAAACCTGTGTTACAGATCACCAAGCTCCCATCTCTTGGATTTAATGAGGTGATACTTATCAGAGGCTTTTGTATATTCCCATTCATTACAGTTAAATCAAAATAACAAATTAAGAATCAAAAAAATTTGGTGTGTCTTGGTTGTTTGTGCGTTTGTGAGTGTGTGTGTGTGTGTGTGTGTGTGTATGTGTGTGTGTGTGTGTGTGTGGTTGTCCTGAATATTGTATTAGTTTGATGTATTTTATTATATGCCGAGGAATTAAGAACCTTCTCATCATATGATGTTATGATCAATATACTAGTTATAAGATAGCAATGATAAATAAGTCAATAGGTACAACACGAAGCTAATACAAGAGTACTTACTACCCTACAGTATAACTCAAAACAGAACCAGCATCATTGTAAGGTATGTATATAAGGTAGTTAAACAACTCTAAAATACCTTCCATAGTGAAGGTATTTTAATCAACAAAGTTTTATATGTCTAAACACAACGCGTTAAAGTGTACATCTGTCCCGTAAAACTTTGAAACAGCCGTCAGAATCTCGATTTTATTTAGCTTTGTGGTCAAAACACTAGCCCGTTAATGGGGTTAATGGCTGAGGTAAACACTTGAGTGCACTCCGCTCTGGGGAAGCTATTTTCACTAAAATATTACCCTTTTAGGATTACACGTAAGTCTTGCCGCCAACTGCGGTCGACTGATGTTTGAAACCTTAATGCAAGTTAGAAGTTATCTTTTACAGTATAATATCATAAGTTATTGTTCTTGAAAATTCCTGTGTTTTTTATTTAGATATTTATGAGTTTTGGTTCACTGATGGGGTCGGGTGTCCTCTCAGGATAGGGGTAAGGCTATATGTACCCACCCTGGCCGAGTGCGGGTTGGAGACTGGCAAGACACGTTGTGGCTACGTAATGTTGCCGTTGGAAGTTTTTAAGCCGCCCGCAGGCCTCATATTAAGCTTTAAGACTGTTATCTTATGATATCAACCGGAACCGACTGTTTAACGTGACGGAAACGCACATAATATATCATGTCATCCATCTAAGGAACTGACTTCACCGTCGTTGCTTACCCATGCCATTGTGGCGACTTCCACATACAGCGCGACGAAAAACTTACGACAGCGCCATCTACCGAAGAAACACGAAACTACAAAGAAAAACACGTATCGATCTATACGCAGCAATTACTAATCCTGAATCGCGGAAGTGGCATTCTCGCGCCGAATAGCATATATACAACATCCCAACATCAACTGTTGGGCAGTGGCCCGCCACACACGATCACCTCGCCTGGTCGGAGGATCCTCCCTTTGTGTTGGAGGAACACGATTCCCGTTCCTCCACACCATGCTAGGTTGCGGCCTAGTTAATGCTGAATGTTTGCAAGACTAGATATAAGATTATTAACAGGTTTTTTCTTCTTACTTTAAATTTAAATAATAGTTCTCTTATTTGATAGAAATTTGTGGGCTAGTGAATATATTTCCAAGTTACTAAAAATGCATTTCCAAATTTTGTACTACGTTTAATCGTTTGGTTCGTAAAATTTAATTAATAAGTATTTTAGTAAGTCAATTACAGTTTTTTCAATACAAGCAAAAAGAGTAAGACTCGAGTTAGATAAAATCAAATAAAAACTTCTTTGGGAACTTCAATGAGATTTTATCAAACAACTAGCCTAGTCCCGCGGTGTTTCTCGTGGTTATTGTTGTTAATTACTTGTAACGACGCGGTGCTAAGCTGTTCTAAAAAAAGTAGCTTACGTTATTCCATATGTTATCAGCTTTCTGCCAGTAAAAGTTACATTAAAACTAAGCGTGCCGTTAAAGAGATTACTGGGCACAAACAAAACAGGCGACAGACAAACAAAAAATTTAAAACTCGCTTTTTTTAATTTTTTTGTTTGTGAAATTGATATATTATTATACATAGACACTTCAATTTAGTTTATTTATAGAGATTAATAAAATGATACGTTTCGTTTTTTATTAATCTCGAATATGTTTCAGTTTTTAATTCCAAATTGTCCAAGTAGGACTCCATTGTACAAAATTTATTCAATGTAAAATAATTTCTTGTTAGCAATTTTCTTCAGTTATTAACCAAGAATGTTAACAATAAATATAAATAAGCTCTGAAAGTAGATAATATTTGCGAAAAGGAAAATATAATATCTTATCAAACATTGACTAAGTTACATAAGTTGGTACGACAGATCGTATCATCTCGATTTCCATTATCTGATTTTCAGTATTCACGTCTAAGAAATGAAAATTTTCAATCTCTGTTAAAAACACTTTTAAATGGAGCTTTTCAGTATAAACTTATCTCAAAAGAAGTTGATTTAGAAAATCATAATTTATTTTGTAGTTACTAAAAAGTTTTATTACTATGTACGATAACTGATATTTATGCATACTAATTTGGTCTAAATTCGGAACTTATCTTTACGTGCTGCTTTGCACGAAAGTCGTAGTAATTCCTTGATTTCCTTAACTATAATATGAAAATATTACAAACACAAACCTTCCTATTGATCTCTTATCTCTCTTTATTACTAAAAATTAAAGTTAGTTTTGCTGGAGCACTCATAGTCGTGGCTAAGGCCACTCGACTATAAGCACTTGCGTTAGTTACGTGATTGGAAACAATCGCCGAGGGTAAGCAACAACAGCGGGGTCAGACCTAGATGGGTGACCGTTTGTGGCATGATATGCTATGGGCGTTGCCGTGAACCGAAGGTCACATTAAGCAGTTGGTCCCAGTTGTTATCATAAGGTAGCAGTCGTGAAGTTCCAGTCCCCAACCCGCACTCGGATAGCGTGTGCTCGTATGGCCTTAACCTTCTCCTGAGAGGAGACCCTAGCCCAGAAGTCTGACATTTTGGTTTTTCTGGTTTTAATTTGGAAGTTAGTTTTAAGGATCTTAATAAACAGACAGCGGAAGCGACGTCATTTTATATTACGTAGGCATACACAAAATCATTCTTGAAATAATTAATGGCGTTGTTTTAAATTTTGCGGTTATGTTAGCGAGCTATTGTTATGATCAAACACGATATCCGGATGGAGAAAATTGTAACCAGCAGATGACCACCTCATTTCAGACCACCAACCGGTGTGCCTTACCTACTCTGAATGACATCCCGCAGACGTTCAAACTACCTCCTCGATCGCGCCAGGATTGGCGGGTCTTTACCTATTATAGTGCAGAGCACTCGCCTTCCTTCGCAGTGGAGACACCCGATGACGCGCTGTATGCCGACGACGCGGCCTACATCACGACGTCGAAAAATGGTACCAAGATGCAGCATACACTGGACGCACTTCCCAATTGGCTAAAGGACTGGAGACTTACGGTCAACGAGACGAAGCCGAGTCTTCGCAACGTGACCCTACCGCAGTTGAAGCTCATGGGGCAGAACATCGAGTGGTCCGCGACAGTAAAATACCTCAGCGTGACCATCTACTACACGCTCTCTATGAAGCCCCACGTCAACAACATCATTGCCCGGGTCCGTGTCGCGCGTCCCCTACTGCGGCCCGTACTATCGTCCCGACTGCCGCTCCGTGCGAAGCTCGGTGTGTACAAGACATACATTCGCACCCGTCTTACGTATGGTGCCCCGGCCTGGTTTGCACTTGTCTCTGAGACAAACAACAAAAGTCAAAGGTTTTGTTGAATGATAATACATATATGTACCTGTAAAGTTTAGAAGTTATCTTGTTTCTTCTTGTTCTAACTCGACGTATTCGTTCGTGTATTTGCATAGTATCTATAGCAATTGTTAGTGGAAAGTCGGTGCCTTCAAATATATTGACAACTAATTATATCTTTGAATTTCAGTTCGCCTTCAGGGTTGGGCAAATTTAATGCCTTTGATTTAATGCCGTATAAAAACTGAGATTCAATTAAATCAAGAGAGAGTTAATTTCGAGGTTTTTTTTTAATATGTCGGACATCTTACACACAACGTCATCTAGTCCCAAAATAAGCAGAGATACTAGACAACTGATATTAAATACATAAACATACTTTTTTTTTGTAAATACATAGAAAATCCAGATAGATACAAATATTTGCGAAGCACACAAACATTTGGTCCGACCCGGGAATCCAACCCGAACCCTTTGATCAGCAGCCGCATACACTAACCACTAGACCAACAAGACAGTAAATATTAATATGGAAATATGGATGGCTTATAGATTAAATCTTTAAACCAACAACTGTTCTGAATAATTGTTGCCACCTAGCCACAATAGAGAGACACAACGCAAACGCTCGCGTTCGCGTTTAAATTCATCAATGCCCAGATTGAATAATCACGCCGGTCACCTGCCAATTACCTCGACCAGTACGGGCGCAATTTATTGTGAAAGCCCCACGGCACATCTATTATACGCCTCTTTTTCCAATATGAAGAATTTTACGCCTCGATGAAGGTCCAAACCGGGCTCGGCTTAATTTAAGTGTTGATTTTTTTGCAGAAAATATATCGGAAGGCCGGTGATGGAAGAGTGACTCAGGAAAGAGTAATTGCGTAAATATAAATAAATTTAGAGGTAATTTTATTTAGGATACTGATAAGGTATTCAATCAAATACGTGTTTTGATTTTGAACATTTTATTACAGAAAACAGCGGCCAAGTGCGAGTCAGACTCTCTCATGAAGGGTTTTGTCGCAGCAAATAACATCATATAAAAGTTCTTGTAGTTTGTTGTAACTTTGATCGATGTTTTATTAGTGGTGTATTGATTGCATGAAAGGTAAATTGCAGTTTACTATTTATGACGTATTAAAAAAAACTGCTTACTAGATCTAGTTCAAACCAATTTTAGGTGGAGGTTTGCATCATAATGTACATCATAAATATTTTTTGATTTTATTATTCTCCTATTTTAAAAGTTACAGGGAGCACACATTTTACCACTTTGAGTTTCAGTTCTAAGTATGGGGAATGCCCAAAATGTTTTGTTTTCTTTTCTATTTTTATGTGAAAATACAACAGTACAGTCGGAAAAAAGTGGCTGTGACACACGAAGCCGAACAGTCAGACAAGACGAATCTATAAGGGTTCCGTTTTTTGCCATTTGGCTACGGAATCCTAAAAAGGAATAAAGAAGTGTACATTTAAAAATTACTATAATTTTTCATGTGTATAATGTTATGTAATTTCCCAAATTCCGATTGAAATTGTTATAAAAGGGGTTATGAACAATTATAAACTAGAATCAGTAAGGGCCACCGCAGACTAGCTACTTTTAGCATCGGCGATCGGCGATTTGGCGACTGCATCGATGCTGCATCGTGTTTTAGCGACTTCCTGCGTTCGATCGCGGTATCGGAAACGCGCGTTTTAGCGACTGCTTAGATGCCAGAAATATCATAGTGCAAGTCATTAATCATCAACAGCCTTTAACAGTCCACTACCGGACATAGGCCTCTCCTTGAAAAGTAGGGATTGGCCTACTATACCACGCTGGCAAGACGGGTTTGAATAGGGTTGGTTTCAAGTTTTCCTTCTCTTTGCATTGATGTTGTCTTGCGTAGTTTATCCCTTAATCGCCTTTTACGACACCCGCGGGATGAATAGGGGGTAGTGACACTCTGTATTCTTAATCCGTCACTACACGGACAGTGTGAAACAAACATAGTGCAAGTAATAATCGTAAAGTAAAATATATATTTTGTGTTTATTTTATTGAAACATGACGAGTATATTATTATAGTATTATTATATTTTGTTAAATTAATTTAAATTTACGATTATATTTGTTCATGTTATGTGATTTCTTTAATATACACTTTATTTCCTATAAAGTATTCTCTATTAGCAATATCTTATTATTTAATACGTAATATTTAATGTTGAAATGGAAATAAAGACACAATAAATTTACCGATTTTTGGCAATAAATAATAGTAACGCAAAAAGTAATAGATTATATATCAGAGCACCTGTTCCTATGCATAACAGGCTTGCATAGCAACCATAATTAAAGTTTGTAAATGGTTAATTTAAAAATGAGCTTTGAATAATCACAAATGTGTACTACTTTTGATCGCGAAAATACGCGAGTAATAAAATTTAGGACTTAGTTATTGGGTGGTTGGAGATAGTCTGGAGATAGATTTGAATAGACCTATTATCATACCGTAGATTGGTAATGGCAACACAAAAGTGTATTATTAAGGGTATTATCGGTATTGTACAGTATGAATATAGGTATCAAAAGTTCGAAAAACAGAATTCTCCAATCGTATGCAATACATTATTCTCCTGCACCTGTACCCAACTAGCAAAACTCCAGTGAGAGTAGCCGCAGGAAAGACCGATAGCGCCATAAATTATTTGAGGGGCCGAAATCTGGGACGTTGCCAATTAGACCGGGTATTTCGTTGCGAACTTATAGCACTGGCACAACTAAAAAAATATATTTAGATTTTTCTTAATAATATTGATGAGTAGATTATTAAGTTCTGATTATGAATTAATTTTGTTCTAATTTTGTGCTTCTTTCGCTGTTTTAAAGTTTAGCTTTGAGGGGTGTTATATTTTTAAGATAAATGGAGATACTCTCTCTGAATGTTTGTAGAAACTACGTATGAGAGTGTACATTAATCAGTCAATTCTGTGACCTGACTGATCTGTAATACCTACTAACTTTTTTATTTAAATAACATCACGATTTTTCGATTGAATGCTAACCAGTTTTCAAATCTACTATTTTGTTTGTGTGTTTTATAACATCATACCTAATTGATTGTTGACAAAAAATGACACATTATCTTAAACGAACACATCACTGGTGCTTATACTTTCGGATCCGAAATAAACTCGGTTAGCAAAAAATTTCTAACCAAGGGGCCGATATGAAAGGAAATTTAGAGGCAAAGATAAACTTGGGCTTGAATTTTAAATCTAGACATGAAACTCCTTGCTATGACTTTGGAACATTTGATAAGTTCGTTTGAAATACGTTATTGTATCATATTACATACATAATACGTAAATTTAGTACTTTAGGTGACATAATCTTCAGAATCTTCTATTTCAGAACCAAGAAATGATTATAACATGTTTTAAACATACTGATTCAGTAGGTCTTAATCACTGTGGGACATAGGCCTCTCTAATTGCACGCCACTTAGTTCGATCCTCGGCCATTCGATCCACCTTCTTGCGCAAAACATCACTCAGCACTCCACCAGCCCCCCATCCAAGTTTTTCGTTTTCTGGTCTATTCTCTATTCCATGTCTCTATTCTCTTGTTTCATTGGCTAATGTCATTCAGTCACGTGATAAAAAAAATTGCCAATGAAACAAGTTAAGAGAGAATAGAGTAAAAAACGAAAACGTTTGCAACTTGGCTGGCCTGTAGACGTCCTACACTACGTTTGCCGATACGACTGTAGGACACTGTAGGTCTTGTGGCACCATAATTCATTTACTATAAACTTCTCTTCGGTAACTTCTTTACTCAGGTTTTCTGTCAATAAAAGGCTAAATTGTTTTAAATTCTAAGAGTCAAAACAGTAGTAACTTTGAAAGGTATACACATCGAAATAATACTATGAAGTATTTTTAAAATGTTTGAAAATCAATACCCATCTTATTGCGTGAAAATGAATTTCGGGGGTACGAAAGGGATATGAACGAAAAGTAATAATATAAGGAGAAACCTTATATAACCGACCGTTAGAAAAAAATATCCATACTTTTCCCCACTAGGGATATTCTTATACGCTGTAATATTACTACGTAATAGCATGGAACTACTTGCTAAATGGAAAACACAGAGGTATTGTGTTGGTTTGCTTATTTAACTATTTTTATGTTCAATAACAAGCAGTTGTCTCCACTGGGGTACAGTCTTTGTTATATTTATATTATTTACATACAAATACTTAGGCGTAGAACGTTCATTATTTACTTTATGCCAACTAATTAAAATGTATATTATCACAGCTGAAAAGAAAATAAAAACTAACACCTATACATACAAATAAATTAAATTAGCTTGTGTTTGTTTGTAATATCAAATGAACAGTTTTTTACATTATGCATATGAAAGTAAATACCAGAGAGAATATACCAAAAATGCATTTTTTAAATTTTTGTCTGTCTGTCTGTCCGTCTATTTGTCTGTCTGGCTGTTTGTTTCGGCTAATTTCTGGAACAGCTGGGCCGATTTTGACGGGACTTTCACTGGCGGACAGACATAAGGAGTAAAAATTTTTTTTAAACACGTTAATAATGCAAAGAGTCATTGTTAAACCCCCTTAAATAGATTGCTGCTGGACTTGGGCTTTTCCTTAAACATAAGGCTTTTTAGAAACGAGGTAATCCGGCAGAGAACTAAAGTGATCGACATAGCCCACAGGATTAGCAAGCTGAAGTGGCAATGGGGTGGCCATATTAGCCGCAGGACCGACAACCGTTGGGGTAAACGTGTTCTTGAGTGGAGACCGCGTCTCGGCAAACGTAGTGTAGGACGTCTACAGGCCAGGTGGAGTGATGATTTGCGTAAGACGGCTGGCAGGAGCTGGATGCGAGTAGCCGAGGATCGAACTAAGTGGCGTGCAATTGGAGAGGCCTATGTGGACATAGGCCTCATTCTGCTGGAGCAGTGGACTGCGATAGGCTGATGATGATGATGAAGGTTTTTTCTACCATACTACAGGTAGCTGGCCGTTCTGACATTTGCCTTCTCTTTTCAGTGCAGTTGTCCTGCGCAGTTTGCTCCCTTAGTCGGCTATTACGAAAACATTGGGACGAATAGTGTGGTGACGCTTCGTGTACGCATGTATACACACATTATGTCTTGAATTGAACCTCGATCCTCGATATCGCGATGGGCCGGTCTCAACGAACGGCGTGCAGTGCAGGTGCGCGGGCGCAGCCACCTCCACTACATTTTGAGTTTTGAGTTCAGTGTTGAGAACACAAATGACTCGCCATATAATATAGTAATGGATCGCTGCTTGTACTACTGCATATACTTGTTAAGCCTTATAATCAGCGCAAAATACAGTCCAATTTTTTATTGTCCACTTACCGACACCGAGACCTTAACACATAAAATTCGAATAATCTTACTAAATACACTCGCAACTACCCATTTTAAAATATTTCCTACCTGTTCTACAATCAAAATCATATATATATATATGATTTATATATATGATTTTGATTGTATAATTCTGATAAACATAAATGCTTATATTGTTTTGTTATTACTTTGATCATCAGTTTACCCACAAACGTTTTGATTTTTGCACACTTTCTGTATTAATTTAATTAACTTGTCATATATCTTGTAAACAAATTTATCTATTGTCAAATGCATACAAATCTGACACTTCAAAGTGACATTTGACTCGGCGAGCTGCGTTCGGATACAACACGAATCTCCTTTAACGTTCCCTCACACTGCTTAACTGATAAATGTCTTTTGTCGTGCTTGTTTCGCGTTTAGTTTTTAATTTATGTTTAAACCTATTTTGTGAGCTGGTGGGTGGTGCAGAGAAAGACCTAACGTAGTTATTGTGAGGGTTTTTATACATTTATTTCAGTATACGAACATTTAGATATTATATATATAATAAATTTATTTATATATTCTATATAGTATAGGTATTCTTCTGTATTGATATTTTTGAATTTTTTTTTGTATTTATTATGATAACTGATAACGATGACTCGTATAATTCTGCCTATGAATCTGCAGTCTCCACTGGTGAAGATAGCTTCACCTCTCTGCCGGACACATTGGGTGATCATTTGCGTGACACATTTAACCAGCAATCGAATTTTCTACTTAACGTGTGTCACATAAATGCACAAAGCATACCCAGCCATTTTGAGGACTTGACAGAAGCCTTTACTAATACAAACGTCCATGCTGTCCTCATTTCTGAAAGCTGGCTCAAACCTAACCTTCCTTCCACATCCTATTCTTTACCAGGCTACATTCTTGTCAGAAATGACCGGATTGACAGAAGAGGTGGCGGGGTAGCCATTTATATCCACTGTTCCCTCCCTTACAAAATCCTTGCATGTTCTCCTACCTCCTACACAGCTGACGTTGAGCATCTCTTTCTTGAGGTCTGTGTTAGAGGAATCAAGATGGTTCTGGGTGTCGTCTATTGTCCTCCCTCTATTGACTATTTCTCCAGTCTGGAAACAGTACTGGAATCTTTAGGGTCAGAATATGCTCACCACGTCATCATGGGTGATTTTAACACTGATCTTACCCAAAATTCCCTACGATCCTGTAAACTTCGTCAGATAGTCGAATCAGCCGATTTGCAGATCTTACCCCTTCAACCGACTCACCACAATAACACGGGGAGGGACACTTGGCTTGATTTGCTGATCACGTCTGACCCAACATTTGTCCATAACCACGGCCAACTTTCCGCACCCGGTTTTTCCAATCATGACCTCATTTTCCTCTCCTATGCCCTGAAATCCCCTAAACAACCCCCGAGAGTATTGCACAGGCGTTGCTTTGGTCGTTTAGATGTAGGCAAACTACGTGAGGATGCTTCTAAAGTCAACTGGGATGCAGTTACCACGGCCTCTAGCTTAGGCGATAAAGTCGAAGCCTTCAACGAAGTGATTCTTGCCTTGTACGACACCCATGCACCTATAAAAAAGATAAAACTTAAAAGGCCACCTGCTCCGTGGATGACAGGGGAGATCCTGTCAGCTATGAGGCGAAGAGATAGGGCTTACTGTAGACATAGAAGGGACCGCACAGAGGAAAAGTGGAATTTGTACAAGGGAGCCAGGAACCGTTGCAATCAGATGATACGCAATGCTAAACGCCGTTATATTCACAACAACCTTGCCTGCCTTTCCCCCGCCAACACCTGGAAGTTCCTTCGAACCATGGGTGTTGGTAAACAGGCGCCTCGTGGCTGGTCTGGGCTGATTGGCTTGGAAGACATTAATCGCCATTTCTCCTCGTCCTCCTTTTTGGACCTTCAAACTAAGAATCTCACGATCAGTTACTTGGCGAGCCTTATTTCTCTTAATATTAACCCTTTTCAATTTGTTCCAGTCGCGCAGGGTGAGATCAAAAAGATTATCCTTTCCATCAAATCCAACGCTGTTGGTTATGATCAAATCAGCAGGCGTATGATCATGTCCATCCTTGAAGAACTCTTGCCAGTAATCACACATATCATCAATTACTCCCTATACTCCGGAACCTTTCCCACACTATGGCGTAAAGCTCACATAATTCCTTTACCCAAAATCACACACCCCACACTTCCTAGCCACTTTAGACCCATATCAATTCTTCCCTTCCTTTCCAAAATTCTTGAATCCTGTGTATATAAACAGCTATCTGATTATATATATAAAAATAATTTGCTTAGCCCATTTCAATCGGGTTTCAGGCCCGGCCATAGTACTACCTCTGCTCTCCTCAAAGTGACAGGCGATATTAGAGAAGCCTTGGAAGAAACAAAGGTGACAGTTTTAGTTCTGGTCGACTTTTCGAACGCCTTTAATACCGTCTGTCACGACATCCTCTTGGCCATCCTCTCCTATCTTAAGATCTCGTCTGGGGCACTGGAATGGTTCTCATCTTATCTTCAGGGACGCCAACAGTCCGTTCGCGTTGATGATCTCTCCTCGAGATGGTGTGATGTCGACTCTGGTGTCCCTCAAGGCGGTATACTTTCTCCTTTGCTTTTCTCAATTTTTATTAATCTCCTATGTCCCGAACTTCGCAGTGCGTATCACCTGTATGCTGACGACCTACAACTGTACTCTCAGGCCAGTGTTGATAACATAACAACGGCTATTGATAATATCAATATTGATCTCCGGACGATCGAGAACTGGTCTGCGCGGTTCGGATTAGCGATCAACCCGACAAAGTGCCAGGCCATACTAATCGGTAGTAGGCGTTCAATGGACAGGACTAATTTAGACATACTCCCCAAAATAATGCTGAATGGTACCACTATACCGGTCTGTAAAACAGTGAAAGACTTAGGCTTGCAACTCGACTGCACTTTGAACTGGCGTGATCAAGTTACATATGTATGTCAGAGGGTCACCGGCATTCTCAGAGCACTATATCGCTTGAAAAATTTTCTGCCCGTGAAAACCAAGAAAATGCTTGTGCAATCTCTTATCTTCCCTTTGATCGACTATGGTGACGTGTGCTATTATGACCTGAATGCAGATCTCCTCAACAAGTTAGATCGTCTTCTCAATAACTGCATTCGATTCATCTTTAATCTTCGTAAGTATGACCACATTTCCAGTTTTCGTTCCCAGTTAGGTTGGTTGCCGATTCGTCAACGCAGAAAAATGCGCGCACTCACATTCCTGTACACTATCCTCAATTCCCCATCCCCCCCTAGTTATTTAAAAACACATTTCCAACTCTTATGCAATAATCACAACCGGAACCTTCGGTCGGCTAACAATCTCCTCCTGCTTTGCCCATCACACACTACTGGTTTTGTTGGATCCTCATTCTTTGTCCAGTCTGTCCACTTGTGGAATGCGCTTCCTCTCGAGGTCAGAATGGCGAAGAATCGAGACACTTTTAAGATGAAGGTAAAGAAGCTTTTATTGGGCGAATTGGCGGATTCAACGGGGTCTTAGTTTATCAAAAATTCTTATTGGATTCTACGTTAATAAATATATGTACGTGTATGTATGTGTATAAATATAGACGTATATATGTATGTTTATGTAGGTATATTACTTATCATATTATATGTATGTATATCATATTATATGACTTTTTGTACCATAATCTATCGATTCACCCTATATGCACCTACCTCATCTTTTCTCTGCATCGCCCAATCGGTCGACTGGCAGAAAATGCCTAAGGCATTAAGTCCGCCGATGCATGTAATTTTGCATAAAGTATATAAATAAAAATAAAAATCATACATAACAAAACCCATGTGAAAAAAAATCTAATTAAAAAGAGAATGATTTTACTGTTTATCCAACTGAAGAATATTACATCAGGGGCTCTGATAAATTCAGGTAGAGATTTGCTTCTTTTATCATTTTCGGTCCTGAGTTCATTCTCACAGTAATTACTCTTTATTATCCTTGGTGTGTGAATCTGTAGCGCGGATTTTCCTTTTGTTAAGCTAGTGATAAATATAGCTATAAGCCAACAAGATGGATGTAGACGAAAAATTATCTTTGTAACCAGCAGAGTTGAAATTTTTCTCATATTACATTACTCAGATTTTCTATGGAAATTTATCGAAACGAATCTCTTTTAATTATCGTATAAGAAAATATAACAAAATATATATCATAACACTGTTTTAAAAACTATATTAAACTGCTTATAAGCTGTGAAACGAATTCATTTTCTTTGGGAATTATAAATCCGTGTTCAAAATAAATGTTTACTATTAACTTATTAAGTAAAAATAGCTAATAAACCAAATATTAGTGGTAAACTGTTCTTAATAATTACCACCAAGTCTCCAAGTCACCAAGTGAGTGACTCTATAAGAATCAAGATCACTAGATTTTGTGTGACTTATTAAATAGACGAGAAAAAAATTGTGACCCGTTTACTTGTTTTCAGCCTGTTCTACGAATAAAAGTTTCGTAGAAACATTTTTTTGTTTCATTTCAAAAATAGAATAGAAATATAATGACAATTGCAGAATAGTATATTTAGAGGTTCTTTCTTCTTCTATTTATTACACATATACTTGTTAGAACAAAACAAAGACGCGAAATCTACTGTCAAACGATATTGCTGATGATTTAATTAATTTATTTTTATTTTATTTATTGAAACAAAAAACAGATACATATTAGATTATAGCTAGATACAAATGTGTACATCTAATTTATAAACATGTAATCCACACCATTGTTCACAGGTTAGCAATGATGATGTCATAAACTATGTAAAAGAATAAAACCAATGAAAACAAATTTCACAAAAGTTATTACTAAATATCAAATGGAGATAGTAAATCCGTTTTATAGTCAAACACTGATGAAAGGCCATTTAAAAGGCAGAAAATGGGGATTCATAGTTCAGTTTAATGTTACTGAATATTTTATGTGAAACTGATGTAATACTTTGTCGATATTTTATGTGTTTGTTGCCCATTTAAACTATTTATGAGATGAGATTACTATCGTACCATAAAAGTAATATAAAAACGTAAAAAAAAATATAACATAATATCATAACGTATAACTGCTTCGTTGGTCTAGTGGAAGCGTATGCGACTGCTAATCAAGAGGTCTTGCGTTCCAATCCCGGGTCGGGCCATAAAAGTGTTTAAGGGTTTTTCTTAGGAAATTTCTAATAGTAGTTTGGCGGTGATTTACGTCGGTGCCTCGTAGAGCACATATAGCCGTCGGTCCCGGTTGTCATGAACATCTATGGCAATCATTGTTGCGAAATCAGTGCCCTCAAATTTACTGAAAACAAGTTCAAGCTACGAATTTCAGTTCTCCCTTAGGGTTGCGGAGGTCCGATGCCAGTCGCTTGTGAAAAAACTGATATTCAAGTAAAACCGGTTGAACTAGTAGCCGACCCCAAATAATATTGGCAATAAGGCTAGGAAGAAAAAGAAGAATTTTGTAACGTTTAAGATTAAGTAGAATTTCATATACTAATTGTAATACTTGTTTATCTTTATAAAGATTACTATTTTTAGTTTTGCCATAATTATTACACACACTCCTCTATTTTTAAATAACTTTGTCACCATATTGGTCTATATGAAATATGACTACGAATTTTCTTTTGATTAAAAAGTGTATGGGCTAGTACAGATTCAGATAAAACAGGGAATAGGTTACACAATTTCCTTTAGATGTTCGCTTTGAATTCTTGTCCTTCTTTATAGGCGTTGTAAAAAGTTTCCTTTCGCTCCAACACATTTATTCCAATCTGTCATGGCTCATAAAAAAGTTGAGACTACTCGTTTACATAGTCGAAAATCGTACAATACGTGTTCACATTCCACATATTTAATAGCCAAACGTGATACGCAACCCAACTCTATGATCGTGACGTAAAAATATATCATATCTGAAACCAAAAGATATCGAAAAAAACGTTATTTGGTATAAGCAATAAAAAGTTCTAAAATTGTCGGTGTGAAAATCGTCAGTTCCGAATGTTTTCGATACTGCGAGACATGATCCGATTCAAATAATCGTCCCCTTGGGCAGATCCGTCATCAATATTTCAAGGGGTATCGAATGCGGGCTCCCGATTTGTTCGTTCATTCCTTACTACGAATGTGTCGAGTTGAATCCTTTGGTCTCTCATTCAAATGAATGAGAAACCACCTACCTTTATAGAAAATTTTAGTTTCAACTAGTTCCAATATATTTGTCAAGATTAATTAAGTTAAACTCTTAACGATTTACTTTTAACTTGATGAAATGTAGGAATGTAGAGATAGAATATAAGAAAAATATCTATTTCCAACTTACAATTAAACTAAAGGTATGGAAAAATACAGACAAGTGTTAAGCAAGATTCAATTTTTAATTAATTAAATTACTGATGTAAACAACAGTCGTTGTTAGACAAACGACAAACAAAACAACCGCATATCTCTGAGTCCTCGATAAAATAAATAAGTTGATTAAAACTTTGAATACAACATCGCTGCATTTGTGATTATTTCAAGACATTACAAATTTATTTTTAAAATGCACAGTTACAGAATACAGACAAAGTTGTATTTCAAAATTACATTACATCAATTTTAAATCTGCACTCTAATTACAATCGTAAACGATATCTAAAATTTTAATATCTTCACAGAGGAATATTAGAATTACAAAAGAATGATACATAAAAGATTGATACCAATAGCCTTAGTATGTTAGCATAAAAAGGATATTGAAAAAAATGAGTTATGGTACCTTTCATTTGTTTGCATTCAATGAATCTGCTGAGAACAGATTTCTACATTGAATGTACTTGGACACTAAAACGTCACAGAGACGAAGTTGCGAAACTTGTGACTTACAAAGTGAATAAGCTCCTTATCTAAAGAGGCAAGCTGTTTGAGACAACCGAGGAAATAAGTCAATATAATGTCGCCCGCAACCACAAACTCGGCCATATTTATGCTAATCCATCGCCTTGTATAATTGTTGATGGTTTCAGACAAGGTTTGTTGCCTAATAATTTTAGTCCATAAACGAAAATATTTTAAAAACCTTTCTGGAAAGCAAATAGTTTATCATTGAAATGAATGCAAATGCTTATCATCAAATTAATACTAGTACATACTCGTACATATATTCTCGACAACATTACTTTTTACTCTCCTCAAAACATCTCGCGTAGAAAATATCTATTACTTACAAGACAATTGTTTGTGTGCTTTCCGAGGCATCGCCGTGAAACACAGTCAAACTTCCATACTGCCGGGCTGCTATTAATAAAATGGGCCGCAGATTTCTTCGTAACAAATTCCAGCACGATTCAGGAATCGATCCCGAGACCTCTTGATCAGCAATCGCAATCTCTAACCAACGAGCCAGGCAAATCTTTTCAACTTAATAAAGTAATAATGTACGCAAAGTATTATAATTGTAATGTAATTAAATTACTTTTTACTGTAACAATTTCTGTCTGCCATAAACTCAAATTCAAATTTATTTAATTAAATTTCTAACCTTCAAAACTTTGCCTACATTATGATCTGAAATAATACGCAGCAACGTTCACCTGTTTTAATTATGTTAACTTCAAATTGGAAGAAAATGTCCTTTATATCAAATCTGATGGGAAATGACAAATACATAACCTTCGTGTCAAGTAGCTGGTTTTCAATTTTACCCAACTGCGTCAGAAGGATTGCTATGTTTTTGGAGCATATGTATGTATTTATGTAACAAGTACCACAATATCTATATAAAAATTGGACTGACTTATGCATTGTTTTGTAAGCTTACTAAACACTTTATGGCGCTTGCAGGCGAGAACAAACAATATTTTGTTAACAATAAAAACTACATTTGTCACTGCATGCGGCACCCTAAAGTGTTTAGTGAGCTTACAAAACAATGCATTAGTAAATCAAATTTTCAAATGTAATAGCTTTTCTCTTTTCAGTTTATTACTTTAAAACATTTAGGATTTTTGTTTCTTTAAAACAATTTTTTTCTTAAATATTATCTTTAACATTAGTTCAATAGGAGCTGAAGTTGATTGTAATAATCCGTAGATGAAGTTGCATGGGGCAGTTAGTTAAATTATAATTACTAGTGGTCGTCGAGTGTTTTTTTTTAACTTTCTGTTCTCTTCTTCCATATAAACTTAAACTATAATAAAGGTCATATTCCTCCGTGCGCATAATTTTAGTAAAAATGGGTACAAAATTATTGATTCACGTATTTGTATATATATATAGATCTAACTAGCTAAACAGTGATTTTACGCGCCTAATAATGCATTCTTTTCGCGCTTATCCTAGTGTTCAAAATTAAGAACTGCCAAACAATCGGCAATTTACTTCCCAATATTATGTCAAATTAAAAAAATGGGGGAACAATGTAAAAAAGCATCTGTTGCTAAAATTGAAATTTAAACAGTAAGGGCAGTTAATACTAACAGTGTATTCTCAGTGGCCGTGACATAACTTTTTTAGCTTTCTGCGCCCTTCCTCCATATAAAATTTACCTATAACTTTTGTATAGAGGGATACAAACTTTTTTTGTAAAGTTGTAAATAATATGTTTAGTTAATTCATCTTTATACACAATAGATGAATGTATAGAGTATATCACTTCATTGAACACCAAATAATTGGAAACGTACGACAAATGCAATGTCGAACATCAGTTCAATGGGCTTGCAATGCAATGTCTTATTGTAGTTTGCGATCTATGACAGGACATGCTGTAATAGACTGCACTGTATAGTCACAGGTAATTTGTGCTAGTTCACTTCATCTATTTATATATAAATCTATATATAAGTGTAAGTTAATATCTAAAACAAAAACGTACAAATATGAAATACGATTTTATATACATAATTGTTTTTAGACTTATGTGAGTTTAATGCATGGTTTTTGGAACACTGTTGTACCGCTCGTGGTTACGGATATTTAATTCTATTATAGGTCTATTTGTAACAACGAGTGGTATAATCCATTCAATCAATTAATTAACAACCCATAATGTCCTATTGTTGGGTTCGGGTCTCCACTGAGGAGAGGGTTAGGGCCGCACGTCTCCAGTCTCCACACTGACCGAGTATGAGTTGGTACCTATCCATTCGAAACGAATTTTTATCACGAAGAAGCCCCGTAACAAATGAGTTTATTATACCTACCCAAAAAACATGCCTATGTCCTTCTCTAAGATTCAACAAAATCGGTTTAGTGTTTTAACCGTGAAAGCGTACCAGATAAACAGAATAACTTTTGAATTAGTATGGATTATATACTTACGACAAAAAGTGCCATGGTGGGCTCCCTTCTGACGGGTCTCGCTATGCGTATTACAGATGTACAGCTTATAAAATAAAATTTATAACATACCTAGTTCCCTTAAATGTCTGATCTATCAGATTTAGAATTACTCAGAGTCTTTGGTACAATTTTATTATTAAATAAATTTCAATTTTTCTTTTTAGGTAAACATGAATAGTTTGGAGGATATTATTTAGTGAAGAGGAACGGTGAGTTTTCCATTTAATGTACATGTATAAGAAACCTTCATAGTGACAGTTCTAGAAATAGTTGGATGAATTAAAACTTGTTTGGATGAACTATTATAACGAAACTTTTGACGTTGTCGTAGTTGGATAAAAAAAAAAGACTTTAAAAACGGTAAAACGATTGCCAAACGATCTCTAGAATATATTACCTATGCATATGTATTTTCAACAAAAGTATGTCACGCAAGTCACGTAAAGTCCATTAGTACACGAATCAGTGTTCCATTTAAAACTGTCTACGTGTCTGTAACAAATTCATTTTACTGAAAGAGATTCTGACATGTTATATCGTATAACCGCTATAAAAGTAAAATACGAGAAAAGGCTAACCACAGAACGTCATACTGCTGCAGTTCTTTTTAATAAAACTGAAATGTAGTTGATTTATATATATGTTTTGTCTAGTCTCAACAAGATGGCGTTCGTAATATCTGCATGGAACCGGTTAGATCCGCTTGCCAGCTGCAACTTTTTGTTTTTGCTGTGTAATTTTGCAGTTAGTAAAACTGCTATTTTATTAAACGTTAAACTATATCTGGCAAACTCCGTTATTATGTTTTCTTTATTTTTGTGTAGAACATATGCGCAATATTAAACACTAATCGTCTCTCACTGTATTTTATGCTTGCAAAATTTAAGCGTATTAAGATTATTTTAACTGCCTTGTAGGTCTAGTGGTTAGCGTATGTGGCTGCTGATCAAGAGATCTTTAGGTCGGACCAAATGTTTATGTGATCTCCAAATGTTTGTTTCGGAGTTTGGGTGTTTCCTATGTAAAATATGTATGTATTTAGAAAAAAATACATACTGTCATACAGTTGTCTAGTACCCATAGCACAAGCTCTGCTTAATTTGGGACTAGATGATGTTTGCAAGATGTCTAAACTATTTAATATTTATAATTATTACTTAAGGTACTTCTTATCTCTAAGAAAACCAAACTGAGTTTTTTTACTGCAACTTACTTCTAAATGGCACGGCAATGAACAGAAATTATAAATACATTACTGGTTTATTACAATGAAAGTTCTAAAATGTTATTAAAATAAACTTTAAACAAATTAACACATCACGTACAAGCGTTCGTACAATAAGTACAAGATCTTCCAACTTCTCTAGATTAAGCCATTACAAAGTAGAACTTTACAATAGCGTGTCGCTACATATTTTAGTGGGAGACGGTAAGTTGTCGAACTTATCTCGGGAGAAACTGGTGGTGTAACGATATCGCTTTCAATATCGGTCTATATATTATAAAGAAAAACGATTAACTTTGAATTTGAGTTGTTCATTGAGGTTCCGTATAAAAATATTTCATTACTAGAATTAAAAGTTTAAGGATTATTGTTATGTGGATATGCAAGTGGAAAATAGCCACGACGTTCGGGAGGCTAAGTAGTAGAGTGTGGAACAACAACCGTCTCACTACCAAGACCAAAATGATTGTATACCAAAGTTGTGTCCCATACGGTTTCTTAAACGGTGCTGAACCTTGGACATCTTATGCGAAACAGGAAAAAAGACTGAACGGCTTTCACATGCGTTGCCTTCGTAGTATTCTGAACATAACTTGGCGCGACAGGGTCACGAATGAGAGTGTTGCAAATTGCGCAGCTGCCCAGCATTACCGCAACGCATAAACAAAAAAGATTGCGATGACTGGATCATGTGCATCGAATGGAAGCCACTAGACAACCAAGGCGAGTGGAGGGGCTCCTTGGTCGAGGGCTGCAGGATACACGACGAGTGTTGGTTCCAGTCTTTGGCCGAAAAGCATGAGAGGCGGCAAAAAAACAAGAACATAATGAACACTACACCTAGTCCAATAACCCAGGATCCTTTGCTTCGGTGTCGATCTTGCGGACGCCAATGCCCCTCTCGTATTGAACTATACAGTCATGTTAAGCATTGCCACGGTAACGTTGCTTAAATCATCTGAAAAGATGTAAAGGCCTGATATTATAACTGTTGTAAATGTAATATTTTTCATGTCATTTTAAAAAAAATGGGAAGAAACAATTGAAATAAATTAAAAGTACTAAAATCAAAAAGCAATATTATTTTTTTGTCTGTCTCTCTGTTTGTTACGACTAATCTCTGGAACTGCTGATCTGTTTTCGACGGCACTTTCACTTTCAGTAGTAACATAGGTTATTTTTTTTAGACTAACTTCGCTCCGCGGCGGTACTCGCGATTTACAACTATAACCGTGGGCAACACCGCGGGACTCAGCTAGCATACTGTATTATAATAATTGTATTTCACAAGTGTTCATCGATATCAAAAACGCTTATGCGTCACATCACTTACCGGCTGTGTGCGTCAACCATTTAGTCTTGATCTGCGAATGAACTTTAGCCCAAATCTGCGGAAATAAACTTCGCTTGTCCGAAGTGTTCTTCAAAAAGATATTTATATGACATTCTTGAATCTTTCCAATCTCTAGAATCACCCCTCTGTATTAGAATTCATCTATTCATATTGGACCTTTAGCTGACCCTGCTATCTACTTACATTTGAGGATAAAAAGAAATTGTTTTACCTTACCTTTCCATTTCGATGTAATACATGGAAAAGTAAAGGTAACAAGCTCATACAATCAGTAAATAATTGTAATCTTGTCTTCAATATCTTGCGGCTACATATTGTGAGTTATCGAGTACAATTGACGGTCTTATTTCCAAGTAATTTAAGGCAACCGGTGGATCTACTCGTATTAGTGAACATAAAAATTGTGAAAAAGTTTGCAGTATAGTTTTATTAAATTCTATGTTTATAGATTAAGTGAGAAAAGAATTACGTTTATATACATACATACAGTTATTTAAATTCTAAAGAAAATTTGTCTTTTATTATACTTTGGCAAAGAAATATTTTGATTATTAAGATATGACAGGCTAGTCTGCCCCGATAACCGATATGCACGAGGATGAAACCGCGGGCATAAGCTAGTATATAAATAACGTACGTTTGCATAGATAGAAAGTTTATATATACTAAGTAATATTAAGTAAGGCCTATGTCCAGCAGTGGACTGTTAAAGGCTGTTGATGATGATGATGATATACTATGTCTAGTTGAATTCTTTTAGCTATTTCTTTATAACTGTAAGTTATCAATTCTATACAAAGTAAATTTATTTTAAGGTTCATCATCATCAACAGCCTTTAACCGTCCACTGCTGGACATAGGCCTCTCCTTAGAAAGGAGGTTTTGGCCTACGATACCACGCTTGCCAGACGGGTTGATATAGAGTTGGTTTCAAGTTTTCCTTCTCTTTGCATCGATGTTGTCTTACATAATTTATCCCTTATTCGCCTTTTACGACATCCGCGGGATGAATAGGAGTGGTGACACTCTGTATTCTTAATCCGTCACCATACGGACATATTTTTTTTTTATTTTTTTTTTAAGATTGCTTATATTATAAACTTGCTGAGTACCGCGGTTATTGTTGTAAATCGCGAGAAACGCCACGTAGCAAAGCTAGTCTAAAAAAAATGCCTCAGTTACTCCTCAAGTCATGAGCTTTCTGCCAGTAATAGCCCTGTTAAAATTAGTCCAGTCATTTCGGAGATGACAAAAATTTAAAAAAAAAAAAATGTCAGTACCGTATATACTTTTATATGCATTAAATAAAAATTGTAAACTTGATACTACATATAGATACTCCAATTTTATTTATTTGATATGTAGATAGTGGCTTTTAATTCATCGTCTTACTCGGTTTCTGTTAGGTTTTTCGTGGCCAGGACTCTTACGTCTGACAGAATTAAACGAATTGTTTTTGTATCTCCGCCTCTGTGACATCTGAGTAAAAACTGTTGCGAAACACGACCGCAGAATACCGAAACGGGGAAACAATTTGCAATCAGACTTTACTTCAGTGAATAAATTAAAAGTTGTCGTCGGGCTTTAAATTAGAGCTTCTACCCCTAAGGCTTTTACGCTATGCTTTTAGGCTTATACCCCTAAGGTGATTGAGTGTGATGAGGACAGGAAAATGTAGTTAAGGAAACACCAAAAACATCGAACAATGTAAAATAAGATTTATTATTTTGCATCAAGCAGAATCCTTTGGACACATTGAGCTACAATTAATTAACTTCCATCTTCAAATTCTTTATCTGAATGTATATTATAAAAATGTAGTTAAAATAAGAAGCAAAATATCTGTAAAATAAATTATACATTTACGCTTAGACTAACACTCGTAGTCCAAATCAAAGGGTACCTTCTCAGGCACTTTCGAAACCGTACATTAAAAACTCTAGTTGTGTAGTTGCGGGATTATAATTCTATGGAGAAGAACTAATAAAAACCTTCATAATTTATTCTTTTAAAAAAGCCGATTTACTCGTCCAAAGAAATACTTCGTTTTATGGAAACGAAAACTATAAAAATTGAATAAATATGTACATTTAAGCTGCTGATGTACATAAATACAAAGCATTTAGCACAAATCAGTAAAAATCACGCTGAATAGAATGAAACAAGATTTTCAAGATGCTAGATTAAAACACGTTACTGAAGAAGCAAGACATATAGAGTCTAACACAATGCTTTCGTTGATCCTGTGTGCGGTTTACGTGTCAAGAGGATTTCACATGGTAGCTGTAGTAGGCTTGTGGTTATGTCTGTCTCATGCTGTCCGCGATTACTGCGTCACTGGACAGCGAACATGTTAATTTTAGCGTTGTAATATAGTCACTAAACGACAAATCTAGTGACGGATATAGCTCTGAAAGTCAATAGGTTGAGTGACAATGGGCTGCTTACGTATGTCGCAGAACAGATTACTGCTGAAGGGAGCGTGTTCTGGAGTAGAGACCACGTCTTTTAAATAGTGTAAGGTGCCCTTCGGTCAGAAAGCTGGACGACTTGCGTAATAGTGTCCTCGAGGACTGAATGCAGAAAGCGATAGACTGGGCTCTGTGGCTGCTTGGCTTGTGTTGATCGGTGAATTGCAACAGGCAGATTAATCTATTTAAAAATATTTTATTTAAAAAATAATGTAGAATCAAAGCTATGGGGAGATAATAACAGGCAGATTAATCTATTTAAAAATATTTTGTATAAAAAAATAATGTAGAATCAAAGCTATGGGGAGATAATAATATCTAATCCTACTAATATTATAAACGCGAAAGTTTGTGAGTATGTATGCTTGTTATCTTTCACGCAAAAACTACTGAAACTTTACCGTAATATAGCTTATATATCAGAATAACACATAGGACTACTTTTTACTGCAATAATCGAGATAAAAGGGCGAAAGCTAGGTGATTATAAAAATACATAAATCGTAGATGTCAAAATGTATCACTGTTTATCTCCTGTTAAAACTTCACAGGTTGCTATGTATAACAAACTTGCATAGCAACCATAATGATAGTTTGTAAATGGCTAATTTAAAAATGAGTTCTGTATAATCACATTATATATGTAGGCTACTTTTTAACCCGAAAATTCGCGGGTAACACCGCGGGGCGCAGCTAGTATCATATTAATATGATATACTTAAATCAGGAGATACTACTATTTGTCTATGATACAAATAATCGGTGTCAAATTAACGAATTTCCATACAATCTGAAATATATATACATATAGCTGAGACATAATATTATTGTATCTCGTCAGACTTACTATTTACCTATTACTTTTAAATCAATATCAAGAAATACTTTAAATTAAACTACGTATACAATGTATTTTCACTAAGTATTTTCTCATTTGCACTCAAAAATGCCTAAATTTAATATCAATAACGCTATGAACTCTATTAACAAAATGAAACATTTATTAATTTTTGAAACCAAAAACGATTTTCAAGAGAAAACAGAACATGTCTCTTTAAAAAATATCTCAGAGAGAGAAGTCGAAGTTTCAAGCTGCCTACACCAGCTAGTCAAATAGGAATATATAACAAGTCAATGGAATAAATATTTAATGGTTATAAACCTTTGTTTCACTTCGCGCCGACTGAAATATGGCTTAGCACCGCCTGTGCGGATCACAAGCTCTCGAAGACTACCGCTTTTTGATCCTTTTACATTTCATTTATTTTACCTGCAGATATATATGAACTTATATTATATTATTAAAATGTTTCTACTTTTTTCAGATATGTGGTATTTCTTTTGTAGGTTAGGATTATATATTTTTATACGATACAGATGGTTTGGTAACTCATGACCGATGTTATGAAAAATATTTCGACTTTTAATTCTTTAGGATTGTGAGTAAAAACAAAAAAAAGAAAGAAATATTAGTCAGACAGAATTAAAAGAAAACATGACATTTAAGGTACCTACGTAAATACAAACAAAAGGAAATAAAACAAATAAAAATAGACTTTTAACAGGACTAAGTCATTTCAATAAATGTTATCAATACAAACAATATTACAAAGCAATAAAAAATAGCAAAACATAATAACGTAAAAAAAAAGATGAATGTAATGGTCCAAAATACATTTAGGAGTTAGTCGATCACTACATTTATAAATTGCTCTAAACTCCTCCTTGAATAATATGCAATTCTCTATCAAGTGATATGAATGTTACAGAAATTCATATCACTAATAATACTACTTCATTAGAAATAAGTAAAATACCTAGAAAAACAAGCACAATAATTAAAACTAGATATCGGTAAGTATAACAGACAAAAATTCACAGTTAACCGAATAAGAATATGTTTTCCTGATACTGTGCTTAAACGCCATAATAGGCCATTTTACACAACTGGAGACACGACTACAACTAGGCGCCAACGATCGTCACGTTCCGAACACTACGTGAGAAGGAAACTAACATGAAATTATAATGAAAATGCATATGATATTTCTGAACACAGGAATAATCCAAACTATCACTGTATATTTTCTTTTGTATATAAATCAGTTTTAGATAATAAATTAACGAATAAATGCAAGGCAAGAAGTTGATGGTTTGTTTCCCATACAAAACAACATAATATAAACTACAATATCATAATCATCATTATCAGTCTATCGCAGTCCACTGCTGGGCATAGGCCTCTCTCATTTCACACTACTCTGATGGATTCTGGATATGTATAATTGTAACACAGGCGGGCGCCTGTGTTACGCCTAGATTAGCAAGCTGAAGTGGCAGTGGGCTGTCCAAATTAACCGCAGAACTGATGACTGTTGGGGTAGAAGAAGTTCTGAAGTGGAGACCGCGACTTGGCAAATAGTGTAGGATGCTCATAGGCCAGGTGGAGTGACGACTTGCGCATGATGGTTGGCAGGGGCTAGATGTGAGAAGTACTATATATTTATGTTAAACTGCGTTTTAAATAACCTATCTACTGCCAAGTAATATAAGGAATATATTCTAAATTTATTTTAATAATATAAATACACAAAACCTCTAGAGTACACTTAACAAAAGTGTTCTCTTGCGTAAATAGATTGCAACTACACTGAAAGTTAAACATAAAAAGGATTAGTTAATTTAAAATTCACGCTATTACACGAGAGGGGCCGTGTTCATATACATACACCTTTGAATTATGCCATTCATTTCCAGCGCTGTTAAATATGTATGAGAATATGTCAAAACTTTTGTGTGAGAACCAAAGTAGAAACTTTGAGTATCACTTAGAAGTTACCAGTTAAAGTACCTAGGCACAAGTTTAAGAGAAAGCGCTATTAAGATTCTGTGACACAGTATAGTCAAATACAATATTCAGGAAAAGCTATTGTGAAGGAAAATGTCTCATTGTTCGCTGGGCTATTGTTGGTAACGTTCGGTACTTGCTAATGGAGACTGCATTGTCTTGGAATGTAGTGAATCAGCGACGTTGGACTTGATTTGATTCTCGTTTAATTGTATTGCACTTAGTTGTTATCACAGAAGTGATTACATTTTGATTCATTGGTATTTCTTGAGTATATTGAATCGTTAGTGATTGATAAAATAATATTGATCAGATTGTTATTTATAAACTGCATCTTGATCCAATAGAACAGATACATTTGGGCCCCGTCAGCATGAATTATATTAAGGCCTTAAAATCCGTTGTTAATGATTTATTACCTTACATTTCACTGCGTGAATGTAACACTTGACCAATTCTCTCGTAATTCTCGGTTTATTAAGGAATCAAAGAACAGCATCACGATGGTGATCCATTTGTTCGTTTACCCTCTATGCGATAAAAATATCTAAATAGAGATACATGATAAATACATCGTATGTCAAACTCGAACTTTTATGGCCAGATGTTACTTGAAAAGTGGGTGACCCTATTTTCTTAACTTTATGGAATTTATACTCGTATCAATATAATAATATGCTTGTAATAGCTTTTTCAACTATCCTGTTTTATTAAATGGCTCTTACTTTATTTAATAACTTCAAAAGTATCAGAAATATAAAACATAATACCTCTATGTATTTTCGCCGTTTTCCTAAAGAAAACATAGTGAATGTCGTTGTTCTATTCCTGAACTAATTCTTTCATGATTTTCCTAGATATCTTATTACATCATCAAAGTAATAAGGTTGATAGTAGCTTGAAAAATGAAAAGCTTTTTAGTTTAATACTTGGCTCTCCAAGTTATAAAGGTTGTAAGTTAGAGAGATAATTTACGAACTGGAACTGGGGAAAAAAAGTTAAGTTCATTTAAACAGGAATCGAATGCTTGAACTAAGCTATAAATCGAATGAAATTGAATCATAGTTTGTTATAATAGAATGTCTGTGCACTAAAAATTAAAAACTTTTATATTAATGGCGATAATGTACTCCAAAACACAGGATAACACTCTGTGTTAACAGAAGGATGACATTCTTAAATTGATATTCTGAGTCTGGGCCTTCTTTGTGTCCATTTCTTGTATGTTTGAAAAGTCCCCCGTGACATATGAGTATATTCTAAGCATACATACATATGAGTGCAGGTATGACTGGTGAATCCTAATACGAACCTAATTTTTAATCGCACGATAATATGCAAAAAGTGGTTATATTCATACTACTTATGTTTTGTACAAACAACGTACAAACTCTGTACAAACAACAAACCTGTAAGTTAGTAAAACATTGAATATTGGTTTTACAATACCTAACTTGTGACGCTAAAACTGTATCATGAATTCACCTATAACTTCACAATATCCCGAAAATATTCCATCCAAAACAAAAACATATTACCCAACAATTCGTATAAATAAACTCCTCAAGTCTTTTTTACGATAATCTTCCTTCTCAGAGACAGCTATTTAACGCATAAAATGCAGAAAAAATATCAACACAAATTATATACCGGATCTCCTCCCGAGGGCTATAAAATGCAGCGTGCTTATCGAGTGAGTGAGACGGTTAAATAACTCGTTTTCTTTAGGCTAAAAAGGCCTTGAAAAAGGCTGAAATATGTTTAAGATAAACTCCAGATCGTTACGTTCTTGTTAGCATTATAATAATGTGATTTTTAACGAAAAATGAAATGTAACATAATATTGCAGCTTTTGAAATCATTTGATTCAGCTTTTTATACATTTTTAAAATAGAATCGACATTTAAAAAAAAAAAGCGGCCAAGTGCGAGTCGGACTCGCCCATGAAGGGTTTCGTATCAGCAAGTAACATCATATAAAAGTTCTTGTAGTTCGTTGTAACTTTGATTGATGTTTTTAAAATAGTGTATTGATTGAATGAAAGGTAAATTGCGGTTTACGATTTATGACGTATTACAAAAAAACTACTTGCTACATCTTGTTCAAACCAATTTTCGTTGGTAGTTTGCATGCTAATGTACAACATATATTTTTTTAGTTTTATCACTATCTTATTTTAGAAGTTACAGGGGGGGGGGGGGGGACACACATTTTTCCACTTTGGAAGTGTCTCTCGCGCAAACTATTCACTTTAGAAAAAAATGATGTTAGAAACCTCAACATCATTTTTGAATACCTATCCATAGATTTTTAAGTTTCAGTTCCAAGTATGGGGACCCCTAAAATGTATTGTTTTTTTTCTATTTTTATGTGAAAATCTTAATGCGGTTTACAGATTACATCTTCTTGCCAAGTTTCATCAGTATAGCTCTTAAGGTTTCGGATAAAAGTGGCTGTGACATACGGACGGACAGACAGACAGACAGACAAACAGACATGACGAATCTATAAGGGTTCCGATTTTTGCCATTTGGCTACGGAACCCTAAAAATGAAGTTAAACTTTAAGCTAACTATAATGATAATGTTAATTTGAATGAAAAAGGCTGAAATATGCTTGAGATAAACTCCAGACCGTCAAAAGAGAACACACAGACTCTTTATAATATAAAGAGAACACCCAGACTCTGAGACAAATATTTGCGGATCACAAAAACATTTGAACCGACCGTGAAGTCTGAATTTAAACAGCAGAACTTTTAGTATCAAAACATTTTTGTAGTCTTTATTAGCTGTGGTATAATATGCTTTCCATGCCTTTTTCCCATTTGGATAGACCCTTAATCTAGAATCACGTGCATTTTTAAGCGTTCCACGTTTGAAATTAAAAATCAAAAGAGGGTCACGACGTGGCTTTGTATTTTGTTAGTGTATCCACTAAAAAAACTCTTAAACGCCTCCGACATTGAAAGTTGTCCCGCAAACTTATCCCTTATGGGACTTGATTCGCACGTGACAAGAATTTTCATTCTCTGATGTTTTGGGTCGGTTAATATCGTTTTACTGCTCAATCTCCAAGGAGGATTGGACAGAATTTGATACGAAGGCTCAGTATATCTTTCTCGTAACAAAGGTGAAACGGTGACCCGACAAATAGTTGAGGATTACAAGGAGCGCAGAGATATTGTCTGCTTTTCCTTTTTAGTTGACATACTTTTTTAAGATTATTAAAGTGAGTGATGAACCACAAATTTGATTTTAGGAAAGCTCTTAGGATTATGATTGAGTTTTGAACTGATCAAGAGGTCTCGGGTTCTATTCACGGGTCGGACTAAATATTTGTGTGATCCACAATAAATATTTGTTTCGAAGTCTGGGTGTTTTCTATATGTAATATGTATGTATTTACAAAAAAAAATGTATATGTATTTAAATCAGTGGTTTAGTACTCATAATATGAGCTCTGCTTAGTTTGGGACTAGACGACGTTGTCCGTAAGATGTCCAAACTATTTATTTATTAACTCACTGAATAGTATTGTCTGAAAATATTTATTAAAAATAGTGGTAATACTAAAATAGTAGTAGGGAAAGTAGTCGATTTAAGTCCTATCTTAAATGATAGTAGTTGAGTAATACCTGTTTTCACCAACTATTCTTAAACCGTCTCCTTGCTAGGGACCCCTGACGTAGGTAGCTCTACTAGTAAGTATTAAACTCAATGATCTGATCAGCAGTAGCTTACTCTTGGCTAAAATCAAAATTTCAGCTCTAAGCTTTGTGGAGGAACGGGTGTCGTGTCTCTCCAACACAAAGAGAGGATCCTCCGACCAGGCGAGATAATCGTGCTTAGCGGGCCACGGCCGAACGATTGATGTTGGCCAGTTGACAATATGCTAATTGGCGCGAGAATTTCTGTATCGCAATTCAGGATTACTAATTACTATGTATGTGTTTCTTCGTGGTTCACTGTTTCTTCGGTAGATGGCACTGTTGTATATTTTCGCTTTAGCTGCATGTGGAAGTCGCAACAGATTCAACGTCGGATCAGCTGTAAAACGAAAAATTATAACATTAATAATACAGTTTAATTTCGATAAGACATCCGCTCTTCTAGCCAAGTTGCAAACATTTTTCGTTTTGTATTCTATTCTCTATTCTATTACTCTATTCTCTTGTTATATTGGCTAATGTGACTTAGTCACGTGATCAAAACAAAATGTTAGTTATTGAAACAACACAAGACTTGTAAATCTTGTTTGCCCAGTTGTTACAAATTGGAAAAATGATTTTTTAATGTTTCGGTACATTTTATGATGATCTTATTTCTGTTCTCTTACACAATTATTTTTTATCTAACAATATATCACAAAGTCCCATAGTAATAAAATACATTTAAAACAATCACCTTCAATTTGTGCAACACTAAAATTCAGTCAAACATGTTTGAACAAATCCGATTGTGGTCACGTCTGGTCGGATTATACCCGTATATTATTATACAGGTTTCAGGAGGGTACTCGCTATTGGGACAAATACATATTAATTCTACTCCACAATCCACGCATAATTGAAATGACAATATCAGTTAACATTCAACTAATTTAAATGGTTTTGGTTGCTGTTTTAATGGTGTACGTGATTTATGGGTCGAGTTTATTATTTTGAAACATCACGCGTAAGGGATTAGAGGGTTCGTGTATTGATTTAAAAAAATGTGATGGGTTTATTAATTGAGTAACCAGTAACAAAGGATTATCATTTAAAGCCAAAATTTGCCTTTAACTGGACGGTAGAGTTTTTTTACGTCGGTAAGGAAAAGTACGATTATAAATACTATTTTTCAATAAAACTCCGACATAAATATGTTATGTTATAAATATATGTTTTATCTAGTCTTCAAATTTCGTTGCAATATTTTATACACTTTTGCAGATGTTATAGAGACCCGATTAAACTTTTGACACCAAAATATTTTGAAATAAACGTATTAACTTTTTGCTGTGAATTGATTTGAAGTAAGAAGGTAATAGAGCCCCGCTGATTTCAGCACGAATCAGCCGGTTAGACCGGGGTAGTACTACCTTCACACAGAAGACCATCCTAATAATGACAGCATTCTTACTGTCGTATTTCGTTTGTGAGTGTGAGACAGTACACACTAACTCATAATGAGGACGATGACCCCTACTCCTGGATTCTACTCATGCTTTCCATCAGGCACAGTAGAATCACTTAGGATGGCTTTAATATAAAAAAAAAATACTTCGTTACATAGGTCTGTTGCCATTGTAAGGTATATACCATCTTTCATACGAAATAAGTCCATAAAGAAACAAAATAAGCAGCTAACATCACTGCCAAGAGAAGGAAAACTTGAAACAAACCCTTTACCAACCCGTCTGGCCAGCGTGGTATAGTAGGCCAAAACCTCCTTTCAAAGGAGAGGCCTATGTCCAGCAGTGTACTGTTAAAGGCTGTTGATGATGATGATGATGAAGTCCATAAAGATGCACACTAGTAATTTACCGTACATAAATCACTGTGTCATCCAGGTAACAAATGAAAGTAAAATACAAAAGTTGTTCAGCCACATTACCAAATTATGATGCTTCATAGACTGGTGTCTATTACTGCCTAAATGTGTATACTAGGGCTACTTGATTATTTGGTGGTATGAAACTATTCATATTGTATTGTTGGGTTTCATTTTTATTTTAGTTTGTCGCGATATGTTACATTGCTTCTGATTGGTTTATTTATGGACAATTAACTTTCATTCTCCTTAGAAGAAGAATAATCTTTTCAAAGGGAAACAGTAATCTGGAAGAAACTGACAAAGTAGAGAAGATTAAGCCGTGTCTGTCTGTCTGTCTGTTCACGATAAACTTAAAAATCACTGCACTGATTTAAATGACATTTTGTACTCAGTTATACGCGGTTGCGGCGGCGGCCAAAACTAGTAGAATAGTTTTTTATATTTAGTTTAATAGGTTATTATTATTTATTCATTTATTTTGTGTAACATTTCCTTCACTATCCTACTTCCCCTTAGAAAGGAAGTTTGAGCTTACCACGTTGTCTAGATGGGTTGGTATACAGTTTCTTTTAAGTCTTGCCTTTCTCTTTGCAGTTATGTTGCTCTACGTAGTATTCTCCCTGACTCTCTCTCTCCTAGAAGCGACACTCTGTATTCTTAATCCGTCATCAGAAGTCTGAGCATCATCTCGAAGATTTCAACCAGTTTCTCAAAAGAAAAAAAGAATTGCTAAACTAACCACGAAATAATTATTTTAATTGTATTGTGGAATGTTTGACTTTCCTTGGAAAATACTTTTGCTGTTACAAAGTTTGTCTAAAAGTATAAATGAACCCTGTACTAAAATAACTCATTTGCATCATACCGCCCAGAAGCTGTCCAGGAATATTAGATTTTGGTTGAATATACCTGTTCAATAGTAAGGGGGCTTTCATACTTCCTGGCATGGTCTGGTAGTTAACGTCGACGTTAACATGAAAGGGGCGGTCTCTTGCAATTGTATACACTGTTGCTACCTTCCGGATAGTATGTGTATAATGATGTCGCCTTTATTGTTTTGTAGATACACCGTTTTAGAACAGGATTATTAGCCTGTAGTACTACAGGTATCGTGTACCGATTTGTGTTGCAGACTTTTTTAGGGTTCCGTAGCCAAATGGCAAAAAATGGAACCCTTATAGATTCGTCATGTCTGTCCGTCCGTATGTCACAGCCACTTTTTTCCGAAACCATAAGAGCTATACTGTTGAAACTTGGTAAGTAGATGTAATCTGTGAACCGCATTAAGATTTTCACATAAAAATAGAAAAAAACAATACATTTTGGGGGTCTTCATACTTGGAACTGAAACTTAATTTTTTTTTTTTCATCAAACCCATACGTGTGGGGTATCTATGGATAGGTATTCAAAAATGATATTGAGGTTTCTAATATCTTTTTTTTTAAACTTTATAGTTTGCGCGAGACACACTTCCAAAGTGGTTACTACTATGTGGTGGTGTGGTACTATTATTTAGTTTGTATTCTATATACCATTTTGTAAGAATAAAATAATTAATTCCCTATTACAATTTTGATATTAAATTTAAAATCTTAAACGGGATTTACAGAATGTAACATTTAACACAATTTTGGTTAGTATCTTTAAGAGCTTTCTGACGCCAGAACTAGGCAAAGGATTAAGGAAAATGTAGGTGAATCTCGGATGGAGAAATCGGACGGGTACTTGTAGATGAGATAAGATAGTTTCAAGATGCCAGGTTCAAGTAGCGAGGTGTTCGTCTTATTGTTAAAGACACCATTTTGATAGCAACATTATCCCGCTTAATCAGTAGACAGCTGAAATTCGCAATAGCTGTGTGATATTTCATATGGGCAACAGAAAAATAACTGAATGAAATTTGTGAGGAAAAAACCAAGGACCATCTAAGCTGACTAACTTAATTCAATCATAGAGTGTGGATGTGTGTGTGTTTGATAGTGTTATTTTAAAAATAAAAAAAAACTAGCTTTCGCCCGTGGCTCCGACCGTTATCATTATAGTTTTCGTGGTAAAAAGTAACCTCCATGTCCTCTATGGCTTTAGACTATATGTGCACCAAATTACATTAATTCCATTGCCTTGTTGGTCTGTTGCTTAGCGTATGTGGCTGCTAATCAAGAGGTCTCGGGTTCGATTCCAGGGTCGGACCAAATGTTTGTGTGATCCGCAAATATTCATTTCGGAGTTTGGGTGTTTTCTATGTATAATATGTATGTATTTACAATACAAAAGTAAATTTAAATCAGTTGTATAGTACCCAAAATACAAGCTCTGCATAGTTTGGGACTAGATGGCGTTGTATATAAGATGTTCGAAATATTTATTATTTTAATATTAATTACCTTTAAATCAAGTCATTTAGTACATTTAAATAAAATCAGAAATATTTATGATTTTGGCGTGAAAGCGGGACATACAAACAGAGTTATTTTCGTGTTTGTAACATTACTAATAAATACTAGTGAGGATTACTAACAAAATTTAAATTACAAAACATGTTATTCTATTACGAACGTGATTTAAATTACTAATCGGAGTCTCCGAAATCTTTATAGTTCAAGAATCCGAAATTGCGAAAATAAAGCTATGAATTTCTATAGACCGTATAAATACGGACCAAGATACAGATTCAGAGTCTCTTAATTATAAGGTCTGACCCTTAATCCATTCAGCCTTAATCTTCATTCTATTGCTGATAAGCCCACATAGTTACGAATGTTTTAGAGTATAAGGAACTTTAGGATCAACGGCGACAATTGACCGTTCTTTAATGGGTGATAAAAATTCTGTTACCAATCTTGGACTTTATCCATAATACGGAGTCTTATCTTGTCTATTTGTGCTGTCAAGGAAATTTCATTAGTTAAGCAAGGAAAGTGAATTGTTCAACCTTTCAAGAAATATTATGAATATCATATTATGAATATCATACATCGATTTTACAAATATTGATTTTGCCAGCAGCTGTTTATCGGTCACCATGACAATAAGTATAGGCTACTTAGAGAGAGAGACATGACAATGACAGTTTTCAATTACTATACCGAAACTCATAGAAATCTTATTAGTGGTTTAGCCGTGAAAGCATAATAAACAAACAAACAAACAGATATATTCCAAATTTAAAATATTAGTACAGAGTTACTGTCAAACATTGCAAAAGTGACTTCATCATCATCATCAACAGCCTTTAACAGTCCACTGCTGGACATAGGCCTCTCCTTAGAAAGGAGGTTTTGGCCTACTATGGCCTAAAGTGACTTACTTTGACTTATTACACTTACATTTTTGACAAAAGCATTATATCGCCTTATCATGGCTATACTATAATTAAGCTGAACACAAAAAGTTATTAAAATAATTGATTAATTAACGTCTAATTATATTGATTAGAAAGTAATTTTATGTAACGTTCTCCAACCAATTTTAATTTAATTACAGGTATAAACGGTAAAAAACAACATAATATTTTAACGAGCGAGCAACGAACGAGCTCTAATCTATTTTATTTAAGTTTCAACATCATTCAGCGTGTAACAGTTAACCAATCACATAATATTATACTATTTATGTTACTTTACCACAAAATCGAGGTGTTATAATCTACACGTATAGTACATACTCTTATATGTATAAAAGCATCACCTCCGGATTTATAGAATATCTTAATAGGAACATCAAACAACATCCTCAAATAACATCTCAATATAATTTGTTCACGAATATAATGTAATTAGAAAACGTATACATACATACTAATAGGTGGGTAGGTATGATGACTCTTTATTAACTGTTGAATATATTTCCTGGAAAATATAGAACAGAGACAGATCCATTTGAATAAATTATTTGGAAATGGTATGAACCAGTATTGGCGTAGGTTAAGCGCGTGACATGTTGCTAATCGCAGTCACCTATAGCGTCAAATACGAATTAATCCTATGATTTCAACTTTATTTGCATAACTGCGAATTCCGATAGAGCCAAGCTTCCATATCAACGACTGTGACAATCGGTTAAAGAGACTCACCACAAAAACTTTCAAGCCTCAAACATTTTTGGCGAAGCGTACTTTTCAATGTTTAGTTTTCTTTGAGTAAAGTTCTTGGCAAACTCGTTTCAAAAGTTTCTCTTGAATCGCACTGTTGGCATTTTAGACATTTCACACAGGCTCAATACGGTCCAATAAAGGTGGAAAAGAGAACATCCGCGTGTCAGTAGCAAAGGTTTCATTTTAACGCTGCTTTGATTTTGAAGTATTTTCTATTATTGGTCCCTTTCTAAACTCAGACTTAATCATAGTTTTTTTGTGTAAACAATAACGACAAGGAAGTATTAAATTCTGAAATGATTTTCGAAAACGATAATTTTAGTGTGATAATAAGTACCAAAAATGTAGTTTAATAAATTTTTCAACATATTATAATATCAGGCACATAATAAATTAGAAAATAATTCAGACATCTTACACAATTATATTGTACCAAAAAACTAATTTGCATCCTTTCTCAATACTGTACAATATCTTATTTTTAAATGATCACATTTATCACAAAATACATGACATATTTATACGTTTTTGTGTTTATGCCATCATAGATGGATTTACAAAGAAAAAATTTGCATGTCGTTACGCCTAACGCGTCGCGTAACGCTCCCTGTGCCCTAATTGAGTAGTAAGCGGCCCTGTGATCTTATTATCGTGTAGACATAAGAAATGCGAACAAAATATTGTGTATACTCTTACTACAGAGTGAAAGCAAGTTACTCCTGTATATGTAGGTAGGTATATGATTTTTTATCCATTTCATGAATATAATTATGTTTTTTTTATAAAGTATAAAGAATAATTTTATTATAAGTCAAAAATTACTTTAAGAAGCATTTTTAGTTAAAGTAAATATTTCACTACAAGTTTTGAGACACATACTCGTAAACTTGTATTATTATAATATTATAATTACTATTATTAAATTATATTATATTACTATTATTAAATATATTTGACTACCTTTGAGAAAAAAAATTAAGTTCGGAACCAAAACTTATTCCATTTTTTTTCGAAATGGTTATAACTTTATTTAAAAAAAAAAAACGGTCAAGTGCGAGTCGGACTCGCCCATGAAGGGTTCCGTACCAGCAAGTAACATCATATAAAAGTTCTTGTAGTTCGTTGTAACTTGGATCGATGTTTTTATAATAGTGTATTGATTAAATGAAAGGTAAATTGCGGCTTACGATTTATGACGTATTAAAAAAAACTACTTCCTAGATCTCGTTCAAACCACTTTTCGTTGGTAGTTTGCGTGGTAACATATTTTTTTTTTAGTTTTATCACTCTCTTATTTTAGAAGTAACGGGGGGGGGGACACATTTTTCCACTTTGGAAGTGTCTCTCGCGCAAACTATTCATTTTAGAAAAAAAAAAATATTCGAAACCTCAATATCATTTTTGAACACCTATCCATAGATATCCACGTATGGGTTTGATGAAAAAAAATTTTTTGAATTTCATTTCCAAGTATGGGGACCCCCAAAATGTATTGTTTTTTTTTCTATTTTTATGTGATAATCTTAATGCGGTTCACAGATAACATCTACTTACCAAGTTTCAAATGTATAGCTCTTATGGTTTCGGAAAAAAGTGGCTGTGACATACGGACGGACAGACAGACAGACAGACTGACATGACGAATCTATAAGGGTTCCGTTTTTTGCCATTCGGCTACGGAACCCTAACAATTTTCTTAAACACTAGTAGGCAACAATAAAATGTATTCGTCCTTTTTACAAATTATGGCCATATTCATGGTAATAAAACCATTACCTAGTATTGTAACTGACAGGACTCTGGAACTGAACGGTAACATATATATATATATATATATATATATATATATATGCGAAGTGGAGGAAGAGCAGTCGGAAAGCGGACCCTGGGCGTCTCCAGACGCAACCGGGAATAACGCTCGGATGATGATAATGATGATGATGATGATATATATATGTATTTATGCACCTTAATAGTAGTGGAGGTTCGCATGTTTACTATTCGTTATAACTATTATATTAAGGCTACACGGGAATAAGGTATTGCTAAATTTTATTTTGCCAGAACTAAAATTAAATTAAGGTGTTGAAAACAGATTAAAACTGTGAAAACGATGAATTTAAAAATATTGAGTTTTTTAGAGTTTAGAGGGACAATAGATCAGACGACTCATTAGATGACAAGTGATCAATAGCCACTCTCGCATTCAAACGGATAAATCCATGAAACCGTCTTCTTTGAGCCTCTTTTTTATGTACGGAAATCTCCTTAGGACGTCAGTATGGCAGGGTGATGTGTTTAATTAGGACCAACTATAACCACACAATGTCTGGATGTGTTCTTTGCACCTGAATTGTGACATGATGTGTAATATGTATGTATTTACAAAAAAAAAATGTTTATGTATTTATATCAGTTGTCTAGTACCCATAATACCCAATGAAGCGAGCACTATCCATGGTCGAATGCAATGGATTTCTATTTAGTAAACTCAATGCATTACTAAGGGGAGTCAGAGACCAACAAGCGACCAACAAGCTATCGTGTGAGCTTTAGCTTTTAGGTTTTATATCTTTACGTTTTTCACATTCATACATATATCTCTGATTTACCATTGATCTCCGTTTCTTTGTCGAGTTCCTAATTCTTCATAAAATTATTCAAGAATACATATAAGAAAGTAAACAAAGAATAGGTGGACGCATATTATGGCCGGTTCCCGTAAGTATTGTCAGTGGTAGATAAATTACCAGTGTCTATAAATAGCGTCGTCCACACGCGTATTGCCACCCTATCCCCCCTTTGAATGAGTCATGGCTACCCTATTCACTAGAAAGCGCTACTTAACTGCAGTCTTTTATATAATGAATTTCCCAGAAAAGTCGAATGAAGCTGTCAGGATTCTCTAGATACTTGTAAACTATAAATGTCAAAGTAATAATGAAAAATGTTTAAGAAAAAGTATACGTTTTTTTCTCAGAGGTTCAACATCTAACAGTTCCTATTTAGCTCATGGTAGTAGATCTAGCAACTCGATCACCGGCTGAAGTCATCAATCTATGTGATAAGTGGCCGACCAAAACGATCTCACGTCTCACCTCCATTTGCGGGAGAAGCTTTTAAGGGTTGATCACAACTGTAATCACTTCCTATGTATTCATGAGGGGAATGTATGAAGAGGATTGCGTGAGCTTCTGAGTAATTAAGTACGTTTGAAACATTAACTGTAATAGAATATATCGGTGCATTATTTAGGAAGTTGTAAATTTACTATACTATTACTATCTAATAAATAATATTCTTGTGTCTTGGTGTTTGTAACTGAACTCCTCCGAAACTTGTAGCTGTCCAAATAACTCTACCACCTCCTGCTTATTTTAAGTGAGTAGAATGTAGACGTTTCAGAATCACATAAAAAAATATATATTAAGCGTTTTTTAGGGTTCCGGTGCCAAATGGCAAAAAACGGAACCCTTATAGATTCGTCAAGTCTGTCTGTCTGTCTGTCTGTCTGTCTGTCCGTCCGTATGTCACAGCCACTTTGTTCCGAAACTACAAGAGCTATACTGTTGAAATTTGGTAAGTAGATGTAATCTGTGAACCGCATTAAGATTTTCACATAAACATGGACAAAAAACAATACATTTTAAGGGTCGCCATACTTGGAACTGAAACTCAAAAAAAATATTTTCATTGTACCCATACGTGTAGGGTATCTATGGATAGGTATTCAAAAATGATGTTGAGGTTTCTAATATCATTTTTTTCTAAATTGAATAGTTTGCGCGAGAGACACTTCCAAAGTGGAAAAATGTGTGTCCCCTCTAACTTCTAAACTAAGAGAGTGATAAAACTAAAAAAAATATATGTTGTACATTACCATGTAAACTACCAACGAAAATTGGTTTGAACTAGATCTAGTAAGTAGTTTTTTTTTAATATGTCATAAAGCGTAAACAGCAATTTAGCTTTCATTTAATCCACGAACTACAAGAATTTTTATTCAATGTTACTTGTTGATACGGAACCCTTCATGGGCGAGTCCGACTCGCACTTGGCCGATTTTTTATTTTATAATAAGCCTACCAAAGTGACTCTACCCTGCCTGTTGGAAAGAGCAGAATCCAAGACTGGGGACTATTAACATATATTCATTATAACAATATAATTACAAAAAAAAGCGGCCAAGTGCGAGTCGGACTCGCCCATGAAGGGTTCCGTAGCATCATATAATAGTTTTTGTAGTTCGTTGTAACTTTCATCAATGTTTTATTATTAGTGTTATGATTGTAAGAAATGTAAATTGCGGAATAAGATTTATGACGTATTAAAAAAAAACTACTTACTAGATATCGTTCAAACCAATTTTCGTTGGAAGTTTGCATGGTAATGTACATCATATATTTTTTTTAGTTTTATCACTCTCTTATTTTAGAAGTTACAGGGGGGGGGACCAACATTTTACCACTTTGGAAGTGTCTCTCGCGCAAACTATTCAGTTTAGAAAAAAATGATATTAGAAACCTTAATATCATTTTTGAAGAGCTATCCATAAATACCTCACACGTATGGTTTTGATGAAAATTTTTTTTTTGAGTTTCAGTTCTAAGTATGGGGAACCCCAAAATTTATTGCTTTTGTTCTATTTTTATGTCAAAATATTAAAGCGGTTTACAGAATACATCTACTGACCAAGTTTCAACAGTATAGCTCTTATAGTTTCGGAGAAAAGTGGCTGTGACATACGGACGGACAGACAGACAGACAGACATGACGAATCTATAAGGGTTCCGTTTTTTGCCATTTGGCAACGGAACCCTAAAAATAAAGTGTCTGTTGTATTTCATAGTTTTTCACTAGATACATGTGAAAATTATATTCTTATATCAAAAAATAATAATTTAATTAAAACGTTTACTTTTCTGTTTGTTCAAGCTTATCTCTGGAATGGCTTTACCGATTTTGACGGAACGTTTACTGGTAGGTAGCTGATGATATAAGAAGCAATTTTTAATTGCACGGTTAGTCTAGTGGTTTAGTGGTCGCCATGCTGCTTTTTACTGCGCCAAGTGTTGTAGGTTAAAATTCCACGTAGGAAAACACTTTGTGTGATTCATAAATTGTTGTTCTGCGTTTGGGTGTTCTTTGTATCCGTTTCATGTATGTTTGTAAAGTCCCTACGACACAGGATTACATTACTAATGCGGGATTTGTCTTTTTATCACAGTTTTTGCTGTCAAGGTCTAACGACAACCTCGAGGCATATTAAGTAGTAAAATGGCCACTAGATTTGTACATTTACATAGCATTTATTATTCTTATTATGCTTCAGTTTGCTCGTTAATTACAACTTGCATCAGAAAGCCAAGAATATTCTATTTTGACAAGAAATAGTGATTTCAACATCTAAACACCAAACTAGAAGAGCTTCAAACAAACCCTACCTGACCTGAACTAATGTAAGTGGTGCGAGCTCATTAATTCATGCATTCAGTTTGTGTACTATTTCACTGAAATGGTCTGGCTTGAGTCAAATTATTTATTACTTTACCTTACCCTGAGGCTCGCATAAATTTCACAAGTAATATCTTGAAAGTGAACAATGTGAAATTGATATGAAAATTTCAAACTGAATTATATGACCACGAGTAATGTTTGATTGTATGAGTTTAATAGCTCAGATACAAATTCAAAATCAATTTTGTCGTTATTGTATGTTTTATAATACAAATCCAAATTCCTGTAGTCTTAATTACAATAATATAAAAATGTTGTTGAAATATGTATAAATAAATATCCTACTGATATTAGAAACGCGAAAGTTTGTGAGTATTTATGTATGTATGTTTATTACTCTTTGACGCAAAAACTACCGAATGGATTTTAATGAAACTTCACAATAATATAGCTTACATATCAGAATAACACATAGGCTACTTTTTACTGCAATAATCGAGATACACACGGGCTTAGCCACGGGCGAAAGCTGGTATGTTATAAAATTCTCATGCCACAAGGAACTTACAATGAACCGAAACTATATCAATAAATATTGCGGACATCTTACACACAACGTCCTCTA
Source organism: Phragmatobia fuliginosa (assembly GCA_932526445.1). Classification (NCBI taxonomy): domain Eukaryota; kingdom Metazoa; phylum Arthropoda; class Insecta; order Lepidoptera; family Erebidae; genus Phragmatobia; species Phragmatobia fuliginosa. The sequence continues at coordinate 21,181,626 of OW052063.1, read as the reverse complement.
GTCCCAAACTAAGCAAAGCTTGTATTCCAGGGTCTAGTACAACTGATAAAAATACGTAAACATACTTTTCTTTTTTAAATATATACATTTGATACATAGAAAACACCTAAGCATGAAATAATATATGTGCGGTTCACACAAACATCGAATCGAACCCGAGACCTCAAGCACTGCAGTCGCATACTACTACTGCGCTACCGAGGCAGTCCGGCAGTATCTATCAAACCATTTTATACATTTCTTTGAAATATATATTTTGTAGCCGTCCCTAATTATTAACATCATCCTCCTAGCCATATTCCCAATTTTATTTGGGGTCGGTTACTAGTTCAACCAGTTTTACCTGAATTTCAGTTTTTCCACGGAGCGTCATCATCAACAGCCTTTATTAGTCCACTGCTGAACATAGGCCTCTCCTTAGAAAGAAGGTTTTGGCCTACTATACCACCCTGGCCAGACGGGTTAGTATAGGGTTGGTTTCAAGTTTTCCTTCTCTTTGCATCGATGCTGTCTTGCGTAGTTTATCCCTTAGTCGCCTTTTACGACACCCGCGGGATGAATAGGAGTGGTGACAATCTTTATTCTTAATCCATCACCACACGGCACTAAATTACAATATATGTCAGAAATTCGTCAAATCGTTTTAGTATCACATTTTCAAACTATTTGATTCAAGCCGATTTACACTGTAGGTACATTAAACTCAAAATTAATCTCCGATCAAAATACCGGCCCGAGATTGAAATAGTTATGTATCCCCTCTGTTCAAAATGGTTGTTCATGCAATACTTACGATTGCGTCAAGAAAATTAACTTTGTATTCAGCACAACGGCGGGCCCACTAAATTAATTTTAGTAAAGTTAGTTTCACAGAGAAATTTTGTAAAGGACCAATTTACCCCAGTGGCTGGAGGTTCAAAGTGTCTTCGAACGACTTGAAGATGCGGACTAGAGACATTTTTGGTTTAATTTAAAAGAGCTTTGATGATTTACTGGTTTTGAAACGGCCAATGTCACTTCGCACTGAACCACTTACAAAGTTTGCATATTTAAACCCCGTTTCGCTCAAACAGCTTCAGCAGATTGTTCCATTCCTCGCTTTTGTTTACTTTTTATATTAAGACGGGGTTGAGGAAATGTTTAATCCGGGTTTATTTACTTCCCACTTATATAGTTTTCTAAAATAAGGTACGGCGCTGACTTGGAATGATGCGTTTTTTTCCCAGCTGTGTTCATTCTATTATTTCCGAGAGTGCCTCAACTTATTAAATTATAGTCACCATCATTTATTAGATGTCATTTGATTGGGTATCAGCTCACCGCAAAATATAGGTATAAATGAAGCCACGAGTTTTTTATGGTCATGCTTAAAAATATATTTTGAGGAACCCGTATATTATGACTCGAAACTCTAATAGTTTCGTAATGTCTGTTCGTCCTCGACTTACCCCCGAAACGGTTGGTGCTGGAAAGAATACCTCCCGTACACCTAAAGTGGTGATGATTTTTTTTCTCGCGTCTACCCTATCGTGTGAGGTATCATTGGATAGGTCTTCTAAAAACATTGAGAGGTTGCTGAGGCGATTTTTTTTATTTTTTGGTTATTATGCCTTAAAGGGCATTTTTTTTTTCGAAACAGCCCCCCTCCCCCTTTAAAAGTTAAACGGCTGCCTCGAAAAATTTGAAAAAATTTAAAATCGTCGACCATGTGATGAAATTTAAAGGAAAACTATATCGGCTTTCGTAATTTTTTTTTACAAGTTCTATAATTCCTGAACTAACAAATTCATCTAATCCGTTATAGTTTTAGTTTAAAATTCATTATATGAACCACCATCACAATTTTCCCTGATTTTTTGAGCCAGCCGTTTTTTTAGAGAGGGGGGGGGGGGGGGCTTTTTAGAGTTCCGTAGGCAAATAGCAAAAACTGGAACCCTTATAGATTCGTCAAGTCTGTCTGTCTGTCTGTCCGTCCGTATGTCACAGCCACTTTTTTCCGAAACTATAAGAGATATAGTGTTGAAATTTGGTCAGTAAATGTATTCCGTAAACCGCATTAAGATTTTCACTTTAAAATAGAAAAAAAACGATACAGTTTAGGGGCCCCATACTTGGAACTGAAACTCAAAAAAATTTTTTCATCAGACCCATACGTGTGGGTTATCTATGGATAGGTGTTCAAAAATGATATTGAGGTTACTAATATAACTTTTTTTCTAAACTGAATAGTTTGCGCGAGAGACACTTTCATAGTGGAAAAATGTGTCCCCCCCCCCCTTTTTACTTTTTTTATTTTTTTTTATTTCTCTATGCGCAAATCCACTCGGATACCACCAGTTGGTGGTTATGTCGGACTCGAACCGACCAAAACCGCACGCCGTCACAGGTACCAGAAGCCGAGGAACCAGGTGTACCCTCGCAAGGAAATCCCTGGGACCCCGACGTACCTCGGGTCACCTACAGCTTGTAGATAGCCCCCTCCTGTGAGAGGAACCTACTGCTCCTTTTCCGATCAACAGAAAGGGGCGCGCGCTTCTTATAGCGCTTGCACCGCCGCCCCGGCCTGTTTCTGCTAGGGTGAAAGATGGCCTCATCCGTCACCCCCAGGCGGGCGCCTATGGAGGAGTCGTCAGCGGTACCTAGCCCGTTCCCGGGCCTGGTGGACCGGGAGAGTTCTGAACCTCTCCCGGACTCTCTCCGCCATCTCTTTCGCAAGCATAACATGCTCACAGAAAGAGACGGCGGAGTTCCACGCACTCTCGCTCCATATCATGGCCACAATCATGCTACGGAGCGAGAGAGTATCCACTCCGATGGCCGCCACGAGGTCACGCCTCGGCTCCTCCCACGCTGGACATTCTACCAACGTATAGAGCGCCGTGTCAACGGTTCGGCCATCACAGTGGTGACACCCAGGCGTCGACTCCTTCCGGATCAGACACAGATGATCCCCGAAGCATCCCTTTCCGGTGATCACCTGCGTCAACCGGTATGAGCGTGATGCCTCTCGAGCCAATCCTCCATGTCGGGTCTTACCGCCGCAATGACGGCGTGCCCAGCGCTTGGTTGCCCAAGTCGTTCCTTCCACTCCTCCACGAAGACCTGGTGGAGCTGGGATTTCTGAGTTTCGATTTCTCGGATCTCAGAATTCTGACCCAGCTCCCGCGCCTCCTTATGCCACTGATAAAATGCGTTAAGGGCTCTCGCCTCCAGGTCCCATGGTGGAGTTCCGGCCAGGAGACTCGCCACCTCAAAGGAGATTGTGCGGTACCCCCTTATGATTCTGATGGCCAGCACACGCTGTGGTCGTCGTAGTAGTGCCGCATTACTGGCCTTCAGAGTTTTCGTCCATACTGGCGCCCCGTATAGGGCCATGGACCGCACAACTCCCGCGTAGAGTCTCCTGCAGGAGTCATCGGGTCCTCTCATGTTGGGCAGTAATCGTGCCAATGCACACGCTGCACCCACCAATTTCGGGACCAGACTTCGGAAGTGATGTCCGAAGTCCAATCGGCCATCGAGTACGAGCCCCAAATATCTCATTGAAGGCTCGATGCCGATGCGAATGCCTCCCACTATGAGTGTCCCCCCCCCCCTGTAACTTGATAAATAAGAGAGTGATAATACCATACAAACTACCAACGAAAATTGGTTTGAACGAGATCTAGTTAGTAGTTTTTTTGTAATACGTCATAAATCTTAAACTGCAATTTACCTTTCATTCAATCAATACACTATTAAAAAAACATCGATCAAAGTTACAACGAACTACAAGAACTTTTATATGATGATACGTGCTTCTAGGGAACCCTTTATGGGCGAGGCCGACTCGCACTTTTTTTTTTTTTTTTTTTTTTATATTAGCTGCCAAAATGACTCTGCCCTGCCTGATGGAAAGCATGAACAGAATCCAGAAGTGAAGGCCACCATCCTCACTGCCACAACGGACAGTGCAGTACGGTGACCCACACTATGGCGGCCTAGTAAGATGCTTTTTCACGCCCCGCTTGAAGGACCCGGGGTCATAGAAGGGAGGAAACACATGCGCTGGTAGAGAGTTCCAGGTTTTAACTGCTCGGCACAGAAAGGAAGAGCCGAACCGTTTAGTTCGAGAGCGTATGTCAACCACTCTGAAGCGGTGGCTTCCGAGGCCAGCACGTGTTGTCCTGTATAGGAAAGGGGAAGGGAGGACCAGTTGGAACAACTCTTCAGAGCACTCTCCATGATGTAAGCGATAGAGGACTGCCATGGAGGCGACATTTCTTCGCAGCTGCAGGGGCTCAAGGGACTCGGTGACTTCGTTACTGTCGATAATGCGGATTGCTCGCCGCTGCAACCGATCGAGAGCGTCAAACAAATACTGGGCGGATCCATCGCAAAGATGAGAGCAGTACTCCACGCACGAACGAACCTGGGTCTTGTAAAGAAGACACAGATGCTCGGGCGCGAAGAAACGTCTCACCCTGTTCAGTACGCCCAACTTTCGCGATGCCGCCTTAATGACGCTCTCAATGTATTCACGCAGGTTGAGATCATGACAGATATCCACCCCCAGGATACTGAGCCTATCCTGCAGTGGCAGTTCAGAGCTCTGAAAAGTAGGGAGGGGAAGAAAGGGAGACTTCTTGGTAGAGATCGCGCATACCTGTGTTTTCTTGGCGTTGAACTCGACCAGATTCTCATTTCTTGGCCCCTTTTTTACAAAAAAAAGAGCCCTTTATAGTGGATTTTTTCGAAAATGGATCCCTAAATCAAAATATCGTCTTATAAACCCTTTATTCTTTTTAAAAGACGTATTTCATGATAATTTCACGTGTAGGGGAGGTACCCCAAAAAATTTTTTTTCTTAGTTTTATTGTAGCACTTTGTCGACGTAATTACAACACATATTCATGTAAAGTTTCATCTTTCTAGCACTTACCGTTTGGACGGTAAGTCGAGGACTGATCCATTCCTAATAATCTAAATATGACATATCAGAATAAGCATTTAGAGATATTTTTTTAAATTTTAACATACATCGAACTTTTGACAACGATGCTTGGTAAATTGAAATTTTAACTATGAGAGAATATTAACTCAAATACGAGTATATTATTATATAACTTATCTCCTTCTCAAGCACATTCCTTGGAGTACACCTATCAGGTAACAGTTAATCATCAAATCGGGCCCAAGAGGCTCAATTTTGTTCCTAAGGTCGTAGCTGGGGCATAATCTCCATTCGACCAAGAACCCATCTAATAAATTGCACCCAGTATCTTATGAACTGCCTCATCTCCCGCAAAACAATTTTCAAGTGCGTTCCAAGGCGTAATGTGTTGAATAGCAGAGGTCAACCAGAAGTGGTTAGTACGTAACCAAACTTAATAATTCAATTTAAATTAATGACACCGTAGTTATTGCTGGCGATATCGGTGTGACCTGTTGTAATGGCGTTATAAATATTATCACAACAACCGTGTATTATTCTGTGGAACAATAGGAGCTACATTTATAGACCTTATCTTTTTATACGGTAAATTCACATATGGTTTTTGTGGACCTTTTATTTGGTATTTTTTTTTACACCAGATAGATAGATATCGGATAAATAAGACACCTGCTTTTGTTTTCCTCATTTCAAATATTTTTAGTACAACTTTACGCAAATACAATATAGAATTTTCAAATTATATTGTACTGAAGTAAATACCCTCAGTTAATCAGAATATTCTGCCTAAGTAAATTAGCATTAACTTTAACTGACATAAGCACAAACGTTATTACAAGTCTTAAAATAGCCGTTATTTGATTGTTGTTATTTGAATTTGAGGACTTGTATACAATACATTGTATACAATACATTGTATACAATAGTTAGTACAGCCACGCTGATCTCAGCACTAATAGACCGCCTCCACCGGGGTAGTACTACCCTCACACAGAAGACCATCCTCATAATTACAGCATTCTTGCTGTCGTATTTCGTTGGTGAGTGTGTCATGTCATCATTCAGGCCGGGAGAATGATGCAGAATTATCTAACCAGGCCGCCATGGTATGGGTCACCCTGCTACATTGCCTACACTCACAATGAGCATGGTGGCCTCTACTCCTGGATCCTACTCATGCTTTCCATCAGGCAGAGTAGAGTCACTTTGGTAGGCTTAGTAATAAAAAAAAATACCCAGACAGTTATCTGTACTGCCTATCTCACCAGGCTTACCAAGTTACTGCATTGTCAGTTCCGTTTATTCTCTGGGGCTTGCTATATTCCTCGGTCTAGCTTCCCATACCTACATATTCGAATGGCCTCCATTAATTTACGCTTTTTAAAAATGATTTTAGTCTAAAGAAGAAAACCTTAGCAGGGAAGAACTAGTCATAAAATGAATAAGCCATAACTATACCCTATGTAACACATAAAAATCTATTAACTTGTTATCGCCATTGAAAGCTTTTAATAGTGCACTGACGTATGTATGTATGTCTCTCCTTAGAAAGTAAGAAATCATAGTAAGAAAAAAGATTGTGAAATATAGTTAAAATGCATACAATTAACCCTAGAAGCCCAATCTAGGTCAAATTTACCTACATGGAAACGTATATTTGGTATCTTTTTCGTATGTTTCGTTCGATCGCCGTGATTGATCAAAGCAACTTAGTGCCCGTCAAGAGCTAATAGGAGGCGGTTATGAGACTTTGGTAAGTATCGTTGTTTTGTAGTTATCGCAATGTTATAGGTCATTTTGACCTATGTTTGGGCTTTGTGTAAGTTTTGCATTCGTTTTACGTAATTAAAATGTGCTATTTTTATAGGTTTAGACGTAGTTTCTTGGTTTATTTGTAACTATAAACATTAATTTTAGGTAATAAAACAATATGGCATCCTCTAAGCACCTGACGGTGCTCGAGATAGCATCTTTTTTAGAAATTACAGTCAACTTAGAGTCGTTTGATACAGTCTCTGAAGAGGACGATTGCGTGGCTCAAGTCGAAGTAAAAAGTGATGTAGAAGACGAGGTGGTAGACAACGTGAAAATTCAAATGAGCAGACATAACGAGGTGTTGATACTTTAGACCAAATGTGTTCCTCCATATTAACTAATAGGAAGGCAAAAAGATGAGCCATGGCTGTGTTTTACGGGATGCTCGATATGGTTTTCGTAAATGCCTACGTAATTTACTGTCGCAACAAGCTGACTAATAAAGAAATGCCATGAAATCGCGAAGCCATGAATAAATTGGAGCACTGTCTTGACTTCGTCATGGATGCAAAGGCGGCTGAAAGCTACTTCTTTATAGGGTTCCTACTTTGAATTTATTACAAATATTCTTCAAGTTAAGCCACAACCATCGTCAGATGATCTTACTGTTGAAACAAAACCAAAGAAACGTCACTACTGTGGATATTATTGTTATGAAAAGCAACGAAAGACAAACTCACAGTGCATCAAATGCAAAAAACTAATCTGTTGTGTGCAGAATTTTGACATGAGTCAAATGTGTCTATAAAGTGAAAATAATATACTAAAACTGTTAATATTATTACGAAAAGTGGACTACTTAGTAGTAAAAAGAAGTATTATTTGATTAAAGCAAACATAACATGTCATTCTAAATACAAAACTGAAAGGATCTCATTTTGTACCAATTTTATGTATCGTTACTTTAAAGTTTTCATTTTTATAGTATAATAAATAAATATTACTCTAATGTTCCTTTTTCTCATTTAACCATAAAATAACATAAATGCATTATTGAAAAACAATAGGTATAATGTAATAAACTAAGTCTAGAGTATATTTATTCGTGTAGGTCAATTTGACCTATGTTTGGGGTTAATAGCTAGTAAAATATGATTGGGCTTCTAGGGTTAATATCACATATTTGCAATATTTATATTGAATTTTTAAATCCAGTACTGATAATGTGAAATAAAACTAAATAATGGAGAAACATTTAATAATTCAGCACTTATTATTTAATTTTGTGCTTTAAACTATCATGAAGTCCTCCTTTTCGTGTCGTTGTATTTAATTCTGAGGATCATGGCCTCTATTTGCTCACCAACTGCTCCTATTTTGAGCAGTGGGTGAGCAGTAGAGCAAACTTTGTCTGCTCAGCATAAAGGGCTACGGTCTCTGGGTCTTTTCCACCTATCTGACCCGTCACCATCACTTTTTCGAGGTAATCCACTTCTCTCCTCGCAATACAGCGGACAAGGCGAATATATCACGAAGAAAATGCATCATCATCATCAACAGCCTTTAACAGTCCACTGCTGGACATAGGCCTTTCCTCGAAAAGCAGGTATTGGCCTTCTATACCACGCTGGCCAGACGGGTTGGTATAGGGTTGGTTTCAAGTTTTCCTTCTCTTTGCATTCATGTTGTCTTGCGTAGTTTATCCCTTAGTCGCCTTTTACGACACGCACGTGGAATAAATAGGGGTGGTGACACTCTGTATTCTTAATCCGTCACCACACGGACAGAAGAAAACGCACATTAATATAATAGTTAATGTAGATAGAATTGTAGATTATGAGAATATTTAAGGTATCGTTTCATATACTTCAAAGCCATTTGAATGTCATAATCTAACATAATAGGAAGATGAATTATGTATGCAAATTATTTTACACATATACATAATACAGCTAATACATAATCGATTCAATGACTAATAACTTCGCTTATCATAAAAATTTGTTTGATATTTGTATAATTTAATAAGCTTAATTAATAGATAGCGGTGAAATATTACAACATTCCCATTTATCATTTGACAAATAATTTGCATACAATTAATTGCGTTGCCAATATATAAATCTTTGTTCATTAATAAATTTCCCGCTTAGTTATTGAACATAACAGTAATTATGTAGCGAGGTGTACGCACAACGGTAAAACAAAATGATATTAATTTCTTTTATAATTTTATGAACCAAGCGCGCTTTTATCATATAATACGCAACGTTAATTAATGTTTCTCGTGAAATAAATACGGGTCCGGGCGGTGTTGGTATCACTCTGTATTATAGTAAAAAGTTGTGAACGCTTTTAATAACACTCTCCTACCAAGTTGTTTTATTAGTTTAATGAATTTTGCTCACTGGATGTTTACAATAGTTTATGTAGCCAGACTGTTATAATACAGCGAGTTTAATGCTGGAAACATAACTTTAGATATATATTCATCAACTCATTCCATTGATTTTTTTAATGTAATTTATATCTTAGAAATAATACCTCGTTGGTCTAGTGGTTAGCGTATACGACTGTTAATCAAGAGGTCTCGGGTTCAAATCCCGGGTCGGGCCAAAAAGTGTTTTTGGGTTTTTCTTAGGAAATTCCTAATAGCAGCCCGGAGTTTGGAAGTTTGGCTGTGATTCACGCCCGTGCCTCGCAGAGCACGTAAAGCCGTCGGTCCCGGTTGTCATGAACATATGGTAATCGTTCGTTCGTGGTCAGTGCCCTCAAGATTACTGACAACTAATTCAATCTTCGAATTTTCGAATTTCAATTCTCGGGTTGCGGAGGTCCGATGCCAGTCGCTCGGTGGAAAAACTGAAATTCAGGTAAAACCGGTTGAACTAGTAGCCGACCCCAAATTAACTTGGGAATAAAGGCTAAAAAGATGATATAAGTGTAGAATAGGTAACTAATAAAAAAATGGAGACTGAATAATATTTAACTACAACAATAGGGGTTCCTATTGATAGAACTGTAATATTGTCATTGATGGTCGGCTGATTTAGTTAATGAAAAAAGTTACAGAAATCATGCAAAATTATACTGAAGACTAAGATGAAATTACATGGTTCAATTTTTTTTTATTAAGATTGTAACAATTTCCACATACAGCAAGAGCAAAAGGTATGACAGCATCATCTATGGAAGATGCAATGAACTACGAAGTAACTACTAATCCTAAATCACGACAGAAACTCTCACGCCGATCAGTATAAACATCCCAACTTCTACCATTGGTGCCCACCAGGAAAGATCACCTCGCCTGGTCGAAGGATCTTTCATTCAAGTTGTAGGAAGGAGGAAGGTTGATGTAAAAATGTACTTCTACAAAATATGCCCTGATATTTATGTAACTGTACAATAATACATACGTTTTGTTAGTTCAAATTCCTATTGTTTTAAAAGATATATGTAATCAACCAACCGAATCAACCAAAAGACATATATTACTGAATATAGAACTGGTTGTTATCGAGAACCTTGAGGAAGGTCCACACCTAAACAAACAAAAAACGTCAAAAATGTTAAATTGAACGGCTGAAAAGTATCCCGGCGGAATTTTAATATCTACCTGCAATCTCCGTACCGATTACCCACCGATAGAATTATTCTTTCTCTTGCGAAATAAAAGTAACTCCCTTCATTTCCATGGAAAGCGATCGGAGACAGTCTCGTTTATTGAATTCAAATCACATTGGCTGAGGACAAAGAACTTTGTGATATGCCGATATTGAACTCGAATAGGCAGATTATTTCATTATGTTAAATGAAAAGATTATTATAGGACTTTATTTTTAGTAATGATTACTTCTATACCAGATGGTTCGTTTTCCACCCATATCAAATAATGTGTGATGCACCATCGTTCTGTTCGACATCTGGTTATAACTTATCTATTCATTTATCGTATTTAAAAATGTCCTTGTGGTGACGGATTAAGAAAACTGAGTGTCACCACCCCTATTCATCCCGCGGGTGTCGTAAAAGGCGACTAAGGTATAAACTACGCAAGACAACATCAATGCAAAGAGAAGGAAAACTTGAAACCAACCCTATACCAACCCGTCTGGCCAGTGTGGTATAGTAGGCCATTACCTCCTTTTTAAGTAGAGGCCTATGTCCAGCAGTGGACTGTTGAAGGCCGTTGATGATGATGATGATTTAAAAATACATCTTCCACACTAGGAATATTTCCTGAATCGCAGAGGAGTTTACAAATATACCATTCATCAAATGGGCGTAAAGAACGATTTTTGGATTACACGAAATGATGTCCCATGTGAGCAATAGAGCATGGCTACCGCTTAAATCACTACGTCATTCATCCATTCGATTATATAACATATAGTATATGTACATCTACATTTAATTTGTTTATCCACAATCTGGTTACTAGAATGGTTTCGTGGTTCACGTTTCGGAACCTTTATAGTTTCGTCATGTCAGTCCGTCCGTTCGTCCTCGACTTACCTTCCAAACAGTTAGTGCTAGAAAGTTAAAGCAAAATGTGTTTATACTACACCTGATCGGAACAGTATTCATTATTCCCTGAAAATGAAAAGAGAAAGTTAGTCTTTTCCTTGACCTAAATAAGCGGGAGGAAAAATGTATGAAAATCCATTTCTAACGTGTTTTAGCGGGAGAGAAAGTTGTATGAAATTTCATTTCTCATGTGTTATCTGATCTATGGCGCGCGCCTGCCCAAAGAGTTTTCATCAACAACAATTAATGTCCCACTGCTGGGCTCAGGTCTCCTCTCAAAGAGTTTTCATATCATTTAAATATGGAATCTCCGTGCCACTGACATCCTTTTGTAAAGAATAAAAAAAAACAAAAGAAGCGCAGAATATTTATAAATATTATGTTAAATTCTAAGCTAAATTGTGTCTTACATGGTGTCTTACGTTTTGAATTTATTTTATAAATACTTTAAATGTTCCTCACAGGTGTAGTATAAAGCACTGTGTAGCACTCGGGTGAAAGTCCCATTCCTACCTCGGGAGTATTGTGGCCCTAGGCTGCGCCTTCGGGCCACAAACTGCTCCCTCGCTAGTAATCGGTTCCTTTCCTCCCTCGGTGAACAATGTACTATTTTATTACATCGTCAAAGTGCTAAAATAAAATCATGAAAGATATTTTTATAGAAAACCTTCCCTAAACGTAAGACGATTGGTATTTTTTTTTTTCACTTCTAAGACTTCCCATATAAATAGGACTTTAAAAATTATTTTGTGGCTACTTATACATTTTCTTTTTCTGAGTGTTCATTTGCAAGTTATTCAACTGTAAAGTGCATTTTCTGTTAAAATAAGAACTACAAGGCATCCGTCCCTCTCTAAGTGCTAAAAAGCTAAACGGCTGACAAAAAAATCTAAAAAAGAAACGGATTACTACTGAACCCTATTTGATGCGTGACCTGACACGCACTTGTTCGATTTTTTTATGCTGAAATATTATGCAGTGCACTACAATGCGGCTTACTAAATGTTTTACAGGTACTCATTTAAAGCAAAACTTATTTATCAGTAACATAATATGTCACAGTTTTACTAAATAACATTTTTCTGATAATTTATCCACTGAGCACATATCTCACTTCTAATCGTCGCGGCAAACTGTAAGTTTAATCACATAGTGAAGCACGCTTTCAACTTTATCTAATAAACATGTTGACTCGTCCAATTACTGTCCGAGTAAATATGTTATTAACTTGCTGGACACTCGCTGGAAAATTTATAGTTGAGGATCTGTCGCTGAACTTGCAAAACTCCGCCATAGTAACATTATCCAAAAGTTGTCCGTACTATTTGCGGAGTATTAGTGCGGAGAATTATAATTTGCAGGAATACTGTGTTGTGAAACACTCTAAGAGAAATTTTTCTGAAAATTCGAACAAAAGAAAAGGTTTTCATCATAGTATTCATATAGTCTTCATGTAGTATTCATGTAGATTTTTGTTTTTTTTTTTTTTTTTTTTTTTTTTATATTTAAGCCTGCCAAAGTGACTCTACTCTGCCTGATGGAAAGCATGAGTAGAATCCAGGAGTAGGGGTCACCATGCTTATTGTGAGGGTAGACAATGTAGCATGGTGACCCTTACTATGGCAGCCTGGTTTGATTATTCTGCATCATTCTCCCGGCCTTCGAAGGGCGGGAGAATGATGCAGAATGATTGGGCCTCCGGTCTCACACTCACCAAAGAAATACGACAGCAAGAATGCTGTCATTATTAGGATGGTCTTCTGTGTGAGGGTAGTACTGGCCGGGTCGAGCCGGCCCATTCGGGCTGAAATCAGCGTGGCTCTACTACCTAACTAAGCATGTAGCATGGTGACCCTTACCATGGCAGCCTGGTTAGATTATTCTGCATCATTCTCCCGGCCTTCGAAGGGGGGGAGAATGATGCAGAAAGATTGGGCCTCCGGTCTCACACTCACCAACGAAATACGACAGCAAGAATGCTGTCATTATTAGGATGGTCTTCTGTGTGAGGGTAGTACTGGCCGGGTCGAGCCGGCCCATTCGTGCTGAAACCAGCGTGGCTCTACTACCTCTAAGATATCTTTACTAATGATGAGATTATATTATATTTAAACTCTAAATGGTAATTTTTAATACTAACCTTACCAAAGCTTTTAAGCTGATAGATTTAAAGTAATATTATTGGACGTACAGGTACTAATAATGTTATATACTAACTTTGCTAACTCTAGCTCCGCCCTCGTATATCTCGATTATTGCAGTAAAAAATAGCCTGTGTTATTCTTATATATAAGCCATATTACTATAAAGTTTCATGTAAAACCGTTCAGTAGTTTTTCCGTGAAAGAGCAACAAACATACATACATACAAACTTTCGCGTTTATAATATAATAAGGATTCGAATGGTTTTCATTACACGTCTAAAAATTTTAGACATGTATTATCAATCGACCGCAACAAATCCTAAACAGCTAATTCTCGGGCGGTTGCTAAAGCTAGTTTTGTCGAAACAATTACCGAGGGACGGTGTCAGGACAAGTTAGCGCTCTGATTAAACTGAGACCACAGCTCGTCTGTACTTTGTAACTGACAGCGTAGAACATTGTTGTTGCTTGTTATGAAAAAGACTTTCCTTAAAAATGTTGTACATTTTTGCTAGTGAAACGTAAATTGAGATAAATGGAAAGTGTAAAAATACATTTATTTATTTCGAGCAGGTTCTTTGTGACCTGTTTATAATTACATTCAACATTTCCTCTAGAATTTCTTTGACAGGTGAAATCGATTCTCACTCTCCTGGCATGCAGAGGAACACTGATATGATTCTTAGTGGGCAAGAATCCGACAGAAAACTTCGCTGCCCCCAGTGGACTAAAGATTTCTATTACCTATTGTTTTTTGATGGCCATTTGTCCACTCATTTCTGATAAAATACTAACAGTTTTTTCAAATATCTTAGTACGACTAGCCATTTACAATGGCTTTGACAATGACAACGCAAACTCAGAAAAAACAAAGTGATAATTATCAATTACACATTTTACTGCATATATAAAGAAAATAAAAACAGTACAATAAAATACAATGATGATAATATCAATAAGAATGAATATAATAAAAGCCATCAAATCAGTAACTATCCTTATATTTTTAACTTATATCCTGATATTAGCCACAATAATATTTTATTACACAGTATTAATTAACAATTATATAAGAATTGAAAGTATATATCCAAAGTAATTGTAACAAAGCAAATGAAAACAATGTTCTCTTACGTACATGTTATCAAAGTTATTTTATTTAGTATACGTCAAGGGTTAAGCTCGGTCTTCATTTGTACGTTTAAATACAAGCGGGAGCTATTTTGTCAGTGACAGTGTGCTTGTGACAAGTTACAAGTTAAGCACGTGTTACAGAGGCCGTGTGTTACACATTTTACTAATAATTTCAACGGTTCTTTCTTCTGACGATAATTATTTCATAGAAAAGTAATTTTATTATTATTCTATACTTCAGCTGCATAATTATACATAGAAAACACCTGCACTCCGAAACAAATATTTTAGCAGATCATACAAACATTGAATAATGAATGACCAGAAATAACTTTCGGTATTTACTTTGTTTTATTTTTTGATTTTTGAAGTTTATCTAATGTTAGTACAGATGATTTTACCGTTATGTACTTTTTTTTTAAATATATTAAGTCATCCAAAGTGACTCTACCCTGCCTGATGGAAAGCATGAGCAGAATCCAAGAGTGGGGGCTACCACACTTGCTGCGAATGCAGACAATAATGTATGGCGGCCCACACTATGGTGGCTTAGTGAGATGCTTTTTCACGCCCCGCTTAAAGGACCCGGGATCATAGTGGGAAGGAAGCACGTGCGCTGGTAGTGAGTTCTAATCTATCCTCTGTTCACTCAAGGTTCACTGGAAGGAAACTCAGTTTTGGGATAAGCTCGCCTTTGTAAATGTAATCTCCTTGTAAATGTAATAAGAAAATGTATGTACAATAAAGAATAAATAAAATAAATCAAAATTTGGTTCGACCCGGGAATCGAACCCGAGACCTTTTGATCAGTAGTCGCATACGCTAACCAAATAGGCTAGGCAAATATATTTATAAATATATTTCATTTATATTTCATTTGCTTTTGTTATAATAAGCAAGCAAAATGAATATCGGTGAATAGAACGCCACACGTTTTGTTCCGTAGTTGTTGAACAAGAAAAATATTTCCTCTACGTTTTAAAGCATTATTTCATTTGTGTAAAAAAAGTTCAGTGCTGTAATACAATAAACGGTTGATGAGATTAAGGTATACAGTGTTGTATGACATGTTATTACGGAAACTGGAAATAAAGAGCCTTGAGTTCCAAGTGCGGTTCGTATTATGCGAGCGAGATTTACAAAAGAAAGTGGGGCTTATTATAGTAGTACTTTATATATATTTTTCTCGCGAGTCTCAAGAATATGCTTTGATGTTAAATTCGCATCTTCAAAGGTTTGTGTGTTGTTTGGTAGTTATTTACTTGACGACAGAAGATAATAACAAGTTCTCTGTATTTCGCTTTACAATAGTTTACGAAGATATTTCCTTTGATAAGTACACATGTATATCTATAACTACTAAATCGGTCTTTAGATTCAGCTCCTTATTGCAACATAATAAAGAATAAAAACGATACTCTACCAACTCTTTAATAATCAATTTAATGTAAGAAAAATAGTTCTCTCTGACCATAATTCAAAATCCAATACATTAATTGAATTTTTAACGATTCAGGTCAGTTCAGTTCTATTCATGTATAAATATACTATTTAGGTAGTTTTGTCTAAAAACTAGCAGTATGCACATTAATGAGACACTGAACTGAAGTTAACTTATTACGTACATAATATAGCGCTGCAATAGGCGTACGGCAATTTCATTTGCGGAATCCAATCCAGGTTGTTAATGCATGTTGTAGTATTATGCGATTATTAAGCAGAAAATGTGCATTGTTATCTGTAGATATGTTACGAAAATGTTAGAAATGTATTGCTAATATCGATATCTGTATTGGATTTGATGTTATGGAGAAGAAAAAGAAATAAAAAATAGTTGGTATAAATAAATAATACTGCAGAAGCAGACACGCATTACTTCTGCCAATCTGCCAAATCTTACGTTGTTGGCAGATGTAGTTCTCTATGAATAATGAATGAGTGATGAACTACACACCTGCCAACATTTTTTTGCAAATAATTAAAGCAAGGTAATAAGTAATGTAAATTTCCAACATACATACCAATCTATAAATATATATCTGTGAAACAATTTTAAAAATGTTACTTTTAAGCAAGAATATCATCCAAAGAATATATAGTATGTTTTAAAAAACTGTTAGATCTTTTTCCATGATCCAATCCATCTCTACACCGAAACTTATCAATATCGGTTCAGAAGGTTAGCCGTAAAGGCATAACAGATAAACATACGGGTAGATAGTGTAAAATTAGTATGGATGGAGGCAACCAATCAGGTGGATCTAGTGACGATCAGGCTTGAAGGCCTGGCACTCAAAAGATAGATCTGCAATGTCACGATTTTGAGTGCCCTTCCTAATAAGCGAGAAAGAGAGATAAGAAATAATATGATAGGAAAGATTGTTTAAATGAATTGTCTAACAGATTTTTTCCATGATACTGCGAAATCACTCCAACCCCAAATCAAATTTTGAAAATGTTAAAGTATTGTTACGTGGCAACACATCCAGCGGCAATATATAAGCAGCAGCAACCGGTGGCAGGGGGCACTTTCTCGTCAATTTGAACGTTTCACATCTCTCTACCTTACTTTTTGTATTTGTGTAATTACCTGCCTTTGTGAAGTAATAAAAAGTTGTAAATCTTTTGTATTAAAGCAATGTTTTTTAAGTAATTGATATTTAATTTGTAACAGTATAATAATAATGATGATGATGAATTGATTATTGTATGACAAATCAAATTCTTTAAAAATTCCTATTAATCGGAATAAACATATTTCAGGTTATTAAATAACTTTATAATGTTCACATCCAAAACGTTTCTTAACTTTCTAAATCTACGTCACGGACTATACATACCTTTAAATGCTATACGAATTTTTCAGGTCACAAAAATTCGGACCGGTGAAACATCTTTGATATTGGCCCTTACGTTTGAATACTTCAAGTCCCGGAGGTTATTACCAAAATAACCGTGTTCTTTCATCGAAACTGCTGCATCCAGTAACAGCTCCGGCGGTGTCTCAAAGGACTAAGTGAAATGCCAGGCTCAAGTGTTAATAGCTGATCCGTATCTACATTTTGGTGAAGCAGACATTGCTTCGACGCCTTCAACAATCTTTTGTCACTGGTGTCTACGTGTCTTTATTTTAGATTATGTGGAGGTTTGAAAGTACTTTGTGTTGAACAACCACTGAATTCGTTTGCATATAAACTCAAAAGTGAATTTTGTTTATACATTAAGCTTTCGTCTCGTTGATTTCTTTTTAATCAAATTCTTGATTTCAAGAACTTTTAAAATATCATGTCGGCGTATTCTTCATAAGACCTTAGTTTGCTCCTAAGTAGAGTACTGTCCCCACCTACCATGGACTAGAGTGAAACAATCTACATTATCGACAGTTTATCAAAAATTTAAGATAAGAACTTTCAAGAAGATGGATGGCGTTATATTATCTAGATCCCAGGGCGACCTAAAAATAATAAAAACCTTGGCGGTACCTCAAAAGCAAAAGTAGCAGCAACCGCCATTTTGTTAATCGGGTTCAGTAGCTAGTAGTACTAGTTGCTGGATCTGGCTGAAGCTGGATGTACTATGTGTGCTGAAAGAAAAGAAAGCCGTACCTATAATTTACTCCGGCGTAGTGCTGGCATTGATAGAGTGATAAATTGAAGTTGATCTTAAAATATATATTTATAAATAATTGATAACCATATCAATCTAAATAGACTGATATGACTGACGGTATAGGTACTCTTTTGTATGATTTACGAGCACATTTCATAACGATTATTGCTTACCCATCTAGTATCTAGGAAGTCTGAATTCTAAACCAGAAGTAAGTATTATTGATAAATCGTTCTTATCTTGGACTGTTGTGAAATTGAGTCCATAGAGACTTTGGAAACGAGACAGTGGAGTGACACATTTCACACGCTAGACTATTTTAGTGCCGATAGAATTTAGATATTCTAAGTGCAGATTCACTATATTTGTTTTGTACACATTCAACTTAATTTGCAGGTGAATATTTTGCTGTACAAATAGTAAAACTTTATAATAGCTTGCTTTAGACAATCCAATAAGCAAAAACCTTGATCGTGTTTAAAAAGGTGGTGTTTACCAAGCCAAATGCTTAAGATGGAATCCCATACAACAAACTTAAATTATAGTGTATTTTAAACTGAAACTGGAAATAAGCAGATTTCATTAAAAAAAAGTAAATTCATTATTTGAAAATCCCTGAAGTACACTTATAAGTACGATCATATCCAAGTGGCCTAAGGTGAAATAATCACCAAGGGTGAGCAGATGGGTGACCGTATGTGGCATGATATGTTATGAGCGTTTCCAGGAGGACGTTAAGCAGTCGGTCCCGGTTGTAGTCATAAGAAAGTAGTCGTGAAACTTAGTTGGAGGCCTTCGGGCGACTTAAAAATATCGGCAGGATTACGTAGCCACAACGTGTCTTGCCAGTCCCCAACCTGCACTCGGCCAGCGTGGGGACGTATGACCTTAACCCTCTCTTGAGAGGAGACTCAAGCCCAGCAGTGGGACGTTATGGGTTGTTGATGATGACACTTACTTCAGTGATTTTCAAACTTTGAAATCGTTGAAAATGTATTTATTTATAACACTTTCATGTGGTTCAAATAGGTTAGCTATTATGAAACAATATTATTAATATTATGTATTCTGTGCTAGTACGATTATGTCATCATCATCATCAACAGCCTTTAACAGTCCACTGCTGGACATAGGCCTCTCCTTTGAAAGGAGGTTTTGGCCTACTATACTACGCTGGCCAGACGGGTTGGTAAAGGGTTTGTTTCAAGTTTTCCTTCTCTCGGCAGTGATGTTAGCTGCTTATTTTGTTCCTTTAGTCGCCTCTTACGACACCCATGGAATGAATAGGGGTGGTGACACTTTGTATTCTTAATCCGTCACCACACGGACGATTATGAATTCAGTTTTAAAACTCTAAAACCTCTTGATGTTGGTGATGTTGGCTATCTAAGCTTTGGACCGCAAGTTTCCCTCCACACCCTGATTGTCACTCGCTATTAGTTAAAGTTGTATTCTCAAGATTATTTTTCATTTAACTACAGTGAATTCAAAAGGATGGGTAATCTTTGCGTCAGTCTGTTTATTTTTGTATGTGATTTTAATGTATACCCCAGGTGATAGATTTAATTAAAGTTTTACGCAGTCATGTATATAATATATATTTTTACTTTTTCTTGTTTGATCATCATAAAAATACTGAATCTAACTTTATTAAAAATTAACTTTTTCAAATAATAATGCTCATGAATTTAAATTTTAACGTATTGTCATTGAATGAACCGAACCCACAGATTTTAAAGGCCATTATTTATTAATAAGAAGTAAAATATCAAATGCTTCGCTCATTTGGAATTTGTGAATAAATAATTTTTGTTAATGGATCTATTAAAACTTTACGATTATCATTTTTATAGTTTATTATATTACTTAATATTTTTATAGTACAAAAGAAAAGTCTTACCTAGTGCATACAAATGTCCTAAGTTGATTTAACCTTAAAATGTTGAATCTTAAAAATAAATATTTATTCAAAAAACAATTTAATGTTGTATGTACTCGCTTACTTATTTCGAACTAAAAAGGTGTGTTTATGTATTTATTTATTTAAAAAGGTGTGTTATTTTTGTTCTAGTATCAATAATACAAGCTCTTCTTTGTTTTGGACTAGATGGCGTTGTGTGTAAAATGTCTGAAATATTTATTAATTTGTCATTAAACCTAGTACACATTATGTTTTTAAATGCGAACTTAATGTCATGATGATGAGGCATTCTCTCCCAGGCAACGTTCAGGTGAACATTTTAAATAAATAAATAAATATTTTTGGACATTTACACACAACATTATCTAGTCCCAAAGTAAGCAGAGCTTGTGTTATGGGTACTAAACAACTGATATAAATACATAAACATACTTCTTTTTTTGTAAATACGTACTTAATATACATAGAAAAACATCCAGACTCCGAAACAAATATTTGTGGATCACACAAATATTTGGTCTGATCCGGGAATCGAACCCGAGACCTCTTGATCAGCAGCCGCATACGCTAACCACTAGACCAACAACATTATTCAGAAGAACTATGTAAATATAATATAAGTATACATACATAATATATTTATTAAAGATAAAACTACATTTACCTCAACATATTAAGAATTATATATATATATATATACTCGTATACAATTTCGATAATGAATTACATTATTATAGTATTTACTTTTACTTGATTTTATGCCTCTACTAAAAGTTTAATAAGATTTAATTAACACATCTTGCAAGTTAAATAAAAGGTTGTAAAAAGCGCACTGAACAAATAGCAGAGCGATCGGTAGTGTCGGAAAGCAATTAAAACTTATCCCCATTTATCTCGGTTCGACGTCATGCGTACACTCAACTATAGTTTTTGCTAATCGCATTCACCATACAAGTTTTAATTGCCACGGGGTCATGTGAAATTCTATTTAGTTTTGTTCTATTTCGAATAGTTTACTGCACAGACAAATAGTTTTAAATGAGTCCGGTAAAATCAGATTGCGTGTGACATTATAATCAAAGCTTTGTTAAATTTTATTGAAAATAAATATCGCGGAAACGCGTGTATTCAATCGACTAGTAGGACTTCGCTCTACTGTTGTGATATTGTGCCCGAGGCTTGAATATTATTGTTTACTTTGGGGCGTCTTCGGTTAACTGAATAAGAATCTAGATATATTTCGTTCGCAGAACATCATCTACAAAGAGGAATTTCAAAATATTAATAAAAAAACTTCTCTGCTTATTATTTCAGTGTTGAATTTCGAAGATTACATTAATATAATCTTCCAAGGTATATTATTTTTCCAAGAAACTTGTGATTAATAAATTTTCATTTAAACATCCTTGAAAATAATGTTTATGTTAAATATTAAGCTATGAAATTTAATTTGGGAAATCAAAAAACAGCTTGTGTCTCTCTCGCTTTGAAATTATAATACCTTTCTAATTAAAATGATATATAATATGGGTTTCTAAAAACATTGTCAAAATTTAATGAGGTTTACTTAGTACTACTTCAGTTTTTATCACTTTCAGTTTTATTTATATACACACGTTATTTTCTTTCAAAGACCTCGTTTAAAAAGCATTGTTAAATTATTTATTTTTGAGCAAAAAGTAAAGAGTAGACATGACTTTTGACTACTTTATAGTTAAAATAATTAGTATTTAGTTTATACTGTGAAAAAAAACCCACAAACAAGCTTTTGTTTCTACCGTTGCCATTGTCTAATTTATTAGTTACTTCTCACTACAAACATTTATGGAAACCGTTTAATGTATTTTTTTCAATAAAAGTTTAAAATTCCAAAAAAATATTTAAAAATTCAAATAATATTTTAATTTAAATTAGCGTCTGGAATTTTCTTCTTTCGGTTATCGAAGAAAGTCAATGATGTGAAATTAATGCTAGAATATCACAAACTAAACCAAAACCACTTTTTTGCTGTAGAAGGGAATTTTGTGTTCTTTTCAACTTTATTATTAGATACGGGCGAAAATTTTTTAAATACCTATCTTCCGTTTCAGTGACTTAAAGTAAAATCGATAACTTTCTTCATATTCTTCAAAAATTAAAACTAAAGAACCGTTACACAGTCAAAGTGTGGGTGTTATTAGACCAAAAACTTTTCACCTCTAAAGTGTCTACAATACTTATACAATACTTCGTGTAAAATTAAAAATATAATTTCTACAAAATACTACAAGTTGTCTATTGAGCTACAGAGTAAAAGTTAGATAATTAACTTGGTTGTACGGAACCAAAAGGTCGAAGTGTGTGGCTTTTAAATTGATTAAAGCGAATCTCTTTATGAGGTTTTAAAAACTCATTGCCTTTTTTAATAAAAAGCCGATTCAACGATTAAGAATATGTCTAACTTAGTGTTCAAGACAGTAATCGAAAATTACAATAAAAAAGTAGTGTTAACCAATAGTATAATATCTATATAGATATTACATACAAGTATATGCCTGTCCTATAATAGAGTATATTGTTATAGATATTAGTAGAGGTGTAATTACACCAACATTTAGTTCGGCAGCCATACTTGGTCCCATGTAATAGGGACCCAAACCTATTGACGTCTATTGAGCACATTTTCAAGGCTCGGTACTATTGAGAATTTTCTAACCCAAAAACTCTATACAAAGCTAAAAAAATACAAACGAAGAAAATGTTTTTCATCAGTTTTTTTGGCATATATTGCGTAGGATGGTTGCCGTCGCCTTTCAAAAGTTAATTAAAATGTTCTTCATACGTTTCCATACTAAATTGGTCAAAAGATATAAGATTATGTCTGTATATTGTTATTTATTTGCTTATTTCTGAATAATTAAATGAAAATTATATTTTCATTTAATTATTAAAAACGTGTATTTTAATTTTAAAGATTATATCCATCAGTATAGCTTATTGATTCTTGGAAAAAATTATATTAAATTTTCAAAACTTGCAATCTTTTCATTTTAACGTAATTTCACGCAATTAAATCCAAAAAAATACAATTAAAAACCAAGCCAATATATTTAATCCTTAGCAAAATTTAAATTAAAAAAACGATATACCTAAAAACCAAAACCTCCTTTCTAAGGAGAGACCTATGTCCAGCAGTGGACTGTTGATGATTGATGATAACTAATGAATAAGAAAACCTTTTAAATCAACGAAAAAAGACGAAGGAGGTTCTTAATTCGATGCACATATTTTTTTATGAATGACTACGGCTGATTTGTTACAGGATAGTGCGATTTCGATAATTCTCGAGGGTAGTCTCATGTTAATTTGATAAAATAAGGATGGATAAAATAATAAGGAATGGCCATACGGTATGTTTTAGATTAGATGAAGCGCAAAGTAGAATTTTAAAACCCTTAATGTGTAAAGTAATTTACCTGTTTGGCACCGACTCAAAATTATTTAGGTATGCTTACACTAGTTTAAGAAACTTATTAAGGTTAAGAAATAAAATAGTTTACTATTTTCTGCTTTTTAGTCTTTCTAGTATTATGTGCATATAAGATAATATTGAATCGTAGACAAGAGTGCCCCAAAAGCATTGCGCCATTAATGCAGCCAATTTTGTCTTCTGTTAAATATTCATCATTCGAATTCAAATATATTCTCAATAATACTATTTGAATACGGTACCCGGCAATCAGCTTATTTCGTTGCCCAACTGAGCGTGTTGGTAGCAAAAGTTTAAAATTCAATCAATTTTGCGCTCCACAGCCTCTATTCACAGTTCGGGTGTTTTGTTCCTGTAATTTTCCTTGTAGAGTATTATGTTTTTAGCTCACTCTCGTTCCTTTGCGGTCACTATAAGTTCTTTATTAAACAGAGAGTTTATGTAATCATGGTTGGGTTGGTTTTGATAGAGAAGTAATTATAATTGATAAAAGTTAAATAGCCAAATCAGTATAGTGTTTTTATTGTTTGAATCTTAGATTTATACATGGAAACAGATATTCTTCAAATGAATTACTAATTTCTAACATGCCTTAATATTTTACTTTAAAATGTTCATACAGATGTTATGACACTTTGTTTTTTAATCCTACCAAAGGGACTCTTCTACTCTTCCTGATGGAAAGCACGAGTTGGGGCCACCATTCTCATTGTGAGGCTTATTGAGAAGTTTTCTTCATCTTTCTCACGGCCACCGGAAACCAAGTCAAGTTTTAAATCAAAATAACAATATTGAATAATGTCAAGTAAAAACTGAGCACAACTCAAATAGTGTTGCATAAAATTGGCTTTAGTCGTAATCTCTAAAAGTAGAATATTTCAAAATAATTAAAAATAATTTAAAGATAGAATCCCATGACACTCACAGCTTCTGCCTTAACATAGAATGAAAATTTAATCATCATCAACAACCTATAACGAGCCTCCTCTCAGGTCAAGGATAAGGCCATACGTCTCATCATGTAGTTTTTTTATTGGATGTTGTTAAGCCGCCTGAAGGCCTCCAACTTAACTTCACGACTGTCATATTATGATAAAAACCGGGACCGACTGCTTAAAAGAAGAAGTTGATGAGTTTTTATTAAGAAATTCATCAATTCCACAAAGAAAATTACCAGTTGTATTTTCTTTGTGGAATAGAAAAATAAATATCTCTGGCATCTTCGCTGACGTCTTCTAATAAACTCTGTCTGGAAAGATATTACAAAGTAGTACATACAAAGAATTTTCTTAGAAATAGTCTTCAGGTATATTTAGGTTTAACAAAGTATAGTAATATAAATTTATAGCCGTGATGTTTTTCTACTATATGACGGAACGGTGAGCCAGGTGATGTTTTTTTTTAAAACAGTGACGTCATTACTATTATTATTATTGGAGTATTTCGTTTTCAGAAATAACTTGAAATAAACTTCACTTCAACCAGAATTCACTTTTATTTAGTATTGATTACACAGCTTCGAATATTTCACAATAAGTTAGGTGTTTGCTGTCCGAGCGCAGACAAACGAATCCTCGCTCCGCTGCAGCGGGCGGCTTTTTATAGGCATTGTAGTGGGGCGGTCGATCGTTGCGAGTTGTTTACGTCTTTGAGAACACGTGCAGCGATGACGTAGGTCGTTGAATGTTGTGTTGCGCCGATACGACCATTCTGACCGGCAGTGTGCGCTCTGCACTAGCCGTGTTGTTGATGTTTTTTCCGATGAGTTTATCTGTAAAACGTAAATGTTTTTCTTTGATTTGGCATCTGTGTACCTTTAATTATATTGACGTCGTATACGACGACTACACTGTGGCAGGTAATGAGTATAGCGTACTATGTGTGTTGGCGTACACTGTGGTACTATGTGTTGGCGTACACTGTGGTACTATGTGTTGGCGTACACTGTGGTACTATGTGTTGGCGTACACTGTGGTACTATGTGTTGGCGTACACTGTGGTACTATGTGTTGGCGTACACTGTGGTACTATGTGTTGGCGTACACTGTGGTACTATGTGTTGGCGTACACTGTGGTACTATGTGTTGGCGTACACTGTGGTACTATGTGTTGGCGTACACTGTGGTACTATGTGTTGGCGTACACTGTGGTACTATGTGTTGGCGTACACTGTGGTACTATGTGTTGGCGTACACTGTGGTACTATGTGTTGGCGTACACTGTGGTACTATGTGTTGGCGTACACTGTGGTACTATGTGTTGGCGTACACTGTGGTACTATGTGTTGGCGTACTCTGTGGTACTATGTGTTGGCGTACTCTGTGGTACTATGTCGTGGCGTACTCTGTGGTACTATGTCGTGGCGTACACTGTGGTACTATGTCATGGCGTACACTGTGGTACTATGTCGTGGCATACACTGTGGTTTATGTCATGTCGTACACTGTGGTACTGTGTTGCGTAGAATAGGATTGTAAAACATAACCTGAGTTCCTTTGGTTTTTTTTTTTTTTTTTCTTTCTTTCTTTCTTTCTTTGTTTGTTCTGTTGCATTGGCTTGTGAAGTGGATGGTGTAGGCTCAATAACCGATACTGGAGTGTAGTCTTCTAACGCCGATACGGTTCCTGTAGCTTTGCACTTCCTTTAAGCAAGCTGCCAACCGGTGCATTCAGGTCGCAATTCCCTTGTATAATCAGGTTGTTGAGCGGAAGTAGCAGGTCACACGCCTCTGTGTGCTACTCTGAAACAACATTTAATAAACAGCATCACATAGCTCTGTCTCTAATGTCATTGCACCAGTAAATCAAGAGCACTTCAAAACAAAACTCTTAACGTCAAGATTTTATTATCAAATTTAAAATGATAATAAAAGCAAAAAGAATAATAGCTCTAATAGATAGCTGTGATCACGACAACCCGCATCATCGGTGATGTGTGATCACCCTAGAGTGATACACCACCCAGGTAGAGGCACCCTAGTTAGCCCATCATTTTCACGCATTAATTGCGTAGACCCAAACGATTGCAAACTGAATGTGTGACACTGATACACTTTCTCATAACAGCAAAGCTGTTAAAACAGAAGCCCATATTCTCGTATGTACTCTCAAAGGCTTAAACACATCTTCTCTCGAAGTGGGCTGAGCACGCATCCAGCGTTCATTTGCTAGACGGCGAACAGAACAAAGGTTATACCTCCCCTTAGATAGCGAGTAGCCAGCAGGTTGCGCCTCGCACATAAGGCGAACAGGCCGTAGGTCATACGTCGCGTAGACGGTGTGCAGACCACAGGTCCACACCTCACCTGGCGGAGAGTAGACCGCAGATCACAGTACACGCTCAACTCGCGTAGATAGTGAAAGGACTGAAGTTCGCCGCTGATATAAGCATATAAGCACTAGGCTGCTTACGAAAACCGTCATTAGTTCAGAAGATATTGTAGTACGCAAGTGTGTGTGCAAACACTCGAGCATTCTGTGGGGAAGGAAGGATTAAAAATAACCAGTACTGGCGTCAACCCTTCAAACCTTTTGTCGTCATCCCATATAATTATAACGAAAGAGTTTTAAACTTGGCTCAGAAAATAGTCAGCCAGGTACAGACTTGTACTCTCACACTGTAGAACGCACTGACTACTGCTTAAACCTTTGATAAGCTCGGCCTTCACTGAACCTTATCTCTTTTCCGTTCTAAAATAATTCAACAAATCACACAACGTAGTGGGTATTAGTTTATTTGATTATTTTTGCAACTTTGTTTGATTTTACTTAAATCAATTAAAAAAGTTACTTTTAAGTTAAAGGTTAGCTTTGCATTAGACTGCCTCTGATTAAAAACTATTAAAAATACCACTGCTAATAATTCATCAACTTTTCGGTAAACAATGTGTAATCGTAATAAGGAATGCCTAGTTTATTACGCACCAGTGGGGGTAGTTATAAAAATTCGTTTTAATTACGTCAAACAAAATATTCGCAATATGAAACCGTGATAGACAAACAGTATGAATTAACCTTTAAAATTAGATCAACTACGATTACTACTAACCCTTTTCTTAAGCCACAGCTTTACACCTTAGCCTTTGGCAATTTTATACACGCGCCATCTATTGCCACGATCGGCTTATCGCTTTAAATCGCGCACACGGTTAACCCTCGTACAGTCCATATAAAAACTATGTCAAAAATAAATCAAAACTTGATATGAAAATATGATTCAATCTTACAAGTGTAGCTTCAATTACAACTCACAAGCCATTCGGCAACCTCACCCTTTCGGTACTGGTGAACTGGATTACACCTTCTTTACATTGAACTCTGTTTTTCCCGTATAAGCACGGATGCATCTTCTATCGTTTGGAATGTTTACTAGTTGGAAAGAAAGCGTTATACCCACGAACTTACCGAAACATGGTGAAGTACCCACATTTTTTTTTTTAATTTAAGTATCACACGTTTAATAACATTTCTGAAAACAAAAACGATTGAAATTCGTTTGCAATCGTTACTCAAAACCCGATATAGGCTGCATGTCACTTAATTTACGATTTCTATGTTCCGACGTTGTCAATTAACTTGACATTTTATTTTTCTTGTTGTTGTCGGTAGTTATTTATTACAAAAACTTTAACTATCGATTTGAATGAAGAAACACAACGAACACTGAATGTAGATAGCGAACAGTCTAGAACACATGGTAATCCCACTTCTGATGACGGAACGGTGAGCCAGGTGATGTTTTTAAGGACAGTGACGTCATTACTTTTATTATTATTGGAGTATTTCGTTTTCAGAAATAACTTGAAATAAACTTCACTTCAACCAGAATTCACTTTTATTTAGTATTGATTACACAGCTTCGAATATTTCACAATAAGTTAGGTGTTTGCTGTCCGAGCGCAGACAAACGAATCCTCGCTCCGCTGCAGCGGGCGGCTTTTTATAGGCATTGTAGTGGGGCGGTCGATCGTTGCGAGTTGTTTACGTCTTTGAGAACACGTGCAGCGATGACGTAGGTCGTTGAATGTTGTGTTGCGCCGATATATATAATTATAAAAAAATAGCCTTTATAGAATTTTATCACCATCATCATCAACAGCCTTTAACAGTCCACTGCTGGACATAGGCCTCTCCTTTGAAAGGAGGTTTTGGAGGAGGGTTTGTTTCAAGTTCTCCTTCTCTTGGCAGTGATATTAGCTGCTTATAGAATTTTGATGGTTAGTAAATAAAACGATGATGTATAAACGACTTTTTGAATGTTCTTGAATGTTTTTATCAGGGAAATTACTCGACAGCAATTAAATTTGAAAAATTCTTAAAAACACACTTAAAATTACATTCAATAATGAAAAAGACCTGAAATAAAGAAACTAAGAACGTTCTAAAAATAATGTCGACTTATTCATACAATTTTATTTCGCGGGTGCACCGTGATTCAGTGCATGGGCTCTAACGAAGCAAGAGTTGTGGAACGACGGTATTTGAACAACATTGTCTGTGGGTGCAACGGTTTACTAAAGATGATTATTCACTAGTGTTAGATACATCATTGCAATTGTGTATTATCGAAATTTTAATAATTTTATCCTCTATTAATTCCATCAACATTTGTTGTGTCGTTGTATGCCATCATTTCCATGCAAAGAACGCCATGTAAAAGTTTGCTTTAAGGATTAACTTTTATGAATAAGTTGTACAGAAAATTTTCACGTGTCTATTTCGTGCGTATCCATTTTTTTAAATTTTGTTAAATAGATATATGAGCTTTCAAATATTTAATTATATACCAGTGACCTCTCACAAAAATTGTATTACTTTTCAAGGAGAAAATATGTAATACTTTTTAAATTTAAAACACACAATGACGAAGTCACTGAATTATTTTTTCTCATTATCATCATCATTACTATTGTAGTTTAATTCTGAACAAAACTATTTTTAAATTTAATTCAGGAAAATTACATTGTTTAATATAATTATTATAATATTGTTCGTTATAATATTCACACACATTTTCATTTTCATCTAATTTGTATTCTCAATCAATTTTAATAAATAAATGATCTTTATTTAATCCATAATTCGATTCAATAAACAAAGTAATTTTCTCGTCAAAAAGTTATTTGATAAAAAGCCGCAAACCACCTTGGCCACGATCAAAGTATTACGGTAAGGCCCCTTTGGGGAAGCAGTGAGAACCAATAATATAAGTGGCCAACTAATTTAATATCGGAACCGGAATCACTACGGCCGTCTAGTGAGAAAAGTCCTTGGAAAACTTTTTGTTTAGAACTGGCGGGTGCTGCCAAAAAATACTCATATAACTTCGGCTAGCTAAATCTGATTGCAACTACGCTGAATTTTTATAAAATGCAATTTCGGTACTGCAGCTTTTATTTTGCAGTGCTTATTGAATTTTGAATATTATCTATCGTCCAGAATATGATTCTAAATATAATAATGATGTTAATGCAGCAAAATAAGTTTGGGTTTGTATGTATATTTTAAAAACAAAAATACCTAGTTTTAGCACGTTGTGCCATCATACGGTATAAAATTATTGTCCAGCTTATTGAAACAAAATAAAGGAAGATAAAGACAAGCAGTATGCCAAAAGTTTAAATGGAACACGATAGACTTAATTTATTTAAGTCATGAAAACTCAATATTGCAGAGCGTTTTTCTAGAATATAAAAGTGAAGACGTTTTCTTACCAACCTTTTCTTCCATTTTATTTATCGATGAAAGTCATGTCTACATATCTGCAGGATGTTTTTTGTAACCGATCGAAAGGAAAAGAAAAGATTTTGACTTGAAAAAAATTGGTAGGTAGTCGGTTTCACGCGCATTTCAGTTCAAATGGGCCGGCTCGACCGGGGCAGTACTACTCTCACACAGAAGACCATCCTAATGCTGACAGCACTCTTGCTGATGTATTTTGTTGGTGAGTGTGAGACCGGAGACCCAATAATTCTGCATCATTCTACTCTATCACTCTGACCTGGCCGCCATGGTATACGTCACAAATGCTGCATTGCCTATCCTCACCATGAAGATGGTGCCATCTACTCCTGTATTCTGCTTATGTTTTCCATCAGGCAGAGTAGAGTCACTTTGGTAGGATCCAGTAAAAAATGAGATGTGACACATAAGTTGTACATCTTATGAATATCTTTAAGATCGTAAGTGTTGGGTTTCAATCTATTAAACACTAAGTTGTAATTTTGAAAACAATTGTTGACAAAACATTCCTGAAGTGCGATATAAAAGAAGCCAATTAAAAAGTTGCTACAGGGTGACAAGAAACCAAGTTAGTAAAGTTTGTGTGTTGTCACGACATATTTGTAGCACGTGATGTCAACTAATACGTTGTCGGACGTTGTTGGAGAATAGAACACGGCCGATACGAGTGACACGCTGATAGATATGGTTTTGTTCGGTACTGTTCATGGGACTCTTTTTAGAATTATTGGGTTACTTAATAAGTAATTAGAATTATAGATATGCATTTAAACATGTTAGGTTGTTTTAAAAACATTACCCTTTCCATTTCACCTTACTTTATTTATAATGATTGAAAGTTTCCATTGATTTCCTCCTTTTTAATTTTATCCTTTAAATATGTTTATCAGGTCTGTAAAAAGTATTCTATGTCCTTTCCCAAGCTCAGTTCTATCTTCATACCAAATTTCATCAAAATCGGTTCAGTGGTTTAGGCCATTCACACACTGCCCCGCACTCCGTCACGTAGCGCGGAGTGGCAGATTTTAATATTGTATGCAAGTACATCGATTAGTATAGAAAACACGCCAGGTCCCATACACCAAAAACGCGCTACGACGCGTAAGCACGTGAGCGCTAGCAGATTCAGGATCTGCTGCCCCGCGCATATGCGCGTGGGCGCGTCGCCAGTGTCCTAATCGCCTTAGGCGTGGAAGCGTAACAGACAGACAGACAGAGTTACTTTCGCATTTATAATATTAGTAGGGATTACACCATCGGAAAGTGGAGATTTCATCAAACAGAAAACACCCCTATTTTTTGAAAAAAGTACATATTTTGACGGGTGAATTTTCGATATTAAGTCAAAATAGGGTGAAAAAATAAATATTTCAAATCAAATAAATTACAGTGTATTCGGGACATAAAAAGGTAAGTTTTCACTAAACTTCGCTTAAAAATAATTTTATTTGTAAAAGATAAAAATAAGAAACCAAAAACTGTTTTTTTTTTAATTTTTACAAATAATTTGAGGTTATGTGAAAAAAAGAGTAAATAAAAAATCAGCCAAGTGCGTGTCAGGCCACGCACAGGAAAGGGTTCGTCAGTCACCCATAATGGTACGTGGATTAGAAATTGTATCCAATGGATAATTGTTATGTTTACGTATTAATGCGTTAATTTTGTATGACGTTTTCCAAGTAAGCACATTGTAGAAGTTAAGCCTCTATAACTCCTGAACTAACAAAGTCATCTAATTCGTTATAGTTTTCAGTTAAAGTTCTGTATATGGACCACTTTCACGAATTTTTCCAGATTTTTTGGGATCGCCGTTTAGCTATTAGAGGGGGGGGGACGCCCTGTTTTTACAAAAAAGTGGCCTTTAAAGTGGAATTTCTCGCAAACGGATACCTAAATCAAAAAATCGTCTTATCAACCTTTTAATGTTTTTAAAAGACTTATATAATGATACTCCACACGATGGGGTAGCCGCGAGAAAAAAATAACATCCCCACTTTACGTGTAGGGGACCCTAGATAAAACTATTTTTCATAATTTTATTGTAGCACTTTGTCGACGTAATTACAATACATATTCATGCAAAGTTTTATCTTTCTAGCACTTACCGTTTGGACGGTAAGTCGAGGACGGACGGATGGACGGACGGACAGACGGACATGACGAATCTATAAGGGTTCGAAACCCTAAAAAGTTGTAGATCTTGTAATTACCTACAACTTTGCCATTTAACTTTTTTCCATAGGGCTTGTTGTTTTGCCGGAAATTAAGATAAACCGTTTTTTACCCTTTGTTTTAAATATTTAGCCTTCCAAAGTGACTTTACCCTCCCTGATGGAAAGCATGAGCAGAATCCAAGAGTCAGGGCTACCACACTTGCTGCGAATGCAGACAATAATGTATGGCGGCCCACACTATGGCAGCTTAGTGAGATTGCTTTTTCACGCCCCGCTTAAAGGACCCGAAAACCTCCCCCCTATCCCTTCCCGAGCTCAGATCGCCCGTAATTTTTTTTCCTTTTATTCAATAGGTTTCATCCTACTATAATTTTATTTGTTTTCAAAGATTAACTACCCGGGTCTAGTGGTCTATATGACATTTACAAACTATCATTATGGTTGCTGTTGAGATGATTATATTAAAATAATTGAACGACTTGGTATGGAGACAACTTGAATTTAATTATATCCTTTTACATACAAAAATTTTTTTTAAGTGAGTAAGTAACGGTGTTCGCTCGACCGCGATCCTAATGCGTCTGTTGAGAGTGGCGGGGCGAATCTTCCTTTTTAACACCGTGCGCACGGTGTCGCTGATGCGATGGCACTGTGTTTAGCGGTGTCTTGACAGTTGCCATGCAAGTGTGTTATGCCTAGCAACCTGTGAAGTTTGACAGGAGATAAACAGTGATACATTTTGACATCTACGATTTATATATTTTTATAATATTTTCAAGCTTTGGCCTTTGTATCTCGATTATTGCAGTAAAAAGTAGCCTATGTCCTTTCCCAAGTTCAGTTCTATCTTCATACCAAATTTCATCGAAATTGGTTCAGTGGTTTAGGCGTGAAAGCGTAACAGACAGACAGAGTTACTTTCGCATTTATAATATTAGTAGGGATTTAAGCCTCCCAAAGTGAGTTTATTCTGGCTGACAAAAAGCATCAGTAGAATCCAGGGGTAGGGGGTCATCATCCTTATTGTGAGGGTAGGCAATGCAGCACGGTAACACATACGGCGGCCTGGTCAGTTGCTTCTGCATCATCATTCTCCCGGCCTCCGGAGGCCGAGATAATGATGCAGAATGATTGAGCTCACACTCATCAATGATATACGACAGCAAGAATACTGTCAATATTAGTATGGTCTTATGTGTGACAGGAATACTGCCCCGGCCCATTTCTGCAGTAATCAGCGTGACTTTACTACCTACAATTAGATCAATATATCGAAACTGTCATTGAATAATTTCATATTATAAAGTATAAATAACATTTTTTTATTGAATTAAACTTTTTTTTTATTTCATTATAAGTACTTTATCAACTGTTTCCTTCATGTTATCTACATGATCTGTTGTCTTCATTGTACTAGTGTTTGTAATATTGGTTTTATTCAGTTTTACGAAACTTCTAGATATAAAATGACGTAAGCCCTGAACTATATACATATTTATTGTACATTTCAAGACAGCTTTTAGCACATAGAATGTATATTCAAATCTCAGCTTTAACAACAAGCAGGAAACATGAAGCTCTAACTTAGCTTCCTTGAACCATACAATATTTAGCACTTTAAGAAGCTTAACTCTGCAAGTAGAATGCATTATTTAGGCAAGAGAATCAAGGTAATGAAATAAACTTAGTACAAATTTCAGCACTAAAGTGAAGATAAAACGGTTCTGCTTATACCGGCTTTATCAAATAGAATTCTTTAAAAGCCTTTTGCTGTTGTAATTAAGTGTACGTAAAGTGTCTCAGTTTACTTTAAAATATTGAGTATATTTATGTTGTCTTGTCATAAAATAATTCTCTCGATAAAAACAGATTTATGAGGCATGAACAAACACAACTGCATTAGTGTGAATTGTGTTGTACCTCTTTAGTAGGCTCAATATTTTAGGGTAAATAAAAAAGTAACATGTAAATACTCCTACTCAACAGATCGCTACACAATTTTGAGTTTTGAGGCTTTTGAGTTACGGATGTACATGAACATTACAGGGACTGCATCATTGATCAAAAGGTCTTGGGTTCAAAACCGGTTTTTTATGCCTGCCAAAGTGACTCTACTCTGCCTGATGGAAAGCATGAGTAGAATCCAGGAGTAGAGGCCACTATCCTCATTGTGTGGGTAGGCAATGCAGCATCGTCACCCGTATCATGGCGGCCTGGTCAGATATTTCTGCATCATTACTGATTACCAAGGAAATACGACAGCAAGAATACTGTCATTATTAGGATGGTCTTCTGTGTGAGGGTAGTACTGCACCGGTCGTGCCGGCCCATTTGTGTTGAAATCAGAGTGGCTCACTACCTACAGAGGATAACCGTGTAGTTATAATTAACTCGTATTTTGCTTCGATAAATACTAAATTAGATTTAAATAATATTTTGTCAATCCTTTCACAAAAGTAAAAGGTACCACCTTTACCTACATCTGTATAAAAGAAGTTCTTGAAGTGATATATTTACGTCATATGATATTGATGATTTTTAGATTTCTTGTAAATTGTGTTGAAAGAATGTAAAATTATTTTATTACTAGCTTTTAGCGATTATTGCAGTAAAAAGTAGCTTAAGTACTATTCTGATTTATAAGCTATATTAATGTAAGGATTCATCCGAATTCGTTCAGTAACTTTTGCGAGAAAGTACAAATATAAATATACTAGCTTTCGCCCGCACTCCGCACGCGTGTATTTTGGTTATCCCAAAAGGTCGGTTCAGTGGTTTAGGCGTGAAAGCGTAACAGACAGACAGCCAGAGTTACTTTCGCATTTATAATATTAGGAAAAGGATTAAATTATTTATGGTGAGCACTGTCATAGTAGTGACTGCTTATTTTTTTTTAAACTGCTTCTTCAGATAAATCCAAGAGTTAAACAAATTTTAAATCCGTAGAGTGAAAATAGTAAGAAAAAAACCAAAATTTCAACAGGCTACCTACCAGGACAAATGGAACGTATCGAAATTTCTTACTTCATAGAGACAGAAAATACCGTGATCCGAGTCCTAAAACATACACCGTCTCACTTCGCACACTGGGAAGATAAAATATTCTATGAATAATTCACATGTCATACATCGACAACACTGAATAAGATCGTCTATTTGTGCGAGGTGCAGGTACAAGCGGGATTCAACTATTGGATACGCATAGAACGTGCTATAGATTTCTCAATATTGGTGCCTATATCTATCTTTCAAAGTGATGAAATTGCTATTATTCAAATACATTTTAGTCCCTGTGTAGACGAGACGTAATTACATTTTGACCACATCTATGATTTTCCTAGTCCCCCTGGACCATAAAAATGAACAATAAAACGAGTAACCTGATGGTAAATGACTACCGCCTGTGAACACTTCCAACTCAATACGGTTTGTTAATAGACGGCCTGCTAACGTCTTGTTAATCTGTCACATTTAGTTTCAATTTAAGTGCCTGTAATAAAGTTAATGTACTCTTCTCTTGCGTTCTAAATTCTCTAGATTGTAAAATTCGCTAACACTGATACCACACACTTCGTCAACGCTGTGTCAAAAACCTTCAGCGAATACTTTTTTGGCTCAAACGCGTTTTTGTAATGTTTACTCAGATATATAGCGAGGATATGTAAAACAACTTAAGTGATTTATATAATGTTTTGCAGTGTTTCTCCCATAGGTAGTTTTATAAGAAACTGCTCAAGATTCTGACTGACATCTTTTTAAGGTGTAAGGCGTTTTTCCCAAAATGTTCGGGGTCGGGTATAAGTAAAAAGTAAGTAAAGGGAATGGAAAATGAAAAAAAAATTAACATGGTTAGGTTCTGTGTAAAACTAATAACGTAAAAATATTATGTTCCTCCTATATTTTACTGACAGGAAAGTGTGGGACGGGCAATAGATCAATATATATTGTTAATAAAAATTGCATTTCATTATATTACATACTTCATATTAAGTTCCCTTCAACCTTCGTATTCAGATTCCAATTTGGATTGCGGAGTCCAATGCCAGTCACTCTGCTTAAAAACTGACATTTAGGGAAAACCGGTTGAACCAATTACCGACCCAAAACTAATCCTAGAAATAATAAAGGCTAGAAAGATAATAAATTATTCATCAGTAACATTAAAAAAAAACCTTTTCCCACTACCAACTACCCAGTACTATAAAAACAACTCCGTATTTTATTTAATGATTACGTACAATGAAAAGTCTTTGCTACCTTTAAACGTTGATGAAAGTACAATATTCAGGAGTCGAGTCACGATTCTGTTAAATTTCCCTAAAGATAATAAACATTTCCGAGGTAAATTAAACAGTTGTTTCATTCCGTACTCTGTATTTTTTTACCTCAAAAGCCGGGACTTCATGCGCTGTTTTAATATACTCTTCGACAGCGAACCTTATTAGAGAATGATAATGACGTAAGGACTAATTAAGATGACCGTTAGGGGCAAAGGTCAAAGATGTAAGGACGACGGCTCTATGTGTTTGTAAGTTGAAAGAGACCCTTGTTAAGTATGAAGTAATTAAAGTTTCTTTCTCTTTTCACTTTGTGAAATTGATTGCTATGGAGAGCGAAAGACTTTTGTAATTATGTGTAAGCTGTTATGAGGTATTTACTTTTTGTTGTAAACGGGACTTATTTGCGATAAAATTAAAAATCGTCCAAGTCCGTGTTGAAATGATTCCTCAGTCGCCCATAATAGTACTTGGATTTAAATTCGTATCCATTAGATAATTGCTATGTTTGCGTATTAATGCGTTAATTTTGTATGACGTTTTCCAAGAAAGCGCATTTTACTAGTTAAGCCTCTATAACTCTTGAACTAACAAAATCATCTAATGCGCGGATTGTTTTCCTTTAAAGATCATTATAAACTCTTTTGCAAAAAAAACGGGCACCTAAGCAAATAACTATTTTATAGTTACTATTTGTTTGTTTGATAATTTTAGGTATTGTTATCCTCAGAATTTTATAAATTAATTAGGAAGAAATAGTTTTCATCAGTTTTATCATAAAATTTTGATTAAATTATTGAGAAATAATGTTTAAGCTCAAAACACTATTATTGTACCTGCTCGCTAAATAAAAATGAAACGCGTTAATTTCTTTGTTTTTATTGAATACATTAAAAGCAGATAAAAGTTTAGTATTGAGTGTGACCCCCTCTTGCTGAAATCACGGCTTGCATTCGTCTGGGAATGCTAGCGAGTATATCTTTTATGGTTTCTTGGGGAATACGTTCCCACTCCGCGGTAATCACATTCTTTAGCTCTCTGATGGTCTGCGGAGCCGGCTGCACTGATCTCACTCGTCGCTTCAGAACGTCGCAGACATCCTCTATGGGATTGAGGTCCGGATTTCTAGCTGGCCAGTCCAAACGACGAATTCCGACTTCTAGCATATACGCTTCCACATCGCCAGACCGGTGGGCGCGAGCGTTGTCGTCCATAAAAATTGAGTTTTCGCCAAGAGCGGTTAAAGCGGGTTGTGCATAAGGAATTAGAACTTCCGTTATGTATCGGTGTCCAGTCAGTGTACCGTTTTCGATGAAGACTAACTCCGTACGATCCATTGAATTTATTCCTCCCCAAAACATAACAGAGCCCCCTCCATAAGGTGTGATTTCTTCAAAACATGCCTCTGCAAAAGGTTCTCCTCGTCTACGTAGCACTCGCCGACGTCGGTCTTCACCATGCAGAGATATCCTGGCTTCATCGGAGGACAATACCCTATCCCAGTCTTCATGAGTCCATGACACACAATTTGGAGCGAAGCTAAGTCTGGCAACTCGATGTCCACGGAGTAAATTAGGGCCGCGTGCCGGGCGATGACTGTGTATATTAGCAGCGAGAAGCCTCCTCCTGACCGTCAATAGACTAATTTGCACATTTCTTACTTCTTCGAGTCTGTTCTTAAGGTCCACATAAGAAGATTTGCAATTTCTCAACGCTTGACCTACTAGAAAACGATCATCCCGTGGTTCGGTACATGTCTTTCTGCCAGAACCAGGCCTTCTCTTGACTGAACCGGTCTCTTGATAGCGCTGCCAGGTCCTTTAAACTGTCGACCGACTCAGATTTAGCCTCTGAGCCACGAAGCATTGGCTGCAACCTTCTTCAATCAGCGCAATAATTTTGCTCGCTTTTATCACTTTATCTACCATTTTCGAGATTGCTAAACAGCACTAACAATACTTTTAAATGTCAAGGACATCAGATAATTTAATAAAAATTGTCAAAAAGTTAATTAGAGTCGATATTAACTATAGGGAATTCTCGCCACAAAATGTAGTTAAAAGTTGTTTTCTTTGAAAATCAGGCTCAGTCGAAAATTTGAATTTGGAAGGTACTCTAATAAACAGTATGGCACTTTTATAACTGGCCAGTAACATGTTCAAATGATTAAAACCTTTTTGGTATTTTATTTTTTTCATCCAGGACGAAAATCGAAACCGCCCGTTTTTTTTGCAAATGAGTGTATGTACCACCATCACGAATTTTCCCAGATTTTTGAGTCAACCGTTTAGCTTTTAGAGGGGGGGGGACGCCCTGTTTTTACAAAAAAGTGCCTTTAACGTGGAATATCGCGCAAACGGATACCTAAATCAAAAATAGGCTTAGAAAGCCTTTATTGTTTTTAAACGACCTATCTAATGATACCCCACACGATGGAGTAGCCGTGAGAAAAAAAAGCTCATGACTCGGAACCCATATAGATTCGCCATGTCCGTCCGTCCGTCTAATTTCTGTCAGTCAGTTTCTTTTTTGGATGAATCATCTTCCGAACCTATTGCCAAGTTTATTTGGGGTCGGCTACTAGTTCAACCGGTTTTACCTGAATTTCAGTTTTTTCACGTAGCGACTGGCATCGGACCTCCGCAACCCTAAGGGAGAACTGAAATTCAAAGATTGAACTAGTTGTCAGTATATTTGAGGGCACTGACTTCCCAATAACGATTGCCATAGATGTTCATGACAACCGAGACCGACGGCTTTACGTGCTCTTCGAGGCACGGGCGTAAATCACATCCAAACTTCCAAACTCCGGGCTGCTGTTAGGAATTTCCTAAGAAAAACCCAAAAACACTTTTTGGCCCGACCCGGGATTTGAACCCGAGAGTGGTTACCGTATGCTGCTAATCAAGAGCAGTCGCATACGCTAACCACTAGACCAACGAAGCAGTTAAAGATGAAACTTTGGATGATCTACTCCATTGTGTGGGGTATCATTAGATATGTCTTTTAAAAGAATTGTGAGTTTTCTAAAACAATTTTGCTAAAATTATTATTATATAAAACTGGGCAGTAATTCCAGAGATTAACCGTAACAAACAGACAAAAAAATATTATTATTTATTGCTAAATCTGTATCGTTTACTATAATATACTTTAGTTTGCCTCTAAAAAACTGTTACTTTAAAATAAGAAGCAAATAACAATAATTTATTAATCCCAAGATAATGGTACATCTTACATATCACTTAATCTGTTAACAATTTGACTAATTAGTTACAACAATGGTTGATATGTGGAACGTTGACAGCTGTACTAGTATTAACTGTATGGCAGCTATCAGCGCCTTCCAAGTATACTAAATTACAACAGTAGTAATATAATGTGTATCTAAAATAGTGATACATATATATAAAATAAATAATGCAAACTAGATCTAAATGAGGCGTGTGTGTGTGTGTTTTGTGTGAGCGTGTGCGTTGTGTTTGCGCGCGCGCGCCTTTGTGTGTGTGTGTGTGTGTGTGTGTGTGTGTTGTGTTAATGTGTGTGGGTGCGTGTTCTTCATGTGTATATGTGTGTGCATGTGTATATGTATATCTAGGGAATTTTAGATTACCAATGATTCTGTTCCTAAGTAATTTAATTGCATAAGTCACTGTTTAGTTTCAGACTTTGACTGTAATTTAACGGGAAGGTGTATAATTTATTGTTCACTGTGTTATAAATAAGTGTAGTGTACTTATAATATAATATTGTCTCCTAACTGTAGAATGCAATCCTAAATGCAGAATTATGAGAAATGCGTTTTTTTTATATGTATGTGTATTAATGAAGTAATAAATGTCTGTGTAATAACGGCGTGAAAGAAGGTCTTTATAAAGTAACTTTACTAGCTTTCTAGATTAGAGCGAGTACAACCTCACTATATTACTTCAAACTTCAAAACTTAAAAGCATCTTAAGTCAGTCTGATTGGTGGATAAAAATGGTACGT
Organism: Phragmatobia fuliginosa; assembly: GCA_932526445.1. Classification (NCBI taxonomy): domain Eukaryota; kingdom Metazoa; phylum Arthropoda; class Insecta; order Lepidoptera; family Erebidae; genus Phragmatobia; species Phragmatobia fuliginosa. The sequence goes on along the minus strand of OW052063.1, from coordinate 21,140,949 downwards.
AATGTAGCTTTATTTATCACCAAATACTTGAGTTGCTACGCCATAACAGAACTGAGTAAAATACGGCCTCGAGTACAAGTCTGTTGACGGGAATATAAAGTTAATAGATGTGCTCTTTAAATTCATTGAAAAACTTCAATGTATTTTATTTTTTCGATATGCTCTTCAAATACTGTGTGAAATAACGTACATCAATATAAACAAAGCTGTTCCGTTACTGGCTGACTGACAGACAACACATAGCCGAATCTGCTAGGCTTAGAAAGCTGTTTGATAAGTGTGTTCTTTAAAGAGCGTAGGCAAGCACTATTTATTTATTTCGGATCATCAAAAAATGATATACACATTTTATCTGAATATAAATACAACAAAATACATGCCCTGTGCTCATTAAGTTATAGGCAATCACAGTTAACAAAAGGTAATTAGTACAACCTACATTAAAATTATATAAGAGAAAATAATAATAATGATAATACCTAATAATAAAAGAAAACCACTAGTTAAAAAAGCTATAAATAACTTAATACAGCAATTCATTTCGAATCCAAACTCTGGCGAGCTTAGACCTACCGAAGTCGAAACTCAAGATGGGATTTAAAAGAATAACACATGGGCAAAGCTGCATTCATATACTAGTAAGATATTAATACAATAGAAAAGGTGACTTATTGATTAGTTAATTATTAATAAGCAAGGTTGCATGAACATTATATTTTTAATGAAATGTATTGTAAACTAACCCTCTTTACCCTCGGCCGTTGCCTTTGCCGTTATAAATCGGTCAAGCTGTTTCAAAGATTAGCCAGGACAAACAGCCAGATGAACACAAAAAAAGAATATTTCTTTTTTCTTGTAAGTAACATATATATATACTTTCATATTAGGCTTTTAGTGAAAACGATTAATTTTAAATTAGAAAAAGACACTTCAATTTTATTCATTTGTACCTATGTATAGATAAAATTTAGGTTTAAAGTTAGGTTTTTAACAACTGAAATATAGATTTTTTTTTTATTAAAATATACAAATGATTTCAGAAATCATGAAATAGAAAGTCATAGTAATGCATAGAAAACAATAGCCACGTTTCTAACTATCAAAAGCAATATTTGCTATTCTCGGTATTATATTACAAGCGGCTTGAAATTACACAAAAATTATCACTATTTAAATCAAGATAGCTTGAAATCCAAAACTTGGCGTTTATAAAAACTTAAAGTGAGCAAAGCACTGTAATTTATTATTTAAAATCTAATACATTCAAACTGTCACATCCAGTTATTTAATCTCTGTATACCAATGCATTTTGTACACTACCCACGTAGATGCACTAGGAACGGCTGAAGGCAAATAAATTCCGCGATTTGTGGTTGGAAAGCTTCCAGGATGCTGTTGTTGGTCGACTTGGGATGTTGGGTGGGCAAACACGACTGGTAAGCTCAGGGAGATAGTCCCCTGACATATTTTGTCGCTAATTTATTTTGGCAATGTTGCTTTGTGATTAAATACTCTTGTCTTCTGGTTTTGCGCCCTCAAAAGGTTATCTATCGAAAACAACTTTTGTTAATAAGTTTAGTAAGAAATTTCGTATAAGAAGAAATGTATACATATTTTAGTTTAGTAGGTAAGAAATAGTATTAATATTATTTAGTACATAATAGTAAGCCATTTTTATGCTATGTAATTTTATTGTTATGTTTAATAAGTATAATATATGAAAAGTAGAAACATGCTACGCTTTGCTTGTATTATGGGTACTAAACAACTGATATAAATACAAAAGGTCACACGAAAAAAAACCAGCATGACAATTTTATTATGAGACGCAATATTTTAAAATAAATAATATCCATATGCATATGATATTTAGATACTACGATTAAAAGGCTTATCATGACGATTTAAAATGGTATTTTATAACCATATTTCAGTTCCCAATTTCATTTACAATGATTTAGGGTATTTCTTAATATTATTTAAATCACTGCACGAAGAATACATTCGGGTAAATAATGAAAGAGGCCTGTTTCCTATTGGTATGCATATGTATTTTTATAACTCAGGTAGTAAAGTACCACTTAAGATAAAGTAGTATGTTATGAGAAACTACTTGAAGTTAAATAAATGTTGAAATTTAAAAAAACTAGAATAAATTATATTTTTCTTGCACTCGGTACTTTAAACGACTGACATTTGAGTCAGGTGCCATCTTAGGTCGCACGAGTTATACGTTATCTAACATTACACTTGCTCTAGGTAAAAAATAGGACAAGACTTAATAACTTTCTGATAAACATTACGCCTCATTTGTTTATTTAACTTTGATAAGAGCCAAAGTCAAGTGCTAAATAGTTAAAGAATAGTATAAAACGTTAAAAACATTAAGAAATGAAAAAAATAGCCTTATTTAGTGTTTAGGGTATGGCCAAACTTCAATAAATAACAGTGCATTGCGAATATTGCCACGTTCAATGGCAATGCCAATTATAATAGTTTAAAAACTGAAGTATAACCAAACGCTTTTGTTTTATGCACCAATATTTGTGTCATAAATATTCTAAGTGAAGAAAATCAATAAATACGATACTTCACGAAGTCAATTTCAATGAAAAAAATTTCAAAACATCTAGTGTATGCTACAAACTGCAATGAAAAATGTTCTCAACAAATACAATTTTTATTCTGTGCTATGGTCATGTAAAATTATGGTTTCCTATACAAATATGAAACTTCCGCGCAGTTTAGCTTGCCATCATATATCATGTCGTGAATACCGTGTTGGGTGACAGAATGTTCTGTTCAATAAACTAGAGCTTTTCTTTCAAACATGTTGGATTTTATAAACGTTTTTTTATGTTTGCTCACACAATAGACACGCGTTTTTGATGAGTTGAATTTGGCTAACATTCGTTAAAATAATATTCATATAGTAATAGTCAGACAAGAGTTTCTTTTACGATTAAGCCTACCAAAATGTCTCTACTCTGCCTGATGGAAAGCAAGAATTCAAGAGTTGGGGTTTTTTTTTTTTATCTAGCACCTCCAATGTTCTTTGGAGCCTATTACTATACTTACCTTTCACACAAGTTCTCGCTTTTGCTTATTCTCGTACTTTCATGCTTTATAATATGTCTTTCTTTCACTCTGCCTTTCATAGGTACTTTTACAGGTGGGATGCCTGCTATTCTACTACTATACTATATTCAAGATTAATGTCTTCAGAGGTAATAATTTCAAGAGTTGGGGTTACCATTCTCATTGTATGTGCAGGCAATGCAACATGGTGATCCACACTATGGCGACCCAGTGAGAAGCTTCAATATCATTGGGCCTCCGGTCGCACACTCACCAACAAAATACCATGGCACGGACGCTGTCATTTCGTATCTTCTGTATGAGAATAGTAGGTACCGCCCCAGTCTATACCTTGAAATTAATACCTCTACCTTGAAATATATGGGTTAAGGTATAGGAGGCAAACGGGTGGTCAACAAGTCACCGTTAAGTGTCATGTTAAGAGACCACCGTACCCCATTTACAATTGTAATTCAAGAGTCACATATTTATGTTTGAGTTCTCTCCCCGTAATTAAGATACCCAATCTCTCTCTAGGATTTCTTAGGATAGGAGGTCATCGTATTACTTTGATTAGCCTGTCGATTTATGCTCTCACCTTTGATAGTAAGACGTTCTATGTGTAAAAGGAGTTCATTCAATAATAATCACAAAGATTCTTTCTTCAAAATACACATAAAAACTTCGACTAATAAATGGAGTTTAGAAGTCTCTCTTTCATTTATTCAACACATTTACCTACATGTATATTACCTACAGATATTTCGAGCACCAGTAATAATTTAGTAGTTGTAAAGTAATCGCTTAGTTCACACTTATTTGCGTCACCGCAGGTGTGACTTGTGACAAAAGGTTACTTTATGCTTAACCTGTAGTTTTAACGCTAGTATTGTGAATTTGAGTAAAACCAGTACAGTGAGGGAAAATATATATTCCTATGATACAACATATGATACAAATAACACGTAGAAAAATAAAGCCTCAAATACCGAACTAGGATATTATTTTAAAAACGTTTATCGTAATAACTTCTTGACATGATTGATTGATAGATCTGAACTTAGGAGTTAGGAGACATTATAAGATGTCAGTTTTTTTTTATTAAGTAGAGATTATGAAAGAGGTCGATTGGATCCAAATTTTTTGTCAAAGTTTTGATGTAATTATACAAAGGTTGGTAAAAAATAAAAGTAATCGTTGACAACTGTTTGATAAAAATAATATTCTTCAGAAAATTTTCAAAAATGTAAGTGGTCAATTTCTAAGTAGTTTTTAGAAATCACATTAAAGAAAACTGCTAAAGTTTCAATCCTTGTATAATTCAAGCTCTAGTACCTTAAAGAATATTTTAGTTTGGAAGATAAAAAATGGTAAATTATATGATTATGACTTGATAAAATTAACATCTATTGTGTGCATGAACTTTGTAAAGTTGGTAAAAAATGTTAACTCACAAATACTTTCCAACACTTAGTTGTCATACAAATCCAAACAATATTGAATAATCTGGCAGGTAGCACAAGTTAAGCCAATCTAGCACTGGACGTCTATTAGTTGAGCGGCGATGTCGCTTACATAAATATTCATGATCGAATGCGTCAGGTCAAAGCTATCGCACAGGTACGGTAGTGTTTGAGTGTGACCTGAAGTTAAACTCCCTTAGATGCTTTCGCTTTTTGAAAATTAAACTAGCTTTAATAATCTACACATCACATCAACAGCAAATAACAGTACACTGTTGGACTAAGACTAAACTTAGGTCACTTATTAAAAAAGAGGTTTTGGCCTACTATATCATGCTCCCTAGATGGATAATTATAAAAGCAATAAGTTTTTCTTCTCGTTGCAGTAATGTTGTCTAACCCAGTTTGCACCTTTAACGCTGATAATAATCTTAAAAAAGCGGCCAAGTGCGAGTCGGACTCGCCTATGAAGAGTTCCGTAGCATCATATAAAAGTTTTTGTAGTTTGTTGTAACTTTCATCAATATTTTAATAATAGTGTTTTGATGAAAAGAAATGTAAATTGCGGTTTATGATATTATGACGTATTAAAAAAAACTACTTACTAGATCTCGTTCAAACCAATTTTCGTTGGAAGTTTGCATGATAATGTACATCATATATATTTTTTAGTTTTGTCACTCTCATAATTTAGAAGTTACAGGGGGGGGGGGACCAACATTTTACCACTTTGGAAGTGACTCTCGCGCAAACTATTCAGTTTAGAAAAAAATGATATTAGAAACCTCAATATCATTTTTTAAGACCTATCTATAGATACCCCCAGGTTCAATAATTTTAGCAGGGGTTATATTAAAATTAGGGGGATATGGATTATTACGTTTATTAATTTTTTTACAAGAAATTAATTTAAAATTAAATTATATTAGAACTGTAATTAGTTTAATAGGAGGATTTTATATTAGTCTGAAATGTTTTTGTCAAGTAGATATTAACCCCACACGTATGGTTTTGATGAAAAAAAATGTTTTCAGTTTCAGTTCCAAGTTTTATGTGTGTTCCAGTTCCAATTATAATGTGAAAATCTTAATGCGGTTCATATAATACATCTACTTACCAAGTTTCAACAGTATAGTTCTTTTAGTTTCGTAAAAAGTGGCTGTGACATACGGGCGAACTGACAGACAGACAGACATGATGAATCTATAAGGGTTATTTTGCCATTTGGCTACGGAACCCTAAAAATTAAATCTTTATTGAAATTTTAAATAATTAAAGGATTTTGATTTGGAATGTATCTCTAGAATCCAGAGGTTTTCATGTAGTAGGTGAACAGTTTTTGTTCTTTTAAATCTGCACGATATGAAAAATGTCGCGATACTTTTAAAGTTAAAATAAAAAACTTCTTAAAACTTTTGACATCTTTAATGATGTACATGAAAGCTAAATGGAGTTTCTACATCCTTTGTCCGTTCTACATATCCCGTCAGTAATGTTTTCATTCATATTGTGTCAAAAGTTTTGAATTCTGTACTTTTTGAAAATTTATCACGACAGGCTATTTTCCAGCGGACTGCAAGTTGACCGGCTAGCGAGGAAAGAGGCAACTGAAATATAATATTGTTTCTATTTTAGAAATCGGATTGGAAATAATATTTCCTGGGGCTAAAGACATTTCTTTATTTCGCATGTTATATGCGGTCTTAAAATTACTTTAAATGTAGCAATAATAATAATACTCGTAAATAATATAATACTTCTCTGGAATAAATAGGTTTATGAAAAAACTTCGATTTTCTTGTAATTTCTTTTATGCCAATTGAATATTTCAAAACCTGATGGGCTCCACTTTCTACAGGTAGAGGTTTGAAATTTAAATGAGTACAATACAAAACACAAGTACATGAAAACAAGGGGTGGTGTTTCCTTCTTATTTTTTACACGCTTTATATTAGCTTCACCTGTATGTTTGTTTCTTTGTGTGTTTGTAACCGACTCCTTTGGACGCAATTTTGACCCACTTTAAGCGGCCAGATTTCGTTCAAACTTTGTCGATCTATCGAGGACCGATGACAATACACTAATTGGAAAAAAACCCAAAAAAACAATTCGAAATTAGTCTTTTTTAGTCTAGAAAAAAAAAGTTTTAAAAAACTAAACAAACACGCTTTTAAACTAAAAAGTAGAAAATAATTTTAATGTAACAAAGCGTGGGGAGCTTTCTGAAAATATTTCAATAACGTCGCCCCACGCTTTGTTACATTAAAATTCTTTTCTACTTTTCACGTTTAAAAGCGTGTTTGTTTAGTTTCTGAAAACTATATTTTTTTCCAAGGAAGAGTGAACTAAACTAAAGAAATACAAATATGATTAGGCTATAAAACTAAGTGCAAGTTAACAGACATCAAAAACCTTCTATAAAATTACCTCTTCTGTAAAATTCCTTCCGTCTCTAAAGTTTCATGTAGAAAATTAGACAGGGCCTAAGCCAATCCTTCATTAAAACTTTTAAAGAACATGGAGTTAATCTTAGTGGAGCGCTATGCGAGGATTTATGTAAATGGGGAATTAATAGTTGACACTAAGATTACACTGAAGTTGGCATAACGGTCCGATTCCCGCTTCGAGCTATAAGTGTTTTTATGTTTTGCTTACGAAAAAATTTGATTGGCCAAACAAAACAGCCTGGAGTAACGTAGTTTTGCCCAAATTTATGCCCGTGGCTTGAAGAACACGTTGCGCCATTGATCCCGATTGTCATAGACTTCTTTGGCAATCGTTATCAGGAATGCCCTCTAATGTACCGACAACTGGTTCAACTTTCGGTCCAAAGTCCGATGCCAGTCGATAGAACTATTATTAATGAATTTCATTTAAGTCCATCCATTTGTCTCCTTACTTCAATATCCATACTAATATTATAAATTCAAAAGTAACTCTGTCTGTTACGCTTTCACGGCCAAAACATTGCACCGATTTCAATACAGGCATACAGGCATGGAGATACTCTGATTCTTGTATTGCAATAACCGTCACATTTACGGGCAGAGCCGATGTGCAAGAAACTAGTTTTCGTAATTTAATATTTTTTACACTTATTGTAAAATGATGTTATATATAAAAGCACTCATAACTCTATCAACTACCTAAACACAATATGCAAACGAAGATTACTGTAATGTAGAAAATATTTTTAAATTGAGAAATTATTAAATCTGTACAACATCCGTTACCTTTTTCTAAATTGATGAAAATATCTGTTATTTTAGAGTTCAAAGTCAATTAAATTATTAAAGAAAGGGATCTTTTGGATTACACATATTTAGAACTTCTCCTTACAACTTAAGTTACAAGTACGTGTGCAGATAGCAATATTTTAAAGTAAGAAACGGCTCACTTAAGGTTTTTATTATACTTTAGATAACAAACATGAAATTAACTTGGCTAGCAAAACTTTTGCCACTTATAAAATTTTATGGTACTTTTTTAATGAAAAAGTCCGGTTACTAAAAGTTTTTTCAAATTAAATGACAGTGAAAATTATTTATTCATATAGATTGCAAGCTACAAGAAAAATAAAGAAACAGTAAAGGTTTCTCAAAGAAAAATAATAAAATACCATTTTGCGAATGATGCGTTGACTTAGATTTATATAATTATCGCAGTATAATAGCCTAAGTAAGTAAAAAAATATTTTTCATAAGTTTATTGTAGCACTTTGTCGACGTAATTACAATACATATTCATGCAAAGTTTCATCTTTCTGGTACTTACCGTTTGGACGGTAAGTCGAGGACGGACGGACGGACGTTCGGACAGACGGACATGACGAATCTATAAGGGTTCGAAGTCATAAACTTCGGAACCCTAAAAAGTGTGTGTAACCTAAAAAAATATGAATATGATTAGACTAAAAATTAACTAATTACAAGTTAAATGATATCAAAAACCTCCTAGAAACATAGAATTCCCCGTCTTTAAAATTTCATGATACATCACGGAAGCTACAATACAAGTAAAAGTATTATTCTATCGATCAGTGCAACTTACACATATAAAATATTAGCTATCACCCGCTGCTCCGCCCGCGTGTATGTCGGTTATCGCAGTAAAAAGTAGCCTATATTCTTTCTCAGGCTCTAGACTTCCTAGGAGAAAAAGAAACCCAGCATATCATTTTGCATGCCAGTGTATAGCTTGGAGCAACATTTGTCTCCTATTAAATTGTCTGTGTTACTAGGGTTTCTAATAGTCAATAGAAATATCGCCAGAACAATTTCATTTAAATGTTGAAAGAAAAATTTACTGCTGAAAATATTTTGGTAAAACAAGACAATAATGATGCTGATGTAATGATAATTGATACAGCAATAGAGCAATTCTATTCAACAAATACAAGTATTGTTGTGGGTGAAGATGTGACCTCACTCGTATAACTGATTGCTCTAACTCCAGATGAAATAACCTTGAAATCTCAACATCTATTGGTAATAACATTCGCCGAAAAGTTTATCTACTTTTGAGTGTCATGTACTATTTTTATACGCAATCTTGCTGTCGTACTTCGCTGGTGAGTGTGAGACCGGAGGCTCAATCATTCTGCATCATTCTCCCGGCCTCCGGAGGCCAGGAGAATGATGCAGAATTATCTGACAAGGCCGCCATGTTAAAATAAAAAATTACATATTTACCTATAGTGTTACTAGTAGATTGACAAGACTAAGTGACGTTTGTATCAAATGTATTTTGAAGAGAAGTATTGGATGAAAGCAAATCTTAGAAATTTTACGTTGCAAGCTTTTATTTATTCTGAAAGCTTGGAATAAAATAAAATTGCAAACTTTTCAATATATGCTGTCATTTCCGAACTATGAATAAAATATTGCTGTTTAAGAAACACTATAATTTTATGATGTATTCACGAAGAGCCACGTACTCCGTAGATCTTGTGATTATGCTTCCGACGTTCAGAATTTCAACCTTTTCTATATTTTAGACGGCAATATTTTAGATATTGTTAAGATTGTGTCCACTATTTAAGTACATGTCTATTTATAAAAGTATATTTTAATAATTTTTTGTATTTGTTAGATTATTACAAAGATTTCAAAGTATCATCATCATCTTCAGCCTTTAACAGTCCACTGCTGAACATTGAAAAACTATATTAGATTGGATATCCAGAAATCGGAAAAAGAAAAAAAAAATCTGTAAATCTAATCTAATCGTTCGAAACGCCTTTTATTGATCATTTTAATATTACAAAACTGTATTACGTTTATTAAAATTTTTTGCATATGATCGAAGATAACTGAGCAGCTGTCGAAACTACAATTGACTAATTTTGATCTTCGCTTCCTCTAATCAGTGACTCTTTAACATCCTTACTCACTCTCTGAAATACAACAACAAAATTGTCAAGGTTCAATTCTTTATGGCAATTACAACATCATTATGGTCGATCAAACCCATATGTGCCAAACCGTAGCTATCCCACACCCACACATCCCAAAACCACTTTTAATTGAGTTCTTGCGCTGTGCTTTTGCGGTTGATGGGATTTTAAAAAGGAACTTTTATGCAGTACGCAACATATCGCTTATAGTAAGTGTATCGAGTGAGTAAGGTATAAAATATTAAAACAAACAGTGGATACCTTAAAATATCTACAAAACAAAAATAAAAATTTTAATTTCACTATTGTTATTACTTTCATTAATATCTGGCTTTTTATAATAACAAAATTTAGACATCTCATACGTATATGTGTTCTCTTGTATATCTTATTTTATAGGTTACAAGTTGTTTAGTACAAAGTTTTTGGATATAAAAAGATGATATTTTTGTGTCTAAAAACTTATATAATGTGTTATAAATGGAAGAAATCATTAAATGTGAACAACGAATAACAAAATTCACGCCATTATCGTGTTATTAGACGTTATATATTCGGCTAACTTTGCCGAGAAAATGTAAAGTAAGGCATAAACGAGGCTAAAATTTTGGTAAACTGCAACATATAACGGCAAGGTCGTAAACAAAATATAAAACAGTATTACTTAGGAGCATTGAGATGAGCTTTTGTTTTTAAACTGAAGTGTGAAATATAAATGTTTGTACAGGTGTTTTAACACAACACGGTGGGTTGCTATTGTATGTCAGTTATATTCGTGTTAAAAAGCTCATACCAGGTATTAGCTTTATACAGAGGGCATACACTCAATTTGAACAAGCACCTTTTTGTTTCGTGCTGAAAAACCAGTTGGTGGCTATGTCAGACTCAAACCGACTAAAACCGTACGCCGTCTCTTGTACTATGAGCCTTGGAACCAGGTATACCCTCGAAAGGAAGTCCCTGGAACCCAGAAGTAGGTGACCCCCTTCTGTGTGGGAACTCCGATATTCCCTTTTTTATTCACAACAGGGGCGTGCACGCTGAGTAGCGCTCACGCCGCCACCCTGGCCTGCTTCTGCTAGGGTGACAGATGGCCTCACCTGTCAACCAAACCAAAGTCGTTCCCTCCACTCCTCCACGAGGGCCTGGCAGAGCCGGGATTTCTGCGCTTCGATTTCTGGAATCCCAGGGCTCTGACCCAGCTCCCGCGCCTTCTTGCGCCACTGGTAAAGTGCTGCAAGGGCTCTCGCCTCCAGGTCCATGGTGGAGTTCTGGCCAAAATCTGAACAAGCACCTAATAAAATAAAGAAATTAATACATAATAAAGCTTCTTGTCATTCTACTACTTTTTTATCATTGAATAGTTTTTACTCACAGATCCACACACGTTTATGTCGTAAAATAATTTTTACAATCAGTTTAGTGGTCTCTGGTATTTGAGATTATAACAGCCGTGATGTAGAAGAAAGAGATTTCCTGGCTAATTGTGACAGCGATGAAAATATTTATCATAAAAAGGCGTACCTGACTAATCTATACAAATTAATAAATTTGGAGTGTTTCTACGTAATATCAAATGAACAGTTTTTTACTAAATGCATTTGAAAGTATGTTCGGTATTGACATCTATAACGCAATTTTTTAATTTTTTGTCTGTCCGACTGTTTATCTGTCGGTCTGTCTATTTGTTCCGGGTAATATCCCTGGAACCTTAGCCAATGTTAATGAAACTTTCACTGGCAGATGGCTGATAACACAAGGACTCATCAACAGCCTTTAACAGTCCACTCCTGGAGATAGGCCTCTCCTTTGAAAGGAGGTTTTGGCCTACTATGCCACGCTGACCAGACGGGTTGGTAATGGGTTTGTTGCAAGTTTTCCTTCACTTGGCAGTGATGTTAGCTGCTTATTTTGTTCCTTTAGTCGCCTCTTACGACACCCATGGAAGAATAGGGGTGGTGACACTTTGTATTCTTAATCCGTCACCAAACGGACAATTAAATGTACAAGGATGGTAAGAAGGACACAAGGACTAACTTAGGCTAATTTTTTAATGACTAGCTTCGCTCCGCGGCATTACTAACCGCGGGTAACACCGCGTGACTCAGCTAGTGAAGACTAAACTTAGAGCGCTGATTATTTAGAATGAGCTGGTGCGGCGATTTACACGTAGCGAAGTGATAACACTACATGGCTTAATTCTCTCTTATGGAGGTTTCATTTAGGAAAATGTAGAAGTTTGAAGAGGTAATTGTTGTAATGGGTACCTACGAGTTTATAACTGCAGGTCTTAATAGAAATAATGGTCTTTATTATTACATAAACAAAGGCGCGTTATAAAAGTTTTGCAGGTTTATAATGACGTAAAATTTTCCCTGCAACCTGCAGGATGAATTTCGTGGAAAGGGAATAAAGTATGAAACAAGATGTTGGAATAGCTTTGATGTTAGGTGGTAAGTGTGATGTTGGTTAGTACTAAATATTAATCTAATTTCATGGACTTACTGAAATTTGCGATGGATTGACGCATTATTTGTTTGACGCTCTCAATTATTTGCAGCGGTAAGCAGTTCGCATTTTTAACAGTCTCAAAGCCTCTGCCATTACGAAGAGATTTTGATTCGCCGTATTTATATTGATAATAGCTTTTTTACATAAAGTTTTAAAACTACAAAGTTGTGTATACTTGCAAATAAAATAATTTTAATATTTTAAAGGAATACTTTAAATCATAACAAGAGGTACAACAATACCAAAACTGGAAAGAAAGAAAGAAGAAAGTAGAATTATTTAGAAGGTAGTAATGGAACTGCTGAAAAGTTAAAATAAAAGGTTAGTAATTTTGGCAGTTAATGTGTGTTTGTATATCCTACCGTAGCGCCTAAACCTACTAATCATTCCTATCCGTAATAATGGTCCGAATAACATAGGTTAAATAAGTTTATTCTAGAGTTTTTACTTTGTTAGGTAAGTCTCTTAACTTTTTCGTGTTAATAAACAATTTATTTTGTGTGTCAGATGTTTAAAATATAAATAATATATATATTTATTTGTTTTATAGAACGCAATGTCCATGATGCTAATGCAAAAAAAAACTAAAATACATTATAATATAGTGGAACATAGAACCGTCTCCACTTTGAAGTCTGTTTATAAAATTCTAAAATATTAAAAACTGTACCGGAAAATTGAATGTGCATATTTAAATACTAATTAAAAAGCAATCATTTAATAAACAACGCTCTCCGACTTGAAAACTAGTTAAATATTTACAGGAACCCGACTATAGAGTAATTTATAACTTTTTTTAACCATATTTTGCTTTTGAAATAGCATACGTCTAATTATTTTTATGTATACCTAAATTTTAGTATGTAATCTATCTAAAGCGTTTAAAAATGAATTCCAAAAATAGGGTGTTATTTTAGCCACCAGACAAATATTGTTTAAAAAATCATTGATTTTATTACCCTAATTATAAATTATACCTTCTTCAACTTTATATATTTTATTTATAAATGTTTTCAATAAAATTTAAAACAAATAGTCAATAATAGCAACTTAAAATCAACAAGATACCTATGGTATCTTTCTTGAGTCTATCCAAAATTAAATTGGCTAAATTAATTTGTCTACATTAATTGTATTTTTATTACAAAAAACAAAATTTGTTGTAATATTTTATATAACATTAATATGTCGTATCGCTCAATCCATCATCATGAAATTTCATATATACAAAGCACCTTCAAGTGCCATAAACCTACTTGTGTCTTTTGAGTAGCTGATTTCTAAGGATTGCGGTAGTTATAGTTTTAGTCTTAAAAACCCATAGCATATGTATACCCTAATAAAGCTACTTTGTAAAATTATAAATTTTAATACTTCCACGCAAAAGAAAATCCTTGCCTTAGAAAAATAGTTTATCGTGCCCATTTTAAGAAGGTACTGCACGAAATTGTGGAATTTGACGTATTTTCAAATCAGTAGTACTATGCGCTGCATTAATTAACCCTAGAAAGATAGTCTGCGTCAAATTGACGCATACGATTTCGAACTTTTGCTCTCATTTTCTAAATAGTGCGAATCCATAACTGTGCTTTTGGGACATCTCTTTCGTCGCTGGGAGCTACCGTGTGGCAAACATGACAATATGGTAAGTATCACCGATTTTGCAATATAACGACCAAGTGAGTCAAAATGACGCATGATTATCTTTTACGTGACTTTTATGATTTTTACTTACATTAATGATAATGTTTTTTTGTATGTTTAAGTACTTTATGTCATAACTTATATTATCATTTTCTTTTTATAGATACATAGGCAACAATATAATACAATGGAAGCTTGGATAAAGACCATATATATAGTCTTTATCCAAGTTTCTTCTCACGATTGTAGGAGGAGGCCGCTCTTATGTAAAGTGACGACAAGGAGCTTCTTGTGAGGATACCGACAATGAAGTAGCGGACCACGTAAGTGAAGAAGAAGAGCAGAGCGACAAAGAAGAAGCTTTTATAGACAAGCAAAAGGCGGGGTAGACGCACTAGATCAAATGTTTTCTCTGATGTCCTTTTGTAGGAAAATAAATGGCCCTATGGCTTTCTTGTATGGAGTGATAAACATAGCCTGCATAAACGTATATATACTATACAGTCACAATGTTATCAACAAAGAAAAGATCCTATAAGTAAAAAAAATGTGAAAAATCTTAGCTTGGGGTTGTCTTCTTCGTTTATGCGTAGACGTTTAGAGGCACCTACTTCGAAGAGAAATTTGAGAGATAATATATCGAATATGTTACCAAATGAAGTACCTAGAACATCAGAAGTCAATATTGATGAGCCAGTAGTAAAAAAACATACGTATTGTACTTTTTGGCCATCCAAAATACGGCGAAAATCAAATGCGTCCTCCAAAAAAACTAAAAAAAAATTGTCCTAAGCAAAATGTTGAGATGTGCCAACGGTGTTTATAACTGATTTTTCTATATTTTCCTAATAGTAAATATGGTAGATTGTTGACGTTGTATTAAAGAAAAGGCTGATTATTGTAGTAAAAATAAGTTTTGATATGAAAGAGAAAGTGTTAATTTTTTTTGTTGATTTATAGCAAAGTTTAAAGGGTTTGTTATTTTTTAATAAATAAATGAGTAAAAACATATTATCTGCAGTATTACTTATTCTAATATATGTGTAAATATTTAATAGTATTCGATTTATACAAATAAATTGATATACCTCGACCAGCAGCTAATTAAAACATATGCGTCAATTTTACGCATGATTATCTTTTCCGTACTACACAATATGATTATCTTTCTAGGGTTAAATACATCAAAAGTATTTGTATAGTTTAGGTCGATCCTTGAACAAGATGTTAGGCATGTTGGAATTTGAAACAGATACATATGAAATTAAAAAACGATACATATATGTTGTGTGTCAGATGAAATCTTATAAACATTTTTCTTCGAAAAGATAGTAGATTTTACGTCTAGAACAATAATTTTCATATGACAATATTTGTATTTACATCGTGCAGGTTATCCGCGTTGTATAATTTAATTTAAAAGTATAAATCTAAAAATATTAAGACTTTTCAATTTTTAACACAAACGCCTGATGCACATTGCACATTGCGCTGAAAAAAACATTGCTCTAATTAAATTACTAGGTCTAGAACTTCAAAGCAGAATGGATCTAATTACTAATATTAATGAGATCGATTTTGTTTTGAAGTTTTTTTTAGACTTATGTCTGTATTGTATTGTGTATCATGTCTATATGTCATTGGTTTATACTTACTGGCAAATAAGAAAATTGGAAAAAAATGAAATGTCGAGTCGAATCCTGTACAGAGTAGTGCGAACGTAGAGCAACAAATGTACGAAACACAATACAAACGTACAAACGCAAATAGGTAAATATCTCAAACAGGTATGTTTAATGTTACTGTTATAATTTTATTGTAATTTCAATGTTCCGTTCACAATTATTCGTCAGTTGCTAGATTTATTATAAACTTTACAATGTCTTCTCTGTCCTTTCTTTAATAACTACATTAATTTTATCGCAGGCTACCTTTGGCAAATCATCAGGTAATCAAGACGGTAGAAAACTTCAAAACGTAAATATTTAATCATCATCATTTAATCAAAGGTATATCTACTCTTTATTATTATAAGCCTATATTTTTCAGGTTACATGTAATCTTATTGTCAAGAAAGAACTTATAGTAGAAAAGGAAAACACGAATGAAAGCAAAGCCACAATTCGGGTACCTGTTTGAACCAAGAACTTACTCACCACAACTCTCCATTTGGTTGCAACTTCCGTAATTTAAAAATTAATGGAGAATATAGAAATTGTTTTCATTCCTATATGTGTGATGCAAAATTAAGATTGGAAAATTGTAGAAAACCTAGAAACAGCAAGGAACTTGCACTCAATCAAAATATCGTGAATAATTAAGTGTATAGGTATGGGTTTCAGTGCCCTGGAGCAATTCACAACTTCTCTTGATATACCCTGCATGTCAAAACATTTTTATGCCAAATGTCATGCTAAAGTATGTGAACTCTGGGAACTGGCCAAAGAAAATAGCATAGAGGAAGCAACAAAATAAAAATTTGAACTGGCTGAAAAAAATGGTGACGTTAATGCAGATAGCGTACATACACGATGAGAACAGTTGTATCTGATGCGTATTGGAGTAAGAGGTCATACAGGAAAAACTATACGACTTTGTCAGGAGCTACAGATATCATTGGCTACAAACTAAAAAAGTTCTATGCATGACTGTTAAAAAAATAAAAACTCTATGGCCTGCGGGCGAGCTCAGAAGCGCAAACTTGAAGTAAATGAGCATGTATGATATAAAAATTACACTCTTTCATCTAGCGGTATGTAGTCAACTGCCATAGTAGAAGGCTTCAAAAGCAACTCAAGGTCTTATTTATTCTAAACTCATAGCTGATGGTGATTCCAGCACCTACAAAAATATTCTGGATACCAAACCGTATGCCGCACTTATTGTCGAAAAGATAGAGTGCTCTAACCACCTCCTCAGAAACTTTTGTACAAGACTAGATGAATTATCAAGAAAGACATGTTACTAATTAAAATGCAAAAAATACAGCTCCAAAACGTGCTACGCTTACGGCGATCCGTGAAAGGTGCCATAAATCACATTGATTCTCAAAATGAAAAATCTTTCGCTGAAAAAGTCATAGATTTAAGGCCTTTTCAATGCATTTATTCACGTTTTCCGCGATCACAACTCGTGCAAGTCTTATTTTTGCAAGTACATCCTTATAAATGAAGGCCATCAAACTGATAAAAACGTATTTGGTGAAATAAAATCAGATCCGGTCTTTGCCACCATAATGAAAATACTTTGTCGATTGATTAAAAATGTCAAAAATTTAATGGCGAATAAACTATCCACTTAGACAATCATACTCAGGACGGTGTGCTGCATCTGTTGTTTCATTTAATCCTGAAATTCCACAAACATACATTAGCAATATTTTTTTTCTGAAAAGTCCCAATCGACAAATTAAAAGGTTAGAGATGAGACGTAATAACAAACGAATAGCAAATTTAAAATGCAGACTTACAAAATCATTTCCTATCAACAGCAATACAGACATTGGTGATAAAGACTACGGTGAAACTTGCCCAAGGCCTGATTTTAGTAAAGCCGATTTCAACTTTGCTAACTCTACGCATATGGCAAAAATACTGTTACAGCTATCCAATGAGGATCGTCACGCACTTGAACGGCGCACTGTATTACAAGCTGATTCGATGGAATGGCTTCAGGAGCGGAAGCTTCGTCTCACTGCCTCTAATTTTGGAAAAAAAACATGTAAAAGGGGCTTTATAAGATGTGGACCCCTTGTCATAGCTATTCTCCCAGTGCTCGTACCACCTATGCATTCTACCTTCCGAATAACATCTGTACACTCTTATGAATACGCGGTAATCTGGATGACGCGCTGTAGGGTATCTTTCCCTATATAGGAATGCATCAGCACTTGCGCTACTTCTACATTCACCATAAATAAAGTGCATGTTTGCGTATTCTTGTGCCGTATATTGAATACGCGGCATATTGATACACGAAACCAGTCCAGATACAAGCCAAGTCGTCGTAAAATCACCAAACTAAAGTCCAAATCAGTGAGCAAAACGAAGAGTCCAATGATGTCATTGGACTCTTAGTTAAAACGATGACTTCTGGCTGTTTAGCCAGAAATCGTCATTTTAACACTGATTGACAATCACAGACAACTGCACATGCGATACCGAACAAGTCAAGCGACACACCAAATACTTGCTATTGTTATGTGCCATGGCGCGAGAGAGATAAGGTACAATGTAATAATAATATACTCTTCTCTCGCTCGCTTACACTGTAATTTAGTACTGAATTTATTCACCTATCTCTGTCTCGTAATTAACAAAAAAATACTTCGGCCACACTCAGGTAGTAAATAGTGAAATAACATTATCTACTTCTGGATTCTACTCATGCTTTCCATCAGGCAGAGTAGAGTCACTTTGGCAGGCTTAAATATAAAAAAAAAAAAAAAAAAAAAAAAAAAAAATCACACGACCTTTACTACGCTAAAAAGGAAGCTTTAATTTTCTCTCTATGGATAAAATTATGTATTATACTATTTTTTTTAAATATAGTTGCTGCTTAGTTTTTCATACATATTTTTTTCACAAAAATCTCAAATTTTGACATAATTTATTTTTGATCAAATTTCATGTGATTTTTTTCCAAAAAAGTATAATAGGCACTCATACTATTTACTGCATTTCTAATAAGATTGTTTGTGAGGAATAAGATAACTTCAAGATTTGGGCAACATTTTTTTTTTTGTACGCCGGATAGCTATACTACTAAAAGCTTTAGGATTACCCATTCTTTCTGGGACACCCTGTATAGATGATATATTTATATTGACAGGAGCTGGATGTGAGAAGTCCAAAATCGATCAGAGTGGTGTGCAATGGGAGAGGACTATGTCCAGCAGTGGACTTCGATAGGCTGATCATGAAAATGATGATTTATAGATTCTAGAAATTATTACTTTTAAACAAAACTTTTATAAATAGCGACTGAATATTTAGGAGATATGTATTACTCTGTGTGGAGCCTACTCTGTACAATTATTTTACATATCTTATATAAAATGTTTCACGTAGGAAGCGGCAACGGTGCTGCCAAGCGGCGCTGCCGCGCAACTCTGCTCGTAAATACCTAAACTCGACGTTTTTTGTTCGCGCAGCACACTCTTAAGGCAGACTTAACGATATCCTGCATAATCAGGTGCCTGAATAAATGTAATGGCTACCATTTTATATGCGTGAAAAGTAATATAAAAAGCGGCCAAGTGCGAGTCGGTCTCCCACATGAAGGGTTCCGTATCAGCAAGTAACATCATATAGAAGTTCTTGTAGTTCGTTGTAACTTTCATCGATGTTTTTATACTAGTGTATTGATTGGATGAAAGGGAAATTGCGTGTTACGATTTATGATGTATTAAAAAAAAACTACTTACTAGATCTCGTTCAAACCAATTTTCGTTGGTAGTTTGCATGGTAATGTACAACATATATTTTTTTTAGTTTTACCACTCTCTTATTTTAGAAGTTAGAGGGGGGGGGACACACATTTTTCCACTTTGGAAGTGTCTCTCGCGCAAACTATTCATTTTAGAAAAAAATGATATTAGAAACCTCAACATCATTTTTGAACACGTATCCATAGATACCCCACACATATAGGTTTGATGAAAAAAAAAAATTTGAGTTTCAGTTCCAAGTATGGGGACCCCCAAAATGTATTGTTTTTTTCTATTTTTATTTAAAAATCTTAATGCGGTTTATAGAATACATCGACTGACCAAATTTCAACAGTATAGCTCTTATAGTTTCGGAAATAATTGGCTGTGACATACGGACGGACAGACAGACAGACAGACTTGACGAATCTATAAGGGTTCCGTTTTTTGCCATTTGGCTACGGAACCCTAAAAATGATTTTGAGATATTATTACAAAATGTCCGTGTGGTGACGGATTAAGAATACAGCGTGTCACCACCCCTATTCATCCCGCGGGTGTCGTAAACGGCGACTAAGGGATAAACTACGCAAGACAACATCCCCATAACATACCCACCCGTCTGGCCAGCGTAGTATAGTAGGCCAAAGCCTCCTTCTAAGGAAAGGCCTATGTCCAGCAGAGGACTGTTAAAGGCTGTTGATGATGATGATGATTTCAAAATGTTGTGTGTATCGTGGTACAGTAGGACAAGACATATTTTCTAAGAATATGTCCATATCTGGTCCTGTACTGGCAAACCATTATTATGTGATTGTAATCAAACTATACGTATTGCGTATTCAGACAGGGATAGTGAAATTATTAGGTTTTATTGAGATAGTTATGAAGACATTTATTCCGCTATCATCTAAGTTTTAACATTAAGTTTTAAAAACTTGTTATAAGTTTGTTTTCTAGAGACTAAAATACTCTTAGTGTAGACATAATGTCTTAACATTATTTAATAAGAAGTGTATTGTTACGAGCTGGGTATTAAATAAATTAAAGTCGTCGATTGATTACCAAAAAATAACACAATGTGTATTCACAACACTTTTTACAATAACAATTCACTAAATCATTCGTTAGTCGCACTAGAAGATTGCTTCGATGTTCATTCGCTGTATCTTGAAACAATACTGACTGCACGGCTAAGACGTCTCGCTTTTATATGACTGTCGAGATAACTAGAGTGTTCGATAATATTCGATCGATGTTTCTAGACTGAATAGATTATTCTAGAGCTATTCGTATCGCCACAGTTGTGCGCTACTCGATACTAGATGGCGCTGTCCTCGGTTCTATTGTCTTCTAAATTATTCCCGTACAAACGAGATTCATCTCCTTATGGCGCAACAGTATGTTAATATAAATTTTGCCAGTTTCAGAACTATAATCAAATGCCTTGCAAAAAAAATTGTTCCGTCGTAATCGAGTAACGTTCACTATTATTCATACATTCATACTAGTAGGAACATATTGTATCTACGTAAAACATCAAAGGCTAATTGGCAGTTATAAGAAACATGAATTTATAAGCATTATTTTGTGAAAATGTCTGACAAAAACAAAGAGAACAATTCTATTTCCATATTCCCTCGATACAATGTCCCAACTGTGACATTTTTTCATAAACAACCATGTAGAATGTGCGACCAAAGCGTTTTCTTAATAGGGTGCCAAGCGCCATCTTAGTCTACAGCGGTAAGGATAAGATACCACAATATCCACATTATTGCTTCACAGTAGGGTCCGAATCTGCACGAATATCTTGTCTATAACGACCCATTAAATCACTCCTAAAGTCCAATACAGTCGAATTTCTCAGTTTTATGTAGTTCAAATGTTCTTTGGAATTTTATTAAGTACATTATTGAGTTTCAGAATTAGTGGTTGGGTTTATTGGCCAAGTTTGGCTTTAGCTTTCGGAGACATGTTAATTTTTATTGGCTTAGTATTGAGAAAATATATTGTGGTTGTAAAATTAAATTTTATGAGGTCATCATTCGCAACTTTGGGATCGTCGACTTATGTCGTTAAATAGAAAAGTTATTGATTGTTTAAGATCTGATTATGAAATACATTAACACTAGTCCTTTAATTAGACATGAAATATACAGAGAATATATGTTTAATCAATTTTCTAAAAACCTTCAAAATTGAATTTACATTGTTTATAACAAAATAGGTATCATATGTTATGCTTTCAAAACTTATCGGTTATGCTTTTAAAACTCATAAAATTGTGTTTAAAAAAATGCAGTATAAATGTAACCCTAAAACAAAAAATGATATTATCTATGTCATGTCATTTTAACATGTAGTATAATCATAGAACCTCCCACACGCCCACCACTGGAATTATGTATACATGATCAACAGCAGTGACTGAGTTTTGAGTTATGATATTCGGAAAATCCCAGGAGAAATTAAACACGCTTAGAACCCTCAAAAAAATTAACTCAAAAAAATATTGGAACATTTAGAAATATAATGAACGGAAAAAATGAATCATATTTAGCTTAGAAGCAGTCTAAGTCCCACTTCGAGGTACAAATACCTAAATATATTTAATTAAATATTTCATACGTTGGAGGTCAAATTAGCAATTAATTTCACCTCCAATTAATTTGATTGTCTTAGGACAATTAAATAAGATTAGAAATCTTTAACTACGTCAAATAGCTTTTTCATTTTTTATTTTGTGTCTACAAAATATTATGTTACAGTTTTCCGATCCCTTCTAAAGGGTTAGGGTGAACATGTAAGGGACGAAGCGAAGTGTTATATGAAAAAAAGTCGGTCAAGTGAACTAAATGTGTTCACTGAGTAGATTTCTTTTTGTTACCCTTGCTTGGAAGTTGCACGTGGTACTTGTGAAAATGATACTCTACAGAAATGAAAATCAGTGTCTTGGCTTTTAGTTCGTTTCATAACAATTAAGAGGTCGTGAATACAGCTACTATAGTCGTCACAAAATAAGAAGCCCGGTTTGACATTTGTCATCGTGGCGTAACTAATACGATTAATTCGTTTTTTTGAGTGCAATTTTTCAATATCAAATTAAACTTGATGCTTAATTAAGATATGCGTTGTGATAGTGTATGGGTAACATAGTAATTAAATAGGATTATGAATTTGATTTTTCAATTTCTTACATGCGGCATGTCAAATGACAAATGTCAAAACGGGCTTCTTATTTTGTGACGACTATAGTCTTATAGTCGAAGAAAGCCAGGAGTTGCAAAGATTTTTACAATATCTTTGTTCAGAAAATATTTTACTTCTATTTTTAATAGTTTAATTTCTCAATTAAGAAAATTATTCCACAAATAAAAAATGACTTAACTTAATGTCCACGGCTGACATAAGAAAAATATTTAAGAAATATAAAAGTTATGTAGTGTAGCATGTTCAATATGCATTTATCTTGTAATCTCTCAACCAATCATCATGTATTTTTGTATGTCAGGTTAAGAAAAACAACAAAACATTCTTAATTACATTCTTTCCTGTTATAGAGTCAATATAAAATAATAAAAATCTTCGAAAACTGCCAAATTCCTGATACCTAAGATGCTCAAACACGTTCGTTTCAGTACAATTTCTGTTCTCAGTTTGTGGATGATTAATACTTAACATATTATTTGTGTGATTCTCAAATATTTGTTTCGAAGTTTGGGTGTTTTCTACGTATAATATGTATGTATTTACAAAAAAAAAGTATGTTTATGTATTTATATCAGTTGTCTAGTACCCATAACACAAGTTCTGCTTAGCTTGGGACTAGATGCTGTTGTGTGTCAGATGTCCAAAATATTTATTTATTTTTATTTAAATGTCTCCGAATTTTTAAAACAAGATGAGTATTTTGTTTCTCTTTCATTTGTTTCACACACTTTTTCCATAAATATATACCGTATCTCTCACAGTTGTTTGACACATGGCATACTTCCATTTTGGCAATGCATTACGTATAGTGGATATTACAACGTAAACTTTAGTAAATTTCCTGGTAGAATGGTTTTATATAGGCTGTTACATACACTCGGCTTTCGAGCTTAGAGCTTTTATGGGTAGCTCATAAAAATGATAGATTACTGTGCGGTTTGAGCTCTTTACATAGTGTGCCAGTACCACGTTTGCCTTTTATCGTATTTCGCTTAGTATTTTATTGGAAATATTGTGCAGCATGGAAACGATCGGGTTAAAGTTGAGGTACGTCCGATCTAAATGTGATGTAAATTTGATTTATTTTATTTAATCCAGATGTCTTGTTGTCTGCCTTGTTAGTATAGCAGTTAGCGTATGCGAATGCCGATTCAAAGATCTCGGGTTTAATTCACGTAACACGCCGGTGCCTTGTAAAGCGCGTTAAGCCGGCAGGCGATCGCGGTTTCAATGAACATCTATGGCAATCGTCATTGAGAACTATACACACACACATATATCATACACTATAAAGACACTGTCTATATAGTGTATTATTTATATAGTATGATTTACTCTACATATAGGTAAGCTCCTTTCTTGCTTTAATACCAGGCATATTTATGGCATTATGTATATCATAAAAAATCGGCAAAGTGCGAGTCGGACTCGCCCATGAAGGGTTCCGTATCAACAAGTAACATTATATAAAAGTTATTGTAGTTCGTTGATTATATGCAAGGTAAATTGCTGTTTACGCTTTATGACATATTAAAAAAAAACTACTCACTAGATCTCATTCAAACCAATTTTCGTTGGTAGTTTACATGGTAATGTACAATATATATTTTTTTTAGTTTTATCACTCTCTTATTTTAGAAGTTAGAGGGGGGGGGACACACATTTTTCCACTTTGGAAGTGTCTCTCGCGCAAACTATTCAGTTTAGAAAAAAATGATATTAGAAACCTCAACATAATTTTTGAATACCTATCTCTAGATACCCCACACGTATGAGTTTGATGAAAAAAAAATTTTTGAGTTTCAGTTGCAAGTATGGGGACCCCCAAAATGTATTGTTTTTTGTCCATGTTTATGTGAAAATCTTAATGCGGTTCACAGATTACATCTACTTACCAAATTTCAACAGTATAGCTCTTGTAGTTTCGGAAAAAAGTGGCTGTGACATACGGACGGACAGACAGACAGACAGACAGACTTGACGAATCTATAAGGGTTCCGTTTTTTTTGCCATTTGGCACCGGAACCCTAAAATGGCGTGAAATTGTAGAAATTACGTACTATGTTCTTCAGTGGACTCTAGGTTGATTATGATGATGATGTGATATACCATGTATGTACATCAGTCAGTTTGGCTATGAGATTGGGTTATAAAGAGATTAAAGAATCTTATTAAAGTGCAGTTAATAAAAGCATTTGTGCTTGAATGATACAATAAGTTACATACAACACATGTTTGTATACATCATAACACACTCCTGTTTTTTTTTGACATTTTACACACAACGCCATCTAGTCCCCAAACTAAGCAGAGCTTGTAATATGGGTAACTAGACAACTGATATAGGTAAATACATAAACATACTTTTTTTTGTAAATACATCCATACTATACTAATATTATAAATGCGAAAGTAACTCTGTCTGTCTGTCTGTCTGTTACGCTTTCACGCCTAAACCACTGAACCGATTTTGATGAAATTTGGTATGAAGATAGAACTGAACTTGGGAAAGGACATAGGCTACTTTTTACTGCAATAATCGAGATACAAAGGCCAAAGCTAGGTGATTATAAAAATACATAAATCGTAGGTATCAAAATCTATCACTGTTTATCTCCTGTCAAAATTTCACAGGTTGCTAGGCAAAACACAATTGCATGGCAACCATAATGATAGTTTGACAATGACATATAGACCAGAAGTCTAGGGTAGATAATTTTTGAAAACAAATAAAATTATAGTATGATGAAACCTATTGGAAAAGGAGGAGAATATTATAAAAATGAAAGGAAAAATAATTTACGGGGGATCCGAGGTCGGGAAGGGGTAGGGGGGGATGTTTTCGGGTCCTTTAAGCGGGGCGTGAAAAAGCATCTCACTAAGCCGCCATAGTGTGGGCCGCCATACATTAATGTCTGCATTCGCAGCAAGTGTGGTAGCCCCGACTCTTGGATTCTGCTAATGCTTTCCATCAGGCAGGGTAGAGTCACTTTGGATGGCTAAATATATAAAACAAAGGGTAAAGAACGGTTTATCTCGATTTCCGGCAAAACTACAAGTTAAATGGCAAAGTTGTAGGTAATCAAAAGATCTACAATTTTTAGGGTTCCGAAGTTTATGACCTCGAACCCTTATCGTCCGTCCGTCCGTCCTCCTTACCGTCCAATCGGTAAGTGCTAGAAAGATGAAACTTTGCATGAATATGTATTGTAATTACGTCGACAAAGCGTTACAATAAAATAATGAAAAATATTTTTATTTACGGTACCTCCCCTACACGTAAAGTGGGGATGTTTTTTTTCTCGCAGCTACCCCATCATCTGGGGTATCATTATATAGGTCTTTTAAAAACATTAAAAGGTTGTTAAGACTATCTTTAAACCCATTTTTTGATTTAGGTATCCGTTTGCGAGAAATTCCACTTTAAAGGTCACTTTTTTTGTAAAAACAGGGCGTCCCCCCCCCCCTCTAAAAGCTAAACGGCCGGCTCAAAAAATCTGGAAAAATTCGTGATAGTGGTCCATATAAGTAATAACTTTAAATGAAAACTTTAACGAATTAGATGACTTTGTTAGTTCAGGAGTAATAGAGGCTTAACTTCTACAATGTGCTTACTTGGAAAAGTCATACAAAATTACCGCATTAATACGTAAACAGAACAATTATCCATTGGATACAATTTCTAATCCACGTACCATTATGGGTGACTGAGGAACCCTTTCCCGTGCGTGGCCTGACACGCACTTGGCCGATTTTTTATTTACACTTTTTTTCACATAACCTCAAATTATGTGAAAAATTCAAAAAACTAAGTTTTTGGTTTTTTATTTTTATCTTTTACAAATAAAATTATTTTTAAACGAAATTTAGTGAAAACTTACCTTTTATGTCTCGAAAACACTGTAATTTATTTGATTTGAAATATTTATTTTTTCACCCGATTTTGACTTAATACCGAAAATTCACCCGTTAAAATATCTACTTTTTTCAAAAAATTAGGGTGTTTTCTGTTTGATGAAATCTCTACTTTCCGATGATGTAATCCCTACTTATTTTATAAATGCGAAAGTAACTCTGTCTGTCTGTCTGTCTGGTACGCTTTCACGCCTAAACCACTGAACCGATTGAAAATAAAGGTAGAAAGAAGGGTTTGAAATAGGGGACGAAAGTTTGTGTCTAAGTTCCTTATTATCAAACATAAAATCATGTAAGATTGTTTAATCTACCCTTACCGTGTCGCGCGTCATATACGAATTCCACGGGGGCGAAGCCGCGGGTGAAAAGCTAGTACTTAATATATATAGAAAACACCCAAACTCCGAAACATATTTGCGGATCACACAATCATTTTTTCCGACCCGGGAATCGAACCCGAGAGCTCTTAATCAACAGTCGCATACTATAACCATTAGACCAACGAGGCAGTTTAGGAAATAGTTTTTTTTTAACTAATATTATTAATAGGCAAGTACACTTTCACACCAAAACCATTGAACAGATTGTAATGAAATTGGGTACACAGCCTGAGAAATGACATAGGCTTCTTTTTATCGGGATAACGCAAGCGGAGCCGTGAGCGAGCTCTTGTATATTAGAAAAATGTAACACACAAAGGCCTAGACTTTATTTATAGTTGAATAAATGAATAGTTCTTTTACTAACAATCTATTTTTAAATGTGGTGAGCAGATTTCTAGGAGATTAAAGCATTTGAGAAGCACGGATCACCTTTTGAACTATTAACAAGAATTGAAACATTTTTTTTAATTCTTATATCTGTTAATACCAGCTTTGACCATGGCTTCCTTATGGCGGTTCCGTGCCCAAAAAAACTGGCAAATTTCATTTACATCGGTAACATACACTTATGATAACATACACACATGAAGAATTATAATAGCGAGAACATTTTTTTTATGTTTAGTGTATTAATTCCCACTGATAGCTTTCAATTTCTTTCTCAGAAAATAATAATAATAAATATTTGAACATCATTCACACAACGCTACATAGTTCCAAACTAAGCAGAGCTTGATATAAATGTGTAAACATACTTTTTTATTTGTAAAGACACATTTATACATAGAAAATACCTAAACTCTGAAACAAATATTTGCGGATCACTTAAACATTGGTCCGACCCGGGAATCTCTCGACTCAAGATCTTGAAATCTCGAGTAAGATTCAGTCGCATACGCATCGCTTCCACTGTGTCACCACGCCGCAGTCTCCTGCGCTTGTGGGTTCAAATCCTACCCGGGAAACACTGTGTGATCCACAAATTGTTATTATGAGTTTGGGGGTTCTCTCCGTCCGTTTGTTGTATGTTTGTAACGTCTCCCGCGACACAGAATTATATTCTTAATGCAGGAGTTGTCTTTCAAAATAAAAAAAAATACAAATATCTGAACTTATAGAATTGAATATCGCAGTACCTTAATAAGATTTAACTCAAGAAGCTAAAATTTTACATTGCATTTAGTATTTATTCATTCAACTGTAGTTGTTTTAATTAGTGATTCATAAAACTGAAACATAATTTTATAGTTTGACGAGTAGCTCGAAACTTTTAAAAGTAATAAGTTCTCTGCGCAGAGTAAGCACTTAAGCGCCTTAGTAATCACAAAGGATAATAAAACGAGTTATTATTTAGAGTGAATAGTTTAATATTTCATCGTAAAATGGTTATATTTCATAAAAATGAGAACAGTTTATTGACAGTTTCAGTCTTAGAACCCACTAAGAAGTTATTACGCGTGTGAACCGCGATTGAGGGCCCGTAGCTCCTGTAAAATACAAATACATAATTATGAAAAAAACATGAAGTGCATTTTACGATGCATTTAAAGCTCGTAGTGCGCGCTGTTAACTGCGGTTCTCGCTGTATCAGCGAAGAACTAAATAGAACAAAGGCGTTGTACGCGATCACCTTAGCGGGATGAGACCCCGCGTTCTGCGATTGGTTGGCGGTTTGCGTGAACTCAACTGACCACCTTTTTAGGGTTCCGTAGCCAAATGGCAAGAAACGGGACCCTTATAGATTCGTCAAGTCTGTCTGTCTGTCTGTCCGTCCGTATGTCACAGCCAATTTTTTCCTAAACTCTAAGAGATATACTGTTGAAATTTGGTCAGTCGATGTATTCTGTGAACCGCATTAAAATTTTTACATAAAAATGGAAAAAAAGCAATACATTTTAGGGAAAAAAGCAATACATCAAACCTATACGTGTGGGACTATACATATACTATACTATGGACAGGTGTTCAAAAATGATGTTGAGGTTTCTAATATAATTTTTTTCTAAACTGAATAGTTCGCGCGAGAGACACTTCCAAAGTGGAAAAATGTGTCCCCCCCCCCCCCTAACTTCTAAAATAAGAGGGTGATAAAACTAAAAAAATATATGTTGTACATTACCATACAAACTACCAACGAAAGTTGGTTTGAACGAGAGTGAGTACTTTTTTTTTAATACGTCATTAATTGTAACACGCAATTTACCTTTTATCCAATCAATACACTAGTATCAAAACATCGATGAAAGTTACAACGAACTACAAGAACTTTTATATGAAGTTACTTGCTAATACGGAACCCTTCATGGGCGAGTCCGACTCGCACTTGGCCGCTTTTTTTTTCGTGCGGAAATCCCCACGGATGCCACACGTTAGTTGCTATGTCGGACTCGAACCGGCTAAAACCGCATGCCGTCTCGGGTACTATGAGTCGGCGAACCAGGAATAACCCTCGAAAGGAACTGAACCTGGAACGACTGACCTTCAATTTTATTCTCTTATTTTATTGGCGAATGTCAAGTGATTAAAACAAAATAATGAAACAAGATAATAGAGAAATATAATAGAAAACGAAAAACGGGGCTGTTAATCGCCTGTTTTTTTTTTATTTTTTTAATATTAAAAAATCGCGATAATCATCCGCTAAGTTTTCTATTGATAAATCCGGTCTTGCGAGCTTAGAAATAAAGTAATATAGTTAGTAATATAGTAGTAATATTCCGTTATCAGGACGGGTGCGGGTGAAAACCGCTTCGTGAGTTTTTAGCCTTAACGTTTCATTAAAAGTGACTGAGACAGACTTTTGAGTGCTGCTACTTAGTAAAAAAAAATACAATTGCAAATATTTAATTTCCTATGAATAATGCGTTTAGTGTCACCATGCTGGATTTGAAAAATTGTAATGAGAATGGTGACTCACGTTATACATAAAGAGTAGATTAGAAACATTTATGCAGGCGTTTTATAAAAGAAAAGTTAATTCAAACTTAGGAATAGACATGCAAAATATTTCATAGTTTTTTTCATCCCCCAATAATTCTTCCAATGAATATTTATTAGAAAAGATAATCATTGTGTGGAGGGAACGGTGTTGTGTCTTCGCATCACAAAAGGAGAATCGTCCGACCAGACGAGGTGACCGTGCCTGGCTGGCTACAGCCCAACGGTTGAAGTTAGGATTGTTGTATATACATGCTGATCGGCGAGAGAATTTCTTTATCGCGATTCAGGATTATTAGTTACTCCATATATATCATTCATACTCTGTATGTGGAAATCGCCACAATTGCAACTATGAAATCAATTCAACATGAAATTGCTTTTAATTGATTGCAAGTGTACATAAATGTACTATACTTCTTTAACTTTTGAATACATCCACGTTGGTAAATGTACACAGTTATTGTAAAAGCAGTCAGCGTTCATAGAAAATATCAACAATAGCGAAATAGAATTCATAGAGCAAATAGCGGTGCTTTCATTACTGTAACAGCTTGTTAATTAATTGTAAACAACTGCCTACAATTTTGTTAAAACTGGTGGATTTACATTTTATTTTGCACCGTATGCCTTATTATGAGTTTAGATTGATTCTTCGATTTGAGATCTGAAGACGTTGAATTGTAATATACTATTTGCCATGTTCATCTCAGATAAATATTAATATTATATAAACATATTAAATATTATGTTATATCATCATCATCATCAGCCCGTTGTAGGCCACTCCTGGACATAGGCCTCTCCCAAGGCACACCATAGAGCCCGGTTCGTTGCTTTCGCCATTCAGTCTCACCATCTGGCCAGGTGCGTTCACTTTTGCAAGACGTGGTCTGTCTTCTAGTGTACGCTTACCTCAGCGTTTATCTGTCAGCGGCATATATGAGCAATATATTTATCTGTTTATTAATTATTATATCCTTCTAACTATAATCTTGTTCTTTAAAGAAGCGTGTAGAAGCTTTTTACTATTTTGGCAGACAGTTAAAGAGAAAAATTCTGATCCTTTTGGTTTCTACTTTTTGTAATTTTATATTTATAGTTAGACATGTTTATATCTCGTAATGTATGTACGAGTATACGAATGTTCGCTGTGTTTCTGTTTTTAATTTTAAATCAATGTTGTTTTTTTCTCTCTTGCCATTTTTTCTTTGTTTTTGTTTGTTCTATTAAAAACTTATAAAAGGCAAATAGATTACCATAAATAATCTATACTACAATAACTCCCTAATTTATATTTTATAACTTACTCCATCAAATAGTTGCCTGGAAGAGATCGCAATTCTGTAAGAGATCGCAATTCGCAAGGCCGCCATATGTACAATGTTTTATAATAGTTCTGCAAACTATATTACACAATATTATTATTATACAATATTGTACAATAAACAGATAACTATATATAGTTATTTTGAGTAGATTATAACAATAACCATTTAGTCTTAAATGTAGTATTATGAATAAG
This sequence comes from Phragmatobia fuliginosa, assembly GCA_932526445.1. Classification (NCBI taxonomy): domain Eukaryota; kingdom Metazoa; phylum Arthropoda; class Insecta; order Lepidoptera; family Erebidae; genus Phragmatobia; species Phragmatobia fuliginosa. The sequence continues at coordinate 21,109,457 of OW052063.1, read as the reverse complement.
AAAAATAAAAAAGAATTACATTTGTAAAGGAACCAACACAATTGATGAATGATTCCTCCAATCAAACAATGTGATCATAAGCACATGATCATATTGTTTGATATCATGTGACATCATGTGCAAGTGCACACAGTGGCCAAATAACTGATGTTAAAGAGTTATAATATAATACTAATCGGTACGAGAACATTCAATGTGCGATGCAGTGACTCCTTAATTTTGTGTTAGAAGATATTGAAATTGATTTGATTTGATTTTATTGCATACATTGTGGTAGTAGTAACAAAGTAGTTTCTTGTAAGCGTATATTTTTTTTTTCAATTTATACACACCTTTCAACATAATTTTTTTAATAAATATTTTTAACTTGTTTTTTTTTGTGAAAGCTTATATGATGGTCTTCCACTGAATAGTTTTATAACCTTTTTTGGTGTATTTTGCTTTTTTAGGGTTCCGAAGTTTATGACTCGGAACCCTAATAGATTCGTCATGTCCATCTGTCCGTCCGTCCTCGTCCTCTACTTACCGTCCAAACGGTAAGTGCTAGATAGATAAAACTTTGCATGAATACGTTGTAATTATGTCGTCAAAGTGCTACTATAAAATTATGAAAAGTATTTTTATCTGGGGTACCTCCCCTACACGTAAAGTGGGGATGATTTTTTTTTCTCGCGGCTATCCCATGCGTTTACGAGATATTCCACTTTAAAGGGCACTTTTTTATAAAAATAGGGCGTCCCCCCCTCTAAAAGCTAAACTGCGCTCTCAAAAAATCGTGATAGTTTTTTTTTATATATTAAACAATCCAAAGTGACTCTACCCTGCCTGATGGAAAGCATGAGCAGAATTAAAAATAGTGATACATTAATGAACTTTATAGGAAAACTATAACGGATTAGATGACTTTGTTGGTTCAGGAGTTATAGAGGCTTAACTTGTACAATGCGCTCACTTGGAAAACGTCATACAAAATTAACGCATTTATACGTAAACATAACAATTAACTATTGGATACGATTTTAAATCCTCGTACCATTATGGGTGACTGAGGAACCCTTTCCTGTGCGTGGCCTGGCAGGTACTTTGCCGATTTTCATTATAAGGTTTAATGGACGAGGGCCACGGAGCACATTAAAGTGAGCACAATGAACGTTACATAATCATTCAACGGAGAAATATGACGAACCAAAACGAACTTTTATCTAACAACCTCTTCATTCCTCTTATTTATTAGCTCGTAAAGTCTCGATAAATTATATTAAAAGAAGAATTTTAACCACAATTTATGCCCGTAAACATATTAAGTACATCGAAATATCCTGGATGGTGTAATGCGAAAACTTTGCTCATAGTACTGCCATAACGAACAAACGCTATAGATTATCAGAGAAGTTTACTAATTTAATGTTAAACAACTATGTACATATGTAAATTGTTGCTCAACATACTTGCATGTATAGATATCTATCTACTAGTTGTTTTGTCTTTTGAGCAATCATATATGCGTTTAATTTTCTAGTGTGTGTGTAGACGCTCATAGCGAATTTGCCCTAGGTGTTTAAAATTAACCACTGATGGTAGGCAATGACTACGTGGTTAGTGTCTGGATTAGTAACCGTTAGTAGTATAATACCATAAGCGTCTCCGTGATTCGGAAGTCACGTTAAGCAGTCGGTCCCGGTTGCTATCATAGTATAACGTGAAGCTTTGTTACAAACATTCAGGCTGCTTAAAAACATCCAACATCATGAGTATGTAACCACAACGTTGTCTTGTTAGTCCCCAACCCACATACGGCCCGGTTGTCACGGTTATTAATAATTTATAAATTGGAAAAAAGCTACGGTCTGTCGGTCTGCTAAACAGCTAAATCAATTTCCATTAAAAGTAAAATCGCACTTAAGAGCTAGTCGATCATAATAAGTCGGTTTTTTGGGTAAAGTTAAAAAGTGTTCTGATTTTTATCAAACTTAGCATAAGAATTGTTAAAAATAAAATGAAGAAACTACGAGATTCTACAACTTACAATGTTTATCGAAAGCGCGGCTACCATATTTCACTACCGAAACATTTATTCAACAGCAAGTGTCTTAGCTGATACAATTTACACATGTTTGAACAAGTAGGGGACAACGGGAATTTCATATAGAACGTGCTTATGTCACTGGAAAGAATGTTAGGTTTTGCTGAAGCTGTGGTATATTTTAGAAACGGAAAAAAATATAGCAGATGTGTCGTATACTTTGCATTTAACATTTCATTTTTGCTTTCACTTCAAAAATAGAAGTAAATCAACTGTTATGTTGATTGTTTTTTTTTGTGAATTTTTTTTTACTAATATGAGAAATTGTCAATGTATTTCTATACCATAAAATGTTTACTTAGTCTTAGCTTGATTCACGTTAAATGTTGATTATATGTATCAACCAATGTCTGATTATAAAGTAGCTATAGGAAGGATGTTTATATTCCAAATAAAAACTTTACTCCGTTATTGAACAAAGTATAATAGATCGAATGACTCACCAAAGTGTGGGCAGGCGATGCGCATATTCGCCTTATTCGTGCCATTTGAAGTGTGTCAAAAAACCGACAAGTCGACGGATACGCGTATTCGCTATTCGTGCTTGTGTTATGCGTGAGAATAAAGTAAATATTGGCGAATATACTCTCCACACTTCGCCGTATGCGCGTGAATAACTCGCATAGCGAATAGCGAATAACGCAGTGTGGTGCCGGCATTACACGTCTCGCACGTTTGTGTCAATGCTGCGGCGATCGGTCGGCCGGCCGCTGCAAGCCTTCGTGACGTTACGATATTTCGAAAACAACGCTCACAACCCGGGTTAGCTTTTTAGTTAACTTAATTTTTAAATATTATACGTAATCAAAATAATTTTAATAATATAATTTGTGACTGTTATAATTTAAATATTTGTATCGGTAGTGGTTGCTACATAGTCTTAGTATTATTTCAAACAATTATCATTTTCTTTGCACTGTTCCATTCGCATTCGTTGAAGTGTCGTGCTTCGAAATATATACATCTTCAAAAAGTTCTGTTTAGTCATGATTATTAACACTTAGTTTTTCACAGTTTTTTAAAGTTTCTATCCTGTTCTCTTGAACTTGATGAACGGTTGTCGAACTTTTCAACAACCATTATACGGCTTGACTTAATTATGCATCGTAGTGCAATGGACCTAAAGAGTTGAACAGACTTTAAGTGCAATATTAAAGTTATTTATGTTTTGGATTTTTATCTTTTTTGTAAAGTAGTATCGTACATTGACTACTCACATTCATTCTAACTAGATATGTAACTAGGTATAATAGTAAAAAAATAAGTATATAATATTGATACCAATATCCGACTTCGAGGTCGGATATTGGGTGTTGAGAACTTGATCAAACAGCTGTTTCTCTATCTCTTGGTTTTCTTATACAAACTATGTACAACTTTCAGTAAGAACATAAAAAAATGTTTAATTTCGTTTAAACAAAATATTTTTAACTTCAACGCACAAAGCTCAAACCGCTTCATAAATAAACAAAATAAAAAGAATAAGCCTTAGTACATATTTAAAAAATAAAACCATCCAATCACAAAAATTCTACACGTTTTAGAATACAAAAGGAAATTCAGTATAAAAGTTTTTAATAAAGCAATACAAGGTACTTCGGAGAGTTCCCGAGAGGCTATGAAACGTTAAAAGTTGAAAGCATCGTAGTGTTTTAGTGTAGTTCTTACATACAGCTTTTACAGAAGCGAGTGATGGCTATGAGACTCCCTACCTTGCGTATTATACATGACTAAGTGGACATACATATTTTATTGGACTTGCATTAGTGGGGGAAAATTACATGTTACCATTAACTGTAATAATATGACTGGCTTTTAGATCTACTGGTTAGTGACTGTTAAAACAGATAGAGAAATGATATTTGTTTAAGTGAGTACATCTTATGCAGATAATAGCTGCGCCCGTGGCTCAGCTCGCGTCCTTGGGGTATGAAAAATAGATGTTGTACGATTCTCAGACTTCTCAATTTCCATACAGAATTTCATGAGAATCGGTCAAGCCGTTTTGGAGGAGTTTAACTACAAACACCGCGACACGAGAATTTTATATATAAGATTTTCACACGTTGTTATACTACATATAGTTAGAAAGCGCTGGCTAATTCACTCTAGAAAGAAAATGCCATAGAGATTCATTCTTTAACATGCATAATGTTTTTTTTAATAGTTTTTATAGCATTACATAATTTTTTATATTAGACATGTTTATGTTAGAAACAAAGAGCAGCCTATGTTCATAATCAAGCGGGTAAGAAATGAAACCGTAACAAACACACAAAATTCCTGTTTAATGTATACTATCAAATGTGGATTTCAAAAGAAAATCAGTAAAAAGTACATAGAATAAAATTCCCTTGAAGGTGAAGAAAGTGTATTACCAAGAAATAAATTCTAGTTTTACAGAAATGTTATCTAAGGACACTAATTCTCTCGGGGTACTGTTTCTGAACTTCATAAGAGAAACTATCAAAGAAGGTTTTGGGAACTCATCTTAAATTAATGAAGTTATAAAGAGTTGCACATAAAAAACGTTTTTTTTTTCTTTTTTTAAATCTTTTACTTGAAAAGATATTTACTTATCATGCTAAATTTATGTTTGTGTTAATAATTTTCAAAGAATAAGTGTACAAACTTTTTACAAATTAGAAAATTATTTGTTATGCTTTTACGGCTCGAGCGCTTCACCGGTTTGAATGAAAATATGTAGAGTAGATCCTTTGATTTTCGAGGAAAGACATACCTACAGGCAGACGTAGCCACGTGCAAAAACTAGTGCTGCATATATTTTTATACTTGAAAAAAAAGCTATACATTGTGTACACGGTTCACTGGACATTTAATTCGATCATCGGATCATGCGAATCTTCTCTTACACTCGACGTCACTACGCACAGAGCTTGTTTATCACGATTATCCGCAACATTACTTGTGACGATGTCGCTGTTCGTATAAGGGAACGAGGTGATATCTTTTTCCTTAACACAATGTCTTACGGTTCCTTTAAGAAGGTAGTGTGACGTTTTTATGGCGGTAATATTCATCGACTTTTGGAACAAAGTATTTTTAAATTATAAACTAAATTATGCATTAATACTGATTTCCTGAAAGTTTACTTTAAATTCGTGCCTTAACTAAAAATAAATCGTATTTCAAAATATGTAAAAATAAAGGAGCAATAATTTTAAAATAAAAATATTTGTAGACAAGTATGGTTTTCCATTACATGTAGATCGATTTGTACCTTCTGTAGCAAAGAGATTTTTACGTATAAATTTAAATAATATAAATATGATTTCTATGATACAAATTTACGTAAATCTAATGATTAATGAAAGAATATTAACTGTATTACCATAATACTTATCTTTGAAAGACTCTTGAACAATCTTAAATGGAATACTTAAAAAGGTCTTCTTGAAATAAAAGCTATTTGATTTTGATTGATTTGGATTCTGCAAACTGTTTAGGTTTGTTGTTAATATTAAATAAGTCTCAATAAATAAAAACGATAAAACGTTCAAGTCCCTTTTGGAGGCATTTTGACAGTATCATAATTAGTGTTTAATTTTCTCCAGATGAAAATATAGCAATAAGCAGTCTCATTGAGACTCACATTATTAGATGTTTATCAAAAATATTTTCACAAAATTTCGATAATTCATGAAGGTTTTCATTGTGAACTGTTTCTATCTACACCTTTATATTATATAACGAAAAACAACATTTATAAGAACAGTTTTTTATTAACTTCATAAATAAATAAATATTTCGGACATCTTACACAAACGCCATCTAGTCCCAAACTAAGTAGAACTTGTATTATGTACTAGTTAACTGATTTGCGGATCACACAAACTTTTGGTTTGATCTGGGAATCGAACCCAAAACCTGAAGCATAGCAGTCGCATACATTTCCACTGCGCCACCGAGGCAGTCCATTTGCATATAGATTCTGATTATATATCTATTGCTATCTATATTTATCTCGATTATTGGTTCAATATGCATTCGGGCCATTATTTCATGCTATTGAAATAGAGCACAATAATAGTCACACAATCTTCGGCATTTAAAAATATATCGTCAAGTATGTAAATATTCGATTTGCCAATATATCGTTGGATTAAAATATAGCTTTGTATTTTTGGAAATATGGCTTTCCTTATAACCTTCTTATGAATATTCGCTTGACCAATAACTCGTGTCCGCAAATCCGCAATGACGTTGGCGGAAATTTGATTTCGTCGGTAATTCGCTTAGATTTCTTTTGAATTTTTGATTGATTGAACTGCAGTAAAAGAGATATGGAATACTTATATTTATTTAAGGGTTTAGGGTGGATTTCGGTTTTTTATATATATTATATAGCGCAAATAATTCGTCATATTAGTACTATGGACGTTGCTGGTACGTAATATTTTATGACTTTACTTTAATAAAATTTAGATTTATATTCGTTAATATGTGTTTTAAAGTACAAGTTTACATAAAAGCTGTTTTGTAAATTCAAAGTCCTTTTTTGGTCTATGAAGTCATTCAGTTTCCACTGGGCACTTGATATTTCGATATGACATATTTTTTTGAGAAGGATCACAGAATACTTTATATACATGAATATATATTATTAGTATGATACGTAAAGCTCTAAAAATGATTATTTAACGTTAAATAAATTAACTAATTCTAAACACAAATTTTCAAGTAGCAATCAAAAATATCAAAGTCCATTTTCCATAGCTATTAAAGACCTACTACAATTTTTTTTTAGTTAATTTACGAAACTTTGGAAAACATGATTTATTATAGTATTTATAGTGAGCAAAAAGGTAAATATTCAAAAGAACGAGAGCAGGGCATTTGTTGAGACAAACGTGACGCGTATGACGGTAACGAAGCGAAAACACGGTTGGGTAAACTCACTAGTTTATTTGCAAAAAAACTTAAAGGTAAAGGTTTGTTTAAATTATTCCCGGCCTAGGTCTTTGGCAAAGTTTGTTAGGAAAAGCCGCACATATTCTTGAATAGAATATTCAAATGCGCTTTTAAGTACGAGAGTTGAAATGATAGTAAAAAATGTTCTGGTTCCCTTGAGTAGTAGACTTATTTGTGTTATAAATTGACTTGTTTTCATAAATTCCTTTGCGTGCAAGAAAAAAACTTTTTTATAAATTACTATTAGCACTAAGTATTATAAAATAAGTTCATAAAAAAATTATTTATTTTAATATACAATATTGTACACATAATCAGCAAAAATTGATGATGGGAAATCGTACACGCATAAAAAGTATATAGCCATGTTGGTACTTTTGTGAGTATATACTCACAAACTTGGCAATATAAATAAGTACTTACTGTACAGTACACATATATGCCTGACTTTTTAATTTCACAACCTGCTAGGTAGCAAGACTGATCCCTGATCCTTTATGTTAAATTACAGACCACTTGTGGATTCGGTTTATTCATAAGGTCACATAGCTAGTGGTAACATGGGTCAGCGACGAGACAGTTGACGTGACCACGGCAGCAATAACAGGTCTACTTGAGCCGGGACTTTTAATATCGCAGGTAGTGTCAACACCCTCTTTTAATACTGTTGTTATTTACGTGCAGGTTTACGCGATATGAATTAGGTTACAAATGCGAATATAAGCAAATTTAAATGCTTTTGTCTCAAGCTCACGGTCTTTATTCACTTGTGTGATTAAGAATGCCGAGTGTCAGCACTGCTACTGATTCCGTAGGTATCGTAAGAGTCGTCTTAGAACGGAGGACAACCGCACTACAGAAAGAAGAAAAACTTAATATAAACTCACCCACGTCAAAAAGCTCTTTTCTAAGGAGAGGCCTACATTCAACCAGTAAACTGGTAAAGGGTATCGATAACGATGGTTTCTTTTCTAAGTAGAGGCCTACGTTCAAACAGTGAACTGGTAAAGGGTATCGGTAACGATGGTTTCTTTTCTAAGGAGAGGCCTACGTTCAAACAGTGAACTGGTAAAGAGTATCGGTAACGATGGTTTCTATTCTAGGGAGAGGCCTATATTCAAACAGTGAACTGGTAAAGGGTATCGATAACGATGGTTTCTTTTCTAAGTAGAGGCCTACGTTCAAACAGTGAACTGGTAAAGGGTATCGGTAACGATGGTTTCTTTTCTAAGGAGAGGCCCACGTTCAAACAGTGTACTGGTAAAGGGTATCGGTAACGATGGTTTCTTTTCTAAGGAGAGGCCTGCATTTAAACAGTGAATTGGTAAAGGATATCGGTAACGATGGTGATAAAGTTTACCGCACCGTGGTACTGTATTATTTCTATTGTGCTGCTAGTACAGAAACTATACATACTAATAAATTTGTCTTACAGTAACTGTTAATAAATTATATACTGCGACAACTTTTTTTTTATTGTGAGTTAGATTTATTTAAACTGTTTCGGAAGCACAGTAGTAGCATAAGCGACTGGTGTATTTGAGGTCTTTGATTCGATTTCCGGGTCGACTCAAATGTTTTTGTGTGCTGTAAATATTTGTTTCAGAGTTTGGGTATTCGCATTCAGATATTGGTATACTAGTATTGTTCATTGATTTAAAATATGCATAAACAACATACAAAATAAGAAATTTCTGTACTTTTTAGAACTCCGTAAGCTGAAGTATTCCCATCATTATTTAGTGAGTTTTCCGTGTAAAGTAAAAGAAGTATATGAATTGGTCCATTTCCTCCAACTGACTTTTACGGCTGGTGTAAGGATTTATGTTTGGTGAAGAGCTTAAATGTGTATTTTACTCTGGATTCCAGATCAGCTACATATTCAGCTATAAGTAGCTGTTTGTATAAAAAGGTACTTAAGAATATTGCTCAGTTATAATGCTTCAGGCTCTAAATTGTAAAAATTTGATAAACCTTATTTAATTTATTCAATTTTTAGTTTAATTTTCTCAAGACTAGAATCTATATCTTAATTAAATGCAAATTTTACTAATTCATACTCTAGATTGTCATCAATTGGGGGAAATTGTAGAAATACATTTTTGGAAAGAGACTTGCTCGTAGGTATTTTGTTTTAAACGAAATTAAAATTAAACAGATCGGTTTCGACCCATGGCTGCCATAATGTAGGTCACCATTTTGCATTGTCTGCATCGACAATGTGAATAGTGATCACAACTCTTGGATTGTACTTATGCATTTAATCTCTGTTAGTATATTAATTTTCACAAGCTTATGTCAAAAAGTATAACGTTAAAAAATTTACGTCTAACGTAGGTACGTAATGCAAATTATATACTCAGTTCACAAAAAGACTGAAGAAACTGTAATATTATACTGACTACTGAGCTTCTTTTGAATACTTTTAAATGAGTTTAAAAGCATATGTGAGGGGTGAAGAACATTGAGAGGGGTGCCTTGTGAATAACGTTCTTCTTTCCCGCCTCAGTCTCGTAATGGCGATTTATCGTATTATGATGTACATATTTTATTCAAAACTTACATGAGATTAAACTGAGTAAGGAAATTTCCTTTGAATTATTAATTATTACATAGCTAATTAGCTAAGATTAGTTATGTAATAATAAATAATTCAGACATGTTACACACAACGCCATCTAGTCCTAAACTAAGCAGAGCTTGTATTATGGGTAATAGACAACTGGTATAAGTAAATAAACATACTTTTTTGTAAATACATACATATTATACTCACTGAACTCCGAAACAAATTTTGTGTTTCACACAAACATTTAGTACGACCCGGAAATCGAAGCGAGCTATTAGCAACCACTAGACCAACGACTGTTAGTGCAGTGATGAGGTTATAGTACAGTGTTATTTATGTATTTTTTTCATGAATAAACGGAAAAAAAGGAACGAATACAATCTAAGTTTTTAACAGATAACCGTTGGTAAAAAATAGCTCTGCAAAATAGTTTGATAAATAAGTAGCCTCATACATCTCAAATATGGCTGCCTGATTCAAAAATTGGTAACCAAAGTGCTGATAAATATTCTTATAAATATCTTCATATATGTTATAGATAAACTACACTTAGATACAGACAAAATGATCATGCTCATTACACAAATATTTATTCTGGGTAGAAACCCCTGGCCTCTAGTTTAGCAGTTAGGATCACTAACCACTGGGACAACAATCCAATAATGTTAAGTAGAATATAAAAAAAAATCTTCTATCGATATACGCTAGCGCTCTGCTGTCAGCCCTATTAGTGCCGTATCATTTATATAACTACGAGCAGAAGGTTTCCCGTAGATTTGAATTAAGGTAAGGTACTATGAGGTTAGCACTTTTTTTCAAATAATAGCAGAATTATTAAAGTCAAGATTGTTTTGTTTTATACTGCCAACACCTACGCACTCCTACAGATAGGGACATAATAGTGTGTGGCCGTATATCCTAATTTCACCGCCGCCTCCATATTTACTGATATAAATATGAGATCAGATTGTAATGTAATTTTGCAAATCGTGAGATTTTGGTTAATAGGTTAATTTTTTTAAATATTTAGCTATTCTGAATACTATAAACATTTTAATATTAAACAACTTCCAAATATTATATCACACATTATAAGAACTAATGGTATGGTTATAAATAAGTTTATTCTTATTAGAAATAACTCCATAAACATTTACTAATTCTATTAATTTCTGTAAGCTTTTCGTTTTTAGAAGACAACTAAACTCAAGGTGGAAAAAACCATCTTTACATGCTGAAAACATGCATTAAATATAAGATTTTTAAAAGCTAGCACGACTTAACCGTTTAGCACAAAGTATTAAACGACACGCGACACTGAAAGCTCTTTGACACTCAACGTAGGAGTAATTGAATGGATGCCTAAAAGTAAGTCTCGAGCTTAATACATGAGAGAAAATGTCGTCTGCCATGCTACCGTACATGTGCAATGAAGCGATCTTTCTAGAATTTAAGTTTCAATTACGCAAAAGGCTTTTGAAGCATTTATATCTTGGCTAGAAACTGCTGTTAGGGATCTTTTCTTTTATTTACAGCGAGAACAAAAATATTAAATAATATTGTACTTACTGTGCATAAACTTAAAATAAAATTAATAAATAAAATATTACAGAAACGTTTATCGATTTCGATCATTGCCTGTCTCGTTGGCGCATTGGTGGCGTATGTGGTTGTGTGTCAGGTTCGATTCCTAGATCAGATCAAATATTTGTATGATCTGCAAATAATTGTTTAGTTTTCTATATATAATATGTGTGTTTACAAAAAATAAAAATCGGCCAAGTGCGTGTCAGGCCACGCACAGGAAAGGGTTCCTCAGTCACCTATAATGGTATGTGGATTTAAAATCGTATCCAATAGATAATTGTTATGTTTACGTATTAATACGTTAATTTTGTATGACGTTTTCCAAGTGAGCGCATTTTACCATAAAAGCCTTTATAACTCCTGAATCCTGTCATCTAATCGGTTATAGTTTTCCTTCAAAGTTCATTAGATGGACCACCATCACGATTTTTTTCAGATTTTTTGAGCCAGCCGATTAGCTTTTAGAGGGGGGGGGGGACGCCCTGTGTTAGCGCCAACCTACTGGGCTAAAGAAATTTAATGACGCCAACATATAAACGCGGGAGCGAGTATGACTTCAGCGACTTAGCGCTGCCTGAAACCTGTGTGGGCCGAGTACTGTGCAGCTGCCGGATAGGCGGTAGGTAAGGGAAATATGGAAGCACGCTTACCTTTGATGATCTTGAGCTGCAGAGCCTCGGCGCGGGCAACTCGCGGTGCGGGGAGGGTCCGAGCGTCGCTCCGATAACGCGACAAGCCTCGGGGCCACTTAGCGAACAACTATTTATCTATTGTCTATTTTAGACGCGGTAGCGGAGTCCACAATTAAAGGACTCAACAGCGGTGCGGGCGGCGAGCAACGACGAGCTGCAGGGACGCTTCGAGAGCAACTGTTCTCCCTCTCTTCTTCTTGCGGTTAGCGCGCGATGCGGGAAATATGATTTGGGATGTGGGTAGGAATGGATGCCGACAGCCCCGCCTAGCGGAAATTCAAAGAACCTAACAGTGTACCTGTCACCATGGACAGGTGGCGTTACCATTCCCCCCGCCCTTAAAGGGTTACCTTTAAAAAAAATACAAAAACGCGGTAATGTTGCGGAAAAAACATGAAAAGTGCGGAATATATGCGGATAAAATTGCGGTTAATGTTCATACAAGTCTCTAACTTACTCTTAAGCCTACTTAAAACTATTTGGCGAATTTAAACAATATACTACTGACTTGGCAGTGGGCACAATCGGACCACTGGGCGCACGAAGCTCCCTTTACTAGTTCTAACGGTGACTACTCGCGTTGTTCCATCTTTCGAAGGATTGACGGCTTCTACAACCCCGAGCGGCCACGATAGCGGCGGTAAGTTATCGACGACGATGACCACTACTGATCCCAGCTGGATCGGTGTAGTGGGCGTGGTCCACTTGGCTCGAGCCTGCAACTTATGCAGGTACTCGACTCTCCATCGCTGCCAAAACGATTGAACCAGCTTGTCTAGGAGAGAGTGTTTCTCGATAAGGTTAGCTGATTCTACGTGCGGTGCGGGTAGCGAGAATAGCGGCGCAGTGTGAAGAAAATGAGCCGGTGTCAACGCCGACGGCTCAGCGGGATCACTGCTTAAAGCGGTAAGCGGGCGTGAGTTAATAAGTGCCTCGACCTGAGCAAGCACTGTTAAGAGCTCTTCGTAAGTGAGTAGCTGTTGACCTATCACCTTGAAGAGATGAGTCTTAACGACTTTCACCATCGACTCCCAGCATCCACCCCAATGAGGGCTAGCAGGTGGGATGTGTTTGAAATCGATGCGACTCTCTGTCAGCTCATGTTCGAGGTGCGGGCGAAATTCGTCAAGAAATTTATAAACGTCGCGTAAGTATGAGCGGCAACCAACAAAATTGGTCAATTGAATAATTAATATTATTATAAGATAATAATTTAATAAGAATTGAAAAAAAAGTTAGTTATAGTCGATATTAACTTAACTATATAAGTTGTTTTCTTTGAAAACCAGGCTCAGTCAAAAATTTGAATTTGGAAGGTACTCTTATAAACATTATGGCACTTTTATAACTAGCCAGTAACATGTTTAAATGATTAAAACCTTTTTGGTATTTTATTCTTTTCAGCCATTAAGAAAATTGAACCCGCCGGTTTTTTTTGCAAATGAGTGTATTTATTCACACGACAGCGTATTTAAAACACGCCGCTATTTTATCGAGCAGTGTTGCATTTTCAACTTTGGGCGTTGAAAATAGACCATATACTATTATGCAACTTCATACTTGAACGCTTTTTTAACGTCCGTTAAAAAAACTCTCGTGTGATTGAGGCCTTAATGCGTTAATTTTGTATGACGTTTTCCAAGTCAGCGCATTTTACAAGTTAAGCCTCTATAACTCCTGAAATAACAAAGTCATCTTATCCCTTATAGTTTTCCTTCAAAGTTCAGTATATGGACCACCTTCACGAATTTTCCCAGATTTTTTGAGCCAGCCGTTTAGCTTTTAGAGGGGGGGGGACGCCCTGTTTTTACAATAAAGTGCCCTTTAAAGTGGAATATCCCGCGAACGGATACCTAAATCAAAAATTTTTCTTAGAAACCCTTTATTGTTTTTAAAAGACCTATCAAATGATACCCCACACGATGGGGTAGCCGCGAGAAAAAAAAAACATCCCCACTTTACGTGTAGGGGAGGTACCCTAAATAAAAATATTTTTCATAATTTTATTGTAGCACTTTGACGGCGTAGTTACAACACATATTCATGCAAAGTTTCATCTTTCTAGCACTTACCGTTTGGACGGTAAGTCGAGGACGGACGGACGGACGGACGGACGGACGGACGGACAGACGGACATGACGAATCTATAAGGGTTCCGAGTGATGAACTTCGGAACCCTAAAAAGTATATTATTTCTATCAATTAATCTAGCTTCATAATACAAGCTTTGTTATGTTTGAAGCTAGAATTGTGTGAACAGTGAATTAAACAGTAACTTATAAAAAGTAAGTTTAGTATTCTTAGTGTACAAATAATATGGCGGCGTACAAACTTTAGTGGTTAATACGCGTTTTTGTAATAATATTCTAATCACAAACTAAAACTTTCGTTTTAGAAAACATTTGGGTTGTTTTAGCAAATAGCAGTTACACACGAAATAAACTAAAATGAAACTCGAATTCTAAACGAACTATATAACGTAGTTAACCCGTGTAATCTATTTAGTTAGACCATGGCCGCTGTGAAGGACTTCAACTGTCAAAAGAGTGAAAATTTAATTAAAACAATATAGTTTAAATTAGATTCAGTATAAAGTTAGTATTATTTAATCTCGATTTCATGTTTCTGACTTTCAATTTGTAACTTAAATAATTGTGCTTAATATTATTTCTATGAATTTATTAGTTCTTTTGAGTGTGATATTGATATATAAATAATGGTAAACAGCAGACTTAATTGTAATATTGTTAATTCAAATGTGACTCTGCTAAAATGCAAAATATGCTGAATTGCATTTAGTAGTTTTTTAATTTGCCTTAACTTTTTCATACAAGAGACCACATTTATAAAATATTATGTACTTTTTCGAACAAAAAAAAGTAAAAAATAATAAATATTAAAATAATAAAATATAACTTTTAACATTAAATACTAATTTATTATGAAAAATATTGGAGGCATCGTAAGTCATACTAACGAATTTATAATACTTAAATATACTCTTAATTCTACTTAATTTAAATATTTATCAAACGCCGTTAGGTTAATAAGTTTTCAGAATAAGCCTCCCCTTCCTCATGAAATTTAGCAACAATTTAGAGAAAGGATTTTGTTAAATACAAAGGTGTCGACGATGCACCGTACATCTAACCTGACTCAAAGGATTCCTGCAAAAGGTAGGGAAAGGCACGAAATGTCAAAGCTAAAAGGAAAACCATTTTTTTTTGCTCTGAAATTTAAATCGCTTTCAAAGACTTTGAATATGTTCTTTTTTGCAATGAGGTTGAAACTGAGAAAGATTTTACAAAAATTTAAAAGTTTGCTGTTTTATTTTGTGATGACAGTTTGATGTTAAAATTAACTGTCTAAAAGATAGTTTCTCTGAGAAAGCAATATAGTTGTTAGATTTGGTTTTCGAAAGTAATGGGACTTTGTAACTTAAGGAACACCACTAGTAGTACCATGGTTGAAAACATGTTCGTTTTTATGTATATCATAGTTTCGGTATATGTATTATAAATGGAAATCACGTCCTAAATGTTACTGTTACTTTCTATGTACTATTAAAATAGTTATTTATTGACTACCGGTGTTAATTAGATATTTATAAGGATTTGTGTTTCAAACTATCATATTATGAGTTATTTGTGAGAAAATAATTTAGTAAACAAACGCCTGAGTCGGCAATATGTAGTTTATTTTGAACTTTCGTGGAAGACAAATATATGTAAGAATAATAATAATATAATAGTTTAATAAATAATTATTAAGGACATTCCGTGTGGTGACGGATTAAGAATACAAAGTGTCACCACCCCCATTCATTCCATGGGTGTCGTAAGAGGCGACTAAAGGAACAAAATAAGCAGATAACAACACTGCCAAGAGAAGGAAAACTTGAAACAAACCCTTTACCAACCCGTCTGGACAGCGTGGTATAGTAGGCCAAAACCTCCTTTCAAAGGAGAGGCCTATGTCCAGCAGTGGACCGATAAAGGCTGTTGATGATGATGATGATTAAGGACATATAACACACATCGCCATCTAGCCCCAAATTCAGCAGAGCTTGTACTATTAATATTTGACACCTGATATAAATATATAGTAAACATCCAAATAACAAATGTTATTTATTTTGTTATTTTTTATGGAAACATAAATATAGAAAAAACTCAAACTACAAACAAACAAACATTTGTTCCAATATTGTTTCTAATAATAATCGTGACGTAACCCCACGTTTGCGTAAAATGATTTAAGAACAAGATTAGTAGTAGGTAAGACTAACTTTACTAAGTAAGGGTTACCGTGACTCGGTGATTGACAGCAACCTGGCAGAGAGTGAGAGACGTTAGTAATTACAGTTTACCCAACAACTTAATCAACACTTTGAAGAACCGGACACGCCTGAAATTTGCTCAATTGAGTTATAAGATTTGATATCTGTATTAAAGTATTTGTTTACATTTATGTTTATTCAAAAGATTTTGTTTAATATTGTTTAGTAGTATCAAATTAAATATCAGTTCATTTTCTTTGAGTAAAACTAAAGGCCTTTTTAAATTGAATCTGCCTTACTTTGCTGCTTTAAAATTATCTTTATTTCGTAGCCTTGAATTAAAATAAAATAGTTCAATTATGGGAAATGAAACTCTCTATTTAAAGTAAAAATATTCATAGGTTAAAAAAAATGATTTCTCCACGTAAATAAAATAAGACTAACAGTGTATATAGTTAGGTATATCCTAATAATACGGAGTTTATACTTGTTTGATGTTCCATGTCCGGCACGGATATTCAATTGAAAACTTCAAATGTCTTTGATGAAGCAAAGCGGATCATTTCGACGGACAATTTACGTGTCTCTTTGTATCTTTTTTCTCGTGATACTTCTACTTCCGGGTCGTCAATAAAAATGGAATGAACTTATTAATGTTTACGTTTTTTGGTTTCAGGTTAACGTCTTGAGACTCGACGTGACAACTAGTTATTGCTTTCTTGCTGATTATATATTTTTCTATAACTTGAATCAGTTTAATTAGGTACCTAAAAATAATATTTCAGACATCTTACACACAACGCCATCTAGTCCCATACCAAGCAGAGCTTATATTATGGGTAATTTTGTAAATTGTACTAGGCAACTGATATAAAGACATAAACATTTTTTTTGTAGGTACAGATACAACGCATAGCGAAGGCCCAAATTCCGAAACAAATATTTGCAAATCTTGCAAACATTTGATCCGACCGTGGAATCGAACTCGAGAACTGTTAAGCAGCAGCCGTATACGCTAACCACTAGACCAACAAGGCAGTCAAAGGCAAAAATCGTGTGTAAAAAGCGAAACAGTAACGAATATTTATTCGTTAGCGTTTCGATTTTAAAGTGTAATGCAATGAATATAATATCAAGGCATTTTAAACGAAAATTAACGAGACCAAATGCCTACGTGATGGTACAAAGTATTGTTCATCCCCGTTTGTAGTACCTACCACAAAGTGCACATACATACGATGTTAACATATGTCAATGTTATTTCCTCTGCCAATGTATTTAACTAATAAAACTAACACGTGTAAAGATAAAGGACAATGCCCATTTTTCTATGGAGATCCGTACCAACTTGCGTCAAACCAAATTTGCCGTCAATGGTTTTGACAATATACCTGCGACATAGATAAAGCGCGATTGCGTTTTAGGCCGCATTGCTGAGTAGCGAATTGTATATTATAGATACTACACGAGCACTATAAACTGGGCCCGGACTTCTTCGCCCCTTTACATTGTGAGTTGTAATTGTAACTAACCCAGGCATGGGTAGTATTTTAAGTTATGCCTCGGCTTACCTTCGAGAATATGATCTTAAGACTGTTAAAAGTGGTTATAATTGAGTCCTTTACTTATTTAGGCTTTTAATAAGTTGCTGCATGTTTTAGTTCGATTGCTAAAATTAAACTAAATCACTTACATACTAACAAGGTAACACAAATAAATAATTTGAGATGTCTGATTAAACATTTATTTTCTTACATAGCCAGATAAATCATTTACTTTTAGGTACATAATCAAATATATTAATTATATATAATTAATTATAAATCATCAGTTATCAAGCTTTTTTGAGTTATATGTATTCTTTTGAATCGTATAGTTACTACTATTTTAAACAAAAATGTAAGTAGCATCACACATAATGATTGCAGGTTTTGTATCCGGGGATAATTCTGGGTTTCCAAATAACCCCTCAGGAATAATTTTGCCGCTATTTCTTGTACACCCATATGATTAAAACCCAAATATTGAGGTACAAATTGATTAATTAGGCATTCCTTGGCTTTATCCATGTACCGTTCTAAAGTAGATGAGGTATTTTAAACAGAGTTGCTAATCTCTCATTGCTTTCTCCAGTTCTGAGTTTTATTTAAAAAATTGAAAATGCTAAATCAGCATTCGGTACCTTTTCATCTAATCTTGGTATAGTAAACATTAATTCATTAAATTGATCTGGAGATATTCCTAACCAATAATGACACATGTCAGGGGACATATTAAGCAGACTACTGAAATCAAGAGTATTTCTAACAGACAACCGTTCCATTATACCCATCATTTCATCAAACTGTTGTGCAGTAAAATTAGTTAGTGTTGATGTTAATTTACACCAAGGTCCATGGTATAAATGGTGTTGGCAAATTCGAGCCGACGCTGGTATATAAAATCGGTGATTTTTAAGTACTTTGTATTGAGAGAGGTGTAGGGTTCAAAGTGTGTGTATGTTTTCCTTAGGCTGCTGTAGTCTAGTGGTAAATTCGAAGGAATAAATTAAAGTCTAAACTTCACCGTACACTAAGTTTATTAGCATGTAAGCACGATACACAGATATTATTACTAGATGTTCGGGTCCAGTACAGTTCATGTATAAACAGTGATTAGCAGTGTTCGCTGCCCGTCTGTATATAGAAGAGGTAATTCTTGATGGCGGCTCTTCAGTTGTTTGAACTTCTTCAATTCCGGTTGGCCTATGAAGATAATGTTACAGTTGTCTGTTGACTATCCTAGAAGCCAATCTCCAGTAAGCAGCACATGCTCTCTCAAGTCTAGATTACCAGCTTACATTTCACCAATAATTAATTTTCCGTACTCAATGGCTAAGATTAACTCACGGCTGGTTTCACTTAAAAATTCTGTGAATTTACAACTAACTCGCATTTAAAAGAACTCTGAGTTGCTTTGACGGAATTTTTACATAAACATGTTTTAAGTAATATTAGTTACTCGGCGGAGAAAAATATACTGCATGTTTCTACGTAGGTACTTATTTGTACAACACAGGAAAAAAAGCACAGATAATTGATTGAAGTTATCTTTACGTTTTTACCTTCTGTTTTTCAAAAAGTGATTCTATAAGTCATAAAGTAAAAACTTATAAATATGTTTTTAGGATTTCGTAGTTCATGAGTCGAAAACCAGTTTTGTCATGTCTGTCCGTCCTGGAATTACCTTCCTAGCAGTTTTTTCTAGTGTCTACCCCATCATGTGGGGTATCATTAGATAGATCTTCTAAAAAAATGCATGGTGTCTCAGAGGATATTTTCATTTAGGTTTTAATTAAAGTGCATTTTTGTTAAAACTATGCGCCCCTTCTAAAAGCTAATCGGCTGGCTTCAAAAACCTGAAAAAAAATATGATGGTAAGCTGTGGGTAAAACTTTCATGAAAAGCTATAACATCCTAGATAGCTTTTCAGGAGAAGAGGAGGTCTAACTTTTAAATTGCACTTACTTGGAAAATTTTGTACAAAATTAACATCGAATGTGTCTACGGAACCCTATTCTATGCATGGCTTGACACGCACTTTGTCGAATTTTTACTAGTCTGGATGATTTATTTTAAAATTTTATTGTAAAGCCATAATATAAGTATTTAACATACTCTTTTACATCTTAAAACATGAAGTTTTCGTCAAAATTCTTTACAAAAAAGTTTTACTACCATAACGATCAGTTCAATACAATCTTAATTAAAGTTAAGACTTCATAAGTTATTCCTCTTTCAGCAATTCTCTCAGTAGTCAAACATCTATCAAACAGTTTGAATTTGATTAGTCACGACCATTACTTATTCCTTTTTGTAACCATATTTGAACTCAAATAATATGAAAACTATCGCCAGTAATATCATATAACTGGTAGATTTTTTCCGAAGAATGTTTTTAACTTTTCCTCTACTCAAATAATCTGATGTTATTCGGGAATTCAAAGTTATCTTAAACAAGAAACATATGGTTGATTTGTGAACATGAGTTATCTCATTTAAAGATTATCTTGCTTAAATTATTCTGCATTACGTAGATATTCTAATGTTTGAGAAATTAAATTTTAGTTTAGGTTTAGAACAAAATAAACATATTTGATGACCTCGACTAACCGTCCATACCATTAGCGCTAAAAAGATGAAACTTTGCATTAATATGTGTTTTTTACACGTCGACAAAGTGCTATAATATAAATAGGAAAAAATATTTTAATTTCGGTTATCTCCTCTACACTTAAAGTGGTGGTGTTTTTTTTCTCGCGTCTACCCATCGTGTGAAGTATCATTAGATAGGTCTTTTGAAAACATTTGCTAAGACGATTTGTTGAACTATTATTTTTCAATCTGAGTTAATTAAATTTAATGGGTATTTTTTGTAAAAGCAGGGTGTCCCTCCCCCCTCTAAAAGCTAAACGTCAAGCCCGAAAAACTGAGAAAAATCATCATAAACTTTTAAGGAAAACTTTAGCGATTTAGATCACTTTTTTAGTTTAGGTATTTGAGAAGTTTTACTTGTAAAATACGTTTGATTGGAAAACTTCGTATGAAAATAAATAATAAATAGTAAACAACAATTTTCTAATAGATATGATTTTAAATTCATGTGTCGTTGAGGTGACTACAGAACCCTGTCCTACTTTTGTACCTACTACGATTTTACGGGTAGTAGTTGCCAGTTTCATGATCTCGCTACTTTATAAAAAAATCCGCGAAATAAATGTCGGGATTGAATAAGCCACCAAAACAAAACCTACTTACCCGTCACAGATCAAACTTCATTTACTATCGGCTAAACGTTATCAGCTAGCAGGTATAGCAAATGGTTAGGCGTAATGCAAATTTTGTCACTTACTTGGTTGCTTTATTACCTTCGCAAAATAAATGAATTAATTGCCACTAAAATAGGCATTAAATTTTCATTATTATTTTATAAGATTTTTCTTATTATGTTTGTTACAAACTAGTAAACTGGTTCCTTAATAGAAAACTACCATCGTCAATGGATTCAAAAATCAAAAGCGCGTTGCTATTGGTTGCGGTGGGAGGCAGGCAGGTATTTTATGAACTTCGGGTGATAATTGTTTCCTCAGAATCGTAGCTGTGTGATGATTTCCTTTTAAAAAGTTAAAATGTTTATGTTTATATAAGTCCCTTTGAATGTGTAAACGATGTTTTGTATAAATTTGATGTTATTATTGTTTTCATGATCGTACACGATCCTGTTTATATTAAGAATGGAACAACATATTTTATTTTGTGTTTATACGCAGCTAAGTTAAAAATAAAACCGGCCAAGCTCGTATCAGGCCACGCATGGAATAGGCACCCACACTGACTACCCACAGTGGCACGTGTATTACACGATTTTAAATCCAACAGATTTTTGTTGTTTACTTTTTATTTCGTTACTTTTGTACGAAGTTTTTCTAGTAACTTCTGAAAAAACAAAGTTATCTGAACCGTTATAATGTTTTTTTTTTTCAGATATTTGGAGTGAGCCGTTTAACTTTTCGAGGAGGAGAGGGAAGCTTTGTTTTAACAAAAAATGATCTTTAAAGTTGAATAACTCGCAAATGGATACCAAAATTAAAACAATGCATTAGTAACCTCTTAATTTTATAAAAGACCTGTCTAAAGATACCCTACACGATTGGATAGACGCGAGAAAAAAATCATCCCCATTTTAAGTGTAGGGGAGGTCACCAAAAAAGGACAATAATGAATTGTAAATTAACGCTCAGTCGCTTAAATTTCTGTATAGAAAGTAATACAAAACAAGCAATCTGCCTCACTTCCAAATAATCAGTATAAAGTACATACATATTGAAGGTTGTTGTTCGACATTGATTTTAGCACGAACGGGGCGACTATACCTTTATCCGTGTGGTGACGGATTAAGAATACAGAGTGTCACCACTCCTATTCATCCCGCGGGTGTCGTAAAAGGCGACTAAGGGAT
Source organism: Phragmatobia fuliginosa (assembly GCA_932526445.1). Lineage (NCBI taxonomy): Eukaryota > Metazoa > Arthropoda > Insecta > Lepidoptera > Erebidae > Phragmatobia > Phragmatobia fuliginosa. Next base: position 21,087,318 of record OW052063.1, on the reverse strand, counting down.
AAACTACGCAAGACAACATAAATGCAAAGAGAAGGAAAACTTGAAACCAACCCTATACCAACCCGTCTGGCCAGCGTGGTATAGTAGGCCAAAACCACCTTTCTAAGGAGAGGCCTATGTCCAGCAGTGGACTGTTAAAGGATGATGATTGATGATGATGATACCTTTGTATAGAAGACCAACCTAAAATGAAAGCATTCGTGCTATCGTATTTCGTTGGTGAGCGCAAGACCCTAGGCCCAATGATTCAAAAACATTTCCATAGTTGCAGCATTATCAGAATTCACAATGAAGATGGTGTTCCACTACTCTTGATTTCTTTTTTAATATTACGGTCGTCTGACACACAACATCATCTACTACCAAACTTAGCAGTACTTGTATTTTAGGTACTTGACAACTGATATAAATAATGTACATATAAATATACTTTTATTTGTAAATACATACATATACATAGAAAATACCAAACTCCGAAATAAATATTTGCAGATCATACAAACATTTGATCCAACCCGGTAATCGAACCCGACAACTCTTTATCAACAGACGCATACGCTAACCACTAGACCAAAGTCAAAAAGATTATACTCCTGTTATCTATCAGACAGAGTTAAGACATTTTGACATGATTAAACAATTTTTATTGATATTATAAACAACGTACTGTAACTATACCAAAAATTTCGTGACAGATAAATTATACTTTGTTAAAACTAATTACGTCAAGTTCTTCTGTCTTTTATACTTGTTGTACTGAATCTACTGATAAAATAATAAAAAAAAAAACTAAGGTAATGAACAAGTCTGTATTTAACTAGCCTTTTAATTAAGTATCGATCAAATAAAAATACATGTTCTATTTAAAAGAGTCTGCAACGAACTACCATCTCTATTGACGGCAGTTAATTTATCCAAAACCTTTGTAATTACAGTTCCTAGCGTAGGTAGTACACACTGGCACGCATTGTGGCTGGTAGGTAAACACGGATGTTTAGGTAAACAGATTCGTGCTCGTTAAATGCGTCTTTTGTCCACACGGTACGGTACTAAACGGTTTGCTGAATAGTAGGTGAAACTGTTTAGAGACTAGACTAACATTATAAGGGTGACTGGTAAATTGGAGACTCTTATGATGTCATCAAATTCAGGTCTATGTTTGAAATACAATTTCTGTCCTTGGTATGTTTACAAAAAAGTATTTTAATAAATCTATAAAATGAAATATTATTAGAAAGTTATAATTTTGATTTGACACATCTTGTTTACCACACACAGAGTTATGCAGATATACACATATGTTTAATATATTCCATACATACCAAATATGAATGATACTTATACATATCATGCGATGCATTGACATCAGACATCCAGCAGGGTTGCGGCCGTTGCAGGGATCCAATGCCAGTCGCTGTGAGGAAAAACCGATATTCAGGTAAAACCGGTTGATACAGTAGCTGATCCCAAGTTATTTTGGGAATAATAAAAGCTAGGAAGGAAGATGAACGACACTCAGACATAGAACAAAAAATAAGACGTAATAACCGACAAAAAACGACGACTGATAAAAAGTAATCGTACGAAACAAAATTTTCAGGACACTTAATTAAACAAAGTTACTGGAGAAGATAACACTTAGACTCTGCCAAGATGCATTCATAACAAGTTGTAAAAAGACTACTACTAGATTATTACTGGATTATTTTAGATACTTAATATAGTTTACAATTTACTTCACTTAACAATCAATGCAATAAATTAGGAATTTATCATTAAACCCTTTAATTCAATAGCAATTAATTTAATTTATATTTATTACTATTACTTTTTATGCGTTCATTTATTTTGAACTTAATTTGATTTTATTCCCAATTTTTCATTCTCTTTCGATTTATTTTATCATTTAACATAATTGTATCAACAATCAAATTTACTAACAAATAAATTAAGCAAGTTGAGTATAGACAAATTAGAACCTTTTCATTGGCTGGAAAAAATATTTAGTTATTGCAAACACTTGTATGATTGGTATGAAGTCGAAATTTATTTTATCATTAAAATTTTAAAGATACAAAATTAGATTGTCGTTAGTTACTTTAATGAGAGGTGGCGCTACTGTGCCCATGTTCACTTCAGCTCCATAGTATTTTTTAAATTAAAAATATATAAAACGATTACTTTCACTATTTAAGTTGTAGACTCAGTGCAATAACATTAAGGAACAAAGCAATTTGTAAAAAGAATCAAAAACAGTGCAAAAAAGACAAAATATCAACTACATAACATCAAAGCGGGGACTGTGTATACTGTGCAAATGTAGATGAGATCAGGTGGTAATCAAACTATCCACATTACTGCTGACTAATTGTTGTGATATAAGTGCAAAGAAGCAGTAATAAGAAATATAGGAAAGTGAAAAGTTAACTACTTACTTAATGCATAGATACCCACCTACAAATAAAATTGCAAAGTACCATATGTTGCTATACAATGCATGAGTAATTTGATGTTGATGCCATCTAGTGACGTTTGACTGTACTACTGTCATTATTACCTTGCCTAGAGATGGGTTTCTGCCCGGGCGGATTGGGCACATTGAATAAGCGCCCGATAAATGCCCGTAAATGCCGAATAAATGCCCTTTACCTGGGCAAAAACTTCAATTTACATTTTATTAATTTAAATTGTGTGTAAATATATGTGTATGCAGCAAGGACTAATTAACAAAAAAATATGATATATTCCTGGATATAAATATGTAACTATTTTAGTTTTTTCTTTAAATCTATGGTCATGGGCGTATAAAAAAAAACAAACTGAGTATTATAATGATAGCAGTTCTTTATATGTTATACTTAGTTAGTAATCTGTGACATAAACACAGTATTTTTGTTTCGATAACAATAGTCGATAGTATAATTATATACCTATTACATGTAAAACTGACTTATTAGACCAGGGTAGAAGCGTCTTAAAATAATAAAAAGTGAACATAAATTGTAGTAGGATGAAAGTGATAAAACCCATTGGAAAAGGAGGTAAATATTATAAAAATGGAAGGAAAAATAATTAACGGGCGATCTGAGGTCGGGAAGGGGTAGGGGGGAGGTTTTCAGGGTAAAAACGGTTTATGTCAATTTCCGGCTAAACTACAAATCCTATGAAAAAAAAAAATGTGAGCCGTCACGGGACGCCTGGCAGATGTGAAACATCGCCATTATTTTGTAAAAGTAATATGCAGAAAAGAACATATTGTAATAGGAACTAAATATGTCATAATGATAAAATAAAATGTTACTAATTATTAAAATAGTAGTCTATATGCAGTAGTGTGTACGGTGTGGCCACACCGTACACACTACTGCATATAGACTGTATATATATACCATCGTATAGCGTGCCGTGGCGACGCGTCGCCAATCGCCAGGCCAGAAATCTATTTTACGTGCGCCTATAGACGTTTCACATACGTGCGCCTATAGATGTTTCACATCAAAAAAATTAAAGGCAAAGTTGTAGGTAATAAAAAGATCTACAACTTTTGTATTTGCACTTTTTTCACATAACCTCAAATTTTATGTGAAATATTCAAAAAACTAGCAGATTCTTCTATGCGCATCGGCCTACGGATGAACTTGGAAAAAACCAAGGTCATGTTCAATCAACATGTACAACCGGAACCGATTGCAATACACGGTACCGCTCTCGAGGTTGTTCAAAAATATGTCTAACTTGGGCAGACATTGCAGTTGGGTAGGAATAACCTCGAGGACGAGGTGAATAGAAGAATTCAGCTGGGTTGGGCGGCATTTGGAAAGTTACGTCGAGTCTTCTCATCGTCGATCCCACAGTGCCTAAAAACCAAAGTTTTTAACCAGTGCGTCCTACCTGTCATGACATACGGAGCCGAAACGTGGACACTTACGGTGCGGTTGGTCCACAAGCTCAAAGTTGCTCAGCGTGCAATGGAAAGGGCTATGCTCGGCGTTTCTCTGAGGGATCGTATCAGGAATGAAGTTATCCGTCAGATAACTAAAGTCGTCGACATAGCCCACCGGATTAGCAAGCTGAAGTGGCAGTGGGCTGGCCATATTAGCCGCCATATTAGAACTGATGACCGTTGGGGTAGAAGAGTTCTGGAGTGGAGACCGCGTCTCGGCAAACGTAGTGTAGGACGCCCACAGGCCAGGTGGAGTGATGATTTGCGCAAGATGGCTGGCAGGAGCTGGATGCGAGAAGCACAAAATCGATCAAAGTGGTGTGCAATGGGAGAGGCCTATGTCCAGCAGTGGACTGAGATAGGCTGATGATGATGATGAAGCGTCTTAAAATAATAAAAAGTGAACATAAATTGTAGTAGGATGAAAGTGATGAAACCCATTGGAAAAGGAGGTGAATATTATAAAAATGGAAGGAAAAATAATTTACGGGCGATCTGAGGTCGGGAAGGGGTAGGGGTTTTCAGGGTAAAAACGGTTTATGTCGATTTCCGGCAAAACTACAAATCCTATGAAAATATGCAGTAGTGTGTACGGTGGGGCGACGCTTCGCGTCGCCCCACCGTACACACTACTGCATATAGACTGTATATATATACCATCGTATAGCGTGCCGCGGCGACGCGTCGCCAGTCGCCAGGCCAGAAATCTATTTTACGTGCGCCTATAGATGTTTCACATCAAAAAAAATTAAAGGCAAAGTTGTAGGTAATAAAAAGATCTACAACTTTTGTATTTGCACTTTTTTCACATAACCTCAAATTTTATCTGAAATATTCAAAAAACCAAGTTTTTGGTTTTTTCTTTTTATCTTTTACAAATAAAATTATTTTTTCAAGAAATTTTGTGAAAACTTACCTTTCTATGTCTTGAATACACCGTAATTTATTTGATTTGAAATATCTATTTTTTCACCTCATTTTGACTTAATACCGAAAAAAAACTTGGTTTAGGAAAGACCTGTGCCGAGCGGTTAAAAACTGGAACTCGCTACCATCCCACGTCTTTCCTTCCCATTATGAACCCGGGTCCTTTAAGAGGGGTGTGAAAAAGCATCTCACAAAGCCGCTGTAGTTTGGGTCAGCGTCGCCATACTTTCTCCATCGCAGGCAGTGTGGTGGCCCCCTCTCATGCTTACCATCAGGCAGAGTGGAGTCACATGGTAGGCATCGAATAAAAAATGTTGTAAATTAAGACTTGATCTTGCTCAACCTACCATTATTCAACTTGAACGAGTCGGATTCAGAATTTGATGATTTTTCGATGATGTTGATGATGATAAGAGTCAAATTAATACGTCTCATGATGCTCAACCATCAAAATCAACCAGTCGAACCGAATTTTTTGATGTAACGTCTAACATCGACTTAAATGACGATGATAATGAAATTAAAGATTTATTATTATTCTCTTTATTGACACTTGACATATGTATACTGTTGAGGACTAATGGTAGTCTCCAAAAATGCCTGTTTCATAAAGCGCATGACTCTCGGTCGCGTATTACCAGATTCATAGGCAATTAATTTGGCGATGAGTGTCCTGGACTCAGCAATACGTTTTATTCTACACTGCCAAGCTGCCACTTATTATTATTATTATTGTTCTCTTTATTAAAATCAAAATACTTATTCACTACATTTTTAAATATATAAATCTAAAAAATACATTTAAAAATATAAAGAATAACATCGAATGAAAAAATTAAAAATGTTATTATTATTATACATATTTAAAAGAGTTATATTTGTTAATTTTTTAATTTTCTAAGTATATTTGTTAATTTTCGACAAAAATAATGAAACGAACTGTGATTATTTGAGATTTTAATTACAAAAATGTATAATTAATAATTAATTATAAGTTTTAATTTACAACATACTGACTTTCATTTAAATTAAGAAAAAATAGATTAAGAAAACATTTGTTTTTCACAAAACAAAGTTATTCGTTTTTTCTGCCCAGTGCTCGGGCATTTATTCGGGCGTAAACTCATTTATGCCCAATCTGCCCAGTTTATGCCTTTCCGCCCGTATTTGTTTTCGCCCTCGACCCATCACTAACCTTGCCTTGCGTAAGCGCAACAACGTCCATAAGAATCTGACGTTGGATTTTAGTACTGCTATCTCGCCGATAGAGAACACTACAGGTAGCAAAACATGGAAAGCCTTATGGAAATTCTAAAAGACATTCAAAACGAAATTAGCAATCAAAAACGAGAAATAAAAGAGATGCAAGAGAATATTACCAAATCTATAAATGACAATATTAACGAAAAATTTACAATTATCGAAAACAAAACTAACATTCTAGAAATAAAAATAAATCAACAACAGAAAAAAATAGACTACTTGGAGAAACAGGCTAGAAAGAAAAACTTGATATTCTATGGAGTAGAGGATACAGAGCACAGCTACGAAGATTTACAGAATATATTATTGCGTTGTATAAAATATAACATGAACATTTCTATTGAACCATCTGAAATAGAACTTGTGAGACGTCTTGGCCAAAAAGGGAAGAAGCAAAGACCTTTATTAGTAACACTTACAACAGTAGGACGGAAAATCGAAATTTTAAAGAAGAAAGAAACACTAAAGGGCTCCCTCATTAATATTAAAGAAGATTTCCCAAAAGAAGTTCTGATAAAGCGCAAGGAACTACAAGAAGAAATAGAAAAGGAACCTTGGAAAAAATGTTATATTGCGCTATGATAAAATAGTAACATTACCTGGTAGACCTAAAACTAGACACTCCTTGAAAGATACACGGAAACAAAAACGGAATCTGTCAGAGTCCCCCGACCACCAAAGTATCCTGATTAGTGAAAACAATGTAAAACAGAAACCGAAGAAGAATAAAACAAATGATATCACCTCCTACATGTACAGAGCCCAGAAAAAAATGTCAGAGTCAAACTTGTCTGAAGTACACTCACCACCAAAAAACGAATAAAAGGGGCCCCTCTTCATCTTTATCTCCCAAGACGGCTTGTCACCGCGGGAGTTACTGACTATAACCCTCCATCTCCACGAATCTTAAAAACTAGCAATAAGCGATTTTTTGAAAACAAGAAAAAACTGAAAAATTACCTACACATATCAAGTTTAAACGTCAGAACTTTGCTTCAAGACAACAGAATTACAGAACTTACTACTAGTCTAAACAAGGTTAATTGGGATATAATTGGTCTAAGTGAAGTGAGACGGAAAACAGAATTAATAGAAGAATATGAAAAATTTATCCTTTACCACTCATCAAGTGACAGAGGCAGAAACGGTGTGGGCTTCCTAATCAAAAAATCTTGGAAACAGCACATTCAGAGTCTGAAATGTTATTCAGACCGAGTAGCAGCTCTCGAGATAAAACTGGAAAACGACAATACTTGGGTTATCATCCAGGTATATGCACCTACGGAAAGCTCCAGTAATGAAGAAATAAATGTTTTCTATCAAACTGTAGAGGAAGCAATAAATTCTGCAAATAAAACTAACACAATATTAATGGGCGACTTTAACGCAAAGATTGGTGAAAGGCAACAAGGTGAAAAATGTATTTTAGGAGAATACACATCTGGAAAAAGAAATGATCGTGGCCAACGGCTGGTAGAATATGCCCTAGAAAATAATTTAAAAATAATAAATAGCATGTTTCAAAGGAAACCCCATAAAAAATGGACCTGGCGATCACCAAACAATCTTTACCATAATGAAATAGACTATATGTTAACTAATAAACCGAAACAAATACATAGTTTTGATATAATAAATAATCTTAACTTTGAAACAGATCACCGTATGATAAGATGCAAACTAAAACTAGAAAAAATGAAAAAAAACAGGAACTTTATAAAACAGAACAAAAAGCACACAAATGAAATGCCTGTTTGCTCGAGTGAGTTTGGTAAATATTGGGCAGATAAATTGACTCATGCCATAAGCATAAGACCAGACGTCCAGAGCCAGTATAATACCTTTGTGTCAGAAGTAAAGACATTGATGAAAGGATTACCAAAGAAGGAAAAAGTTGTTAAGAGCAGAATCAGTACAAAAACTCGTGACTTGTTACAGGAACGAAAAGAACTATACTGTCTAAAGAGAACAAATCAAGTACGCACAAAAATTACCCAAATAAGCAAGGAAATAAACAAAAACCTAAGGAGAGACAACAGATTACATAGGCAACATGTATTCGAAACCTATATACAAAAGACATCAGCCATAAAGAAAGCTTACAAAGAACTTAAATATAAATCTGAGTGGACACCAAGCTTGAAAAATAAAAGCGGAAACCAAGTTACAAAAAGATCAGATATATTAAAAGTGGCAACCGATTTTTTCAGCGATCTTTATACACCTAAAGAACCAATAACTCCGCAAACTAATACCCATGCGGAAGAAAATACAACCCTATACCCTGGTGTGCTACGCGCTGAGATCAGGTATGCTGTAGAGTCACAGAAAAATAACAAGGCTCCCGGCGATGATAATATCACAAACGAATTTTTAAAAGCTTTCTCTGAACCATTACAGGCCATTCTCTCAGCACTATTTGACAACATACTACAAACTGGGTCAACTCCGGAACAATGGTCGGAATCAACTATTGTACTTCTACACAAGAAAGGTGACAGAAATGATTTAAATAATTATAGACCAATCAGCTTAATGTCCAACATCTACAAGTTATTTTCGAAAGTGATGCTCAACAGAATAACAATAACTCTAGATGAGAACCAACCATGTGAACAAGCAGGATTCCGTAAAAACTACTCAACCATGGATCATATACAGGTCGTAACTCAAATTATAGAGAAAGCTAAGGAGTATAATAAAACCGTATATATGTGTTTTGTGGACTACAAGAAAGCGTTCGATTCATTACTTCACAGTAAAATATGGGAAACGTTACAACATCAAGGAATTGAAAAGAAGTACATAGCATTATTACAGCAAATTTACGGAAAAGGATGCGCAAGGATTAGACTGGAACGAGACGGAGACAAGTTTTCCATTAGAAGAGGCGTCCGACAGGGTGATCCAATGTCACCAAAAATATTCACAGCAGTGTTAGAAGGTATCTTCAGGAAACTTGACTGGGAAGAGAAAGGTTTGAAGGTGAACGGAGAATACATAAGCCACCTCCGTTTTGCGGACGATATAGTTATATTCGCTGAAAATCTTGGAGACTTGAAAACCATGCTAAATGACTTGACAGAGGAGAGTAAGAAAGCGGGCCTATTTGTAAATATCACTAAAACTAAAATAATAACAAACAGTGAACAAACAGATTCAGTAACTATCGACGATCAAAACGTAGAATACGTAAAAGAATATATCTATTTGGGCCAACTGGTTTCTTTCCAAAATCATACTGAGAAGGAAGTGAACAGAAGAATTGCTATAGCGTGGAAAAGATACTGGAGTTTAAAGGAAGTCATGAAAAACAAATCTATTAATATCAACATCAAGAGAAAGCTCTTCGATGTAGCAATACTCCCGTGTTTAACCTATGGTTGTCAAAGCTGGTCTTTGAGAAGGAGTGAAGAAGATAGACTCGCCATATGTCAGCGAAAGATGGAGAGAAGTATGTTAGGGATAAACCTCTCGAATAGAATAAATAACCAGTTAATCAGAAAAATGACAAAGGTTACCGATGTAGTAGAAAGAGTGCGAGCTCTAAAGTGGAATTGGGCGGGTCACATATGTCGGATGCAAAACGACAGATGGACCAAGAAAATCACAGAGTGGATCCCAAGAGACAGAATAAGGTCGCGAGGACGCCAAAAAAGAAGATGGGGAGACCTATTTATGCAAAGGCTAGGAGTGGACTGGATGACCAGAGCCAGAGACAGAAAAACGTGGAAAGAGTTGGGGGAGGCCTACGCCAAAGAGGCGACTACTGCGTAAACCCTAGAGCCAAATTATACAAGATGCATGCATTGTAAATTAAATTATTATTATAAATATTTATTTAAAATGATTTTTTTTTAGAATTGATTATTATAATGATAACTTTTTTATAAAAATTCATCATGTAAATTATTTTAACATTAATGTATGTAATCATGAAATCTAAAATTTAATTATGTAATTGTGTGGTAGAATAAAAGGGCTTTTTTATTTTTTTATTTTTAGTTACTTTAATGTATAACTAGCTTTTCTAGCTCCACCTGCGTTATGTTGGTTATGGGTTTAAGGAAATGATTCTTGAAAAAAGACATAGGCAATTTTTAAAAATAGCCTATGTCTTTTTTCAAGAATCAAAGTAATGCGTTTACGGTTTAAACGCTTTCGTGATGGAAATTTTGATTGGAAGACCGCCCAGACATGTGAATAACAATGAATTGAAAGAGATGATGGAAGCCGATCCGAACCAAACTACCCAGGAATTAGCGGCAGGAACTGCAATTAGAAACCATACTTTACCCTCCGTATTCGCCAGACCTTGCTCCAACGGACTATCATTTTTTGCGAGATTTGGAAAATTTCCTACGTGATAAAAGGTTTTCTTATCAGGAGGCAGTACAAAATGCTTTCACACAGTTTGTAGAATCTAGATCACTGGAGTTCTATCGCAGAGGCATAAATGACCTACCTATTAGATGGCAGCAATGTATAGATAATAATGGTAGATATTTTTTTTGATTAAAAACGTTAAATGAAAAAAAAACGGTAGTTCTTTACTTTATTTTAACCCCTAATATTTATAATTAATGTCTAATTGAATTGAAAACTATGCATCTGTTTGGCCGTGAGTGCACAACAACTTTTGAAGTTTACATTATTAGTAAAGATAGAAGTAAAGTAACATATCTAAAACAGACGAGTAATCAGTGCAGAGATAAGTAACATTTTTTAAACAAGTAAATAATATGTCTTCATTATTTAAATGTTAGACCGTAAGACTGCGTATATCGTGTTGCAATCCATGAGGGAAATCAGAGTTATTCTCTGATATCCCCTCACGGGAAACCTTCGTCTGATTAGATATTATGATTTCCCTCGTCATGGAATTTTAAACCTTACTGTAATATTTATCATGTGGTAATTAATTACGTTAGTACTATGTCCCTTGGCAGTTTATTTTTCATTCTTATTGTAAGTAATTAAGTCGATTTTGGTCAATCTTATTAAATGAATTACTAAATCAACTTGGCTTAGAGAATGTTGTGTATTAATTATATTATGATTGTAATTATTACAATTATATTATTATAAATATTACATTAAATCAATATTTCATCATCATCAACAGCCTTCAACAGTCCACTGCTGGACATAGGCCTCTCCTTAGAAAGGAGGTTTTGGACTACTATACCACGCATGCCAGACGGGTTGGTATATGGTTGGTTTCAAGTTTTCCTTATCTTTGCATTGATGTTGTCTTGCGTAGTTTATTCCTGTATATCTGAATATGTTTGTGTGTATTTGTATTTATATTATATGTATATGTATATTAAATATACAAATATTGATTGAATGTTTTAAAGAATTATTAACTCAATATTTACTACCTTTTGCCCGAGGCTTCGCCTACGTGTTATTCTGATGTATAAACCGTCATCCATATAAACTTTAATTGCCTTTTTCACCCCCTAAGGGTACAATTTTCAAAAATCCTCTCTTAGTGCTCACCTACACTCCTCAAGGAACATACATGATGAATTTCAGCTTCCAGCGCCTAGTAGTGTCGGCTGTGCGTTGTCTGTCAGTCAGGAATGGAACTGTTTTAAATATATTGATGAATTGATAGTACCTATACTGTTTCAAAGGTACTTTAGCCTACCCATGGATATCACAGACGTGAGAACATATATATATGTCTACAAAGCTACTATTAAACAAATTACTAAACGTAATCATTCCTATAGAAACAAATTCACTGTACACAAACTGTCATTGAGTTGATTCGAGATAAATTGAATTTATCTAAGTTGCATTTCTCGGTAGCCGAATTGAAACCTGTTCAAACATAGTTTAAGTTTCTAGCGACGCAGTGGATTTGTGAAAATTCACTCAAATATCCGCTATTCATAAGAAGCTTGTCGGGCAAAATTTTGAAACTTCGCATTTAGTTCCATTTTCGAGTGTATGAATTCCACTCAGCGTATAGAGATGGTTGATATGCTGTCGACGGTCTGATAAGTTCTTTGAATATATATATTAATGCGTGAAAAAAACGTTAAACCATTTTTTACGAAAATTCTGCGAACGGAGGAATATGAAATTCGGCGCAGTTCAAGTTTATATGGAGTAGGAGTGCAGAAAGCTATAAAAAAACTGAATTAAGATTGAATTTCGACCACCTATCGACCACTAGTATTAATGAAGAACTGAAGAAAACTATTATTTCTATGTATCTGTCGTAAACAATTAGCAATACAGAACGCAAAGGCCATCTGACGGCGTTCGAAGGAGTCAACGATTCAACGGCCAAACGGAGGGCAGGACACTCAAAATGTAGCTGTCGGCTAGGGCGGTTGATATTGAACTATTGCTCGTTTCTGTATAGGTACGTACCTTGATATAGTTGTGTCACTTATATCTAATTTAACCGAGAGAACTACGTTGTTTCGTTGCTCCAAAATTTCCCAACGACACCTATTGTTCAAACACCAGGAATAATAGACCGTGACCATACTCTTCCGACATATATAAATGTCAAGATAACATTTATTAACGTTATGATGACTGTGAAGATAAAACCAACAGAGCTGTTTATAACTATGAATTATTTTTTTCCCTATAGCATTAGTCATGAATCTACTACAACAACCACTACAGGGCACAGAATTAACAATAAACTTTAAATAAAAGAAAAAACTAGACTGATATCTACAGGTTTTTTGGCTGTTTTCTACTGCGTAGAGTGCTGTGGTTTCGAACCGCACATACAAAAACACTTCGGTAATCTACACATTGTAGTGCTAATTAACTATGTCTATTTCATGTATGCAAACGCCCCCACGATACAAGATACAGACTTCTCAAAAACAGAAAATAACTGTTCTTAGTATTTTTTTTACGTATTTTTTATGTATTTTATAAATAACTTGTAAGAAATTCCTAATTTTGTTATCATTTCTGATAAATACATATTTTTATTACATTAATTTAGAGGTTCATTTATGATGTTTGACTAGAACTGTCAAACGCACACGCAAATGTAATGCAGGCACCACACTTCGTTATGCGCTATTCATTATGCGGGTTATTCGCGCGCATACGGTGAAGTGTGGGGAGTATATTCGTCAATATTCACTTTATTCGTACACATAGACACATAAGCCAAATAGCGAATACGCGTATCTGTCGACTTGTCGGTTTTTTGACACACTTCAAAGGACACGATTAAGGCGAATACACGCATCGATTGCCCATACTTCGCACGGGTAGTGAAGTGCCCTATGCATAACTAACAACCATGGACTATAAAACAGTTTTTGAAATAGATAAATCAATTATATGATTAAAATAATCTATCATATGATCAAAATAATTAGATTTCATTTAAGTATTGTTTCTGTCAATTTAATAAAATAAAAAGGAAATTAAAACAATATGTTTAGTTTGTTCGTTGACCATTAAAAAGGACAATGCCCTGCGCATAACTAACAACCATAGACTATAAAACAGTTTTTGAAATAGAATAAATCGATTAAACGATCAAAATAATCTATCAAGTGATCAAAATAATTAGACTTCATTTAAGTATTGTTTCTGTCAATTTAGTAAAATAAAAAGGAAATTAAAACAATATGTTTCGTTCGTTCGTATGGTTTCGTTTAGTTCACCATAAAAATGACAATGATACATCTCTACAACACACATATTTGCCTTATGTGGCATACCAGTTCGAAGTGTCGATGGCATATTTGTTGTTTGCGCGCTTAACAAATATTTGGGCGAATACGGCGTAGACACATAACGAATAGCGCATAACAAAGTGTGGTGCCTGCATAACAATCATTAAAATACAAACCTTATTCTTACATCATTTGAACTTGTACTACCTAAAATTCTTTCACTTTAAAAATGTAAACAATATTTTGTATTTGTATTCTCAATAACGAATTTGGAAATAAAAAGTATACAATTAACTGAACAAAGCAGTTACTAAACAGCTCGGAAGTAATTAAAAAGAAAACTTCTCAAGAAAAATCTTGAACAAACTTAAGTGATAAACTTTTTTTCAAAATAAAAGGAGCTGAGAAAGAGTCTCTGAGATGTAAGATACTTAATAGGACAACAGGTTGACTGTACAGAAATGCTAAAAGCAGTTGCCCTAAACAAATGAAATAGAGGACGCCTTTTAAGACTTGATGGGTATATTTTTGTTGTAATCCACAGTTTAAAAAAAAAGCGGCCAAGTGCGAGTCGGACTCGCCCATGAAGGGTTCCGTATCAGCAAGTAACATGATATAAAAGTTCTTGTAGTTCGTTTTAACTTTCATCGATGTTTTTATACTAGTGTATTGACTGGATGAAAGGTAAACTGCGTGTTACGATTTTTGACGTATTAAAAAAAAACTACTCACTAGATCTTGTTCAAACCAATTTTTGTTGGTAGTTTGCATGGTAATGTATAACATATATTTTTTTTAGTTTTATCACTCTCTTATTTTAGAAGTTAGAGGGGGGGGGGGGACACATTTTTCCACTTTGGAAGTGTCTCTCGACTAAACTATTCAGTTTAGAAAAAAATGATGTCAGAAATCTCAACATCATTTTTGAATTCCTTTCCATAGATACCACACACGTATAGGTTTGATAAAAAAAATTTTTTTGAGTTTCAGTCCCAAGTATGGGGACCCTCAATATGTATTGTATTTTTTCTATTTTTATGTAAAAATCTTAATGCGGTTCACAGAATACATCTACTGACCAAATTTCAACAGTATAGCTCTTATACTTTCGGAAATAATTGGCTGTGACATACGGACGGACAGACAGACAGACAGACAGACAGACTTGACGAATCTATAAGGGTTCCGTTTTTTGCCATTTGGCTACGGAACCCTAAAAAGTAGTTATAAAATAAATTGTATAGATTACATTTTTTTAACTTTAGTGCTCGTTTGTATTACTATATTGATTTCATTCATTTCATAAATATGTAAATCTGATACATTTTGCAATTTTGCTATCTAAACTATGTTTATGTATTTATAAATAAATATTATTAATAATAAATATTTCGCACACCTTACACACAACGTCATCTAGTTCCTAACTAAGCGAGCTTGTAGTTTGGGTACTAAATGTTTTTTCTGACAAAGGTCAACAGCCAAAAACTACTTTTTAGTTTGACACAAATATATTATTTTTATTGACCATGTAATACAGCCTCGGCAGGTAAAAGCAATCCATTAGGTGAAAAAAAATTGTAAGAAATAAAACAAAGGTAAGTTAAAAGGTATTTAAAGCCTCACTCCAAATTCCAGATTACAATGTCCTTTACATTAAGTAGGAACATTGCAAGTGATGAATATTTAAAGTAAAGGAAAGAATAGGCCTACGTTTAAAAGTATATAAATGGTAAGTACGTTTAAAGGGAAGTCCTGCTAAATGTAACAAAACTAAATTGATATTTTCAATAGATGATTCGTTTGGCCTTCTGTTTCACGATAGACATTCATCAATGAAACAGACATTCATGATATTTTATTTATTACAGTACTAAACAGACTTGTTTTGAAAACAAGTCTAATAAAAAGGTAATTTAGTCTAGAGAGCAAGCTAAATAAATATAAACAAGTGCTTTAAAACAAAAACAGTCTTCTTGTGCAATCTGATATATAATACTAATGGTCAATTTTCCGATTGCATCACGTAACTTTAACATTTATAAAAGAAACTCTATTAAAAACCAATAATTAAAGTAGCCCTTTGCTTTAAAATTTGTCAACAAGCTCTCAAACAATGCAGTCATACTTTTGAAAGTTTGAATTTCCTTTCAAATCACCACAAAATAATCTTTAAAATCTTGCTTTAAATTTTGTATTCGGCCTCATCTCTATAGTAAAACGGAAAGCCTCAGAATTATATAGTACCAATGATATCTCCAAGAAAATGAATCAAAAGCTTAAGCAGATGAGCGGATAAACGGAACGACGTTATTTCTTAATGCCGGAGATATTG
Source organism: Phragmatobia fuliginosa (assembly GCA_932526445.1). Classification (NCBI taxonomy): domain Eukaryota; kingdom Metazoa; phylum Arthropoda; class Insecta; order Lepidoptera; family Erebidae; genus Phragmatobia; species Phragmatobia fuliginosa. The sequence continues at coordinate 21,071,174 of OW052063.1, read as the reverse complement.
ATATTGACTCAGGTATGCAAATAGGTTAATGAATATTTCACGCACGTAAATTTCCTTTGAGATATTTTTTTCACGAGAGTAAAATCGTTTTACACTTGGACTGAAACGGCATGATATAAATTTAATTTATAGTTAATCAGTAGCAGTAGTCATATAAAAAGACATTTGAATATGTTTAAGATATAAAAGAAAACATTACTAGTTTTGTACTAAATAAATTACATACATTTTATTCATGAATGCTTTTATTTCATACCAAAAGGCATATATATGTTCATAAAAGAAAAATGTTTAGAAACCCAGCAACCAAAATAATCATGTTTTGTCTGTTGAGTTTATAAAAAGTAGCTTTACTAAAATAACAATTGTTTTTATTCATAAGATTCCATTTAACTTTTTAATTTGTTTCACGGAGTTGTCAAGATGGGTGGCTACATGTATGTATGCGTATATGGTGTGACAAGGGTCTAGCGAAATTTGCTATGTAAGTTTACCTGTTGTATTATTAATTATTACTTGTTTCTTAGTACTTGTTTGTAAATTAATATTTAATGGAAGGTTGTTAGTGAAATATTTATATTTTTATATAACAACACACAAATTGGCAGATACGATATCGGTGCGGTAATATTGCAGATGATTTTCTTACTCAAGACTAGTAGCCCAAAGAATGAAGTATTTGTTTATATCACTTATTGTATACCAATTTCTATCCTTAAAGAGATAACGTATTAGTACTCAGAAGGACATACCAATCGTAAATCACTATTGTTAAATCCGAATATTCGGAAACTTCCATAAGTTGTGGCCAATTTCTGTCCGAACTCTGGTACAACAAGTTGTAGAGGTTAACGGGAATATTGAAACTAGGCACATTGCTTTAGTGTTTGAGGTCAAAACTAAATGGCCACTGCGATTCAATTGAGCTAGCTATTTGGATCACTTTGCTTTATACAACTTCTTCAGATCCATGCTCTTGTAATATGTCAATATTTAGTTTGTATGATTAACGTTATAGGCAGCTACGGTATTTGTTTTAAAAATAATATTTCTTAGTTATTATGTTTCTTGTTAATTATTATTAACATCTTCTTTTCAAACCTTTAGCCGCTTTATTCTTTTGCTATGCATCATTCTATTCAGAATATCGATGTACCAAGTTACGCTCAAAAGTTGTTTATATTGTTATTCTCTATGAGTTAGGAGTACTACGATAATATTAAACACTTAAGTAAACAAGTTATTTTCTTTACTTGTGATTTTTCATTTGAACAGACTCAAGAAAGATACCATAAGTATATACCTCGGTGGTTTCAAATGCTATTATTGTTGTTTGTAATTATTATTGTAAACGTTAATAAATAAAAAATGAAAAAACTTTAAAGAGAATTGTGAAATATAATAAAGTCAAGTTCAAAAGTATTAAAATAATATTAGCATCATTTTGTTTGAAGGAGATCCTGATTTTGTTCTACATACTCGAAGACCTAGACTACGAGTATGTGAGTTATCTTTGTTTTGCGAGCATGTATTTCTTTAATATTGTTTGCTTTTGTTCTATTCATGTTCGTGTGTATTTAATAAACATAATATCATGTTCAGTATGTTTCGCACACTCACTGTCACTGTTTCTCAATCTGAAACACTTTCCTTTTTTGAAACTTTATAGATTATCCATAAATAATCTTATTAGTCAATATTCCGTAAGGGTTGTTTTGTTACATTCTACACGCCACAGATTGGTGTCCTGGTAGTATTTTAACTCTCGAAATAACTCCACGCTGATATCATTTGCGTATCTCGCCTATAATGTTTTCTAGTTTAGGCACTGGAAAACACTTAACTTCATTATATTCATAAGCATCACATTAAATTAATAAATATTTGGGACACGTAACACACAACGCCATCTTACTTTAAATTATGTAGAGATTGTACTATGAAACCTAGATTGATTCTTATTATATTATACACTGAGAAAAAAAACATCTGTAGTTTTTGCTATATAGTGGGACTTACTGACGATAAAATTATTCAAATGGTTACGATACCTTCTGTAATCAACGTTTCGAACGGTTATACCGCTCGGGGTACAAGTACTTATATCATATAGATGATACAAACACTTGGTCCAACCTAGGCTATGAACTCGAGACCTCAAGCACGGCACTGCAGTGTATTAACGTGATGAATTTTCACGTATTCTTGAAGGTCATAGCTATAGGATTATATCTAATAATACTTTAAAATACACATGTATAGCATGTTTGACAAAACTTGACTATGAAGAGTCTGAAAAGCTTATATGCATGGTTGAATATTACTTTATAATTAGCCTCAAACTATTACACATACATCTCCCCTCCTCACACACAAATACACACATTCATGCACACACAGACACACACACAAACACACACACACACACACACACACACACACACACACACACACACACACACACACACACACACACACAAACACACGAAATACAGGATCCTCCTAGTTCGACTCTGCAGTCGAACTAGGCTTGCTTATTCACTTTAATTTTTTAAATTTTAATATAGCCATTAAAAAAAAAACTGACTGATATTTATACGACCACTTTTGAAAAGGTAGATCATGTGCTTAGACAACATCTTACCAGTACAATAATATTAAATACATTTCAATCTCGAAACAGTCAACGGTTTGAGGACCACTGTCTAAAGAAATTACTCGTATGTTTTGTTTCAAAGTAAACAACGTTCTATATATTGTCTTGGTATGTCATTAATTACATGTTTTAGATGATATAGTAAGTAATAATATTGAAACAAGATTGTTTAACTTTAATTGAATAAACATTGAACAAAAAGTTTTTAGAAAATAGACATGTGCAACTTACCATGTTTTTTTTATATGTTTGAATTTGTAATAGAGTATGTGTGACATTACATTCATTTGTAATGAAGATAATTATGCTAATGAACGTGGTTACCATGTAAGTCCATAATCATTCTAATTATCATGAACATGTTTTCAAATTTTACAGTTTTTGAGCTTTTACTAAATTTTCTATCTAATTTTAAAGTACTTAACTGCAAGTTAAATATTTTCAATTTATATAATCGAATTTATGTCATCAGCATCATCAACAACCCATAACGTCCCAAAACTGAGCTCAAGTGTCCTCTCAGAAGAGGTTTACGGCAATGCGTCCCCAGACAGCCGAGTGCGAGTTTAGAAGTGACAAGACAATTTTCGGCTACGTAATATTGGCGTTAGATGATTTTAAGCAGCTTGAAGGCCTCTAGCTAAGCTTGTAACCCCTAGCCCCGGTAAAGGGGGGTTTAGTCGGCCCTAGCCCTACCAGGGGGAATCACCTCACCGGCGCGCAGTCAGTAGAACTATGAGAAATCCCAGGGCGCCTTTCACTAGTAGAATTTAGATATGAAAAAGAAACAAGCTAAGAGAATACCAGACAAAGGTCTATGTGTGCATATGTCGATGTGGGCGGTCGGGGAATTCTTCAAGGAAAACACTGTTTCGGTCTCACATATACATCTATTCTATTTAAAATTTACAATATTGTTAATTCTAACTTATTACATCATTATTAGTCATATTAGATTACTTATATTTATTACATTTGCAAAAACAAAAAAAGAAGGTCAACACATAAAAAAGTTCCTGACTGAAGCTTCCCTGGTTCGACGAATGCTCGACCGGGATGTGAGGGCGTCAAAGGGGAGCTCACGGCCACCCGGACGCCTCTCTCGGGGATCCCTCATCTCGTGCGATTTAAAGTACACGCACCGGCGAACAAAAGAGAAGGGTATATGTATAATTATAAATTAATTGAACTCAATGCGTGACCCAGCAACTGCTCATGAAATGATCGGCGCTGTGTGGCTACCACCTATGGCACTCGCCGGTATCTGGCAGTGGAGTCTCAAATGAGAAGAGGGGCTTTTCTTGCAATCTCCAGGTATTCCTGGCGAGGATTATAGAAAACTATACCAAGCGAAGCGACCCACAAGTTGCGGGCACTATATAAAAATCAATCTTCACAAGTAACTAACAACAGCAAAACTTAGTTCAAGATATAACACAATAAGAGAAATGAAATTCCTATGAGTGAGACCGGCTTTATATATCCTATTTCAAGGTCTATAGGATATAACGAACCTACCCCCTTACAAAACAAGATAAACATCACGCCATTTTCAGAGACAACTAGAATTAAAAAAACTATTTAATACATAGTCTATGATTAAAATCGATTTGAACCCGACATGAGCGCCACCCCGTGCCTAGTTGGAGAAAACAGGACGCCTTGCGGAAGTTAATAAGCGATGGAGTAGTCATTGTTGCCCAAAGATGGCGCTAATAGCAAGATCGCATCTGTGGGATTCAATTAATTTTGTTTTATTCGAACAAAGCAAAAATAAGGTGTTACAGTACCCCCTCCCCCGTGAAATTTCCTGAGCAGGGGGCGAAGGAAATTAAAATACCAAAACAACAAAGTAAACTACTAAGAGAGTGTTGATCGCATTGACTGCGACAACATACTATCCATACTGGATAAATCTAAAATTTGCTATACAAATAAGCTAAGTTAACTAACATACCAAGTCGCTGCAAGCTATACACGTATGTGGATAACGTGTAGAAAGGTATGAGCTTAAAAGGAAACGCACGATGTGCAATGTCACACTTCATGGTCAGATATAAGATTTAAATACAGAACTGATACAACGTGGAGCAGGAACAGAGAGTGGCTCCTCTTCACTATACTTCACAATGTCCTTGATATGATAAGTGATTTTACTAAAAGCCAAAATAAAAGGACGCTAAATAATTTTTAAAGCTATTAAAAATAATTCTCAATACAAATGAATTCAAAATTTTTCAAAGATTCAAACGTTCAAGAAAAAGCCTGACCTAAACATGTAGACAGGAAACAGTATTGAATCTAATGTCATCCAATAGCAAGCGAGATATCTTGAGCAATGAGTGTGTCATGTCTTTGGCGAATTTGTTGCAGTCACGACCCGCTGCAACGAGGACACAGCAGACGGGTAGACTTGTGCCTAAGGCCAGTCGTACCCCGCTATAGATAGGAAAAAAGTGCAACATGCAGAAGAAGGATGTGTGTAAGCCTAGTACGGGCATTACCCCACATAAAAGAAGACTGCAACTTGCAGACAAAAGTTGTGTGCAGGACTAGCATGGTCCTGCCACATCAACCAACAAAGCTCCCAACCATCATCATCAATCAGCTATGTCAGGTGTACAAGGGACCCGACACAGCAGCGTGAAGGCTTGTTTTAATTCGTCAAAGACACACACAGCCACCAACCACAAAACACCCGCCCACTACAGAAGACAAAAAAATTCAACTGTTAATAAGTAGTCAACAGACACTAAGCTACTATACGAAGTTGTCAATATAAATAAAATTATCATTAAGTTGAACAAAGTATTGACTAATAACGTAGAGTTAATACACAAAGAGAAGAAAAAAAAAAAATTATTACAGTAGCGGTTTCGATGGGTCGAGTCTAAGGGACCCCCTATTGCTCAGGTGAGGTGTAGTGTGCACCGACACCATGGGCTGGTATTGCTCTCCGAATCATCATAATTATAGTAAGTGACCGCTGACCGCAGACACAGAGTTAAACCAAGAGGTCACGGACACCTACTAGTTCGGGGTAGACAAAACCACTACTTAGTAATGTAACCAGACGACACCTAAGCTCACAGAGTTAACCTACGGTGACTAGACTCAATATAAAAATCAACATAGATTTCAAAAAAAATAAAAAAAGAGGTCACCTCAATAGAGAACTACATTTAGTTCTTAAAACCTTAGGTTCACAGACGGACATCTCCGATGCAGACAGAAGCAGGGACAGAGGCGTTGGCTTTAGTGCTGCCACGCCGGAGAAGACACAAGGCAGAGCGCAGCTCAACCTTCGAGACAGTCACTGCGCCAACAGGATTCTCTGAAAACCCCATAGTAGATAAAGCGTTAGTAAGTTACTCATGAAAATCTGTGTCACGAAGTCAATTTAAAAAAATCTAAATTAAAAGTTCTAAGTCAAAAGTTCAAAGTCAAAAGTTAAACAACAGACCATTAGTCAATAACTCATACAAGCAAATCTATATGCCAAAATGCTAGCTATGTGGCATGATGTTATTCAAAGAATCTAAATTTAAAAGTTCCCAGTCAAAGTTCAAAATTAAAAGTTGCATAGTAGACAATTCATTAACAAGTCCATCCTTTCTAAGGTAATTAATGCATTTGATTGAATGGGCCATTATGTTTTACAAAAAAATTCAAAGTTCAAAGATAAAGTTCAAAGTTAAGGTTCAAAGTTAAGATTCAAAGTTAAGATTCAAAGTTATGATACAAAGTTATGATACAAAGTTAAGATTTAGAGTCTAAGGTTAAATAGTGTTATAAACACAACCAAAGCCTACAAAAGAATAGCTAGGTTGGTTTCAACTATATACACTAAATCATACACAGATATTATAGTTTAAACAAATAACCAATATGTTGGAAGTAAAAATATTGAAATAAAAGTTTAAACTTATTTACAACACTCAATACATAACACTCAAAGTTGTTATAACTCAACATACATTCACTTATAACTGTAAGACAGTTATACTACAAGATTTTAAACAAACTAATGCTAAATTGGTTTCAAATTCACAAAGTTAAAAAATTAAAAGATTAGAAATGATCGAATGTACCTGTTACAGAGTAAGTTTCTAGAGATTTTCTATATATATTATAACCTATAAGGAGGTTATGTTCTGAAATGAATTTTATCAGATTTAAGGCACACAATACACTCAATATAGTCACGCACTATTATTTGTAACAGTTTCACTGTTAACTTCACAAAACAAAGGTTACTAGTTTTTAAAATAACCAAGTATAATTTAAATTGTTTAACAAAATATTTAAAGAAAACAATAACCTTAATAAAAGTTAGGTATTGTGATAATAAGATGAGAACTTGATATGCAGTTCAAGCTCACAGCTTACTCACCCACTTTGTAAGTAGGTAGTCTAACAAAGTGTTGAAAAAAAGTTACCCACAATAAGTGACTTTTTACAACAAGGCTAAAAATAACGCTAAAAATACATAAATGTGAAACCGAATCAAATAAAAAATAGGGGACAAAACACAGAATCATATAAACATATAAACACAAGAATTCCGAATAGGAAAAGGCCAAAACTTACCAAATATTTGTGCAGATACAATTTAGAATTTAAAATTTAGTATTTTTGCATGCCGCTATACGGTGGTATGAAGGGCTGAAAAAAATGCAAAAAGAGATTATTACATGCGTCTGGCACTCGCATAACCAATTAGCGTCCTGGGGGGTCTCGGACGGATGTTTCCCTGAAGAACAACCAAAACACCCAGACACAGCACACACACAAAGAAGGGTTCGGTTTCTAAGCCAAACGTTGGCGCGCCAATTTGTAACCCCTAGCCCCGGTAAAGGGGGGTTTAGTCGGCCCTAGCCCTACCAGGGGGAATCACCTCACCGGCGCGCAGTCAGTAGAACTATGAGAAATCCCAGGGCGCCTTTCACTAGTAGAATTTAGATATGAAAAAGAAACAAGCTAAGAGAATACCAGACAAAGGTCTATGTGTGCATATGTCGATGTGGGCGGTCGGGGAATTCTTCAAGGAAAACACTGTTTCGGTCTCACATATACATCTATTCTATTTAAAATTTACAATATTGTTAATTCTAACTTATTACATCATTATTAGTCATATTAGATTACTTATATTTATTACATTTGCAAAAACAAAAAAAGAAGGTCAACACATAAAAAAGTTCCTGACTGAAGCTTCCCTGGTTCGACGAATGCTCGACCGGGATGTGAGGGCGTCAAAGGGGAGCTCACGGCCACCCGGACGCCTCTCTCGGGGATCCCTCATCTCGTGCGATTTAAAGTACACGCACCGGCGAACAAAAGAGAAGGGTATATGTATAATTATAAATTAATTGAACTCAATGCGTGACCCAGCAACTGCTCATGAAATGATCGGCGCTGTGTGGCTACCACCTATGGCACTCGCCGGTATCTGGCAGTGGAGTCTCAAATGAGAAGAGGGGCTTTTCTTGCAATCTCCAGGTATTCCTGGCGAGGATTATAGAAAACTATACCAAGCGAAGCGACCCACAAGTTGCGGGCACTATATAAAAATCAATCTTCACAAGTAACTAACAACAGCAAAACTTAGTTCAAGATATAACACAATAAGAGAAATGAAATTCCTATGAGTGAGACCGGCTTTATATATCCTATTTCAAGGTCTATAGGATATAACGAACCTACCCCCTTACAAAACAAGATAAACATCACGCCATTTTCAGAGACAACTAGAATTAAAAAAACTATTTAATACATAGTCTATGATTAAAATCGATTTGAACCCGACATGAGCGCCACCCCGTGCCTAGTTGGAGAAAACAGGACGCCTTGCGGAAGTTAATAAGCGATGGAGTAGTCATTGTTGCCCAAAGATGGCGCTAATAGCAAGATCGCATCTGTGGGATTCAATTAATTTTGTTTTATTCGAACAAAGCAAAAATAAGGTGTTACAAGCTTCACGACTATTATCTTTTGTTAACAAAAGGGACCGACTGCTTCCGACTGACCTTCGATTCACGGAAACGCTCATAACATATCATGCTACAAACGGTCACCCATCTAAGAACTGACCGCACCATCGTTGCTTACCCCCAGTGATTGTTTCCAATCACCTAAGGCCACTTGGCTGTAAGTATTTCAGAATTTCTATAACATATTTTAATTCAAAATGTCAGGTATTGGAAAAATGTAAAATGTTTTATTACGGCATTCGATGAGATTACGCTTCACAAAACGTAGACACGATTAAACTGGATATTTGCGTCATCAAAATCTTCTTCTTCTCAATTTAAGGGTCAGTCCCTTGTCGGTGGAGCAATCGCCACTCCTGTCTGTTTTCCGCAATCCGTTTGAACTCTTGATAGGCCACGACTCCTACTTTCTCCTTTACTTGTTGTATATACGCCAATCTAGGCCTTCCGCGTTTTCTTCTGCCTTCTATCTTTCCTTCTAGAATGGTTTTAAAAAGGTTGTCGTGTCTTATCAAATGGCCAACCATTTTGCCTCTTCTGTTGTCAACAGTATTCAGAAGTCTCCTTTCTTCGTTAACCATTAGTAGGACTTCCTCGTTGGATTTTTTCTCTGTCCAACTGATGTTCATCATCCGCCTCCAGCACCACATTTCAAATGCTGCCAACTTATCTCTGTCTCTTTGAGTCAGACAAAATAAGGTTCTGAAAAACTTCTTACACGCACAAAAATGGTTAAATCTTTTTCAATATCAAAGACAACACGATCGCATTAAAATATTTCTACTACCATTTGCTCTCACGAATTCACTTTTATTTCTCAAATATGAAATATTTCTAAAATCAATTACAATACAAGTTTTCTTTGAAATCTCAGATATTAATACAAGGCTTTATAATGTTACAGAACCAAATCAAAATCATTTAGTACGTCGAAGGTCCCAAATTCCCCTAGTAGGTTTTTAAAAATTAAGTTGTATGTAGTTTTTTCTTGTTGTAAAAGTTACATTAGTGGGTTTTGCATAGAAGCCACAATGATACAAAAAAAATAAACCTGGAAAATTATTTAATAAAATCGATTAGAACAATAGAATGCATATAAATAAATAAATGAATTTGTTCAAAGCTTACATCATAATAAATATGTGACTGTTATAATGAGTAATAATGATCCAGTTCAGCATATAACTGTATTGATTAAATGGATTGCGGATTGAAATATTGTGAACCGGGCGTAAGATAATATGTAATTATGTTCATCTACGGTTATTGAAAAACATAATTACGTATAATATTCTTAATAAGTATTCTTCTTTTTCTTCTTGTTCATCTCCAAATACTGGAGGTGTGACGTTTTGAGCAGTTGCACGGTTTAATAGCTAATCGGAGTTATAATCACGAAAAGTTTTAGGGAAACCAGTATTAGTTTAAATTAATATACTTTATGAGTATACAAAAATGTAACGAACTCTTCTAACCCGTGTGGCCAGCGTGGTTTTTATTATTTTGGCCTTTACTATAATAACAGTACTATACTTATATCTAAACTTACAACTAACTGAGAATTAATTTCCTACCAAGATTATGTATCTCTTTGTTTATAAAATCGAAATGTATTTTCTACTTACCTAGGTACGTCTACTTATTTGCCCGATAGGTAGGGGGAAGCCTCTTTGGCTTCCCTCGGGATAGAGCCTTGATAGGCGCGGCGCCATGCCTGGGGGGATCTGAAATAATATGGTCCAGGTCCTCCCTAGAACAGGGTGAAAAAAAAAGAAAAACAAAAAAAAACAGGTACGTCTAGTTTTACAATAAACGAATTACATTTTTTTTAATATCCAAGTAGATATCTATAGTAGGGGATCTAAAGGAAGTTTGGCAATCGTTTCGGATATGTTGAAAAGCGACATGAGAAGACTCTTTGATTTTATTGAGTGTAAAGGAAAAAAGATTGGAATTCGGCGTTCCGCGCGCCGACACATTTAGCGTTTGAAACCAGAATCGACATAAGCATACCGTATAGATATTTTGTGGATACTCTATTTCTTAAAGGCATAATTTAAATGCTGAGAACATTCAAATAGAGCTGTATTTCCGCGTCGATATTTCTGACTACATTTATTGTACTGAAATTCCAGTAAAGTCTCAAACTATTGGTTGTTAGCTTTATAAGGTTTATAATCAATAATGTACGTGTTTAATTTTAATATTCCACTGATATAATTATAAGCTATTGTCGTTATTTACAACAACATTCATTTTATATTTATTTAAACTAAACTTTAAAGTTACTTCTAAAATAAGAGAATGATAATACTAAAAAAAATATATGTTGTACATTAGCATGCAAACTACCAACGAAAATTGGTTTGAACGAGATCTAGTAAGAAGTTTTTTTTTAATACGTCACAAATCGTAAACCGCAGTTTACCTTTCATTCAATCAATACACTATTATAAAAACATCGATCAAAGTTACAACGAACTACAAGAACTTTTATGATGTTACTTGCTGATACGGAACCCTTCATGGGCGAGTCCAACTCGCACTTGGCCGCTTTTTTATATTAAGACCAACCGGAAAATCTCCTCTCATAAGAGGGTTAGCCTTCAATTAAGTTTCATGACTGTTATTCTATGATAACAAACGGGAACGACTGCTTTACGTGACTTTTGAATTATGGTACACTCATGGTATCATATGACTAACGGTTACCCATCCGGTGATTGTTTATAATTACCTAGGGCAAATTAGTTGCCTAGGCCTTAGCTATAAACACCTGTATGAGCTGTGCATACTATTTTCTCATCTTTTACGGTTACATGAGTTCTTATAAATGGATATTTAAAAATATCTGGAAATATCTCTTGATTTTATGTACAGTATTTATGAATAATGTTTCCTGGAATGGGTTTCATAACTTATCAAGGGCTGCCGAAATTTTTATGCACACCTAATTAAATTATACTTATAAAATAGGCAGTTTAGTATTATTTACAGATTTTGTGTTATGAGTACAAGGAGCTTTGTCTACATAATAATATGTTTTACGTCAATATTGTAATTACTTCAGTAATTGTTTCTTTAAATGTACAGTGTAGTTATTAATCAGGGTTTTGTAAATAAGTGAACAAGATTTTTTATATAATATATGTATTATTTAGGAAAAAAGTAAATCAGGAATTGCATGTTTATCTGCCCCAGTTACAAACAGTTCAAAGTTGTGTCGGTGTACCCTCTCTAGGATAACGATTAATCAGTATTCAAAATAGTCTTTTCTTGAACCGTTACATTTAAATATAAACCGGATTTGAAAAGACTCCGACCCGGACGTATACTGCATTCAAAAAACGTTGTTTCTTTAAAGTTTTAATGAGACTTTAAAAGTACAGAGCAAATACCAGTCTCTTTTCTTTACTCTTCCAAATTTTTTTAAAACACGTCTAAAATATCTAAAATACATGTATTTTCTTTGAAAGTTTGAATTAGTTGCCTGTATATTTAAGGGCACTGATTTCATAATAATGAATGCCAAAAGTATTAATGATAACTGGGACCGACAGGCTCACGTGCTTTCCAGGGCTCGGCCGTGAAACACCGCCATCATTCATACCTCAGGTTGCTATGAAAAACAGCCCGATTTGACAATAGAATCCTCCTTGACCTATTGATCGGCAATCGTATACACTGAACGCGGTAGATAAGTATAGACAAGAACAAAATATTTGCATTCAAAATAAAAGTTTATCGTAAGACAAAACAAAAGGGACAAAATAATTTATCAATTCGTATAACAAAACTCAGCGACAAACAGTAACACCTATTATCCGTCGCTTAGCGCTCCTCTTTCCATCCATATTTTACGAAGTGAACACACAAACATGTAAACACTCTAATATTCATTTCCTTAGCCGCCTAACAGCCGCCATTCTTGTCTTAAGGGGCATGAGAGCGTAAACAATTTGAGATTGTGCCTTCTACCTAAACGGAAGCTTCTACTGAGTGGACTTTTCAATTTTGCCGAGTGCCAAGAATTTATGCTGGGAAACATCGTAGTGTTTTCTTTTCATTTCGAAAAGAGCATTCGCATCCGTACTCTGTAGACTTCGCCCTATTAAAAGCGACTTTTGCTATCGTTTCAAGTTACAACTAGTCATACGTTAAATGATTTGAACACAACCTGAGTTTATTTTATTTTGACTGAGTTTATTTTGATTGCCTTGTAGGTCTAGTGGTTAGCGTATGCGGCTGCTGATCAAGAGGTCTCGGGTTCGATTCCCGGGTCAGACCAAATATTGTGTGATCCATAAATATTTGTTTCGGAGTCTGGATATTTTTCTATATATAATATGTATGTATTTACTATTTACAAAAAAAAGTATGTTTATGTATTTATATCAATTGTTTAGTACCCATAACACAAGCTCTGCTTACTTTGGGACTAGATGATGTTGTGTGTAAGGTGTCCAAAATATTTAAAAATATTTAAATTTAAAATTTAATTTAATAATTGCCACATAAGTGAATAGGTGGTATAATTTAACATCATAATTTATTTTTCTCATCTTTTGATTTTATCTGATGACTAATGTCAATAAACTATTTATGATTAATGTGTTTTAGACGATGAATTCACAAATTTTAGCTAAAGTTGTAGCACAATTATTGCCATTCTGATAAAAATAAAAAGAGCAAGTTGTAATCGTGGAAAATAATATATGTATGTAGGCCAAACCCTCCTTTCTAAGGAGAGGCCTATGTCCAGCAGTGGACTGTTGAAGGCTGTTGATGATGATGATGATGATGATGATATATGTATGTACAAGGGTCGAAATAAGTTTGATTACGACATATACAGGGGTTGTATATGATATGTACGAGTTATATAATAACCTAAATAGTTATTGATATTGATCTAATAATATAAATATATCTTACCTTGCAATAAAACATTTGATTTCAAAACAGTAGCATAATATGAACTTTCTATGAAACACATACAATTGCTTACGATACCGTAATGGTTTCTAAAAACCGGATATTCTATTCTATACGAAATAAACAGTGAGAGACACTGAAGTTGCATCAAAAATACCCTAAACACAATTTAAGGAAAATATTAAAATGAAATATGAAAACATTGCAGCCAAATAAAAACTGGGATTTCTTTAAATTTGTGAAATGAACTGTAGACTATCATGGCTAAACTTCTGCGCGGAAGTTAAAGGAGTATGACATTGAAATACTTTTAATGTTGACAAAGAATATAGGCTACTTTAACCCGATAACTAATATGTATATACGCGAGAGGAGCCGCGGGCGAAAGCTAGTTAGTTATAATGTAACTGTTTTTAGACTTTCGCGACTTTTACACACACTCATGTTTTTGACTGTTTACGGGACTTAAACAACTAAAAAATCGGCCAAGTGCGAGTCGGACTCGCCCACGAAGGGTTCCGTATCAGCAAGTAACATCATATAAAAGTTCTTGTAGTTCGTTGTAACTTTCATCGATGTTTTTATACCAGTGTATTGATTGAATGAAAGGTAAATTACGTGTTACGATTTATGATTTATTAAAAAAAAACTACTTACTAGATCTCGTTCAAACCAATTTTCGTTGGTAGTTTGCATGGTAATGTACAACATATATTTTTTTTAGTTTTATCACTCTCTTATTTGGACGTAGTTCTGCAAACTAGAACCAACCCTCAAAAAGTAACTTTCGAGATAATTAGATTTTTGTTTCAAGAGTGTGAAGAAAAAAATTGGTAAGTTAATTAGGATATAAAACTTTACAATAATATGTGTAACATTGATGGCAATATAGGACAACACAATTATTTTGATTTTTCTTTGATTTAGCTTTTAATTTAAATCAAAAACCTGCTGGTTCCTTACTGCAAAATTAAAGTCTTGTGGGTTGGTTCTTTTTAACAGTAAACTAGGGTTTTAAAGATAGGCAGATACATTAATATAACTTGTGTTTTATAATATTTTTATTGTAACTTGAACATAATAATTTTAGATATACACATTAAGTCGTATATAAAACTACTTACTTATGTATCACGCCACTTTGCCTAATCAAGATTGTCCATTTCTATTTCAAAATCTACTTGACCAGAATACCCATCTATGTCATGTCATGGTTCCTTTTAGCACAAAAAAGACGAACATAATTTGTATTTTTCTTTTTTAAAAAGAACCATGTGACTTGGTTCCATTTTGCGTATTAAAAATGCTAAAGATCTGTAGGTACCATGTGACATGAGTCTTTTTAGCTTTTATAAAGTGAGTATATCTGTGGTTGGTACCCTAAGCGGCCTCATTTATTTTTGTTTTATATTGATAAATTGACCAGGGTCTTTTCTAAAAAGGTGTGAAACATGGTTAGGAGTCTATCTCAATATGTAACTCAATTTGACTCGAGTTGTGGGTTGGTTCTTGTTTGCATAACTATGTCCATTTTAGAAGTAAGAGGGGGGGGACACACATTTTTCCACTTTGGAAGTGTGTCTCGCGCAAACTACTCAGTTTAGAAAAAAAATATATTAGAAACCTCAACATCATCCAAGTATAGGGACCCCCAAAATGTATTGTTTTTTTCTATTTTTATGTAAAAATCTTAATGCGGTTCACAGAATACATCGACTGACCAAATTTCAACAGTATAGCTCTTATAGTTTCGGAAATAATTGGCTGTGACATACGGACGGACGGACAGACAGACAGACAGACTTGACGAATCTATAAGGGTTCCGTTTTTTGCCATTTGGCTACGGAACCCTAAAAAAAATATTATAATTCCAGCAGGTCATACGAAAAATCGGTTCAACCCACACAACTTGTGATTTTGAATATATATTATTTAGTTCTTATTATTTTTTTTATTGTTAAAGTTTACTGTTAAAGTTGCATTGTGAAATACCTTAGTACATGACTATATTGAGAAAAATAGTACAATAGCCAGATTAAAAAAACTGGTAAACGTTCAGCGCATTAAAGCAATATCCGTAGCACGCTGTATACTGCATTCGAAAACAAGCTGTTCCCATTCCATTAAGAATGCTTGCAGTAATCGTTAAAACCAAGATGCGTTCATACGAGAAAACCAAGATTGCCTACGATTATGCGAACGATGCTGGAAAGGTTGAGTCAAATGGAGTGTACAGTTTGTATGAGTGCGTCTTGTCTTGTTTGTACACTGACGCATAGCAATGCACACTCCATTTCGACTGATATGAAACGGTTCTAAGCTTATGAAAAGCGCTTTTCTAAACATCTTTAAGCTCTTTTTTTACTTGAAAGCAACGAGATTGAATAACAAAGTCTACCCTTGATTGGTTTTATGTTAAAGTTCTCTATTTTCACGTATATATTTTGCTCCTTCTTGTTTAGTATCAAACACGATAAGTTTTCAGTGTATTTATGGAACTTTTGATGAGAAAATGAGGTGTGCGAAGTTATTAATTTTGTACCAATGTTTCTACAGTAATTTTACAAATAAACATCATTTTTTCGGCTACCACACTGATTGTTCAAAGATTCCTTAAAAAACCTGTTACTTACTGCTAATAAATATTACTATTGTTGCTTTCTTGTCAGAATGTCTGGCTCTGCGTTTGTTAAGAACCTTTTTTTAGAAAAATGGGACGTAACTTTTATTACCTAAATAAACACAGATCAGCAGACCATCACGTACATACTAAAACAAATAATATACATTGACCTCATGAAACCTAACCAATCAAGTAAAAAACTAACACAATTATTTGGTTCGACCTGGGCATCGAACACGAGACCTCTTGATCAGCAGCCGCATACGCTAACCACTAGACCAAAAAATGCGATTACATAAATTATTTGTTTAAATTCATGATCGAATTTTCACCCTGTAGAATTTACAATATGGAATGTTGCCGTGTATTTAACACGTGGGTGTCATAAAAACCGACCAAGGGGAAAAACTATGCAAGACAATAACACAGCCAAGAGACGAAAAACTTGCAATGAACCCAATATGAACTTACCTGGCCAGTGTGATGGAGTAGGACAAAACGGATATTTTTATGTATGTATGTATGGTCCAGTAGCGTACTAGTAAATCAAATCTTTACCTCTGATGTAAGTAAACCAGATATCAACCTATTTTATCTGAAGAGCTTTAGAGCGTACTTTACAAAAATATTACAAGGCCCGTTTTAAGATATCTCAAGTATCGGTTGAACTTTGATTACCTGAAATTAGTTTTAATTTCACATCAAAATTTTACTGTCATTCTAATGATAAGATTTACTTCAGTTAAATAAGTCTTATTTTTACCAGACTAAGGCAAAGCCAAAGAAGGGTTATGATCAACTACCTATTTACTAGAAGTGAACAAATAAGGAATCGTTAGAAGCTTCAAACTTGAATATATGTATGTCTTTACACTGATAATTGTGTCGATTATGTTGCTTCTTCAGTAACTTTAACTTAACCCAGTGTCCTGAAAATCTTGCTTTGTATTTTATAGCGATTATGGATTTTAGTTTTTATTTTTAAGTTCAAACTCGTATCAAGGATCAAATTTATATACTTAGATAAAAACACAATTCTATTATATAATAAACTTTCTCTCACATGAGTATCCATTTGTTGAATACTATTTCGGGTGAATAAAATCTCTACTCAATATCAGTTTTAAAATTAGATTCATGATTGAGACACATTTTAAAATATAGGGACGCCAGCATAGTCTTCAAACGATAAATTATTGCGTATTTGAAGAGAGTGCCAGTCCTGTACGCGTCCGATTTCCAATGTCAACACTATTTATTCGATCCGCTTTACCAACTAGGGGACTGTGTGCTTTGCGGGAAGCGGATATGTCGTGTCGCGTCTCGTTAACAGATTCGATTGTATTTTATTATACTTACGTATTTATTCGAGGGGTATTGGTTTCAGCAGCGCGCTGCTGTTTGTATTCCTTATTAATGTAACTTTACTAACGTTGCATGTTAACGGCATTTTTAGATCTTGTCGTTGTTTTGTAACTTAAAATTAGGGATGTTATGGATATGATATTTCGGATCTGGATACGGATATGGATATAAGAATAAAATTATATCGGTTTCGGATACGGTTACGGATATCCAATTATTTCAGTTTATCCGTAAGTTTCGGATAGTTTCTGTTACGGATATTAAATTGAAGTAAAACAAACAGTATGTAATAATTTTGATTTAAGATAAAGTATAAGTAAAGTAGTGCCATTTTCGGGAAAAGTTTTTAATGTGGTGTATGTATAGATATAAGTTAGAATAGTGTATGAAAGTATGTACTCAAAGTATTTAAAGAACATGTAATCGAATATATTATTATTAAATCTTATAACTTTATACTGAACAGTCGTCTTTCCTTTGTTGATCTTACGCCGAACCCTACATGGCGACCCTGCCATGCGCGTGTTAATTTACAGTGCCGAGTGGTAATAAGATATGAATATGGGGACACATACTTTCGTCGTCTCGATCGTTCTACACGGTTCAAGTATTTTGATTGAAATTTCGCATAATGGGAGCCAGCAACAGTAAAACTAACGAAGGCGATAAGCACCAAGTGGTCTTAACTCAACTGGGTCAAGTTAATGAGGCGAATACCAGCATAGAGCAGCTCAGTTTCCATGCCTCTTCAATCACCATTATTTTGGCCGTGATTTTGCTGCTGATGGCCTTGGCGCTGCTATATGGGCTCTACAAACTGCACTATCGCTGCTATAAGCGCGTAGTTAGAAGGGAATTGGATGGCCACGTGATGCTTCGGCGATCTTGGCGTAATTTCGGGCGGAGTATTGAAAGAGCACCCCAGGCACAAAAGAAGAAGAACTGTGAAATGTGTGAAGTATGACGTTTCCTCCCCCGGAAAGTTAAGTGAAGTGATCTCCCTCCCTCCCTCAATATATTTTTCTTTCTAGCGAAAATTATGGTATAGGTATGTAATCTTATAATCATAGTTATATAAGGCAAAATTTAATAATCATTTAATCAATTATATTATGCTATTTTTTTTATATAATGTGTAATTGTAATGTTAAAGTGTAATGTTTGAGGAATTTTGTACTAGTAATATTGAAAAACTAAGCACCATGTCGAATTTTGACTTAAAAACGGCGGTGGCCCTCTTGCCAGAAATGAATGACAAAGAGGAAGTCACCAAAAAACTTATTGATTCAATCGAACTATACAACTCAATGTTAAGTGCTGAAGGTAAATCCACTTTAATAAAATTCATTTTAAAGACACGCTTGTCTGAAAGTGCGAAACTTCGTTTGGCATCATGTTACACTTCTTGCGAGCTACTTTTGTCTGATATGAAAAAACATTTATTGACTAAAATGTCAAGTACAGCTATTCATACTCAGTTAATAAAAGAGAATCAACATACTAGTACTATTGAGGACTATGGTAAACGATTAGAGAGTTTGTTTGTCAATCTAACTATTTCACAGGCCGACGGCAACAATGCGTCATACGAGGTTTTAAGGCCGATTAATGAAAAGTTAGCCATAAAAAGTTTCATAGATGGATTAAGGAACGCGAATTTAAGAGTAATATTAGCGGCGCGTAACTATTCTTCATTAAAAGACGTCATTCGAGCGGCCAAAGATGAAGAGTTGTCGTCATATGGTACCCGGTCACAATCGGAAGGTACTATATTTAGTGGGCAGTATCAACGTAAGTCAGGTAACTTTAACAGGTCATTTAGGGGTGGTCGCAGAGGCTTTTCGGAACGACAAGGATTCCGAGGCGGCCGAGGTGCAGGCAGCGGGCAATATCAGCCGCGCCAACAGCATAACTACCCTGGGACATCCCGCCAGATGAATTTTGGCCAAGGGCGTACTACCTTCCATCGAGGCACTACTCAAGGTACGCGGTGGTCTCATAATAATATCTATCGCGGAAACCAAACAAGGCAAATTCATTTTATGAATACTACTAATGAGTGTCCGTCTAGCAATGTGCTGACCCCAACCTCGAATAATACATCGGAAAACGATTTTTTTCGAGCCTAACAACTGCATATTTTCTTGTAACACTAGCAATTATGTAGAATTCAATGTAGATTACATCATCAAAAAATGGCTCATAGATACAGGCGCATCCTTATCCGCAGTGAAATACGAGACCGTTGTTGCGCTGCGGCTTCCAATCATTAAACAAAACATATGCATAAAGGGAATAGGTGGACATTTGAACACTGAGGGTTATGTTTACATTAACCTGTTCACAAATGGAATGGTATTTAGACACAAGTTTTATGTTCTTAGAAATCTGACATGCTTGCATGATGGAATAATTGGACAAGATTTTTTACAACAACATAATTGTATTATTGATTATGAAAAGAATATTATGACTTTGTCATGTTTGGATACGAATACAAAGTTAACCTTGCCTTTAGGTTTAGGACAGCTTCACGGAAATAACTTTTTAACAGTCCCTCCCCGTTGTGAAAAAATATTTTATATCAATACATTTATGAACGAAGATTGTTTGATACGGTCTAAAGAGTTATGTAAAGGTGTTTATTTGGCAGGAGGAATTTGTAAGCCAGTGAATGGTAAAATACCTATACAAATCTTAAACTCACGCGAGGATGACGTTTGCTTGAGTTACTTTAGCCCTGATTATGAAAGTTTGCGTAACTACGACGTGTGTACTTATGAAAGAGATGATAATGTCAACAGCGAAAGAGTGCGTAAAATGTTTTCCTTGTTGGATTTTTCACATTTAAATTTAGAGGAACGGCGTTCGATTCAAAATATTTGTGCAAAATTTTGTGACATATTTTACCTCCCCGGAGATAAGTTAACGGTTAGCAATATTTATGAACCAGAAATTAAATTAAAGCCTAATGTTTCACCATCTTACATAAAACCTTATAGATTACCGCGCTCACAAAGAGAAGAAATTTCAAATCAAGTTAATAAGTTATTATCAGACAATATTATCGAGCCATCCTGTAGCGCATGGTCCAGCCCTGTGTTATTGGTTCCGAAAAAATCAGATGATAATACTAAGAAATGGCGTTTAGTCATAGATTACCGCAAATTAAATGAAAGAATCGTTGATGACAAATTTCCATTGCCCAACATAGCAGATATACTAGATTCTCTATCAGGCTCTATGTACTTTACACACCTAGATTTAAACCAATCATTTTATCAATTAAATTTAAAGTCCGACAGTAGAGAGTTCACAGCTTTCACAACCCACGAAGGTCAATATCAGCTTACTAGATTGCCAATGGGATTAAAAACTAGTCCGAGTTGCTTCTCCAGAGCTATGACACTAGCAATGACAGGCTTAAACTACGAAAAATGCTTGGTTTATTTGGACGATTTACTCTGTTTTGGAAGGTCACTAAATATTCACAACAAAAACTTAATTGACATATTTACTAGACTCAGAAAAGTTAATCTTAAATTAAACCCTTCAAAATGTAAATTTTTAAAGAAAGATGTTCTATATTTAGGACATGTGGTGTCAGCTGAAGGAATTAAACCAGATCCGGAAAAAACAAAAGTGATTGACCAATATCCTGTACCACAAAATTCCGACGAAGTCCGAAGATTTGTAGCTTTCACCAACTATTATCGAAAATTCATTCCCTCGTTTGCAAAGATTACTTTACCATTAAATAAATTGTGTCGAAAGAACGTAAACTTTGAATGGACTGAGGAATGTCAAAAAGCGTTTTTAACCTTGAAACAATTACTTAGCTCACCTAAAGTACTGCAATATCCAAATTTCGATAAAGATAATACGTTTATATTACAAACTGATGCGTCAGGCTTTGCTATAGGAGCAGTTTTAAACAATAGCGATCGTAGACCTGTGGCATTTGCAAGTAGAAGTTTAAATAAAGCCGAAAAAAATTACCCCACAATTGAAAAAGAGTTATTAGCAATTACATGGGCGGTAAAATATTTCAGACCTTATCTTTACGGTAAAAAATTCATAGTAAAGACAGACCATAAGCCATTAATTTATTTATTCAATATGACAAATCCTTCAAGTAGATGTATGAAATTTAGACTGATACTAGACGAGTATGATTTTGATGTGATTTATGTGAAAGGGAAGGACAATGTGGCTGCAGATGCATTGTCCAGAATGCGTATAAGTAGTGAGGAGTTGAAAGGGATGCATGAAAATATTATATCTGTAATGACAAGAGCACAGTCGAAAAAGTTGAATGACGAGTACATGAAGTTGGACACTACTTTGGAAAGTAACAATCCCGACGACAATTGGACTGATCACCCGAGAGTTGTCGAGATGATAAAACTTCCAAAACAATATACCGAATTTCTATTTTTGAATGACATTGAATGGGAAGAAATAAACGTAACATGCGAGTCTAAGTATTTCGCGTTTTTAAAATCAAAGGATTTAATTTGTGTAAAACCAATTTCCCAATCGCAATGTACACGAGGTGTCTTTGTGAGGGAATTGTGTTTATTTTGCAAAGAATTAAATATTAAAAACGTATATTCTGTTCTAAATGAATATAATAAAGTGTTGATAAACAAAATAAGTAATTTAATAAAACAATCTCCTCAATGGACCGGTCCCCGCTTGCATATTGTACGAGGAGTTAAAAAGATAATTGATAAAGACACTATACGAGTTATATTAAATGATTATCACGTGCTGCCAACCAGTGGTCATGCTGGGATCAGGCGAATGTTAAGTAACATAAGGAGACATTATTTCTGGCCAGGTATGGAAAAAGACGTCACGGAATTTGTTACCAGATGCGATCAATGTCAAAGACAGAAGCATTTTAAGTATACAAAACAACCGATGGTTATTACCAATACAGGTAAATCAGCATTCGATAGAGTATTTTTAGATTTAGTGGGCCCTATAAGTAATGATAGTAATAATTATAAGTATATTTTAACGCTTCAGTGCGACTTGAGCAAGTACGTCGAGGCATATCCTATTACAACAAAGGATAGTGTGACCGTGGCAACAGCGTTTGTAAATAATTTCGTTTTACGCTACGGAATTCCACGCGAAATCATAACAGACAAAGGTACCGAATTTATTTCTACAGTTATGCAGGATGTATGTAAGTTATTAAATATTTCTCACTTACAGTCAACAGCTTATCATCATCAAACTATAGGTGCACTTGAAAATAGCCATAAAAACTTAATATCTTATTTACGAATAATGACTAATAACAATAGTGAAAATTGGTCATCATGGTTACCCTACTGGTGCTTTGCGTTCAATACTACTATACACACAGAAACTAAATATAGCCCGTACGAACTTGTATTTGGGAAAAGATGTAACATTCCAAGTAATTTAATTGATACATTAGATCCATTGTACAATTTTGATGACTATCCTAATGAACTCAAGTACAGGCTTCAAAAGTCGCAATTAGAGGCTAAGTGTAATTTAGAAAATAGTAAGCAGTTAAGGAAATTACGTTATGATTCATATACAAACATTGTCAATTATAATCCAGGTGAATTAATATTAGTTAAGAATGAAGCATGTAAAACTAAGTTAGATCCATTGTATTTAGGACCTTTTGAGGTAATCAAGGACGTAGATCCAAATGTACTAATAAAATACAATAATCTTGAAAAACTTGTTCATAAAAATAGGACAAAATTATATAAGAAAATAATCTAATGTTATGTATTGTTTACTTATAACAAAAATAATAATCATGCCTTATTATTTTTTTTTTTTCATGTCCCCCGGACGTGTGGTGTATGTATAGATATAAGTTAGAATAGTGTATGAAAGTATGTACTCAAAGTATTTAAAGAACATGTAATCGAATATATTATTATTAAATCTTATAACTTTATACTGAACAGTCGTCTTTCCTTTGTTGATCTTACGCCGAACCCTACATTAACACACTGTTAACATTTAGCAGAATCTACATTAACTTACAAAACTGTCGAAAGATGTTGTTTTATTTGGACTCCACCCTAATATGAAACTATCCGAAACTATTCGAAACTTGTGAAACGGATACCGTTACGGTTACGGATATATTTTTAATTCGGATATCCGATAGTTTCTGTTACGGAGCTCCTTAACATCCCTGCTTAAAATTAAGAAACAAGAGTAGTGGGAATCCACACTACAGCGGCCTATTAAGATGCTTCTGTGATATAGGACTGTATTAATACTGTCATATAAGGTTGCTCTTCTGTGAGAGAGTGGTACCGCTTCGGTCAAGTCGGCCAGTTCTTGCTGAAATCAAATACCGTCTACTCCATAGATAAAAGGCTTGTCTGTTTCTTACAAAAAAAAAACTCATAAATAAATTATCAAAACTTAAAATGACAAAGCGTACTACGTATGAAAACGTACAAAAAGTCACGTACATTAATGTGTATACACTCTATTATTAAATCAGATTGTTTCATGTGAATCTCTGTTGATAACTCCTTAAGATTCCGACACGTCGACATCAGATAATAATATTCAGCTGACATGGAATAATTCACACATAATATAACCGTGGATAATATAAAATTTACTGAACACATCCCATTTCAACACTCGGGAGCGAAGACGTTATAATAAATATTTCACACTTTATTGCTGCGCTTATTTGACGATGGGGAGGCCTAATGACCAATTTAACGCTTATGAAGTGCAAATTCTCTGTCATACTGTGAAACGAGACATTATAATACCCAATTTCAGCTTCAGAAAGAATATAAATGGGTAACGCACCTGTGAGACATTTTTGCCTCCGCTTTCGTTTTTCACATAATATTTTTTAATTTCATCTTCGCGATGGATGTCCATCTTTTGGTAGCCTGCTCCATACTTATTAAATTTAATAAAAAGTTGACAATGAGTTCAGTTTTCCTTTTCTTTTTAAATATTCTTGGGAAGAGTTCTCGAAAGAATAGTATCTCATTTATTGTTTCAGAACTGGGAAATAAAATTTTCCACTTCTGGATAAGAATTAATAGTATTATTTCGTTCAATAAATGTAGCATTTTTTAATATTTAAAAACATTTAATTCTCTTTAAAATACGGATTCGTTTTCTATTTCAGTACATGTTTAATTATTTTCCTTTTAAATGAAACAAGTTTAATTTATCATAAAACGATTTAAGAAATCTGTTATATTTATTGTCTATAAAAAATGCATGGTGCAGAAATGAAAAATCTTAGTAAAGCAATTTAGAGTTTTTATTTTTTATTTTGAACGTCTTACACACAACATCATCTAGTCCCAAAGTAAGCAGAGCTTGTATTATGGGTACTAAACAACTGATATAAATACATAAACATACTTTTTTTTTTGTAAATACATACATATTAAACATAGAAAAACACCCAGACTCCGAAACAAATATTTGTGGATCACACAAATATTTGGTCTGACCCGGGAATCGAACCCGAGACCTCTTGATTAGTAGCCGCATACACTAACCACTAAACCAACAAGGCATCATTATCCTCGTATATTTAATGATAATAAAAATTATCATGCCATTGCCCCGTGGCTTGCTCAATCCTTGCCACCAAATCTTCTCTTTGATACAATTCTATTACATCATAATTTATCACTGGACTGCAATGGGCTGATGATGATGATGATGAAGTTTGAATATAGGGCAAATTAGAGTATGTTATGTAAAAATCATTTAAATACAAATTGTGTCTGTCTGTGTGACTTGATGACAAAAGGAGTAACTATATTCAATTTTTATGACTAGCTTTGCCGACCGGTGTTATCCCGGTTTGGTGTAAAATTACAAGAATAACCGCTCAAGTAGTGATTTATTTATTTATTTCGGATCACCAACAAATGATACAAACATCATATATGAATATAAAGAAATAAAAATATGTGCCCTGTGCTCATTCAGTTATAGGTAATCACAGATAATAAAGGATAATATTAGTACCATCTAAGATGAAACATAATATCATAAACTATAAGCGCGAGTAACCCAAAATCGATGAAAGTGGTGTCCAATAGGAGAGGTATATGTCCAGCAGTGGACTGATTAGCTGATGATGATGATATTACTAAATCGAAACTCATCTTAGTATAACTGCTAATCATAGCGGAAAAAAAATTGTACTACATTGATTTTTAAAATCTTAATACATCATACATCATCTACCACAGTGACTGTATGTACTCTGCATAAAAAACATGAAATTATTCACGTGTAGTTATACTAGTGTTGCGACGTAGAAAGGCTAAGTGAAGGCATGGGCCCTGCTCGTGTGTCACGCCTAAGCCAGATTACACTGTGTAATCGGCTTAGCGGCCAAAAGCCGAGTTTTACGATCCTACCGTTCTAATACCTAACTAGAGCTACTAAATATGATTATTGGGAATTCGGTAATATCTTTTTTAACTTGCTGTGAGTTGTGCTAGTGCATTGAAATGATTTTCTTTTACGGAAACGGAATTACTTTTGTTTTCTGAATAGATCCTAGCATATTTTACTATTTTCAATAGATATTTTGGTATGTTAACGCCGTTAGTACACCTACGGCAGCGAAACAACGAAAAAACTGTCAGTAGTATGCCAGAATTTCGCATACGCTACGTCTCACTCTAGCACTAGCTACATAAAATAGTTGACTCCTTGTCGGTATTGTTTCGCAAGGAACTGCAAAATCGTCGTTACACAGACGCAGATGTTTCGCTAGTGGTGTTTGGCATCGCAAGGTGTTCGCATGCGTTCTGTCGCTGAGGACAGATTTTCTTACCATGGAAGCCGAAAATATTGAAATATTTTTCTATGCGACAAAACTGCTATGTACTAACGTTCCGCAGATATTTCGCTACCGCAGTAGTTTCGCAGTGATTCGCTGTCGCATACGAACGCGTCGGTGTACTAACGGCGTAAATATAGCGTATGCGGCTGCTGATCAAGTGGGTTCGATTCCAAGGTCGTACCAAATTGTGAGATCCGCAATTTTGATTGTTTCGGAGTTTAGTGTTTTCTATGTTTAATATGTATGTATTTACAAAAAAAATATGTTTACGTATTTATATCAGTTGTCTAGTAGCCGTAATACAAGCTCTGCTTAGTTTGGGGCTAAAAAATGTTTTGTGTAAGATGTCCGAAATATTTATTTATTTTAATTTTTTTTTGTATTCAAAATTAAGATACAATACTCAAGTAATTGTGTACCAAAAAAAATGTTTAAATTAGTCTAGAAAAAAAAATAGTTTTAATAAACTAAATAAACAAGTTTGAACGAAATCGGGCCGTTTAAAGTGGGTCAAAATGGACCCAAACGCACCCAAAGGAGTCGGTTATAAACAAACAAACATACAGGTGAAGCTAATACAAAGAATGTAAAAACATCAAACAATATGCTGGCATATTTATTTTAAGTTAATCTCTCTTAGGTGTAACGTGATTTTCAGTTTATTAAATGTTTATATCGATTCGTTTTTATTTGTTTTTTGCTAAGTAAAGAGAACCATTAAATTTTTGGTTAAATAAAATTATCATTTAAGTTATTCGTAGTATGTACATGATGTAAACATGTATGTTTGTCGCTTTTCCCATTTTGAGATTAAATAATCAAAAGCAACGTGAATATAAATGAATGAGAATTTCAAGTATTGAAATTTTAAAAAAGTCGGCCGTCTTACGCTGCAGACAAAGTTGAAAGGCAATAAGCTCTAGAAAAAGTTGGATTAAATATAATATTACTAAATTACAGCATGACGCAGTATTCCTGGATCTGATTAAGGTACATATAATATATTATTATACCATAATGAGATTTAAGAATACTGCGTCATATGTGTACAGGGTACGGTCCTTTGAAAAGAGTATTATTAATATTTCTACGAATTTAAATATTACACCAGCGAAAATATTCCTACTCCTTTTTATATTCATCACACGTTTCTAATATCGTATGGACGTATTTAGACTATGAAAATGTTAAAGTAATTTCTATGAAACTTTTAGTAACTTTTAGTAAAGTATTTAACTTTTTACAGCTTGATGCGAGAAGCTATGTCAGGTACTATGATAGGCTGATCATGATGATGAATACAACTCATGTGATTTTAAGTGGTGATAAATACGCTTTTAGTTTATGGTATAGATAAAGGTCTTTAAATCATTAGCATTGTACATCTAAGGATAAACCTATTAAACAATCTAGGAATTGGATAGGAAAGTAGGAAGGTGACAAAGTTACGCAAAAGTTTGAGTAAGGCGTTCCATATTTACAAATACCAGCCATTTTTGTATTTTTAAGCTATAGTATAGCTTTTATGCGACCGAATCAAGAAATTCCGTAACGAGAAAACCTAACACCCTAAAAAGGACAGGGAATATGATTGTAACTGCAGTGCGACAAGGATGTGGCGGCTCCGTGCTCTATAGGCAGATTAGCGCATGCGTGCTGCGTTATCCGTTGCCTTGACAACACAGTCATTCTAGATTCTTCTTCTTTGCTTTACTATAATCCTATTGTATAAAAACTAATTACAAAACATATTTTTTTTTATTTATTTATTTATTTATTTGGACAACCAACAAGAACATACACCTTAAAATCTAAAATACACACAAATTAAACTTAAACATGCATTGGTGCCGCCTTATTTATAGGTTGCCACGAAAAGCACAAACAAATATATTATCTGAAATAACAGATAGTTGGGAGCATAATGCTTCCTTTTAAAAATTAAATATTAATCAAAAAACAGTATCAGATGTAGTTTCTAACAAAAAATAATTTAAAGTTATGCAATAAGAGAAACCAAATGTGCGTGTCTTAACTTAATGATGACAGTTTTTTTTTTAAAGA
The DNA here is from genome assembly GCA_932526445.1 of Phragmatobia fuliginosa. Taxonomy (NCBI): domain Eukaryota; kingdom Metazoa; phylum Arthropoda; class Insecta; order Lepidoptera; family Erebidae; genus Phragmatobia; species Phragmatobia fuliginosa. Next base: position 21,042,677 of record OW052063.1, on the reverse strand, counting down.
AGGTAAAGTTAAATTAAATATGTCAATGTTCTTATTTTTACTGACGGCATTATACTCCGCTTGGAGTCTATTTAAAGGAGAAAAGTGGCCCAAGTTGCTTTTAGATCTCTTAGGTGTAAAAAGGGAGTACCTAGTCAGTCGTGGAAGTTTATTGGAGATCGTAATATTAAGTTTTTGTAGTAGATGAGGACAATTTATTTTACCATTAAATAATTTGTGCAAAAATGATAAATCTAAAATTTTACGACGCTTTTTTAGTGATGGAATGTTGAAATGGATTAGTCGGTTCGAGTAGCTGGTTAGTTTTTTTGAGAGGTTAAATTTATATGCTAAGTGGTACACAAATTTTTTTTGAACACGTTCAATTCTATTGGAATGAACTTCATAGTGCGGATGCCAAACTACACAACAATAATCCACGATAGACCTCACCAAACTCTCGTATAATCTAATAATGGAAGTTTTATTTTTAAAATTTTTGGTGTTTCTCATTATAAAACCAAGGGTTTTAAGTGATTTAGAGACTATACGATCATAATGTTCCCTAAAATCGAGTTTTTTATCAATAATAACACCAAGATCCCTGACACTTGCGACTTCTTGAATATCAGATATTGTATAAACCCCAGGCAATTCAGCATTACGGTTTCGTGTGAAGCGAATATAACAGCATTTGTCAACATTCAGTGCCATTTTGTTATCTTTGCACCAACTAACCAATCCATCAAGATCTTCCTGCAATAGCACTTTGTCTTGAGCATTCCTGATTGGTCTCATTAACTTGAGATCATCCGCATAAAGAAATGGTTTGCTATTTTTGAAGCAAGAGGTGACGTCGTTCATAAAAATATTAAAGAATATAGGTCCTAAATGAGAACCTTGAGGAACCCCAGATAAATTAGAAAATAGATCCGATTCATACCCACTGACTACTACCTTTGATGTGCGGTCGCGCAAATATGAGGAGCACCATTCGTGAAAAGTACCAGCGAAACCAAGTAGCGATAGCTTCTGTAATAAGATACTGTGGGGAACCTTATCGAAAGCTTTCGAGGGGAGTGCGATCATCTAAACAACGAGAAATATCATCAACAAAATCCACAAGATTGGTGCAAGTCGAGCGAGCAGATACAAATCCATGTTGAGAGTCTACGAGAACACTCTTAATATGCCATGATACGTAAGGACATAACAAGGATTCTAGCAACTTGGCGAACACAGATAGTATGGTGATCGGCCTGTAATTTTTGACATCGCTTATATCGCCGGCCTTATGGACTGGCATAATAAGGCCTAACTTCCAAAGTGTAGGAAAGATGCCCGTTGCAAGCGATTTGTTAAAAATAAGCGAGAGTGGCAATGATAGCTGCGGAGCACAGTTGACAGCAAAAACGGAAGGTATCCCATCTGCACCAGCACCCTTATTTCTGTCAAGAGATTTAAGGCCTCGCAAGACTTGGTCTTCAGAAAATTCTATAGAACATAGTGTATGAGGGACTTCACAGTCACTATTAGACAACCTACTAAACATATTATCAACATCGTCATCTATACTGTACGAGGACGCAAAAAATGTTGCCAGTGTATTACATATTTCAGGACCTGTTGAAACTAATCTGTTTTGATATAACATGGAAGACGGAAATGCGGTACTATTAGTTTTTTTTTGTTTAATGTAAGAGAAAAATAATTTGGGGTTGGATTTAATGGAGTCTTCAATCAGTTGTAGGTAGTTATTGTAACACTTGATAATCAAGGCATCACTTCTTGTTTTTAATAATTTAAAAGATATGTTATCCAACGGGTTCTTATATTTTTTAAAGCGAATACGGTACTTATTTTTCTCTTTAAGTAGGTGTTTTAATTCTTTTGTAAACCACACCGGGGTTGTGTTTGAGGCAACTGCTGAAATAGGCACGAACTCCTTAATTACTGATTTCATTTTGTCATAAAACCTATCAACCATTTGATCCACTGACATGCATGTTCCGAACTCTATAGCCCAATCAATTTTTGTTAAGTAATTTCGGATGTTGTCATAGTTAGCCTTGTGAAAATTATTTTTAAAGGATTTTTTATTAGATTGTAATTTATGTACAACCCCGTCTAGAAGAGCATGAAATTTCAACGGCGGGTGATGTAAGTCTATTTTACTAAGGGGTACCGGAGGTGAAGTTAGGTCGCTTATTGGTAAATTGGTAAGAATTAGATCCAATACTTTTTTATTGTGATTACTTATAAAATTAAATTGATATAAGTTATTAAAAGACATAAACTCCAAAAGGTCTTGCGAGGTTATACATTTATTAATTATATTTGACCTAAGGGGAGATCCAGGAGTACCACTCCAATTAATACCACTCTGATTAAAGTCTCCACAAATAAAAACCCGGTTATATTTACTGAGATTTATGTTAGCATTATTAGAAAAGTTTTCAAAATGTTGTTTTGAGACGGGAGGGGGGAGATACACAGCGCAAATTAATAATTTTTCAATACTTTTACCAACTAAGACTTCTATTTCGATCCACAAATCCTCGCAATCACTTTCATAACTCCTCAAAACACGTGAATTAATTCTTTTCGATATGGCTACCAGAACGCCGCCTCCACCTTTCTTATGTTGTAAAGAGCTCGTTTCGCGATCACGTCTGTAAACATTATAACTACTCGGGAACAACTCACTGTCCGTTATACTAGCGTCGAGCCACGTTTCATTAAGAATAATAACATCATATTCACAACTGACTGTGTTCGTATATAATTCATTGGTCTTAGTGCGAATACCTCTTACATTTTGGAAGTAAAAATTAAGCTTAGATGAGAACATTACAAATATTATATATAAGGACACATATATATAGAAAAATACTTTTTACTACTTATAATTAATTATTAAAGTTTTTCTAGTACATTCTCGTTACGCACAAAAATAGCTTCATACGTTTCCGTTTTGCGAAGATATACTCTGCCGCCACGAATCCACACGAACTTGTAGCACTTCTCTCTGGCCAGCTTACGTGTTGCAGCATGGAGGTGTTTATTTTCCGGTGACAGATTCTCAGTTACATAAATAGGGCTAGCCTTAGTAGAGGTAATCCCCAGGTGCGCCGTATTAAGTTTGTTCCCAGTGTTATTCCTGTTATACTCGATAGCAGCAGCGAGAAAACAGTCACGGGTTCGGGGTGAGTCTAACTTGACCAAAATCGAACGAGGCCTAGGACTGCCAGACTGTAGTTTAGCAGTACGAGAACAGTAGACAATGTTCTTCTCATTTACAACAAAATTAATCGATTTACCAAGTTCTTGTACTATATTTATAAGATTTTCAGCTTTGCGTTCGGGAACACATTGTAGTTCTAGATTAGATGAGCGGGACAGCTGATCAAAAGCATTAAAACGTACTTTTAGTGTGTGTAAATCGGATTTCAAGGCCTCATTTTCCTTTTTTAACATCATCACCTCTGCATTTGCCGCTGATAATTCTATCTTAAAGCTATCAAAGCCCTCACTAATAAATTCTAATGAATTTTTCAACTCGTTAAAGTCGCTTAATATTTCGGATAATTGTACTTTAATCGTATCATTGAAGTTTGTTAAACATTCCGCCATAACATCTTTCATCACACCGCGCATCTCATCACGAATAATCTGTCGCATATTTTGCCCCATATCGGAGGTAGATGGTAATTGTGGATACGAGTCGCTGTCGGACCGGCTGTGAATCTTACGACGCGTACTTATAAAAGTCATATCAGCTGTTCCAGTAGGCGTAGATGGCCGCACTGGTTTACTCGAGTTACCGTTTTTTGGCTGTTTATTTTGACATATAGGGCATAGCCAATTCTGCTTAAATTCTCGAGGTGCATTATCCAAATCGCATTTTTTTAGATTAATGCATAAGAGATGAAATTTACCAGAGCATCGATGACATTTTATATAACAGTCGTCTGTTATCTCGTCAGGACAAGCCGCGCAACAACTCATTATGGTTAGGTAGGTATATCTATTTGCAATATGCACTCACGTTAAGAATTCCCGTGTGTTAGAAGGAGCGGGCAATTATTGATGCTTTTTCTTACCGTAGCGGTGAGGTGCTCCCCCCGCTAGCATGTATCTACCATGACCTTTAAAGCGCACGATTGTTTACCTTATTTTATTCAAAACACTGCACTCAACTATCACATATAATTGTTTGAAATGTAAAGATAATAGGAACTACACTCGTCTGTATAGATATAAAATGATAAATTATGACAATATATTAACTTAGAAACACGTCCACTCCCAACAGACTGCAGAACGAGGTTAGACTGCATATAGTAGTTATCTACACAATACATAGCGTCCGCGTCTTCCAGTACCGTCTAATTGAATCTTATTGGTTTTTTATTCCATAGATATGCTCATATTATTATTATGATTCCTGTTTAGTTATCATTGTCTTTCCGTTAATAGGATGATTATATTGTTTGGCAATAATATTGTTAGAATGTACGTTGGTAAAAAGACAGTGTATATTGGTTTGTAAACTTGAATTAATATCAAAGAAAAAATATCCTGCATGAATAAATAATTATAATTGTATAAGTTGATAAAAAATGCTATGCAATAGCTTTACCGCGGCAGTCCCCGAATGCCACACGACTTTTTTTTGTAATTTAATCTACAATCAATCAAAAACATCTCACATAAATAAATGGCTCACAAAATTTTAAGCACTTCAGTATTAAAGAAGGAAGTAAACTTATTTACAGTCTATGTTGTTGAGAAATAGTACTTGAGTACGAAAAACAAGATGGAAAGTCGAGTCGAGTACATCAAAATTTTGTACCTTTAATTGTGTTGAATTGTTTCCACGAGAAACAGTTCTTAAACACAAAGACTAACAATTAATGTTTGATGTCTCTTCAGTTCAGAAACATAAACAGTAACAATAATAAATGTTTAAAACAATGTGTAGGTATATGTATTTTATTTATTAGGGCTTGGCAAAACACTAAGTTCTTTTAGGCATTTGATTGTTCTAGTGCAGCTTTAATGTTAAAATAGTCAGAGAAAAACTTACGTAAAAACGCACTTAAGCCTCCGAGTTAGCAGTACCGACATTTTGAGGCCCAGAAGGAAATCTTATTCCAAGTACCGGGTCATGTTCTATCGCGATTAGGCCCTGATAAAAGGGTGGAGGGATCTCATTTCCGTCGGCGCGGACTTGTGTCCGACCCGCTGAAGGAAATAACGTTACGTTTCCCACTTTATTCTCTTGAATTTATAAACGGTTTTACCAGTTGAAATTAAAAAAATCTCGTTTCGTAATCTAGTGACTGTGCTTTTTATTCTAACCGCAGTTAGTGTTGATGAAGTATTATTTCATTTTGTTCGTTTTAAATGAAATGTTTTAAATACAGCTAAAATTTTATTTATATATAATACAAGAGAAAGAAAACTTGAAACAAAGCCTTACCAAGCCGTCTGGCCAGCGTGGCATAGTAGGCCAAAACCTCCTTTCTAAGGAGAGGCCTGTCCAGCACTGGACTGTTATAGGCTGTTGATGATGATGATGAACAATTAACCGTTTTGAATTACGTAAAAAAGTATATTAATGAATTATGACGTTTGAGATTCATCAACGACCCATAATGTCCCACAGCTGGGCTCTGTTCTGCTCTCAGGAGAGGGTTAAGGCCGTTTGTCGTTGGGGCGGCGTTGGGGACTGACAAGACACGTTGTGGCACCGTAATCTTGCTGTTGGATGTTTTTAAGCCACCCGAATGCCTCCAACTAAGCTTCACGACTGCTATCTTTTGATAACAACTGTTTCAAATCACCTAACCTCGGCTATGAGCTTTAAAATCATTTGAAATAATTTATTTATATATTTTATGATTAGTAGTAAATGCTTGCACAAAGGCTTTGAACTACAGTGCTGTTCTCCATTTCTCCATCAAAAGGTTGTCAGGAACATTTTTCACATACATAAGGCCGCAAATTTGTTTTATATCTTTTTGTAATATTTAATTTTTTTATTTCAATAGTTGTTTAATTAAGTACATGCTATTATTCTCAAGCTTAGACCTACTGAATAGACACACATCATTAAATAATAATCGATCGAGCCGTTTCGATACAGTATGACAATAACATTGTGACACTAGAATTTCAGATAGATTTTTGAATTATGAATTATTTGAATATATATTAGATCAAATGACAATAACATTGTGACACTAGAATTTCAGATAGATTTTTGAATTTTGAATTATTTGAATATATATTAGATCAAAACCTCCTAACTCCTATTTCTAAACAGGTGTAAACAGGACTTTTCGTGACATGAGTATAATTGGATGCATTTTTGTTGATAAATATGTTTTCAAATCGTTAACAAATTGGTCACGCAATGGGTCCAATGGTCTTTTTTGTGAGCTATTTCATTAGTTTAAATGGACACCATCATAATTAACAGTGGTAATTGGAAACATAGAAGTCAATTTGTGTGTATAATGAACTTTACAAATGAATTATATTTTATTACTGTTTGTTTTCTAAATTTAAGAAGAAAGAAGTTTTTCATTTCACACTTTTTGCACACTTTTTAAAAAAAAAACTTCCACCTTCATACATGAACGAATTATTATTATTAAAAGGAAAATAAAATTCTAAAACTAGTGTTAAAAATAAGAATTGAATGCTTTTAAGTTGTCAGTTCAATTACACTTAAAAGGTAATTTAAGTGGTGGTGGTACGATTGCGATTCAACATAAACGACAAAAAAGTATAAATTCTGGTGAATCTATACTAAAATATTGGTAACATTTTTTTGTGCTCGTAAACACCACGTACCCAAAACAACTAGGCAAGGATCACGGATGCCGTTTGTTCTATAGGCCGATACAAACGGATTGTTTGCTTGTAATCTAAATCCCGCACAGGTGTTTCGTTCACATTTGAATAAAAGAACGTTTTTCTAGCTTTTATTTTGGGGTTAGTGATGCGTGGAATATAACAATCCTTGTGTATATACCCTTATAGTATTGCAATATTTGTGAATATACAGCAATAACACGTTGTTTGTTATGTCAGGAATGTTAATAGGTTTTTTCTAAAATAAAGAAATGAAATGAAATTTGATGATTCTTACAGGAGACTCGTCGCGGGAGTAGTGCGATTCATTGCACTTTACAGAGCAAGGCAAGTAATATCGTTCTACTAAGACGACCACAACGAATGCTGACAATCAGAGTTATAAGAGGCTACCGCAAAATCTCCTTCGAGGCGGCGAGTCCCCAGACCTCCACTATAAGCCTGGAGACGAGAGTCCTTGCAGCTCTCTAAGGAGCAAGAAAACGCAGGATTTGATTTTAGCAATAGTAGATTAAATCACAGAAAACCACCTTCGCTGATATGGTCATGTCAGAAGATGATCCCAATATTATATGTAATTCGTATACTCCGTTGTACCTCACATTGGCTTCATAGTTGAAACGATAATTCAAAGGGCTTAGTGAAGAAAAGTGAGAAGAGTAAAACACAAATAATGGAATAAGGAGACAAAGAAGATCTCTTGGCATCGTTGGGTTAGAACAAGCATGCTCTCTTTTTACTTTGCTAGAAGAGGGTTTGGTCTGATTTTTTTTAAGTGACAAAATGAAATAAATTAAAGCGGTTTAATAACATTATGGACTGTAGATTGATTATATACTTACCAATAATATAACTTTAAAATAATTATATGTTTCACAAGACGCAGTCGTTGAATTAAAAAACAAAGAGAAAATAAAACATCAGTCCTTTGTTTTGCATCAGAACTACCAAGACACTGAGAAATAAAGGTAGCTAAAATACAGTAGAAAATTTTATGACGCGATTTATAACCACGGTGAGCTCGGTAATTGCACGATTCGCTTGCGTGCCTATAGCAACATAAACTTTTACCAGCTAATAGTCAGTAACATTTTGATCGGCTTGGCTTTAAATATTTTTTGTTTTATAGCGGGATCTTTACTCGACATTTTTTTAAATATTAGCATTCCTCAAATTTAACTGATTTTTGAACGAGTTATACTGCACGTTGTTACTGGTAGACTCAAGGTAGATATTACCACCTTGACTCATATACTAAGCGAGCGCGGTTGCTGATCAGAATCGAAACGGGAGGCTACAGCGCAATGCCACCACTGTGGGTCTGAACGGGACTCCACCCAGCACACGACTTGAGTCCTGGTAGGACGGATCGGACGAAACCTGTCACCGCCAGTTGTTAGGTACAGCAGAGGGGAACCAGAAGCCACTAATGCGTTCCTGGTGTTCCTCGGGAGTCGTACACACGCCTTTCGTTTACCCCGCGGAGGGTACGGTGCGAAATGCATTACCCACATAACAAAAAACGAAACGAATATGTATGTTGTAAGGTACAGCACTAGTGAATGCCCTCATCCCTAGTCGACTGTCTTTGTGAAGTATGTCCTACCGCCCCCGTTGGCATTAAATGTCCGCAGTCTTGTTATTCATATTTTGGTGTTTATATAATAAACATAAATTAAGAAAGGAATTAATTTATTAATTCTACATACGTGGAAAAGTCATGGAAGTTTAAAATAGTTACTTACGTGGAAATATAAATAAAGTAAACCTAAACAGGAGTCTATCAAAATCTAAGTAGATATGGATTTTTATGTCTCCCATGCACAAAAGGACGGTTCTTTGATCAGGTGAGAAGATCATGACGAGTGAGTATGATATCGATCTTATCAAAATTTTCATTCCATAGATTAGCCTGTACTATTTTAACCATACTACCAATAAACATTCGTATGTATTTCTAAATATATCGTTGACAAGCGGAGCCCTTAGGTCTGTCTGTCTGTCCATGTGGTTGCTGTAGTCTTTGATATACCGATTTCCATATCGTTTTAGGTTTGTGGTGCACATAGCTTTAGGATAGTCAATAATTTCAGTCATTCTTGACCAAGAGATCTTAAGTTTTATATCCACCATCATTTGCAACTAACTAGATATAATTAACCCATATGGATTACAACAGAATTTATAATTTCCAACGGTTCTACTTTTAAGGTGATCTATAAATAAACTTTCCTTGCAGATGGACCATACCAAATAGCGGTTTCACATTCTTTATTCATTATCTGAACATGTTCAATTAATGTAACATGTCTCAACACTCCTCTAGACCCTTGTCAATCAACGTCTATTTCGTGTGTCCTTACACCTCGTTCTAGATCGATTCCCTTTTGTTTGCGACTTCATAAGTAATTATTTTATAAATATTTTATAACTTGAAACATTTTTCACTTTATTTGGACCTCAGACAGAAGTTCTACTTCTGTTCTTTAAAATAGTGTAATAAATTTATATTTATCATAAAAAATATTTATCTTAGGTTTAAAACATAGATTTTGGAAATATAACTTATTATATTTAAAAACAATTTTAATACACATACAATTTAAGTTTTAAACTTTCTTATTACTTTTTCGTTTTTTTTTAATAAAATGAATTGAATAGAGTCTTGGTAACTTTATTTCTGTTATTATTTAACTTATAAAATGTCCTACATTGTCAAAGAAGTATAATGCAATAGTTATTTAAAACAGTTGTATTCAAGAACTATAATGTGCCGCAACTCATTAAGCTCAGAGGACAGTTTGAATTTTAAATATATACAGAAAATGAATATAATATATCGAACCCAATAAAGCGTCATTTAAAACTTATTCCCAGAATATATTTCCATAGAATCATTTTATTCGGCCTCAAGTGTAAAGAGATCGTGAAATGAATGTTGCCTGTGGGACTATAAATCCTTAAATATTTAAATTAGCGGGACAGTGACCAGAGTCAGAGCGTGAAATTATGAAGATATTCGATATATTTGTTAATAAAAAGCGGTATTTCATTAGGCGTTTTTTCATTTGTAAATGTAATTAAATTGATGAATGATGTAGAATGATATTATGATATTATACTATTAAGTTTTAAGACGTCGTTAAACGGAAAAAAAGTAAAATGATAAATAAATAAATATTTCGGACAACTTTTACACACAACATCATCTAGTCCCAAACTAAGCAGAGCTTGTATCATGGGTACTAAACAACTGAGATAAATACATAAATATACTTTTTTTTTTGTAAATACATGCTTAAAATAAATTATAATACTAATGGTAGTCATATCACGAGTATCCCATACGATACTGAATTAAGAATTAAGAGTATGGAAACCGGTATTCTTTAAGGTCATACGTAACTACGGTCTGGTTTCCTTATTACAGCCGAAGCATGTTTTTTCACTCAACATAAGGTCTTTCTTCCCAAAATGTATGCTTGGACTGTATAAAGCTTTCAAATGAGCCTCCTAAAGTGACTAATCTGCCTGGTGGAAAGCATGAAAAGTATTTAAAAGTAGTTGTCACTGCGAATGCAGAAAATGTAACAATTCAGCATGGCCACCCACACTATGGCGGCCTATTGACATGCTTTTGCATTATTGGGCTTTCGTTCATGTACTCACTAACGAAAGAAAATAGAACGAATGCTGTCATTTTGTCCGTGTGGTGACGGATTAAGAATATAGAGTGTCACCACCCCTATTCATCCCGCGGGTGTCGTAAAAGGCGACTAAGGGATAAAGTAGACAACGTCAATGCAAAGAGAAGGAAAACTTGAAACCAACCCAATACCAACCCGCCTGGCCAGCGTGATGTAGACCAATACCTCCTTTCAAGAAGGGGCCTATGTCCAGCAGTGGACTGTTAAAGGCTGTTGATGATGACGATGATGATGATGTAATTTTAGGTTGGTCTTCTGTGAGAGAGTATTACCGCCGCGGTCGAGACGGCTCGTTCTTGCTGAAATCAGTAGGGTAAAAGCCGGATAGTTGCCCCACTTTTCGAAAAAGCTTAATTTTTCAAAAATATGAACTTTCTGAAAATTATTTAGCATGTATCTCAAAACATAGGCCCTTTATCTTCTAAAATAGCCTATTTTTGTATTCTTAATTAACAATGGTTTTGAATAAATATCGTTTTATTTCACCTCCTAGAAAAGGGATAGTTGCCTACTATGGCGGATAGTAGCCTAGCGTGGAAAATGCTTCGGGGGATACTTGCCTCGTGCGTTGATATACCTAAAATATACCTTGAGTTAGTAGTTGCTGGTTACTTGTTTCGTAACGTCTTCTTAAGGTTCGAGAGGATATTCCGTAGGTTCGAAAAATTTCATTAATACCTTTTTTTATCTCTCAATTCTTCCAGGGAAAGTATTAAGTTATCTTCTGTCCAGTTGATATTGCGCGGCACCACGCATGGTTTTCGCTTATATTTACTGCTGGATGCTAGGATATTTTGATTATTTACTTCATCATCATCATCATCATCAGCCTATCTCAGTCCACTGCTGGACATAGGCCTCTCCCATTGCACACCACTTTGATCGATTTTGTGCTTATATTGACACAATACATTTTGCTTATCTAGAATAAATATAAAACAGATAAGTAGATATTTATTTTAATTACAACAAGTTAGAGTCACAATACATTCGAAAAAACAACAAAAAAATAAAAGTCGTCTTTACTTCTTTGAAAATGTTAAGTCTCTCTAGGGGCAACTATCCGCGCAAGTAAGTAAGGCGACTATCCTTTTTGACGTGGATACTTGCCCTTTTTATTTATATATTTATATAAATATTAATTATTTTGCAATAAAACATAATAAATAATGTTATTTAAGCTCTAATGCATGCAAAAAAACAAAAAGTTTACTAAAACGACGATCGACAAGAAAAATATTCAATAAAAATTACATACCAATATAAATATTCGTAAAGTTCCGCCGAGAAAACCCGTGCGCCTATCCCGATGGATTATGCGTCACTAAGGTCTGCTGGGGGTCACTACTTATTGTAGTAAAGAGCTAACACAACTTATATTCTTAACATACTGTATTCAAAACCGGGGCATGTATCCGTCCGAGGCAACTATCCGGCTTTTACCCTGCACCTATGCTGCTTTGAAAACTATTGTCTTTTTGAGTGCATTTTTGGGCATATATTGTATTATTAATTATGTATTAACGAAATTGTCTCTTAAGATACTGGTTTTCCTAGTTTAAGAGGCAGAGATACATAAAACTTATACAGATTGCAACTAAATACCTCTGACTAATGATTATCTCTACACCAAGTTTTTTGATGTATACTAATTTTACATACTTTTCTTTTTAATGTTTTTGTAATCTTTCATGAATAAACTGTTATTATTATTATTATAATTCTAAGTAAAAAAAGAGTCGTCTAAAATAAAACCAAAAGTTTCAATTTATCTTTATTGGCTGTCAGATTCTTACAAAAACTCACAATTATGTAATTTTAATATTGCCTAAGAGAGACGTACTTACCTTCATAATTTAATACCAAGATTCCGAAAGTACATCTAATCTCTTTTGTATTAAGGAACAATAATATTGTTTCTTTTAAACATACAGAAAGTACTCCTGAAATTTGGAGGGCTTTCGAAAAATAATTTTGTCTGTATGAAAAGTTGTGAATCAAAGAGGGCTCTTAGTGAATTAATTTTATTGCCGAAATCTCATCATAAATGACTTTTTAGGGAAACCTGGAAGGCATTTTTTTTTGTTGAGTTTATCAATTCAACGTTTGGAAGTAAAGCAGTATTAAATTAAAATCTGGACTTATTTAATATGTATTGATGAAATAATTTATACATATAACAATAAAATTCATATGCTTACCTCTCGAGTATTTGTGACTATATTAGGTATATTAAAATACGTATTCAGATGGTATGGAATATTAATTTAAATAATCCCATTCTTATGCTTTATAAAGAAATGCTATATATTAATGAGGAAGTGAAGATTTACTTCTTGATCTAGTGGCTGTATTACAGTTTGAATTAAGTGGCGTTGGCGTTGACAATGTTGTCTAACGACTTGGAGAAGGTCGCAGAAAACTATTAGATGCGGGCACCACAGCACCGGTTATTGTGGAGAAATTTAATGGAAACCTATGTCCCGCGATGGACGTCTTTTGGCTGAAACGATGATGATCAAGCGATGCTGAATAGTGGTAATATTAATACTTGTTTACTCTTAAAAATTACGGTTATAAATTTATTTCTAAGACAAGGTATGGAACAATCCTTACTAATATTATATATATATAGATATAAGAAAAAGAAAAAATATGTTAGATGCTGTATAAGTTTTATAGTGATTTGTCTAATTAATAAAAAATATTATTCCTACATACACTCAGCACTGTAAATAGTTTCGTAACTGAATGCTTAAAGAAAAAAAAATATATAGTAACTTAATACAACTCAGGCTTGAAAGTCTGATAAAAAAAAGGAGCACCAATACTTTTCAATTATTTATATAACGTTTTAAGAAATTATGATGACTAGGTTATAATGGTTAAAATTTAAACAGTTCAAAGAAAGTGAAAATTGTTAAATTGTTAGAAGAATGTAAATTACTACATATTGTTAACCATGTAATGGGTCTTAAATATAGTACTGAAACATATTAGTCATGTAACCATCAAAATTTATTAACGAACTTCCAGAAAACCAAAATGAACACCACCCTTAAAACTCCTCAAGTAAAATACGGCGTTCCTTATTTTTAACCACGACGATATTTTACTTCGAACGTCATTCATGCTAACACGAAAGCAATAAAGGTATATTAAAGCTGCGTAATACGTAGATAATGTGCGGCATCAGTCATTCTGTCGTGTAAAACAACGGGAAAATTCAATCTGCTACGTTTGAGCCTTCACCGCGTTTCCGTCATTACGTTTTATTAAAACGAACCCGTCATGTCTGCCGCACTATGAAAATGTGGAATTAATAGACTTCTCGCAACATGTGAATCCCTACATGACGTGTACTTACGGTTTTTAAACTTTACTTCTAAAATCAAGAAATATGAGTTGTTACATTTGAGCTTACTAACTACATTTTCCTTGTGGTGACGGATTAAGAATACAGATTGTTACCACTCCTGTTCATCCCGCGGGTGTCGTAAAAGGCGACTTAGGGATAAACTACGCAAGACAACATCAATGAAAACATCAAAGAGAAAAGGAGAGGCCTATGTCCAGCAGTGGACTGTTAAAGGCTGTTGATGATGATCAACTACATTTAGATGTTTTACGATCCCTAATTTAGAGACTAGAGCCTTGAATTAGATTTCTCAGTTTACAATTTTATAGTCCTTTTGTGACACCATGTAAAAATCTAGAAAATACTGCTTGAAAGAAAAATATTTTAACAACTACACAGAATCTAACCCGAGGATCAAAAATACTCTATAAAATAAACCTTACCAAGATTGGTTTAAAAACTGTATTGCTATCGTGATGCACAGACTCATATCAGATTCTTCTTTTTTATATATATTTAAGCCTATTAAAGTTATCTCTCTCCCTGCCTGATGGAAAGCATGAGTAGGATCCATCAGGTCACCATCCTCATTGTGAGTAGAGACAATGCAGGATGGTGACCCACACTAAGGCGGCGGTCTCACACTCAACCAACGAAATACGACAACACGAATACTGTCATTTTAAGGATGATCTTCTGTTAGATGATGATCACTAACCATCTAATTCTTAAATTTAAATTATTAACAGAAACAGTAACTTGAAATTGTACGATCCTTTCGCTAAAAAAAATAAAGTTTACAAGAAAAACTACTGCTTTAAAATAATATTAAATGCATGCATATTAATGACACATTTCATTTGCTAGAAATCACAGCTTACGACTCGCTTGATACTAAGTGTTATCAGAACTCCTATAGAGCTCTAGAGTGCATGCCTTTGCTTTACAATATTGCTGCATTAGCTAAAGTTTCCCTTTGTGAAGCCGTGCATCTCATTGCTTCAGAATATAGATTAAGAGAGAGAGAGAGAGAGAGAGAGATAGTATTGGAACAAAACTAGAAAGAAAGCATTCATGGTATAGAAATAATAATAGAGAATAAACTAGTATTTATACGTTTGAATATTTTGGCCACTAATTGTATGCCTGGATCACAAACATAAACGTAAAAGCCTAAGACCTAGACACAATCGTTCAAAGCCTCATTAAAATATCGGGTAAGGATCTTAAGAATATATATTTTTACTTATTTTTTTGTAAGCGATCTGAAAATCTCAATACGGGGCTAATCTAAGGCATGTCTTATACAAAGGTAATGATTGACAGTATTAATTTATTGCAGAATTAAGCAAAAGTAGTCGCATATTACTGAGTGCTTTTACAATAGTATAATTTCATAATATATATCTCACAACAAGTCTTGATAGTTTTTTTTTGTTATAGCAATACGTAGATTAAAATATCTTTCACACAACGTCATTAATACCAAACTAAGCAAAGCTTGTATTCTGGGTACTAGACGACTGATATAGATACATAATCATACTTTTTTTGTAAATACATTTATATTATAACACCCAGACTCCGAAACAAATATTTTTGGATCACACAAACATTTGGACCGACCCAGGAATCGAACCCGACACCTATTGATCAGCAGCCGCATATGTTAACCATTAGACCAACAAGGTAGTCATTAGCGATAACTCAATGACATTGATAGTTTTAATTTCCATGTAAAAACCAAGAATAATAATCACCAAACTAATATTTTCTTATATTTAGAATCAAAGTATAAGAAAATATTAATTTGGTGATTATTCTATATATATACATATCTAAGTATAAGTCAGAACTAATAAACTAGCAATCAGCTGCATCTCAAAAGTTTAAATAATATAATTCATATACACTGTGTATTTGAAATATATTATTTATTGTGTATTGCACAATCCATCACTGCCGCGATACTGGCACGGTCAAATGCACTCACTGCAAAACTGATTGATTAAGTTATAGTATAAATTGTATCGGAACTGTGGAAATTTTGTTGATAATTTTATATTTATTTACCGACAAACTAGACATAATATTTTAGATCTGCTTTATGCTCTTTTATCATTTGAATCTCAAGTTTATATTTGGAAAAATTTATTGCTAAATTCATTTTTGATCCATTGCATTGTAAAATTTATAATCCTTAAACTAAAATAAAGGCAAATTAAGAGAACTCGACAGAACCGTATTACACGATTACGTTTAAGTCAACATTGAAGCGTCTTATTTCACTGTTTTCGCGCCAACAATTCAAGTCGGCCTTTGAATTACAAAACCGAACATTTGCAATTCAATCCACCAAAGTTTGATCTTGAAACACACTAAATACGCTTAAATCTAGTCGTTAGTATAAATGCCCGTGTTTTGAAGAACAATGTGTTTTTTACCGAGCAGGTGAAAAATAGCTTTTAAACAAAATTCTACACCGTTATAGGATCGATTGCTACACTTTAAGTAAAAAAAAAACTCAAGAGTTTTGTTTGACACTTATTACATAATTTAAATATAAACTATTAATTTTGCCAGTATATGTTAAACTTAAAATTCACATAGATGTCTGAGAGTTAAAACCTACGATCAACTAATACTCATGGGCATAATGAAATTAACTTTTATTTAGCAGTCAATTTTCTCACCAAAGTTAATAGACCAGTTTAAACGACTAGAATATTTGCACCATCTGTCCCACATTATAAGGCGTTAATTTCTTTAAATGCCACCAGTTTGCCTTTTCAATGGTTACTCCACCTTTTCGCTATCTAAATGTTGGCAGGTTAATTATAAAACATAAAGAGACAATAATCTCTTAAGTGAAAAGCCGCTTCGTTTTAGATCTATTAGAAAAAATAACTCGGCGTGATGCCTTTTAATGAAATTAATTTATTTTAATTGAAATTTCATCAAAAATGCTAATTTATAACCCTGTAAAATTACTCATTTAACACAAATTTAAAAAGGGTCATGTAGCAACTGATATTGCATTTACTATTTTCTATGCATTTCACTATTCTTTGGAGAGATGAGATGTCTCCAGGCAAACTCAAGGTCGCTTCAGTCGATAAGTGCCAGAGTTAAAATACAAGCAAACCCTGTTTCTCGATAGACTGACAACTTGAAGAACATGAGTTGCATGTATACGGTGGATGGGACTAGATTCGGACTGCCCAAGATCGTGATGGTTGCCATTCTTTGGGGAGGCCTTCGTTCAGCAGTGGACGACAATAGGCTGAAGTGTGTACTATTCTTTGTAAAATTGATCATATCATCCTACTAATATTATAATCGCGAAAGTTTGTGAGTGTGTGTGTGTGTGTTTGTTGCTCTTTCACGCAAAAACTACTGAACATATTTGGATGAAACTTTACAGTAATATAGCTGATATATCAGAATAACACATAGGCAACTTTTTACTGCAATAATCAAGATAACGGGCGAAAGCTAAGTGATTATAAAAATACATAAATCGTAGATGTCAAAATGTATCACTGTTTATCTCCTGTCGTCAAAACTTCACAGGTTGCTATGCATAACACACTTGCATAGCAACCATAATGATACGCGGGTAACACCGCGGGGCGCAGCTAGTACAACATAATACTGTTACATCTATAAACATTTTGCAATTTGTTCACAAAGTTAATACAAATAAAGAAAGGTGGATTATTTAGAATTCTTTAAAAAAAAACAAATGTTTATCATCAACAACCCATAACGTCCCACTGCTGGGCTTGAGTCTCCTCTCAAGAGGGTTAAGGCCATACGTCCATGTTTATATTATGCGCAAATTTATTGGTATGTATATTCATCCGGTCATCATTATGTTTTGCATAGATGCTACACGAAATAACAAAAGCTAACTCTTATCAAGAAAAAAATGAGCTAAAAATAAAATCTAGAACAAAGTAAAGTATATCAATAGATGTCAATTTTATTTATTGAGAATAATCTTGTTATAAATACATTACAAGAAAAAAATAATCCGATTAATTTTGCTGATATTAACAAGGGTACTAAAATCCAATAATTAAACTTCTAAGATAAGCTCGAGAATCTCGCGAAGGCTTTAAACGGAGCATTACTTTAATTTCAAACGTCTAATCCCATTCAAATAACGTATTATTACGTCATTCAGTAGTCGCGTGTAAAGAGACGATAAGCCAAAATCAACACTTCCTGCGTATTTTAGATGCAAAACTGAGAACAATTACAAAAGTTGTGCCTATATTGTACTCAAGTTCGTTCTAAGGCGGAATTTCGGTATACGCCGGAGAAACACCGGAACGAAAGGATTTAGAAAAGGCTTATTCACAAAAGAAACATAATTTGCATTACAATATTTTCATTGTTTGGTTTTTTAGTCGTTCCATATTGTATTATATTTTTTGCGTAAAATTGAAGCTAGCTTTGTATTTCTAAATATTTTTTGCTGCGGTGAAACAAAGTAAGTTTTAATTATTACAACCTTATTTCTTTGAAAAATAGTCTTTATTCAAAAATTGTACTAAATTCTCTACTTATGCTTACCATCAGGCAAAATAGAATTAATTTGGAAAGTTCATAAAATAACTCCACCCAAACTCCGACACAAATATTTGTAAATCACACAAACATTTGGTCCAACAGTCCAACAGTTGGTCCGAAATATTTGAATTGAATCGAACCCGAGATTTTAAGCACAGCAGTCGCATACGCTACCACTGCGCCACCGAGGCAGTATAAAGGTAGGCGTCCATTGGCCTGCGCCGGACGCACCGCACGCAGAGCACGCAACGGATTGATCGGATTTGCCTTGCTCATAAATGCCGGCGTTCGGTGCGGGCGCCGCGGATTGTGGACGCAGCACTATGGGGAATCATACACAGCAAAATAAAATCCGTTCCGTGCGTCCGGCGCGGGCCAATGGACGCGTACCTTAAATGATAGTTCCGAAATTCTAATGTCACCGAAACCGGTACCGCAAAACTTAGCCGTAAAAGCGTAACAGATAGACAAATAGGCAGACAGACAAACAAAATTATTTTTAGTATGACTTTTTTGTTGTACTAACTGATATTTCCTACCATTTTGAATTCGATGAAATTACATTGATTTTTAAGGGTAACATAAATGCTTAAAATTTTTGATTAAAACTTTGTTGGTAACTTGTACCTGAAGTATATAAATATTTAAAGAAGGGTTACTATTAACGTTGGAGTTACATTAAATGTTTGAAGGTTAAAATTCAGAACGATCGTAACTTTTCTTATCATAAGGTCAGTTTGCTAGATTTGTTACCCAGCTTCAGATTTTATTATCTCGTTCATATCGTCTCTTCGTTTTCGATTTGGATGGAATTTCTTCGGCTAGTAGTAACTGTAGACTGACAATAGTTTCATGCGGATTTATAATTTAAGGAAAAAATATTACGAGTATTAATATGTTCCGGTTTTTCTAATTGCTTTTCTCAATGATTTTTGAATAGACGGTTTCATAGCTCGCGAGCTGTTCAGAATAAACTGTTATTAAATAAGGTATTGTAGACGTATTATTTTAGAAGGTATTTGATAAATAATCAATTATTATACCTTACTAATATTATAAATTCGAAAGTATGTCTCTCTGTCTGTCTGTCTATCGCACACCAAAACTCCTGGCCTACTAAAGTCCATGCTGCTGTTAATCGAGATAATCGAGAGCTAGTAATCTATGTTAGAGGCAGCAAACCTATTTGAGTTTTAAGACCATGCCATTGCATTACTTCCTCGTAAATAAAAAATAATACACAAACATATTTTACAAGAAATAGATTCTTAAAAGCTTAAATCGAAACGCTAATAGCCATGTGGCCTTAGGCGGTTGGAAACAATCACAGAGGGTAAGCTATTCCTCTATGGTTGACCGTTTTTGGCAGATATGTTATGAGTTTTTTCGTGATTCAGAGTTACGTTTAGTAGTTGGTCCCGATTGCTATCATAAAATAACAGTCGTAAAGCTTATTTGTAGGACTTCGAGCGACTTCAAACATCCAAAGGCGAGATTTCGTAGTCGATTTCTAGCCAGTCCTCAACCCGCACCTTGCCAGCGTGGGGACGTAGGGTCTTAACCTTCTCCTTAGAGAAGGCCCGAGTGAAGCAGAGGGACATTATGGGTTGTCGTTATTAAATGTTGAGATTATTTAAATATATGTATGAGTGTATTGTTTTAAACTTTCATGGTCAGTAACATTTAAATATAAATCTGCGGGATTGCTACCATATACCTTTTTGTTGGTGAGTATCCGATATTTCGGCGCTGTTGCAAGCGCCATGATCACGGAGTAACTGAAGATTTTGCGGGTGGGATGTTATTGGCAGACATATCGGTCTACCCTCTTTCGCAGTCTTTTACTACGATCGCTTCCAAAATATCGGATACTCACCAACAAAAAGGTACATGGTAGCAATCCCGCAGATTTATATTTAAATATGTATGAGTAGATTTGATAGCTATATTATTGCCAGTATTTAAGATAACGTTTTGACAGTAAACATATCATTTTCAAATGTTGCCTAATTATCAATAATAAAAAATATAGGAGTATTCCCTCTATACAATTAATAAGTTATAATTAAATTTCGCTAGTAAAAAACTGAGTGACAATCACTCAGTTTTCTCAGAATAATTTGGAATGAACGTATTTGTAGTTATGTATATGTACTGGAATTAATGTAACATAAAAAGCAACAAACAAAAAGTAAGATACATCTTATTTAATTTATAAAACTCATTAATCGTACTGATTTAGTACAAGAACGCTTATCAAGATAATGCTCCGAGACGTCTAAAAACGGGCATTCGTATACATTTTATTACATTTACTCTTTCTCAAAGCTTTTATTTCTGTTGCCTGTGTCATTACGTGCTAAAATGTAAGGTAAGTTTTTTGGACACTAATGTTTAATAAAAATATTACTAAATGTTGAGAAATTAGTAAATATATTTTCAGAGACTCAAGAAGCCGCTATCTTCCTGGAGACTACTGAAAAAGGACCGGGCTTAGTAGGTAGACCGGTTCAGGGATATAATACAAAAAGCATTTTTCGCGTAACGAATGTTAATAATGTATAAACGAGCTTAAAACGACCTGCTGTAGTGTGAAAAAGAATAACAAATCAGCTTTCCAAATTTCAAATCCGTCATAAAGATATATATAAAGATAAGATAGCTTAATTTTATTATCAAGCATGAGATATTTTCCTTCTAAGTTGGTTTAAGTAACAAAGTAATAATCACTGTAATTTAAGTTGTCGTCGTGGTAATAAATCGTGAATATTTTTTACCCCTGCTAAGTGTTGTAATTTAATATTTAAATAAAGGACGACTTAAAGGAAACTAAGGAGAATAAAGGAGTCTTGGGTATGGCTACAGAAACTCAATTAAATGGAAAAGTTGATATAACATAGAAACCTGATCTATGAAAACGGCCCGGTGGCGGTTTTATTGCCCATGGTCCCACTGTGTAGGCTACCTGAATAGAGAGAATAGCGGTGAGAATAGAGGTGAGACGCAGCAGTATCCTGCCTCAGGTGTGAGTACAGTTACTTACCGACTTACGTGGTTTACCTTTACCATAACAAAAAATTTTTGTTATTAATTTTAATCGTTCCAGTTGATCGTTGGGTAAGAGTGAATTTTTAAAATACCACTGCTCACCTCTTCGCAGATACGGTATTCTTGCATGTAGTTATTTATAAATAATCAACGAACCTGTGTTAGAAGTTACCGGTTTATACACAGTATAAACCGGTGTTGCCACACAGGAACGTGTCGTATACATAATTGCTTTGTTCTATGAATAATTAAATTTTTTGTCACTGAAACGGTTTAACCATCCTTGAGGGTATCGTAATGTTGATAGGCAAAAATAAAAATTTGAATAAATGTAGCTATGCAGCGGTATTCAGTAGTGAATACGTTTTTATAAAGGTGCGTATACACCTGAAAATAAATACACAAAAATGTTCAGTTCGCGTGACATTTTTAATCAGTATCTACATTTAATTACGCACGTCGTCTATGGTGTTATACAATGTTTTACAATCAATCATTCTTGTATGGGCGTGGGCTTATCATACAAATTGTTCAATGTTGCATGTTTTATCATAAGGGCATGTCTTTGGGGATTGATTTAAAAGTGTAAGGATATGTTAGTCTTTGTATATTTTAATACTTTTTACACTTACTTTAAGCTACAGGTTTAGTACTTTGCATTATTAGTTGATAGATAGCTGACTTAACGAATGGTTCATGTAAATTGTGTATATAATTTATATACGTATGTTTTGCACCAGTCTGATGTTCATAACATAGACGCTACCTACACTCGGTTCCAAAAATAACGGGTCAGTAATAACGGGTCAGTCACATAAACCCGAATATCTCCCGAACTACGTATGCCATCCTAATGAAACGAAGACTGTTCAATTGAGAATTTAATTATACAGATAAAAAATAAAATAAAACTTAGTTACACCCACAATATTAATCTTAAATTAAAAAAAAACTAAAGTAGTCATATTTTTCTTAAGATTACATTTTTTTTATGATTGTTTTTTTGCTGTTTTTCATCACTTTCTTCATTTAATACTTTGTATTGCCTCCACGTGATGAAGCCTCCAGTGATGAAAAACAGCAAAAAAACAATCATAAAAAAATGTAATCTTAAGAAAAATATGACTACTTTAGTTTTTTTTTAATTTAAGATTAATATTGTGGGTGTAACTAAGTTTTATTTTATTTTTTATCTGTATAATTAAATTCTCAATTGAACAGTCTTCGTTTCATTAGGATGGCATACGTAGTTCGGGAGATATTCGGGTTTAGGTGACTGACCCGTTATTTTTGGAACCGGCTATAGTTAGCGATCAAAGAAAGGATCACGTGGGAGGGATTTAATACGATTAGATGTTATACTCAAAATATAGATACGCAACTAATATATTTGAATTACCTACGGTCTACATAAAAAAAAATACCCCGACAGTTTGAAATCCAAGCTTACCTGGACGATTCCCAATAAATCTTCTTAATGTAATCTAAATCTATCTACTAATATCACTAACATTACTTGCAGTATAACTTCTAAGGTGCACGCCCATTCCATGTCAAGCAACCTATAATGACCTCAGTACCTACCGTGACCCAATAAAAGTACCACCACAAATTGATATCAAACTTACTCAAAACTATTAACAAATTTCAACTTTAACATAGAGAAAATAAGACACAATTCTGTTCGAAGATCTGGTTATTTAAATTTTAATTCAATTATACGGGTGTAAAATATTTTATTATTATTTCTAGAGTGTAAACATAGAAACTGTGTATTTTAGTACTACATAAGAATTTATAACAGGTATTAATAAAATATAAAGTAATTGCTTAGACCTTATTTAGATAATACTATAATATTAAGTGAATTTTATAGCAAGTAGTTATTATAAGTTAAAGTAGATTTAACATATTATTTTTCTTATGTTATAAGTGGTAGCAATTTTGTATTCTCATTAATATTTTCTTCAAGTACAAGGTTTTATGGGTTTAAAAACTCATTTCTGTGACTAAGTTTACAAAACAATTAAGAACTAAAGAATTTCATAAAATGCAAAAAAAAATTCAGGACACATAATGGTTCTCTGATCTTAAAATTGGCCAGCGTACTAAAATTAAATTTAATATCTTTTTAAAACAAAAATAGAAAATGCGGTTAACTTGTAGAGAATACCGAATTAAGTCTACCAGTGTGACAAATGTGCATAATGTATAAAAAAAAGTATGTGTGCGATTCACACACGATAGAAGCGAAACTTCAGTAAATCGATAGAATAATGAAATTAATGTATATGAAATTATATAATATTAGCTCACGTACGTTTCACTTAAACTAACACATATTAAACAATGAAAATACAAGCAAGTATTAAACATTGTGCAATATACATACACACCGACATTTGCTCTCTCGCTCTGGCTCACTATTTTTGTATTTGTGTCTCTTACCCGTTTTGCCCTCTCGTTCTGGCTCACTAATTTTGTATTTATATCTCTTACCTGTCGTTTTTCCGTTGCATCCGGGTTGAAATCACAACGATTCTAAAGAAGTTTCACTTCAAAAACAGTTTAGGCATAGGCCTGCCAAAGTGACTCAACTCTGTCTGATACAAAGCATGGGTAGATTCTAAGAGAGGTGGTCCCTAGGTTCATTGTAAATGCAGACAATGCAGTATGGTGACCCACACTATATCTTCTGTATCCTTAGGCTTTCGGTCTTTTACTCACCAAGGAAACACGACAGCACAAATGATCTCATTTTAAATTGGTCAAGCTGGCTTTTACATCTGAAATCAGCGTTTCTCTATTACGTTGGTAATTAACAATTTTTCAAATTTCCAATGTTCTTAAATTATATAATACTCAATTCAAGGTAAGGGGTAAAATAAAGGGTTTTCGGTTGTCTGGAAGTTTTTCATTTTCTAATAAGTTATAAATAAAAAATTAGTATGAAAGGAAACCCTTGAATAATAACTTTAAAAAAATCAAAAAGCCTTTTATGCCAAGCAGACCTTTACGGGCACATTTTAAACATTACATTACTGACTCTAATTGCGTAGCTTAAAAAAGTCCTAACTGGAGAACAATCAGCAAGAAACTCCATATAATCACTCTTTAAAAATCAAATATATAATTTTCGTGTACACTATTAATTATGTGAGCAAAAAACAATGAAAAATAGAAAAATATAATTTCTAGAAATGAAAAGCATCCGAAAAATACATTTATAATTGAATATAATATGCATAGATTGGTTTTTAAACTTACGTACAAATCTACTTTAACATTTAATTTCAATTATTTAAAACTAGAATATCTAATGACACAACACTTATTGAAACTATTTCTACACGTAAGTTAAGTAAGTTATTTTAATTTGCTTTTTTAGAGACGACCCTACATTAATTACTGAGTAATGCTATACATTATACCATTAAATATACAACCTGTGGGTGGGAGGTTGTTATTAGCTAATGTTGTTGTTTAAATTTTAACTAAACTTTTGTTATGAATATGGACTAATTATTTACTTTACAAAAGCTTACGGGAATGTTTTAAAAGTAAATTACGTAAAATAATAAATAATATAATTCAGTACGTCTATTCAAATAATTTTGAAATCTATTATTATGGGACGAAGTTCGAAATTGAAGAGGAGTTATCCTAATCATTATTTATACAAAGCCTTATTGAAACGGTCCGTAGCTAGTGACGAGTTTTATAAATCGTTAGAAAGAAGAAAGTTAACAACTTTATGTATTTTTTGATTCAACAAAGCAAAGCCTAATAAAAAGTCCAAAACTTAAACATCAAGTTTTCTCGTTAAAAGTTTTAAGTGAATAATAAAATAGATCTTTTTATTGGTGACGCAACAAATTTACGTTTGATTGGAGAACTAGCGTGATTCTTTTTTTTTCTATTTCAATTATTTGATCGTGATGTACCGATGGAGTGAGGTAGCGATGTCACTGTGGGAATCAATTTGAATAATTATCGAGTTTTAATTAGAGTCTGTTATAGATGTAAGTAGTTTCTTCAGTCTAAATTTAAATGTTTAGCTTGAAATGTCCATGTTACCATTGAATAAAGATAATTTATATTAGTTGTATGAGTCGTAAAGGAACAAAAGAATTAAGGATACAGAGTGTCATCACCCTTATTCATCCCATAGAAATCTACGTCTAACAACGGTATTAAAAAAAGATTTCTAAACCGCTAAAGATTTCCATTAAAGCTCAATAAAGTTCATTATATGTACGATGTTTTGATATGATAAATTTACAAAGCATATTACAATAGACCTTATCAATTTAAATATGTACCAATCTTTAAATCCTCTTATGAACGATCTTTCAAGATTATCCTCATTATCTGTATGATTCTGTTGCCGATTGTTCTTTTAACTTTTAGAAGAAATCAATAAGTTACTTTACATAAATTTTAATGAAATCCGACTTGATGTTGAACAATCAATTCCAATAAACATTATAAAATGTAAAATGGGTGTTTATGTGAACGCGGTAAATCTAAAAGGCTTACCTACGTCTTTCTTTTCGGAATATTGGAGAAATTCACATTCAAAATTATATATAGAATGAGCCAGTCATTGGGAGGCAATATGAACCCGGTGAAGCACTCAGTCAGATTGGAGGCATTCTCAAGGCTTTCGTGTAGCTATCGGAAGCTTTCAAGATTTCCTACACTCCGTCTGAGCAATATTGTGTGCGCTCCGCTAAGATCTAGGCAACTGTCTACTTTTATTCTAATGTTAATATATTACTATTGAATAAGAACAAAAGGATTCTGGATATTTTAGTTTGATTTCACTGTTTCGGTGTCACTAAGGTAGTGTAGGCGATTGCTGAGCTTGAAGTCTCGTGTTAGGATGATCTGTAAACATATATTTACTTATTGTATTTTTGTATTTCTACTGTTGTATTCTATGTAAATATATGTATTTTAAATAAAATATACAAGTCTTATCAGTTAAATTAGATGTTATAATATTATGTGCAAGTTATGCTTAGTTTGAAACTAGATGGCGTCTAACACACAACTTGTTATATGATTCAAATATTTATTTAAAATTTAAATATTTATATTTAAAAATTAGTTATATATACTTATGTAGTATTGATACTAAAGATGTTGCTTCTTCTTTGATATAATATAATGTTCATTAATCAATCAAACCTCAAAAACTAAAGCTCAGAACTAAAAGTTTAGGTCGTTACTAACATCTACATAATACGCAAGAATTTGTTCGAAATTCTCGTAAGCTATATACACTAAAAAATCAGACGAGCTTGAAAGTGTACAAATATTCAGTGCTCTCGAATCTTAAATAATATATAAACTGATTTAATTAAAAGGTTTTCCCTATTTTTAGATTCAAGGGTACCCAATAATGTCATATGTTTCGCGATTAGGACAGTTGGCTTAAAAGCTTGGATTGATTAATATTAAACCACATAATTATGTACAAAAATTTCTAAGAGCTTAAAACATGATTAAATTTTCATGAGTTTTTATATCAGCATAAATCAATCAAATTTAAATATGTGATTTAATTTAGTTCACTAATTTGCAAGGTAAGTAAGTAATCAGATATAAAACTGGCCCTCTCCTGTGTGGGAACCCCCGTTCTGTAGCTGTCCTCCAAGAGGACGCGTGCGCTCTGTAGAATACGGTACATCTATAAATTTTTGAAACAATCTTACTAAAAATATTTATTAATTTTATTATAAAACAATATTAAACCGAAAATATTTCATATTTCATGTCGGGTTTAAACGAGCTTGCGATTTAGATAAAATACTGGATACCGGAGTAAGCCAAACTTAAACTCATTATTGTCTGCTATACTCTAGTGGTTTAGTTACTTGAAACTAGGCTCTTAAAGTGAAATCAGAGTCCTATTAGACTGAGGTATTTGTATGAGATTCTTGAAAAGTATAGAGCATTAGTGTTTTGTTATCTTTATATAGAACTAGCGGCGCCCCGCGGTGTTACCCGCGTATATCATAATGGTTGCTATGCTAGATTGTTATGCATAGCAACCTGTGAAGTTTTGACAGGAGATAAACAGTAATGCATTTTGACTTCTACGATTTATGTATTTTTATAATCACCTAGTTTTAGCCCGTGTATCTCGATTATTGCAGTAAAAAGTAGCATATGTGTTATTCCGATGTATAAGCCATATTACTGTAAAGTTTCATCCAAATCCGTTCAGTGGTTTTTGCGTGAAAGAGGAACAAACATACACACATACTCACAAACTTTCATGTTTATAATATTAGTAGGATTATTCTTTTTTCATTTATTCATGTTTTAAGGTACTCCTTTAAACTAGATACCTGAAAAAAAGTTTATTTTAAGTAACATATTGAAATTTCAGTTTTGTGTAATTGAACTCGGGTAAAGACTTGTCCGCTGTTCATAAGTAATAGCCATTTTGATTATTATAATCCCTTGCGGCAGATGTAGATGTAGATGAATTTGCCATAGTCACATGTCAAATTCATCTACACCTCTCAAACGGAATAAATTTGTAGATACATCAAATATCCAACTCTAAAACTTTTTTTCTTTAGAACCTGTAATTTTTGAGGTTCACACAATCAACAAAACAAACAAATCTTCAGATAACATTAGCTATTTGAAGACATAAGCTATCAAATTTTAAAGAATTGTTTAACTCACCAGAATCATACCTCAATATTTTTAAACCGTTCCGCAAAGACTGAACACATCTCCATTTTTTTTTATTCAAAGTAATTTGAAAACTGTAAGTAAATAATTGATATTCCACTACTCAATATTATTGCACTATCAAATAGAAACAGTTATGTTTAATTTTCATACTGCAAATGTATGATAAATACTTACAAGGACAGTTTGAGAATTTGGAATTCAAATTAAATACCTCGACCAATATATCATACCCTTTGGGAGGGATTTGCGATTTCATTTCGTCGGCTTATTGACTGCGTCGAGTTATTAAATAGGGTTAGTTGGCCTTAATCCTTCTCTGAACTAGTCCACAGAGCATTTGTAAATAGACATACGAGTACGTTATATTTTTCTCGAGTTTTATCTCTCGAAAAGGCAGTTATTATTTCTTATTTATCTTTGATAAAGATTTCCTATAGAGCTTATTCTGCAAATTAATAGTCGTCATTGAGGGCTCTAGAGTGCAGACCTTTAACGCATTAAAATTGGTTTCCATATTGTTTGTAACTAGAGAAGAATAAATTTTTCATTCGATTTTTAGCCTAATAAGTAAATATAAGTACCAATAAGTACTTCATCCTCCGATTTGGGCATTATATTAAACAAGCAATGATAGAATTGTGGAGATTAGTAGTAATTACAGATGATGACATTACGTATACTTAAAGATTTATAGATCTAAATAAAAATAAATTTTATGTAAATATAAATAAAAATAATAAATAAAAGAGCCTTTTATTCTACCACATACTTATATAATTAAATTTTATACTTCATGTTACATACATTAATGTTAGTTAAAATAATTTATAATTATGTTGAAATTTTATGAAAAAATTAACATATTATATTATTAAAATCAATTCTAACATTAATTTCATTTTTGGAGTATTGCTACATCGAAGAGCTTTTTACATATTAAAGCTCTTCGATATTATGTTAATATAAGACATATAAAATCTATAAAAAGGCACAGAAGTATAAGAAAGAGATGGGTATAATGTTTGGCGAGAGAGCGTGACAAAAGGGTAGGAATTAAACATAAGTCTGGTTTTTATAGCTCTTCGAAACAATGTGTCTTCATCTTTTGTTCGCTTTTGCTTCGTTAACTCAGGATTAGTTTGAAATGTTGTTTCCACTAGACAGCAGTTATTTTCTTAACTATGTTTTCATTCAAATCAAAAAGGCTGAAAATATTAAATCATTTTAAATTAAGAAAATTTCTACTATTTACCCAATTCATTTTGAGACCCGCACGCTGTATTCGTTCTCAAAATTCAAATTAACATTGCAGGAGATTTTAATGGTCTTCAATGGTTGCCTGCTTGAATCGCTTTTAGCTGGGATAAAGGAATTACGTGGGTTTAAGAAGAAAAAAGGATAGAGTTTAGAAATAATGTTAAGAGAACCCGCAAAATTTTGGATAAGGGAACAGGACTGTCGATGTAGCATCTTAATAAAGTGGCTGCGATCGATGCGAGATGCGAGAAGCCCAAAATCAATCACAAGTGGTGTGTATTGGAAGAGGCCTATGTCTAGCAGTGGACTGCGATAGGCTAAAGATGATGATGATGATCTCATCATTGTTTAATTATAAAGTGCAAAAATTGAATGTGCTGGATTGCATCATGACCATAATTTTAATTTTTTTTTTACTATTCATTCATTCGCTTGCTCTCATATGCATAGATTAATCTTACAAATTAATGTAGAATCAGTCGTGTTTATTCGTTAAGATCTGTTAAAAAGACAACAAAAATAAGTTGTTGCCCAAACCTAATGTTTTCGACATGATATTGGGGATATCGCGAGTTTCGTCACGAACCCATTACAGATTCTGTTGAGGTCTCGACTTAAGTACCTCTGAGAAAGACTTTACTACTTGATCCCAAGTTTAAGTTTCACCCGTATCGTCTTGCTTCCGACGTACCCTTTTATATTAACGTTTCATAAATCTAGATACAGACTGATCGGTATTTTTGTTAGTGAACGTTTAATGAGATCATCGCTGTAAAAAAGATACATTATTCTATATTGGCTGTTGTCTATGATTTTGCTTTTTTTTTTTTTTTTTTTTATATATTTAAGCCTGCCAAAGTGACTCTACTCTGCCTGATGGAAAGCATGAGTAGAATCCAGGAGTAGGGGTCACCATGCTTATTGTGAGGGCAGGCAATGTAGCATGGTGACCCCTACCATGGCAGCCTAGTTAGATTATTCTGCATCATTCTCCCGGCCTTCGAAGGGCGGGAGAATGATGCAGAATGATTGGGCCTCCGGTCTCACACTCACCAACGAAATACGACAGCAAGAATGCTGTCATTATTAGGATGGTCTTCTGTGTGAGGGTAGTACTGCTTTTGTCGACAGTGTTTTTTTCTAAGAGAAAAGTACCTGATTTCTGTATTTAACATGTTGAAGAATGTCATTTTCTAGTTGTTCTAGCACATTCAATAAAAAAATGTTAACGAAATTGTCATTGCAGTTACATTTAAGCAAACTTACATTAAATTACTTAAATGGTAATTTATAGTATTCAAATTTAGTTCTATTTGTATCTAGATCTTCAATAGTATTCTAACAAACTTTTAAACCATCGCGTTCCGTATAACGATTATGTACATATTTATTTTTATGAAAATTAACGCGCTCACAATATGTGTTAAAAGTAATGCATTTAAATTACCTGGTTTCCTATTTTCTACGTAAATAAAGACGTATTGCCTTAACCCTCTTCAGAGACGAGACCCGAACCCAGAAGTGGGGCGTTATGGGTTGTTGATAAAAATATTGAATGAAATGAATTGATGCTATTTTTAAATGGTAATTTTGTGGTCAGAGCACTTAACAAGACTATGCCAACCAACCCACAAACCAAATACTCGACTTAAAATACGTTAACACGAAATAGCATACATGGCTTTAAATATTGATTGATTTTTTTGTCTAAGTCACATCTCTATATTGGGAGAATCATAGTCGCCACTTCACAATCCTATTTATTGCAAATAAAGGATCCTATCTGCTACGAAAGATACACAGCAAAGAGATGTTATTTCTATTATACCACATCGATTTCACTTAAACTAAGAATTTTTTTTTGAACTTCTTTTTATACCTGACCTTATCGAAATCATACCTTGAAAATAAAAAAAAATCTGCTTTGCTTAAGTAATAAATACGTTAAGTAAGGAAACTCGACGAAAGTTATAAGATTTATTTCTGCTATTAATTATCTGTTCGCTGGAGACAGAGTAATTATATTGTAGAAGCAAAGTGAAATCTTACGCTTGAGTCAACCAACCATTTGCAAAATATATTTTGCGGTTTTATTCGAACCTGACAAGAAATAAAGTGTTTATTAGTAAAACACTAGCATATTGTGTATAATTTCCTACGACTCAGAAAATGTGCTTAAAAAAAATTAATTTAAAGGAAACTGTGGTTTACTTTTTTTTCGTTTTGATTATTTTTAAATCTCAGCCTTTTTAATCCGGTTCTGTGCATGATTATTCTTTAAGTCAGCTAGGGTCAACCTCTGGCCCAAAATAAGTTCTATGGAAGTCACTCCATGACCTACACAGATAACTAATATTTAGCACTTTTGTATGTATCCACATTCAATCAATTTCTTTTGAGTACGAACTGAGCTTTATGAGTAGCTTTATGAGTAGCACTATAAATAGAAACCCTTTCCTAATTTTTCGACACAAAGATTGTTGACGTACTTATCATTATCAAACTGTGTGGCCATAGAGATCTTTGTTTATCACTTACCTGTACTTTAAAGAAAGAAATAGTATTTCTGACAAGAAAATAAATTACATTTTTCTTCAGTTCCCTCATTTGAATTCAGAAATGAAGAAACTCGATATAAATTGTAAAGTGAGAATACTTCTAACATAAACCGATATCCAGGGCAATGACTCTTGCTGTCTTGCGAGAAGTCATTTATTTCTACTACTAACCAACGAGTTCAATTACCGGGCAAATAGACGTTTATACAAAAATATTCCAACTGAACTCAATCATGTTTTGATAGTAAAATCACATACATACATGGTACTTCGATTTAGTGACAAATATTTTAGTATGAGAACATTGATCTTCTTAGCTTTAAATATAAAATTATATCGAAATTAGCATCTCTGTTATCAGTAAGCGACGAGCACAAAAATAAAATTAGTAAAACCATCATTATCAAACAACAATTCAGTTCCACGAACGCTTTGGAAGCCTCTATTTTGCTCATAAAACAAACGAGTTTAATTAATCGAGGGATAATCCGGGTCTACATTAAAATAAATTTCACGAAATTCTTCAAAACACTTTAAAGCACAAAATACTTACATTTTACGAAGGTAACGTGCGGTAAAATAATGAAAATTGTTTAATTACTGCGGCCCCCAGCGGCACGCGTTCGTCTGTCGCGTCAGTAGTTTCAGTGGATTCAAGAGTTTTCGGGTCGAGTGCTTTTGCATGTTGCACGTGAGTAGGTTTTAACAAAATGGATGTCGCCATGTTGGTCGTAAATCTTAAAATGGCGGGTCCCTGGACGTCACAGTCCGTGAACTGGGGTTGCGTGTGTAGGTGTGAAATGATAATATGAAAAGCAATAGTCATTGACTGCATTCCTTTGTTAACACGTACCTACGTAATAACTTCTTCACAATTAGGCATTATCAGTTGAGATTTAGTTTTTATACATTAATTTTTTTTCAGGTCAATTAAAGAATTCACAACTGCACAAATTATATACCTTAAAAACTTCGTACAGTTGCATTATTGAATGAATTATAGAAAAAAAAATTAGGACAAAATAAGTTCATGGTATGAACTTATTCAAACAAAATCAGAAACCGTAAAATTGTGTTTTAAAGTTCTCCCAAACGAATGCCACGCATGAGTTGGTTTGAATCTGTTGGTGCACTAAACGATATATCATGCAGTTTTGACAAACAGTACTGTGTTTTGTCCTATGGATACGGTTCGTTAAGCCCCACAGTTTGAACTGCGTACGAAATTGGGAAACTTGGCCGTTATGTCCATGTTAGCATAGCATATTTTATGGTGTTATACATCTATCTATTAACCGAATCAGTTTTGGATTTTTTGCTGTCTATAATATAAGTGAAATCACTACATGAATATCGAATTTGAATATTGATATGCAATATTCATGTAGAGAATTTTATCTACACCTGAAGCGACGAGGACGACCACTCTGTCAAGAGTGATGCCGTCAAAGATGAAGATACTCTTACTCTTACTCTTACTTGTAGCAATGAAAGTTTTATACAAATGTTTGTTATTCTTTTACGAAAAGCAGCTAAATGGATCTAAGTGAAATTTTAAATAGCGATAGAAATCACATAGATATCGAATAGGCTAATTTAGGCGAGTGTCGTAAAAGGCGACTAAGGGATAAACTACGCAAGACAACATCGATGCAAAGAGAAGGAAAAGTTGAAACCAACCCTTTTTTTTTTTTTTTTTTTTTTTTTTAATGTGTGAAAAATCATCATGGACCGTCACCCCACCGGGGGTTACGGCGGGGTGGTGTGTCGGACTGGAACCGACTAAAAAACACACAGTGTGCCCTCTCCGCGCTTCTCCGTTTAGGAGTAGGAGAAGTCCAGGGTGGGATCTCCTTCTGAACTTCTCCAGCGCCTGCCCGCTCCTGATGCGGGCACCATCTCTGTTTGACGACCCTCTCTTAGGCGGCGTCCGGCACACACCGACGCCGCCCCCTCGCGGCTGGCCACATAATGCGGATGGAGGGATAACCCGTCCCGTCCACCCGCGGCCACACTCAAGGCGGCATGAGGCGCAGATGTTCGCGCCTCCGCCGCCCGAGTCGCCGGCGGCGAATCTGGTCCGATTGGATGTCATCCTCCCGGGCCTTCTCCGCCGCCTCCTTCTGCGTGATTACGTCCTCGCAGAAGGTTGCGACCGCGGTAAATGAGCTCTCGCTGCCGACCATGGAACGAACGACGGCCGGCAGCGAGAGATCCCCTCCGATGACTGCAGTGAGGACCCGGCGCTGCGTCTCCCATGCGGGGCAGACCGCCAGCGTGTGATGAGCCGAATCCTCACTGCAGTCGCAGTGGTGGCAGGCGGGACTCAATTCCCTCCTGGCGACCGAGTGCAGGTACTTTCCGAAGCAACCATGCCCGGAAAGAACCTGCGTCAGTCGGAAGGTAAGGGTCCCGTGCTGCCGCACTGCCCATTCGCCGATGACCGGCTGAAGCGCCTCTACGGTGGCGAAGCCAGCACGTGGAGTCTCCAGCCGGACCGACCAGCGATCCATCGTGGCTCGGTGAGCGGCTTCGCGCCACTCGCGCACGTCCTCGGGCGGAGGTCCAACTCCACCACTCTCCGCCCGGTAGTTAGCCACTCGCCGATAAACGTCGGCGAGCACTTCCGCCTCCAAATCCCACGGGGGTGTTCCGGCCAGGGCGCACGCCGCCTCCGTCGATACGGTGCGGTAGCCCCGTATGGCTCACACCGCCAGAGTTCTCTGAGGCCGCCTGAGGCGCGCCCTATTCTGTTCGGTCAGAGCCGCCGCCCACACCGGTGCACCATAGAGTGCCATAGACCGGACAACCCCCGTGTACAGCTGCCTCGTGGCGACACTAGCTCCTCCCAGATTGGGCAAAAGACGCCCAAGGAAGGAGGCAGTGCCGATCAGCTTCGGAGCAAGCTGTTGGAAGTGCTCGTCGAAGAGCCACCTACCGTCTAGGACCAGACCCAGATACTTTAAGTGGGCCCGGACCGGTACGAGGACCGAGTTGACCTCGATGGAGGCGCCGGCGGGTGGACCACGACGGGGCCCATGGAAAAGTAGGGCTTCCGTCTTTTCTAGGGCCACCCGCAAAACCCAGCGCCTCAATGCGCCCGACCACCAGGGAGACTCCTGTGGTGGCCAGGCGTGCCGCCTCTTCGAAGGTTGCCCCCCGGGCTGTCACTAAAGTGTCGTCGGCGTAGCAAATTACACCGACCCCGGGGGGGAGACGCCCTCGCAGGACCCAGTCGTATCCCATGTTCCACAGGAGTGGTCCGAGGACAGACCCCTGTGGAACACCGCACGACATGGCCCGACGTCTCAAGACTCCTTCTCGGTCCTCGTACATGACAGTACGCTCCGTCAGATAGTCTGCCACTAGCCGCCCCAGGTATTGCGGCACTCCATGGTACTGGAGTGCGGCCCTGATGCAGCTGAATGGCAGACTATTGAATGCGTTAGCAATGTCCAACGACACCGCCAACAGCACGTCGCTGCAGCCCACCGCCTGTTCGGTCGCGGCCTTCAGACGTAGAATTGCGTCGACCGTCGAACGCCCCTCCCGGAATCCAAATTGGGCGTCCGACAGATCGGGGCCCACCTCGCGCAGGTGCCGGACGATGCGGGCGTGGAGCACCCTCTCGAACAGCTTACCCGCCTCGTCCATCAACACGATGGGCCTATAGGCCGCGACCGAGTCGGCAGACCGACCTGGCTTCTGGAGCAGAACCAGCTTCCCGCTTTTCCAACACTCAGGGAAGCGTCCGGACGCCAGACTAGCGTCTAACACTCCCCTGAGGCGGTCCGACATATGATCGAGGGCTCGGGCCAGCACTCGGGCAGGTACCCCGTCTGGCCCGGGGGCGGTGTTCTTGGATCGAATCCTTAGAACAGCCGCCCCTACCTCTGATTCCCTGACGGGCGGCACATCAGCCTCGCCTTCGTCGTCGCCTCCGGCCATGACGGCCATCGACGGGGGCGTGTGCTCCGCCCGCTGTGGGAATAGGCCCTCGACCACTTCCTGCAGGAAGCTGGGCTGGAGAGTCTCCGTGAGGGGCAGGCCCCCCGCGCAGAGCTTTTTGCGCACCGCACGATAGGGCCGACCCCAGGGGTCACGCTCGAGACTCTCCAGCATCTCCTTGCGGCTCTCCTCTTTGGCGCGGCAGATGGCCAGCTTCAGAGTTTGCCGGATCTCACGGTATTCCTCTTGAAGCCGATCCACCTCCTCACCGACTCCGCGGTGGCGTCGCCGACTACGAGTGAGGCACCTCCGGGCACGAACACAGGCCGCACGGAGGTCCGCCAACTCCTGGGACCACCAGTAGACCTCCTTCCTTGGAGGCCGACGCCCCCATACGCGGGGCATGGCCGAGTCGCAGATCTGCGTAATCGCACTGCAGAAGCGACCAGCCCCCACGTTGACCTCTTCGGCCGGGGCCTGCGGAGGCAGCCAAGAGTTAAGAATGGCCGCCTCCTCCAGTAAGTCCCTGTCGAGCTTGGCGACAGACCACCGCGGAAAGCGGGAGGGACGCCGCGCCGCGTGACCCCTACTGGCGTCCTGGGACCGGGAGAGCTCAAATCGGATATACAAATGGTCCGAGAGCGTCTCAACCTCATCCAGGACACGCCAGTTCTGTACACGTGCGGCGAGTGCAGGGGTAGCGAACGAAAGGTCCACTATCGACCCCCCCTGTTGTCGCACGCACGTGTTGGTGGAGCCTCTGTTCAGTAGACAGAGGCCCACCGAGGCCGCCCACTCCTCTACGGCCTTGCCCCTGGCGTCCGTCGCCGGGGAACCCCACGCAATGGACTTGGCGTTGAAGTCCCCCAGCACGAGGACGCGCCCAGACGCTAGTTGCCGCATCGAGGTCTCCAGGTTGTTCAGGAAGACCTCGAAGTCACTCAAACTCTTACTGGGGGAGAAGTAGACACCGTAAACGGTGATCCCCCCCCACTCGGCGGCAACATATCCCGTGCCCCTGTCTTTGAGCGACAAGGGCGGGGAACCAGCCGCCGTGGAGCCGACGACTGCCACGGAGCCGTCCCAGTCACCCATCCAGTTTGGACGGGGAGGGACGAAGTAGGGCTCCGCGACTACGGCCACACCGACCGACCACTGCGCCATGGTTTGCAGGAGGAGATCCTGCGCTGCGGCGCAGTGGTTCAAGTTCGTCTGGACGAGAAGGTTGGAGACTTGATCCATTAAGGGTTCGTCTCTACAACCTCCTCCATGGGCGTCGATGCCGACGCACTAGTGACATCGGAGGCAGCCTGGATCGATAGGCTGGCCTCCGGCGCTTGCCGAGACGCGCGGGGAGGCTTGCAGCCCCCCTGCCCGGTCTGGTGATTGGCGGGCTTATTCGCCGCCGCACACACCGGGCAGTGGGGGGCAGCTGAGCAATCTGCCGCCTTGTGCCCCGGTCGACCGCAGCGGAAACATAGACCGCTGCAGTCGAAGCAACTCTCGCACTTCGAGCGAGTGTGTCCGGCGGTTAGGCACTTGAAGCACCTCATCGGCCTCGCAGCCAGGACCGTAATCCTGGCATTCACAAAGCCGACGAGGATAGCTCCAGCGTCGCCCAAAACTTTGGCTGACGCCACGGGACAGCTGACCCATGCAGCGCCTAGCCCGCCTGGACCGGGGCGGATGGTGCCGACCCTGATGTTATCCGCGCTGCAGCCGGTCTTCTCCCGGATTGCATCGCGGACATCTTCGGCCGTCACAGAATCGTCCAAGCCCGAAATACGCAGCTCCGCGCACTTCGTGGGCCTGGCGATCTTGACGCCATCCAACTCGGCAAACATGCCCCTCAGCGTCTCGGCACATTTGTCCGCCGTCTTTGCGCCTTCTGCTCCAGGGAACTCGAGGACTCGAGCTCCCGTCTGGGCGCGGCGCAACCTGACCCCTGCCGGTCCAAACTCGCTGGCAAGACTGGCCCGGGCCTTTTGGAAGACAGCCGCATAGGTCAGTCCACCACTGGCCGCCTCCGGCGTGACGGTCACCACTACAGCCGCGGTTTTAGGCGGCTGCAGTTTTCGCGGCTTCTTTTTGGTGGCCGCTGTCACCACCGGCGGTGGCTGCGAGGCTTCGGCTGCCTTTTCGGCGGCCCTTCTGGCCCGCTGCCGCTGCCGCTGTTGGCGCCTCTTTGAGCTCCCCACGACCTGCCAGCTGTCGTTAGCAGCGGCAGATGTGGAGGTGCCCGGCAGGGGTGTTGGAGTGGGGAGAGGGGGGAACTCCTCTCCTGTTTCCGGCACCGCCTTGGTCGGCGCTGTGGCCGGTGTCTTTGCCGGCGCCTTCGCCTGCGCCTTCGCTGGCGCCTTGGCAGACGCCTTCGCCTGCGCCTTTGCTGGCGTCTGGGCCGGCGCCTTCGCCGGCGCTTTCGCCGGCGCCTTGGCCCCCTTCCCCTGTTTCTGGGGAGCCTCAGGGGCCGGGGCAGCGGCCGCCGCCGCATACGACACCGGACCTCCCTCAACGGGGAGTTTGGTCGGCGCCGCCGCAGCCTTCGGCCTCTGCGATGCCAGCGGCGGACGTACCACTGGGGGTGGAGGCAGCATTGCCTTCAGATCCGCCAGGCGACCATCCAGCATGTGCCCCACCGCGACTAGCACCTGGCGCAGCTGGGCGTCAGGCATCGCCGCATTGGCTGGGGCTGGGGCAGGCTGGGGCAGGGCAGTGGCCACCATCTCGGGATGACTCGCTTGAAAGCAGGCGAACTTGTAGCCGAGTTCGGCCACCTGCGCCGTCAAGCGGTCATTTGCCGCCTGCAGACGAGCCACGTCTCCGACGAGTTCGTCCACGGCCCCCGTGATGGCGGAGGAAGAGTCCTTAAGGGCCCTCACAAAAGAGCCCTTCAGGTTTGTGGACTTGGTGGCCACTCGGCGGATCACGTCCACCGCCACCTTCGCCCTATCCTGCACGGAGGGAGGAGCCTGTGGTACGTCTCCCGCCGTCGTCATCAACTCCTTGACCCTCTGCAGGAGTTCCTCAATCTCTTCCTCCGCCTTTGCCTCTTTGTCCACCCTGTTGCGCCGGTAAGTCTCCGGCTTGAAGACGGAGCCTGACGGGCCTGGGACCGGCGAGGGTGACGCCGTTCTACGTTTCGGCTGGGATGCGTCACCGTCGTCATTCCCAGCGTGCTCGCGCTTCTTCCGGACGTCGCTCGGCTCCATCTGCATTGGCTCCGAGCCATCCGTGTCCGCCGCGGCAGTCTTGGAGCGCAAGCGCTCCGACACTCTTCGGCTCCCAGTCGTCTGTTCGACTACTGGGAGCCCCTCCAAGATGGGCGTGTCCATCATCACCCTCAACTCCTCGGATGAGACATCCTCCAGGATGCTCACCACCTCACTCTCCTTCACCTTGGTGCCTTCTTCGCATACGTTATCCGTTTTGCTAGCCATGTCGTTAGTTGTTTGGTTTTCCGTGCCGTTATCTAAGTTTTTAATTTTAATATCATCCATAATTGAACCCACGAGAGGGGGAGAAATACAAGGTCGACCCGGGCAGAGATCCCCCAATACCCGGGCAAGCGTAAATTTTTAGCCAAACCGAGGGGTCCGCAGGTACCTCGGCTTGGGGTGCGTTCGCAACTGAACTTCCCATCAGCCATGCATCCCCTGGCCACGCACCAGAGCTTGAGATTCGGGGTGATTTTTTATAGAGGTTTTCTTCCTCGCGGTCCAGGCGGTTAAGCCAAGACCCACGCCCCCGATCAGAGCATTCTTCTCGGGGCTACGCTATGCCGACGGTGGCAGGAAGACTACGTCACCCTGCCTGCTCGGTGGTAATGTGAATACACGCCGAGCCCGCCCTCCTTTCTCCACCGCTACCAGCGGGAGAAACTCCGACCCATGAAGGGTCCCACCTTCGGTTTTTTAACGAGGTTAACCTCCTCCTTGCTCCGAAGAGCGAAGAGCCAGCAGGGGAAACGGCGGAAACGCCCGCCCCGCTGGACCAGGCCTTGCCCGGGAGCCGATGATGGCTCCTCTCCAGCTAGAATATTAGCCGCTGGCGATAATCCTCCCCTCCAGATAACGCGGAGGAAATGAGGAGGAACAGTGCTATCGCCAGCGCCCAGGGTGCACCACGTGGAGGTTTTCTAGCCAGCAGCACCCTATACCAACCCGTCTTGCCAGCGTGGTATAGTAGGCCAAAACCTCCTTTCTAAAAGAGACCTATGTCTAGCAGTGGACTGTTAAAGGCTGTTGATGATGATGATGATGAGGCTAATTTAGAGATAATGGATTATGATATAACAGATTCATTCTTATTTAAACCTGAAAATGACTCTGCCTGAACGAAAATATGATCTTCTATGCGGATCTTATCGTGGGACGAGCATGGTACTATAAACACTGTAGGTATCTCTGCGAAACTAGTTCCGTTATACATTTTATAGTGTATAACAGATTGTAGACGGCTGATCATTGAATCATGCAAATTTGAACATGACGTCAGGTGTCAAACTACGTAGGGTTCTTTTAGTCAAATTATGAATGCCCAATCTAAAGGTTCCGTGTAACTTCGTTTTCATCAACTCTTATAATAGTGCTACTATTAACACTTTACATGTGTTGTGAAGTGTGCAAAACACTGTCTCGCTGTTGTAATGTAAATTAAATTCCACTATAAAGTCACGAGATGTTTTTGTTTTGCGTTAAATTACAGTGATTCTTTGAAGATAGTGTGCTAACATAGTACACCTAACTGTAATTAATACTAAATACAGTTAGATTAAGTGTATTTATGGCTCAAAAGCTTTGAATGTTTAAACACAAAACCACTTAGGCAGGTACTTAAATAAAATAAATAATATCGAAACAGATACAAAATTCAGTAGATGCCAGGTACAATTTTGTAGAAAATTTACTTTCATTTCATTTGATACATCTATACTAAATATAGACGTCGTGTAGATAGTGTCCGTGTGGTGACGGATTTAGAATACAAAGTGTCATCAACCCTATTCATTCCATGGGTGTCGTAAGAGGCGACTAAAGGAACAAAATAAGCAGCTAACATCACTGCCAAGAGAAGGAAAACTTGAAACAAACCCTTCACCAACCCGTCTGGCCAGCATGGTATAGTAAGCCAAAACCTCCTTTCAAAGGAGAGGTCTATTTCCAGCAGTGGACTGTTAAAGGCTAATGATGATGATACTAAATAAACTAATATTGTAAAGACAAAGTGTTTGTTTGGTTGGTTGAACACTGTATGTTTACAGTGTTTTATAACTCGTTTATCGAGAAAGGTTTGTAGGTTTTAATTCATCACGCTACGTGCCGTGAATTTTTTTGCAAAAATGGGTCATATTATTCCTGTTGAGTTTTTATTGCATGCACTCCGTAAACGGTTGAAGTTTCGCAGTATTATAAAAAAAGTCCGTGACAACGTACATATGTCTATATATTAGGGTAGGCTGACTATGATCTTTTTAGAATTCCGTAGCCAAATGGAAAAAAACTGAACTCTTATAGATCCGTCCGTATGTCCGTATGTCCGTCCGTATGTCACAGCCACATTTTTCCAAAACTATAAGAGCTATACTGTTGAAACTTGGTAAATAGATGTATTCTGTGAACCGCATTAATATTTTAACACAAAAATAGAAAAAAAGCAATAAATTTTGGGGGTTCCCCATACATAGTTACAACGAACTACAAGAACTTTAAGATGATGTTACTTGCTGCTACGGAAACCTTCATGGGCGAGTCCGACTCGCACTTGGCCGCTTTTTTTTTAGAGTAATCAAATCGGTTCATACGGCATAACATTAAACTACAAATAATAAAAGACACAGATGAGGTTGCATGGGACAGTTGCATTGAAGGTAGTAGAGCCAGGCTGATTTCAGCACGAATGGGTGAGCTCGACCGGGGCAGTACTACCCTCACACAAAAGACCATCCTAATAATGACAGCATTCTTGCTGTCGTATCTTGTTGGTGAGTGTGAGACCGGAGGCCCAATCATTCTGCATCATTCTCACGGTCTACGAGACAATGATTAAGAAACAACTGAACAGGCCGCCTTGGTAGGGTTCACCAT
The DNA here is from genome assembly GCA_932526445.1 of Phragmatobia fuliginosa. Classification (NCBI taxonomy): domain Eukaryota; kingdom Metazoa; phylum Arthropoda; class Insecta; order Lepidoptera; family Erebidae; genus Phragmatobia; species Phragmatobia fuliginosa. The sequence goes on along the minus strand of OW052063.1, from coordinate 21,000,559 downwards.
GCTGCATTGCCTACCCCCACAAAGAGGATTAGTGACCCCTACTCCTGGATTCTAATCATGCTTTCCATCAGGCAGAGTAGAGTCATTTTGGTTGGCTTCAATAAAAATTTCTGAAACAAATATCAGTAGACCATACGAAAGTTTTTTCCGATCCTTGTTCGCAACGTTGCTCTCTAATAAGTGAAGTGTCGTAGGTTCAAATCTCACGTAGGAAAACACTCAGTATGGTTAAGAAATTGTCGATCTAAGACTTTCGAACTCCTCCAGCAGTTTTGGAGATTCTATCCAACGCTTGGTGACAATAAATAAGTATTTTTTGAACGACTACAGTCAAATAAATAACATTACTTTTTTATTTCTAATCTACGAAATACCAAATAGTTCGTTAAGCTACTGAAAAATGATACATATTGTATTACAAGAAAAAATTCTATGGAAGATGGGCCGGGTGCTGGTATGGGATGCAACCTGTTCGGACACGCTGGCCCCTTCCCATCTACATGGAACCAACAACAGAGCTGGTGCGGCATGAAAGCGGCTGAAAAAGCTAAAGCATCGAAATATAGGGGTCTAGGCTCCGAATATGATTTTGTCCCATTCGGTGTCGAGACCCTTGGGCCGTGGGGTCCTAGCGCTATTAAGCTTTTCAAGGAAATAGCAAAAAGATTAGTCGACATCACAGGAGACCGAAGAGCTGGCAGTTACCTCGGTCAAAGAATTAGTCTAGCTATTCAAAGGGGGAACGCTGCCAGTATCTTCCGAACCATGCCTAAAGGGACTCCTTTTAACGATATATTTTAGTTATAATTTTATATTTTATTAAGGTTCTTAGTTTTAGGTTCATTGTTTTAGTTTTAGTTTATAACCAACATTGTACATACATTTTAAATTCTATGTATATGTCCAATGTTTGTTTTTAAACTAGGACTTTTTGAAGGAAACTGACCTACTAACTGATAGAAAATTTAAATATTTCAAAAGAGCGTTTGCTAACAAATATTGCTTTGATAAAACCGAGAACATTAAATATGCATAACAAAACTCACAACAATAATATGTACCCACTGTCGACTGGCCCAAACTAATCATATATTAAAAGTATAAAACCGGTACCTCAGGTCAAGTCACACTAACAACCTGAATTATTGATAACTGTTTCGCTTTAGGGGCCTCGCACAATCTAATGGAGTCCGATTTTTGTGCCTACAATATTCAGAGAAAGAGATTAGCAGGTCCATTGAGACGAATGGACTACAGCGATGAAGGGTAATCTTATGGGATTAAGGGATATTACAGAAAAGATTTATTGTACCTCGAACCTTAGAAGGTAATAATCTTGTTTCTTGATGTTTTATTTTGGGTTTTATATTTTCTTGTGAATATAATATTACTTCCACGTTTTAACTCTTTGATATAGTTGAAAAGGCTTACAAAAAGAAATATCCAAATAGAACATGAAATACCTATACAATTAATAGCACACTAAACCCGCTTTAAACTGTACAAAAAAGTTAGTTCCATTGTATTTATCTTTTGAACTTTTACAGTAAAGGAATAGATGAAACTATTCAAGGGTCTTACGCAGAACACATAGTGAGTAGATTTCTTTCTTTGGCTCTAACCACGGTTTTCTTTGTTCCAGTACCTGAAGTCAGTGGTCTAGTATTTTTTACATTATTGAATGTTTTTTTAAACAATATATTAGAATATTATGAACATAATAGCTAGTTCCTGAACGCATTCTGAATAGGTATCATATCTGCCATTGGTGGTGCAACTTATTCACTATAGATACATATATCAATAATTTATATATTGTCTCATTTTTTGTCATTCTTTATTAATAATAAAACAGTTTAACTTGCTCTATTCAGGTATATTTGTGTATGTAAGTTTAATTGAAATATATGATGTGTCCAAAAGCGTTTAATAACTATAAATGAAACAATGAGACGCTTTCTGAATGATAGAAATAAACAAACAATTGTATTTTGTACCATTGTCTTTTTATTCTTACTATTCGTAATAATATAATATTATAAATGTGAAAATAACACTGTCGGTTTGTCTGTCACTTTAGAACTACTGAATCGATTTAAATGAAATTTGGTACAAAGGACAAAGGGTACTTAATATCGTGATAACTGACCTACACGTAGCTGGAGCCGTGTATGAATTCATACTTTCTTTAATAGTGGTATAATTGTTCATAATTGCATTAACATGTTTTATAGAACGCCGTTAATTGCGTTATTAAATTATACAACTAAAAAATATACTAAGGGAGCGAACACGGAAACAGAGCATAAACTAACTTTATTTTATTATAACAATTTGCAGGTGCAGAAACCTCTAATGGCTAACTTAAAGCAAGTGGTATTTAAATAATAACCAAATGCATTATTATTGTCAAGGAATACCAAGAGAAGGTATTATGAGCTTTATTCGAAATACGAATGATGACACCATTTACTTTAAATTGATTTGTGAATTAATATAAAAGTTAAGTGAGATTATTTACATAGATTAGATCGGAATAATATAAATAATAAGAAAACGTTGACAGAACTTGGCATATATCAGCCTATAATAATATTCACACATTTAATTTATACAATGATATAATGGTTTGAGTTCTTCTTCTATCTGACAATACGATTTTATATTTTTTTTAACGTTTTATTTAATATTCTGTTTTAATTTGTAAAAATTTGCATGAAAATGAATTCATCAACTAATTTCTTTAAGGCTCTTTGTTTAGTTTAAATTAATCCATGAATACACAGTAAAAAAGAAAAAAATGTATCTGAATCGCGATATAGAAAATCACATGCTAGGTGGAGTGATGATTTGCGCAACACGGCTTGCAGGAGCTAGATGCGAGTAGCCGAAGTTTGAACTAAGTTGCGTGCAATTGAAGAGGCTTAAGTTCAGCAGAGGAGTGCAATAAGTCGATGATGATGATGATACAGAAATTCTTGCGCCGAATAGCACAACTGCCCAACACCAACCGAGGGGCCGAGGCCGCAAGGCACGATCACGTTGCCTGGTCGGAGGATCCTCCCTTTGCGTTGAAGCATTGAATTTGACATGATACCCGTTCCTCCACGCTTTTATCAAATAGTGATTGCATTTTATTTATTTTCTTCGTCAAGGAATCAATATAACCGCAGTGTAAAGAGGAGAGCATGGCAATTTACAGCCATAACTTTTTTTCAAAATAAAAAGACGTCTCAAACAACTTCTAACAAGTATATTAAATGAAATAACCGCAGCAGCGGTACATAAAAATTCTTAAGTCATTACTATATCAGCTCAGAGCCCAGTCCTGGCTATCAATAATTCAGCGGGGTGCTCTCAATCCGTATCTCGCGTCGCTCGCACAGCTAACGAGATTATCTGGACACTGTGGCTATACGTTTTTACACGTTGGATTTACGTCTATTTGGTATTTGTTAAGATTTATTTATTAAGTGATCTCTTGTTATCTCTGATGGTGACTTTTTGCTAAAAATAATGAAAGCGTAACAAAATAGAATCTATAAAGTTAAGTTTTTATTTTTTTATGAAAACGAAATATAAACTAAGAGAAGATTTACTTAGTTATGTAGTAATTATTTTGTAATGCTGTGTACTGTGAGGTATACCACAAACAATTTCACAATGAAATTTTCGCATGTTTTTACCCGACTGCAGGAAAGCCAAAGGATGGTTATAATTTTGACAGGCTATGTATGTATGTGTGTTAATTTGTTGTTTCATAGCTCCTCAACTATTTATCAAAACTGGACAACTGAGGTATCGTTCGATCGTCCGCTAGTTATAAGCTATAATTAAATGACATGGCACTGTATCTAATACAGCGCCCTATAAGGTAGTCGGTCATACTCATAAGGTAGTGTTAAAAAAAAATTAGGAAAATATATCAAGTTTGGAATCATAGTAAAGAACGTCACTTGTACATTTCAAAAAAAAATTAGATTATTAGCATTTACTCTTTACTTTGTCTGTTTTTATTCGATAATACATTAACAGTAATAGCTAGAATTGTTAAAAGTTGACTGAGACAGACAATTTATTACCCGGTTTGTTTTGTTAATAACAATATACTTTGCAAATAAATTAAATTATAACAGCAGCTAAACATTTTAAATTAAGAAAAGTAAAAACTAAAACCCAACTATGACAAAAAAAGGCGCTGAAAATGTATGAAACAAGATTCTCAGGTTACAATTATTTATCAGTGTACAGAGATACACATATTCAAGTTCGAATGTATGTTATGTATGTTTGTAACGTATGTTCTATGTAACATGTTTCTATGTAACGTTTGACTACGAATTTCAAACTTGAAGTATTTTTTTGTCGTAGTTGGGTTTAGGTATTTCCTTTTTTATATCTGCGATAAATCCATAGATCAGTAGATTTTTTTAACGGTCATAGACAAGTGTTTGATATTTTAAGATACTTAGAAAAAGAAACAAATTAACCAAATAAGTGTTAATGTGTGGTATGTGTATGTGATAATGCATATCGTTATGATGTGTGTGTGGTGCTAAATTGATAAGAATATGTGAAAAGAAGGATCTAATTTCATGATAAAAAATATCTAGTCTTACTTAGGTAGTAGAACGCCAACAGAAATGAATACTTAACGTTGTCATTTTGGTTACTGTTACGTGATCTCAACGCCTTTTTATATGACTACAGAAACCCTATTCGGCTGGCAGTGCAGACAACATCGCGAAATGAAATAAAATAAAATAACAAAGAAACAGCGGAAAAGGTCCTTGTGAAATCATTTATACGAACTCTAAAATTTCATATGAGTTTATTATTAACTTTGATATGAAAACAACAGTAGAAAACTGGACTTTGCTTTATTGTCTACATTATTCACATGCAATTTGATACAATAATATTATATAAATATTCTCTTTGATAATCACACAGTCAAATGACGTGATCACAATCCATGTAGAACAATTAATTATTTGTGTGATTCACAGATAAATAATTATATCGATTCGGGGTATTATACGAGTATTTTGTGTTAATTTATTGAGTAGTTGGGTATAGCAGGCTACATAAAATTACTCTGTTGGGATTGGCACGAAAACAGTTGGAAACGGTTGGAAACAGAAAAGATATTATTTTACCTGTTCTGTTACATAACAGTTGATATTAAAAGAGATTTTTTAAAATTTTGACAAATTTATTTACTTTAGATCACCATCATTAAACTCATTTAGTTATAGGTAATCACAGATAACACAAGGGTAATTAGTATCATAGAATTTAAAATTAAATGAAAATAGTATAATATTGAAAAAAAGAAAACCTCTAAGTTAAAGCTATAAAAAACTAAAAACAGTAAACAGTATTAAATAATACAATACGGATTATACTTCAGAATATAATGAACAAGGTGATTACTGAGTACTTACCCGTACTTTGTATTAGAACAACTAATCTATCTCACATATTTCCATAAATCAGAAATTGAATATTTCTGGTTATCGAATAAACAATCTCTGACTCTATAATGTGTTTCGATACGACATGATACGTCTTTTTGTGAACTTAACGAATTCGCTTATTTAAGAATACCAAAAATTCAAACCCTCTTTACATTATCTGTTTACGTAAAACCCTACACATTCAAGGATTAGGATCCAAAAAGGAAAAAGAAATGATACTATTGTTTTGTGTGAAAACACAAAAATTGTAGACTACGGCGTTGGGGTACTGTTGCAAAAGAAAATAGAATGTGGACTGCGATACACGAGTTACAATAACAATCATGGCAACAGATAGATTGGATGAAATGGGAGATTGGTCCAACGATTTTGAACTTATACAGAGGTCAAACTTACCTTTGGGGGCACTCATTCCAATATTCCGAGGTTTGTTTTGCTAGAACGAGGAACATTGAAAATAAACTTCAGATTCTGCAGTTCGATCTGGTTTTTATGGTACGTTTGTAAAGCTGAATTGAAATTTATCTTCTATGCTATTATGTAGTAGGTCTCTGCTATGTTGTATACCTAGTAAAAAATGTTAGAATATTATTTTTCAATTTTGATGCAGAACCATAGCGAACTTACAAGATATAAATATAAAACTAACAGAGTTAATAAACAGATAATATTATACAGAACTTTTCTTTTTTGTTTTATTCATAATATGTATCAGCCACATTGGTTTGAGTAAAACAAACACTGAAATGATACGAACATATGCAATGTAGCAACAAAATTAATTAACTGCGTGTTTATACACACACATGCAAATAGCAAGTTGTAAATAGTATCGAAAAACTAAGAAAATGATTGTAAACAATCTTAAAATTGAAATAGCGAGACTATCACGTAACTTACACTTTTATTGTAACTTTCAAGAATATCAATTCATGTTTTCCTCTAAAATAACACCCAACGAAAACTTTCGGCTGTCTAGACATGATTACTTATTTATTTAAAGAATTACTTCAAGTTTCAGTTATTATCCGATTAAGACATCTAAACCTATAAATCAAAAGTGAAATAATTATTCAAAGAGAATAATTAAAAACCGATCAATTAAGACTTTCCTGATTGCAAGGAATTAAGAATGGTAACAATTTGTAGCCAATCAACAGCAAGTTAAGAAGCAATTAAGCAAAACTTTCACCTAATCGATCCCGAGTATCGAGTGAAGGTTATTAATTAATTATTTTGGAATCCGCTCCAATTTCTGAGTAATGGGTCGATGTCTTGTAATAAATAGGGTGGGAGATTAATACCAATTTCATCTTTGATGAAGGTTGCTTTCGTAACGTCTGTAATTTTGATGAAGTTATATGGCTTACACCCAAAATAGATACCATTGTAAGCTTTAGCTTTCAAAATATTAAGACATTAAATCATTATAACTACAAGTAACAGTGCAGATAATCATTTATGGAAAATTTGATATATTAGATATATAAATATAAATAAAATCTATCTAATATTAAAACTAATAACTGTTTTAAGTTTTTCGCGAATTTCACACATACTCATGTTTTTTACTGTAAGCGGGACTTATTAAATAGAAGGTATCGTAACCGTTTTAATTGCGAATAAGTCCCGTTTACAGTAAAAAACATGAGTTTTAAACTATTGTTTATGTTTTTACTTAATTAATTAATTTAGTACTGGTTGCACTAGTTGTACAATTACTTGCCCTTAAAATCATAAGGCATTCACTACTAGTCAACCTTCAGGTGATGTACAATACCCTGTCCTTTTTGGGGATGCGAGAGTGGATTATTTTTGATAGCGGGGTCGAATAAGCACACGGCTCATTTGAATAGTCATTTATACTCAGCTTAGATCAGTTATACCTACCTGTAAACATCTCTATTATCTTGTATTTTTGGCTATTATTTCATTTTGAAAGCATAATTTAGCGTTGGAAAACGTCATACCCCATATTTTGTATTTACGACATTTGGCCATTTTCTATTGTCGTTTACGTTTGTAGAATTTCAATTCATTTGATTACTAGTCACCGATAAACCCTAGATGGGTTTTTGTGATTTAGGCTAAGAAAATACAAATGGTAATGTAAAGTTTTGAAAAAAAAAAACAAAAAAAAAACACTTGTCAAGGGGGCAAGTATCAAGAGGACTATTCTATTATATTATTATGTAATAGGAAGACAGTGCAGTAGGGTCATACATGGACACTTGTAACTCAAGGTTTGTAAGTACATTATGGTCTTTTAGTCGCTCTCCGTCTTGGTAGTAGAGACAAGCTGATTTCAGCACTCGTGCTTTGAATATAAGTCATCATCATCATCATCATCAACAGCCTTTAACAGTCCACTGCTGGACATAGTCCTCTCTTTGAAAAGGAGGTATTGCCCTACTATACCACGCTGGCCAGACGGGTTGGTATTGGGTTGGTTTCAAGTTTTGCTTCTCTTTGCATTGATGTTGTCTTGCGTAGTTTATCCCTTTGTCGCCTTTTACGACAACCGCGTGGTATGAATAAGGGTGGTGACACTTTGTATTCTTAATCCGGCACCACACGGACAGAATATGAATATGAGAACAGAGGCTCAATTATGCAATGGCATTTCACTAGGTAACATAGTGTGGGTTACCATACTGCATTGTATGCTTTGCAACCCTAATCCTGAATTGCATTCTACCCATCAGGTTGAATGGAGTCACTTTGGAATGCCAAATAAATGAAACAAAAATTGGTTAGGATGATGGGGTTCAGTAACTTATGTCTGTCAATAAGAAGCTACAAAAGAATTGACCAATACCTTTTTTATGTACTATGCGAAAGTTAGTCCGTAATCCTGCCTCTCTTGATACACATACTCTTATAATCTTAGAGAGAGGTCAAGATAAATGTCTTAATAATCTCATACACAATGTTTGATGTAACATAACACAACAAAACAACGCCATGAAAAGCAACCTGTTACCCATCTCAATCAGAGTTTTATTTTTCTTGCATTATTAGTTTCGTAGACTTATTACTGGTCTGAACGTTTTCATAAAATTGTTGTTTGATATCATGTATGAAAGTAAGTGAAAGTTTTATATTTGTTTATGAATTCCAAATAAATAACTTATTATCGTTTATTAAACTAATGTTTTAGAAATAATTAAGTAAAGTATAAAGATTTGTATTTCAGAAGGACTCCATTTATAAATATTTGCAATAAATAATCTCGTTGGTTTTAAGTTTTGAACAGCATATTTATGGATAAAAAACTAAAAGCAATGTTTATAACAAAGTTATTTCACCTAATAATATTTATCATCCTACCTCATTGGTCTAGTGGTTAGCGTATTTGAATGCTGATCAAGAGGTCTCGAGTTCAAATCCCTGGTTGTGTCAAAAAGTGTTATAGGGTTCGTCTTACAGGAGATCCTCCGGGCTGTACCCGGAGTATTCAATCCCGTGCCTTGGAGAGCAGGTTCAGCCTCCCAGTTGTCAAGAACATCTATGACAATTTATATTGGGAAGTCAGTGCCCTCAAATATACTGATAACTAGTTCAACCTTAGAATTTCAGTTCTCGTTCAGGGATGCCAGTCGCTCCGTGAAAAAAGTGAAATTCAGGTAAAACCAGTTAAACTAGCAACCGACCCCAAATAATCTTGGTAATAAAGGCTAGGAATAAAGTAAAATAAAGGATTCTTTATGGTGCATTTTATGGGAGTAATAAAGGCATAACAGTTCTTCTATGCAACAAACATTTTTGAACATGAAAAAATCTAATTAAAATAAAAACCGTCTTTCTTGATTTTCTACTTTCCTTTTCTTCACTTCCTATATTTATTTGTTGTATTGTCGTAAATCTCGTAATCTTTGGCAGTAGAGTCATGCTGATTACAGGTAAAGCCGGCTCGATCAGGTGATAGTACTCTTTCACAGAAGACTTACCTATAGTGACATTATTGCTGTCGTTGATGAGTGCCAGACCGCAGGACTAATGATTGATACAAAAGCACCTCAATAGGTCGGCACAGTGTGGATCACTATATTTCATTTTCTGCATTCACAATGAGTATGGCAACCTCTACTCGGTCATGGGTTAGTCATGCTTTCCTTCAGATAGAGTAGAAGAATTAAATAAAGCAAGCTGAGGAACTAGTTAATTAAGACTTTTAAATGTTCTAAAAGCTTAGTTATGTACTAGCAAATTATTTTATTTTAGCTTTCAAAACACTAACTTACAATCCATTAGTTATATGATAGTTTGAAAAGTGATTATCAAATTATGTAAACGAGAGTCCATTTCGTATATTGATTGCTCAACCACTATACTTTGGGCGTATGCTAATGGCGATTGTTATTGCGTGCTGTTGATATTTGTTTAGGCAAAGGCTTAAGTCACACAGCATTATAAAATATTGTTGAGAGTTGTAGCTTTTACCATTGTCGTACCGCCTGATGTTGGAGGAGGGACTCCAAAGGCAGCAATGTATCCGTATAGGGGGAAATGTTGAGAGTCAGGAGTCCTTCATAGGCAATAGTTACTTGCTATATACAACAAAATAACAAAAGAATCGACCAATTAGTGAGTAGCAAATCAAATCAAACCATGTTATTTCAAGTAAACCATACAACGGCACTTTTGAAACGTCAAGTAGTCAGTCAGTAGTCAGTCGTGAAGCTAATCGTCTGTTCCAATTCGTAGATCCTATGGAGAAGAACAGACAAGAAACTCCATGGACACTATTTTCCAACATCGTTTTTACAATTTTTGGTTACATTGTTTAAGGCATTTTATTAAATGTGAGCCCAATGTAACGATGCTGATATTTACACAGGTAGTGTCCAAAAGTTATTAAACAATAAATAGAAGTTGTGAGATGACCAGTCCCGACTGGCGGCGCCCGTATCACGAGCATGACCTATGCACCAGCCATCGTCTAGTTCAACCATATCGTAGGGAGCCGAACGACCCGCTACATACGCCACCGCCAGCAGGGCTTTTGAGCGAGCATGACATACTCACAACCGCCAGTCAAAAAACAAACTTAATGTTACTAGTGACTACAAAGTGCTCACATGTACAATTCAAAATGTTCGCAGTTATACAATATTAAAACCATTTATAAATATGCTACTCTCTAAGAGTGCGACAAATATTTGAAACATGTAAATAAAAGTAATTTATTATGCAATAATGTTAATACCAAAAAATAAAATAATATAATGTCAAACAACAAGATACAATGTCAAAAAAAAAGAAAAATATAAGAATGTCAATCATTATGATAAAATTAACATATGTCAGAAATACAAACTAACTTCTAAATAATTTGAGAATTAATCATGTGGCTGTGGAGCAGGACCAGCATTAAGCCAAGCTTTCTTGTCTACAATGTACTCGTAATCTTCTAATTTGTAATAAGCTTGCTTACATAGCGTGCGTTTTACAACATTTAGCCACGCATAGAATAGGGTTCCGTGATCACCCATACCGACACGTGGATGGCACATCGTGTCCAATAGAATGATAATCTTTCTGTGCAATGTTTGCCAAGTAAGCGCATTTTAAAAGTAAGGCCTCTATAACTTCTGAACTAACGAAGTTAGCTAAGCCGTTATAGTTTTCCTTTAAAGTTTATCTACCATATTTTTTTTCTGAATGTACGAGTCATCCGTTTAGCTTTAAGAGGGGGTTAGCTTTAATGTTGAATAACTCACAAATCAACAAACTAGTCCAACTTCTCAATGTTTTAAGAGACCTATCTAATGATACCACACACGATTGGGTAGAGGCATGAAAAAAATCATCCTCACTTTACGTAATAATTTTTGTGATTTATTTGAGCGCTTTATCGACGTGATAAAAACACATGTTCATACAAAGTTACATTTTTTAACCGACTTCAAAAAAAAGGAGGAGGTTCTCAATTTGTCGGAATCTTTTTTTTTATGTATGTTCAGCGATAATTCCGTCGTTTATGAACCGATATCAAAAATTCTTTTTGCATTGGAATGGGTGTAGCTTACAGGTGGTCCTATCGTCACCATATTGGGATCTGATTATGGGATTCCAAGGAAATTGAGGGAACTCCTCAAATATCATAGGCACCATTGTCGCGATTTGGGTACTCGGAATAGTTTTTCTTTGAAGTCGGTTCCTTTTTGTTAAAATTATTATTGGCACTAACGTTTGCACGATAAGTCGAGGACGAAACTATAAGAGTTCTAAGTAATAAATTAATGAACCCTAAAAACCGTCTGCTCTTTTGTCCTCTACACTACAAAAGAGAGATTGTTGCCTAGAATTAAATTTGTTCTGATGTAATTTAATAGGAAACAATACAAAACAAATTAACTTTCTTAAATCTTTAAACACAAAAGCTACGTTAATAATTCAAATTTAAATGAAGCCTAATATATTTTATTAATCTGAAAAGTTAAGCGAAGCAATGACGAAAAGAACATTATCTAATCAAGTAAATTGTTCAAGCAATTTTCTGTTCATGATAACATGTCTGTTGCTACATTATCAACTAAAGTACATTATGAGGTCTGTATCGTTGAAGAGAGTTAGGTACGAGTATTTTCGAGTGGTAATTTTTGATAGAAGTAAAATAAATTAATGTTATTAATGTTTCATTTTACTCACTTTACACACATTTAGGTTATATTTGCTTTAACAGATGTAACGATGGTACCATAAAACCAACTCTATTTAAAATATCTTTGAAAATAACAATTCTAATTGTTTTGGCCTTAATGCACCGATTTCACATCATAGTATCCATTTTTTGAACCATCATCATCTTTATCCCTGCCTGCCCTTATCCCAATTTCATTTAGGGTCGGCGCAGTATGTTTTATTCTTCCATTCTACTCTATCACTCGTCATTTCACTGTTAACTCCCTTCCTATTTATATCTTCTTTCACACAATCCATCCACCTTAACTTTGTTCTTCCTCTTGCCAAGTAACTTTCAATTTCCGAACCCAACGTTTTCTTTGCCACATTTTCCTCATCCCTGCACATAACTTTTCATCCAGTGGCGCTACTTTCAGATTTTGAACTAATATTATATATTACAAGCATGATGTTATCGAATTCAAGCTTTATTTATAAGGCAAAATACCTTTTGTTTGTCCGAAATTTTGTAAAATGTGGTCATAAGCTTGTTTGCAAGAACAAACTGCTACCTGCACCACCCTTTATTTATTTTTTCGTGCGGAGATCCCCATGGATGCCACACGTTGGTGTCTATGTCAGACTCGAACCGACTAAAACTGCAAGCCGTCTCGGGTACTATGAGTCGTGGAACCACGTATACCCTCAAAAGGAAGTTCCTGGAACACTACCTGCCCCCTTGGGCAAGTATTATGACAAATACTTTGTTTTGAACAAGTGACTGAGTGACATAAGCCAATGAAACAAGATAATTGAGGAATATAGTAGAGAATGGAATAGATAACGAAAAACATTTAGAACTTATCTAGGGGCAGTTCTTAACAATACATGATATGTAGCTCATTGGACAGTTGTTCCATTGTAGTAGTACGTATACACAGTTCATTAAAATGGGATCAGTGTAATTATTCTCAAGGAGAAATTGATGTTATCGTACAAAGTTAACACCCCGTGTAGTGAGAAAGCCGAAATAGTTTTGAATCGCTTTGGTAAAACGAGGTAACGTTTTCATTAATCGCTTGCCCGCATTCGAAAGTACTTGCATGCGCCTTAACGACCATTAAACTCAACGTAAATGAGGCGGAAAGAGGTTTCTATGTTTTAAGGATTGACTGCAAAGATACATTACGTCAGTGATGAATTTCCTTAAAAGAGTAAATATAATTAAAGTTAATAAATTATGTAAATAAACTCATTTCAGTAAAGTAAAATATTATAGTCTATTTATGTTTTCTGTATCACCATTTTCTCGGGACTATAATTCAATCACTTATGTAAAGTAACAAATCCTTTTTAATGAAAATAGGTACGTATTAAAATTTGCAATTAATTAACAGTTTTTAATAGAATCATAAAATTAAAAATAAATCCTAGAATTGTTCTTGTTTGTAATTATAAAAAAAGGAAATCATTTTGTACTTGGCCTATTATTAGAATTTACTATTTATAATGCTTTTTTTTAACTTTCTTTATTTTTACGAATATACTTTAATAGTGAAAAGGTATATCTTGTTGGACTTGTTATCATATTTTATAAGCTGCAATTTCGAAATTTAATTAAATCATACAACCGCCAAAGAGATATAGAGTTACAAAGCCATGCCATCACAGTCGCTTAGCTTTCCCATTTTATACAGAAAGAATATAATTGTCTATAAGTAAAGAGCCAGCACAACTTATACAAAGGCTTTATAGCCAAAATTCCACTAAATTTCAAAATTGTAAGGATTTTAGCCTTAATCTACGGACTAGTATCTCCTATAAAAGTGTCTAGGTTAAACATATTCACATTAGATGTTTGAAAACAGATTACACAGCACGTATAGTCCATTAAAAAACGATATATTACTCACTGTCTACTAGCAACCACTTATTTTAAACTGTTTATGTACTCCCGTAGCTTAATACTGATACAGTATAAAAAATAAATAACCAATCAACCATTATTTGGGTAAGTGAAAAATAATACATCTTCAGCACTCGATTTACGTCCACGTGATACCGGATTAAGAAGACGAATTCTCACCACTCGCATTCATGCCATAGGTGTCGAAGGGATGACTAAAGGAGCAAACCATAAAAGATAGCAGAACGGCAGAAAGAAGGAAACGTGAAGCAAAGTCTATACTGGCCCATTTAGATATCGTAATATAATACCAAGATCTCTTTTCTAAGTAGAGACTTATAAACAACTTGTGGTGGTAACAAAAGTCGTTGATGGGCATCATTCGAATTTCTTACCAGAAAATAATTGTTTGTAAAATTATTCTGTTTAGTGTTATATCAACTTTTTGGTACGTGTGGTGACGGATTAAGAATACAAAGTGTCACCACTCCTATTCATTCCATGGGTGTCGTAAGAGGTGACTAAAGGAACAAAATAAGCAGCTAACATCACTGCCAAGAGAAAGAAAACTTGAAAAAGAAATCCTTTACCAACCCGTCTGGCATGCGTTGTACAAAACGTAGGCCAAAACCTTCTTTCAAAGGAGAGGCCTATGTTCAGGGGTGGACTGTTAAAGGCTGTTGATGATGATGATCAGTTTTCAAAATATTTCGATAAAATTGATTTATAACCAGTTATTAATAATGCTAGGTGTGTCGGAAATTCCCAACTTTCTGTCGTGTCAGCAACGATTTATCGTTTAATAACATTGCATGGACACTAAAAGCGTTGTGCTTCGCCACTTACAAGTAATGTAAGACTTAGAGGATTTGATCTATAAGTCAATTTTTCTTGTATTTAAGCTTGCAAAAATAACTACTTTGTCTGATGAAAAGCATGAGTAGAATCCTGGAATAAGATTTGATTCACATTGATGGTGACCCACGCCACCTACATCAGCGTGGTGACCCACACTACAGCGATGTAGCGGGATGTTTCTCCCCGGGTATAGTGGGTACTCGAGAGAATTGCACATTAGGCATTACCTTTGTTTATATCTTTAAGATAATACTTTTTTAACAGGTAATTGATTGTTTATTAGAATACTTTATAGAACACACTGTTGGTTATTTAATTACACTACAATGATGCTACACTCAAAGTGGAGTAGGACTAACTTCGTACTACCTCAGAAACGGCCCCGCTTTCAAGCTAATGGGTACACATACATCTTAACAAGACATTGTACTAATAATCCTGAAAATTTCAGCTTTGCACTAATGACGTAGGTCTGGCGGCTCTGGGCTCTTGCTCTATTAGGTTCTTCACAGTTGACGCTATAAAGTTTGTAACTGTAGTACATGAACAATGCTCCAATTCTAAGAAGTATACATTACATAAAGATAAACGAATAAGCAGATAAAAATCACAAACACAAGCTCGTTTCCAATGTAAGTTCTATACTTAATTACTATGTTTAGCACTGGTATATTTATTTAGTAGGTACTTATTTTGTTATCTATACTTTTGACATCAATTAATTATAGATATTGTCCACGGTTCAACTCGTGCGAAGCTAAGCTATGGTTTTAATAACCATAGCTTAGCTTCGCACGAGTTGAACCTTTAAACAACTTTTCTTATTTTATTGTACTCTCTTCGGGTCTGCTATTGTTGCTAAAACTTGCTATATTTTTAAAAATATTTTCTTAATGAATACTTGCTTAGATTTCAAGATGTTAAAAGTTTATTTTTAACTGTTTGTAGTCTTATAAATTATTCTATCACTTTCTCGATAAATAAAACGCATCCATTGAATAAGATAGAAGTACTCTATTATCGGTTTCATCGTACGGCAATATCGAATTTTACAGGTGGCCGGTAGAGTTTCGGATGGGAAATGATAAATTACTTCCCCTTGTCAAGTCTAAGATGTCGAGGTTCGCATTTGTCAAGAGCCGTTATGGTTTAAGATTTAATGCGGTAAAATTTGATCTCTTCTTTAGTTATCGTTGTATCGAAAGCTCATCATAGATAGATAGATGGTTTTATTAAAAATACAGCACAGAATCAACAACCAATTATATTTAGTATATTATTAACTGCAGAACTGATAAAAGATGGGTTAAATGGATTGGCACACGTAGTGTAAGACGTGCCAGGTTAAGTGCAGAGATGATTTGCACAATATGGTTGAGAGGAGCTCGATGCAAGAAGCCGATAATTAAACCAAATGGAGAAAGAATACTATTGCAGAGGCTTAAGTAAAGCAAAAGACTGAGACAGGTTATTGATGATAATGAAATTTCTTTTTATCATTTCACTAAATGCATTTGAAAGTATTTATTTACTTCAAAAAATCTATTTTTTTAAATTGTTGTCTGTCTATTTGTTGTTATTGATACTTTTATATGTATATAGGTGATGATTTAAGAAGTAACTTAGGCTATTTTTATTTTAGGCCAGCTTCGGTCCACGTTGTTACCACATTGTTCCTTTAAAGTTACAAGAACAACCACAGGTAATAACTTGAAGCCCAGCTAGTATTGTTTTATAAAATAACACTCTCAGTAACAGCAAGAGAATTGCATATTACATTACACATAGTCATAGACATTTCCGAATAGCATTTTCCTCTTGTATGCACAGTCTATTAGCATTCACGTCGTCAGGCGGCAATGTAATCAAAATCGTCGCGCGTCGCAATGTTGCATTATGGTAATTAGGCCCGCAAGCAAATAGAGCTATGAAACGTTAGATGTGTTCAGTGAAACGAGGTATTTCAAGGAAATTTGGCAGACTTTTTGACTTCTGTGTCAAATCTTTCGATATGATATTAAGGGAAACTAAAGTGAACGTTCAACATATGGCTATGACTACTAACTGTTACGTCTTCCTAAGTTTTTTTGACATCTTGCCAAGAGAGGAATTTCAGCTTTGCGAGTATTAAATATGTATTTAAAGATCATTGAATGTTCAATTTAGCTATTATTTTTATGCCCTAATAGATAAGGAGGTCCAACATTTAGGGTGAACGGGGTTTATTCTCGAACAGGTACTCAAAGGCCGGTGAACACAGTTGTGCCTCATTAGTTGCAGACGTAATTACTTACTCTTATATCATAATGTGACCCTAAACCCACCTATTAAATAAAAAAAGCTTAAATAACCCACGGGTGTTTTAGATCTAGATTAATCATGTGAAAATATCGGGAAACTTAAACTAAATAAATAAATATTTCGGACATCCACCTTCACCACACCATCTAGTCCCAAACTAAGCAGATTTTGTATTATAGGTACTAGACAACTGATACAAATACATTATTTGTAAATACATATATGTTATACATAGAAAACACTAAAATTACACTAAAAACACACAATATTTGCGGATCTCACTAACATTTGACCTGACCCGGGAATCGAAGTCGAAACCTCAAGAACAGCAATCACATACACTACCACTGCTACACCGAGACAGGCCCAAACGAACGTAATCCCTACTTCCCTACTAATATTATAAATGCGAAAGTAACTCTGTCTGTCTGTTACGCTTTCACGCCTAAACCACTGAACCGATTTTGATGAAATTTGGCATGAAGATAGAACTGACCTTGGGAAAGGCCATAGGCTACTTTTTACCGCGATAACCGACATACACACGGGCGGAGCCGCGGGCGAAAGCTAGTAATTTTATAAACTAAATATTTTTGGTGTTCACAAACTAAATTTCCCAGGTTCATTCTATAAATTTAGTGCACTGAGTCGTGTACCGATTCTGATTCCGTTATGTGCTACATATCAACTATAAATTCGAGACAACTTTGATACTTTAGCATAATGTATCTGCACTTCCTTGCAAAGCATGTCCGACAAAGTTTCAGTGCTATGATTTCTAAAACATATCTAGAAACTTTGAATAATATGTTAATTAATAGTGTTTTTTAAGAAATTCTTGATACCATTGAAATTGTCTGCTTTCAATAGATTAGAGTATAATAAGACAACGGTTTAATTAATCTTATTAGATACAAGATCATACACTATTGATTGTCTGCCAAATCATTATAACTTAATTCTCTCGTAAAAAATATAATTTCGTCGAAGCTAGTATATAGTTATTATTTCGGATCTGCCATATGTTCTTGAGAGATTAAATTGACTTCTGCCAGAATTAATACGTGGGAGAAGGTTCTATAAGGCCCTAATATTAATCCAACTGAGCTAATCCATTCATGTACCGAAGCGTGAGTTATCCACGGTATACTTTACCTAAATATTGTAATTTGCTGAGATTTAACTGTCACTCTTATGACTGTGAAGGTCGTAGAATGATTGTGAGATGTCGGTATTCCTTGTTTGATGTATATTTTTCATTCAAACCATATTAATTGCCATGTGGTACAGTGCATGTGACTGGTATGCTTATGATCTCAGATTCGAATTATGGGTCAGACCTATATGTTTGTATGACCTATAAAAAAAGATTACTAATATTCTGTCAACATCAGTCAAGCCTTCATAGTCAGCTCTGTTTAGTGTGATAGATGTCCAAAATATTCATTTACTAACTTAATGAATTTATCAACTAAATTGTATTCTCATTAAATTAACATGGAGTTAGCCACATATTGCACAAGGTCAAATCAGGGCAAACTACACTCGTTAACGTCATAACGGATAAAACTTTCATACGAACAAGTAACTTATGATATCGGGATATGAATTAATCCCATAAGATTCGATATTGCTAAAGTTAGAAGCGGAGTAAATATACCATCTATTGGTTTTTCATACAGCTTCATATGGGTGGAGTTATATTGTTTAACTTTTGTTTGATAATGATGCATTCAAGCCATTGTTTACTTTTCCGACCATTATATATTTAGTATTGGGGCAAATAGACGAACTAATATTTGCCATTAGTTATAATTTTTGACAATTTACTGCCTAGTTGGTCTAGTGGTTAGTGTATGCGGCTGCTGATCAAGAAGTCTCGGGTTCGATTCCCGGGTCGGATTAAATATTTGTGTAATCCACAAATATTTGTTTCGGAGTCTGTGTGTTTTCTATGTATGATATATGTATGTATTTAAAAAAAACTGTCCGAAATATCTTGACATGAGCTAAGTACTAGCACATATTTGTTACTGAACTTAAACAAGCATGTACATTTATTATTTTCCATGTCAGAAAAGACTGACATCTGACAAATATCCTGTTGCAACATAAGTACCATATTTCTGCAAATAAAATACCATTTTAAATCTCAAAAGTGGCTTCTCGATTGGATCATACTGAACAATTAAACAAATTAAATAAACAAAGTTGAGAAAATATGTCGTAATACGAGTACTACTATGTACTAACTACATGCAATTAGGTTTTTACATTTAAATTGGTAATTTTAAATGGTTTACTTGTTAGTTATGTAATTAAATTTAAACTCTAATTATATAATGCAAAATTCTTAACTGTAGACTAAGTTACCCTTTAAGGCATAATATAATTGGGCAGGTCATTCTTAAGAAAATTTATAGAAAAAAAATATTATGTATTTATTTTACATGGGAATAAATAAGATTGGTTATTAGCAAGCTGAAGTGACAGTGGGCTGGCCATATCAGCCGCAGAACTGATGACCGTTGGGGCATAAGAGTTTTGGAATGGAGACCGGAGCGGAAATTCGGTAAACGGAGTGTAGGACGCCCACAGGCGAGGTGGAGTACGACCTGCGTAAGGCAGGAGCTAGATGCGAAAAGCCCAAAATCGATCAGAGTGGTGTGCAATAGGAGAGGCCTAAGTCCAGCAGTGGACTACGATAGGCTGATAATGATGTGCTAAGTGCACATCACAATAAAAGATAATAGAGAACTACAAAGTCCTTCATGGTCCTTAAGCTCAATATTAAATAGCACGTGATATTTAATCACAACAAAACTATGATACAAACGTAATGTTAGACATACCATAATTAGGCCAAGTGTGAATCAATTATGGACATAAAATACATACCCATTATCAGCATCACCATCACCTGTAATTATAAATAAATATTATATAGGTATAAACCTATATAATATTTTTTTGATTTTGATTAAATATAATTATTTTACATAATTTTCTATTTTATTTTGTAAATGGAAGGCAAAACAACAAAATTGATGATATATTAATAATAGAAATAAAATTATTATATGTAAATTGAAGAAAAAATTAAACAATAATTTTATCTTAGTATTAAATCATGAAACTGTTTCACAAAAATAGATTTAGTACAAATTTTATGAATAAAGAGGTGCGCTTCTAACTTAAACACTAATTCGATCTGACAGCAAAAAGTTAAGTAATATAACGCAAAAGGTTTGCTTAGCACTGAACTAATTTGTACAGCAAGTAAATCATGAACTTTAGTCAATCTGTACAGCGAGGGACGTAAGCTTCTTATTATGGCTAACTTTCTAGTTTAACCACGAAAAGGAAATACTTTTTAGGATTTGGTACGTAATAAGATATAAGTTTGGAGGGCAGCCCTGGGTCATATAATGTGGTTTGAGTTTATATACATACTTCACAAATTCTAAGCTCTTATATGAAATTAGCTGCATACTCAAACAAATGATAAATAAATATATTTTTACTAGTTACCCGAGTTTGTTGTTGTAACCGCGGGCAATGCCACGGGGTAAAACTAGTCAAACAAAGTAGCCTAAGTTACTCCTTATATCATCAGCTATCTGCCAGTGAAAGTCCCGTCGAAATCGGTCCAGTCGTTCCAGAGATTACCCGGATTAACAAACAGACAGGAAGACAGACAAAAATTGTAAAAAAAAAAATTTTGGCATACTTACACACATATATACATTAGAATTTAGTAAGCGCTTATAAAGGTTATAAAGCGGTTATTTTAATATTACGAACAGACAGTTCAATTTTAGTTATTTGTATAGATAAAACAATCGTACAAGTAATTTCCTTAATGCACACTACAATATGTAGGGATATATATGTAACTTGCTAACCAGTGCCCACTTCATTGAACGTTAAGCATTTTCAAGCAAAGCCGACTGCCACGATCGTCATCTAAGGCGATTAACACACGGCACCGCGCACCGCCGCGGTGGGCGGTGGCGGTTGAGCGGATTTTGTAGCGGTGCACCGCGCGATAAGGCGGTTCTCGCGCCTTACCGCGCGGTTGGATTTAACGTGGTTTTGACCATTTTGATCATAGACTGAAGTGGTGGCAGCAATCTAGCTTTTATTTTATTTACTTTACGCACAAATACATGCATCAGCGGACTTAATGCGATTTTGTTTCTTAGAAAAAAAAAGAAGATGTTGGGTTCATCCATTTTTACGAAGCAGAACTCTAAATAGGGCATTAATTTTATTCTATAAAAGTTCGACACAACATAAACTTACATGTTTTAACTATACGCGAATATCCTTTTTTTTCACTCCTTTATTTCATTATTTGTTGGCAAATTTCATTTTTAAATTGCAACACGTCCTGCACCAACGATGATTTTTAATTGAAACTAAAGCACTGTATTTCTACTCTGTATCATTACAAATACAGTGTTATACTATGTACTACATTGTTCTGCTCAAACCGCTTAGAACACAATTTCATTGGTGTTCATTATGCATGCCTTTTATTGGTTTACATATAAGAACTATATTGTGTTGTAATGCTTTTTTTCAGTGTTGTATATGTCTACTATTGGTGTGTAATCAATAAATAAATAAATGAGCAGCGCGGTTAAGCGGCGGCCCGTATGTGAGGCACCGCCCAACCACGCGGACGTCAGCGCGGTTGGTACGTGTGTTAAGCATCAACGGATTTCGTATACCTCAATACGACATGAGATCCGCTTCACCGCCAACCGCGGCGGTGCGCGGTGCCGTGTATTAATCGCTTTAGTCAAACACTACTGAACTTATGCTTTCGATTAGTGAAAGAATTTTAAAATCAATTAAATAGTTCCAGAAATTACCCTCTACAACCTTTAAACTCATAAACTTTACCTCTTTATAATATAGAAGTATAAATGATACGATGTAATGTATATACTGATATATCATAATGATCAGTTGTTTGTAAGATGTCAGAAAATATTTATTTATTTATTATTATTTATCATATAATGTAAAATCAGAATTAGTGTTTCTAAATAATGTAATATGTCTCTTATCTATTATATATATAATCTTAAATCCACTGGGATCGTGTGTTAACAGTGTTGCCAGCTAAAATAAGAGATACGCCGATATATACGTATACGAGTATTCAAAGAATAACTAAGAGAGAAAAATAAAAGTGTCCTCTCCAACATATTTTATTTTTAATTCCAGTTGTGGCCTTACATATGATCAACAAAGTACTATCAAAAGTTATAAAGAGAATAGAAAATGATATGCTTTATTCAAAATTCCAGTTAAATTGAGAACCAAGAGGTTCTCAATCTTTTTTCTGCTTCCAAGGTTCTCAACTCCTTCTTGAAGTCGATTAAAAGTATGATTTATTTATTTTTTAATTTATTTATTTTTTGTTACATTACCTTCACTATTGTTACAGATAGACCAAATGTGATAGAGAGGTTAGCTTTTACACTTTTTTGACTTGTTGTTCGGATTGACTCAGATTAGTAAAACTGTGTAAAAACGATTGTGTGACGTTGTGGTCAGTACGAGTGTGTCTCGTATTTACAGTTATCTCTAAATATCCTTATAGTCTTTTCCGTTCAACGGTTTTGAATAAGACTAATTCTACATTCTAATTATTTTTGTTTTACATGCTGCTATTCTTATTTACAATATATTTCTTTAGTTAATTCAACTGCCAAGGTTACCCTTCCTACGCGTTGTGTCAGCAGTCAAATAAATTACTTCACCTGAGTAATTCCAGTTCCTTACGTGAAATAAAATGGCTGCGTAGTTTCCTTCGTTATTTATACCTAAAAAAGCTATATCTAAAATGAACATTTGTTTACTTACCCCTCATTTATTGAGTCTCATTCTATTCTCGTGGGATTAACCATTTCTAAAGGAAACCGCATCGATTGCATTAATGCTATTTGAAATAGCTCGTTACCAATATTAAGAAGTAAATTCATTGTACTCATTGCTAGACATAGAAACTGTTGAAATAAAGCTAAAATCTCAGCAAAGCAGTAAATTAAATATTGATTCCCAACCTATGTTAAAAATGCAAAAGTTTCTCATTTTGAGATGTTAAAGATACTTTGAAACTAAGAAAGCACTTAAGCTATTCTTTACAGCGATTACTGATGAATATACAAGCGGAGTCGTGGTCCTAAAATCTGGTTAATTGAAAGGAAAAAATAGTATTTAAGCTACGTTTACATAACGAGAAAAACTGCAATGTAAATATCAAATCAAATTCAATCAAACCATTTTTATTTCAAATACACCAATACAACGGCACTTTTTAAACGTCAAGTAGTCAGTCAGTAGTCAGTCGTGAAGCTAATTGTCTGTTTCAATTCGTAGATCCTATGGAGAAGAACAGACAAGAAACTCCATGGACACACTTTTCCAACATAGATTTTTCAATTTTTGGTTACATTGTTTTTGTCATTTTATTAATAGTTAGATTACACTAGTAGTGTCCAAAAATGATAAAACATTCATATAATAATGTAATATAGCAGTTGTGAGATGACCAGCCCCGACTGGCGGCACCCGTATCACGAGCATGACTTATGCACCAGCCATTGTCCAGCTCAACCATATCGTAGGGAACCGAACGACCCGCTACACATGCCACCGCCAGCAGGACTTTTGAGCGAGCATGACATATTCACAACCGCCAGTCAACAAACAAACATAACAAATAGTAGCCTATGTGTTATTCTCATATTTAGGTGATAGTAGAGTCAGAGCGGCTTGAGAGAGGCAGTATTAACAGAAGACAAACCTAAAATACACAGCATTTGTGAAGTTGTATTTCGTCGGTAAGTGTGAGACCGGGGGCTCAATCATTCTGTGGGTCACCATACGGCATGGTATATACTATGGTATGAGGATTGTTACCTCGATGCCTGGACAAAGTGACTCCACTCATGCTTTCCATCGGGCAGAGTAGAATCGCAATGATATGTGTCAGTATAAAAAAATCTAAATCACTGCAAAGTGTTTATATATTTGAGTACTTAGTCCAAAGTCTACAGATGCATGAAATTCGATTATTTCCAGTTATTATTATATTTTTTGCGTAATCACTATTCCAACTATTGTATCTAATCTGTCATTTTTGGACATCTGATACACAACATTATCTAGTCCCAAGCTAAGCAGAGCTTGTGTTATGGGTACTAGACAACTGTGATATAAATACATAAACATACTTTTTTTTTTTTTTTTTTTTGTAAATACATACATATTATACACAGAAAATTATCTAAACGTTCTTACGTTACAAGTAATAAACATCCATACATCCTCACAAATTATGTATTATTAATTTTAGTGAGATAGCGATCCATTCTAGACACCTTAAAAAACAAGTATAGTAGTATAAACTTTAGTAGTTTACTAGTCGATATAAGCCCACATTGAATTGAATATGCAAATAATTATAAAATCAGGGTAATTGCTTAAATAATAATATTCACTGATGTCCGTGTACTGCGGAACTGTAATGCAGCATTATGCTAATAGCGGTTGCCTAAATATAGCCGTACGGGAAATATGAAAGCTCCCGTATGAATTACACAGTCTCGTACTAATAAGGATGTTAATACAGGCCCAAACAATTTGTAGTTACCGTCCGTTGTTGCGTCTGCATCCCATGCATAACCCTTTTCATGCATAATTGCGGCTGCAGTAGATATTTAGCTGTTATCAGGAGTATGCAAAGATGTTTGTTTAATTACATACCTACTTATGAATACAAACACACTTACATTGCGGAATAGAAAAACAGACGCATCTTAAAAGTAATTTTTTGACTACCTTATATCAGAATTTTATTTTATGTATCATTTTATTTTTTCACCACTTAAGTAATAGAAGCTACGGGGAAAACAATTACCACTTCCAGGATTAAATATAAAACCATAAAGTAAGTAAGTATACTGAAATGAAAAATAAATAAGAAAACTAGGTTGGGAAGCATATTGTTTATACGGATGAATTGAAGAACGTAAGGAAAAGTTCGAGCGAGTCGCTACCGAGAAGACACATGTATATGCCAGTGGGATAGTTAGTAGTCAATAAAAAAAGTTCTGGATAAAATAGTAGTTAATGTTTTTATAAAATGCATTATCACTTTGATACTGTTGAGCTTCTTTTTCATTAGCCAACATTTATAAAATAATAAAAATATTTCAGACGTAAACTGACTCAAAGTACTCGATTAAATATTTCTTCTTCTGAATAGACGGAGCTTACTCAATATCAAAAGGGTGCCTTAAATATTAAAATAATCTCCTTTCAAATACGTTTATCTTTTCAAATATTGGAAAATGTAAAATGGACTAAAGAATGTGTCTGAGTGTAGGCTTATAGGACGTAGGTTTTAATTAGCATTCAATTCTAGCGTATAAGCTGAATATTACTTTGAATAGACGTCATTTGGTAAAGCCAGTTTTAATCCTTGTTATAATGGCGTCACCAAACATAAAAAAACATATAGTGATACGTGACTTGGTCTTCTTTAACCACTTTCAAACCTCAGTCCTCCCCGATCTTGCAGTACCCTACCTCCCTTTGTTCCCTTTACCCTAATTTTTCTTTTTTGATTTATCAGTTCACAAAAAAATTATATTAGTAACCTCAATATCATTTTTGAAAACCTATCAATAGATACACGTATGGGTTTATTGAAAAAAAAATCAGTTTCAGTTCTAAGTATGGGAACCCCCAAATTTTATTGTTTTTTTTCTATTTTCGTGTGAAAATATGAATGCGGTTCACAGAATACATCTACTTACCAAGTAGCTTCGTTTATAGCGACTTCGTTTACAGTTAAAAGGTAAAATATTTTTAAACAATGCGTACGTTTTTATTAGTAAGAGTCAAACTTTAAAACGATAGGTAAAAGTACTTGGTTTTATTTATTTATTTATTATTTTTATTTTATTCTTATGTCACGTAGATTGCAGGTTATTTTGAATAAGTACACATAACTAATGTTATTTTAAAGTACTTCTGTGTTGTATTGTTATGTTATTTTAAACTAAAATAAAGCGATATATTTTTAGTTTTGTTTTCTTTCAGTAGAAGTAGATATTGATTTTACGCAGAATAGTGATGATAGCCTATAGCACTTCTCGATGAAGGGCTATCTAACACTGTAATAATAGTTCCTGAGATTAGCGCATTCAACGAAACAAACTCTTCACATTTTTATTATTATTAGTATAGATATGACACAGTGCTTATTGATATACATATGTTTAGTATTAATTAACAGTTACTGAAATATTTTTTGTTACTGGTTCATTTCATTACCTCAAAATGATCTGTCAAAGAAGGGTGCCCGCCGAAAGCTATTTTGAACATAAATAAACTTGCTCCCCTAAAGTACGAAACGCAAATGTTTTCCAACCGTAAACTATTTGATTATCCTTTGAATTGAGCCGAAGGTCTTTTGTCCCATTTCCACGTCAATACACATTGACAAAAAAACTCGTACATTTGCTTAGAGGTCAGTCAGTATTGAGCCTACCATGAAAATGAAATTGGTAAAATAAAATCTTCGTCTTCCTCATTTTTATGTTTAAATTTTACGATTTCTATTACAATTCTTACCATTATATGATTGTTTACGCTTCAACATATCTAATGACATGACATGATATTTCTTTTTGTAGTTTGTGTGATATTGTTGTGATATTGTAATACAAAGTGTCACCACCAATATTCATTCCATGGGTGTCGTAAGGGGCGACTAAAGGAACAAAATAAGCAGCTAGCATCACTGCCAAGAGAAGGAAAACTTGAAACAAACCCTTTACCAATCCGTCTGCCCAGCGTGGTATAGTAGGCCAAAACCTCCTTCTAAAGGAGAGGCCTATGTATGGAGAGGTTTTTAAACGTAACTTAGCCCGTTTGGTCAAAAACCGTTACTTGTGTATAATTACTGTTATATTAATTATTATACTTGTAAAGGCACCGGGTGTCAAGTCCCTTCAAAGTAAAGGGAAGATCCTCCGACCAAGCGAAGTGATCGTGCCTGGCGAGCCACGGCCCCACGGTTGATGTTGGATAGGTTTGCATATGCTAATCCATGCGAGAATCTCCATACCGCGATTCAGGATGAATAGTAACTCCGTATAGTTCTCCGTAATTTCTCGGTAGATGGCACTGTTTATGCATTTGACTATGCTATTTATAATTATTACTAATCCGCTGCAGAGTAGTGAATGGGGAGGGAGGATAATAAATAATAATAAATATTTTGGACATCTGACACACAACATCATCTAGTCCCAAGCTAAGCAGAGCTTTAGTTATGGGTACTAGACAACTGATATAAATACATAAACATACCTTTTTTTTTTGTAAATACATACATACTATACATAGAAAACACCATCCAGGCGTGGTGATCATGCGTGGTGGGCCACTGCCCAACGGTTGACGTTGGAATGTTGTATACATGTCAATTGGCGCGAGAATTTCTCTATCGCGATTCAGGATTAGTAGTTACTCCGTATAGTTCATTTCATGATTTTCTTCGTGGTTCCATGTTTCCTCGGCAATGGCGCCATTAAATGTTCCCCGCTTGAGCTGTATGTGGAAGTCGCCACAGTGAAAACACATTGGAATTGAGGCGAATGCGTAATCCTGAAAAGTAGCTGTCAAGTATACGTTGTAGATAGTTATTGTAATCTTGACGTAGTCTCTCACCAAAAGAAACTATCTATGCTCTGAATTTGATATTCATTATTATAGAGAAAAAATATCATAAAGCAGATAACGTCATTAATTTTGTTTATGATATTTTGATACTAAACGTTAAATGACTTCTAATTACGAACAAAGATGTAAACATCATAAACCAATTTGTATTTTTATTTTCATCGAGTCCCGGACCAAAATTGGAGAAAGAACTTTCCTATCTGACTTTCACAAAGTTATAAATCCTCTTCGACTTTGATCGAAATTGCTTTCATTAATTTCTATATTAAGTAAAAGATAAGCTTTTAATATCTATATTCTGAAATATGGCCTGCAGTTTGATGATGATGAAAATTGCATTTTACTGCATAAAAATGTTTTGGTACTCAATGATTAGTGTAATATGCTATTAAATTACTTTTGTCTACATTCAACTACAGTCACTCATGCTAATGACATTAAGTGTAATGTAGCTATATGTTTCTATTGTCAGTACTCAGAAAATTTGTTTCGAAAATACTTACTTGTCAATCGGTATATTGTATCATTACTTTGTTCTTGTTTCCTTTGCTTTAAAAATCAAGTAAAGCAAGACAATTATTATTCAAATATTACAGTTGACTTTATAAATAAATAATTACATAAGCTTGTTGACCGTTGGGGTAGAAGAGATCTGGAGTGGAGACCGCGTCTCGGTAAACCTAGTAAAGGACGCCCACAGGCGAGGTGTAGCAACGACCTCCGTAAGATGGCTGGCAGGAGCTGGATCCGAAAAGCCCAAAGTCGATCAGAGTGGCGTGCAATGGTAGAGATGTATGTCCAGCAGATAGGCTACGATAGGCTAATGATGATGATGATGATGATGTAGTTTTTAACTTAGGATATTTATAAAATCAATCTGATCGGGCTTTATCTTCCTCTATTGAAAATACCTTTAATGTGACCAATGAAAGAGTAATACGAATCTAAATTTATAAAGGGGAAAAAAGTATTTTGAGAGATACACGTAAAAGTAATTACTTTAAGTTCTTTCAGATTCTGCTATTATGGGATCTTTTATAAAAGGATTCGTTGTATTGTCGTGGAGCGGAAAAAGTGATGACAGTTAGAAATGGGTTTTGTGTAGGTAACCCTTTTTCATGACTCTTGCACGTTTGACCGCATAGTTTATGTTTCTATCGCTCTTTTCTACTGACTTTTATAAGAAGCTTAGAGCAAGATAAACTTGCTGTAGTTTTTGGGACACCAGTGTGATTAAGATTGTAAATATAATACATAATAATCAATCATTAACAATGACCTTGTTTTTATATCTGTGTGTTTTCTCTCTTACATTAAATCAATTACTCATAAAATTATGTCCTGTCTATATTTTGTATGTAATGTATCTCATGTTTTCTTTGACCAATCAATTAAAACATTTAGTCCGACTTGTGAACGCGCTCATGACTAGTAGTGTGTTTAAAATATTTTTACGTATAAGTTAGATTCGGCTAATAAGTTTTAAGTAGAATACGTAAATTACTCAAAAATATAGTACAGTTAAATAGATTTTTAATCCTTTATAGTAGATAACTGTGTTTGAAATAATTGTGCTCCAATCGAAAGAGTATTGTGTTTTAACAGTGATCTGTATTCTAGTGAAGACAATTTGGAACGTATTTTATTGTCTTAAGTGCTAATTTCTATTCTCGCTATACACAGTGATTCATCGGAAATGTTCAATTGTCTGCTACCAAAGAGTTTTACAGATACAGAAACGTAAGTGTTTTGATCTAATTGTATTAAAAGTGATCCACATATGCAGAATTATTTAAGGTTTGTGATTAAAAATGAAAAGGTAGGTCATTTGACTGCCTCGTTGGTCTAGTGGTTAGCGTTTAAGGCTGCTGATCAAGAGGACTCGGGTTCGATTCCCGGGTCGGACCAAATATTATTTGTGTGATTCAAAAATATTTGTTTCGGAGTCTGGGTGTTTTCTATGTATAGTATGTATGTATTTACAAAAAAAAAATGTATGTTTATGTATTTATATCAGTTGTCTAGTACCCATAATACAAGCTCTGCTTAGCTTGGGACTAGATGATGATGTTGTGTCAGATGTCCAAAATATTAATTTATTTAAATATTTATTCTTTTGAAAATTTGTAATTGCTCATCTTGCTGTAATCACTCCCAAAAAAACATTGATAACTAGAACTAAAAATTTAAATTTATTAAATAGCAACATATATTAAAAAAATATATTAGTATCATAGTTAAAACAACGTAGGGTGCTCGATAAACCAGCTCTCGTTAATATTTGTTTTGTACAGTACTCCCAAACGAGGAATAGCGCAAAGGTGTGGGACTTTTTGGCTTTTGGTCAGAATAATGTATTTGTTAGTTCATTATTTCTTCTTCTTCCTAGTTTCTATTCCACAGATTATTTGGGGTCGGCTACTAGTTCAACCGGTTTCACCTGAATATCAGTTTTTCCACGAAGCGACTGTGAGCGGACTTCGAAACCCTGAGCGATAACTGGAATTTGAAGGTTGAACTAGTTGACAGTACATCTGAGGGCACTGACTTCCTAATAACGATTGCCATAGATGTTCATGCCAATCAGGACCGACGGCTTAAAGTGCTCTCCGAAGCACGAGCGTGAATCACAGCCAAACTTCCATACTCAGGACTGTAATTTAGAATTTCCTGTAACAAATATCCAACAAAACTTTTGGCCCGACCCGGAATTTGAAGTCGAGACCTCTTGATCAGCAGTCGCGCATGTTAACCAGTAGACCAACGAGGCAGACAGAAAGGCAGTCTTATTTCATTATTTGATTCTTACAGAACTATATTAATTTACACTATTTAGGCTTGTCAATATGGTGTTAACAGTGTATTAATAGTTACACCTCAATTTTAGGAACATAAGAAAATTTATATTCAATGGTGTCGGTTACATCCTTACAAACGATGACGACGATTATGAGCATCTTTTAAATGATTGACCTGAATTCTTTAAATAAGTCTCTGCTCTTATTATTCGAGAAACAAAGCTTTTTGCAATTTTTTTATTTGATTTGCATATTGGAAATCAAAAACAACAATTTATCGACCGTGATTCGAAATTGTATATCCTCGAATGCTTTCTAACAATATACAATACAAATCACATTAAACTCCGATGTACGTAGTTATTTCTCCAAATCAAGTGTATAAACATGAAGTCCCTAAGATATCTGTATCCCAACATAAACTGTAAATTAAATTGGTACATAAAACTGCAAGTACCGGAGTTTGCTTTAATCCAAGCCTTGAAGGGACTTAACCTTCATCATTGATAACCATTAGATGCCGTACACAATATCTAATCGTGCGGAACTGTTAACTCCAGTATACGCAGACAAAGGAGATTGCTATATGCAACCCTTGAGAGTACTAAATACGAAGCAATGACCTCATCGGCCCTCCTATTAATCTTTTTAACAGCCTTTTAAGAGATTACAGGCACACATTCGATACAAGTCGATGTGTGTGATCTTGTACGACTAATTAAAACGTTCAATCTAAATTGACAAGGTTTAACTTCTAGTTTTATGTAATACTGGTACATAACTAAATATATCTAGATTTTGTCTCATATTTTTACTTGTTTATTCAAGTGAACCGCTAACTGCTGTTTTCGTCTTTAACTAAGTAAAAAAAAGTATTTTTACTATAATTATAAAACAATAATAGACTTGAAATATACTGAGTATTATAACTTGATTTTAAAATTAAAAATTATAAACAACCAAAACATTAACGAGTTGTTTCTTTTGTAAATAGTATTTTATTTTTAAGTGGAGTTTATGGCCATTTTTACCCGCCACTTAAAGAGTTGTTTACCCGTTCTTTTCATCAACCCTTAAGGTCACAATTTTCCTAAAAAAAATGTTAGGTTCATAACGGTTCTAAGCCAATTGCTATAAGTTTTTAACATATAAATAAAGGCGATCTATTTTGACTTCATACCGTGACTGTCTAGACCGCGCTATTTCAATTCTCACGTCAATTTCTCAACAAGGAACCGCTCCAAGAAATATATCAAAATCAATTAGCCGCTTCTAAATCTACTGGCCTGGCTAGAAACAAATACTAGCTAGAAGAGAGACACGTAAATGTAGAAAACTATATAGTGGAATTTGCTAGCTAGTAATATATTTGAATTTACTAGAAAAAAAGTTTCTTTTTATATTTAAGCCTACCAAAGTGACTCTACTTTGCCTGATTGAATTTTTTTCCTACTCATAGTTTCATAAACCTAAGGAACCGCTTATAAGGAACCGAAATAGCTGAGGAGAAGCTTACAAAACCTGATGTCTTAATTCAAAATTTAAGATGAAATGCGCTCTTCGCTTAGTAATGGACGGCATTTAGCTGAAGTAAGTAAACATTTTGCTTCTACAAAGTATTTATTGAACTTTATATAGCAAAATGACACTTCATAAAATATCCACTTAAGCTTTCGATACTAGTTGGCAGATCTTTTAGTATTTCAACTAAACTACAACTACAACTTCAATAATCAAAACACATCTTTTAACATACATATCAAAATAAATAAATAGTTTATGAAAAATCAATTTAATACCTTAGGGTAAATATGTAACCTATAAAATGATAGCCATACCGTGGGTCGGAATAATGTATGTGATAAATTTCTTTTCCCCAGATGTTTCCCGTAGGCTATTATTGGATCCCTTAGGTTATAATATGAGGGATTTCATTTTCACATATTGTCTGATTAATATGGGGGTGTGATGGTGCTTCTTGGTAATGAGATGAGGATTAAGTTTCTATATTTTAAAATTGCATTTTCGTGGGTAGAAAGACTATAAAATTTTATTTAACGAGCTCGTTAGACTTGTGATTAGTGATACTGCTGAATTAGAGATCCTAAGATTACACATAGAATAAACAATATTGCATGATAAATAGAATAATTTTTTTTTGTTTTATGTAAAATAATATTAACCAACGCAAATAAATACATGCTGGCTTTTGCCCATGGCTACGTTTGCATGTATGTCGATTATCACGGTAAATAGTAGCATAATGTCCTTCCTCAAGCATCAAAGTATAGCCGTGAAAACGTTATGGGTGTATATAAACACAGCTATTTTTGAATTTAGAATATTAGAATGAATATTTAAAAAAAAAGAATAATAAATAAAAAAAAATCAACACGCTTTGGTTACAAAGCACTTTAAAGCTAGTTACCGTTGTAGGATCAAAGTACACGTCAAGGTAAATCATACGAACCCAAACTCAATGGGGTTGAGTCGTTTTATTGCGGAGCTTCTATAGCCCTTCAATTCCAGAATCAGATGAGCTACATCTCATCTAATATTACATTGTCACGACATATGAAACTGCGTGCTTGCAAAATTTCAACTCAATCGGAAACCGCAAAGTAGGTCAAATTTAACTTGCAAGTCAAATTTAAATTTCAGACAAATGAACAGGTAAAACTACGAGTATATAAAAAGCTTATTAAACAGCATAGCGCCGTTGACAACCTCAAAATAACAGCATTCTGCTGTTTTATTTCGTTGGTGAGACCGGAGGACTTATGATGCAGAAGCATCTCACTTGGCGTGTGGTGTGACTCCTACTCCTGGATTCTACTCATGCAGGCAGAGTAGAGTCACTGGTAAGCCTTAATTTAAAAAAAAGTAATAAAAACCATCTTCGTCTTCATCTACACTTTCCATCAGGTGAGATGGAAGACAAACGCCTATTTCATTACAACTATTACAAAAAAACCTCTTCTGAGGAGAAGCTTATAAGGCAGTGGACTATTAGAGGCGATGGTGATTCTACTGATGTCGTGTGACACAGAGATGAAAACATCGATGATTAAATTAGACCCTGCAATTTTTTCACAAATTAAAAAGGAATCCTTTCTGCAATGCAGCAATAGAATCCAACTGCATAATTTAAACTGAAGATATCGTTTCTCTTGAGATAGAGACTCTAAGTAATTATTGTAATTATTATTTAATTTACTTATAAGTACTACCTACAAAGATATTACCTACGGTCAGACAGAATTTATATCAATTGGTTTGTCTTTCAACCCACGCGTTGACGCTACAAAAAATGTATATGTGAGGAATTCTCATTATATTTATTATTTCGTAGATACTCGTCGCAAATATGCAAAACGTTTACCCACGTTAAAAATAATAAATTGCTTTATGAATTTGTATATAATAATTAAGGAAACTCCTAAACAAAGATTGTTTTTAAAACAACGGGGATTTTTATTTGCCGCCAAAGAATATAAAAAATAGAATTCAGAGAATACGCAATACGGTAAGAGGTTCCGTATTTACAATAAATTTTCAGAAACGAACGAACAGAAAGAAAGGAAGTATAAAAAAGTATCAGTTCCCTAAATACGAATTAATTTCATTTTAAATTTATCTCTTTGAACAAAGTTTAAGAATTTAATTTTGTTTCCTTAGCGCACTGATAGGGAAGATTATGAAGTTATGAAATCCCTACAATACTTTACTCCCATCTTTACTAAGTATTAAAAGGATTCATATGAAGCTTAGTTTAGGTTTGTTTCATCATCATCAATATATCTTTTAAATCAACCTATCGCTGTCCACTGTTAAAGCAAAGTCTCCCCCAAGTAGTTAAAAATAAATGCATCGAGTATATTAATACAACTATGCAACATCTTGTACTTCCAAATGCAACCACGACACGGATTTCAAACTAATAAAAACCAAGTATGAACTAAAATATGATAAGTCTCTAGATCTTCGCTAGTTAAGCAATGAACACAACACAATAGTTGTAGTTTAATCAAAACGTCGGGTCATCAAAAAATAATTCATCAATCATCAGCCCACTGTTCGGGTCTCCTCTCAATAGTGTGCGATTGCGATAGTGCGATTTGGGGACTGGCAAGACACGTTGTGGCTACGTAATCTTGCAGTTGTATGTTTTTAAGCCGCCCAAAGGCCTGCAACTAAGCTTAACGACTGTTATCTTATGAAAACAACTAGGACCGACTGCATAACGAGACGTCCGAATCACGGAAACGCTCATAACATAATATCATGTCACAAACGGTCACCCATCTAGGTATCGACCGCGACATCGTTGCTTCGGTGGTTATTTCCAATCATCTAAGGCAAGTTGGCTATAAGAGTTTTATTAATACTTCTTATAAATAATACGCTACATGCTACACTACTCTAAATACGCTACAAAAGTAAATTATAAATAAATAATATCGTATCAGTTCATGTCAGTGCCTGCCTGTTTTCTTTTCTTTAATTCATATTATTTTTCATTAAATTTAAAAAATATATCATAATTCTCATTCTACTGAGGAATGAAACCCTGTTTACTTTTAAATCTTCATTAACGTTTTATAAGAAGAAATTGCATAATTTTCAAACAAAAAACGATTCAACTCTGCATTTTCAAACTCCACTGAGCAACCCTAAAAGGAAATATTTATGAAAATCTGTATAATTTTAGGAAGAAAATCTGCGTCTCTAATTATCAAGCGCTCACTCAGAGCGAAAAGTACGTTGAACATCCTTCATTTGCATTCAGAAAAAAATAACACTGGAAAAATTCAAAATTTCATAAAACTCCTTTCAAGGGACCGCTTCAGTTTAACTCTGTGTATATCTATAGTATATCTCAAAAAGAATATTAGGGTTACCTTACTTATGTCCGTTTATCACTTAAATAGCGTTGTAGATTATGTACTGAATTATATAAAAATTAAATTATAACAAATCCCACTTTTTAGTGGCGTTATATGAATATTATCTTATGAAAGTAACCAGCAGTTTTTGAAAGCATATATACCAGTGTTAGTAATAACATTTTAAATATGTGAATAGAACGTAAAAGTGGCATATCAAAGACTATGTTTATGTACATATGTACGTGTTCCACGTACTAAAATTATGAGGGCTTAACGATACTTTTGAGGTCACGTGATGGGGCCGACGAAACTTGCAATATCCATTTTCCATCCATTAAACACAAACCCAAGTGCGTAGAACTATGTAACATGAGAGAACTTTTGGTAAATAAATGTTCTTCGTGCTTGTTTTTTGATACTGGAAAATAAAGTGGAGATTTTATTAAATAAATATTTTTTTCGGACATTTTTCACACAACGCCATCTAGTCCCCCAACTAAGCAGAGTTTGTATTATGGGTAACTAGACAACTGATATTAATACATAAACATACTTTTTTTTTGTAAATCCATACATCATAGAAAACACCCAAACTCCGAAACAAATATTTGCGGATCACACAAACATTTGGTCCAACCCGGGAATCGAACCCGAGACCTCTTGATCAGCAGTCACATACGCTAACCACTAGACCAATAAACTACAATTAAATATGAACAAACTACAAGTATTGTACGAGAAGCACGTAGTATGCTTTTAAAGAGAAATCGAATGAGTTGCCTTGTAGATTCTTAGAATCTGTTTCTATGTTCTCTATAGATGAATCCGATATAACTTAATATCCTATTCATCTTATTTCGTTCCCTGTGATGCTCTGTAAAACTTACAGAAATAAATATGACGGATGTTTAAACGAGTTAATATGTTTACTTTTTAACTGCCTCGATGGTCTAGTGGTTAGCGTATGCGACTGCTAATCAAGAGGTCTCGGGTTCAAATCCCGGGTCGGGCCAAAAAGTGTTTTTGGGTTTTTCTTAGGAAATTCCTAATAGCAGCCCGGAGTTTGGAAGTTTGGCGGTGATTCACGCCCGTGTCTCGGAGATAACGTTAAGCCGTCGGTGCCGGTTGTTATGAACATCTATGGCAATCGTTACTGGGAAAGTCAGTGCCCTCAAATATACTTCAATTTTCAGAAGAATTTCAGTTCTCCCTTAGGGTTGCGGAGGTCCGATGCCAGTCGCTCCGTGTAAAAACTGAAATTCAGGTAAAACCGGTTCAACTAGTAGCCGACCCCAAATAAACTTGGATCGGAAGATGATGATGTTTACTTTTCAAAGGTATGTATCACAATGAATTACAGTAATTCGTTTTATTTATTTTTAAATTGTATACTTTCAGGGTATGTAATATGGATAATATAAATATTTTTTAAATAAATAATCGGGCTTTTACGCTAAAAACTACCAAACCGATTTAGACACAGTCTAATACTACCGCTATAACCGACCTGCCGGCTACGTACGGAGCCTCTGTGCTGTAAGTATAATTATGAAAAACAATTCCTAAAATGGTTGTTTTAAATGTTTCCTAACAGTATTAAATGTAGATATTTTTCCATTGAAGCTACAAACTGGTTACCTATACATATTTACTCTTATACTAAATAAAATACTTAAAATAAAAAATCATAACAGAACAAAAAAATATCCGACATTTTGCATGTTGGTTGGTACCCACAGTCTTGAGAAACCCTACAAATGGGCCAACATTACATAAGCCTGACTAAACATGGTCGGTGAGACAATAAGCTTTTGAAAAATAACCGCAGAGACATTGAGCGTTTGGTTTTTAAAAGTGTACATATACATATTACTTTAAATCTTACATATTTTCAAAAAACAGAATAATATAAAAGATTGTATTATACTTAAAAATAAAGTAAAACTGGGCAGCTGTATATAATCTTAAGATTTTTCAAATTGTAATTCAATATTTTGATAAAAGCATGATATATTTTGTGTGATATACACTGAATTAATTATTAATTTTCTTTGTAATAGTGTTAATATTTCAACATCTATTTGTAATAATAAACAAAAACTTTAAAGTGGACTTCACTTTGAAAATTTCACGTGATTTCTATATTATGCTGAAAAATTACTCCAGAACTAACTAGATTACAAGAAACTACTTTTACAGTTTAAAAAACTGCATCAGTTTCATTTATATGTCAATGTTATTTCACTTTTTAATTATTTTGTGATATAGTTATTAAGTACGCAGATGACTCACCCTTTTTTTCAGCCCTTTTAGGATCCTGCGATCTCCGATCCGATCTCATAAAAGGAGACCGCGGCTTCCTATCCCTCACTATTTGCCAGCATCACCGCGATCAATGCTGGCGGTGATAGGTTTCGTCCGATCTATCCGACTAGAACTAAACACTTGGACTCACACGTAGGGCACTTATTAAATACTGCAAAAGAACACTTACAACTTAAATTTATACGTACAATTAGCTGCTGGCTTTTAAGGAGGTTGGAATAACCCCGATTTCTAAAGACAGATAAAGGAAAGAAAGTAAGCGAACAATTCCTAAGTGCTAATTACAATTACATTAAATAACTAAAATTAGTGATGAAAGAAAAATACAAGTAACAAGTAGTATGTAAAACCTAATCATTTATTCCGTATTCATATTATAAATCGTCTCTTATTGCATGTTGAACAACAACGAAAATAAAACAAACATAAATCATTTCGACCATGATTTTTTAAATCGTCGAAAATTTTTCTCATCAAAACGCGTTGATGTGGAAAGTTTTGATTTCCAATAAAAAGGGGTTTGCAATATATTATTAGGCGTACCCTCCGCGTGTTAGATGACAAAATATCGGTCCGGTTCGTTTTCATAACTGCCGGTACCGTAATCAAAAGTTTTCGTATAAACAGCACTGGTGTGATGTCGACTTGTGTATCTGAAAAACAATATTTTATTTGTACATTAAAATTGTATCAAGGGAGAAGAGTCAAGATTTTTTATACATTTGTACGTTATAAGACACAAATACACTAATATTCTGTAAAAAGTTGAATCACTTTACTTTAGTATTTTCTTTGTGAAATTGATTTTAGATAAACTGAGTTGTCAAGATAAAATTACATTTGAATGACTGATTATTTTTTTTAGGGAAAGGAAGCTCTATAGTTTTTACTGGTATAAACTACACTCTAAAAAAGCGGCCAAGTGCGAGTCGGACTCGCCCATGAAGGGTTTCGTATCAGCAAGTAACACCATATAAAAGTTCCTGTAGTTCGTTGTAACTTTCATCGATGTTTTTATACTAGTGTATTGATTGGATGAAAGGTAAATTGCGTGTTACGATTTATGACGTATTAAAAAAAACTACTCACTAGATAGATTTCGTTCAAACCAATTTTCATTGGTAGTTTGCATGGTAATGTACAACATATTTTTTTTTAGTATTATCACTCTCTTATTTTAGAAGTTAGAGGGGGGGGGACACATTTTTGAGTTTCAGTTCCAAGTATGGGGACCCCCAAAATGTATTGTTTTTTTTTCTATTTTTATGTAAAAGTCTTAATGCGGTTCACAGAATACATCGACTGACCAAATTTCAACAGTATAGCTCTTATAGTTTCGGAAATAATTGGCTGTGACATACGGACGGACAGACAGACTTGACGAATCTATAAGGGTTCCGTTTTTTGCCATTCGGCTACGGAACCCTAAAAATGAATGAGACATAGGACAAATTGAAGAGACTACAAACAAAAATGTTGAATTCAAAAATACATAACTGAAACTGAACCTCAAGTCACCATATTTTGCTCAACTCAACTTGTATGTAGCATTCAATAACATATTAATTATATTTAATATCTATATACATATAGGTAATTTTTGTGATACCTTGTTACTAAACATAATAGTAGTTTAGTCGTAACCCAGACCATAGGCTCTT
This sequence comes from Phragmatobia fuliginosa, assembly GCA_932526445.1. NCBI lineage: Eukaryota > Metazoa > Arthropoda > Insecta > Lepidoptera > Erebidae > Phragmatobia > Phragmatobia fuliginosa. The sequence goes on along the minus strand of OW052063.1, from coordinate 20,960,941 downwards.
ATTTGGATAAAATGGAATACAACATATGTATTTTAGTTGCAGATGTTGAACTCAACGACATCAGTTCAACTCATAGGAATATAAATTGATTTCTGCCATTTTTGGAGAATACTGGATTAAATTTGTCCATGATTTTTATGTTTTGTGTGTGGTGTGTATTGGATAGGCGGGACAAGTGTTCGTGTAAAGAACTAAAGCTAAGAGTTTCGCATGTATTTTACTCCCACGTCATGCAAATATGTTGCGGATCAGACATACACACATTTTTAATGTGCCTTTTTGCCGTACCAATTATGGTAAAAATGCTGTTATGACTTCTTCGTACTTACACAAAAAGGTTCGAGGATAATAACATGTTTTGATTGTCCAAAAAGTCCTTCCACGATAAAATCGCACTAGTACTTAAGTAAATAATTAAATAATCAATTAATTAGTTTAACTCATTAAATATTTGTTAATGTATAAATGTTGCGTTTATTTGTGTTTATTTGTGGTACTATTTTGTTTGTTTGGGATTTTGTTTTGTTTTTTTTTAAATTGATAATTCTTTTAAGTTTAATGTTAAATAAATTGTTGTGTCTAGTTACTGTTCACATGCCATGATGATCTGTAATTGGCTTAAGAGTCAATATATATATAATTGTTAAATATCATGTAAAAAAAGCTGTAGAGTTTCTTATTAATAAATAAATATATAGATAATGATATAAGTATCAAATTCTGCTGCTTTGATACAAATATTTGTAAAATGTAGCCATAACATTTCTTTAAATTGATACATTTTTTTCTCTGGAATGGAATTCATGTTCCCGCTTTAACGGTTAAGAGGCAATTTCATGAGCACTTTTGACATAACGTTATTAGGAATAAAACTTTTATAGTCACTCAATGTAGTAGTCCGTATCGCGTATACGGTGGCGGTGTACAATTTCCAAGGGTTGCATTACATATGCTTATGATAGTAAGCGGGGAAAAGGCGAATATTACATTTTATCATTGGTGGGTTGCTGATGCAATAAAAAGATAAAAAATGTCTTTATGGAGCCTACTCGACTCCAGGATTAAATGAAGATTCTGGTGTCATATCTGTAAAAGCTCTAAAGAGCGTTTTGAAATTTATTTATGATTTATTTGCAAGACAAGGTAAAATTGTGCAGCCTAATACTGCATTCTTTTGTTGTATAACATCATAAAATATGTATATGACTACGATGCTCGTAGTCTACAGTGATCATATCAAAAGACAAATAAGACACCCTTTGCCTATCCATTTTGAAACAGAGTGCTATTAAAAGTTACTTAGTAATGTAAATAATATTTTGAATTAAAGGTTGGACTTTAATAAGTTTAACGACTCTGACGACTCTGTACAATCGATATTTCGATGAGCAAATACAGCTCTAATGTACTAATGTTATTAAATTTTCGGTTCACTGTTGAGTATTGTAAAATATTGGTTTTTTGAACTTTGAATGTCTGGATGTGGAAGTAAATAGAAACGAGCTATATGGGCGTGATAAACAAGCGTGGCTTGTACACGAATATTGGACACAAACTTTTATGACGAACGTTTTGTTGGAATATGCGAATCTCTGTTGATTGAATTGGTGAATAAGGAAGCTTTTGAACTCCTTTATATTTAGATCAAATAGGGAAACTAAGATGGGTTTTAGTTAGAAACACTATCATTCTACCTCTCTTGTATTATAAAAGTTTAGCAATATTAATTAATAACGTTTAATATTATTGTAACGATTTTCTTTCAAGATCAAGTTTACCCATAATGTATTCAAAGATTTATTTAAGTATTTATAGAAAAAATAGATAGTACTACAAAAAATCTACTAAAACTGTATTGTTTATTTTAAACAATACGTTGAATACGTTTGTGGTAAAAAATGCGTCTGTTTTAAATGACTTCATTAACTATGTATTTTATATTTTTCGTTGCATAGGCGTGAAAAGGTCTTAAAATACGTTATTATATTCAGAAGACATGTAATCAACATTTTTTTTTACGCGGGGAATGGTATGCTTTTCGCACCATACCATCCGTGGGGTATGCGAAGGGCGTGTGTGGGACTCCCGGAGTTGTGACCGGTCTACCCACTAAACTCCGCGGCGGCCTACCTCAGCAGTCGGGACGAACACTAGGAACGCATCGGCGGCTTCTGGAGTCCCCCCTGCCGTACCTCACGAATGAGTCCTACTACACCCTTGGGCAGAACGCTGTCTTGCCTCTCACTGCTTTATACAGTAGGAGGCTCAACACCAGTTCGCCTTAGACGACACCCCCGGCCGCACCAGGGTGTCACCTGTCGCGGGTCGTTTGCAGCGGTCACATCTTCCCTAGATATGGCCGCAGCGACCCTTGGCGACGATAAGGGAACTGGCGACCTCTGCCGCGTCCCCTTCGCCGCCTCCTTCGAGCAGGATCGGCCCTCTCCCGATCCCGCTCTGCGGACTCCTGTTTAGTAAATATTTCATCACCATTTCAGTCAAAGATGTCTACCGATAGTCATAGGCTATTAGGAGGGATTTAACATAATCGCCACGCTTAGCAGGCGGGTTATTCGAGTGACATGGTACTTTACTCAGTAGGACTCTGCTGCCCAGCCCCTGGTAGGCCCCAGCCCATTAGCCCTTAGTAGGCTTTTACGACACCCATGAGCAGCAATTGAATTGAACTATTTTTTATAGACACCTCACTGCAAATAAATATTTATGCCTTTTTTTTTTTTTTTTTTTTTTTTTTTTTTTTTCGCCGTGAATGCTTTTCGCACCATACCCTCCGTGGGGAAGACGAAAGGCGTGTGTGGGACTCCCGGCGAACCGGTCTACCCACTAAACCCCGCGGCGGCCTACCTCGGCAGTCGGGAGGAGCTCCAGGAACGCATCAGCGACATCTGGAGTCCCCCCTGCCTAACCCCATGATTGGGATACATCTCACGGTAATCAATAGGTTACCCTTGGGGCAGGACGATATCGCGCCTCTCGCCGCTTTACACAGTAAAAGGCGGGACACCGACCCACCTTAGACGACACCCCCGGCCGCACCGCGTCCCCTTCGCCGCCTCCTTCGAGCGGGAAATATTTATGCCTACAATTTCACTATATTCAAGTAATATAGTTAGCTGATGCTACTGTTTAGATTTTGAATCCAATTGTATATCCATTAGTTAAGTGAAAACACATCAGCAGGCTCATTTCACAGCAATAGCAATCATTACATGCAATAAGCGGATTTTCTTTTGTTTTTGTTCAGCACAGCGTTGTATTGTACGTCTTTCATAATACGTTCGCTGCAACTGACAAAGCCAGGGTACACTTGTAGACAAAAATATTGTAGTAGGTTAGTTTATTATGTATCAGGAGGAGGAGGACAGCAAAATTGATTTATGACAGGTAACTAATATCTGATGATATCGCTTATAGGCTAGAAAACTGGCCTTTTTCTAGTACAGAGAATCAGCATGCCATTCAGCGTGCCAATGTTGCCAGTCTTTTACAAATGCTAACAGGTGATGATGTGGAAGAATTTTTTGATGCTTGTATGTGTATTTTAGTTCTATATATTTTTTTTAAATTTTTAATCTTCATTGTTTATTTGTAATTTTTCGCTTAAACTATGCTAAGATACTTACTGTTCAAATATGGATTTTATCTATTTTTGAGGTCAAATGTCAGTTATTCTCCACTTTTCACAGAAGCACATTATGCTACTGCCAATCACAGCAGGATATCATATAGTAATAAATTATGTTTTCTTAGCCAATTACGGTAACGGTGGTCAGTCTCAACGGAGACCAACTTACTACGCAGAAGATATTATAGTGCACAAGTGTGCGCGCAAATACAGTTGCACTCTCTATTCCCTCACTGAACGACTATCCGACACGACTGGGGAGTTATCAGATGCAGGACTGACGACTATACGTGCTCTCCGAAGCACAGAAGTAATTACCCCATACTCCAAACTCCAGGCTGTTTTAAAGTATTTATATAATCAGAAAAGCTCAATATCTAACACTGTTTGACCTGGCCTAGGATTCGAATTCGATATAGCGAATACTTGTACATGGCTTTAAGTGTACTGTTCGGCCTATTTTCTGAGAAGCATCAAAACTGGAGCAAGCTTTTCTTTTATATTGTCTAAGTTTTGATTAAAAACCAGTCGATATCTATTTCCATTTTACTGCTTTGGTACGATTTGTTCTTAATATTTTGTTCTACTGATGTTATTTGACATTCGTTTTATTGATTATACTTTAATTGTAGGACTCATTTGAATATTTTCTTAGGAATTCTAGAGGAAAATGATGCAGAAGCATCGCATCATCGCCATAGTGCGGATGATTTTAAAAAACATTTTATAAAAAAATAAAAAAAAAAAGATCATGCTGCATGATCATCATGATTGTCCGTACACACCATGGGTACTCAATACTCTCGGTAACCAACTCTCGGATTCTACTCATGCTTTCCATCAGAGTGGAGTCACTTTCGGAGACTAATTGGAAGAAATATAAATGTTTTCCCTTACTTTATTGTTAGTGCTCAGTACTAAAAAAAATGTACATATGTATTACTGTAGAGTAGACAATAACTGTTTAAAATAGATAAACATACTTTTATTGTTGTAAATAAATACATACATATTATACACAGAAAACACCCAAACTCCGAAACAAATATTATTTGCGGATTACGCAAGCATTTGGTTTGATCCGACCCGGGAATCGAACCCGAGACCTCTTGATCAACAGTCACATACGCCAAACACTGCGTCACCAGGGCAAGGCAGGAATTGACAGCTACTTGATCACAATGTTTCCATCACATTACACTATATTTTGGAAAAAAAATGATGTTAACGAGACGGGTAGAAAACATTTATTTTCATACGATTGCTTGCCTAGGGAAGGAAACATACTGATTGAATTTGAGCGGAAAATTACCTGCGGAACCCATTGATATCACCTCTAAACGTTTTTGCCATAAAAAATTACATGAATATGAATCCTTTCAAACTTTCAACATAAAATGAAACGATCTTTGTGTTATATAGAAAGTTGAGAAATGATAAAGTGAGTTTTTAGCTCCAACAAAGAAATTCAATTGACCTGAAACTTGAAATGAAAATTTAGGTAAAGAACCTACCTACCTAATCTAATAGTCTATTCTTCAGAATACTTGCTGTCATGCTGAGTAGTTGAAGAAGCCTTTAAAACGTTTTAGGACTTCAGTTAACGTAAATCATACTTAATAATGTATGTCAGAGTTCCCAGTAAAATACAATTCACTGGCAAACGCCAGCAGTTTCATTTGAGTACTGTTTATCGTTTCTATTTTATAAAGACCTATGTGTGAACAATATTTCATGACGATCGGTTGAGAATTTAAAGCGAAAAATCGTGATCAACAAAAAAAAGTCTAGTGAGATTTTTTTTGTGTACATAATGTTATTGACTGTCGAAATGAGGTACTAATCCTATTTATTATTATAAACGCGAAAGTTTGTGAGTATGTGTGTATGTGTGTATGTTTGTTGCTCTTTCACGCAAAAACTACTGAACGGATTTGGATGAAACTTTACAGTAATATAGCTTATATATCAGAATAACACATAGGCTACTTTTTACCGCAATAATAGAGATAAACGGGTGAAAGCTAGGTGATTATAAAAAAACATTTAATCGTAGATGTCAAAATGTATCACTGTTTATCTCCTGTCAAAACTTCACAGGTTGCCATGGATAACACACTTGCATAGCAACCATAATGATACGCGGGTAACACCGCGAGGCGCAACTAGTATAATAATAGTTTATGGTACCTAGAGACTAGAGACCTAAAACTGCGTAAAAATCAAATTCGTATGGGGTCGGAAGAGAAAGTTATTTAGATAATACTAGATGAGCCCCGCGGTGCTACCCGTTTTTATTGTTTTAAATCGCGAGCAACGCCTAAGTTAGTCTCTTCTCAGTTTTCTGTTAGTGAAAGTCTTCTTCTTCTTCTTAATAAATGGCAAACTGTGCCGATGTCGACAATTCTGCCAATGTCAAGTGCGTTGGAAGTACGTAAGTTTAATTAAAAAGAAATGTCAAGAGAATTACAACATAGGTCTGAATGTGGGGTTTGGTTGTGGTTAGTACACTGAAACAGATAAATAAAAATATATATTAGTTATATATAAGTAATAAGACGGCAAACAGTGAAATTCAAAATCAGTTCAACCCTTCCAGAGATTACCCGTAATAAGTTGACAGCCGGACAGACAGACGAAAATATTCACTTCAATTTTATTTGTTTGAATGGGTTGTGTCATTTAACTACCCTATAATTTGTTTGATAAACTGCCTCGTTGGTCTAGTGGTTAGCGTATGCGACTGCTAATCAATAGGTCTCGGGTTCAAATCCCGGGTCGGGCCAAAAAGTGTTTTTGGGATTTTCTTAGGAAATTCCTAATAGCTGCCCGGAGTTTGGAAGTTTGGCGGTGATTCACGATCGTGCCTCGGAGAGCACGTAAAGCCGTCGGTCCAGGTTGTCATGAACATCTATGGCAATCGTTATTTGGAAGTCAGTGCCCTCAAATATACTGACAACTAGTTCAATCTTCGAATTTCAGTTCTCCCTTAGGGTTGCGGAGGTCCGATGCCAGTCGCTCCGTGGAAAAACTGAAAGTCAGGTAAAACCGTTTGAACTAGTAGCGGACCCCAAATAAAATTGGGAATAATGGTTAGGAAGATGAATTTGTTTGATATTAGTTAATACCAGCGTCGGTGGACAATTGTAACTACAGAGCCACATTTGCGATATCTAATAAATAAAATTCTCGTGTCACAGTTTTCGTTGCCATACTCCTCCGAAACGGCTTGACCGATCTTTATGAAACTTTATATGCTTAATCAGTAGGTCTGAGAATCGGTCAACATCTATTTTTGATACCTCTAAAACGCGAGCGGAGCCGCGGGCATCAGCTAGTGACTCTATAAGTATCTTACAAACAAAGGGAGACGTTCTATGTCAAACAGAGGATTTGGGCTCTGATCCACTCACCAGGTAAAAATCAATGAAAGAACTGATTAATACCCATTTCTTATAGGCCATCATATCACTTTCATAAAGCTAGCCCTTTCATTCTTAAGGATTGCTTCAAAAGAACACATTTGAAATCCTATTTAGTCAGGCCTGTTATACTAATATGACATAATTTATGTCATCATTGTAGGTATAGGTAATTAGGTCACAACACTAATAATAAATATATGTGGGTAGGAGGCCCGATGAGGCGCCGGCGATTGAAATAAAGATTAATCTTGGTTTAGACGCTGTTTGATTTACATGTCCCCTTGCACCCCACCTAACTATCATCATCATTTTCCTTCCCTCTTCCCAAATTTATTTGAGGTCGGTGCAATGAATTTTTTTCTACCATTCTTCTCTATTACTCATCAGTTCACCGTTTATTCCTTTTCTGGCCATATCCTCTTCCACGCAGTCCATCCATTTTTTCTTGGGTCGTATATGACATAATTTATGTACAGTATTTTTTTCCTATTTTATATGAGCTTGTTAAAATTTTTCTAAAAGACAACTCCCGCGTTAGGAATATAAAATCCTGTGTCGCGGGGGACTTTACAAACATACATGAAACGGACACAAAGAACACCCAGACTCAGAACAACAAATTGTGAATCACACAAAGTGTAATCCTACGTGGGATTTGAACCCACGACACTTGACGCAGTAGGAAGCGGCGTGGCGACCGCTTAAGCCACTAGGCCAACCGTGCAGTCAAGACCATACTCTGCATAGTAGTATACATTCAATCTTGTTATTTTATATCATATTATATCTACTAGTATGTGTATGGATTACTGATGTTATATTTTTTCTTCGATTGAATATCGGGTGAACATAAGAAATTGGATTTCTTCTCTGAATATTGAGTTGAGCTGTTTATTTTCGCGTTACGAAGTAATATACAATGTTATGAGAGTGTTACCGTTTGACATATAGGAAAATTGGCTATTTTCGTACGAAATCTATAGTGAGAATCCATATATGTATAACATTTTTTTATATGTAAATACAACAGTATGTGCTCATAGCCAAGAAACCTCGGATAATTGGAAACAATCACTGAGGGGAAACAATAACGACGAGGTCAGTAACTTGATGGGTGACCGTTTGTGACATTATGGTATATTATAAGCGTTTTCGTGATTCGGAGGTCACGTTAAGCAGTCGGTCCCGGTTGTTGTCATAAGAAAACATTTGTGAAGCTTAGTTGGAGGCCTTCGGGTGGCTTCAAAACATTCAACGGCAAGATTTCGTATCGACTTGTCTTGCCAGTCCCCAACCCGCACTCTGCCAGCGTGGAGATGTATGACCTTAACCCTCTCCTGAGAAGAGACCTGCGTCCAGACGTTAAAGGTTATAGATAATTATACTAACACAAAACGAGCTGGTTGAGAATAGACTGTGGACTTTATTTATGGTACATGACAATTTACAAATATTACTTATTTAGTCACTAGATGCCGTAAGTATTGAAACAATATTTACCATTGTTTTGATAAATTTTTAAATTGATTTTTATAAATACAAACGGTACATGAGACTGAAAATCAAATATTTTCCAAAATGAAATTAAGTTTTATTATACGAGTAGGTACATTTAATATTCTCCAGGTTTTTTTTCTTACTTTTTTAATGGAGGTCCATCGATGCTTTTGCTGTCATCTTAAGTAAGAGAACCGATGAGTTTTATTACAAGAATTTTCCCAGCATTACTGGAATAAAGAATCGTTCTAAATAAATGAAAATCTGGATAGTCTGGTAGGTATGGTCTTTATTTTAGAGTCGGTACTTTAGACGATCAATGACGTCACAGTAGAGAGGGTTAAAAAAAGCAATTTTTTTTCTTTTTTCGCGGGGCTCAGGTAGTTAGAAATATAAAGTCCGTGTCGCGGAGTACTTTCCAAACATACATGAAATGGACACAAATAAAAAAATGTTGTTCTGAGCCCCAGACACATTCAGACAATTTGAAAATCACACAAAGTATTTTCCCACATGGGATTTGAGCCCGAACGACACTTGGTGAAGTAGAAAGCGCCATGGCGACCGCTTAAACCACAAGGTCAACCGTACAGTCAAAATTGTTTTTGATTATCATTACTTACCTTACCTGTGATGACCAATACCTCATATTATGCTGTAACTATGAAACTTGTAAACCCGTGTGCGTCGAACCACTGTTATGAATTTTCAGAATCTGGAGCACGGTAGTAAACCCGCCAAGATGAGTGAGAAATGCACTATGGCCATTCAATCCTTCAATGAATACCAATCGCAACTTCATTATTTATCTATTAAAAAATTTCCCCTTAGCCGTAGAGATTCTTCAACAAACAACCTTGCCCTAATTATATCTATAATTTTAAGACCCAAGCAATTTTCTTTACAAAGTCCAAAATTCTCTTTCCATCAAGTTAAATCTTGTCAAACTTTCATACGACTTCATAAATGAATACCTTTGCATACTCACACGTTGTTATAATTCCCGCCTACGCAGCAAGTACAACAGCATGATATGAATATTATGAATATGCAGGAGTTTATTCTGTGACGTGGCATAAATTTTGCCGAGTATAAAATCCGCGGACTAAGCGGGATATTGTTGTACAGACATATCATAACACGTCTGACCACATAAAAAAATAAAGCCTTTAAAATTGTTTGATGATAATGTTTACCTTAAATAGGGTTGGACACATTTAATAAAAAACATTTAAAAACCTTATCATAACTGAAAGAATTTAACGTTGGATTAATTGAACTCATAAAACTCATTCGCTTTTATGATCATTTCACACCCAAACGATAAGAGTTCGTATCCAATCAGTTTTATACTAATATTCTAAATTTGAAAATAACTCTGTCTGTCAATCGGTCTGTGTTTGCTTTTGACACGGAGTTTCTTTAGTTCTTGAGGATGGACATAGGTCTCTTCTTTTACAATTTAATAAAAGGTTATTTTTAATAGCAACTCAAAGTATATTATTATACAATTCATCTTCTAGCTAGCAATGAACAATTCAACTTACAATGTGATCTTCAGTTGCTCGAGTACTTTCTACCGTCGTTTTTCCTTTATATACCCTTTGGCTATTTCATCTGTAGTGTGTTAAACTCGTATAAAAATTAAGTGAACTACAGGTGAAGTCTTTTGAAAACCTTATCACGATTTTGAGAATTTTATGTTTTCTATAGTTGCTGGTACATGTTTTATAGTGAAATATAATTTAAAACTACCTTTGGTCTGATGTTTTTATTCCAAGACTTGCCTCTCTTTGTAATACCTACTTAGTATTGTTAACCTAAGCCTCTTCTATGTTTCGTTCCTTCATAATATATATCTCTAAATCTCATTGACCTATTACTTCTATCGTCTGATTTACCTTCTTTATTTATTTAATTGGATAAATAATTTATTTTTTTAATAATTATAGCTAATTTTTTTCTTCTTTCACTGGTTTTGTATTTTTAATGATGAAAGAAATTAATTAAGATATTGTAGTAATGTTTTTCTCATTATGTGAAATTATCAACCCGCAGGAATGGCTCTTCTCTTAACTAACCCCAGAGACATGATCCTAATTATGATCAAATTATTTTCTTTTAAAAGATGATTTGATAAAATCTCGAAACTCATAAGTAGTAGCAAGACTGTTGACAATGTTGCATTTTATTTAATTTTATCAATTTATTATATTTGTTCCGTTACTCACTGACTGACAGACAACGCACTAGCCGTAACTACTAAAATTTGCGTGTGTGTTCCTTGAGGAGTGTAAGCGAGCACTAACAAAGAGTTGTGAAGAATTCCACCCCTAAGGGGGTGAAAAGGGCAATCTTAGTTATATATGAGAATGACACATGTGAGGGCTAAAGCTAGTGAAATACATATTCGTCTTAATTCATTTCTTTTGTAACAGGGTTAATATTATATTTATGTCTGAAATATATAAGGGGAAATCGTATCAATACTTATAATAATAAATTGACACGTCTCACATAAAACCGTACGATCCCAAACTAGGCTTAGCGTACACTATAAGAACTTATTATTAACTAGCCAAGGCCGTGGTGTTACCTAGGATTACGAGTATTGTTGTAAATCGCGAGTTACACCGCGGAGCGATGCAAGTCTAAAAAAAAAGCCTCAGTTACTCCTTAGGTCATCAGGTCATCAGCCAGTGAAAGTCCAGTCCAACCATTCCAGAGATTACTCAAAACATTCTGACAGACAGACAAAAAAATTAGAAAAAAATGCTTTATTCGTGTAAGTTACGTAAGTACTTCCAAATGCATGTAATAAAAATCTGTTATAAATTAACAGATTACATACAGACACTCAAATTTTATTTATTTCTATAGGTTACTGAACACGTGCTGGGTACTGAACATGGGTAAATTGTGTCTACACAGACATAAAAAAAAGATGACGCTAACCGCAGGAAAACAAAATTGTTTGGAAATATAAAAGAACCTATCTGACTTAAATTAAATTAAACAATAAACAGTTCACATAGTTGCAAATCAGGTTGTTTTCATGTTGATCTAACAAAGAGAGTCTACTCTGCCTGATGCAAAGCATGAGTAGAATTCAGGAGCAGGGGTCACCATCCTCGTTGTGAGGATTGGCAATGCATGTGGCCCATACTACGAATTCTTGACTCTACTACCTATAATCGATAGATAATTAAAATTACTCGTGATTTTACAGAACGTTAAATATTAATAATACACGGAATCTTACCATACCAGTAACAATACTGGATTACGTATACGTATTCGTAATATTTAAAATAAACAAAATAACACTGTAAGTTACTTGAAATGATCATGCTTATACAAAATTTTTGGCTGCGTCTGAATTGAACTTGCAATCTCTAACTTAGCGGAGAGTATTAGACAATTTAAATAATATTATGGCGTTAATTGTACATTTCACAATGAAGATAGAATGAACAGTCGATTTAGAACCTTTTAACTATCCAATATAAAATGTAACCGAAACTCGAAAGTAAATGGAAGTTTAATGAAGTTGATTAATTACTTGACGTTATCGGTTCAGGGGTGTGGAGGGTTAGGGGGGAGGTGGGAGTTCTTCAGGCCTAATTCATCATAATTACGAGATGCGATCGTGTTTCACTGTTATTTTATAGTGACTGTAAAATTTATTGTTTGAATAACTTTAGTGAATGACTGACGGGTGTTATTTACTTAAGTTTAGTTTTAGATCTTAATTTTTCTATTATGGGGTCATAACGAAATTGTCTCATGGTGATACATGAGTACGTTTGTCCATGGACTTGCAACTCAAAAAACACGTTGTCGCTTTTCGAGTGATAACTTTAATAATCTCATTCATATGATCACGAATAACTGCTTCGTTAGTCTAGTGGATAGCGTATGCGACAGCTAATCTCTATCGTTCTCGGTCTAGGGTTCAAATCCCGGATCGAGCCAAAAAGTGTTTTGTAGGTTTGTCTTAGGAAATTCCTAATAGGGTATCCTCCTATAGTCCCAAAATAAATTGACTTGTACTAGACAAATAGTTTTTGGAAATGTTAATAATGAAACACAAGTATTTGCAGTATCTTAAAGACATTGTATTCGACGTTTAAACCGAAGTCAAGACCACAGGCACAGAAGTCGCGTACAGTCGCGATAGTTACCAGACAGCGAACACGCATTTTCACAAGTAACCGACTTGTCAAACCAATATAGTAAGAAAGGTAATATTATTGAATGGCATGGTAAACGACATGGTATTGTCAGTCTTTTACCATGCTTATCTTTCTTATTGTATTTGATATCCTGTTTTTGAAACGCAAAGATTTTCGTACAGTGCATGAAGAACCTCATAAAATATTCATTTTTATAGCACCCTTATTTATTTTTTTGCTAAGCACAAGTTGATTGATATAAACTGAAATTACAATTGTAAAAATTTAGAAGAATAAAATATGATTCCACAATAATCTCAAACATATTATATTAAATAAAGAACGCTTTAGTATTATGACTGATCAGAGAGAAATTGTCCTACATATTTCTGAACTCAATCGTTGGATTTTCAAACGGGCAACATTGCATGTAGCCTATACAATCAGATCTTCAAAACCTTCAGACATGTTCTTAAAGACACATAAATCATTTGGGAATACATCCGTTTCGTATCAATCATCCCGCAGCCTTCACACTTAATACCGTTCGGGACGTAGAACGAAAAACTCAACATTTACATAGAAGAAAGCCGACTGGTCCCCTATTATGTAAATCCGATCACGTCGGGACCTTTAAGATATGGTATCCTGGCAGAGATTTCAACTCCTTGATCCTAAGTTACGTTGTTGTAAACACCGCTTATGGAAATCAACCGATACGGAACCCTTGCTCTTTCGTACGTATCATTTTATGCCATCTTTTCAAGGCAAATATGTCGAGAGCATGTAAATGGTTTTATTTAAATTCTGTTGTTGTTTTATTCGCATTCTCTCAAGGCAAAATGTTCGGACGCTGCTAGTAGAATTGTTTTAGTAGGTTCTGATTTTCTTGAATTTGTATTATTGCAGTACGCTACTGAGTTTCTGGTCTTGCTTCACAAGCAGTGCACCAAATTTTTACTTTTCCAGTTTAATATTTTTTTTAATAAAGTTTAAGCAACTTTTATCAGAAACCTATTATTATTAGAGATTCGCATTTCATTATATCGTGTGTGCCGTTATTAGTTTTTAACTACTCGACCTATGTCTGTTTATATACACATATACAGAATATATATATATATTATACATATATATATATATATACATATATATTATATTATATTATATATAATAATATAATATAATAGTAATATAGTATATATAGTAATATATATAATATAATAGTAATAAGTCAACGCCCACAAATGTACTAGTCTGTCAAAGTATTTCCACTTCTGGCCTACCAGCCTGATGTAAAGAATGAGTAGAATCCTAGAATGGTAGCCACAATCTCACCGCCAGGGTTCAAGTCTCCTCTCAGGTTAAGGCCATACGTCCCCACGCTCATCAAGTGCGGGTTGGGGACTGGCAAGACACGTTGTGGCTACGTCGGATGTTTTTAAGCCGCCCGAAGGCCTCAACTAAGTTTCACGACTGTTAACTTATGATAACAACCGGGACGGACTACTTAACGTAACCTTCAAATCATGAAACGCTCATAACATATAATGTCACAAGCGGTCACCCATCTAGGTACTGACCACGCTGTCGTTAAGTACCCTCGATGATTGTTTCCTAAAGTGACTTTGCTATGAGCGCTTTATTTCATTTCAGCAATAAAGCTTACTGTAGGCTCCTTCTTCCACACATCATCCAACATCATTCACGCATCCACATACATACTCTTTTCTTCCTTCGCCTCATTTCATCTTTATGAAAGTTGGGAGAAAATAAAACGTCATGTGTGACTTTTGTGATTTGGAAAAATCTAGAGAGACTTCTCCTGCGCTGGATATGTCTCAGATACATATTATTTATTGTAATTAATCGTGTACATAATCTCTCTTCTTAGCACCTTCTATACATAATATATTGTAAATAATAAGTGCGCTGTAATTAACTTGTACATACATATTAATAAACTTATATGTACATAAATGACCGAAGTTTTATATACGTAAACCACGGACCATCTCGGCGCTCTTATATTGGTGACCCCGACGAAGGATATACGAGAAGAGAATGGATAGCTCTATTGACGACATGGCGCTCTTACGTCTTGCGCAACAGATTGCGGAGCTCACCCGGCGAATTCAGAGGCTGTCTACAGATACAAACTCACGACCTAGACAGCGCTCCGGTGATCGCGCCCATCAACGATCTACCAGCCGATCACAGTCGAGTTACCGGCGGCAACCTACTTGCTGGTACCACTTCAAATTCGGCGAGAAGGCGAACAAATACATCAAGCCATGCGACTATCGTGCGGGAAATGCAACCGGCAATCAGTAATGGCGACCGATGATTGCCCGTCCTCTACGAGTGGTCGCCTCTTTGTCACCGACCGACAATCGAAGATGCAGTTTCTGGTCGACACCGGCAGCGACCTGTGCGTCTTCCCAAGGTCGGCACTTCGTGAACGACGTAGTTCTACGGACTTTAAGCTAAGTGCTGCAAATGGTAACGAAATTGTCACTTACGGTTTTTTACATTTAAACCTAAATTTTGGCTTGCGCAGAAGTTTCACATGGCGTTTTGTGGTAGCTGATGTTACTAAAGCTATCATTGGCGTAGATTTTCTCAACTTTTATAACCTCATCTTTGACTGTCGTAATAAACGCCTAATCGATAACGTCACTTCTTTATCAGCCATCGCAAAACCTGTAGTAAATTCAAACATTTTCTCGGTTAGATTGTTACCGGGCACGGGTCGATATCATCGCATCCTAGACGAGTTTCCCGAAATAACCCGACCAGCTGGCACTCACTGTATCATACCTCATAACACCGTCCATCACATCCGCACCACTCCGGGACCTCCAGTTGCCGCATCACCTCGTCGCCTCGCACCTGATAAACTTAAAATTGCCAAACAGGAGTTCCAGTCTATGCTCGCTGATGGAATCATTCGACCTTCAGAAAGTCCCTGGTCCTCACCTCTTCACTTGGCTCCGAAAAAGGACAACGGTTGGCGTCCGTGCGGTGACTATCGCATGCTGAATGCCCGGACAGTGCCTGACAGGTATCCGATTAAGCACATTCACGATTTTTCACATAGTTTAGTTGGCTGCAAGGTCTTCAGCACCCTAGACCTCGTGAAAGCTTACAATCAGATACCTGTCAACCCTGAGGACATACCGAAAACTGCGATCACCACACCATTCGGATTGTTCGAGTTCCCGTTTATGGCCTTCGGACTTCGGAATGCGGGCCAGACTTTCCAAAGGTTTGTCGACGAAACGACTCGTGGGCTCGACTTTGTATATACTTACTTGGACGATTTTTTGATCTTTTCTCGGGATGAAAGCGAACATGAACAGCATCTACGGCAGATCTTTACCCGGCTTAAGGAGTACGGCATGCAACTGAACACTGCCAAGTGCGTTCTCGGGGCTAGCGAAATAACCTTCCTGGGTTATTCTATCTCCGAGAGAGGCCACTTGACTCCAGGGTTCAGGCCATCAGGGATTTCCCAGCCCCGTCTAACGTGCAACAGCTGAGGGCTTACTTAGGTATGCTCAACTTTTACAGGCGATTTCTTCCACAAGCTGCACAAATCCAAGCTCCACTACATGCTTTATTGACAGGCGTGGTTAAGAAAAATCAGCCGATCAACTTGACAGGTGAGGCCTTAGCAGCATTTTAAGTTTCTAAGGAGAGTGGTGACGCCATCTCTGTAATGTATCGATAATTAATTTACAAGGTGTTGAGCTTTCTCCCATCCACTACCGCGACATTGATCGTGTACATAACTAGACTACAGGTGGCGCTTATTTTTAGTGTGTGAAAACCTATGGTCTGGGTAAAACAGTTACGTTCAACTCACCGCCTAAGCTTGATGTTTTTGCATCGCTCGTAAAGCATCAGCTTTGAACTTATTAAAACGGACGATATAACCCGTGGTTATAAGTCTTTACGCCGCGCTCGACAAGAAGTATCGTCTTTAAAAATACTGAACAAACGGAACGTCCCACAAAGCAGCTCGCCATCGCCAGGATAGAATTGCTGACGTGACCGGGGGCCCCTGGAGAAGATCCATCTTCATCGTCGACCTATCTTCATACACATCGAGGTAGGTGCACGATCATATCCTAACCGCCCCTGCCCCTGGCGAAACACCTAGTTTGTTTGGTATTCATTAAACTTAAAACCGCTTTATTGGCGATACCATTGTTTGTGGTCCTTCGACGCCGGATGAAAACCATTCTTTGGTTATTCAGTCCTGGATGTGAATCCATTTCGCCCCTACAGGGTCACCTAGTAGGAGAAAACCCGCCCTTTTTAGGTTATATTAACCCAAAAAGAGTACTTATGTAGGTACGGCAACGCCTTCGCAGCGCGTTACGTACATACTTCGGTAATTTCTATCATTTAGTTTCGCTAAACAAATATCATATATAAAAAGGTAGATATATTCACTCTATCCTTATTTATAATCCGCAGCATACTTCAAGTTATTTAAAAGTAAAATAATTACAATTTATCATTTCACTAAGTCGATTTATAAATATTTTACGGTAGACTGAGAACATTTAGCCACAGCCCGCGTAGATAAGATTTTACCTACTACCTACCTACATACATATATTGTAGTTTTATTTTTCAAAGGTATTCTTTTGCGGTAATTTTGCATTTTTATATACTATATTATATACATTTTAGTTGTATTCAAAAATGCCGAAAGCCGACTCGGGCCCCGATACAAATGTAAACAAAATCTCACTATTAACGTTGGAAGCTAAACGTAATGCTTTGTTCGAATGCCTACAAAACGTTTATGATTTGTCTACGGAGGTGACCGACGAAGCCTCGACAGAGAAATTCCTGTTCGCGAGTAGTAACATTGATGTAATTCGCACGGAATTCAATAAGGTCTTAGATGAATATAACATATGCTTATTGTCGACGTCTCCAACCGCTAAGCCCGATTATAAATCTCTTATCTCCTTTGAAACGCTATACTGTCGAGTCAAACAAGTTATTGCATCTTGTACTCTTGTAAAGAAACCTACCGAAAATATTACGCCGAAAAGTAAAATAAAATTACCGCCGATTGAGTTGATGAGTTTTAACGGTGACATTCGCTCATGGCCACTGTTCTTCGCAAATTTTAAATGTACTATACATGATAATCCATCTCTTTCGGACTATGAAAAACTTCATTACTTGTTAGGCACACTGACTGGCAAGGCTCGAACTGCCTGTTCAAGCATTGTGCCTTCCGCAGAAAATTATAAAATATTACTTGAAACGCTCGTGAATAGGTATGAAGATAAACGCACACTCGCGGCTACCTATTTACAACAAATACTTGATTTTAAGCCGTTAAATTCCGCTACTGCAAATAATTTGGATATTTTCAACGACAAGTTTGTAAATGCTGTTCGTGCCTTACATAATTTAGAAATAAATAACTTGTCGGATTTAATCTTTTTACAAATCGCCTTGACAAAATTAGATTCTGATACTGTTCACACTTTCGAAAATAACAATAACCAGTCAGAGATACCCACCTTTGATAATTTAGTTAATTTTATAAATAATCAAAGTAAAATATTGCAGCGTGCGCCTGCTGTCACTCCTAGCAGCGCAAAGAGACCAGTGGAGAGTGCACGCATCAATAATAATAAAATTAATAAAAAATCGCCCCCGCAATATAATGCATACGTTAGTACGGTCGAAACTCCGCTAAACGCTACCGCTCACAAGTGCCTCTGCACTAATATTACGCATCAACATTTGTTTAAATGTCCCGATTTTAATAAAATGACTCCTCATACACGCTATCAAGCCGTTAAAGGTGTTAATGGTTGCATTAATTGTCTAAGTAATAAACACAAACTAAATAACTGTCAATCCACATCAAGCTGCCGTGTTTGTAAACAAAGACATCACTCGCTTTTACACTTTACGCGGGAAGTAAACCTCGTACCCAACGCTAGTGCTGCGAGAACGTGCGCCGCTGTGCCAACACACAGCGAACCAAGCGAGCCGGTGACGTCATGCATACAGCCGGCACTCGGGTCGACTCCTACTAAACAAAACTCGACTGCGCTCACGCAAATGGACATCGCGTTGTGTTCGACGTTCATTGCCGCCCCGCGTCCTAGTGTCTCAGACACCGCTCGCAGTGATACGACGCAATGTAAAACACCCACTACTGTTTTGCTCGCTACCGCGCAGGTAGTAACGTACGATAGTCGAGGTGATAAGCACATAATAAGAGTATTACTTGATTCCGCTTCGCAAAGTCACTTCATTACAAGAGAATGCTGTGATCGTTTGGGATTGCGCCCGAATAACATGCAGCGTGCTACTGTGAGAGGTTTCGGGGGGACGGAGAGGACATCTGACGGGACAGTCACCTTAGACATCTTTTCTCGCTTTAATAGTAATGTTAAATATAATGTAAATTCTTTGGTAGTCGATCGAATTACCGACGACTTACCTACCGCATTTGTAAATGTTTCAGAGCTGCCATACTTAAATAAAATACAGTTGGCAGACGAACGCTTCGCTGAGCCCGATAAAATCGATGTTTTGATCGGCGCCTCTTTATTCCCGCATCTTATTTTGCCTGATGTAGTTTCTGGTGAACCGTCGGCACCCCCCGCTATTAATACCGTGTTAGGCTACGTCCTTATGGGGACTGTACCTACACTACGCAACCGCCCGGCATGCATTACGTCTTGCTGTGCCATAGTTCAAGAACCTATGGATAAATTAATTACTCGCTTCTGGGACCTGGAAGAGGTACCCGGCTCGCCCGTTCAGCACCCCGCGGATGTTGAATGTGAGGAATTTTACCGCTCGACTACGGAACGTGACGCGTCGTCTGGCCGTTACACCGTCGCTCTTCCGTTTGATAAAGACGTGTGTTTACTTGGTAATTCCTTTAATATTGCACGCAAACGGTTTCTTTGCTTAGAAAAGAAGCTTGAAGCTTCTCCTAAATTACGCTCCGCTTACGACGACGTCATTAGTGGTTACATCGCTAAAGACATTTTATCGCTCGTATCTGATACTCAACAAGAGCCCAATGGTTTATTACCAACTTATGTGATCCCGCACCATGGGGTTCTCCGCGAAGATAAGGCCAGCACTAAGCTACGCCCGGTGCTCGACGCGAGCTGTAAGACTACCTCCGGCATCTCGCTTAATGAGGTGTTGCACAGTGGGCCGAATCTGCAAGGGGATTTGTTTAAAATAATTTTAAATTTCCGCTTACACGCTGTAGCGATGACCGCTGATTGTAAACAAATGTTCTTAGAAATCATGATTCGTGAATCTGATAGACGTTATCAGAGAATTCTTTACCGCTTTTCACCAGACGAACCGCTTATGTTACTTCAGTTTAACAGAGTCTGTTTTGGTTTAAAATCAAGTCCCTTTCAAGCGCTCCGCACTGTGCAGCAGCTTATAGCTGATGACGGTGCTAATTATCCTCGTGCCAGTGAAGTCGCATCGTCATGCCTGTATATGGATGATATCGCATACTCTTCAAATAGCGAGAGGGAGGCGGTGGACACTGCGAAGGAATTGATTGCCATTTTTAAGGGTGCGCAATGGGACCTTGTAAAGTGGAACAGCAGTTCACGAGCAGTCCTCAATGAACTTCCCGAATCGCACAGGCTTCCTGCTGAGGTTGAA
Source organism: Phragmatobia fuliginosa (assembly GCA_932526445.1). Taxonomy (NCBI): domain Eukaryota; kingdom Metazoa; phylum Arthropoda; class Insecta; order Lepidoptera; family Erebidae; genus Phragmatobia; species Phragmatobia fuliginosa. Next base: position 20,940,506 of record OW052063.1, on the reverse strand, counting down.
TTTGATAAGGCTACGCAGCATAAGATCTTGGGTCTTCGCTGGTCTACAGACCAAGATAACTTTTATTTCAAGATTGAACCAATGGATTCTGATGCTAGATGTACCAAACGCACCATCCTGTCCACCATTGCTAGACTCTGGGACATAATGGGCTTCGTAGCGCCAACCATTTTATATGCAAAGCTGCTGATCAAACAGCTATGGCAGCTTAAAATGGATTGGGACGATACCCCACCTATACATATAGTAAAGGTGTGGCGTCAGTTTTGCTCAGAGCTCCCGCTGCTCAATGAAATAAGTATTCCGCGCTATTTAGGAGTGATGGATGGCTGTGTGGTGACTTTGGTCGGGTTCGCTGACGCTAGCGAACGAGCCTACGGTGGAGTAGTATACATTCACGTTAGCTCTACTACTGGTAATACGGTACGCCTATTATGCGCCAAATCAAAGGTCGCACCTTCCACGCCTCATACGGTTGCTCGCCTGGAGCTTTGTGCAGTAGTCCTACTGGCAAAGTTATTACGCACTGTATTAGATAATTATCAAACCCGCTTTCCAATAAACGTCTACGCTTTCAGTGATTCCCGAGTCGCTCTTTATTGGATCAAAAGTTCACCACATCGATGGCAGACCTTTGTGGCTAATCGAGTCGTTAAAGTCACGGAAAGTATTCCTGCTGAAAGGTTTCATCACGTCGCGGGGTCTGACAACCCAGCCGACTGTCTGTCACGCGGAGTCACCCCAGCCAAGTTGAAGGACCATCCCTTGTGGTTTCAAGGGCCTTCATGGCTTCGTTTAAATTCTTCGCAGTGGCCCATTGAAGGCCTCAATGACGGTATAAACGACGTGGATGTTCCTGAACAGAAAACACTTTTATACGTGATTTCAGCACCTAGCGACGACTCTGTCATTTATGAGGCTGCTTGTCGCATGTCTTCATGGAGTAAACTTTTACGTGTTATAGTATATATTTGTAGATTCGCTAAATTGCTAAATCGCCGGGAATCGGCTTTTATTACCGCGACTGACTTGGAATTTGCAGAAAATAAATTGCTTCAAATTCTCCAAGAAAGGCATTTTAAAAAGGAAATTTTGAATTTAAAGGGTGACGCATCGCTATCTCCGGCTCTTAATAAATTAAGACCGTTTTTATATGATGGCTTACTCCGAGTTGGAGGCCGTCTCACTAGTTCTGATTTGAATTTCTCACAGCGACATCCAGTACTCTTGCCTCGGCAGGATCACGTAATCAATTTACTTATTGATTACTACCATAAAAAATATCTACATGCAGGACCTGAATTGCTCATGTCCTTGCTTCGACAAAAGTATTGGATCTTGTCCGCTCGTCGTACTATACGTCACATAATCCACAAATGTAATATTTGTTTTCGCGCTCGCCCACGTTCGACATACCCGCTCATGGCTGACTTGCCTGACTGTCGCACGAGACAAGTTGTTAAACCATTTACAAACACGGGTTGCGATTACGCGGGACCTATAGCGTACACTCCGATACGCCGCAGAGGTACGAAAGCTCTCAAAGCTTATATATGCGTTTTCACATGCTTAACGACTCGCGCGTTACATCTAGAAGTAGCCACGGATTTAAGTACAGCCAGTTTTTTGGCTGCCTTAAAACGTTTCTTGTCTCGTAGAGGTCCGGTTCAATTCATGCATTCCGATAGAGGAACGAATTTTGTCGGCGCGAACTCTTATTTACGCGATTTATACAAGTTCCTTAACAGTAACGAGTACCGCTGTCGCTTTGAGGAAGAGCTGACAGAAAATCGCATTACCTGGAAATTTAATTGTCCAGCCGCAGGACACTTTGGCGGATGCTGGGAGAGCATGGTCAAAGTAGTCAAAAATCATTTGTTTAAGGTAATTGGTCAACAGCTGTTGTCTTACGAGGAGCTGGTTACTATGCTCACTCAGATAGAATGTTTATTGAATTCGCGGCCTCTTACCGTACTCAGCTCGGACCCCGCTGAACCAACCGCCTTGACTCCTAGCCACTTTTTGCACACCGCTCCTTTACTCTCTCTACCCGCGTCTGAAGTTAACACTGAAAATTTAGGTTTGCTTCACAGACATTCACTGTTAGACAAACTCGTGCAGTCCTTTTGGAGGAGATGGAGAGTAGAGTATCTGCACAGTTTGCAGACCAGGGAGAAATGGAATACTCCTTCTCTACCGATTACACCCGGTACCGTAGTAGTAGTTATGACGGATAATTTACCTCCCTTGTCATGGCCATTAGCGATTGTGGATAAAATTCATCCCTCAAAGGACGGTATTGTGCGCGTGGTTTCAGTAGAAACCGCCAAGGGCACGTATCTTCGCCCTGTAGTACGCCTATGCCCGCTTCCTACTCAGTAGTAAGTAAGTTGTTAGGGTTACCACTTTATTTAGTATTAAGTTCCGCTTAAGATTATGTTAATTTACCGCTTTATTTAGTATTACGCTCCGCTTAGATAATAAGTATTCCGCGATAAGTTTGTTAGGCTTAGACATAGCTCTTATGAATGTTTTTAAAGGTGACCCTTTAAGGTGGGGAGGAAATGGTGACGCCATCTCTGTAATGTATCGATAATTAATTTACAAGGTGTTGAGCTTTCTCCCATCCACTACCGCGACATTGATCGTGTACATAACTAGACTACAGGTGGCGCTTATTTTTAGTGTGTGAAAACCTATGGTCTGGGTAAAACAGTTACGTTCAACTCACCGCCTAAGCTTGATGTTTTTGCATCGCTCGTAAAGCATCAGCTTTGAACTTATTAAAACGGACGATATAACCCGTGGTTATAAGTCTTTACGCCGCGCTCGACAAGAAGTATCGTCTTTAAAAATACTGAACAAACGGAACGTCCCACAAAGCAGCTCGCCATCGCCAGGATAGAATTGCTGACGTGACCGGGGGCCCCTGGAGAAGATCCATCTTCATCGTCGACCTATCTTCATACACATCGAGGTAGGTGCACGATCATATCCTAACCGCCCCTGCCCCTGGCGAAACACCTAGTTTGTTTGGTATTCATTAAACTTAAAACCGCTTTATTGGCGATACCAGAGAGCTTGTGCAACGCAACCCTACTAGCGCATCCTGACTGCTCAGCAACGCTCGCTTTGGTAACAGACGCTTCAGATAAAGCGATTGGCGCAGTACTACAGCAGTTGAAGGACGGCGCTTGACAGCCATTAGCCTTTTTCTCGCGCAAGCTGAGTCCTTCCCAGACTAAGTACTCGCCCTATGACAGGGAATTACTCGCCATCTACGAGGCGATAAAATATTTCCGCCACATGGTTGAAGCCCGTCACTTCATTGTCTATACTGACCACAAACCGATCAGTTTTGCCTTTCACGAACGGAAGCAATATTGTTCGCCCAGGCAGTATAGACACTTGGACTTCATAGCACAGTTCACGACGGACATTCGGCACATCTCCGGTAAGAACAATGTGGTAGCCGATACACTGTCCCGGATCGAAGAGCTACAAGCACCGGTGAGTCTCACCAACTTAGCTCTCAGCCAAGCCTCCGATGCCAAACTTACCAAGCTTCTCGAGGAGGGTTCTTCTTTACGCCTCGAAAAGATGCAAATACCTGGAAGTCGTGTTCCTCTGTACTGCGACGTCAGTACACCGACCTACAGGCCATTCGTACCTAAAACCTACCGCAGGCAAGTATTCGACAGCTTACATTCGCTTAGCCATCCAGGCGCAAATGCCTCAGCCAAGCTGGTTGCTGAACGCTTTATCTGGCCTGGCATACGTAAAGATTGCAGGGAATGGGCGCGCGGTTGTATTGCGTGCCAACGTTCTAAGATGAACCGACACGTATCTGCTCCATTGCAATCGTTCGATTTACCACGATCGCGGTTCAAGCAGATCCATATCGACCTTATCGGTCCTCTGCCTGTATCACTAGGCTATAAGTACTGCCTAACGGCCGTAGACCGGTTCACCCGGTGGCCGGAAGCCGTACCGATAGCAGATATTACAGCTGAAACCGTTGCCAAGGCTCTGTTGTCGTCCTGGTTCGCTCGGTTTGGCTGTCCAACGGTAATAACAACCGATCGCGGACGACAGTTCGAGTCCGCTCTTTTTCAATGGTTGGCAAAACTAGCTGGATTCGAGCACAAGCGGACGACAGCGTATCACCCGGCCTGCAACGGTTTAGTTGAACGATTTCACCGACAACTTAAGGCCGCCATCGTTTGTCATGCGAATGATAAGTGGACTGAATCTTTGCCGTGGGTTCTACTCGGCATTCGATCCGCTTTCAAAGAGGACCTCCAGTCGTCATCAGCCGAGCTTGTATATGGTGAGCCTCTCAGACTGCCTGGCGAGTTCTTTGATGCCACTATGGAAGGCACTACTGATATTAGCGAGTTTTCTGCTAGGCTGAGAATTTTTGCTAGCAAGGTTCGCCCAACTCCAGCATCGCACCACGGTAAGCCCAGAGTTTTTATATTCAGGGACCTGCACACGAGTGATCACGTCTTCCTGCGTGTTGACGCATCACGTGGTTCTCTGCAGTCAGCATACACTGGGCCTCACAAAGTTGTCAGTCGAAGTGACAAGGTGTTTAGGATTATCGTTAGTGGTAGAGAAGTCACGGTGTCCATTGACCGACTCAAACCGGCTTATGTACTCTCTGATCACCCTGAGGCTTCGAGTCCAGAGCCCAGGCAAGAGTACATCACTAGATCCGGACGTCGGGTGAGGTTTTTATCACCCTGACGGTCTCTGGAGGGGGGTGGTGTAGGCTCCTTCTTCCACACATCATCCAACATCATTCACGCATCCACATACATACTCTTTTCTTCCTTCGGGTCATTTCATCTTTATGAAAGTTGGGAGAAAATTAAACGTCATGTGTGACTTTTGTGATTTGGAAAAATCTAGAGAGAATTCTCTTGCGCTGGATATGTCTCAGATACATATTATTTATTGTAATTAATCGTGTACATAATCTCTCTTCTTAGCACCTTCTATACATAATATATTGTAAATAATAAGTGCGCTATAATTTACTTGTGCATACATATTAATAAACTTATATGTACATAAATGACCGAAGTTTTATATACGTAAACCACGGACCATCTCGGCGCTCTTATAAATAAAAAAGTTCCATTGCCAATTTCAGATTCCCGTACATAATTTTTAATATATCACACCAGAAAACAAATAATTTCTTCCTCATTATAAACAGTAAGTACCATAAACGCTTAAACCGTTAAATTCGGTCCATCAGCTACAAAATTTCAAAACTTATTAGGGGCACAATGTTGTTGTTTAAAAAGAAATTATATCACGTTATACGAAAACATTTTATGAGATTCAACTTTTGTTAGTTAAGAAGTAAATTCAACTAATTTGTTGAAGAGACGAGATTTTCTCGGCGTTAAACATGGTTTTTAGATTAAATTCTGACTGTTTTAATTTCACGTCAATTAATCTTGGCTCGTTTTATTTTCAATTAACAAACGGAGAAAACCTTTAAAAATTAAGATTGTTTTGAGTTATAGGATTAAAGGTTTCTTGATGTTTATCTTTGAAAATTAATGTTTAAATTCTAAAGTATTAGGTTCATAAAGTTTTTAAACTTTGGTAAACAGTTGCCGTTTTTAAACAGTCTGTTGCTCTGTAATTAGGTTTGTTCTAGATTTGCTGCAAAAGAAGGTTTGTGATTTATTATTAAGATGGTGGATACATCCATACTAATATTATAAATGCGAAAGTAACTCTGTCTGTCTGTCTGTCTGTTACGCTTTCACGCCTGAACCACTGAACCGATTTTGATGAAATTTGGTATGAAGATAGAACTGAACTTGGGAAAGGACATAGGCTACTTTTTACTGCAATAATCGAAATACAAAGGCCAAAGCAAGGTGATTATAAAAATACATAAATCGTAGGTATCAAAATCTATCACTGTTTATCTCCTGTCAAAACTTCACAGGTTGCTAGGCATAACACAATTGCATGGCAACCATAATGATAGTTTGTAAATGACATATAGACCAGTAGCCCAGAGTAGATAATTTTTGAAAACAAATAAAATTATAGTAGGATGAAACCTATTGGAAAAGGAGGAGAATATTATAAAAATGAAAGGAAAAATAATTTACGGGCGATCTGAGGTCGGGAAGGGGTAGGGGGGGGGAGGTTTTCGGGGCGTGAAAAAGCATCTCACTAAGCCGCCATAGTGTGGGCCGCCATACATTATTGTCCGCATTCGCAGCAAGTGTGATAGCCCCGACTCTTGGATTCTGCTCATGCTTTCCATCAGGCAGGGTAGAGTCAGATTGGATGGCTAAATATATACAACAAAGGGTAAAAAACGGTTTATCTCGATTTCCGGCAAAACTACAAGGAAAAAAGTTAAATGGCAAAGTTGTAGGTAATTAAAAGATCTACAACTTTTTAGGGTTCCGAAGTTTATGACTTCGAACCTTTATAGATATGTCATGTCCGTCTGTCCTTCTGTCCGTCCGTCCGTCCTCGACTTATCGTCCAAACAGTAAGTGCTAGAAAGATGAAACTTTGCATGAATATGTATCGTAATTACGTCGACAAAGTGCTACAATAAAATTATGAAATATATTTTTATTTAGGGTACCTCCAATACACGTAAAGTGAGGATGTTTTTTTTTCTTACGGCTACCCCGTCATGTAGGGTATCATTATATAGGTCTTTTAAAAGCATTAAGGGGTTGTTAAGACGATTTTTTGATTTAGGTATCCGTTTGCGAGAAATTCCACTTTAAAGGCCACTTTTTTGTAAAAACAGGCCGTCCCGCCCGCCGAAAAATTTGTGATAGTGGTCCATATAATGAACTTTAAATGAAAACTATAACGAATTAGATGACTTTGTTAGTTCAGGAGTTATAGAGGCTTAACTTTTACAATGCGTTTACTTGGAAAAGTCATACAAAATCAACGCATTAATACGTAAACATAACAATTATCCATTGGATACGATTTCTAATCCACGTACCATTATGGGTGACTGAGGAACCCTTTCCTGTGCGTGGCCTGACACGCACTTGGCCGATTTTTTTTTTGAAAACAAATAAAATTTTAATAGGATGAAACCTATTGGAAAAGGAGGAGAATATTATAAAAATGAAAGGAAAAATAATTTACGGGGGATCTGAGGTCGGGAAGGGGTAGGGGGGGAGGTTTTCGGGTCCTTTAAGCGGGGCGTGAAAAAGCATCTCACTAAGCCGCCATACATTATTGTCTGCATTCGCAGCAAGTGTGGTAGCCCCGACTCTTGGATTCTGCTAATGCTTTCCATCAGGCAGGGTAGAGTCACTTTGGATGGCTAAATATATAAAACAAAGGGTAAAGAACGGTTTATCTCGATTTCTGGCAAAACTACAAGTCCTATGGAAAAAAGTTGAATGGCAAAGTTGTAGGTAATCAAAAGATCTACAATTTTTAGGGTTCCAGAGTTTATGACTTCGAACCCTTATCGTGCGTCCGTCCGTCCTCCTTACCGTCCAATCGGTAAGTGCTAGAAAGATGAAACTTTGCATGAATATGTATTGTAATTACGTCGACAAAGCGTTACAATAAAATTATGAAAAATATATTTATTTAGGGTACCTCCCCTACACGTAAAGTGGGGATGTTTTTTTTCTCGCAGCTACCCCATCATCTGGGGTATCATTATATAGGTCTTTTAAAAACATTAAAAGGTTGTTAAGACGATTTTTAAACCCATTTTTTGATTTAGGTATCCGTTTGCGAGAAATTCCACTTTAACGGCCACTTTTTTTGTAAAAACAGGGCGCCCCCCCCCCCCTCTAAAAACTAAACGGCTGGCTAAAAAAATTCCATCCATATAATAACTTTAAATGAAAACTATAACGAATTAGATGGCTTTGTTAGTTCAGGAGTTATAGAGGCTTAACTTCTACAATGTGCTTACTTGGAAAAGTCATACAAAATTAACGCATTAATACGTAAACATAACAATTATCCATTGGATACAATTTCTAATCCACGTACCATTATGAGGATATACTGAGGAACCCTTTCCCGTGCGTGGCCTGACACGCACTTGGCCGATTTTATTTTTACACTTTTTTTTCACATAACCTCAAATTATATGTGAAAATTTCAAAAAACTAAGTTTTTGGTTTTTTATTTTTATCTTTTACAAATAAAATTATTTTTAAACAGAATTTAGTGAAAACTTACCTTTTATGTCTCGAATACACTGTAATTTATTTGATTTGAAATATTTATTTTTTCACCCGATTTTGACTTAATACCGAAAATTTACCCGTCAAAATATCTACTTTTTTTTAAAAATTTGGGTGTTTTTTGTTTGATGAAATCTCTACTTTCCTATGGTGTAATCCCTACTTATATTATAAATGCGAAAGTAACTCTGTCTGTCTGTCTGTCTGTTACGCTTTCACGCCTAAACCACTGAACCGATTGAAAATAAAGGTAGAAAGAAGGGTTTGAAATAGGGGACGAAAGTTTGTGTCTAAGTTCCTTATTATCAAACATAAAATCATGTAAGATTGTACCGCGACTCGGTAAGGGTAGATACCCTTACCGAGTCGCGCGATATTTAACGAATTCCACGCGGGCGAAGCCGCGGGTGGAAAGCTAGTAAGTAATAAATGGTTGTTTTAGTGACTCATGCACTTTGCATCATTATCAAAAGAGTTTAATAGTCCGAAGATGTCCTTAGGTCTCCTTTTTTTTTTCAATTTTTAAAGATCGTATTAGTATTATTCGTGACGTCTAGTTGGAGGCCTTGTTAGGCAGCTTAAAAACATCTAACGGCAAGCTTACGTAGCCACAACGTGTTTTACCACAGTTCCCAACCCACACAGGACCAAAGTGAGAACGGCCTGAACCCTCTCCTGAGAGGAGACCCGAACTCAACAGAGGGACAAAATGGGTTGTTGATCATGATTTTAGTAATGGACTTGCCTATCGAATTATATCTATTGTAGTAACAAATCCTTGTCTATACTAATATTTTAATGTGAAAGTAACCCTGTCTGTGGCGCTTTCTCAGCAAAACTGCTAAACCTTAAATGAAAATTGGTAGACAGATAGTAGAGAGTTTCAGAAAGGACATGCTACTTCTTATTGCTATAACCAACATACACGCGAAGAGGGCCAAAGCTAGTTTAAAATATATTTCTGTAGCAATCCTCAATAAGTTCTCTATATTGACTATAAACTCATTATCCGTATCAAATTTACACATACAAATAAAAACAAACCGTTTCGAAATTAAACTAGTCTTTTTCGTTAGGCACACACAATGTTTACTGAATCGCCTCTGCTGGTAACGGTAACACATGCATCAATCAAACCCGATAAAATAGGACTAGTAGTCTTGTAGAGAAATGACAAAATTCATTTGTACAAATATGGGGCTCACCCCGAACGCAAATACCTTCTCAGTACCGTCGTGTGTACCAAAAAAAACAAAAACATTTTTTTTTTAAAGTAGCCTGTAAAAAAATGCACATTAATTTCAACTCCATTATACACTTGTATTACGGAGATTCAAACATCAAAAGCTTTTCAAAAAGAGCACTTCACTGAATGTCCTGTCGCACAGACATTCACGCCACATCACTGGGTTTTTCAATCCGATTTAATTTCCACTGACATAAAGTCCATTCGAAAACGTCATGTGTGCTAAGCGTGCTTTTAATTGCCGTTCGAGCATTCTGTGCAAATGTCACATACGGAATGAAACTACAGCACGCTGCATTCGAAAAGAGTTAGAAACGCGAGCGTGCTGTCGTTTGGGTGTCACGTAGATATGGAACTAATGGATGGAGAAATTTATAGAATTAGGGGATTACTTAGAAGGGTATTTTGTGAGTAGTGTTATTTTTTTTAAAAGACTGCATAATATCAAGTAAACTTTTAGTTATGACGTAACGTAACTTATATAAGATTACTAAAAAATAAATAAAAAAATAAATAAATAAATAAATAAATAAACCATGGAACATTATGAAAAAAATCTAAACCGCCTAATAAAATAGTATAATCTGCTTGTAATGTAAAATTTAAATGGAAAATCGATGCAGCCATTATTGACATATATACTTTCATATGAAAGTTTATGTGGTACTTTTATAAAAAAAATGTGTTTTTTTTATTGTGTGTCTACTAGAGGTGCTGTTATTGTCTAGCTTTAGCTAGTATAAAAATAAAAAAAGAAACCATTACATTTTTTTAACTGATATAATTTATTTCACGTTCAAAAGATGCCCTAGCAAGATAACGTGCTATTTTTACAAAAAGATCGATAAAAACAGAAGTGTGTTACGGCGTTAATAAGTACCTACGCTTCTTATTTCTTTTAGCAAATAATTTGACCCAAAATACTCGCTAAACTTTTTCCTTCATCAATGGAGGAAGATATGTTACCGGTGATCGATGTTATCTGGAGTTCTGTGTCAATACGATCTATCATCCAACCAAAATGTTATAGTAGGGAGATTAATATTACCACTATTCGAAATACGTTAAGATGTTTCCCAAAGACTTTTAGTAGAGATCGTTGAGTGTTACTCTTAATAGAAGCAGTTATTATGAATTGATAGGACGTGTCGCAATGTATCTTGTATTGGCCTTTCAATACTGACAAGCTTTTCATTGCTGAATGGAAAATGTATTAAATGTATCATATATTTGGATGATGACGTATTACCCAGGGATTAAAATACGCAGTGTTAGCACCCCTATTCATTTCATGGTTGTCATAAAAATCGACTAAAAGAGCCAATTATTTTGTATAACAATACTGCAAGGAGAAGCAAAACTTGACACAAACCAATGTGTCTAACGTAGTGCTATGCTCTTTACTAAGACGAGCCTATTTCCATTGATATACTATTCATAGCTGTTTATGTTATTATATTGACGTAAAAAATCAGTAGTTCAATATACATAATTTAATAAAGTGCATCATTGAGTTGTCCTTCAAATTTGATCACCGATAATAATCACTGTAAGTAATTAATTCGCAAGTGATTGTTGCAAAATAGTATTTATAAATATATACAACTTATTAACGATCATATCACTATAAAGTCCCAAGCATGACACACTATAAAAACCTTATATCCAATTCCAAGGTTAATCAAATAAAATCGTTTACATTTCGTTCAGTATGTCATTTACACATCTCAAATATGCTTGACGTTATCCATTGAGGAAATTGAAATGTTAGAGGGATGAGTGAAACTTGGTGGGGCTTCGGTTTCTTTATTTAGTATCAGGGACGGTTCTTTTTGCGTCGTAATAAGGCTGGTTAGGTCAGCCAATCTGAATCCTTCCAGAAGTATAGAAGCCTCCTGTGGAGTTAACAGGTTTCTTTTTGATATCGTTATTGATTTGAAAGAATTTGTACCCGAGGAAAGTAAATTCTTTAGGAGGAATCTATTATATGTAATATTATCGTTTATCTGAAGTATATTAAAGACAGAGATAGTTGACGCTTATTTGAACGCTGCTGAACGAAGCGAGACTGATATTATATGGTTAAAAAAAATGTTTTTTATTTTGAAATTATTGCAGAAACTACTAACTCGAATTAAAAATATATTTGGATAGTCCGTTTAAAGGCATAAAATCATGCTACCAATAGGAGTTGTAAAGTAATTAAAAATGAATGTTTGTATATAATTCTATGGTGAGACACGAGCACGAGATGCGATACTTTGTAGCAAATTAAAGTTACTTAATTTTTCTTTTCTTTATCTTAGCTTCCTTCATTATTTTTATTGCAAATGTTTTGCAATTAAATTGCAATTGAATAACTATTCAATTACCAGAAACTTCTGGTTTGAGAGTTTAATGTTCAGCAGTTATCACAAATGTGAGCCAAGCGCGGGGCAAAATACCAATGTGTGATTCTAAAACAGATGGCAACTTCAAGTTTTAAGAATCACTGGATGTTCAGAATGTAAGTAAGTAAGTCTGTGTAAATTTCCGCTTTCGCTTTTTATGTGTGTATTATAAAATGAAGAGAAAAAAGTAAAAAGAACAGTGACATGCTCAAAGACAGAACTCGATAAATGGATGATCTTAGTTTTAAATTTATTAAATTGACATCAATGAAAAAAACCAAAACAATTTTTAAACTTTGTAATTCTACCTTAATTATGATTCTAACGATATTACTCGTACAACTAGAAACATTCCCGAAAAGTCTCAAAGATACACTTTTGTGCAACTTATATGTCTCATCTAGTTTACTAACACGACAAGGTGTGTGCATATTGTATGTAACCGAGGTAGGGTCATGCAAATGCCGTTCGCGTTACTCACGCTCTAAGAGAATCTGTAAATTTGTATACACACACATTTAATGCTAACAATTATGAACTTTAGGTATATTTAGTATTACTAGGGACCATATTTGAATTTGGATAGTTTAATGTAGCTATGATGAACAAAGACATCAAATAGCTGGTAGAACAGTGTAGGGATTATACATTGTAGGTATAATGTCCAGATGAAATGGGAGTTAATATAGTTCCAAAGTTACCTGTAAGAGATTGCCTTTGAACGATACGGCCGCCACTTGTGCCTTCTAGTTTTAAGATATTATTGCAATTGATCTAGTGTACAGTGAAGCTTATTTTATTAGCTATATTATTATTCTCTCTCTCTATAAATACAGGTTATTATTATTGTTACAAGTTTGCTAGATCAGCGGTTTTGTTGGGCAATCGATAGTGCACACCACACCCTATACCAAATGCATTTTATTTTCTTCATAATCTTGTAAAATGTGGAATCCTGGATACATATAATTTTTAAGAAGAGCGTAGTAGTACTACGCTCTTCTTAAAGTAGTAGTACTCTTAAAACAAAAACTATCATTTTTAACTTTAATCGTTGGTGCATTGGTAGTGTTTGAGGCCTCGGGTTAAATTCCATTGATCGGACCATATATTTGTATGAACTACAAATATTTGTTTAGCAGTTTGGGTGTTTTTTATGTTTAATTTATATATGTATTTACAAAAAGAAGGATGTATTAATTATTATAAACTAGCTTACGCCCGTGGCTCCGCCCGCGTGTATCGCGAATATTGCAGTTATTCTGATATATAAGCTATATTACTGTAAAGTTTCATCCAAATCCGTTCCGTAGTTTTTACGTGAAAGAGCAACATACAAACTTTCGCGTTTATAATATGTAATACTATAGATTGCTGAGCACCTATAGTACAAGCATTACTTGGTTTGAGAACATATTCAAATTAAAAACTTGTTTTTAAAAAGGTTTTTAAGTTTTAATTTATTGTTTAACTCTTTGGTATGTGACTCTAATATTACTAAAATTACTTATAGGGGCTTAACCCTGTCGCGTTGTCCCATACACGCTTACCCACAATTTGCGGTTTAAGTTGTCAATACCTTACAGACTCTGTTCGTAACGTATTACCTGTGCCGTTCCTCCCTCATTTTATATTCCAATTTGTTCCTTGAACACTCGACTTTTCATAATATTTATTCTAATATACCTTATGCATCTTTTCATTCTTCCTCACGTTCAGAGTCTAAGCTGTAAACAATAATTTTAAAAAATTATTGTTGTTAACGTTGTCGTTAACGTCATCATGAATAAAATTGATAAGTTCTATGTTTGGGAAAACGCGAGTTTTTGAGTTTCCATGTGTTGCGACAACTATACTACTCTTTTAGTAACGCTTAGTTGAATGGTGGTTGGTACTCCCACAGAGCAAAACTACAGCTACACAAGAGAACGGATTTCATTATTACACAATAAATAGTAGTAACCGAGCAAAGCTTGAATGCCAGGTGCTGGAAATTCAATATTGTTCTGTTACAATCTTTAAAAGAGGGAATTACAAAATAACACAGTTTCTAAAGGCCGTTTTTATACTGATAAAGTTACAATTTCATTAAATATAGATAGGCATATATTTGGAATTTGGATAGAAGAAAAAAGATATAATGCCCATTGATAGAAAAAGAAATTGTCGTCGTAAGCACAGCATCTATAAACTAATATTAATAAATACTTACAGCTCATGCCTATACATATACAGAGAAACATGAAATATCAAAATACGAAATGAAATAAATTCTGCAGTAAACAGTTAATTAAGGAAAACCACAGACGTACTCAAAGGGATCCCTTTTCAAACATTATTAGAAATGTCTTCATATGCAGGCAATACGAGATTTTCCGGGACGGAAAAAGGGTTTTTATTTTAGATAGCTATTCGCTAGAGAGCTCTTCGTCACGTAGGAGTGTCGTACGATACGTGCCAAGAACGCGGCCAAACCCTAATGCGTCTACTCAAGCGAACATCCTAGTTAGGGAATTTGACTGATAGGGACGCACCATTTGACAAATAAAATATTTTGTCGCCTTTGTTGTTATTTCATATCAGTTCATTTACAAAGTAAATTAAGTAATGGATTGTATCTGGCAAGATACGTGTTGTAAATGTATTCACGAAATATTTCGCTGATACGTGGGAAGGAATCTGGAAATTAAAATGAATTATTTTAGTATTTTGATAAAACGTGTCAACTGCACTTATTACCGTTTTTAGATTGTATGATAGATGGAGTAGTGGTGACCTCTCTCTTTTCTACTGCGCTGAGTGTTTTAAGTTCGACTCTAACATGGAAGAACACTTTGTTCGATTTACGAATTGTTGTTCTGACTCTAGGTACTCATTGCTCTTGTTAGATAAATATTTGTCTGATTAGAGGCTACATTTCGAAGAAGAAAACTAACTTTTTTAAAGCAGAAAAATTTATTTGATTTGATTTGATTCAGACAATATACTAAAGTCAGTGCTCATAGCCGAGGTGATTAGAAACAATCACCGAGGGTAAGCAACGAGGGCACGGTAAGAGCTAGATGGGTGACCGTTTGTGGTCAGTGAACGCTTATAACATATCAATGTTATGAGCGTTTCCGTGTTTTTAGGTCACATAGCAGTCGGCGCCGGTTGATTACAAAAGATTACGTAGCCACAACGTATCTTGCCAATACCCAAGCCGCACTGGGGCAGTGTGGGGACTTGGCCTTAACCTCTCCTGAGAGTAGACCCAATTTCAGCAGTGAGACGTTATGGATTCTTGATTTAATTTTGAATGAAGTCACCACCTGACACGAAACCCAGTGATTACAACAATCAAAACTTTTAGAAATTCTGTTCCAGTTATAGAAGAAGAAATAGCATAAATCCTTTTAAGACGGCAAGCGCCATATCCTTTTCCACGCTTACAATAATAAGGTACTCAGGAAGTTCACAAAATATTACAGTAATATCCGTGTGCTTTCTTTTAAGTAACGTAAATAAGACTCTCAGTGCACAGCAAATAAACGAGGTAGCCGTAACCAGTTTAACTTTACGTAAGAAGCAACTCAGAAAAATGGGCTACCATTGTAAAGTTCCATAGTGGGCAATTTCCTGCAAGTAGCACAGAGTTGCAATATTTAAAAAAAGAATTAGACGTTTTTCTTTACGATGGCAACTTTAACTCGACTCGCGTACAATCAGTATTACTCTAAGGTAAGCCTGCTTAACCGATAAGGCAAAATGCTAAGCTAAGGATTTAAGGATTTTATCCCACATCGACATTGTTGCTTTTTATTTAACGGATATTATAAAATCGTTTGCATTGGAGAATTCTAAGCTAAATTGCTTGATTTTGATATCGTCTTAAGTCGACTTAGCTTTATACACTGATTGTGGGATTTATGAAATCTCATTTAACTTTAAAATTATACGTAGTTGTACTTACAAACTGATATATTGTTTAATTAAAGCTATAAAGATTAAAATATTTACTACTTCAGAGCGTATAATTATAGTTCAACAGTTTTAAAAATTATTATTAAAACAGCAACTGTGTATAGACATTTACTTCACAGCTAAACTTTTCGATAAACTTTTTATCATTCAACAAAGCTTGATACCATCCAGCTCCTTGACAATACGGATATTAAATGGAGACTCAAAAGAATAAAACCCTTTGAGTTAGGTAAAAGTGCAAAGTAAACAAAATACTACTATTAGCACAATGTATCAAATGAACACAAGAACAGTGTGCCTTCAATTAATTAGAGACAATAAGAATAGTGTTAATTGATACAATCTTATTATAGCTTAGTTTTATTGATTTAAGTCAAAGTTAAATTACTCATTAGTCCGTAGACTAGATCGTAATAGCAATGACCTACTATATTAGTAAAGCATTTATATAAAAAAAAAACAACAAAGCTATACTTTGAAATACTCAAAAAATTGTTTTCAGTTACATTTGTAGAAATGAAGGAGTGTCGATAGTGATGAGTTGATAAATATACTCACAAATGGACATGTCAATAATTAGCAGGTGCTATTAGTTCATGTGCTAATATTGCGAATTTGATTAAACAAAGTATGATGGATGTGACATTTATTATTGAAATTCGGTCACGTAATTGTTTTCAGGCCATGACATGTGCGCACCTGCGTTTCGAAAAGGCGACACAATGAGTTCCAGTTATAAGTCCCAAGGGTTATAGTGTTACGTGAGGGTAAATTGTGCGACCATTTATGGTACCTACTTTATTTTTTAGTGTTATATTAAGAACGGTTCCGAGTTACCACATACTTTATAACAAAGTCATTTTTGTGAGAGTGTGTGTATTTTTAGGGTTCCGTAGCCAAATGGCAAAAAACGGAATCCTTATAGATTCGTCAAGTCTGTCTGTCTGTCTGTCTGTCCGTCCGTATGTCACAGCCAATTATTTCCGAAACTATAAGAGCTATACTGTTGAAATTTGGTCAGTCGATGTGTTCTGTGAACCGCATTAAGATTTTTACATAAAAATAGAAAAAACAATACATTTTGGGGGTCCCCATACTTGGAACTGAAACTCAAAATTTTTTTTTTCATCAAACCTATACGTGTATCTATAGATAGGTCTTCAAAAATAATGTTGAGGTTTCTAATTTCATTTTTTTCTAAACTGAATAGTTTGCGCAAGAGACACTTCTAAAGTGGAAAAATGTTGGTCCCCCCCCCTCTAACTTCTAAATTAAGAGAGTGATAAAACTAAAAAAAAATATATGTTGTACAATAACATGCAAACTACCAACGAAAATTAGTTTGAACGATATCTAGTGAGTATTTTTTTTTTAATACGTCATAAATCGTAACACGCAGTTTACCTTTCATCCAATCAATATACTAGTATTAAAACATCGATGAAGGTTACAACGAACTATAAGAACTTTTATATGATGTTACTTGCTGATACGGAACCCTTCATGGGCGAGTCCGACTCGCACTTGGCCGCTTTTTTTTGTTCTTTTTACCAAAATTAAAATGTCAGGTTGTTACAGGAAATGCAGTCTTTTATTTTTTATGAGGTTTCTAGCCAAGTATATGTGTTAACGTATTTGTGTTGGTTGAATTCTACAGATAACTTTATCGTTTAGCCCCCGTAGAGTCAGTAACAGTGGGGGGCTGTCATATACCAAGAAATATATATACACCTATAGACAGACGTGTGTTATGTTATGATTGAGTTATATGAATAAGCAACCTTAGTAGTATGTATTGAATTGTCAGTCATTATCGTTTTATGAGAGTTTGTCATTAACTGAGATTTCATTGTTGAATACCTAAATGATGTTACGGTCTAATTTCAAGTAACTTCTCTTTGACCTTGAAAATTTTCAACCTTATTTAAAAGCGAAAAAACATCATTTCTCCGTAGTGCTCATAAATAGTCTGTTACTATATTAAAAGTATAAAAATAATTCGAATAAGAACTCTATTGTCATTTCATTACAAAATACACTATGATTATATATTTTTTTCGGGTTCAAACTATTCGCTTTACAAAAAACAAAACACATTTTTCTATTTGACCTACTTACTTTGGTTCGTTAATATTCGTATACGAATGTTAATGAAACGTAATATTAAACTCAATATTTACCTAAGGGAACACACACATGATGACACACACATATTAAAAATGCACAGGTGGTGTAGTTGACCTAATTTACGTAATTTATTTGGATATGTACTGAAACTCATACCACATAGATACATTGAAGCCTAGAACTGTTAACCCTTATTATTATTAAGCAAGAAATTGAACCAACAAATAAAAAGCAAAAAAAAAATTAATACTCCTAAACCTTAATAACTAACTTCATAAACTAGTAATTTAAATAATATTCTTTACATTACAATTTAAAGCTTTGCTTCATCGGATATATTGTAAAATCTTGCAATAGTTTCATTTTAACGGTCAAAGGAATACTTTTCTAGTAAAATGCATCTGCTACATTTCTTGTTAACTTTGAGCTTTCATTTGAATTTTTGTTGTTATTTGAATAGTTTTTATGTAGAGTTTCCTATGTTTGGTTGCTTCGGAAATTTTTAATAATGCTAATTTTTATTTGTCGAACATGTAATACACAGCTCCATACATCTTCAAATCAGGTAGAGCTTTTACTATTAAAGTTAGATTGACTGACATATATAATACTTCTATACTTTTGTTTTTGAAAATACATATATATAATAAGACACAGAACCAAGAATGCTTGCCCTTCGCCCGACCATCTTGGACTTTAATATATTTCACAGTGAACTGTGTTCTAGTAATCAAGGTATTTTTCATAGTTAAGTCTTTACATTTAATACTCATATTGAGGTAGTTGTGTCGCTACTAAGTGCCAGAGTGTGTACTGGTGTATGTAGTGGCTGGAGCGTACCGTCAGGTATGATGATAGAGATGGCATCTTGAGATGACGACTCAAGCCGTGCGATGTTCCGCAGGGGTCTGTCCTTGGTCTACTCCTGTGGAACATGGGGTACGATTGGAATTTTCGAGGTGATGTGGCGGGGTGGTCACAGTATAGGGTCTAACTTTTAGGAGGCGGCGCCCTTGGACACTACAAGAGTCTCTATTTATCGCAGAGTTTGAGCCAAGATGGTGCCCGCAGCCAGGCATTGGGAGAGGTCCAGTTGTCGTAATCCTAGTAGTTCCTAGACCTCCTATTTCAGGCGCAGAGTGTCACACCATGTAGTTATATTCGGTCCGATTCTGACACACCAATCCGCCGCAAAACCCGGTTACAAGTTAAAAACGTGTTAAAAAAATAAAAAGTTGTAAGTATTTATATTTGAGGGGACTTATTCCCCAAACACGATTTTAAAATATCTTCATGACAAGTGAGATCGACGGCTTAACTTGTTATCCGAGACACGCCTATTAATAAATATTTCTTATCACCAAAACCATCAACATTTTTAGCCAAAGAGACAGTAGTAATTTATAAGGTCATGTTAAAAAGGGCAAAAATCAATGTAACAATTAAATTGGTGACTAATGAAACTGGCAAATTTGATTGAACCTATTACCCAAATAGAGTCATCATGATATTGAAGTAAATCATATTATTACCAATAAGCTATAAAAACGAAGGAAGAGGTAACGTACTTTTATGGTCTTCATAAATTTTCATTTCAAATTATATGATACTTAAAATTTCACTAAAATTATTTTCTTTTATTCATTCATGGAACAAAGAGAATATTTTAAAACATTGGTAGCTCCTTCATATTGACAAGACCGCCTTTGAATTTCCAATAAGAATAGTATAAAGTGGCATGCAATACCAAATTGATTCAATTGAAAGACGTGTATTTGGAAGCATTCGAAAGGAAAGAACAGTGGAGGCGTTTGACCGAGAAACGTCGAAGCCAATACCACTAGAAATATATGGTCGTGTTTGTCGGTGCTTTTTATAAACATGAAAGTGTTGCCAATCACATCCTCTTCTATGTAGAGATTTGTAAGAAAATGTAATTATATTAGACGTAGCAATATGGTGTTTATGCTTGACGTTTTGATATTTTTTGATTTTCTTTTTTATTGCCCTTTTGTGTTCTTTTTAGATATTACAATTGGATTTTAAAGAATTATGAGACACAAAATGGAACTCGCAGAAGAATTTTTATCCGCCTTCCAACAGTTTTAACAATAACCTTTTAATTATATAATTACCTCAACTATAACTAGAACATTTCTGTTATACGAAAAAGCTTTATTTAAGGTTGATTCAGACCTAGTTTTGATTAAGAATTTAGTCATATAATATTTCTAAAATTATTATTAAAATAGTATTGCTAATGTGAGCTAATTTAGACCTTTGCACGCAATTTCTCCAGATAAACATTTACATTAAAGTAACTCTAATGTAGTTGTCATTAGGGAGTATATGAATGAGAATTTACGGTAATGGAGAACTCGACCGTAAACTCATACTAATAAAACAAGACAATATACTTTACGTGAGTGCATTGAGACTAGACGAATTTTTTTGCATGACTTAATGTGTTTTCGTCTTGTAATGACTATCTTGTGACTTTTGGGATACATGAATAGTGAACGTCGATGACTTCTACCATTTCGCAAACTGAAACAGTTAAAGTCTTGATACATTTTTAGGGTCCCGTAGCCAAATGGCAAAAAACGGAACCCTTATAGATTCGTCATGTCTGTCTGTCTGTCCGTCCGTATGTCACAGCCAATTATTTCCGAAACTATAAGAGATATACTGTTGAAATTTGGTCAGTCGATGTATTCTGTGAACCGCATTAAGATTTTTACATAAAAATAGAAAAAAATCAATACATTTTGGGGGTCCCCATACTTGGAACTGAAACTCAAAATTCTTTTTTTGATCAAACCTATACGTGTGTGGTATTTATGAATAGGTCTTCAAAAATAATGTTGAGGTTTCTAATATCATTTTTTTCTAAACTGAATAGTTTGCGCGGGAGATACTTCCAAAGTGGAAAAATGTGTCCCCCCCCCCTCTAACTTCTAAAATAAGAGAGTGATAAAACTAAAAAAAATATATGTTATACATTACCATGTAAACTACCAACAAAAATTGGTTTGAACGTGATCTAGTGATAATACGTCATAAATCGTAACACGCAATATACCTTTCATGCAATCAATACACTAGCATAAAACATCGATGAATGTTACAACGAACTACAAGAACTTTTATATGATGTTACTTGCTGGTACGGAACCCTTCATGGGCGAGTCCGACTCGCACTTGGCCGCTTTTTATTTAAGACTAATTGTGATAAATAATAAATCTTCTTAAACATTTCTAGAAAATCTAAGTCTCCAAGAGTTTTGAGTAACATTCTTAATATTGTTTTACTACACAATCATAGGATAATAGAGTATCATCATCATCAACAGCCTTCAACAGTCCACTACTGGACATAGGCCTCTCCTTTAAAAGTATTGGCCTTCTATACAACGCTGGCCAGACGGGTTGGTATAGGGTTGGTTTCAAGTTTTCCTTCTCTTTGCATTGATGTTGTCTTGCGTAGTTTATTCCTTAGTCGCCTATGTATATATAGTATAAGTATATTAAATTAATTTCATCATTTTTTTAATTAGTATCATCCTAAAATATTACTAAATATTTGAAATATTTCGGACATCTTACCCATAACGCCATCTAAACCCAAACTAAGCAGAGCCTATATTATTGCTACTAGGCAACTGATATAAATATTTATTTAGAAATCAGATTTACATTAATTTAAATAATGATTACATAAAAAAACACAATACTGAAACTAACCCGTGCCTGATCGCCTCCGGTGGAAAGGTGCCCATTATACTAGCAGCATTCCCGCGTTGTATGGCAATGGCGAACCTTTGCACGAGAAACGAGCAGGAACGAGAGAACTGATATAAATACATAAACCTTTTTTTATGTCAACACATACATATTAAACATATAAAAACACTTTGGTCCGACCCGGGAATGGAACCCGAGACCTCGAGCACAGCAGTCGATACGCCACCAAGGCAGTCGAAAGCCAACAGTTATGTACAAAATTTATGCGTCATAAAAAAATAAGAATATTTCTTTTTTTTTTTCTTTTTAAAATACAACTCCCGCATTAGGAATATAAATTACTGTGTCGCGGGGGGCTTTACAAACATACATGAAACGGACACAAATAACACCCAGACTCAGAACAACAAATTGTGAATCACACAAAGTGTTATCCTAAGTGGGATTTGAACCCACGACACTTGGCGCAGTAGGAAGCGGTGTGGCGACCGCTTAAGCCACTAGGCCAACCATGCAGTCTATTTCAAAATTGTTGAATGATGACCTAAATACATGTTGAATAAAATAGTCAATAGTTAAACGATATTAAGCCAATATTTTGATGTTGTCATTCGTTGCTAGTAGTCGTAGTTTAAATCATAAAATAAATGCTGCAGCCTGTCTATGTTTGCTTTAAGTTTAAAAAACAGTTTTATGTATTAACTACTATTCAATACAAACAATACAGACTAGATTGCATATTCAATGTTCACACAATGACAGTCCTAAATTGGTAGATGTTAAAATTTACTAGCACTAGTATACTACCGTTGTTGTCAATGGTGATATTGGTAACGCTTGTTCCAATTTTTTATAGTAAATGTTATAGAAATGGGAAACACGTATCGGTAACTGTTAGTTGCGAATCCAATTTTGTGTTTTGTTTATATATTAGTTTAGTTATCGGTTAAATCCGGTTTTTTTATAAATTACTCATAATCATTGGTACAAAAAAAATATCTACCCCCTTCTTATAATCGAGCTTCCTATTTGTGTTTTTTTTTTATGTAGCCCGTCCAATCCGTAAAATGTCCAGTTGATGGTATACCCAGTTTATCTTAGTTATAATTTTCACACGGTTGGTGTTTCATTTTTATTTATTGCTAATTTTGCTATTATCAACGGCCTTTAGCATTCCAGTTCTGGATATAGGTCATTCTTCAGAAACAAGATTATGGCCTACTTTATCACGCTGGCTAGACGGGTAAGTACCTATAGCGTGTTTTAAGGCTTTTTTTCTCTTTGCTATGATATTGTTCTTTGTAGTTTGTTCCTAAGAACCCATCACAACATGGAGTTCTTAATGATTCATAGTTAATGCATAATCCTGATAGTAACTTTATGTATACATTCTCATTACAATAACAATCACTAATATGTCATTAACAGCTAAATGGATGATATGTTTAAATAAAGGAACGTGATACGCGAAGCGTATGAGATTAACATTCCTTGAGAATCTTAAATGCTTTACTTAAAATTGGGCAAAATTGAATAGGTATCCAAGTGTATATATTTTATATGAATTGCACTAACATTCCATTTCCTTTCATTATTGCCCTGCATTTAAAATGGTACTGCGTTCCTCTTTTATGAATTGCTTCCATTATAGAAGAGTGCAATGCATTCATGAGTACGTATGGTACGTGCAACTAGTGAGTTCAATATCATTATAAAAGTTATTACCTGAAAGCGAGTTACATAAGATGCTTTTGAGCTACTGCAGTATTGCTTTATTTTATAGTACATTTTTCATCAACTAAAAATAATATTATGAATACTTATATGTATATTTTGGACATCTGACACACAACGTCATTTAGTCCTAAATTATTATGGATGCTAGACCTCTGATACAAATACATTAACACACTTTTTTGTAAATATAAACTTAAAATACATGGAAAACTCCCAAACTATGAAATATATATTTGACAATTATACAAGCATTTGGTCCAATTTGGGAATCTAACCCCAGACCTCGAGCACGGCAGTGGCGTACGCACTGCGTTACCAAAGCTGGATGTCTAACCATTGTTTTCTTTTATACACGTGGTTTTAAGCTAAACAAAATATCCAGGCAGAAGTTGTGTAATTGACATTTACCAATGCTTTTTTTTTTAATTTTCTCGTATTTAGGCAAAGGTTTGGTATGCTTTATAGATATTGAAAAAATATTCCTACCCCCATAGATTGTCTCAAAATATTAAGTAACAGTTTAAACAAAATGTTTGTTTAAAATTTTACCACAAAATGAGCCTTAAAGCTAATACAGATTAATCTCTGTTAACACACCAAAAAGCAAACAATTTTTTGCCAGTGACCCCTTAGGCATATTTTGAATTCGAATGTAATGTACAATAATGGATATGTCCAAAGTCAGCGCAGGAACGGCTTATACGTAATGTTTTTGATGTATAGCTTTAAATTAATATTGCTGGATGGTGGCTCTTTGTTCGTTTGATCGTTCGGGACGTATGGTACTTAATCCAGAAAAAATATAATCGCTTTATGTAATGATTCTCTCATTTGCTCATGCTAAGTGTTTTCGTTATGAATGATTGTATTAAATATGTTGTATGAATAAATGTTGAATTCCTTAATTTTAAAAAAATGCATTAGAAAAAAATATACAATAAAAACAAATACCTATGATCACTTTATTTATTTTTTCTTTGTATCCTTAAAATTGATATTTTTAATCAATGATTTGAATTCATTTTAGCCTTAACGTCACCGTCAGAGTCCAAGCCGATTAAATCGACTGAAGGAAATCGAAAAGTTTTAATCAAAAGATTCTTTATCGTGCATACTGTTACAGGAAATTAATTTAATTTTTGACCTTGTACTTATTTTGGTTACAACGTATAACGGTTTTAATTAATATGAGCAAAACATTAATTTGATGAAAGTGCGTCAAAGGTGAACTCGACATATAATAGACAATAGAAATAGACATAACGTCAAGTTCGATTCTTTTGATCATTGAAGCGTCTTCCATCACCATTAAGAATATATTTTTGCGATCCCTACAGAGTACAAGATTTTAAGGTACTTGATATCAACTGAAACAAATTTCTGAGATCTTTCTAGTTTACTAGATATTTGTTATGGATAAATTATACAAGTATTTTCACTTTATTTAACGCTTATTTGTGTTTATTTCTTTTTTGGTTTGTATTTTCAGTTGATGATAATAGTGACTACAATTAAAATGTACTTTACTTAATTAACTTCTTATTGCGTATAATACTTTTTTTAAAGACTTAATTAATAACAAATAACTACTTTTCTAATTTCGTCTTTCCTTAATAATGCGGAAAACAAAAGTACCGTAATTTAATTAATGTTTACTCCCTTCCATCTTCATGGGGGTCTCCATACCATTGTACTGAAGTGTTCATTAAATATTGCATTAATTGAACCTGGAAATTGGGGCGGTATCAAATGATTCAAACTTAAATTGAATTTCCTAAAAATATTAAACAGGAATTATTCAACCATATTTAATGTAATCTTCAGAAACCTAAGACCTATTTTTTCTGACACTAATACTCTCTGGAAACGTACTCGTTTTTAGATGGAATAAAAGAATAATGCCTTTTTCTTTTATTGGTGTTAATTAGGGTTAATTAAACGGATACTTTGAAATAGCTATTGTAGGGTAGGGAAACTGCAGTAGAACAAAGAGGTAAGACCCGCTTTGTATCAATCTTAAGCTTATATATAATATCAGAGACTATTAAAATGTGGTCGTCCACTTATTCTTACAAAACCTCTTTATAAAACTTTTACACATTACAACCTTTGAGATAACTTCAGTTGACTGTAGACCATGTAGATAACCTGAAATCTGTTTTACTTCAGTTAATGTATAATTGACTATACTGTAGTGATAAAAAGAAACAATCGAACACTGACTTCAGGATCAGCTTGCCGTTGTAAAATTTAATTAGAAAAGTTGAGCAATTAGCTGTTTTGCTACCTCAACTAACTAACTGCTATTCGAGCCAGATAAATTGGAATTGTTTAATTACTACCTCTGCATTCTGAAACCATGTCATTAATCTTTGTCGCCCAAACGTGCTAATGAAATAGAAATAAAACAAAAACATTACAAAGCTTTAAAGCTTCTGTTGCAAGTGTGCTATTACGTAGACAAAAGTAGGTGAAGTATTCTTACTGACTTTTGTACTTTGTGCTGCAAGCGTTTAACTTAATCTAATCTCTTCGTAAGAAATATGTATATTGTTCCATAGCAGCAATTACAAATTGAATGTATTGCAGAGCTATGTGCATTACGTATAAGAATTTCATTCATGATTATGTTTTATTTCCAGTTAGATTTTTTTGTGTCTTTAGAAGTGTCTATAATTGGATATTTCTAAAAACATGATACCACCATTACAGGTCTATTTAAATAGTGTTATTGTGTCAACCTACATATAGTTCTAGTCATCGCAAAACCTACTTCACATTAATATGTGTCGTAGAGACTAATTCCCACAACAATTAATTTACAATATTACGAATTTTTCTCAAATTATTTTCTGCTTCCCTAGTCTAGTGGTTAGCGTAAGAGTGTATCAATCGAGATGTCTCAGAGCGAGACCATTCCCAAGACCCGACCCTGTGCTGGCTGACGGGCGCTCCTCAGGGTTCCCACCCTTAGGAGCTCGACCTCGCTAAGCATAGTTCACTACCCTGGAAATGACACCCCTTCATTCCGGACTAACACCCAATCCGGCCCATCCGCGGCCAACCCAGTGACCCACCTGTAGTTGCAAGCGATGTAACAAAACACTTGAGCAGGTCTTATACCTGGAAAAGTTACCCCAAGACCTTAGCTGGGGTATAAGAGATGAACCACTAAGAAGAGAGGTCTCAGATTAAAATCCCGGGCCAAGCCTAAGGTATTTTCGAATTTTTCTAACAAGAAATTGTCAATAACAGCCCGGTATTTGGCTGTTTTTCTCAGTATTTCACAGAGAGCACGTAAAGCCGTCGGTCCTGGTTGTCATGAATGTCTAAAAAAAAAAAACCACTTGAGCAGGTCTTATACTAACCTGGAAAAGTTTCCCCGAGACCCTAGCTGGGGTTAAAGAGATGAACCACCAAGAAGAGAGGTCTCAGATTAAAGTCCTGGGTCAAGCCATAGGTATTTTCGACTTTTTCTTACAAGAAATTGTTAATAACAGCTTGGTATATAGATGTTTTTTCTCAGTGTTTCACAGAGAGCACATAAATACGTCGGTCCTAGTTGTCATGAATTTCTATGGCGTTAAACGTTATTGGAAAGTCAGTGAACTTAAATATACTGACAACTACTCGTAGTTCACTTCGAATGTCAGTAGGTACGCCCTCGGCGTGGCGGAGGGTCGCCCGGTGTATAAACTGATATTTATGTAAAACCGGTGAACGACCCCATTTAATCTCAGGAATATAGGTTAGGAAGACGAAGAAGATGTGATTTCAAGGACTAAATCAATACCATTAATCCAACTATATAATCTTAGTCCTTAACCCATTTAATTTAGTTTACTTTCTAATTACAATATATACTAAGATGGAAGCAAGCTCTACAACTACTAAACAAGTATTAAAGCAAGCTCTAGTGCTTGTTCAGCGAAATGCCACTATTATTATGTTGTCCCAGACACAAGTAAACCATTCCGACCCACGTGCAGAATTAATTAACAAACACGCGGGACGGATGATTTGCTTTTCACCTGAGTTATAGCTGGATATGTTATATGAGGCTCAACTCGAGATTATGATTGATCAATGCTTTGATAAGATTAGACAATGAAATGAACGTTTAAATATTGTAGATATAACTAGTTAAATAAATTTAAAAGTATAATAAGCGTAACACACATTGCATACACACACACACACACAAACATACACACACACATGCACACGTATGCTCTCAAATAAGGCAGAGCCAAAAAGTACCGTAAACTTTCTCATGACTGATTGCTAACAGAGCAACAAATATCTACGAGTATCGTTACAACAAAGAGTTATGTATAATTGCAATAGTGTAAGTGTCAATTTATTTCATTCATTTTTTTTTGTTTTTATAAAGACAAAATGTATCTGTCTGACAGCCTCGTTGGTCTAGTGGTAAGCGTATGCGGCTGCTGATCAAGAGGTCTCGAGTTCGGTTCCCGGGTCCGGACCAAATATTATTTGTGTGATTCACAAATTTTTGTTTCGGAGTCTGGGTGTTTTCTATGTATAATATGTATGTAGTTACAAAAAAAAGTATGTTTATGTATTTATATCAGTTGTCTAGTACCCATAACACAAGCTCTGCTTAGTTTGGGACTAGATGATGTTGTATGTCAGATGTCCAAAAATAAAAGAAAACTGTGCAGTGGGGGACTTTACAAACATACATGAAACATACTGAATGAACACCCAGTCTCTTAACATTTTAATTAGTTTTTGATACATTTGATGTAAAAAAAAGAATCCACATATTTATTATACTTCTCAACCGATATGTATTAAAATAACGAATTAAACTCATAACCAGTCAATAATTCTTCCCCAAATATCAGTAAATTGCAACAAAAAATGTGTATTTCTCATAAAATTCCTATTTCATAGGTCCCTAGCTTTTAGCATTGTACTTTAAAAGGCCAAAGTATCATCAAAGTAATGTTATACACTCGTTCTTATAAGTCTATTCACTTTAGTTGTTACATTTTCATTCATGTTTTCAATAAAACTTTCTCAGAACAGCGTGCCAACCCGACACCAATTAGCTTGTCGATATTTTGAATAGAATTTATTGATTGAAGTATTAAATAACTTGTTGCTCTAACAAAAGGGTGGGTGTCGTCAGGGGAATATTAAAATAACGCTTTAAAATGTTTCAGGCGTTGGCGGTATCGCATGATGGTTAGATATAATGAAGTGTCTATTAAAGTTGGTGTGGAGGGTCAATAAGATTTTAAGTTGCTTTTGCTGCTCTTCACACATATCACGCATAAATGCTGTTGGTTAGTCGTTGAATTTAAGAGATCATTGACGGAAAACGGTTTTAATTACTTTTTTAATGAGTAGCTCAGTTTTATACGGTGACTTATTTTTATGTGAACTTATGAGTAAAAACTGTAGTAGTTTTATAAGTGGATTTAAATTATTTTCAGTTATTTTGTAAAAGTTATTTATTATTATATATTCTATAAATATAATTTGTCCTATGATACTCCTACCCAAACTGTTTCCCGAAAAGAAACATTAGGTATATGAAAAAGCTAAGAAAAAACTGGAATTCGACTACATTAATATGTACTGTTAATAAAAGAAGTGCTTATACTGCCATAAGTTTGGTGTCACCTAATTTGGGTAAAAAATTGTAAAAAAGAAATAAATTTTCAGTTACTTACAGTATAAACTACCATGTTAGAGCCTCATTTACAGAAAAACTATGTTAAGTAGTTCCTTCATTACTTTTCTCCTGTTTAGAGAGGTTGCTGTTTGACTACAATCTTTAGAATTTAAAGAGAGGAGGTCAATGCACTTCTGACTCCAGAGGTGCAGATGTTCTTATTTGTCTATGTCAATTGGGGACGGTATACACCTTCAAGTGAATCATCTACTTACATGCAATAAAAATTGCATGATTTGTAAAGTGTACGTAAATTTTACATTCCAATGTATAGTCACATTTATCTGTATAGATATGTATATGTTTTCCGAATATAGTCTTTATAACACAATATTTGATACAAACTTGCTTAAGTTTTGCTTAAAGTCAGACCTTTATTATTCATGGAAATAAATAAGTAAACGAACCAGTTAGTACACCGCCAAACTACTGCACAACTAACTTTATTAGAACAAAGTTCAGATGTTGGTCACACAACATAATTATTAGACAAACTGGAATAACTTAAAACTAAACCTTATGTAAATGTTTGATATTAAGCATTTGGAATACAAAATTTCGAAATTTCGTTGTTCGACTTGACATTTGACATTGACATATAAATTGTGGAGAAACAATGAATGTTATATCTCAGAAGTAGGATCCTTCACCCATTCAGGGAGATCTTGTTTAGCTCAGTTATTAGTAGTAATTTATGTTTCAGTCGGCACTAAATATAAGTCTGAGTTAAAGATTTTATATTTTAGTTATTCCGTCTTACCCCGATTGTTTAAGTACAATAAATGTTATGGAAACTAAGAGAGAGGAAAGAACACTACCAAGAATTTCAAAAAGCTATTTTTCATTTTATTGTACATGTATTGAAGTCTCTTTTCATGGAGCAAAAAGAAAAAAGTTACTTAAGTACTTTGTACTACTTGCTTAATTGTACTAGTGAGATTTCTAGCATCTTTATTTTACTAACCTACCTAATCTATATACAATAAATTAGGTAGGTTTTAAGACTGCTGACAAACAGATTAAACTAAATTAATAGGTACGACCAATCAATCAATCTTTCAATTATTTATGCTTTTTAAAATTAACCTATATTATACGGAAAATCTAAATCAATCAAAATCAAAATCAAAGCATTTATTTCAAGTAGGCCAGTTACAGGCACTTTTGAATTGTCGAAACAAAAATGAAAATTAAATGTAGCCAGGGGGGTGTCACTCCGCACTTTAGGTATAGTCGGCCGCCTGCCTGCCGCGCAGGCC
This sequence comes from Phragmatobia fuliginosa, assembly GCA_932526445.1. Taxonomy (NCBI): domain Eukaryota; kingdom Metazoa; phylum Arthropoda; class Insecta; order Lepidoptera; family Erebidae; genus Phragmatobia; species Phragmatobia fuliginosa. Next base: position 20,910,105 of record OW052063.1, on the reverse strand, counting down.
AGGGTTGTCACTTACGCGCGATACGCGTCGCCGCGTCGTCGCTCTCGCGCATTATATAAATTTTTGTTTATACTTTCGATACCCACAATGGCAACTAATCACAAACCTCGATATTCTAATTCATATCAAAGATATTGCTCTGTTTACGGATGTTTGAATAAAAGGCAAAACAAGGAATCAGAATTATCATTTTTTTAAATTCCTGACGATATTGAAAGGTAAGTAATTTTGTTGTCTTATTACCATAACAAGTGTAATGACGGTAGTTTGTATTTTATTATTTTATTTTGTACTGTCCACAGTACAAAATAAAATAATAAAATACAGAGAAAGACTACACTTTTGAACGAATTTGCACTCACTCCCTCTCGTGTAACATACACCATTTATATTTATAATAAAACAAAACACAAAAGTACCTATGATAACGTGGTCAAGTAGGTTAACGATTGATATTTTTAGTCTGAGACCTATAGTGACATTAATTACCTCCATTGCCATGTTCTTGTTTTCCTATCAACTATTTAATACGTTTATTCGTGAGATTTCGAATATTTTCAACTCTTCGATTTAATTATCGAAATTTCAAATCGGGGAAAAAAACAATCAAACAATACTTGAAAGTTAAGCAATTATAACCGGGGGGGTGTCACTCCGCAGTTTAGGTATAGTCGGCCGACTTATGTATTCTGTGTTATAATATAATTTTTAATAAACATATTTATATTTACTGAAGTGTTTTTAATTTCTTTTGAAATACCGACTTACCATCTGTCCAAAAAACTAACATAAATTAGCTCATAGCTCTTGGACTAGGATTATGGCGCGTCGTCCTATTCTAAGTCTAAGAGTGCGAAATCCTACACTGTAATACCAAAATAAAAAATAACAATATTAAAAATATAGTTTGAACCAATATTAAGTCTTTAGGCTATACGCCTCCTGAACTACTATTTTTGCGTCCTACGTATGTCGTTCCGATTATTTAAGCCGTAATTTATTGAAAAAAGTACCTAGAGTAGTCATAGTACGACGTTAGTCAACATCTTTAAGTAATATCAGGCTGTCTCACTTCTCGCAACAGTATCGAAAACGTATGGAGGTATTCGCGAATAAATTATAAATGCTACTAACACCGTTAGTTTTATTTGAAAAGTAATTTGTTCACTAAAGTAATAGAAAAAAGAAATTAATTATGTTTAAATTATTTTTAAAAGAAGACGACCCTATTATCGTTAGAACAGATAAGAGTTACAAGATAGAAAGAGATAGCAATTGTAGGTAAATATAATCGTAGGTGCTTCGGCGCTGTGCAATCTGAATTGAACTTAATGTAATGACACCAAAGGTCCCTATTTCTTTAATTTACTTTTCGGAGTGAAGCTTCTGTACTGGTACTATTATGTATTCTGTGATGTAGCTACAGTCCCAGTCACAAGACATAAAAACTGTGAAAGTACTGTAGTTGCCCATTCCCTAGCGTAGATCTCTATGGAGAAGAACGGGCAAGAAACTCCATGGACACTGTTTTAAATCAAAATGTTTTTTACAAAATCTTGGTTACATCATTAATGTTGAGATGGTACATTATGTGAGAACGATGTAGCAAGACGTGCACGTTAAAAGTGTCCATAGTACAACAAAAATCAATTCAAAAATAAAATAATAATAAAATTTGAAAATTCCCGGTTTTTCTATATACGAGCTCTCTCGTTCCTAGGCAGGAGAGAGTCCGAAATTAATAAAAAAAACTCAAGATATGCAATTATATATTATCCGTTTGTGTACTTTAAAGGGCCGCATTAAAATATAAAGCCGCATATTAAGATTGTAAACGTCAATCATGAAAAAACTGTCAAATTATTTTGTCCTATTACAAAATGCGGCGACTGGAAATAAAAATAATAATAGTTTATTAAAATCAATTACAAGTTACAAATATTTCATGAACAATATTGATCGGGCTACAATTAATTAATTAAGCATTCCATACTTTTATCGACTGGTGCTTAAAAAGGAAACCTTGTTAAATAACAATAAACATAGAAAGATAGATCATCTTTATGGATTATGGCTATGTTCGTTATCGGATGGATTACTCATTCAACGACAAATAAATGACACTTTCCTTGTCAATTGCTGTTGGTAACAACATTATTCTAACATCATTATTATTATATACCCAGTTATAAAGAATCAGATCTCGTTACCCGAACAAAGCAAGAATTTGTAATACTTCTGTTTGAATGTTCTTATTGTACGAACTCTGTTGACCGTTCAAATTATTTTAATATTTGCTCGCAGGTCGTATGTGGATCCAGTATACATATTGTTCGACAATGTGTGGAACTGGTTTAAGTATTTACTTTGGTTCAGATAAAATGTACTTGTGGTTACTATTATAGCTTAGTTTTTCAGTTTTGTGAATACAAAATACATTTTATATCTAATAGTATTTTTGGTGTTCTTTTCTATTTCCGTCTGTTTGTTAGTTTCGTTTTTGAGTTTCTGTACTGCTCTGTCTTACAGTTTGATGGATTAATAAACTTGATTTCAATATTTACTTAAAATTCATTCAGAAAACATCGTGATATTTTTAACGGTCTTCCGGTTGCTTCCAAAGCTTGCACTTTGGAGCCCGTTGTCCGCTTTCTGGCTCTTTCTCCTCCATTTTGCCAGGTCTTCGGCAATTCTTCAGAAAACAAATATACGATAATGTAGTCTACAATAAAAAATAACATTATTTCGAATAATATTCAAGAAAAGACTCGACATTCGGTTTAGTACTAATTAAACAGTATGGAGAAGAGAATGGACTAGAACCAGTGGCATCTAATATAAAAAGGTGTCTAGACCAAAGGACCGTAGTTCAGTTCAGTTCAGTTCAAGCTATAGTGAGAAAAAAAAATTTAATTGACATAAGCGATTGACCCCGTGACCTCGAATATCATTATGCAGAGTAAATATTCTGTGTTATACTGTGGTTTTAGGAGTATTTTAAGTCGACACGTCTTTTTAAAAATTCTACTTATTATTTTTAGTGACCATATTTTATGTATACATCTAAATTTAATGAAGAAAATAATTTTCATGAATCCGGATAATTTTGTTGGATTTCGCAAAACCGCAAACCAGTCTATTAAAAAATATTAGCCTATAATAACCTCTAAATGGAAGTAGTTTTGTTATTTAGAGCCTTTGTTAATCTACCAAATCTATTAAACAATAGCTTTCAGCGTTCATAGTGTATCATTTAGGTCATCACTGATAAGAAACTTGGTCTTTGTTGTTGCGTACGGGTCAAGGGAGAGGGGAAAAAAGGAAAAAACAATTTTGATAGGTATAAGAAAATTAAAACAGATCAGATAGTAAAAAAAACTTATACAAATTAAAATAATTACCAGTTTCAATCCCGCCAGTAATAAAACAAGATTGTATAATAAATTGGCTTGCCAAAGTTAAACAAATGATTTATGATTTGTAGAAATGTTGGGTTTGATTAAAATTGCGATACTCAGCTTACATTCTGTTGTTGACATCAAGGAATAACTCTCATAAATAGTTACTGAAGCTTTTAAAAATAATAAATATTGAATGAGTTTGAAAGACAATTATAAACATTATTTATTCGAAGCGACTGAACATCATTTAACTAAACTTTGTCTAAAAAACTAGAATACAATTTATGCAAAATAATAGTTCAAATAGACAAAAATATTCATATGTTCAGATATCGTCAAATCTATTACTTTTTTTCCTTTTTAGGGTTCCGTAGCAAAATGGCAAAAAACGGAACCCTTATAGATTCGTCAAGTCTGTCTGTCTGTCTGTCTGTCCGTCCGTATGTCACAACCAATTATTTCCAAAACTATAAGTGCTAGACTGTTGAAATTTGGTCATTCTATGTATTCTGTGAACCGCATTAAGATTTTTACATAAAAATAGAAAACAAACAATACATTTTGGGGGTCCCAATACTTGGAACTGAAACTAAAAAATTTTTTTTTCAGTAAACCTATACGTGTGGGATATCTATGGATAGGTGTTCAAAAATGATGTAGAGGTTTCTAATATCATTTTTTTCTAAACTGAATAGTTTGCGCGAGAGACACTTCCAAAGTGGAAAAATGTGTCCCACCCCCCCCTCTAACTTCTAAAATAAGAGAGTGACAAAACTAAAAAAAAAATATGTTGTACATTACCATGCAAACTACCAACGAAAATTAGTCTGAACGAGATCTAGTGAGTAGTTTTTTTTAATACGTCATAAATCGTAACACGCAATTTACCTTTCATCCAATCAATACACTAGTATAAAAACATCGATGAAAGTTACAACGACCTACAAGAACTTTTATATGATGTTACTTGCTGATACGGAACCCTTTATGGGCGAGTCCGACACGCACTTGGCTGCTTTTTCTTAAACCACTTGATTTTAAAAAATAAATTACATACCAAACCCGAATCGTTTATTAAATATTACTTATTGGTGACATAATGAAACCTTTATTAAGAAAACGCCAAATAATCAACTAAACAATATATACCTATATATTATACATAAATAAATACCTTTAATTCAATGGTTATATTGAGGTCGGTAACTGGGTTGCATTTCACGAAGCTTAATATTCAAAATGAAATTTCATTCAATAAATTTCTAACTTTCTTTGTTTACGTGTAGCTCGTTTAGCTTAGCTGCTACTTCAAACGTACTCGTATTTTATAAGTTCGAAGTTACAATCTGCAGTAAGCAATATTTAGTACTTTGTAAATTGTTAATCAACTACTTCTCAATATATTTCAAAAAACATGTACGTTCTAGTCTCGACAATTTTTAGGGTTCCGTTGCCAAATGGCAAAAAACGGAACCCTTATAGATTCGTCATGTCTGTCTGTCTGTTCGACCGTATGTCACAGCCACTTTTTTCCGAAACTATAAGAGCTATACTGTTGAAACTTGGTCAGTAGATGTATTCTGTGAACCGCATTAATATTTTTACACAAAAATAGAAAAAAACAATAAATTTTGGGGGTCCCCATACTTAGAACTGAAACTTTTCATCAAAACCATACTGTACCATCATCAGCATACCATCTATGGATAGGGGTTTAAAAAATGATATTGAGGTTTCTAATATCATTTTTTTCTAAACTGAATAGTTTGCGCGAGAGACACTTCCAAAGTGGTAAAATGTGTGTCCTGTAACTTCTAAAATATGAGAATGATAAAACTAAAAAAAATATATGATGTACATTACCATGCAAAAATCCAACGAAAATTGGTTGGAATGAGATCTAGTAAGTAGTTTTTTTTTAATACGTCATAAATCATAAACTGCAATTTACATTTCTTTCAATTAAAACACTATTATTAAAACATCGATGAAAGTTACAACGAACTACAAAAACTTTTATATGATGTTACTTGCTGCTACGGAACCCTTCATGGGTGAGTCCGAGTCGCACGTGGCCGCTTTTGTATTTTATGACCAACTTTGTTAATTGTCACTATGACATCTGGAAGGTTTTGTTTTTGTCAACACAAACATTTGGTCCGACCTGGGAATCGAACCCGAGACCTCAGGCAAAGCAGTCGTATACGCTATCACTGCGCCACCGAGGCAGTTATGTAGCAGCAAGTGGAAAGTCTCTTCAAGATTAGTATAAAGATACCTTGCTTGACATTTCCTTAGAAGATAAATGTCAAGGTTGTGTAAAGGACGAACGAAGAGACATCACAGAGTTCACAGCGAATAAGACTACAATGTAATCTCCCCACTCGCACTCATAATACGTTTTGTAGGTATTCTGTGATCCAACACAGTGATAGCGTTATGTAAATAAGGGCTGACGGTAAATTAATTTATCTTCATTTCGTAGTACGCGGCACGTTGTTTAGTTTTGTCTTATGAAGCTATTTTAGGGGGTGCTGTAGCTTCGCAGCTCAGAATATAATTAATTATCATTATATTCGCGTCCTGTGTCGTTTGCAAGGAGTACAAGGAGTAGTAGAGACGTGGTATCTGCTACTCTTTTTGTTTCAATTTTGTTACTGTAAATATTTAAGTCTTTTCTTAATTAAAATACTCCGAATCTATACAAATAAATAAAATTGGAATGTCTGTTTGTAATAAAAAATAACCAGTATTTTTACAAATGCATATTAAAGTATTTACGTTACGGACAACCAACTTTTTTTTTTTTTTTGCCTGTTTGTCTGTCCGTCTGTGTGTTTGTTCCAGATAATCTTTGGAACAGCTGGACCGATTCTAACGGGACTTTCACTGACAGATGGATGACATAAGGAGCACAAAATGTAATCAAATAAATGATGTACTCACTCTCAACAACCGACAAATGTTAAATTAAGTTAGCACAAAAAAAAATTTTTCAGTAATGGATGCAGCCTTTGTTTCTGGTAACCAACCCCGCGGTTCCGCGGTTGTGGTACTGTGGGGCAATGTTAGTTTAAAAAATTAACTCCTAATATCATCATCATCAACAGCCTTGAACAGTCATCTGCTGAACATAGGCCTCTCCTTATAAAGGAGGTTTTGGCCTACTATACCACGGTGGCCAGACGGGTTGGTATAGGGTTGGTTTCAAGTTTTCCTTCTCTTTGCATTGATGTTGTCTTGCGTAGTTTAAATCATCAGCTATTTGAAAGTGACAGTCCCGTGAAAAACGATCCAGTCATTCCAGAGATGAGCTGGAGCAAACAAACTGACAGACAAGCTCACAGATAGACATGTACATGACTGTATACTTTCATATAAATTTAGTGAAAAGCTTTTAATTAGAAATTACAAACACATGCATCAATTTGGTTTGTTTGTATATATAAGGTTGTAGAAATACACATGCTGCCCGCTGACTGATACGGTAGCTACTGTAACAATTTTTTTTTGTGCATATCTCTATAAAAAATCACTGTAAATTTTTCTTAAAAAATCAATGATTATTCTTAAAATAAAACGAGAGCAGATCATATAACTTACACTCTGGAGTCTGTCCAACTACATTATTGAATAAATTAAGCGCTTTAAATTCTGGACAATTTACTGTACATAAATATTTATCATTCACGCTATTACGCGCTGTCGTTACTTGTTAACTGGATATAAGTCAAACTATTTTCACACACAGTTTCATGAAATTCTCGAAAATATACACACCACAACGTGTTTACTTTAATCATGCTGCGAAAACAATTTATGTTTACATCACTGACAACATATTCGAAATATTATTATGAGACGTAAGAATTCATTTAGGATTAGGTTATGTATAAATTCCTATTTAATCAACAAATGCTTTAATATAACTCGTAGCGAGAATCTCCTCAAAACGTTTGGAATATCTAATTCAGTAAATCTGCTATGAATAAGTGTATTGTGTGCTATATTTTAATAACGGTTATTTTAGAATGTTTTTTACCTGGAAAAAGTATCATGTTTATTTATGGAAATAAGTTTTGATATTTCGGCACTGCTATAATGCTATGATCACGAATAGGTAGTTTATTCAAGTTCCTTGCCCATTACGCCATGTCATTTGGAATCGGCTACTAGTTCAACCGGTTTTATCTGAACACCAATTTTTCCCCGGAGCGTCTGGCATCAGACCTCCGCAACCCTGAGGGAGAACTGAAATTCGAAGGATGAACTAGTTTTCCGTAAAATTGAGGGCACTGACTTCCTAATAACGATTGCCATAGATGTTCATGACAACTGAAACCGACAGCTTAAAGTGTTCTCCGAAGCACTCTCCGGGCTGTTATTAAGAATTTCCTGTAAGAAATCCAACTACACTTTTGGCCCGACCTGGTACCTGTTCTATAGTATTATAGTACTATCATAGTAGTTTTTATTATTATTAAATAAACTCTCCACATGTTTTTAAATTAACTCTCTAGACACAGGTAAAACTTAAATTTTAAACTCGTTAACTAAACTTCAATTTAATTGAGCGCCAATATAGTTAACTTTTCATCAACTTACGAGGAATAATAGAAATAAATAAGACACACAAGTCTACCAAATGTACCCACAAAAGGTTCTAACTACTTAATATTAATATTGTTCCTTAGAAAACTACTATCTAATGCCAGACAACCCAAAGAAATCTAATCAATATGATATTAAAATGTAAGACAATAATAGGATTGGCTTAAGTAATCTGATTATAAGATTACCATCTCAGCACTGTCATAATATATGTAATAACAAGTGTCTCAGGAGCTTTGTTGAGATATCCAGATACTAACTTAATAAAGATTTTTCTTAAACCAATGTTCACTCTAATGTAATTACGCTCTAACATTACGTTCTTTGAATTTTTAAATTCAAAATATTGCCTGTAAACGCCTGTTAGTGGTTAGATGCACGCAACTAGTTTAGCTACATCATGAGTAGAATATATAAGTAGACTTCCACACATTGGGATTGTATTTTTAAACAGAAAATGTATATTTAACGTTTCCGATAAACGTAGTTTAAACCAGCTGAAATAGTATTTACATACAGCGCAAAGCGAAAAACATACAACAGCGCCATCTACCGAAGAAGCTATGAACCACGAAGAAAAACAAGAAATGAACTATACGGAGTAGATACTGATTCTAAATCGCGATAGAGATATTCTGGCGCCGATTGGCATATATACGGCATCTTAACATCAATCGTTGGGCAGTGAGTGCCAGGCATGATCACCTCGCCTACACTTGAACACGATACCCGTTCCTCCATAGTATTTTAGAAAGAAAATATCTTTGGTTGTGGCATAATATACGCTGTTCATTTTCTAGGGTTCTATAGTCACAGGTGAGGCCATTTTTCACCCTAGCAGAAGAAGGCCAGCTTGGCGGCGTGAGTTCTAAGGGGAGTGCCCGCAATCGTTTTCAGATCAGTAAGGTAACGCGGGGTTCGCACATAGAAGAGGGTAATCTACAAACCGTAATAATAAATGCCCTCTATGCAGATGCATAGAGGGCATTTATTATAAATTCATAGCTCTATATTATTGTGTAATAGTTAAATTAGACAGCTTAGTAAGTAAGACAAAAATGGGATAAAAAAGATTATGAATATTAAAAAGATATTCAGCGGAAAACAGTAACAGAACGGTGTAATTACGGTAGCAGCCTCCTTAAAAATAATTGCTAGAGGATCTTTTATCATCCCTCGAAATTTAAGACGGCTGTAAAATTTATGCCAATTGAATTTCGCCGACACGTTTCTTCATTTTAGAGTAATATATTTTATAATGGTTTTATTATGACAAAACGCATTAATATTTAGCGTTATATTAAATTATAAAATGAAAATCCAATGAAATATAATAAAAAAAATGTAATTTCTTCTATAAGGTTGCTCTAGTCTCGTTACTGTTCAGCATAAATTTCAGACGGACGAATACCTAACACAGTAATACCCTCACACAAAAGTCCATTCTAATAGTGTCAGCATTATTGCTGTCGTCATTGGTGAGTGTCAGGCCGGACATGAGTGTCTGACCAGGCGGTCATGGTACGGGTCGCCATGCTGCATTACCTACTAGAATGAGGATGAAGACCTCTACTTCTGGATTCTACTCATGTTTTCCATTAGGTAGCGGAGAGTCACTGTGGTAGGCTTAAATATATACATATATATATATATATATATATATATATATATATATATATATATATATATATATATATATATATATATATAAAATGATTTGATAAGTAATGAATATTTGTACCTATAGATCATATAAACATTTGATCCGACCCGGGATTTGACGCGGAGACCTCAAGCACAGCAGTCATATACACTACCTTTACGCCACCGAGGTCATTAAAGGCAGTTAAAAAGCATGAATTCGTTGTAACTTTGATCAATGTTTTAATAATAGTGTATTGATTGAATGAAAGGTAAATTGCGGTTCACGAATTTTGACGTATAAAAAAAGTATTTATTAGATCTCGTCCAAATCCATTTTCGGTGGAAGTTTACATGGTAATGTACATCATATATTTTTTTTAATTTTATCATACTCTTATTTTAAAAGTTACAGGGACGGACGGACACATTTTATCACTTTGGAAGTACCTCTCGCGCAAACTATTCAGTTTAGAAAAAAAATGATATTGGAAACCTCAAAATCAATTTTGAAGACCTATCCATAGATTATACATTACACGCATGGGTATGATAAAAAATGTTTTTTTGCGTTTCAATTCTAAGTGTGGGGAACCTCCAAACCTTATTGTTTTTTTTTATTTTTGTGTGAAAATATTAATGCGATTCATAGAATACATCTACTTATCAACAGTATGGTTCTTTTAGTTTCGGAAAAAAGTGGCTGTGACATACGGACGGACAGACAGACATGACGAATCTATAATGGTTCCGTTTTTAGCCATTTGGCTACGGAACCCCAAAAATGAGAATGAGATGAAATAAACGCCGTTTTTTCGAAAAAACAACAAAAACGATTTCTACATGATTTGATTTGATTACCAATTTCAGGTAGTAGCATTCCTGTTAGTTTTATTCACTGATACAAAGCCCTGCCTGAAAAAAAATGCAATATGTGAGGTACTTTTTTATCGAAACACAGATAAACGTATGTGAATAAAATTGACAAATTTTATTTTAGAGTGCACAGTTTCAAACGCTTTGTGTAAATATGCTTTTTATCTGTAAACTGTGTAGAGGCTCTTTAAAATTCCCATATAATAAAGTGCGGGAGAGAACTTGGCCCAAACACAATTGCGGACATTCAACTACATGACAACAGTAGAAAATCATATTCCACACTATTCCACTTTTGAAATAGAAATGTATGAGAAAATGCAATTTATTGTACGTACTTATATGAAACGGGAGGTAACTTTGAAATAATAATTGTATTGTTCTCAAGTTATGAAAAGGGACTTAATGAAGACACAAATTGTGTTATGTTATGTTATATTTAAGCTTTTGCACAGTCAACAAGGATAATCGCATTTATAAAACTCAAGACTTTAAACTTATTTTGATTATATTTACACATTATATTGTTTCTTTGTGTTGAATTCTTGTTTATAGATAATAAAAAAAATATTGACAAAGAATGGAATATACAAAATCTGATAATTGATGATCTTCTATTTAAGTATTCGGGAGAAAAACTGTAATATATTTATAGATGAGTTGTTTACATAACTACAAACAACACATTTTTAGTTATTTTATTCATAATAATAACAATTATTTTAATAACAAGCCTATGAGTACCTTTCTAGGTCTAATCAAGAGTTATATGATGGTATTTGGATATCCATTCCTTAGGTTCCCAACCTGGAAAGCGGCTTATGCGATTAACTCGATGCCATAAAAAAACATAACTTGTAAAAAATAATAAAGTTGAGCACAACCCAGTTCTTCTACCGTTAAAAAAATAATTTTCTATAACCCAAGTCGGTTAATTTATTCATTTCATATTTAAAGAAAATATTGTCTTAGGTTGCTATGTAATTAGCTAACATAACAACATTTTATAATTACCATATTTTCATTAAAAATCTGTTGTGTGTTAAATTAATAGAATGACTTCGCAATCGAATGAAAACACAATGTATCTCACAAGAAATACATGCAATAAATTAAATAAAAAAATACATGTAAATTTAGATTGTTTAGAGTGGAATGGAATAACATAAAATATAATGAAATGGAACGAAATAGAATGGTGTAAAATGAAATGAAATATAACGCCTTCGTGATGTGCAAGTTGTATCTACCGAGTGTATCTACCTATATCTACTTGTTGCGTCTAAATTGCACATCACGAAGGCGTTGCTAAAACTCACATCAGTCTACCTGTAACTACGAGTGGTATAAATCGTTCGAAACGTCGGAAAGTAAAAGGTATTGTAACCTTTTCTGGGGGCACGGCAGTGCCCTCGCCAAGTCAATCAAAAAAGCGACACGGCTGTACTATACTTTTCTCGAAGTAATTTAGGTCATTTTCGACCCCCTATAACTTCGATGTAGATATATCTAGAAGATTGAGTTTTCAGTGACCAAGTGCATTAAATTTATCGCGAATATGTTCCGTTTACAGCAAAAAGCATTAAAATGAGTAAAAGTCGCAAAAATCTTAATAATTTGTCTAAGTTACTGCTTATGTCCTTGGCTTTCTACCAGTGAAAGTTCCGTCAATATCAATACAGCCGTTCCACAAATTACCTGAAACAAACAGACTGACTGACAAAAATTGAAAAAGGTGCTTTATTGATGTAAGTACTGAATATACTTTGATATGCACGGTAAGAAACTGATCATTTAATATTACAAACAGAGACTCCAATTTTATTTATTTGTAGACATATATGATAGTTAGGTGCACTGATTCATCAGCTATAAATGTAACTTTGTAATCCTAATATACATATTTATATATTGATGCAGTTGGTGTATCTAGGTATCTCGAAAACTGAAAGGAAATTCTCCCTTGTTTTTGTTATGGAAGTATCCTTAACAAATACAAGAGAGAATTTCCTTAGTTTGCTTTCAGCCTTGCCCCCAAATTATTTCATCAAGTAAAACTCCCTCCCGCAAAAAAAATTGCCTAGGTTACTCCTTACGTCATTAACTTTCCGCCAGTGATAGTCTCGTTAAAATCGTCCAACGGTTCCAGAGATTAACTGCAACAAGCAGACAGAAAGTTTTTTTTTAAATTGTATTAAGTACCGTATATAATTTGCTATGTATTTAGTTAAAGAGGCATCTTCAGATTTTGTTTCGTTAATCACTGATTGACAAAGTTCATCCCAAACAACTGAACGTAGGATGCTGAAATTTGACATGTGTAATGCATAAGAAGTGAGTTTGTTTGTGGGTGAAACCGCGGGCATCAGCTACTTATATGATAAAAGGAATTGATTTGTATACTCGATTTAAAGTTTACAGTAGGTCTCTAAATATTATTCTGTCTTATAACTTGTATCTTGTATCCTTTTTAACTATAACAAAAACTTATAACTTAATAAAAGCTCCGAGTTAAAAGGAGAAGACTACAAGTTTTTCAATTCAAAAAATATATTAATTGACAGATACTAGACAAGTAAACAATGCCTAGGAGCAGTACTCGTTGTAACAGTGTATAATTATTTTATAATGGATAGACTTATTTCTTTAGTAGAAATTATTTTAAAGTAATTTTACTTTAACTTTTTTTAAGCTATTTTAGGGTTACCTAACGATAAGAGACTAGTAAGTGTGAGTGAATGTTACCAAGATGTATGTTCTTTACAAACACAAAAATATATTATGTTTTTTTTTGGAAGGAATACATTCGCCCTTTGCTTAAATAGCGTGACAATTACGAAAATTCACGTTGAATTTTATATCATTACGTACGTTAAAAATATCACGTTTTTGAGTGATAATAAATTAAACAGGTCAATTTAAATTTTCAATTAAAAAGTTAGTTTTTGTACTTGTCACGTTTTTGAAGCAAAGGAGCGATATCATCACCAACAGTCCATAATGTCCCACTGCTGGGCTAATGTCTCAGGAGACGGTTCAGGTCATACGTTCCCATTCTGGAGTGCGACCTGGGCTATGGCAAGTCACTTTATAGCTACCTAATTTTGCTGTTGGATGTTTTTATATCTCTGTTTCACGGTTGTCATCTTAAGATAATAGCCGGGACCGACTGCTTAACGTGACCTTCGAATCACGGAAACACACATAAAATACCATACCACAAATGGTCACTCGGTGAACTCCTGAGTTGCAAATACTATTGACAAATACGTCGGATCGTTTGTCTGTATACCATAAAAAAGCCTCGTCCCACGTTTGTTACTCATAGCACTGCGAAGACTAAATTAGGTTTTTTAGTACTAGTATTAAAATAGTAGCTTAAAGAATATACTTTCTAAAGGAGCAGCAATAATAATGAAGACACGCTTTAAACATGTTCTTTAAAAATACCTGGAAAAAACTTGCAGAGTTATTATGTTCATAATAAACATCATTATTGGTACCAAGATTTTATGCAATTTTATTTTATAGATCGGGAAGAGAGCAGCCCTATCAAAGAATCGGTCTATTGTTGAGCAAGTATAAAGAATTTTAGAGTGCAAACGAAGCGTTACAGGAGTTATTCATTCAAAAATTGTTACTTGGAGAAAAGCAGGCCGCCTTTGTAAAACATTTGTCATTTTAATCACCTAAAGCTGCCGTCTGCGGTAATAAAATTATTTCACAGTAAACATTTTGAAAATTAAATTTTAAAGACTTCTCACTTGGAGTAATGGCTCGTTTTAAGTAGGGGCGTGACGTAATAAGTTAACCTTCTGAAACTTTATATAGATTTCCATTCGTGGCGAAGTTTGAGTATTTTCAATTAGTATTATACATAAAAATTACATACACACGACTATATTTATCAATCATCATTAATAACGTATTATGTCCCTGGGCTTGGTCTCCTTTTGGAGAGGGTCAAGGCCATAATAATATGTTGTTGTTCACTTTTGGCGCTTGTTTTCAATTACCTAAGGTTACTTGGCTGTGAGCACTTCTCGTACATTATTATCTAAATATTAAATTACTACATTTTACCGCATCATCGTCATCATCAGCCCATCTCAGTCCACTGCTGGACATAGGCCTCTCCCATTGCACACCACTTTGATCGATTTTGGGCTTCTCGCATCCAGCTCCTGCCAGCAATCTTGCACAAATCGTCGCTCCACCTGAAAACAAATATTTTACCTATTAGACCATAATTATTCTCGTCTGGGAATGGAGAAAATGCTATTATCCTTAACCAAAAAAGTATAATTCAGATATTCCAAGCCTCTAATCTAAATATTATACAAATATACATAGTGAGTCAGTCGTCAAAACGATAAATAGGTTACTTGCATATTATCTTTGCAAAGTTTCAGCCAGATTTAATTGGCCGTGATCACAAGATGACTGTGACAAGATGACATACCTACGCGCAATCACGTTAAAATAAGTAGGCATTAGATGGAACGAGAAACCTTAGAAGTTAACATCATACGTTTAAAATAAGGTAGATGTTGTTGACTGTATAAAAACAGTGGGATTACCTTGTTTACAAAAATAGCTAACAAGGATAATCCCATTGTTTTTATATCAGAAATCTGTTCTGATATAAAGATATTGAGTTGGAAAAGTAAATAACTCGAAAAGTTAATAACTGAAATGAAAGAAATATGTATATTTTTTTTCAGTTAACATTTCAATAAATTACTTCACTTTATACTCTATGCATATTTTCTACTACAGAAGTACACAAGTATGGAAACAAATTTGTATTTAAATTTAAATTTAAATTTATACACATATTTTTTTATATAATCCAATGTTACTCTACTGATGAAAAACATGAGTAGAATCCAAGATTGGTGGTCACAATCTTTATTGTGAGTTTACACATTGCAGCATGGTGACCCACATCATGGCGGCCTAGTGAGATGCCTGTGCATCATTGGACCCCTGGTCTCGCACTCACTAACACAAATACTGTCATTTTAGTTTGATCTTCTACGTGAGAGCAGTACCGCCCAATATATTCGTATGTAAGCATCACGCTTATGAATATAACTCTCAACTTTAGTTAGTGATGTGAAGTACTTTAGTGTGTGATTAGTGAATTTTAAGAGGTAGGTGCTAGGTCCGTCATAGCGGTACTACTTAGTCTATTTTTTTTTATAATTTAGCCTACTAAAGTGACTCTACTCTGCCTGATGGAAAGCATGAGTAGAATCCAGGAATAGGGTGGCCCCTACTCCTGGATTCTGGATGGTGGCCCATTCTGATTGTGAAAGTAGGCAATGTAGCATGGTAACCCATACCATGGCGGCCTGGTTAGATAATTCTGCATCATTTTGAATGATGCAGAATTATCTAACCAGAATGCAGAATGACTGGGCCTCCATTCTCACACTTACCAACGAAATACGACAGCAAGGTCAATATTAGGATGGTCTTCTGTGTGAGGGTAGTACTGCCCCGGTCATTCGTGCTGAAATCAGCGTGGCTCTACTACCTTTTAAACGATATGTAAGTTATATTATTGTGAAGTTTCATCAAAATCCATTCAGTACTTCTTGTGTCAAAGAGCAAGAAAAATACATTCCATCATCATCATCATCAACAGCCTTTATCAGTCCACTGCTGGACATAGGTCTCTCCTTGAAAAGGAGGTATTGGCCTACTATACCACGCTGGCCAGACGGGTTGGTATAGGGTTGATTTCAAGTTTTCCATCTCTTTGCATTGATGTTGTCTTGCGTAGTTTATCCCTTAGTCACATCCATACAAACTCACAAACTTTCGCGTTTATAATCTTAGTAGAATTATTGCGCATGGAACACTTATTTCTATCGATTCCTGAATACTTATATAATACTAGCTTTCGCCCGCGGCTCCGCTCGCGTGTATGTCGGTTATCGCGGTAAAAAGTAACCTATGTCCATTTTCAAGTTCAGTCCTATCTCAATAACAAATTTCATCAATATCGGTTCAGTGGTTTAGGCGTGAAAGCGTAACAGACAGACAGAGAGACAGACAGAGTTACTTTCGCATTTATAATATTAATAAGTAGGGATATAAGTTAAATCATATTATTCTGTTAAATAAAATTTAAAAAAAATTATTCCTCTCCCTAAAAAACGTAATCCTTCTTCTTTTTCAGACTATCGTCCAATATCCATTCTACCTTTCTTTTCTAAAGTCCTCGAACGCCTCATTCACATGCAGTTAAGTTCATTTCTCTCTAGAAATTTCCTTTTAAATCCTCTCCAATCAGGTTTTCGTCCCGGCCACAGCACTACCACCGCACTCATTCATGTTACGGAGGATATCCGATTTAACATGGAGAAAGGAAAGTTAACAATCCTCGCTTTACTTGATTTCAGTAACGCTTTTAATACCGTTGACTTTGATATCTTGCTTGGAATAATGCGCTCTCTTAACATATCTCCACCAGTAATTGACTGGTTTCATAGCTACCTGTATGGTCGTCAGCAGCGTACTTGTATTGAAAACAGATACTCCTCCTGGTGCAACACATCTGCTGGCGTACCTCAGGGCGGCGTGCTATCTCCATTACTTTTCGCAGTTTTTATCAACTCCATCACTGATTGCTTACTCTCTTCCTACCACCTTTATGCAGATGATCTTCAAATTTACACTAAAGCTTCTCCAGCGAAAATATCTGAGGCTATCGACGATATTAATAAAGACCTGGTACAACTATGCAATTGGAGTAAAGAGTATGGATTAAAAGTCAATCCAAAAAAAACCCAGGTTATAATAATAGGTAGCAGGAGGATGAACTCTTTAATAAATTGGGGGCAATTACCAGCCATCTCTTGTGACGGGTCAAATATTCCATATAGTGACGAGGTCAAAAACTTTGGAATCTATATGGACAAAAATATGTCCTGGGCCCCACAGATTGGTGAAGTTAGTCGAAAGTTATTTGCTACATCGGGATCACTGCGAAGACTTCGTAACTTTCTTCCTACCAACACAAAAATCGCCCTAGCACAATCCCTTCTCCTTCCTATCCTTGACTATAGTGATGTTAGCTATCTAGATCTTACCGAAGAACAGTTGAACAAACTTGAGCGTCTCCAAAATGTCTGCATAAGATTCATATTTGGCCTACGTAAATATGATCACATCTCCGAGTATCGCATTAAGCTCAAATGGTTACCTATCCGCCTTCGCCGTAATGCCCATATTCTCTCTATTTTATACAGTACTCTGTTTCTTCCACATTCACCGCCCTATCTCAAACAACGCTTTGAGTTCTTACACAATTCACATTGTAGGCTCTTGAGATCGTCGGAGAATTTAAAACTGAAAATGCCTAGCCATACCACACAATTCACTGACAAATCGTTCTCGGTACAGGCAGTCAGACTGTGGAATGACTTACCTGAGGCAATAAGAAAGGCCAAATCTCTGCATGCCTTCAAAAAGAAAGTCACGGACTACTATCTGACATTGTAGAGGTTACTGCTTGATCGATGTATGGTGTGTATGTATGTGTGTATGTGTATGTATGTATGTATGTATATATATATATGTGACGTGTATGTGTATATGTATGTTTTTGTAAGTATTTATATTATTAGAATTGTTACTGTAGATACATGTAATGTTTTTATTTATTTTTTATTAATTACATAGATTATATCTACCCCAAATCGAATTCTTCAATATCCGTCCAAAGGTTGTCTGGAAGAAATCGCCGTGAGCGATAAGACCGCCTATTGTAATACCATATTGTTAAGTCCATTAATATTAATATCTGTGTATAGAATTTGATATCTTATTGGTGTACAATAAAGTTGTAAATAAATAAATAAATAAATAAATTATTGTCAAAATTATTTGTGTCAAAACAAGCTCTGTCTATAGAATTAACTTTGAGTTCAGATTGAGCATACATCGTCGTTCGATATTTTGATGAAACAGTATATTCATATGTATACCGTTCCAATTCATATGGACGGCTGGGATCGGAAACTACACGCATGACATCATGGAACTCAATTGCAGTGATTCTATTTCAGGTGAACAATTTACCTACGTACATGACTCTGAATTGAATTGAAAATGGACGTAAGGGTAACATTTGTTATGCCAGCCTTTAGATAAAAATTGGTATATGTCTTTGTCAATCGTTTTTTTTTTAAAGTTTGACAGTGCTTTTTTCAAATAACCCCGATAAAGAAATGTTTTATTTTCATCTGCACATTACTTTTTTATTCTTTTTAGGAACTCATGGAGTCAGTCGTTTTTCTAGTGTATTATAAAGTCAATGCATCTAATATATCATTATCTTCCTAGCCTTATTCCCAATATTATTTGGGGTCGGCTACTAGTTCAGCCGGTTTTACGTGAAGGCACTGACTTCCCATTAACGATTGCCATAGATGTTCATGACAACCGGGACTTACGGCTTTACGTGATCACCGAGGCACGGGCGTGAATCACCGCCAAACTTCCAAACTCCGGGCTGTTAATAGGAATTTCCTAAGAAAAACCCAAAATCACTTTTTGGCCCGACCCGGGATTTGAACTCAAGCCTTCTTGATTAGCAGTCGCATAGGCTATCTACTAGACCATCGAGGCAGTCCAATGCATCTAATATATATATATATAAATAACTACACTCTATTCCACACCATAACTATGAAAGATACAATTTAGCACAAAAGAAAAAGAGACAGTGATGAAATGGGTCTTATCGCAGTCTGCGATCCCTTCCAGACAGCCTTTATATAGATGGACTATACTATAGAGTAGTCATGTTTTGTACTGATCATTCTAAAAGAAATTGTGACCAATTTGAAATCCATATTCTAACAGGTATTATTTCTTTGTTTCAATTGTTAGTAGTCTACTGAGGGACACTTTTAAGTCTTCATAAGCTGATATCGGTTTTCGACAAAGAGCGTTATTTCATTTGAAATGTTTAAAATAAAATATTGTAATAGATATAGGCTTTCACAGATTAAAAAGAATGAGTGTAATTCATACAAATAAGTTATCTCACTAATACTATGAAAGCGACAGTTTAATTATTAAAAGGAGGCCTATTATGTGTGTACTGACATGCCTTTTGGCTAAGATAATGAACGGATAAATATGATGAAAGTTTGTATGTATTACCATGTATGTATGTATCACCATTATCATCAACAATAGTCTCTGAGAGTCCCGTAATGGACATAGGTTTTTCATAAGAAAAGAGGTTTGGTTATGTATACAACGTTGCCTAGACCAGTCTAGTGACGTCAGTTTACCTTCACTAAGAAATAAGCCCATAAAAGAAACAAATATAATGAATCGCGTTGATATTACAAGAAATCAACGCGATCAAGTGCGGGTATATACAACCTGCACATCACGAAGGCGACGCTAAGCTCACATCAGTCTAGCCGAGATCACGAGCGGTAGGTATATCCCGTTCGAAACGTCGGAAAATAGAAGTTTATAATATTATCGCGAATAAGTCTCGTTTACAGTAAAAACGAGAGTATGTGTAAAAGTCGCGAAAGTCTAAAAACAATTATAATGAATTTATACAAATTTTATTTACACACATAAACTAGTAACGTGCACACTCATTTTCGTAGTATTCTTCTCTGATTCTTCACTTCAGTGAGGAAATACACACCCTAACAGACGCTCGCATTAACGGTACCAGTACCGTAATATTCAACAAAAACAGAATAAAAAATTGAGCTTCCCCGCGGTATCAACTGTAAGGGATGTTAGATGTTTTGCCATTAGATGTATTTATTATGCTCTATTGCTCTATGCATTCAATAGCGTCAGGCATAAGCTATTCATGACTACCGAACACAAATAGCCTGATGCCATCCCTTTTCCTCAACTTTTAAATGTAATTATGAACTAAAAGTTTTTGTTGTATTAGTTTGTTAAATTCATGAGCTAACAGTGTAATCAACTTTTATTTTTTAAGTCTGGAATACATAATAGTGTCAGTATTCGGTTGCATGTCCTCGGCTTTTTCCATTGAAAATATCAATACTTATCTTTATTTTTTATTCAAAAAAAAACAACATTCTGTTGAACAATAACCCGACTCCTATTGATATATAGAATTCACATGCTCCCGCAATTTACATACAACAAATTATTACTCACACAAAGGACGTACCTCTGTATATACTATTCAGGACCAAGATATTACAGCGGTACATATTCCTTATTCTACATGATGCCCAAACTTACGGGGCTATAAAAGCAACAACAGCTTGCTCTCTAGCCAACACACAGTTTCTGGTACACACCTAGAGTAAAATTAACGAATACGTATGCAGAGCATGACTTGCTAGTGTCCGTAACTATTCTGTTTTGAAAGTATGTTTTAGTTTTTCTTTCATGTAAGGTACATATGAGCAACAAATAGATAGTACTTTAATTTGAGAACTAAATTTCTAAATTTCTATAACTAAATTTAGTCCCAGTAATAATTCAGATATTATCTTAAAATGATTTAATGTACTATCTATGCGAATAAGGAAAATTAAAGTGTCTGTTTTTAATTTAAAAAAACAGCTTTTTACTTGCTTATGAAAGTACATACGAAACTTGCATAAAAACAATTTCCAATTTTTATGTTTGTTATTTATTCCGAATAATATCTGTAACGGTTAGAACGATATTAGCGAGATGTTCCCTGACTGATATTGATGTAACATGAAGTAATTACCACTTTTATTTTAGACCAGTTGTAGTTGCAAAAGCACGACCTCGGACCTTCGGCACGGACCAAAAAGAGTACAAGGTAATCTAGTTTACCTCCTAAAAAATCGGTCAAGTGCGTGTCAGGCCACGCACAGGAAAGGGTTCTTCAGTCACTCATAATGGTGCGTGGATTTAAAATCGTATCCAAAAGATAATTATTATGTTTACGTATTAATGCGTTAATTATGTATGACGTTTTCCAAGTGATCGCATTTTACAAGTTAAGTCTCCATAACTCCTGAATTAATAAAGCCATCTAATCCGTTATAGTTTTCCTTTAAAGTTCATTATATGGACCACCATCACGAATTTTTCCAGATTTTTTGAGACAGTCGTTTAGCTTTTAGAGGGGGGGACGCCCTGTTTTTACAAAAAAGTGCCCTTTAAAGTGGAATTTTTCGCAAACGAATACCTAAATCAAAAAATCGTCTTAGAAACTCTTTATTGTTTTTAAAAGACCTATCTAATGACACCCCACGCGATGGGGTAGCCACGAGAAAAAAATTGCATCCCCACTTTACGAGTAGGGGAGGTACCCCAAATAAAAATATTTTTCATAATTTTATTGTAGCACTTTGTCGACGTAACTACATCACATATTCATGCAAAGTTTCAGCTTTCTAGCACTTACCGTTTGGACGGTAAGTCGAGGACGGACGGACGGACAGACGGACGGACGGACGGACAGACGGACATGACGAATCTATAAGGGTTCCGAGTGATATACTTCGGAACCCTAAAACCACATTGCTTTATAGACTAATATATAAATGCCGTTATTTCTGACATAACATTATATGCGATAATGAAATGCGAAGCCGCGGGCAAAGTTTATTACAAAACAAACCGGCCAGTGACTCAGATAAAAAAATCTTAAAGGCCTGTTTTTATACATTTCAGTATATGACAGCCTGTTTCAGTAGAAACTAATTTTGAAATTTTGCGCCTCAAGCATTCTGTGTTATACTTTGTAAACTGATCTCAACCTTACTTTGATCTTATTTTTCCTTTTTAAAACTATTTTACTTGATATTTGTTAATAACTACGTAGTGGTTATGGTAACGAATATTTATTGATCAATGAGCATACACCAGAACTTTGGAAAACCATCCTGATTTCATATTTCTATAAACTATAAACCATTTAATGGAAGCATCGCTTATACTATTAAAGAGCTAATAATTATTAAGATTTCCAAAAACTATAGCAGTCCTCTGCTGCACATAGCTCTCCTAAGCACTAGGATTTATTTAAAATTTTATTATACACTTCCGTACTACAAGAATATAGTTGATCCATGAGTCATACTTTTCAAGCGATGAAATATTCGACGCGGGTAAGTGTGCGAGGTTTCATGAGATTTCATATAAAGAATTCTAAAATTCGTTTCGTTCGGGTCGTTCGACGCGTACGCCTCTGATAAGTGTGCGATTACCTTTAATCGCGATAATCTACAATACAAACGGTTTAAGCTGGTTATTAATATTTTTTTACCTAACATAGCCGAGTGTCCTTAGGTGATTGGAAACAATCATCCAGGGTAAACAAGGAAGGCGTGGTCAGACCTAGATGGGTGACCGTTCCGTGATTCGGAGGTCACGTTAAACAGTCGTTCCTGGATGTTTTCATAAGACGTGACCTCTCACGTCTTATAAAAACATCCAGGATCTCCTCAGATCTGAGTCCAGCAGTGAGACATTATGGGTTGTTTATAGAATAAAAAAGCATTTTAGTTGTCCAACTAAAAAAACAGGATTTTTTTATTCAGTTAGTTACAAAAAGTTTCTTACGTATTTTTTATTTTAGAGAAATAATCGTCCATATCAATACCTGAAATCTTTAACGAGACTAAATACATTTCAAAAATCTAAATCGGCGACAATAACTTTGAAATCTTTAAACGGTATTATAACTTTATACAAAAAATATCTTGTACCTACAGACATGTACATCTTGTACCTGCAGACATGTACATCTTGTACCTACAGACATGTACATCTTGTACCTACAGACATGTACATCTTGTATACATACATATAAATGTAGGTATTCTTTTAAATTATATTATAAATAAAGATGAGGTTGCCTCTTTATTTCGTCTACACTAAATTGACTTTATAGAAGGTTGTTGCTTCAGTAGCCTATGAGAACCCTACTTTCCAATAAACATTAAATTCCAATTTAAGCCATCGGGATCATCAGCATTAAGGGATCGAAAAAATATAAAAATGAATAATATATTTACAGAGTCTTAATAAACATAATGGAATTCCGCCTCAGCGCAGTCCTCGCGTGGTAACGGACCCCATAGAACAAATACATTAATAGTGTTTGTTCAGGTACCTACTTTTGTTAGGGTATGTACCGAGCTATGATTTCTAGTAAGTGGTCCTCGGCCGACAGCGTTTGACACTCAAAGCATAATGGGTACTCATAGGCCTTTATAATATGGGTACTCAATTACACGAACGAAACATAATGTCATAACTCATAATATAATGCCGCCTGTACATAGGGTAGAGCCTCCTATTTCAAACGCAGAGTTTGCGTGCTCGATTTGAACTTACTGCAAATTAATATTTAATTGCAAATTAATATTAATTGTTATTTGCAGGGTGGGTGTTTGTAGATTTTGGTAATTTTATGAACGCGTAAAGTTTTTGAGGATGGGCTTAGGGAAATTTGATCCTTCAATGATAGAAATATGACTGAAATTGACTACAGATGTATAGACTGTTAATGTATGAAAAATTAAAGAGCAAAATGGATCGTAAACCAGCATTACTGAGTGCAAAATATAATAACAATATACACGTTTTATCACAACGTGAATAGGTATATGAATAAATTTTATATAATAAACTGCGAGGTCCAATGTTATATGAAATTTTAAATAAAAAAACACGTGTTCAAAATCCAAATACCACAAGTTTATTCTACTTACATTACAAACATTTTATTACTTTTAAATTGTTGAGTCCTCAACTCGCAAGGTGCAATTAATTACGTTAGATTATCTCGTCGTTAGTCTGTATCGTTCGACCTATGTCTTCTCAAGTTAACACCAATTGAAGTGTCAAATGGCTTAACGGGACAATTGTGGAACTACTGGGAGGACGTGTTCAGACACGACCCATTTAAAGGCCGAGTTATACAGCGCAGTGGGCGAGCAGGCCAGTGATGCGAATAATGCAGTTTGTAATACGTACAAGATAATAGGTATGTCACACAAAGCTATCGATCTCGGCTTTTAATACTACTAAGGTAGTTAAGATACTTTGTTATCAGATGTTCATATCTATCCTATAAAGTTCTAAATCTGACTTGATCTTTAAATTCCGACACAACTTTACATTTCTGCGTATTTTTGCATAGAGTTTAATGAATATAAGAAGCTTTGTTATTTTTATACAATTTTTTGATATAAAAGACCGTACGAAGTAAGTAATTTAGTAGTAAAATATATTATTGAAAAAATATATTGTTGTATACTTTATGTTGTATATTTTGTATATTTTAAGGCCTATGCAACTCATTAGATTAGGTAAACACAATAACATGGTAAAATATTTATGACGAAACGGTGTACCCGGTAATGTTTTTAAAAACAGTGACGTCATTACTATTGTTATTATTATTGGAGTATTCCATTTTCAGAAATAACTTAAAATAAAGTTTACTTCAACCAGAATTCACTTTTAATTAGTATAGCTTCGAATATTTCACAATAAGTTAGGTGTTCGCTGTCCGAGCGCAGACAAACGAATGATCGCTCCGCTGCAGCGGGCGGTTTTTTATAGGCATTGTAGTGAGGCGGTCGACCGATACGAGTTGTTTACATCAGTGAGAACACGTGCAGCGATGACGTAGTTTGTTGCATGTTGTGTTGCGCCGATATATGTATATATTTTGTAGATTCAACCGCTACACCAACAAGGGACTGACTTGTTGGTCTAGCGGTTAGCGTATGTCTCGGGTTCGATTCAGGGTCAGACCAAATGTTTGTATGATATGCAAGTATTTGTTTCGGAGATTGGGTATTTTTTTATGTACAATATGTATGTATTTATGACAGTAAATATTTACTAATATCAGTTGTTCAGTACTCATGGTACAAGCTCTGCTTAGTTTAGGACTAGATGGCATTGTGTATCCGAAATATTTATTCATTTATTTGTCATGTAACAAATTGTTGTCTGTAAAAATAGTATGTAATTTCTAATAATATAAAAATATTTTATTTGTTCATAAAATGTTATCTTCTTGGCACTTTATCAAATAGTACCTACTTACTACTTTTACTTACTAAAACTAAAGGTACTTAAAGTCACACACACAAGCTAACGAATGTTGCAAGCCGACACTTCGTACTGATGTCAAAAGTTGCTCACTTTGCAACTTGTGTTTGAAACTAGACTCGATGCTTAAGTTAAATATCTTCACATTCATCTTCTCCTGGTACCTTCAGGGGAAAACCTTCTTACTGACTAAACTTTACTTTGATTTTCAAAAGGAATCAGCTTAGATTTATTACTGGTGAAGTCAATTACGATAATAACGGTTGTATAGTGAATTTTGTTATTACATATTTTCAAAATATTGTGTGTTAATTTTTATCAAATGTAGTTTTTGAACAATCCTTAACTGATGTTGTAATAGTAATAGTATAATGATCACCATGCTCCATTGTCCCATTTTCTGTATATATACAAATAAATAAAATTGAAGAGTCTGCTTGTAACATCAAACGATCGGTTCTTTACTGAAAGTATATGAAAGTATATACCTACGATACTAACATCAAAAAAGTAATTTATTTTAAGCTATTGTATAGCTTTTATCGCGGGCTTTGAGCGTGGCGACCGAATCAAGAAATTCTGTAACAAAAAAACCTAACACCCAAAAAAATAATAGAGAATATGATTGTAACTTCAGTGCGACAAGGATGTGGCGGCTTCGTGTTCTATAGGCAGATTAGCGCATGCGTGCTGCCGCCACCGGCCGGTATCCGTTGCCTTGACAACACAGTCGTTATAGATTCCTCTTCTTTTTTTATTCCGTTTTTTATTTTAGATATGCTCATATTACTATCATGTTCTGTGTTTAGTTATCACTGTCTTTCGGATGCTTTCCATCAGGCAGGGTAAAGTCACTTTGGAAGGCTAAATATATAAAACAAAGGGTAAAAAACGGTTTATCTCAATTTCCGGCAAAACAACATGCCCTATGGAAAAAAGTTAAATGGCAAAGTTGTAGGTAATTACAAGATCTACAACTTTTTAAGATTTCGAAGTTTATGACTTCGAACCTTTATAGATTCGTCATGTCCGTCTGTCCGTCCGTCCGTCCGTCCGTCCGTCCGTCCGTCCTCGACTTACCGTCCAAACGATAAGTGCTGGAAAGATGAAACTTTGCATGAATATGTATTGTAATTACGTCGACAAAGTGCTACAATAAAATTATGAAAAATAATTTTATTAAGGGTACCTCCTCTACACGTAAAGTGGGGATGTTATTTTTTTCTCGCGGCTACCCCATCATGTGGAGTATCATTATATAGGTCTTTTAAAAACATTACAGGGTTGTTAAGACGATTTTATGATTTAGGTATCCGTTTGCGAGAAATTCCACTTTAAAGGCCACTTTTTTTGTAAAAGCAGGGCGTCCCCCCCCCTCTAAAAGCTAAAGGGCGGGCCCAAAAAATCTGGAAAAAATCATGAAAGTGGTCCATATAAAGAACTTTAACGAAAACTATAACGAATTAGATGACTTTGTTAGTTCAGGAGTTATAGAGGCTTAACTTATAATGTGCTTACTTGGAAAACGTCATACAAAATTAACGCATTAATACGTAAACATAACAATTATCCATTGGATACAATTTCTAATCCACGTACCATTATGGGTGACTGACGAACCTTTTCCTGTGCGTGGCCTGACACGCACTTGACTGATTTTTTATTTACTCTTTTTTTCACATAACCTAAATTTATTTGTAAAAATTAAAAAAACCCAGTTTTTGGTTTCTTATTTTTATCTTTTACAAATAAATTAATTTTTAAACGAAGTTTAGTGAAAACTTACCTTTTTATGTCCCGAATACACTGTAATTTATTTGATTTGAAATATTTATTTTTTCACCCTATTTTGACTTAATATCGAAAATTCACCCGTCAAAATATGTACTTTTTTCAAAAAATAGGGGTGAGTGTTTTCTGTTTGATGAAATCTCCACTTTCCGATGGTGTAATCCCTACTAATATTATAAATGCGAAAGTAACTCTGTCTGTCTGTTACGATTTCACGCCTAAGGCGATTCACACACTCGCGACGCGCCCACGCGCATATGCGCGGGGCAGCAGATCCCGAATCGCGTTTTTGGTGTGTGGGACCTGGCGTGTTTTCTGTACTAATCGATTTACTTGCATACAATATTGTGCCTGGCAGTGCGAGAATGGCCTAAACCACTGAACCGATTTTGATGGAATTTGGTATGAAGATAGAACTGAACTTGGGAAAGGACATAGGATACTTTTTACCGCGAAAATAAAGGTTTGAAATAGGGGACGAAAGTTTGTGTCGAAGTTCCTTATTATCAAACATAAAATCATGTAAGATTGTTTATTCTACCCTTACCGTGTCGCGCAATATAAACGAATTCCGCGGGACTTAGCTGATAGAATATCCCTTTAGCGGGCTCATTAAGAAATGCTTTAAATACATGTAATACTCATTGACGGTAATTTTTATTCTAAACACTATCCACGGTTAGTTTTTAATTACCAGAGAAAAACTAGGGGCAGATACAGAACTTACATACTAACATAAAACACCATAGAACAAATACCCAAAAAACAAAAATAACTGAGTTATTATGGTTTTTAAAATGTTAAAATACGCCCATAATTTATTGTCACCCAAATATTTTACACACACGTATTTTAATTATCAATGAATAACATTTTCTGTTTCAATGTGTGTGACGCATCGCCCAATACAGTCAAATCAGTTCAAAGCATGCCGCCATTAGGCGCACGCGTCGCATCGTAGGTATTAGGTACCCCGCTCGCACCCGCAACCCGCAGGCTAGGACATTGACACTTTCTTGTTACGTAATATCATGTCGTGAATTATATCATGCGTTATGAACAAAAATTTGGTAGTTTTCGGGAAAATATTAACACGTATTTTTTTTTTTGTTTTAATTACATAAATATGTTCAGTATCGAAAGCTGAATACCACATATTTTTTTCTCTGGTCATTAAAAATTAGTCGTGTATAAATCGCTAGTATTATTAAAATTATTCATGTCTTCTATTATTTTTCCTTGAAACTTAACTTTCAGGCAGTAATCACCAGGGATCAAAAGTTTACAACTTGGAGTAATGAGTAACTTAAAACCGAGCAGCGTGTGCGAAAGAGATAGCCATCGTGTGTCTGTGTGTTGTTTCAAATTTTTAGTAACATAATTACATAGAGTGTATTTGTAAATAGAAAAAAGTAATTATTATCAGAGCTCTAAGTTTCACTTACACAGTATTATTCAAGTAAGTATATAAATATATATTCAACGTTTAGATTATTATTATTATGATTATTTTGCACAATGGGGGTTCTGTATTTTATCTACGCATTCGCAAATCATTTCAACGTTTATTTGTAAATGAATTACCTTTTGTAAAGTAATCTTTAATCTATCTACTATCTTAAATTAAGAGGAATTCTGATCCTGAGCATTAGATTTATTAAACGTATATTATTTCCTGAACATAAATATTTAATTTTCGCATAGTTTTATGAATAAAAATGAAAAAAAATAACATGAAAATTAGTACCATATGAGGTGTCCTACGATCTACCGGCCAATCTAGCATACATTTTACCAACTTTCTGCGATATGCTTCCGAACTTCTTCACTGCACATATGATATATATATATATATATATATACGTATTGTCCACGTTCACAATTAGAATGATGGCAGAGTAGAGTTATTTAGGAAGCTAATATAATAAAAAATCGAAAATTTTGTTTTCTAAATTCAAAAATTCATGTCATATTTAATTGTAAGGGTTATAAAAAAAAGAAAACGTACAACGAGGTGCGATTAAACACATAGGTACCTAACTATGTCCCTAACAGTTACGTGTAGGCTTCTGAGTCAACATAACTGTAGGTCATTAGCGCCGTGCGACCTGAATTGCACTTTATTGTGCTCCTGCCGCAATTTTTATAGAAACGATTTTGCACAATGTACTTTCTGTACGATCTGTACTTTTCCTACGCATTCGCAAATAATTTCTTGTCTTGTTATTTTTGTATTGTAAATAAAAAAGATATTATAATTATAAATGTTTATTAGTATGTAATGAAAATTTCACGTTACAATGATAGTTGTCTCCGAAACGGCTAAATCGATTGTTATGAAATTTTGTGTGTTTATTCAATAGGTCTGAGAATGGAACGTAAACTTTTTTTCATACACCTAGGTTGCAAAACCTAAAACGAAGCAGCGTACATCAGCTAGTTAGGTGTACGAGTATGTATCCTGCGTCCCTCTTATCTCCTCTCATAGGCATCTCCTTAAATAGGGGGTTTTGGCCTACTATACCAAGCTGGCCAGGCGGGTTAGTATTAGGGTTGGTTTCAAGTTTTCATTCTCTTTGCATTGATGTTGCCTTGCGTAGTTTATCCCTTTGTCGCCTTTTACGACACCCGCGGAATGAATAGGAGTGGTGACACTCTGTATTCTTAATCCGTCACTACACGGACGGTTAGTGTTCAATGAATATGAAATCAATTGAACCCATTTAGATTATGATCTCATTCACTTATCTTATACATCTTATACACGTATATAATGCTGTTTATGAAAATGTTCGTCATGTTAAAAACAATACATATTACAATAAAAATAAAATTACCGCAAACACAAAGAAACACTGCTTTGACAAATCGGGTAGTCTTGTACTGAATTATATTTCGTTATAAAATTACACGTATGTATATTTGAAAGCTATGCGTGACGATAATGTATTATTAATGTGTTATCACAGCAGAGGCATACTTTTCATAAATCCAAAGCTGCTCCAAAAATTTTAAATTAACCATAATTTCTAACATATAGCAACCAACTGTTTTAGGTTTAGGTTTTAGGTAGTATAGCCAAGTTGATTTTAGCACGAATGGACCTGCTCGGCTACGACAGTACTAACCTCACACATAAGACCAACCAAGATAGCATTCGTGTTATCCCCTTTCGTTGGTGAGTGTGAGACTGGAGGCCCGAATCATACTGTATCATTCTCTTCGTCATCATGACTTCGTGTACGTTTCTTTTCAATCATCCTCGTCTGCTATTGGACGTGAGGCTTACTATCCTGCCTTAGGCACGTCAACGAAACACGACTAAAAAAAACTAAGTTCTAAGTTCTTCCTCAATATTCAAAGTACATCTATGACAAATTCATTTCATATTCAGTAGCTCTAGCCTGCTAAGGTGACTACTCTACCTGATGGAAAGCATGAGTAGAATCCAAGTGGGTCAACACACTCTCTGCGAATGCAAGCAGTGTGGTGATGGCAACCCACACTATGGCGGCCTAGTGAGATGCATTTTCAGTGCTGCTGCAGCTTTTAGCTAGGAAAGAGTAAAATACAGCCAGATTTACTTCAGAATATATAGTACTACTAGTATGGATGTCTTTCTCTATTTTAGTAATTAAAGAATATAAGAAGCAATATTAGATGCTGTTATTCAATTTCTTTACAAAAAAATATTAGCGTCCAGTATAAAAATCACTTGGTGCTTTGGCATTTAACGTAGCAAAATTATGGAATTTTCCGTAGATGGATATACAGTTTGGAAGGTGAAACGTAACTGTATTCTGTATCATGTATAAATTATAATGTAACTAAGTTCAAAACACGTAGGCACTTTGCTCTTACAGTCTCGTACTGTGGAGATTAATTCGAACATCGCAACTTCTCTGTTGCGATTCCTAATGTTATCGGTAAAACATGACTTAAACAGCATATTTAAAAAATGTCACTTAATTTAACAGCTGTGGGTTACAGGCTGGTCTAAAATAGAAGTAGCGTCTAGAAGTATCTCTCGTATAACAAAAGAAACGCTCGTTATATGATTGATCTGCTAAGAAAAACTAGTCAAAACAAATTTAGCCGTTTCGAAGATTTGTCAAAACAAACAGAGAGACAGCCAAACAATACAAATATGATTTATTGAAATACGGTATATAGGTATAGACTTTAATATGCATATAGCAAATCGCTGATAATTTGAAATTACAAACATAGAGTTTAAATTGAAGTTAGAAGCAAAATTATAAAAAAAAAATACAAATTTCATTCTAGTGTTTTAATATAATTTTGGAACGGATAAATCTAAAGGGAAAAAGTTTCTCATGGATACTTATAGACATACATTATTATATAAACGTATGTATATCAAGTATATGAGTATTATGTGTAAATATATTAATTATTAATCAATTAAATGTCAATGAATTTTATTGTATAACTTTACTGCATTTTCCTTTTTGATCTCAACAAGTATTGTTATCACAGTATAACTTCCTCGGAACAAGCTATGTTACCAGGAAAGCATTTTTAATTACCATAACTTAAGCGAACCTCGGAATTCTAGTACGAATACACAAATAATTATTCACTTTACACCAGAACGCACTTCAGGCTTATAGCGTAGGCTCTCAAAACCTAGATCCTCCACTTGCTTTAATAAATTCAATTTCCGCTACACGTAGCCACATAGCTCTATTTCATTGTGGATTACGCTAAACAACTACTGAATAGAGTTGCGACATCACTTAAAAGTATGTACAGGACTTTAGATACAAACTCGGCCACATAACGCCCATAGTCCTTTGTACATATTTGATACGTTTTGCTTGCTGTGTTGCCGTCTGTGAAAGTAAATTCCGACAAATTTAGGGAATGCGTGTAATGAATCTGTGAGATAGTCGCGATAACAATATGTATCTATTTTTCATATGATGTTGTACATGCTCTGGCTAGCTAACAAGACCAGTATAAGCATTGATAAAAACTGACTATCTATATGTAGATAGAGTTTTTGATACGTTAGGCAAAACCTTTTTGTATGAAAATAATACATTCAAAGGGAGATGTATGAAATTTGGCGCAGTGGTAGCGTATGCGATTGCTATGCCTGACGGCGGGTTCGATTCCCGGGCCGGACTTTAGGTGTTTCCCATCTATAAAATTATGTATATATTTAAAAAAAAAAGTACGTTTTTGTACTTATAATACAAGCTCTGCTTAATTTGGGTCAGATATAGAAATATTTATTTATTTTATATGAAAGAGTGCAGAATGCTAAAAAAGAAAACAAAAGGAAATAAAATGAATAATGATCTTCTTTAAATAATCTCAAATTTTAACAATGCACATTATTGCATATGTCTTTCAAACTATATAGAGAGCATAATTGATAAATGACTGAAGCAATCAACTGCGTAGGGAAAAGCCTTTAGTAGCAAAAGAAGGACAATAAAGAAAAGTTAATCCATTTGGGAGATATTTTATCTAACTTTGGTGGACTGTAACATTTACTTGCAAAATTTATCTAAAGGTAGTTAAGTTTTGCCTATCAATACCGTGACTGCAATGAAAACTTATTTTATGTTTGAGGGATATGTCACTTGACAGTGTACAAGGAAAACTGCACAAAATGGGAAGTGTTTGCGGTTTGATACCCACATGGGATAATACTTTGTTTGATCTACAAATTCTTGTACTGGTCTGGGTGTCCTTTATGCCCGTTTTTAAAAATTTATTTTTTTAAACGTAAATAGTGCGCGTAGTACGGGATTTATTTGATATGGAAGTTACGTTTTAGAAACAGAAATATAATAGAGAGAAGCACAACCCATTAAATCTATAATTTTTAATGACAGTTTTTTGGAATCAAACACAGATTTATAATTTGGACACGATTTTTTTTTAAATGAAATGAAAAATATGAAATGAAATAAAAATCTCGATTGTAATATGTAAAGATACATTTAACAAGAATATATTTTTATAAGGTTTATTACAAGTTTTATCTTGAGTAATTTTGCTTATTTAAACATCAAATTTACTTTCAAATTTATTATATTTTTATTTTATTTATTTACTTTTACATAAATTGGTAGATTCAGCCTTTTTAGTTGACTAAATAAATTGAAAACTAATTAATATATTTATGAGTTAAGCTAAATTACAAACAACTTAATGTTTAGATTGATTTTCATCTAAACGGACTGCCGTAAATCTGTAGGCAAGCTGAATTCAAAGTTGAACTAGTTGTCATGGTCAACTGGGACCAATAGCCTAACCTGTTCTACAAAGTACTGGTGTGAAACACTGTCAACTACCATATTCTGAACTTTTATTAAGGATTTCTTATAAGAAAAACCCCATAACACTTTTCCATCCTATCTGGGAATTAAACCTGAGATCTTTTGATTGAAATTCTTCAATAGCAAATTCAAATTCAAATTCAAAATTCTTTATTCACTTAGGATGCAATACATCTCTTGTGACAGGTCAAGATTCTACATGTACATTTATGCCATGTTCGCAAACAATAGGTAGAGCCGGAGAAAAGAACATGGCAATAAAAACTCGCGGCCACTCCTTTCAAAGCCAATGTTTACATAGTTTTAATGTTTATAAACCTGATATGGGGGTAAGGTGCTGCCACTAATATACTATACACCATGTTAGAGAACTGATGCAAATTATAGTGATTAAAAATTAGAACATAAGCTAATTAAAAAAAAAAAACAACAGCCTCAGTGGATACAACATAGTAGGAGATCTACTTACAACAAAGGTAAAAACTATATGTGCTCAAATATTGGCCAAATTACTGGTAACGAAAGATTAAATAAAAAATATTAATTATAAGATCAAAAGAAAGAGAAGAATGGCCTTTATTCGTCACGTAGAATCTTTACTTACAAAAGTAAAATCATGCTCTTAAACAATGTGATAACAACATTCACATGAGTAGAATAAAATGATAAGGAGCAAGTAGTAAAATCCATTTTTCTTTATCATTTAAAAATTCGTCAACTGTATAGCTATAACTGTATAGCAAAATTTAACATTTTATTTTTTACAGCCTATCAAAGCACAAAAGGCGCAACTAAGTGAAAGATTCGACATTTTTCTTTTTATTGACTGACCACTGAATTCAATATTATTGGGCAATCGGAAGTTGGACACATTTTAAGAGAATTCCAAGTTATCAAATTAGGTTATTAACTCTTTTGTCCCTTCATGAATTGGAAATGATTTCAAAACAAGGGTGGTTCTTAAGGTTCTCAGGCTAAGTAAAATATCATTTAGGTCAAATTATTTGTTTTAAATGAAATTAATTTTTGCCTTAGGTATTTTTAGTCAGTATTTTAAAATATATTACTAACTAGCTTAGCCCCGTGGTATTACCCGCGGTTGATGTTGTACCTTTACAACTGTGGGTAACGCCATAGTCATCATCATCAACAGCCTTTAACAGTTCACTGCTGGACATAGGCCTCTCCTTGAACAGGAGGTATTGGCCTACTAACGCCATAGTGCGAAGTAAATTTAAAATAAAGTATCACAGTACGCTTAAATTTTATTTATTTTTATTGATAGCAATTTAATATTATTTGACATCTTGAAAAAGTGTCAACGATATCAACGGATTTTATTCATGAGATCAAACGATCGTATCAAACATGAGATCAAAAACATTTGACAAAAAATATCGGTAATTTCGGTTTAAAAAAATTACGGTATTTCATGAAGTTCTGAGTCAATAAATTCAATAAAATACAAATGGTTTGAGAATCTCATCCATTGTTTGAAATTTGTTAATAACTAATATGATTTTTGTATCTAAGTTTACGCTGCTGCAAAACTATTATTCCATCTATGTAAATCCAGGTTAGAGTATAGCGATTTATTTATAACGATCATCCAATTTATTATTTACAGTTGAACAGGTAGATACGTAAATAACTTTCAATTGAGACTTAACTTTGTAAGTGAGGAAGAAATATTACTCAAAATTCAAGAAATATAACTAACAAGCAGAATTCGCGTAAGACCTGAAATCTCTTTGATAAATTCTCATAGGATACGAAATTTATTTCGGAATAGGTCGGATTTACTTGTCTTGGAATATTCTTGAAATCAAATACAAATTGAATATTAATAGAAGGAATTGTTACAAAGAGTTTATTAAATTACTTTAATGTTTTAAGAAAACGTATTAAGATAAAGACGTAAGACGTAAAAGGTATTTTTAGAGATGTAATATTCGTATTAAAAAGCAAATCAAACTAAATCAAACCATTTTTATTTAAAATAAACCAATACAACGGCACTTTTGAAACATCAAGTAGTCAGTCAGTAATCAGTCGTGAAGCTAATTCGTAGATCCTATGGAGAAGAACAGACAAGAAACTCCATGGACGCTCTTTTCTAACATAGTTTTTTCAATTTTTGGTTTGTAAAATTCTTTTCTACCTATCCTATCCTTTTTTCTTCATACTAATACAAAGTTTGTTAGGACGGATGCTTGTTAGTCTTTCTCGCTAAAGAGTTTTATATATCGGGATACAATTTGGCACAGAGAAAGACTATAGTGTGGAATAATACAAAGGTTAATATTTGTATCCCGAAAAATTTAGTTCACCCGTAGGATGAGTAAAAATCTGCTAAAACCGTTGCTAATACCACGGGGAGCGGATAGTATCATGATATATTTTTTATAATACGAATATGCCTAGCACTGAGTTTGTACTACAGTAATAACATAAAATACAAGTATTTACACAATACGCCGCAGATAGTAACCGATACATCAGAGAACAACGGTTCTATGTTTATTGAGAAAACAAACGTGTTTAGGCATTTATATGTGTTTACATAGCATAATTATGCCTGTGTAGTTTACTATTACTGTATACTATTCAAGGACGTATAGTCAGGGGGGTGTCACTCCGCAGTTTATGTATAGTCGGTGTTTGCCTGCCCGGGCAGGCTTGCCGGTCGACTAGACATCGTCAGAACAGATAAGAGTTACACGATAGAAAGAGACGCAATATACCTACAGTAAATATAATCATAGGTGATTCGGTGCTGTGCGATCTGAATTGAACTTAATCTTTTGACACCAAGGTTCCCTGTTCCTATAATTTACTTTTCGGAATAAGTCTTCTGTACTAATACTATTATGTATTCTGTAGTGTAGTCACGCAGGCTTCAGCACGAATGAGCTGGTTTAACCAGGGCCGTACTACCGTCACACAGAAGACCATCCTAAAGCTACAGCCTTCGTGCTGTCGTATTTCGTTGGTGAGTGTGAGACTGCAGGCATAATGATACAGAAGCATCATAAGCCATCATAGTGTGGGTTACAGTGAGGAACGTTACCCCTACTCCTGAATTCTACTCATGCATTCCATTAGGCAGAGGAGAGTCACTTAGATCCTTCGATCACAAATAGTTATTATTGATCGAAGCTTAGGTCATATGCTTGCAAGTCATGTTCAATATACTATTATAAGCCACAACGGCGGTAGTTGTCATTTTTGTGGCGCCATCACTTCACTGCGCTTGGTTATAAATATGAGTGATCTGTTGTATCGGGACGCATTTCTAACGAATGCGTCGCGGAGTGTGGATCATTGTCTTTGGACAATTAGTACTACTCTGTTAACAGACGTGGAAAGCTGTCTTTGACAAGTTAGTACTGTCTGAATTGCGGTGGGTGCGAGGAAAGCTGTCGAACAGCTAGTACAGCCCTATGTGACCGACCTTGCTGTGTAACTAACTGTAATTTGTTTAGATTCGTTACTTAATTAACGGTTGTTTGTCTAATTGCATTTCTAAGATTATTTTGTAAGTAATGAAATAAATTGTTTAGAATTAAAGTAAATTGTTTAGAATTATAATTATTTTTATTATTTTTCACTTCTGGACTCTAACACTATATTATATAGAACCGATATATATATATATATGATATGTTCATTATTTGCTATAAATAGCAAATCAATAAACATATCAACAATTAATGCAGTTTCATGTTTTATTTGACATGTAACTTCATTCGTTTATATGTTTTATTTTTGTTATAGGACAACATTTTTGTAATAATTTATGAAATCTAGTGCAGAAAAGTATGTATGGAAATAAAAAAAACAACATTTTCGTACTTTATAAAGTCACTTGCGTCTACTACAATCTAAATTGCATATTTAGAAGTCTCGAGTTTAGGTTCCCATTACAGAGTTTTTAAGGTTATGTTAATTAGTGTTAACGTAGTAAACATGATAATATATCAATAATTTTTTACAAATAGGTATATATATATATATATATATTACACGTCCTTAATGAACATAAAGTCAGTCATGAAAGTGCTAGACTATACAAAAACAAAACCCAATAATTTTGGCAACAGGTTTCAGCTAAACATAACATCACAATTAAGTAAGAAAATAAAATCACTAATATAACTGAATGACTCTACTTGAAGGTACTTTGAAGGTCTGAACTGTACGATATTAAGAAAAAAAGCGGCCAAGTGCGAGTCGGACTCGCCCATGAAGGGTTCCGTATCAGCAAGTAACATCATATAAAAGTTCTTGTAGTCTGTTGTAACTTCCATCGATGTTTTAATAATAGAGTTTTGATTGAATGAAAGGTAAATTGCGTGTTACGATTTATGACGTGTTAAAAAAAAACTACTCACTAGATCTCGTTCAAACCAATTTTCGTTGGTAGTTTGCATGGTAATGTACAACATATATTTTTTTTAGTTTTATCACTCTCTTATTTTAGAAGTTAGAGGGGGGGGGGACACACATTTTTCCACTTTGGAAGTGTCTCTCGCGCAAACTATTCAGTTTAGAAAAAAATGATAATAGAAACCTCAACATCATTTTTTAAGACCTATCCATAGATACCCCACATGTATAGGTTCGATTAAAAAAAATTTTTTGAGTTTCAGTTCCAAGTACGGGGACCCCCAAAATGTATTGTTTTATTTCTATTTTTATGTAAAAATCTTAATGCGGTTCACAGAATACATCGACTGACCAAATTTCAACAGTATAGCTCTTATAGTTTCGGAAATAAATGGCTGTGACATACGGACGGACAGACAGACAGACAGACAGACAGACAGACAGACAGACAGACTTGACGAATCTATAAGGGTTCCGTTTTTTGCTATTTGGCTACGGAACCCTAAAAACTAACTCATAGAGGCTTAGTAATTTTATGAAACTATTGTGACATTATTTATCTAATCAAAACATGTGATATTTAAAAGCTCCTGTTTCAAATACAAGCAATAATTATCACCCAACTTTAAAAACCAATTATGGTGTAGGTTAAGGGAATATATTAGTACAAAAAAAGTAAAGATAAATCAAACCTCAGTATCATTTCCAACTACAAATTTATTTTTCAAAAAACAATACAGCTTTGAAATAGCCTCAAAATCCCGAGTGATGTATGCAAATTAGTTAAGCAACTTCTGCTTCTCTCATGAGACTGACCGTCGACTGAATTCAGCCATGCTTTATTTAAACGTGGCTCGTCAAGGTGAATGTTGAACTACTTTAGCCAAACGAATATCAGTCTTAAACCAATGCATTTAAGAACAATATCATAAATACGTCATCGATACAGATATATTTAGTTTCAATACACGAAACAAAAACTAAACTTTGTTAATGTTTTATCATTGAAATTATCATCTTAGTTTGGAATTCATAGTAGTAGGGAAGAAGGCACGTAAAGTGGTTTCAGAGACATCAGTTTGAGGATCCTCCCTATTTAAGACGCACAGTGGCACACTGGTTTAAGTCGATCCGATACACCACCCCAGTGTCAGCCCCGGTGGGATGAGCTAGATAAGGTTTCCACGTGATAAAAAGCATACTTTTCTAACAAAACACTTTTACAACCTACGTTGTTTAATGTATTTAAGAGGAAGCTTATAGTGTTTGTGTACTTTACGTAATATTAATAGTAAATAAATTGATAGAAAGCAAATAAATCATTTTATATACCAAAGTGACTCTACCCTGCCTGATGGAAAGCATGAGTAGAATCCAAGAGTAAGGGTCACAAACCTAATTGGGAGGGTATGCAATGCAGCATGGTGACCCATACCAGGGCGGTCTGGTGCATGGCCTGCATTCACACACTTACTACGAATGCAGACAATAAAGTAGTGCTGCTCACTCTATGGGCACCTAGTAAAATGCTTTTTTAGGCCCCGTTTAAAGGATCAGGATTATAGTTGGAAAGAAACACGTGAGCTGGTAGTGACTTCAAGTGTTTAACTGCTCGGCACAGGAAGAAGGAGCTGAACCGTATTTTGATACATTTAAAAAAAATCCTCTCAAATAATATTAGTATTGCGTACATTTCATAAAGTTAGATAAACATAATTGTATAAAGTTGGCCGCTAACTAGAGCTTATGTGGGTGAATGCTACGGTACACAACCTTACTTACCGTTGTCTACAAATTATGTTTATTGTTGTTCATGGAATAATTCCATTATTGATGTATTATTCCATTATCATTTGAATACGGGCAAAGTTACTGAATGCTGCGGAGTAGGGTTTAATCATTTTCATAATGGAAAGTTATCGATACTTTTCTTGTCTTTTAATATAATTATGATTTCATGTGAATACAAATTACGATAATGTACCTTTATTTGACTGAAAGTGCTACACTCATACATTGCAAAAAAATACAAGGTAACTTGAGATGAGTCTTAAAATATCAGAATTTTGTGCCAGCGAAGGCACTTATTGCAGTGTAAGACTATAGAGTGTGTT
Organism: Phragmatobia fuliginosa; assembly: GCA_932526445.1. Taxonomy (NCBI): domain Eukaryota; kingdom Metazoa; phylum Arthropoda; class Insecta; order Lepidoptera; family Erebidae; genus Phragmatobia; species Phragmatobia fuliginosa. Next base: position 20,869,878 of record OW052063.1, on the reverse strand, counting down.
ATTCCACGTAAAAGCCGGTCTCCGGTGCGGAAAGCTTTGCAAACATCATAGTCAAACAAAACATTCTGTACATAGTGAGAATTCCCAGACGGAGTTAAAGTAGCAGAGTGTGACGTATACTCCAATTGCCGGCGATTTATACCCTCTTGTTCCCCGTAGTGTGGTGAATTGGAAGAAAATTAAATTCCCTTGTAATTTACATAGTGCTCATGAGTCAGTGAGCTCATATTCGTTCGTATTTTACTTTTTTTAAAACAGCTTCTTATCTTATTCTTTAACATTTTTACATGACCTCAACTTTAACACGACTGCCTCGGTGGCGTAAGAAGCTTTTATTCAGCGAATTAGCGGATTGGACGGGGTCTTAGTTTATCACAGATTCTTAGTGGATTCTACGTTAATAAATATATGTACGTGTATGTATGTGTATAAATATAAACGTATATATGTATGTTTATGTAGATATATTACTTACCATATAATATGTATGTATATTACCTATGACTATTTCTATTATAATCTATCCATTTACCCTATACGCACCTACCTTATTTTTTCTCTGCATCGCCCAATCGGTCAACTGGCAGAAAATGCCTAAGGCATTAAGTACGCCGATGCATGTATTTGAACATAAAGTATATAAATAAATAAATATAGTGTCGGTGGGTCCAAATGTTTGTGTGATGAAATCTTTGTTTCGGAGTCTGGGTGTTTTCTATGTTTAAAATATATCTATTAAAAAAAAGGTATATTTATGAATTTATATCAGTAGCATAGTACTCAAAGTAAAAAGCTCTACTTGGTTTGTGGACTAGATGGCGATGTGTGGAAGATGTCCGAGATATTTCTTATAAAAATTTCGTGAATTGAAAACAAATTGAAATGTTCTTTTTATGTCTTCTAATATTATATATTCAGATAGCAAAGCTGTCTGAAAATAACGTATTGAAGTCATTGTATTTTTATTCTAAAAGGCAACTAGATATTTCGTGTAATACACATTTACACTCATGTCTTTTATCTTCAAAGTGATAGACAGAGGTACGTTGAACGCTCACCTTTTGTCGATATTTATTTCACATCCAAACCCTTACCCCTTTTCTTTTCTTTGTTGTCCAATACAAAGTTTGTTGTAGTTGTTGGTGTAGATACAGGATAGTAGTGTTTTAGATGTAACAAGAAAACTGGTTTTATACCTAAAACGGTACGTAAATTATATCAATATTGGTCGTTTTGGTGGTTTGTTAAATATGTACCTACACCACTTCTCAATATCAACCGTTAGATCAAAGCCATATCATTCTCGAATAATATTTTAGGATATATATTTTGGGTAATATGAGTGATAAATTATATTTTTATATACTAACAATTCGTGCTGGAATTAGGAGTCACCGCTTTAGAGTGGAATAAATACGCACTAGAACGAAACGGTTCGTCTCTTCTTTCGTATGCCGAGCAGTTAAAGACTGGAACTAATTACCAGCTTATGTATTTTCTTTCCTCTATTGTCTGGGTCCTTATATGAGAGATCCGGGTAGTTATATGAGATAAAAACTGTTTATTTATTGTTAAAGTACACAAATGGGGATTTTTTTTTTATTACTGATTCTTGACTATTTTGACGCTGTTGGAACCTGGAGTGAAAATTTTCAATGACGGTCTCACAAGTGATGAAAACTTTGCTTTTAAAGTATCCCCAAAGAAAAAAGTTCACTGGGGATTGAAGTCCGGGCTACGAGGTGGCCAGTTAATGGCACCTCTTTTGGATATTACTTTTTGTCCGAATATTTGCAAATTAGAGACTGTGAGCGCGATTTTGAGGCTTCACCGCCAAACTTTTATATTCCTGGCCGTTAATAAGAATTTCCTATAACAAAACCCAACAACGTTTTGCCCGGCTCGATATTAGAACCCGAGACCTCTTGATCAGCAGTCGCATACGCTAACCACTACACCAACGAGGCAGTGAAACTACCATGTACCACTAATTCAAATAAATATAATCCGTGTGGTGACGGATTAGAAATACATAGTCTCACCACCCCTATTCATCCCGCGGGTATCGTAATAGGCGACTAAGGGATAAACTACGCAAGAAAACATCGATGCAAAGAGAAGGAAAACTTGAAATCAACTCTATACCAATCTGTCTGGCCAGCGTGGTATAGTAGGCCAAAAACCTCCTTTTTAAGGAGAGGCCTATGTCCAGCAGTGGACTGTTAAAGGTTGTTGATGATGATGATGATGATGAAATACTTATATTAGTTTATTATAAATTCAATTGTTTTTCTTGTCATCTCTTGGCAATATGTGTTCCTATTATAGAGCTGTTATGTATTTGTATGTATTTGTAAAACATGTTTCATAATTGTAAACACAAAGCGATACCAAAAACATAGCAAATAGTAATCGCTTTGCTCTATTTAAAATTATTATTTAGGATTGATCTTAGAATCACATGATATTCAGAGTTAAATACTAAAGTTTGAAGCTAACATTTCTATCAGTAGCCTGCATACTGAACTCTATCACTACAGGGGTATACAAATACAAATAAAGTTTAATACACTTTCCCATATTCACTTATTTGTATATTCAATTTTAATGACTTTCAAATAGAACGTTAAGTTTGGATCTCAATAATATCTTATAATTATGATAATATTTCATAAGTGCATTTGTCTATTTTTTCATATCTTTCCAATTATAGATCTGTAATTTGTGGATTACGATATATTATGATTGGTTTGAAAGTCACGCTCATTGCCGACTGTCGATGCTGATAGCCCATAAGTACCTATGAACTTTTGAGAAGGGATTTAGAATAATGCGTAGATGTCAGTACGGACGGTGACGAGCGCTGACGCTTAAGGGGGCATCGGCGGCGCTTAGTAAGGCACTGACCATCTCGTGTTCTAGTGTCGTGCCATGTGCAAGCCGTCAGTATGTACACTCTGAATAGTGAGTCCGTCAGTCAGTAATGACTGTACAGATGACTGTACAGTCATTACTGATCGACAAGGTAGTATTGAAAAAGCATTAGTGAAAAACATCCAATCTACTATACAAAAATCGGCCAAGTGAGTTGACACTCACTTGGCCGATTTTTGTATAGTAGATTCCTGTGCGTGGCCGTCAGGCCACGCACAGGAAAAGGTTCCTCAGTCACCCATAATGGTACGTGGTACTAAAATCTTATACAATTAATTTTGTATAACGTTTTCCAAAGAAGATCATTTTAAAAGTAAGCCTCTATAACTCCTGAACTAACAAAATCATCTAATCCGTTATAGTTTTCCTTTAAAGTTCATTATATGAACCACCATCACGGATTTTTCCAGATTTTTCGCGCCAGCCGTTTAGCTTTTAGAGGGGGGACGCCCTGTTTTTACAAAAAAGTACCCTTTAAAGTGGAATTTCACGCAAACGGATATAAAAAATCGTCTTAGAAACTATTTTTTTTAGACCTATCTAATGATACCCCACACGATGGGGTAGCCGCGAGAAAAAAAACATCCCCACTTTACGCGTAGGGGAGGTACTCCAAATAAAAATATTTCTCATAACTTTAGTAAAGCACTTTGTTATTACAACACGTATTCATGCAAAGTTTCATTTTACTAGCACTTACAGTTTGTATGGTAGGTCGAGGACGGACGGACGGACGGACATGACAAATCTATAAGGGTTCCGGGTCCTAAACTTCGGAACCCTAAAACGGCCCTCTACTTGGATGGACGATCATGAAGGCATGGCTTGAAATTTAAACGTCTACATCGACATTCAGCATGACTCTAATAAGCAAGTTTAGAAAATAGTGGTAGAGCCACGCTGATGACGATGACGACCGGGGCAGTACTACCTTGACACACAAGACTAACCTAAAATCACATCATTCGTGTTGTCATCTTTCATTGGTGCAGGAACATCTCACTAAGCCGCCATGGTGTGGGTCACCTTGCTGCATTGTATGCTCATACTTTACATAAGCCAGAGTTAAAAAAAAAAACTGTCCGTTCCGGCTAATTTCTGGAATGGTTGGATTAATCTCAACAATTTTTGCCGGCAAACAGTTGATGTTATATGGAGTAACTAAGGCTATTTTTATATTAGACTTGTTAGCCACGGTTTTAAGTTTTACAATGGTGCAACGCCTCTTTTTAGACCACAGGGTGCATCTTGAAAATATAAACTATTTGAAACATAGTTATAACAGACTGACTTCGCTACAATGGTTGCCTTTGATGCTCAATACAACCAGTAACGATGGCTTAACGTGTTTCACGCCCATACCAGGAGGATATGGGCGTGTAACACCGATTGCACACATCGCCCTCTCAACTTCACTAAATGTATTTATTCAACAAGACACTTAAAACTTCCAACATTACCATAAAAGTTAACTGTATCTTCATGATATAACTTCAAAATAAAGAAAGTTGACATTTTTATACTGTATTTTTAGTGCACCTAGGCACTTTGGAAAAAAGTACCCATTGTATTATGACATGTGTACTTAAATACTCTCATTGTAATTTATGAAAAAGTGACCCATCCTCTAGTTACTTGTATAAAACATTCTAAGAAGAAATGGTTATTCCTTTTATGTTGGAAGCGCAAAAGTAATTCAGGCACATAAGTAATTATAAGACAGTATGATTTTTATCAACTGCCTCGTTGATCTAGTGGTTAGCGTATGCGACTGCTAATCAAGAGGTCTCGGGTTCAAATACCGGGTCGGGCCAAAAAGTGTTTTCGGGTTTTTCTTAGGAAATTCCCAATACCAGCCCGGAGTTTGGAAGTTTGGCGGTGATTCACGCCCGTGTCTCGGAGAGCACGTTAAGCCGTCGGTCCCGGTTGTCATGAACATCTATGGCAATCGTTATTGGGAAGTCACAGTGCCCTCAAATATACTGACAACTAGTTCAATCTTCAAATTTCAGTTCTCCCTTAGGGTTGTGGAGGTCCGATGCCAGTCGCTCCGTGGAAAAACTGAAATTCAGGTAAAACCGGTTGAACTAGTAGCCGACCCCAAATAAACTTGGGAATAAAGGCTCGGAAGATGATATGATTATTAACAATCCAGTTTGCAAAAATAATATATATTCTGCTTCTAATAGAAATCGGCTTCTGTAGGTAACTTTAATCAAAGTCTTCGGAGAAAATTATATATAAGATGTGTTCGTTTTTTACGTCAAAGCTATTTCAATTTTTTATCACAATAAAGCCACTTATATACGAAATTCCTCGAAATTATATGTCTTTATTTCAGTGGTACTTAATATGAGCTTAGTCAAGGACTTTGTATCTAATATAGTCGGTAGAGCCAACACAAGGTACTCGTTTTCACAAGCTTTTTATTTACTTCAACTGTTTGTTTGTTTGTTTGTAACTGACTTCTTTGGGTGTGATTTTGACCCACTTTAAACGGCCAGATTTTGTTCAAACTTTGTAGATTTATCGAGGACCGATGACAATACACTAATTTGAAAAAAAAACTAAAAAACAAAAAGTAAAATTTTAACAAATTAGTCTTTTAAAAAAAAATGTTTTCAAATGCTAAACAATCACGCTTTTAAACTAAAATGTAGAAAATAATCTTAATGAAACAAAGCGCGGGGTGTTTTTTGAAAATATTTCAATAACGTCGCCCCACGCCTTTTACATTATAATAATTTTCTAGTTTTTAGTTTAAATTTTCAGTTTTTATTTTCAACATAGATGTAATATCGGTGGCACCATGTGACTTAATTGCTTTGAGACATTAGACAATGAAGTAAGAAAAAAAAATCGGCCAGGTGCGTGTCAGGCCACACACAGGAAAGGGTTCCTCAGTCACCCCTAATGGTACCTGGATTAGAAATCGTATCCAATGGATAATTGTTATGTTTACGTATTAATGCGTTGATTTTGTATGACGTTTTCCAAGTAAGCGCATTGTGAAAGTTAAGCCTCTGTAACTCCTGAACTAACAACATCATTAAATCCGTTATAGTTTTCCTTGAAAGTTCATTATATGGACCACTATCAGGAATTTTACCAGATTTTTTGAGCCACCCGTTTAGCTTTTAGAGGGGGGGGGGGGACGCCCTGTTTTTACAAAGTGAAATTTAAATGGGAATGTCTCGCAAACGGATACCTAAATCAAAAAATCGTCTTAGAAACCCTTTATTGTTTTTAAAAGACCTACCTAATGATATCCCACATAATGGGGAAGCCCGAGAAAAAAAAACATCCCCACTTTACGTGTAGGGGAGGTACCCCAAATAAAAATATTTTTCATAATTTTATTGTAGCACTTTGTCGACGTAATTACAATACACATTCATGCAAAGTTTCATCTTTGTTTGGACGGTAAGTCGAGGACGGACGGACGGACGTACAGACGGACGTGACGAATCTATAAGGGTTCGAAGTCATAAACTTCGGAACCCTAAAAAGATCCCCATTTCGTTATGGTGTCAAAATCAAAGACAACTGCGCCCCTGACAGCTATACTTTAGATACTAATTGAATCAGGTAATGGGTTTACTAAGAATACCTTGTCAGTTAAGCGGTAATTTCCTGTCATTCGTTACTGTTACAGTATTTTAGTGAATGAAGCATGTCTATTTTTTTTATAATTCACTAGTAGCTTTGAACATAGATAGATTCTTTAACCACTTCTATGGAACATTGGCCACAACGAGGCCCTTAAATAGGATAGGCTTAATCTGTTACGTTGATGACAGGTCAGCCTTAGTACAGGGTATGAATTTACTAGAAGTGGTGAGCCTGGCCATCAGAGTGTGTCTCTAGTGTTTGCAAGCATTTACAGGATACGCTTGAAATGGTTTTTGATAAGATGCAGGCTCCTATCTTCCACCAGCACTATCGTCTTCCACAAAAAGTTAACAAAAATTCACAAGACTGTACTGTTTTTTGAACTTTAAGATTGGTGCCTCTACGCGACCAACTTATATAACAATATATATTGGCTACTGAGTCTTAATGCTACGTTATATTTAATTAAAATCGATAAACCTAAAATATTCAATGAGATTATTAAATCAATATTTTCTATCACTAAAGATAAGTGAACTTTAATCTCCTTACTATCCATGAGGTAAAGCATACATCATACGACTGAATTAGATCACTCGGGTTAGCTTAGGTCAATACAATTAGATGTAATTGGTCAGACGGGTGGGTATCATTAAGCTCATTCTTACTGGCCATGTGTCATCAGTATACAAATTCGGGTCTCGTCTTATTGTCGTCTGTTAATATAAAATTAATATGAGTGTTCGTGTTTTGTGAATTGAATGTGGACCTAACTCATTTTGTGTCAGTTTGTGACAGGTAAGGAAATTTGATACACAGCTTTTGGTGATGGTAAATGTATTATTTGAGTTAAAACTTCTATCAAAATATGTAAACTTGGATTATGTATCTGTTTTATCAATTATATTCTTGAACCCATCATAATCATTATCATGAGCCTATTACAATTTACAGTTGGATAATTGCACGACCCTATACACATATAACATTCAATTAATATTTAAATGAGAACAATGATGAGAATACAATAAACAAAAATATTAAAAGAGAGTTTACGAATGCTATTTCAAATAAAATTTAAATAAGGTAATTGTAGGGCGATATCTTTAAAATGCTATTTAATCTAAGAAATGTAATTTACCGTATTCCAATTTTATTTACAAATATAATTTTATGGCCGAGGCTTCAAAGTCTCTCTCAATATATTTATTTCTATTTAATTTGACATGTGACATACGTTTAGTGAATGATAAGTGATATCAAACATTCATAGATGTGTATTAAGTAGACTGTCAAATTCGTTCAGCTTTTGGATTTGAACTGAATTTTGCAACAAACAAATCAAAGTTTCTGGTGTTATTTGCAACAAACAAATCAAAGTTTCTGGTGTTATTTGCAACAAACAAATCAAAGTTTCTGGTGTTATTTTATCACCTATATATACAAATAAATAAAATTGAAGTGTCTGTTTGTAATACGAAATGAATAGTTTTTTACTAAATGCATATGAAACCATATATGGTACTTACACCTAAAAAAATCTGTCTGTCTGTCTATTTGTTCCGGATAATCTTTGTTACGGCGAGACAGGTTTTGACGAGACTATCACTGATTCGTAGCTGATATGATAAGGAATAATTTGATATAATTTGTTTTATACTAGCTTCGCTACGGGGCGTTACTCACCATTTACAAAAAAACCGCGGGTAACACGGGTAACACACAAATATGAAAAGAATATTTTGTCCCGTTGAAATAAATATTTACATGAGGCAAAGGGGTAGTCGCCTCTGATCCTCTAGGTATAAGCCTGTGTGATGAGTTGTCAGTGGTTTACAGCTCTAGCCACATACTAGGTATATACTGTAAATACTTATCAACAACATTGTTATGTAATTTATTTAAACATGTATATGAATACTTGAATAAATAAATACTTGACTAAAACAGAAAGCGAAGTGGTTGTTAAATTAAATCGACAAGTTCGCGAAGGTTCGTTGTAACAGTACGGAAAATCCACAAAGAGATTACAAAGTGCTGTCGCATCGATCAATGTAAGTAAAAGCATAAATTACATTCCAGTAAAGTAATTAAAGTGAAAGTCAATACATGGATACTTCACAACTTTTCAATTACATGATGAGAATATTTGTGAGTTTAGATCGCAGATACCTTATCCTGATTTTAGGAAAAAAAAAATTTATACAAGCTTTTACATAAATTCCATTGGTTAATTTAAATATCAGTTTCATATATCGTGTCATTATGGTTTTGTCAGTTAATATATAGATGTAGTTTATGGATTGAAAACTGTTCTTGGTTAGACGTCGAAAATGCATAATTTCGAACAGTCCCGTTACTAAGTTTTTGTTATGTTGAAGCCTACTAGAGTGACTCTACTCTGCCTGATGGAAAGCATGAGTAGGGGCACAATCCTCATTGTAAGGGTAAGCAATGCAGCATGGTGACGACCTATACCATTGCAGCCTAGTCAGATGATCTATATCATTCTGTTAGAATCATACTGATTTGGGCTCCATTCTCACACTCACTAACGAAATACGACAGCAAGAATGCTCTCACTGTTAGGATGATATTCTGTGTGCGGGTAGTACTGCCCTGGTCTAGCCATGCGGAAATATATCATCATCAACAGCCTTAATAGTCCACTGCTGGACATAGGCCTCTCCTTAGAAGGAGGTTTTAGCCTACTATATACCGGGGCCTACTATATAAGCGGAAATATATATTATACTAATATTCACATTTCAATTCGACTCGATTACAAGGATGGTTAAAGTGGAATAATCGGTTACTTCACCGTCTTTGACTTGCTGGCCTTTATTTATTAACAAGATTATTTGAGGTTAGCTACAAGCTCAACAATTATACCAGAATAACAGTTTTTTCACAGAACGTCTGGCTTCAGACCCCGAGAGTCACGTCGTAAGTATACTTGAGGGTACTGACTACCATAGACAACCGGGACCAACAGCTTAACGTGTTCTCCGAGGTACGAGCGTAAAACATCGTCATTTTCCATACTCCGGGTTGCTCTTAGGAACTTAGTACGAAAAGTCTAACAACAGCCCAACTTGAGATTCGAACTTTGCGGATTTCTATTACGCTGAGTATTGTGGATGTGTTCCCCACATGGAATAAGACTTCGTATGATCCGCAAATTGTAATTCTGAGTTTTGATTTTCTTTGTGTCCATTTCAGGAATGTTGCAAACAAGAATGCAACGAGTTCTTTTATAGCATATAAAAACTTTTCGCAATAGAGGAGGGACGTTCGATTTCAAAATGAATTGAATACGCTTTTCCTAGTACTTCGACTAAAATATATACAAACACACCCAAAACAAACAATCCCACATGTTATGGAAACGGATTACTGGGAATCCAATACAGGCTTGCGGTTACAAGCGGCTTTGTTCAAGATCGAAGAATACCTACAGTAAGAACACAAAACCACGTCTAATTATAAAGCTTAAGTGTTCTCCTCGTCTTAAAGGGATCTACAAATCGATAACTTAGTTATATATGTATGTGCTCGGCTATGTTGTATTAATATAAACACCAATAGAATTTCTAAGCCTGAACGTTATGCTTGATGACAAATCGCAACGAATTATGTACACACCCATACATGATTTATACCTTTTTTATTTTTAAACTTACTCGAAAATAAATTATGCAATCTTAATGCAATCTTAATCAGTTCAGGTCTAGCAATTAGCCTGTTAGACGGCCAATTAAGAGATCTCGGGAACGGTTCTCGTAAAGAAATTTATAAAAAATAGCCTGGAATATAAAAGTTCAGCGATGCTTTACGCCTGTGACTCAGAGAGCACGTTAAATCGGTTGTAATGGACGTTTACGGTAATACGGTGTTGGGAAGTCGGTACTCTCAAATACACTGACAGCTAGTTTCTCTCTCTGAAGTCGGTCCCTCATGTCTGAGGATCGTGGTCAGCTTCAGGGTTGCATCTGGAGCTGATGATCTTCCTCCACCGGTTCCTGTTCAGCGCGTCTCTCACAACCGAGTAGAATTTAGAGGTCGACGAGTCCTTTACTTGATCGGTCCATCTTGTTGGTGAACGACCGCGCGATCTTTTGCCTTCGGTGTTCCCCACCACGATCAGTTTTTCCAGACTTCCGTCGCCTCTGCGCATTGTGTGGCCGAATTAAGAAAGAATGCGTTGTTGGCACGTAGTATACCACCACAGCTAGTTTAACTGTTCTTTATTCGATTCGGTTGTAGAGGATACTAGTAGCTCTATGAGAAAATTGATATTCAGGTAAAACCGGTTGACTAGTAGACTAGAAAGGTAATGATTTTTGCCACTTGAAAGAGCATTTCCATACAAAAAACGTTATACATTTTTCTTCCAAAAAATACCAAATCTTTATTAAATACATACAGAGATTTAACTATTCGAGACGCGCAGTCAGAATTTGAACTTCATTACAGGACAATAATATTTTAATTCTCTTTGAAAACTTTCGTCTGCTCAGTAATTAGACAATTCGTAATATTAAAATTTCAGTAACGATTCAACTCGGCGACAATCAGAATATATCCTTAGCTAACTTTCTTAGGGATAGAAGGTAATGTATGTAAATTAGTATAACTTTATTCCCTTAGAGCTATTAGGGTGACTTTGACCATTTGATAAGTGAAGACTGAACTTTTTATTAGGTTACGTTTTCAAAGGGATTTGCAGATTTTCTTAAGTTATAATTTAGTTTCCAAACGTAGTTTTTTATAAAACTTTTATATATTATGAGTCTATTGAACTAGTGGTTAGCGACCAAGTTTGCGAGACTCGAGGTCGTAAGTTTAATTCATACCACGTAGAAATATTGTTGTGTAATGTGTGTGATCACATTTTTTAATCTGAATATAACTTACATTTTATACTGATGTATTAAAAAAATCTAATCTGATTGAAAAGAGAGCAACAATTACGGCGAGATAGATATTAAAATTTACATAAAACATTCAAAACATCGAATTTAACTTCTTATTACCTGAAAAGCTTTTCCCAATGAATTTCCAATCGGTGAATGGATAGCATAAAATCGAAATAAAATACTAAATGGTTTTTAATTAACTACCGACTGAGCAACGTTGAATTAAAACGCGGATGGATGGGATAAAAGTGATGTTCTACTATACCATACGAGTATTATTCGAGTATTTTAGATTTCCAACTTTCACATGTTTGCCATGTAAATTTTACAAAATAATTTGTACATTGTATTTGTTGACTTGTATTTAATGATGTATAAGAAGTTTTGTACCATATTCTAGGTTCACTTTACTCTTTACGTGTTAGGGGGGGGGGGGGGGAGGAGGTAAATAGTAATATTATGATTTTTTGAAGTGAAAAAAAAAAGTCTTAAATGTACAGTATTTAGGGTTATATTATTTTAATATAAGAACACTCTTAATACAATGACTATAATATAGCTATCAATAATAATAATTTATATATAATAATAATAATTGGTCCGTGTGGTGACGGATTAAGAATACAGAGTGTCACCACCCCTATTCATCCCGTGGGTGTCGTAAAAGGCGACTAAGGGATAAACTACGCAAGACAAGGAAAGAGAAGGAAAACTTGAAAACAACTCTATTCTAACTCGTCTGGCCAGCGTGGTATAGTAGGCCAAAACCTCCTTTCTCAGGAGAGGTCTATGTCCAGCAGTGGACTGTTGAAGGCTGTTGATGATGATGATAAATAATAGTTTTGTACATCTGAAACACATCATCATCCGGTTGTTGTTTCAAAACAAGCAGGGCTTGTACTACGAGTATGTGTACTAGGCAACTGATATAGATAAACACATCTATAGCTTTTTGTGAATATATACTATATTCCTACATACATTTTTTGTAGTGTCAAAGTCAAATTATTGTGGATCATAGGTACATTAGATGATTACAAAACATTGAGGTCAGCTATGTCCTTCCATTTGGGCATACAATATTTACAAATTAAAATTAATTTAAATAAGGCCTATATTTATTGAAATAATTCGAAAAGTATAAGATTCACATCATTATAAATTATACAATAGTTTTATCTACTAGTTATGTCAGCCATACATACATACATAGTTTACATACTTTATACTTCAAATATATTTACAAATTAATTTTAATTTCATAAGCATAATTTAGGTACCTAACTATGAACCTAAAACTAAAAACCTTAAACATATAATCTTAAAACAAAAATATATTATTTTATACATACTATATAGATATAGAAAACACAATTACTACTATATTCCTTGAATTATGTTCAGTTGGGAAATCAAATTTTTTATTCAATGACATTCTAATTTAACAAGAGAGATGACAAAAGTTAGCAACAACTTAAATACGTCTACTTAGATTTGAAATATGTATATTAATAGTGAAAGTTTGATCATTCCAGCGTTAGTTTAAACACTTTGTATTGTCTGGTCCTTGGTCTAGTAATTAGTGAATGCTAAGCCTGACGCCGAGGGTTCTATTTCAAATATTATTTTATCTCCAGTACAATCATTTATTATGTCAAGTACTTAGACCTACTTATGAAACAAGGAGCCTTTTCACGCACGTGTCAGACTGAGATAAATATCCTAATCTCCTTTATTCTTCGTTATCTACCTTACCTCCGACAACAGAAAGACATAGCAGATCACTAGGTAACGATGCGGCCGATGAGCTGGCTAGGAGGGGGTCGGGCGCGACGGTTTTCGGACCCAAACCCGCGTGCCTGTCCCCTTCAGCAACCTCCGTGGCTGACTGCAAGAATTTACCCGCACACAAGCACAACATCAATGACTCTCGGTCCCAGGCTGCAGACAATCAAATATAGGCATGCCACTTACAAATTAACCAAACGCTCATTGCGTTTGGACCGGAACAGTCTGCGGCTGGTGGTAGGAACTATCACCGGACACTGCTTCTTAAATAAACACTTTCACACCACAGGCATAACTGACAGTCCCGTATGCAGAGCATGTTGCATGCTTAGGGGTAGAGGAAACGGTGTCGCATGTACACATTGAGTGTACAGGTGTCAGTGAGTGATGGCCACGCTGACGTAAAAATGTCCACCCAAAGGACTGAGTGCGGAAACCGACCTACATAATGTAGAACATTATCTTCTTACAGGGTCCTTGTAATATTTTGAAGTTCCTGGGTTTATAGGTAGAAAATAGACAATGACTGGAATATGTATTTGTCTAGTGGTAATCACAAATTCAAATGTTAAAAACTTCGATGCACTACTAACGTGATTTACCTCATATGATGGGCTAGAAAGAGAGGGATACCTACGAGTCAGTCCTTTTTTCGATTTCGTTGTGTGTGTGAATTGGTTCCTTACTGTATAAATAGGTCCTATTAATCTATTACATGTTTGTATTATAAGTTATATATATCAGTATGTTTCTCAGTAATTTGTTTCAAATAACGCAGATTCGTAACTTTGGAATCAAACAGCCGATTTTTATTATATCGATCGATGTTTTTGTAAATATTTATTAAGTATATATATATATGAAAATGATAATCAATGTTGCAGAAAATACGTTTCGTTTTATACAATATTCTAATTTCTCCTAATGTACTAGTCGCTTTTGTAAAACTTTGATTAAATAAATTGTAATCCGATGAGATCTGAATAGGAATAATTTACTTCTTTTTATCAAAGCTACAAATTCTTTGTTATGTTTATTAACGTATCTAGAACTTAACGAGATTAGGACATGGAATAATTACGTGTGAATAAGATTAGTTCTCAGAGCTAATCGAATTTACTGTAAGTCAGTAATAACAATGAGATTTTATAGAGATAATAGATCAGTTGGTTAAACTCTACAACTGTACATGTAAAAGTAGTATGTGTAAGGGCCACCGCACACTAGCTACTTTTAGCATCGGCGATCGGCAACTAGTCGCTTTTTAGAAGCTAAATACGGCGACTGAACGCTCTACACCGCACACTTAAAAACGCCAAACGCGGAGATTGAGTCGCTTTTTAGAAGCGCGACACAGCAGCTGAACGCTACTCTCAGTACACATTCGGATGCCGGTAGCATCGATTTGGTATCTGAGCAGTCGCTAAAACGCGCGATTCCGATAGCGCGATCGAACGCAGGAAGTCGCTAAAACGCGATGCAGCATCGATGCAGTCGCCAAATCGCCGATCGCCGATGCTAAAAGTAGCTAGTGTGCTGTGGCCCTAAATAGCACGAAAGTCTTAAAAAGTTTCTAAACCAACATTCTGTACTATTGTCACTTGTGTGAGTGGAGTGTATTGTGAAGTAGTAGTAACGTCAATTTGTAAATCGATTTGGGGAGTGTCAGAAGTAAGACGAATGATATTATGTATTAGAAGCGCTCATAACCATGTAGCCTTAGATAATTGAAAACTATTACCGAGGGTAAGCAATGACGGCGCGGTCACTACCTAGATGGGTGACCGTTCGTGGCATAATATGTTAAGAGCGTTTCCGTGATTCGGAATTCACGTAAAGCAGTTGTTCGCGGTTGTTATCATAAGATAACAGTCGTGAAGCTATGTTGAAGACCTCCTGAGAGGAGAACCGTGCCCGGCAGAGGGACGTCACGGGTTGATGAGGATGATGTACATGTGTGTATATACATTTAACTGCCTCGATGTGCAGTACATTTAACCTGTCTAGCCATGTTTTTGAGTTTTTCTGACTGCAAAAACAACTTCGGAGTTTTAAAGGTGGGCTCTTAACACTGGTACCTAAGATAACTCTAAATTAACCTCTCCTCGGACGTGTCGGATAGCCGTCCTATCTGATTATGAAGTTAATGAACAGAAAATGCACCTGTGCTTGCGCACATACTGCGGCTCTAAAATGTCTCTTACGCAGTTGGCTGAGAGACTGGCTGAAATTATTTAAGAAAATTTTATACATACAAAAATGATGATATCTCGAACTAAAAATAAATACACAAAATTAATGGTAACGATTGCAGTTATACCACAGCCTCACAGAAAATCGATGATCCTCCCTAATCTGAGGAGAGGGGATGGCTCTAAAAACGATAAAGCACGATTTATAATTGTCGTCAGATGACTTGTCTGCTTCTTTAAACCAATAAGAATTTACATGATATAAAACATTAAAGGTTTATAAGATAATATTTAGAAAGTAAATCTACAAAGCTACCCTAATTTGACCCATTTTCCATCTCTAAAATAGACTTTAGTGAGGTGCACACTAAAACGATTTATAACATAGGTTCACAAAGGCAGGGTTGACTGGTTCTAGTGATGACCCTACTAAATTTTACGAGGAGACCTATGACGTTGATTGAGAGACGCCTGTGTTTAGTAGCGGTTTGCGATAGACTAATAGGCAAATTCATTGATCAGAATCTTAATAAAATAGCTTCATAGCTGTTCATTAATAACATTAATATTATTTTCGGACGTCGGACACACAACGCATTCTGTTTACAACTTGTACTCTTAAAGCTAGATTACCAGATATGCTTCCATATTTGTTTTGTAAATAAAAAGTATGGAGTATGCAAATATGTATTTTGCACCCAAATTTCAAAACAAACATTTACAGACCATACAAATATTGGGTTTGACACGTAATCGAACCTGAAACGTTAAACATAACAGCCGCATACACTACTACTGCAGTACCAAGGCTTATAAATAGACAAATCAATAGTTATGTTAGTCAGTTTTAGGTTTATTTTTACTATACCAACAGTAAGTTTTTGACATCTACAATTTATTAAGAAGACTAGACGATTGTAATGTTCTTCTTCTTCTTCTTATTAAATAGCAAACTCTGCTGATGTCGACAATTCTGCAAATGTCAAGTGCGTTGGATATACGTGAGTTTAATTAAAAAGAGACGTCATGAAAATTACAACATTGGACTGAATGTGGGGCTTTTTGGTTGTGGTTTGTACACTTAAACAAAGAAATAAAAATATGTATTAGTCATATATAAGTAATAAGACGGCAAACACAAATCGAAATGAGAACATTCTTAGCTACACAGGTCATAGTTTGATGTTATTGCAGCGGATAAGTTATCATCAAGGCTTGTAGGAGGTTGGGGGATGAAAATGTTAGATTGTAATGTTTTAGATAACTACATAACAGATTTTACTTAAGCTAGTCAAAGTTGTCAATAATATAAATTTTAATAATATAACATTTACTAAAGTTCTAAAAATTCAGAAAATACATTAATCAGTTAAAATTATCTGTCGAAATATACGAATAGTATTATAAAAAATACTGTATTGAATTTTAAGAATTAATTTTTATCACAACATAATTAGCAGAGTGTTCAACTTTGTCTCTCTCTCTCTCTCTCTTTGCTTAGAAAGTTAATTGGAGGGAGAGAAACAGAATACCAAAGCCGATATCCTTCGTGATTTGAAGATCAAACCGGCTTAGAGCGTCTTTTCGATTTACTCATTAATTATATCACTCTTGATCAGAAACGCTAAATGTATATATATAATAAGGTATTGTACGGAACTCAAGAAACGTTTACGTTTTTGATATTAGGAACAAATGTTCCTAATATCAAAAACGTATATACGTAGAATAGAATAGAATAGAATAGAATAGAATAGAATATACTTTATTGCACACCAAATACAGATTTTTTACAGTTGAAAGTTTTTACGAGATATGTACAATGGGCGGCCTTATTGCTAAAAGCAATCTCTGCCAGGCAACCTTTGGATGGACATTTCGACAGAAGAGAAAGTATAAAGAAGGGTAGTTAAGGTGTGTTAAAGCTATTGTGATTCTAAATAGAAATATGAGTACACATAAACACAACACAAATATATATACATAATAAAAAACAAAAATACATATACATAAATACACAACGTAAATAAATAAAATATATATTGTAAAAATATATTCATAACATACATACATTAAAATATTATAAAAAATATTTCAGTCATATACAGCTATCGAGAGCAAAGAGTACTTATGAAGCCAAATAGTGTTCTTTAACCATTTTCTTAAACGCTGTCAGTGTTTCGGCACGTCTAATTGATGTTGGCAAACTATTCCACAATCTGACAGCTTGCACCGTGAAAGATTTGTCATAAAATGTTGTGGTGTGGCTAGGCACCATTAGCTCCAAGGATTCTGACGACCTTAAGGTAGTAAGTAAACGGTAGCAATAAAATTATTGCTACCGTTTTAATAACTATTGCCATTTTGACCTTCACCATTGAAATGTCACTTGGTCGTAGTAAGCTACTTGTCTAGTTTCTTTTTTATATTTAAGCCTACCGAAGTGACTCTACTCTGCCTGATAGAAAGCATTAAAAGAATCCAGTAGTAGAGGTCTCCATCCTCATTGAGAGGGTAAGCAATGCAGTATGGTGACCCACACCATGGCGGCCTGGTCAAAAGTTTCTGCATCATTCTCCTGGCTTCCACTAAGTTGTAGTCAACTACTTGATCACTGTCTAGTGGCTTAAATCCCACATGATGGTTGTGGGTTTCAATACCACATAGAAGAAAAAAGCGGCCAAGTGCGAGTCGGACTCGCCCATGAAGGGTTCCGTATCAGCAAGTAACATCATATAAAAGTTCTTGTAGTTCGTTGTAACTTTCATCGATGTTTTTATACTAGTGTACTAATTGGATGAAAGATAAATTGCGTGTTACGATTTATGACGTATTAAAAAAAAAACTACTAACTAGATCTCGTTCAAACCAATTTTCGTTGGTAGTTTGCATGGTAATGTATAACATATTTTTTTTTTAGTTTTATCACTCTCTTAATTTAGAAGTTAGAGGGGGGGACACACATTTTTCCACTTTGGAAGTGTCTCTCGCGCAAACTATTCAGTTTAGAAAAAAAATGATATTAGAAACCTCAACATCATTTCTGAATGCCTATCCGTAGATACCCCACACGTATACACGGGATGTATATTCCTAATGCGGGAGTTGTCTTTTATAAAATGAAAAGAAAAATACCAACCAAATTTGAGACCTCCTCCTTTTTGAAGTCGATTAAAAATATTAAATATCGTTGATAGCACATATTATAAACAAACTCTTCTGATACTATGATAAAAATATAAATAAAAAAGAATATATATGAATGACTACTTAAATCATGGATTCAAAATTAAATATGTCTACGATAAATATGAACGCGTAATACCGCACCTAACTTTTGTATTGGATTTCAATTTCATTGAGAAATAACTTATTTATTACATGTCTATATATTAAATCTTGAGATTTGATTTGAGATTTCGTATAAGAAATAAATTAAATTGAACATGCTTATGAACTTAATGTAATTTGATTTCGAGCAGTTTATAATATTCGGCCAACCTGTATTTCATTTATGGAAATAAATGATATTGAAGTGTCTGAATATGTATAATATTTAAAATAAGTTCATATTATAATGTACGATACTTACAGGTTAGCTTACAAGTTAACCTATAACTTCTAAAATAATAAAGTTATCAAAACCGCTATAGTTTTCCTTGAAAGTTCAATATATGGACTAGTATCATGAATTTTCAAAAAAAAATTGAGGAAGCCGTTTAGCTTTTAGAGGGGGAGGACGTTCTGGTTTTACGAATGCGCATAATAACCTAACCTAAATTGAAAAATCGTCTTATGTTTTCAAAAAACCTATC
Source organism: Phragmatobia fuliginosa (assembly GCA_932526445.1). Classification (NCBI taxonomy): domain Eukaryota; kingdom Metazoa; phylum Arthropoda; class Insecta; order Lepidoptera; family Erebidae; genus Phragmatobia; species Phragmatobia fuliginosa. The sequence goes on along the minus strand of OW052063.1, from coordinate 20,850,618 downwards.
TAATGGTAAACCACACGATGGGGTAGCCGCGAGAAAAAATTATCATCCTCACTTTACGTGTAAGAGAGGTATCCCAAATAAAAATATTTTTCATAACTTTATTGTAGCACTTTGTCGATGTAATTACAACACATCTTCATGCAAAGTTCCATCTTTCTAGCACCAACCGTTTCGGCAGTAGGCTGAAGACGGACGGACATGACGAATCTATAAGGGTTCTGAGTAAAAAGCAAGTGGAACCCTAAAAAGCAAGTTTTAAAATTTTATCTGTCTGTTTGTTCCGGGTAATCTCTGGAACCGACAGAAAGCTGATAACCTAAAGAGTAAGTTATGCTAATGCTCTTTAGGCTAACTTTTCTTGTCGGCGTTACTCGCGATTTAAGACACTAATCGCGTGTAACACCGCAGGACTCTGCTAGTATTTAAAAGCAAAACTTCAGGTAATTTAACAACAGTTTACTTTAATAGTCATCGTCTTTCTTTGAGTCGATCTATATCAGTAAAATGTCGGGTATTAAATAAGCTTACAAAATAACAGTTTAGCCCTTCATTGCTAATGGGTTGACTAAGTGGTATTTCCGCTATACATGACTCAGTTTAGTGCATATTTCGTGACGAGAATAATAAAGGCAAAATGAAATTATCTCTTCCTTTTATATGTAGATCCAGTATACAGTCAGTTTCAGAGAGTCTCTTATTTAGATTTTTTATTGTTTCTCAGATATCAATAAAAAAAATATAAGTAGTACAGCCATGTTTATTCCAGCCGGGCCGGCCAGTCGGTTGAACAAGGGCAGTACACTCGAATGGAATACTTACTTGGAATACTACTTCGTTAGTGAGTGCGAGATCGAAGGCCCACTGTAGAAGTAGAAGCATCTTACTAGGCCACCATAGTGTGGGTCACTATGGAGCGTTGTCCGCAGTCACAATAACCACTACTCATCATCTTCTGAGCCTTTATTCCCAAGTTTATTTGGGTTCGGCTACTAGTTCAACCGGTTTGACCAGACTTTCAGTTTTTCCACGGAGCGACTGGCATCGGACCTCCGTAACCCTAAGGGAGAACAGAAATTCGAAGATTGAACTAGTTGTCAGTATATTTGAGAGTAGTGACTTCCCAATAACGATTGCCATAGATGTTCATGACAACCGGGACCGACGGCTTTACGTGCTCTCCGAGGCACTGGCGTAATTCACCGCCAAACTTCCAAACTCCGGACTGCTATTAGGAATTTCCTAAGAAAAACCCAAAAACACTTTTTGGTCCGACCCGGGATTTGAACCCGAGACCTCCTGATTAGCAGCCACATACGCTAAACCACTAGACCAAGGAGGCAGTAACAATAACTATTGTTGGATTTTAATTATGTTTTCCATCACGCAGAGATAATATATCTTAGCAAACTTAATTTTATATAAAAAATATATATGTATACAAGACTGTCTCGTTGGTTTTGTATCCGGCTTCTGATCAAGAGTCGGACCAAATGTTTGTGTGATCCACAAAATTCGTTTCGGAATTTCTGTATTTTCTATGTATATGTATGTATTTACAATAAAGCATGCTTATGTATTTATATCAGTTGTGTGTGTGTAAGATGTCCGAAAAAAAAATCATAATTAATACTATTTTATTTGGTTATTTTTAGACGGCCGACTTAAACTCGGGCTATTTAAAAGCTTGAGGTATTTACACAATATATACGTAATTTTACACACATACATAACGTCCAAAGTACATAACTACATACCTACATTTTATAAACTGTAAATTTTCATTATGTAACGGTTGACAACTAAAACCTAATACCCGACATGGGTATTTTAATAAATTACTTGTACAATGAAATTACAATGTTAACAAATATTCAATACATCTCAGCATCGTAACAGCTTATACCTTTGTGAAATGAATATTAAATGATAATTTCATTATGTGGTGATACCAAGAACGAAGCCGATGGTTTAATTCAATTAATAATGTTTCTCGTGGAATAGATAATAACCCTGTCTATTGGTATTACAGTTTGGACACGTCATAATATGGTATTTCTGTCTTTTGACAGTCGCCTAATGGATGTTTTAACTTCCAATTTATTTACCCCATTTTCGTTTTATCTAAGTGAATTACCCTTTTAACTCTAAATTTTAACGATACGAAATTGCATGAAAAGGAAAGATCTTTATAATTGGTTGTAGACGGTGGTTTATTTAACAACTTCGACGTGATAAAAACTTTAATGCCATTAATGAAGATGTTCAAATTATTAGTGTAGTATATCCTTCTACATTGTCGGCTCACAGATGCTCGTACCCACTCGCTATGGTCACTAACAGTCTTCTCAATTGAGTCACGACCGCACGTGAGCTCGAGATGATATAATGCTTCCTTCTCATTCATTCCCAGATAGGACAGTGAGCGAGTGAATGAGTGACTCATACACTACAGTTAGGTATCATATATTATATACTCAACAGGCTGAAACCCGCGAATTTACACGCGGTTATTTTTGCAAATCGGGAGTAACGCCGTGGAACGAAGCTAGTCTAAAAAAATTGCCACAGTTACTCCTTGTATCATCAGCTTCTTGCCAATGGAAGTCCTGTCAAAATCAGTTCAGCCGTTCCAGAGATTAGCAGGAATAAACAGACAGACAGACGGACAGACAGATAAATATTTCAAAAGTAGTATTTTTGATGTAAGCATTTTTATTGAATGCATAGGAAACGATACGATTATCGTTTCCTATGCATTCAATAAAAATGTTCATTTGATATTACATACTGATACTTCAATTTTATTCATGTGTATAGATGATACATATTTTAATATCTATAATCGTATTTGAATGACTTTCTACTAAACAACCTTTTTTATTTTTTCGCGGATAATGCTTTTCGCACCATACCCTCCATGTGGAAGACGAAGGGCGTGTGTGGGACTCCCGGCGAATCGGTCTACCCACTAAACCCCGCGGCGGCCTACCTCGGCAGTCGGGAGGAGCTCCAGAAACGCATCAGCGACATCTGGAGTCCCCCCTGCCTTACCCCATGATTGGGGTACATCTCAGGGTAGTCAATAAGTTACCCTTGGGGCAGGACGATATCGCGCCTCTCGCCGCTTTACACAGTAAAAGACGGGACACCGACCCACCTTAGACGACAGCCCCGGCCGCACCGGGGTGTCACCTGACACGGGTCGTTTGCAGCGGTCACATCTCCCCAAGATGTGGCCGCAGCGACCCTTAGGCGACGATTGGAGAGCTAGCGACTAGCGACCTCTGCCGCGTCCTCTTAGCCGCCTCCTTCGAGCGGGATCGGCTAATAATAGAGAACCCATCAACTTTGAACTATAAAAGGGAAACATACGAGCAAACACGTCCTCGTTTGGCCCGTACACCTAATGATTGGTGATCTTGACTGGTATGCCACTTCAATGCAAGTGGTTTTCATCCAGGACCAATATTTTTGTGATGAATACGACCATTTATTCTGTATCTTAGTGTAATTTATCTATGTTATGTATGTATTTATTGACTACCTCGTTGGTCTAGTGATGTGTTTGCGACTGCTGATTAAGAGGTCTCTGGTTCATATCCCGGGTCAGGCCAAAATTGTTGTTGGCTTTTTCTTACAGGAAATTCTTAATAACAGCACGGAATATGAAAGTTTGGCAGTATTTCACGTCCGTGCCTCAGGAAGCACATTAAGCCATATAAGCCATAACAATTGCAACCGTTATTGGGAAGTCAGTGTCAATATACTGACAACTAGTTGAACCATCTAATTTCAGTTCTCCCTCAGGGTAGTAAAAAACTGACTGAAACTCCGGGTAAAACCCGATGAACTAATAACTGACCCCTCATAATCTTGGGAATAAAGGCTAGGAAGAAGATGTATGTATTTAGAAATATAAAATATTCATATTTATCAGCAGTTAATTTAAGATAAGTAGGCTCTGAGAAGTTTGGGTCATGACGGCCGTATGTGTATTGTATTTTTAATTGTACCTATTGTAGTCTGTAGTAAAAAATCTTTTAGGTTCGTCTATGAGATCATTTAAAGTAGAATGGAATTCGAGTACTATTCATCATCATCATCATCATCAGCCTATCGCAGTCCACTGCTGGACATAGGCCTCTCCAATTGCACGCCACTTAGTTCGATCCTCGGCTACTCGCATCCAGCCCCTGCCAGCCGTCTTGCGCAAATCATCACTCCACCTGGCCTGTGGACGTCTTACACTACGTTTGCCGAGACGCGGTCTCCACTCAAGAACACGTTTACCCAACGGTTGTCGATCCTGCGGCTAATATCGCCAGCCCATTGCCACTTCAGCTTGCTAATCCTGTGGGCTATGTTGATCACTTTAGTTCTCTGCCGGATTACCTCGTTTCTAACACGATCTCTGGGAGAAACTCCGAGCATAGCCCTCTCCATAGCACGCTGCGTGACTTTGAATTTGTGGACCAGCCGTGCCGTGAGTGTCCACGTTTGGGCTCCGTATGTCATGACGGGTAGGACGCACTGGTTGAAGACTTTCGTCTTTAGGCGCTGTGGGATCGATGATGAGAAGACCCGACGAAGCTTCCCAAACGCCGCCCAACCCAGCTGAATTCTCCTGTTCACCTCGTCCTCGAAGTTGTTTCCACCCAACTGCAAAGTCTGCCCGAGGTACACATATTTTTGAACAACTTCGAGAACGGTACCGTGTATCGCAACCGGTTCCGGTAGTACATGTTCGTTGAACATGACCTTGGTTTTGTCCAAATTCATCCGTAGGCCGATGCGTACGGAAGAGTCAGCCAGGTCATTCAGTATCTGTTGTAGGTCCTGCAGCGTCTCCGCCATGATGACGATGTCGTCTGCAAATCGCAAGTGTGAGATGTGTTCACCATTACTGTACTATTGAAGTTCATTTATTAGTGTGAATGTAAATTCAAATTTGTTTATTTATGTAATCTCGTTGCACACACTATAGGTTTATGTCGTGCGTGCGTAAGTACGATGGGTTGTTACTCACGGTTTGCGACGGTGTCCGTAAATAAAAGTCCACACGTAAAAGTTCAGTAGTCACTGTATATTCAAAAGTACGGCACAAAAGATTAACAGTTCACGTCACATAAGAGTTACACACACAAAAGTAGAAACAAAAGTTCAGAAGGAGAAAATACTAAATAAGGAGAAACTATGTAGAAACAATTAAACGATAATTAACAATGGTCAATACGGCGGTAGGCGAAAGAAATTCACAATCAACGGCGATGCGAGAGAAAGGAATGTCTTCGTACTACCGACCGCTCGGTACATATATTCGAGCCGGTCTCAGTGACGTATCACTCAATATAATCTATGAAATACTAATCGACTATTGTCGGTTTGTATGTGTACATTAGAAATCTTTCTTGTAACTAATAATATGATAATAAAATAGGATAATAACTAATACATTGAAATATTTAAATTACAAAAAGAATATAATAACTGAACACAAACAAAATGGACAAATAACAATAATAACACATGTAATAAATATAATAAATATTTGGGTCCGCTACATCACCCCCCCCTAGAGACCGTCCTACGGGCGATAATAATTAGGGAAATGCACTCTGCGTCCCGATCGCGTCCTTCTAACATTAAGTTCTTCGGGGTCAGGTTGGCTGGGAGTCTGAGGTGAGTTATGTAGTAGCGGCTTGTGTGATGTATGTTTGTATGTGTCGGAAAATGTATGTTTGTCTGTGTCTGACTTTAGGTGTGTATGTTTGTTTGTGTCCGAAAATGTATGTTTGTTTGTGTCCGAAAATGTATGTTTGTCTGTGTCCGAGAATGTATGTTTGTCTGTGTCCGAAAATGTATGTGTATGTTTGTTGTGTGAGTCATGCAATATGTAGGCTGGCTTCACGCGGTCTACTGATACTGTGACTTGTTTTCCATTAACAAGAATCTTCAGCACTTTATCATCCCTTTGCAGTACCTTGTAAGGACCTGTATACGCAGGTTTTAGGGACCCGCGATTTATTTCCTCCCTCAGTAGTATGTGAGAGGCTGTTTCGAGATCTTTCGACACGAATATAGGATGTTTTCCATGTCGTGATGCTGGTGCTGGCTGTAACTTCCTGACAAACATACGAATCCGTGACAGGTAGTCAGTCACATCGTTAAATTCGCTACCTTGTGACTGTAAAAACTCTCCAGGTAGTCGGAGCGTTTCGCCGTATACAAGTTCGGCTGGGGAAGCTTTTATGTCTTCCTTGTAAGCGCTGCGTATGCCAAGGAGTACCAGAGGGAGAGATTCGACCCAGTTATCATTGCCGTGACACGTGATCGCGGCTTTTAACTGCCTGTGGAATCTCTCCACCATGCCGTTACAGGCTGGGTGGTAGGCTGTTGTACGCTTGTGTTTAAAGCCGATCAATTCAGAAAGGCGTTTAAATAAGGCTGACTCGAACTGGGCTCCACGATCGGTGACGATGTCCATAGGACATCCAAAACGGGCTATCCATCCATATAGTAAGGCACTGGCCACGGTCTCAGCTGTGATGTTTCGTATGGGTATAGCCTCAGACCAACGTGTAAATCGGTCCACGGCTGTGAGACAATACCTATATCCCTGAGAAGGAGGTAAGGGGCCTACCAAATCTATATGGATGTGCGCGAACCTCGATCGTGGTAATTTATATGAGCCCACAGGTGACAATGTATGTCGAGAGACCTTAGACTTTTGGCATGGAAGACATGCCTGTGCCCAAGTTCTGCAATCCTTTCGGATACCAGGCCAAACGTAACGTTCGGCAACAAGTTTGGCAGTAGCTTTAGTACCTGGATGGCTAAGGGAATGCAAGCTCTTGAAGACCTGATGCCGAAGCTCTCGTGGCACATACGGTCGACAGATGTTAGTACTCACATCGCAGGACAATTCAGTATCCTGAACTCTGACCTTTTTTAAACACAATGATGTGTTACCTACCAGTAGTCTGCTTAGCTCCGTATCGGAGTCTTGATGCTTTGCCAACTGCTCCAAGTCTACTGGTCTAGCAATTTCCTCTATCCTGGATAAGGTGTCCGCAACAACGTTATCCTTACCCGAAATGTGACGGATGTCGGTGGTGAACTGCGATATAAAGTCCAGGTGCCTGAATTGTCTGGGTGAGCAGTTCTCCTTACGTGAGTGGAACGCGTAACACAGAGGTTTATGGTCTGTATAGACTATAAAATCTCTGGCCTCCACCATATGTCGGAAATATTTAATGGCCTCATAAATGGCTAGCAGCTCACGATCATATGGGGAGTACTTGCATTGTGCTGGAGAGAGCTTACGAGAGAAGAAAGCAAGAGGTTGCCATACGCCATCATCTCGTTGCTGCTGTAGTGCCGCGCCTAACGCCGTATCTGAGGCGTCAGTTACTATAGCCAACTTGTACCTACTGTCAGGGTGTGCTAGCAAGGTTGCCTTACATAGGCTTGTCTTGCAAGCCCTGAAAGCTTCTTGTTCCGCCTCCGTGAATGTCACAGGGTGGGAACCCTTAACAGAACCTTCCAGTAGTGCATTCAGAGGAGCCTGGTGGCGTGCAGCGTCAGGAATAAAGCGCCTATAAAAATTAAGCATCCCCAGAAAACGCCGTAGCTGTTTTACAGTTTTGGGGGCTGGGAAGTCCTGAATGGCCTGGACTTTGGCTGGGAGCGGCATAGTGCCTTCGGCTGATATACGGTAGCCTAAAAATGTTACCTCTGAGGCTCCGAAAACACACTTAGATGTGTTGATAACCATGCCGTACTCCTTCAGCCTGGTGAAAACCTCGCGCAGATGACGCTCATGAGTTTGCTGATCCTGTGAAAACACCAAAAAGTCGTCTAAATATGGGTAGCAAAAGTCCAGCCCGCGGAGCATCTCATCCACGAAACGCTGGAAAGTTTGTGCTGCGTTACGAAGACCAAACGTCATGTACTCGAATTCGTAAAGTCCGAACGGTGTGGCGATAGCGGTCTTCGGAATATCTTCAGGGTTCAGCCTGATCTGGTTATAAGCTTTAACCAGGTCTATTGTAGAAAAGACCTTACATCCCGAAAGACCGTGTGCGAAGTCCTGAATGTGGCGGATAGGGTACTTGTCAGGGATGGTCCTGGCATTAAGCATCCTGTAGTCACCACAGGGACGCCATCCACATTCTTTTTTAGGGGCCAGATGAAGTGGAGAAGACCATGGTGAGTCAGAAGGTCTGGCTATGCCCAACTGTAGCATAGTAGCAAACTCTTCTTTAGCGATCTTCAATTTATCAGGGGCCAGCCTACGTGGTTTACATGACACGGGCGGCCCGGGTGTAGTACGTATATAGTGTACTGTATTGTGTTTAGGTGTGTTGTGTGTACCAGGTGGGCGAGTAATGCTGGGAAATTCAGCTAGTATGTTATGATAAACAGACTCACCAGTGACAACCTTAACCGAAGAAATAATGTCACAAGGATACACAGGCGAAGCCAGGGCTGCGAGGCTAGTGCTATTATCAACCAACTTATGGTTCCTGCAATCAAGAACAAGGTTAAAGTAAATTAAAAAATCTATACCTATTATCGCCTTTGTGACGTCTGCAATAATAAATCGCCAGGGGAAGTCACGGCGCAACCCTAGGTTTAATACTAAATTTTTACAACCGTAAGTTTGTATTTTACTGCCGTTAGCGGCACACAATTCAAAATCAGTTTTATTTGGCTTTTGGTTTAAAAACTTTACTGGAAAAACACACAAGTCACTACCAGTGTCAATTAAAAATTCTACCTTCGTTCTCGTATCCGTAACGAAGAGGCGACCTGTAGACGGACAATCGTTTGTCGTCATAATTTTTCCCGAGTTATCACACGGTTGTACACAAAATTTCGTTTCACCGCCAATTTTTTTATGACACCCACACAGGTTATTGTTGCAGTAATATGATGCCGACCTTGAAGAATGAGATCGACGGCGATGACGGCTAATGGAACGACGTTCATCTCGTCCCTGTCGTGGCGCTCGTGATCTCTTGACCTCGGTCAACAGCGTACTAACCTGCTCGGTGAGCGCTGCAATTTGTCGCTCCATTGTGGCTACTATACCGTCTGGTGTTGCCTGGGGTGTGGAGGGTACGTGCTGGTAGGCTGGGACCACATCGTGTACGCGGTCTGCCAAGTCTGCCAGCTCTTCCAATGACGCCTTCAGCTGATGAGCGATGATTGTCTGGGTCCCTTGTGGCAACCGGCTAGACCAGATGGTTTTCAATAATTCATGTGGTACGCTGGGACCTGCCAAGTTTTTTAAGTGTCGTAAAAATTGAGACGGTTTTCTATCCCCAAGCTCCTCGCGGGTAAGCAGCTGCGTCAGCTTTTTCTCCCGGCTCGCTGAGAGTCTCTTTATCAGTTCCGCTTTAAGTTTATCGTATTTTCCATTCGTAGGCGGTGAGATAACAATATCTTCCACCTCCATAGCGTATTGTGGTTCTAATCGGGCTATGGTATGGTAGAACCTGGTCGTATCGCTCGAAATGTTCGCTAGAATAAACTGTCCTTCCAGCTGAGCAAACCATAACGCTGGTTTATCCGGGTAAAAAGGGGGTACCCGTACGCCGACGCGGCATGATTCAGGGTACTCCTGCTCTTCCTTCGGCATTTTTTTTCAAGTATATTTCCTCGTGTACAGAACGGGGTCACCAGTTATAGGTTTAGTGTCGTGGTGCGTAAGTACGATGGGTTGTTACTCACGGTTTGCGACGGTGTCCGTAAATAAAAGTCCACACGTAAAAGTTCAGTAGTCACTGTATATTCAAAAGTACGGCACAAAAGATTAACAGTTCACGTCACATAAGAGTTACACACACAAAAGTAGAAACAAAAGTTCAGAAGGAGAAAATACTAAATAAGGAGAAACTATGTAGAAACAATTAAACGATAATTAACAATGGTCAATACGGCGGTAGGCGAAAGAAATTCACAATCAACGGCGATGCGAGAGAAAGGAATGTCTTCGTACTACCGACCGCTCGGTACATATATTCGAGCCGGTCTCAGTGACGTATCACTCAATATAATCTATGAAATACTAATCGACTATTGTCGGTTTGTATGTGTACATTAGAAATCTTTCTTGTAACTAATAATATGATAATAAAATAGGATAATAACTAATACATTGAAATATTTAAATTACAAAAAGAATATAATAACTGAACACAAACAAAATGGACAAATAACAATAATAACACATGTAATAAATATAATAAATATTAGGGTCCGCTACACACACCTTATATATTTCTACATGACCCAAAGGTTACACGTATGAATCTTATTTCTAGCCTACTTCCAAGATTACTTGGAGTCAGCTACAAGTTTAACTACTTTTGACTAAATATCAGCTCTTCCACGAAGACTTGGACTTCCGCAACCTTGAGTGCGAAATAGTTTTCAGTTTATTTATATTTGACTTCCGAATAATGACTGCCATGGATCTTCATAACAACCGAGACTGATGGATTAACATGCTCTCCGAGGCACATAAAAACCTTTTGGGCCGACCCAGGAATGGAACCCGGGTCCTCTTGACTGGCAGTTGCACACGCTTTAGGGAGGACCAACTTTATACACAATCTGTATGAAGTTTTAAAATATATAATAGTAAAACACTCTTACTTTCATTATAATCTTCTTAAGTCACATAATTCTGCACAGATAGTCTTTTTTCTTAAACCATTTTCCTCCACGACGCAAAACACATGCACATCTTATAAATTCATGAAATTACTCTCCGAAGTGAGCTAAAAACATATTTATGGAGTAAAAAAATGCAAGCAAAGTTGTGTTACAGAATAAATATTATGTACGAGTAAGAACGTAGTCATCAATGTCTCTTGGGATGTGAACGTTCTCTGACAGAACACACCCGCATGGCTAATAAATTATTAGTTGATTAATTTAACTTCTGTTAGAAATGATGGTGGTCAAATATTTATGATTTTTGTTTATGAATGGTAATTTAAAATTATTTGTTTTGATTTGTTATATGTGTATACTGTGTACTGTCATAAAGTTGTTGCCTATACAAAAAATAAAACAAAAGTGCCTACAAAACAGTAGATACAGTACTTACATAAAAAATATTTTTGTTTGTTCGTTTGTTTTGGCTAATCCCTGGAACGGCTGTACCGTTTTTTTTTTTTCACAAAAAGTGTTATCCCACGTGGGATTTGAACCCACGACACTTGGCGCAGTAGGAAGCGGCATGGCGACCGCTTAAACCACTAGGCTAACCGTGCAGTCATTTTAACGGAAATAAAACGCACTAAAGAGTAAATTAGGCTTCTTCTTTTGACTAGATTCGCCTAGCAGTAGAGCTTAGTAAGTTTATCATATATTTGATTTTAGTTACTCACCTATTCAATAATATCATTTGCATCGTCTTATTGTTATATCAACACGTAACCTTAACCGCTGGGTCTGTGGAACTTGGAATTTTGTGAGCTAATGCTTTTAAACAAAGACAAATAAATATCCGTAACTAACCTATTAAAACTATTGATGACTTTTCCTGATTCTCGAGGATATATTTTTTTGTAATATATATTTTTTGTATATATATGTAAAACATCCAAACTCCGAAACAAATATTTGAGGATCACAGAAACATTTGATCCGACCTGGGAATCGAATCCAAGACCTCAAGCACAGCATACGCTAACACTGCGCTACCGAGGTAATCACTTATCATCATTTGACCTGTCTGCTTGTTTGCTTCCTGTGCCATAAGAAATTGGTAAAAACGTTTAATTAAAGTTCAATCAAAAGAACTATCAAAAATTAGACTGCACGGGTAGTAGCTGAAACTGCGAAGTTTCAGCGGTCGTCACGCCACTTTCTACTGCTCCGTGTTCAAACCACGTCAACAACACTTTATTTAATTAAAAAATTGTTGTTCTGAGTCTGGGTGTTCTTTATGTCCGTTTCATGAATAAAGCCCCCACGACACAGGATGTACCTTCCTAAAGCAGAAGATGGTGAAAAAAAAGAATTGAAAGATATGAAATAAATAATAGCATCATCAGTCAAAATTCCTTTAGTCAAAAGATAAAAAATGTAGATGTATTTCTAGACAATCCTAATTGGGGCTGACTAATTGTGTTCCACTGGTACATTTCAAGACCTACAACAGAGAATTCGCTCACCGAAACCCTAAAGACAATTTGCGACTGACAATTTCTCAAATTGACTTCATCATTCACTAGCAAATGTAAACTCAAAGCGCCAAGGCAATTAATTGATCAGGAATAATACTTCAATTTCTAACCCCGTAGGGCTATTATATATACCTGTGTGTCAAAATTCTATAATGTCGTCATAAATTAGTCATTCTGAAGTTGACTAATTGATAAATTAGAAATTTTAACTTATAGTTTTGTTTAGGCATGGCATTCTTTTGTAATTTGAAATTAACAGTTTTTAATAATAATATAAAAAAAATATCCGTTAGGTACTTATATAAAAAAAAACTCAATTTTCACAGTTTTTGTTTGTCTCGCTGTCTGTCCTGAACCGAGTTTTACCCGCGGTTACTGATTTAAAAGTACTACGATAAACGCGGGTAACACCGCGAGGTCAGCTAGTGTGATTTGGAAAAAAATTGAAAATTTGCTCATGAAATTCCACTTACCTAACTAGCAAAAAATCCTATCTAATACATCTACGTTTAGAACCTTCATTCGTAGAAACTGACTAGCGAAATAATAAAATTTAATTAGCGTGAAATTCAAAAGTATAGCATCAAGTCAGTGAACGCAAAAGATTAATTTATTAGTCCTTTAATTGTCTTAATTCCAGTTGTCAGTGCGAAATTCATTACCTAAAACTGTGAAAGTCAAAGTGCCGCCCACTAGAGGGTAAATGCATTAAGTCAAAATATTTTATTTAAGGTGACTGTTAATATAGGGAGACACAGAAAAGTTGATATATTAATTAACTCGTGAATAAGTCCGTCAGGGAGAAGAGTCACTCAGTTTCACGCAAGCGCAGTAAGGATTCGTCAAGTTACGCCCTTATGTAGTGTGGACGCGGCATTCGTGGAGTGCACACGAATATCCCCTAAGCTCACTGACAGACGATGTTTCATTAACCTAGTAACGAAATTAAATGTAACCGATGACGTATCAAAGCGATGACGAATAAAAAGTTTTAGTGATGAGCGAATATTTAGAACTCTGGTTTAAGTTCGCGTGTGTTTAGTAAACTAATATGAAATTAAAAGAGTTTTTTGTTTTTAATGTTGTGTTTATAGTTGTGTTTGTGAACGATGTGTTCGATGGTAAAAGTAGGCTATGTGTTCCTCAATTCGGTGAGTTGAGTTCAAATATTTGTTTGTTATTGTTTTGTGTTCTTGAAGCTTGTTATGAAATTATTTCATTAATATTTTTCATACTAAATCTAAAGTAAATCGTTCTCATTAAATTATTTACTTGCGTTTGTAAAATTTGTTGACTACATACATTTGAAAACAATGTTTTTTGTTAGAAAAACAAAAAATAAAGACGAAAATATATACGACAGAAAGTGTCGACGATGAAATTTTTATGTAAAATAAATAATAATAAAATAAAAATATAAAAAAATAATAAATTCTTACAGTTTTAGGAAAGTTGATTACAGATTTCTTAAAAAATATTTAATGTTTTTATTAATAAATATAAAAAAAACAAATAATAGTTTTAGGCATGCACTTATTTTTTTTGTTTTTGTAAAATTTAAAGAACATACAAAGGTTAAAAAAAATCTAATATTTATAACTTTTTGAACACTGAAATGGAATTATTAAATGAGTATAGATAATATTGAACTTTATATTGAAATCGTTGCGTGTGTAGTCAATATTAGAATATTCTCGTTAAAACTATTAGTTTTGGTAAATAATCGTCTTTCAAAACAAAATTAATTGTGTGTTAAATTTATTTTACTAATTTTATTATTGATATAGTTTTATTAATTTTTTAAAGTGTATCATAGTTGTCGGTTTGAAATTTTCTTTTTAATTTAGTATGATATTTTTAATAAATGGTTTTCATTAATTTTACATTTAGAATTTCTAGTTACTTGAACAATGATTTATTGATTACAATGATGTAATTTTATGAATTATGTACTTTTTAATACCAACATATTTTTAAGACACGGTATTTAATGCTACCTTTTACCAGTGTTGGGCATTAATCAATTAATATTTTAATCATCGTAGTAATTGATTGAAAAATTAATTGCAATTGATTTAATCACAATTAATTTAATTGCAAAATTTTGCAATTGATTTAATCACAATTGAAATCAATTGTTAAAATTTTGCAATTGATTTAATCACAATTGAAATCAATTGTGATTAAATCAATTGCAATTAATTTTGCAATGAAATTAATTGTGATTAAATCAATTGCAATTAAAATAATGCAACTAATATTTTTAATTGTTGCATCAAACAATTAAAACTAACAATTAATAATCATGTTTTTCTGCACTGCACCTGTGTAGGTGCACACAATATAAATGATCTTCCTTGTTATCTTACTTATAACTTCCTGTTTGTTGCTGTGTATTTTTCAATGCAAACTGTTGTTACCTGTTGTTGTTCAGATACAATCCTTTTTTATTCGCGCGGGCGCAGGTAAGCGAAAAGTCAAGATCGTTTGTCAAAGTTATAAGCTCTCGCTCAGACTTAAGGCCATCTACTTCTGCCAGTCAGTCCGTTTAGTAAGTCCTGTCAGTTCAGTATGTTTAGTCAGTCCTGTCAGTTCATGTCAGTCAGTCCTGTCAGTTCAGTTTAGTCAGTCCTGTCAGTTGAGTTTGTTTAGTCAGTACTGTCAGTTCACGTCAGTCAGTCCTATCAGTTCAGTCATTCCTGTCAGTCCATGTCAGTCAGTCCTATCAGTTCAGTTCAGTCAGTCAGTCTTGTCAGTTCAGTATGTTTAGTCAGTCCTATCAGTTCAGTTCAGTCAGTCAGTCTTGTCAGTTCAGTATGTTTAGTCAGTACTGTCAGTTCACGTCAGTCAGTCCTGTCAGTTCAGTCATTCCTGTCAGTCCATGTCAGTCAGTACTATCAGTTCAGTTCAGTCAGTCATTCCTGTCAGTTCAGTTCAGTCAGTCCTGTCAGTTCATTGAGTCCTGTCAGTTCAGTTCAGTGAGTCCTGTCAGTTCAGTCAGTCCTGACAGTTCAGTTCAGTCAGTCCTGTCAGTTCAGTCAGTCCTGTCTGTTCAGTTCAGTCAGTCCTGTCAGTTCAGTTCAGTCTGTCCTGCTGACTGCAAGGTTATCAGTCAAGTGAGAGCCCTACCCTGTGCCACTCCTCCATCTTCTATTTACTTTATTTAAATTTAATTAAAGTTTAATTGCAGAAACAATTAACAATTAACAGTTAACAATTGATTAATTGTTAATTGCAAAACTAACAATTAACAATTGATTAATTGTTAATTGCAAAACTAACAGTTAACAATTGATTAATTGTTAATTGCAAAACTAACAATTAACAATTAATTAATTGTTAGTTGATATTTTACAATTAACAATTAATCAATTGTTAATTGTTAATTGTTTCCTTGCAAATAAATTTTGCCCAACACTGCCTTTTACCAAGACGAACCAGATTGCCGTATCCTTTAACTAATCCCTTCTCGTCGTCCTTTTCTTCTTACAGTATCGTAATAAATGTTTTATGTTATTAATTCATTATCGTTCCAACACTTATAACAACATAACTTTATTATTTTTCAGAACCTATCGTAGACGTAGTTAGAAAAGTGTTTTGTTTTTTAATTTTTCTATAAATATTAAATTGTTGTGACGAAGACTACTTCTAAGAATCAAGTATCGGTTAACAAATTTTATTACGATCGTCTCCCGGAAAATGCTGTAAAAAATATTAATTTTTGGACAAGTTTATTGAAACAACATTTACTTAATCTGTCCACCTACCCAAAAGGAAACCTTTATTTTATGTATCAAAACCTTAAAAAAGTCAAGAAACTAAACATTAAGTTAAAAATAAAAGTTTTAATTACTTTATAAAAGGTTTCTTTTAGAAATTAGCTTTACCATTAAAAGCTGCCTGTAAAAGATTTCTTTTCGCACTAAGGCCGTACTTTGTACATCATCATCATCAACAGCCTTTAACAGTCCAGTGCTGGACATCTCCTTAGAAAGGAGGTTTTGGCCTACTATACCACACTGGCCAGACGGGTTGGCATAGGGTTGGTTTCAAGTTTTCCTTCTCTTTGCATTGATGTTGCCTTGCGTAGTTTATCCCTCAGTCGCCTTTTACGACACCCGCGGGATGAATAGGGGTGGTGACACTCTGTATTCTTAATACGTTATCACAAGGACTTTGTACATATCGCGTTTTCTGTTGTAACTCTATAAAATGGTATGCTAATGAAGAGCTATCTATCAGACAGTTAGAAAAATGAAGAGTTTTCTATTTCTGTCTATCTATCTATCGAAACCTAATAATAACATGGTAAAATATTATACAGCTATCTAAAATCATTTAATTTCAACACAATACCGTAAATATTACAATACAATAAAGTTTCTTTATATTGGCTATGAATTGAGAAAATGAGAAATAACGGAACATCTTCAATAAGAATTCTTAGGAGTTTCTTCAACTTAAATAATAAATTCTTATACTTAAAGTTCGTAATACGAAGTCGATTAATATTTAAGTACATATACTACATATACCATCGTAACCACCACAAATTGCTTGGCAATCATAGTAAAGTAATCGAATCGCAAACCCTAAATTACTTATTATTGAAAAGTTATCGTGGCCCTCTGTGATTTTATGAATTGTTTTACTAGATAACATATAGACGACTTCCTTACATTTATTTTCCCTAATATTATTTACAGTCGACTACTAGTTCAACCTATTTTACCTGAATATCAGTTTTTCCACGGAGCATCTGGTATTGGGACTCAGAAACCCTGAGGGCGGACTGATTTCGTAGGTTGAAATGGATGTGAGTATATTTTAGGGCATTGACTTCCCAAAAACGAGGTCCATAGGCGCTCATGACAATTGGAACTAATAGATTAACGCACTTTCTAAGGCATATGCGTAAACACTGGCAACTTCTACACTGGCCTCCAACTTTTCCAGCAAAGAAACAATATTAATCAGTAACGCCGTTTTCAAATAATTGAGTAGGTACATGAAAATTCTTTGACGAATTGGGTACGACTTTATTTGTCTATAAATCGTAGGCAATGGATATTTACGAGTGCAAAAATTACCGTTTCTTTTTACAAGTATCGTAAAACTACTCTGATAGGACCGAATCACATGCTACCGACACTAGAAACAAGGTCCACAAAAGGGTTTAGGCACTATCAGTAAATAAATCATGTGCTTATCTTGAATAATGTACAGTCCAGATGGGTTGAACTATAAAAACCAGAAAACATCCCTTGACGGTTATTTGACAAAGTATGAGGTATACGTCCCGTATTAAATAAGCGTATCCCTAATGTAGTACAGCAGTGACTTTATTGCGTTATTACTTGAAAGAGACCGAGGAACTGAGTGACTGAGGACTAACTTTTTCCGCGGATCCGTCCATGTGTATGTCTAATAATTGCGGTAAAAAGTAACCTATGCCCTTTTTCAGATTCTAAACTATCTGTGGACCAATTTTCATTTAAATCGGATATGCAGTTTGGCGTTTAGCGTGGGATACAGACAAAGTTACTTTAGCATTTATAACATTAGTAGTAATTGCTAACAACTATACTCTACTAATTTATTAAATATCATAATAAATAATATCATGCTGTAAAATGCAAATTACTAGAACTCAATTTCATCATCATCCTCAATACTTTACTCCTTCCTTCCTTTGCTCCTTTGATCTTTTCCTAATTTTGTTTGGGATCGACACACTTTCTAATATTGCAAAGGGGTTTAAGACCAGCCCACGAAGATTAGGCTAACGCTTCGTTAAAATCTAGAACTAAAAATTCCTATTTTGAATATCAGTACTTTAGGATTCTATTTCTAAAATAGTTGCCTGAAGATATGAGAATATGTTGTTCCGGAAAATAAATGTAAATCATTGGGAATTATTCATCAATATGTGCTATTTCCACGTTTGATTGATGTATGCTGAAATCATAATACTAGTGAAATATTCGACATATTTATTTAAAAGGTTTTGCTCATAAATATGTACATATTCTTATATTATTTACAGTTCTACATTGGTAGCTATTATCTAGATTATTATTATATTTATCTAGATTATTTATATGGATATACAAAACTTAGATACGATTTTATAACTTTTTTATACATTCACTCTCTGGTATTTTTAACATATTTGTTTCGGAGTCTAGGTATTTTTCTATGTATAATATGTGTTTTTACAAAAAAGTCTTTTTATGTATTTATACCAATTGTTTAGTACCTATAATACAAGCTCAGCTTAGTTTGGGATTAGATAACGTTGTGTGTAAGATGTCTGAAAAAAATATTTTTAACACATTAAACCAAAATATGTAGGTTACAATACAGCTGTAGTCTTCATAGGGATTGACATATTAGGTTTCAAATCAACTATTAGTTTTTTTATATTTATTTACACATTTAAATTTGATAGGTATTAAACTTTTTCATAAAATTGAAAACTTTTTTTTTAATTATGACCTGCAAATATTTTGAAAACCTTGATTTTTGTTGTGAGGTTTTTGGTAAGGTTTTAGAATATTTTTACCCAACATTAAATTAAAACTATTAAAACTGTAAAAATTTAGTCAATTTTTTTTTTTTTTTTACATATTTTGTATTTTTCAAATACATATTTTCGTTCATCAACAACCCATAACGTCCCACTGCTGGGCTCGGGCTCGGGCCTCCTCTCTCTCCTAAGTTGCAAACACAACGGTTGAGGCCACATGTCCCACGCTGGCCGAGTGCAAGTTGGGGACTGGCAAGACAAAGTTGTGGCTACGTAATCTTGCTGTTGAATGTTTTTAAGCCTCCCGAAGTCCTCCAACTAAGCTTCACGACTGTTATCCTATGATAAAATCCAAATTGACTGCTTACCGTGACCTCCGAATCTCGAAAATGCTTATGATATCGTGCCATTTGCGGTCACCCATCTAGTTACTGACCGCGCCGACGTTGCTTACCCTCGGTGATTATTTTTTATCACCTATGCTAATTTGACTATTAGTGCTTTCAGAGCGCTTATTTATTAAATATACATATTTAATTGGCTTAATAGCCTCTCGAGGATGTGTGATGTATTTATTTTGATATTAATTGGACCTGTTTGTAATTTTGCAATTTGATATACTTAATAAAATAATAATAAGAAATTATAAATCAAAATATGACTAAGGAATAACATAAGTATAGCATTAATAAAATATGCAAATAATGTGGTTGCTTTTTATTGCTAAATTACTATTCGTAATATACGTTTGTGAGTGAATATAGAATATTAATTTGTAATGTGACTTACCTATAATACACACTGAACAAATAAATAATTACTATAATTCTACCTCAAAGCGGTTGGTTAGTATTCATTCTGTAATAATTTTAACTATAGATTTTAATTGAATACCTCTAATGAACCAAAATTTATAAGCTGTTATTGTATAAAATTTGTAAGGTACATATTTAAGGTAAATTCTAGGTAGACTTTAACAATTTTCCTTACTTTGCGCAATAAAGAGCGTTAACGGGAAACCTTAATAGAAAAAGTAAATTTTTCCCCGAATACAGTACCCTGAAGCCATTCTGTTAACACGACCAACCCAAGGAGAAAAGGCTGCCTAAAAATACAAATCAAGTATTCCCTACGCTGATATTAGAATATTGAGATTTGTGATATAGTGTTTGCTATTCTAGGCATATGGGAAGTGACGTACAAAGTAAGATTTATTACGTTCTCATCTCACTGTTATCAAATCGCGATAACGTTACGAAACGAGTTGAGATAGTTCTAGTAGTTTCTTATTTTCTTCGAAAACATCTTATTCTGTATTATTTTCACTGAAAGATTATTTAGAGTTAAATATAGTTCGCCTAGGTATGAATCGATGGTTAGAGAATTAATTATGATATACTTTGCCCCTTATCAGTAGAACGTCTATAGCGGTATTCAATTAAGTTTTCAATTTTCGCTGAGTGTAAATATTTTTATACATTACTATGCGCATAGATCTCGCTGTTTCTTTGTTACAAGTTTTCATTATTAAAAAATAAAGATTTATAAGTTGCTCTATATCTTCCTATACATTTAAAACCCCGGTTTTAGACCAGTAAGATTTTTGTTTGGTTTGAATCAAGGCATGCAATTTTCAACATCAACGTATATTGTAAAAATTTAGATAATGACTTTATTAAAAATGAAAATTAACAGCCTTAGAACACGAAAGAGTATTATTGTAATATTTGAAAATGTTTTCGAGGTTCGTGACTTGAAAAATAACAAGTACGACACGAACACAACATGCATGTGACCTTGAGTAGTTGTCACTAGCTATTATTGTTCTGAGTGTCATTAAGATTATTTGAATCAGGGATGCATATAAAACACAAACATGAACACTACGTAGCACTATGAATAGCACTAGGTATTACAGACGGCTGTCAAATCAAATCAAATCAAATCATTTATTCTGCAATTTGGTTACATGAACACTTTTGCCTGCCCTGAGAAGAAAGGACGAAAGAAGGAAGGTCATTTACAAAGTCATTTACAAACTAGAGTTTGTAATTGACCCGATGACACATCAGGGTTGTCGTTGGTGCAATATCATCATCATCAACTTATAGCTGTACACTTTTGAAAAAAAAAGCCAATTAGCTCAGAATACAATGGTCCTGGGCATTCGGCATCCACTTCCTATAAATGTTACAACCTTTGAAATTTGGATTTAAGGTAAGTCATCCTGATTTCAGTACTACCCACACACAGAAGACCAAAATAAAAGTGACAGTATTTGTGTTGTTGTGTTTTTTGGTGAGTGTAAGACCCAGTGGCTCAGTGATGTATAGGCATCTCACTGGACCACCATGGCGTGGAGGATGAGTCATAAAAAAATAAGGCAGAGGCCAGCCACTTCATTTACATAAGTAGTCAGTCTGTTGTACCACTAGATGCCTCTAACTACGTTTTTCTAGTCACGGTTTCCAATCTAACACATGTCGGTTTCGGCAGCCATCAGTCCACCTGAAAATAATATTAAAATAATAAATGTTTCGGATATTTTACACACAACGCCATCTAGTCCTCAAACTAAGCAGAGCTCGTATTATGGGTAACTAGACAACTGACATAAATACACTAGCTGATGCCCGCGAGCGTCCTAGGTGTATGAAAAATAGATGTTGGCCGATTCTCAGACCTACCCGATAATCTCACAAAATTTCATACAAATCGGTCCAGCCGTTTTGGAGGAGTATGGGAACGTACATTGTGACACGAGAATTTTATATGTAAGATAAACATGCTTTTTTTATAAATACATATGTACATAATATACAAAAAACACCCAAACTCCGAAACAAATATTTGTGGATCACAGAAACATTTGGTCCGACCCGGGAATCGAACCCGAGACCTCTCGATCAGCAGTCGCATACAACCACTAGACCAACGAGGCAGTCAAAAAGCATGACAGTTAATTTCCAGCGTACTAATTTTTCGTACGAAGTCAGTTACTCTAATTCTATGTTGATAATGTAAAACTGATTTATAAAAGTTTTTCTCTTCCATTACATTAAATAATATTAATGTAAGAGAAAAAAAAGTTTATTCGATATTGCAATGTGTTGCTTTCCTTTTTTTACTAAATTGACCATTCTTTGGGCATAACCCAAAGAAATCTTCTTCAACCTATTGTCACTAGTACCACCCACGTAAATCATTACACTTCTGTCCTTCCAAAAGGTGCCATTGCTTTCTGCGATAAGGGTGCCCATTGTACATTTTATGTGAGTAATATTTGTTGTTGTATGTATACTTCATTTCATTATTGTGTTCTAAAAACGCATTTGAATAATAGTGCGCTATAGAAATTTAAATTGTCACGATGAAAATAGTGTAGCTGCAACCAAGCAATTAAATTTATTACTTCTTGTTCTAGACGAGAATGATTGCTTGAAAGAGAGTGAAAATTGCTTTAAGGCTGCCAATTTTATCTCTTTGTTCTCAAGTAATATATTTTATTTTATACTTTGTTTTATTTTTATAATGTATCTTTATTGGATCATCATTTCACTACAATATTGAAGAATCTACAAATGAAAAATTGTCTAATGTGTTATCTAAGGACATTATTTTTTTAATTAAAACTTTGTACACTTGTTGTACAAAGGCGGACTTAATGCCATGAGGCATTCTCACCCAGTCAACCTTCAGGTGATCTAAAAATAAGACGACTTAACACTAATTTTAATAATTAAAACTTAAGTTAAGCTTTTTTGTTAATCAAAATTTCGAGTAATTGATGTCGTATGTGGTCGAATAGGGTACACAGAATTGTGAACTAACTTGTAAATTGGTAACCGTGTGCTTTCTCGAGAATTATATTAGTGTGAGTGAGTATTTTCATGACAAATTTTATTGAAATAATAGCAGCAAAATATAATATAATATAAATAGGCGAATAGATAGTGATACTTAGAATTAATGATGTTAAATATGAAATATTTTCTGATAGATTGAAACATCTTTCTTAACTGAAATTGCTTGTTGTTTTTATATCAACTGGTAGCAATTTCATCACTAATTCACTATTTATCGAAGTGTCAGAAAGAAAATAAATTAATAGATAAAGTATAATTACTTTTGTTGTTAGGAATTTGTAGAAGTTCTTAATTTAAATTGACTCTAAATGAGTCGAACAAAGCGCCGGCCTCATTTGTCTGTCAGTCTCAGATCTTACGAAGACTTTAATCCGTTAATCTTAATCAAGTGACTGTTTACTTCAACTTCGAAGTGATCTTCCCACTTCATAAATATTTCAAATTACTTATAATTCAATAACTCTTCATTTATTTCATCTAATTAATTAATGAAGAACACCTACTATTATATTACAATCATATTTTGTCCACGGCTTCAACACTTTATAATATAAAGTAGAAAACATTATAAATTAATGACATTATTGTATTAACCATAAGTAAATTAGCCTTTAAGCCTTCTTCAAAAGTAAATAAATAATAAGTCCATGTCTATCGTTTCCATGGGAGGCGCTAATAATAAATAAATAAATAAATAAATATTTCGGACATCTTACACACATCGCCATCTAGTTCCAAACTAAGCAGTGCTTGTATGTTTGGCTGAAAGCACTAAGTTCTTAAGATACTGGTCCAATTAAAAAAAAAACTGTATTTTTAATTTTATGTAGTCCAAATAGATAAATAAAAAAAATATTGCAATGAATGATTGCATTTTTTATAGGGACTATTCAATACAGGTTAGTCTTTCAGGTTATTCAAAACAGGTAAGTCAGTAATTTTTTTTTTGCTGACTGTACCAACTTGACAATTTAATTAATAATGATCGCAAGTGCCTCATTTATTTGTGAAGTTCCTTTCCTTCCTTATTTACGTTGTAAATGAACCAGGTGAATACTTAATGACATTAATTAATTATGTAACTAAATTAATACAATAATTAGACGGTATGTATATATGTATGAAGTTAAGAGAAGTACATAGTTAACTTTTATTACATTAATTATTGGAATGGTATTACATTTACTTACAATTCTAAGTCTATGTAGCTTAATAACCAAGGTGTCTGACTTGGCATAGCTTATTTCGAGTTCAAACCCCGTTCTATACACTACCAAGATGTATTTACTTACAACACATGCATAAACTAAGATGTACGTGCTACTAAATTAGTAAGTATTGAATTCATAATATTTATGAATTATCGTCAGTATTATTTAAAAAAACTGAAGGAAAATAATATAAAGAAACAAGTATTTCGGACATCTTACACACAACATCGTCTAGTCCCAAACTAAGCAGAGCTTGTATTATGGGTTCTAGACAATTGATATAAATACATAAACATACATTTTTTTTGTAAATACACATATTTTATATAGAAAACACCCAAACTTCGAAACAGATCACACAAACATTTGGACCGACCCGGGAATCGAACCCGAGATCTCTTGATCAGCAGTCGCACACGCCAAACACGAGGCAGTCGAAGGTAGTAAAGCCACACTAATTTCAGCTCGAATAGGCTGACCGGGGCAGTTTTGTCCTCTTACAGAAAATCAACCTACAATGACAGCACTCGTGATGTACAACATCACGAGTGGTGGAAGGTTGATTTACATTGGTGAGTACGAAATCGGAGGACCATTGATGCAGAAACATCTCAATAGGCCACAGTGTATATAGGCCATAATATAATAGCCACAGTGTATATAGGCTATATTGCATTGTTTGCATTCGTAATGGGTAGGGTGACCACTAATCTCAGATCCTATTTATACTTTCTGTCAGGCAGAGTACTCGTAGAGTCACTATAGTATTCGAAATAAAAAATAAATAATAAAAGTTGGTTGTCTGTAAAGTCGGTTTACTGACGATAGTTGCACGTGACAGTGTCATAAGATAGTGCCTCTTTGTCGCTCGTTCCGCGCTCTCAATTGCACTTTAAGGCTTAAATAGAACGCATCAGAGCGAGGTAACGCCGCATTAGTCATGTTTTTGCGTGCGTGCAGCCGGCTCCATCGAATTATAAGTTGTCACGTCAAAACGTGAATAATCACTCATAATTTTTGAAAATTTTTTTGCAAACAGACTGAAAAAGTATTTAGTATCTTCATTAACGTATTGTACAAAAATTTAAATAGTGTCAACTATCATCAAGCAGCTACTGGACATATGAATAAAGCAAAATAAATATTTCTTTTCAAGTACTGATTTATAAATATATTACTAATTTAAGGTAGGTAAATGATTATACCTACCTATACCACGTGAATTTTATAACTGGCTGGGTGTCAACGTTGAGTCTATCCCTTTCTGTATGTTAAGCGGCTTAGGCGGTGGAATATCGCTCTTTTTACGATCTTGTGTATACAGAGTATAGAGGACGTCGCACCAGTATAGTGAAAAGGCGTGTCGCAGTTCAACAAATAAAATAACACGATATTATGTAACCAATGGTCTTGATACGGATACCTGAGTACTTGCAAAAACAATTTTTTTTAATTAACTTCCATGAAAAAATATATTTCGTACTAGCTTTTGAACAGGGCTTCCCGCACATGTGTGGGACAGAAAATAGTCTATGTCCTTCTCGATCTAATCTATCTATTCTATTCTATTCTATGTATAATATGTCTTGTATTTACAAAAAAAAATGTATGTTTATGTATTTATATCAGTTGTCTAGTACCCATAATACAAGCTCTGCTTAGTTTGGGACTAGATGACGTTGTGTGTGAGATGTCCGAAATATTGATTTATAGCTATACCAATTGACTTTAACTTTTCAGCCGAGAAAGTTAATCACACAAACAGAATGCCTTACGAATTTATAACATGCATATATATATATACCGATGGGTGATTTTTGCAGGTCTATGAATGTGATATTCAGCAAACTAATATACGAACATTATAATAAATGGAGACAAAAAATTAATTTATCTATTGCTTTATCTTATTATTTGCGTCATTAAAATTTAATTTTAAATCATCAATATATTTGTTTATATAAATAAATACATATATTAAACTTATATTTAAGAAATCTCCGATCCAAAACACAATTTATATCTTCTACCCAGTTTTGATGTTAAAGTACATATTACTTAGTTATTTTAAATAATCAACTAAAACAAAAATGGAAATTAAAAAAATATCTGTTTACACACACGTACTCTTATTGCTATGTTTTTACTTTATTACTTTTTAGTTAATCCAAGCAGTAATAATTGCTTTCGGTCCTTAAACAAAGGTAATTAAAAAGTGTCCATTAATTATTTGAAAAATAATTGAAGTAGTGTAATTAATTCGTTAAAGCTAATTACACAAAATGGGTATCAATGAGATATAACATTCATGGTTAACATTGCTATTTAACCTTCAAATATTGGTTCATTATAAGTCAGGTATACATGTTTATTTTCGTGACCCTATAATTTTATTACAACAATGATATACTGAAAATATAGTACAGATGGCACACTAAGAAAATTATATAACGCCTCGCTAATATCGGCCCAAACAAGACCGCTTGACCGGGACAGTATAGTGCTGTCCCAGTCGACCATCGCATCGGAGACCAAGTTAAATGACAGTGTATTAGCAATGAATATGGTGACCAATATTCTTGGATTCTACTCATGCTTCTCAACAAGAAGAGTGGAGCTACTTTGGCTGACTCGTATATGAAAAAAGAAAACAGTACAAGTTACATTTTAGCATACTAAGCAACTTGAGAGATCTCTCTTGAGGAGATTATTCTCAAACTTTCCATACCCTTCAAAATCAACTGCAAGTTTGTAACTGACTGTAGTACTTCAAGGTTCCTCACTGTGCCAAATATCTAGACGATTTAGATTTATAATATCTACATAGCCAACGGGTGAAGGCTACCGCATGCTGAGGCACATATTTTTGACTATTTCAGCAACGGAGGCTTGTTATATTATTATATAACAAGACTTCTTAAAAATAAAGTTAGGTTACAGAAAATTGCTTCCGCCGCTCATGAGCTTTTGCAACTCAGTCATAGGGATATTGCTCGTCTTGAACATGGTAGTACTCTTATACGCTGCAGTGCTGTTTGATTTATTGGTGTGCTCTTACGATACCGATGGGTTATATAAAGCGCATAGTATTAGTGACGTAATAAGAACACACAATATCACCACCCTTAATAACCCTCTGGGTATTCTAAGAGCCAACTTAAGAACCAAAAAAAAAACAAATCCGTCTGATTTCCATGGTACAGTAGAGCATAACCTCATTTCTAAGGAGAGGCCTCGGTATGTACACCGATGGACAATTATAGGTTTATGAATATCGCTACTTATTATGCGGTTATTGGATAGACTACTATTATTAATGGGCACTTCAAAGGGAATATTTTATTATGCTGTCGACAAAAACAACTAGTAATTGAAGCCATTCCTCATAGAATTCACATCACCGAAGTACCAAATTGAATAGCAACGGAAAAGAATGATTGTGTTTGTTTTTTACGATGTACGAGGCAAAAGAACTGATGGTTCACCTAATGGAAATTGACTGATTGGATTGATGTAAATCGCGAGTAAGCGGAGCGAAGCTAGTCTAAAAAAAAGCGGCCAAGTGCGAGTCGGACTCGCCCATGAAGGGTTCCGTGTCAGCAAGTAACATCATATAAAAGTTCTTGTAGTTCGTTGTAACTTGGATCGATGTTTTTACAATAGTGTATTGATTGAATGAAAGGTAAATTGCAGTCTACGATTTGTGACGTATTAAAAAAAAACTACTTACTAGATCTCGTTCAAACCAATTTTCGTTAATAGTTTGCATGGTAATGTACAACATATATTTTTTTAAGTTTTATCACTCTCTTATTTTAGAACTTACAGGGGGGGGGGGCACACGCATTTTTCCACTTTGGAAGTATCTCTGGCGCAAACTATTCAGTTTAGAAAAAAATGATGTTAGAAATCGCAACATCATTTTTGAATACCTATCCATAGATATCCTACACGTGAGGGTTCGATGAAAAAAATTTTTTTTGGATTTCAGTTCCAAGTATGGGACCCCCAAAATGTATTGTTTTTTTTTTCTATTTTTATGTGAAAATCTTAATGCGGTTCACAGATTACATCTACTTACCAAGTTTCAAAAGTATAGCTCTTATGGTTTCCGAAAAAAGTGGCTGTGATATACAGACGGACAGACAGACAGACAGACAGACAGACATGACGAATCTATAAGGGTTCCGTTTTTTGCCATTTGGCTACGGAACCCTAAAAATTTCCTAGGTAGCTCCTTGGATCATCAGATTTCTATCAGTGAAAGTCCATATTTATTTATTTGTATCTGTCGGCCTGTCACGCTTTTACGCTTAAATTATAGATTATAGATATTTAGTATAAATTTATGTATATCGGTTGTATATGTCGGTTTACCACGCGGTCGAAGCCGCTGGCAAAAGCTAACTACTTATCTAAACAAGAAATATATTGACTGAGAACAAAAAACGCACATAAAAAGAGAACATAAGCTGGTGAATTTTAAATGCAATTAAATTAGTGACTGATAATACAATCAAAATTGCTAAAAATATTTAAAATAAGACTAACAATAACTGAAGAATTTAATATTAATTTATAATTTAATTTAAAAAAAAAATACAAATATTTATGTACTGGATGGAATATGTATGTACATACCACTTACAGAGTTTACATGATTCAAAATCTACCTACCTTTTTCCAAATTTAATTAGATCTGTGCGATGTATTTTCTTTTTGCACTTCACTCATTCACTCAAATTAAACAACTCGTCATTTCTCCTACTACAACTGTTTCAGTCATTTTATATTCCATGTAGTCCGTCCATGTTTTCTTTAATAATTGTATTTGTACTCTTGCATCTGTCAATTTCGATAAACATAAAACAGAAGAGGCACATATAGTTTTGTACAAATTATTGATATTATCGCAATGAGTATGGCGGCCTCCGCTCATGGATTCTGCTCAAGCTTATCATCAGGCAGAGCAGATTCATTCTGGCAGATTTTAATCTAAAAAAATACCATTACGCTACTCTGTTTATAAGATATAATAACTGTTACACAATTTTGACAGAGTAATAAAGTGTGCCTTGGGAAATACACATTTTCAATCTATGGATTCAATCTCCTCTACTTCTAAAAATCCATTTAACTATTTCAGGTGATCTCACGTATGGTCTAGTAGTTTAAGCATATAGTCCATTGAAATGTTACATTTTTTAGACCTTACCTTGCGTTTTTTAGAGGACGCAATTTTATTTTTTTGGTGTGTAGGGGGGGGGGGTTCTAGCTAAAACCAAGTTTGTGGGGTCGCCACCCTTGTCCCACGGCCGCCATTTTAAAATTAGGGGTTGAAATGGTTTTTACGATATATCTCTAATACTAATTATTTGATAAAAAAAATTGTTGCCATTTTTTGTTGCAAATTAAATTCTCTACAACTTTGGCCCAGTAACTTTTTGTCGTAGAACTATAAATAAAAAATCGGCCAAGTGCGTGTCAGGTCACAGGAAAGGGTTCCTCAGTCACCTATAATGGTATGTGGATTTAAAATCGTATCCAATAGATAATTGTTATGTTTACGTAATAATACGTTAATTTTGTATGACGTTTTCCAAGTGAGCGCATTTTACCATATAAGCCTTTATAACTCCTGAACTAAGAAAGTCATCTAATCGGTTATAGTTTTCCTTCAAAGTTCATTAGATGGACCACCATCACGATTTTTTTCAGATTTTTTGAGCCAGCCGTTTAGCTTTTAGAGGGGGGGGGACGCCCTGTTTTTACAAAAAAGTGCCCTTTAAAGTGAAATATCTCGCAAACGGATACCTATATCAAAAAATCGTCTAGGAAACCCTTTATTGTTTTTAAAAGACCTATCTAATGATACCCCACACGATGGGGTAGCCTCGAGAAAAAAAAATCATCCCCACTTTACGTGTAGGGGAGGTACCCCAAATAAAATTATTTTTCATAATTTTATTGTAGCACTTTGTCGACGTAATTACAACACGTATTCATGCAAACTTTCATCTTTCTAGCACTTACCGTTTGGACGGTAAGTCGAGGACGGACGGACGGACGGACGGACGGACGGACGGACATGACGAATCTATAAGGGTTCCGAGTTATGAACTTCGGAACCCTAAAAAGTTAGTGGCGAAAATGTTTAGAAATTTGAGTTTTCACAGTTTCCTTTGCATTTGCAATACCCACAAATACAATAAATAATAACATTTATTTTAAAAAACTTTGCATCGATTTAAAACGTGTTTCTTTTCTACAAAAGATTTCGAAATTGTTAAAAATTTTCACGTTAAAACAATTAGATATATGTATTTCACATTTTTTTAAGTCGAACGGCCAAATGGATCACCTTTAGGAAGTGAATACCGAAGCTCACGGTCACAAGTGCTTTATTCGGATACAAGTGCTTTGTCCTTTGAGACTCTACCTCATTAACTTATACTTTACAAAGTCTAGTGTTAGTATTCTTTGTTGTGTACCTTTGTGTATAGCAAATAAATGTATTTCTTTTGCTTTCTTCGTATACATCAATAAATGAAAATAGTAACAGTACATCGTCTGCATTTTCATACGTTCTTTGTCATAGAAAAAACAACATTTGGACCCTTCGAATGCTGTTTCTTTCTATGACGTATTGCATGCAGAAATAAACGTAAAGAAATCCCTCTTAACCCACTTCCCACACGTATGACCGAACACATGCAAAACATGTATTAATTAAAGTGCATGTCAGTTCGTGCAGTAGCGGCAATTAGCACACTCGGTCTATTATGTGTTTTGTTTGTAGAATCACTGAGCGCGAAGGCTTTTTGCTCTGACCATTTCAATGGCCAACTATTGTCATTTAATTGTATAAATGCACAAGCGCAGGTGAAACACAGCCAATATTAAAGAAGTTTTACTGCGAAACAAGGTTCATTTTACATTGTTATCATCTGCCTGCCCTTATCCCAATTTTATTTGGGGTCGCCGCGTCATTTCACCATTTTCCACATTTTCCCAAAACTCAATTTTTTGCAGTAAGGTCCATCTTACAGAGCAATACAATGCCTTTGTGATCTATTTAAACTCTTAAACAAACAATCTCTTTTGCACTTTAAAACATCGAAATATGAAATGTCAAAAGTGTACAAAATGGAAACAGTTACTGATAATATATTTAGTGCCAGAGCGCTCGCAACTCAATTATTAGTAATAGAGAGAAAATAACAGCCAACGTTATTTAATTCTCATTAGTAATAATAATAATGATTGTGTATACAAGATTGTCCAATTAATAAGATACTGTCACTACACGTGTATGTATTTACAGTAATTGTGCGTAGGTGTATACGTAATGTCTTTTGTGAAAAAATATTCTACAGTAAATGATTGTTAAAAAAACATAATTATTCTATAATGACATCTGAAATATTTCATTAGGCGTTTGTTTAACTTGTGTTAGTGAGTTCTTGAAAAGGGACGGAAGTGTGAAACAGGAGCCGTATTAGGTATACGGCGGAGATAGATGAGGTATCATACAATAGTACATACTAAACTAAAACTACTAAGTAATACTGTTTTTTTTCAAAGTTTATTACTTGAAGAAATTCTTACACATTCAAAGAAATGTAGACTTTATATTATTTGTCTACCTGCGAGTAATGACGAAACCATTATAAAAAGCGGCCAAGTGCGAGTCGGACTCGCCCATGAAGGGTTCCGTATCAACAAGTAACATTATATAAAAGTTCTTGTAGTTCGTTGTTGAATGAAAGGTAAATTGCTGTTTATGCTATATGACGTATTCAAAAAAAACTACTCACTAGATCTCGTTCAAACCAATTTTCGTTGGTAGTTTTCATAGTAATATATAACATATATATTTTTTAGTTTTATCACTCTCTTATTTTAGAAGTTAGAGGGGGGGGGGACACATTTTTCCACTTTGGAAGTGTCTCTCGCGCAAACTATTCAGTTTAGAAAACAATGATATTAGATACCTCAACATCATTTTTGAAGACCTATCCTTATATACCCCACACGTATAGTTTTGATGAAAAAAAAAAATTTGAGTTTCTGTTCCAAGTATGGGGACCCCCAAAATGTATTGTTTTTTTTCTATTTTTATATAAAAATCTTAATGCGGTTCACAGAATACATCGACTGACCAAATTTCCATAGTATAGCTCTTATAGTTTCGGAAATAATTGGCTGTGACATACGGACGGACAGACAGACAGACAGACAGACTTGACGAATCTATAAGGGTTCCGTTTTTTGCCATTTGGCT
This sequence comes from Phragmatobia fuliginosa, assembly GCA_932526445.1. Lineage (NCBI taxonomy): Eukaryota > Metazoa > Arthropoda > Insecta > Lepidoptera > Erebidae > Phragmatobia > Phragmatobia fuliginosa. The sequence goes on along the minus strand of OW052063.1, from coordinate 20,818,522 downwards.
ACGGAACCCTAAAAAGTAGCCTTTGTTAATTTTTTAAATAGTCAGCAATCTGCCAGTTCCAGTCCCATTTTCTTGTCTAGTCTCGAATAAACAAGCCTGAACAAACAGACAGACATTTTTTTTTAGTAGTACCGTAAATACTTTCATAATATGTATCTAAAGAAAAGCAGATTTTGAAGTTACAAACAGAAACTTCAATTTTATTTATTTTATATAGGTAATTGTATACGACGACTGATATTGTATTTCTTACATATTAAAATGATGTTAAAAGCATTTCTCCGTAAAACTTTATATGTAATATTATAAACTTAAAAATAACTTTTTCAATTCAGGCCTATTTTTTTATACTTCTTTTTCTTCCTTCTTCCTAGCCGGTAGTTTTTCCATGGAGCGACTAACATCGGACCTCCGCAACCCTAAGGGAGAACTGAAATTCGAAGGTTGAACTAGTTGCCAGTAAATTTGAGAGCATTGACTTCTCAATAACTATTGCCATAGATGGTCATGACAACCGGGACCGAGGGATTTACGTGCTATCCGAGGCACGGGCATGAATCACCGCAAAACTTCCAAACTCCTTGCTATTAAGAATTTCGTAAGAAAAACCCATAAAAACCTTTCGCCCGATCTAGGTTTTTATTATTTTTTACCATTGGTTATTTATTCCAAAGTTTGTACAACTACCGTACATTTACAAAATTAAAGGGCAATCAGAAAAATCAAAGCAAGAAACAGTCTTAAACGAAATGGTTTAACAAAAAAGTAATTGAAAACTTTTCCTTTTAGACACTGAAATAACAGAAGAGAGAAAAGTTTTTTAGTACAACAGTTTCTTCCTTTACCTTCAAAATTGTTGTATCTTCTGTGAAATCAAAAGAACTTGTAAAGCAGTGCGCTGACGGGTGACTTTTGTCGCTGCGACAAAAAAGTTTTTGTCATGTCGCGTCGCGTCTCAAAATCTGAGTGCGCACACGGGGAATGACAGTCACGAAACATTTTTGTAAATCCATTGTTCATTTAACGATATGCATTTGGAGGAGACAGTCATTATTTGCGAATTCATACGGCGTAAAAGTTTTCGAATGAGTGTAGAAAGTTTTAATGAATTACTGCATATTTTCAAAGTATTCACCACATAGTTTAGTACACTTTTCCCTTCGCTCAAACCACTAATTATAACATTTATTCCACTTTAAAGATGGGGTGTTAAAAATGTTTTGAGATTCAAAATTTAAACACATTCGAATATAGAACTGTTCCAAATTCAAAACTGCCGTTAAATATGGAAACGACAGAACTTAAAAGGCATGCCTAGTATTTATCATATGTCAGAATATTCTTTTAATCTTTTCTCGTAAAGTGCTGGTCTTCTTTCCACTTCTTCTATATACTATATATATTTGCTTATCGCCAGCGGGCATCAAAAGTAAGCGGAGAGCGGGGCACGGAAAATGGCGTTAGGTTAAACTATTTTGCAGGGATTTTTGATTCGATTCGAATCAGTACATGAAGAATCGATTATTGAAAAAAACTATTTCTAAAGGATCGATTCTATATCTTTTCTGTATTTACAATATAAATATAAATCCATTTTATGAAAAACAAAAACATTCATTAAACAATCTGTGGGATCTCTTATCAGTAAAATCATCGATTTTTTAGTTCAAGGAATTCGATTATAAGAATTATTTTTATTACCTATCAAATTAATACATTCAGCTAATTGTAACTATTGTAAATATTTTTTTATACCAACACAAAAAATCGACAGTCGATTTTCAAGGGTAAAAATCGATTCAGTACAAAATTAATTTTTTTGGGCCGAAACATTGAATCTTCGATCATTGTGTCATTCTCAAAATTAAATATCATCTGGTAATCTTTCAACCAGTGTTAAATTAAACAAATTATATCATATTTCATTTTCTCTAAAACAATTTTATTCAAGCTCTAGTAATTTCGAAGAAAACCTTGAATATTTTATTAGAACAACTTCAAGGCATACTGCTTAGACCCTTTATGATAATGTGGTGATTGAACGCTAGGAGACACTTCTGTTTTGATTACAATGCTATTTCAAACAGAATCCCCTGTTGTCTGAAAATGTAAATAAAAAGTTAGTCCTTTCCGCTTTTGGCTTAGGGCACGGGCAGAAACTGTTTCGTCACTCGTGCGCGCGCTTGTATCTAAATCTAGCGGCGCGGTGACAGTTTTGTCGCACGCTTGTTCGCAGGCCCAAAACTGTTTTGTCATCCGATTGTCACGTCGCAACGTGCGCGCACCTCCATATAATTCTACAGACCTAATGAAAGTGACAAAACAGTCACAGCGACAAAAGTTTCCCGTGCGCGCAGGGCCTTAGTGTTCAAACACGATGCAATACCACAGACTATACGAGTGTCCTTTCCGAATGACGCATCAGTGAATTTTATATCAATTTCTATGCAATGCGCCCTTACGGATGAGTGATCGTTGAATATATTGTTGAACTCTGAAAGAGAAAATGTTTGATAGAATTTTCTATCATCATATTTATGTTAACATATTGTACATGAATGGATGGTTCTTGTTTGTATTTTAAACCACAAAAGTATGTACATATTTTGTGTATTGCAATTTGTTTTTTAATACTACCTAGTATTTCTACCTTCTAACCTTCAAAGTTTATAACTTATAATTATAATAATAAATCTTTATTTGCAAAAAATGTGGTTTTTATAATAGGTGGTTTTTAATGTCTAAAGTGCGAGACACATTTCGCCATATATAGATAGCATGCAAATATTTAATAATTGTTATAGGGAATCTACATTAAATATTCCTAATTAGATATTACATTTAGATTAACTAGTTTAGAAGTCACATAACTTATGACTAAAATTTATTATATTATTAAATTTGTTATCTTTATATAATTCTAACAAAAATAAAAGAAGGGATATAATATGATATGATATAACGGAAGCGCTCATAACCAAGTTGAGTTAGGTGATTAAAAACAATCACTGAGGGTAAGCAACTACGGCGCGGTTAGTACGAGGATGGGTGAGAGTTAGTGGCGTGATAATGTGATAAGTTGGTGGCCTTCGTACGGGCTTAACTCTCTCCTGAGCAGAGAGCTGAGCCAAGGTGCGGGATATGATTTGTTTTGATTATAGCTACATATTTTTAACCGACTTCAAAAAAAGGAGGTTCTCAATTCGTCGGAATCTTTTTTTTTATGTATGTTCAGCGATAATTTCGTCGTTTAGGAACCGTTTTCAAAAATTATTTTTGCATTGGAGTGGGCGTAGCTTACAGGTGGTCCCATCGTCACAATATCGGGATCTGATAATGGAATCCCAAGGAAATCGAGGGAACTCCTCAAATATCATAGGCACAATTGTCGCGATTTGGGTAGTCGGAAGTGTTTTTCTTTGAAGTCGGTTCCTTTTTGGTAAAATTATATTTGTCGATGTGGTGACAGATTAAAAAGATTGAGAATCCTCAACTCTACCCCTACATACAGAGCTCGGTGTTTGCTTTACATAGTACCAAAGTATGTAGTATTATATATACATAATATATATAAACTAAAGTAAAGTAAAATATTCAAGTCACCTCAGACTAATATCATATACTCACATAATAGATCCTATCATATGAACGGCAAGTGACATTTATATAATTTATTCAAGACAACAAACAATTGCGCAATAATAAATTACATAATATGTCATATTTCTAAGAGGTTCTCTTAAATTAAATTAGTTACGCAACCAGCACCGTTATAAAGAGAATAATTTAATGTAATAATAGAATAATATACAAAAAAGATTAAAGATAACAAAAGTGACAAGATACACTTTTTGTGACTTGATTAAGATTTTGACATCTTAAAACTCATAGAGTGATTTGGAAAAATTTTAACTCACTTATTAAGAACTGACTCATTAAGAATACAGAGTTATCAGGTGACAAACTCATCGCATCGACATCGTTCACCTGCGCAATAATTTTTTTGTTACATATGAAGGTACTTATCTAAACCAAGACAATCGCTATACTGACTGCACGGTGTAAGCGGTCACCACGTCACTTTTTACATTGTGTGATGTACTAATTGTTGTACTGTATCTGGAAAGTCTTGTCCGTTTTATGTGTGTTTGTAAAATCCCTCACGGTACAGGAAGTTTAACCCTAATGCGGGAGTTGTCTTTAAAACACAGAAAAAAAGTTTTTTTTTTTTTTTTATTGTTGTAATGGAATAGGCGTTTGTCTTCCATCTCACCTGATGGAAAGTGTAGATGAAGACGAAGATGGTACACGCCCATCCAAAAGAAACCTATCGCAATAATCTCGGAACGTCGATTATTATTATACTATCATCAACAACCCATAACGTCCCACTGCCGGGCTCAGATCTTGTCTCAGGAGAGGGTTAAGGATATGCGTATCCACACTGGCCGAGTGCGGGTTGGGGACTGACAAAACTCGTTGGATGTTTTAAATGATAACAACCGAGGCCAACTGCTTAACGTTGCCTTCGAGTCATGGAAACACTCATAATATATCACATCACAAATGGTCACCCATCCAGGTATTGATCGCGCCGCCGTTGATTACCCTCGATGATTGTTTTCATTCACCTAAGACCTCTAGGCTAAGAGCTATATAGTATAGTAGTAAACATTCATCCAAAGGAATGCAATTTCTATAGTGCAGATATACGAACTGCATTAGATGGACGTAGATTTCTAAACTACTCTTGAGAGGGTCGTTCTACTTTACTACTGTGGCCAACTGACCTTTCCTTGAGTACGATTGTGAGTTGAAGCACACTCCAAGGATTAAAATTTTGCGCTTATTGGTTGATATTATAAGATAAAGGACTGTACGGTTGGCTTAGTGGTTTAAGCGGTCGCCACGCCGCTGTCTACTGCGCCAAGTGTTGTGGGTCCAAATTCCACATGCGACAACACTTTGTGTGATCCACAAATTGTTTTTCTGAGTCTGGGTGTCTTTTGTATCCATTTCATGTATGTTTATAAAGTCCCTGGATGAATATTCCTAATGCGGGAGTAGTCTTTTTTGGAAAAAAGACTGTTTTTCTTTGCTTTCGAAATGTATCTTACGAATTAATACGTATCCTGCACAACAGTATTAAGTGTAGAATCACCGTGGTCGAGAGGAACATGTCCTTATCTGTAATAGACTAGTGACGTCACACTTTCACGATCTATTGAATTAATGGACTAATATTTGCTCCACAGTTTCGTTCACTATGACTCTACAAAATCTATGCCAGCGTATTAGATGTATTTAATATATGAAATTCTCGTATCATACAAAATGTTAATTCCCATACTTTTTCGAAACGGCTTGATTATTTTTTTCTTAAATTTTGTATGTTTCAGAATAGAATGAAAACAATTTTTTATACCCCAGACTATTATCAGGGACAGATTTTCATCTGTAAAATACTCACGAAGTCCTCATCGCTGTAACACACGTTTATTAATTAACGACCGTATAAAGACCTATACGTGTGGTTTATGTCAACAAAAACAATTTTAAATTGAATTAATAACAGTACCTTCAAACGAAATACACTCTTCAACATAATATGGCGTATACATAAGAATTTTCAGCAATTTAATCAGTAACTGAGAAAATTAGTCTTGAACAAGGTATTTCGTCATTCTTAAAGTCTATTATGAAACGTGAAACATTTATATACCGCTTGTTCTATAAATTGATGTATGTCAGTAAATTTAGTATCAACTACGAACCTGGCGTCACAAAACTCAGTGTTCAACAGTATTAACCGTTATACTGACTGTGATTGCGGCGAGTTTTTGCTGACGTAAGACGTCTTTGTCCGTGACTATTTTCGGGTAATAGCTATGGGTAACTTTACACAGTTCATACGTGAACGTGACGAATTGGTGTCTAGGCCAGATTACTGACCTATGCGGACGTTCCGAGATTATTGCGATAGTTATAATGATGTTGTGTTATATTTGTTTACTGAGCCGAGTATCGGACCTTGTATTTGGTTACGTTATATTAGGTTCTTGTAAAACATGTATGGAAAATAATTGATAGTAATTTATACTGCTGCTATCTATCAATATAATTATTTAATTTAACCTTGAGGTGGTAAAGAACTTCATTTACCTTGGCTCCAACATCACCAACATTTTTGCATGATCCGGATCATGTAAAAAAGAGGTGAGGAGACGCATAGGCAATGCTAAAAATTCAATGTTCATCATTATTTCTTAAAAAAAAAGTAGCAGCTATTTGAATAATGACTTGACAAAGTATGGAAGTTCTTTTCTTACTAAGAGGGGATTTATAAACATTTTACTTTAAAGGGGGAAAAGTGATGGAATTTTTTTATGTAAGTTTGACATTTTCAAAGTTAGAAACACGAAATTACAATTAATCACGCAAAGAAACCTGTAAGAAACAGATAATCAAATACATCAATAATAAAATTAGTACTACATTGTAATACAATTGTATATTTGCCGAATCTAATTCGCTGATGATATAACCAAAGTTTATTCAAATTCCAAATCAAACGATAAGCGAGCAAACCTTAACGTCATCGCTTTGTTTCTATTTGAAAAGGAAATGTTGAAGAGTCATACAAACTAAATGTGGGCTTCGCAAATCCCGACATTGGGTGCTTCGAAGTTTACGTATACAATCTGAGAAAATGACGTGTCACGCACAGAACTTAGTGCGAAGGGTCCGGACGATTTAACTATTCAATCTGTTTTTATTAGAAGGCTGTATCTTTATTGTTTTTGGTAAAAGGATGTGACAGGGTGAGTGACAAGTGTTGTGTAGCTGATGTCTAATTCATGTGAGGCTAGACACTGTGATCGTAACATTGGTTTGTACTCGTCAATGTTGTGTAAGGTTTAGCTACAATGTTTTAGCAGTATTTTCTATTACTGATATAGAGAATAAAATACAAACACATATGAACGGGTCATGGAATCTGTATGCATAACCAAAAAACAAATATTTCGCGTCAAATTTCCTTCTACGATTTCTAACGCCTCTGTTCTCTGGTACTTATTGTAGTATTTAATACACAAAGGTGCATTGATCTCGGTCTTAGATCTAGGTTTTCTTAATGTCTTCGTCATAATTTATCACTTAGGTCGAACCGTCTCATAGGATAGTTTTTTTATCAACATACTTATACTACGCTCACAATGTCCGGCAAATTCACAAAATATTTTAGAGGTTATCTGGATAATGCGTGTAATCACATGCTTAGTATTACATTTATTCATATAGGTAGCTTAGTTAAGTAAGAAGAATATAAACCAAACAGTTTAGATCAATCAAACCACTTCGTGTGTTTTGTTCTTATTCAGGTAATAAGAGATTAAATAATCTGTAGTTCTTGCCTCGTATAAGTTGTTAGTTTTAGACATTACCAATTTAATTTCAAAAGTAATAGCTCGTAAAACACAGGACTAGTTTTTCAATTTTGCCTCGGGCTTATAGATTTATGTTAGACACAAATATTCTACTTAATTGATCATATTCATAACATAACAAAACTTGAATACCTACATATTCGTATTTGTTTTAATTTTTTTTTTAATAATCCTATATCATGTTTAGCCGTAATAATTTTTAGTTCTCCCACGGTACTGTGTTTCTTCCCCTAACATATATGATGGATTAATTTATTTATTAGCCACATCAAGTTCCTTATATGAAGTATGTATGTCGACCAGCAAGTTATCGACAAACAAAGTGTGTGGGAAAGTTAAACACCTTGAGACCGGCCCTTACCAACTATTTACTAATAAATAATGTATTAAACTCAGAGAGTATGTAATGTATGTATTACATTTATAATAAGGAAGATGTATGTATTCCTTATTATAAATGTGAGAGAAACACCAAGTTTAGCCTGCTGTGTCTAATGGATTTTAACTGCAAAACCTGAGGTGATGAGATTGACTTCCACCCAGTATAAATAAAACTCTCAGGAGAGAGTTAAGGCCATACTTGTTATGTCTGGTTGTAATTTTTCTATAATATTTATCATATAAGCATCTCTATTGGCAGCCCTATGACCATAGTACATTTTTTATTTATAGCTTGTAAAAAATACTATTCTGCCTGATGGAAAGCAGGAGTAAAATGTAAGAGTTGATGCCATCACACTCACTGCGAATGCATACAATGCAGCATGGCGACACACTATGACGGCTTAGTGAAATGTTTTTTCGCGCCAACCTAAAGGGCCATTGATTTTCGTGGGAAGAAATACGTGAGCTGGTAGTGAGTTCCACTTTCAGACTGCTAGGCACCGGAAAGAAAAGCCGAGCACTTTGATTCCAGTACGTATTTTTTCACTCTAAAGCGTTGACTTCTAAACCAAAGCTAGGCTTATAAAAGCCTTTAGAAGTCAACGATAACTACTTTAACTTTACTTAACTAATAAAACTGGCCTTTATAATGTTAGGTTATATTTAAGTACATATAAAATACTTACATTTAGTTTTTGCTTTGCAGAAATATACTTTAAAGGTATACGCTTTTACTTACTTACGAACTAAATTTGAATTGAATTATCTTCTATACAAGTAGATCTCATAGGAAGAGGTAACCACTCGCTCATCACAGATGGTTACCTCTGAGTTCATCCCTTTTGTTATGGAAAATATTGGGCGATACATCGATGAACGTTTATGCGAACATATAAAATTTATGTCATCCGTGCAGAGGCACACAAAGTATTTTGATACTCTTTATGCCAATACTTCATCGAAGATGACATATGGGTTCCACTAATACACTTTTACATTATCGAACTTTGCAAAATTCTTTAAAATCTTATTGAAAAGCCAACTAATTTTGTTGACTGTAATTATGCACAAAAATTTAAACTGTTTAATTTTATGGACCACCAAAAATACTGTCAAACTACAACTTTATTAAAAAAAAATACTAACTAGTAACTAGAGGGCGGGATTTTTTTTTTTTATATAAACAAATGTCACATTAAAACAGTTTTCTTGTTAAAATTCTAAAATTAACAAAAAATACATTTATTTGGCGGGCTGCGGCGAGACCGAGCCCTTGACCTTGAAGTCCCTTGAGTTATGAACAGAGTATAAAACTTACTATTACGTGGGTGGCTTGTCTGACACAAATAAACATTAAAACAAAAATACGTATCGCTATATCAAGTAATTTGAAAATAATTAATAGTTTTACTATACCTTAAAACTTCGATTAAGAATCGCGTGACAAAAGAAAATGTGTACAATTTGTTTTAATCGTTATTTAGGCGTTTAACTTCGGGATACAACCCAACTAATTCTTAAAAGCTATACTTTAACATTAGAGTAATAGTGAAAGGTAATATTATAATCGTATTTACGTATTTAACAAAACACAAATTATATTTTTGGGGTTCCATAGTTATAAAAACGAACTCTCATACGTATATCTCTCCCCTTCCATTCATTCAAATATAGAAATTGTAATGATCGTAATATAATAAATGTACAGAATATAATTATGTGTGTATGTAATAATGTGTATTAAATAAATTGACCAAGCGTAGAATAGGGTTCTGTAGTCACCCATAATGGTAGGTAGAATTAAAATGTCGTTTCCAATAGATAATTGTTATGTTTACATAATATTTCTTTATTTTTAGAGTATACAAGTTACCCCCTATAACTCCTTTAATAAAGAAGTAGTCAAATTTGCTATAGTTATCCTTTACGTATAGGGGAAAAAAATCATAACCACTTTACGTGTAGAGGAAGTAACAGAAATAAAATATTTTTCGTATTTTTATTGTAGTACTTTGTCGATGTAATTACAACACATATTCATGGAATATCGCCATAATATCGCCCAAAACGGTTGGGGCTAGAAAGTTTCATCTTTCTAGCCCCAAACGTTTTGGGCGGTAGGTCGAGGACGGACGGACGGACATGACGAACCTATATGGGTTCATGAACTACGGAGTCCTAAAAATGGTAATTTAAAATTAATAAAATAATTGGTTTCAATTCAAAAGTTATTTTCTAAAACAAAATGTATTCAAATTTGTTAGTTCATATTACGGCGCGAAGCCGCACGTCATCACGCGGCGGGAACATTAAATAAATAAATAAATATTTCAGACATCTTACACATAAGGCCATCTGGTCCCAAACTAAGCAGAGCTGGTATGATGGGTACTAGACAAGTGATATAAATAATGAACATACTATTTTTTGTAAATACATACATAGAAAACACCGAAACTCCAACACAAATATTTGTGGATCACAAACATTTGGTTCGACCCGGAAATCGCACCCGAGACCTCAAGCACAGCAGTGGCATACGCTACCACTGCATCACCGAGCCAAGAGGCATTCATGTGACGGCATGCGTATGCCTACCAGTTTGGCATATTGTCCTGAATCTACGAGTCTGTCACTCTCAATTCAAATAATATGAGCTGCACGTTACATAACTTCACCGTGCAGTACACCGCGGTAACTCGTAGTTCAAGAAAATGTACGCGTCTTTACGCGCTTTATCGCGGTTGTGAAGACGATAATCATCGTTTATTTTGATCTTGTAACGCACTGTCTTCTAGTTATGAGGCTTCTTATATCGATTTGACCTTCAGCCATTAAAAATGAATTATTAACGATGTCAATTCTTATTAAAGGGGGATAATGAGGCCGAAAAATGTCACAAAATAATAGCAGTGCCTAGATGCGGAGAGTTTACTAATACAGGGTTCAGAATATCGATGTCAAACAATACTTTGTTACTGTTGCCTTTAACTTGCAAAATCTATTATAGTACCGGAGCAAAGGAGAGAACTATTCGACGGTTTTCATTTCAAGAGCTCTTGAATATTCACCTGAATTCAATACGTAGCCGTCACCCTTCTAAACGATGTCGCTCACGTGACTTGTAACCTAACGTTCCCCTGCCTGCTTAAAATAAAATCAATTGACTGTCTTATTATCCCTGAAACTGTAGCCGCCTTTTTATACTTTCTGTATAGACTAGCACAAGAAAATAAATTACTTTTCTTCACAAAAAGAAGTATATTAATAACAAAGTAAGTAATATAAAATCTAAATATATGTATATATAAAATGAATTGCTGTTCGTTAGTCTCGCTAAAACTCGAGAACGGCTGAACCGATTTGGCTAATTTTGGTCTTGAATTATTTCTGGAAATCCAGAGAAGGGTTAAAAGGTGAATATATAAAATTCGAAGCGCTCATAGCCGAGTGGCCTTAGGTGATTGGAAACAATCACCGAGGGTAAGCAACTACGGCGCGGTCGGACCTAGATGGGTGACCGTATGTGGCATGATATGTTATGAGCGTTTCCGTGATTCGGAGGTCACGTTAAGCAGTCGGTCCCGGTTGTTGTCATAAGGTAACAGTCGTGAAGCTTAGTTGGAGGCCTTCGGGCGGCTTAAAAACATCCAACGGTAAGATTACGTAGCCACAACGTGTCTTGCCAGTCCCCAACCCGCACTCGGCCAGCGTGGGGACGTATGGCCTTAACCCTCTCTTGAGAGGAGACCCGAGCCCAGCAGTGGGACGTTATGGGTTGTTGATGTTGATGTTGATGATAAAATTCGTTTTTTTTATTAATTATGGCATCGTTTTGTTTGTTTTAAGTTTAGTTTACACAAAAGTTTAGGTCTTCTATTTATCTATTGAGGCAGTACGAAGTCTGCCGAGATAAGCTAGTAAAAAATAAAGAAAAAAAAAAAATGTTACTAATATTGTACATTTGACTGCCTCGTTGGCCTAAAGGTTGACATATAAGGCTGCTGATTAAGAGGTCTCAGGTTCGATGCCTGAGTCGAACCAAATGTTTGTAGGATCTGCAAATATTTTTTTCGGAGTTTGGATTTTGCCATGTATCATATGTATGTATTTACAAAAAAGTATATTTATATTTATATCAGTTAAGCACCTGGTCTGCTTAGTTTGCTACTAGATGACGTAGTGACTCTGTCTCATGGAAAGTATGAGTAGAATCCAAGAGTGGTGGTCACCATCATCGTTGTGAGTGCCTATCCTCCTAGCCATTATTCCCAAGTTTATTTGGGGTCGGCTACTAGTTCAACCGGTTTTACCTGAATTTCAGTTTTTCCACGGAGCGACTGGCATCCCTAAGGGAGAACTGAAATTTGAAGATTGAACTAGTTGTCTATTATATATAGCTGTTCATGACAACCGGGACCGACGGCTTTACGTGCTCTCCGAGGCACGGGCGTGAATCACCGCCAAACTTCCAAACTCCGGGCAGCTATTAGGAATTTCCTAATAAAATCCCAAAAACACTTTTTGGCCCGACCCGAGATTTGAACCTGAGACCTCTTGATTAGCAGTCGCATACGCTAACCACTAGACCAACGAGGCAGTTATGAGTGAGTGCCCATTCGAAAAATATTCGTAAAATAAAACACATAAAATGTAATCATAAATGTCGTAGACAATCTTGTTAAAATGTTTACTCGTGCTAGAGTCAACATAACATTCAATTTCCAATATTGCTTCTGATATATTTAGTTACATTATCTGACCTCAGTTCATTCTTTACCAAGTTGCTAAGAAAACAATCAAGTTAAAATATCTCCCATTTTTTTGTCCCCGTTTATTATGACTGACAAATGGCCGTGAAGGTGATTTAAATTAACGATGTTTTAAATGTCAGACCATTAATATTGATTCACTGAATAGCATATTGCATCTCCCAGAATAAATATCATTACACGATCATTTCAATTTGTGTATGAAAGTATTAACGTATAGGTACTTACGTTTTTATTTAATTACGTAATATAAAATGTAAATTGAAATTCTACTTTTTAGGGTTCCGTAGCCAAATGGCAAAAAACGGAACCCTTATAGATTCGTCAAGTCTGTCTGTCTGTCCGTCCGTATGTCACAGCCAATTATTTCCGAAACTATAAGAGCTATACTGCTAAAATTTGGTCAGTCGATGTATTCTGTGAACCGCATTAAGATTTTTACATAAAAATAGAAAAAATAATAGAAAAAAGAATACATTTTGGGGGTCCTCATACTTGGAACTGAAAAACAGAATTAGCTAAAATTATATTAAATTACTCGAGTTCTACTAATGAACAGAATATAGAAAAAAAAATCTAAAAATGTATCCATCATAATTTCTGAATATTCCCAAAATCAGAATATCATTTATCAGTTCATGGGTGCAAAACACAGCGTGTTAAGCGTACATACGCTATCACGCTGTTTATTTCACCAGAATGTTAGATCACAATGCAAAATTATTCAAATTTTATACAACGTAATCCCGTTATGGAATTGGAGATGTCTATCTAATTGCCTATTCCACTGAAATATTCGATTATTGTAGTACAACCGCTTCGTAAAATTATTTTGTCGTTAACCCAAATCTATTCAAGCGTTTAGTCTTGGCATGTCGCGACTCGTTTACTGGTTATCTTTCAGCGTAGTCGTAGACATAGAATAGAAACTTATTCGAAACACACGACTCCTTGAATATTTAATGCAAGCAATGTGGTATTTGTTTGTCAAATCGTTATGGTAACTTTCCATTTTATGTTAAGGAACAAATAATAAAACCATTGACGTCATATTTTGCTGTTGGCAAATCGTGATATCTATTAAAATGTAAACCAAAAACTTTGTAACGCTTTTTACGAAAATTGCGTGGACGGAGGAGAATTAAATTTAGCACACTTATAGTTTATGTGGAGGAGAAGTGCAGGAATCACTATCACTTTTTTAAAAATATGCATAAAAATACATTACACAATATATAAAACGTAACACACTAGCATGTAGATGACACACACACGCACAGATACTCTTTTGTCAAAATAATATTGTGGCGTAGCCTTAGCGAGATCCGTGATTAAGGAAGTTATAGTCTTTGAAAATAGAACCATAATAACATTGCCACTTATAATCGAAATTTATTTCGACCACTTAGCAACCACTAGTTTATTTAAATGTATACAATAACTCGTCTGAATAATTTTCGTAGACGAGAAGATTTTGATCCTCTTAAAACAAAATCTTCAAATTTACGTATTTAAATATCGTATAAAATTACTCTGAACTTAATTCCAAAGTCTAGTTTGATTTTAATCGAACGTAACTTTTTTTAATGTAATTTCTTTAGTTCAAATGAAATTATTATTACAGTTACAATGCATAAAAATAAGGCAGATAAAAATTCAATCACCTTAAAAGACCATCTTGAACTCAAAAGACGAAATTAAAGGGATACGGCTAACGATACCGATAATACTAAAACTTTATTGCTTTTGCTTGCCAGTAATGTTGAATTCATCTAAGCTGTCCGTTCACTGGTTTGTGGCAGTTCAAAAGCTTAAACGAGGTGATACCGATGCGTCACCTCTTTGCAAGAAGATACAAGAGGCTGACATTACACACATGACTTCCAGATGTCCTTCAATGGCAGCATCAGATGACTGGTCTGCTTATTTTTCTTCTACTTCTTAAATATATCAGAAGCCGTATATAAATACGGTGAGAGTGACGCATAATATTTCGTTTCCACTAACACTTGAAACCACAAGAAGAGGCGGTCTGAAATAACACCCATACTTGACCTTGTTAAGAAACACAATTCTAATTACTAGCTGCAAGACTTAGAATATATAGTGCTGGGGCTTTGACTAAAGTGACACCTAAATTCTGAAATCATTGCGTCATCATCATTTGGGTCAATTGAAATGGTCTTCGAGTATATTTATAAACTAAATACTATAAACTAAATTTTACATCACTTACTAGCTTTTGTACACGGCTCCGCTCATGTGTTTCTTGGCTATCGTAGTAAAGAGCTTAACTTTCTGTGAGCCTGCAAAAAATGGAAAGCATCAGTAGAATCCATCAGTAGCGGTCACCATTCAACTATTGTGGATTGTTGCAATGGTTCTGCATAATTGGGCTTCGGGTTTCGCACTCATCAAAGAAATACGACAGCATGAATGCTGTTATTTTCTTATTGGTTTTTGGTCTTCTGTGAGAGGGAAGTACCGCCTCGGTCGAGCTGCGCTGCTTGTGTGGATATCAGCGTAGGTAGTAGATCTATGAAAATGTTATCAACGTTTTATTGAACTCTTACATTTAAAGTTTTAATTGTAGACTAAATATTTGAATTGGCGGTATAGTGTCATGTGATTATGATCTCGTATACAGACAATTATTCCCGAATTATTATCTCAAATACAATTTACTAAATAGAAATCTCAGTTTCAAGGTTAAAACGTTCAGCTTACATGCATACGAAGGTAGTTACAAAGATAATCCCTAAGCAATCCAGTGTAATCAACATGAATAAATTGTAAAATCATATCAACATTCGAAACATAGGCTCCAAAAACCTTTTAATATTCATACTGCTATTACGCAAGCGTGTGCGCGTAATTCGAGCCGATACATATTGCTCACTTGAAATTCCACTTCACACTCGTGAGTAAGTATCTACACATGTATCTATATATGTATATGTTTAGGTGTATATATGTGTGTATATTTGACATCATCTCCCAAGCCTTTATTCCCAAGTTTATTTGGGGTCGGCTACTAGTTCAACCGGTTTTACCTGAATTTCAGTTTTTCCACAGAGCGACTGGCATCGGACCTCCGCAACCCTAAGGGAGAACTGAAATTCGAAGATTGAACTAGTTGTCAGTATATTTGAGGGCACTGACTTCCCAATAACGATTGCCATAGATGTTCATGACAACCGGGACCGACGGCTTTACGTGCTCTCCGAGGCACGGGCGTAAATCACTGCCAAACTTCCAAACTCCGGGCTGCTATTAGGAATTTCCTAAGAAAAACTCAAAAACACTTTTTGGTCCGACCCGGAATTTGAACCCGAGACCTCCTGATTAGCAGTCGCATA
Source organism: Phragmatobia fuliginosa (assembly GCA_932526445.1). Lineage (NCBI taxonomy): Eukaryota > Metazoa > Arthropoda > Insecta > Lepidoptera > Erebidae > Phragmatobia > Phragmatobia fuliginosa. The sequence continues at coordinate 20,802,559 of OW052063.1, read as the reverse complement.
CGCTAACCACTAGATCAATGAGGCAGTTATATGTGTGTATATTGACATTCATAATAAATAAACTTTTAACTTCCTGGAATATTATAACGAGTTCCAACCGTTGATCATTGTGAATTTTTCAAGGATTAAAGAATTTTTGTGAGTTGATTAAAAATAATAATAATAATATTTTGGAAACCTGCTGACACTGCCCTTTAGTCCAAACTAATTAGAGCTTGTACGACTACTATGGGTTCTAGATAACTGTTTTTTTTTTGTAAATACATGCATATTATATGTATCATCATCATCACTATCGCAGGCCACTGCTGGTCATAGGCCTCACCAAAGTATGTATAAAATACCCAAATTCCGGAACAAATATTTACAGATCATACAAACATTTGGTAAGACCCGCGAATCGAACAAGAGACCTCAAACAACGCAATGCATACCCTGTTAGCGCATGCGACTGATGTACAGCATCTGAGGCAGACAGATAAAACATAGAAACACTATAAGTATATTTTGGGCAGCATTAAGTTTTATCAAAAGTTTATTTCAATAATTATTTTATGGTCCGTTGCCCGCCAGGCACGATCACCTCGTCTGGTCAGAGGACCCTCCCTTTGTGTTGGAGGGACATGACACCTGTTTTTAACTTGCAATCTTACTAATACTACTACCTATAAAAACCTTACTACTACTACTAATATAATACTTGTACTAATATTAATTAACTGCACAGTTGATCTAATGGTTTAAGCGGTCATCACCCTGCTTTCTACTGCGCTTCAAAACTCAAATAGGAAAGTACGTATGATCCATAGATTGTTGTTCTGAGTCAGAGTATTCTTTGTATCCGTTTTATGTATGTCGAAACGGTGTGCCCGGTAATGTTTTTAAAAACAATGACGTCAATAATATTATTATTATTGGAGTATTCCATTTTCAGAAATAACTTAAAATAAACTTTACTTCAACCAGAATTCACTTTTAATTAGTATTGATTATAAAGCTTCGAATGTTTCACAATAAGTTAGATGTTTGCTGTTGAGCGCAGCTAAACGAATGATCGCTCCGCAGCAACGGGCGGCGCACCCAAAGGAGTTGGTTACAAACAAACAAACATACAGGTGAAGGTAATAAAAAGCGTGTAAAAAGATTTTAATATTTAACAATTCTATTCTTGAAATAATACCAAAGATGATATACTTCAGCTTCCTAATTACTACAAATATTTAAAGGTATCTGGGGGGATGATTGGCCCTTCGGATTGGTCTGGCCGCATACAAAGGGTCTTAAAATAGTACCTACCTTAGATAATATGTATAAAATTTAGGTTTGCTACTATAACGTAGTTTACCTAATTTTTTCACAACTTTCAAGACGTCTGGCAGAAGTAATGGCCCACGGAAAGTGTCTAGCAGTAATGAATTTTAATTTTAAATAATATTCTTGAAAAAATATGTAAATACTAGCTTTGCACCTTTAACGTAGGTAAGTAAGGTTTCTAACATCTGTACTTCGCGCTACCTCAGAAACGGCCCCGCTTTCAAGCTAATGCGTACACATACATCTTAACAAGATATTGTACTAATAATCCTGAAAATTTCAGCTTTGCACTAATGACGTAGGTCTGGCGGCTCTGGGCTCTTGCTCTATATGTTCGTACAACAGAATGTCGTTGTGCAACAGAATGTATATTCCTAATGCAGAAGTCTTTAACTGTACAGTAACGGTAATAATAATTGATATTTAAAACGTATTTGTAACACGTTTTATTCTAAGAGTAAGGTAACAGTAGAATAACATGACTTGCTCATACATAGTGAAAGTAGGAAAGCCTATTTCCTTTAAATGGCAAATAGCTACCTGAGAATATATTATTAGTATAATTAATTACTTAGGTTGTGCCCTAAAACACACAAAGTTATTTTTAGCAACAGAAAGGATCCTCCTTGATGTATCTAAAAATAATTTTGCCGTAAAACGATACATTGGTAAAATCAACCACATATTGGCTTTGAAACTTTACTATTGCTTCATCATTATTGACAGTATTTAAAACTTATTTTCTGTTAAATATAACAAAGAATATTTAGAAAGAAAATTCGGGCAAGTGCGAGTAAAACTCGAGCAGGAAGGTACCATTAAATATACATTCAATTTCTACCCTTTGCCGTTATCAACATTGAGTAAACTATTTATCAGTATATTTATTTCTTATAAAAGCAACAGAAACACATTAACTGTAAAAATTTCAACTGTTTTACTATCACACTTCATGAGATATAGCCTGGTAACAGACGGACGGACAAACGGACAGTCTTAGTAATAGTCACAGTCGCATTCTACCCGTTGGGTACGAAGCCCTATAAAAATTGTTAATTTGTAATAATGAAGGCAACTAACTACGATTTATATGAATTTAAGTACACATATATAGTCTATAGCCTGAGAAAGAACATAGGTATATTTATTATTGCGATAAACGAAAGACACCCAGGCAGAGCAGCGGACGAAAACTGGTAGCCTATAATTACTTTTTCATATTTCATATGTGGTGAAGTGTAATAATCTATCTGTAAATTTTTCTTCAATTACAAAATAAAATAAATAAAAACAGAATAAAATAAGACAATGTTTTTTTTTAAATCTAAACTCTCAAACGTTCAGATATATTTTTTGATCTAACGATAACTGAACTCGTTTTAGATCGGTAGGTATCCATATAAAAAACTTGAATGAAAGCACTACAACCCAGGTTAGCAGTGAAAGACCGCAGACCCAATGTTGCATCTCTATGGGCCGCCATAATAAATATCACCATACTGCATTGTTTTCATTCACAATGAGTACTTACTGTTAAATTGTATTCATGCTTTCTATTAAGTAAAATAGAGTCACTTTGGCGAGCTGACCTAAAAAAAAACCTAACATCAATAGATGACGAAATTTTTGTTGCCAAATGATTGTGTTATAAGAAAAATTCATCAATTGTATACAATAAAAGTTATAAGACTCTTATGGGTTACATTTTTAGTATAACAAAGATTATATTAATTGATTTATTATATCATTCGGGGAACAAACATGCCATATTTTGGAAAGAATCGACCGCATCGACGGTAATAACAGCATGGCTCAATGAAAACGGGTATTATGGAGTTTTAACGTCGGTTTTTAGAGGCTTCAAAAATAAAGAAATTGACCTAAATGAAATCATTATGTCTGTAAAAATAAATAGAATAAAAGTGACTGTTTTTAATTCAAAATTAAAAGCTTTCCTATGAAGGTACATGTTGTACTTACATCAAAAACCAATTGTTAAAATTATCGTCAGCTTCTTTTTCTGAATTATCCCTGAAGCATGATCTAATGATGCAAGAGGAACTAAGCGTAGGTATGTAATTTTATTTTAAACTGCACCCCAAGGCGCAGTTAGCATGCAATACATTGTAGAACTAGTAAATAATTTCACACTGTATAAAGTTTAAGCGACGCAACTAATATTGAGTAGAATACTGTTGTAAAATCATAAACATTATTCTACAATAACTAAAACACAAACATTAATTTGAAATGAAAATAATCGTTCTTTACTTTGTGGGTGTTTCTGCGAATTTAAAACAATGTCTATTTCGTAAGAGATATATATTTTATTCTGTGATTCAAAATATACATTTCCAGGGAATTTGATTTTAATTAAAAATATTCATAAAAGAAGTTAAATCTTTAAACTTTATTTTTGGAGGGTGTTGAGAATAAGGCTACTTTTTTACGCAGTCGGATAAAATAAGTACAATTACTTTCAAATAAATCAAAGTAACTCAAACACATTAGAATGAAAAACTTATGGCTTCTCAGTAATTCATCGAGGTCTTCCAAATAACAGTCATTTATAGGCTCAATTTAACGATTTCAAATTACCTACATCTGATACCTATCTAAATACCTTCATCTTGGTTTCTTCACTTTATTATAATATATATCTTCATTATCATGATCATCAGTCTATTGCATTCTATCGTTGGATACAGGAAAGTTTTATTACATGAAAGATTGTTCAGTTTTCATATTCAACTTTGTTTTACGGCTAAAAACCATTAAATAGCTATCTTGATGATCAATACTTTAGGAACCGGTAAATAACTATCGTAAAATCTTAATCGAAAGCATTTAAGATTTTCTATCAATAGGCAATAGATTATTAGAGGTAGCCTTACCAATGAAAAAGAAAATTGTTGGAAAAGACACTAAAAATCCTTTCATTCTAAAGGAGACATTTCTTTGACAAGGTTGATTTTATCCATCAAAGTAAACCGAAGAGAAGATATGTAGCCCTCAGCTTACGACAGTTGCTTTCATTTTAAATATTACCATGCCTCGAAGATGTACCTTATCGTGTGTTACAAGTCAATGAATTGCATGTTGCATTTATGTAATAATGCACTTTCAGATGCCCTAAATCAAACGAAGTGGGGTAGCGATGGGTACTTCCATTCTTGGACACTGCTGCAAGACATAAGTTTCTGTCTTTCTAGCAGTGGGCTGCAATAAGATGACGAAGATATTTTAATATACTAAGAGAAAGTTATTGTTCTTGTTTATTTTACATAAAGTAATAAACTTATTCTGTAAATTGAAAACTGTTAAATTAGCAAACTCATCGAAAGGCAAGAAACATCAAATATCTGGTAAGTTGTATTCGGTTTTAGTCGGAACACATTATTGACATTTCACTATTACTTATTTATGTAAGGGTAAATAGCTGTCTTGAATAACGCTTAAGACGGGACTTACAAGTTTCTAGAGTCAATATTCCACTTGAAACTTTGCCACATTAACTATATAAGGTTATAATTTTTAAAGGTTTAGGGAGTGTTTGAGATATTCAAGTAGGAATGTGTCAGATTAATAGTCCAATCAAAATTGCTAAGGATGTTATTAGGTACTTTAGATCTTCTGTGCCAGCACTCATTACTACAATGCTCGCGGGTGAGGAGCACAGTGTTCTCTTTCTGAGAAACCGTAATTATCCAGAAAGAGATCGCTGAACAGGATCTGGTTCGATGGGACCGCAAGCTGAGAAAAAGAGCAAAAGGTTGACGGATAGAACATTATTTTATAGCTGTTTTACATCAGGGTAGAAAGCATAATACGACTGTTATTCTACTTTTATTATTTAAAAACATAAAACTACAAAATATTCAGTTTATAAGTAATACATAAAACCAGTATATAAAGTGAACTTTTCTTATAAGTTGTATATTTAATATATTCGTTTGTCTGCATACTTTTAAAGATAAGCGGTAACGTGTAAAGTATTTTCAGTGTTAGAATTATGTCAAGTAAGGTTGGCACGGGCTCTTTTCCACAACTTGACGTCAAAGCAAATATTTTACGTTGGTGGGAATTAAATTCAAACCAACCTAATTCTCCGAAAATTCCTAGTGACTAGTAATAAAGTGAGTGTAGCTATTAGAAATATCAAAATTGTGACACAAATAATTAATTTCAAGTAGGTACCTTCCTGAAGATTTCCTACGAACTTCTCAAACTTCGTGATTTCTCATCAATTCCTTGTACAAAGTATTTCAACAACGTACCTTGATGAGCTAAGAAATTACATAATTATATTAAAAGATGACTTATCGCCCGGATTAACGTTCATTTAATAAGACGAAATCTCTTCATAAAGTGACTGATGATGTAATAAAATTATTTAGGTTTAAGTTACTCCCCTCTTAAAAGGAAGATGTGAGTTTTTATATCTCTCGATGTTTTAGTAGTGATAGGCAATTGTTTTTGTATGTATGTCTAAAATGTGTATATGTGAATATTCCTCGCAAAAATAGGAAATTTCTTTTGTTTAGTTAAAATGGGACAAGTGCGTGTCAAGACACGCAAAGATTAGGGTTCAAATGTTTTTAAGACTTTATTCTAGCACTTTGTCTACGTGATAAAAACACGTGTCCATACAAAGGTTCAGCTTTCTAACACTAACCGTTTGGACGGTAAGTCGAGGACGGACGGACGAGTGGCAATTGAATTTCCGTTAATTTACAATTTAAGAACAAAAATATCCTTGGATATATCCTGTAAAAAATTTATTAAATATTAAATTAATAAACAAAGCTTACTGAAATGAAACTCATTCTATTTCAACGACGTAGAGAACGTTACGTATAGCCCGAGATGGAGAAACCAAATTGAACGTTATTGCATTACTTAATTTTACCTCATACAAACACTGAATATGCCAAAAATTTCAGAGAAGCTAGAAAGGTGATTTTTTACTTTTTTACGAGTGTACCTAATCTACCCATACTTTTTAATGTGTTATAATGGGACATCCTTTAAATGTTTTACGTTGGTATCACAAGAGTAAAAGTGGGTTTCTATATGTTATACATACACCAAAAATTTACTATAAATAGGTACGATCGATCAGCACGTTAGAGGACCGATGTGACGCCTTGTTATATTATATAGAGTTACGACTTACAATGCATCTTTACACAAGTCTTATCCTTCGACATCGACACTTTTGATAGCCTTCTGTGTGCTTTTACTCGAATGAATTGTTTCCATGTTGAGAATTTCCGTAAAAATATATAAAAAAAATACGTGACATTACGTAACTTCCATTTTTTGTTGTAAACGGACAAAACTTTTATTTTGTTTTCTATTTTTATTTTACTATTCTCGTTGTTTTTTGTTTCTATCATACTTATTTTGTGAACTGATAAAAACTTTTTATGGAATTTTAATATTTGAACGACCCATAGGTACCTGTCTTCTATCTAACTAATAATATTCTGTATGATTGTGTTTGTCAATTATGTCCTCTTAATTATCAAACACACATAAATAGATGAATCATCTAATGTTTTAGGTATCCGTTTGCGATCTATTTAGCTTCGTAATGAGTAAACATGTATAGATATAACAACTATCAAATAAACACAACTTTAAATCCACGTGTCATTATGAGTGACTAAGGAACCCTATTATATGCGTGGCCTGACACGCAATCGGCAAATTTTTAATTTGTGTTTTGCTGATGTGCCTAATACCGGATAATTACCATTACGCTTCGTCTAATTTCAATCCGGGAATGATTGACAAGAGGCGCAGACAACGTTGCGTATATTAGCCAGTACATTAAAGGTAGGTAGGTAAACCTACATTCTGTTTTAAATATACTCATTAAAATACCCCATCTAAATAATTATTATATTCAGAAACCATACATTTGATTTTGAAACCTTTTGAAATATTTATTATAAAGCCACCATTCGCTTTAAATGAACAAAGTATTAAATATGAATAACACACGAAATTCCAGTTTTCACGTGAAAATTTATTTTAATTTTAATGATATTCATTTTGAGTGTAATCAATTCAATATTAAAGAACAATGTAAATGTGTAAAACTAGGAAATCTCTATAAGCAATTAAGTTCCTTATTTTTCATTGTAATTGTATTGTAAAAAATTAATCCTCAAGTGGACTCTTTTTATGTAATTTTTTAAGACTGCTAAAGTGACTGTACTCTGCCTCATCGCAAGCAAGAGTAAAATCCAACAATAGTGGACACCATCAATCTTCTGAATACAATACAATGCGGGATGGTGAACCACACTTTGACGGCATATTGAGATCCTTTAATATCATTGGGCCTCCGGTCGCCCACTTCACCTGGAACCTTTAACCATAAGGGGGGAGGAGACATCCATCCTTTGCCTTAGTCGATTAGGTCCTCTCTGTACCCGCATTCTAGTTCTTCCACTATACTTGTGTTAGCATGACACGCTATTAGCCGCGTACTGACCAAGCGAGCGGCTTCGCGAGGCAGCCTCGGACATTTGCCGCAGTACGCATGCCGCGCGAGGCGGCCTCGATCTGTAAGTTTTCTAATCCGAGGCTGCCTCGCGTGGCAAGGCCGAGCCACCGTGAGCATCGACGCTCAGTTTAACTTGAAGTCTAATTGAGATAAAAGCGAGGCAAAACACTACCGTCTTGAGTGAGCGCGGCAAACGTACTGAGGCGCCTTTGAGCATCGACAAAAACCGACAACGCTCGGCTCGGGCCGCGGCAGGCTCGGGCGAGGCAGCGCGAGCGTTTGCCTCGGGCGAGGCACGTCTTGACCGACCGAGGATTTGCCTCGCGAGGTAGCCTCGCGAGGCTGCTCGCTCAATCAGTACGCGGCTATTTGTGAAAGAGGTTTGGCAAACAGCCTATTACGAACTGTTCGTAATGAGAGTAATAGAGTAGGGTTTTAATTGGAGTTTTTATTTTGAAGATTATTTTTGAGATAACGTTCATGCAGACCTCAGATTACAAAATCACTATTTCAATAAACATATTGTATGTAAATACAACGAATTAAACATTTCAACAAACACCAAACCCTTTTTGATGTAGTCTTCAAACTTCGCCAAGTTCTCAAACGAGTTTTATAGCAATACGTAATGATAGAGAATCACGCAAGAACAATAGAAGGGATTCCGGTTTGTCTGCAAACTAATTTAGAGGTAGCTTACTAAGGACTTATGATCCCAGTTGTAAGTTTTGTAATGAAATGAATACCTTTAGTTTTCATCGATATGTTGGCCATAGTTTTGTTTTAATTTCTAAATTGAGGTTTCATTATTTGTTTTAAGAAAAGAGTTTTATTTTGTATTTTTATGTCTATGTAATTGCTATATTTGATTTAGTAATTTAGTTTCTAAATATTATTTCAGTAATTTATTTAAGGTTTTTTTTTATCTTTATAATCCTGACTATGACTTCAGAAAATAATTTGATTATTACTTTCGCATACAAATCTATTCATCTGTTAAATGAAACTTTCAATACCCACTAATTAAGAAGCAGACATATCATTCTTTACCAAAAAAATTAACCGTCAAAAGAACTGCAAAGCAGAAAACTATAAAGTATTACTACTCAACCTTATAACGAACTTTTTAAAGTAGTGTAAGCATATCTAAGTAATTTTGAGTATAAATTTATACAAGACCAGCTTCGAAGCATACCCGTTCAAACGAAAAAAAGAATTAACAAAATCGGACGCCTTTGTAAAAAAGTTAGGCGTGGTCATACATAAACAAATATATACGTTTTGAATTCAAAACCTCCTCCGGATTTTTATTTGTCTGCATAAAAAAAATATAGTTATAAATGAAAAATAAGTTTAGACAATACATCGTACTTACAAACACATGCAATTACCAATAATATATAACAGTGATTCTAATAATAAGGAAATAAAGACCTTGCCATACATTTTTCTAATGCACTTCTTGTCAATAGAATTTCATCAATTTTACCAACGTAGTGTAGGGTTTGCGCAAGATTACTGTCAAGGGCTAGATGCGAGTAGCCGAGGATCGAACTAAGTGGCGTACGATTGGAGAGGCCTTTGCCGGCAATAGACTGCGACAGGCTTATGATGATGAATTCTACCATTACACACAACGTCAACTGGTCTCAAACTAAGCAGAGCTTGTATTATGGGTACTAAACAACTGATATAAATACATAAACATACTTTTTCTTGTAAATACTAAGATTCAATTTTTATTTTTCGTTTTCAAATGTTTGCATGATTTGCAAATATTCTATGTACATATTATACATAGAAAACTCCGAAACAAATACAGGTGGATCATACAAATATTAAGTCCGACCCGGGAATCGAACCTAAGACCTCTTGTTCTGCAGCCGCATACGCCAATCACAAGATCAACAAGGCAGTTAAAGAATCAGTTATTCATTGAATTAAAGTAAACGTTTAATTTCGCAAAAGTATTCGCCGCTAGCCTAGGGAATGGTGTTACCTACATATGACACACCTACATGTCTATACACATACAACACGGTGAAAGAATAACAGAATTATAGATGAACTTTATTACGTAATGGTTAAGTCAACCAGCGGTGTTTACTTCTATACATTTAGCAAAATGTACATATGTACCTTGTTCAGTCAAGTGTTTGTTTAATACCAGAAACCGCCTCATAATTTAGGAGTAGCGGTAGTGTCAATTAACCTGTGATATACTACGATTGCAAAATAATGATTAAGGGAACGTGTTTGTTGAACATGTTTAAAAATTATGTATTGATAGACAAATGAAGGAAATCGAATCAAATTCATAAAAATTTTACTTCCAGTAGACCTTTTCAATAACTCCCGTAACGGTACATTACTGAATCTAGTTGCTCGGTTCCAAATTGTTAATGATCGATAAGAAACTCCATATTTAAGAACACTTTTAAAAGTAATTACAGTTGTCATGTTCACTATAATTTATGTATGCAATAATAACGTAAACTGGAGTAGTAATAAAAAAAAACTTTCTAAAATCATGGAATTGTACATTAACTAAGATTCACGCTGTTTATAAAAGTATAGCCGCAGTATACGAGCAGCACCATGTAGTAAAAATAAGCATAAAAAACCTTTAAAAACATATTACTCATAACTTTTAAATCAAAGTTTTCTACTTTCGGTTTCTAATTTATTACATCAATCAAAAATATCTGCAGTGCAATACAAGGCAAAACAGAGAGAAGTCTTTGATGGACGGACAGACTTCGTTGCTACAACAATAGCCCACAGGTCCGTTACCCTCAAAAATATAACAAAGGCGTCTTACCATTGAAGGTATCTACCCTTCTCAATGTACAGTCAGCAATGAAGTTTGACTATAAAATCAAAATTTATAGAATATTTTACTATCGTTATCTTATGCTACGTACTTCTCGAAAAAACGTCTTTGTTTTATTCATATCATGACTTACTTACTCCGTTGGCTCAGCGACCCAAAGTGAGTCTTGGCCTCCGACACAAGAGAACGCCACTCCATTCGATCCTGGGCTGCCTGTCGCCAGTTGTGGGCTTGAAGCTCCCCAAGGTCCACCTCTACTGTATCGCTCCAGCGATATCTGGATCGCCCAACCGGACGTCGTCCGATTGGACGACCCAGATAGGCTCTTTTCACTCCTCGATCTTCTCCCATTCTTCCAACGTGGCCAAGCCACCGGAGCCTATGTGCTTTGATTTATCCGATGATATTTGGCTCCGCCACGGCATCCTTAATTTCCACGTTTTTCCTAACTCTCCATCCTCCATCAGGTCAGGCCCAAGCTCGTTCGCAACACCTTCTTTTCTGCAATGAGGAGTTTGTTCTCCTCTTTTTGTGTCAGCGTCTAAGCTTCACACCCATACATAAGTATTGGCCTTATATCATTAATATATTTTATTTATTTCAAATACATGATATATGTAGTATAACATGTTTTGTATTTTTTTTTTTAATTTGCTGCCAAAATGGCTACTCAACCTAGTGGAAAGCATGAGCAGAATTCAGGAGTGGTGACCCGCACGATGGCGGCAACTTGTATACTGAGACTAATATTTATAACTGACTGTAATAATATGTAATATTTATAACTGTAGTAAGTTAACTATATAGGAAACTTTAAAACCTTTCTTTTGTTTCAGGTTTGGCCGAGGTCGAACGTCATATCTAGAGATATAAAAAATATACTAGTCAATATTATAAGTTTCTATAATCTTATAATAAATTATTGATATTAGTGTTACATTTAGCTAGAAAATATAACAAAATGTGTAGTGTAGAATGTATCAAGACACTGTTCGCGTTTTGGCTGCTTGCTGTGACTACCCCATCGGCCACGCTGAACACGGTGGTTACAGGTAATTATTAATCACTTATTAATTATTTACTAACAAGTTTTAGTACTCGTTATCAAAGTATGTAATGACCCTGAAAAGGACAAATATACTGTTTTGAATTATTAATATTGAGGGTTATGTATGTCTTTATTCAAGACGGTGAAGTATTGAAAGTATTTTAGTAGGTATGTTAATTTGACATTCAAGTTTAAGATATTGTTTTAGTAGCAAACTAGTTTATTACAAACATTTATTAGCAATTAACATAATAAATAACAATGTAAAACAAATGTTAACAAAAAACATACTTTTGAGCATTACGAATTACAAAAATGGTTAAGTGCGTGTCAGGCCACACATAGCAAAGGGTTCCATAGTCACCCACACTGTACGTGAATTTCAAATCCTGTCCAATAGATAATTGTTGTCCTTACTTTTCTACATGACGATCTACATGATGGACATGGCGAATCTATAATGGTACCGGTATGAACTACGGAACCCTAAAAAGAACTAAATTGATATCATTATTTTATATAAATGTCACGTAATAATAAATAAAATATATTAAGGGATAATATGTTAGACATGTGTCAGCATTCTAGTTGTGTAGAATTTTCATTTTTACATACATATTGTACATCAAAAGGAAACTTTTTTTCACCTTCATACCTACTCGTATTTTTTCGGCACCGCTGTAATTATCAACGGCTGAATTACATCACTTTGTTCCCAAACAGGCGCATACTTTCCTTTATCGTCTTTTCCTGTTTGGAATTCACGCGGAAAACAAACCAACTAGGTATTAGAATAGGTAATCATTCTTATGTTTTCAATCATAGACAAATCTTTTAAATCATCTTGTGAGAATCTATTAATGATAAGTACAAATTTTCCGAGGATAGTTTATAACTTTATTATTCTGAATACTGTTATATTAAAGTTAGTAATGATATTCATGTAGGCATAAGTAAGAATTTTAATATATCTATATATCAAAGTTTAAAAATCCATATAATTTATTTATAACAGCACAAAATTTTCGTCCCGCTTTTTATCTCACAAAATTTCCCAACAAATCTTTCGCAAGCGATTACAAAGTTCCCCGACGCAGCTGTTCTTTAATTCACCATGTCATAAAAAAGTGCTTATTAAGTGTGGTAATATCTTAAGATTTTCGTGTTTTTCGTGGTCGAAGCAAGGACATTACATGTTCTGAATTGTAATGAACATTGTAGCAGTATGTACACACGTCCGCATTACAGGACTTTTCGACAACCAGCGGAAAATATATTCGGTGACCTAATTTTGTTTTGTAACAGCTTTCACCGTAACCTTAGTAGCTGATGAGGTCATTTTCGACATATTTTTTGTATTGTGCCCACAGAGGAAATTATGGTATGAGCTAAGAGGTTATATGCTTGAAAACACTCAGTAATGTTATGGAAGTAGTCGGCTATCATATTGTCCTACGCTTGGATAAATTAATTAATTACGTATTGTAATTTTTACTAGGATCTTAATAGATGCAATGAAGTAATTGCAGTATTGGGAAAACTGCAATTACATACAACATTTTTTTTAATAATCATATCAATCATATGTACATGTTAAAACTTCGGCCATGGATTTTTGGTGTAACACTAAATATTTTCAAATATATTTTTTTTAAATATTTTGGACATCTGACACACAACATCATCTAGTCCCAAGCTAAGCAGAGCTTGTGTTATGGGTACTAGACAACTGATATAAATACATAAACATACTTTTTTTTTGTAAATACATACATATTATACATAGAAAACACCCAGACTCCGAAACAAATATTTGTGAATCACACAAATAATATTTGGTCCGACCCGGGAATCGAACCCGCGACCTCTTGATCAGCAGCCGCATACGCTAACCACTAGACCAACGAGGCTGTTGAAGATTAGAGATTCAAAACAATTTTTTTATATTTAAACTATGATTGACTGTTTAATTGTAATATGATGTTCTTTGCAGAACAACTTATAGCTACTTACCACTGGTCATAGTCCTAAGCAACTCAAAGAATAAGAATTTTATTCAAAATTTCCTAAAAACAAAAGGAAAAAAACAAAAATATGAAAAAAAGAACACTGAGAATTAACAAGACAATGCTATGCTATTTAAACTATTTCATACCATATTCAATTTACTATGTAATTTTTAATGTTCTGATATTCATTGTCCTATAATTCAGATCAGTTTCACTCGATCATTAATAAAGGATTTAATAGGTTCACACCTATGAAAGCTGTTATTACCACGCCTCACTTAAATATATAGAAGTAAATAAAACAACGGAGTGATCAATGTAAGGTTAAAGCAACCTTATTTTAGGCTGCACAAGTTTCATTTCAGCATGACATGACACGTAGGTACAAATATTGAGAATTTAAGTAAAATTATTTGTTTTTTTTTTAAATTATGATTAAGTGAGTTTGGCTGTTATATTAAGTATATGGAATTTAGTGTGGACTATAAGTATTTATATACTCATCGTTTTTACCTTAACCTGTTAACCTTAATCTTGTCTTAAGTCAAGAATTTTTAATTTTATTATATACCTAGTTCTCAATTCTATCTTCAAACTAAAATTTTGTGTGCAAGACCCTTAAGTTAATACTTGTACCTTAAGTAAGCTCTTGTAAGTGATCCCAGATGGATCTATAATATAATTTTTATCAAGAATATTTAGAAGATAAGAATTATTGAAGAGGGGTTAATTTTTTACAACTAATATTACTCGTATTATAAAATTAAACAATTGTCTTGTATAATCCTATTATTATTTTAGAGATAGATATATCTAAATTGTCCTGTGAAAAAAAAAAAATAACAATGATCATCATATATACATAATGAGATTTGTTGTATTTATTGAAGTTATCAGTTATCATACACATTGAAGTTATCTCACTAACCTTAAATATTCTTAAGTACTTTTGTGGTCAGTTACTTCAACCAAGTTTACCTCCATATCAGTTTTTCCACGGAGAGACTAACATTGACACTTCGCACCCCTAAGGTGGAACTGAATTCGTAGTTTGAACTATTCATATAAACTCAGTGAATGAAAATATAATAGTTCGCTTATTTCTTTATCAAGAAATACACGGACGAGACTCATGTTTTTGTTAAGGATAAAAAAAGAGTCCTCTAAAAATATATTATAATAAACAAAGAATCAGAAGCACAATTGTGTTCATTGAAATCCTAAGCTACAAAACAAGTTATTTCGGACAGAAGACAGTCGAGATTAACATTAGAAAAATCCCTCTCAACAGTAATTTTCGTATCTTACGAAAAGCCTGTAAAATTCAAGGGGGTGGATCTCAAATAAATCTTCAGGAGACAGATAAGGGCCGGAGTCGATATACGACCTTTAATGTCCAATAAAACGAACGAGATAGAAACGAAATGTACAAAGTGGTTTTAATTATCGCTTTTTGAATGTTACGTTTCGTTGTTTACTGTCTTTGTTTTAGGTATATGGTAAATACATTAAACAAACACGGTATATATTTAAGTAATATTGAGTATTACAACACTTATAAGGGCTTAAACAAAAGATTAGTATTATCATCATCCACCCACCGCATACCACTGCTGGACATAGGCCTCTCTCATTGCACACCACTTTGATCGATTTTGAGCTTCGTGCATCTAGCTCGCTGATATTGCTATTGTGCTGTTACCAATGATTCCATTTAACTTACCTATCCAGGCACCTACGTATCTGCCTATGTTTAAGTTATGTAATGGCATAAAATCATATTCCTATATATATTTTTATGAGTACCCTGCGGCAAAATTTCCTTTAAATAAGCTAATAAAATTATAGTAAAGTTCAAAGTTTTATATAATTTTTGAACGGTGCTAACGGTAATAAAAATACGTTGCTTAAACTAATGAAGAAATGATACATTACGTTATTATTAACATATGCGTACTTAATAATTCAAATTAAATTCAAAGGACCTACATTACAACTTCAATATACTGAAATGATAATCCAAACACCTTTCTATGATTGTAGGTAAAGGTTTGACAAATCTTAATAACTTCTATAATAGTTACCTACTTTTGAATCATTCAAGGACCAGTTTTCTGTGTCCCTTACCACAGAGAACTTAACTAATAGTACAAAGTTTTCCTAAGCCCGTTTAACCCTGCAAATAGAAATGCTGTTGAAACCTACATATACATTTCAGTCAAAAGCACTATAGATAATATTAAAAGAAACTATTATAAATTTAACAATTATAAAAACAACTTGGCGTTTCATCAAGCCGTATCACATTTTGTGCGGCTAGTTGAAGCCAACTACCAAGAAGTTTTTTATTGACAAAGTGTGTATTGTGTGTGTGTGTGTGTTTATGTCTGTGTATTAAAGACAGATAGAAAATTCCTTAGTCAAAACACAAAAATTACTTCATTTTCTCGGATATATTAAGTATGATCCGAATCCAAC
Organism: Phragmatobia fuliginosa; assembly: GCA_932526445.1. Classification (NCBI taxonomy): domain Eukaryota; kingdom Metazoa; phylum Arthropoda; class Insecta; order Lepidoptera; family Erebidae; genus Phragmatobia; species Phragmatobia fuliginosa. The sequence continues at coordinate 20,786,360 of OW052063.1, read as the reverse complement.
GGCAAATCGAATTTATCCAATTTATTTTCCTGATTATTTTTGTTTAAAGTAATAACATTTTTGTGTTTTGGCGTAGCACCTCGATTAATTTATGAACCATTTTTTTATATTTACTACGATATACGAGTATTACCACTCCAGGAGCTGACTACAATCAGTAAGTATGGACAAAAAAAAATTGTTAGAACTATCTCTGAGTGTATTTTGGTATTGGATGTTATACAGGGACGTCTGAGTTCACTATTCTTTTTATGAAAATATAATAATTTACACAATTTTATAGATTCAAGTGTTAGCTGCTAAAAACTTCTTAAAGTAAAATAAATTTGCGTACTTAAAAGTCGTTTGGACTTCTTGACCCATCGTTCAAGAAAGTTAAATGTCAGTGACCCCTTTTTGTCACTATTATACTGATAAAACAAGTTAATATAATAGATTTGGTTATTAAAACTTCTCAAAATCGTTTCAATAAATACTTCGTAATTAAAGTACTGATAAGAAATAACGAATTTGCTTGTACTTCTAAATTTTCAAGAAGCCCACATGAGGAGTCATATAGAATATCAACATTAATTAAGGGTTTCTGAAGGAATTATAAGGCTTTAATTACTAAACTTGTTTGTAAATTATATCGCGTTTCGATTAATATTTATTTTATCAGTCATGTCAGAATCTTTACGTTCCTTTAAAAATATAATAATATATCTATCTATTATTATATTTTATTTTCTAATTTAACTGAAGCGATTTCCAAGAAGTTATGCATATTTTTAGAAAATTCAATTTATCTAATTAGCTTTAATTATTAACACTAAGAATACCATTCTCATTATTAGTGATTATTAATTAAGTTTCGAGTATTTTCAAGCAAAAAAACCAATATCGCATTTATAAAAATATGAAAAACAGAAAATATCGAAAGCCTTTGACACGTCTCTTCAACCTTTTTTTTACTTCTACTGACATATTGCAGTAGTATTGCGTTCAAGTAAAGTATGGGTATAAATATTTATTATAGCAATAAAGTTACATATATATTTTATGTGATACATTCAAGTTCTTGAGTTGTAAATCACGTTGATATTTTATTCAAAAACATACTCGCATATGAGGGACACGCTTGTGCTGATACATCATTACCTTAAAATTGTATGTTCACACTTGACTTTAGAACAACTCAAAAAAAAAATTGTGATCAATAATAAATGAACGAGATTGTTGCAGAAAGTGTTTCAGATCAATATCATAGCGGGAAGGAAACACGTGAGCTGATAGTGAGTTCGTGTCTTTGACTGCTCGGCATAGGAAAGAAGAACCGAACCGTTTCGTTATATATTAGTTAACAACTAGTAATATTATAAGATATATATTGTAACAGAGGTATCACCGTTATCTAGATCCAAATAAAACAAAAACTAATTTAAACAATATTCTATAGGTTCCGGAACATCTACAAATCAGGTCCGCTTGACTGACCGCAGTATCTTTGTGTACGCAACCATTGTAATGAACTATAAAAAAATTTGCCTTAGTAAATTCAAACAGTTTTTAGCGCACTGGCTCTTGGACTGAAATAAATACAGTTTATTTCCATAACAACAGGTACGTCATACATACATAAATATCTAGACTTGTGTAAATATATATTTTTATGAACAAAAGAATGTTAAATGAAAGTGTTAAAACTTCGTATGAGGTATGAGGTTAATCCGTGTAGCCAGTGTGGTATAGTAGAGCAAAACATCGTTTCGAACGACATGTCTATGCCCACCATGGACTATTATAGGCTATTATTTTGATGTGTAATGTGAATGTAATAGCCACCCGCAATGTGCTGCATGTCGGTTATCGTTGTAAAATAGCAAATATGCTTCCTTAAGCAACGAAGAATTGCCATCCCAAATTTTATTATAATCGGTTCAGGGGTTTAGCCGTGAAATCATGGAAGACAGAGTTATGCAGAATTAGACAACAGTAGCGATTATGTTTAGATTATTAATATGAACAGAGGTATTAATTTCTGGTTCAAGTTTCACGTCAACAAAAATTTAGTACACTTTAAGTATGTTATGGTTGATGGCGTGAGAACATTGCGTGGCAGAAATGTGTGATTATAATACGATATGGCTATAATAATTGACCACGGTCGTGTTCAGGGTCTTCAGAATATTGTATAAAAAGGTAAACAGATCGAGTTGAATTTACATATAATTTTGAAAGTTCATTTTCTGTAGTATCGAAAATTAAAAACAATTCAGTTGCTTTGTATTTCTAGTAATATATTAAGTAGTTATATATATAGCTTTCAAATGTTACGTCTCGAAAATTGCACCATACTCGTAGCTAAAAGTGTAAATCGTTTTTCAAATAGTGTCTCGTACTTTCAAATGCCTAATGCGTACCTAGATTTTGATCCTACTCTTTTATTCTGCAAAAAAATGAACATAAGATATCACTTTAAATTGATCCCACTCAAAAGTACCTAAGTAACTTTTTATGATGTTGCATCCGTACCGAAAAAGGTGTCACCTCTGCATTCAACAAATCGTGTAAAGGCAATGAATCTCAAATAACTTATATGAAATACTTGCAGTATCTCGAAGAGGCTGAACAGATTTATAATAGTGCCAGCTTTGCCCAAGGCTATGCTCGGATAGTGGTTCTTTTTGTTCCAAATCCTTTTGTTACGCTTTGAAATATCGGCCACAGAAACTTGGCGAAGCGAGCTTTAGCAAAAACACTTCGATCCAATTGTGAACTTGTTTTAATGTTATTTTGTTACTTCGAAATATACTTTTATCTTTTAGCTAAACGGACATTTTAAAAAACTATTTCGACTCTGTAAATTTGAATTTGATTGCACTATAGTGCAGTAATTTAGGTATTTTGAAATGAGGATTAATTGAAATTTAACCGCATTTGAAAATTTTGAGTCATCATTACATTTATATAATACTAGCTTTCCACCCGCGGCTTCGCCCGCGTGGAATTCGTATATAACGCGCGACACGGTAAGGGTAGATTAAACAACTATACATGATTTTATGTTTGATAATAAGGAACTTAGACACAAACTTTCGTCCAATATTTCAAACCCTTCTTTCTACCTTTATTTTCAATCGGTTCAGTGGTTTAGGCGTGAAAGCGTAACAGACAGACAGACAGACAGAGTTACTTTCGCATTTATAAAATAAGTAGGGATTACATCATCGGAAAGTAGAGATTTCATGAAACAGAAAACACCCTAATTTTATGAAAAAAGTAGATATTTTAACGGGTGAATTTTCGGTATTAAGTCAAAATCGGGTGAAAAAATAAATATTTCAAATCAAAAAAATTACAGTGTATTCGAGACATAAAAGGTAAGTTTTCACTAAATTTCGTTTAAAAATAATTTTATTTGTAAAAGATAAAAATAAAAAACCAAAAACTTAGTTTTTTGAATTTTTCACATATAATTTGAGGTTATGTGAAAAAAAGTGTAAATAAAAAATCGGCCAAGTGCGTGTCAGGCCACGCACGGGAAAGGGTTCCTCAGTCACCCATAATGGTACGTGGATTAGAAATTGTATCCAATGGATAATTGTTCTGTTTACGTATTAATGCGTTAATTTTGTATGACTTTTCCAAGTAAGCACATTGTAGAAGTTAAGACTCTATAACTCCTGAACTAACAAAGTCATCTAATTCGTTATAGTTTTCATTTAAAGTTATTATATGGACCACTATCACGAATTTTTCCAGATTTTTTGAGCCGGCCGTTTAGCTTTTAGAGGGGGGGGGACGCCCTGTTTTTACAAAAAAAGTGGCCTTTAAAGTGGAATTTCTCGCAAACGGATACCTAAATCAAAAAATGGGTTTAAAGATAGTCTTAACAACCTTTTAATGTTTTTAAAAGACCTATATAATGATACCCCAGATGATGGGGTAGCTGCGAGAAAAAAAACATCCCCACTTTACGTGTAGGGGAGGTACCGTAAATAAAAATATTTTTCATAATTTTATTGTAACGCTTTGTCGACGTAATTACAATACATAATCATGCAAAGTTTCATCTTTCTAGCACTTACCGATTGGACGGTAAGGAGGACGGACGGACGGACGATAAGGGTTCGAGGTCATAAACTTCGGAACCCTAAAAATTGTAGATCTTTTGATTACCTACAACTTTGCCATTTAACTTTTTTCCATAGGACTTGTAGTTTTGCCGGAAATCGAGATAAACCGTTCTTTACCCTTTGTTTTATAATTATATTTAGCCATCCAAAGTGACTCTACCCTGCCTGATGGAAAGCATTAGCAGAATCCAAGAGTCGGGGCTACTACACTTGCTGCGAATGCAGACATTAATGTATGGCGGCCCACACTATGGCGGCTTAGTGAGATGCTTTTTCACGCCCCGCTTAAAGGACCCGAAAACCTCCCCCCCTACCCCTTCCCGACCACAGATCCCCAGTAAATTATTTTTCCTTTCATTTTTATAATATTCTCCTCCTTTTCCAATAGGTTTCATCCTACTATAATTTTATTTGTTTTCAAAAATTATCTACCCTAGACTACTGGTCTATATGTCATTGTCAAACTATCATTATGGTTGCCATGCAATTGTGTTTTGCCTAGCAACCTGTGAAATTTTGACAGGAGATAAACAGTGATAGATTTTGATACCTACGATTTATGTATTTTTATAATCACCTAGCTTTGGCCTTTGTATCTCGATTTTTGCAGTAAAAAGTAGCCTATGTCCTTTCCCAAGTTCAGTTCTATCTTCATACCAAATTTCATCAAAATCGGTTCAGTGGTTTAGGCGTGAAAGCGTAACAGACAGACAGACAGACAGAGTTACTTTCGCATTTATAATATTAGTATGGAAGTATGGATATATAATAATAAAATATTATTATATATATATATACTAGGTTCAGTAGATCCAAAGCAAAGTGAAAAAGCTAATGATATCTATTGTAAGGGTGTGTGTAAACAGTCCTAGACTTGAACACTCCTAAATAACATATTTTTCATAGATGACACGAGTTCGCATTAGCCTACGTAATTGATTAAACCTTCATTTACATGTATAATTTATTATCTTTAATTTATAACATCTATCTATTCTGAAGTCTAATTTATGTGGTTTTGACTTTGTAATGTTGAAGGGGGGGGGGGGGGGGGTATAAACTGAAAAATAAAAACCGCGAAATCTGAAATACACTCGTTATAGATAACAAAATATCAAATTTCATACATTCAGTTTGAAAACTAGTTCTTAATTATGACATGATTTAGTCAAATTGTGAGTAGTATAATATACAACCCTATTTTTAATCTAAATTAGTAGTTATTAGTAACAGTTCAATGATAAAATTTACTACTGCATTACTTAATATTGTAGAGTTGAACTTCCCGCATGACCTTGAATAATTGAAAGTGTTGAAATAAAAATGAAGTGTAATTCTGTAAACATAAAACTTAAAGTTGGTTGGCAGTGGATTTAAATGATTTATAACAGCGGTTACACTTGTTAGTTGAAGCTTACCAGTAAATACTGAACCGTGTACTCTTGGTTTTATCGGTTATTGTCTCATTGATATTAACATTTTATCTAATTCAGGGAGATTATTTAGATCTTTATATCTTAGGGGATATAATTATTTGTGCTTTGTTGTCAAGTATCAGAATATGAAATCACTATAACCGGATGTTAAGTCTACTGTTGCAATATCAATATTTAAAGTAGTAATGCAGGTTCTACACAAACAAATAACTTCTAAGCTTAGACATCTGACTGGCTTCAAAGATTATGAGCTATTAATTCAACACTGCAATTAATTTTGTTGTCAGATGTATATTAAATATACAGTTGATTTAAGTAAAGGTTCTTCAAAAATTACTTATGAGTACACTAAGTTCTAAGTCTCATCATCTGTGTAGACTCAATTTTTGACGACGGAGCAACTGATATTGTGCTTTTGCAAGTAATTGTCAGTATATTTGAGGGCACTGACTTCCCAATAACAATTCCGATTGATGTTTATAGCAATGTCTTAACATGTTCTCCGAGACACTGACGTGAAACACCGCCATACTTGTTTACTCTAGGCTGTTATTAAGAATTTCTCGCGAGAGACAAAAGTCAACAATACTTTTAATCCGACCTAGGATACGAACTTGAGACCTCTTTTCGACATTGGCAGCGGTAAACGCTGACTGCTATGCCTACAAAATTAAATCTAGTCTTAATTAATTGTCTCTTAGAAATAACTTGACAGTCACCACAAAGTAAAATGATCTTACACACTTAAGAATTAAAGTTCTAATTAAATTGGAATAACTTATACCAACATTATTACATAATATAACCATAAAATTACTGGCTCTGAATTACCAGATAAGGAGACAACCCTAATAAATTCGTTGTAAGATATAGGTAATATTATATAAGAAAGGAATCTAGTCCTAACAGCTTTACAGAGTAATCGCGTATTATTCCTATCTACTAGCGAATGTTGAAACCTGTTCCTACTTTAGTACTTTCTCTAATCTAGGATTTATCGGCAAATACGACAACGTGCAAGTTACAATTGTAAGTTTCTTGTTAAATACCTAAGTGGTATAAAAATATAACAGATGGTTTTCACCTAATAAAATTTTTTTTATGCTTGTAAAAAAATAAAATTCCTGTACTAGGCATATTATTATACAGTATCACTAGAGCATTTACAAGTATACATTAAATGAACACAAAAGATACTCAGACTCAGAATAACAATTTCTAGAGCACACGAAGTTTTGCCCTATGTGAGGATTAAAGTCGCAACTCGAACCACTAATATGTGTGTGTATTTCTGGTTCTAAATCCCTGACAAAGGGTCAGAGACGTAAATCCCTATCAGTAGACGTACTTTACATGTCGTGAACATGTTTGTCAATCCCAGCGTCTTTTTTTTAAAAAATAAGTAAGTATTACGATCTTTATTATATATATATATAGTAGCCGACCCCAAATAATATTGGGAATAAGGCTAGGAAGAAGACGATCACAAATCAAATCAAATCAAACCATTTTATTTCAAGTAAACCATACAACGGCACTTTTGAAATGTCAAGTAGTCAGTCAGTAGTCAGTCGTGAAGCTAATCGTCTGTTCCAATTCGTAGATCCATGGACACTCTTTTCCAACATTGTTTTTACAATTTTTGGTTACATTGTTTAAGGCATTTTATTAAATGTGAGCACAATGTAACGATGCTGATATTTACACAAGTAGTGTCCAAAAATAATTAAACAATAAATAGAAGTTGTGAGATGACCAGCCCCGACTCGCCAGTCGGGGCTGGTCACAACTTCTCACAACTTCTCGTTGTACGGGCGCCGCCGTGCCCGTATCACGAGCATGACCTATGCACCAGCCATCGTCCAGTTCAACCATATCGTAGGGAGCCGAACGACCCGCTACACACGCCACCGCCAGCAGGGCTTTTGAGCGAGCATGACATACTCACAACCGCCAGTCAACAAACAAACTTAAGCTACTAGTGACTACAAAGTTCCCACATGTATAATTCAAAATGTTTGCAGTTATACAATAATAAAACCATTAATAAATGCTACTCTCTTAAGAGTGCGATAAATATTTGAAACATGTAAATAAAAAGTAATTTCTTAAGCGATAATGTTAATACCATAAAAAAATATAATAATATAATGTCACACAACAAGATACAATTAAAATTTAAAAAATACATGTCAGAAATATGGTTACCCAATGTCAAAAAAAAAAGAGAAATATAAGAATGTCAATCATTATGATAAAATTAACAAATGTCAGAAATACGAACTAACTTCTAAATAATTTGAGAATTAATCATGTGGCTGTGGAGCAGGACCAGCATTAAGCCAAGCATTCTTGTCGGCAATCGTCGGATCTGTATTAGTAGTTTGAGTTACGACTGTATGGTAAATTGACGGTCTTCAATTTTAAACACATATTTATGTGAATAATAATAAGTACAGATTTCTTATTCGATTCGATTTAAAAACAATCCGGCTCTTTATATTGTGAACTGAGGAATATTCAAAAGTAGTTAAATCATCATCATCTTCTTCCTCCTGAATTTTATTCTTTCATTCTTCTCTATCACTCCTCAGTGCACTGTTTATTCCTTTCCTGACCGTATCTTCTTTACGCAGTCCATCCATTTTTACTTTGGTCGCCTTCTACTTTTATATCCGTCAATTTTCATAATTAAAGCTTTCTTCACTACATTCTGCTTCTCTTTACGCATCACATGTATATACCAGGATAATCTCTTGCTTCTCAACTTTTCATCTAATGGTGCTACTTTCAGGCTTCCTCTAATATACTCATTCTACACCTTATCCATTCTAGCCACACCACACATGCATCTCTACATTCGCATTTCAGCCACATGTAAAAAGTACTTACATAACTAAAATAAATTATTAAGCTGAACATGAGTCCAGCCAAAGTTAAGTAAAATTATGCCCATGGTGATCGACCGTTTTTAATCCACCTAACATAGTGGATCTGCTCCAGATTTATGAAAGAATATACCAAGTCCAATACCCTAATTTTATTTACAGTAGGAAACTGATATGATTTAATAAGAAAAATGAGGGAAAGAGAAAAAGCACAGATAATGAAATCTAAAGCTATGAATGGAATAGCACAGCGCTACAACAAGTGGCTGATCGCATCAGATCGAGATGCACAGTAGACTATCTACACCAGAGTCACAATTCTCAGCAATGAGGAAACGACTAAGAGGAATAATGAAAAACTATTCTTATACTATACAATCCTCATACAGTAGACCAACCTAAAAATGACAGAATTATTGTTGTCGTATTTCGTTGGTGAGTGTGTGATCGAATAATGATGCAGTATCTCACTAGGCCGACATAGTGTCATGGGTCACCATTGCAGCATTGTTTGCATTATGACCCTTACTCTTGAGTTCTACTAATGCTATCCATCAGGGAGAGTAGTCACTTTGGTTTTTTTATATTTTCCAGGTATACCTTCGAGACATCAAAATATAAAACTGTACGTGACACATGTACAGAAGTTTAGCACTACTCGTAACATTCTACACATATAGTAAATCATAAATTTCTCATTAAAAGTTTAACGTACGTAGAACTCCGAGTAAAATCTTCGTAGCTAGAACTACGTAGCCGACATATAGACAGCTAAACACACTACGCTTTACTGTAGAGGTCTATTTCTGCAGGCTAACTGTTACCGCAGAAATCTCTAATGAAAGGATCTGTAATCTATTTTAATAAGTATTAAAAAATGCACTTATGGTCACGTGGTTAGGTGATTGGAAGCACTCACAGGGGGTAAGTAACGATGGTGCGGCATAAAACTAAAGGTTGACTCGGCATGAAACCCCTTGCTACTGGCGTAGTGAATTTAAGTTATTCATCATCATCAAGTATCTGTTTGGCTTGGCACCTACCTCATTCAAATAAGGACGTACCAGTGCACTTTGTACTATTTTCCTAAATTTAAAGTGATAATTATTTTTTGCATTTTCTCACCATTACCGATACGTTAACTAAAACATAATTTTACTAGTAGATATAGACAGACTTAAGCGAAGTAATCTCGAGTAAACACCGTATGAAAACTTTCTATTAACATAATGTTTACCCTTTCTGATTTAAAATAAATATAAAAACTAAAATACTAAACTAAATAAGCAAAATCAATAAATATTTCATACACTTCTTACGCCAACGCCATTTAGTTCCAAAATAAGCAGGGCTTGTATATAACGGATACTAGAGAACTGATATTAAAACATAAAAATATTTTTTTTTGGTAAATGTCATGCATATTATACATAGAATACTCCGAAACAAATATTTGTGGATCACGCAAACATTTAGTCCGACCTACGAATCGTACCCAAGACCTCAAGCACAGCAGTTGCATGCTACCACTCCCCCACCGAGGCAGTGAACTTTAAGTATTTTACTTTTAAGGGCCCTTTTTATTTCACATCGATATAATGTTCGACAGTTAGGTGTAAAGCCCGTAACTACGTAGCCTTGTCTCCCTCTTCCATTTAACCATAATATTCCGTTGCTTAAACATCCAATCCCAAAACAAATACGCCGGGAATATAAACATAACAAGTTGTTGCCGATTAGTTAGTCAAAAGTAAGTACAATTAAGCATTTAGCTTCGGGTAACTGGCTTGTGTAACAGTACAGTGGTATAGCACTTAGATGACTCCCATGACATCAAATTTATACTAATCGATTTGGCTGTATACACAAGCTAGAACAATCGATAGTGTAAATTAGGATTTCAAACAACACGATGAATGTAATCTGTACCTAATTGTAGTAAGAAATTTTCGCTAGAATTAAGCGTTTAGTACCTGAGTTTGTTTCATCCTTTCTTCTCAGAGCTAGTCCAGTTAGGAAATTCCGATCTCATCTGCTCAAATTTGAACTTGCAAAAGTGTTCATGTAACCTAATTGCAGAATAAATGATTTGATTTGATTAGGCATTAGAATAAAATCGTTTTGGAGTATAACAGTCTATATATAAGTAATATAACTTTAGTTACACACACTCGGCTATGAGTACTACTTGGCCATTTAGGTATTTATACTTACACTATGTACCCATCGTAATGTAATTCAGTGATGAATAGTTTCGCTGTCAGTTTCCTATAGGAATAGTATAAACCACAACTAATTCCTTCACACATTTTATTGTCAGCAGTATCTGATGTTGTGTGTCAGATGTCCGAATATTTATTAATATTTATAGTACCTGTATTATCAGACAGAATAAATGATAATCTTGCTACCTTAGACATTAAAAATGATCATACGTTATACCTACAGTGTATTTATTTTGGGTACAAAAATTTCGTTTGATGTTGTTTCATGGTATTTTACTTTTTTTTGTGAAAATATTCCCTTGAACATTATACACATTTTGTTTCCTAAAGTGAATTATGATAACGGGAAAATACCACAGTTTTAATTAAAACAGAAGGATTAATATCTTTTGCAGTGTTGTTTAGGTAATATATTTTTGGCAAAAAAGCCTTTGTGAAATTATTCTAGAGTGTGCCTGTGTATCATAATTATTTTGATGAAAAAAGGGTCTATGACAGAACAAAGTATAATTTTGAAAATCTTAAACAGTCTTTAAATATTTATGGACTATGTATGATACGCTTATAAAAAACTATATACTTGACTGCGCTACAATTCGTGATAAAAGTCTTTGTATTGATTTTATAATTCCTGCGATAACCAATCAATGCATTCTTCCCTAAAATAAAAAATAAGATACAGAAAGAATCAAAATGCTTCTTATAATTACCTAATATTTTCAGTCATGAATGTTACTAATAGCTTGAGAGCGACGGCCAGCGTAACACCTACCCGCGTTACCAACTTGACATTTTACACACGTAAATGTCATTAAAAAACCTATCCTACGTGTGGGAATTACGTCATCTCAACGATTGTAGAAAGGGATTTGACGCGAAATAATTGTGTGTTACATATATATAGACGTAACGTCAGACAATTTAAGAATAAATTATTTATAGAGAGCTATCGTGTGCACATTAATTCCAGTACTTAAGTGCTAATAGCACTATTTATGTATTTTTGTTTGTAAGTCAGTAAAAAAAAAGGCTCACATCAAAAAACAACTTTAAGGGCTGGACTGATTTCGGAAGGCCTTTACTTATAGTTAATGAAAAAAAGGAATAAATAAGGCTACTTTTAGACCAGCTTTGTATCGTCAAAATAATTATGTTTGCTTTTAGACTAGACTGCAGATAGCTAGCACTGTAATAATAACTTTAAACGACTCATTCGTTGGCTTCTGATCTCAAAATAGTCAGAATATACTTTGTTCTGAACAGTCTATTGATACTTCTGTATTTCTAAAATCTGTATTTCTGGTAGGTTGCAGATGAATGATAATCAGAGCCTTATTTCTAAAAAAGCCGTTTCTGTCAGTAAACAGTAGACAGTTAAACCACCACTAGCGCTGTTTGGTAATCGCTGTTAGCTCGTCTTCTTTTCATCTCATTTTTAAAGCAGTTTTCGATTCTCATCATATTTTTTACTAGCCAGAGAAAAATCACCTAGGCAAGCGATAAATAAAAAAAGAAAAAGGTTTACATTGTATTTGTAAATATTTGTGAAGTTAAGTAAAGTAAACTTCTTACTTACACCGAGTATTCATCACAAATCACAGGTTTAATTTCATCACGCACACTATCACAAAGCGAAGACAGTACCTTTAAACAAGTTGCAAGTGTTTGGCGCCGATTCTCTTTTCACAATCTGTAACGTTTTTATTCTCTAATATTATTGGCCAATATTTTGTTTTGACAAAGCGACTTGTCAAGCGATTGAGAATAGTCATTCCCCGACATGTCTTAGTTTTCTATAAATATTTATGTTTTTAGAAAGTAACCTGATCGGGAGATAAGAACTGAACTGATGACAGAACTTTGATTGCAGGTGTGCTGTCTACATTAAATCGACAGCATTATCAGAATCCAAAATGTGGCATACATTTTTAATTCAGGGCTCATGTTCAATGTTTGTTAATAATCGGTTGAGTTTATTTATTGTTATGCAACTAAGGTTCGCTCGAACTATTGTCCTAAAGAGCTCGGTTTAAGGCAACAAATTTACACAGTGTTAGGTAAGTGCAACTGAATTCAAAGGGTATTGCATCATTGTCACTGATATGCATTATGTCCTTTACAGAACAGTTCTTCATCGATATTTTATTTTCTCTGCTACAGCTTATAAGTCACTATACAAACCACGGGTTGCCATGTACAATACACATACATATTACAAAACAAATACATATTAAAAAATATTAAGAAAGAATACTAATATCTGTAAAGATCGACTTATGAAAACTAATTTAATCATTTATTACTATTGTTAATTAATAATTAAACTGTGTAACACTACGTTACCTAGTATTTGAAGGAGCTTTACATTTTCCAGTCATCATCACTTAACTAGGACACTTAGCTGGAGGTTTATTTATTTACTTGAATTTCTCAGCATTCTCAACTAATTGCCTTTCATTTAATTGGATAAACTAAGGGTTCCAAGAAACTCCTTGTTGTTCAGTATTTTCTAGTTATTTATTAACAAAGTGCGAAATACTGCCTTATACCAGACTATTGTTGTATTACTAAATCACACAATAATTTTGTATGTATGAATATAATGAAACATAAATATTGAAATTGTTAGCATAATTAGCATAGTATAGCATGGCATTGTACTGTTTTATTTTACATTAAGTCATAAATTTTTAACGCATTCATATTTGTACATTTTTCTAAGCATGTTATTTTGTTTTGTTTAAGCTGTTTAAAACATGATTTCATTGGTGTATATTGTGCATGTCTTTTAACGATCTATATTTAAGAACTGTACAATATTGTATGTGTTTTGAACATTTTTGTATATTTTGTACAGTATTGTCGATAAACTTATATATAATAAATAGATAAATAGTATTAGAAACATCAGATTGGGTAACTAAGTTACATAATAAAATAAAATATATAATATAATAAAATGAAAGCAAAAAAAAACATCTACATATCTTTCCTTTGAAAATAAATCCAAATTTAATGTAGACAAACATTTGTCAACATTATTTTCTTTCTCTGTATTTTTTTTGTTTATCGTTCTAATTAAATATTATAGTGCAAAATATAACAAAATGTCAAGTCTTAATACATCAACACTAACCTAACTATTGGGTCTAATATTATAAAAAAATGTATTCGTCAGAAGATGGATCAATATCAAAACTGATTATAATAACTTGGTATTAGTTACTGATGAGTACAGTAGTTTTGAGGTAATAATAGAACGAAAAAAAAAGTACTTCGGTTTTCTAATCAATTGATTTAAAATTCAGAGACGGAAAATTCGTAACGACCTTGTAATTTTTATCGACGCTTCATAACTTATTATTTACTATAAAACATTTGAAAAAATCTGGTCGCAGAAATTTTTTGGAATATCTAAAATTCTACTACTATTATGATGAAACAGACCGTAAACGCCGTACCTTTGATGCTCAAGCATGTGAGAGGAAAACTTCAGGGTGGATTTTCAGATATTATATAATGATATATCTGTAGACATGGACACTACATGCACTTACGCAAGTAACTCAGGAAGTTGTCTCAATGTCTTCTTGGTATTTGGTATTTCAAGTGAAAGTCAGTATTTTGGCGACTTCCACATACAACGCGACGAAAATATACGACAGCGCCATCTATCGAAGAATCACTGAACTACTAAGAAAACACGAAATGAACTATACGGAGTAACTACTAATCCTGAATCGCGAAAGAGACATTCTCGCGCCGATTAGCATATATACAACATCCCAACATCAACTGTTGGGCAGTGGCCTACCAGGCATGATCACCTCGCCTGGTCGGAGGATCCTCCCTTTGTGTTGGAGGAACACGATAACCACTCCTCCACAGTATGAAATGAAATGAGTTACGTAAATCAATATATGTTTTATGTATGCGCGATGGGTGCAATAAGATAAATGCCATGCAGCTATGCTATCTGCGCCTGTACTGTAATAATATACATGAGTTACATGATACGTTTTCCTACACATATTTATTCTATTGACTGTCCGGGTGGTGCAGTGGTAGTGTATGCGAGTGCTGTTCTTCAGGTCTCGGGTACGATTCCCTGGTCGGAAACCTGAAAATATTTGTTTTGGAGTCTGAGAGTTTTCTATGTATATAACATGCGTCTTATTAAAAAAAGTACATATGTATTAATTTCAGTTGTCTAGTATCCATAGCAATCGCTCTGCTTAGTTTTGAACTAGATGGTGTTGCATGTTAAATGTTTGAAATATTTATTATTAAAAATTATTATATCTTATCCTCCTAGCCATTATTCCCAATTTTATTTGAGGTCGGCTACTAGTTCAACCGGTTTTACCTGAATTTCAGTTTTTAGACAGAGCGACTGGCATCGGACCTGACCGGAGGGAAGGGAGAACTGAAATTCGAAGATTGAACTAGTTGTCAGTATATTTGAGGGCACTGACTTCCCAATAACGATTGCCATAGATGTTCATGACAACCGGGACCGACGGCTTTACGTGCTCTCCGAGGCACGGGCGTGAATCACCGCCAAACTTCCAAACTTCGGGTAGTTATTAGGAATTTCCTAAGAAAATCCCAAAAACACTTTTTGGCCCGACCCGGGATATTAATATATCTTATTGAGCTAAAAAGTTTGTTTAGTTTTTGAATGTGCTAATCTAATATATTACTAATCAGTTTTTTTTTAAATACTTGTGTTATACTTGTTCTATATCATCACGCAACCAAAAATACCTCAGAGTTAAACATCGATAAGAAATGGCCGAATTAAAAAAAATAAGAAAATTTATTATTATTTTAAAAGCGTAGAAGAATTTGCCTCGACTAGTATTACAAAATTTTTGTAACAAAACATTTACGTATATTGCTCCATGTCTTATCATTTATCAAGATATATCTGGTTGAACGATTTGTCTATTCTAAGAAACTAGGGAATTTCTTTTATAAACGACGCAACTGTATTCAGGTACATTAACCACCCATGTTTTTTTGCTTTTTCCGATTCAAATAATTAAGGACAAAGTGAAACGTGAAAGGCTGTACAAAAAGTGAATTTGTCGTAATGGGCGCGTCGTGACCTCAACATACTTTGTTACTGTTTGATATATTGCTCAGTGCGGTCGTGCGGTTTTAGCGTATTGACTCTCATATACCTTAGATATTTATTTTGAACTAGCTGACGCCCGCGGCTCTACCCGCGTATAGTTTCGTTTATCTCCGTAAAAAGTAGCCTATGTCCTTTCTCACGCTCTAGATTACCAAATTTTATTTAAGTTGTTTCAGTAGTATTGGTTTAAAGTTGGACAGGCGAAAGACAGATCCACTTCCGCATTAACTGCCTTGCTGGTCTAGTCTCTAGTGTATGGGACTGCTGATCAAGTGGTGTCTGGGTGTTTTCTATGCATAATATGTCTGCATTTACAAAAACAGTAAGTTTATGTATTTATATCAGTTATCTAGTATCCATAATACAAGCTCTGCTTAGTTTGAGACTAGGCGCCGTTGTTTGTAAAATGTGTCTGATAAATTTATTTATAATATAATTTAGCATTTCCGTAATATAATCTAATGTACATAACACTGTCTTTTACGTGAAGGCACATAATACAATCTTTAAATCTTGAGAGAAAGAGCGTACTCCTACTAGTGTAAATTTTGTCACTGTTACTTCAGAGGTGTAGCGAATATTTAACTCAATAAACCGCACATTCATGCCCCGAACTTTTAATTCTATCTACGTCATACACTAAAGAAAATCCAGAATATTTTCGTACCTAATAAATTTTTGTTTTTATAAAAGCGTCCGAAGCACTGAGAAAAATATACCGAACGTATTGTCTAGCAGACATTATGGAGTATAAATCTTTGGTCCACGCCAGATATCGCGAACATTGTGGGTTGTACGAAACAAGTTCCAAGCTTTGTACATGAAAAAAACTACTTATACGAAATGTACCTACGTTCAAAAATGGTTTGGCGGATTTACATTTTGAATAATACGCTCAAGAAAATATGGGTTTGTATTCTTTATTTGTAGTTTAGGTAAGCGTGAGCCTATTTTTCTTTTACATACGTTATGGCTCTTGAGTGATTGATGGAGGTCTGCGAGAGTGTTTGCTTTCTTCGATTGATATATGATATATATTCGTTTTCTTGAATGTATGACAGCATTTGTGTATAAAAGAATTTTGAATAATAATCATACATATTTTGTATTTATTATTAACCATTGATACACAAGAAAATGTTAGTGAAAAATTTATGAAGGTTTAAATTTCAAGCTTTAGACATGTAGCATTCTGGATGTGTAATTTTCAAAGCATTATGTTTGGAATCATTTTTTTTTTCGAACATTTATATTTCGAACATTTTACACACAACGCCATCTAGTCCCCAAACTAAGCAGAGCTTGTATTATGGGTAACTAGACAACTGATTTAAATACATAGACATACTTTTTTTTGTAAATACATACATATTATACATAGAAAACACCCAAACTCCGAAACAAATATTTGCGGATCGAACCCGAGACCTCTTGATCAGCAGTCGCATTCGCTAACCACTAGACCAACGAGGCAGTCATACCAAACCATAACAAGGCATATTCAAGACATTAACGTCAAATTTTCACATGATCTAGAACATAAAAGTGTAAGTAGTTTCAGTTGCTATTGAGAGTGAGAGAAGTAAAGATTTTAATGGTTAAATCTGAAAAATCGGCAATTGATTAAATGTTACAAGACAAACTTGTAGTATCTACTAGTTTATTTTTTAAATGTTACGGAATACTGAATTATTTGTGCATTTACTGTAAGTACACTTACATAATTCATTACATTCTGTCTTAATTTTATATAAATTTAGTTTCTTCCTCGTTGTTTAGTCATTAATGCATTTAATGTAGTGGGATGTTTAAACTTATATTGAACTCTACAAATACTACTTCTGTTCGTTAATATATAAAACCCAATAGATTTTAATGTAGTATATAGTTAGCTCTGCATCAGAACTTATTGGAATACAGTGATATGAAAATTAACTCTGCAATTCACAACATATTGTTTTAAAATATTTTAGGTTGTTATATTATTGAACAAATTCTCGTAATAAAGTTACATAAACACATTCGCAAAATTTTAACCACGAAGTTAATGAGTTTATTAAATAAGCAAACGGTGGGAATAATATAATGGAATATATACAGAAAATGCTATGGAATTTGCCAAAAGCTGTTGGTTAATTGACGTCAGAGAAGAAATAGGTTTAACTATAAAATCTTAAAAGTGTTATGGTATTAAACCACAATCATTAACGTTTTTGAGCAATAAAATATACAACAAAGAACATTAAAGTAAGGAAATGACAGAACCCGATATCCCAAATAATCAGTGGCACGCAGTCCACGTGACCGGCCCTTTATCTCCCAACTGAAAGATTTATAACAGAGGCGTTACCACGTTTATCTTAATCTTAGCGGAGACCTTATATCTCTATCAGTACTGCCTTCTGTAAGAAAACCCTCTCTATGTATTTAGAGCGAGACTAAAATCGTTGTTTTCGAAATCGGCAAATACATTTCAATTTGTAAATTCCACTTTCAATACCTTACCTTTATAAGAATCAGAATTGATTGTAGCATATTAAATGTTCGAGATAACGAAGTAAACTAAATTAAATTGCATTACAATGCATTGGTTATATTATTAGTCAAAGAAATGCATGAAATTATTTCGCGGTAAATGATAAACCGAAGAGAGAACCATTCAATTGTTCTTTTAGTAGTTTCCAACCAACTTAGAATCACACTGCAATTCATCCTAACCATTATCATCAGCCTGTCGCAGTCCTCTTCTGGAGATAGGTCTCTCTAATTTTTAGTATGTAGATACTTTAGATATTTTAAAAGTTAACTTTGTATAAGAATGGAATACTTTATTTTTCGATTTTTATGCTAAACGGCAGCACACCATTTATTAACATTCCAATAGTATATAAATTATTTAGGGTAAAAACGTTTGATTAAAAACCTTTCCTGAAGATTTTATAAAGAAAGAATTAGAATCTCTTTAAATAAACGAAATTCTTCTCTTATCAAATCTTAAACTGAGACTGCGTACAAATGCCTCCAATTCTCTGGGGGCGTTTAACGTGTACTTAGCAGTTCAGTTCAATTCGTTAAAAATTTATACTCCAGTCCAGTTCATTTCTTGTATTTTATATTTATAATCTCAAATTATTTAAAACGTTACTTACTAAATTTGAATATTTTTTTTAAGAATAATTAATTCGTATAAACTGGGAATAGTGGACGTCTAACATGTATCTGCCTACGCCTAAACATGCGTGATTTCATGAAAATGTTATGTATTAATTCGCATAAATAATAATTATAATAATAGAGAACCGTGATTATTTTTTCGCTAAATATGTATAAGCGCTATTTCTACTATTCATAATAAATAGCAACGTCGGTCTCAAATGTTCCGCTCATTTCACTGGAGCTATATAGAAAAACATTAAAGTCTGTGAAACACAACGTAATATTGTTGATGATGTTTTAATTAAATATGCGTAAGTATGTTTTATATGTTTTTAAGGAGTCTGTTAAAATTAATTTAATAACGCAGTTAGAAGATGGTATGGGAATGACTTTTTCTTTCATTATTATCATAAATATCCAATTTGAAGGTATTTCAGATGGATTAATTTTCAAAATAATATATTTTTTTATCCAAATGTACGGACTAAAAAAAATTGCTCGTTAAACTTTCAACGTCACAAAACAAAAACGAATTTGTATTATTATCTACACTTCAATGGAATATTTTTTTAATCTTATTGAGTTCTGTCAAAATATAATCGAAAACTTTAATCGAAGGTGATTTCATAATCTTTTGATATTCTTAAGAATAACTAATGAATATAATTAAATCTTCGAATTAAAGTAATTCATAAAAAAATAAAATTCATCAATTTCTATATTTTATGTGTCAAAACATATCAAGACTTAATTTAAGCATATGACATTTTTGAGTTAGGTATTTAAGATTGTTTACGGAACTATAAAAAACAATAACTTAAATTCTAATTATGAGGTTATGTGATAACTTTTTTCTAACCATAAAATATACACATTTTATATCCGTTTAAAAGCATATAACAATGAAAAAAAAACGTTTGAAAAAGTGGTGTCCTTTTCACGGATATCTGGACAATAATTTCTGGTTCAACTGACCAGATAAATCTGCTGTAGAGTGAATACAAAGGATAGCAAGCAAGTCGAAACTTCGCCTGATTTATGCCCTTAATATTACTACCATCAAAATTATGTATTCTAAGACTAATTATAATTTCAAATTTTTCGTTCATAGGTAATTAATTTGTGATTTATTAATACTTTATAGAAATTTTATTGAATGTGTTTCACAATAGTGTTTAATGGAATAAGGCCTTAAGGTACGCCTCTATTGGCCCGCACCACTCGCACGGCAAGCAACGGATTGAATGGATTTGCCTTGCTCATAAATGCCGGCGTTCGGTGCGGGCGGCGCGGATAGTGGACGCAGCACTATTTGAAATTATATAAAGCAAAATAAAATCCGTTGCGTGCCGTGCGTGCGGTGCGTTTGGCGCGGGCTAATGGACGCGCACCTTTATAGATATATGACCGCCTACCTGCTAGACGCACAAGTAGCTATGACTCTTTGTTGCGTTCCGCCTGTGTCGAGCGTGTAAGCGAAAGCGCGGAACAAGCGATAGAGAATATATCGGCTAAAGCGTTCGGCTTGTGACGCAACTATCTCTCTTCCACTTCATCAGCCGCTGTGTTCAAGTTAAGGTTAAAAGAAAATGTTAGAAAAGAAACAGTGGCATCACACAACCTACACGTGAACTGTTTTATCAAATGTTACGAGTACTGACGTAGTTTAAAATACCATAATCCAGGTGCACCTCATTCTTAGACAAGACCACATGAGACTATTCACTCAATGATTTTCAGCATACAAATCACGGATTTGTGACAGAAGATGAATTATCGAAAAAGTTACATCTTCTCCCTAGCCTTATTCCCAATATAATTTGGGGTCGTTTACTAGTTCAACCGGTTTTACCTGAATATCAGTGTTTCCACGGAGCGACTGGTATCAGACCTCCGCAACCCTAAGGGAGAACTGAAATTCGAAGATTGAACTAGTTGTCAGTAAATTTGAGGCTATGACTGCCCAATAACGATTGCCATAGATGTTCATGACAACCGGGACCGACGGCTTTACGTGCTCTCCAAGGCACGGGTGTGAATCACCACCAAACATCCAAACTCCGGGGTGCTATTAGAAATTTACTAAAAAAAACACAAAAATACCACTTAATTAGCGTCGCATACGCTATCCACTAGACCAAAGATGCAGTAATCGAATCGATGCAACAATATGGAAAGAAACTATGTTATTTTTTAATAAACACAATACAGATAATATTTTAAACGAACTTGAAAGCTGTATAACCAATTTTCAGGTCATATTTGATAATGGAAATTATTCATAACTTAGGTAAGGTGAGAGACATAATTAGTTCTAGTTTAGGCTTCAGTATCGTTAACTTTAATGTACAACTGTCAGTTTTATAACTAAACGTTCATAAACGTAGCAATATTTTGATATTATATGGGCACACTAAATTGATATGAATGTTCTAAACTATAATATTTATGGCCACAATATTAAATTCTGTCCAAATTTCGCAACAACTAACCGCTGGAACGGGGACAATGAATACACCCGTTAAGTCCTTCGCTAACGCGCCACAAACTCCAACAGTTAAACTTTCTAGGAATTCAATTATGTCTTAGAATTGATCACAAGTTTCTGGTCCTTCACATAAATAAATAATTAATTATTTATCAAGTTTACTACTAGTGATTATAATACATACGAATGTTATAAATTTGAAACTAACTCTGTATGTCTGTTTGGTACGCTTTCATGATTAAAATGCTTAATGGATTTGAAGGATGTTTGGTACAGAGAAAGATTGAACTTTGAAAAAAAAATCATAGGATACTCTTGTTGTGATGGCTGGTAATGTCGCAGCCTACTAGCTTAATTATTCGTTTAGTCAACAGCCTAGCCTCATCTATTAATTTGGAAATACTTCTACTCAGACTAAAATATGGTTTTTAGGTTAGGTTCGGTTTTAAGTATCATCATCGTCATCATCAGCCTATCGCAGTCCACTGATGGACATAGGCCTATCCAATTGCACACCACTTTGTTCGATCTTCGGCTACTCGCATCCAGCTCCTACCAACCGTTTTGTGCAAATCATCACTACGTCTAAAGTATATAAAGAATATATTATAAATATATACCTCTGTACTAAATGGCTCTATGCGATCAATTCCTGTCGCTGCACAGACTTAAATTTGACTCTTAGGTTATTTTATTATTTTTATGTTTATGCATAGGCGCCTCAGTAGTAGGCTGTTGATTAAACGGCTAAATAAACTAGTTGGCGGTGACATATACACAGGCATTTAGTAGAGCTTTTTGAGTTTTTGATGCTTATATTAATCAACGAATGAGATAGATGTATTTTATTGCTTTCTGAGTGACTTCACAATAATATCATTAAAAGTCATTTGTTATTTTAAATAAGTTGACTGTATAACACTACCGTGTGGGGTTATACTTGTGAGGATAGTTCTTTTTAATAACAATAAATAAATAAATACCTGTCATTTAATTGATTACAGACATTAACAGATTCATTGAAAATTTCACCACTCGTGTACTTACAACAATATGACATCACAACCCTTAGGGTCTATATTCATATAATTAAAAATAAAAATGGCATATAGCGAGTTGCAATTTTTTGAAAGCAATAATACGTGTGAAATTAAAACCGATTACGTGCATCTGCGACTTTACGTTTTGGGTTTAATTTTTGAAAAAGTCGTTTAATAGAAACAGACGGTTAAAGGCTGTTTCAAGTTATGAATACGTTTAATATAAATTAGAACTTAACAAATGTTGTTTTGAATTGGTTCTTTTTTATGTTAACTGAAATTGCTTTTGAACGGTCCGTGTTTCTGTTTTAATTATTTTTATTAAACAACTCCTATTAGCTGAGCAATCGCTTTGATGATTCTAAGATCTTCAGAGTAAATTATAATTTAGTCAGTATTCAAATCTGTTTTACTTATTGATATTATTTTTATTTTAACTCACTAGCATATAATCTAGTACATGTATAAGAATGTTGTTTTTAAGTAACTACTGTATTTTTTATCCATTATGAATTTGATGTTTTAATTCCTGCATACTAGTGTATATCATATTGTTCTATTCATGAACAAATTTCTCACATTCCTCTAATTTTGTTTCAGTTGACCGCACGGTTAAGCCTTGCCTAGATAACACTTTTTGTGATTCTTAATTTGTATTCTTAAATCTAGGCGTTTTTTATGTCCGGAATTTGTTCCTTGAGAGTAGTTTTTTTTTATATTAGCTGCCAAAATGACTATGCCCTGCATGATGGAAAGCATGAACAGAATCTTGAAGTGGAGGCCACCATCCTCACTGCCACAGCGAACAGTGCAGCACGGTGACCCACACTATGGCAGCCTAGTAAGATGCTTTTTCACGCCCTGCTTGAAGGACCCGGGGTCATAGAAGGAAATAAACATATGCGCTGGTAGAGTCTTATTTAAAAAAAATCCTCTAAGAGACACTGTTTACTTTAGCAGGAAAATCAATTACTTTCACTATAGTGTATTAAATTGTACACAATAGCCCGATAAACACCATAATATATATTTATTAAACAGAATGAAATAAAATATCCTGTTTATCCCAGGCTTACCTGGAAGAGATTGCTTTTAGGGATAGGCCCGCCCATTGTGCATTTAATTTATTAGTTTGATGTAACAAAGTTGTTGTTGTTGACCTTAAAGTTATCTAAATTTAAAGGTTTAACTGTACCTAACCTTGTTTGTTTTACAAAGAAGATATTTGTTTATTTAAAGAGCAAGCCAACGACTTATTTACTTATATATTCTAATCTATTATATAGTAAATTAGTACTGCAAAGACACGTACAATGTTTAAATATTATATAGCAGCGTCACAAAATTTCAACGTGAAACAAAAATGTTTTCAATTAAAATGATAAATTCAGATAAAAAGGAAAAAAAAATGTTAGAAGGGTATTAAGAGGTAGTAGAGCCAGGCTGGTTTCAGCACGAAGAGGTCAGCTAAACCGGGGCAGTACTTACTACTCTCACACAGAATATCAACCTAAAAAATTCGGGCTGTTGTATTTCGTTGATTAATGTGTATTTGGAGGCCCAAGTCTGACTTCGGAAGTCCAATCATTCTGCGTCATTCTTCCGGCCTCTAGAAGCAGAGTGAATGACGCAGAGTGAAGTCAGCATGCTGCATTATATACACTCACAATATGGATGGTGACCCATACTCCTGGATTTAACTCAGGCCGAGTAGAGTCACTTTGGTAGGTCTTCTCAACTGAATCAATCTTAACTGAATCACAATAAATAATTGAAAATTTAATCAAGTCATAATAATTAGGTACAATTAAATCACAGAAATCAAATCAAACCATAATAATTATAATCAATTAATAATCAATTTCAATTAAATAATATCAAATAAAATTACAGATTCGATGATAAAGTAAATATTGAGTGAACATTGCTTTTCTTTAAGTAAATAAACCGATAAATTGCCAGTCAAATTGTCTGCTACAATAAAGTTGTGAGCACTACCTAATAAAAATGATGACCAAACAGATAAAAGTAATAGGAGGCCCATTTCTCTTTGGGCAATTTTAGATAAAAGCCTAAAAATCTGGTTCTAAACAGTAAAACAAATACTCGTACATAATTAAGTAAATATATACGATTTCATCGTTTAGTTTACGAATCGATTTAAAGAGATGATTTCCAGTAGGTATATAAATTTATCGATTAAAATAGGTTTGTGTTTTTGTAAGTTTAAACTTAGATACCATGATGAAAACTTCAAGTTTGGTTTGGTTATATATAAGGTGAGATGTACACACATCTCACCTTATAGTGTGATTTTAAAGTTACTTAAAGAGGGTGAAATTATTAAGCATACATATTGGCGTGCTTATAAGTGGCGCTTGATGTTTAAATATAACATACATATTAACCCGGCGCCTTGTGATGTTTAGTTTTAAACTTAAGAAATTTAACTTACCTTGTTCGCTTATAATGAAAGTGTTAGTTTTAATAACGTTAGAAGGGTCTGTGCATTAAAAATTCTGTATAATCATGTGTAGTGTGAGACAATGTAGAAAGAAGGATTATTTGTTATTAATTGAATGAATAAAGAGTGATGAATAATGTATATGGTTAAAGGCTATTTATTTATTTATATATATAAAGAATACAAAAGGCTTGTTTTATTTGGCTCTGGACTAGTGTGAACATGGAGAGTGCCTTGTGTATCTGTTTAAATAAATAAAAGTATTACGGTACAACATATTTATTAAGTTACATTCTACTTATAAGATACAAATTTTGCTCTCTCTAAATCTAAAGGATTGCCTATCTACGCGTCTATGTTTTCTTCAACCAGAGTACACAGCAAGTGTATTAATAAAAGTTATAATATAAAAGTGTATGATACATAAATGAATTCTCGATTTCTTTCGACACAAATTAAGTACCAGAGCTTAAAGAACTTGTTTGCAATTTAAGGTAACAATTCCAATGCACAATTGTATTTGAGTTTTTGTACAAATAAAAGTATTGATAAAACTTTTGTCATTGTATCGGTTGGACCGTTTGATAAACGAAGCGCAAAAAAGTTAGTGGACAGTTTTTACCAAAGCCAACCTCGCATGGTTGCCAAATTCGTACACTCAGAATTAACAATGCTGCGTATTATACTCAATTAAAAGGGAGGGGAACTTTCCTTTGTAATACGCATGGTCTGAAATTAGATACGCACTTGTGACATATATTCTTCTATGCTTTTTGTTATTTTGACTTTTTATCATATTTTACTAATGCAAGTTAATGGAAAAAAAAGTAATATTCATAACTGTAATAGTATTGTTACTACTTTTAACATTATATTTTAAGTCAAAAATAATATACAGTAGCTTTTAAAACACTGTATTATTTTATGTAAGCTTGCGATTTAAAATCTTAAATTGACGAAAAATATTTCACCATCTATTGGGTTTCTTATCTACTGAAGTTCATCGCAGCATTGATATAACATTGTGTACCTCGTTAAACCAGAGCTGTGTAGCTAAATTCCTGATATTCAAGCATCAAGATTGTTTAATAAAACTAAGTAACAAGTCACGAAATAAATAGAGTATTTTGCAGATGAGTTAGTTGCCCGCTCACAATATTGCAAAAAATACTTAATACTAATGAGAAAACTAAATTCATTTCAAAATTTAGAACATAAATAAGTATTCATTAAAGTCGTCTAGTTTGTATTCTCACCTTCTTTTGGTAGTGATTTATTACCTGCCTAAAGCCTAATCTACCACGAAACGGAGACCGAAACTTTCGAAATTTGTTACTTCTTTAGAGCTCTTGAATTACAGTTTCAACTCAATTACAACTAAGTTGTTGTGTATTTTGTTTTAATCTTTACCTTTACCTGTTAAAGTTTGAATACATGGATATTTGTTATTGAATCCCGGTAGAAAGACTAGACGGAATTGACTGAACTTTGGTATATATTATAATCTGGATGAATATCCATATCGAATATCATTTTTGTCCGGTTGGCCATGTTTCAATACACATACACGACTAACCAGACAAAAATGGTAACTGCGAAGCTCATAGACGTAAGGTAGTATAAAAATATATTGAAATATGTAATTTTAAGGTTAACTTTATATATGCTATTGAGATGCCAAAGTGAAACATCCATTATGGAAAAACAGATCAACAAAATTAGTAACATGTTTTCATAATGAAAATATTCCCAAGCGACTAACTAATAAGCTAGAGCTTAATTATACAATGTGAAATTGTTAGTTTACTAGCATACCTTTTGTATATTATATATCAAATAGTAGAAAATGAAAATGGATGAAGAAGGGGAAATTATGGCGATTGGAACTGAATATATTATATTTTAATACGCAACATCACATTCTGCTGCATGAAATTTCAACAGTTTATATTAAATTTTCCAAATAAGTCTATATGTAACTATATATTAAAATTGTAGCTGGATGTGTATTCATCATCATCAACAGCCTTTAACAGTCCACTGCTAGACATAGTCCTCTCCTTAGAAAGGAGGTTTTGGCCTACTATACCACGCTGGCCAGACAGGATGGTATAGGGTTTGTTTAAAGTTTTCCTTCTCTTGGCAGTGATGTTAGCTGCTTATTTTGTTCCTTTAATTGCCTCTTACGACACCCATGGAATGAATAGGGGTGGTGACACTCTGTATTCTTAATCCGTCACCACACGGACATAATTCTTAAAAGCTTATTGTTATTCGATATGTATATGGATGTTTATTATTTATTAGATATTTAAATTTACTTACTAATTACACAAATAACACTATATACCGGCGCGTATAATTGTGTATATAATATAAACATGAGCTCTTAAAATTCATTGTGTACTTGAGACCAAACCATTTACGTTATTTTAATCAAAAAATAATTTAATGTTACTAAGGAAATAATGTAAAAAGCGTGTCCCAATAATATCTGTAATATCTGAAAAATATTATAATTGAGACATATATATTAGAGATATTATTGGTGTTTCCTAACATCTGATTATGAAAGTAATTACGTGCGAAAATGTTCCACATAATTGCTACATAAAAGGAACGGTACGAACAGACGTGAGATATGAAATGAGAATTTGTGTACGATGATTAAATTTAAAGGAACAAAATTTTACACCTGTTGAAAGATGTTTTCATCTTCATTTGAGGCAGTCATAACCAAGTTATCCTAGGTCCTAGGAAACAATCACCGAGGGTAAACAACAACGGCGATACTTGATACTATGAGCGCCTCCGTGATTCCGAATCATGGTCACGTTAAGCAGACGGTCCGGTTGTTATCTTAGGTCGTGAAGCTTAGTTGAGGCCTTCGGGCGACTTTAAAACATTGAACATCAAGATTACGTAGCTACAGCGCTGTCTTGCCAGTTTTCAACCCGCATTCGGCCAGCTGGGGATGTATGACCTTAACCCTCTCCTGAGAGAACACCCAAACCCAGCGGTTTGAAATGATATATTTTTAGTGTCATCAAAAAATCGTGCAAATATGTTTCTTTGTGTAACATTTTCCTTTAGCTTCTGGTCAGTGGGAATCGAGTAAGTTATCATATTGCAAAGTTAAATAACAAGCGGTCTTATTCTTGAATTAAAATCCAATATCAATCTAATGAGAATCCAACTTCAAAATACGATGAATATAGTTATGTAATGTCAAATTCAAAAGTACGAAATATCAAAATCAGAATACCGGTCGGCTAGAATTGTGTAGGCAGTGCAGGTCAGTCTATGAATCTGTGACCTATGCTTAATACGTGGCCTCGGAGAAACTCCTTAAATCATAAATCCTGACTACCAGAGGATAAGGGTTGATTGCGTTATGGGTGGCCGGCACCCTTTAAAGTCCGAATGTAGAATGTAGAACAATGTCTGATGATAGTCAGTATACCAATAAAGACTGACCTCAACCCGATTTTAAGAAAAATGACTGGAAGAAAAAAGTTTATATTCAGAAAGTATATTACTATTTTTATCAGATCTTTAGTGACCGTAGTACAGGCCCTTCTCCATGCATGTATGTACAATAAGTAATTATTATTGTTATTAGTACACTGTATATCTGGAAATAAGTTTAATTAAGTCCCAATTCCAATAAAAGATCCGATAACTTAATTCAAAAGATACATGCAATTACTGTGCACCTAATAAGCTTTTAAGAATTATGTCACTATTAAATAAATGTTCATCAGCTGAAGTTCATTCGTAACATTACACACCAAACGCAATAAAGCTATTAGACATACTGAGCAAGTAATGAATTTTACGATACCGTGAAAACCAAGAGAAGTTTGCGTGGCAATCACTTCAGAGATGTGGTTACATTTACGCGAAAACAGCTCTTGATACGCAGTGTTAAGGTTTTAAGTCACATGATAATATTTGTCCGTGTTCGTGGTTAACGTTATGTAGAAAGACTTTCGGCAATTTATTAACTTCTCTCCTAACCTTACGCTTATGAAGGAATAATATAATTAGCGGTGCGAGGAACGCGTACCTGTTACCACTCGAAAAATAGCAAGGGCTGGTTTTGCTCTTCGCAATAAATTGTAAGACTTATATGTTCTCCTAAAATAATAATGAAACTGTGAAAAGGATAACAGGTTACTAAACATAAAACATACTAAATAAAAGCACATAAATTTAATAATAATGGAAATCGTCGTTATGGTTTTGTAGCCCACAACACAAACACGGGATAACACTCTGTGATCCACAAATTGTTATTCTGAGTCTGGGAGTACTTTGTGTCCGTTTTTCCTATGCTTTCATTTTACAAAAAAGAAAAAATTCACTGAGTTATTTCCTGTCCTCTACACTTAAAATGCTCAAAACCAATAGTAATCGCTCTGCACTCTACAGTCTCCATTAAAAATATACGTGTCACGTGAATATTATTTCAACACTTCATTGCACGAGGTTTTTAGTGGCTTACAAAAACATGAAACCTCTCTTAGCCAACATTATGGAATAACGAGGTGACTAATGTGAGGTTATATGAGGTGTAAAATTTTGCTGAATTTATAATGAATCCCCCTGTGGTTTTATATAAATTAAGTACTCGTTGAAGTTTTAATAAAGTACTAGCTCTTGCTTTTGACTTTGTCCGCGTTGAGTTACTCATTTACAGATTTTCATGTCCTGTTTTACTTTCACGCCAAAAAAAAAATCCTGTTTCATAGAAGAACATCAGTTAAATTCACTGATGTGACATCTTAATCTACATAGTATAAATTCTTACAAGCAGACAGACAAGGTTCAATCAAGAACCCATAACGTCCCACTCCTGGGCTAGAGTTTTTTCTCAGGAGAGGGTTAAGGCCATACGTTCCCACGCTTGCCGAATGTGGTTATGAGACTGATAGGACGCATTGTGGCTAAGTAATCTTGCCGTTGGATGTTTTTCAGTCGCGGGAAGGCCTCCAACTAAGCTTCATGACTATTATTTTTATGAAAACAACCGGGACCGACTGCTTAACGTGACTTTAGGGCACGGAATCACGGAAACGCATCTCGGTACTGACCACGTCGTCATTGTTTACCTTCGGTGATTGTTTCCAATCACCTATGGCCATTTGGCTATTAGCGCTTCAGACAGACAAGGTTACTTTCATAAAATACATAATTAGCTAGCTTGCATCCGCATGTATGTCAATCATCGCCTTACAAAGTAGACTTTATCGTTTATCAGGCTTTGGACTATAATGTCTACTAAAGTTCATTTCAATCGGTTTAGTAGCTTTGTCGTGAAAGACAGACAGACATAGTTAGTTTCGCATTTATAATATGAATAAGGATTAGCACAGTATATTACAAATTACATTTAACACATATTCACAGTAGTTAATTATTAAACCCAACACAGTGTCATTTAACAAGGAGCTTAAATAGGCTTTTTCAAATTAATCATTTGAGCACTTTGCTAGAAAGTCACTTGTACATTTTGTAAAGGTCTTTGTAAAGTAAACATTTTCATCTTAAAATAACGTCAAAATATCTTACTTTTAAGACAGAAAGGGCAATGTAATTAGGTAATATTTTGTAATTTAAGTCTACAATAATAACAATACAGGAATAATAGTGTAGTATTTCATTTTTTTTTATGACGAAAAACAACTTTGAATTCATTATATTAACGTCATTTCAACAAAACGAATTTTCTCTCCAGATAGAATTAGGAAAGGCAAATCTCTACTTATCGCTTTCTTACGATCGATGTAGCTTTTCCACGAGTGGCATAGCCCTACCACGATCAGTATGGCTCTCCCACGATCAGCATGGCTATCTCATTAATAACTTGATTATCTCACATGTAACATGGCTTTCTGGAGAGTAGCATGGCCCCCTAAGTCCTAACAGTAAGCATGAGTTTTTAGTTATCTTATTGTCAAACTGATTTCGTTAATAGGAAAAACATTACCTACAAAAACTTAAATATTTACACTTACTTACTTACTATTCAAAGGTCGTTTCGACCGTGTGGTATAACTCCAACACACAACTACTCGCAACTGTTAAATTATGTTTCATTTTTTATTTCAAACGAAAAGTTCGTATAGATAATAACATTGAATAAAACATGAGATATTACTACTTGATTGTAAAATCAATCTACTTTTCCTCTGTATAATATACTTTTGTTAGCCTTTTTGTGATTTATACTTATTTGGACATAATTGACTATAAAATGACGCCGGTAACAAGCAATTTACATTTCAGACATTGCTTTGATTGCGGTTTTATTTTCTTTTTATGATCTGACAGATAATATTAAATTGTACTGATTCTTGTTTTATTGGCAGTATTTATTTACTTTTATTATTCTATGTACTGTTATGTCAATTATCAAAAACAAATCTGTTATATATAAAATAAGAAGAGAATATCTTTATTTGTGGAAACAAAATTTAGAGATCTCTGCTATTTTTTTGTAAATTATGTGCAATTGGCGAGGCCCATTGCCAGCGGTGGACTGAGATAGGTGGATGATGATGACGGTATTACATCTGGTGTGTTACAAGTATGGGGTTATTTTAGTGAAGTTTATGTTATTAGAAAGCTTTAAATAACCGTTCTAAAGAGAGACCAATGCCCAGTTATAGACTAATAAAGACACATTGACAGTATTGTTCGTTGACATCTCTCACATCCAAACATGAGATGATTCCTTTAGACATGAGTGACTGACCTTTGTTACTCGTGTTTAAGGTTTAAGTTCATTAACAGTGTTGTATCTATAGCAGATGATTTTTCCGAAACCATGGTTCCCAACCAGCCCGTAAATTATACTGTGTCTCATGGAAATCATCAATACAATTCAGATATTGGTTGACATTATCTGTATGTCAACCAATGTATGTATGTATGTCAGATATTGGTTGGTCTTTCGCGTGATCGGTTCGTCTTCTCGGCATCATGTTTTTTTTTTATTTTCATGTAAATATCTCAAGATAAACAAAAGCTTATAATAGAAGTATCACATATTTTCGAACAATTTGCAAATAGCTTGAAATAAGGTTTCAAATGAAATCATATTTTATTTCTAATTATGAAATTATAAAAAAAGCACATTGCAATGTTGCCACAATTTTCCTGCAAGGTAGCATTACTAACATCTTAAGTCTTTAAAGAACCTGTACACATTTTCGTATCTTTATAACTTAAACCGTATCCTCGTAACTTTTTACGACTGGTATGTTTATGTTACGAAATTACAGCATGTACTGGCAGGGCTTAGCTATGATCATGTTACATTTTATTACATAATATTACGACGCTTGAACTATTTGACCTGAATACTTAAGCAATTTAATTATTATTATTTTCTTTCTTTTTCATTTATCGACCTGTCAAAATGATTCTACATTGCCCGATGGAAAGCATGAGACCACCATATCCATTGTTAATGCAGAAAATGCAAAATGGGGGGTGTACATAATTAAGATGCTTATTTTTTGTGGTTTATCACTTCAATATCATCAAAAATATATGTTTCAACAACAACAAAAACTAATTGTACTGAAGTGTTACTAAATTTAAACGGAATTTATTTCTCACGTAAACTTTGAATAATATTCCTTCACATTTCTTTAAATCATAGGGATAATATCCTGTCATTTAATGGAAACTGACGTTTTAATCTCGCACAGTTTTTGCTCAAAAATTTTGCTTCCAGTGCTGCTACACACAGTACATGACTATGGGAAGAACTACAATAAAGTCAAGAAAATTTCATTCTTTATATATGTGTCTTTAAATAACGATTATTTGCATCTGAACTGACTGATTGAAATCTATTTTGGTTTTATTTAATTATTTAATTTTAGGGCCGAATGAAATTGCTAAGTAAAAAGGCTTCTATGAGTATAACCTTACTGTACCTGAATTTTCGTTTTTCGTTTCTTAATTTTAAACATGTTCGGTAACATTATAATTAATGTCATAGTTAGTGTTTATTTGTTTTTAACGTTTTTATGCCTAAGCATGTAACAAGAATTTAAAACTCCAATAAAAGGTTACTTTAATAGCAAATAACATGAGCTTCTTACCACGATTTTCGACACACGTGCGGGTAGAGCCGTAGTGATTTAATATACTAATAAAAAACTATGTGTATATATGACATGTTTATATTCATGTTTGTATACGAACTTACTACTTTATCTATATATATGTATACTTCTGAGATAGCATATTTTGGAGAGTACAGTTCAGGGCGATATAAGTAAAGATTCCCAAAAATATTTCTTATAAAATTTGCTTCATATTTTCCTCGGCTTTTTCTTTTCCTCGTTGAACGTTATATTTTCAGTACGTGACGACAAAATGGTAACAAGGTCTGTTTAAAAATTTACTACAATGATGAAAAAGTTTTAAGGCCGCTTTAAATTATGCGATTCGCAGAGTGCTAAGCTACTCGGTGTTCTAATTACATATGTAATGTGCAACGTCGGTATATGTAAATAATGAAATAAAAACTACATTCTTATTTATGACTCATTAGTAGGTACATAGATAGCTAAACTCACATTAATATAGGGATATTTAGGGTTAAAACAGAAATGTGCGGGATTGCTACCATGTACCTTTTTGTTGGTGAGTATCCGATATTTCGGCACTGTTGCAAGCGCCATGATCACGGAGTAACAATATATTTAGGGTATTCAATTTTGGGATGGAATGGAATGGATGGAAAAAAATAGTTGAAGTTAGTGTTATTTTTTTTTTCCTTTATTTAATCTTTCCCTTCTTTTTGTTTTCTATTTTACTTCTTACTCGTCATTGATATTTTAACGTAAAGGGGAAATCACCTTTCAATTAAGTTGTCTGCTCATCAGTATTAAGTATGGTTTTAGTAGTTTTGGTAGTAATAGTATTGGAAATACTTATCCATTGAACTTTTTGTGTGTTTTTTTTTTATCAATAATGCTCGGCTCCTATTGATGAAACACATTAATAAACGGGAAAATCAAGTAAACGGTCTCGAAAATCATCGAAAGCAGCAACTGATACGAGAACTATATGCAATAAATTGATAAAGTAAGACCTAAGACATAAGGCTAACGCGACATATAAATAATCTCTAGACAGAGAGACTCTTTGAAAACAAATATTCCGTATAGAATTTTTGTATTCCTTAGCTATTCATCAATCATCATCAACAGCCTTTAAAGTCCACTGCTGGACATAGTGCCTCTCCTTAGAAAGGAGGTTTTGGCGTACTATACCACGCTGGCCAGATTATTTATTCCTTAGCTATTGAACAGACTAAATCATAGCATATCGACACACTAAACAGTGCGTCAGAATAACAGTCATGTTAGAAACAGGAATTCGCATTGGCATTTGACTAAAGTCTTCAATGTTAGTGATACTCTATAGTACCCCTACGCGCCAGCAATCGCTAGCAAGCAATGGCCATGCAAAGTTTGACTTAGTTATGTGGTTGTAGTTCAGTATGCGAGCAACGGGCTTTACGATCAATATGGGTAGTTATCGCTTGTGGTGACAACGGAAATAGGTTTAATTTGAGTAAGAACATTTGGGATTAAAGCTGGTAATTCTTAATCAGTAGTGGTTAAATTGAAATCAGTATTTAATTTTGAAAGAGATCTGCTATAATTAAAAATTAAAATATTGTATAAAACGATTATGAATACTTTGAAATGATTGGGATTAGAAGTTAATTGAACTCGGTCAGGCACCAAGTCATTAGCCTGTTCGAGATCACGAGATAGAAAATCTCTCAAAAGTGGTCTGTCTTGAAATATTTTTTTTAAAAATGGCATGTATTTTAATTATATAGAAACATTATAACTTTAAACGAGATAATGCGATACGAGTTTACCGAAAAACGGCCTAGTTAGATGTTTCGGTATCATTATGGATTCGGTCTCGCACTCACTACCGAAAGACAAATGCTATGTTACTTTAGGTTGGTGTTTTGTAAAAAGGTGTACTACCTATTCGTACTGAAATCTACTACCTTTTTTTACAGTTTTCAAATACAACTCCCGTCCGTAGGAACATTCCTGAGTCGCGGTGAGTCGCGGTGGGTGTTTGCAAACATGCTTTTAATGGAAATACATAGATAACACTGAGAGACAGTGACTACATGAGTCGGTTGACTCAGACTGAGAACAACTATTTATGAATTTTAACACCACTTAGCTTAGCGTTCACCACACAGCTTACTAATGTGCTGAGCAAAGGAAAGCGGTGTGGTGACCGCTAAAAAAACCTCTCCATTCGTATAAGAAACATCACGATAGTATAGACACGGACCTATCTAAATAGGACACATGTTTCAAATGTCTATACTTAGTTGTTTTTGATAATTTCGAAGTAAAGTGAGTGTTTTTCGTTTTATTTTTTCATCTGACTAGCTTACGTAAGAGCTCAGGTGTTCAAAGGCAAAATTTAACTTTAATAGGTTTAGGTAAGTCCTAACTAAAGGGTAGTTTCGTTGCTTTCTTTAATTTTCGCATACTTTCAAATGTTTCAGAGCATTTTATATCTTAATAGCTGATGCCCGCGGTTCCGCTCGTGTCCCAGAAGTATCAAAAATAGATGTTGGCCTATTCTGAGACTTACCCGATGTGCGCATAAAATTTAATATAAATCGTATATATCGTAATAATTTAATAAAAGATCATGTTGTCTAAAAAAAACTCTAATCGAGGATGATGTATTATGAAGGATCAATACATGATTAATGTTCTGTGTATTTGTTGATTAATAACTAGATGACCGACAACCGTGAAAATTAACTTAACATAGAGGATTGCATCAGTTATGCAATACCTCATGATGGTGTAATTTACCTACAATAGTGTAAAGAAGAACAACATATAAAAGTTTATTATTTAGACTCGTATTTTAGACGGTCATAAATTTCAAGTCATAAGCTAATCGGACTGCAAATTACGTAAGGCTGTTATATATCATCCTTCTAGCCATTATTCCCAAGTTTATTTGGGGTCGGCTACTAGTTCAACCGGTTTTACCTGAATTTCATTTTTTCCACGGAGCGACTGGCATCGGTCCTCCGCAATACTAAGGGAGAACTGAAATTCGAATTATTTGATTGAACTAGTTGTCAGTATATTTGAGGGCACTGACTTCCAATAACGATTACCATAGGTGTTCATGATAACCGGGACCGACGGCTTTACGTGTTATATATGTATTATATAAATATATTGAGCACCTGACACACAAAATAATTTAGTCCCAAACTAGAGTGCTTGTAGTGTGGTACTAGACAACGGATTTAAATACTTATATATATGATATATATACTTATTTTTTTCTAAATAGAAACATATAATACCTATTATAGAAACTCTGAAACAGATATTTGTAAATCATACAAACATTCAGTCCGACCCAAAAATAGAACCGGTGACCTCTTGATCAGCAGCCGCATACGCTAACCACTAGACCAACAAAGCGATCATTAGTCATCAAGGATAAATTACTATTTTTCGCAAGTATACCTATATACTTTTTTCTGGTTAAAATAGGACAAATACAAACTAATATTATAAATTCCAAATTAACTCTGTCTCTTTATTAAACTTTCATGGCTAAAACACTGCACCGATTTCAACGACATTTGTCATGGACATACTTGGAATCTTGACTATTTTATCGCGACCGACATACACGTAGCTTTAGCATAGAGTATGTCGAAGGGTTCACTAGCTCTAGGACTACTATGATGTACATAGTAGTCCAAGAGCTAGTGAACCCTTCGAGTAACGGGTTTTCCTGTAAGGTTGGAAATTTGTACACTTATGATTTATAGCATGCTTAAGGTAAAAGCCATGACCTGGCAGGCGTCAGCCCTGCACGTCATCAACCATTTTATTTTTTAAATCTTAAAAAAAATAGGGTCACCCATTAGGAATATCGCGGGGGACTTTACAAACATACATAAAACGGACACAAATAACACCCAGATTCAGAACAACAATTTGTAAATCACACAAAGTGTAGTCCCACGTGGGATTTAAACCCACGACACTTGGCGCAGTAGAAAGTGGCGTGGCGAACACTAGGCCAAAGTAGGAGTTATAAGTACATTTATATTCACTAGCACATTGCTTTGGTCAGATTAAGGAAATCAGGTCAAGAGAAACTCATTAGTTAACTAGCTAATGAGTTAATTAGAGCTAAGTAGCCGTTTACATACTAAATTCTGCATGCGTTGGAGTTTGTATGTTTGAACATACAAAAGCCTAAAAAGGGTAGCATATGTCCTTCCTCAAGAAGCAAAGTATCTTTTTTCATTAAAGTCAGTGGTTTAGTGATGACAGCATAACAAATAGGCATACCAACAGAGTTACTTTCGAATTTTTATTGTTTCAAGTATGGTATATTATTATAGGTACGTTACTGACAGAGTTATAAATAAATAATAAATATATTCAATAATTCGGACACCTTGCACACAGCGCCATCTAGTCCTAAAGTAAGCAGAGTTTGTACTATGTATATTAGACTACTGATATAAATAGATACATGCACATATATTTTGTGTAAATAAATACATATTATATAGGAGGTAGTCAAAATATAAAATCTATTAATACACGTATCGTTCCATAGAATAATTTTATTTATACGTGTGTTAATACTAAAATGTTATTTGTTATTATATACGTATCCGCCATTCAGTATTTGCAATTAATGAATAAATGCACTAAATTTAAGCGTATGCAAAAGGTTTATACATATACTCAAGCATTTTCAATCAGTTTGTTTTATCCGAAACTAAATGTGTATTCCCTACATTAAGTAAATATAACACACCAGTCATCCGTATAATTATT
Organism: Phragmatobia fuliginosa; assembly: GCA_932526445.1. NCBI lineage: Eukaryota > Metazoa > Arthropoda > Insecta > Lepidoptera > Erebidae > Phragmatobia > Phragmatobia fuliginosa. The sequence goes on along the minus strand of OW052063.1, from coordinate 20,748,497 downwards.
ATTGCGCACAATTATCACTCTGCCAATTTAATTTTGTTGTTCAGTAGGCCATGATGCAAATAATTGTCCGTCAGCCGCTTTGTCGCCATTTTCACGCAGGTTTCAACGTCGACCCATATAAGGGTAAGCCTCTAGGGTCCCACCCTCAATATGATACAGGTACATCGATCAAGTGACGAGTCGGTTATGAGATCATAATAAATTCAACGTGAAATGTAAAGTGTACATCGAAATATTTATTCAAAGTCGGATATATGTATCCATAACATCACTTCGGTTCGTTGATACCTACTACTTCTTCTAGACAACGCCATTGTTCTGTTTTGCCTTAATAACAATCGTAATATTGCTGTGGCTTTGGAATTTGCAGCTTATCTTCTAAGTTGCGAAGACTACTACAAATTGTAGTCTAAATAGTAACTAAAAGTTCTTTAATATATATTTGAATTATATTATTTATATAATTTAATAATAATATTAATAAATAATGAAGAATAATATTATTTAATAAAGAAACAGTTTGTCAGAGAACTGAAGTAACCGATATTGCGCGAAAACTCAGCACTTTGAAATTGAATTGAGCCGGTCCAGACTGAATGATGGTCGCTGAAGCCAACAAGTATTGGAGTGGAGACTGCTATCAGGCAAACGTAGGAAGCCCTGCGATGGATAGACGATTCGAAGACAATGACTGGCAGCGAATGAATGCGGAGTATCCCAGGTCAGGATGGTGGGTATCCTTGGGACCTTCGTTCAGCAGTGGACGGCATTAGTCTGAAGAGACGTGATTAGTTCCCTTTGCTCGTTTTTATAACCAAAACGTGTAGGCGGAATAGCTTCAGTACTGACAAATCGTATCCATAATAAATATATTTTACCACATTAATTTCAAAACAAAGGTCCCTTTTAAAATATTGACACAGGACTTTACAAACCTATTTCATTAAAAAGTACCACAAACTGACGGGTTGAAAATATACTTTTATTATCTTTAGCTTTATCGTGAACCAAATAAATCCTTTTATTTTATGAAATTTCACATCTTTGTTAGCTTACACACAACACATAAAAAGTATATTACACTTTATATCAACCTTAAACCTCTAAGCGAAAATACCTCACTCGTTTGGCCCAACATCGTACATCGCATGCCGTAAAGAAATTAATGAGTATTACCTTATACATAGTCGAAACACACCCCGAACACCATTTAGAAGTATTATTGATGATATTAGGCGAGGCTAAGGCAAATTTCACCCATAATAAAAAAAGAATTTGGACTGTAATACGACATTCTCGGAAGGTTATATTAGTATGAAAATGGGTTATAAATTGTGAAAGAATATGATATGATTAGTATGTTAACATCTAAAGCTTTTGTGAAGAAGAAACTTATAAATGAGAACTGTGCTTTGTAATATATTAGCTTTCACATGTGCGCGTGATATACGAAGACGCCGAGAAATTTAGAACCTTCTTCATTTGGCCTTCTTACCCGTGGCTCCACCCGCGAGTATGTCGGTAAAGAGTACTTTATTATATTCCTTAAGATTTAAAGTACCTCCATACCGAATTTCATTGCGATCTGCTTACCCGTGAAAGAGTAACAGACAAAGAGGCAGAAAGACAAACTGAATTTCGAATTTATAATATTAGTATTGAGTGTATGGAGTACAATTTGATTAATTCAATTTGATGTAAAACTACTAATGTGTACTTGAATGAAGCCTTATCAATTTTATATTTTCAGTTGAATAAATTCCTTTCACTATTTATTTCAGTAGAAAATGTTATTCAACTGAGCTCTAATTGAATCGGAAATGATTGAAGTAGAAACCACTGCTTTACTTATAGAAAATTACGGTTCAAAAAATTATTTGCTTCTGTTTTATTTTTACTTGAACGTGGGGTTCTTAATATCCGTGAAGAGGATGAAAGGTTTATTAATAATACTCTGTATTTAATTAATTGAAGTCTATTTTTTTATTTAGTATAGCGGGATCTGTAAGAACTACAAACCCAGTGAGCTTAAAACCATGCTAAAACTAATAAGATTTATTGATTGAAATTCCCAACAAGTATTATTCATGAAAAGCATTGCGTGTTCAGTAACAACGGTATCACAAAAATGTGCGCTCCACCAAACATGTCAGGTTCCCCATTCACATCTAATATCAAGAGGCAGGTGTATATGTCGGAGCAACTCAGCTAATCGTTAATCTCTGCGGGGCTTTTCGAGGCGAAACACTCGTGTTGTTATGTTAGCTGAATTTACACATTTGACAGTAGCATTGGGGTGTTGTATGCGTAGATTTCTATGCGGATTGATGGTACTAACTTTACTGTATCTTTGTTTTCAAAACGTATTTTTACACGGTCTTTTGTAAGATTTTTAAATAGGCGATATTTTTGAATGTATTATTAGCGGTTTTCCCGCGGTTGATGTTGTTCTTAACAGCTACTAAAATCTGTAACGCCAGTTTCCAAAGCTAGTCTTAAACAAGGTGCCTAATTTACTCCAAAAATCATTAGCTATCTGCTAGTGAAAGTCTCACCAAAATCGGTCGGTTGTAATGATTTTGTACACACCGTCAAACTTTCTCATCATCAACAGCCTTTTACAGTCCACTGCATGACATAGGCCTCTCCTTAGAAACGAGGTTTTGGCCTACTATACCACGCTGGTTGACGGGTTGGTATAGGGTTGGTTTCAAGTTTTCCTTCTCTTTGCATTGATGTTGTCTTGCGTAGTTTATCCCTTAGTCGCCTTTTACGACACCCGCGGGATGAATAGGGGTGGTGACACTCTTTATTCTTAATCCGGCATTTTGTAAAACAACTGTTTATTTCAAATTGCTGACTCCTAAATTTATTTAATATTGATAATCGTTAAATATACGTTTACTGTAGTTCGCAGACTTAAAACATAAGTTAGGGCATATTTCCGCTGTAGTTGAGCTTTAAGTTTCATTTTGTAGCTCAATAGATTGTTTTCAACTTACCTTCAACAATATTCTAATGCAGTAAAAAGTTTGGAAACATGATCTATAGACGGAATAAGTACAATGCTCAAAACGTTCAAAAGTTAAACTAGAATTGATTGTTAAAATCTGTGTAATCCCTTCTAATATTATGAATGCGAAGGGAACTTTATCTGTCATCGATTTTGATGAATTTAGGTTTAAAGATAAATTGAACCTTGTGAAAGGACATAGGAAACTTTTTACCGCGATAGCCGATATACACTTGGGCAGAGCCGCGGGTAAAAGGTAGTTAAATATAAAATAATGTACATGCTAGTTACATTACAATTGAAATCCAACAAGGTATCATAAAAGGAGATGGGGACTTTTGGGCCCAAATGTAATAAGTTGAGGTATGGCTCAAAAAAAGGTTATATTTTTTTTATATCAAAATGTGATAAATCTCCTCAATTGACAATCTGGAAAATGAGAAATCCAATAATTAAATTAAGGTTACGAATTAATCGAATAGCGATTCAATTATAATCGATTAACGTTACAGAGATTACGAAAGTGCTTTAGTATTTACATAAATGCTTTCACCAGATGATTAATTCATTTAAAATAGTTAAATCTATTAGGATTAAAGTATTAAGAGTTTAAACTAATTAAATATCTACGTAATTAAAATAAATCTATTCACGTTTACTAATCGATTATTGTATTTTTAATCTGTGCTAACTCTGACTTGACTGCGTCATGAGTGACATGACATCGACACTCGTTTCGTATCGAATTGTCGATCGACACAGAGAACCCCGCCTGAATATTGAACTTGACTGACTTGTTATTTTGGATTCTACGAACGGCGTACCGATAGGATATTGATTAACATCATGGATCGTTGTGTAAATTGTGACATAGCGACTAGTCGCTGTAATACACTGGGTCGTCGAGTTTTGGATGATGAAACCTACTAGCAGTGTAATTCGACAATGGCTTACACCACAATCTGTAAGTACTAACTCAATTCCTGTTTATTAGCTCAGCAGCGTCTACCACACTGGCTTACAATCTTTAGTTTTATATATGTATGTTTTCCTTCACCTAGTTTCTATGTGTAATTATTCTAAGATAATAAGTATAGATAGGTCAACATTCAAAAGCCACTTAGATATACATTACATTGAACTAAGTAACTATCGGGCAGAGTAAATTCAATCAAATCATTTTGTTCACATAGAACAGGTATTGTACAATAAAGTTCTTACAAAAATATAGTGAGCCGGGTACATTTTGCCTAAGTAAAAGAATATAAAAAGTAATCATGTTACCCATTATTAAAAACCTTTTGGATCTTATAACAATAAACATACATTTATACCTATGGATATGGATGTTTTCCTTTACCATAACACAAACAAAATAATTAGTATCGATAGGTCAACATTCAAAAGCCACTTAGATATACATTACATTGAACTAAGTATCTATCGGGCAGAGTAAATTGAATCAAATCATTTATTCACATAGAATGTAGGTATTGGAAAATAAAGTTGTTATAAAAATATCGTGAGCCGGGTACATTCTGCCTAAGGAAAAGAATATAAAAAGTAATCATGTTATCGGTTATTAAAAATATTTTGGATCTTATAACAATAAACATACATATGTATGGATAGGTATGTTTATTGTTATAAGTAGATATATATAAATAGGTCAACATCGGTCAGAGTAAATTAAATCAAATCATTTATTCACATAGAACATAGGTATTGTAAAATAAAGTTGTTATAAAAATATAGTGAGCCGGGTACATTCTGCCCAAGTTACAGAATATAAAAAGTAATCATGTTATCTGTTATTAAAAACCTTTTGGATCTTTCAGGTAAACAGCGGTGACCATGTTTACCAAGCTTGCTGGGATTTGGCTCAAAGTTCACCTCATAATAAACATAGACATCCTAGCCACCGTAGTGTTTGTCTCCGATGTGGACGTTCTCTTACATCTAAAGTCAGCCATTTACTTCACACAGGCTCACCTCGTGAATTGAGAATTTATAATGATATTCAAGAGTGGATTATGCCTAAAGCTGTAAGTTGAATTACACACCGAGTTTACATTGTGTTTTATAAATGCTTTTGTTCTAATTCAAATTATTTTTTTAAATTCGAAATGATCATGTATTGTTTGTTGCAGATAGAAGTAACCAGTCGCATATGCCATACTTGTTGGGTGGCTGCGGACAGAGCTGTTGTCAAGGCAAGGCTGTAGGTAAATGGACTAATATGGTATCTTAGTTGGGCTAGGTGCCAAGAAACTATAGTACCACAACTACAATTCCTAGATGACGTTCTTGTTATAATTAAAGATGAATAATACTCATAAATATTAATAAAAACGATTTTCATTTTTAAACATCATCTTCCCACTCTACAAAATATATAGGTAATATTTCATACTATCTAAATTATATTAAAAGAAAATCCCGATAGCTAAGCGTATTAAAACAACCTATTTCTTCTTGTTTACGTTGGTAAACAAGAACAAATAGGTACATGCTGTGCAGTCGAAGGATACATATGGTTTATAATTGTTTTTATTTTTGAAATCAATTCTTAAAACCCTTTATATTGATACCCCACACGATCAGTTTGGAGGAAAAAGATATGGGTTGCCCATAACTTTAAGGCGCCCAAAAGCCGCCATTTTTTCAATTTTAATGTAGCCAGTGACTCTCGCAAAGTTAAGACGAATGGATTGACGTAAGAATTATTAAAATCGGCTTACGCGTTTGGTCTACACAACGCCAAGAAATACATACAAATATACATACGTATACTGATAAACCCATTATCTTTCGGCAGTCGGGTAAAAAATGACAATCGCACTTCAAAAATAGGCTGTTACGTACCTAACCTCACTTTTCCTAAACACCTTTTACCTCTGCTCTCAGAATGCCAAAATCTGAAAAATTGTTAGTGATTGTTTGATAATATAGTAGCTATCGATCGACACCAATTTTATCTTTTTACATCTGGGCCCAAAATTGTATGAAAGCGTATCCATCTCCTTTTCGTAAATTTTTTTAACTGAAATTTTAATAATTTTAGATCATTAAAATTTCAGTTAATTTTTTTTATTATTTTATAGCGTTAAAACAACCCAAATTAATAATAATCTAGACATAACTAAAAATAATTTTAAAATATTTCAATAAATTAAGGAAATTAACTATTTTTTTTAATTTTTTTAACTTTTGAGACTTATTTTTCAATGGTTTGTGTACATTTTTATAAAGGTATAGTCAGTTGTAAATGTTTGCAAAACCACTTGATTGATTAGATATGATTATAGCCACCTTTCAGTAATCGAATTTGATTGCAATATGATGAAATATAAAAAAAAATTCAATCATACTGACTGGAATATTGAAAATATACTCCAAAATTATGTCTAACAAAATTTATATGGCATAAGACGCGAGTTATAGTCACATTGAGATATCGTGTAACAACAAATTGGGTTGATAAATTATAGGTAATATTTCTCAAGAACCGTTACAGCTTAGAGTCAACTTCTTGATCATTAACTTGACCTTTGGATAAGTATATGTTTATAAAGTAACTTGAGGCGCGGGTATCTAGTAATGAACACCAAAGGCTAAAGGGTATTAAACTTTGTCGTAGAAATTTCACTGTAGGGGGCAAATAGTTTCAAGGATTTTTGGTTATGACTCATTGGTTGATTCATGAAATTATAATTTCTGTTAGGCCACAATACGATAACACGAATACAGTAACAAATTGTTAGTATATTGCGTTTTAAGTTTTAAATGTACATACCTTTTGTCGAAAAAATATTCTACAAAGTATATTAATGTATGTTCCACAAATAAATCCTCTGTGATATATGCTACAAATTGTTATAATTACCTGACCCAACATTATAATATTGCCATTAATTTATCACGTTGATAATTATTATCCCTATTGTAATATCACAGGTCGGTCGGAATGTGAGGGCAATGTTCAATTAAAGCTATTGTGTCGGCGCTGTGTTATAGAGATATTCTACGTAACCCAAGTTTACATATGGGATGATGTTGAACATGATATTATTGCTCAAAAATTCTCATTATGTTCCTCGAACTTTTTAATACTGTTTACTTTACATTTCAATTCGTTTTGTTTACCTTTAATTTGTATTTCAGCTTATTATATTATTAACCTTACCTAAATATACCGCAGCATATGAAACAAGTTTATCTAGTTGTAATAATATTTAAACAAGTGCGTGTCAGGCCACGCACGGGAAAAGGTTCCTCAGTCACCCATAATGGTACATGGATTTAAAATCGTATCCAATAGATAAATGTTATGTTTACTTATTAATGCGTTAATTTTGTATGACGTTTTCCGAGGAATCGCATTTTACAAGTTAAGCCTCTATATTTTCTTTTAAAGTTCATTAAATGGACCACCATCACGAGTTTTTGAAGATTTTTTGACAAGCTTTTAGAGGGCTATTTTTACAAAAGAATTTTCGAATACACTTCGGAACCCTAAAAAAGAATCGGAGCAAACCTGTAATTAATTTGTTTTTTGGTTCAGTGATGCAGCGGTTACGCATACGACTGCTATGCTTGGGATCTCAGGTTCGATTTTGTCAGGCTGGCCAAATGTTTGTATAATCTGCAAATATTTGTCTCGTAGTTTGGGTGTTTTCTATGTATATGTAAGTATTGCATATATGCATATGTAAATATGCATTTATATCAGTTGTCAAGTACCCGTACCACTTTTTTTGTATTCCTGTATTTCATTTTATTAATAGGGTTTCTGTATTCAAATTGAAAAATAAACATCAGTAATAGTATACCTACAGATTGTTATAAAGAGTTGATGTCTGGACCGGAGAGTAAACGTGTTGGTAGCTAGTGATAACTAGTTAGCAAAAAAATAGACAATACTATCACACAATCGCACTCTAAATGTTGTGGGAACCTTGTCTTCATTTAAACATTCGTAAAATATTATACCTCCTGGATTCTACTCATGCTTTCCATCAGGCAGAGTAGAGTCACTTTGGCAGGCTTAAATATAAAAAAAAAAAAAAAATTTTTTTTTACCTCTTTGTGATACAAAGGCTTTGACAAACTGCCGTATCCGCATATAGTAAAGGAAGTGAATTCTATCTTTTCTGGGGTTTCATCCGTCACGGACAGTTAAAACCATTTTACTCAGAAACTGTTAATGATAATGAGCTGCAATTCATTTCTAGTAGTATATAATTAGAGACACTTTTTAAACAAAGTTATATACTATAATATTACGAGAACAAAAAAAATTAGGTAAAAATTATTTCGGACATGTTTATTAGCGGTTCTAGGCTCTCATTGAATAATTATAGGCGATACATTACGTATCTCGATAAGACATACTAGTTATAGCAAGTTCAATTCATTATAGAAGCCAAGCAAACCAGCCAAATAGATTGCCTCGCACTCTAGAATCACGTGCTCGATGCACGTACAGATGTTTAATACGTGAATAACGACGACTTAAGGATAATAATTTCGTTATTGTTATTAAAAGCTCCACTCAGTAAGTAACTATTTCAATTAAAATATTTCTCAAATTGAAAATAAATCCATGTAAATGTTATATTTAAAGGAACAAACTGATACAAACTGCGAGTAACCCACAAATACTAAAGATAAATCTTATCTATTCTGTAAACGCAGCATACCTTGCGTGTCTGAGAGCTTGCCCCGTAGAACATTTCTCAGCGGCCGACAGCTACTATTCTCAATAAATGTCCACAGCCTCTCGTGTAGATTGTCCACACGAAACATCGTCAAGGAACAGTGATTTACCACGGTATCTATTTGGTAAATAATTGTTTACTTTGTAATTAAAACTTTAGTGTAGTTTTCTTTACACTATGCTAATTTTTGATAAATAGCACAAACTTTAAATGGTAAAGTATTGTCTGAAAACATATTTATTTATGTTATCATCGCGCTGGATTGCAATAGACATCATTTACACCAGGAATGAGCCAGAGCGGAAGTCACCTTATGCGTAATTCGGTGACCAATTTATTTGATCAAGAACATCGCAAGCAATAAATTTACTGTTAAATGCATATAGAAGCTGTCGTTCGCAATACTGTCAAATTGAAAACTTAATTTAGTACTTATGTATGTGTAACCTAATATTATAGTATAGTCTACATTATTTAAAGATGCCTTTGCTGTTATTGTTAAAATGTCAAACAGTGATAATATTAACAATAATTTTACTCAATTTTCCTATACTTTCAGTAACTTATATACAAATATAAGGTATTTTTTTCTCTCTGAACATAAAATGATTTTACGAAAATGGTTTGCATACTTTCTTTTAATTAATTATTTTCCATTTTTGAATTATCTTTATAGATCAATAAAATTGGAGGATTGGAGGTACAAAAAGACAATTTTTTAAATTTTGTCTGTTCTGTCTAATCGCTGAAACATCTGGACCGATTTTAAAGGGACTTTATCTGTCAGAAGGCTGATGACGTAGTAACTTAAACTATTTTTTATAGACTAGCTTCACTCCGCGGCGTTATTCGCGGGTAACATCGCGGGAGTCAGCTACTTAAACAATATAAATACAAATCCCTACACACTTCAATGCGATGTTTAATATGCAAGACGCCAAGATCAGGAAGTTGACTTTACGACACTTGAGTCAAGGAAAGCGGATTGTCTGATTACGAAAAGCCTTTGTGGTATGTATATAATATAATATATAGCAATATATATAGCATTCTCATCAAGATAATTACTTCCTACACGTGTTTATAAGACAGGATACGTTAATTGAAGACAACATATTGCCACGGATTTATTTTGCTTTATGGTAACATATTTGCTCTATATTTAGACAGCAGAAAACTTAATATTTGAATGTAATAAAATTGTGATATTAACCTCGTAGTTACATTATAATAAATAAATAAATAAACATTTTGGCCATCTGACACACAACATCGTATAGTCCCAAACTAAACAGAGATTGTACCATGGGTACTAGACAACTGATATTTATACATTTTTTTATTACACGCTTTTTATTACCTTTACCTGTATGTTTGTTTGTTTATAACTGACTCTTTTGGATGCGATTTTGAGCCACTTTAAACGACCACATTTCGTTCAAACTTTGTAGATTTATCGAGAACCGATGAAATTATACTAATTAAAAAAAATTGTTTAAAAAAAACTAGACAAACACGTATTTTAAACTAAAAAGTAGAAAATATATTGTATGTAACAAAGCGTGGGGTGCTTGCTGAAAATATTTCAATAACGTCGCCCCACGCTTTTTACATTAAAATTAATTTCCACTTTTTAGTTTAAAATCGTGTTTGTTTAGTTTTTTAAAACTATTTTTTTATATCATACACAGAAAGCTCCCAAAAGTTAGGTACATTTCAGTTTTATTTTATAATTTTTTTAACCCATATTCCTAGAAATTTCTTAGAACAAAAATTATATATCAGAATAACACAGACTAATTTTATTAATCAATATTGAGCTACAGGCAAGCGGAGCTGCGGGCGAAAGCTAGTAAGGATATAAGCATAATAAGTTTTTTGAAACAAAAAAAAAGTGTTTTGAAACATAAGTTATAATAATTCTTCCTATATCCTACTGAACTAAGTTGCTAAACCTGACTTCACCAGGATTCATAATTGTTACCATCATAACAAAAAATGTAAACAATCGCCTTATATGAACATTTAAAACTCAAAGGTTCACAAACATTATTATGAAAGCTCTTTAAGTCCTCTTGTTTTCCAAAATTAATCCTCCACATTTTTGCCAAACTTCCATATTTGTGCCGATGTCAGGCATTGAATTTTATTTTTCTACCATAATCTTAAAAAAAAAGTACTTAGTAGCCGACCCCAAATAAACTTGGGAATAAAGGCTAGGCAGAAGAAGAATCTTAAAAATATTAAAAAATTTAATTTCTAACAATATTCTTGTACTAGCTACATACTTCATATTATATTCAAAATATTAAGTAGCTTTTGTCTCCCATTTCAATATTTTCATCTGACTTTAATTTACTCGAAAGTTTGTTTTGCACACGGTAAATAAATTATTTATTAATTATTTTGCATACAAACCTACTCATAATATTCATCATCATCATCATCATCATCATCATCATCAGCCTATCGCAGTCCACTGCTGGACATAGGCCTCTCCCATTGCACAATACTCTGATCGATTTTGGGCTTCTCGCATCCAGCTCCTGCCAGCCATCCTACGCAGGTCGTCACTCATAATATTATAAAGTTTTATTATCTTACGCTTATAAGAGCAAAAAATTCAACAATACCGAAAAGGTTCATTATTACTTAACACAGGTTGTATGACTAAGGGCTAAGGCTCAACAGTTTTTTGTTCCCTCGCCTTCTATCTATCTATACTATCCTCCCTTTTGTACTGTCCGTACCTAAAAGGTTTTTAGTTAAGCAGGTGTGCGTGTCGACCGCAACATTGTCCGGTTTAGCTCGGAAGACCGCATATACCTACGAAATGTCATTTTCTTGTTTTTGAACCTTGTGGGTTGTGGTGCAAGGGAAAGGAGGTCGAAGGCGTTTTAAATATTATTCTTCTATGTCAACTTTAAGTAGTAATAACGTTAAAATTGTTTAAAATTTGGATTTAAATTAGAAGCACATAGAATGTTTTAAAAAGAGTTTAAACATTTTAAAGTTTAACTAATTTCTTTTAAATTCATACGGAGTTTTAATTATGTCGAACATTTGAAATCCAATAACATATCTTAAATGTAACTTAGCTATTTTATTAATGAATGAACGAAAACATTGTTTCTGTAAATTATGGCATGCAATCAATTGAATTTTTTTTTTTTTTTTCTCGCTTAGGACTTATATTAATACACTTATTATTCGATATATGATAAAATTTCAGAAATATAATTAAATATATTATTACAACTAATCGTCATCGCGTATTTGATATTGCAATACGGTAATGAAATTACACAATACGAGGATTAAATAATATCTTATCACAGGCAACATATTCCTTTTTTTTTCACTCGCTTAAGCTTGTAACTTGTAAAGAAACATTCTCACGTTAAAGGATTTTGTACGCTTACAATGTAACACTGTTTCATATAAGCTTTAAGAAGATAAACACAGAGCTTCATTGGGGTTGGCCTGAAAATGATATTTTGACTAGAATGTTTTTGCAAAACGTGCCAGCGGTATTACCTTTATTAAACGAAGTCGTGCTTTTATATATTGATAGAAATACTTTTTCATTTTCTTTAAAACACGAACTATACCGTCCGTCGTCGTCGTAGAGCATTTGTTCTATCGTGTTTCGTACGTGAGTGTGAGACCGGATACCTGATAATGCAGGAGCATCTCATTAGTCCGCAATAATTGGGGTCACCATTTTGCATTTCCTGCATTTAAAGTAAGGATATGAACGAATACTCTTGAATTTTACTGTAGTTTACATCTAGTAGAGTATCACTCTGGCAATCATATCAAAAATATAATAAACAGTAAAAAACCTAAGTAAAAACGTAATGGACATATATTATGTTTTACATGATGCGAATTTATTATACTCATTTCTATCAAACAGAAAAGTTAAATTAATAGAGCCTATCTATAGTTTCCATATAGAAGAAATTTAGAAAGAAGAACTTTTAAAACAAATATGCTATAAAGTGAAATGATGTAAAAACGGTGCTATAATCACAAAGCTGTAAAGCGCCAGTACTTATACTGCATACACTTTAATTTAACTAGTATGTTTACGTGGGTACTAAAAGTAACATTCAATACTTATTTTACATATTTTTTTTCTATCCTCGTCTTAGAGATGTACAGCAAAGCTATTTACACGCTATAAATTAACTTCACCTGTATGTTTGTTTGTAACCAACTCCTTTAGGTGCGATTTTTACCCACTTTAAACGACCAGATTTCCTTCAAACTTTGTAGATTTATCGAGGACCGATGACAATACTCTAATTTAAAAAAAAAACAAAAGAAAAGAAAACATGTTTAAACAAATTAGTCTTTTTTAGTCTAGAAAAAAATTATAGTCTTAAAAAACTAAACAAACACGCTTTTAAACTAAAAAGTAGAAAATAATTTTAATGTAAGAAAGCGTGGGGTGCTTTCTGAAAATATTTCAATAACGTCGCCCCGTGTTTGTTTAGTTTTTTTAAAACTATTATTTTTTTATATTGGTTATCGCGGTAAATTGTAGCCGACGTTCTTCATCAAGAATCAAAGTATGTCCATGTAAAAATTCATTATATGAAATCAGTGCAGCGGCTTAGACATGAAAGTGTAACAGTCAGACACAGTTACTTTCAAATTAAAAATATTTATATGGAAGTTTATATCTGAACAAGGTCGGTTGTCAGGAAGAAATTTGAGGGAGGCCTATGTCCAGGTGTAGACGTTTTTTGACTGAGATGACGCTAGTGATGTATCTATAAGAAAAAGTATAAGTACATTTAAAAATAATTATAAATTTTTGAATCATTAGTATTTTCTGTCTTTTACAGGAGGCGGAGTTACATCTCCCGTTGCAGCTACTGTGACTCGAGTGCCGGCTATCGTCGGCGGGGAGGCAAATTTGCCTTGTGACACTCGACCACCGATTCACAACGATAGCCTATTACTCGTTGTGTGGTATAGGGATGACAATCCTGTATACAGGTTAGTAAATTGTTTCGTTACTGTACTTTACTCATGTAAACCACCGATTATTTTAGTTTTTATAAAGGTACTAAAATTAATTAATTGAAATTCAAGAAAAGGACGAACGAACTCATTTTGCTTGTGTTTATCAACAGCAATTACTTCAGCATTTGTATGTTCAATCAACTTTCATAGACGATGTATTTCTGTTGACGCTTTAACAAAAAAATACAAAAAAAAACAGCTTGAAATTGATAGCGGCAACAAGTAGATTCAAAGTGCTAGTGGACTTGCGCAAGAAGGGAAAACCTTTCTGCGTAAAAACAATCCAAGTTTCTAAAATTTTACTATCTACTGCAAATACGTTCTTGATCTGAATTATAATCATACAATGTAATCGCTTAACCGTAACCCGTCTGGCCAGGGTGGTATAGTAGACCAAAAACTATTTTCAAAGGAGAGGCCTATGTCCAGCAGTGGACTGTTAAGAATGTTGATGATGGTGATTAATGTAATCGAGTTGACATGTGACTTCGCTCAAACACCACTTAAGTTAAATTTTTGTTACAGTGAAAATTAAATCTTTTTTTTAATATTAACTATCGTCAAAAGCTTTTCGAAGACAAAAGTATTTATTTGTTAAAATAATAGGAAACTCAATTAATAAGTTTTTCAACTTAATGCTTTAGTTATTATTTAAGTAATTTATATGCTACTAAAAATGTACCATAATAGTCATTTTTATGCCATTGGATGTAAAAAAAGACAATAAATTTAAAGTGTATTCAAACCGACTGCAGCACAACTGCTGTTTCAAATAAACGTAGTTATTTTCTTCAGTAGAAAGCAAAAATTCTATATTAAACTTTACCCAGCACAAAGTACTCACAGTAGAGGGAGATGCAAGTCGGAAATTGCATTAGCAACGATTGAATGCCACTATTATCCACCGTGGTACTGTCAGCGCCTTTAGACTTCATTTACCAGATTCACTGGACTAGTATGACATAAGGAGCACAATAAAAATAGGTAATATTGTCAGGTAAATTGTAAGAGAAACAATGTTCAACTTTATTATAAATAATAATAAATATTTCGGACATCTTATACAGAACATCATCTAGTCCCAAACTAAGCAGGGCTTGTATTATGGGTACTAGACAACTGATATAAATATATAAACATACTTTTTTTGTAAATACATACATATATAACACCTAGACTCCAAAACAAACATTTGTGGATCACACAAATATTTAGTCCGACCCGAGAATCGAACCCGAGACCTCGTGACCGAGACCGAGACCGAGCATACGCTAACCATTAGACCAAAAAGTTGGTCAATAAAAATGCTGGATATAACCTACGCTGCACTGGCATATTGTGTTTGTTTGATGAGAAATAAGAAACGCAAAAACTAGATCCTTGAAATGGATTGTACATCGTTTACACTATTAGCAAGTGAGCTAAGAATAGCAAATTCAAATATATAGAATATTAGCTTATGCAGGCGGCTTCACCCACGTGTAATCTATGTTCTGTCTCTAGTTCTAGAATATCTGTGTACCAAATTTCATTTCCCACACAGATAGACAGAGTTATATGACATTTCTAATATTGGTAAGATCTCGGGCAATACTACTACCCTCACAATTTAAAATGATATCATTCGTGCTGTCGTCTTTCATTGGTAAGTGGGAGACCGAAAGCCCAAACATTCTTACTTACTTACTACAAAAAACATCTTACTAAGCCGCCATGGGGTAGACCACCATGCTACATTGTATGAACTCACAATGAGGATCGTAGCACTTACTCCCAGATTTTACTCATACTTTTCATCAAGCAGAGTAGAAGCACTTTAATAGGCTTAAAGATACAAAAGACACTAAAAAAAAAAGGATTATTGATTACATTTAGTTTTTCAAAAATTTCATTAACATTATTAGTAATTTTATTTATAATTTTTTGTACCTTTTTTGGTACATATTAAAGGTTTTAAAAACATTTTCAAAAAAAAATTAAACGTAAATGTAACCATTGCTGCAGCGTTTTCAATAAGGTCGAAGATTGTTTGACCTACTTTCAGACGTATTGCAGCCGATATTTAAAAACAATATTGATCATTTTTGTCCTTGTTCATAAAATTTTGTGGTTGGAAAGAGTTCCCTATGATTTGATGAGTTAGATTATAATCATCTACCCAATATAAATAATTTAGTCCACATATTAAGTATTGGCTAGCATAATAATATCTGAAATCCATTATTTATGAAGTTATACGTATGAATGTTTTTTGTTGTGCACGGACCTACATGCACAATACATACAGAATATATTATGAAAAAAGTTAACATTAATAATGTTAATTTAATTTTTTTTCAATCACTACTTCTAGAACATGTTTTATTTTATTTTTTAAGTCAATATATTAAAAATAAAAAAGTTTCAAAAGTATCGCTTCAGTAACCGTACTTACAATGTTCGATTTCTACAGTACCGACTGTAGAAATGTTGTAATCGAACATCATTTTTCATCTGGGTTGTCACTACAAAACCTTGTCCGTACAACATTGACGTAAATATTGAAATTATCATCTTTCAAAAATTTACTTCAACCATTTTTTCTGTACTTATAAACGACAACCCCCAGTTCCATTTCAACGTTACAATGAGACATTTTACGTACCTTGTCCTAACTTTAGACACGGCCATCATGCTTGAGGTAAAAAGTGTCATTTCATTTTGTCGGGATTCGTAATAGCTTGTCTTTTTTTCAACTCAACTGGTGATATCTTGTAAATAAGAAATCTTCTCACTTTTCTCATAAAATATTAGAATCCATTTCATTTTTAATGTCTACGTCTACCTTACTTCATCTTATTTCTTAAGACTCAGCGAAGTTTAGAATATTTGATAGTAAAGTTATATTTCTTGTGAACATATAAAAAGACATGAAACCCGACAACAGCAACATTTACAGTATTTATATATTATATACCTGAAAATTCTAGTGTTGTTTAGGGGTTATGTTAGATACTAAAATCAAATTAATATGTACTCGTATAATATGTTATCTATATACAACATGTATGTATTTACAAAAACTAGGCATGTTATAGTATTTATATCAGTTGTACTATTATTCATATTATTGTACACCCATAATACAAGCTTGGTTTGTAACTACTTACGAGAAGTTGTGTTTCAGATGTCCATAATATTTAAATTTAAGTCTTGTAGCAGTTATGCATTTTTTTATTCCCTAGATTTTGGCCAATGAAAGTCAATAGTTTTGTTCAATGAATAAACAGTTATAGGATGTGGAAATATGTTGTTGGATTCGGATCACGCCCTAAATTGTCTTAATTTGACGAATAATTAAAAATATTCGAATAATACTACTAATTATGTGTTAGTACATTTTACAAGAAAAAATAAATATTCGTATATTATCCATGTAATATTTTCTTTCAAATATATATTTTTTTTTGGTAACACAAGGTAAACAAAGCTCTATTACGTACGTTCTATTAGATACACTTGAAGATGTAATAGCTAAAAGGTACAAGCTATTATTAAGTTGTATTTCAATTAAAGCTCAATTAAATTATATAGCTCAATAATATCAATGAAATTAATGCCACAAACAGGTATTACACATACAGTGGTAGTGGTCACGACTTGTAAGTCCTGTGACCACAGACTATACAATTTGTTAAAATTGTCACGCAAAACTATAGAACTATAAATCAAATTAATTCCAGTACAAAGAACTGTTATTATCAGATGTTAAATAGAAAATGAAGTCGTATTTTGTTGTATCTATGTATTTATGATAATACTCGTAACTTCGAGAGATCGAATTCAACTAAGACCCATGGTTCGACCCTTCCTACCCCTAAATTTACAGACGTACTTTTAACTTTCGAGTGCAGGTCTATAGACAATCTATAGGTGGCGGCGTGAGCGCTACCAAGTGTGCACGACCCTGTTTAGAATAAAAAAGGGAATATCGGAGTTCCCACACAGAAAGGGGTCATCTGGAAGCCGTAGGTGGCCCGAGGTACGTCGGGATTCCAGAGACTTCCTTTTGAGGGTATACCTGAATTTTTTCTCATAGTACCCGAGACGGCGTGTGGTTTTAGTCGGTTCGCGTCCGACATAGCTATCAACTGGCGGTATTTCCGCACGAAAAAAAAAGGTCCATAGACAACGATAATTGCATGAAGTATAATATCTGATAATTTTTCCGTCCCCCTTTCATCATAGATAAAACACTAATAAAGAAATGAATAATAAAAACACAAGATTTATCTTGTGTTCATAAGATCTTAGAATAACCTAAAAAAGTTATTAGGTAGTTTAATCATTTTGATTAAGATTATGCGAAAGCAGGCATAACTCCTAAATTCTACTTATACTTTCCATCAGACAATTCAATGCAAGCAGTATGGCAATGCCGATCCATACTATACCTAGTGAGATACTTTTTCATGCACCTTTTAAAGGACCCAGAGTCGTAATGGGAATCAAACACGTGAGCTGGTAGCGAGTTCCAGTTTTTAACTGCTCAGTACGAGCCGGACCATTTAGTTCTAATGGGTATTTCTACCACTCTGAAGCGATGACTTCCAAGGCAAGCAGTTTCAAATATAGTATCATGTTCACTGAAATCTCGAAATGAAAATGAACTTGATTGTCACTTTTATTTGATGGATGATTTGTTGAAATATCACTTATCGACAAAAATATGTATGTTTTATACGGTAAGTACGAGCCGGACCATTTAGTTCTAATGCGTATTTCTACCACTCTGAAGCGGTGACTTCCAACGCAAGCAGTTTCAAACATAGTATCATGTTCACTGAAATCTCGAAATGAAAATGAACTCGATTGTTACTTTTATTTGATGGATGATTTGTTAAAATATCACTTTTCGACAAAAATATTTATGTTTTATACGGTAAGTAAATGAATCCTAATTAAAACCTAAATTAGCTACAAACAAATTAGAGAATTTAACACTAAATCATCAATCATACTTTTATAGATTTAAAGTACTATAATAGCGAGTAATAAAGAAGTTTCACTGGGGCCAAGTTTGAACTTTTCAAAACTGATATCGGTACGGAAAGTTACTATAAATTCACAAATCAATGAAGTAACTTCTGTTCGTGACTGTTAACTTCACATGGCTGGAGAAAGGAAATGAGACTGCATTTCGATTTGGTTTTTCTTACAAGTTTGAACACTGATAGTTATTCGATCAAAATATGTTGATTGCTTTCACTCATATATTATATTCTAAATTTCTAACTAATAACTAAACAAAGAATTTAGTTGGGGCAAATCCTAGAGCTGTGCACAATAAAATTTACGTTTCTTTTCTGTTTTAAATATTAGTAAATCGTAATAGTAAACAAGTTTAAATATTAATATGACATCATCTACGTAGCCTTTATTATACCGATATAATTTGGAATCAGCTATTAGTTCCACCAATTTTCACTGAATATCCCATTTTCTACGAAGTGACACGGACGGCTTAACCTGCTCCATGCTCCATTCCATACCAATTAAGAAGAATTAAGAATTTCTCGTAAGAAAAACCTAACAACAGTCCGACCCGTTAATCCAACCTGAGACCATTTGATTACCAGTGACATACGCTAACTGCTAGAATCAACGTACAGAGACAAATTTTATCTTGAACTCTTAAGCTCCCCTTCAATAATTTATTTTTACTGAAATTAAAAGTATTTAAGACAAATTTAAGAATTGTTTTATATTTGTTAATGTTGTGATGAATTGTAAGTAAAGTGTGAAAATTATAATCTTTGTTCAGGATAGTGTATTATACTTGTATCGTACTAAATCCACTCTGATTTCAACGCGAATAGGCGGGCTCGACTGGGGCACTACTACCCTCACACAGAAGACCAACCTAATAATGACAGCATTCGTGGTGTCCTCTTACGTACTTTGCAAGTGTGAGACCGAAGGCCCACTCATTCTGCATCACTCGACCTGAGGAGTTCGGACTGCTGGACATAACCTAAGATCATTTAATTTATTAGAGTAAACTTATTTATATTACTTTTATTTGTACGATACTACAAATAATACTTAAATGTTATTTTATAATTAAATGTTGTAACAAACTCACGCAACTTTCGGTGGTAGCTTGCGGTAATTTAGAAACGGCTAACTCAAAGCACGTACCTACAATAATTAGATACAATTCTACGATAAGATTCTTTTATTCGTTTTCTTCTAGTTAAGCTAATTTACCATTCGAAAAGTAACAATAATTTTGTACATTTAACGATAAATCTCACACAATCTCACACGAATGTGAAATGAAATAAATAGTGTGATGGTTATTTTTAAAGTTCTGTAGTTTTCATGACTCGGAACCCTTATAGATTTGTCATGTCCGTCCGTCCTTGGCTTACCTTCCAAAGGGTTCGTGCAAAAAATATGAAATTTTGCATGAAAGTGTGTTTAAATAAAGTGATAATATAAAATCAAGAAAAATATATTTTTATTGGGGGTACCTTCCCTACACGTGGGGACGATTATTTTTCAGGCACTTACCCCATCATGTTGGCTATCATTAGATGGATGTTTTAAAACCATTAGGAGGTTGCTTAGCTTGATTTTTTTATTTTAGTATCCGTTTGCGAGTTATTCAACTTTATTTGTCAAAATATGGCGTCCCTCCCTCTCCTATAAACGAAAAGGCTGGCTCAAAAACTCTAAAAATATTATGACGGTAGTCCATGTAATAAACTTTAAACTATCGTGGCTTAAACAACTTTGTTAGTTACGGAGTTATACAAGCCAAACTTATAAAATACTCTTACTTTGTACAAAAATATAGTAATAATAAGTAAACGTAACAATTAATCTATTAGACACGATTTAAAATCAACCTGACAGGCTCTCGGTCGATTTTATTTTAAAAGTGTGATCGTTATTCTCTGCTGGGAAATATAATGTCATGTACTATTTTTTTATATTTAAGCCTACCAAAGTGACTCCACTCTGCCTGATGGACATCATGAGTAGTATTCAAGAGTAGGGGCTACCGTCCTCATTCTGAATGTATACAATGCAGCATGGTGACTCACACCATGGCGGCTTAGTGTGATGTTTCTGTATCATTCTCCCGGATTCCGGAGGCCGGGAGAATGACGCAGAAACATGATGTACAAGTAATAATATTAATAAAATATCATTATAAATTAATGATGTAAGACTTATGTCCAGTAGTAGACTGTTAGAGGTTGTTGGTGATAATATGTCGTAAGTGGTGGCTAAGGGAACTCATTATGTAGGACAACACTTCTATGGAAAGCTTAAAGCAATCCACTACCACCACCACCAATCCACCAATACCAGTCTGGCCAGTCTGGTATAGGAGGCCAACATTTCTTTTAACGAGAGGTGGTCTATGTCCAGTTTTAGATCGTATAAAGATAATGATAATAATTGATTTTATTGTTATAACTTTTTTTTATATTGAAGTCTACCAAAGTAACTCTAATGAGCCTAATAGAAGACATAAGTTCAATTCAGAAATAGAGGCCATCATCCTCATTGTGAGTTCATACAATGCAGAAAGAATGGTGTGGACCATGGCGGCTACGAATGAGAAACATAATTAATATCTATAAATACTTTTTTATTATAAATTTATTATATTTTATTGATATCGTACCCAGCTACTATTTTTGGCTTAGCAGTTAGAATAAACAATCACTAGCGGGACAGTAAAAATAATGTTATTATTCTGCCACAAAAGATAAACTTTATTCCTATAAGAAAAGAGGCCCGCTGTGATTACCAAAGTAAAGAATGAAATGAAAATAGGGAAAGATAAAAGGATTGCTTTATACCCGTATTTCCTTAGCCGCTGGCGAAATTTTAGACAACATTTTTAACAAACTACGGCAGGGCTCCAAGCTTAAAGGATTTTTTCGCATAACAACTATATTATATTTTCAGATTAAATAGAAATATCAATCATACGTAGTGAGGTTCCTTTAACCAACTTCAAAAAAGGTCCTTACTATGTGTAGGTTACGCAATCCCTCTAACATTTGAAAACGATTAAATTTTTTGTGCTATTAGTTGAACTCAAAATAACTTCTGTTTCAAATTTTCTGATAATATTTCACGTCTGAAAGTAATAAATTTAGTATACTTTAATTATGGATACGTTTAAAATGTTAAATTGATAAAACAATGCTAATAGTGTCTAAGTCCTATGTTACTTAAAAAGATTATAGTGTAAAAGTAATCATTTGATCAATTCATACTTAGTTTTCTCAAGTCAAAGTAAAAAATAAATGAAATGAAATAGAACAAGAGCAAGCAAAAACTATGACAAAGTAAGGTTGAACAAAATCGCTTGCAGGCGTAATATCACAGTGACAAAGTTTGAATGTTGGAGCAATAGTTACAGCGGTTGAGTGCCATATTTGCACAGATTCTAAAAGTCCCGAGTCGTAGAGGTAGTTTTAAGATATTTCTTGTAAGTAGGTCATTTGGAGTTGAATACTTTTATATGTTTAATAGACGAATTCTTAAGAAAATATTAATGTAACGCCTTTACTTTCTTTAAATGTTTTGAACGGAAAGTGCGTATTCTATTTAAGAGACGATCAGTTTTTATTAATGAAGCAATCATTTATTTTACCAACAAGAATATTGCAAGACTTTGTTGTGAGATATTTTTAGAATAATAATTTATTACGAAATTAAAATAAAGTTATTTTGGCATATAGATGGTTAATCTTGGTCACCAGTTCGTCTGACAAGAAGTTGTTACTGCTTCTGCTTACTAACTATTTCATCCTAATCTTAACTATAAAACAGAATCTGACATAGAATGAACTCCTAGCATAATGATGTGTTGTCATAGACTGAATTCCTTATTCTATAATTTGTATAACTATACAAGGTGTACAAATCACTACCGAAATCATGGCTTTTGTCCATTGTTCTGGACTATTTTGCAAACAACATACTTTTTAAAATCGCTTTCAATACTAAACTTTTTCTTAAAAAAAACTACCATCCTTACAAGCTGAGGCCGTGGTTTTGCTACTTGTCTTCACTGGAGACACCCTGTAAAAGCAATACAGTAAGAATAATATAAATAAAAACGAATGCGCAAATCCATAGTTGTGAAAACAACGCTGTAAATTAAGTAAATTATATTCATAAATCTTTTATTTTTTTGAGTCATTTAAAATTTTTACTTACTTTGTGTGTTTCGATGCAATAAATTCTTAACTTGACGGAGATTTATAAAGTTGAAAAACAACGTTGCACCGTCTATAGCAATGCTTATAAAAATTGAATTAGTCTCTAAATCATTTAGATAGATTATGGCATTTTCGGCGTGGTTTTATCTATGTCTAGGCTTTTATGTACATTAGTAAACTAAATAGTGCTAGTAGAATGCTAACATCGGTAAAGCAGGGTGAGGTTTGAGCTATATTCACATGTCGACGTTGATACCTTTTATATTAAGATAACATTGCCGTTAGTTTTCAATGCAATAAAATAATTTTACCAACAGCATCCGTCGATAAGACGACTCCCTCTTTATGATATTAATTTAGAGATAAAATTTCCTTTTCCGAATAAGTCTGACTATCTCTGTAGCTCTTGTGCAATAAAAGTGTATCTTCGAAGGCATTCTTATATTTCTGACAAGATGCAGTTTTATTGCTCTTTAGTTTGAAGTTTAAAAGCTTAGCATGTGTTGTAAAATTTAAAATCCTGGTGAATAATTTAATGGCCCTAGTGGTACTTAAAGTCGATGAGCAATGGATGAGTTGAATCAAGAAACGAGTTGTAATATTTATGCATCACGCTGCCTGAAGCTGTATAAAAACTGGGAAGACAATAAAGTGTAGATATAAATTATATGAAGATATGAATCAAAAACAACCACCACGAAGCGCTTATAGCCAAGTGGCGTTAAGTGATCGGAAAAAATCACTGAGGGTAAGCAATGACGGCGCGGTCAGACCTAGATGGGTGACCGTATGTGGCATGATATGTTAGCATTTTTGTGATTTAGATTTCACGTTAAGCAGTCGGTCCCGACTGTTGTCATAAGATAGCAGTCGTGAAGCTTAGTTGTACGAAGGCCTCCAAAACGTCCATCGGCAAGATTACGTAGCACAGCGTGTCTTGCCAGTCCCCAACCCGTACTCGGAATTGTGGGGGCGTATGGCCTTAACCCTCTCTTGAAAGGAGACCCGATCCCAGCAGTGTGAGATTATGGGTTGTTGATGACATGAAATAAAATTCCATGACGACATCCAAACACCATCTAAATAAAGTTACTGTTACAGCAGAGTCAAAGTTTCATTTCGTTATCTTGCACACGTTGGTGCACCGTCAATTGGTTTCATTACTAATCGGAAACCAAGTCACGACTTGCAACTACAGTAAGATTGTCTTGTTATATCTACTGTGATACGAGAAGCTAGAGTAAAGGATCTTGAAAAACTGTCAACATATTTTTTTTTTAAACCTGTAAGTATCTTCCGAGTAAAAGTACCAAGGAGCCAAATAAAAGGTAGAAGCAAAATTATTCTTATTCTATGCTGGGTCAAAACGATCATTTCTTTGGAACAATATCTTATATATCAAATCAAATCAAATCAAACCATTTTATTTCAAATAAACCATACAACGGCACTTTTGAAACGTCAAGTAGTCAGTCAGTAGTCAGTCGTGAAGCTAATCGTCTGTTCCAATTCGTAGATCCTATTGAGAAGAACAGACAAGAAACTCCATGGATATATAAAATTCTCGTGTCACAATGTCCGTTCCCATACTCCTCCGAAACGGCCTGACCGATTTTTATGAAATTTAAGCATATTCAGTAGGTCTGAGAATCGGCTAACATCTATTTTTCATAACGCGGCAACCGCTAGTAAAATCTAGATATAATGCAATCCTCTCAGTTGATTGCCTTCTTTATTACAGAAGTTTCTATTCTTACTGTTAACAGTTACATTTTAGCAATGTATATTAAAATTATATAACTAAGTGTATAGTACAGCAAAGTTTTAAGTTTAAACTAGTGCTTGTTTTATTGTCACTTCTTTGTATAAATACGAGTATCTAGTGCTATATTTATTTTTTATGTTATCCTTTGGCAGTCGACCACTGACCGTAAATATGGGTGAAACTACCAAGAACAGCTCGTTCACATAACTATGTTCCGGATACGTATTGTTTTTCTAATGTAGATCCTTTTTACTAACGCAATTACAGCTATACCGTCTGATGATTAATATGAAGGTATATTAACTCTACACTTATAATATTAAAATAGTATTGTTTAAATAATCGTTTCTATACTAAGAATCTTCGACTATTACTTTGCTTTGAATAAGACAGAAATCGAAATCATTTAAAAATATTTTATATTAGCTAGGTATGATTATATAACTAAGTAGCATTTAAAGGTGTAGATAGATCATCATCTGCCTGCCCTTATCCAGACCAGCAATATATTGAAATATAGAAACAGTTATTAGCACTAAGTGTTGATCAAACTCTGGCATAGCTAAGTATAATATATTATTGTAAACTCTTTTATTGAACTCTGCTATGAATTATTGAAGTCAATACCAACATTCATCATCATTTTCCTAGCCTTTATTCCCAAGTTTATTTGGGGTCGGCTACTAGTTCAACCGGTTTTACCTGTATTTCAGTTTTTCCACGGAGCGACTGGCATCGGACCTCCGCAACCCTAAGGGAGAACTGAAATTCGAAGATTGAACTAGTTGTCAGTTTATTTGAGGGCACTGACTTCCCAGTAACGATTGCCATAGATGTTCATGATAACCGGGACCGACGGCTTAACGTGCTCTCCGACGCACGGGCGTGAATCACCGCCAAACTTCCAAACTCCGGGCTGCTATTAGGAATTTCCTAAGAAAAACCCAAAAACACTTTTTGGCCCGACCCGGGATTTGAACCCGAGACCTCTTGATTAGCAGTCGCATACGCTAACCACTAGACCAACGAGGCAGTTGACGACCATGTTGAAGTCAATACCAACAGTCTTTTTTAAAAATTAGCTACTATACTACCGTGCAAACCAACCAACAATATCGAAAAGGCGAACATTTATTTAGAATACAATGTATTTTTAAAAAGATTTTGCATAATAAGTGGCCTCAAATAAACTACAATGTAAACTAAAGTGAGCTTTCTGTCGGTAAATTAACGGTTATAGTGTGATCATTCCCACGCAGTTAGGAGTAGCGTGTACTGTTATAAATATATAAAGGGCGATTACGGCTGGATAGCAGGGGCTTTAATAAATTCACTTAGCAATTCCCGAAATTAGCGGGTGTATACGAAGAATTGCATGTTTCGGTCTTGTTACGTTATAAGAGCGTAATTAAGATTAAATGATATTGCATGCCGTGTACTTTATGTTCGTGATGAATGCACTGTGTTTTTAGGTTATAAGAATTTTACCTCAGAAGTATTTTGTTATAATTATGTTTCATGTATGTGTTTACAAGCTATATAGCTATAAGTGTGAAGTTGTAGTAAAGCAATAGTATTTTGTTTAATATTGAAAAAAGGAAAATCATGCAGTTAAGATCAATTAATAACATTATTTCTCCTAGATTCGTATTTATGTTTGTTAAAGCTTATAGATCGATTAAATGATATAGATTAATAGTAAACTTAATTAGTAACGTGGCTAAGATTATTCATGCTTATTTGACACTAAAACAATTTGGATATTTTTTTCCATTCTTCTGAAATATTATCAACAGCTTCTTGCAGTTGTATAATCATGACCTATCCGAAAAAAATATCTGACGGCATTAGTATTATCTAACTTGTAACTAGAAATGTGCCCAACTTATAAAAGACTAAAAAAGTAATACTTTTCGAGTTAAACTAGAACCAAACTACAATTATCCAGTGCATTGGCAGTCGACTAAAGTTCAAGCAATTTTAGACAATGAATTTAGTAAGTCACTAACAGAAGGAAGTTCAAACTTTAGTCTTTAGCTTGGGAACAAACGGCTTTGTAACTAAAAAACGCAATTACTATATTTTATTCGTAGAAGCAGTTTGAAGTTGAAGTGCAGTTTGAAGAAATAATTATAAAGTCAGTGTACTATTTTATTCTAGAACATGAATAGCTATCTGTCATCAATGATATTGTAAAAATTAAAGTAATTCTGTTTTCTGTTACGTTTTCACGGTCAAACCGCTGTACCGATTAAAGAAAAATGGCATAGGTATAATTTAATTCTTGAGGAATAATATATGGTGATGGATATATGAGTACTGGGATATAACTATTAGTCGAACGTCAATTGTCAGTATCTATTGGCACATTGAACAGGAGTAATATGGAAAAACTAAGCAGTTCTTTTGTAGCCCCTTTTGTATGATTCTAGGAGCGATAGGACGACAATGAGTGAAATCACACTTGTGCGAGAAGAAAATCATACTGTGACATAATCCGACATTTGTTTATGATTGTAAATGTATTTGTAATGATATACCAGAGTTTAGACGTGGGCACTGACTGTAGCGCTATAGGGCATTATGCAAATAGTGTCACTCAGAAACTTATCTTCAATTATCAGTTGACCATTGAAATCAATTTTCTTTTTGAAAAACAAAAGAAAACAAAAAAAAATACAGTATTATTAGGGTCTTACCATCATATTTTTATCTAGTTTAAGTTATAAAATGACATAAAAGAATGGGAAACACCTGGAAACTTTATTGACTGAGAATTCAATTTGATGTAATAAAATAAATAAATATATTTGCAATAGAATATTAGTTCGTTAGTACTAGTTTACAGTTACATTTCAACCAACAACATTTAAAGATTTTACTAGTGTAATTTCACACCACATAAACACGACCGTTTTCGGTATTTGAAACTAGGAATCAGATCCCAACACTTTTTGGGTACTTCGGAAGGGATGAGTGTCTGATCTACCCAAATTCTCACAAGGCTGAGATAAGAGTAAATTCTGAAGAAACTTTGTACAGTAACATTCCCAAATCCTAACTGTAAAGTTACTTGAGCTGTTTTCCTTCCGTAACGATGATATGGCTTTTTAATTTTAAATAACAATAGCTGTTTCTCTTTTTATATTTAAATAAATGTTGTAATTAAATTTTCGAAGCCTGAATATTATGTTTTTCTATTGTTTACAATAAGCATATAAATTTTTGAAACATTGTGTTCTTTTTTTTCGTACTATGATCTGTCTCCTTGTAGGGACATTTAATAGAAGGTCTGTCTTAATGTTTATTGGCGTACTCAGTTTACGAATGTATCGCGGCCTACTTTATTTTTTTTTGCTATTTAAGCATGTCTTGGGGCAATTTACGTTTCAATCTGCCAGTTGCAATTGTCTGGTCCATCAAGCCACCTGCCAAACTGTTAGGATGTTTAGATATTCTTTTTTTGTACGACATTGTGAAAGTTTTTTTTTCTTAATTTAACTTAACTTTTTTTGAATGAAAGTAATTTTCATCATCAGGCTGATCCTATCGCAGTTCACTGCTGGACATGGGCCTCTCCAATTGCACGTAACTTGGTTCGATCCTCAAGTAATTTTAAAGAACATTAAATATTTCGACTCAGCTACACTTATATTTATTAAATATCCCTAATTTCCATGTGTCTTATGGCATAGGCCTTCTCCAATTCTCTCCATTGTCTTCTATCTGCCGCTACTCTCATCCAAAGTGGTCCCAAAGGTATTTATAGTGTAAACAATAATTAGAGAATCTAAAATATTTCAATAGCTTAACTAGAACCAAAAAAGAAGCCTTGTGAGAGTCACACTATTTGAATTTGAAAGTAGTTTTACTGCTCAGCATGCCCGGCATGTTTATTTTAAATTATGATATTAATATAAATAACTTTAACTTTAAAACCGCTTGTGAAAGTGTCAATTAAGTAATCAACACGATTATGTTTAAATCACTAAGTATTAAGACATTATGATTCTATCGGTGTAGTAACATTTACGATCGCGTTATTTGCTACAGTTCAAAGTTCGTTTTATATTGCTAAAAATGGATCAGAATATGGTAACACGTCATTATGACATATTATTGACGTACCGATACTACTACCGGTTTAATAAAACAAAACGTTGTATAGAACTAGCATATAAAAGCTCAACATCCACTAGGAACGTCAGTAGGCCTCATATTTATAATTGAGGGTAGGCGTGAGTTTTCGGGCAAGGAGAATATTCTCGTACAATTACTTTATTGTAACTCTCGATCACGAAATACACTTAGGACATTGAATAGCAGCCCATTTAAATAAGACACTCCACCGAACACATGGTGCTCACACGAGACGATCCACAATAATTATGCTCGCCGTACGACCACGTTCCATTTTAAAGAAACTCACGAATCGAATGAACGAACAATAATCATCTAGGGAAGGGATAAAACCATTGTCACCCGTGATCCTTGTCTATGACTTATGACATGAAAGTAATCGACTAAAATCAATCATTCAATCGCGTTTTTATTATTTTAAAGTGTCAATGATTCCCATCCCTGCGGTCACCGGTCGCACGCGCCAGTGCCCGGTGTTGCGTCAGTGTCTTACCTTTAGACACTTAACAGTGTTGCCAGCTAAAATAACCGATGCGCCTACAAGCAAAAAACAAATTGTTTTATTTTATACCTACATTAGTAGATTAAAAAAGTCTTTGCTCTTAACGCGGCATGGTGTCACAGGATATTTATAAATATAGCAGCACGGAGGAGTTTCTATATGAAAGGGATGATTTAAGCCACAGATACATAAATAAACTGCGACAACTGAAAATTAACCTAACAAAATTAACGAGTGTCGATATTGCTTAGGTCCTTTAAAAACAAACATAATACTGTTGATATCCGCTAATAAAAGTCTATGTAGTAAATATGTTTCTATAAACAGTGATGCTCAATTAAAACAAATGAAAGACCTTCAAAAATCTCAATTCTCAATTCTCAATTCTCAATTCTCTCTTTATTGCATTTCACAATCTCTTAGGTTACAGTTTAAAAACCTAATTTTTTTCTGTGGACTTTTTAAATTTTTGTGATGCCACTGCGTATAGTGCTGTGGCATAAAGGTTGCAACCCTTTTTGGTGAAAGATTCATTAACTTTGTTCGTAATTGAATTCATAGAAGTGGATGACTGCACTTCTGTACAGAAAGCTATTAAAGACACTCAAACAGATTGAGCTATCGACGAACCTGTAACAAAGTGTAAACTGCAACAAAATTGAAAAATAAAACGACGCTCATTCACATACTCGCCGAAATTTTGCGAGTTGTAAGCTCATTAGAAGTTAAATTATTAATTTTATTTACATTGTAATAGAACGTAAAATACAAAAGCAACATTAAATGAAAATGTGCTTCTTACGGAGGCTAATTAATTTATAATTGTTTGAAAATATGTGTATTAGTTATTGTAGATAACGTTTAAGAACACTTATCACCTTGAACACTGTTGATTACGATTAGAGTTATTAGAAGAGAGAAACATGGTTTCACATTTTAATAAATACATTATTCTTTATTTCTATATTATTTTAACCTTTTAAGTAATGATTTTGTAGTTAATGATGATAATATAATTGATCATTGTATTTTTAATTCATTATAGTAAGTGTAGACACTTCAAAGTAGTGGTTTATAATGACCACTTATTATGAGTAGTAATCCTAACAGATACTTTTATAACAACATTTGCCAGCAATTATTTTACCTTTAAAATGACTAAACTTAATAATAATATGTCTCTGTCACAATAGTGTACCAGATTAATAATTACTAAGTACATTTAAACTTAAAGAGGTACAAGTAAAAGCCTTATTGCTCGGTGACAATCTCTTAAAAGCAACCGTTAATTTCCAATAAGTAGGTAATTTAAACGATTATTATCGAAATGGTGTTTATGGAAATACTATTGTAGAATTAAACCTTAATTCAGACGCTTTCACAAAAGCCGGCTACAACGTTCAAACGAAACATCTCATTCATACTTTTTATATTTCAAATAAAATTCCCCATTATCCTTTTATTTTTCAATATGCTTTCAAAGTTTAGGTTCCAAAGGGTTTGGAATTTCGAAATGAATATCAGTTGAACGATTTTAAAGCCTTTACATAAGTTCTACCAAAGTGTATCTCGTATGGAACTACGTACTATATTTTTTTTAATGAAAAACACGTTTCCATTCTGCTGAACTTTTAACGACTTAGAGAGTGTTATGCAGTCAGTTGAATGTAAATTCTAAAATGTTTTTTTTTTAACATATTAAGTACCGTATAAACTTTTATATGCAGTTATTTAAAAAAACAGTTCATTTGAAATTGTGCTGATTCGTTTGAAAACAAACACCTCAATATTAGTTATTTATATGGAAACTGTTATTTTCGGCCTGTGAAGGTAAACGACAAACCTTATGAAATGTGTATCGCAAGTGCGCATGTATAAAAGCAAAAGGATTTCCAACATTCATCATGACAAACAAACTGAAGTCAACTTTTGTATAACAATGTGTCAGTTCCCACAATCCGCTTCCGAAAAATGTTTCACACTCGCCTTTGACCTACTTTGCACATGCGCGGCATATCTAAATTTTACATAAAGCTCCGAAAAATTTCTGTGACGCGGCGCATTGCGGCACAGCCGGCAAATATTGTGACAACATCGCACCGCTGAACATTCGAAATTGAACACCGTACACGAGTTTATATCGCACCAAAATGCAAACTTGAACAACTCCGAACTTATCCACTACATGGAGATTCCAAAATGAACTTCAGATTTTGAAGTAATTCTGCAAACATACTTCACTCGACAATATCGCTAGGTTCCTGAAGTACTTCAAGAGTATGAGAGATAAACCTTTTGAGAATTCGTAACAGTAAACAAAAGATGCTTAAAACGCCGTCATTTTCTGTTCTACAAATCATATTTTTCGTTTCATTTGGTCAGTGTACAAACCTGATGTATATTTTTTTTTCGCCCACGTACAGATTGCGCGCAACGAGAAAGCTTTAGTAATTTATAGCGATGTGCACTACCACGGTTTCAGTGCATTTTCCATCACTGCGATTTCAGATTTTATTTAAAATGCACAATCTTAATAAAAAAGAAGTTCTATAAATAAATTTATAAAGCACTAACTTTTGCCCTCATTTTGCTTCACCCGTTTGAATGTCGGTTGACGCGCTAAAAATTAGCCTGTGTCCTTTCTTAGGCTCTGGACTATCTATGTATAAATTTAATTTATCAGTTTAGGAGTGAAAGTGCGACTGACAGGCAAAAAGCGACCGAGTCACCTTCGCATTTATAATATTAGTAAGGATTTTATTGACAAAGCGCAGTTAAACAACGAGTGGTTAGCCTAAAGAACACTACAAATTAAATAGATAACAAAATTTCATGTACATACATACAAATATCATCTTCATCAGCCTATATCAGCCCACTGCTGGACATGGCCTATGTTCTGCAGTAGTGTCTGTAATTAGGTACATAGTGTGGAGGAACGGGTGTCGTGTTCCTCCATCACAAAGGGAGGATCCTTCGACCAGGCTAGGTTATCATGCCTGGTGGGCCACTGCCCAACAGTTGATGTTGGAATGTTGTATATATGCTAATCGGCGCGAGAATGTTACTTTCGCGATTCAGGATTAGTAGTTACTCAGTATAGATCATTCCGTGTTTTTTCTTTGTAGTTCAGTGTTTCTTCGTTAGATGTCACTGTTGTATATTTTCGTCGCGCTGTATGTGGAAGTCGCCACACACAGCACTAGATCCGATTCTTGGCTTCTCACATCTAACTCCTGTGAATCATCCACAAAAAAAAGGGTACTATATTTGTCACATTACTGTCTAGTAAAAGGGTTGTAGCCACAATACATCCGACATTATTTCACGTTAAATTAAATATACTACCTACCATATACTATCAGAGACTATCACACCACATTGAGTCTCATTATACTCCTTGCCACAACCGCGGCAAAGGGTCAACTGAAAAAATGAACTTAAAACTGCTGTACCTACATAATATAATATATAAGTTTTTCATGTATCTCTCGGTTATAGATGTACTTTTAAAACAAACGCGGGTAACGCCGCGGGGCGAAGCTAGGAAAAAAATCAGTATGAGCTACTTCTTGTATCATCAGTTTATGGCCAGTAAAAGTCTCGTTAAAATTGGTACAGTCATTTCAAAAGTTTGCTAATACAAATAGATAGCCATATTTTTTTTTATTATCTTTTTTATGTAAGTATACGGAACAATCATACTTTCAAATGCATTTTCTGAAAAGTCGTTAATTTTAAAATATAAGAACTCATTTCAATTTTATTTATATGTTTATATACATATAGATTTACTGCGTATTTTTATTACAATTTATTGTAAAAGTTTAAATCCACAAATTTATAATGAAACAAACAAAAGTCAGGATAAAATAGTAAATTCTTTTCGGCTTTTGGTAAGGTTTGATAACTTCGAAAATAAAAAAATAGTTGTTATTATTTCAAATCACAAAGATCTGTTGTACTATAAAAAACAAACAATATTTTTTACAAAAGAAAAAACTGGTTTGCGCTTGACATATTTCATAACTTGTTTATTTAGTTGTTTGGCTTGGAATCAAAACTGTTCGCTTAGGTTTCGTTCGTTCAATTCGACTTTAAAAATAACTTTGTTAAGTTATGAATGTTTAATACTTCTTTTCACAATTTGTTAGCTTTTGTTATACTTTCAATCGCTCGCATGGTGGTGACCATAGTGGTTTAAGCGGTTGCCACTCCGCTTTATATAATCCACAAATTCTTCAAATATAATTCTAAATCTGTCTTTATTGCGGGAGTTGTCTATATTGAGGGAGTTGTCTATATTGAGGGAGTTGTGTTTATAAAAAGAAACGGTGCCGCGGTTTACCTATAACGGACAGAATTGCCTTTTGAAAGTACAATATTTTATTATTTAAGGTAGATTAGTATGGATTTAAATAGAAAAGATACAGAGTAAAGATTACAAGCAACAGTATATAAGACGCATGAAGTAATGAAACTTTATTTTATGACGAAAATAGAAATCAGTGCTAATATTTGAACGTGGAAACTATACAATCTTTCTCGTTTCCTTTTCACTGACACGCATTTTCTACGCCACCGATTCCTAGACCCGAAGCAGCTCAATCCCTTGTGAAAATAGAGTGTTCGCTATTTCTTAATAATATATTCACGTCACGAACTTTGATTCTCGGTGGCGATGCTAAAATTAGTGAATCAGTGTGAGTCTTACATACACGATATTGCTTAATAAAGTTGGAGTTTCAATATTGTATACATGATTACAACTGTTTACACTGTATACAGAAAAGTATATTCATATTTTGCTTATCTAAACCATCTTTTGGCACAATTTCCTGAGCTAATATTAGAACTCGAACTCAACGAGGACCCATTGTAATATCCTTAATCCTTACTTCTTTAATAATATTGTCAATGCGAAAGTAAATAATTTTTCTGTGTGTCCGTCGCGTCGCGTTTACACGCCTAAACTACCGATATAAGTGAAATCTTGGTAAACGGATAATCTAGAGCCCGATAAAGAACAAATGCTAGTTTTTACCGCGATAACTAACTCTAACGCGTGTGAAGCCACAGGCGAAAGCTAGATTCTTATACAAAAAGATCTAAAGAAACACGCAACTTTAAGTATTTAAATAAATATTAAATATCTTAAAATATTTCTCACATCTTCCAAACAACGTCATCTAGTTCCAAACTAAGCAGAGCTTGTATTATGGGTACTAGACAACTAATATAAATATATTACCAAACTTTTTACAATACCCAAGACCTTTATACTTCCATTGCGCCACCGAGGTAGTCGAAACAAGTATTTGAAGCGAAATGTCTGGTGAATTTTATTAGGCAATTTTTCTTAATGTAAATTAGTTCATATGCAAGCATACGGCTCGCGCAGTGTTTATTAAACGTTCTAATTAGCCTCGATGTAAATCATATATGTAATCCTAAATACATTATGTAATTCTACATTGAGTTTCATGTGCTTTGACCTTATACAAGTAGTATAGGGTTGGAAAATGCAGTCCACAAATGAAAAAGGATCATCACAACATCTATTATGATTTAAACTGAAAGAGGTAAATAGCTTCAGAGTATTTCAAAATATGTCGACGAGAGGGTATTTACAGTAGAAGTCAAACCTTTACTTTTAGGTAAAGTGAGAAATCAAATCAGTCTATTCTATATATTTGATAGTGGGACAATTAAATTGTCTTTAGAGGATTCCTAATTAAGGTACTAAACCTAATACGGACGCTTCTAATTTTGCAAACGCTGGTTAACGAAACAAACAAACAGTACACTAAATTTAATTCCCTTTCATTATTAGTGTTTATTCGGGCTTGTCTGCCTTCGACAGGGTGGTAAAGGTTTGACTGGGTAAAAGTGAACTCAAATTGGTGACTTGGTTTGTGTGTTTGGCAGTTTAATGAACTTTGTTATTATTGACTGAATGTATATTTGATATAACGTTGTATTCACGAATATTTCAAACTAAAACACAAGTTATCAAGTTACTATCAAAACAAAATATTAGAGAGCATGAAAAGTAATTGATAAATTTTCATATGTATTGATTTACTGTCGATTAGATAAATTTGTATGTTTTTTTACTCTGTACAGGTAAATAGTACAGAAAATGTAACGAAATATACAAATATCACTTATAAGTCCATATAGAAAATGAGCTGATTGCTTGTACAAAGTGCTCATACTCAATATCAAATATAGGGACAGGAGTCCCTATATTTGATATTAAATAAATCTGGCAATGTTGCATAAATTGCCGCAGATTTATTTTGAATCAATTAATCAGGCCCGCTCTCTTTAATTCCAGCCCCCTTTGGGAATATTTAGACGGGGTAAATTAAGAAGATGAAATATAATCTCATGGGACTACAGTTTATAGAAGTCCTAGTGGCATATATTAAGTTAATCTTTTTTTTTTTTTTTATTGTTGTAATGGAATAGGCGTTTGTCTTCCATCTCACCTGATGGAAAGTGTAGATGTAGACGAAGATGGTACACGCCCATCCAAAAGAAACCTGTTCACTCTACTCTCAAAGGCTCCAGAATTCAACTCATCAGGAAAAATAGACCCAGGCAGTCTATGTCTTACTATTAGATAAATCAATAGAACACTTAAGAGAAACCAACTTGTGTACATATGCCGCATTAGAATACATACACTAGTATATCTGTAATGATAGGCGTAGTATAATGTTTTTTTTTTTTATATTTAAGCCTGCCAAAGTGACTCTACTCTGCCTGATGGAAAGCATGAGTAGAATCCAGGAGTAGGGGTCACCATGCTTATTGTGAGGGTAGACAATGTAGCATGGTGACCCCTACCATGGCAGCCTGGTTTGATTATTCTGCATCATTCTCCCGGCCTTCGAAGGGCGGGAGACTGATGCAGAATGATTGGGCCTCCGGTCTCACACTCACCAACGAAATACGACAGCAAGAATGCTGTCATTATTAGGATGGTCTTCTGTGTGAGGGTAGTACTGGCTGGGTCGAGCCGGCCCATTCGTGCTGAAATCAGCGTGGCTCTACTACCTACTAATTAAATATAGCATGTTATTTATTTTTTAAATTTCATATAATTTAACGCCCGAAACTTTCCATTTATTCACAGTGTTAATTATCTAACTATTATTACTGAACTTAGTTATAATATTAACTTAAATAGATTTTGTATTTAAGGTTTTATAATTTTTACAATCAAAACCATAAATGCGACCTTATGAGACATAACATTGGTAATTGCTAATCTTTCTGGAGAATATTAAAAGTTTTATTAATCTTCTTTACCTTAATTGGTTGATATATCATCATAAAATTGACTACGAGTAGTCAATCAGTCTCCTTGTAAACACAAGCCTCTTCCAAGAAGCTGGCTCTATCTTGCGCCTTTTATACCCAATATGTTCTTCTAGCTTCCTTTCTCAGGTTGTCAAACTATCGAGCTGAAATTTATTTTATTGCTTCTTGGTCCTCACTCAAAGACACGATGGCTTCATTGGTTATATATTTTACAGTAGATGTTTTCAGGCCATTAACGCTTAATTATATTCATTATAGGAGCCATTTCTGTCTTTAGTTTTTTGCTGGATGGTCTTACTGTGGCTGCGGCCTAGAGAACTGTTTCTGATGATGCATGTTTCCCCCGATTTCGAGGCCGGGAGAATGATGCAGAATGATTGGGTTTCCGGTCTCACACTCACCATATTTATAACCATACCATATTTATAAGATTAGGACAACAAGTTGAGCATTAACGATAAAATTCTAGAGTACCTCGTGGCTGTTAACAGTAGAATAAAATCAATTACACAATAGAAATCACTACGAGAACATGTCAAATTTCCAATTTAATCTATAGTACCAATACCTTCTATGGTTTATTTATATAACTTGTTTGACGTTGTGGCTTGTGTACTTTAGTTAGTGAAATTAACGCGGCGTAGAAGTTTGGTTCATATTTAACATTGCGGCGGACCCTTGCAAATAATGGCAGGCTAAGAAGCTTCTGATATAAATATAGTTAGCAAGTTAAACTTGCAAGAATTCTATTAAAATTATTATTTGTCTGCCTTGATTGTCTGGTGGTTAGCGTACGCGGCTGCTGATCAAGAGGTCTCGGGTTATATTTTTGTGTGATCCACAAATATTTGTTTCAGAGTCTGGGTGTTTTCTATGTTTAATATGTATGTATTCACAAAAAAAGTATGTCCACATCTCCACGTCACGACGTCGTCAACGTGGAACGGTGCGGTATCCGTTGCCACGACGTGCTAATGCACGGTACGGCAACGTCGCCGTGGAACGTCGCGTTGACGTCGCCTGGACCATGTACTCCCTCATATAATGTTTTAGTGTGTTTAGCGATTAGTTGGGAATAAAAGAAGTCGGAGAACATAGATTGTGTTTTATTGATTTCACTTGTTGAAGAACTTCCAGTGCTTTGGGACAAGCACATAAAGACATTAAATTAGCGAGCACATGGGATACGCGACGTCAACGCGCCATGCTACAATACCGCACCGTTCCACGTTGACGACGTCGGTAACGTGGAGATGTGGACAGGCCCTTAGTTGATTTGAGTCATACAAACGTAGAATAATAAATTTTATACGTAATAAAAGAATTGATACTAAAGTGAAGTATAAAACTATTTGTATTTTAAATTTTAAATTTACTAATAAAATAAAACTATAAAGCATTCACCTAAAATTAGCACTCTCTGAATAAATTTAGCGTCAACCGTTTCGTCATATTTTTATTTATAAATTCTGAAATGGATAGTCAAAGGATTTTGCAGTAGCCGTAAGGCTGTATTTTATGCGGATTGATCCCAAGCTATAATTATGTAAACATATTAAACATACAGAAGCAAAGGTTATTAAAATATTGAATGAAATTGAAAGCTAGCAGTGAAGCTTATAAAAGCATAAAAAACTAAATAGGGTATTTCTGTAAGTGTTAACCGCAAAAACCTATTTAGGGATAAGTAGGTCGACCTTATAATAATGTAGTGGTTGTGACACATTGAATTATAAAAACACACTTTATAAGAAAAAAAATATAAGCACTTATTTGACCAATTCATGTTTGTGGCTTGCAAAAATTGAATGTAACTAACGAAAGTTGATGGTTCTAACTTAAATCATGTATTATTAAACTTAGGAAAAGAACTGTTATAACTTATATAGAGAACTTATATACGGCTGCAGTGATGACTACGTCATTCGCAGATAAGGTGTATTAAGTTAAGCGGTAACCTCGCCGCTTTAATTACTACATTCCTATTTTAGGTTCGATTCCCATATGTAATAGTATTTTGTTATTTAATTCATAAATTATAGTTCTAATTCTATAAGCACAGTGCCTTTAATTCTTAGTTTAGGAATTGCGTCCATGCGTTACATGTTTCACGGAGTTATTTAGGCATGAAATCATAACAGAAGTATAAAAACATTCATCTGAAAATATCAGTTGTAATCGCCACCACGGTCACCATCTTTTACAAAACAATTTCGTTTGCAGTTATATCATGAGTTATTTCAATCATTATGCATTCGGGTCAAACCAAGTACTTCAAGTAACTGTTGGGTGTGACACTCCCATTCCAACTCTGGTCTAAATTTAGTGAATGTAGGCAAAATTAAGTAGACACTTGGCCGTACTTGCATTGGTTGATAAGGAAATAAATGGCCGTATGCCTCGATGCTTATGCCTCAGATAATATTTATTTTTGTTTATATCTGGAACGCTGCCCATTTTTTATTTAAATGTAACAATTCTAATGTAAAGTAAGGCAATATTCTTTTGTGAATAAATTTGATAAGTTACTATAATATTTATTGATTTGTGAGTAATTTTACTTATTTACTACACCATTTGTTACATGTAAAATATGAGTCCAGTAACGAACTTGGTTTCATCAGTTACATGCAGTTCTATTTTCTTAATCAAATAAGTAGAAAGATAATAGCGTCTAAAGCATAGCTAATTTATTTTGAACCTCAATATTTTGAAGAGAATCCTGTTTAATAACTTTCACAGCATACAGTTGAATTAAAACGTTAAATTTGTTTACAGGAATTAAAGCAAGAAAAAAATTGTAACCGAGTAAAATTGTTATCAATATCGTAAACTTTATGGGAACAAAGGTAATAAAGCAAATGTGAAGCTTTGATTTTTGAGATTTTTTTATAACTATATTTGTAGTAACCTCAAATAGTAATAAAACCTGCGCTTTGTGGAATCACTATAACATCTATTTTGATTTCTAAAAATCCCATTATGCTCCTTTGATATGTGGTTCAAAAGGCAGTTATGTTTTCACAGTGAACTACTATTATTTAACCCCCGACGCAAAAAGAGTGGTGTTATAAGTTTGACGTGTCTGTCTGTCTGTGGTTCCGTAGCTCGCGAACGGATGAAGCGATCAATTTAGTTTTTTTTGTATGCTAACTGAGTTACGGGCGAGTGTTTTAGACATGTTTGATGAACATCGGTTGAGTCGTTTAAAAATTCTGGGTGAAAGTGGGGAAGAATAACCGAATGTCTGCAAATATAATCGAGTGAGGTCTCAAATGAAAGCGCATCACGTGCACATTACAAAATAATTTGTTCAATGAAAATTAGTTGAGCCTTGTTTTTTAATTCTTAAAGGGAACTCAGTTTATTGCGTCGGTGTTTTGTTTTATTTTATATTTAATTTTATCCTAGTTCAATTTATCGTTCTTACATTTCTAAAACTCAAATACTGTGAATAAAATGTGTTAATGATCATGATTAATTGAAAAAAATATATTTTGCAAAAATAAGTATCTTATAAATAAAGTATCTTGGCTTATTAGCGTGGCATAACATAATGTACTGGAGTGTTTAGATTATCCCGGTACTAAATTCACTACAGCAGTAAACTTGTCATAAAAGATTTTATTTAGCCAAAATGTTCAGATCATTTTGATCTTTATATCATTGCAACAAGGTTCATATTAAAAGTGTTCTATTTGCCTTACTTTGACATATGTGTGGATTGGTTCATATTTGCATATGTAAGTCCAATTACATAAACTTTATCTTTGATCTTATGACATCAGAAACAGCCTCGTTATATCACTATAGTTCTGCGTCTTACTTAAATAAAACAAATGCTTTTGTGGAAAGCTTCATCTTTTGTGTTTTTGTTTTGGTGTACAATACACTGTCGTTATTAAATGACTCGGTCTTACATTACAAAAAAAGGCTTATCTTGAAAGCTAGATAAGAGAAGTATAAATAGGAGCCTGACCGCATTTTTTTAAGCTATTGCATAGATTTTATCGCGAGCTTTGAGCGCGGTGACCGAATCAAGAAATTCCGTAACGAAAATAACCTAACATCCCGTGTTCAAAAAGGATAGAGAATATGATTGTAACTGCAGTGCAGGAAAAATATAAAAATTATACATAGCAAACACCTCTCCGAAACAAATACTTGTACATCACGCAAATATTTGGTCTGAGCCGGGAATCGAACCCAAGACTTCTTGATCAGCAGCCAGACCAACAAGGCAGTATACACAATTCAATGATCTACACCTAGCACAGAGAGATATCAAGTAAGGTACCATGTCGATTTCTATACTGTCGTTAATCAAATGGAATGGAAAGACACTCTAAAAGGGAACATTAAAGTGGAAGTTTCTCATTTTCCCCACAACCCTTCATTCAGTCTTGACAAATGAGGTGTTATACGATCCATCTACTCCGAACCAGTAATTTGGACCGTGTTTTGATATGTTTTATTTATAAATTTCATATCCTTCACGAACATCGTAATAGAAAGACCTTGAGTGAAACTGGAGTGTAATAAATTTTATCATCGGACATTCAACTTTGTAGCGCAGAGGGACATATTTTAATCATAAAAATCGTTTTGTCTTACGAAAGATTATTTTTATTAGTATCTTATATACAACTAGCTGCGCCCCGCGGTGTTACCCGCGTATTTTAGAGATGAAAAGTAGCCTACATATGTGATTATCCAGAACTCATTTTTAAATTAGCCATTTATCTATTAAAGCCATTTATTTATATAATAAAGCCATCATTATGGTTGCTATGCAAGTGTGTTATACATAGCGACCTGGTTGCTATGCTATAACCTGTGAAGTTTTGACAGGAGATAAACAGTGATACATTTTGACATCTACGATTTATAATGTATTATATAATCTCCTTAGAACTTTAGAGAGAGGGTATCACGATAAACATCGGCTCCGTATTTATTGTAAGATAAAAATAAAAACAAGGGATATTTAACGATAAAAATAAGTGCAGTGGAATCATAAAATAGTGAATATCGAAATTCATTGTGGACAAGATTAAAAAAACAGTGAATAACAAACTATTTTACGTGCAAAACTGTGAAGTGAAAAGGACCACCGTGATATAATAGTGGCATTTCTTGCCATCACATTGCTAACAGTGATTTAAAAATAAATGGACGAAGTGTAAAAACGATAATTTACTTCATTCGAGTGTAAAATTTATAAAAGTTAATAAAACCGATGCATGATTTTAGTTTCGATCAATAAAACAACGCCATCTGGAGAAAATACTCCATCGAAGGCTGTCACACAGTTAATATAGTTACTGTTACCAGGCACCGTTATCTAACCGGGATACCAACAGAGGGCAGCACGCGTACCGAAACAAACTAATATTTATCACAGTAATTTACAACCGTAAAAATTTAGTATAATATAACATATTATGATGGAAGAAGTTATGAATATGCTCAGAGATATCCAAAATGAGATGAATGATCAAAAAGCCACAATTGTACAATCTGCCGAGAAAGTTACAGAACAAGTTACGCAAAATGTCAACTACACTTTGGAGGAAAAATTCAAAACAATAAATGAAAAATGTGAAAAAATCAAAGAGAAGCACGAAAATCAGGAAAAAAGATTATATTTCCTAGAGAAACGATCAAGACAGAGAAACATCGTAATTTTTGGTTTAGCGGAAACCGAAACATCGTATGCAAATTTAGAAAGAAACGTATTAGATTTTATAAATCAACATTTCTCTATAGGGCTAGAACTCAGAGACATACAAGAAACTAGGAGAATAGGGAAGAAGGGAGAAAAACCCCGGTCAATTACCATAACATTTACTACACTAGGCACGAAAATTGAAATATTTAAACATAGAAGAGAATTAAAAGATACCACTTATTATATAAAAGAAGACTTTCCACAACATATTTTAGAAAAAAGAAGAGAACTACAGGAACAAGTGAAAATAGAAAGAGAGAGAGGAAACTCCGCCGTTATCAAGTACGACAAATTAATAATATACTACAAAAATAAAGATACATCAAGCAACAAGAAAAGAACCCTACCTATATCACCAAACCACAATGATCTAACGCAACCAAAACCAAAGTCTCAAGCTAATAAAAAGAACAAAATTCAAATAGGACTACAAAGATCTTCGAGCCTATCAGAGGGAGTTATTAAACCAGGGATTCTCAGATTCCTAACAACCAAAAATCTAACCACTAGCAACCAAAACCACCCACTAAAAGACCATGAAAATAAAGATATTAAACAATAGCAATTACCGCCCTCTCTCACGGACAATGTATAACAAATTTAAACGAACATGAAACTACATCTTCCAAGCCGGCTGGTCACCGTGGAAGATCACGACCATAACCCTTTAGAGTAATTAGAATTTTAATAATATTTTTCAAACAAAAAACAGACATACTCTTGAGGAGGCCTAAACCTTCGTTAAGAGGGGTTCTTGCTATTGCTTATTTATAACATAGTAGTTACTACAGTGCTTATAACAAGTCTAAATGTGATTGATTCTGCGTTGCTATTTGTAGGAAATATTAGTTAGAAAAATATTACAAAAGATTTCTTTAAACTTTTAGTGTGCATATTTTTGTATTTTGTAAAACTTTCATTATTGTATACATATCCCAATATCACAATGTTCATAGATAGTGCAATGAATTGCTTTCATTCTTGTAATAAGAATATAATATATATTTTGACTCACTTTCTAACTAAGAAATAAATTTAAACACCTATCTGTAAGAATAGTAATACCAATAAGTTACTAATATTAGATCAAGCAATTGATGAATTGATTTTGCTTGCACATTGCTTATAAAATTGTCAATCTGTGTAGAGTAAGAAATAAAAGGCTTTTTTATTTTATTTTATTTTATTTATATAATCTCCTAGCTTTCGCCCGCGTATGTCGATTATTGCAGTAAAAAGTAGCGTATGTGTTTTTCTGATATATAAGCTATATTACTGTAAAGATTTAACCAAATCCGTTCAGTAGTTTTTGCGTGAAAGAGCAACAAACCTACCAATACCTACACACATACATACTTTCGCGTTTATAATATTAGTAGGATAATCATTAAATAAGAAGTTACCGTACTTATTGAAGACCATGTTAATAAATATGTACGTTAGATTTCGGTTTTATTTCTATTAGGTATTACATTTTGATTATTTTTTATTTGAAAATGTGGATAACTTAGTTGATTGTAAAATATTGTGAAATAAATATCATTGTTGTTTCTGAATAATAATGTTATAATATTCATTCATTGAAAACTAATTATCTTTCTTAATTATCTTCATCTAATAAGTTAATGTTTACACACATAGATTTCCAATAATAATTTATGTATTATTTATCTTTGGAGAAGTAAAATTTGTAAAAAAAAAAAACAAATAAATAACTAAGTAGCTACTGGTGCTTGTATCCAAATTGTAATGTCAATAGTATCACCTGTCC
Organism: Phragmatobia fuliginosa; assembly: GCA_932526445.1. Classification (NCBI taxonomy): domain Eukaryota; kingdom Metazoa; phylum Arthropoda; class Insecta; order Lepidoptera; family Erebidae; genus Phragmatobia; species Phragmatobia fuliginosa. The sequence goes on along the minus strand of OW052063.1, from coordinate 20,704,253 downwards.
ATTCTCAACTCTATCGATTACCTAGGTGAAGGTGCTTCTTTGAACCCACTGGATTAAATTAGAATACCTTAACATTATTCTTAAGTAACTTCGGTTTTAATCAATCATAGTTAACTTATTTTTGATGCCACATTCCTGTATCCAATATAGAAAATATACATTTCATCAAGAGAAGTAGAGAGATCATCACTCATCATTCCGCTGCAGTCTACCGCTTGATTTAGGCCTCTTCAACAGAACATCACTAAGTTCGCACTAGTCCTCTTACACAAATAGTTCCTCTATCTGGTCAGAGCACGTCGAATACTGTAACTGTCAAAACGCACTCTCCACTTCAGAACTTGCTTGATCCAGCGGTTATCAGTCCTGAGGCATATGTAATCAGCACATTGCCTCTTAATGATTTGATTATACTTCTCTTTAAGTTTTAACCATCAGGCAGATTCCGAGCATAACTCTATCTTTAAAACGTTGAGAAAGTTAAAGTAAAATCAACCCTACAGTCAGGGTCCACGTCTGATCACCATACGAAAATCTAAATAAAATACACACAAAGATTACTGTACTAGTATTGCTTAGTTGGATATATACATATTAATCCCTGCTTATTAAATTCAATATGCTCCGTTATCACATAAAGACTGCATTAATTTTATGTTTAGTAAATTTGCAAACCGTGACAGTAAGTCACAAAAGCTTGAAATTCTACGGAGGACTTTGCATAATTGCCATCCCACAGTCTTGGATTCCCTCCGACGATACGGGAACTGGCGTAAATTTTATTATAAAGTTATGAACTCCAGAGCCAGAGCTACGCAATGTCACCTGAACTGCTAACTGAAATACGAAACACGGTACGTGTTTTAGTGTAATATACGAAGCAATTAATTATAATATTCCTGTAAAGTTCACCTAAATATACTTGCGGTGGGTTGGCATTGGTAGCGGGTTGGGAAAATTCATTTGTGTAATTATATTGAATGTTTATAAGGAAGCTTATGTTGTATGTAAATAGTTTCACTTTTGTTCAAAAACGCATGTTTACAACCGGAATTTATTTTTAATTACTAAAATCGAAAATTGTAATTTTTTTTGGCTTCTGGGCAATTTGTTACATATATACTGTGTATTTGTTACATATGGACAATAGTCTTTCAAGATTGCTTATCTACCTAAAAACTGTTACTATAAAATAAATGTATTTAATACGCAAGCTATAACTTTGTACCCCTTTTCACGAAAATCGCGTGAACGGAGTATTATGAAATTTTGCATACTTGTGGAGTGGAGTGAGAGAGAGAGAGAGGGGAGTGCGGAAAGCTGTTTTTTTTAAATATGCATACACACACACACACACACACACACACACACACACACACACACACACACATAGATACTCTTTTGTCAAATTAACATTGTAGCGTAGCCGAAATCATTATAGTCCTACCAAATGCTTTAATGCGTTTGTTACATTTTTTGATACTATTTTGAATTATAATGAAAATAAGATTTCGGCATCTCATTTCTACATAGTCTAAAGTTAAATTATGAAGTTCAGATGAACTAAAAGCCAGCAGTTCACATGTTAATAAATAATTACAATTTCATTTGATCCTAGAGTACATTGAACGACGACTCGGGTCATCACCTTTATGCATACTTCATAATAAAACCGCTTTTTAAAATTTACTCAAATTTCAGTGTAATAAATTTAATGCATTTCGTATTGGAATACCCTCTGTGGAATACCCTCGTTAAAATTATATATTTTACTAGCTTATGGGTGCGTTTCAGCCCGCGTGTATTTTGTTTATCGCAATGAAAAAAATGCCTATGCTCATCTCCGTGGTCTAATCTATCTTTGCAGCGAAAATCATTCAAATCGGTTTAGCGTAACAAACAGACAGACAGAGTTACTTTTGAGTTTCTAATATTATATTACTAATATTAAAATGGGTTTTATATTTTGTCATGGTGAAAACTATCTTTTTTTGCATGCAGCTGTCATTTGTCATTTTATTTTCACGCAATGTTTGTGAATAAAATACAAAATTTAAAAATGGAATATATTTTTTTACTTTTTGTATTCGTGAGTTTTATGCATGTATTTTACTACAAGATGACAAGCGCTGCCTTGTTGGTCTAACGACAGATTATAAAAAGTTATTGGGTTCAATTACCGGGTCGGCCTAAAAGAGTTGTCGGGTTTTTCTATCAATAATTCTTTAAAACACTTATTGTTATTTTTATAAAACTATACAGCCCCGGGGTATTGAAACTTAGCGGTATTTCACGCCCATGCCTCCAAGAGAACGTAAAGCCATCGGCCCCAGTTGTCATGAACATCTAGGGCAATCATTATTGGAAGGTTAGTGCCCACAAATACACAAACCACTAGTTCTACCTTCAAATTCAGTTCACCTTTTAACTGGTAGCAGACCCCAAATAATCTTGGGAACAGTAAAGGCTAGAAAAATATGTAAAACAGAGTAGTGAAAAACTGATTTAATTGAATTGTTTACATTGATAAAATAAATTTTGTTGGTTAACTTTTATGAATTTAGCTAAATCAATTTATGTTAAATTGTGGCTTACGGTACATTGCTTTGACGTGATGTTTCTTATTACACCTGAAGATGAAAGCTCTTTCGTTCCGCACGTAGTCTCGTCTTTGTAAACAAGATTCTCTTGATGGACTCGCCTACAGCGATAACACCGCCAACTTTACTACTGATGTACAATAAGTTTTTCCTTTTATTATGATAAACATTTTAAACATGACAAATAATAAATAAATTCACATACGTAAAATGAAATGACAATGTTTGTTTGTTGTCGTGAGTTTACTGTTTTCTTAATGCTGCATAATCGCAGAAATTTACAAACAAAAAACGTATTCAATTATTGAATTTGTCTGCATGAATGGTGCAGTGGTTAAAGCGATCACCTCGGCGTTTTCTACTAAACGAAAGGTTTAAAGTTTAAAGGTATACAAAAAAAACATTTTGAGTCATCATCATCATCAGCCTATCGCAGTCCAGTGCTGGACATAGGCCTCTCCCATTGCACACCACTCTGATCGATTTTGAGTAAACACATGATATTATTGTTCTAAGTCTGGGATGGCTCCTGCGACACAAGATTTATTCCTAATGCGGAAAAGCACTATAACGGCATCTGCGTAACACAATGAATCAAAATTAATAGTGATCATTAAGTTGACATTTACACAACTAGTACCTGAGTAAATAATCATTATTAGAAAAAAAAAACACTGTTGTAAATCTACAGATCGTTATAATAATATCTGTGTAAAGACATGCACGAAATCATTGCAATGAAAGCTTACCACAACATTGAAATACGCATTAACCTAACTTTGTTTAAGCAAAGCACCTCAGCGTGCAATCAATACTAAAGTAATTCACCTGTGCACCAAGCCACACAATCAATATCCCCCAATGTTCGGAAATTCACAACAATCACACGCTATATCTGCTCTTACCACGATCCTATACTATACAACTATTAACGTTCATTGATCTAAACTATCTAAGCCTCCGATACTTCGGTCAATACGGGTACCGTACCTAAACTATTCAGCGATTTAGTTCCATTAAGCTTTGGTCTACATCACAACCCAGTAACGAGCGGATGCTGTAAATTTCAACTGGTTTGCATTTTATGGTTAACCCTTAAAATAAATGCAAACCAGTTGAAAATTTCATTAAAGAAAACCAATACAAAAACTAATTCATAGTTATAATAAGAAAGTAATAAATTTTTTAGGTATTTTAAACTTTTAATATACTCTTACTCTCACTTAAATATCCTTATTAATAATATATATAATTATATATATATATATATATATAATATATATATATATATATAATGGTATATATATATATATAATGGTATATATATATATATATAATCAGTAGTAAAATCAAAAATTAATTAATAAAAATATATTTTGGTACATTATATGTTTAAGAATAATTATTAAATCTGGCTGTTATACCGGGTATGGCTGTTACCAATTAGCGCGAATCGATATATTTGCTTGTGTCTGATCTCGTTAAAATCATTAATCATGTTCATACCTGTGCCCTTATATTAATAATGTTACAGTCATTTAAAATAGTGTATATATGTAAAAAAAAGAAAGAATGTATGTAATTACCTCGTTGATCAGATGGTTAGCGTATGCGGCTGCTGATCAAGAGGTTTCGGGTTCGATTCCCGGGTCGGACCAAATATTATTTGTGTGATTCAAAAATAATTGTTTCGGAGACTGGGTGTTTTCTATGTATAATATTTATGTATTTACAAAAAAAATAAAGTATGTTTATGTATTTATATCAGTTGTCTAGTACCCATAACACAAGCTCTGCTTAGCTTGGGACTAGATGATGTTGTGTGTCAGATGTCCAAAAATATTTATTTATTATTATTATGTAATTGTAATGAAAGACCACGAGATTTTAGACAAAAATCAGTTTTACTCATCGATTACGAAGCAAGATAGGCGCTATCACAATTTATTTAGTGTTAATTTTATTTTCAGATATAACTTATTTAATGCATAGTCATTAAATGTTTATAGTCAATTATTGAACGTTATATTCTAGCCCATAAAGTCGTTTAAGTAAAGGTTTACAATCTACTTTACGACTTTTCAAAAGTATCTGTAATTAAAATTTAAGAGTACGACCGTAACGTTTATTTGAAACCTTGATTATCTGTCATGGTTAACATAAAATAAACACTGAATTTACATTTTTTGTCGTAAAATGTTTACAGATATTCAAAAGAGTCATTCCGCTTTTTGTTTTGCACTGAATAGGTATCAATTAATAGACACTAGAGCTGGTATTAGCACCAACAAATTACTTTAATGGTAACAGGTTTGTAACTTTCAATACTGACATATTATAATCAAAATTTGCCCAAAAAACTTCAATATTCGCAACTGCACAATCGACGATAACCTGTGTTTTATGTGAAGTTAAATGAGGATGGAGTTATTAGTGCGGATCGCTGTCCAAGGAATTCTCAGCAGACCTTTCCTGCACCACATCTCTAAAGCCTCGATTACTACCAAGTCACACAAATAATTAAAATTTAAGTGTGTCTGTTCTTATTTAAAAAAATGATAGCTTTTTACTAAATGCATATGAAAGTATTAATGTTATTTAGGTATATATAAAAGCAGTTTTAGATTTTGACGGAATTTCAATGGTAGATTCAGCAATCTGCTAGTGAGAGTATGAGGAGTAACTTGTTCTGAACTCACTTAGCTCCTTGGGGTTACATGTGGTTTACAACAATAGCTGTTAGGAGCAAAGCTAATTTAAGTGAATAAAAATAAATATACACATTCATGAGATCTTTAACTTTATTATTTCTTTTGCAGTTACGACACTCGAGTACAAGGTCCATCAGCCCACTGGATCGAAGAACCTTACATTGGCCGTGCACATTGGCAGAATGTACCTACTGCCAGTCTCCACTTATACGACGTTAAAGCACGAGACCGAGCCATTTACAGATGTCGAGTAGACTTTCACGTATCTCCTACTAGAAATTACAAGATTTCTTTGGATGTTGTTGGTAAGTTATAGATCACTACATATTATTTAACTAAGTCATCCTCCATGTGGGTGTAACTGTCTATCAGTTCGCGATAAACTCAAAAACCACTGCACCGATTAAAATTAAATTTTGTAGTAGTTGTAATGTTTGTAGTAATTTAAAGGACATGGGTACAACGATATAGACACGGTTAGAGCCACAGGCAAAAGCTAGTTAGGATAAACACTAGTTGCTAGAAACACATACTCTACGGGAAGCATACATTTAGAGGCAAAATAATGCTTAGTAGGAAGTAAGCTAAAATGCAAAAAAGAGTGTAAAAAAAAATTGTACGTTATCTGGTCATGTCGTGTCGTGAGCTGAATAAAGATAAGAGCATCTAAGCTCTATAAAATCTCTGTTATATGCAACAATAAATAAAATAAAGAAACTCAATTTCATACATCTAATGTTGAGTCTTAAATACATAATGTTTGCTATTAAAACACCTGCCTTTTCTCCAGCGAGACTACGCATACATACCTCGAATATAATAACATGTACGTGTAAGGTAAATTTTAATAACAAATAAACGCCACCTTAATCAATATAACAGGAACATAAAGGTAAGAAAATCTATAATATGATACAAACGACCATTTTTAGTATCCGAGTCCTACTGTTTGTAACCTCATCACGTGAAAACAGCTATAACATTTGTACCGTAACAGTGTTACTTAAAAGCAAGTGTATTCGTACGGTTTATTTCGTTTCATTGTCGACGCTTTTGTATGGAATTCTCCCATAATAATACTGAGAGGAAAAAACTTCAGTGAAATGCAAAACGATTTCTTTTCTTTTATACTAACATTATTAGGACACGAAACATTATTTTTGCATAGATGTAACAACGCTTATGTATGAGAAGTAAACAAGGATTGAATTCAATTGAATAAACGTGTAATACTATATATTATGAGTAGTAAACATGGATTATATTCAATTGAATAAACGACATTCCTTGTGTCAAGTTTTCTATCTCTGTGTACCACTATTATCAACGAAATAAATAACTGCGTATTCCAGTTGCATCAGCATTCGCTACTACAACTATATACTAGACTCATTATTGTTTTCTTACCAAGAAAAGTCCCGTGCTAAGAATAAATACTGTGTCGTGAGAATCTTTAGGCTCATACACTGAAGGCCCATAATTTATCGATCCCACAAAGTGTTGTGTCATGTTGAGTTTGAACCCACAATACACAGCGCTGTAGAAAACGGCGTAGTGACTGCATAAACCACCGCACAATTCATATTTTTATTAATTTAATTAGTTTAATCATGAAAACTAATATCCAAGGTAAATAATAAAACAAGGACCAAAGTAAGGCACGTGTCAAAACAGACATTTTATCAGATTACTATAAACAATTCGAAAGGTCGAAATTCAATTCAATAGATTTGACAAATATACCTGTTTGTGACAAGTAAATAGTTGGCGGAATAGCTAAGGAATAGTTTCACAAGATTGTCAAACTTCGCACCTTATTCAATGAAGACATACTGTTGCTATTTATAAACCATGCCATATATACGTATATTATCTTTTAGTGCTGTATTATAGAACTAGATTTATTCGTGCCTAGTATGTCAGTTATTGTGGTTAAAGAAGAGTCTAAAATATTAATATATATTATATAAAGTTGGATTTTGGGATGTTACTGATTTTGATAAAATTTTGAATGGAGATACATTATTTACATTCCAAATTTTATCAAAATTATTTCAGCGACTTAGCCGTGTGAGCGTAACATACAGCCAGAGTTACTATAGCATTTATAACACATGTAATACTCGTAATTAATCACTTTTTGAATGTTGAAACAAAAAGGAAGATTTTCGTCATATTATTTCATTGCGCTATTAAGAAACTGACACTGAATCATTATTTTTACTTCCAGTGCTTAGAATATAAAAAATAAGTATGAATATTACAAATGTCAGTAATTTTTTATGACTTCTTAAAATATATCTTTTTGAACAATGCTTTATGACCATAATTGAATACGAATAGGAATATATGTCAAGTTATCACATCAATTTGGTGTTCAATAGCTCGAATGTAATAAATAATTTGTCACCTGTCTATCTGTCCATCACGTTACTGTTCGAATCTAGGAGAATATTGATGTAATATTAGTTTTACTAATTTGATAATTGTCATTGTTACATTGCGGATTGTTCCATTTGGGTTCCACCGGGCGAATTTTAACTTTGATACGATCATTCATGACCGGGTTTTAATGGAGAAGTATTATCTTGAAACTAAGGAAATGAAGAGTATTTTCAGTTTTAGATAACTAATGCTTTCAACACTATTTTAAAGACGTATATGAGGTCAGTCATTTTTCATGAGAAAGATATAATTTTCACGAAGTTGGGTAGCATATGTGCGCCGAGAGATGACGTGACTGAAAGCTTAGTATGACTTATTCTATACCTTCAGATTTCTGTTTTTTTTTAACCTAAGAATGCAACTGAAATATCCAATAATATTAGAAATGCTAATGAACCTCACTACTAAGCAATAAGTTATGGGCTTGATTTCTACTAACAAAATTTTAAATTTACATAAAGCGCATTTTAAGCCGAGGATTGGACCAAGTGGCGTGCAATTGGAAAGGCCTATGTCCAGCAGTGGACTGCAATGGGCTGATGATGATGATGTATTTTAATTTTATATCTGAGTGTATATCTATAAATAACTGCTTTGTTGGTTTAGCCGTTACGGTATGCAACTTCCAATCAACAGGCCTCCGGTACTAATACCGGCTCGGATTGCCAAAGTGTTATTGAATCCGATTAATCCTAGCTCCTCTCACTGCAGTTAAGGATTTCACTCAAAACATTGCATATTACCAAAAGCTCGGCCTGGTCAACTTGCAGTACGCTAGCAAGCTCCGTTTCCGGCTCCACAGTTTGGTCTGGCTGTCCCATATTGATACCGTGATGCCGACTTAGTCCTAAAGCTAGCTGCAATTTGTAAAAATGCGAAGCGACTGCACATTGTGCTGGTTTGCCAGGGTTTGGTCTTCTAGACTCTTGAACCTTAAGCCCATACGTAGAACTAGATGCAGTAGATCCGCTACGCGTTCTATCTCCTGATCTTCATTATACAGGCTCTTTTTCTTTATTCTTTCTTTATTCTTTTCTTTATTAAAAAGACAACTCCCGCATTAGGAATATAAATTCCTGTGTCGCGGGGGACTTTACAAACATACATGAAACGGACACAAAGGACACCCAGACTCAGAACAACAAATTGTGAATCACACAAAGTGTTGTCCTACGTGGGATTTGAACCCACGACACTTGGCGTAGTAGGAAGCGGCGTGGCGACCGCTTAAGCCACTAGGCCCACCGTGCAGTCAACCGTGCTCTGCTTAGTTTGAAGTTTGATAGCCGTTAAGATATCTGAGGTATTTTTTTTCATAATAACAGACTTTCAACGTTAATATTCCTAGATCAGAAAGTATGTTACATGAACTATGTTACATAGCTGTTTTGAGAAACTTTCAGAGCACGCCGCGTACCACCCCTTAAGCCGAGATTGGGAGAAAGTACCTCTACCAAGACCAAACTACTGTAAACTTTTCCGACAAGATGAAACAGCCGGCAAACGAGTTCTAAAATAAAAGTTGTGTATAAAAGGCCTAAACAAGCATTTAAGTTGCCCTACAGGAGACTTGGATCAAACTTTTTGGAGTGAAATGAAACCTCCGAGGAATGCGTTATTGGAAATAAATTAAATTATAAGAGAATTCAAGCCTTTTTTCGCTTTTTCATTAAGTGGCTAAAGACTTCGGAGCTTGAAAATTCGGAGCCTGAAAAGAAACTACGGAAACGTACTTATGACTGTATGTCCACGACATTATAAAACAAAACTTGTCAAGATAATAGAGCGGTATTACGCTATCACAGAAGACCAACCTAAAATGATAGCATTTGTGAGAGGTTTCGTTAGTGAGAGCGAGACAGGAGATCCAATGGTGAAAAAACATCCGAACAAGCCCACCTTGCTCCATTGTCTGTATTCACAATAAGTATGGTAACCACTACTCTTAGATTCTACTAATGCTTTTTTTAAGGCATAGTAGACTCATATTGGCTGGTTGTGATGATCCACAAAATAGTATAGCTTCTGACTGTATAGGTACCCTAATTGTGCTACGCTACGGTAGCTACGAACCGAGCTACGAATGCGAGGTACGAGTACCAGCTACGAAATAAGAAAAATACCTACAAAAGCTACACTCTAAAGATTTGAACTGGTTTAATGTGGCTTACATACATTAATTAGATATATATTACATGAAAGTTTTTGAAAGAACTCTCAATATAAAGACAGTTCCTGAAAATCAGATACAAGACACTTAGATATTTATGTAGATAGAATAAAATTGAACTATATGTCAGTATATTTGAAGGCACTGCCTGCTAATCACGATTGCCATACGTGTTAATGACAACCGGGCCCGACGACTTGACGTGCTCTCCGAGGCACAGGCGTGAATTTTCATACTCCGGGGTGTTATCAATAATTTCTTGTTAGAAAAACCAAACAACACTTTTGACCCGGGATTTGAACCTGAGACCTTTTGATCGGAAGTCTAAAACGCTAACCACTGGACCACCGAAGCAGTATTTAATAAATAGTCATTACCAATTCAAATTAATACTAATGAATAATCTCTAATTAAACTATTAATCCTAAGAAGCTGTGAAACGTTATCTGTTAGGAGCTAAGTAATCTGAATTAACATAAAATATCACCCTAACATTTATCTTAGTAATGGTCCTCGAGATATATATAACAGATTAAAACATTACAACAAAACTATCTCTATTATCTCAATGAGATCAGATGGGCAGACTCTTAAATTCTCACATAATCTCGCATCCGTATCTGTTCTCCCCTTTTTGTGTTTCAATAAAATAATTCACCTTGAAATGGCTTCCCAACAAAAGCTATGAGTCGTACCGTGGGGCAATCTCGATAAAAACTAGTACGATCGTAAACTTGACCCTCCCTTATCCTGGTCGAATCAACACGAAAAGTTTGAGGAAAGTCCAAACACGCCCTAGGATGATTTACAGACACACACTGACAGTAAAAATGTGGGTCAGGGGGGATTAAAATTTTATGAGGACTTAGCGTATCTCGGATATGTATCGAGATAAGCAGACGATGGTTAAAAAGATTATCTGCTTATGTTACGATCGTCTTACCTTTTTACGATATTTGTTAAGAGCTACATTTTGTTAACGGATTAACGTTTCTCTTAGTGAGGAGTGGAGTATTAATTTTATTACTCAATTAGGTGTTCCCCACATTTTTTGTTGAACCTTTACAGAATCAATTGCGAGTAACACCGCTGGAAAAACGTAGTCTAAGTTACTCCTAATGTCATCAGCTATCTTAGATTGAAAGTTTCGACAAAATTAGTCCAGAAGACAAGGAGATAAAAAAAAACGCACCTGTGACTCCTCTGGTGTTTCGAGTATCCATGGGCGCGGCAATCACCTACCATCGAGTGATCCGTCTGCTCGTTTGCCCCTTTTAATTAAAAAAAAAAAAGATTTTTTAAAATTTCATACTCGTGAAATTAATCAATGCCAATGGCGTGAAGTACGTATTATACTGTATTGTCTGCATTGTCCACGTTTGCATTGAGGAATGTGACCACCATTATTCGATTCTATTCATGCTTTCTATCAGGCATAGTAGATAAATTTCATCATCATCATCATCATCTACAGCCTGTAACAGTCCACTGCTGGACATAGGCCTCTCCTTAGAAAGTAGGTATTGGCCTACTATACCACGCTGGCCAGACGGGTTGGTATAGGGTTGGTTTCAAGTTTTACTTTTCTTTGCATCGATGTTGTCTGGCGTAGTTTTACGACACCCGCGGGATGAATAGGGGTGGTGACACTCTGTATTCTTAAGGGGATCGTTTCCATAATTGCCCGAAAAAGCACTTACGGTTATGACAAGAGAAACAAATTAATTCATTATTTGACAGTAAAAAAAATATCTCAGTTCCTTAATAAATCAATCTATAGAGAAACCGAGTAAAATTACTAATACGATTATTATTTATCGAGAAAAAAATCATAAACAGTGACCAAAATCACCGAAATCGACCTTTTCTGATTGGAATCTATCTAGTCTTATGTTGCTTTATTTGAAATAAATATTTTATTAGTTACAAGAAAAAAGTACAAAAAAGAGATTAACCATTTTAGGTTTCTATTAATTCTCACCAGAAAGTCATAATTTAAACTTAAACATCATTAATTTTTAGCGGCAAAAGTTCCATACATTTTAGTATGGAGAAATAATTTGCAATAAAACAGAGTTCACGCGATCCAAAAATTCAGTGTTCTCCGAATGTTCAAGGCGAGCGCACGCTCGTTTTTAGCTCCACACGCACTGTCACGCACACAGAGATTTGATTGTTTACATACGACGACGTGACTGTGTGTTACTTTTGATAATATTTGGTAGGTCTGAGAATAGACACACCAATCTTTATATTTTATATTATCATTAACCAACTTCAAAAAAGGAGTATTATTTATGTTTAACTAAATGAATTTTTTTTATTATACATTCATTGATTACTCTGTCAATTGTGGACCGATTTTTAAAAATTCTTTTTATATGACTGCCTCGGTGGCGCTGTGGTAGCGTATGCGATTGAGGTCTCGGGTTCAATTCACGGATCGGACCAAATGTTTATGAGATCCACAAAAAAAATTTTTTTTAGGTGTTGGGTGTTTTCAATGTTAGTTTAGGGAAACCCTAAAATTTTATAAGCACGTTATAATACTCCCCTATAAATAGTTATTATATTTTTTTTATTTTGTAATGCTATTCCAGACGCAATATCTGGTAGCCATCATTTCCTGATGATGAGCTGATGGTGGAAGATATAACTTTTTAACGGTTAGGAGTTTTAAAATTATTATTGACTTTTATTACTTTATGACTTATTATTTATTGACTGCCTAGGTGGTGGTAGCGCATGCGACTACTTTACTTGAGTGAGGTTTCGGGTTCGATTCTCGTGTAGGACCAAATATTTGTGTGTTCCGCAAATATTTATTTCGGGGTCTGGGTGTATTCTATAGGTAAGCAACAAAAAAAGTATGTTTATGTATTTATATCAGTTGTCTAGAATCTATAATATAAGCTCTGCTTAGTTTGGGACTGGATGATGTCGTGTGTAAGATGTTCGAAATATTTATTTATTATTATAATATTTCATAGTGCCTTATTGGTCTTGTGGTCAGCGTATGCAACTTAGTCCATTGAAATGTTACATTTTTTAGGCCTTACCTTGCGTTTTTAGAGGACGCAATTTTATTTTTTTGGTGTGTAGGGGGGTCAGTGTTAAGCTAAAACCAAGTTTGTATGGTCGCCACCCTTGTCCCACGGCTGCCATCTTGAAAATAGGGGTTGAAATGGTTTTTACGATATATCTCTTAAACTATTTATTTTATAAAAAAAAATTGTTAACATTTTTTATTGCAAATTTATTAAATTCTCAACAACTTTGGTCCAGTAACTTTTTGTCGTAGAACTATAAATAAAAAAGTTATAATCGAAAATGTTAAGAAATTCGAGATTTTTTTTTATTTATCTTTATAATCTTTTTTATTATTATTATATTATATATATTTATATATATTATGTTATTAAGTGACCATTAGAGAACAAAAGAACATCTGCCTGCTATTGTTATTATTATTTCTAACCTCTTTTATTGTAAGAATAGCTATAATAAAAGTATAACTAAAATAATAGAAAATACACGCTTAAAAAGTTTAAATGCTAATAAAAAAAATAGTTTTTACTGAAGTTAAAATCGTGTCTAAAATCATTCGAAATCATCTTCACAATTAAAAACAGAATAAAATACAATCGCACGTAGAGAAATAACTAAAAGGTATAAGTTTAACGACAACTTCAATACAATATTATTAGCTATTCTTACAATAAAAGAGGTTAGAAATAATAATAACAATAGCAGGCAGATGTTCTTTTGTTCCCTAATGGTCACTTGGGTATAAAAAATAAAAAAAATAAAAATATATTTTTTTTCTCGAATTTCTGAACAGTGTCGCTAATAACTTTTTTATTTATAGTTCTACGACAAAAAGATACTGAACCAAAGTTGTAGAAAATTTAATTTGCAACAAATGGACTAACTGCCAACCAAGAGGTCTAGGGTTCGATTCCCGGGTCGGACCAAATGTTTGTATGATCTGCAAATATTCGTTTCGGAGTTTGGGTATTTTTTATGTATAATATGTATGTATTTATAAATAAAAGTATGTTTATGTATTATAAACTGCGAAATAAATATTTGCGGATCACACGAATATTTGGTAGATGATATTCTGTGTCATTCGCCTGAAATATTTATTTATTGTTATTTATTATAAATATGTGTGTTACCTTTAGTCGTATCTTTCAAGATGTTCAGGTCAGCTGATGATGGAAAGTACTACTACTCAATGGTTTGGTGTTGGAGTATTATTTCACTTTTATACGTATGTATAAACCCCTAGTCGTATTTATGTTTTACTAGCTTTTGCCCGCGGCTCCGCCCGCGAGTGTGTCGATTTTCGCTGTAAAAAGTAGCCATGTCCTTTCTCGAGGTCCCATATATCTCTATACTAAAATTGATCAAAATAGGTTCAGCGGTTTAGGCGTGAAAACGTAACAGACAGACAGAGTTACTTTCGCATTTATAATATTAGTAAGGAAGTAAGGATTTAGTAACGTTATTGCGTAAATGAGCCGTTTGCATTAAATATATTAAAAAAAAACAAAGTCCTCTGCCGCTTCAATATGTCTGTTAAACTCAAATCATAACGTAACTTAAAAACTACTGCACCGATTTTCATGATGTTTGCAACAATGGATAGATTGGTTTTAAAGGAAGGTATAATTTGTCAAAATTTTAAATGTTTTTTAAATACCTATAAGACCACATATCGTTGAACACACATTATTGACATAATAAAATCTTACACAGAGTCACTAGTGTAAGATTACGGCCAATTACGGGTGCGACCTAGATGAACGCTCTGACGTATTCTAAAATATTTATTTATATAATATTGTTTAGTAAACAATTTTAATCTACATGAAATGCTTAAAATATCTACAAAATTTATTAAGATAAGGATTAATATTACATTGTTCCAAATTACTTTGAAATTATAATTCACAAATAAATTAATAAAGGAATATTAAAAAAGTATAAACCATTACTGTAGGTTATTCCTAATTTATGTAACTCGTAAAATTTTGTCAATATTGGCTTTAACCTAAAAATAATATGTTTATTAAGAAACATTGACTTTATTTATGTGTTCCTTTAAAATAATAAAATAACATTAATAAATCTTCCTTAAAAGGTAACCTTAATTATGATGAAAACCGTATATAAATACCTTGCGTATTTAAAAGGATCTGAGTTGACAGACAAAGCACGCGAGCGAATTTTTTTTAAACTGTGTAAATTTATTTTATAATCTTTGACCATTCGATTGGTATACAGAAAGTATTATGACTTTCTGTACTGTATGAATCCTACGGGCTTTACGATATGGCAAGATACATTGCGTGCGTTGTAAGACATTAAAATACGTTCTACAAAGGCGAACAGTTAATGGATATTTAACTTATGCAAAAAACCGAAAGTCGGTGATTACTTGCTACGGTATGTATGCGACAGTGCGCGATGCGTCTGTGTGCATGCAAAATATATATGTGGGTGTTCAATCACAAATTCTCACGCTCGGTGTCGCGGGCCTTAATCCGTCACCACACAGAGCAGATTAATTTCGGTAGCTAATATCTAAAATAAATATTACTAAAATAATCATATAGTCCATCTTGTACTTAGATACAGTTACAAAAAACTCTTGGTTTTATTAATTTTGAATACAAAACCAGTCATAATTATTTGCAGTCATAATAATATTATAATCCTTTATTCTGAAGCATGGTCATAAAACCAACCTATAAGTAAGGCTAAAATATGACAATAAATAAAAACCGAAATCTATAGTAAGGTAGTAGCACCAATCAGTGCCCACCATTACTTAATTTATATACGACTTTGTCGACTGAAAATAAAAAACAAGAAAGTTTTAATAACATGCAATGAGTTACAAACTCAAGGCCTTAGTTAAATATTTCCAAGTTCACCCTGAGCTAAAAAAGCGATAAAAGAACGCAACAATAATTAAAGAGATCTTCAGCGCAGATAATAACGACGTGCTTAATTGCGTACCTGAGAACTTTCGCCTTTTTCCTGAAGCGTATTCATTATTTATATTCACTTTTTTATAAAGACAGTGGAACTTGTTTTATTTATGCACTCTTTTAAGTTTGTAATTGTTTCCATACTAATATATATATATTATTATCATTAGGAAGTTACTGTCTAGCTGTTACGGCTTTACGACTTTCGAGGCACTTTCGATAAACACTGCCATAGTGCCAAATTGTGTGTGGTTATTTAGAATTTCTTGTAAGGAAAATCCAAATACACTATCAGTACAGTTCGGTAATTGTACTCAAGACCTCTTGTTTAGTATTGAGAGTAGTAGTCTTTAGTAGTAGAGGCAGTAATTTATTACATATTATTATATGAATACATCTGGTTGTCCGGAAATCTTTAATTAATTACGTCAGATTAGGATTCTTTGCTGGGTTAATAGAATCCATTAGGCGGAATCTTCACGTATTCTACTATAGTAAATTTGGTGAACGTATAATGGAGCTCGAAGATATCAGATAAAAGAGAAGCGAAAACCTTCCCGTTTGGCGTCTTATCGACGTTGAAATCTACATGAAAGTTCGACAGAGAACTGCGAAAGTTTTTTGTTGTGGCACCAAAAGTTTTTATTGGCACGAATAAAGAAAGAAGTTGACAACCACAACTCATAAACCACGAGTTATGTGACTGCTTATTAAATTCCTGTTATATACAGCGTGTTACAAAAAGGTACGGTCAAACTTTTGGAGCGTTATGTGTGGTCAAACGTAGTAGTTTATTTAGCTTGGAAAAATATTTTTACTCAGAAATGAGTGTTAATTTGAAAACCACATACAAAGTTTATGTTGCTGTAGCTTCGTTTTATATTCTGCCATTTTCGGAAAGATTCAGATATCATTACAGAGTTTAAACATGACATACTTGACAAATTTCGTGTAATAGAATTTAACGTTTTGGGTTACTAACAGGTTTTTTTGTACAAATATGTTACTAAATAAAGTCCTTTAAAATATATATTATAGATATAAAATAAATAAAATTGGTGTGTGTTTGTAATATCAAATGAACGATTTTATTACAAAATGCTTGTAAAATTTTATGCGATATTTACATGAACATTTGGCCAAGTGAGTGTCAGGCCCCGCATAGAATAGGGTTCCGTGGTCATCCATAATGGTAGATAGATTTAAAATCGTGTCCAATAGATAATTGTTGTGTCTATTTATTATTTATTTATTTTTGTACGAACTTTTCCAAGTAAGTGCGTTTTACAAGTTAGGTGCTATAATTGCTGAAAAATAACGATTTTCGAAAACGCTATATTTTTCTTTGAAAGTTCAGTATTTGGACTACTATCATGATTTTTTTCAGATTTTTTGAGTCAGCTATTTAGCTTTTAGAGGAGGGAGGTTTCCTGTTTTAACAACTCGCAAACGGTTACCTTAATCGAAAAAATGTTTCAGCAACTTCGTAATGTTTTTAAAAGACTTATCTAATGATATCCCACACGATGGTGTAGAAAAAAAAACATCACCACTTTACGTGTAGGGGAGGTACCCCAAATAAAAATATTATTCTTTTATTATAGCACTTTGTTTAGGTAATTACAACACTATGTTCATGCAAAGTTTCATCTTTCTAGCACCAAACATTTGGGTGGTACGTGGAGGACGGACGGATGGACGGACACAACGAATCTATAAGGGTTCCGAATCATGAGCTACGGAACCGTAAAAATGCAACTTAATATTTTAAATTTGTCTTTGTTCCGGCTAATTTATGGAACGAAACCTAATCTCAAATCAAATATCCTGATGAGTATCGCGTTGAATATCTATCTAGAGTCGCTTGATCGTTCCTTTTTTTTCTAATATTTTGTTTCGACCATGTGACTTAATTATTCTTTTTCTGATACACAACACCATCTAGACCCAAACTGAGTAAAGTTTGTTCTATGGGTACTAGAGAACTAAATAAACATACTCTTTTTTTGTAAATAGGTGTACATATTATAAAGCCCCAAGTTTGATGCAAATATTTTCAGATCATACATACATTTGGTCTAACCCAAGAATTGAACTCAAGACCTTTTATTCAGCAGGCGCATACGCTAACCACTAGAACAACAAGTTTTCTTATAATGTAAAACATAACCTTCAACCTAAAAGTGACCTCATTGGTGACTGTGAGACCGGTTTGTTGAGGCCCTCATAGCCAGGTTGCTGTCCCAATTTAGATCCATGCATTTTTTATAAAATAAAACGATTGCCTTATGATAAAAGATTATAGGTACATAATATGTATTAAGGTTTGTAAAATGACAGCTTGGCTAGAAATTCAGGTCAGAATCAGCTTATCGCAATCCATTGCTGGACATAGATTTCTCCCATTGCACAGCACTCTGATCGATTTTGAGCTTCTCGCATCTAGCTTCTGCTAAAAATAATATATTTAATGGCGCTCGTGTTTCCCTCCCACTATAATCATGACTGGATGCGAGAAGCTGAGCCGAGCCGAGAAGAAGTGAAGCCTATGTCTAGCAGTGGACTGTGATAGGCTAATGATGATGATGATGATAATAGACCTCTCACTAGGCTGCCATAGTTTGAGTGAGAGTTTTCCATCAGACAGAGAAAAGCCACTTTATCAGTCTCTAGATGACTAAAGAAACTAAATAAATTTGCCTATTTTGGACACATTCCAGCAGAAGCGTGGTTTCATATCGATAGTTTCAATTTACATTTAAAATGTACCTAGTTGTAACTTGTAATGAATAATGAGCACAATCTAAATCATATTCTCGGTATAATGCCTAATTTCGGTGTAGCTTGGAGCTGTATCAAAAATTGCTTGTCATAATACATTAAGGGTTTGTTTCCTAAACATGCAAGGTGATTATTTTACTTGAAAGTGGAAAAAATCCTTTGGTTTTTATTTTGTTATCGTCAATAGCCTTAGGTAGTTTACTGCAGGATAGGTTTTTATTTATAGTTATTTTAAACATCCAAACTAGCTAATAGTCGATAATATTTTGTTAATACCAGTAATAACAATTGAAAAATTAATAGTATTATTACATATCTTTATCGTTTAGCATTTTTACCCTGTATCATAAATTAAGTAAAATAAATGTCAAGGAAAGTTAATAAATTGTATTTTTTCCCTAGATTGTATTTATAAGTAGAGTGCTTTATCACTTGAAAAAAGCATCTCACTAGACGTAGAGTATGGCGACACTGGATTTTACTCATGCTTTCCATCAGGCATAGTAAAGTCACCTTGGCAGGCGTTATATGAAAAAAAAACTTAAACTTAATGTTTTCGTTAACTTAAAGTTTAAAGTCAAACATTTGACAAGTCCAACAGTTTTTAACGTCTTCTCATGATAAATTTAGTAGGTATGTTATAAGAAATACAAGTGCAACATGGTTTTAACACATACTTTTCTAATTACGATCTCAATTTTCTGAATTCAAGATGAAAGAACAGTACTGTAACAAATGTTGTGTTTTCCCGGGAGTGGGATTTTAAAGCGTCTATGTAAACAAAGATAAACTATCATCATCAGCCTATCGCAGTCCACTGCTGGACATAAGCCTCTCCCATTGCACACCACTCTGATCGATTTTGGGCTTCTCGCATCCAGCTCCTGCCAGCCATCTTACGCAGGTCGTCACTCCACCTCGCCTGTGGGCGTCCTACACTACGTTTACCGAGACGCGGTCTCCACTCAAGAACTCTTCTGCCCCAATGGCCATCAGTTCTGCGGCTAATGTAGCCAGCCAACTGTCACTTCAGCTTGCTAATCCGGTGGGCTATGTCGATGACCTTAGTTCTCTGACGGATCACCTCATTTCTGATACGATCTCTCAGAGAAACGCCGAGCATAGCCCTTTCCATAGCACGCTGAGCAACTTTAAGCTTATGGACCAACCGTACCGTAAGTGTCCAGGTCTCGGCTCCGTATGTCATGACAGGTAGGACGCACTGATTGAAAACTTTCGTTTTTAGGCATTGTGGGATCGACGACGAAAAGACTCGACGTAGCTTTCCAAACGCTGCCCAACCTAACTGAATTCTTCTATTCACCTCATCCTCGAGGTTGTTTCTAGTTTCTAAAGATAAACTATAGAAAATTCCAAAAAAAAAACTGTCACAAAAATATGTACTTCTGTTTTAAAAACTCTTTCAAGCGTTCTGACTGCTGGGTAATTAACAAAGTTTGTTATATAAATAAAAATATTCCAGACTCTTGATATTTTAATGATGAGGCAAACTTTCTAGGAAAGTTTATGTTCAAATAGAACTGTGTACATAGTGTAAATGTGTTGTGATATTGTGTGCAGACTAATTATGTTTTTTTAAAAATAAGATTATATTGTTTTCTTTGCGAAAGGATCCTGTATCTCTAAAGCAAAAAACGGTACCCTTTGTTGTTTTAGACTTTATGAACACACAATGACCACAAAAAATCGCCAAAAATACATAGGTAGATGACACAAAGTATTGTCCCACGTGTGACAATACTTTGTGTTTAAGCCCACAATACTTAGTGAAGAAAAAAGTTCAGGAGTAACCTCTATAAAATACTTAAAGTTGCTCAGTGTATATATGTATATGTAGTAAAACTTGTGACTTTCATACCAATGAATATTATATACCATTTACTTCACCCGTTTCGCTAGAAAAATGTTCATTACGCTCTGTTCGTACTCAACCCTATCGAACATACAAAACAATGAGCAGATGTTCATTCCAGTAAGCGATACTATGCGGATATGAAGGCCTCGATCGGAACCGTCCAAATATTCGCATCTCAAAACTTTTTGTTTCGACTCAAGCAAAATATTTTCATTTCCTCGACCACACTTGAACGCTCTCCTAGTTTGTTTATCCGCAGTTTGAGGATATTTCGGTCCGTTCGGTGCCTTTTGCGATTCACCGCGAACTGATTTCATTTTCATCGTGAATAAATTTTCAGCATGAACGTTGGAATGGTTGTTGTTTTAGTACATAATAGAAATTGCTTCAGATTGAATTAATGAAATTAGCCCTTAGTATTGATTTAGTTTAAAAAAATAAGTTTGATATTAAAGTGGAGGGCACGTTAAGCAATCCCGGTTGTCGTGAACATTTATGGCAATCGTTAATGGGAAGACAGTGCCCTCAAATCTACTTTCAACTTGTTCAACCTTCGAATTTCCGTTCTCCCTGAGGGTTGTGGATGTCCGATACCAGTCACTCCTTGGTAAACTGAAATTCAAGTACAACCAGTTGAACTAGTAGCCGACCCCAAATAATCTTGGAATCTTTAGTGCCAGGAAGATGATGATGTTTATTAAAAAAATAAGAAAATATAAATGAATCGAATGATTACTAAAGGAAAACATGATTACTTAAATGCTGGCAATAACTACAATTCCTTCTCAATAAATATTACTACATTGACTGCAATCCCAATGAATTTGGTGACGAGTACTTTTGGAATCCACTCATGCGTCATTTTGAGGCTTCCAAATTAAAAAATATTTCCATAAGTAACAGTAATGATAAAAATTACAAGTGAATAAAGGTATTTCACGGGTTGCAATCAGATTATCTTTACACATATAGATATATCTATTTAGAGTAGAAAAATTCGCTCAAAACTTACTAGTATTTGATGTTAAAATAAGACTATGACCGACTATTAAATTCGTTTGATGTAATAGTGTTAGCCTAAATACACATACACATACAGAGCCGCGGTCAAAAGTTAGTGCGAGTAATATAGATAACAAAGCCGAAAGCAGACTTTAGTATAATAATGGTTGACTGTGTCAAGGCAATTACCGCGTTATTTCATTACATACGTATATTTCTTTATGCCCAAAGGAGAAAATAGAAACGAATGAACGAACTATAATAATTTTAGTTACGTAATAGTTAGCTGGCAAGTCTATTCCGTCAACTACGATAATCTGATAATACTTATATTATATATATATTACAAAAATGGACTCAGACAGACAAATTATAATGCTCCTTAAACGATATTAATGAACCTAGACCCGCGATCTTTTACACTCTAATATATCTATGAGATTTATGCCTAAAATAAACATGCTTTACCAAACTATTACGGGCAGCGTTAAGAGCAGTATTGTTTTTTATATATTTAAACCTTAAAAATTTAAACGTAGCACGGATGGCGGAAGAGAGAGTGTCGAAGTTCATCTCTTGCTGTGAGCTAGAGGAGGACAAGCGAAAGCATGGCGGACAACTCCTCAGATAAAAAGATATTCTGAAGAAAAGATACAATATAGAGCCCTCTGACTGGGAGAGTTTGGCAGCACAGCGACCGGAATGGCGCGAGACTGTGAAGAAGCGCGATGAGCTTAAAAGCATCCACTCGCTGCCATTCACTATAATTATGAGAGCGGTAAGCTCACTTGCCAAATTATGCAAGGAAGTTTGTTGCGAAAATCGTCTATATAAGCCATCTCCGGGCGCATCAGCGCCAAGCCCTGCAAGGGGTCGAAGTGGTCGCCATGGCCGAAATCAGTTGGATTAATTGATTGATTTAATCCTATTAAAATGACTGTACTCTGCCTGATGGAAAGCATGAGTAGAATCTAAAAGTACTGGTCACCATCCTCATTGTGAATGCAGACAATGAAGCACTGTGGCACCCTAGTGAGCAATGAATGAGACCTCACCAATGATATTACGACAGCATGAATTTTGTCATTTAAGATTGGTCTTGAATGTGAAAGTAGTATCGCTCTGGTCAAGCGGTCCGTTAGTAATAAAATCAGTGTAACTCTACTACTTTACAACGTGGATGTCATAATCCTACTATCCTACTAATATTATTAACGCGAAAGTTTGTGAGTATGTATGTATGTATGTTTGTTGTTCTTTCACGCAAAAGCTCCTGAACGGATTTGGGTGAAACTTTACAGTAATATAACTCACATATCAGAATGACACATAGGCTACTTTTTACTGCAATAATCGAGATACACGGGCGACAGCTAAGCGATTAAAAGAATACACAAATCGTAGATGTCAAAATGTATCAGTGTTTATCTCCTGTCAAAACTTCACAGGTTGCTATGCATAATACACTTGCATAGCAACCATAATGATATACGCGGGTAACACCGCGGGGCGCAGCTAGTATACATTAGCTATTCTCGGATTCCTTCTGTTAAAAAGTATTATCTCTAATCACAGGACCTGGTTGTGAAAGGTAGTTCTATATGATGATCACATTACTTTTTGACCGCAATCATATAACCATTACATGCATGATGATATAATGAGTATTTTTTTTAGGATTTCATGATAAAATATTTACTATGTAACATTTCATTAGTACAGTATTAGTAGTAAGTAGATAGTAGTTTATAAGAAGCTCAAAAACTTATCTATTACATGTCTCAACACATTTAAGATTACAGTTCCCTTGAGACTGGCATCTTTGGACTCATATAGACATAAATATACCAAATTACCGGGAAAAAGTGCTAGTGAAAAGGGAAACGTGATATGATAACAAGAAATAATTTCTGGAGTTATATCTATCTTATAATATATAATAAATAAATAACATTAAAGTGTTTCTTTCTCTAATTTAAGCGTATCTTCGTGGTTTAGAAATAACAAAAAATACCTATCAAGAAATCAATTTTTAAATTTTTCCGTTTCTTTGTTCCGTTTAATTTCTTAAACATCTGGAACGATTTTATTTTTCATGGGCATTTTCATAGTCGATGTTATAAATAATCAGTTAGACTACCTCTATTTAAGATTTGCTTCACCTCAACGATCTATGCGCCGTATACAGGGTGCTGTTATATTATATATTATTTTAATTACCTTTGTACACTAACTTAAATATTATTCATCAATAAATCTGCTTTAGTACGAGAATTATATATGCAGCGGTGGGCTGTAAAAGGCTGTTGATGATGAAATAGGAAATAATGCAATTCGTTAAAGAGATTTATTTATTGAATCTACATCTATTAATTGATTGTATGTGTCCCCGCATAAAATTGAAAACAATACATATCAAAGACAGAACAGGTATGAAGTCTGGCGAAAGATTATCAATTGGGTGTAAATTTTGTTGCCTTTAGTTTACAGGTTCATAGTAAAGTAATCAAACTTTATCTTAAAAGGAACCAGCTCATTTAAAATTCGTATCATGAATAAACCTTTCAGAACTACGACCTTGATTTCTATAATCTTTATAACATTCCAAAGAGGATCAAAGTTTCAAATTATCTTGTAATTTCTACCTGAACCCGAAATCTTATTCATGCCCGTAATATCAAGAATTATAAAAATAAAAACCTTTATTTCGCAAAGCTATTTACTTAAATCCGAAACAGATTTTTCTCCCAAAGGAACTAATCAGGCCGAAACATTATTGTAAAACTTTTTTCCTGTTACAGAACTTCCGAGTAAGCCTGTCGTATTTGATGAGTACGGGAAAGAAATCTCAGGTACTGCTGGCCCGTATCATGAAGGAGGCGAATTCAAACTCATTTGCTCCGTAACAGGTGGTGTGTATAATTTTGTATCTATATTATTGTATTAAGGTGCATAACGTAGATATTAGTGGGATTAAGTCATTAAAGATGACCAATGCAAGAGAATTTGATCAAATTGGTGATATTTTACGCATTAATGAAAGTTCCTGCAACGCTCTAAGTAAATGACAAGGACTTGTGTCCTCCTATGCCAAAGAGTTTGTATATGTTCTAAAAGAAAAAGTTGATGGACTCTTTGTTACTCGTAAAATAGCCATTATAAGTAATTATATTATTCTACATCTGATGTTATTTTATTCAAATACTTGTTGACAATATAATATTATCGCAAGGAAACGGTAACGAGAATAAACAATCACTTCAACCATCTTACCAAAATCACATCCACTCGATCGGAATTGATTGAAATGTATCTTTTTTTTTTCCTTTGAACATTTTATCTTCCCAAGACTCTTTGATGTCAATCAACATTTTCGAGATAAATTTCAAGGATCTGCAATCGACTAAAAAATAGCTCCTTCACTTTTGTTTCTAGAAAAAGAAGATCCTTCATTTCATGTACATATTTGTCGTTATTGTAATGATTTATTGGTTTAATACAAACAAGCTTATCTTTAATTATGATTATTTTTTAATTATTTGGATAAATGAAATGGTTTTGTTTTAGGTTTCCCTACACCTAGAATACAGTGGCTGCAAGGAGATAATGTGTTAGCAACACTAAGTGCCGGTGAAGTTATGGCACCGACGAGATCACTAGCTTTAGTAATAAGAAATGCCACAAGGGCTCACTTATCAGCTCTGTACACTTGTACTGCTGACAACACTTTGTTGGCGTCGCCGCAGAAGACTACAGTTAAAGTTGATTTGTTTTGTAAGTATTTTAATGATTATTAGCCATAGTAGACATAAACTGGCAATATAATTTTAATTTCGTTTGCTTTATGTCAGACAGATTAAAGGTACTTCATTTTTAATAGCAACAGTGTGAATATTTGTAACAAAACACAATATTTTCTTTAAACATTAATTATAAAAAACACATAGCTGCGACCGAACTATAGGTATGGAGAAAAGGGGCACAGTACATAAAGAGTTGTTGCCACTCTAAAAAATTTAGTGATGTAAATTTGTAAATCAATTTAATAATTTAGAAGTTTGTGAAATTAACGTCAATAAATTATCATGGACTAAAATTTTATATATTTAATACTGTACTTACTACCCATTGTAAGAAAATAAATAAAAATAAGACTATATTTATTGATCTGATAATAAAAAAATATACGTTTCTTTTGTACGATTGTTAATTAATCATTAACATTGCTTCCGATATTATTTGTAACGTGAAACTTATTTTGGAAGCTTTTAATCAATAAAAAAATCGCAAGATTTATGAAGTTATGAAAAATTTGTAAAACCTTATAGTTTCACAAATTTTTGAATAGGCAAATTGAAATTAGCTTATCCCATTGTTGTATTAAAATAGTAGATAAAAATGACTGTATTCAAAATAATCGTTTCAGTAAAGTTATGTAGACAGCAAGATGTGAACTGCAGTAAAATACAGAAGTTATTAAAACAACATCAATTCAAATTTAACAATAAAAACATAACACCTCCCTTACTCTCGCTGTTACTCACCATCTGTAACTCAGGTGTCAGATTACATTTCATTGGTTTACTTGTCGAGTTAGCAATTCTATTTACCTTTGCAATAGCTTTTCACTGTATTGTGATATTCGTGCGAAATTTGGCAAAAAAATAAAGTGCGATGTGACATAAGTCTTCCATTATTCTGTGTGAATGTGACTTTGTATTGCTTATTTTGGCGAAAGACTATTATATTTGGAATAGAAAGAACGTATTATTCATATTGTGCGATCTTCTCCCTGAAGTTTTATGTTCCATACATATGAAGTGTTCGTAATTTATGTAAATAGTAGGCGTCAAATTATGAAAAGACAGAGTTGAGATGGTTCCTTTTGTTGGAAAGTTTCACCTTATCTTCATATATTCATTTGAAACTTTTAGGCAGAATATAATAATATATATACATATGCGGCGAGTAAAAACTTAAATATTTTGATACCAACTTCAAGTTTGACACAAATAAAGTGTAATTCTACTGGTAAAACAATTTCCAAAATAACTTCAGTAGATCTAGAAATTACCCCTACTTACCTACACAAACTCACAAACATCCCCTTTTAATACACTCCTAAACATAGATTTTTCATATCAAATATAAGATATACAGAAATCTCGTGTAGAAACGTAAACTAAGTAAATAGAATGTCAAAGAAACATAAGAATACAGTCATACGTACTTGGAAATCAGTAGGAAAATGAATTTTGTAAAAAATAATACCATTATACATATCAATTTACACAATAAAATATGTTATAACTGATTATACATCTGCTGAGATGTTTTTAATACTGTGATCTTTCTTACATAACCTCTACATTATATTATGATGCCTGTCATTATTTAAATCACCCTCTGTTTTCCACCTACTGTCATTTCAAATAATAATAGTAAACATAGTCTTAGCTAACAAGTTAAATTGCAAGTGTTAATTTCAAAATTTCTTTGAATCATTTGTACGCTGCAAATATAAGTTTGACATACATAATTAACAGTGTAGAATTACTATTCTATTGAATAAGATATATGATTTAATAACATAACTTATAAAAAAGTAAAAGAGTCCTAAATAAGATATTACTTCCTTTCAAATAAGTAGAAAGAAAACTCATTCATAAAATTGTTCTTAATATACTCGTATCAAAAGGTGTAGAATCAGCGGATGTTGAAAGTATTCAGCAAAGCCGCAGGAACTCTGGTTTACAGTCCACCCTTTTTACTCACCTTTACTTATTACAGTATATGCTTTCAACTCAAAAAAAATAAAAACTTGTCGAACAACTTCATGTATATACAAAGGCAACTCGACCAAGAAATCACAAAGCTTCGTTTTGAAAAAAAGAAGTAAAAACTTTTGGCAAAGTTTGCAAAAAGAGACCATTCTGAACTACACAGTGAAATCTTCTAAGGGAAACTTTTCAAAAGAGTTGACTTTCTAGCAAGAATTTATTTGTCGGCTCTATTTCATGATCTAGGCACTATTCAGCATAAACTCTTAATGTCAAAAGTCAATCAAACTCAGGATATAAGTCAGACAAGAATATGAATTCGGATAATTTGAGATACAAAAATTAATAGGTTATGAAGATACAGAGTGCTGGGATTGGATCTGCGGGTTGGGGACTGGAAAGATAATCTTTTGACTATGAAATCTAGCCGTTTCATATTTTCGAGCCGCTCGAAGGCAACACGACTGTTGACACGATGATAACAACCAAGACCGACTGCTTAACGTGACCTCGAATCACGAAAATACCCATCGCGTTCACAGTTCTAGGTTCTAACCGCGCCGTCATTGCTTGCCATCGGTCATTATTTTCAATCACGTAAGAAAACTTGGTTACTTTTTATTCGATTTTATTCCCTTCCAATATTTTCATTATCAGTGCAAAGGTTGAAACGTACTCGATAGAGGAATAATAGTAAAAAAGTTTTTTTTTTCACCAACGTGACTATTCTGCCTGATGGAAAGCATGAGTACAATCCAGGAATGGTGGTTGTAGCATGTTGACCTACACCATGGCGGACTAGTGAGATGTTTCAACATCATTGTCGGCACTAATGCTGTAATTTTTGGTCGACCCATTCGAGCTGAAATCAGCGTGGCTCTACTCCCTGAAAATTTAAGAATCAAGGTATAAAATACTTTTGCACGAATACAAAGTAAAAATTATATCTATCATTACATGTTATAATGTAACTATAAATCAACTGTGATTACATTAATTTATTTGACTACGATTTTAACATCATTCAACTCGAGTCGCGAATTCGAAGCAATTAATTAAATTTAATAAGTATCTGTAATAATTATCCAGAGCTCAGAAATTGATTATAAGTTTCTCTTAAGTTAATGAATTCAATATTTTGAATTTAAATATGTAAAATCTGACTAATGACGAAGTTCGGAAAACTATT
Organism: Phragmatobia fuliginosa; assembly: GCA_932526445.1. Taxonomy (NCBI): domain Eukaryota; kingdom Metazoa; phylum Arthropoda; class Insecta; order Lepidoptera; family Erebidae; genus Phragmatobia; species Phragmatobia fuliginosa. Next base: position 20,675,697 of record OW052063.1, on the reverse strand, counting down.
TGCTTACACGAAATTGAAATTAAAATTGAAATGAAAATGATATGCAGGGAGATAATTTATGATAAGGAGACATAAGTTCAATTGGGGTTTGTCGTATAGCCAGGAATAAATTTTAGGTCTGTAAGCACATTAGTAAATTCAAATGAAACAGCTAATTTTTGGTACAGGTCACCTGTAACTCGATAAAAAAATAATTAAACAATTTGAGTGAACGTTTTTTAGAACTAATATAAGTACCTTATTATAAGAGTTTGTACATCAGTTACGGATCATAAATTAAAGACAATAATATACATTTAAAAAAATATAGATATCATTTATTGATTCATCAGCATTTACAATTTTAATTGATTCAGATTCAATTCTCTTCATCTCGTTGATTTTCATTGCATATCAAATGACACGCTGATCGTTTCAAAATTTAAAAGAGAACAGCATGAATCAGATGTACAATAATATTTATGAACGAACGTACTAACGGACGAAGGTTTACATAGATTTAGTTAAAATTTTGATTAGTAGCTCAAGTTACTTTGTCGTGAAAGATTTTATCGAAATTATAACAACACGAACTTATTTGTTATTTCAAATTGCTTAGTTTTTGTTCGAACTATTTTAATCCATTATTAAGTATGAGTTTGGTTTGAACAAAAATTGTTTACAGAGATTTAATGATATGTATTTAATATTTTCTTTTTAGTTGTTGTTTAAATGAAGTAAGGTTCACACATATATACTCGAGGAACAATGAATTCACATATTATTATGATCATCATCAAATATATAAATTTCATTATACTTCATGATGATTTCTACGTATTCACTGACTATGTAAAATTTTTAAGAATTTACTGATAAATGAATTCATAGAATTTAAGTATTGTAATGTAAATGACTCTAAGTAAATTATCAAAGTGCAAAAAAAAAGTTGAAAATCTCTAACGAATCATTGTATATTTATAGAGAAATCAACCTCAACTTTGTGCTTCAAATAAATTCGTAATTTTATCAGAAGTTCTCCCTTGCATCCGTAGATTAACACAGGGCCGCGGCCCGTTTAAGAGTAGTCATATCGCCTTATTTAGATACATACGGTAATTTTGAAATCTTCACAAATATACATTTAGGACTCAAACGTAATTCAAAATTTCACACACACATAAACATATTATGTGTCATAGCAGTGTGATGCACATGGTCATTTGGCCTTATGCTTTGATAGAAATGCCGTCTATGTATGGCTACTTTCTACCGTGTTGCTATATGTACATGCTTAAAACGAAATTTCCAGAATATCCGAGAATCGACAGATCGATAGCCAATAGACAATGACATTTGTTTTGTTACACCTAGCTTATTGACAGCACTTCTCCATAATTGTTTGTGATGTCAACAACGATTTGACCTTCTGTAAAAGCTACGTTTTCATGACAATATAACATATCTGATCGTTTAAGGCTTATAAAGTGATCGTTTTTATTTTATCTATCACCAAAACATTTTATTTATTTTTCCAATTATTTTTGGTGAACCTATCATCGTGTAAGGTTTCGGGTGGTTTATATGTGCCTCAAGTGTAGTTTGAATATAGAAAGATAACTGTATTTAAGAGATAAAAGATACCGTATAGATTTAGTGTAGGACGCCCACAGGCTAGTTGGAGTGACGATTTGCGCAAAATGGCTGGCAGGAGCTGGATGCGAGAAGCGCAAAATCGATCAAAGTGGTGTGCAATGGGAGAGGCTTAGGTCCAGCAGTGGACTGCGATGGGCAGATGATAATGTATAGATTCGGAAACGGAACAGAAGCGAGACTTTAGCATCTTGAAGAAACAGGAGCTATTGCCCCAGGACAGGCTCTTTTCTTATTTGTTTTTTTAAGAAACCTTTTTGTTTAACATAGTAAATGAATGTGTATGCCTATCTTTGTATGAGATTATTTATAAACAAACATTTGAAGATAGTTATTTAAATTTCTATTTATTTTACAAGAATAACATAGAGAGTATTTACAATATTTACATACAAGCCTCAAAAAAATCCTAAGCATCATCGTCTACTGGTAGCGTTCCGAAAAAACTGGCAGTATTGGCACGTTATTTGATTGCCATTCTCTTAGCAAAAAAAGCCAGCCTTTTGTTTATGAGAAGCGTAAATCAGTTGCTTAGCCAATTATATAAACATAGCACGAGCGATCCGTTTCCATGAATTTAGCGTCTCCATCCAAACGGTTTACAAATATAATTAACTTGTTGGTAATTTACTTGATTATCTTGAGGGTATTTATATCGTTTGAGGCTTTCCGCTAATGCAGCAGTAGCGCCTGTAGGCTACACAGCGATTCCGTTTTTATATTGATTTTAAAATTAATTACTAACATGTGACGTTTGTTTCAGTAAAACCACTTACAGTAGAGATAATATCACGAGAGCAGCCGCTGTCTGTTGGAAGGCAATCGGAGCTGTGGTGTAAAACGACTGGCGCGAGGCCTCCTGCTATTATTACGTGGTGGTTAGCAGGCAAAAAATTGGAAGCCATTACTAAAGAATCGGTAATAAAACTGAACAACTTCTTTTCTTATAGATATCTACACATAGATCTTTGTGGATGAGCATGTCCATTTTTTCTGTGTCTGGGTATAATTTACTTATATGATGATGATAAATGATAAATGATATTTATTTCTGTAAGTAAATCTTTTGAGACATTTCTACAAGTCGTACTTATAGCTAGAAGGCGCCGGCATTATATTATACGGCGGATGATGTACATTTGTTTGGAAGTGTGTCTATCAGTGGTCTGGTCACCGTGGCGTGGGCCTGGCCTGGCTTAGGATCGAACAACCATGTATGGAATGTTTAAGAAAATTATAAAATTGTTCTCATTAATTAAGATATTTTTAACACTACTGTTGTAATAGCTCCCTACACGTGTTGGGTAACTGTAAGTGTAGTGAGCAGTTGTTTACAACAAATAAATAAATATACATAGGTACTTACATCATAAACCTAAAAGATTTGTTGAGATCGCTAATCTTAGGAACTACTGGTTACAATTCAACAGTTTTTAATGTCGATTATCTTGTCAATTAAATATATTCATTATGTAACAACTCAGTACAGACAAAAAGTCGCCATACTTATTACAAATGCAGACAATACTGTATGGTGACTATGGAGTCCTGATAAAATAATGTTATTTCAAATAAGATTGTTTTAAATATATACATACTATACTTAAAACTTATAAGGATTTAATTAAAACTTGGTTTCAGTTTTATATTTAACTTTAAAACATCTTGTCATTTACTTAAGTCTATTCTAATCCGTCTCTGACCTTTAGGTCCATTTTCGCAAAATTTTGAATTCGATTTGAAATTGGAAGCATCTGATAGAAGGGTAGTACAATGTTACCACAACAATGGGTATCCGTTTTGAGCCATTCAGTTTTGTAATATAGGTAATTGAATAGCTTTACAAATAACATCATTTTAAAAGGTTTATTTTTCAGGGTGTACATGAAGCAAATGAAACAGAATCTTTACTACAATGGATGCCGATGAAAGAACATAACGAAAAAGTTTTGGCGTGTAGAGCGGAACATCCTAATTTCAATCGTTCTAGTATTGAAAGTGTGCTGAAGCTAAATGTATATTGTAAGTATTTTTTTTGTTAACAGCCTTATGGATCTAGTGGTTAGCGTATGCAGCTAGTGATCAAGATGTCTCGGGTTTGATTCTAGGGGATCTGCAAATATTCGGTTGGCAGTTTAGGTGTTTTCTATGCATAATAATATAGAGAAGAAAAATAACTGCATAGTTTAGGACTAGATGACAGTGAGTGTATCATGTCTGAAACATATATTTATTTATATAAATGAGAAGTGTGAGAAAAAGTAATAACGGAAGTTGTTTCAATAAGAAATAATACAAAAAGCCAGTTGCCTTAAATATTTTTATTAAAGTTCATTTCAAACCAAAACACGCGAATTTATAAAGTAACTTGATTTTTTTTAAAAGAAAAAATACCATGAAATTTACAAATCATTGGACTCATATCGTTAAAATGAAAATTAATATGAGCGTAATATAAAATTAATATTTTACAAAATATTATTGTACATTTATAACCGTTCGCAGTTCTGGGTTACTTGTTGCCTAACATACTCTTAATGTTTTCCATCGTTTCTAACGTTCCGTCCTATGTATATAGGGTAACATAAATTTGACTATAAGGATGTAATTATGTAGGGTGCTCGAATCGGTTCTTTATTAATAATGGCTATAAACGTGAACACGACAGCAATCAAGGCACCTACCCCGATACAATGAGCCTTAATAATTAATTACGCTTAAGCAGCTGTATTCGATATTCCGGAAGCTTGGATCCCTGAGAGGGGCTCGAGTTTGTAATGGCTTTATATATTACTATGTAAGACCCCTTCATTTACTGTTCACGTATTTTAAAAAATCTGTGGAAGTGTCAAGATATTTTTACTAACTTTCCTTCTAAAATGATTTAGTTCTTAAGAAAACTAATTATAAAGGATTTGTGAATTAAAAAAAGATAATTAATGAAACTAATCATCATCATCATCATCAACAGCCTTCAACAGTCCACTGCTGAACATAGGCCTCTCCTTAGAAAGGAGGTTTCGGCCTACTATACCACGCTGGCCAGACGGGTTGGTATAGGGTTGGTTTCAAGTTTTCCTTCTCTTTGCATCGATATCGTCTTGCGTAGTTTATCCCTTAGTTGCCTTTTACGACACCCTCGAGATGAATGGGGGTGGTGACACTCTGTATTCTTAATCCGTCACCACACGGATATGAATACACATTTACACAAATAATAAATAAAAATTTCGGACACTTTACACACAATGTCATCTAGTCCCAAACTAAGCAGAGCTTGTGTGATACTAAACAATTGATAAAATATATAAAAATATTTTCTTTTTGTAAATACTTACATATTGTACATAGAAAACACTCGTACATAGAAAAATAACTCTTTTTATTCATAGCTTAGGTGTAAAATATTTACTCTGTTATTAATACATGATCTCTTATAAATATGATCAACTTATCTATACATGATCTTCTTTAAAACTTTCAACGTTCAACTTGTTAGTTTATCTCTTAAGAAATCTCATACGGTCACGTAACGAATCATATACATTCATATAATGTACGTTTTAAGCGCAAATGTGTCGGTCGGGAGTACTATCTTCAAACAGAAAACCAACCTAAAATTGAAAGCATTTGTGCAATCGTATTTCGTTGGTGAGGGTGAGACCGGAGGCCTAATAATTCTACATCATTCTTATCCGGATATAGATATCCGTATCCGGAGTCCGGGAGAATGATGGAAAAAACTTGTCACTAGGGAGCCATGGTAGGTCACCATGCTATTTTATCTGCATTTACAATGAGTATGGTGACCCCTATTTCTGGATATTACTCACCATTTCCATCAGGCAGAGTATAGTCCCTTTGGTGCGCTTTAATATATATATAATAAAACATACTTAGTTAAAGAAAACTGCGTAGTCTATTTTATAGACGATTAGCTGCATTAGCTGCATCGGTTACGCAGTGGTACCCATATGTGACTGTTGTACTTGAGGTCTTGGGTTCGATTACCCGGGTCGAACCAAATGTTTGTTATATCCGCAATTATTTCGGAGTTAGGGAGTTTGCTATGTATAATATTTATGTTATATAAAATCTTTTGCCTGAAGTTTTAGCTGTTATCTCACTAGTATTTAATAAGCCAAAAAACAGCAGGTAATTACGGTTCGATAACTGAGAATCTTATCAAGACTTTCGTTTTCATTTTATTTTCAGTTCTGTATTTTGTGTAACAAGGAGTTCGAAATTTTGTGATGAATCTGCAAACACAAATATATCGACGGGTGCAAAGTAAAAAGAGTTATCTGCAAAATAGCTACTTTACAGGAGAGCGAAAAGATCTAAAAAGTGTGTTTTTTTTTTAAATTAATGAATCGATTTTTCTGTAAATTTTATTAATACATCTTTACACTCTTACACATTTATATATGATATTTATTTCAGGAATTTCTTGTTATTTCACGAAATTTTGCAGTTGTTCGCATCTACATTGTATTATAAATAATACTAATTGTGTCAACTGCCAGTTGGTCGTATATACGAGGGACTTTAAATTTCGTGTATAAATTGAATTTGATTTAATTTACTGTATTAAGATTTTATTGAAACATTTAATTTTAATGATAAATACTACCCAACAACCTTTAATTAATAATATATCTATTACAGAACATAATAATGTAGATAGCTTTTTATGCGTCGTATTTCTAAAGTAATAAATGACACACAATGCGGTCAAATGAAATATTATAACTTGGTTATATTATGGATATTTTTTTTCCAATTACGTTTGAAAATAATAGAAATTACGTAATAACATTTAGATAAAAAAAATACACATATTTTACTTACTTTAGCCTGTCAAACAATAATCACAGAAACAAAATATATAACTCTTTCTATGTGATGATTAACCAAAACCTGAATCAACTTACGTAGCTATTTAATTATATATTATTATCGATACATAATAAAAAAAGTAACAATAAATTAATCTCGTTCTCTATAGTTTCGTGATTCATAAAAGAAAATTCGTGATATCTAGGAAGTATTAAATTTTGCTCACAAAGTTTTATCAAATCGTTGTATTTAGAATCCATCATCATCAGTTGCAATTGCATTTCAAGTGCAAATGTTTGTAGAGTCAAAAGCTATCACAGCTAAGTTACTTGCGAGGACGACTTGTGCTTAACCACTGAAAGAGAATGACCACTGAAAATGATTCAAAACGCAACTTCAGTGTAACTTATACACTGCCCATTGGCTTGAGACAAATCTAGCCCTAGAAGTGTAAAAGTTTGCAAAACAATCATTTGTACATCCATTGTCCACAACAACAAATTTGTGCATCAGTCACCAATTTATATAGAGCGCTTTGGATAAATATGATAAAAATACTTGGAACCGTTCAAAGGAGTTAAGATAACAAAAAAAGGATAAACACAGCGGCTGTAATCGAAGGTGTCTGTAATCACGTAAAAAATTTTCAGCCTGTGGAGTCTCGTTATATAAGAAAAGACTCAAATAAACTTTACGTAAAGTTTATTTGAGTCTTTTCTTATATAACGGAACTCCACAGGCTGAAAAGATTTTACGTGATTACAGACACCTTCGATTACAGCCGCTGTGTTTATCTTAACTCCTTTGAACGGTTCCCAGTATTTTAATCACATTTATCCAAAGCGCTCTATATAAATTGGTGACTGATGGACAAATTTGCTGTTGTGGACAATGGCTGGACAAATGATTGTTTTGTAAACTTTTACACTTCTAGGGCTAGATTTGTCTCAAGCCAACGGGCAGTGTATAAGTTACACTGAAGTTGCGTTTTGAATCATTTTCAGTGGTCATTCTCTTTCAATGGTTAAGCACAAGTCGGCCTCTCAAGTAACTTAGCCGTGATAGTTTTTGACTCTACAAACATTTGCACTTTGAAGGTTAATATTTCGTAAACGGAGCACTGAATAAATGAATATCCTATAACTACTCTGTATATTTTTGAAATACCTCTCCAACGATATAATATATCCTAGACGAGAAACAAAATCATCTCCACTTTGCATGTAGTTATGTTTTCTTTTTATATTTTATACTAGCTTAACTTCGCGGTGTTACCCGTGGTTATTGTCGTACTGCGGGTAACGCCGCGGGACGAAGCTAGTCTAAAAAAGTAGCCTAAATTACTCCTTATATCATCGGCTACCTATCAGTGAAAGTCCCATCAAAATCGTTCTCGCCGTTCCAGACATTTGTCGGAACAAACGTCTCTAAGTTAAGATGCGGATAGACAAACTGATATGGTGAAACTATAAGGGTTCTTTGTATGGACTATTTAACCCTAACAATCTTAAAAAACACCTTACAAATAGGTAGGAACTTCATTTTCCACAAAATTAACCGAAGTAAATTGTAACATCTACGATGATAGCGAAGTAAAATGATTCAGGTGGCAGATGGTCGTTTATGCGTCGGTATTTTAAAATATGACCTCTCTTATAGATTTGTTATTCTACAAACAACAAATCTAAGAATTTCACATTTATAACTTTGAATATTTACTAAACAAAATTAATTCACACCAGCAGTTTCACTATTATCACTTAATTTTGTGAGTTTTATTAGATCTTCTGTTTTTATGATAATAACTTATTTTCCTGTTCTACATAATTGCTTCAACAGTTGCCGTCGTTCTTTATTGATTTTACTAATTCAAATGAAGACTACAACAAACCCTCGAAATATCACAGATATCAGACACAAAACCTCATTTAACATAAATAATAACAAAAATCTAATCAAGCCGACGTAGCGCATGTCAACTGACTGATGTCCTTTTGTGTATGCACGGGGAAAGTCCCGCGGCCCCGTGTAAATGCGGCCAACGTTACTTGGTCGTATTTACTTCGTAGTGTTTGAAAGAACATACGTAGTTGCCTTTTTTTACGTACGAAAATTGATTGAAATAATGTGATATTTGCAAAAAAAAATATGTCATATTGTAAAGAATTGTTTTCTTAAAATGATTGTACAATAAACTAAAAATCAGCATTTTGTAGATAACTTTATTTACTTTGCACCCGTCGATATATAGAACAGTCCACTGCGGGATATAAGCCTCTTCTTAGAAATAAAGATCTATTACATTTCTCTTTCCAGACAAATTAGTATTTTTACTCCCTTTGTCACCTCTTATGGTACCCATAGAATAAATAGGCGTGGTCGTGTTCCTAATCCATCAACACACGGGGATTTGCCTTTGACGATAAAACTATCTATGAAATTACGAATACAATACAGCGAATTCATTATAACCGCATTTAACGTCAGTTTTGATCATTATATCTTATATTTGATGTATACCATTTTGCTTCAAATTATATTCAGTAACTAGTCCAATAAATATTTAATAATTTAATTAAATTACAATTTTGATATTTAATACTTTATTGTCGCGTCCATTATTCAAAACGGTATATTTTGTTGAAGTAAATTACTTAAATTAACTTCTGAATTCTTACATTAATTGAAGCTGAAATGAATGGAAATTAATATTTATTTTCACTTAGGTAATATCTTCAAAATATTAAGAGCGTATTTTCATAAACGTGTCAAAGACAGATTTCTAAAACTCGTTAATAATTTATGAACTAAGTTAATAGAAATTAAATACTATCTATATAGGAATAACGGGGATTTAATATCGTCTTTAGAAACTGTTTTAAATGTTAAAATAACTAATTGGATAAGGCAGCTAAAAAGGAGTCTTCACTGTGTCACCGTGTGATTGCTTTTACTCGCGGGTTCACCCGCTTGTAGTAATCAGTTTTCTCTGTAGAAAGTATGCAATGCCATTCTCTATCTTATATCTTTATACCAAATTGTTGCAGTGACGACGAAGGTTTATTCGAAGTATTCATTAATATTGCAATAGTATTTGGAAATCCGTATTAATGGATATCATAAATACGAAAGATAATTTGTGCGTCTGTCTAGTACGATTTCACGAGTAAAGCGCTGAATTAATCTAGACAATACCTACAATGGAGATCCCTTGATACTTAATAAAAACTTAACTAATATTTACCAAGATAACCGCCAAACACACGAACAGAGCAGTAGGCTAAACTACTATTCTATAGAGAATCATTCGGCAAAACAAATTTCACTAGTAGTGTCTGTTTTATACTGCCTTCTAAATATTTATGAGAGTAATTCCAACAGGTTAATAGATGTCACATACATGGTTCAAACAAGTGTAGTTTCAATGTTCTTCCTACATTATGAGCGTATTTAGAATAGCTTAATAGCCGTTGTGAACTTCATTTTATCTTTTGTTTTACATTACAGAATTTGTTTATTTATTCGAAACATTTACAGTGTCTTTACGGGACTTTTAAATCAAAACGAAACTGTAAACAAAAATAGTAGGAAAAAAGGATATGATATCTATTGTTAGAAGTGTTATTACAGAGCTTATTAGAGGTCTTATTTTTTTTTAAAACCACCTCAACATATTCTATTATATTTTGACTGACTCAGTCTCTACTACTCTGTATTTACAACTGCTGTGCTTGAGGCCGGTTTGATCGGGTCGGAACAAAATGTTCATATGATCTGGATATTTACTACCTGCGTAGAAAACATTCTAACTACTAAAGAGTTAGGATATTTTCTAGGTAGGTATAATATGTATGTGTGAACCGCTGTATCTTGTTATAATCCATGACAGACGCAAACAATGTACTTTCTATTGGTATCACAGCATCACAAGCTTTACCTCTTAATGTAAAGAGTTTATACGAATTTTGATTCAAAAAAAAGAAAAAGTATAATAGGCAGTTTCAATAATTAAAAAAATATATACTAATGTAGAACCTACTTCGCTCTTAGGCACTTAGCCTAACCCAAATAATTTTAAGAATAATTAAAGGCTAGTATGAAGCTATGTTTGGCGGTAACCAACATCAATACTCGTAAGTTGCTTGTTAGCGAAATAAGAACGAATCTGATATTTAAAAGGTCCTCGAAGCGGAGCGTGAAAAAGCATCTCTTAGTGGGATGCTTTTTCACGCTCCGCTTATAGCCGGCCGCCATGGTGGGGGCCGCCATACTTTACTGTCTGCATTAGCAGCAATGATGTGTGGTTTCTCCCACTCTTGGATTCTGCTCATGCATTCCATCAGGCAGGGTAGAGTCACTTTGGTAGACTGAATACCAAAAAAATAAACTGTGGAGGGAGCGAGTGTCGTGTTCCTCCATAATAAAGGGAGGATCCTCCGACCAGGCGAAGTGATCATGTCTGGCGGGCCACTGCCTAACATTTGATGTTCGGATGTTTTATATATGCTTATCGGCGTGAGAATTTCTCTATCGCGATTCAGGATTAGTAGTTATTCCATATAGTTCCCTTTGTGTTTTTTTGTGGTTTTGTGTTTCTTCGGAAGATGTTGCTGTTGCATATTTATTTGGCTTTCACTGTATGTGTAAGTCGCCACAAGACCTCACCAAATAGCGTGTATTTGAGGAGACCTATGTCTAGCAGTGGGCTGCGATACACCGACGGTCACAATAAAGTTTTCATGTGTTCATGTATGTCAGACAGAGTAGTCATTTTGGCAGAATGAAATATAAAAAAGAAGGATGCAATATAACTTTGCAAGTCGAACAAGGAAAGTTTCACCGCTCATTTTTCACACACACTGAACATTGATTGATCTAACACTTCGGCACTATCACCCGTCAGCATATTTATTAATAGTTGAATGACGATGATTTGGGACTGGACAATCTCCAGTACTACCGGTAATATTTCTGTATTTTATAAATTATGGGTTTTAATAACACTCGTCTGTATATCAAAAACAAAAATTTGTTTTCAACCAAATCAGGATTAAAACAATCAGGATTAAAAATTGACGAATCTATGCAAATAAGTTAAATTTAAGTGTTCTTATGTCATGTCAAACAGTTTTTTACTAAACGCACATGAAAGGCACTCACATAAAAAACGTTTTGAATTTTTTGTCTCTCTGTCTGTCTGTTAGTTCCGTTTAATCTCTGGAACGGCTTGACCAATTTTGACGGGATTTTCGCTGGTAGAAAGCTGATAACATTAGGAGTAACTTAGGCTTATTTTTTCTGACTAGCTTCGCTCGCGTTTTACTTCAATAACTGCGGGAACCTAGTATAAACAATACAAATGTCTTAATAATTTTTTAGCCAACAAAGCAAACGTTTTTTTGACACGCATATATATTATTTATTATAATGATAATGTCCGTGTGGTGATGGATTAAAAATACAGAGTGTCACCACCCCTATTCATCCCGCGGGTGTCGTAAAAGGCAACTAAGGGATAAACTACGCAAGACAACATCAATGCAAAGAGAAGGAAAACTTGAAACCAACCCTATACCAATCCGTCTGGCCAGCGTGGTATAGTAGGCCAATACCTCCTTTCTAAGGAGAGGCCTATGTCCAGCAGTGGACTGTTGAAGGCTGTTGATGATGATGATGATGATGATACTGATATTTATTTATTATCCTCATAAAAAAATACATAATTTTTAGTTTATTCGAAATTCCCATATCCACTCATTAATTGAATGTTAAGCGGAACGAAGTTCACCGAGTCAGCAAGTAATTTATAAAAATATATAAATAATCTTTCTTTTGGACCTGATACTTTAAAACTTGCTGCTTTAATATGATAATTTCAATTTTTATTAAATTTCATTTCTATATAAGTATTATAAACTTACACTGAAATTAACCTCTGAAACCTTAATACACTAGTATCATCATTCATTATTTATTTAAGAGGTACGCTTTTGTTGATGCAGCCCTTTCAGGAGCCGTTTCGTTATTTATTTATTACTATTATTACATACCACTAATAAACACACCCAAATTTAGAACTTTGTTAATCTGTAATTTTTTCAATGTACAAAAATGGGTTTATTTCAACTAAACTTTAAAGAACCCGTTCACTTATTCTTAGCGATGCTACAACGAACAATTCACATTCATTTATATAGATTTTGTTCTAAATAAATAAGTATTGATGTAAACAATGTAAAACTATAAAAGCCGATGGTTCAGATATGAAAATAAATTGGGTTTTGTCTACAGATATGCCAGAATCAACAATTCACCTCGGAGCCAAGATGAACCCGAATGACATTGAAGAGGGTGATGACGTTTACTTCGGTTGTAAAGTTGATGCCAATCCGCCTGCGTACAAAGTTGTATGGGAGCATAATGTAAGTTATAAATCCTTGATATTTTCCTTTGAATTTCCATTACGTGCTTAGAATTAATGTCTTGAATTTCTTGATGCTTTAATGGGATTACATTTTTTTTGCCATTACTGCTTGTGGTATTTATTGAATAGGAATGTAAGGTAGGCTTTTAACTCCATTTATTTCTAGTTATTAATTTTATACATGCCCATCAAATTTTGTCTAATACTCTTTTACGGCCTAGTTACAAAACCAATTTTAATGTAAGAAATTAATTTTTTTTTTTAATAGTGACAGGTTAGTGTTTGAAGCGGTTGTCATACTGCTTTTGACTGCCTCTTTAGTCTAGTAGTTAGCGTATGCGGCTGCTGATCAAGAGGTCTCGGGTTCGATTCCCGGGTCGGACCAAATATTATTTGTGAATCACTCACAAATATTTGTTTCGGAGTTTGGGTGTTTTCTATGTATAATATTCATATATTTTTGTATGTATTTACAAAAAAAAGTATGTTTATGTATTTATATCAGTTGTCTAGTACCCATAACACAAGCTCTGCTTAGCTTGGGACAAGTTGATGTTGTGTGTCAGATGTCCATATTTATTTATTTATTTTTATTATTTTTAACGTCACTGATTCTTGTTGGTGCAAACCCTACACAGGACAACATTTTGTGTAATCCACAAATTATTGTTTTGAGTCTGTGTGTTATTTGTATCCCATTCGCTTAGTTTTGTTTGTAAGATTACGGCACTGAATATATATTTCTAATACGGAAGTTGTATAATTTTTTTTAAATTGGTATTTTTTTATTACTACATTTCACGTGTTTTTGTGAGTAAGGCTATTCCAGATTGTGTTGTTTCTGATTCACAATATAAATAAAATTTATGTGACAAATTTTCAGGGTTGAATTTTAACAATAATAATAACCTACAACCACAAGTAAAATCACAAATTAACAATCCCAATTACTTATCAAAAATGTTAATCTCAATGAATCAGTATGAAATACACAAAAAAGGCAAAAAATAAAACTTATAATAAAAACCTACTAGTTTATTTTGAAATCGTGTTACTCCATCAATTTACATATTTAGTTGCTAATGTTGAGGTGCTATAGCTAACGTTACACTCTATAGATGCTTATAAAAAGTACTAAAATATAACAATCTTGTACTTGTGGCACTATATTGCGTGCCATAGCTACTAAATGTCTTTATTTATATGCTCTATGATGTGTTTCCCACACTGTTTTTTTTAAATTTAAAATTCACGCATTATTACACTACGTACTACAGAGTGGACTGATTTTATTCCGATCCTTATATTAGAAGGTCACATGCCTGTAGTGACTGTAGAATTTGGGTTGACAAAATATAAGTGAGACAAGAACTTATTTATAATCTCATCATCAACTTATTGCAGCCTGCAGGATATATGCCTCTTCCATTGCAAGCCACTCTGATCGATTTTATGCTTCTAATATCCTGTTCCACTTTTTCGCTGTCTGTGTAATTTATCTTAAAAAGAAATTTATTCAGAAACATGAATGGGTATTTATTAGTAGTTTGGTTACTTGAACAGACTAACATTAGCAACATCACACGCTGGACATAGGCCTGGACGTTTGAATGGACGTTTTGACCTGCTAAACCACAATCGCCGGATGGTTTGGTATTGGATTTATTTCAATATCCTCCTACTTACAGTGATGTTGTTTTGCTCAGTTTTTTCCTCTAGTTGCCTTTCACGCATGTGATGAATAAGAGTGACATTTAGTATTTTAACCCTTCGGGTGCCTGGTACCTAAAAATCACTTCGCATGCCTGGTGGGTCTGTGAGACCCGTAAACAAAATGCTTAGTTTTTACCTACTTAACGAGTCAGAAAGCTAAATACAGGGTTTTTATTAATTTTCACTGACATTTAAATTATATGATTGGAAAAATTAAAACTAAAGTTGTTTTACAAAATGTTTATTACCTAATTTAAAATTCTCATATTTTACGTAACAAAATTCACAATTATCCAATTATCTAACCAGGCCGCCATGGTAGTATGGGTTTCCATGTTACTTTGCCAACCCTCACAATGAGCACTGTGGCCCTTACTACTGGATTCTACTCATGCTTTCTATCAGTCAGAGTAGAGTCACTTTGGTAGGCTAAATTATAAAAAGAAAAAAAAATCGTCGCGTGAGACAAATTACTCAATGGCTGAGACATCTCAACAGCACTGTCATCACTTTCACTATTATTGGGTTCAGCATGGACTTCTGCTACTTCCTCAGCACTATCTTACCCATGTGGTACATCCAAGTAGACTGATTCATCTCCATTATCATCAAAAACCACATCTTCGTATTCATATTCTTCTAAATCTCTTTCCAAAGCTTGAAAGAGACTTACTAACCATTTTTAACTGATAAAATATTATTTTCGTAAACAATTTACCACACAAAATATAATAAACAAGAAAAAACAAAAGTAAGTACTTACGGAATAAAAGTTACGCCGCGTGCCTGGTCGGGTCCCTGAGACCCGAGCGCACATAAAACACCTCTTATCTGAATGCGTGTGCGTCGCGGATTACGGGAGAGGAGGCAAAATGGCTGCTAATTCATATCGCGAAGCTACTGAGAAGCGCAGCGCGTTAGGTTAAAAAAAAAAAAAAATATCGTCAAAGTTTTCAAGTGATGGGTCTGTCAGACCCACCAGGCACCCGAAGGGTTAAATCCATCACCATTCGAACGGCAATACTATTATCAAAAGTAATCAGTTTCCACTCTGTACCTAAATTTTCCAATCATACAAAAAAATTGTGTCGACCTAATTCGATGATAAAAATAGTCATTTCATTAGCTAAATTTAAAAATAAATATAAATATTCATATTATATGAAAAGTAGCATCTGAAATATAGCTCCACGCTCATTAGTTATATCAAATAGCACCTCTTTGCAAACTTCCTGTTACACACCTCTGCTTCTTTTCACAAAATTACTCCTACAGATGGCAGGAAATGTGACGGAAAAATGCTACCCACCAAAAAGATGTATCATCTTCTTCGAAATGATTATTACATTCAATCGATACAGTATACCAAACAATGTGGTCTACAAATGCCAAGTTTGAGATAAAGCAAACTCCATTAACCAAACGCAAACGACGTAACAGATTGTGAACATTTCCTTTTACAACGCTATCAAAGCTTTTAATTCTGGGGATTTGGAAAATTATCTTTTGAAAAATTCATCAAACGACGAACAATCGGTAGGGATCTCAACGTATCATTTCCAATTACAACCCGCATCCCACATGACACATTCCGGGATTAATAACATGATAAAAAGAGATTGTGTTTAATGATGTGACGTATCTCAATTTAAGCTATTGAAATTCAATAATCCTTTTTTTACTTTTTTCTAAACTGGAAGGTTGTGATGAAGGCATTGATGTTTACTATTCAAAATTGATGTTTGAATCAGTGATAGGAAAACATTGTACCCTAGTAAATAAATTTTAAAATACAAAGGTGATATAAAACAGGACGTAAAATATCGCAAATGTATTATATTGAATACTAGCTTTCGCCCGCGGCTCCGCCCGCGTGTATGTTGGTTCTCGCGGTAAAAAGTAGCCTATGTCCTTTCCCAAGTTCAGTTCTATCTTCATATCAAATTTCATCAAAACGGTACAGTGGTTTAGGCGTGAAAACGTAACAAACAGACAGACATACAGACAGACAGAGTTACTTTCGCATTTATAATATTGGTAGGGATATTTTCTTGTTCATTCAAATATAATTGAGACGACCATCGGGTAGTAAAGCCACGCTGATTTCAGCAGGAATGGGCCGGGTCGACCGAGGCAGTACTACCCTCACACAGAAGAACAACCTTAAAATGACAGCATCCATGCTGTCGTATTTCGTTGGTGTGTAAGACCGGAGGTCCATTCATTCTGTATCATTCTCCCGGCCCCCCAAGGCGGAAAGAATTATGAAGAAACATCTGACTAGGCCGCCATGGCGTTAAAACCATTGTATGCACTCACAATAAGAAGATGACACCTAATTTTTCTATCAAGCTGAGTAAAGTCACTTTGGTGTGCCTAAATTTTTAATAATTTGTAAACTTCTTGGTTGTAAAAGTGAAAGAAATGACCAAGAGTTACAACAACTGTTTCTGATTTTATTTTGATTCCTTTAAGTTTAAAGTAAGCTTTTAGTATTCAGTACGTATTTATTTTCGACGTTATATGTTAACCTATATTTTTGCTTACATTTGAAATATGTGGCAGAATTTCATAAATATGTAAATGATCAGAGTCACTCCGAACAGCAAAGACTATTGTCTTGTTGGTGCAAGTAGGCTAAGTATTCCACTGTCATTATTATAGTATGTCACTATTTATAGAGTTTATAAAATATCTGATATGAAATACTAGGAACACAATCATATTGTTATATTGTCCATTATCACTACTCTTGAATGCATCTAAATATTTTAACCAAATATCCGAAAATAAACAAACTTTTTAATAACTATAATTAATTAAGTATTAGTTTATGAAGTTTCTAATAGAGGAAACCTCATAATAAAATATATGATACTTTAGAAAAACAGATTATAAAAGAAGTAACAAGATTAACTGTCCGTGACAGAAGTTACGGTTCCCAAAAAGATATTATGGAAAAGTTCATAAATTGAGTTTGCTTCATTTTCTTTTTGGGTTTCAGATATCCTAAGGCCAAATAATATGAAGAAAACTTTCAGATATTTTTATTTCTATAGCATATTTATAAAATTTGAAGATTATATACATATTTTCTTTAAACTAGTAAATTTAGAAAGCGCTTAAGAATAAGATAGAAAAGTTGTACCTGTGTAATTTTCAAATAGAAGTTCATGTAAAGTAGGCACATCATTTAAAATTTACAAATTACAATAATTATTCAAAAGATACACAAGGAGGCTATATCTATAAATTGACTAAGCACTGTCACAAAGACTAATATGTTTGAAAGACGATACAAACTGTATTTCAGTACAAAATAAAAAATGTTTCAAAGATTTTAATCATTAATAATTCAATTCTTACATTCTTTCAAAAAGGCACATCATTAATAAATACAATTCACAGTTTCCTAAAACCTCAATTCAATTTTAGCTAAAGCCCCACATGTAATAAACACTGGAACAAAGTCCAGTCCAGAATGTTTCAGTAAATTCTTGTCGCGTTCCAAACATATATTTTCGAATACTAACACTATCTATTTAAATTCTACTTTCACGTAAATAAAACCTTATAAATAACCTACAGGGCGTTCTCCTGCAACACAGCCCATCCAACGGTGTTATAGTGACGGGAAACACGAACCTGGCTCTTCGGAACGTGTCGCGACACCAGGCAGGCCACTACACGTGCACGGCCTCAAACGTGGAGGGGGACGGCAAGTCACCGTATTTGCATATGCAAGTTGTCTGTAAGTAGAACATATTGCTTAGTAAATTTGCGTTTGGTTTATAGTGTGCTTGTGAGTTTTCAGTGAGGATGTTTTGACTTCTCAAAGTGAGGAATATATTTTTTTTTATTTACATACGAGTAATCACTGCCAAGAGAAGGAAAACTTGAAACAAACCCTTTACCAAACCGTCTGGCCAGCGTGGTATAGTAGGCCAAAACTTCATTTCAAAGAAGAGGCCTATGTCTAGCAGTGGACTGTTAAAGGCTGTTGATGATACGAGTAAAAAATAGACTGAGTTTTATTGTTTCCATAATTTAAATAGGTTTTTTATATTTATTAAAAGTAAAACGTATGAAATATGTGTAATGAATTATCGTCGAACGAATGTATTGATAAAAATAATTTACGGACATTAATTTAGATCAGTGAATGTTTTAATTTATGAGCCAGCGCTGTTATATTGGAACGCGAACTCATTGGTTTTTTTTTCCCCAGAAACGCAACAAGTTCAAATAGTAGATTTTTTAAACTGCCAAATAAAAGAAATCAATCATCGAACAAAGACACATTTGTATTAAAGTTAGAGACTTTATGATTTTACTGAAGGACAAGGCTACAATAAAATGAAAACTGAAGAATACAATGTCATGTTGTAATTATGGTTGTCTATAAAACGAACTTAAAACGATAGAGATAAATTATAAACTCCTATTGTTGTAAGTCAGACAATTAAGTCCATATATACTATCAAGAATTTAATTCCTTTACATAATATTTAATGTCCTGTTATAACGTGTTTGTCACTTTGAGCGCAATGCTGATATTACGCTAGCAATATCAATTCAATAGCAAGATAATGTGGCCACAACGTTCTCTTGCCAGTCCACAAACATCACTCGTCTAGTGTATGACCTTAACCCTACCTTGAGAGGAGACCCCGAGTCCAGCAGTGGGACGACATCGGTTGTATATGAAAGCTGTTAATATTAATCTTTAACAATAACTAGAAAAAAAATAAAAACTTGTAACGAGACAACGTATGAATGTCTTAAATAAATAATATGTATCCGCTACAAATCGGGCCATTAGTTTTGATTTTCATGAATGACACCCCTACTTATGTTTTCCATCGAGCAGAGTAGAGTCGAAAGTAATTTGTTGTTTCAAAATTTTGTAATATTAATTTGTTATTAATGAACTCAATCGAATACAAAAAATATGTCAACTTGTGAATTGATGAAACCTGATAATAGCTACTAAAATAATAAGAAAGAAATCGATTGTCTGTCAAAAAAGAAAAGATACCATACTCTTTGTCTTTCTATCTTCTTCTTTTTCCTAGCCTTATTTCCAATATTATTTGGGGTCGGCTACTAGTTCAACCGGTTTTACCTGAATATCAGTTTTTCCACGGAGCAACTGGCATCGGACCTTTGCAACCCTAAGGGAGAACTGAAATTTGAGGGTTGAACTAGTTTAAGGTAAGGTTTGAGTAAATAAGAGGGTCCTGACTTCCCAATAATGATTGCCATACATGTTCATGACAACCGGGCTTTACGTGCTCTCCGAGGCACGGGCGTGACACACAGCCAAACCTCCAAAGTCCGGGCTGCTATTAGGAATTTCTTAAGAAAACACAAAAACACTTTTTAGCCCGACCCGAAATTTGAACCCGAGACCTCTTGATTACCAGTCGCATACGCTATATACTAGACCAACGAGGCAGATGTCTTTCTATCCATACAAATAAATAAAATTAGTGTGTATTTATTTAACAGCTTTTCATCAAATACATATGAAAGTATAATTATGTATATTGTACTTACATAAAAAATATAAGAGAAGATAGCTGATAATATAAAAACTAAAAGTCTAAGCATAGGTTGCTAACATCGAATTAGTAATATTCTATTTTATGTACTTCTTTGAACATTTTATTATCTTTTCTTTTGTCACAACTACAAGCTACTTAAAGCTAACGCTCTGTGAATTGTACCACGTTTGTTAAATTCATTCTTAGGCATCTTGTCTATTGTTCGGTACATTTATGTATTAATTTATGTTAATAACTGTTTTGTTCCAAAATAAATGAAACAAACTTGGCCTAGTTATTAAAACTCGTTGTTGTAGTAGTTAGCTAGTACTGACGAAAATAAGCGAATTTTACAGTACAATGTATTTTCTTTACTTCAATTTAGAAAATCGACGGAGTAAGAATGTAGAACCAGTTGTCTACCATTGCATTTACACAGTAAATATTGAGCTAAGGGTGTTGGAGAAAAGTGGGTTAAGTGTACTTTATTATGTTGTGCTCAGAGAATCCCATATAAAATAACTAAAGAGGAGTAAGTTGCTGATACTTAAGTAAAATGGAACACCTGCGAGTGTGTTCTATTTCTGTATTTTTTGTCAATTCTTTCATTCGCCGACGTCACATTACAGTTATAAAAAAGTGCTTGTTTTGAGACTTTCGCGATTTTTATATACACACGTTGTATTTTGTGTACACCGGGAAATATTCCATTTCCCGAGGTTTCGGACGGGTTTGACCGACCTTAGTGACACTTCCACACCCTTCGTGATGCGCAGGGTGTGACCTGCACTTGATCCCATCCATTGCTTATATTGTCGTTATTTAATAATTATCACTTCTTCCTAGCCTTTATTTCCAAGATTATTTGGGGTCGGCTACTAGTTCAACAGGTTTTACATGAATATCAGTTTTTCCACTGAGCGACTGGCATCGGACTTCCGCAACCCTAAGGAAGAACTGAAATTCGAAGCTTGAAGTAGTTGTTAGTGCATTTGAGGACACAGACTTCACAATAACGATTGTCATAGTTTTTCATGACAACCACGACCGACGGCTTTACATGCTCTCCGAGGCATGGGATGAATCACCGCCAAACTTTCAAACTCCGGGCAGCTATTAGGAATTTCCTAAGACAATTCCAAAAACACTTTTTGGCACGACCCGGGATTTGAACCCGAGACCTCTTGATTAGCAGTCGCATACGCTAACCACTAGACCAACGAAATTAAAGGAAAATTAAAATAAATACCAAATAAAATTATGGAATGCACCGAATAAATTTAAGTAACCTAAACGTGTGCTATGAATGAATATTAAGTAAGCGAGTGGCAAATTAACCTTTCGTGCAGTCGATTAAAGACGACTGATAGATATTTAGGAGGGAAAGATGACTTAGTATAATTGCTTTAACGGCCCCTCTTAAATTGAAAGGAGGGTATAAAGGTCGGATAAGTACTTTAACGTTAATTATTTTAGACAAACAAAAGGTATTTCTGATATTTAAATTCTTGTTAATATTTTTTTAGTACATATTACATGTGAATTCCCATTTTTAAAACAGGAATTGGTTTGTAATAGAATGCTAATGAGTAATTCAACAGTTGGTTTAGCGACATACTAATTATCAAGCCTGAGGTCATAAATTTGATTCCCATCTAGGAAAAATATTGGATTATGGGTACGATCACACGATCACTATCATTCTCAACCGGGGAAAAACTTGGTTGATATATGGAAGTGATACTGGTTCATCATGGGCCTTTCAAAGTTCATAATAAAAATATTAAATATCCCACTGTTGGGTTCGGGTCTCCTCCTAGGACAGGGTTAAGGTCATATGTCACCACGTTGGCTAAGTGCGTCTTCGGGACTGGCAAGACACGTCGTGGCTACGTAATTTTGCCGTTGGATATTTTTAACTCGCTCGCTCCAACTAAGGTTCACTACTACTATCTTATGATAACAGCAGGCATCAACTGTTAAATTAACTTCCGGATCACGGAAACGCTCATAACAAATCATGCTACAAACGGTAACCAATGTAAGTACTGACTGCTCCTTTGTTACTTACCCTCAGTGATTGTTTCCAATAATTTCAGGCCACTTGGCACAATAATAGAAAAAAAACTCACTTATGTGTATCACTGTTGAACTCAAACTGGATCACTAAACACATGAATAAAACTTCTATTTAATATAACAATATGCTATTGCAATTTGTATTAGTAGTAGGTAGTTAAGCCAGGTTGATTTTAGCGCGAAATAACCGTCTGGCCCAGTACAGTACTATTCTCACACAGAAAACCAACCTAAAATAACTAAATTTCTAGTATCGTCTTTCGCTTGCTGTTTGTTACTCTTAAAGAAGAAAACTACTCATAGGATTTAAATGAAATTTATCAGAAAATTAGCATAAACATCAGAAAAAAACATAGGCTATCGTTTACTATGACAAGCGACATTTACGCGGGCGAAGCCGCGGTCTAAACCTAATATCACATACAATATAACCAACTGAGAGTAAAGTTTTACACGTCCCATAGAAATTGTTGTTTTTTTATTAGTTCAACCTCTATTACCTTAGTTTATGTTTTCTTGTGACATAGGCCCTTTCAGCCGTTCGCCACAAACGTAATAGTACTAAAGTGCTCATTCGATGTCTCTTTCCAACGATTCTAGAGACCTGTTTACTTTATTTTTATTATTTTTATTCTTGTTGCCCTGGGAGAGCAAAAGTAAAACCTTTTATTGTTATGACCAACATCAGTCGAAGCTTTATTGTTACGATTCTTAGTAAGGTTACAGCCATGTTGGTGGTACATGCATATATCTAGACAATATAACGTACTCAATACAACAAACTAGACTATGATGTTGTTGTCTGGAATAAGGAAAATATGTCCTTATGATCGAAAAAATAGAACTTAAATTTGCTCGATGTAGATATAAGAAACAGTACGGATACTATCCCTACCTGTACCCGTCTTTATTTGTCTTGGTTATGGTGGGCATGGAGACGTTGAAATTTAGAAGGGCTATGTCTCAAGACACGCAATATCTGTCGATCATATTAATAAAATTGATAGTCCACAAATACTAGAGCGAGTCCCTATCTTGGTACCCGGAAACATATCAGCGTGTGTGGAAGAATAGATAGCGCCGCGACGACATTCGCTGACGCTGGAACAGCCCTCCGCGTGTTGCGCAATATAAGGGACAAACTTGCTCAGGATTATGAACTGGACCTATTTGCCGACGGATTGGGACATTTATGTTAAAAATTTAATATAATTTTAAATAACGACATATTATATAATTGAACTGACATTTGGATTTTATATTATTAATGCAATCTTCTTTTCATTCTCAAATCATGAATTTGGGAGAGCATCTGATCCGAAATTCCCTTCTAAATATATAAATTGATTAACATATTTTATCGACAATCTACATATCAAGGTGTCATAACAAATCAATTACGGTCTAAGCTATTGGTATTATTTCTTTGACAGGACGTTTATATAAAAATCGAAGCCAAAAACGCCTGTTATTAGAAAGCCCTGTCAATAAAGATTATTGAAATTATGTGCGATATTAACTTAACACAGTATTCAACATTTCGAAGTGTTTACAATTGATTTATTTACTAATTGAATGGTATTAGTACTTGCAGTATTTAATTTATTTCAGCTAATTGTAATATTTATTGTTTCAATATAAAAGTACATGATTTACACGTTACACATGTTGTATAATATTGTAATGACTTTTACTACTATATCACTATTTAATAAATTAAAACTGTTTCGTGTCCAGTTTTCTTTTATGGCATAATCAACCTTTTTTAAGTGTGTTTAATTTGAAGACTGCATTTTAATTTTCACCAATTAAGGTTCACCTAGTACCGATAATCGAGAGTCCAGAAGGAAATCCCCTCCCTGGACTCCTTCCAATATAAAGGCGCAGAGAGGGTCACACCGTGTGGTTTTAGTCGGTTCGAGTCCGACACACCACCCCGCCGTAACCCCCGACGGGGTGACGGTCCGCGGGGATTTCCACACGTAAAAAAAAAAAAAAAAAAGTACCGATAATCGAGAGTGTAAGCTTAGTTATAGCCTTTTAAATACCGTCCACATTTTCACTGGCATTAACACCAGTTATGTAGTAGAACCATATAATGGCGAAATCTTAGCTATATACTCATGTGTATCCGATAAATCGTTCCAGACAGTAGAGGCACGCTGAGTTTAGCACGAAAGGGCCGACTTGCTTCACAAAAAGACCAACCTAAAAAGGACAGTATTTGTGCTCTCGTATTTCGTTGGTAATGTGAGACCGGCATCCCAATCATTCTGCATCATTCATTTTTTTGAACTCTATATCAGAATGATACGGAATAATCGCCCTAGGCCGTCATGTTGTGAGCCATAGTGCTCACAGTGAGAATGGTGACGCCTACGTCTGGATTGTACTCTTGTTTTCAATCAGGCAGAGTATTCACTCAATCACTTTGTTAGCCTTTGATATATGCATATGTAATTAGCCTTTATCTTTTGAATGTTACTTTCGGTTCTTTATTTGTACACATACGTATGATGTAAAGGAAAGTTACCATTTTTGTCTGAATTAATTTTCTTTCACACAGACAGACCACTATGCAAGAATAAGGAAATAAAAATCATGGGTGCTGCATTACAAGAGCCGACGACGGTGACTTGCGAAGTAGAAGCTTATCCACCGCCAGAAACATTTGAATGGACTCTCAATAACTCAGCGGGTTCTATCAAAGTCGATCCCGTAAGTATGAATATTTTGACACACTTACATCTAAAAAAATGCATTACGAATCTTGTCCATACATTTCTCACTCTTCACATATCTAAGTATTCGGCTTACATATCCACGGTTTAGTTTTTTTAAAAGCATTATTTTAAGTATATATAGTGTCCAAAATATAGACCGAACTCTGTGACATATGGCTACGAAACCAATGAAGTAACTGAACAACGATTTTACTTTGTATTAGGTAGATGTATTTATATTTTTCAAGTACTAGTTTTAACAAAATTGATTGCATGGTTGGTCTAGCTATGTAAGCGGTTGAGTCCAGAAGGAGGTTTGTTCCCTGGACCCCTTCTAAAATTCAGGCGCTAAGAGGCCACACCGTGTGGTTTTAGTCGGTGCGATTACGACACACCGCCCCACCGCAAACCCCGGCGGGGTGACGACCCGAGGGGGTTTCCACACTTAAAAGAAAAGCTATGTAAGCGGTTGCCAAGCCGCTTTCTACTGCACCATGTGTATGGATTCAAATCCTGCATGGAAAAACTTTTGTGTGATTCACAAATTGTTGTTCTGAGTCTGGGTGCTCCTTATGTCCATTTAATGAATGTTTGTAAAGTTCCCCGTTATACAGGAATATACATTCCTTATAGAGAAGTTATTTTACAAATAAAATAAGAATATATGTATTAAAGGTTACGCCTAAAATGTACCGCGTGGGTTTCAAATGACACAAGTGACATCTGTCACAGACGTCCTTAAAACATTTTAGTTCTTAAAACATTTGAAGTACTCTAATATTAATACATAAATATATACATTTATTAATATACAACCATAATACTAGTGATTTATTCAAGTTTATACTGCCTATATTTCATAAATATGGTGACGTAATAAGAATATGGAGTGTCAAAAAACCTATTAATCCCGTGGGTGTCGTAATAGTAGGTGTCGCCTCAAGGTCTAACTACTCCCTTAGTCGACACCTACTGTTACGCGTATCATAAACACTGCAGAGGGAAATAAAAAACTTGAAATAAACCTTATTCATGTCTAGCCAGAATCTACTGCAGTCAAAACCTCCATTCTATGAAGGCATCAAGTAAAAGCTGTTTAAGAGGATGATGATATCTATACAAAATCTTTAAATTCGAGATAAACAAATAAACCTTTCTTGAGACATTTTTACTTCCTCAATAATAGTCTTATTATGAGCCTTATATCACAAGCACGCAAGATGACAACCACAATATTATCATATCTGTTTAGATTTAAGATAAATGGTCGAAGATGTGGGTCCATTAATATGCACGGCCAGCTTGATTCATGTATTCGATACGATTATGTACAAATTCTATCATGATAATAGTGGTACCCTACATTGTTTTGGATGAGACAGATTTACACTAGTGGGTTTCTAAATTTTTTTTGACTATTTGCCTAATTGTGAAGTTCACTTATCTTGATGTATATTAATACGATATTTTATGATAGATTTTCATAAAATTTAATATTGAATTATATCAGCTACTTCCCGTAGTATTACTCTAGCATTTTTTAGTTTTAAATCGGTTATTTGCGCTAAAT
Source organism: Phragmatobia fuliginosa (assembly GCA_932526445.1). Lineage (NCBI taxonomy): Eukaryota > Metazoa > Arthropoda > Insecta > Lepidoptera > Erebidae > Phragmatobia > Phragmatobia fuliginosa. The sequence continues at coordinate 20,649,171 of OW052063.1, read as the reverse complement.
TTGATGTTTAAAAACTTTCCATACTACTATATGCTGGCCCAACTACCTTTGCACTTGCTTTAGTTCACTGAGGCAACAACAGAAGTAATGCTACTAAAGTATTTTATTGGTATTCATTTTGTCCGATTTATTTTTCATTTTTTTTCTTCTAAATAAAAGCAGCTATAGTAAAAACTTATTTGCTAATTCTGTTTAACAGGAAAAAGCAGATAGAAATTTATAAAATGGGTTTATTCGTGTAAGTGCTGTGTTGGAAATTAGAAACGGACACTTCAATTTAATTTACTAACTGCCGTTCAATGCTATTAAACATCCTGTCTACCATTTCTTGTATAATTGCCACTCTTTCTAACTTTTTGCCAGCCGCAACCAATTTATGTAACAAATTGTCGCTTAGGGTATCGAGGAACTGATACGACCTCAAAACTTTTAAGAATAAAATCGTAGTTTTGAAAAGCCAGTATCGTACTTATGTCGACTCTTAAATATCTATATTCGTAAAAAATTTGAAACATTCTCCATATTTATATTAGAATTGCAAAAGTAGCTCTGTGTGTTATTTGTCTCTCTTCTATCTATTAAACTTTCAGGATTAAGTCGCAAAAGCGGTTTAGATGAATTTCGGGTCAGATACATATTCGGAACCTGAAGAAGGATATAGACTACATTTATGTATTTATATCAGTTGTCTAGTACACAAAATACAAGCTCTGCTTAGTTTGGGACTAGATGACGTTGTGTGTAAGATGTTCGAAATATTTATTATTATGCCTCGATAACAGACATGATACGCGAGCGAAGCCGTGGATAAAAGCTAGTTAAAATTTCATGCCAAAATATTTTCACTACTTTTACTACTACCTAATAAGTACGTTTATTAATATCCGTTAGAATATCCGTAGAAGATTAATTTATAGATAACCTAAGATTAGTGCAGACGAAGTTCCAATATTTTACCTTAATCGAGTCCTAGGAAGCGCGCTCTCATTTACCAGCACAACCTTTTCAGTTTTGAACGATTTTTTTTTTTAATATTTTGGACATCTTACACACAACATCATCTAGTCCCAAAGTAAGCAGAGCTTGTGTTATGAGTACTAAACAACTGATATAAATGCATAAACATACTTTTTTTTGTAAATACATACATATTATACATAGAAAACACCCAGACTCCGAAACAAATATTTGCGGATCACACAAATATTTGGTCTGACCCGGGAATCGAACTCGAGACCTCTTGATCAGCAGCCGCATACGCTAACCACTAGACAAACAAGGCAGTCGATATGCAATGAAATAAAATTTTAATTTAACTGCTTTATGTGGACCGGAACTTATAGTACAATGATTAAAATTCACCGGAACATAAAGTAATATAGTCTTGTCAAATATAAGTTATATAAGGTTTCTGTTTAAGCGATATTTAGATAAGAAGGTAAGAAAGACTGGGCTATAAGAAACTGCTTCATTTCCCAGAATCTGTAGTCTAGACCTGTTTGAAGAATATAATTTTATAATAGAAGGTTTTCATACAATTTAATGGTAGGTACTTATTAAATTACATTTATAACATTCTGAATATGTTCGTTATGTATTACGTACGTGAATAAGCTTAATACACGTAAAATAATTTTGCAAGATTCTGAAATTTTCTGTAGATAAGACGTTTGACACACAAGGGCCAATCATGACTTTGGCATAGAAACAATAGTTACTTATATCTATCTTCCTAGTATTAATTCTTCCCATGATTTTTTGGAGTGAGCTACTATTAAACCGGTTTTACCTAAATATCAGTTTTGCCATGGAACGACTGGCATCGGACCTTCATCCCCCTGTAGGCGAACTGAATTCAAATGTTAAACTAGTTGACGGTATATATGAGGGCATTGATTTCTCAATAGTTCTATTTATATTTTAATATAAAAAAAACTTGAAAAAATATAAATGAATAAAATAAATATCAGGCATCTTATACACAACGCCATCTAGTCCCAAACTAAGCAGAGCTTGTATTATCGTTACTAGACAACTGATATAAATACAGAAACATACTTTTTTTTGTAAATAAATACATATTATACATAGAAAAACACCCAAACTCCGAAACAAACGTTTGTGGATCACACAAACATTTGGTCCGACCCGGGAATCGAACCCGAGACCTCTTGATCAATAGCCGCATACACTGACCACTAGACCAACAAGACAATCGCTAATAAAGTATAATATAATAACAAGCCCGTCTGGCCAGCGTGGTATAGTAGGCCAAAACTTCCTTTCAAAGGAGAGGCCTATGTCCAGCAGTGGACTGTTGAAGGCTGTTGATGATGATGATAATAACAAACAGCATCATCATCAGCCCGTTGCAGTCCACTGCTGGATAGCTGAATATAGCCTTCTTCCAAGTCACACCACAGAGTCTAGTCTGTTGCTTGTTGACTGCCTTGTTGGTCTAGTGGTTATCGAATGCTGCTGTTGATCAAGAGATCTCGGATTAGATTCACGGGTCGGACCAAATATTTGTATGATCCGCATATACTTGTTTCGGGGTCTAGGTGTTTTCTATGTATAATATGTAGGTATTTACAAAAAAAAGGATGTTTATGTATTTATATCAGTTGTTAGTACCCATAATACAAGCTCTGCTTAGTTTGGGACTAGATCATGTTGTGTGTAAAAGATGTCAGAAAATATTTAAGTTTATATTTATTTATTTATAATCAGATATTCAGTATTTCTAATACTAAATTTATACTTAGATAACTGTTATTTAGACACTGAAGTTATTTCAAATAATGCTACTGTTCGACATTCAAGTTAAATTAACAGATTAATTCATTAAAAGGAACGTATTTTTTTATCGGCAAACATTGAAATTATGTCAGTAAATATTTAATTGAACCAGGAATAACTTTATACGCATCTTGTGTATAACTCTTGTTAGTAGTGTGTGAAATATTAATGTTACTCACTAAAATGTTATAACTTTTACTTAGAACCATTCTCAAGTAAGAGTAACCGCGAAACAAGGAACTGCTAACTTTTCTCTTACATCTAAACTATAATTTACTTAGAACTTACATTGTAGATGCTCACCATCCTGTATCTAAGTGTAAATTATAATGTCTCAGTGAATAAAACGTTACTGTTTGACATAAGGCAAACTGTATAATATAGATGTTCATTTAGATGTATGTACATTTGAAACAAGAATTGAAAAGTTAACTGTTTTGATATTTGTCAACTATATTATTTTTATCATCTTATCAAATCCAATTACCACATAAATCTTTTCGTTTTTCATGTTAGTAGTTATATAGCATTTGACACTGCCGAATAATGTGTATTTCTATTATTACAACAGTTTTCAAAATCGGTTTGGTAATACATTCAGAGATTACTCCCTACCACCTAACAACTTTATCTGTGAATAATTATTGACTAACAAAAATATATGGATTTCATGTATAACTGATCTGATGGTAAAAAAAAATATATTTTTTTAATGATTTGAAAGGTTTTTTCCTTTTATCTTTATATTATAACCGCGAAACCACGGGCAACGCCGTGGGGCAAAGCTAGGCTAAATAAAGTAGCCTTAGTTACTCCTTATATCATCAGTTATCTGCCAGTAAAAGTCCCGTTGAAATTGGTCCAGCCGTTCCAGAAATTACCCGAAACAAACAAACAGACAGACAGACAAAAATTTTATAAAAATATATTCCGGCATTTGTTTGTATATACATACATTAAGCATTGAGTAAAAAGCGGTTATTTTAATATAACAGACACTCCAATTTATTTATTTGTAAGTATATTATCTTATTTCTTTCTATTAAATTCTTAATGTATTCTAATTATGCTCTCGCACAGAACATACTGTTCTGTATGCTGGCCTCTAAACCCCTTAATCTCCGAAGAGAGAGATGCACTTTCTATTTTCCCTTTAGCCGTAATGCAATCTAATTTAGTAACACCAATAGAAGGTGAGTTTTATTTCCTACCGCCAATGCGCCCAGACTTTGTATTGATCCTAAAAGAAAAAAAAACAGTACACTAATTACGGAACGAAGCTACATCGTAAATAGATTCACAAATTAAATAAAAAAGCAAATACAATACTTTGCTAAAGTATTATTGTTAGGAAACCGATAAATCTTACTATTCAAAGGATACGCAAACACACTTCTGTGTATAGTGTTATCTAAGTTTAAATGTATCTAACACTTGGATGCCACTAATAATTCAATAAAATTGATAAAATGTTTATACTGGCAAAATTGGCTTGAGTAAATTTTAATCCAGCCCCTCTCTCTGGGAAATTGTGAGATTCTCTTGAGAAATTAGTGTAAACGCGACACGCTGTAGTAATATAATATTTTTTGATAAATTCTTCTGGTGTCGTAATAAATTCTTCACAATTTTGTTTTTGCAGTGAGTGATTTTTGTATTAAAGTTGCAACTGAATTTTATCAAGATTACAAAAATCTTTCACACGTAGTAATATTGAAATAGCTGATGTTTTTCGTGTAGGTAAAACCTTATTTTAAAAATTACTATTGATTGAACGTTGAACACTTAACACAGAGAGAGATTGATCTTAATAAACATGTTATATTTTATAAAATATGAATTAATGTAGATCAATTTGTAACAGGATCGCTTCACTGTAGATGCAAAACAAGGCAAGTCACTCCTAACCTACACACCTGTTTCTGATGTGGACTACGGCAGCTTATCATGCAGGGCAATGAACTTAGCTGGACAGCAAGTCACACCGTGTGTTTATACTCTGCTACCAGCGACGAGACCAGACCCGCCTACTAATTGCACAGTTTATAATCTCACTGATGATTCAATGGATTTGCTGTGCATTCCAGGTATGTATTGGTTACTATGAATAACTTGTTTTACATATGTTTTAAACTTCTTGTTTTAAATGACTGCCTTGTTGGTCCAGTGGTTGGCGTATGCGGCTGCTGATCAAGAGGTCTCGGGTTCGATTCCCGGGTCAGACCAAATATTTATGTGATCCACAGATATTATTTTCGGAGTCTGGGTGTTTTTCTATGTATAATACAAGCTCTGCTTAGTTTGGGACTAGATGAAGTTGTGTGTAAGATATCCGAAATATTTATTTATTAATAATTTATTCATATTTTTTTAAGGAATTATCATTGGTTTGATGTGTATATTAAAATATTTGTAATTTCAAAATATAGGTTGATTGAGTCGGGCTTACTATCGCAGTGATATTTGAAAGACGCTGTATGTGAAATAACTGTTATTTCTTTATACATTTGTTTAGTTCTATCATAAACATAATTATTAACAAAAGAAGCGTGCAGAATATCTATAAAATGGCATTCAAATGTATCTTTTTAGTGGCCCGGTAAAAATATCCAAATTTTACATCCAACAGCCACTCATGTATGTGGTTTATCTGCCTCGTACTTTTCGTATGTTAAATGATATCAGTCTTGTGCTACCCGGGGGAAATAATGGAATACTATGAGTGAAATCATTCTATGGAAATTTCGATCTTATTTATGCATATTTTTGTGATAAACCGATATCATTTTGTGATGGCAATTTAAAAGGGCATCAAATTGTTTTAGTAACTATTGAAGGAGTGTATGTTAATAACTATTTATTCTTTTAAAGTTAGGCCTACAAAAGTGACTCTATTGTGCCTGATGGAAAGCATGAGTAGATTTCAGGAGTAGAGACATAGACATCTTTTCTAATAGTCTGGTTGAATTTAAAAAAAAAATTCAAGATCCAATAGTGCAATTAAATGTTTAATTGTTGACGTACCTACTTTCTGTTTAAATTTATATATAGATATGTACTTATGTGTATTGAATATAAATTTTAATGTGTGTGATAAATATGTAACTGCCACAAATTTTCCAATTTTTGCTTACCTTAGTGTTATATTTTATAATTTTATTAATTTTTTTCCTATTTTTACCTTTTCTATATATGCTGTTTGTGAACACTATTAATTGTACTTATTTTTATTTTTGTAATGCGCATGTTGTGATCTCCCATAATTGAGGAAGCACAAGCATTAAAACAATTTTAATATTTCTGTTTGTTAACAACTAGCATGTAAGGTGTATTCCTTGTCGGAGGTCCATTATAAATAAATATATAAATAGAGGTTAACATCATTGTGTATGCAGACAATGCAGCCTATACTATGGCGGCCTAGTAAGATGCTACTGCATAATTGGGTCTCCGATCTCGCACCTACTATTGAAATATGACAGCACAGCACTATTAGGGTTACTATATGAAAAAAAAAACATTAATACTATAAATTCTACTGATTCACAATGAACAATGTGTAGGTCTTCTGGGTCTTCCCTTTTTTTTTGACTGTGCATATCTTTAGTTGGGGCACGGGATTTTAAAGTCCTCGTACTTCAGTGAGGTAAAGCACAGAGTTTGCAGTTATTTTAAATATTTGGATTAGGTCACAGAACTCATATAATTTGAGTTATCTAACTACGTCTACTGAATCCTATATATTTCGTGAAAGTTTTCTTGCAATATTCATCCTGTTCCTTTAAAAATATATTTTAAAAGGTTTCTTTGTAAAGTTTTCATTAGTAATTTTTAACTACTATTTATACTTTTAATACGAAAAGGAAAGGAATCAGTGTTGAGAAACTAAAGTGTATTGACGGTAACTCTTGTCGATAAAAATCCATCAGCTGTCCTGGGCTCGTTTAAGCATTTTAAGTAATAGCCAATTCGAATAATAGACATTTGACTTTGTCCCTCTCAAGCCAAGGGTATCAGCTATAATCTACCTTTCTTACTAATAGGTTTACAGTTTTACAAAGTTATCGTAAAGGCACCTGATGTTTTTTAATGTGTGTCTCTCTATAAAACATCCGTAACTAAGGATATATGTCAAAATATGGTATATAAAATACTTCTACTTCTTTTCTTGGGATAAAAGCATAAGTATATTAATGTGTCTATATGATTAATACAAAAAGTTGATCAATTTATCTTCTATCGTCCAGACAAGTTACAAAGAAATATACAATTATTAACTCATAATACTATCGAAGTTATAAAACAAAAAGTAACACAAATAAGGCGGAGTTTGGCAGTGACAGATAACGACCGGACCTATCAATTCTACGGCAACAACTCAAAATGTGACATTTACGCAGCCCTTAACATAATATAGGGTAATAAATAAGCTTAATTTTGTCCCTTAAGTTAATTCCAGGGCAACATTTTTGAGACTCATAAAATACACTCCAATTTACGTTAAATTCCCGGTCGTGATTCGAGTTGTATATCGAAGTGCTGAGGCGGTACTTATTTCGCTGTGTTCGTTGCGCACTGAGTCGTATGGTTAAGCAGACATATTTGATGTCACTGAGAATATTACTTGGTTAGGCGACAGCTTCGAGTAGAAAATACATAATTGAGAATGTAATATGGCTGAGGGAGTTGTTTAGAGTTATGTGTTGTATGTCTATATTAGTGTTTAACATTTATGTACACCTTTGAATCTGGACAGACTGAGCTTATAGTAAGTATAACCACAGAATACATACTAGTATCCGTAGTATAACGATAGATTTCACGACATCTACGTTAAGTCTCTTATCTAAGAATACTTACCGTACAGGGCACTCATTTGAGTTTATTGCATATATTTGTGATAAAATTAATTAAACAAAGTTCCAACCAAGTCTTTTCATTTATTTTTAACTATTTTACGTTTATTTACTGGTCACGTTTCTTTTTTAGTGACTTACTTCTATACATTGAACTAAAAAACTTATAAAACCTTAAGCTATGTAATTTTAGCTCTTTTTAAAGTGAATTTAAGTTTCTCAGAAAATATTTTTTCCTAAGAATAAATAAAAACAACGTTTACCTATCAAAACTGCGAACAGAAGGCACTTTAGTTATAATAATATTTGGTACCTATGTAGGCTGAAATTGTAGACATTTTGGCAAAATGTAGTATTAGTACAACTAATTAGTAAGTGAAATGCCGTAAGCGTTTTAATTAAAATTAAGTTAAACAGTTTATGAAAGGTACAGACATGATCTTATTTAGATTCCCATTACATATTCCTGGGATTTACTTCAATGGGAATAGTTGCTCGTAAAGTAGTTTATGTTGAGACCTATGATAAGCTTTAGATGTTGTTACTTTTCAAATCGGCAACTTTTCCGCAAAAGATGAAATAGCCATCAAAATGAAATGTAATCTAGACATATATAATAGACGACAAGATCAATATATTTGCATAACACAAATATTTCGTTTGAGCAAACATGAAAATGTCTCAGAGTAACATCGAATGCACAAGTAGCTCTCGAAATTCTCGTAAAATAAACAGTATTTCCTTTCATCCATATACTCTCAGTTGTTTCAAAGAATGCTTTGAGTTTGTATGTTACACATTTTCAATTCTGTTGATGGCATTAGAAAATTTAAAGTGTAAAATGCTTTATGTATGTTTCTGAATTTGTACAATGGAAAAATAAACCTGTTTATGCATTGAACTTACTTATGAAACAAGAAATTCACACACATGCTGAATCGAATTAATATTATCCCTGTCTCCCTATAGGTAGTGTCCTTATTTTATGATTCCCATGTGTGTAGATTGGTTTCTTATTGTATCATCATCAACAGCCTTTAACAGTCCACTGCTGGACATAGGCCTCTCCTTTGAAAGGAGGGTTTGGCCTACTATACCACGCTGGCCAGACGGGTTGGTAAAGGGTTTGTTTCAAGTTTTACTTCTCTTGGCAGTGATGTTAACTGCTTATATTGTTCCTGTCTTATTGTTTAAGTAGGTCCAATTATTTATTAAACACGTAAGTTGTTAATAGTGAATTAAAGTATTTATCTCTCAATCTCGTTCCTTACCTAAGATATTAATCCCACGTGATGGTAGCTATTGCCAGTCACTTTTCTCCTTCGTCTTGCTCTGTTAAATATATCATCTTAACTCTCGGGCATGGGATCTTAACCCTCTAAAAGCCTTGTATTTACCCTAGACTGCAAACCTTGTTATGTAATTTTGGAATCTTAACATGTCTTACGAACGACTCGTACATTTTTTACCACTTTATACTAAAATTGTGGGTATATATGCCTGTGTATGTATCAATGTGTATTTTATTAATATTAAACTTGTTGACTCACAGCAATTTTTTTTAACTCACTCAAACTTGACTCAAACTCAAACTTGATAACAACAGATAGCTTGTAACCCCTAGCCCCGGTAAAGGGGGGTTTTTAGTAGGCCCTAGCCCTACCAGGGGGAATTACTCACCGACGACACAGTCAGTAGAACAAGAGATGCTCAGGGCGCCGTTCAAAAGTAGAATTTAAATTCGAAGCAAAACTAAGAGATAAGAAAAGATGTGGGTGTGCAAGTGTGCAGATGGGCGGTCAGGTTACTCTTCAAGGAAAAGACATTTCAGGTTCACACACATATCTATAATTCAGTTAAAACAATACAGTAACAAGTATCTTAAATATATTCTTATAGCTAATTTAGATTCTTATAGCCTATATTCTTATAGCTAATTTAGAGGGTTGACGATAAAAAGTCTATCACTTAAGCCTCCCTGGATTTAAGGGGGCTCGACCGGGACGTGCAGGCGTCAGTCGATTAAACACGGCTACCCCGCTGTGGTCCCTGGGGTCCCTCATTGTATGTCCTCGGAGTACGCGTAGGTACCGGTGAACAAAAATAGGATATTAACCAGAGATATGATTATTAGATTACAAAAACCATACGTGATCCTATGGCAAGTCTAGGAAGAGCGTGGTACGTGCGGATGGTCTTCCCTCAGGCCGTAGGCCTCTGCGAGCTAGTACTCCCACACAGAGCCCAAGAAAAACCTCTTTGGCAGGAGATGTGCTACCGCGGAACAGGCGGCTCTCGAGACTGCCACACTGTAGGCCCAGCAAGTAAACCGATGTACAAATCCTTAGACGGATATCTGGACAAGTCCTTGGACAAAACCTTGGACCCTAGAAAAAAGATTAACATCCTAAGTAAATATTCTCACAAACAAATAAACCGAAGAAATACAGTAAAAAAGAATTCAATTTCTCACCACTTCAATAGCGGGACAGATCAGCAGAGATTTCTTCACAACTTTTTATTACGACGGGCAGAATCACAGTATGTTCACAGAGAGACAGAGAATGGTCTCTTCGAGGAACTAATACTGGCTTTTATATTGTATTTCAAGGACTTTTCTGGAATAAAAATCCCACCCTCTTATAAAATAAAACAACATCATACGATTTCCATAGACAAACCAGAACACAGATTAAATATCTACCATAGACCTGAAAATCTTTTTGGTCAAACCTTATTTAACAAATGACATGAACGCCACCTCTCGCTTCGTTAGTGAAAACAAATCAAAAATGCAGTTGGCAGACAGCGGAGAAATAGTTACGGTTTACCAAAGATGGCGCTACAGATACATAAAATCCATTCTGAATACTGGGTTATTATCTCGTAAAATTAAGGTTAAAAAAAGGTGTTACAGTACCCCCTCCCCCGTGAAATTTCCTGAGCAGGGTGCGAAGGAAATTAAAGAAAATTGCAAAACAGAGAAGCTGGGTTCACCAACGCCAAAACGACAGAGATACTAATCCAAAGTCCTAAGAAATCAAAGTGAATTCTACTAAAAAGTTTCAAAAAAATTAAGTGCCAGTAATTAATTTCCAAAGCTAATAAAAATAAATCAAAACCAGAGCTTAGCCAAAATATTTTAAAGTTTAAGTTCAAGAAAGGGCTGATCTAAATATGTTTACAGGAGTAAGTAGCAAGGTATCATATCAATGCAATCTCCCAGCAGGTGAGATATCTCGGGTGATGAGTGTGTCATGTCTTTGGCGAACTTGTTACAGTCACGACCCGCTGTAACTAGAATATATCAGACAGGTAGACTTAGAGCCTTAGGCCAGTCATACCCCTGTACAAAGAGAAGAGAAGTGCAACATGCAGAGAAGGATGTGTGTAAGCCTAGTACGGGCATTACCCCACATAAAAGAAAGACTGCAACTTGCAGACACAGTTGTGTGCAGGACTAGCATGGTCCTGCCACATCAACCCACAAAGCTCCATAACATCATCATCAACAGCTGTGTCAGGTGACAAGGGACCTGACACAACAGCGTGTAGGCTTGTTTTAATTCGCCAAAGACACACACAGTCACCAACCACAAAATACCAAACCACGACAGAAGACACATTAACTGATACTCACTACTACCAGAAGTGTGAGAGGAAGTAACAAAATTATGAAAACAAAAAAAATTAACTAGTAGACAGCAGAAAAAAAAAACTAAGTTAGTACAGTAAGTACGGAGTAAACTAAATCAATTTAGTACAGAGCAAAAGAAAATTAAAAAGTAGCGGTCTCGATGGGTCGAGTCTAATGGACCCCCTATTAGCTCAGGTGAGGTGTAGTGAGAACCGACACCATGGGCAGGTATTGCTCTCCGAATTATCATAATTACAGTAAGTGACCGCTGACCGCAGACACAGACAGAGTTAAACCAAGAGGTCACGGACACCTACTAGTTCGGGGTTGACAAAACCACTACTTAGTAACTCAGTCAGAAGACACCTAAGCATAAATTGTCAACCTAAGGTGACTAGATTCTAATAACCTAAGATAAAATTTCAAAAAAAGGTAAATTCAAAAAGATCACCTGAATACAGAACTATTACCAGTTCATTCAAACCATAAGTTCATATAAGGACAACTCCGTAGCAGCAGAAGCAGGGACAGGCGCCGGCACTAGTGCTGCCACGCCGAAGAAAACACAAAGCAGTGCACAGCTCAACCAAGACTGTCACTGCGCCAACAGGAAACTCTGAAAAACCCCATAGCAGACAAATCGTCAATAAGTTCATTCTTTCTAAGTCAATTAATACCCTAACCTACTCGGCCATGACGTTATTCAAAAAATCCTAATTCAAAGTTCATAGTTAAAGTTCAAAGTTTTAAGTTAAATAGTTGACAATTCATTAATAAGTTCATCTTTTCTAAATCATTAATGAACTCAACTAAATGGGCCATTATGTTATACCAAAAATTTAAATTATAAAGGTTCAGCGTTAAAGTTCAAAATTTATAAGTCAATAGTAGACCTATCATTAACAACCCACAAAAAAAACTAAGTGCCATGATGTTATACACAAACATTTAAATTCAAATTTCAAAGTTCAAAATTTAAAGTTATAGTTCCAAAATTTAAAAGTTGAAGTTCTAAGACAAACAGAATTAATGCACTAAGTTAATCTTAGAGCTAAGAGATAATATTTAACAGGTACTACAGTTCAAACAAATTAACCAATATGTTGGAAGTTAAAATGATATTCAGAGTTCAAACTTATTTCCATATCTAAGTTTAGAAGCTGCAAAAACAACTATATAAGACTAAAAGTCTATATTAAACAATTTAGTTTAATTGTAAGGCAGTTATACAAAAAGGATTTCTAGGTTCCACAAAAAGATTCTAAATGATAATGTTACAGTTAAAAAATAATTGCAGGTACTTATTCGTGCTATATAATGCAGATAACAATAAAGTTTCTAAATTCCACAAAGAGATTCTAAATGATAATATTAAAGTTTAAAAATAATTGCAGGTACTTATTCCTGCTTCTTTAGGCAGTTAACAACAAAGTTTCTTAGTTTTCAAAAAAAATTCTTATTTATAAACAAAAGAAGGGTAAGTTTTATTCGAATTTAAGTTCTGAAATAAATTTAAATTATTTTACAAGATATTAGGCACACAATACACCCAATATAATCAAGTACTATTGTAATAAAAGGTTTAACTGTTAGCTACAAAGTTTTCTAGTTGCTAAAAATTTCAATATATTGAGAATTTAAATTGTTCAACAAAATTTAAGGAATACAATATCCTTATTGAAACTAGGTAATATTGTATTTGAATTGAGTGCTTGCTATATAGATAACAAGCTCACAGAATACTCACTTATTTTGTAAGTAGGTACTCTAACAAAGTGATGAAAAAAAAGTTTTCATCAGATATTAACAATATCCATAGAAAAGATATAAGTCTAGATATAAGGAAACTATGTCCTTGTTCTAATTAAGTTTTAAAATATTACATAATAACACAAGTGATAACTTGGTGTGCACTGCTAGCACAATTATTACTACAAGTAGGTACACCTACAATGTGGTGAAAAAAAATTACCCTCACTTATGTGACTTTTCTTCAACACACTAGAAGGAACACAAAAAATATATAAGTGTGTGAAACTGAATATGACAAAACAGACAAAACATAGAAACATAAAACATAGAATTCCAAATAAAAGCCAGACTTACCAAATGTTTGTGCAGAGTAAAATTTCCATTAAAATTTAGAATTTAAAGTTTGCACGCTGCATAAAAGGTGGTATGATGCGCTGAAAAATGCAAACTTAGATTAAATTATATGCGCTGCACTCGCAAAACCAATTAGCGTCCTGGGACGTATCGGACGGAAGGTTTCCTTGAAGTTCAACCCGAACACCCACGCACAGCACACACACAGAGAGGTTCGGTTTATAAGCCCCACGTTGGGCGCCAATTTGTAACCCCTAGCCCCGGTAAAGGGGGGTTTTTAGTAGGCCCTAGCCCTACCAGGGGGAATTACTCACCGACGACACAGTCAGTAGAACAAGAGATGCTCAGGGCGCCGTTCAAAAGTAGAATTTAAATTCGAAGCAAAACTAAGAGATAAGAAAAGATGTGGGTGTGCAAGTGTGCAGATGGGCGGTCAGGTTACTCTTCAAGGAAAAGACATTTCAGGTTCACACACATATCTATAATTCAGTTAAAACAATACAGTAATAAGTATCTTAAATATATTCTTATAGCTAATTTAGATTCTTATAGCCTATATTCTTATAGCTAATTTAGAGGGTTGACGATAAAAAGTCTATCACTTAAGCCTCCCTGGATTTAAGGGGGCTCGACCGGGACGTGCAGGCGTCAGTCGATTAAACACGGCTACCCCGCTGTGGTCCCTGGGGTCCCTCATTGTATGTCCTCGGAGTACGCGTAGGTACCGGTGAACAAAAATAGGATATTAACCAGAGATATGATTATTAGATTACAAAAACCATACGTGATCCTATGGCAAGTCTAGGAAGAGCGTGGTACGTGCGGATGGTCTTCCCTCAGGCCCTAGGCCTCTGCGAGCTAGTACTCCCACACAGAGCCCAAGAAAAACCTCTTTGGCAGGAGATGTGCTACCGCGGAACAGGCGGCTCTCGAGACTGCCACACTGTAGGCCCAGCAAGTAAACCGATGTACAAATCCTTAGACGGATATCTGGACAAGTCCTTGGACAAAACCTTGGACCCTAGAAAAAAGATTAACATCCTAAGTAAATATTCTCACAAACAAATAAACCGAAGAAATACAGTAAAAAAGAATTCAATTTCTCACCACTTCAATAGCGGGACAGATCAGCAGAGATTTCTTCACAACTTTTTATTACGACGGGCAGAATCACAGTATGTTCACAGAGAGACAGAGAATGGTCTCTTCGAGGAACTAATACTGGCTTTTATATTGTATTTCAAGGACTTTTCTGGAATAAAAATCCCACCCTCTTATAAAATAAAACAACATCATACGATTTCCATAGACAAACCAGAACACAGATTAAATATCTACCATAGACCTGAAAATCTTTTTGGTCAAACCTTATTTAACAAATGACATGAACGCCACCTCTCGCTTCGTTAGTGAAAACAAATCAAAAATGCAGTTGGCAGACAGCGGAGAAATAGTTACGGTTTACCAAAGATGGCGCTACAGATACATAAAATCCATTCTGAATACTGGGTTATTATCTCGTAAAATTAAGGTTAAAAAAAGGTGTTACAAGCTAATACGATAATATACATCATGTTTTAGGTGATTTGAAATTGGTGGACAATCTAATATATAAAATTCTCGTGTCACAGTTTTCGTTGCCATACTCCTCCGAAACGGCTTGACCGATCTTTATGAAACTTTATATGCATATTCAGTAGGTCTGAGAATCGGCCAACATCTATTTTTGATACCTCTAAAACGCGAGCGGTGCCGCGGGCATCAGCTAGTAAACTATAAAAATAAATGTCTGTATTTATGAAATTAATGGTTAAAAGAAAAAAACTGTAATAATTATATAATTTCTATTATTTTTTCTTTAGTTATGTACATCAAATTATGTACATATGGCGTACCTTATCTTTACAGAATCTTCCATCTTATCTGATCGTTCGTGAAGTTCTGTATATTACGCATTCATATTCTGAAACAGAGATAGTGAGAAATACGTAAAAGTTGTATTCTCTAGAGATTTTTAAAGCCATTAATACGAGTAAGACTAGTGAAAAAATGTGCAAATTTAGGAATTCATTTCTTTGGAATTTAGCGTGACAAACTTTTCGCTTGTTTTTTGTGAATAAAGGCTAGGTGAGATGAAGATGATGAAGTGATTTGATATAAATAGTACAATACTTATCTTACACTTTTTTCTAGGTTACGAAGGTGGACTTCAATGTATCTACGTAGTCGAGGTGTGGGCTACCGAAGGTTTAGTAGTTAATGCAAGTAATGGTGTCGCTTTGTGGAACCTTAGAAGATTGGGATCTAACAGACAACTCAAACTTATAGTGTATGCTGCAAATGCTAGAGGAAGATCGGAACATATAACGCTGCAAGTCGAAACTGCTTTCAGGCTGTTGCCTCGGTCAGGTTAGTATACTTCTGGCTGTTTTCAGCAACGTCCTCTAACTTTGAGGGCCACTTAGAGAGAAGTACGTAAGATACTTCTCTCTTAGTGATATTATCAGTACTTAGTGATATTTTCATTTTTAGGGCAATCCTAAGTGCTTAAGTGTGCTTTTAATTTTATTTAGAGGCTATCTAACCCTCTCTTGAGTGGGGACCAGAGCATAGCAGTGGGATATTATGGGTCGTTGATTGATTGATTGAATAGTTTTTGACATAAGAGCTACGAATGAAGATTGGTCTTCAGAAAAACTGTTTCAAAAGAAAACACAAATATGAACTAATTTCAACATGAAAATGCTTCAATGATACAAATTATTAATTAATTAATTAATTTATTTATATACTTTATGCACAAATACATGCATCGGCGGACTTAATGCCTTAGGCATTTTCTGCCAATCGACAGATTGGGCGATGCAGAGAAAAGATCAGGTAGGTGCATATAGGTTGAATTGATTGATTATAGTACACAAAGTCATATGTAATATACATACATATAATACGATAAGTAATATACCTACATAAACATACATATATATACGTCTATATTTATACACATACATACACGTAAATTAATTATATTATTAGCTTTCTAACAAAATCACTGGTATTCATATGAGAATGTATAATATATTTATAAACGTTACAGGTTCAAAAAGATACAAAATTCTCGGCTGGTTTTATAAAATTGAAAATGAACGAATTTAATTTCATTTACAAAATTCACAAAAACGCAAAGTAACCTTTCAAAGAGATAATGCTCTTACAAATTGTCAAGGCTCGTTTAAACTCACAAATCGCCTACCTCTTAATCTTAGGGGAAATGTTCCCTAAAGAAAGTATGTTAAGGAAACATAATCATGCTCCCTTATGTGTCTTTTGCCGATTGAATTGATTTTATTCTAAGGCAATGGGTTCATAAAAGTGTTTGAGAATCCGATGTTTTTTTATTATGGTCCTTATACTAAGACTTAATGCTAACTTTGGAATCCTACAGGCTTATGTGTTATGCATGTACAAACGAAGATGATATTTGAAGTATTCATACAACGATGAATTTATTCTTCAATTAAATCATCAACAATCCATAACGTACCACTGCTGGCTTTGGTCTCTTCTGAGGGTGTGTGTGAGGCTAAATGAATTTATAACATTAGACAAATTTAAATTATAATATTAAAAATTTCCAGCTTCAATATAGAAAACACAGCATCGTAGATTAATTATTTTTAGACATTCGCTACTTTTACACTTACTCATGTTTTTTACTGTCCTTTTGCGTCGTTACCCTCAATTCGGAGGGTCGTGACCCCTGCTTGTTAGTGTTCTGTGAGTGGCAGTTCGCCATTTGCCTCGACTTTGAGCAGTATGCAGGGCAGCATGGAACGTACTGCTGAGGGAGGAGCAAATTTGGTCTGACCAACGCAATGGGCTGCGGCCTCTTTGTCTTTTCCCCTTCCTTCCATTTTTTACTATAAACGGGACTTATTAGCAATAAAAAAGTTTATGATACCTTCTACTTTCCGACGTTTCGAACGGGTTATACCGTTCGTGGTCACTGGTAGACTTTTATTGCGAATAAGCCCCGTTTACCAGTAAAAAAACATGAGTATGTTGTAAATTAATTGTTTAGCGCAATACCAATTGTGTATGTGTGTGTGACACTACATTCAATTTATCATTTTTTTAGAACCACAAGAAGCATGGGAGGTGAATTGGGCTCTTGGCGTATTCTTGGGTACGGCGTTGACTATTGCTCTTATACTGTGTCTCGCTCTGATCGCTACGAAGGTACGGAGTAGATCCAGGGACTATGAAGGTGAGTTGAAAAATAACAATGTACCCAGAATAAACAGCGATCCGTTGAATATGTTAAGAACGACCAGCAAACTGAGTGTTAAATAACAATTTTATGATTAAAAATAACAATAATTTTAGGCATCGCTCTGAGCGTATATGGGTTTTGCACTGAAAATGTGAATGACTAAAACATTTACTGATGTTATGTACTGGGAAAGAAATCTTATGTTAAAATAATCACTCCATGATACACCAGTTTGACCTTTTGATTTCTACAACTAGTTTATATGAAATTGTGTGTAATGAAAAGGACTATTTAACAATAATAATCCTCTTAACAATAACGAATAATAACTAAATTTTGACTACCAATCCATCAATCAATCATCATCAACAGCTTTCAACAGTCCACTGCTGGAAATAGGCCTCTCCTTAGAAAGGAGGTTATGGCCTACTATACCACGCTGGCCAGACGGGTTGGTTTCAAGTTTTCCTTCTCTTTGCATTGATTTTGTCCCCGCGACGTGAATAGTGGTAGTGACACTCTCAAACAATCCATAATTTTTATGTATTACTAGTTAATCAAGTTATTCAAGGCAGTATCGAGTTAGATTATCCATTCTAATATTATAAAAGCAAAAGTAACTCTGTCTGTCTTTTACGCTTTCACATCTAAACCGATGCACCAATTTTAATTAACGTTTCCATGCACATACTTCGAATCCCGAGGAAGAAGATATACCACTATTTACCGCAATAACCAACATAAGCTAGTTAATAAAGCATTTGACAGAAGTAAATGTTATATAATGCGCTGAAATGAAGAAATAATTTAAATTTTCTATTGCAGTAACACTTCCTACATTGAAGAATCAAATGGTTGTGGTACAGAAACGAAGCTCTACACAAGGTGTCGATGACAAGAACCCGGACCTTATTCCACTAAGCAAAGGTTATATTTCATCAAATCTTTATCGTTATAATAATATTTTCCTGTTAATTAACGTAATCATACACTTATGATATACTAAAATTATATACTCAATAGTCATAAATTATCTAGGACGATTTCATCTTCTCGTTTGAAAAACAATAGCACAGTTGGCCTAGTGGCTTAAGCGGTCTACTGTGCAAAGTGTCGTGGGTTCAGATCCCACGTAGGGTAACACTTTGTTGTATTCACAAATTGTTTTTCTGAGTTTGGGTGTTCTTTGTGTTCCTTTCATATATGTTTGTAGAGTCCTTCGCGACACAGGAATTTATGTATATGCGTAATGCGGAAGTTGTCTTTATTAAAAAAGAAGATTTAAAAAAGCGGAAGAGATTATTATTCAAATTGAAAATTGTTTTAAATACGAGAAAAAAATCAATTTGATTAATTTGGATTTTCAATCATTATTTTCTTCATCAAGAGCCTTTACGTCCACAGCTGGATATAAGCCTCTACTTAGGATGGAGGTTTTGGCCTACTATCCACCACGCTGGCCAGGAATAGGCCATGTTTAAGTTTTCTTAGTAGTTTGTAGTAGTCGCTTTATACGACTCCCATCATCTTCTTAGCCTTATTCCCAATTTTATTTTGGGGTCGGCTACTAGTTCAACCGGTTTTACCTGAATTTCAGTTTTTCCACGGAGCGAGTGGCATCGGACCTCCGCAACCCTAAGGGAGAACTGAAATTCGAAGATTGAACTAGTTGTCAGTATATTTGAGGGCACTGACTTCCCAATAACGATTGCCATAGATATTCATGACAACCGGGACCGACGGGCTTTACGTGCTCTCCGAGGCACGGGGGCGTGGATCACCGCCAAACTTCCAAACTCCGGGCAGCTATTAGGAATTTCCTAAGAAAATCCCAAAAACACTAGTACTAGTCGCTTTATACGACTCCCACGGGAATAATAGGGGTAACGGCACTCCATATTATCCGTCACCACATCATAATTTGAAGCATGCAAAATACCTACATGTTAAAATATTTAGGTCGACATTTTGTTCAAATTTAAAGTAAAATAAATATTTCGGACATTTTACACAACGCAAACTAAGCAGTATTTGTACTATCAATACTAGACTCCTAATATAAATACCTACGATATATATTTTTTGTAAATACATACATTTAAGTTGTCTATTAATATTTACACTGTACAAGTACTGTCATGATAGCAACATAAAGTAAGCTATCATTATTATATACTTGAATTGAATCACTAATTACTTCAGAAATTAAACTACCAATCAAAAACTCAAATGCTGGAGAAAGTAATTTACAGTTATAACACGACCTCAAGGCTTTTTATTATTAACTCCACTTATGACGTAGTTTTACTGTCATTTGTCATACTAATTAGTAGTTTGTACTAATCCTGTGTTTTAATTTGCTATAGAAACTTATTATCAAGCTTCTCTTTTATTTCCTATACTTTATTCCCAAAATTATTTAAGATCGGCCGGATACTAGTTCAACCGGTTATACCTGAACATCAGTTTTCCACGGAGCGACTAGCAACAAAACTCCGCAACCGTTAGGGAGCACTGGGCTGTTATTAAAAATTTCGTTTAAGGAACATCCAACAACACTTTTTGCTTCACCTGGGACTTGAACCCGGGACCTCTTGATCAGCAGTCCTTACATTAACCACTAGTCAGTAACATATTTATCTCTAAATCACTCAGTTTTTTATGAAGACAAAAACAAACTAGCATTTTGAATAGCTATTAGTATAGGTTCAATTTCTTGTCATATTATATAAGATACTAGCAGACCAAAGTAACCTGCGTATTGTTTTGATCACGATCGGCTTATTTTAGTGTAACTATCCTAGCTTAGGGACGTCAGCTAAACACCTACACATTTGTAGAAAACGAAAAAATTAGGTGAATTTCGGAATTCATCATGAGTATGTATGAGATGTTTGCAACTGAATATAAAATTAGTATTATTAAATTTAGTTTGAATTAAACTTGAATTAAAGCCACTAATAAGCTTGCGACAGTATAGTTGAATAGCGGCTATATTGAAATAAATTAGCATTAATATTAAATTACCAATAATATTACTATAAACCAAAACTAAACATTTTAAAATGTACAATCCATAAATAATTAAAATCATTAATCAAATAAAAAGGCACATAATAAAAATATTAAGCAGGTAACTTTTAAATTAGTTTATTTTAGCTATAATTACAATTTTCCCTGATCGGTGAAGCGTTTAACATTAAGGGTAAGGGTCTTTACATTCTTTAAAGCCTTTTAACAGACGTACAAATACAATGAAAATGGTTACCGCAACAATCGTTACCCTCGGGCTCAAAAATGGTAATCTATTCCTTACAAAAATCACAAAAAAAGGTAAAAAGACTTTATCAAAGACATTTTTTATTAAAAAGTGTCCGTACTCGAAATGTAAATGTAAAACCGCTTGACCTTCTGCGTAAAGTGCTATAACTAGAAACTCTGAATGTATATTTAGACAGCTAATAAGTAATACTATGTAAATATAGAAATGGATAAGTGTTACGACTAGCATTTGTATGACTTGGTTCAACCATAATGATATACTAGAAGGATCCAGGAAATAAAACCACAACTGTAATCTGATCTAGCTTATAAAGCTTATAGCCTATATTTGCCTAACGTATATTTACAAATCACAATAAAGTATCGTATATGCGTATAATGTTTTGTTGTGTTTGTTTTCGATCCATTACTGTGTGTCTTTGACAGTAGGTATACACATAAAAGTGACAAAGTAGTACACGCGCGTCGCGTCATTATTTTGATGTCCACTGAACCGTGAACCAAAGTGAACTTGAGGGTACAAGCCCTCGGATCGAGATTAAAAGTATCAACTGATCCGATATAATAAGTATGACAGCGTTTTTCTTCTCTCTCCACTAGTAGACTTTAACGTCTGGTGAATACACAATATTTTTCAGGTTTTCAACTTCTTGACACCATTTGAATTTAGGCATGTTGAAAATTTTGTGTTTAAAACTCTAATATAAAAATAGTGACAAACTTTTATTATTATTATTATACATTTATTAAAGTAATAATGCTGTTTTCATGTCATATTTTGAATCACGACTACCATTAGCGATTTTTAAGTAACCCTTTACAAGTAAGGAAACTATATACATTTTATTAAAGAATTTAAAGAACACGAACCACAAATTCCAAATAAATGCTCATCATTTCAAGATTTTAATTATGATCGAGGGTAAAAGATAAAACAAACACCTTCGTAAATAATAAAGGTTATTTAGGTGTTAACTCATGATACCGCACAAATTTATCTACCCTAATTGATCATCATAGAAATTAATTGACCTCAAAATAAGATCAACGGCTTTACGACATCAATTGAGTCCCTTCAAAATCAAGAATATAATTTACTTAATTAGTGGTTTTGTCAGATTGATATTACTTCATTTCGAGAAATTTCCTTTCAAAGCCTCGTTTGAGGGTTTATAGGTTATAACTAATTTCACTAACAAAGTCATTCACGAAAACATTTTGGTTATTCATGTCTTATTTAGGAACAAGAATGTTTCATATCAAACGTTAGCCTGTAGACCTTGGTTTTGTGAATGTTATAAGACTTAGTATGTATCATGATTATTTATTTTTAATTTGTATTTCAGGACTTCGGTTGCGGTAAAGATAATGCTTTGCAAAGATTACTTTAACAGAATTGAGCTCCTGTCTCATTTTATTGTCCTTTGAAATGTGTTGGTAAAATTTTATAATACATCGTCGGGCATTTTAAGAGTTAAATATGAGTTACGACTAATTAAAGTCGTCACAAAATAAGAAACCCGGTTTGACATTTGTCATCGTGGCGTAACTAATACGATTAATTCGTGTTTTTGAGTGCAATTTTTCAATATCAAGTTAAACTGATACTTATTTATGATACGCATTGTGATAGTGTATGGGTAACATAGTAATTATATAGGATTATGAATTTGATTTTTCAATTTCTTACATGCGGCATGTCAAATGACAAATGTCAAAACTGGCTTCTTATTTTGTGACGACTATAGTTCAACTAAATTTTACGCCAAATTAAGATTTGATAGATAAATAAAACTTGACTATACTTTTATCTTTTTTTAAGGTTTTGTGTTATATTTATTCAACTACTTACCAAACAGAATCGTATCATCAACACTATTAATATGAGATCACTGGTTCCTAACGTTTAATTTGATAAATCAAGCGTGGGTACAAGCAAATTGCACCCACCATTCGTGTTCAGTTTTTTCCAATAAAGATCAAAGCTCGGAGCGATCAAAGATTAAGTAATTTGAAGAATATCCGGGTATCCAAATATTTGATTTACGTTTCTTCTTAAAAAAAGATTTAAATAACATTTTCGTCTTTTTTCGTATTTATAATATATTCTAATGAGCTCACAACTGCTGTTTAGTAGCTTCTAATGCTATAAAATAATTGCCTCATTAGAAGCAGTTATTCGTAAAGAGAGGTATGTGTTGGCTTTAAAATAGATACCTGAATTACTTTATTGAAAGCCGAGTATATTTTAGTAACCCTTTTTATGAGTAATATATAATAACTATAGTAAGAGATTCCACTTATCGCTTTTCAATATTCTTTGAAAATCTTCTTTAGTTTAAGAAAATATTTATAGAACCTAATTGCCTGCATCATTAAAATTTATCTCTATTATGTAGGTTTAGACATAGAGGTATTTTATTACCATATAAATTTATCTTTGAACTTTATCATCTAAACCTTTATATTTAGATAAGTGTAGTCATTGATTAAAATGTAGTTCAGTAATGATAGAAGTTTTGCATAAACTAACACCACTTGCTCCTGAACACAAGTGTGAAATATTGTATGGGCAAATTAGGAAGGGTTGAAGATCCATTTTATATTGAACTGATATCGTTCCCTGGCAGAGATGGACCGAAGTCGATGTAATATAGATTAGGTTTTGTTTGGGTCATGGATAACAGCAGGAATGTTAGACCTTAACTATTTGAATCTTATGTATACGAAGTTTGATAATGAATATATATATCTCTAAATGTAATTTTTACACCGTTTTTTAAAGCATCATTAACGCTTCTATCTAAAGTACTTTAGTCGAGTAGATTAACCCGTTAAGTTACGCATTAACGGCATCTAAAGTTCAAATAAAAACTGCTAGATAAGCTAGAATTAGCTAGCAAGCCAACGCTATAATGAAAAACTTAAAACTGAAACGAACGAAGCACTTTGCAACTTTGCTTATTAGCCGAACAAACTATCCGTTCCCTCTGCCGTATTTCACTAAAAGTATTAGCTGAGTTCAGAAGCTCTCATGTATTGTTCATTTACTTTTATTTCCGAGAACGTTTCTTTCATTTAAACTTAATTAATTACTTTAAGAGATAATTGTATTTTGTTTTAACGCATTGTGAACCTAGTTGAAGCTCTGAAATTTATTTTGAAATTCGGAAGTTGACTTGTTCATAAATTGGATAGGATAATTTAGTGAGAGTTTGAAATTCATGTTTGTTTATTACATTAATATATGTGTTTATCCAGCTCGTTTTTATTTACGTTTTTGTACACGAGTATTTCTACATCTCCTTCTAACTTCTTCTTCATGATCATCATATAATAACTTCTTCTTAAAGATGATCATGAAGAAGAAGTTATTATATTTATTTATTTTCTAACGTTTTCTCTATTTTCAAGAATTTATTAGACAAACACTTAATACTAAACTGATTTGTATATCTTATTGGTAGGTCGTCTTCTTTTTCTATACTTTATTATTAATTTATTGAATGTTCATTAATAAACGGTATAAAGTATTTAGTTTACTATATCTATGAGCTCAATTTCTATTTTATTTTAATTGATAGTTCATCTTAGCAGTTTTTTTATAATTGCTTGAGTAAATATAAAGCAATTTTAAAACATGACATGCACCAAAATACATTTGATGTGTATCACTATCATACGCGCCTCGAATATATTTTATTTTTATTTTGTGGTTTTAAATATTTTGTTTTACGTTGCTTTCTAGTGTCTAGTCTAGTGATTTTGAATTTCATGTTACTGTAGGTATTTATCATAAAATCTCGTCATAATAACTAATATCAAAATAGTTTTAGCAATTGTCTCTCTTTGAAACCAATATAACAAGCTCTGCTTAGCTTGGGACTAGATGATGTTGTGTGTCACATGTCCAAAATATTTATTTATTTATTTAATAAAATCAACCAATGAAAATGAATCTACAAATTCAAAAATAATAATTCCTTTATATAGGTATTTAATTAATAGATTAGTGTGTTTTATCAAAAGACTTTACTTTTCCAATTCTGGACATAGGTTTATTTTAAAAAAAAATTGGTTTATAGATGAACTATGATATAATATGTGGTGTAGTAGGCCAAAACCCCCCTTCAAAGGAGAGGTCTATGGCCAGCATTGGACTATTATAATATGTGATGCTTATAAAAAAAAATCGGTTGTTTGTAATGTCGGTTTACTAAAGATAGTTCAACGTGACAACGTCATAAGAAAATACTGATTGTGCCTCTTTGTCGCTCGTTCCGCGCTCCTGCTTGCACTTCAAGTCCTAAATGGAATGCCTCAGAGCGAGGTAACGCCGCATGAGTCGTGTTTTTTCGTGCTTGCAGCCGGTTCCATCGAATTATAAAACGGTGTCACGTCAAAAATGTCTAATATTGTTATGCATACATGTGTATAGATGTGGTCTTGTTGTGTCCGTATCTGACTTTAACTACCTATGTTTTTGATTAAAAACACAAAAAAAATAAAAATTTCGGAAATGTAACACATTACGCCATATAGCTTTAAACTGAGAAGAGCTTGTACTATGAAAGTAAGATTTTCTGATAGAATCCTTATTTACTTTTTTGTAAATATATACATACTATAAATAGAAAACACCTAAACTCCGAAACAAGTATCTGTGGATCATACAACCTAAACCTGGGTATGGCCCAGGATGTGATCCCGAAACCACAAGCACACCTATTACATATACTCTCACTACGCCATCGACGTAGTACGCGAGGTAGTAAGTGCATGGTTCTTCGCAAAAACACAAAAATAAAAGATATTTTTTTCTGCTGACAGTAGAAAAGAGAAAAGCTTGCGCTAAACGCCAGGTGCAAAGCATACCCTCTTTCCACCTCACTGTGGGATATTATCCCAAAATCCTTTTTATATTTTCCACATATATTAAATCTAACCTTACTTTAACCAATTTAAGGCGAACATCAGGACATGATCAGATTCTCGAAGGGATAACGATATTCACTGACTAGAGCAAATATAAGGATCACCTATTAATTAAATGAATATATTACGATCCTTTTGTAACTATTACAAGACTTTAAATACAATCTAATTACTTTTATTAAGATTTAATTTAAATTTCCTATGTCGTATTGCATTGTATAATTGAAAATATTTTGTGATGTTCTCATTACACAAAAACTCCAAAGAACCTTCACTATCATTATCAATTCTTCGTATTCTTCCTATTTTTATTTCCAAGATAAGTTGGGGTCGGCTATTAGTTCAACCGGTTTTACCACGGAGTGACTGGCATTGGACCTCCACAACAAAGATAGAGAAATAAAGCACTAGTTGTCAGTAGGTATATTTGAGGGCACTGAGTTTCCAATTACAATTGCTATAGATGCTTTACGTAGCCTCCGAGGCACGGGCGTGAATCACCGCCGAACTTCCATACTCTGGGCTTTTTTTCCTGTTGTAAAACCCAACAACACTTTTGGGCCCACCCGGGATTTCAAACCGAGACAGAACTCTTGATCAGCAGTCGCATATACTAACCACTAAATCAATGAGGCAGTATTATCAATGACATCCCTAAATATTCATCTGCCGATCACAAGTATCTCCCTACTAAAAATTCTCGTTATAACTGAAATATTTGATTGCGACTAATATTATTTGGCATATTGTGTAACAGTCAGTCTTCATTTCAAAATTGACTAATTACTATGCATAGAAAGACAAACACTAGATGAGAAATTTTAGGGCTACTTATGGATATATCATCTCGCAATATAGTATCTAAAGGCAATACTGTATTTAAACTGAATTAATAAGAATTTATCACTTATAAAAATCGAGTTCCAATCAAACTGAACTAAATTATTATTGCGATGCCTGTACAAAGGTTTAAAATTATGATCGGTAATCGTAATTTGACCGATAAATGCTTAGATTAGTATTGATACTTACCCATTGAAGTAATTGAATTTTGATTGCGTCACATTATAAAGCAAGTAACTGACCCGTGTCTACTTCGTTGGGCTATATACATTTTAAAACCTCGAAAAAGTCTTTATTTTTTGGTCTCATTTAAAGTCATACATTCATACGTACATTGGCTTTATACTGACAAAAGGTTATTCAAAATCTTATTCTTGTTTTTAGTGGATCCAGAAATTACACCACAACATTACAAGCTCACTAAACCACTGTTACATGATTTTATTAGAATACTTATGACGACTTGTGACTTTTTATTTGGAATTTCACCATTTTATTTTTTTATTAATATTTCCAACATGATCCTTGTCTACTTCAATCCAATAATTGATAATAGTTCAAATGTGATGCAGGTATAAAATACGATAAGTAGAAAGACTCTTTGGTTTGGAATGTTGTAGTTCTACACAACGGTTAAGATTGAAAGAAAAATATGCGTTTACGATAATAACTGTTTGCGGTTTCAGTGGACTGTAAATTTTGGGGATGCGGGGTTTACAAAATGGCGGTCGGGTAGTGGCTACCACGATCTATGCGGTTTTGTGGCTAAGCTGACTGACGATTCGCGACATAAAGGGACACGAACTGCCCTCAGGAACATGAGAACAGGGACAGGCAGTTCAAAATAGATAAAGGGACTAACCTCTCAATGGCGCCTTCTCGCGTTGGGCCTGCCGGCTGCTTGGCCCAAGTCACTAGGCTTGTCACTGTCCGTAATGACACACCTTCCACGACGGTTTGAAGCGAAGGACGAAAGCACTTCTGTAAATGCGGTATGCGGGAGCTCGCGAACACGTTAGGTCGACCTGAATGCGTTGGAGTCTTGACACGGCCTATTCGCACGGAGTTCAGCCGGGTTCTCGGTCAAACGTCAACTTACAATTGACATTTGACATAACAATACGACGTTTCGTATTGGTCGGCCATTCTTCTTGCGAGGTACCAGGAAGGACAGTGGCTAGGATTGGCGCGTTCATCAATCAGCTTAGCGTGACAATTAACAAAGGCCAAAATGGCGCATCCATTCCCCCCGGCTTGAAGGAATTGATTCCTTCAAAGATTAAAGAAAGCGCGAACAATTACTAGGTAAGCGAAAAACTCTATGTTGATGCGATGCGAAAAAATATGAGCCCAACTATATGAGCGAAACTAAATGCGTACAATAGGAGCCCAACTATATGAGCGTAGAATATATCTTAAACTAAACTAAAATATATATATAACCTAACCTAAGACTCTATTCGCGATAATACTTATTGGCTAGGTAAAGGGCACAGACGTACAACCGGGCGCAAATACGATCCGGTAGCAGTCCTAACTCTTGCGATACGAACCACTCCATCAGTGGCCGGAAACACTTCTTCAATAACCCCTAAAGGCCAGTGAAGAGGCGGCGCGTTTTCCGTATTTATAATAACGACGGTCCCTACGGTTATCGGGCTATGCGGTGTATTGTATTTATTCCGAGACTGCAAAGTATGCAAGTATTCTGCTCGCCATCGTCTCCAAAAGGATTGCACTAATCCAGTAAGTCATGTCGAGACCGAATATTAAGCTTGTCATCTTCGATGTCGCGCGCGGGTAAGTAACGTAAGGGTGTCGTATTAAAAAGCGTGCGGGCACCAATGTCAGATCCTCCGAGGGATCACTAGAGATGGTGCGGCATAGGAGACGTTTATTCATGACGGCCTCAATTTGAGCCAGCACGGCGGTCATCTCTATAAACGATAAAATTTTGCTCGTCGATAACGCGGAATCTGAGTCTTAAGACCCTCAATGTTAGCCTCCCAGTTACCTCCAAAGTGCCCAGCGGCAGGCGTGTTTAGTAACCAGGTTATGAGATTCTCAGCTAATGTGTGAGCATACTCACTAGTGAAGTCTTTGGACTTTAGAAGCCCATAAAGTTCCGAAAGTGTGCGTTTAGCGTGTGCGAGTGCGTGTGCGAGTGTGTATGCTAGTGCGTGTGCGAGTGCGAGCGCGAATGCGAGTCGAATGCGAATGCAAGTGCGAATGCGTGTACAAGTGCGTGTACGAGTGCGAGTGTGTATGCTAGTGGGTGTGCGAGTGCGAGCGCGAATGCGCGTGCGAATGCGAGTGCGAATGCGAGTACGAATTTGTGTGCGAGTTCGAATGCGAATGCGAGTTCGCGTGCAAATGCGAATGCGAGTGCGTGTGCGTGTGTAGGCGAATGCGAATGCGAAAGCGTGCGTGTGCGAGTGTGAGTGCGTGTGCGAGTGCGTGTGCGCGTGCGAATGCGAGTCGAATGCGAATGCAAGTGCGAATGCGTGTACAAGTGCGTGTACGAGTGTGAGTGCGAACGCGAGTGCGCGTGTGAGTGCGTGTGCGAACGCGAATGCGAGTACGCGTGCGAATGCGAATGCTAGTGCGTGTGTGAGTGCGTGTGCGAACGCGAATGCGAGTGCGCGTGCGAATGCGAATGCGAGTTCGAATGCGAGTTCGAACGAGCTATAATAGCTCAGAGAGTGTATGTGAAATATGTGTACGCGGTGCGTGAAACGGACTCGACGTGAGACCGAAACATACGCGATTAAATTCACAAACCTCATGCGGTTTATCAGGCGAAACCCGATATAATATGCGTTGAAATCGGCGATCATATTCGCAAACTTCAATGTTTAGATACATTAGCCGAACGTCGGCTGAAAGTGCGATTGGAAATAAGCGGAAATTAACAATTATATTGAACAAATTGCTTTGTAAGTTCTGCCCGTTATGTCAACTTTGCGGGGGCACAACCTACAATAACATAACCCAACACGGTTTCTAACGCGTGTGGTGCGGTGAGCGTGGAATTACCCTGAACCTTGGAACCTAACATAAGATGTGGAAAAATAGAGGCGCCGATCAAAATGTCAATATCAGCCGGCTTGTGATATGAATCATCAGCTAAGGGTAGATTGTCAAAATTTACAAGCGTCGGCGTATCAACAGTGACAGTCGGTAAGCGTTCAGTGATTTTATCGACTACTAGTGACTCCATATTAAATTTAACATTTTTATTAAAGCGTGAATAAAATTTTAATTGTACGGAACCCAGTGTCGTTTTAGTAGAGCCCCCAATTCCCTTCACTATAGGCGCGGACGGTCTTTGGTTCAAGTTTAATCCTAAGCGGTTACAACAATGGCGCGTTACAAAATTACTCTGAGACGCACTGTCTAGCAGAGCACGGAAACTATGTTCCTTGCCATGACTATCTTTAATTATAACCCGTGCGGTGGCGAGCAAAACCGTAGTTACGGGTGAGTGCGACATAATTTTATTGTTGCCTGATAATGAGCACAATGCAACATCATCGGCGCTGCGGGTCTCAGTGGATGACGGAGCGGGCTCCATACCCGGCTGCCGTCCCCCTCCCATGTCACTGCAAGCGTGCGGTGGCGAGGGGGTACGCGACGCGACTACTGCATGAGATGCAGTATGTTTATTTTCAAAATGTAACATCGTGTGATGTTTTTCTTGACAGGTTTTACAACGCGAATTTGACCTACAATTAGATGCATAATGATGTTTACTTAAACAATTTATACAGCATTTCTGCGATTTAATAAATTTAAAGCGGTCATTTGGTGTCAATTTTTGAAATGATTGACATTGATAGAAATGTATATGATGCGATTTGCATAGCGGACAAACAGTTTGGTACGATTGAGTTTGAGCGGTATTAACGTACGTATTTGTTGACTTGCACTGTGGTGCGGGCGGCGACATTGGCGTCGTGTTGGCTACGCGGGTGCGCGGTTCGATTCCTGATGTGCGTTGTATGATCTTTGCCTGATCTCGGACGAATGAAACTAAACTATCGAAAGACGGAATTTCAGAACCTCGACTTTCCAACTCAAATGCGCGAGCGGTTTCATGATCTAACTTTTTTAAAGCTAAATATAAAAACAATAAATCGGAGAGGTCGTTGACCTTAAGATTTTTAAGCGCCGCGACTGACGATGCGAATTTATCTATAAACATCTCGAGGCCCACTACACTGGGAGCACTCAAAGGTTTAAGCTCGAACAGCTGATCCAAATAGGAGCATGACAGCGCGCGTTTATCTTCATACCTATTTATTAGAGTATCTAAAATAACTTTATAATTTTCGGCACACGGCGTAATGCCTGCGAAAACAGTTTGAACCTTACTGTTTAATTTACCTATTAAGTAATGTAATCTTTCTGAGTCGGTCAACTTCGGGTTCTCATGAACGGTGTTTTTATAAGCCGCGTAAAACAACGGCCAAGTCTTAATATCACCACTAAAGTGGGGTAGTTCTATTGGCGGCAGTCTAGGCCTGTCACATGTGTTGTGTTCCAGGCGAGGCTCGTTTACGGCAATAAGTTTTGCCGCGCGTTTAATTCGACCGTAAAGATGATCGAAGGACAGTAATGGTTGGTAGTTAATCGTATATTTAGAATTCAACTTTAACTCAATCGTATTAATTTGATCTAAGATTAACTCAAAATCTATGCGTAATTTATCTAAAGTCTCGAGTTCACACAAAAAATTTTCCCTTTCAAACTCACTGGAAAGATTCTGACATCCATCTGCAATAGATTGTATGCGTGAGAACATAAGATCTCTTTTTGCGTGTAGAAGCGCTAACTTACTATCGTCCGGCATGACGATAAGTAACAGCTGTTATCAATATAACAAACGAATATTAAGTTAATATTAGTAATAGATACTTATTTTTATTTTATTGTATATGCGACTAACAGATAACTTGCAAACTTATACAGCTATGTAGTTACGCTCTATGCGATGCGAGAAATATATAATTATAATGAATTATAACCAACAAGTTAGTAATAAGGTATCCGAATAATACCTACCTACTTTAACGTATTTACTAAGTTGCAAGTCTGTGCAATATTAACGAAGATCGGGTACGACCGATATTTATTTTTATTGTAGTACCTACGAATTTTGATATATTAAGAAAAAAGTTCTAGAAATGTAATTTCTATTGAATGCTGCAAGAAACAAACAATGCGTATATGATATGCGATATATAACTAGCCTGCGATATATATTAGTAGCTATTGCGGTAATCTTAACCATTGGTAGTGTATGATTGATCGAATCAGATGCCTAGCACCTTTTCCGTTGCGGTTAAAAGCGAAAATATAAGTAGGTGCTAGCTAATCTAACAAATGTTTTATCCGGCTCGAAGGACCATAAATAATGGTTTGGAATGTTGTAGTTCTACACAACGGTTAAGATTGAAAGAAAAATATGCGTTTACGATAATAACTGTTTGCGGTTTCAGTGGACTGTAAATTTTGGGGATGCGGGGTTTACAAAATGGCGGTCGGGTATTGGCTACCACGATCTATGCGGTTTTGTGGCTAAGCTGACTGACGATTCGCGACATAAAGGGACACGAACTGCCCTCAGGAACATGAGAACAGGGACAGGCAGTTCAAAATAGATAAAGGGACTAACCTCTCAATGGCGCCTTCTCGCGTTGGGCCTGCCGGCTGCTTGGCCCAAGTCACTAGGCTTGTCACTGTCCGTAATGACACACCTTCCACGACGGTTTGAAGCGAAGGACGAAAGCACTTCTGTAAATGCGGTATGCGGGAGCTCGCGAACACGTTAGCTCGACCTGAATGCGTTGGAGTCTTGACACGGCCTATTCGCACGGAGTTCAGCCGGGTTCTCGGTCAAACGTCAACTTACAATTGACATTTGACATAACAATACGACGTTTCGTATTGGTCGGCCATTCTTCTTGCGAGGTACCAGGAAGGACAGTGGCTAGGATTGGCGCGTTCATCAATCAGCTTAGCGTGACAATTAACAAAGGCCAAAATGGCGCATCCACTCTTAGTGACTAAATTTCAAATAGATACATTCGATACTCGGATATACATAGCTTTTCAATGTGATTATTGTTTTTTTTTATTCTAGAACATAAATTAAATGTTATGTAACTCATAATACTTAACATCAATAACAAGGCACTGAAACTATATTCGACACTAAATTGCCGCATGCACTAACAAACTTTTTTCTCCACTAGGGTTAACGGAAGCTCCACCAGATCCTCCGCTGTACTCAGCGATAGCTGCACCAAAGAACTCGAGCAGTACGCACAGTTTGCAACGCACGCAAACACCGGTGACGCCGATTTCTTCGCACGCACACTACACAGACATGCAGGTTGGCTAACTAATACTTCACAACATCACTTTAGAAAAAAATTCATACATCATCCTTCAATACCTTGCTGTTTGTCTATTATGCTTTTATGGCTAAACCACACAATTGGTTTAAACTAATTTTGTCAAAGCGATAGATTGAACCTTAAAGAAAGACACGGGCTCCTTTTTGCCAGAAAAAAACTGATATACAAGCGGACGTAGCCGAGGGCAAACGCTAGTAAATTAAAAAATAAAATGAAATCCAATATCTGAATTTCATTTAATTCAGGGAGTTAGCAGCTAGCTAGTAAATTATAAAATCAAATGAAATCCATTATCTGTTATTGCACTAAAAGCCTTTTAATATAATCATTATACTAGAAATGGTTTTATGACTTACCTGAAATTTAATAACAGCTTTTAGTACAAAAACCGCAAACAGAATACATGTCCAATTTAATTGTATGGAGAGTTGTATCGTGGTTTGGCTGGTCAGCACACACACTGTAAACTTGGCATTAATTTTAATGTTAAGTATAAAGTATACTCATAGTTTAAAGAGTTATAAGTTTTGACAGTAACTTTATAAATAATGGATGTTCATTGTATCCGTTTCTTGTATGTTTCTCTACTAATGCGAGAGTTGTCTTTTTAAAGAAAAAAAAGGATAAAAATTTAATGTTATAAACACTAGAATTAGAAAACCTATTAATATTATATAAAAAAATTGAACTAGAATATAGAATTTCTGAGTTAATGAGTATTGAAAAAGATATTGATGATCATTTTACCCTTTAAATACATATAAAAATATGCTCAATTAGCTTTTGCCTGTGGCTTTAACGTTGACTTTGTCAAGTAATGGTTCTCCCTCTTGAAGAGTACCTACTTCACTTTTTACATGATTGATTGAGTGTACTTCAATAAATTATGTCCTCTCTTGTACCATTGACCATGTAATTATACAACATTTATGATAAGTTGTTTGGGATTGAAAGCTTAATAAACTAATAATAAAATAATATCCCTTTTCAATTACTATTACGAATTACAAATACGAAAGTAACTTTGTCTGTTTGGAACGATTTTATGGCTAGATCATCATCATCGTGTACTGCCTTTAACAGTCCACTGCTGGACACAGGCTTCTCCTTTGAAAGGAGGTTTGGGCCTATTATACCACGCTGATCAGACGGGTTGTGTAAAGTGTTTGTTTCAAGTTTCCCTTCTCTTGGCAGTGATGTTTACTGTTTATTTTGTTCCTTTAGTCGCCTCTTCGACACCCATGGAATGAATAGAGGTGGTGACACTTTGTATTCTTAATCCGTCACCACACGGACATTACGGCTAGATACTCACGCCAATTCCTGTGAAATTCGGCATGGAGATATTAAAGTTCTTGAGGAAGAACGTGGGCAGCTCTTTACTGTGAAATATACATATAAGCGGCATAAATACTTTCGAATTTGTATCATTACCTGATTTCACCCTCTACTCCGCCAAGGCTCTCTTTAACCGTGGAATCGTAACAGTCTGACTGACAAATTTATATTCCAATTTATATTATAAGAATGGAAAATTATGTACTTGTGTAGTCACTATAGTCGTCACAAAATAAGAAGCCCGTTTTGACATTTATCATTTGACATGCCGCATGTAAGAAATTGAGAAATCAAATTCATAATCCTATTTCATTACTATGTTACCCATACACTATCACAACGCGTATCATAAATAAGCATCAAGTTTAACTTTATATTGAAAAATTGCATTTAAAAAACACGAATTAATCGCATTAGTTACGCCACGATGACAAATGTCAAACCGGGCTTCTTATTTTGTGACGACTATAATGCAGTGAAAAACGAATACCAAAAATATAAATAAGTTCTGTACAAAACTTATTTTAAATATGAACTTTATTTTCAGAATGACTCTGGTCGTAGTATGATCAACGGGGCAATGAGATCACATCGAGAAATCGTCACAACAAGAACACCTTTATTAGCAGCACATCAAGAAAGCTGTGTATAAATTTATATAAGTTTGGTTATATTTTGTATATTTTCTATTAAACGAATAAATTTTAATGACAGAATTGTAAAATGTCATTAAAACCAATTAATTTAATAAGTTTAATAGCATTTATATTTATTTAGAAAAGTAAAATACATTTGTTTTATTTTGTATAATTATGAAGAGTTCTAGCAGTTAAAAAATTAAGACAATGACTGATGAACAATTATTAAGTAATAATACTAGAAAAATGATAAAGTTAATTGTTCTAATGATTAGTTAGATACCTATTAGTTAAGGGAAAAGATGGAAGGCTCTAAGCTATGATAGAATTAAATAGATAAGTAACTTATCATTGTAAATAAAATAAATTAAATAATATTTCGGAATTAACTTTAAGGAAATTCTTTTTGAAATGCACTAGAATATTCAGAAATTATAATGATTACATTTGAACAATTGGAATTAATTTCACAATCAAAAATTATTCTGTTTATATCGTTCAATTGACCAGTCCTCAAGATGAAGAGTTATCAAGTTTTGCTACTATTTTATCAGACTTCTAAGTAATTCAATAACAATGCCATTTAGTTATAAAGAGCCATATAATCGTGAAATTGAAACGGATGCATATTAAATTTATTATCTTATGCTTATTCTTTTTGTTTATTTGAGCCTTGCAAAGTGATTCTAATATGCTTTTGGGAAATAGCGAGCAGTTTCCAAAAGTAGTGTTCATCACACCTATTGCGAATGCAGACAATGTAATAGTGCAGTAAGGTGAAATCCACTTGCGTCTACTAAAATGCATCTGCTTCAATGGGCCTCCGGTTTCGCACTCATCAACTTAAACACGAGACGACAGCATGGATGTTGGTCTTCTATAAGATGACTCTAGTTAGACATTTCGACAGGCCCCTTCAATTTTTTGATAACAAATAAATGGTAACATTATTATCTGCACGCAATATGCCAAACAATTTTAATGTTGTGAACTTTAATAAATATTTGATAGACACGAACGCAAGTAACATTTTAATCTACTTCATAGTGTAACTTCACGGACTGGTTGTATTTATGTAATAAAATTTGCTCAGTTTATGAAATGTAATGAATTTAAAATGTACAGTGTCATGAGATTTGTTAAATTTCCGGTTATCCGAAGGATTCATAATGCGAAAAGCAGTTTTAATACATGTGACTCAATAAAACAATATGAAAATTATTAATGCGTTTCTTTTTCAAACAAACATGTACTTTAAAAGACAGTTCACGCCAACGCTAAAAAGGCAATTGAAACTGAAAACGCCGTCCTCTGCAGAACGAAGCACCAGCTTTCCAGGCTCACATTCATTCGATGCCAGCCACTTTATTCAGATCGTCGGTTCATCATGCCGATGGGTGCCTTACTCTGCGTTCGCCTAATCTGTTCTGTTCTAGGTCTCCACATTTCGGCTCCAGTACCCATCTGTTCGTCTAGAGACATCACTGGCCAATTTCCACTTTAGGTTACTGATTTTTCATGCATATATATCATAAGATTCATTAAATGCTAGTATCGAATGTTAATTATGATAATAATTTTATACGTTCAAACGCATGAATTCGGAGTGTGTGAACGACTTTCATTGACAGAAAGTTGATAATATACAGAATAAATTAGGGTATTTTTAAGACAAGCCTCTCCCCGTGGCGTTACTCACGTATTAAATGTACTACAACAGCAGCGCGAAAAAACCGCAGGGCTCAAAATAAATTGATAAAAAATATTAAGTCACAAAATTTAATATTATTTTAATGATTGTTTTTAGACTTTTACACATACTCATGTTTTTTACTGTATACGGTAAAGGAAAGTAGAAGTTATGGTAACTTTTTTAATTTTATCGCGAATAAGTCCCGTATGCAGTAAAAAACATAGGTATATTATAATGATGTATCCTAGTCATCCTTCGAATTTCATTTCTGCCTCAGGGTTGCAGAGGTCGATTGCCAGTCGCTGCGGACAAAAACTGTCATTCAATTAACAGCCGACCTCAAATATACTTGGGAATAAACGATAGGTAGCAGAAAAAGACGAAAGAGTCAACTAGAAGACGAGTCATTTTATTATAAATGAGTCCCTTTACCTGTAATCACCCGCAAGTAAAGACAAATAAGTGCATTTACAACCTTAAACTAGAATTAGGACTCTTTGTTTTACCCTATTATGTATAAGAATATTATTTCCGGCAGCATATGTACGTACGATATTTATGTTCCACCGAAGCGCCTGAGCTACTGAAACGAATTTTATGAACTGACCTGAGTAATATAGGCAATTTAAATTACATTAAAAGTAAAATACATAAATCTTGTCATTTCTTGATACCCAGTATACCCATTTTATCGAACGACGATAATCGATATTCATAATTTTTGATACTTGAAACATTAAGGTTATTTATTTACCTTTACAGGTTGTAATCTTGAATAGGTACTTGATTTTTATTTTAACTTAGTAACACGCAATGTCACGAAAACTATTACAACAAAAAAAAAGTTTACAAAAAAAATGTAGATCATAAAATGCTCATAATTTTAAATACATAATTTTTTCAAAAGGTAGGCCATCAGAGCTCCAATGAAAAATAGCATTATACGGAATAGAAAGGTCGATATCTAAGGGCATTGTGCTAGTGATGCAGGTTGGCACAAAACGTTTGTCCCGCATCACAGGGACGCCGAAACGATATAACCATTTGTTAGGTATTCAATGCTTGCCGTGCCCAGCTATTTATCTTGCAACCATTGACTGGGCGAGTCGTCGATCAATTCTAAGCGTTTCTATCGTCGATTAATCAAACGGTAAGTCGGTGTTTAATCTGAATGTTCAGTAGGCTTTAAAGAAAATATCATTATGTATTCAATATTGAAGTGCTATCATTTCAGACGCAGTGTTACGATCGAAGTAAATAAATTTGTTTTTGTAATGAAAAACAAACAAACCGCCAATCAAATGTAAATGTATTAGATTTTTTTTATTTACTTTTAAGTAAGAACTATCAAATACAATAATAATATTAATAAAGAACAAAACTCTGGCAATCCCCCATAGCCATTATCTTTAGTACACCATTTCATAAAACTTTCTAAATACCAAGACCTGGTAGTAGAATCTAAAACTTATTTAAATGCTGACATTGTACACATAATCCCAAAAGTTCTATCATCAAAAATAAATAAATAAATATTTCGGACACCTTACACACAATATCACCTAGTCCCGAACTAAGCAGAGCTTTTATTATGGATACTAAACCACTGATATTTATACATAAACATACTTTTTTTGTTGTAAATACATACATATTATACATAGAAAACACCCAGACTCCGAAACAAATATTTGTGGATCACACAAATATTAAGTCCGACCCGGGAACCGAACCCGAGACCTCTCGATCGGCACCGGGAATTAGACCCGAGATCTATTGATCAGCAATCGCATACGCTAACCACTAGACCAACAGGCATCAAAAGGTATAATACATACAACACTTACTCAAAATCTTGAGTTACTTCACATGCTTTCACATTCTTTTTATTTTCTCCACAAAGCCACCTTACTCTACACCGATTATTCGAAATTTCTCGAAAATTTCTAAAATCTTCATCTATTTCTGCAACTTAATCAATTAAACGTATCATAATTTGTTTAGGTCCGCATGACACGTGTATTCTCTAAAGAAGAAGATAAATAAAATATAATAAGTGATAATTATTTATCATATTTTCTGTTTTATAACAGGTAGTATTGCACTGATTTCAGCACGAATGGGCCGGCTCGACCGGTGCAGTATAACTACCCTCACACATAAGACCATCCTAACAATAACAGCATTCTTGCTGTCGTATTTCGTTGGTGAGTGTGAGACGGGAGGTCTAATCATTCTGCATTATTCTCCCGGCCTCTGGAGGCAGCATTACAGCATTGCCTACTCTCACAATGAGGATGGTGGCCACTACTCCTGGATTCTTCACATACTTTCCATCAGACAGAGTATAATCTCTTTGGCAGGTTTAAATACACACATATATATATAAACTAATACAATAATAATAATATCTTCACAAATCTTAGATTTGACCCGACTGCTGATAAACATACTTATTACATTTCTAAATACATGCTTATTATAGTTAAATAAGACCCAGAATCAGATAACAATATTCTATTCGTCACATAAAGATTTATCATGGGTGAAAATCGAACTCACGCCCTATGTAATCAGGATCACTCACCACTATACCAACAGGGCCATCAAACGATGTGATGAGACTATATAAAAATTAAAGTGTTTAGTTTTTAGATATCTACAAAAACACAAATGTACTTCTATTGTAAATGGATACCAATGCATACAAAGTTTTAGGAGATCTCAGTTACGTTTTGCCCTAAAGTTAACATTATAAGTATAACACATACTTAATACAAAAACACAGAAACCTCCACAGACTTTTATTGCTCGCAAATTATACTTTCAAATTACGAATGAACTGGCAAAGGAAGGTGCAGGACATCAAAAGAACGTTCTTTGATCACTGAAACATCAAACTCTGTAAGTACGTTAATTACAAACCGAGCAAATAACGCATAATTATGTAAGCAATTCACCGAATGTTAACTTTACTGTTTGTGTCAAACCTAGCAAAACCGTAGTGGTGCACTACGCCGTAGCTTACTACGACTTATGTACTACGGCGTAGATTCCTACATCAACTAATTGTAGCAATTTTGTACTTTCAAGAAAGTAACCTGTCTTTCATAAATATACATAGACAATAAACATGTATAGAAGAGAAGTATATAACTACAAATTTTATATTGATCTGAAACGAGAGGTACTTCTGTGCTATGAAATGCATAACCATATTTATGCTATAGAATAATAGTAAGGAAGAAGAATTACTGGAGGGACTTGAGGAACTTAGAAACTTATGACTATGTTTTATAATATGTAGTGATAATGCGGTAGTCTTTGGAGATATAATATAAAAACACGTTATCACACAATAGCCATGCGAAGTTTCATCTTTCTAGCATTATCCTTTGAGACGGTAAGTCGAGGATAGACGGACAGACATGACAAAACCATAAGGATTCAGAATCATGAACTACGGAACCCTAAAAAATTATATTTTTAAATCATCAAAGTATTTGGATTAATATAAAGGCGTTTATTGACTAGCCATTAAAATTTTATTCCTATAAATAATTTGAGTTCTTACAATAACCGGACCCGTACTTACTACTGTCCGTACACCATTCCATTTTACCTGGTTTCAAACCAGTGTTTTATTCATTTCATGTGCAATATCATACATTTACAACGCTTTAACGATCTGACTAATTAATACGAGGATTATATGATCGTACTCCCGACGATCGCAATTTATTAATAGAGGCATTATTGAGGTGATCAAGGTTATTATTGCCATACAATTAAATGCTTAATGATAAGCATGTGTTTGCGTCGTATTCACACTACGATAGACTTACGATAAGTACTTAATAGTTTATGGGAACTAGCGTATGTTGTTGTGTGAATTATCATTTCAATTTTTTAGTTTTACTAAATAGTTGTTTGTGTTTCTGACTCCAGAGACAAGGTTGCAATGAGATTATCGTGGAAGTACACAAATGTTTTTGTATTTTTACACGCTATTTATTAGTTTCACCTGTATGTTTGTAACCGACTCCTTTGGGTGCGATTTTGACCCACATTAAACGGCCAGATTTCGTTCAAACTTTGTAGATTTATCGAGGACCGATGACAATACACTAATTTGAAAAATAAAACTCAAAAAAATATTTAAACAAATTAGTCTTTCTTCTAAAAAATAATTTAAAAAAACTAAACAAACAAACTTAAAAAATTGAAAATAATTTTAATGTAACACAGCGTGGGGTGTAAAAATATTTTAATAACGTCGCCCCACGCTTTTTACATTCAATTTTTTTTCTACTTTTTAGTTAAAAAGCGTGTTTGTTTAATTTTTTAAAACTATTTTTTCCTGTAAATATTTATTTCGTAGGTGACAAAGTATTTTTTGTAGGTATATGCTCAAAAAACATAACCCTCCTTCTAACGCAGTCGAGTTGAAAACTACTTAAGTCTGTCTCTCTGTCTAAATGAGAATCTCTTGAATATAAATTTAATATAAGATCGTACATAATTTTATTCACAAAATATGTTAATATTCACTATCAAACTTTAAACTTTTTCTTATGAGATAAAGAATAATAACGCATGTTAGTTATGGCACTTTTTATCCATTTTGACTCGTAATCAGTGAGGAAAATAATTCCTTAGGAAAGTTTTGAAAGCTTCTGATAAGCTTCCGTGAATAAGAGGTTTTATAGGTCAGGTTATCAAATAGCTTACCTTCTTTTAAGTTACGTTACTTTTATTTTATGATTATGACTCGCAACATATTTTTATGGCAAATTTTAAGTTTGGTAATTTTTCTAGTGTGATTTTTTTTTAAAGTCATCCATCCTAATTTTGAGAAATTTCAATTTTTTTCAAGAGCCTAATTCAATCGTTTTTAAATCTTTCAAAAACACTGATTTAAAAATAAATTTATCAAAATGAATGTAAATATTATTACTATTATAAATTCGAACATAATTATGTCTGTCCTTCTATAAGACGTTTACAACTAAACCACTGCACTAATTTCAATTGAATTTGGTATGCAGATAGTAACACTCTTGAGAATGGATAAACATAGCCTACTTTTCAAAGCTACGACTGATGTACAGAGTGTTAAGCTAGATACTAGTAAGAATAAAGAAGATTTTAAATTATATTCCAAAAACTTTTAGAATACTGTCTTAGGATACAATTTAGGGGATAATAAAACGGATTACCGTAAAATTATCTCGGCATATGCATATGATCGATCGAAAAAATGACTCTATAACATTATTTATTTATTTATTCTTTATGTACAGGTGTACATAAAACATTACTGTACGACAAGATCAAATTTTATATCTAGGTCCAGTAATAAAAGAATAAAATTCGCTTTCAATACAGTTACAAGAGAAATTTCATTGTTTACATTTTTCCTTTACAACGATAAATATTGACCGTATTTAAGGTATTTTATTTCTGGTGACTAATTAAACCTAGACTACCTTGTTGGTCTAATGGTCTCGGGTTCGATTCCGGGTAGGACCAAATATTTGTGTGATGCACAAATATTTGTTTCGGAATCTGGGTGTTTTCTATGTATAATATGTATGTATTTACGAAAAAAAGTATGTTAATGTATTTATTACAGTTGTTTAGTACCCATAATACAAGGTCGGCTTAGTTTGGGACCAGATGATGTTGTGTGTAAGATGTCCGAAATAAACTCTTTTGCAAAAAAAACGGGCACTTAAGCAAAGAACT
Organism: Phragmatobia fuliginosa; assembly: GCA_932526445.1. Taxonomy (NCBI): domain Eukaryota; kingdom Metazoa; phylum Arthropoda; class Insecta; order Lepidoptera; family Erebidae; genus Phragmatobia; species Phragmatobia fuliginosa. The sequence goes on along the minus strand of OW052063.1, from coordinate 20,606,601 downwards.
ATTTTATAGTTACTATTTGTTTGTTTGACAATTTTAGGTATTGTTATCCTCAGAATTTTATAAATTAATTAGGAAGGAATAGTTTTTATCAGTTTTATCATAACATTTTGATTGAATTATTGAGAAATAATGTTTAAGCTCAAAACACTATTATTGTATCTGCTTGCTAAATAAAAATGAAACGCGTTAATTTCTTTGTTTTTATTGAATACATTAAAAACAGATAAAAGTTTAGTATTGAGCGTGACCCCCTCTTGCTGAAATCACGGCATGCATTCGTCTGGACATGCTAGCGAGTATGTCTTTTATGGTTTCTTGGGGAATACGTTCCCACTCCGCGGTAATCACATTCTTTAGCTCTCTGATGGTCTGCGGAGCCGGCTGCACTGATCTCACTCGTCGTTTCAGAACGTCGCAGACGTGTTCTATGGGATTAAGGTCCGGACTTCTAGCTGGCCAGTCCAAACGACGAATTCCGACTTCTAGCATATACGCTTCCACATCGCCAGACCGGTAGGCGCGAGCGTTGTCGTCCATTAAAATTGAGTTTTCGCCAAGAGCGGTTAAAGCGGGTTGTGCATAAGGAATAAGAACTTCCGTTATGTATCGGTGTCCAGTCAGTGCACCGTTTTCGATGAAGACTAACTCCGTACGATCCATAGAATTTATTCCTGTCCAAAACATAACAGAGCCCCCTCCATAAGGTGTGATTTCTTCAAAACATGCCTCGGCAAAGCGTTCTCCTCGTCCACGGAGTACTCGCCGACGTCGGTCTTCACCATGCAGAGATATCCTGGCTTCATCGGAGAACAATACCCTATCCTAGTCTTCATGAGTACATGACACACAATTTCGAGCGAAGCTAAGCCTGGCAACTAGATGTCCACGGATTAATTTAGGGCCGCGTGCCGGGCGATGACTGTGTATATTAGCAGCGAGAAGCCTCCTCCTGACCGTCCATAGACTAATTTGCACATTTCTTACTTCTTCGAGTCTGTTCTTGAGGTCCACTTAAGAAGATTTGCGATTTCTCAACGCTTGACTAACTAGAAAACGATCATCCCGTGGTTCGGTACATGTCTTTCTGCCAGAACCAGGCCTTCTCTTGACGGAACCGGTCTCTTGATAGCGCTGCCAGGTCCTTTGAACTGTCGACCGACTCACATTTAGCCTTTGAGCCACGAAGCATTGGCTGCAACCTTCTTCAAGCAGCGCAATAATTTTGCTCGCTTTTCTCACTTTATCTACCATTTTCAAGATTGCTAAACAGCAATAACAATATTTTTTAATGTCAAGGACATCAGATAATTTAATAAAAATTGACAAAAAGTTAATTAGAGTCGATATTAACTATAGGGAATTCGTGCCACAAAATGTAGTTAAAAGTTGTTTTCTTTGAAAACCAGGATCAGTCAAAAATTTTAATTTGGAAGGTACTCTTATAAACATTATGGCACTTTTCTAACTGGCCAGTAACATGTTCAAATGATTAAAACCTTTTTGGTATTTTATTTTTTTCAGCCAGGAAGAAAATCGAAACCGCCGGTTTTTTTTGCAAATGAGTGTATTTATTAAAACAAAATGCTGCTATATATATTTTTGTACCCTTTCAAGTGAAAATATGTTCTCACATACATAATTATAATGACGTGTTGACATGCTCACGTTCTACAAGAGATATTAGTGACAGTTTTAGTATCAGTTGACATATTTTTTTACTGGAAACCTTTTCAAAAATTGATTTGAAGGAAAATATAATAGTCGTTTATTTCTCATCTACGTATAAACAAACATTATAAAATATTGAATTAAAGAATACTCAAAGTCTGTCATCTACTCAAATGATTATGAATTAACTTTAATGAAAAGCGCCATTAAGCTTTTCATTTACAGAATATAAAGTCCGAAAACTCATCACTTCTGTTTATGTTTTCTGATTAATTACTTTAAGTTTTTAACTGTACTGAATATTGTATTTATGTTTTAGGTAATTCTATTACTGTTCCAAACAATGGGAATACGGTAATTCATTTGCGACTCCTCTGGTGTTTCGGGTGTCCATTGGTAACGGTAATCACCTATTATCAAGTAATCCGTCTGCTCGTTTGGGGGCTATAATATAAAAAAATATAGTTCTAAGTTTACATCACGAAAGTACAACGTACAACAATGTACTTAAATTATGAACCTACGGATATTCAGTCAAAATTTGCAATGCTTTAAAGCTTCAGAAGCGTACGCATATTACTGTACAATAGCTAATAATTCGTTGAACTCCGCGTGCAAAGCCAGGAGTAAAAGCTAGAAGCGTATGATTCAAATTATTAGTAATACCCATTAAACACAGTCAGTTCCAATGCTGTGGGTAATGTTAGGTGTCAGACATATGACAGTAAAATGTGCAGAATATCAAGTTTCATTGAACTTATAAATTAGCACAACGTTGTCTAGTAAAACCATAATAGTGAATTTTATTCCTAATGGTAAATAAAAATGAAAATTTGACCGCTGTGCATAAAGCTTCGGGTTAGATTCTCGGGTCGGACCAAATGTTTATATCGCAATTACAAAAATAACTATGATTTACGGCATTTTGATGGCATAGGCTATTTTTTCTCTTTATTTTTGTTTTGCAATACACATGTGTTTATGACACTCTACAGTAACTAATGTTTCGATATAGTTTTTTAGAACACACATTACCCGAATAAATTGTTTTTATTCTCATCCTTACACGATATGTCAGTGGTTGAACTTTGTAAATATATTCACATAAACAAAGATGTTCATTTCAGTAACTATCCCTTATATATATATGTATATATTTATATATATACAAATATAACAGGTACAAAAAAAACCCCAGTGCGTGTCAGGCCACGCATAGAATAGGCTTCAGTAGTCACCCGTAGAGGCACGTCAATTTAAAATCCCGTTCAATAGAATATTAATATATTTACTTACTTGAAAAGTAAGCGTGTGTTTTTTTATTTTTAATAACAGCCGTTTAGCCTTTAAAAGTTTTTGAAGCTGTGTTAAAAAAAAATACCGTTTAAAGTGAAATAGCCTCTTTTGTTTCCAAAAAATCTATCTAATGATGCCCCCAACACCAAAATACTTTTTTTCATAATTTTATGGTAGTACTTTGTTGACGTAACAAAAACACATATCCATGCAATGTTTCACCTTTCTAGCACTAACCGTTTGGACGGTAAGTTGAGGACGAACGGACGGACATGACGAATCTAAAAAGGTTCCGAGTCATGAACAACAGAACCTTAATAAAAAAGGTAAACAGGAAGAAAAGTAAGGTAAATATTCCTATTGTTATGAACAATTCTCTGGGAATTCTGTCAATACATTTCATAACGTCATAAAACAGGTTTGAGTGCGGATGGATCAAGTGCTAGGTACTCGTACCGAGTGGATCCTCACGATCGTTTTGTAGTGGGGCTTTGGCGCTTTGGAATTAATTCGTATATAGCTGAAAGAGAATTAGTAGAACGAAGGTTCAACAATATGTGAGTGTAGCGGAAAGATTTGTTTAACAATACATATGTTATAATTACAAAACATAAAAGTACATCCTTACTAATATTATAAATACAGAAAGTACATCTATCTGTATGTTTGCATAACACACTGTCATGTAAAAACTACTGAACCAATGTCAATGAAATCTGGTATACAGGAAATCTAGAGTCTGAAAAAGTACATGGGCTACTTTTGACATAAAATATCTACACGCGGTCGGGAGTACCGAGAGAACACTAAATCTTTTCTACTAATTATAAATTTATATGATAACTTATTTTCAACTTTTTTTTTTTTTTTCATTTAAAAAAGACAACTCCCGCATTAGGAATATAAATTCCTGTGTCGCGGGGGACTTTACAAACATACATGAAATGGACACAAAGGACACCCAGACTCAGAACAACAAATTGCGAATCACACAAAGTGTTGTCCTACGTGGGATTTGAACCCACGACACTTGGCGTAGTAGGAAGCGGCGTGGCGACCGCTTAAGCCACTAGGCCAACCGTGCAGTCACTTTTTACTATTGACTAAACATGTGACTGGTGACCCTTCTTCTTGAATTCTACTCATGCTGTCCATCAGACAGAGTAGATTCACTTTGAGAGGCTGAAAAATATATTATTTAACTAAATAATTACTACCTTTTGCCTAGTTCTTTCTCTAGAATCAAAGTTTGTTTATGTTATTTTTTTTTCAAATTTCATGTTCATATTTAATTGAGGTCAGTGCTGTGGTTTAACAGTTGAACATGAAATACAATATAAGTAGGTATGAAATTTGTTAAGTCTGAGTTACAACTTTTAGTATGTAAAAGGATTATGTTTGCATTTCGGTACACAGATTATGACATTAGTCTTAACACACTTGAATAAAATTGTTGAGCAACATCGGGATTACGGATCTTCATTCAATGGTATTATACTACTCGTTTCAATATGCTTGCTTCCTTGGTCTTGAATGTTAAACCTACTTACTACTTTTGAAAGTCGATTCTTAGTTTTAAATTAAACATTTCAAATTTTTAGACACTATGAAGTAGTTGGCGAGAGAGTTGGCGATGATAAGTGGCCTATATATTTGCACAAGAATCAAAGTCTCTTCGTCTAAAACTCATTGAAATCAGTATAGTGACTTAGGCATTAAAACATAATAGACAGATAAATTTATATTTTTAGTAATATTAGTATAGATTGTCAATTTACTTAAAAGTAAAAGTTATACCAGATAAATTATAAGACTGACGTTATAATTAATATAAATGTGAATTGTGACGGACACTATATACTTATACATTTCCACTAAACTAACAAGAGCTAAAATCACTCAATCGCCATCATAATAAACAATAAATCCGTGAAATTAAAAAGTTTTTCACCAGGTATAAGTTTGGTTTTGTTAGCATATATTTAGATGACATATCTAAGTTTATTGCGACATGTCTAGTTTTACGTTTTGAACGTTCACCTCTTGAATAGGTGGAACTCGAATTATCGAAAAATAAACTGTAAACTTTTGAAATTAGAATATAAAATCAAACAACGAATTGAAGATAATTTTAATTAAGTGAAATCAGAAACAGCATAAACATGGCCCATAAAATTACTCGTACAAAACGTTTACAGTAGCTTTATAATAAAAGATAGTAAAAAATTATAAATTAAACATAGACGCTAACAGAGCTATTACAACGGAAAGCTATTTTAGGGTATCGTTTTTATCTCTTGGGGACAGAATCATTCAATTTTCCTCATTCTCATAACACGCAGATATTAAAGAGTTTTCCTCTTAATGTAAAATTTAATAGATTCGCCGTAAAAGTAAAAATATGTTCTTGAGAAATACGGTTTTTCGGTTTTATTTCTCTCCTGATTTATTATCAGTGATCTTGTAAATAAAAACAGAAGAACTTCATAAATATTTAGATATACAATCTAAGCAATTTCATTAATAAAGTCCGCGCAGAGCGTGATATACATTTAAATAACGTCAAACAATGCCTCGCAGAAGGGTCTGTAATAATTAAACTGAACTGATTTTTGGATTTTATTTTATAGCTTACCCTTTGTACCAAGACAAAAGCTTTTCCCTACAATAGAGGTCACCTGTATCTGCTGGATAAGTTATATTACCATGAATTTACTGAAATGAGGACAAAGATTTCAGTGTTCTATTAAATCTGAATTCTGTATTTACATCACTAAACTAACTTAAACTAAAAAAAATGTTTTTAGATTCATTACTTTTCATTAAATTTCATTGGCTTACAATCCATTTTAATATATTTCAAAATCCTACCTATTCCTGTGAAAACGTGCATTAAACGTCATTTAAAACATGCCGACTAAACTAAACTAGAGTCTTAATTAAAAAAGTATATTTGTATATATTTTGGGTTTATTATTCAAAATCACAATTAAGTAAAGTAATAATATATATAGTATGTTAATAAGGTGCAATCTGCGATAAATGTTTACTAAAAGTTTTTAACTAATAAAAAAGCGAGTGTCTCCAAAGAACTTTTAGTTGGTTCTGAATTAAACATCAACACTGAAAAATGGACTGTGAGAAAAATATATACTACTACTTTTTGTCGACTTAAATTTGATAATGTTAACAAGAGAATCACTGCCAATGTCAACCAAACCAATATAGGTATGCGAAGGCATATCAAAAATATTGTGTTAGTTTATGTAGCTAAAAGCATAATGCACGAACGACATGCTAACACAAAATTTATACAGAGACAACATGGAATATAAGCTTATATATATATTAATTCGAAAAACAAATACTTTATATCCCTTTTCACGAAAACTTGGGAAGCTTAGGTGCATGAAAATTGGCACAATTGAAGCTTATAAGCAAAAGGAGTGCAAAAGGTGAAAAAAAAGTTACGGTCGAATTTAAATCATAGCTATTTTTTTTGGTTCTGATATAAAAAACATATTACCATTGTTCATTTTCTTTAGTAATATATTTTTCTAAAACAGAAAAATAGGTTATCAATATCCGTAATATTTTCAACCTTTAAGGCCATTTATGTTAGCTTTTCCATCGTACGGAATATTAGCTCTATCGCAAAACTTTTAAGTTTCAATTTTCTGTTGTAAATTACGTTTCCTGAAATTGACAGCTATTCATATCTACGTGGGGTACGTAAAATGGTTACACATGTAACGTTAAAAGTATTTTTCTACTAAGAAAATAACTTTTTATCGAAAGAAAAATATGACAAAAATTAAATGTTAGAAAGGTAACTGGCAGAAAGAGTAAATTAATCGTCAATAATATTGTTGTATAATTACTACATTGTGTTGTATCTTCAAATCTAAACGCAAGCTCCATTACACAAATTGTCAGAAGCTTTTGCTACTATGAACTTAGACTTGGCGCGAGTGTGTGAATGGAGCAGGCAGTATGGTCTAATTGTAAATCCATCTAAGACTAAGGTCCTAGCCGTTCCAGGTTGCACTCCAGGATAGACTGGTCTAAATTACCAGACATCAAATTTAATGACGTTATCCTCCCAATTAGTACTTCTGTTAAGAACCTGGGAATCCTCATTGATAGTACGTTGTCTTGGGGTCTGCAATTGCGTGAGGTTAGTAGGAAAATGTTCGCATCGGCGGGCTCAATGCGTAGACTTCGCAACTTCCTACCTACGGTTACTAAGGTTGCGTTGGCTGAAACCCTACCCTTCCTATACTTGATTACTTTGATGTCAGTTATCTCGATATCACCGAGGAGCAGCTTGATAAACTTGAGCGCCTACAAAACTTCTTCATTAGATTTATATTTGGTTTGCGCAAATATGATCATGTGACTGAGTTTAGCAAATTGCTCAAGTGGTTCCCAATTCGATTTCAACGGAACTCTCATAGTCTCTTTCTTTCTCTTCAGTCAAAATGTCCATCCATAGGTTGCCTGGAAGAGATTGCTTTAAGCAATAAGACAGCCCATTGTACACATCTAGTAGAAACTTTCAATCTGTAAAAGAAACTGTATTTGGTGTGCGATAAAGTATATTCTATTATATTGTACAACCAACGGATTGCGATGTATAGTTTAATTTTAATTATGTAATGAGTACACGGGAATATCACACAGATATTTTCGTTAAGTCTATCCTCAGTTATTCTCTCAATTATCTAACGTTGTAATATGAAAGGGCATGAAAGTAAAAATACATTTATACGTATTATTAAAACACAGGTTTGACGGGAATCAACATTTTATGTATGGATATGAGGCCTATTTCTAGTACTGGACTGCGTTAAGTTAAAGATGGTGAAAAGAAATAGAAACAAGCATCTGAATCTGAATTAATTCATTTATTGTATTGTTAGAGTCCAGAAGTGAAAAATAATAAAAAAGAATTATAATCCTAAACAATTTACTTTAATTCTAAACAATTTATTTCATTAATTACAAAATAAATTTAGAAATGCAATTAGACACAAACAACCATTAATTAAGTAACAAATCTAAACAAATTACAGTTAGTTATGTAGCAAGGGCGGTCACATAGGGCTGTACTAGCAGTTAGACAGCTTTCCACGCACCCACCGCAATTCAGACAGTACTAACTTATCAAAGACAGCTTTCCACGTCTGTTATCAGAGTAGTAGTAATTGTCCAAAGACAATGATCCACACTGCGCGACGCTCGCACTCCTTTTTATACCCAAGCGCAGTGAAGCGATGGCGCCAAAAAAATTACAACTACTGCCGTTATGGTTTATAAATGCTAACTACCGCCGTTGTGGCTTATAATATATACTTTACACAACTTGCACAATATACAAGTTAATCTTCGTTACCAATATATTATTTTTATTTCGTTGATACGTAGTTAATAACATATTTTGCTTGTCTTTTGTTATTTTATTTATTTTGAAAAATATTTAAAAAAGACTTGTTAAATATATCGGGTGGTCACCCTACATTTAAACATACTCTTTTATTAGAGACAATAGTAAGTGGAAGAGCACGCTATTAACTTCTGGCGATGATGATCTTAGGAGATTATTAAAATTTGTAAAGAAATTATTTTCTTGTTTTTTTATTTTTCTTTTTATAATACCTAACCTTTTGTGAACATAACATTGTTTTAAAAAGAGCACACTTACTTAAAATCCGTCCTTTTATTATATTGACGGTGACATTTAAATTTTTGTATTTTTTTGTACTTTGTTTTATTTGCATAGTAGAAGTATGATTTATTTGGATTTATGAAACAAAATAAAATTATTTTAAAAAGAGAGGTGTTGAATATTTCAACGAAAATGTTTACTTACATAGATATCTCCATATCACTGTGAAACAGAAACAGATATCGTCTAGACGACATAAAAACTATTTTTTTAATAGAAAGTGGTAACTAAAATCAGCGATCTTATTCAATAAACATATGTGTAACCTGAACATACCACAATGTACTTAGCATTTACTTCCAGACCACACTTAAATTTACAAATTTATTATGTCCTAGAAATTGCAATTTAGTTTTATTTTAAAGTTAAGTAAATTTTAATAGAAACTAAATTGTCTTTTGATATAATATGTAAAGCACATTTTTTTTTAAGATTTTAAGCATCGAAATACTAAGGTATAATAGGTACGATAATGTTTTAACTCAGTATGTTTAATCGGTCGTCACCCACAAGCAGTAGATAGGAGAAAAGAGCGAATACTAAAACCACAAACCACAGAAGATAATCGTCCCTACTTTTTGTATGTGTGGTTTTACTTTCTATATTTACAGTAAGTTTACTATAAATTTAGATTATTATTATTATTATTAGATTAGAGTTATTCAACTGCAGTTCCACTCAAAACTTCTTTCAAAAATTATCTACCAGAAGTAATATAAATGTAAATTGCCTACATTTTCATACAAGGTATATGGTAATTTTTTTTTTAAATTCTACAGGTTATCAATACTTGTTCGATTCCTGTAAATATTATGGTATTACTATATATTAAATACTTTTTGAGACTAGAGGTACAAAATGATGTGGATCACTAATCTTCATTGTCTGCATTTGCAATTGGTATTGCGACCACCACTATTAGAACCTTCTTATGCTTTCTATAAGGCAAAATAGAGTCACTTTGGTAGTCTTAGAAATAGAAAAGTGAAAAAAAAAACAACAAGAAGTGTACTGATAATACTACTAATAATTAAAAAAGATTTATAAAAAAATATTTGAAAAGTTTACATCTCTCGTGGTCTTTGTGTTATAAAAATTTTAAATACAAAAATTTTTTTCCAAGAATAAAGTCGTGTAAAATCTTTATGTACCACTATCTTAAAAAAAAGCGAATCGAAAATCAATATTTTCACCGAACTTATCAAATACATCTGAATTTGGATTATCATTAATAAGCTAACAAAACGTATTTATCGTTGAAAGGAAAACAAAATGATTATTATTCTTAAAACGGTAAAAGCATCTGTTCCCGGGCAAACCAGATTGTCTCTTGAGACAACTTCTTAGGTACGGTAATTTAACGTGCTCTCGAATCTTAAAAGAAATCCATTTGTCGTTATAAGAGTTCATTGTGTTGTACACAAAGCCTACTATTATTTTTTCATTTACTTGCGCTAATCGATTTTTTTGGTCAGTTGACTCTTAGGTTTTTGACCTTAAGGTTTATATTTTTGATAAGCAATAGACTAAATTATAAGATACTAGCTTTCCGCCCGCGGCTTCGCCCGCGTGGAATTCGTTTAAATTACGCGACACGGTAAGGGTAGATTAAACAATCTTACATGATTTTATGTTTGATATTAAGGAACTTCGACACAAACTTTCGTCCATTATTTCAAACCTTTCTACCTTTATTTTCGCGATAAAAGTAGTCTATGTCCTTTCCCAAGTTCAGTTCTATCTTCATACTAAATTTCATCAAAATCGGTTCAGTGGTTTAGGCGTGAAAGCGTAACAGACAGACAGACAGTAAGGATGAAACAAACAAAAACAGTAGACCAACCTGAAATGAAAGTATTGGTGCTGTCGTATTTCGTTGATTAATAAATTATAAGATATTAAACAAACAAAAACAGTAGACCAACCCTTTTTTTTTTTTTTTTTAATTGAGGTCTATGTCTTGACCTCGCAACTTTTCCCCATCCATAGATCGACAGGACCTTGTCATTCAGTATTTACTATTATTTAATTTTACATCGCAATCGGGTAATTCCCGATATTGTGATAATTTGCCACTATAGTTTGGATCACCATGTTTCATTGACATTACTCAGAAAGAGCATGGTGACCCCTACTCTTGGATTCTGCTAATTCTATTTATCAGGCAGAGTAGAATAACTTTGGTCGGCTTATATTTTAAAACAAAAGACTTGATAGAGAAGAAAATTTTCGAGTAATGACAACAGAGACTCGTTACTGTGGTCACAACTTTCAACTAATCGATTTGGACTGATAGAAGACTTCGACATTTTGTTTTTGAACTGAAGTACGCTATCTCTATAATTAGGGATACTTCTATTGAATAACTTTACACCCAAACCAAATCATTTCGTGACTTATTAAAGATTACAATAAGTGTATACAGCTAGTATCTTTTTAAAGATGTGTATTCTGTATATGTACCGTGACTTCTAGAGAATATTTCATGAAAATACATGCATGATATATATACTTATTATTCGTATAGTTACAATGAAAATTATATTCTTCACTACCAAAGTACAGAATTTTGATAATATTGAGATAAGACATATGTATATGTCATTATCAAAATTCGCTTGCAGGTGATTGTTACGATAGTATTAATAAATGCAGACTGTAGTACAAAATAAATAAAACTACAACAAATTTCATTAAAAATATTTTATTTGCTCCGTCACTATAAAATTTCTACAATCAGTCTCGTTGGTTTAGCGGTCAGCATGTACGGCTACCGATCAAAGGGTCGTGATGGGGATGGTTCGATTTCGGATTCAAGCAGATTTTAACCAAATTAATAACGGCTTCTTCAACTGAACACTTCTATGTGTCAAGCAATTTTGATTTAAATGTGTCAAACTACTGTACTATACTTAGTTGTCATCTAGATAGATGTTTGTATGACACTGCTTCAAGTTCATAAAACCGTATTCTCATTAAAAATAAATTTCTTTTGTCAAAGTTCAAACACTTCGTAGTCAGACTACCCAAGTGCCGTGTACCAATTTCACGCGGAGTTTGTCCAATCACAACTAGCTGAAGCCATAATTATGTTCGCAAACATCAAGTTGGACGGACTATTGGCTGGTAACTTTGGGTTTTGCTTCATAATAATGGCAAATGGATATTCGAAGCCAATTTGTTATTTGGGAGTTAAAATAAATTTCTGTAGTGGGTTTCATTTTTAATCTTCCTAGTATTATAAACGTGAAAGTTTGAGAGTATCGAATATATGTATATACGATAATCTCAAACTTTCTACATACGTATATTGTTCTTTCACGTAAAAACTACTGAACGGATTTAGATAAAACTTTACAGCGAAATAGCTTATTTATCAGATAAACACATATAATACCTTCTATTGCAACAATCGAGATACACGCAAGCGGAGCCGCGGGCGGGAACAATGTGGTATTACAATAGGCGGTCTTATCGCTCACGGCGATTTCTTCCAGATAACCTTTGGACGGATATTGAAGGATTCGTTTTTGGGTAGATATAATCCATGTAATTAAAAGTAAATAAAAACACTACATGTATCTACAGTAACAAGTTTTTGTAGGCTTAGACGTATAAAGTACTACAAGTATATAGTATTTTGTATTATTCATATATATGTATACATATTCAAGTAAATTGCTCAGTGTGCTTTTATCAATAAAAATCCAAATTATTTGTGAATGTCCAAATTGACCCGAGAAATGATTATCGCTGTTATGGACATACACCCGATTGGCATTGCGGGCAAAAGCTAATTATACTATAATTATGTATTTCGGTTTATATGTATTGGAACAATACAGAAAATTCACTTTACTAAGAACAATAGTGTATAGACCTTTACTCGTATAAGCGCAAGATTACGCAATCATAAGCTTGAATTACCTCGGAGAAGCTTATAGCTCAGGCTTATCTATTCATAACGCGAATAAATATCTGTATCTGCTGAAGTATTATGTAGGTAGGGAACAGATGTTGCCATAGTTGTTAACTCACAATATTGGTACAAGTACTTGGGGTAATTTCGTGACAAATTTTGCCGTGGGCCTTTATTGCGCACCACAATATTACGCCGTCAACCCACTTACATATTTGAGTTATTATTAAGATGCGCGAATTACAAACTGCAGTTGATGTTCAAGGATAATGTTATTGACTAGCTGGCTTTGCTATTCGCGGTTATTGTTATAATTCGCCAATAAAGCCACAGAGCGCAGGTGCCCTAAAAGAAAATGTACTAAGTCATTTCTTAGGTCTTTAACTTTCTGCCACTGAAAGTCTCGTTAAAATCGGCCCTGCCGTTCTAGAGAATACCCGGAACGAACAGACAGAGAGAAAATTATTTATAAGTAACGTTGATACTTTCGTATGCATTTAATAATACAATGTTAATTTGATTTTACGTATAGAGACATTAACTTTCTTGTTTGTATATATAGATTGTTTCTTTGGAGACAGTAGAGACTATTTGAAGTTTTGTTTGCCATCAATAGTAATTAAATTTTATTTTTCTTCTTAGCATTTATTAATTTCTAGATAACTTTAGGGTCGGTAACTAGCTCAACCGGTTTTATCTGAATATCAGCTTTCCCATGGAGTAACTTTCATTCAGGACTTGTCTTGTCTTTGTCTTTGGCATTAGCCTTGACTCTATACAAGATATGATCTTATTCCTTATATCAATCTGAAAACTATTGAAATCATAACAAAAGGTGGTTTCAGACATCGGCGACGAAAAGCACAGAAAGACTTACCTTTTTGGGATTTTCGTCACCGATGATGATGTTCTTTTGATTCTTATTCGTATACTGATTATTAGGGTTCCGTAGCCAAATGGCAAAAAACGAAACCCTTATAGATTCGTCATGTCTGTCTGTCTGTCCGTCCGTATGTCACAGCCACTTTTTTCCGAAACCATAAGAGCTATACTGTTCAAACTTGGTAAATAGATGTTTTCTGTGAACCGCATTAAGATTTTCACATAAAAATGCAAAAAAAACAATACATTTCAGGGGTCTGGAAACTGAAACTCAAAAAATTTTTTTTCATCAAACCCATATATGTAGGGTGGGGTATCTATGGATAGGTGTTCAAAAATGATGTTGAGGTTTCTAATATCATTTTTTTCTTAACTGAATAGTTTGCGCGAGAGACACTTCCAAAGTGGAAAAATATGTGTAACTACTAAAATAAGAGAGTGATAAAACTAAAAACAATACATGTTGTACGTTATCTTGCAAACTACCAATGAAAATTAGTTTCAACGAGATCTAGTAGTAGTATAGTATATTTAGTAGTCTAGTCATAAATCGTAAACCGCAATTTACCTTTCATTCAATCAATACACTATTATAAGAACATCGATCAAAGTTACAACGAAACTACAAGAACTTTTATATGATGTTACATGCTGATACGGAACCCTTCATGGGCGAGTCCGACTCGCACTTGGCCGCTTTTTTATTACAGGGACACAAAGTAATGTTAGATGTCCTAGTCGTGTATCAAAAAGCAAATAATTCTAACTTTAGATATTAGTTTTATAATGAAAAATTCAATATGTTTATAGAAATGCTTGATGAATATTTATTTTAGCAACAATTGTTAGTTACGTTAAATATATAAACTCAAACATGAATGTTTTAGGTCTATCCAACAATAACAAAACTTTATTTCGAACCCTAAAATAATATTACAAACATTTATATTCATATAAAACATTCTTGCTCATAAAATACATTAAAATAATAAATATTAATTTGATCAATCCGCTTCCATAATAAATATGTAATTTGATGATAATACCCAAGATGCACACTTATGTATTCTATTTATTAATCCACGCAACATCTTCTGCATCTCTTTGGAATCATACTCGGCTCCTATTGTTCTAAGCGTTATGTTAGCTAGCTTATTATACGCACACCAGCAAAGCTCAAACTTTAAAAATGTGAAATTCTAGTTTCAAATTTCAATGTGACATGATAATCGAATGTAAGAGATTTTACAACAACAATTTAAGCCATTTTCAAACTTTTATATAATTTTTTTATCAAAAAATACAAACAATCAAAGAAATACACAAAGAAATAAACACAGATAAACAATTTATTATTGAAGGACAGTAAATATGTAATGCAACTCAACTTGCATGCATTTTTAAGTCCACCATATCTACACAGCAAGTTGTACTTTCAATGTTTAAACAGTACATGGCGAAACCTCTATCTGTACAACTGTCTAACTACTTAGCATATTATGTAGGTAAGCTTTGTACTGAAACAACGGAGGAAAGAGTACGTAGCTTTTGAGAAAGATGGCGCTGTTCACAACTTTATCACAATGGTTTTTCAGAATTTTAAATTCTTTGTAGATTTTGGCATTTCTATTACTAGTTTGCTAAATTATTGTTTTATAGTATAGCATAGGGTTTTAGATGTAATAGGACTAAAGTAAAATTAATATGTGCCTGTAGCTAACACATGGATCAAAAATGATTTTTCGCATAATATATTGTAAGATTGCAACGAATATAAATTTACAATTTGTTTTTATCGTATAATTCAAGGTATATAGTTTTGTTTATTATTTTGGATTTATATTTTTAATAATGATTTAAGCTATGAAAGGTTTTACGTATACACAAATCTATTTTTATCCATATATTAGGTATAATTGTTTCATATGAAACATAATAACTGACCTGTAAAGACACTAAATATTTAGAATAAATTATTAAAAAAAACATAAAAACCAAATACCGTAGTATTACTCCATTGGTGGTATCATCATTTTATATATAGAAAATCATCTTTTTATATTAGCTTTTGCCCGCGGCTCTGCCTGCGTGTGTACTGGTTAACCCTAGAAAGATAGTCTGCGTCAAATTGACGCATACGTTTTCGAAATTTTGCTCTCTTTTTCTAAATAGCGCGAATCCATAACTGTGCTTTTGGGACATCTCATTCTATGCTGGGAGCTGACGTGTGGCATATTTGTCAATAAGGTAAGTGTCACCGATTTTGAAATATAATCACGTGAGTCAAATTGACGCATGATTATCTTTTACGTGACTTTTATGATTTTTACTTACATATATGATAGTTTTTTTTTTTCGTGTGTATAAGTACTTTATATCATAACTTATATTTTTATTTAGTTTTCTAGATCCATAGGCAACAATATAATACAATGGGGAGTAGAAACTTGGATAAAGACCATAGATATGGTCTTTTTCCAAGTTTCTTCTCCCCATTGTAGGAGGAGGTAGCTCTTATGTAAAGTGACGACGAGCTTCCCTGTGAGGTTACCGACAGTAAAGTAGAGGACCATAAAAGTATAAATGAAGTGCAGAGCGACACAGAAGAAGGTCGTATAGACACACAAAAGCCGGGGTAGACCTACTAGATCAAATGTCTTCTCTGATGGCCTGTAGTAGGAAAACAAATAGACGGCCTATGGCTTTCTTGTATGGAATGACAAACATTGCTCGTATAAACGCATATAAAATATACTGTCACAACGTTAACAACAAAGAAAAAAGCCTCTAAGTCGCAAAAAGAAATGAAAAATCTTAGCTTGGGTCTGTCTTCTTCGTTTATGCGTAGAGGTTTAGAAGCACCTATCTTGAAGAGATATTTGAGAGATAATATATCGAATATGTTACCAAATGAAGTACCTAGCACATGAGAAGTCAATATTGATGAGCCAGTAGTAAAAAAACGTACTTATTGTACTTTTTGCTAATCCAAAATAAGGTGAAAGGCAAATGCGTCCTGCGAAAAATGTAAAAAAGTTATATGTCGTGAGCAAAACGTTGAGATGTGACAAAGGTGTTTGTAACTGATTTTTGTATATTTTCCTCATAGTAGATATGTTAGGTTGTTGATTTTGTATTAAAGTAAATACTTATTATTGTAGTAAAAAATAGTTTTGATATGTAACAGTAAGTGTTAAAAAAATTCGTCGATTTATAGCAAAGTTTAAAGGGTTTGTTTTTTTCAATAAACAAATGATTATAAACTAAATTATCTGCAGTGTTACTAATTCTAATATATTTGTAAATATATAATAGTATTCGATTTATTCAAATAAATCAATATACTTCGCCCAATAGCTAATTAAAACATATGCGTCAATTTTACGCATGAGTATCTTTTCCGTACTACAAAATATGATTATCTTTCTAGGGTTAAGGAGTATCCTAGTACCTTCTTCAGAAATCAAAGTATCTCCTTGCAAAATTACATTGAAAGCAGTGCGGCGGTTTAGCCGTGAAAGCGCCTTTCCGTTAAGACGTTAGACAGACAGATAAAGTTTCTTACGAATTTATAATGTTAGTAAAGATTATAACTATTTATTTTCATTTAACAAGTTCTTTTATGCTACTTTTTAAACAAGAATTATTCATATAATTATTGTCTAGTACCCATAACACAAGCTCTGCTTAGCTTGGGACTAGATGATGTTGTGTGTCAGATGTCCAAAATATTTATTATTATTATTATTATTATTATTATTATTATTATATTGAAGCATCAATGTATAAGTCCCAATAGATTTTCTTAGATCAGAAACGTAGATAAGCAGCAATGAATATCGTTAAAGAAAAATATAGCATGTAAATTCAATGTTCTCATCACGTCGGAAACACTAACGGATTAATTGTTCGACTTACTCGTAACTAACCGCTGGCTAAGATGGCCCACGAACGGATCATGTTTGTTAGCAAACATCCTCACAGTGTAATTGGAAGTTGACCGAGCCCTTTCTCTTACCAATGACACGGTAATTAACCCTACCAAAGCGTCGGACGTGTATACATTAGTTTGATTTTGGGAGAACATAATGCTTGTGTTTTATTGATCTGAGTTCTCAACCCTTTGACTAGCAGTTCCCAAAAGGATTTTGTAATCATATGTCTAAATATCGGAACTAATCCTATCAATATTTTAGTAAAACCTAATAACTTTGTTAGTTTTGTTCTTATTTCGTACATCTAAAATACATATTTTTACACATGATCATGTTTTTCACTGTATAAGTACGGTACGGTAGACTTACCCAACTGTAGACTCTAGACTGACGTCTACCCGTGACCACGGGCGGTATGACCCGTTTGAAACGTCGGAAAGTAGAAGGTATCGGAACCTTTTAATTTTATTGCGAAAAAGTCGCATATATTTATTTATTCTTTATGTACAGGTGTACAAAGGCGGACTTAATGCCGTAGGCATTTTCTGCCAGTCGACCTTAGGGCGATGCAGAGCTAAACATGGTAGATGCACATACAAATCATAATTTTAAGATATAGCACACTTACTCTACATATACATGCATATTATATACATACACATATACATATATATATACACAACAATACAATATAACATACATAAGTGTATACAATACATAATTTAAGTATGTATAAACGTTAATACACATAAATACAAATAATACATATTATAATAAATATATAAAAATTCAAGAAAAGGGGAGCTAAAATTTACGGTGGTTTATTCAATGTGTCTGTAAAATGCCTCCGTACTTGGAATTTGAAAGTTTGTCGAGTTTTTGCCATCCTGATCTCGAGAGGGAGCGCGTTCCATAATAGAATAGATTGCACCAAGAAAGTAGAATGCACGAAGTCAGAGCGGTGAGTGGGACAGTGGAGAAGAAGATTGTTTGAAGATCTAAGATTTTTATCGTGATTTGCACCTAAATATTGGAGATGAGTAGTTAAGTAGGAAGGAGAACTTGGTGAAAAGAGTAAAGAATATAGAGTGGTTAATGCTCGTATCTGTCGACGCTGACGAATTGGAAGCCATTTAAGAAGGGAACGATGCTGGGATACATGATCATATTTACGTAAATTGAAAACGAATCGAATGCAATTGTTGAGAAGACGGTCGAGTTTATTGAGCAGATCTGCATTCAGGTCAAAGTAGCACATGTCACCATAGTCGATTATAGGGAATATTAGGGTCTGCACAAGCATTGCCTTAGTTTCCGATGGTAGAAAGTTTTTAAGCCTATGAAGGGCCCGCAATGAACCTGTGACTTTCTGGCACACAGATGCGACTTGTTTTCGCCAGCTAAGAGTTGTGTCAATATACAATCCGAGGTCCTTCACACTTTCAGAGTAAGGAATAATCATGTCATCGTAAGTAAGCGGTGGAAGTGAAGCAAGGTCGAGTTGGCTTATACTTCGGTTACTACCGATGACAATAGCCTGGCATTTTGTCGGATTCACTGACACACCAAACATTTCAGACCAATGTTTAATGGCTGCCAGGTCACTATTTACGACCGAAACCGCGGACGATATATTGCACAACTCCGATTGATAGTAAAGTTGCAAGTCATCGGCGTATAGATGATAGGAACACTGAAGTCTTGTAGTGATAAAATTAATAAAGATGGAAAATAAGAGAGGTGAAAGAATACCGCCTTGAGGAACGCCAGCAGCCAAATTACACCAGCTGGAAGAAGATTCTTCCACACTGACTGATTGCTGACGATCGAAGATAAGAGGAAAACCAGTCCAGTACGTCTTGAGAGACCGAGAAGTGGGAGAGGATAGCAAGGAGGAGTTCATGACTGACGGTATTGAAGGCATTGGAATAGTCAACAAGTACTACAGTTGTAACCTTGGTACTCTCCATCCCCGCCTTAATGTCGCCAGTCACTTTAAGCAGCGCAGAAACGGTGCTATGGCCTGGTCTAAACCCAGACTGAAAAGGACTGAGTAAGCTGTTACTGTAAACAAAGTAGGAGAACTGTTTATGGACGCAGGCTTCTAGCACCTTGGAAAGGAAGGGAAGGATAGAAATTGGACGGAAATCAGTTGGAAGAGACGGATTAGGAGTTTTAGGCATCGGACGCACATATGCTCTCCGCCACAGGGATGGGAATGAACCAGACATGAGAGAGAAGTTAACAATATGGGAGATAACGGGAAGGAGTTGGACCAAAAGTGTGGTGATCATTTTCCTGCTAATGCCATCACAACCAACGGCTTGGGATTTAATAGAAAGGATAATCTTCCTAATCTCTCCCTCTGTAACAGGACTGAATTGAAAAGGGCTTACATCTGGACGCGGTAGACTATTGATGTAGTTACGAGCATTATGTTCAGATAGACTGTCCAACGTAGAAGAGGTGATAAAATGTTGATTAAGTGAGTCGAGACTTATGGATTGAGGAAAGTCTACATGTCGCGATCTGCCGATGCCTATAGTTCCTAGGAACTTCCAGATGTCGGCAGGAGAGGAAGAGGAAATATTATCGAGGAAATATTGGCGGCGTTTGGCGTTCCTTATCATCAGATTACACCGATTTCTCGCAGACTTGTACAATTCCCAGTTTGCTTCGATACGGTTTCCCTTGTAAGTCCTAAACGCCCGATTGCGACGTCTCATAGCCAT
This sequence comes from Phragmatobia fuliginosa, assembly GCA_932526445.1. Lineage (NCBI taxonomy): Eukaryota > Metazoa > Arthropoda > Insecta > Lepidoptera > Erebidae > Phragmatobia > Phragmatobia fuliginosa. Next base: position 20,586,441 of record OW052063.1, on the reverse strand, counting down.
CCGAATACCCTCAGTCATCCAGGGTGCCGGTGGTCGTCTCAACCTAACCCTCTTAACCGGTGCATGAGTGTCATACAGTTTTTTGACTACTTGGTTGAAAACGTGCACCTTGTCATCGATAGCAGTGGAATCGATTAGAGACGTCCAGTCAATATGTGATGCGTCATTACTTAATTTATCAATATCCATTCGTCTAAAGCAACGCCTGTACAGGGTTTTAGGTTTGGGTTTTGGAGGTTTAAGGACGTAGGAGAGGAAAATCAGGTCATGATGTGAAAATCCGGGAGCGTCAAGTTGACCATGAGAGGATACAAAGGAAGGATTGGAGGTGATGATTAAGTCGAGCCAAGTATCCACACCGACATCATTGTGGTGAGTGGCTTGTAACGGTAGGATATGAAGTCTGACCGATTCAAGAAGGAGCTGGAGTTTATGGGAACGATTGGAGCTTAGGGCTAGGAAATTAGTATTAAAATCACCCATGATGACATGATGAACATACTCTGCACCCAGCGATTCAAGAACTGTTTCGAAATCAGTGAAATAGTCAATAGAAGGGGGACAATAAACAACACCAATCACGACTTTAGCACCTCTGACACAAACCTCTAAGAATAAGAATTCAGCTGAAGCATCATAATTAGAAGACGAAGAAGATAAAATTCTATATGGAAAGTCACTGCGCAGATAAATAGCGACGCCACCTCCTCTCCTGCCTACCCGGTCATTTCGGATACCGGAAGAATGATGCAGAATAATCTAACCGGGCTGCCATGGTAAGGGTCACCATGCTACATTGCCTACCCTCACAATAAGCATGGTGACCCCTACTCCTGGATTCTACTCATGCTTTCCATCAGGCAGAGTAGAGTCACTTTGGCAGGCTTAAATAAAAATAAAAATAAATAAGGTAAGGGGTAAGAGGTGGAGAGAAGGTGCGGCTTAAGCCATGTCTCTGAGATCAGAACGGCATGAACATTCGTGTCACAAAACGCCTCGTATAAGTCAGTGAAGTGGCTAGGAATGCTTTGGGCATTCAGATGACAAACATTCAATAGTGAACTATTTTTATTATTATTAAACTGACGGCGTAGAATACCACCAAGAGTATCTGTTACGGAGGAGAAACTATCATCACTTGAAGTGGTTTCAGATTCACAAGCAGAAACATAATACTCATTATCTGAGGACATGGATACAAACATATATATACAGTTAAAAAAACATATATTATTTATGTGTTTTTTTTTATATTAGCTGCCAAAATGACTCTGCCCTGCCTGATGGAAAGCATGAACAGAATCCAGAAGTGGCCACCATCCTCACTACCACAACGTGCAGTGCAGCACGGTGACCCACACTATGGCCGCCTAGTAAGATGCTTTTTCACGCCCCGCTTGAAGGACCCGGGGTCATAGAAGGGAGGAAACACATGCGCTGGTATCTCTACACACATGTGTTTCCTGTTTTCTAGTTTTCCAGGTTTTAACTGCTCGGCATAGAAAGGAAGAGCCGAACCGTTTAGTTCGAGAACGTATGTCAATCACTCTGAAGCGGTGGCTTCCGAGACCAGCACATGTTGCCCTGTATCGGAAAGGGGAAGGGGGACCAGGTTTAACAACTATTCAGATTGAAAATATATAGGTCAAGTCATAGGTATGAACTATCTACAACTAGCGACTCCAATCACGTGTATTTGGGTTAGTGCGGTAAAAAGTAGCCTATGTAGTTTTTCAGGGTCTATAATACCTGGATAACAAATTTCATAGAAATCAGTTCAGTAGTTTTAGCGTGAAAGTCCGACAGAGACCGACATACAGTTATTTTCGCATTTATAATGTATTTTTTTTTATTGTTGTAATGGAATAGGCGTTTGTCTTCTATCTCACCTGATGGAAAGTGTAGATGAAGACGAAGATGGTACACGGCCATGCAAAAGAAACCTGTTCACTCTACTCTTAAAGGCTCCAGTATTCAACTTATCAGGAAAAATAGACACAGGCAGGTCGTTCCAAATTTTGGCGACTCTCACGAAAAACGAGCTGTCAAACCGTTTAGTTCTTTGGGTATGTCAGCAACGTATGGATGAAACTTTTGTCTGCGCCTAGTAGTACGATAAAGGAATGGAGATGGCTCGATCAGTTCGAAAAGAGCTTTCGAGCACTCTCCAAAGTGTATCCTATAAAAAACCGATGGCAACTTTATGCTCATTAATAGTAAAGTATCGTAAGTTCTTTTTTTTTTAAGCCAACCAAAGTGACTCTACTCTGCGTGATGGAAAGCATGAGTAGAATCTAGGAGTAGGGGTCAACATCCACATTAAGAGGGTAGCCAACGCAGCATGGTGACCCCTGCCAAAGCGGCTTGGTCAGATAATTCTGCATCATTCTACTGACCTCCAGAGGCCGCGAGAATGTTGCAGTATGATTAAGCCTTCGGTTTCACACTTACCAACGAAATACGACAGCAAGAATGCTGTCATTATTAAGATGGTCTTCTGTGTGAAAGTAGTACTGCTTCGGTCAAGCCGGCTCATTTGTGCTGAAATAATTGTGGTTCTACTACCTGCTGTCTTTCTGCCGCACTTTTAAGGCTTAACTGCTGAAGTAATTTGCATAAATTAACAGAAACAATTAGGACTGCATGTTGTCCATAAATAAAGGTGACTACTTAACATATGAAAACTACTTGAAAATAATATACAGTCATCTAACAAAATGAAAGTATTCATCCATTTATTTAGTGTTAGGCAACGTAATCTGAACTTAGTTTTTGGTTTATCCTTCTATATTTTAACTTTTGCTATTTTGGTGTATTTTAATCTTTAGTTAAATCGACATCCGCACGGGTAGTGCTGCACAAGCAAGTAATAAATATTGCTGCTAAGGCGTTGCCTTGAGAATCTATTCACTTAAAAAGCTCTCCACCCACTTCGTAAGGCGTATATTTATAGCCATTTTATAAATTGAACAAAAATGGTTAGAAGGAATTGAGATAAGTTTCTCAGCACTAATGTTTTCAATTGGCGTATCATCTACGCTTAACGACTCCCACGCTTGCGTTCAATCTGAAAAAAAAGAATAATCCTTACGAATATTAGATACAAATGCGTAAGGAACTCTGTCAGTTTGTCGTGTTTTCACGTCAAAAGTACTGGATCTGTTTGAATGAAATTTGATACACAGATATTCTAGCCTCTAGAGTCTGAAAAGTGACATTTTACATTTAAGCCTACCAGAGTAACTCTACTCTGCCTGATGGAAAGCATGAGTAGAATCCAGGAGTAGGGGCCACCATCCTCAATGTTAGGGTAAGCAATGCAACATGGTGACCCATACCATGGCGGCCTGGTCAGATAATTCTCCGGTCTCACATTCACCACCGAAATACGACTGCAAGAATCAGCGTGGCTCCTACTAGACTACCTAAATTTTACTATTATTTACCTAAAGATTACTGATACACACGCCAGCAGAGCAAAAGCAAGTATGTCAGATGTAAGTGTTACGCTTTTTATAGAGTAAACTATTTTTATCCTTATCTCATTTTGTGCACTTCATACCCTTTAGCTGTGTTGACACTATACTGACTCTATTTATAACTTCACTAAACTGCCATTACCATAGGAGATTATTTATTTTATTTACTTATTTATTTTATACTTATTGCACATGTTGTACAAAGGCGGACTTAATGCCATCAGGCATTCTCTGCCAGTCGTTGCAGAAATGTCATGCGGTAGGTGCAGAGAGAAAAAAATACCGATAATAGGAATAGGTATGTGAATAAGATTACCCTACTTAAATATATTAGATTATCTGTGACAAAGAAGAACATAGTGAAAGGAACACCTTCACTCATTTAGTATTGCAGTAATGTAAAAACTTCAAAATGTAGTGGAGCGATAGTGTGTTATGAGATGAGAAAAGTGGCGCAGCAATTTGTACCACAATTGTTAGCATGATTCTATAGTTAACCTACGTCATGCAAGTCGACCCATAGGAACTGAGCATGGTTGATAAAAAGACGAAATCGAAATTGTGTGGGTTAGTTAGTACTTTTGTTTACATGTTCTTTTCTTTTTTTGATAAAGTGGTCAATAAATATTTCGGTACGTGATGCTTTGATATCATCAAAATTGATTTTGGTTTTATAGTCTAGATTTATAGGGTTACATTACGGAGGAGGGAAATAGAGTTACTCATAGTCACAGTCACAGTACAATAAATCAGTCTTCGAAACAATGGAGTTGTAGAACACCTGTCATTGTTTTAATTTGGATATCAATAGCATTTGGTCTATGTTTTATATGCATATTCGTTGTAACATTTTACATTGATGAAAATTACACTATACGCTATCTTTCAAAATAACATTATTGGAATTTAGCTGATTATCGCAGTAAAGAGAAGCCTGCGTCCATGTTCAGGAGTCAAAGTATTAGTCTAAGTGTCATTTGTATTTTTTTGCCTTTAAACTATTGTTAACATAAAACAACTCGGTTAATTTTCAACGGTGGCTAACGATGAACAGAGTTAATTATTGAGAACGAATCAATGAACAAGAGTTACATCTGAGTGAATGCATTCAGAAAAGACACAGATCATAATAGTATCGAAACAATATAACAAAAAAAAAGTATTTAACATTATCCCTCAATAGATGGCATTAGTAGTTTCATTTAATTTACCTATCAAACATTAGTTTTGACATAAACACGATTACAGCTAACAAAAATAATATTACTAAACTTGTATTCAAATCTCCTCCTTTTTTGAAGTCGGTTAAAAATAATTATATTACTCTAAAGAGTTAGCTATAGTTGAGTTTCAATTCAACTGAGATTCTAGGCAAACGGACGAAAAAAAACAAATGCCAAGTGAAGTAAATTGAAAAAAATAATCTGTTTCACGCCTTCTAAGTTTACGCGACAACATTAAACATATGAACAGTTGAAGTAAGTACTTTGTAAGATAAAGGCACTAAAAGGTGTCCCTAATTTAGTTAATTGACTAAAGAGGTTTACGGGAGAATTCACATACGCTTTACACTAATTATTCATTAATAAGGTTGTCCGTAAGACTTTTAATGTACTACTCGTATTTAATTTTGTAAGTTTTACAAGTGATTTTTTGCTGTCTTCTTCTTCTTATCGTATCAATGGCAACACTTTACATGGTTTTGGCCTAATGCTCGGCGACGCGGATTGCGTTTGGCCTTGTGTTGATCTATTGTGGTGAGTGGATTTCTCACCTAAACTCTGCGATATATATACCTATATATACGTATGTCTAATGCATACTAAACTGTATAGTAAGCCTTCGTTCTCGTAAAATATTTACATGTTAAATATAGTACTAAAACCTTTACAAGAGTAAACATCACAGAATTAAGACTAACACGGGATCGAACGTTTCAATCAAAGTGGCTATGCATTATTCAAAGGCATACCCCAAGGCATGGTAATTGAAATGCGCAAAGCGGACCGGGTAGCTACTTCGATGCTAATCGTTGACACCTAACGTAAATCACTATCCCTTTTAATAGCATTATTAGTAGTCGTTGTGTTAAAGGTTATTTCGATGTGGATTTTGTTAATTGAAAATTTATAGTCTTTATCTTTAGAAGAAACTTTAATGATTTACGAGAGGTTTTGTAAAATACAAACACATATTGTTGAATAGAACCTACTGTATTTTTGATTTGATTTATTTTAACTTTTAAAGAAATTAAATATTTAAGAAAACAGCAAGTCAGACCAGACCATTCATTCGTACAGGTTTTGGGAAATAAAGCTGATACTACTGAGCTGATGCTGATAGTGTTTACTGTATAGTAATAACTAAAAATTATTAATCTAAACTGGAATCAAAGTGGAGAAAATATTGACTGAGCAACATAAACAAATATTTAAATTAATTAATATTTCGGACATATGACACACTACATCATCTAGTTTCAAACTAAGCAATGCTACTAGACAACTGATTTAAATACATATATACTTTTTTTTATAAATTCATACAAATTATACATCAAAAACACCTAAACTCCGTAACAAATATTTGCGGATCACCCAAACATTTGGTCCGACCCGGGAATCGAATCCAAGACCTCAAGCACAGCAGTCGCAAACGCTACCACTGCGCCACCGAGGCGATACGACATACACGCTATTAAAAGATAGGTAACAAAAAATAAAAACAGACTACCATATATAAAATATTGATCTAATAAATAGGAAACCTCTTTTGTGTAAAAGACGTGACTGGACAACAAAATAACTCTTTGAACATTAATTTAAGCCTACTCACACTGATCTGAGTCCGAATTTTCCTTGTTCAAACATTAATTATTCCCATATCTTGTTGATTACAGTAATTAATTAACATCGTTTTATTTTATCTGAGCAATTCAATTTCATTTACTGTATTTTAAATAAACTTTTAATAATAAATCATATCCGGAACGAAGTAACTCGGCAGAGAACCAAGTTCACCGACATAGCTCATAGGATTAGCAAACTGAAGTGGCAATGGGCTCACAATATATGCCATAGAACAGATAACCGTTTAGGTAAACAGGTTCTTGTGTAAAAGCCGCGACTCAGCAAATATAGTGTAAGACGTCCACAAACTAGATGGAGTGATGATTTGCGCTAGACGGCTTTCAGAAGCAGGATGCGAGAAGTCGAGGATCGTATCAAGTGGCGTGCAATTGGACTCTATGTCCAGCAGTGGTCTGCGAATAAATGATGACGATGATGAATAAATCATTTAATTATATGTAATTAGATATGGACAAACACAGAGAAGAGAGTCGTTGTTTGTAACTAAATAATTATTAGAAGTAATTAAACCGTAACGAAACCAAACAATATTGTTATTTTGATTTAATTTCTACTTGAGAAGCAACTAACTGATTTGTATCTCGAATTTCTTACGATGATCTTAAATTACGACTGAAGTTTGTTGTGATTAAAACAGTATCTTGTTTATTTTGATTAAATAGAATATTTTAGATACCTGAAACACAGCGCTATGTGGCTTCAAACTAACCAGAGCTTTTACTATTATAGTTAGATCAATCAACAACCCATAATTTCCTACTGCTGTGAAGACTTCGTAAGATTGTTTTCAATATTTTAATTAGACCAACCTTATTTTTGAAAATCTGAAGGCCGTTTTCACTATCGTCATTTTCCTATCACAGTTCACTGCTGGACCTATATCTAAACCTCTTCCATTGTACACCACTCTGATCAACTTTGAACTTCTCGCATTCAACTCCTGCAAGTCACCCTTCCCAAGTCGTCACTCTAATTAGCCTATGAACGTCCTACACTACGATGCCGAGACGTTAATGTTTTCACAAACGTGCCCTTCAATTAAATGGCTACTTAGTCAGATTTAAGTAATCCTTGCTGATATTTTCACTTTTATCCACCTTTAAGAGACACCTAACTGCTTATATATCAATTAAAACTAGGGGCTACTTACGTTATACTCCTAGTATGGAGATGGTTTATGTTTAGTTGGTGAAAAAAAGAATGAAACACTTATATGCGGGTAATGCACTTATGATGTATTAATATTTCTTTTTTCTTTTTCCTTTGGTCTCAAATCCACTTCATTTTCTTTTCATTAATTACTTGTGCTCCTATTAGCACCCTCATACTTTAACTTAGATAAAATTGAATAACAGCAAGAACTGCAAGCTAATATGTGTCCAATAACAAGGTGCAAGGGTGCTTTCTGGAATGATAGCCATCGCTCGGTAGTTCTCAGGACGATGCTATTTATATCATAAACCGCTTACACTGGAGTAGAGGCACAAAGATACACCGACATGAGATGTTCGTCTTCTTTTAGTAGCTCCACGGTAATTTTATTAAATTTATTTAATAAACCTTAATCTAAAACCGTTTCCGTATACGAGGGGAGATCAAAAAGTTCGCGGAATTAAGTGGAGGAGGTTGAAATTAAACACCAAACTATTTTTTCTTTTCAATATATTCTCCCTCCCTAATACATTTTACAGATCTTTAAAATAATTTGATTATGCAATCAAAAAAAAAGATTTATCTTTGGTGTTAAAATCGTCGATAACTCAAAGGTTGATGAATCGATTTGGTTCAAACTAGGTATATATACTGTTAATGAGATGCTTAACTAGTAACTACCTGGAATAGCAAACCTACTCCTACCAACCTCTTCATTCCGCGAACTTTTTGACATCCCCTCGTATATTTTGACTACTTTTTAACTACTTGTTTTGTTTAAAAAATTGGTATCTGGATCTATATTAATAGAATACTCGTATACCTTTTGGTTTAATAAGAATTAAAAGAAATATTCTCGATTATATTATTAATGGGTATCAATGGGTAATGCAATCTATTCCTACACAATTCTAATTTAAAGATTCCACAGTAGTTGATAGAACATTAAACAACGTTCAGATACCCCCTATAGACGTAAATTGTAAAACGTGGATTACTCAAATATTTACCGGATACTTCGCCGGACGCTCTACCGACCGCTTCACGAAAATAGTTGAATACGGAAATATACCGGGTAAATTTAACAGAGATTGCCCGCAACTAGAATTTTACTAATAAAGTGTAAGACTTTCTTATTTTATTATTTAGAAGCAGGAGTAGATCCTATGGCTCATAATGAACAACTGTGAAATTGATACTGGGTACTGTAAAACGAAGTGCTATTATATTTAAATTTAAAATTAAATATTAAATTCTGAAACATTCTTGAAATGTTATAAAATAAAGTTACTTTTAATTAGATTTGGTATTGTCCGGGCTGCTTACTTTCCGGAATTGCTACAATTCCCACGACTGGAAACGCAATATGGTCCCGTGAAATCCAACCGTTTAGAGTATGACACGAATCCAAACTGTTGGAATTATTTACAACTCTCGTTTCCAAGACAAGTGTTTGCTTTTGGTAGAATATTTTGTCAGTTCGCTTCAAATAGCTTGACGTGTGAATCGAATGTTCCATTTAATCTTTTAGTAAAATAGTATTATGCTGTCCATTTAATATTTGTAGTTTAATAAATACATCACAGCATCAAAACGAATTGAGAAACGTTGAATATAAAACCAAGGTTACTGAAAGGAGAAATCCCCTCCCTGGACTCCTTCCAATACACAGGCGCAGAGAGGGTCACACCGTGTGGTTTTAGTCGGTTCGAGTCCGACACACCACCCCGCCGTAACGCCGATTTCTGAAAAAAAAAAAACAAAAAAAAAAAGGTTACCGAAATGAAATTTAGGCTTCTGAATAAAAATGACTGACTATCACCAATTAATATGGAAAAATCTTGCCAATCTAGGAAATTACCAAAACTACAGAAATGTCGTACTAGTGACCTTTTATAATCTTTGAATTCTAAAAAGACAATAGAGTGTTCTCTATGGTCTGTTTGGTCAAGACTACTGTAGTAAAATATGACAGTTTAGCTGAAATGCAAAATATATTTATTGAAATATAAAGAAAACACAAATTATGGAATAAAAAAAATTGCATTTTTGTAAAACTAAACGAATATTTCAACAATGGCCTTTTCACATTCAGAAAGATATATATTTTTTACTCAGTACAAGTGAACTTTTTATTCATTGAATGTACATGTAGAGTTTCAAATTACTTGCACTGCATATACATTTTCACAATACAAGTCTACATGCTTTTGTCCGGATATGTTGATTCTAATTTAGCTTTTAAAGTACTGTATATTTTTAAAATATATTTTAATTTATAATGGAACTGATTGGTTATCAAGCGGTAAGCATATGTGACTGCCCATTAAGAGGTCTGTCCCGGATTGGATCTCCGGGGCGCTCAGAAAGTCTGGTTCTTTCGAAATCTGAAAAACTCCTTAAAATTAATATTTTAGTTCAAACTCTAAACTTAAATTTATTCGCATTATAAATTGGTTAAATGGAATATGGCAAAATAAATTTAGCAAATTTACTTTAAATTTAATCTTCTAGGTAGCCCATTCTCCTCATGGTCTATATATTTGCAGATACCACTGCCGTTTATATGGTGCCCATGGGAGTTAACGAGGTGGTTCTACCTAAAAACCACACGTTGTACCCGGAGGCGGAAATTTGTGAACTAATAATGTTCACTTGTATTTATTTAAGGCGATTATCAATTATTAATAGCTGTTTTGAGTGCAAGAATAAAAAAGATACCTAAACCTTATTTCTTGTTTATTTACATACATAATAAAACACTTGAATAAGTATTATTTTGTTTTAAACTTATTGCACATGTTGTACAAAGGTGGACTTAATGCCATGAGGCATTCTCTCCCAGTCGACCTTTAGGTGTTGTAGAAATGCCATATTTATAGTATTGACCAAACTATAAAGCTACGACGGCATGGTCTGTACTTGAATGGGAGATCGTTAGTGGCATGATATCATGAGCGTCTCCGTGATTCGTAGATCACATTAAGCTGTCGGTCCCGTTTGTTATCTAAAGGATAATAGTCGTAAAACATAGTCGGAGATCTTCGGGCGCCTTAAAAACCTTCAACGCCGAGATTGAATAGCCAAAACGTTGTCTTGCCAGTCTCTAACCCGTGCTCGGCCAGCGTAGGTTGGCCCTAACCTACTCCTGAAAGAAGAAGTAGAGGAAAACTATAAAACAAAGTGTTTTATACATTCGTTTATCACAATATTTTCCTTCGAAATGACTGCCTCGCTGGCACAGTGGTAGTGTATGCGACTTCTGTGCTTGAGGTCTCGGGTTCAAATCCTATGTTTATAGGATCTAAAAATATTTGTTTAGGAGTTTGGGTGTTGCCTATGTTTATTATGTATTTATTAGAAAAGGAATATAAGTATTCTATCATACAATCTTGCTTTCATAGTACAAACTTTGTTTAGTTTGAAGCTAAATAGATGGCGTTGTGTGTGTCATGTCTGAAATATTTATAATATCCGAAATATTTATTTCTAAATGTTTGTAACAATTTTGAGGTATTTACTATAACAAGATTTATCACAAGCACTTATTGTACGAGTTGCAGAATATTAGATAACGTATTGATATAATACTCAATCAAATTTATTTTAAACTTGATTTAATATTATCTACTAACAGCAATTAACTCTTACCTGCTGACTGCGATTCTGAACAAAACGTGCTAAACTATCCAAGAATTAATTCAGACAGATATTTATCGCTGAGACTTCACGGCTAGACCTTAAGTTATTTGAACTTACATACGATTGAACATTCAAGCCGACCCTTAGACTTCCTGACACCAAAACGGACCAGCAAACAAAATTATGACACCCTCGAACACACGTGTACTTTACACAATGTCTTGTATTTCAATATCCCTGACTCAGCACGCCATATTGCTCCTTTCGTCCCCATAAAACGTGAGAATTGAATGTTCATATTCGCGTGTACCCTCCCAGAGGTCGTGAACATAAGTTTCAAGTAATATTTTTCTTACAATACCGATACATATTTTTATGAGGGATCAGCTATGTCATGATACCAATAAACTTGCTTCCCCAAATAAGTATTCGCCGTCCAATTTTACGATGTTTGTCCAGTGTGCCCTATTTTGGTACAATATGAAATTTTCTATTTTATAGGTTGTCTAATGATTAAGAATTTTTGTTTCATTTTTAGGGTTCCGAAGTATATCACTCGGAACCCTTATAGATTCGTCATGTCCGTCTGTCCGTAAATCCGTCCGTCCGTCCTCGACTTTCCGTCCAAACGGTAAGTGCTAGAAAGATGAAACTTTGCATGAATATGTGTTGTAATTACGCCGACAAAGTGCTACAATAAAATCATGAAAAATATTTTTATTTGAGGTACCTCCCCTACATGTAAAGTGGGGGTGTTTTTTTTTTATTGCGGCTACCCTATCGTGTGGAGTATCATTAGATAGATCTTTTAAAAACAAAATAGGGTTACTAAGACAATTTTTTTATGTAGATATCCGTTTGCGATAAATTCCACTTTAAAAGGCACTTTTTTGTAAAAACAGGGCGTCCCCCCCCCCCCTCTAAAAGCTAAACGGCTTGCTCAAAAAATCTTAAAAAATTTGTGATGATTGTACATGTAATGTACTTTAAAGGAAAACTATAACCGATTAGATGACATTATTAGTTCAGGAGTTATAGAGGCTTATCTTGTAAAATGCGCTTACTGGGAAAACGTCATACAAAATTAACGCATTAATACGTAAACTTAATGTTGCGTCATAAGGAGATGAAAAAACATTAATAATTATTCATTGGGTACGATTTTAAATCCACGTACCATTATGAGTGACTGAGGAACCCTTTCCTGTGCGTGGCCTGACACGTACTTGGCCGATTTTTTGCTTAGATAACTTTAATACTTGGTTACGATTAGAAATTTAAGAAGATTATTTTCTCTAATTGTATTTTTATCAAGAGACGGAACTTATTCGTAAACACAGTTATCATAATTATAAGTTACAACGATTTGAAAACTCCATTAGTGAGCTGTACAAAGAATGTCTCCCTTTTTAGACTTTATTGTTGAAAAAACTTAAAAACTTGTAAAAACTTCTGGTATCATAAAAGACATAAGGTAACTATGTGTTAGATAATTCTGATTGTATATAAAAAGAGAAAAGTACTACTGAAGAGCGTAATAAACGAGGTCATGTGGTAAAAATGATGCTTCGTTAAGATCATAGGCAATGACAAGCAAAGTCAAGAGCAAAATAAAACAATAACTTTATTACTGGAAATTATTCAGCGAAAATCATACGTCTAGACGGATTTGTTGTACCTCTTACTGCTCGATGTCTAGTATCACGCGTATGAATATGTTAACAAAAATGTGTACGTAAACACGATATTTATTTCACACATCGCTGTATCACCATTTTTCAGGACAGAGTCTTTACCTTGATTGATTGATGAATAGATTCAGCTATGCAACACAATTAGCCAAATAGACGAGAATTGACTGGCATGAGGAGAACCAGAGTAAGCATTCGCAAAACAGAAATGTCTCTTACAGTTAGTTTTTGAAAACAAAAACAAGATATAAGTCCTTACACCTCATACGAGAGTTTATCCTTCCCTAATATTATGAAAACGAAAGTAACTCTTTCTATTAGTCTTAGTAATTTATAATATTAATAATATATCATCATCATCATCATCAGCCTACTGCTGGACATAGGCCTCTCCAATTGCACGCCGCTTGGTTCGATCCTCGGCTTCCCGCATCCAGTCCCTGCCAGCCGTCTTGCGCAAATCATCACTCCACCTGGCCTGTGGACGTCCTACACTACATTTGCTGAGTCGCGGTCTCCACTCAAGAACCCATTTACCCCAACGGTTATCGGTTCTACGGCATATATGGCCAGCCCACTGCCACTTCAGCTTGCAAATCCTGTATAATAATTTATATAATAATATGTCAGTTTACTTTGTTTATCTCAGGTTTTCCTATTTCATACCAGGTTATAGCATTATAACTGTTCATGAGCTTCTGTAAAAGTTCTTATTCGTCTCCTTTATTTGAGGATCTAAACTTTAGAAGTAGCTAACATAACTTTTAAGCAAAGAATGCAACATTTTAACATTCTTAAGACAAAAAATATATAATTCAAATTATGAAATAAGTTCGGACATCTATCTTAAAAAAACGCCTTCTAGTTCCAAACTAACCATATTTTGTACTAGGGTTCTAGACAACTGATATAAATATATAGACATACTTTTTCTTTTGTAAATACATACTCCAAAACAAATATTTGCAGAGAATACAAATATTTAGCATACGCTATCACTGCGCCATCAAAAAAAATATAAAATAAAATCATGAAATAATAATAAAATTATACATTTTACTTACCTAATTATAAAGTGGATAGGTACACTACTGCTATACGTTCTCGAGGAAGATAATCTGGACAGTCAACAAATAGTAGGACAATATCGAGTGCACGATCAAACTAATGTTATTTCTCCTCGAGGACGGCAAAGTCGTTTAACACTAATTGACCATTGATTTTTTCCAATAGTAGGTAGTTTACCAATTTGATCCCGATTCACTAACTTCTCTCTATGTTGTGTCTTTAAATAGTTTATTTGGAGGTAAAAAATATTTTCATTTTACTCTCATAGTACTGCCTTCTTTGTTATTGATATCTACTACTACCAACTAATTTCCAAAAAAAAATACGTCTATGGTTTTCCTTATCAATTCATCCTCAATATGCTTTGTACTTACTCCACTATATTTAAAGAATTTAATTTCCTGGCTGATTCAATAGCATTCTATCTTAATCTGATCAGAACAATTCGAACAAAACGTCCATTTTTGTTGGCTGAAACCCCTCATCTAGAGTGCCATTGTATGTGGGAGCAAGAGACCCTCTTCAAGTCAATAGCCTCAACCTACCTATAATGTTATCCTCTTTACATTTTCTTCGATGGAATCTCAATTATCTACGTAAAAATAGTTTTCAGGATTTCATAAATTGAAATGACTACTTCTCATTTAATTATATGAATTCCTGAAAAGTATTTTCTAAGAAACAGTGCGTATTAAATAGTTACATAAACTAAAGCTCATTGTTAAATTTAAGTCTACCAAAGTGATTCTACTCTGACTAATAGAAATCATGAGAAAAATCCAGGAATAAGGTCCACCATCCTTATAGTGAGTTTCTATGATTCAGCATGGTGATTCACACCATGGTGGCTTAGAGAGATATTTCTGCATCTTTCACCCAATTTCCGAAGGCTGGTACCTAAGAATATTTTCTGTACAGAAACTTGAACGGTTGCCCTAGTGGTTTAAGTGTTCGCCACATCACTTTCAAAGGCACCAACTGTTATGGGTTCAAATTCCAATGAATGTGTGATTGCTGTGTGTGGCTGCTATCTTATGATAACAATCGGTACCGACTGTTTAACGTGACTTCCGAATCACGGAAATGCTCATAAACATCACAAACGGTCACCCATCTAGGTCTAACCTCACCGTTATCTCTCGTTGTCTCGCGTTATCTCTCGTTATCTCTCATTATCTCTCGTCTGTCTGTCTGTCCGTATGTCAAAGCCACTTTTTTCCGAAATCATAAGAACTATACTTTTGAAACTTGGTAGGTAGATGTAATCTGTGAAAAAACAATACATTTTACATATTTGGAACTGAAACTCAAAAAAAAATTTTTTCATCAAAACCCATACGTGTCTATGTCATATTAATGGATAGGTGTTCAAAAATGATATTGAGGTTTCTAATATTTTTTTTTATAATTAGTTAATAGTTAATAGTTTAATAATTGGCGCGAGAGACACTTCCAAAGTGGAAAAATGTGTCCTCCGCCTGTAACTTCTAAAATAAGAGAGTGATAAAACTAAAAAAAATATTTTGTACATCACCATGCAAACTATAAACGAAAATTGGGTTGAACGAAATCTAGTAAGTAGTTTTTTTTAATACGTCATAAATCGTAAACCGCAATTTACCTTTCATTCAATCAATACACTATTATAAAAACATCGATCAAAGTTACAACGAACTACAAGAACTTTTATATGATGTTACTTGCTGATACGGAACCCTTCATTGGCGAGTCTGACTCGCACTTGGCCGCTTTTTTTCTTTGTACAAGTCTTGGCACACCCACACGAGCCATTGATCCCCGTTTTGTCCACCCTTTTCACCATGGCAACATAATATAAAATTGCCTCATAAAATAATATGATATTTTACAAAAGAATGATCTCAATATCAGGACAACGGGAAATGAAGAAGTCGTCAGCAGCAATGGTGACCGTCAAGGCGCCACTAAAATGAGCAACGTAATTTCCTCTCGGATCATTCAAGAAAAAAATATTAAACGTTTTAGGATCTTTTCGTATATGAATTATTTCAGTTGTGTTTTAGGGGATATCAAAGGTTATTCAAATCTTTTAGACGAATTTGGCTTTTTTGTTCCATGTGTTTACTATAGATATTATTTTGATTGTCTCGTTGATATAGAGATCACGGTTTCGATTCTCAGGAAGGGTTGAAAATGTTATTCGGTTTTTCTAACTATAAAACTATAAAAATGCTTAAGATCATCCCGGAGTTTGAGTTTCAATATCAATTCCCTGTGCTTTGGAGAGCATGTAAAGCCGTGGGTCCTGCACCTAATCTCTGTTCATGTCACACATATATATTGTGATACTGCTTTTTCTATTTTTTATTTTCAGTTCATTACTCTTAAGCAATCGGGATTTTGTATTTATAATAATTATTTTATTCAAATTTAAGCCCATTAGGGTTAGTAAATAAACAGGATCTCAATAAATTTAAGTCTAGTAGCTATTAAAAAAGAAAATAGTAGTTAATGCTCATGGAATGGAAATTGTTACCAATATATCGAACAGGTCAAATAAATAAAACTGGCTGTTGACGAGAAAAAACGTCGAATCTAACCTCTATCTTTATCGTTATCTTCGATTTCACCTGCTTAACCATAGAGTTTTCCTTGAACATGTCATTTTGCCCAACTAATATAGGTACTCACTTCTATCAAAAGCATAAATAAGTAATTGCAATAAGAACTTAATCAAAATATTTTATATTTTAACTTTATGTTTGATAAAATACAAAAAACAAACATTAAATAGCAGTCATATTTATAAAAATGTCCCCACAACCAATAAACTTTAAGTCAAAAGGTACAAAATATACGGATAGGTGAACTCACACAACGCTTGGCATTTCAGAATTAGGGGCCTTACTATGAGTATTAAACTAATAAAAAATACTATTCTTCTTCTGTCTCTTAAAAATAATTCAGTGATACAAGTAATTTATGTACTGTTAATGACAAAATAGTAATTTATATTGTACATTAACTATTCTCATAATCAAAACTTATAGTGTTATCTTTAAATATGCAGGATAATATCCGATGTGGTCATCGGGCTACAAACCACCTCGATGAAGCCTAATACTTCCATTGCAGCGAATGACAAGTAATTGTTTTCTAATATAACATATCTGTATAAAATTAATATCAATCAGGTTATTATGATGCAAAATCATACATGCTTTGGGGAAAAGTATTAAAAGACACTGTCTATTATGATTTTAAATATTTTTATTTTTCCTTTACTGATTTTGGTAAATTTTTTGAAGACTTTTAGCTGTTTCGTCAAAAGTCTTTAAAAAAAATCTTCTACAACGAAATTTTTTTTTTTAATATATCTAAGCCTCTTCTCTGGCCGATGGAAAGCATGAGTAAAATTCAGGAGTAGGGACCACCATCCTCATTGTGAGTGCATACAATGTAGCATGATGATACACCATGGAGGCTTAGAGAGATGTTTCTGCATCATTCTCTCAGCGTCAGCCGGGAGAATGATGCAAAATGATTGGGCTTCCGGTCTCACAGTCACCAACGAAAGACATTAGCACGAATACTGTCATTTTAGCTTGATCTTCTCTGTGAGGGTAGTACTGCCCCAGGCATACCGGCAGGAACTGGAATACCGTGATTTAATATCAACAAAAGTCTAGGCCGGTCATAAAATAATTAGGGCATTCTTATCATGAAATGCTAGAGGTATTCCGAGCTATGGTTCATTATTTTCATGAAATAATTAAATCTGAAATGTAGATATGACGTACCCGTCCACATTTGTTTTCAAATAACTTTCACACCTGGTAAAGTAGATAAGAATTCATGAAATGCATACAGGTACATCAGAATAATTGATTTAATTTTCCGCTCTAAAGACTGAAATACTATAAGCATTGAATGGGCTGCATTTCGAAATTAAAAATAAATGGTACGGGCAAAATGCATTTCACACATTATTCCGGTATTCGTTTCTGAGCAAATCCGTAGAAATTAAGCATTCTGTATTTGCCGAGAGCGTCGCTTTGCTTTGCTGTCTCGGCTTGCGATTTAATAATCCTTGATAGTGACGTCATGCGCTGGAATATAGGTAGACGGTATTTTATATATGTGATGTGCTTTACTCGAGCTTTATAACATTAAACTCGATTAAAATACAACCGATTTTGTTACAGTTACAATTATTTCTCAACACCAAAAATCTCAATTCAACCATTACTCAAAATTGTTCATTGTCAGTTTAATGTTTAGAACTTGATTATTACAAAGTTTATTATCTCAACAACTTGTAACAAGACAGTAGGTGTCTCAAGTTGTGCGTCTGTTATCTTTGCAACAATACGGTTGAATTATTTCTGTTGAATCTATTGGCAAATGTGACGGCATTTGATATCTTGTTAATTATTATTTTATTATAATATCTATTTAAACTATAAAGCACTATGTCTATACTAAAATTATAAAAAGGAAAGATTTGATTGCTTGTTTGTATATTTTTCTGTTTGAAATGAATGGGCTCCGAATCCACTGAACCGATTTGAAAATTTTTGTCACTATTAGAATCTAACATTATCCCTGACGGACATAAGGCTATATAATTTTTTCAAAAATGTTAGGAATCCGTATGAAACCTTCGATAATGTGACCCAATGTGTTAAAACAAAGCCAATTAAAATCTCTATATTGCATGCACTGCTATTGACAATAGAGCAAAGTGATGTACTACGTTTTATGGAGAATATTAAAAAAACTTTGGAGATCAAAAAGAAATACCTAAACAGAATTAAATTAAAAAACTTAGTAAAAAATTACATATTTACTACTGGAAACCAATACCAAACAAACCAAATTATTGAAAGACAGAGTTATACACATTCAAACGCATTGAAATAGATCAAACTGTTCAGGACAAATTTGGTTAATAATTTATTACAATTACCTTCCTTAAAGGCCTCACATACTTTTAATAGTACATACTGAGAAAAAAGTAATCTTTTTAATGTAACATTGAACACACAAGACTTAAAAATTAGAGCTATTTGTATATAAGTTCTAGTACAACTCAAAACTAAAAGCTTCTTATAACTAATTGCTTTTGCTTTCGTGGAAACCTGAAAATTCTCTTCATCATAAATGTGAATTCTGCAACTCTTGCAATATTTTGAATAATTGACCAAAATTTACATAATTACAGTGTGATTCATTGTGTCACAATTGTAGCAATAATGTTATGTAATTTATTTTGTTAGCATAATGTTTCGAGGCAGTTATTGGCAGAGAGGAAAGCACGCCATAATTTCACCGACTTTGCTTTTTCATTTCGTTTGTGGTATATTTTTTTTCTTTAATTTTATAGGAATGTTTCATTTTGTTATTTCATTCAGACTAATATTATAAATTCGAAAGTGACGTTGTCTGTCCGTCTGTATATTCCCTTTTTTGGCTAAATCACAGCATTGATATGAATAAAATTGGCCATGGAGACACTTTCATGCTTAAGGAAGGACTTTGAATAAATAGACTAGATAACCGAAATACACATACACGGGCGTAACCAACTCTGAAAAAAAAACTTTAACTGATTGTTATAACTGATTGAAACCTGTAAATTAAAGTTCAATGCTTTGCCTAAAAGTATGTCCTTTATTAGGCTCAACTATCTATGTATCAAATTGCATTCAAATCGGTTTAGTAGTTTTAGCGTGAACGTGCAACAGACCAACAGACAGAGTTACTTCCGCGTTTATATTATTAGCAAAGATTATCAGAAATTCTACGAATATCAATATAATGTAGATATTCCTATCCAGATAATAACCTCATAACAAAAGCCTCTTAATTTAAAACACCAAAAGTTAATTCGAACACACGTTGCATTTGTTACTGAATTTTGTTTGTTTTAATGCAGTAAAATAAGTTTTTTGCAACCGGAACCCAAAGTGTACACCACACCTGTGAATTTTGAACGAGTAAACGTTGAACTCTGAAGTAAATAAAATAATGCACATTATTTTAACGTATGTCGGCGTATCGATTATTCTAGCTGGCAACACTTGTAAGTGTCTGAAATTATGACACTGACGTAACACCGAGCATTGGCGCGTACGACCGGTGACCATAGGGATGGAAATCATTGACACCTTAAAATATTAATTACGCGATTGACTGATTAATTTTAGTCGATTACTTTCATGTTATAATTCATAGATAAGGATCACAGGTGACAATGATTTTATCCAACCCCAGATGATTATTGTTCGTTCGTGAGTTCCTTTAAAATGGAACGTGGTCGTAGTGCGAGCATAACTATCGTGGACCATCTCGTATGAGCACCACGTGTTCGGTGGAGTGTCTTATTTAAAATTATTAATCATGGGCTGCTATTCAATATCGATCGATCGAGAGGTACAATAAATTAAGTGATTGTATGAAAAGTATTGCCATATTCTCCTCTCCCGACAACGCACGTCTATCCTTAATTGAAAATATGAGGTATACTAACGTTCCCAGTGGGTTTGAGCTTTTATTTATTTCAAGTACATTTACTTTTAAATAACATTTGTTTTTGCTAAACATCTACTATGAAAAACACGAGTACAGAAGAAAAAGCTCGATAAAAAATTCAAACTACCGACAGCGTGTGAATTTATTCATGAATTGTAAAAATGAATTGTTGGTAGTTTGTCTCGTTGATGTTAAAGAATGACTTGACAGATTTGGCTAGGTTTGGATTTGAAATATTTGTGAAAGTTCAGTAAAGGCAAACAAGAGAAAAACAATAATAAGTAACGGGGAATACTAAAAATTTAAATTTGATGAAACCGTCCCTAGTAGTTCACTCCTTAAAATTTGATGTCTTTTGTCTCCTTACAAATAAAAAAAACTCTCGTTTAAAATTCGTTTGTTAAGTTTCATTTAGATTATGGGATCCAATCTCTTTCGACTGTTTTCTTGCAATAGTTCTGTTACAGAAATAAAACAAAGTGTAAAGTTGGTTTGTTATTGAAAAGAAAATCTACAAACACAAAAATATATAGTTGATATGAAGTTGACCGGGTCATTTATACCAGAAACTTTTCAAAGAAAAAACCATAATTTCCTTAAGTTCTCGATAAAGTAATTTTCATGAAATAAACAAAGAAATAAAGCCGAAAGTATTTGATGTTGGTTAAGCTATATAGGTTTGAATATTTAAATATCCGTGTTTCAAATTACCGATACTCGAAACTTCAACTGTCAGTTTAGTACTTCAAAAGTAAGCCATTGTGAAGCAATAACCATATGAAACATGTTCTTTTATTTAATACGAGGGAACAAGTGTTGTTGTATACTCGTTGCAGCTAATTTCCTTAATAAAGGTATCGTAAGGTATTCCTTACTAGATCAGATAAAATAAATAAATAATAATAAATAAATATTTCGGACATCTTACACACAGCGTCATCTAGTCCCAAACTAAGCAGAGCTTTTATTATGGGTAGTAAACAAGTGATATAAATACATAAAAAAACTTTTTTTTTGTAAATACATACATATTATACACTAGCTTTCAGCCCTCGGCTTCGCCCGCGTGGAATTCGCTTATATCGCGCGACACGGTAAGGGTAGATTAAACAATCTTACGTGATTTTACCCCTACTAATATTATAAATGCGAAAGTAA
This sequence comes from Phragmatobia fuliginosa, assembly GCA_932526445.1. NCBI lineage: Eukaryota > Metazoa > Arthropoda > Insecta > Lepidoptera > Erebidae > Phragmatobia > Phragmatobia fuliginosa. The sequence goes on along the minus strand of OW052063.1, from coordinate 20,564,868 downwards.
CTCTGTCTGTCTGTAACGCTTTCACGCCCAAACCACTAAACCAATTTTGATGAAATTTGGTATGAAGATAGAACTGAACTTGGGAAAGGATATATGCTACTTTTTACCGAGATAACCGACATACACGCGGGCGGAGCCGCGGGCGAAAGCTAGTGTTTGATAATAAGGAACTTCGACACAAACTTTCGTCCCCTATTTTAAACCTTTCTACCTTTATTTTCGCGATAAAAAGTGCCCTATGTCCTTTCCCAAGTTCAGTTTTATCTTCGTACCAAATTTCATAAAAATCGGTTCAGTGGTTTAGGCGTGAAAGCGTAACAGACAGACAGAGTTACTTTCGCATTTATAATATTAGTAGGGATTACACCATCGGAAAGTAGAGATTTCATCAAACAGAAAACACCCCAATTTTTTGTAAAAAGTAGATATTTTGACGGGTGAATTTTCGATATTAAGTCAAAATAGTGTGAAAAAATAAATATTTCAAATCAAATAAATTACAGTGTATATGGGACATGAAAAGGTAAGTTTCCACTAAACTTCGTTTAAAAATAATTTTATTTGTAAAAGAAAAAAAAAACCAAAAACTTGGTTTTTTGAATTTTTCACATATAATTTGAGGTAATGTAAAAAAAGTGTAAATAAAAAAATCGGCCAAGTGCGTGTCAGGCCACGCACAGGAAAGGGTTCGTCAGTCACCCATAATGGTACGTGGATTAGAAATTGTATCCAATGGATAATTGTTATGTTTACGTAATAATGCGTTAAATTTGTATGACGTTTTCCAAGTAAGCACATTGTAGAAGTTAAGCCTCTATAACTCCTGAACTAACAAAGTCATCTAATTCGTTATAGTTTTCATTTAAAGTTCATTATATGGACCACTATCACGATTTTTTCCAGATTTTTGAGCCGGCCGTTTAGCTTTTAGAGGGGGGACGCGCTATTTTTACAAAAAAGTGGCCTTTAAAGTGGAATTTCTCGCAAACGGATACCTATATTAAAAAATCGTCTTAACAACCCTGTAATGTTTTTAAAAGACCTATATAATGATACCCCACATGATGGGGTAGCCACGAGAAAAAAAAAACATCCCCACTTTACGTGTAGGGGAGGTACCCTAAATAAAAATGTTTTTCATAATTTTATTGTAACACTTTGTCGACGTAATTACAATACATATTCATGCAAAGTTTCATCTTTCTAGCACTTACCGTTTGGACGGTAAGTCGAGGACGGACGGACGGACGGACGGACAGACGGACATGACGAATCTATAAGGGTTAGAAGTCACAAACTTCGGAACCCTAAAAAGTTGAAGATCTTTTAATTACCTACAACTTTGCCATTTAACTTTTTTTCATAGGACTTGTACTTTTGACGGAAATCGAGATAAACCGTTTTTTACCCTTTGTTTTATATATTTAGCCATCCAAAGTGACTCTACCCTGCCTGATGGAAAGCATGAGCAGAATCCAAGAGTTGGGGCTACCACACTTGCTGCGAATGCAGACAATAATGTATGGCGGCCCACACATAATTGCTTTTTCACGCCCCGCTCAAAGGACCCGAAAACCTCCCCCCGTTCCCTTTCCCGACCTCAGATCGCCCGTTAATTATTTTTCCTTTCATTTTTATAATATTCTCTTCCTTTTCCAATAGGTTTCATCCTACTATAATTTTATTTGTTTTCAAAAATTATCTACCCTGTTCTAGTCCTTACTAATATTATAAATGCGAAAGTAACTCTGTCTGTCTGTCTGTCTGTTACGCTTTCACGCCTAAACCACTGAACCGATTTTGATGAAATTTGGTATCTAGATAGAACTGAACTTGGGAAAGGACATAGGCTACTTTTTACTGCAATAATCGAGATACAAAGGCCAAAGCTAGGTGATTACCATTACATGGCAACCATAATGATAGTTTGTAAATGACATATAGACCAGTAGACCAGGGTAGATAATTTTTGAAAACAAATAAAATTATAGTAGAATGAAACCTATTAGAAAAGGAGGAGGAGAATAAGGGGAGGTTTTCGGGTCCTTTAAGCGGGGCGTGAAAAAGCATCACACTAAACCGCCATAGTGTGGGCCGCCATACATTATTGTCTGCATTCGCAGCAAGTGTTGTGGCCCCCACTCTTCGATTCTGCTCATGCTTTCCATCAGGCAGGATAGAGTCAACTTGGATGGCTAAATATTTAAAACAAAGGGTAAAAAACGGTTTATCTCAATTTCCGGCTAAACTACAAATCCTATGGAAAAAAGTTAAATGGCAAAGTTGTAGGTAATTAAAAGATCTACAACTTTTTAGGGTTCCAAAGTTTACGACTTCGAACCCTTATAGATTCGTCATGTCCGTCTGTCCGTCCGTCCGTCCTCGACTTACCGTCCAAACGGTATGTGTGTAAAGGAGTCACTTAGAGATGAGTAAAACAAAAGACTGCTGGATAGATACTGAATATATTTAAAAGATTAACATGTTTATATACTGGTTATGCGTCATACTTATATGCTAAATAGTACTACATCTCATGTGCTAGAAAGATGAAACTGCATGAATATGTATTGTAATTACGTCGACAAAGTGCTACAATAAAATTATGAAAAATATTTATTTTACGTGTAGGGGAGGTACCCACCTCCCCTACACGTAAAGTGGTGATGTTTTTTTTTCTCGCGGCTATCCCATCATGTGGGAAATAATTATATAAGTCTTTTAAAAATATTAAAGGTGAAGACACATTATGGGACGCGACTGACGGACGCGGCTGAGAGCTGCGACTGATAATGTGCACAGTCTTTTCGGACGTTGCTTGCGGATGCGCAGGGCTGCCAACCCCAGCATGGAGCAAAACTGTAGATAGGTTTCAAAAAAACTGTAGAAAACTGTAAATTTCAAATTTAAAAACAGTAAATCTACATTTTTATCTTTATATTATATTTTGTATGATTTAATGATAGTAACGAATAGAATACAATGATAGGGTGGGCATTAGAAACAATAAAAATCCTGTAATTATCAGTTTTAATCTAATTAAATGTAAAATCAAAAGTCTCAAAGTTGCAATTATTCCAGTGCCTGCATGTTTGATAATATAACTAGCTATTATTTCATTTTTATGAATACGATTTAAATCGAACATCTGGCAACACTGGTCCGCACCCAGATTTCTTTCGGACGTCCGAACGCATAAGGTCAGTCAAAGGTCACGTCCGCGACTTACGTCAGATAGTGTGCACAGCTCCGTGTCAGCCGCATCCGCCAGCCGCGTCCAAAAACGATTTTTTGATTTAGGTATCCGTTTGCGAGAAATACCACTTTAAAGGCCACTTTTTTGTAAAAACGGCCGGTTTTAAAAAATCATGAAAAATTCGTGATAGTGGTCCATAGAATGAACTATAAATGAAAACTATAACGAATTAGATGAATTTGTTAGTTCAGGAGTTATAGAGGCTTAACTTCTACAATGTGCTTACTAGAAAAACGTCATACACAATTAAAGCATTAACACGTAAACATAACAATTATCCATTGGATACAATTTCTAATCCACGTACCATTATGGGTGACTGAGGAACCCTTTCCTGTGCGTGTCACTTGGCCGATTTTTTATTTACACTTTTTTTCACTTAACCTCAAATTATATGTGAAAAATTCAAAAAAACAAGTTTTTGGTTTTTTATTTTTATCTTTTACAAATAAAATTATTTTTAAACGAAGTTTTGTGAAAACTTACCTTTTAATGTCCCGAATACACTGTAATTTATTTGATTTTTGATAATATTTGAAAATATTTATTTTTTCGCCCTATTTTGACTTAATATCGAAAATTCACCCATCAAAATATCTACTTTTTTCAAAAAATTGGGGTGTTTTCTGTTTGATTAAATCTCTACTTTCCGATGGTGTATAATCCCTTCTTCCCTACTAATATTAAAAATGCGAAAGTAACTCTGTCTGTCTGTCTGTCTGTTACGCTTTCACGCCTAAACCACTGAACCGATTTTGATGAAATTTGGTATGAAGATAGAACTGAACTTGGGAAAGGACATTTTTATTGCGAATATAAAGGTAGAAGGGTTTGGAATAGGGGACGAAAGTTTGTGTCGAAGTTCCTTATTATCAAACATAAAATCATGTAAGATTGTTTATTCTACCCTTACCGTGTCGCGCGATATAAACGAATTCCACGCGGGCGAAGCCGTGGGCGGAAAGCTAGTGGTCTATATGTCATTTAAAAACTATCATTATGGTTGCCATGCAAGTGTGTTATGCCTAGCAACCTGTGAAGTTTTGACAGGAGATAAACAGTGATACATTTTGACATCTACGATTTATGTATTTTTTTAATCTTTTCAAGCTTTGGCCTTTTTATCTCGATTATTGCAGTAAAAAGTAGCCTATGTCCTTTCCCAAGTTCAGTTCTATCTTCATACCAAATTTAATCATAATCGGTGCAGTGATTTAGGCGTGAAAGCGTAACAGACAGACAGACAGACAGAGTTACTTTCGCATTTATAATATTAGTAGGGATAAAAAAACACCCAGACTCCGAAACAAATATTTGTGGATCAGACAAATATTTGGTCTGACCCGGGAATCGTACCCGAGACCTCTTGATCAGCAGCCGAATACGCTAACCACTATACCAACAAGGCAGTCAAAATATTAGATCAATTTACTACATCAGATCACTTACTACTATTGAAAATCACTTTAAATTCAGTCAAAATTTTTCAAATGATAACCGAAACAATCAGATTGACATTTTTTTTCAGTAATTGATTGTATTTACGTGCCTATCGCATATACTTTCATATGCATTTAGTGTCAAATTGGAATAACGTAAAGCTGTTAATTTGGAATTACAATCGGGCATTACAATTTTATTTTTTCGTATAGGTCTACAAATATAATTGAATGGTGTGAAAGGTGTACAGGAATGATGAAGTTAATTAATAATAACAATATATTACATACATAATCAATAAAAATCAATAAAATTTGAGTGTTTATAATTACCAGCTTTTCGCTAGATCAACAAGAAAGTATATACAATATTTAAATAAAATCAACTTTTTTATCTCACTGTCACTGTTCCAGCTAATCTATGGAGCTGCTGAATCGAGTTTGACGGGAGTTTCACTGGCCGATTACTTATGATATAAGGAGCAACTCTTAATACTAGCGGTGCTGACCACATTTGTTATTGTAATGATACAATAACAACTACGTATAACACCGCGAGAATCAGCTAGTCAATAATGAGTTTAATTACCATCAATATGTTAGGTACACAATAAAGGAAAAAAACCTAATAAAAGATGTTTACATAAATTCTATGAACTCGGAAAATATCTCTATCTAATACACGACTGATCTTGTGGCACAGTGACTTCCTAACGTCATAAATAATCTTTTACTGGTAATCCAAACATTCCTACTACCTACCTATCTGCGATGTTAGTGCTTCGATTAAAGAAAATTTGAGAACCATCCCAGAAGTAATCGTAAATAATATCTAGATAGATTAGTCTTGGTGTTCCTGGCAGCAGTCACATCAATGCAATTAGAAGGAAAACTTGGAACCAACCCTATACCAACCCGTCTGGCCAGCGTGGAATAGTAGGCCAATACCTAGTTTTCAAGGAGAGGCCTATGTCCAGCAGTGGACTGTTAAAGGCTGTTGATGATGTTGATGATGATGAGGATGATATACCATTGCGTATAAAGATTACCTTTTTTATTTCATGACCTTCCATTTTTACTTACCATTCCTTTATAAAATAAGCTGAATTATAGTATTTTATTTCTAAATTGACTGGATGGTAGGAACAGGTTTCTAAATTCTATTTTATGAGAAGTAAGTTATTGTCAACAAAACATGGGCAGCAAATTAATACTCTTCTGACAATCCTTTTACCAAAGTCATTAGTAAAAGTAAATTTCAAGTTCGAACTTCTTAAACGCACCGTATCTATCAGTTGAACTTATATCATAATAAACCACATCATCACCATCTAACCAATTTATTTACAATTGTATATCAATGTCAGTGATAATCTGTGTGACAGGATTATATTGCCACTGTCCACTCCGCTGTCCAATTTAGGTTAACTGCCAAACCGACAAGTGACATACAATTAACTGATGTTATGTAAGATTGACGTTCGAATGCAAAACATGATTACACTTGACACTTCTGCATTCACTATGGTTTTAAAAGTTTTTTTTTTATCATAGTCTTCGTTCTACAATTTTTGAAACATTATCGAAGCTAGCTTCAATTTTGTTTATTATAAAAGCCTGCCAAAAGTGGTTCTAGGTACTCTGCTGGATGGAAAGCTTGTATAGAATCCAAGAGTATTGGGTACTATTATGTATTCTGTGGTATTGGTCCCCATCCTTATTTTCATTAGTAAAAGTGCAGATGTTGTAGTGTCCCACACTATGGCGGCCTATTACGATGGTTCTGCAACATTGGACCTCCGGTTTCTCACTCACAAATTATTTGAGGTTGGTCTTCTATGTGAGGGTAGTATTGCCTCGGTCAAGTCGGCCTCGTGCAAAACAGAGTGGTTCTAATGTCTTGCATTTTTTTTTATTAAGTAAAGAAATTTAAATGCATTCTTACCGAATACCGAATCATTGAATTGCTGTGGAATTAATCAAAGGTGTAACGACAATGTCTGATATTGTGTTATGTCTATTCCCTGTAGATATTTCAAAGAAATTTGGATTTTCACAAAAGAAAGACTTATATATATTTGGAATTACTTAATAGGTTTCAGATTTATACTTTAACTTAATTTTATTCAATTGTTTGTAAATCAAAAAACTCAAGTATCGATTAATAATTTCAAACTAAAAAATAAAACATTAATAACAGATGAACAATAAACATATGCTATAGCGGTTAATTTTCATTGAAAGCTACGGAATCCTAATAAAAGTCAGAACTTCAAGTTAAACAGCGGCAAAGGCAACAAGACAAAAATATAAAGTAGAAGTTATTACCGGCATGCGTTTGCAATGCCCGCTTTTAAAAGCTTTTATTTGACTTGCTTCGTTTGTATTTCCGTCTTTTCGGTTCAAAAATTGTATTTCATTTTTCATATTCTTATTGAGTTGACTTTTTATATACCTACGTAACTTGATAAAAATGTAATAGGGTTCCATGGAAGTTTTCTATAGAGATAAAGAGAGAGAAGAGTCATGATATCTAATGGAAAGCTACTTGGTAGACGATATAATGTTGACTGCCTCGTTGCTCTAGTGGTTAGCGTATGCGGCTGCTGATCAAGAGGTCTCGGGTTCGATTCCCGGGTCGGAACAAATATTATTTGTGTGATTCAAAAATATTTGTTTCGGAGTCTGGGTGTTTTCTATGTATAATATGTATGTATTTACAAAAAAAAAGTATGTTTATGTATTTATATCAGTTGTCTAGTACCCATAACACAAGCTCTGCTTAGCTTGGGACTAGATGATGTTGTGTGTCAGATGTCCAAAATATTTATTATTATTATTATTATTTATTAATGTTATTGCGAATGTGAATGTTCTATATTCTGTGTAATTGTCATTATTCTGTTTATTAAAATAATAATATATTCAGTTGACAAATAGAACAAAAAGGGATTTTTTAATGCAAGAAAATGATACATGTTTAACTTCGGTACAATACAAGTGATGTGTGATAACCTTTGTTCCTAGTTAAAATTGTAAAGAAATACGCCTAGAAAACTCGAAATAATAATAATAATAATATAATAATAATATTTTATTTCATTGACCAATTATAATCATACATATGTTACAGTATAGGAGATTTAATATAAAAATATTTCATAAGGTATTAAATAGGCTAAATTATAGATTAGCGTAAAATTAACGAAATCTATTAAAATATACATGCTTACATTAGTAAAAATTTTATATTAAGCTCAAAAAATTAAATGTGTACAAAATGTGTACATTAAGCACTTTTCAAAGTATTTTACAAAGAGACACAATTTCATCAAACAGTTTAACTAAGTGTTTTTCGAGTAGAGAATCATCGAGCGATTCACTTGAAAGTAAATCGTTAAATGAGATATCCAAATGAAGGCATTAATCAAAATAAACAGCTTTCACATACAGTGATAGATGTTTTACGATAATGGTATTTATCATTTCTACAAAAGGGATAAAATTTATATTATAATATTGCTATCTTGTATGTTAAAAAGATTTTTCGCAAAGCTCTCTTTGGACTTACCGGTTTACATAGGTATAAATTGATTTGAAAGTATCTATGCTTATCTGTACCAGCAATATTATAACTTCTAGTTTTAGTAGAAGGTGCGTCTGTCTGTCTGCCTGTTACACTTTCATGGCTAAAACGCTGATCTGATTTGAAAAAAAAATGGTATAGCAATATTGACCTCAAAAAGAAGTTCTTAAGAAGATTATCGAAACACACTCGTTCTGAGCTTTTTATCCCATAAAACAAAGGTGTTTTTTATGTCATATAGTAAAACGTTGGATAGGATTGGAACTATGAGAAGAAGAATCTGCCTATCTTGACTGTCTTGTTGGTCTAGTGGTTAGCGTATGCGGCTTCTGAACAAGAGGTTTTGTATTATATTCCCGGGTAGAGCCAAATGTTTGTATGATCTCAGATATTTGTTTCGGAGTTCGGATTTTTTCTATATGTATGTGTTTACAAAAAAATGTATGTAATATGTATTTATATAGTTTTCTAATACCAATAGTACAAGCTCTGCATTGGGAGTAGATGATATTGTGTGTCAGATGTCCGAAATATTGATTTATTTATCAAACATGGAACACATTCAACACAAATCGATCATCACGTCTAGTAGAAAATCAAAAAAATGTGATGTATAAAATGTTTAGGTATGTGGTATTAAATACTGATTCGTTTGTCTTGCCTGTCATTACGTCTCAAGTTCGATTTCCCGGTCGGGCCCAAGTGTTGTTGGGTTTTTTAAAGAAAAAATTCTAATAACGGCTTGCATCATGAAAGTTGGGGGTATTTCACAACCGTGTTTTGAGAGAGTATATACATCACATCATCGGTCCGAGTTGTCATGAACACCTGTCGCAATCTATAGTGGAAAGTCAGTGCTCTCAAAAACTCTACTAAAATTTAACTTTCGAGTTAAGTCGGTTCCTGGAATAACTGAATTTAGATAAAACCGGATGAAGTAATTAAGTCCCAAATAAATTTGAGAACAATGAAGGCCAGGAAGATGAAGATTTTCGGTAGTAGTAAGTTAGACGTCTAGCACTTAATACGTCTAGGTTAAGGTGAGAAAGAGTTATTCGCTTCATACAGCCCTCAGTTCTCATCAATCATCACCTGAATAAATGGTCGAATGTAGTTCGTGTAATAAATTATATTTCATAGCAAAAGGATAGCTGTCTATACAAAGTGTTCTTTGATGAATGGAATACTAAGTGAGTTTGTGGCTTAGAGTAATATATTTTATACTACACCTGATCGGAACAGTAGTCAATATTCCCTGAAAATGAAAAGAGAAAGTTAGTCTTTTCCTTGACCTAAATAAGCGGGAGGAAAAAATGTATGAAAATTCATTTCTAACGTGTTTTAGCGGGAGAGAAAGTTGTATGAATTTTCATTTCTCATGTGTTATCTTATCTATGGCGCGCGTCTGTCAAGGAGTTTTCATATAATTTAAAAATGGAATCTCCGTGCCACTGACATCCTTTTGTGAACAATAAAAAAAACAAAAGAAGAGCGAAATATTTATAAATATTATGTCAAATTCCAAGCTAAATTGTGTCTTACATGGTGTCTTACGTTTTGATTTTATTTTATAAATACTTTTAATGTTCCTCACAGGTGTAGTATAAAGCACTGTGTAGCACTTGGGTGAAAGTCCCATTCCTACCTCGGGAGTATTGTGGCCCTAGGCTGCGCCTTCGGGCCACAAACTGCTCCCTCGCTAGTAATCGGTCCCTTTCCTCCCTCGGTGAACAATGTACTATATATTTTGAATTCAGAATATAACTTTTACTGATTATGATACTTATAGTATTAGTTTTAGGTGTCCTATATATGTTTTTATATAACACCCATGTATAGCTACTAGCTAAACTAGAATATCGAATAGTGTAATATAGTAGTGAATAGGTTCGTAATAGAGACCCTGATTAATGTAGGCTATGTAAATTTTACTTTAGACTGAATTATTATATTACAATTCTGGAGTATTTCCTAAATTAAGTTTATAGAGAAATTTATCGTACATATATAAATCTGTATTTGGGTCATGATAATAATAAATAATAAATAAATCATTTATTCGGAAGTTCATTTTTTTACAATTAATAAACCCACCAAACTGCAGAACAGTTTGTCGGCGGGATTAGCGCTTGTTTTGTACATTCTTAGGAGTTCCTTAAATTAAAAACTAAATATAAAATACCTAATACCCACCTTGTTACAAATTACAGGGATTTTTATTTAGGACAGTCATCTGTAGCACAAATATTTCAATTTATATTAAACTCATTCAACAGAATACTCCTCAGTTTAAATTTCAAGAAAGATTTGCCAATGTTACTGTCATTATTTCTTAGCCAACCAATTTGGTTGTATATTGCTGGGACCATGTACCTGTTAGTTCTTTTGCCGTAATAATTCTTTACTTTCGATCTAACGAGCATACGCTCTCTGACTCTTCTTGTATTGTAGGTATTTTGTATTTGAACTTTGTACTGATTATTATAAAAGTGTTCTAGAACTATCAAGTACCTGACCCGCTCGTGGACAGGGAGAATCTTACACACGAGAAACAGTTGGTTATAATTTTCTTTACAATCATTTTTAGTTTTTTTGTCCACAAGGTACTTCATGAAACGAACCTGCAGTGATTTAATACTATCCAAGTATGTTTTAAATGTACGACCGTACGTACTCAGACCATAGCTCAGCAGCGACTCGGCGAGGGCAAAGTAAACTACACGCAAAGTTTTCCTACTTAGTGTTGTTTTTAAATTATAAAACTTATTTAGTACTGACCTGAGTTTCGCACATACACTGTCAACATGAGGTCTCCAATTCATATTGGTGTCCACCCATAACCCCAGGTACTTAAATTTACACACCGATTCCAAATTTGAGCAGTTACAGTTATGCATGTGTGCGTGCAGGCACGAGTAAGAGTGCCCCACTATACTTATATCAGCGTTTGTTATGGTTTTTGCTATTAAGTTATGCGGTGAGTAAATGTGCATCACTTTAGTTTTACTGATATTTAAAATAATGCCATTATCATGAGCCCACTTTATGACATTATCAAAGTCTGCCTGCATCACTGACCTGGCGTCCTGTATATTTTTAGAAGAATAAATTAAACACATGTCGTCGGCATACATATATACCCGACACCTACCCACAACATTACTCACACTATTCACATGCATAATATAACCTATAGGGCCATAGACCGAACCAGTAGGCACACCTAAATTCACCGCGGCTTCGCGCCCCTCAATCCCTGCTATGGAAGTCTGCAGGGTTCTACCAGTAAGGTAGTTTCTAAACCACCTATTTGTTGGCCCCCTAATGCCACACTCTGACATGGCTTGAAGCAGCAATTCATGGTCTAAGGTGTCAAATGCCTTTTTGTAGTCAATAAATAAGGCTAAGACCTGGTGACCCCGGTCAAGGCTACTATTAATGTCGTCAGTAAACTGTGACAGTGCCGTTGAGGTACTTCGACCACACCTGAACCCATGTTGCGTGTTTGATAATACGCTGTTCTGCTCCAAGAAGGTGCTAATCTGTCCGATCACAATCTTCTCAACAATCTTATCAATCACTGATAAGATTGCGATCGGCCTGTAGTTAGAATAATCAGTGTGTAGTCCCTGCTTGTAAACGGGTCTGATTAAAGCCTTCTTCAGTAGGCTTGGGTATACCCCCTTTGACAGGCTTAGATTAATAAAATGTGCCAAGATTGATGAAATGTGGTGTTTAATGTTCTTTAAGTCAATAATTCTAATTCCGTCAATACCCGGCGCCTTATCACTGCTGATCCGGTCAATTACTTTACACACAGTATCACTTGACACAGGTTGGAACCGAAACGTAACAAAGCAGTCATTGACGTACTGATCTCTCTGCAATAACTTTACATCACAAATATGTTGTATGTTTAAAATTTCCTCTGTAAATGTAGTTGTAAAACCATTACATATGTCATACATTGTGTACTTATCACTAAAGTGTCTCCTGATTACGTCATCTATGCTAGGTTTTTTTCTACCCATCCAACTATTAATTTTGTCCCAAATTTTTTTCGGATTACCGTTACATTTTCTTATTTCTTCCTGATTATATTTATTTCTTTCTTTAAATATTATTTTGTTAACTCGGTTCCTGAACCGAGTGTATTCTAATCTTTTTGTGCTACTATTGGGATCACTCTTCCATTCCCTAAATAACTGATCCCTATGTTTTAATTTACTATACAGATTTTTATTGATCCACGGCTGCGTAACACGTTTAGCAGACCTATGAATAATATGTTTACTGTCTTTATAAGCATCCCTAAATATACAAAACAATTTCTCGTAAATAACAAGTGGGCAGTCAATAAGTAACATTTGAGACCAATTAAATTCCAAGAGTTTTTTAGTTACCAATTTAGTATTGATTACATACCGAGAGTCCATATTATCCTTACTTTGCGACGCACACTGCGGCACCGACACTCCCACTATGCAGTGATCCGACATGTTGCACTCAACTACATACGAAAGGCAATCCCGCAATCGACTCGCGCGCACCCACACATGATCAATACACGATGCTTCACATACACCCGCGACGATCGCCTGTCGAGTCACCTCCGTAGCCGGCAGTAAACAATGTAAGCCTAGTTCACACATACAGTCCTTATATTTCGAAACTTGGTGGCTGTGATGTCCTCCCGACAGGTTTATGTTGACATCCCCCATTAAGATAACGTTTTCGTTTCTTGAAATACTTCTAATTATTTGTTCTATTTCTGAAATAAATAGCTGTATATTCGTTTTAGGTGGCCGATACACCGCGATAATGTGTGTGTTTACGCTATTAAGGGTGAATTTGCAGTGTAACCCCTCTAACGAAAGCGTCTTTGTCCTTTCTGCGTAGCAGTTGATATTTTCCCGGGCGTAAATAAGCACTCCACCCCCTCTTGCATTCTCCCGTGTATTTGAGAATAAACGATAGCCTTCGATGCTCAACATTGAAAGCTCATGCTCCTTAACATTCACCTCGGATAAAACCAAAAACCCAATCTCTTGAGAGCAACTATTTAGTAACATTAACAATTCATTAAAATTTTTCCTGAGTGATCTGATATTAATATGTGCTATATGTAGGTACTCATGACTACCACTAAAACTTTGTCTCCAGTCTGTAATATTTAGATATCTATTAAATTGACATTCCATTGTAGTTATTGCATCAAAAGGGTCCACTTTGTTTTATTTTGTGAACACGTAGTGTGCACTCCGCGCTATGTACGCGATGTTAGCAGAGATTATTCATTCACCACCATTCCGTCCCTTTCTACAAATTGTTCGATGTCACGTGTGTTCCGAATAGAGTATATTTTCTTTTGTACATCACTTTTTCTAATGAGTATTTTTCCATCCTGAACCCATATATATTTATAAAATTGACTTAACTGGTTTTTAGTGGCCCATAGAAGATTTCTTTTGTATCTAGTTAGATTTTCATTAACATATATTCGCGTATCGTTATCAGTGCCGTATATGTGTCTGTTAGTTATGTGATTTTTTCTACTCTCAATCCATTTATCACGAATCGCCTTGGTTTTTAGAGTAATCACTACCGGCAGGGGTTTTTTGGAGTCTGGTTTTTCTCGCCCTACCCTCTCTGCATATTCGATCTGACCGGGGTCCAAATTAAGCTTCCTGGCCACCTGAGTAACCACTACGGCAATCACTTCATTTTCTTTCCGCTCCAAACCAGACAACTCCACCTTTTTCTCTCTCTCTTTTTCTTCAAGATCATTAACTCTTTCTTCTAGGGATCTATTACATTTTTCTAGGTATACATTCTTGTTTTCCAGGGCTTTTATTTTCTTTTCTGCTGATAGATGAGATTCATTCAATTTATCGTATTTTTCAGATATAAAATCCACAAAGTCAGCCAGATCCGCTAACTTCTTTTCCACTTTGTATAGCACCTCCATCTTCTTGTTTATGTCTGCTAACGTGGCTAAATAATTCTGTTCCCCAGCACTAGGTGACAAGTTCACGGAACGGGGTGAGCCTGGCAGGTTGTTGCAGTCTTCACATCTCTCATTTTTAAAAATGATGTTCTTTGCATTCCTGTCATGTATCTTTATAAAGTCACCCACGTTCCGAACGCGAGAGTTGCTTTTCAATTAATATTTGTGTTAACTAAACATATTAATTGTTACATAATTAGTAATATAAAAGTTTCTAAATGTGATTAATAAAAGTAAAGTCTACCAAATATTTGGACATCTGACACACATCATCTAGTCCCAAACTAAGCAGAGCTTGTACTATGAGTTAGTAGCCATAGTGCAAACTCTGCTTAGTAGTGCTGTCTAGTGACAACAGATATAAATACCTCTTTTGTAAAAACATACATACAAAATACATACTCGTTCATAGAAAAAACCCATACTCCGAAACAAATATTTACAGATCACTAGCTGATGCCCGCGGCTCCGCTCGCGTTTTAGAGGTATCAAAAATAGATGTTGGCCGATTCTCAGACCTACTGAATATACTTACAAAGTTTCATAAAGATCGGTCAAGCCGTTTCGGAGGAGTATGGCAACGAAAACTGTGACACGAGAATTTTATATACTACACTCGGTTCCAAAAATTACGGGTCAATCACAAAAATTGAAATACCTCCAGAACTGTAAAAGCTAGATCAATGAAATAAAAAACAGAATAAAGACTTTTTAGTTGCGCTTCTAATAGCATATTATTTAAACTGGTTGATGAAAAAAACTTCATTAGAAAAACAAAATTTAAAAAAATGACTATTTTTAAAAACAAAATTTTTGTTTCATGTCATTAAGGATGCTTTCCATTTCTATTCTGTCACAAAAAAAATTATCGTGAACGTCTTCCACGTGCATAATTATTATTCTGTGAGGTGAAGCATGGCAGTCACGCTAGAGGAATGTACCAGAATCCTAACTTTTTTGGAACTTGGGCGGAGCCAGCGTGAAACAGCCAGAAACATTGGTGTATCTTTGTCGACTGTTCAGCGGGTAGTCCAGCGGTACCAAGAGACCGGATCACACCTTAGAAGACCAGGAAATGGCAGACCAAGATGCACAACGGCCAGGGAAGACAGACAACTGGTGGCTACAATGCTCCGAAATCGTTTTCAAACTGCTGTTGGTCTAAAAACTCACTTTATTCGCTTTGGAGGTGGCAATTTAAGCGCTCAAACAGTAAGAAGACGTCTTGCTGAAGCAAATTTGAAACCATTGAGGCCCGCAAATGGCCCCAAACTGGAACGGGGACATCGAATTGCAAGACAGAGATACGTGCGCGAACACCTAAACTGGACACTAGACGATTGGTCTAGGGTAATGTTCACGGACGAGTCTAAATTCATGCTTTATAAGCATGATGGTAGGCAGTTGGTGTACAGAAGACCAGGGGAGCGCTTCCATCAAGCGTGTGTGGAGGAAAAAGTGGCGTACGGTAGAGGCTCCGTACAAGTTTGGGCTGGGATTTCTGCTGAGGCCCGCACCGAGCTGGTGCTCATTCAAAATGGAACTCTAAATGCAGAGAGGTACGTGGAAGAGATCTTCAATGAACATGTAGGTCCTTTCATGGCCAGGATGGACCGGCATGGCATATTAATGCATGATAATGCGCGTCCCCATACCGCCAGAATTGTACATGACTACCTTGAGTAGGTCGGTATCGAACTCATGCAGTGGCCAGCGCGAAGCCCGGACTTAAACCCCATCGAGCACGCCTGGGACGAGCTTCAGAGATGCGTGAAAGGTCGAAACCCCCCACCAATCACGCTTCCCGAGCTCATACAAGCACTGGTGGAGGAATGGGAAGGTATTCCTCAGCACCGGCTCCGAAATTTGGTGTACAGCATGCCTAATCGCCTGGAAGCTGTCAGAAGAGCTCGTGGAGGCAATACAAAGTATTAAATGAAGAAAGTGATGAAAAACAGCAAAAAAACAATCATAAAAAAAATGTAATCTTAAGAAAAATATGACTACTTTAGTTTTTTTTTAATTTAAGATTAATATTGTGGGTGTAACTAAGTTTTATTTTATTTTTTATCTGTATAATTAAATTCTCAATTGAACAGTCTTCGTTTCATTAGGATGGCATACGTAGTTCGGGAGATATTCGGGTTTATGTGACTGACCCGTTATTTTTGGAACCGGCTTTAGATAGAAACATTTGGTCCGACCCACGAATCAAACCCGAGATCTCTTGATCACCAACTGCATACGCTAACCACTAAACCAACAAGACAGTTATAATAAATGTTGTAAAAAGTCAGAACTAATGTTAAGCTGTTTTTTAAAGTAGCATGCAGCAATAAATAAATGTTAGTAACTGGTCCACTAGAAACTAATGCACGAGACACGGCACAATAGAAATCTATTTGTAAAATTGTTGAATCGTATTTGAAGAGCTTGACTAGGGTAAACACTTCACTCAAGTAGCTAACTGCATTACCTATCAATTTTATTTCAAAGATACATTTGTGTATACTATTATTGTGCAGTTTCAATAAACAATGCTTTTAATTTATTACCACACCTAAAGTTTCGTAGAAATCTTACCAGTTTCCAACCTACTAATATTTTGGATACCCCATTCACAACACCATCTAGTACCAAACTAAGCACATCTTGTACTATGGGTACTATACAACTGATATAATTGATTTTGAACATCTGTCTCACAACTCTAGTCCCTTACTAATCAGAGGTTGTACTAATAGTACTAGACAACTGAGATAAATACATTTTTTTTTTGTAAATACATATAAATTGTAAATAGAAAACACCCAAACTCTGAAACAAATATTTGCAGATCATACAAACATTTGTTCCGACCCGGGAATCTAACCTGAGACTTCAAGCAATCACATACACTACGTCTGCATCACCAAAATAGTGAAGCTTTATTCCTTTTTATTATCACTTAACCCATACAAAATACGTATAAAATCTAGTGTCAGTTTTAATATAATTACAAAGGGTATATAAATCATATCTAGTTCATTACTTAATTAAGAAGTTATTAAAAGGCATTGAAGGTAACTATACATGACACCTTGCCGTTTACACAAAGTTTATAGGCCTACCTGTGGGTATCAACTTTAATAAGTGCTTGTAAAGCTATTAAAATTGAAATATTTAAGGTTATTAAGCATTATCAAGTTCACGGGTGTGGCTCGATATCACTAAAATAATTATACCTGGTCACGGTGGCCCTATTCTCTTATATAACATTTTATTACAATTCTTTGTGGGCGCGGTGATGTCGTAACATTTCTTTATGACTAATTTCGTGTGTTCGAACGTGTTAATTATATATATCACAACTGATCTATATTTTAGTGACGTCAGACTCATTATAATCACGAAGATAGTGAGTTTTCAACACTCAGACTAATTTTGTTGTATAATATGACGAAACGAAATAAAAGTTTAAAATTATTCATCAAATTTTTATGTACTTATGGTTTCTTATTAGTTAATATCCTATGTATCCTTAATGGCATAGAGGGAGACCACATCAAGTCTTCACTTTTATTGGTTCTGAGTCGGGTGCTTAATTTTGCTCTACGTCTTGCCGATATTCGTCGTTTGATCAACCTCCTTAGGCAAATTGCAATTATTTTTCGTTTTCTATTACCTGCTCTTTTCTATTTCTATATTCTTTTGTTTCTATGATATTTTGTTTTGATTACGTGACTGAGTGACACTAGGCTACGGCGGCTTCCACATACAGAGCGACGAAAACAGCGCCATCTAACGAAGAAACACTGAACTACAAAGAAAAACAAGGAATGACCTATACTGAGTAACTACTAATCCTGAATCGCGAAAGTAACATCAGATTAGCATATATACAACATCCCAACATCAACTGTTAGGCAGTTGCCCACCAGGCATGATCACCTCGCCTGGTCGGAGGATCCTCCCTTTGTGTTGGAGGAACACGACACCCGTTCTTCAACAAGGCTATGAAACAAGAATAGAATAGAAAACAGAAAAGCTTTTTAAAACTTGAGTAGGCTGTTCAAATATGCCGTAGTACGTAGTGCAAGTACATTCCGATCATTTGGCGAAAGCATTTGCTGGTAAAGCTTGAAGTTAGTTGTTGGGAACATGATGTGGACGAATTTTTTTAAAAGTTTTGTGTTCTTATTACTCTGGTATCTTTATGATATATAATGTAGCTGTAAGTCGGTACTGCCCGCCACACATTACTTAATAACAGTAGAGTAATAAATAAGCCCAGCGCCTAAATACGACTCCCATTGTGTACACCGTGGTTGTTATACGCTTTGACCCATAGTAAGTTCGCTATATTTGGTAACCCCGACAATTAAACAAGGACGAAAACATAACTTATACTGTAATATTGAAAATGTGTTATTAAACCAGATCATCTGAGAATTCATTAATCTACAGTTTTCAGAACGAGGAAGAAAACCGCACCAATACCATCAAAACTAAAGTTATCATGAACCAATATCGACTTCCTAAGTAATCAAAAACTTCATTACAGCTTAACTAAGTGTAGAATTTTCCGATAGTAATGTACACAGTTAATGTTACTTCGATTGAAATCCGATCATGAGTGTGTTTATCTAAGCCTGGAAGCCTTTAATCCACATTGCTGTGTTTGCGCCGAACAGCGCAATGAGAGAGCTTATGCGATAGAGATTAAGTTATATTGGGTCCACTAAGCAATTTAAGTTGCAACATTATGTTTACTCAATGCGTATGTATTAGACCACTTATGTTAATAGGCATACAAAAACGGAGTCCCGTTATCGAAAGTTTTAATAGACTGCAAATATTGCTGAGATTAAGGCGTGCAAATGTCTTAATTGTATTGTTATGGATACATTACTTTAACAATTGTTAAAGAAAGAACTATAGTATGTATAATTATAAGTCAAGAAAGCAATCATATAAAAATTTAAAACATTAAACGAATTTATAAACGGCTGGAAGGGGTGAGTAAATAACAAAAAAAGCGGCCAAGTGCGAGTAGGACTCGCTCATGAAGGGTTCCGTAGAAGCAAGTAATATCATATAGAAATTCTTGTAGTTCGTTGTAACTTTGATCGATGTTTTAATAATAGTGTATTGATTGAATGGAAGGGAAATTGCGGGTAACGATTTATGACGTATTAAAAAAACTACTTGCTAGATCTCGTTCAAACCAGTTTGGTAGTTTGCATGGTAATGTACATCATATAGTTTTTTTTAGTTTTATCACTCCCGTATTTTAGAAGTTACAGGGGGAAACACATTTTACCACTTTGGAAGTGTCTCTCGCGCAAACTATTTAGTTTAGAAAAAAATGTTACTAGAAACCTCAATATCATTTTTTAAGACCTATCCATAGATTTTTTGATTTGAGTTGACTAATGATAGAGTTGATGATTTCAGTTCCAAGAATGGGGAACCCCCAAAATTTATTGTTTGTTTTCTATTTTTAAATGAAAATCATAATGCGGTTCACAGAATACATCTACTTACCGAGTTTCAACAGTACATTTCCTATAGTATCGGAAAAAAGTGACTGTGACATACGGACGGACAGACAGACAGACATGACGAATCTATAAGGGTTCAGTTTTTTGACATTTGGCTACGGAACCCTAAAAAGAAAGTGATAAAGCTTAAGCACAAAATTGTGGAAAATAATCTTTACAAATAAATAAACTTGAAACATCTGTTTGTGATGTGAAATGAACAGTTTTTTTTACTAAATGCACACGAAAGTAAATACAGCACTAACATAAAAAAATTGTCTGTCTGTATCGTTGGTTCTATCTGATCTCTGCAATTAGTCCTGCCGGCATAGCGCCATAACTAATTTTTACAAAATTTTCACTGGCCAATTTCCATTTAATTTCAATTTTTGATAGTTGACAATATGTAACTTGGGCAAAGTTAACAATACACCGCAAGTTTCAGTTTGTCAAATATATATTTATCACTTTTATGTCAAGGTGACATAAAAGTGTTAAAGCATTATGAAAGCAGTATTATGTAACTTCTAGTTTGTTTAGAAATATATTCTAAGCCAAACGGAATCAATAAATTATTATAATAATCATTGCTACACTGAGATATGATAAGAATGCCTTATTACTCGATACAGGCGGCACTTTATAAAGATTTCTACCACCAAACGCAGGAAAATTTTCTTTGTATTTAGTCTTTAAAATGACAGGAAATCATGATAAACTGCTAGGTTACCGAATACTTTACACATAGTGCAAAAACATAATTAACAATATACAAAAAACAATAGTAATATATGCTTTTCCGATTTAAAATCTAAGAGCGTCGAATAAAGGGTGTTGAACGAACAAAGGTTTGAATGAAAGCGTTTTGCTGCGGCTTTTTAATTTCCTTATTTGCAGATGTCGAGTTAATAAAAATGCAAGCACACAGTGTGAGTATGCGAGATGTGTTTTATAGCATTAGCATTAAAATAGGGGTTAATTTTTAACTCTGCGTTCAAATTTTATAATATCATCATCGACAACCTATATTGTCCCACGGCTAGGGTCTCCTCTCAAGAGAGGGTTAAGGCCATTGGTCCCCACGCTGGCCGAGTGAGGTTTGGGGACCGACAAGACTCAAGACAAGACAATGGATGTTTTTTAAGCCGCTCGAAGGCCTCCAACTATGCTTCACGACTGCTATCTTATGATAGAATAAATAAATAAATATTTCGGACATCTTACACACAATGCCATTTAGTCCCAAACTAAGGAGAGCTTGAAATGCGGGTACAAGACAACTGATATATATACATAAACCTTACTTTTTTTTGTAAATACATACATAATATACATAGAAAACATTTCGGACATCTTACACACAACGCCATTTAGTCCCAAAATAAGGAGAGCTCATAATATACATAGAAAACAACCAAGACCGACTGCTTAACGTGAGCTCCGAATCACGGAAACGCTCATAGCTGCCACAAACGGTCACCCATCTAGATCGTTGCTTACCCTCGGTGTTTGTTTTCATATTTTATATTGACATATTTATTCTGTTCAGGAATTTTCTTTGAGTATTACATAAATAACTGCTTGAGAGTAAAACTTAAATATTGTGGTCATGCATTGTTATTGTTAACTTAAATATAAAACTTTTGATTTTATATAAAAAATAAACCTAAAGGTAAACTAAAGTACAGTTAAGCTAGTTACACCAAGAACCAAGTTTCGTGAAACTGTAATTCAATCTGAAACCTAACATAAGACATTTTATTTCTAGTCCCCAAGAACTTACCTTAAGACTTGTCAATCATTTAAATAATGAAAAGAGTAGTTTCCATGAGGATCAGCTATTGTCAATGTACTATAGAAATGTAGATAGAATTTTATTATGCGTATGTAAAAAGATTTCGGTAACTCTAGTTCTCTGTCGAATAATCTCGTTACGTATTTTATTGGACAGAGAGACACCCAGCATCGCAGTCTCCATCGCACGCTGAGCTACTTTAAATATATGGACCATTTTGATAGTGAGTGTCCACGTCTCAACTCCGTATGTCATTACGGATAGGACGCACTGGTTGTAGACTTTGGTCTTAAGTGATTGAGGTATTGATGACTAAAAATATGACGTAGCTTTGAGGACGACGACGATTTGAGGAAGGTGGCTGGCGGCGGATGGATGCGGACTGCCCAAGACCGGGATGGTTGGTGTTCCTTGGGGGAGACCTTCGTAATTGCCTGGTAGCACTTCGAGAAAAGTGACATTATTGTCATGCTAAATGGCAACGTTAATTCTCAGTTATGATAATTAAATCATCAAGATATATTGGATACAACGAAATTTTAAACGAGTTTGAATAACTCAAATGCTGTCGAGAAATCCTACTTCATATGCAAAGATATACGAGACTTTCATAATAACTGGAAAAGAAAAACAGAAAATATTCTTTCCAATATATGTTCAAGAAATAAGAATACAATTTGCATGTAAATTTCTTTTAAGTTTGAACTAAACCATAAAATTGTAACTTAGATATACTGTCTATCGGACGAGACCTAAGCAGTAACTTGGCTAATTATTTTTTTCGATTTGCTTCGCTCCGCGGCATTACACGCGATTTGCAACGAAAACTACTATCTATTGCTTACATTCTAATATATGCACTGTATTTTTTGAGTTTATATTTATTTCTTTATGCACTTTGTACAACGGCGGACTTAATGCCCAAAGCATTCTCTACCAGTCAACCTTAGGGTGGTGAAGCAATCTTGTAGGGAGGTGCACAGATAGGTAGTGAAAAATACTACACATACATAGACATTTACAAACATATATACAAACAGATACAAATACATGTTTACATGCATACAAAGATACTCATACATACATACAAAAATACACCAACATATATACATGCACTTGAATTAAATTAATTAATATTCGTACACTATGACAACATGATATTGTGTTCTAACTATCGATTTAAACAATCTGCCATTTCGTTGAGAAGGAGATCATGTACCTTTATTTTGAACGTAAAACTTAAAACTTCTGCAAGATGTATTTACATCACTGGATAAATCTATCCTCTCGTATCGATCTTTACTATCTAGCAACACCAAAATGGACTGGGCAAATACGACAACGAACAAAATTGAATTTGTTCTGTGGCGGTTGCAGTTGCGACGAACGCCCGATCTCCCTTGAGACACTTCGGGCGTTCCCAACCAGAATCTGATTCGTGAATCGTTTGTCCGAACACAACGATGATTTTTCCTAATTCAAATATTTGATTCAGTTTATTGTGACAGAGTAAAGGATACCGACTGATACTTTTTTAAAAGACAACTCCCATTAGGAATATACATTCTGAGTCTCAGGAAACTTTATAAACTTACATTAAAAGAAAACAAAAAACATCCAGACTCATAACAATAATTTGTGAATTAAGGGATGTTTGAACCCACAACACTCAACGTTGTAGAAATCATTAATAATAATAATATCTTTATTTGGAATACACGTTTACACTTCTTTAGTTGTATTATTAAGCTCTTATTTTACTTAATCGTTCACACACACTTCAGGATATGACATAAATAAATTCTTAACCCTTTAACATTCGACTCCTATGTTAAAGTGGGTTCATGTCAACAATGCACCTACTCAATGTGGTTCGGATCCGAAACCCTTCGATTGCTCATTCGATGTTATAACCATTAGGCCATACCAATAACGTTGAAAGGAGTGTAAGTATACTTTTATAATATTGCAGAATATTATAATTCCATTTTAGCTTGCTTTTAAAGTTTTTATATTTTGATGTCATGACTTGTTTTAAATTACAAGAATATTGAAAGAAGATTTTCTTTCTAGCCTCTATTAATTCTAAAACTATTTAGGGCCGGGTACTAGTTCAATAGGTTTATTTATTTTTTTATAATTGAAGGAAGTGACTTTCGTGGGCCTCCTCGACACGGAGTCCAAAATTTGAAGATGAAACTAGTTGTCAGTGTATTTAAGAGTACTGACTTCGCAACAATGATTGTCAAAGATGTTCAAAACAACCAGGACCGACGGCATAATGTGCTCTCCAAGACACGGGCATGACACCACTTTTTACTTCCTTATTTTTATATTAAGTTGACAGCCATGACCGTCATTTTCTTTTGCGGTCTCGAGGTCTTGGGTTCGATTCCCGAAATTTGTGTGATCCACAAATTTTTGTTTCGGAGTCTGGGCGTTTTCTATGTAAAATATGTATGTTTTACTAAAAAAAATGTTTATGTATGTATAGGTATCAGTTGTTTAGTACCCATAATACAAGTTCTACTTAGTTTTGGACTAGATGACGTTTTGTGTAAGATGTCCTAAATATTTATTTATTTTATTTTATTAGGAAGGCCGGATGTGATTGATCTGCATGGTAGGAAAAATCTCCCAAAAACAATGAATATTATGTACTAATATGACGAGTAATTACTCTGATTTTGTCGACACATCTTTTCTATAACATATAATGTAATGACGTCACAGGCAGATTTCCGCGTCTTTTGTCAAAGTAATCGGCATTCGCAACACGCTCGAACAATGTTCTAACGACAGGCGCGACATCGCATCATTAGAAGTAAAGTTCCCTCATAAATCAGTATATATTTTCGATATTCCTCATTTTTATGGTAGAGAGTACATACATGCTTGCATGTGAGATAATTTGTAAAAATTATTATCAAGTATAGGAGTCAACAGACGGAATTGTTTAAAAACTTTCGTGACTTTGACACATACCTTTTTAGGGTTCCGAAGTTCATAACTCGGAACCCTTATAGATTCGTCATGTCCGTCTGTCCGTCCGTCCGTCCGTCCGTCCGTCCGTCCGTCCGTCCGTCCTCGACTTACCGTCCAAACGGTAAGTGCTAGAAAGATGAAAGTTTGCATGAATACGTGTTGTAATTACGTCAACAAAGTGCTACAATAAAATTATGAAAAATAATTTTATTTGGGGTACCTCCCCTACACGTAAAGTGGGGATGATTTTTTTTTCTCGAGGCTACCCCATCGTGTGGGGTATCATTAGATAGGTCTTTTAAAAACAATAAAGGGTTTCCTAGACGATTTTTTTATTTAGGTATCCGTTTGCGAGATATTTCACTTTAAAGGGCACTTTTTTGTAAAAACAGGGCGTCCCCCCTCCTCTAAAAGCTAAACGGCTGGCTCAAAAAATCTGAAAAAAATCGTGATGGTGGTCCATTTAATGAACTTTGAAGGAAAACTATAACCGATTAGATGACTTTCTTAGTTCAGGAGTTATAAAGGCTAATATGGTAAAATGTGCTCACTTGGAAAACGTCATACAAAATTAACATAATAATACGTAAACATAACAATTATCTATTGGATACGATTTTAAATCCACATACCATTATAGGTGACTGAGGAACCCTTTCCTGTGCGTGGCCTGACAGGCACTTGGCCGATTTTTTTATTATATAGCTGTGACCAGGAGCGTTAAAACCCGTTCGTAACATCGTATGTATTCTGTGGTATTATGGAAGCTAACGCCACTTTTTATATAATTTTAATCAACAGAAGTAGCTTTTATATGTATTCTCTTTAAAATCCAAAGTTTCTTGTAAATTTGTAAATTACCTAAAAGTTCTAAATGGCTTATCTTCATTTATCATTTTCATTCATTTTTAACCGACTTAAAAAAAAGGAGGAAGTTCTCAATTCGTCGGAATCTTTTCTTTTTTTTTTATGTATGTTCAGCGATAATTTCGTCGTTTATGAACCGATTTCAATTTTTTTTTTGCATTGGAATAGGCATAGCTTACAGGTGGTCCCATTGTCACCATATCGGGATCTGATGATGGAATCCCAAGGAAATCGAGAGAACTCCTCAAATATCATAGGCACAATTGTCGCGATTTGGGTACTCGGAATAGTTTTTAATTGAAGTCGATTCCTTTTTGTTAAAATTATTATATCATCATTTATTCAGAAAACATTAATAACATGTTGATACATAAAATTTTCATTTTTTATATTAAATTTTATAAGTTTAAAAGTTTTCTTTTATCAGGAGGTTTATATCTATTAGTGGACTTTTAAAAGTTGTTGATAATGATGAAGGATAACAAATACAAGAAATTAGTTTGAGATAGAAATTTTAAATAACCTGTTTTTGTTAGTGTAGTATAGTACTCATAGACGAGTGGCCTTGTTGATTGGAAATAATTACAGAGTGTAAGCAACTACGGCGCCGTCAGACCAATATGGGTGACTGTTTGTGGCATATGTTATGAGCGTTTTAGTAATTCGGAGGTCACGTTAAGCAGTCATTCCCGGTTGGAATCATAAGATAGCAGTCGGGAAGCTTAAATGGAGCCCTTCGGGCAGGCCTCCGTCACTCGCTCAATGCCACGCGCTATATACCTACGGCTTGACGTATCGACGACGATCCAACTCGACAGAGGGCCGTCAAACGTCCGCCTGAGCTCGTTTCCCGCGCTTACGCTTCGTAATGCCGAAACCACGTTATTATTGTGCAGTAGATGGGTGTAAAAGTCAAATAATATAAATGAATAAATTATATAGATGAATTACATAGAGGAGTTAGAAAAAGTAATTTTAAATAATTTTGACAACGTTTAATGAATTGGCCTGGTAGCACCATATTATCCACTCAACAGTGGACAGCCTCGATTAATACATTTTTTTAAACCGTTGATTTTCCGTCGCTTTGCTCCTGTTTTCCATATGATTATATGTCTAAATATTTACGCGTTTTAGGATAATTTCAACTATAAAATTTAATAACAGAGAATTTAGAGAAGGAAAAAGAATATAAATCTTTTTATAAAACTTAAACATATTTGATTGACTATTAAGAAATATGGTTGAATCGCAACATTCGTTTTATTACAATAATTTTATCATAGGTAGGTAGCCCTAGCGCATTCTTACGAGGACGCGCTGGCGCGTGTTATGCACGGCGGGCGACACAGTATCGACTCTTTGTTCGCGTACTTAAGTACATTTCTTCTCGTTCTGAGTGGCAGGTATTATTATTAAGATATTGTAGGCTATTATAGCGTAGGTATTATAGCTTTTGTATGGGAGTGATGTATCTGTTACGTAGTAACTATTTATTAATCTGTGCTTCGGGCGGCTTAAAAACAACGTGTACTTATCAACATTACGTAGCCACAACGTGTCTTGCCAGTCCCCAACCCGCACTCGGCCAGTCTGGGAACATATGGACTTAACCCTCTCCTTAGAGGAGACCCGACCCAGCAGTGGGACATAAAGGGTTGTTGATTTAATTTTGTTTAGTAATTTAAAACAACGAATACTTTTTCTTGGTCTCATTCGTTTAAGTAAACGCTCACGATTAAAGAGAAGAAGATGATCATTTTTTAAATACATTTCCTAACTTTTATTATTTGTCGTTTTATTTTTCAAAGTCAAGAAGAGACTGCTTCTATATTAATAGCATAGATATGCTTCTAAAATATGCTACACTAACAGAGCATACCTCAGTACTTAGCTAGTTTAGATGTACATTGATAATACGAATAGTGTACTTACACTCAGGTTAATAATAGACGTAAAAAAACTGAAAAATTCTAGGATATGTATAAGAGATAACCATCACTTATTACAAAAGTTTGCTAAATGTTTTCAAAATAGTTTTATATCAAAAAATTCATAGGAAGTACAATAAGTATTTTCTACAATTTTATTTTAAGTGTTTACTTAGTCGAAAGACTGTCTAAGTGCAGTAACCAATTCTATCAACACATTCAACCATTTGCCATCAACTCTAAAAATTATCTTACATATTATTTTCCACTCGACTGTAGATGATTTCTAAATTTTCTACGAAGCCATTATGTATGATTCATTACATAAGATAAACCAGTATTTCAACATGAAAACGCCTTATCATGAAGTATAGCAACAATATTTAAAATATCTATCGATATCTAAGTTGATAAAAAAAACATACTGAGTTCAAAATTCGAGAGGCTATAAATTTTAAACAAGCACGCTTTTATGACACGAATACAGTACAAACTCAAAAGTATTCAAGTCGAAAGCATGCTTACTCTGCAGTTGTAGGGTTGACGACACCGTAACACGTTCAGTTTACGACTATATCAAAATCCATCGAATTATTTCGATGCAACTTTCGCACGAATGTAACGGCCTTACTTTACTAGTCTCACGTGTGTGATAAAAGACATTATGGATAAAGAACTTTATAGGGTTACTGATGTGTACGCAGTTTTTCTTATCTTCTAAAGGATAGTGAAATGTTAGTAAATAGGCTTTAAAGGATACTCATAGATTACTCACGTAGATCCACGGTGGACAGAAATCTCGGGTTCAGGAGGTGCCTTGGGACTCATAAACATGTCGCTTATGACCAAATCTCAGACAGATAATTAATATTTGTATATTTGCTGTGAACCCTTTCACTATTTTATTGTAAGTGTAGATTAACTATCTTTTCTAAACGTTGTCTATATGAATGTCATATATATTTACGTAACTACTTCGTTGGTCTAGCAGTTAGCGTATGCGACTGCTGATTAAGGGTTTCGGGTTCGATCCAGTGTGGGGATGAAAGTGTTGTTGATTTTTCTGAATTCCTAATAACAGCCCAGAGTACACAAGATTGGCGGTGTTTCACATATAGAGCATGCTCTGTGGTTTCACGCCTGTGTCTCGGAAAGTAATAATTAATGGCTAGAAATATCATATGGCTATATAATTATAAAAATTGGATATGATGATATGTCATTAATAAGAAATATAGGAGTGTCTATCTGTTCCAGAAATGTTATACATCTAGTGGGGTTTTTTTTAGGAATAAGTCTTTCGACAGTTAGTCGTTGTTTAGAAGTTTTGAAAATTCTTGCCTATTTTTCGTTAAAAAAATCGGTTCGTTTAAAAGTGCAGGCAAGAATATTTACTGAAATTGCTTGAAGGCAATTCTATTACAAAATCTTCTCTAATATCCCTCTGAGTTATAATTACGAGTATAGTACCTATGATTTAATTTGTAATCATAAAACCTTTATTTAATTACAGGCAGATAAATTAACTCTCTTTCATCTATGGTTGCCTAAATAAACATATTTCATTTTAGGAATTCATTAATAAAACTAGAATTTGAGTACTTTATAAATATTAAATAAATTGTATTAATGTTTATTTTTCTCAATAAATTTGAGAAGTAATTTTGAAAATGAAAACAGTAGGTGTACTTTTAAATTCAAAATCTTATCCTAGCTACAGACATTAAATAGTAAAGAAAACTACTTCAGTGATCAAGTAGGTTAAGCTTGTCTGAAAAGTATGATGTGTTTTTATACCTGGGTAAGGAAAAGGTTAATCTATGTGTACTAATATTCCCGTCCGTCCGCAGTAGTGGCCAACCGCGAGGGGGTGGCGTCCGTGTGTGACCGGACGCTGCCCAATTAGAGAGTATACACATGAGGTGGTGCCCGCAACAGTGCGGGCAGGCGCCGGTTGGAGTCCAGAAGGAAATCCCCTCCCTGGACTCCTTTCAATACACAGGCGCAGAGAGGGTCACACCGTGTGGTTTTAGTCGGTTCGAGTCCGACACACCACCCCGCCGTAACCCCCGACGGGGTGACGGTCCGCGGGGATTTCCACACGTAAAAAAAAAAAAATGTGTACTATATATACAAATTAATCCCTATTTCTCATGGTCAAGGAATCACGCCTGAACGGCTGGATTTGTTTCATCAATTATTTTAATAATCGCTAGCCCGTTGAGGAAGGTTATGGACTATGTAACATAATAGATATTAATGAATTAGAGCAATATTCAATACGATAGATAATACGAGCACATATAAGTACAAAACAATCAAAACAAAATTGACTATTAATTTTACATGTCACGGTGATCTTGTAATAATTTCAGATTGTTCAGATATCTGCGATTTTACAGACACGTTAATTCTGTTACATACTCCAGACCACCGCAATTTCACAACGCGACCCTAAAGCGACGATGAGTTTAATTTACGCCCAATGTTTTGTCATCAACAAAACAAAAATATTGAAGCGTTTATGTTTATCAAAATTTAAATTTTCGATCAGGAGTATAATGTAGGTCGTGTACGTTTAAATTCTAAAATGCAATTTGTGCCAGCGCGGGTGCGGAGGGCTGGGTGAACGGGTAGGTCTGACTCCATTAGAATTTATGATACATGTAGGGGCAGACAGTAATTAAAAGAGCCCACAGAGGGAAATAACACACCGAAATGTTGTGAAGTTATGGTATAGCGTTGCTGGTAGCTACTTTGATAACTGGAGTTGTTTGTTTTAAAGAGGTCGACGACCAACTTTTATAATATTTGTTGTTAATTGTAGTTGATTCACTGACGTTATTGTAAAGTATGTAATTAACTTAGAGGTGAGAATATTTATTATGACTTGACTTGAAAGGAAATTGAATATTCCCTTTAAATTTTACCAGTAGCAATATTATTGCTTTTGGTGAGATGAAAGCTGTTGGGTGTGCAGCACTTCTATACGCAATTAAGAGGCCTTTATAGGCAGCCGTATGACCTTTTTTTATTACGGAACATTTAAATAATTTTATGAGATTGCCTTGCCGAAATTACCCTATTAACTTTTTTAAACAATCTCATTTTGAATTTAACTTTCGCCTGAGATTTTGTTGAATATCCAAACCGTTACAAGCGTAAGGTGTAAATACTTAATTACTCTACTAAAAACTCTAAATTACGTTATAGTTTACAATGTGACAATGGTTAAGATTCATAGGCACTGTGAAGGACTCATTTAAGACTAATATATTTTATAAATCAATATCTGTTACTAAATTCTATTTGTTTTTCTTTATTTTCACTGTATTCAAGTGTACCTAGTAGTAGTTGAATCTTATCACGACTTTACTTTACCTCCAAAATCACATATGATTATCATCAACCTGGCCTCAAAACGTAGCTGGACATAAGTCTCTGCAATTTATTTTATTTTGTTTTTAGTTATTTATTTTCTCCTTACAATTAGTAAGGTTACAGTTTGTTCTAAGCATTATAAAACATTTTACACCTAAAACTAATGTGAGAGACTGGTGACTTTTTTTTTAATGTAAGCCTACCAAAGTGACTCTAATCTGCCTGATGGAAAGCATGAATAGAATCCAGAACGCCACCATCCTCATTGTGAGTGTAGGCAATGCAGCATAGTGACCCATTCCATGGTGGACTGGTTAGAAAATTCTGCATCATTCTCCCGGCCTCCTAAGGCCGGTTGAATCACCAGGACCGATCACCAGGACCCTACCGCTAAGTGTTTAACACATTAAAAAAATATCAACTTAATCTAAGTAAAATACATAAACCAATCATACACAGAATATGATTTAAATGATATTCATTTATGTTAAACAGACCTTGCAAGGACTTTGTTAGGTTAATAGTTTATTCAAGTTTAGAAAACCGCGAAAACTAACATGAATAATTTTCGCAGCAAACTTGTAAACTTGACTGCCACAGTTTTACCGGTGTATCTTTATCTTGCAAATCGTCAGGAAAAAATAATACTATACACTGTTTCTTTTCTAAGGATAATGTTATTTTTCAAAAAAACACGTTGTAAAAATCATAAACAGTTATTCTAAGAGTTCTAAAGATTAGCGAGTTCTTTTTTCCATTAGCTTTTAGAAGTATACTGATAAATTAACTGCCGTAAACATTAATGTATTTGTATGATATCTTTTAAAAATATGACCTATATTATGCTTCAAAGAATAATACAATACTAACGCATAAATAATGTAGTTTTTCAGTAACATAAATCTTCACCACAAAGAAAAAAATGTTTTCGGCTTGAAAATCTTCAAACAAACCTTAATATACTTAATTAAGAAAAGTAAAATATTTTTGAATGTCGTACACGACCATATTTCTAACACAAAGAGGAAACAAGCCTGTTCAATTTAATGAGGTACATCGTTAACGCTTCCCCTCTTATGAATCGAAAACATTAATGATATAATTTAATGATCATTTTTTTATGTTTATTTGATTGAAAATTATATTTATATCTTTGAGTATAAATTGTAAATATTTAATGAAAGGTTGTGTACATTGAAGTCTAAGAATTATTTTTCAATTATCAAAAGACTGATGTATTATAACTGGCTGAGTCCAGCGATGTTACCTGCTGTAGTAGTTGTATCATTTACTACTATTACCTAAATTTAGTCAATAAAAAGTAGTTTTAGTTACTCCATGTAGCATCAACTATCAACCATTAAATACCCTTTCAAAATCGGATCAGACGTTCCAGATATTACCCGAAACAAACAGACGGACAAAATTTTTCACAGGAGGAAAAAGTACCGTATTAGTTTTCATACGCAGTGAGTGGAAAAATGTTAGTTTAAAGTTACAAACAGGCACTGCAATTTAATTTGTCTGTATAGATATAGATTTGGAATAGTATGAGGTTCTATTTTAAATGTACTCTTTTTACTTGTAGATTTTATTTCTATTTAATTTTGGTCATTAATCGTATGGTATTAATAATCATTTCCGATATTGTCATTAGGATAAGTCCGTAAGATTCAAAAACCATCTCACCTCGTTATTGTAAAAAAAAATGAAATAAACATATATAGTGTCAACCTATCGCCGTCCACTGCTGGACGAAGGTCTCCTCCAAGGAACGCCAACCATCCCGGTCTTAGGCAGTCCGCATCCATCCGCCGCCACATTTGCCTAATCGGGGTCTCCACTCTAGCACCTTTCGGCTCCAGCGTCCATCAGTTCGTCTGGAGACATGTCCGGCCCACTTCCACTTCAGCGTGCTGATTTTCCATGCGATGTCGGTAACTCTAGTTCTCTGCCAAATAACATCGTTACGTATTTTATCGGACAGAGAGACACCCAACATTGCACGCTCCATCGCACGCTGAGCTACTTTAAATTTATGGACCAGTCCGATAGTGAGTGTCCACATCTCGGCTCCGTATTAAAATAAATAAACATAGTTTAAACAAATAAAAAAACATTCATACAGAAGTCGTTTATGAAATAAACTAAAAATAAATAATAAGAGCCCATGAACTAGAAAAAAAAAATATTATGTACAGAAATCAGGTTAAAATAATTAAAAGAATATCTTTAGATCATCATCATCATCATCAACAGCCTTTAACAGTCCACTGCTGGACATAGGCCTCTCCTTAGAAAGGAGGTTTTGGCCTACTATACCACGCTGGCCAGACGGGTTGGTATAGGGTGAGTATCAAGTTATCCTTCTCTTTCTATCTTTATCTTTAGATACGGATTAAAAATACCAAATAGTATCTAAACAGTACAAAACACACAACAACAAACAACTCTACACGACGTGAAAAATAAACTGTGCTTCATTTTGGTATGAAGTTAAAAAAATTATACAATTCACGATTAAGTACAAATAGTTACAAACAAAATTAAAAAATTAATCTGCGATGGGCATTATATTCAAATTCTGCTATTACGGATGAGAGAGGATTAACAATAATATACATTTTCAGAATTATCGTTATAATATATTGAGTATTATATTGAAAGGTACCGTTATTATAGCTACAGATATGACCTTTAAACCTTCGAGAGGGTACTCAAATCTCAAAAGCTGTCAACGTACTTGTCAGCCTGAAGTATAGTATGTAAACGGACGTCGTCACTTTATCAGGATCTTCCTACTTGTTTTCATCCTAAACCCTTCAAGACACTACCTATATTCTTCAATAAACTTGAATTATTTATTTATTTTCTAGACTTTGGTCATGCCATTGCATGGTCATTGCTTACGCGTACTTATGTTGGATTTCGCGATTATATTTTTTGTTTGAATACACGGCCTATGATTCTCACAATAATGTTTCTATTGGTGTAATAATTTAAAGAATCGGTTCAGTAAATCCAAAAATTAAACTCTATACTATACTCACAAGTTTACAAACTTCAGCTCTTTAAATATAGATATGGTATACCAAAAGTATCTTATATGTTAACACGTAAAGCAAAAACTTTACACCCCTTCTTAAGAAAATTACGCAGACGGACGATTATGAAATTTCGTATACTTAAAGTTTATGAGGAGAAGGTGTGCAGGAAGCATTTTTTTAAAATATGTATACAAAAACCATAAAATAAATAAATATTATCATGTATTTGACACACATACGCATATACATATACTCTTTAGTCAAATTAAGCCTTTGGCTTTTGCGTAATCCGTGAATAAAGGAGTTATAGTCTTTGACAATAAACTTTAATAATGTTGCTACTTATTATTTCAATTAATTATGGTCTGATTTTGACCCCTTGGCGAGCACTAGTATTTTATTATTACAATACACTTTTAAAGAATATTTCCAAAAAATCCAATACCTGGTATACATGCCCATTAAATTATCACTCAAAATCAAAATTTTGATTACGGGTATTACTATTGAAACAAAAAAAATTAAGAACCAAAATAGAAACCAAGCAAAACGGAACAAAATAAAGTCAAACAAAATGGCAACAACAACTCTAAATTTAATTCAGAGAGTCATTTATGTCCATACGTCTCCATGTTCTCAGTTAGCGGATATTTTTGATCTCGTTAACACAATTTGATGCTTTTAGTTAATTAATGAAAACAATGATTTATCACTGTCATTGTTACTGTGAAACATAAGAAGGCTTGAATGGCAAAACTACTATGGTAAAAAAATTAGTACTGTATATTAAGTAAAAAATCTAGAATGTTAATAACCTCGTAGTGATGTTGATATTACTATCATCGTCTTATGATCTTAGCCAAATACAGACAAATACATTGCTAAATATTGTAATTATCATCATCATCATAAGCCTTTTGCAGTCCACTGCATTCCCATTGCAATGATCGATTTTGGGTGTCTCGCATCCAGCTCCTGCCAGCCTTCTTGCGCAAGTCATCAGTCCTTCTGGCCTGTGGGTATCTGGTGGCTTAGATTTAATGGACGTTGATAAAAACTATCCTAAGACACACAGATCGTCTACATTTAACCTACTTACAGATCACACGAGAACTGTAAGTATCAGTTAACTTTAAAAATATACTAAACGGATTATTAAATACATTACAGATAACATTAAAGATAGCAAGAATAGCACAGCGTATAGTCCTAAATATGAGCAAACCTACCAACATATTGAATCAGATAGCCATCGATCTAACCCATCTCTATATATTGAAAGCGTTCTTTAAATTCTAAGTGACCTTGTAGATCAAATATTTACACTGTTCAACCCTGCGGTGAGGGTTCCTTCATAAACTTAGATTGAACATACATATATGTCTTATAGTATATTGGTTAAATAATTCTCCTCCAGATAACTAGCCAAAACGAATAGATAGACAGACAAAACTTTTGTCTGTGTATCTAAGATGTCTTTTGTTTCTAGCATGTCATTTG
Source organism: Phragmatobia fuliginosa (assembly GCA_932526445.1). Lineage (NCBI taxonomy): Eukaryota > Metazoa > Arthropoda > Insecta > Lepidoptera > Erebidae > Phragmatobia > Phragmatobia fuliginosa. The sequence continues at coordinate 20,529,552 of OW052063.1, read as the reverse complement.
GCATTTGGATTTTATAATAATACTTCTTAATCAGCTGCCAGAATATGCAAAGAGTTACGTGGCATTCAACTTGTCCTTCTCTTCAACAGTAGCACTTAAAAAAAACACTGAAATTGCATTGAAAAATACCCTCGCTGTGTTAAGTTCGTATATTGTGTAGAGTGTAGTCAACGAGTTCCTTAATTAAGCGCTTACTGTCAACGAGTTAATTATCAAGTCTTCCTTTACAGCAATTCCTTATGTTGAGGTTTTTACAAACTCGGCAACTGGTGAATTGCTTTCAGCTTTTTTAAAACTAATTTAAAACACGTAAAACAAAAAGACTGGTTTTACTTATTTTACACATCTAGGTACACACATAAGTGTACATAACATACATATAGATACTTATGTTAACGTCTACATGAGTGTGTACCTATATAAAAATTATGATGAAAGTTATGTGATGTCATATGAGGTGACGATTATATATCATCAAATAGATACGGATGAAATGTATTGAATGATGACTGTATTAATTAAAATGTATACAGAAAAATCTAATTAATGGATTATATACTGTTGTAGAAATTTCTGTAACAGGTATGAAATTAATTGGAAAAATTTGGTAAATATAATGTTTCAAAAACCACACTTACACTTCGAAACAAATCTATAAACATGTACCAAAATAGTATATTTAGAACCAGTAAAATAAGTCATATAATTTGTTTAACTGTTGAAACCGCCTATAAACTAACAAAAAGCGAACAGAAATGAAAGTATAGACCGATATTGCGGTTCTGCACAATCGTAAGGCGGCACACATGACGATCGTAAAAAATGTGAATGGCATATTGAAATATTTTTCGCGACCCTTTTTTTCTGCCCAATTTTCCTTCAGGCTCTATGTAACGCCGATATAAATCTGACTCGCAGCCCGTTACAGCTTCTATTTGTGTGTTTATAGTAAGATGGAGGGTATGTTTTTATTCCTAGTACCTAATGCTTGAGGATAAAAGTACATCTTTACATGTGATTGGGTATGTGTATGTTGTTAATTTGACATAATATCGGTATAAATAAATAAGTATTTCGGACATCTTACACACAACGTCATCTAGTCCCAAAATAAGCAGATCTTGTTTTATGGGTACTAAATAACATACTTTTTTTTGAATATGTGTATTTTTTGACCATGAGTAGAGTCCAGGAGTCGTGGTCACCATCCTCATTGTGAGGGTAAGCAATGCAGCATGGTGACCCATACCATGGCGGACTGGTCAGATATTTCTGCATCATTCTCCCGGCTTCCAGAGGCCAGTGAATGATTCAGAATGATTGGGCCTCCGGTCTCACACACCAACGAAATACGACAGCAAGAATGCTGTCATTATTAGGATGGTCTACTGTATGAGGGTAGTACTGCCCCGGTTAAGATAGCCCATTCGTGCTGAAATCAGCGTGGCTCTACTACCTACATATGTCATTTATAAATTAATATATAATTATATAAGTAATTTAAACCGAAACATGTAAAATGTGATATACTCCTAGCTTATATCGGCTTCGGCAGCCAGTTTCCATGGAGACAGTTATGTAGGAGATATTATTAGAGTGCATTAGTGTGTGTGCAAACACAGGTGCACTGTCTGTTCTCTCCAATCGAATAGGCTGGATATCCAATCTTTTCGGTTTAGCAGTTGCTAAACCGAAAAGATTGGATTGGCGTGACATGTGTTTATTGACGAGCGTGACATGTGTTTAAGCGTATGTAACTACATACGCTTAAACACATGTCACGCTCGTCACACCCTTTTTGTCCTGGGTGGGGATCCAACATACGACATTGGGCTTATCACCTAAAATATAATACCGTTAGGATAATCTATACAAATAAATAAAATTGAAGTGTAGTAGAATTTAAAAAAAAAATGTGTTTTAAAACGAACAGTTTTTCGTTTAAAAAAATGTTAGTTAAGGGTATTCTTTGGAACGGGACTTTTACTGGCAGAAAGCTATTAACACAAGAAAAAAAGAAAAAAATACTCATTCTAAGTTTTATCAGACTTGCTTTGCGCCACGGCTTTACTTGCACTTTACAACAATAACCGCGGGTAACACCGAGGAATTCAATTAGTAAAATAATAAAGCACTGAAATCTACAAGCTATTGTGATGATGTGAGAAATCAGTTGTCATGTAGGCATTAGCTGTTAACCAATACCAATGTATGTGGTTTTAAAGGGTGCTTCGATGGTTTAGAATAGAAGACTCAATAAAGGAATTTAGAAAGTATACGACGAGGATGTACACGGCGATCATCTTTTGAGAGCATCACCATTGAACATTGGTGATGTATAGGGTCATTTGAAAAGGAACGTGAACCAACGGAGACTCATACAGCTATTAATGAATGTGGACGGAGCAAAAGAAGTATGTCAGGACCGTAGTAAGTGGAAATCAAGGATCTGTGCTTACCCGTCTGGGAAATAGCCGTGAGTCTTTGTGTATATATAAATAAAGCTACCGAAAATCAACAAAATTTACAAGTAACCTTTTCGAAAGTTACACAATTCATTATTATAATGGCAGTCTTAATGTAAAATTATAGCTACTCAAAGTTGGCTACTTACAACTCGTAATGTTGAATCACTCACAAAACTTATAAGCCGACTTGATTAAATTTTAATTTTTAATACGTTTCTTCAATATCTCAATTTAACAAAGTTATAAATATTAAAATAATGGTCTTACCTAAAACTGATTATTGATACTACATTGCAAGGTCTTAACTGATTTTGCTAAGATTTCCGTGCAATTGATTCACATAAATCAGAATAAAATACGAGACAAATCATTGGAATTGAGCCATCGTACGAAAACTCTTTGATAGCAACAAAGTGATAAACTTAAATGTTTAACCATATTGATTACTGGAGGCGTATTTCAAAATTATGATATTACGAGTATATTGACTGAAACCGTAAATTCTTGGACAGAAGTTATGGTCAATCAGTTTTCAACAGATTAGTCAAATGTCAATCTTAGAGAAAATTCGGTTATCAATAGTAACTATCATTATTGTTTAAAGTAGATAGTTATAGTTTAATTAATTTTGAATATGTGATAGACAATAATTAGGAAATGCTATTTTATTTCTAATACAATTCTTCCTTTAAAATAGGATTGCTTTTTACACGCTTTAAATTAGCTTCACCTGTATGTTTGTTTATAACCGACTCCTTTGGTTGCGATTTTGACCCACTTTAAACGGCCAGATTTCGTTCAAACTTTGTAGATTTATCGAGGATCGATGACAATACACTAATTTGAAAAAAATCACAAGAAAAATGTTTAAACAATTTTTTTAGTCTAGGAAAAAAAAGTGGTTGGGTTGCTTTCTGAAAATATTTCAATAACGTCGCCCCACGCTTTGTTACATTAAAATTATTTTCTACTTTTTATTTTAAAAGTGTGTTTGTTTTTTGGTATATTGCACTGAAGCAGACTATTGCAACAGAAAGATACATTCCTGACTTAACTAAGTTTGTATGCTCAACAATAAGCAGCCATCCAAGTAACTGTATATAAATGCTGTCATTTTGATAGTCTTTATTATTCCCGTGTTACTAGTTCAACGGATTTTATTTAAATATCAATTTTCCCACGGAATAACTGGCATCGGACCTTTTATTACAATCGCAACCCTAAGGGTGAACCAAATTCGAAGGATGAGCACTAGCTCGTCCTTCGAATTTGGTTTTGGACAACTATGTCATGCAAATAAATGTTAAACGCACTGACTTCCCAATAACGAGTTCTATAAAAAATAATTTCTTGTAAGGAAAACCCAACAGCAATTTAGACCCGGGAATCGAACCCGAGAACTCTTGATCAGCAGTCGCATACGCCAACCGCTAGACCTACGAGAGAATATAAAAATGTTAAATATGCTTGAATCCTACATAGTAGTGTAAGTTTCATTTCAATTTATTAATTTTATTTATTTCTAAATGGAATAAATAACAGCATTTGAAAGAATACTCCTATCATATATTCATCGCAGGAATACACAATGGGATGATAATTACGTGAGTCTACATAAAACCGTATTCGGAACATTACATTTATCATATAAAGTGCGCACAATCAACTTTATTATGGCAGTGTGAAATTACTTGAAATGATTGTTGGAATCAAGGATGCTACCGTTCTAAATGAATTATATGCTACATTTAATACACATTTATTTTCTGAAAATTACTTCATAAAATGCATTACAATCATCAACATACTTTTGCAATCAAATTCTTTGCTTTATAGAATTCGAACATAAAATATGTACTTTTATTTTATTTAATTCCTCGTAAACTTTTATATTCCAAAATAATTAAGTGCATAAGTTTGAAATCAAATGCTTTAGCTATACTTAATGCTATTTACAATTTGTATTTAAAATACATACTTTTATTTTATTTCATTCATCAGAAACACTTTTACGTGCTAGGATAATTAAGTACATAAGTTTGAAATGTTTTAATTATAAACATTGTTATATACTTTTCGTATTTAAAATCTGTACTTTTATTTTATTTCATCCGACAGAAACTTTTTTAAATACTAGAATAAGTACCTACTAAGTTTGGTATAATATTAACAAGCACAGTCAAAAATTAAAAATATTACGTGTTATAATAATATAATCATTAAATGCTGTTGTACGTAGTCTACACAGGGCTGACCAACCCTTGAGAAAACACAGGTTCAACATGACATGAACTATTGCATATAATACTTACTTTATTGATAGATACAAAAACATCTAGTTTATATAAATTAAAGTAATGAAATTGGTAGATGCTCGTTGATTATGATAAGTTATATTGTGAAATGCATCTGGTTAATTACTTTACAGGTAAGAAACGTAGATGCAGAATAAGTTTATTCAATCGTATAATAAATATAGATGGCGTCACTATAAAAGTTCGTTCACAATACAGGTTCTTCAAAAGCCAATTTACAACAATAGATTTAACAAAGCTTCGCCTCGACTGTGATCGAGATATTTTTCTGAATCTGTTCACATGGAAATATTTCGCTTTTTCACAGTAAACATGTATTCTGAAGCTTCTTTTGCGCATTTTGTTCTGAAATGAGTAGTATACTTAGGTATATTTTTAGCTAAAATAATTTGTGTACGTAGGTTTTTGTTTGTGTTTGTCATTTATTAGTTTTTTAGAATTTAAAAAAAAGATTCTGAAGGAAGAGGAAATTTCCAATATAAAACTCTTAACTCCTGGAACTCTATCTAAATTATTAATAATTTTAATTTAACGCTGAAAATAGGTCTGCGCGGGACATTTTTCGGTTGCACGCGTGGCGTCAAAAGCGAGTACGGCACATTTATTAATTTATTTAAGGTATTGCATATATTTTTTTTAGATTTAAAAATATTATGGTGCGTTCTGAACACTATAAATAATTTATTCTCTTTGGAAATTTTACTTAAAGTTAATTTTTCAACAAGTTAAACAAACTAACAAAATTTTCTCGAACTACTGTCTTAATTGTAAGTGAAAAAATATATACAATGTACATAGCTGTACTACTCATGTTTGTTGTTGTAAAGGTAAACACCGCGGGGCGAAGATAGCCTAAAATAAATGGAATCTGCATTACTTCTAATATCGCCAGCTACCTACCAGTAAAAAGGCAGTTAAAATCGGTTCAACCGTTCCAGAGAATAATCGGAACAAACAAACAGTTATACAAAAAATATAATTTTAATGTTTTTGGTGTAAGTACCGCATTTATTTACATATAATATCATCAACAACCCTTAACGTCCCACTGCTGGGCTCAGGTCTCCTCTTAATAGAGGGTTAAGGCCATACATCCCCACGCTGGCCGAGTGCGGGTTGGGGACTGGCAAGACACGTTGTGGCTACGTAATCTTGCTGTTGGATGTTTTTTAAGCCGCCCGAAAGCCTCCAACTAAGCTTCACGACTGCTGTCTTATGACAACAACCGACCGCTTAACGTGACCTCCGAATCACGGAAACGCTCATTATATATAATGCCACAAACGGTCACCCATCTAGGTCCGACCGCGCCGTCTTTGCTTACCCTTGGTGATCGTTTCCAATCACCTAAGGCCACTCGGCTATAGCTATGAGCAATATGCTTTTAGTTAAAAGCTATTAATTTAAAATTACTAACTTTCTACTAATTTTTTGATGCCTACTTTCAAATGCAGAAGATTCTGACCAGGCCGCATTGCCTACCATCACAATGAGGATAGTGATCCCTACTCCTGGATTGTACTCTTGCTTTACATCAGGCAGAGTAGTCACTTTGGTAGGCTTACATATAAAAAGCTGTAGCAAACCATTCAATATTTTTTGTATAGATTATTAAAACAAATATGTCAGAAAACTTCTTAATGATTTCTAGAACTTTATGACTGCCTTGTTGGTGTGGTGGTTGGCGTATGCGGCTACTGAGCAAGAGGTCTCGGGTTCGATTCCCAGGTTGGACCAGATATTTGTGTGATCCACAAATGTTGGTTTCGGAGTCTGGGTGTTTTCTATGTATAATATGTATGTATTAACAAAAATTATGTTTATGTATTTATATCAGTTATTTAGTACCCATAATACAAGCTCTGCTTAGTTTGGGACTAGATGATGTTGTGTGTAAGATGTCCGAAATATTAAAAAAAAACTAAAATAAATACATACACTGATACCAGGTTTAAAATGTACACACAGCATATCATTTAACCTTAATCAAAGAAAACGTTCCATTCGCTAATTTCCTACTTTAATAATTTAAAAATGTTCATGAAATTACCTTCGCCTCACCTTCTAATCAATGTAAGTAGCAAGCACTTAATAAACGAGTAACGGGAGCCGGGGCGCCTGTTTGGCAAAGATACAACGATTTAATGGGAAAACTGCGGCAAAAACAACACCGTTGCAACCGAGATTATAATATTGGAGTTTCAATTGCACAAGTTTGTGGAATATGCCGCTTCGCACTATCATGAAGTGGCTGGTTAAAGCTCCCTGTAAGGACAGTTAACAAGGCCGAAAATAGCTGTTTTGTTTAATAATAATATGACAATGTTTAACAAAATTGATTTAAAATGAACAGTAAAACAAAGTCAAGTGGATACTCCTGAGGGAGCTTAGAGTACTTAAGATTTGAGTTCAGTCAAAAGTAAGTGGATTATTATTTTAAATAAAGGAAATAATAGAATTATGAGAGTGAAGTAACACTTATTTATATAACCAACCTTTCATACTATTTGTGCATAGAATCGTGGGGCTTGAAATTACCAACCACAATTTTAATTACATTAATGAATTTGAGGTATGCCCATTCACATCAAATAGGTACATTAGGAAGTTAATTAGAAATATAAAGAAGTGAATTTGATTAATAAATACATTTAGTTAAATGATAAAAATGACTAAAAACACGCTTAAAAAAGCGTGTTTTCGTTTTTATATTTAAGCCTAACGAAGTGACACTATTCTATCTGATGGAAAGCAGAGTAGAATCCAAGAGTAGGAGTCACTATCCTCATTATGAGTGCATACAATACAACAAGTAAGAGAGATAAATATGCCTCCGGTCTCACACCTACCAAGGAAAGACGACATCAAAAATGCTATAATTTTGATTTGATCTTGTGTGTGGATAATATTGTCCTGTTCGAGCTAACCCATTCGTGCTGCAATCGGTGTGACTGCCAAACAAACAAACATAAAGATGAAGATAAAAGAAGCGTGGAAAAAAATTAATACCATAAGGGATCGCAATGGTGGGTGATTCGAGTCAGGATTCCCTGTAATCCAGGTAGGTGAGACGGTACATACCTTTAACTTGAACTGGTTCTTACTAATTTCTTCGTGTAATAATTATATCTGATTTATATTTCACTTACTTCATTTACTGTTTACAAGTGTTCGTATAAATCTAAAAAATTTCACATTTTTTTAAATTCATTCTAATATTATACATTTGAAACTAACTCTGATTGTTTGCGTTTGAAACGCTGAAGATTGGAAAAGGAAATAAGCTACATTTTGACTCAATAACGTACATACACATGGACAGTCTATGTGCTAAAGTTAGTAAAAGATAAAAGTAAATTTCACTCATAATGTTCACCAAAAACGTCAGGATCAAATACGTTCTCCTTAACGTAACTCAAGTGAGTGTTCTCAACCACCACTAGGAACTTTGACAAATTAGTTCATACTTTATGGCTGCTTCAAACTTTGTTTAACTATTACAGAAATAGCTTTGTTCACATCACGCCAACAGTATTTTGATAATATGCAAATTTATTTCATAACCATAATTCTGTAATTGAGAAGTACTTTAGCTATTCACTTTAACAATTAAATTTTAATCAGTAAAGTGGAATGAGAATATCATTGTTGCGTGAATTAGGTGAATCGTTTAACTATATTTAAATCTTATAAATAACCTCCTGTTATGGTGAATGCATATAGTTATGATTTAATAACTCCTAAGATGAATTAGAATTTTAAGGTATTAAAAAAAATATATATTGGGTGTCGATTCCTGGCTCGAACCAGACGTTTGTATGATCTGCAAAAAATTGTTTCGGAGTTTGGGTATTTTATATGTGTAATATGTATGTATTTACAATGTCATCATCATCATCATCATCATCAACAGCCTTTAACAGTCCACTGCTGGACATATGCCGCTCCTTTGCAAGGAGGTTTTGGCCTACTATACCACGCTGGCCAGACGGCTTGGTGAAGGGCTTGTTTTAAGTTTTCCTTCTCTTGGCATAGATGTTAGCTGCTTATTTTGTTCCTTTAGTCGCCTCTTACGACACCCATAGAATGAATAGGGGTGGTGACACTTTGTATTCTTAATCCGTCACAATATACTTATATCAGTTGTCTAGTATCCAAAGTACAAACTTTGCTTAATTTGGGACTAGATGATGCTGTGTGTCAGATGTCCGAAATAATATTAAAAATATTATTTCGAATAGAAAATGCAAAACGTTTGCAACTTGGCTAGGCGGGATGTACTTGTTTAAAATAGACAGAAGTCTAAAAGACTACCTGATTAAAACGTTTAAATATGTATTAAACTCAGTAAGCAGATATACGCCATTAAATAACTTAATCGATTGATTATAGTCAACCAAATAAAATTTTAAGTAGGACTATAATTTTAAGTACTTAAATCTTATTATTCTTATAAAAGCAGTAACCGCCGTACAATGGAGCTAAAATCAATCACCACCGCACAGTTCGCTCGGCCAAACAGAGAGCGGTGCCATTTATTTAAACTAAAATACAAAACCGTTTAAAACAGGGCAATTTATTAAAATAAATAAGTGAATTAGTTCGATTAAATTTTATTATCACTAACGTGACAATTATGGCGTAAAGCCAAATTAGTGAGCTAGTTTAGTGAAAACCACAAAATGCATTCAGGGGATGTTAAAACATTCAATAATAAAATTAATTACAGATAAATCATTTTAAGCGTAGTGACAAGACTATGTAAAAGATTGTTAGACCATTAACTTTTAGTTTTATGCAATTTACTTGGTATATAAGCACCATTAGGTGTGTGTGTTAGCAGCGACCGTGACTTTGTCCAAACATCTGAAAGTTGAATGATCTTATAACGTCTTGTTTGATTGATTCCTATTTGAAAACGAAACTGATGAGAGAATATCTCTGTATCACGGGGGACTTTAGAAATATATCTGAAAAGGATTTAATGGACAATCAGACACAGAATAACAATTCGAGGACCAGATAAAGTGTTATATGTGAAGGGGCGTTTTGAACAAACAATATTCAAGGTAGTAGGACGCAGCGAGGTAGACGTAAACCACTACACTACCGATGTAGTCATTCATCATCAACAGTCTTCTACAGTCCACTGCTGGACATAGGCCTCTCCATAGATAGGAGGTTATAGTCTACTATTCCACGCTTGCCAGGCGGGCTGGTCTATACCAAAACTTGAAACCAACCCTATGGTTAGTTTCAAGTTGTCCTTCTCTTTGCATTGATGTTGTCTTATCCCTTAGTCGCCTTTTACGGCACCCGCGGGATGAATAGGGGTGGTGATACTCTGTATTCTTAATCCGTCACCACACAGACAACCGATGTAGTATGACTCGCTATATCTAGAAGTTGTTGTGCCTAATGTCTGAACCATATTTTGAATTTTTTAATTGTAAACCTGACAGAAAGATATCGAAGAGTATGGTTTTAAAACTTGCATCCTTTCGTAACTTTTAACTGACTTCTTGTTCGCATATTGTTTATATTTTTATATTTTAGACTTACATAGAAATCACAAAATAAACATTCACAATAATTTATTATTAATTTTGATAAGTTTGTCTTACCTGCGTATGACTAAGAATTGCTTTACTAATAGAAATAAACCTCGAAACAAGGTTATTAAACTTCGATAAACCCTTAACAACATAAGCGACTGTTAACAAACCCTCAAGATAAATCCAACACTAAACCGAGAAATCTTACAGCCATTTCGCTTGCACCGTATTTATGTAAAACTCTATACAACACAACGCCTGATGTTTCTCATACAAAATTTTCGATTCGCATACAAATGAGCCGTTCAGACGATCACGGTATCCCGTCTAATCCGACATCTTGAATATTCAAGTGGCAATTACCTTAATGGCGGATACCTAAAGCAGTGGCGCATGTTATTTCATACGGAACACCTTTTGCTAAGAATTGGTAACACATAGCTTCGGTAATTAAGTTTATTTTATACAATAAAAGGGTTCCCGTATTAAGAAAGAAGTACCAAAATACGATTGCAAATAGAAAAGCGTTTTTTGAGGTTTTAAATACTTCCGTCTCATTTCTTTACCTCTGAACTTTATTAAACTATATTCTTGAACTGCATCGTTGATCTAGTGGATAGCGTATGCGACTGCCAATCAAGAGGTATCGGGTTCAAATCCCGGGTCGGGTCAAAAAGTTTTTTGAGTTTTACTTAGGAAATTCCTAATAGCAGCCTGGAGTTTGGAAGTTTGACGGTGATTTACGCCCGTGTCTCGGAGAGTACGTAAAGCTGTCGGTCCCGGTTGTCATAAACATCTATGGCAATCGTTATTGGGAAGTCATTGCTCTCAAATATACTGACAACTAAAGTTTATATTGTAATCAAGAACACTAATTAGTTGTGTCTTAAAAAATTAACAGATATGACAATAACGGTTGTCTTTAAATATATATACTTTAGCTCAATTTTCTCTAAGAATTGTGAATAATACCTTATCTACTAAGTAAAGACACCAGAATCGTCTTCTTTTATATTTCTATGACTGAAGTAAAATATTAATCATGTAATCCACTAAGCTATTTCTTTTATAATAAATAAACAGCATACCAGTGGCATTCTAGAAATTTATTCTTTTCACTAAATTAACATTCTAAGACTTAAAACAACATTTAACAAAAACGTACTGAGTTGTGTAGTTACGATAATAAAGAGTCACCTAAATGGCTGGATTATACTTTTCTAAATACATAAGCTCATACTGTCTGAAGAATTAAGATAGCAAAGCTAAATGACAAACTAAGTTAACAGTTTAATTTGACGCTTTGTCCTCGATTTAGTGAAGAATATTCATATTTATCAAGGGCAAGGGCTGAACAAATATAATTTGGAATAACAACTTAGTAAGTTCGTTGGGTTGCTTCATTAGAACTCTATCAAAATTCAAATTAAAGAAACAGTCGCCGTTTTGTCGGGACTTAGCGTCAAGGCAGCGACCGAAATTGTTATTGCCTGTTCCAATGCCAAATAGTGAGACGATGATTTGAAGAGAAAATTTAAATTTCATTTTACAGTTTTTGACTTGGTACTCATTATTGATTAGAAAATTCCACGAAACCGAATCGTAATAATAAAGTAATTTTCTTTATTCTTAAATACTTTTTTTTATTTTATAATTAATGTCAGCGTTTATTTTAGTATTAAAAATCTACCTATTTTTGAAGTGCTCATAGCCAAGTGTATTTAGAATAAATAACAGATTCCTTCTCCATTCATTTACAGGAACACACGTGCTGGCCTTGGAAGTCACCGCTTTAGAGTGGTAGAAATACGCACTAGAACTAAACGGTTTGGCTCTTCTTTCCTGTGCCGAGCGGTTAAAAACTGGAACTCGCTACCATCCCACGTGTTTCCTTCCCATTATGATCCCGGGTCCTTTAAGAGGGGTGTGAAAAAGCATTTCACAAAGCCGCCATAGTCTGGGTCAGCATCGCCATACTTCCTGCATCGCGGGAAGTGTGGTGGCCCCCACTCTTGGATTCCATTCATGCTTACCATCAGGCAGAGTGCAGTCACATTGGTAGGCATCAAATAAAAAAAGAAAAAGAAAAAAGATTGCTTTGAAAACGAAAATATACATTTTCATACTAAAATTTGTATTCAAAACACTTTATCTATTTGGGAGCATAAATATATCTTTTTTCATAATTAAACAAGTAAAAAACTGAAAACACATTTTATTTAACTGCATAGAATTGCTTTTATAAAACTCGCATGATAAACTACATAATATATACATGCCCTCCACCTGGGACAAACGATGCCAGTTGTAATGTTTCACAGAGGTAACAGTATGAATTTCCTCTGCTCTTTAGTAATACTACGAATGATCTGTCACCATCAGGGGAAATCCCAGCAACTTTACAACAGAATACCCACCTTATGTAACAAGGAAAAATGATGATATTCAGCGGAGCCGTAACACAAGATCCTTTGAACCGAGCAAGCAAGCGCTGAGGACTTTTAGGACTATCGGAACTTAAAAAAGATGTAAATATTGCCATTAAATTTAAATGAATTTTAAACTACACAACCAGATTTGATACTAAATAGTCTGAAGAAATAATCAATAGACAGGAATTAATAAGATCGATATTTAAATTCTAATACATGAATGGATTAGTTTGACTTTTGAAGAGAAAATTTAGAAATTAGATTATAAACATAATATAGCACGTGCGGGATGATACTTTAATAATGCTTGACTGGAAATGTTAAGATGTATGTATGTCCAAATAATGCTTGCAAAGGAGATGGCTGAGCGAGATCGGGAGAAGTTCAGACGTCGCCGCGTCGTCCGGTCTGTCAGACCCGGGAATGGGCCAGATACCATTATCAATTTTGGCGCCCGAGATCGTTGAGGTCATCTACCATCTTAGCAGAAGCAGGCTAGGGTGTAGGCGCGAGCGCTGCAAAGAGCGCGCGCTCTTTCTTTAGAGCAGGAAGGAATAGTAGGGTCCTTACACAAAAGGGGGCCATTATGAACCTTATTTTGTCAAGGTTCCAGGGATTTCCTTTCGAGGGTGCACCTGGTTCCTCGGCTAGTACTGGAGATGGCGTGGGGTTTTTGGTTGGTTCAAGTCTGACATATCCACTGACTGGTGGTATATAGAGATAAAAGTTACAGGGAAACCAAGTATGAAATGCTTTGGAAAATTTGACAACTAAGATAATAAAACTGTTTGTCGTGTCGTAGTCGTATCGCCATATTCTAACTGTCTTGTTTTGGGAATAAATAGTCACGTCAACCACAATGCGTGCAGCGTCACGGTCTTCAGTTCATCATGTTCCATACAGGTTCTGATTTTCCACGTGAATCGTGCTTCAGACGATTACCATGTACGATGTATCGATACAACTTTAATATTACAGTACATAAATTAACATGTTGATTGTTCATATGAAATTAAAGTTTCTTTTTCCGGGAATCTATAATTATTGTTAAATGTTTAATAAAATTTTAGTGTTGAGTAGAATTTCACTGACAAAAATTCATTCTTGTGTACAATACCAATTTGCGAAATTTATGATCCATTGAATTTCGTAATTCGTCGATCGTTCACACTTGCAATAACAAGTGCTTCACTTTTTAGAGTTATGTAGTTTAAAGTGTTGGAACCTATACGTAGAGTGGGGATGATGGTGACTGCGAAACCCTGAACTATGCGTTTTCTTATACGCACTTGGTCGTTTTTTCTATATATTTTTTCATTTATTGTCTCTTTATTTATTAGCTGCTAACAATAAACATAAGATTGGTATAATATACAGATAAGATAGCACCTATTTTACGACAAAATCACACATCAACACAAAATAAATAAATGAACGTGTTTAAGAAACTGAATGTTTAACTAAACTTAAATATCATGATTATTTGGATATCACAAGATAAAATTCTACTAAAAACACTCGTAAATAAAAGGCTGTTAAATCCCCACGAGATAATTGGGCTGATATTTCAGCCTGATTCATTGCATTTATAAATCAGGACAGAATCTGGGGTTTTAAAATAAAAAGGTAAAACAGGAGCTGGTATTTCGTCGTAGTTATAAAGCCAAACTGAATTTGAAACTTTTTTGCAGTTAACACCTCTTAAAGCCACATTATATCATAGCTTTAAAAATTGAAATATAAAGGTCTAACCAGAATATTTTATTCAGAAACCATATTTAGATACTAAAACATATAAAAAATCTTACCTTAAAATCGAACTTCCAAGATAGAATTTTTATGTTACTGCTAGTTAAAAATTCAAATTTATAAAAAACATTAGCTTAAATCCTAAACTGTGTCTTTAATATTCAGGCGTATACGTATATATATAAATTAAAATAGGCGTATATTTATAAATTATGTTGTAATATAACTTTGAATGTTGAATGAAGTACTTAGTTTGACTAGGTATTGATAATGGATAATTCCTTTTAAAATCACCACCACGAGCGATATAACCCGTTCGAAAAGTTGGATTATAGAAGGTATAATATTATAGCGAATAAGTCTTGCTATACAACAAAAACTATTTGTAAAATTCGCGGAAATCTAAAATTTATTTCCACTTTAGTTGAAGAATAATATTATAACAGATTGAAATCGGTATACTGTAAACTCGACTGCCTTCTCTGAGATTCATAAGATTGGTGATCAGCTGAGCAGCGTGAAATTGAGATTTGTTTTGCATTTACAAATTAATATAAATACAAACAACTGGTGTTTACCGTCAAAGTATAACTCTTATCTGCATGATGTTCAAAATAGCCTTTGAAGTTCCAAGAAGTAAGCCAAAGAAGAACTATGTTCACTAAAATGTAGGTTACGTAATTAGACAAAACTTCTTGAACGGAAAATAAATTGATGAACAGTTTTTATTATTAACCATAACCCATAAGAACAACCAATAACGTCCCACTACTAGGCACCGCATGGGTCACCTCTCAGGAGAGTTGATACGCCTGTCGAGTGCGGGTTGGGGACTGGCAACACACGTTGTAGGTACGTAATCTTACCTTTGGATGTTTTAATTTAATTATTTATAATTCCTGCAAATAAATTTCACAAGGCGGACTTAATGCCATAATAATGTTTTTAGGACGTCCTAAGGCCTCCAACTAACTTTACTTCGGCCACACATATATTACAAATATGATTTTGTTTTTTCTTTCTACTGTACTCGTTTAATTTTACTTTCCTTATTATAATCGACTATGTACCAACTTATAAACTTTCAGAGGCCTTACAATATTAAAAGGAAAGGGAGTAAGGAAACCACAGAAACAAATTAACAAATTAATACAAAAGATTTATTTATTCGTATTGAAGAGTTGAACTTTACGACTGCTAAGTTATGAAAACAACTAGGACCGACTGCTTAACGTGACCTCCGAATCAAGGAAACACTCATAACATATCATGCCACTAACGGTCATACATCTAGGTCTGACCGCACCGTCCTTGCTTACCATGATGAACGGAACATGATGAACTGAAGACCCTCCTCGTGGTTGTTTCCAATCACCAAGGGCCACAAGGCTATGAGCACTGCTTTGGTGGATTTTATTGGCAGCAAGAACGTAAAATAAGTACATAAAACATGGATTAAAAACGTCCTCTGCTGGACATAAGCCTCTTCCAATTTCTTCACACAATGGTGGTGCCTGCTTGCTACGGCCTCTCGTTATCTTCAGGTCGTCAAACCACCTCATGTTTTTTTTTGTTTATCAGTAAAAAAAACAATGAACGTAAAATATGAAAACATCAAAACAGTTTTTTCCAAATAAGGCACAAAAAAAAATAAAAAAAAAGAAATATTTAGACCACTGCTCAGACTGTAATATTACGAAAACTGAATAATGTTGTTAGTATAGTCTATAACTATAAAAAATACTACAAAGAAACAATTTTCAAATTACATTTTATTATTCAAAAGCGTCGGAAGAAAATTTAGTAGAATAAAATTCCTCAGACAATTTAAATGATATCTTTGTTCTATGATATGTTTCGTTAGTCTCGGTTGAAGGATTAACATCTTAATATTTTAACTCATCAATCCTAACTACCGAACTCCTATTGTGATATATTAGAGGGTCGTTAAATTCATATTAATCTTACGATTTATCTTTGGATGAAGACTAATGCGTGGTTTCATATTATTTATTCAACATTCGTAAACCATTTCAAAGGTAAAGGATACGAAGTAAATATTCGATAAGTGTAGTAAATCTGACTATCAAGAAATAATAATAATAAATAAATATTTTCGGACATCTGACACACAACATCATCTAGTCCCAAGCTAAACACAGCTTGTATTATGGGTACTATACAACCGATATAAACACATAAACATACTTTTTTTTGTAGTGTAAGTCCGATTATCTTATAAGAATGTATAAAACACACATTATTACATATATATGTATACTCATATATTTATATATAACTATGTACTAGCAAAATTATTATAAAATGATAATTTAAAATCCTTACATACAAAATATCAATTACTTTAATTTGATAATTAAATTTTAATAGCACGGTATTATTAAATTGTAAGCAAATACGGAAATATACTGAAACAATTTTAATTTGTCACGGCTCAATAGTGATTCATCGATGCATTTGTTGAAAGGTGCCCAATATTAATTTATAAATACAATGAACGAATTAGTGAAAAGCAGTCAACGATACGTGATCAGTTTATAAGGTTTTCTTCTTTTTACATAAGTTTAATATCTCACAAATTATCTACAAATGGATGGAACTTTACAAAGAATATAAAAACTTTACAAACAATACAAGCAATAAAGAAAAAATAAATTGTCGAATAGGGAACCCCTTTGTTTCTCAAGTTGATTAAAATACTGTAACATGATCAGACTTGTTCACAGTGATTTGTAACAAAGTGTACCTCAACATGAATAACCTACTCAATTTAAGTATGGTACTCAGTGTAATGACCTGTTGAATTACGAATAACATTACATATTTCAGTTGAATATTACCTCAAGGTTAATTAAAAATAAAAGCCATGTAAATTACAACTAATAAAAATAAATTTGAGCAAGTGTGGAGTACCTACCTTACTATTGTTTCTATAGTTCATATATAACTACTTTTTAGGGTTCCGAAGTTTGTGACTCGGAACCCTTATAGATTCGTCATGTCCGACTGTCCGTCCGTCCTCGACTTACCGTCCAAACGGTAAGTGCTAGAAAGATGAAACTTTGCATGAATATGTGTTGTAATTACGCCGGTAAAGTGCTACAATAAAATAATGAAAAATATTTTTATTTGAGGTACCTCCCCTACATTTAAAGTAGGGATATTTTTTTTTCTCGCGGCTACCCCAACGTGTGGAATATCATTAGATAGGTCTTTTAAAAACAATAAAGGGTTTCTAAGACAATTTCTTACTTAGGTATTCGTTCGCGGGATATTCTACTTTAAAGGGCCCTTTTTTGTAAAAACAGAGCGTCTCCCACCTCTAAAAGCTAAACGGCGGGCTCAAAAAATCTGGGAAAATTCGTGAAGGTGGTCCATATAATGAACTTTGAAGGAAAACTATAAGGGATTAGATGACTTTGTTGGTTCAGGAGTTATAGAGGCTTAACTTGTAAGGCGCATTAATACGTAAACATAACAATTATCTATTGGATACGATTTTAAATGACTGAGGAACCCTTTCCTGTGCGTGGCCTGACACGCACTTGGCCGATTTTTTTATTTAGTACTGCCCCGTTCGAGTCGGCCCATTCGTACTGAAATCGGCGTTGTTCTATTACCATTTTTTTTTTAACATTTTTCGAATATTTAATATTTCTCACCGCTTAAGCCTTCCCTAAACTTCCACAAATATTTTAAGATCCGAATTAGCCAAATCGGCTCAATCATTATCGAGTTTTAGCGAGTCTAACAAACAGCAATTCACTCATATTATTAAACTAATTAATAAGAAAAAAAAAACCAACTGCTTAAAAGCAATGGTCTTGTTGGTCTAGTGGTTAGGGTATACGTCTGCTAATCAAGACGTCTCGGGTTCGATTCCTGTGCATACCAAATATTTTTATGATCTGCAAATACTTGATGCGGAGTTTGGGTATTTTCTATGCATAATAATTATGTATAAGTATTGTTAGAGTCCACAAGTGAAAAATAATAAAAATAATTATAATTCTAAACAATTTACTTTAATTCTAAACAATTTATTTCATTAATTACAAAATAATCTTAGAAATGCAATTAGCCACAAACAACCGTTAATTAAGTAACAAATCTAAACAAATTACAGTTAGTTATACAGCAAGGGCGGTCACATAGGGCTGTACTAGCTGTTAAACAGCTTTCCTCGCACCCACCGCAATTCAGACAGTACTAACTTGTCAAAGACAGCTTTCCACATCTGTTAACAGAGTAGTACTAATTGTCCAAAGACAATGATCCACACTCCGCGACGCATTCGTTAGAAATGCGTGCCGATACAACAGAGCACTCCTTTTTATACCCAAGCGCAGTGAAGCGATGGCGCCAAAAAAATGACAACTACCGCCGTTGTGGCTTACACGGCCTCTCCTGACACCCTGACGTCCTCGGCAGGTCTGGGTGACCACACTTCTTCATTGTTCTCATTCCCGGTTACTGGAACATTTACAAAAAAAAAGTTTATTGGACGCCTCTGTAAGTACATCATCGTCCAATTGGTCAGTTACTGAAAACAGTTATCAAATTTAGCGTAAACAGAGTTAACGAATAGTTTTCAAGATAACAGTTAACATGAATAGGAAAGGTTCGAACCTCCAAGGAAAATAGTGAAAGATTTATAATCCGCGCCAGATTAGAAACAAACAGTCACTGTTAGATACATTTAAAATAAAACTAAGTTTAGTACTAACACAAGAGTAGACTTCAGCACGAAGGTCTACCGTTACCATAAGAACAATAATATCATAAGAACAGTTACCATAAGAACAGTTACCATAAGAACAGTTACCATAAGAACAGTTACCATAAGAACAGTTACCATAAGAACAGTTACCATAAGAACAGATAACATAAGAACAGATAACATAAGAACAATTATCATAAGAACAGTTATCATAAGTGTCTGGGTCTTAAACATTTAAACTTAAACTTAACAAGACCACGAGTTTGGGGCTGGTTACCCTGTCCATGGGTCTTAAACCTCTCTCATCAAGACCACGAGTTTGGGGCTGGTTACCCTGTCCATGGGTCTTAAACCTCTCTCAACAAGACCACGAGTTTGGGGCTGGTTACCCTGTCCATGGGTCTTAAACCTCTCTCATCAAGACCACGAGTTTGGGGCTGGTTACCCTGTCCATGGGTCTTAAACCTCTCTCATCAAGACCACGAGTTTGGGGCTGGTTACCCTGTCCATGGGTCTTACCTCTCTCAACAAGACCACGAGTTTGGGGCTGGTTACCCTGTCCATGGGTCTTAAACCTCTCTCATCAAGACCACGAGTTTGGGGCTGGTTACCCTGTCCATGGGCCTTAAACCTCTCATCAAGACCACGTGTTTGGGGCTGGTTACCCTGTCCATGGGTCTTACCTCTCTCAACAAGACCACGAGTTTGGGGCTGGTTACCCTGTCCATGGGTCTTACCTCTCTCAACAAGACCACGAGTTTGGGGCTGGTTACCCTGTCCATAGGTCTTACCTCTCTCAACAAGACCACGAGTTTGGGGCTGGTTACCCTGTCCATGGGTCTTACCTCTCTCAACAAGACCACGAGTTTGGGGCTGGTTACCCTGTCCATGGGTCTTACCTCTCTCAACAAGACCACGAGTTTGGGGCTGGTTACCCTGTCCATGGGTCCATTCCAATATACACACCTCATGCTCTCCACCATCCGCCATACATTGCACCACACCTCACGCACACGGGGATCAGGCCGAAGATTGCGTCTCGTACACACGGTGAACAGGCGGAAGGTTGCATCTCGGGCACTCGGAGAACAGACCGCAGGTCCGCTTATCACTGAGCGGCATGCAGGACGCAAGTCCGCACCTCGCGATACAGCGAGCAGGCCGCAAGTCTGCGCCTCACCAGGCAGCAGCAGACACCAGGTCACAGCCCGGACTCGGCTCGCGTAGACTGCACCTTGCACAGTGACGAGGCTCTCAATGCATCGTTGTCATCTAAGGAAAGCATGAAACATTGCATTAGTTTTGAATACGGTATTACTTTAACGTCACCAATATGCTTCATTAACGTCATGAATAATCAGAGCTTTTAGAAGGCGATACTAGCAAGCAAAGCTTTTAGGATATTTAAAAATAACTGCCCTCAGTATGTACGCAGTAATACCGTCAAGAATGTTACTAACTTTCGCATATCTCTCAGGACGCAAGACCCGGAGGATGTCAGAAAATGTTACAGAAGTCTCCCGGTACTTGGTTAAGGATGTTCCCAATAATCGCAAAGCTCTTAGGATATGATACCGGGTCACCAGTTTTGGTTATGTCTGCAGCTTGACGATTGGCGTCAAGCAAACCCGAAACATGTCCAAGTATGCCCACGCAGTGAATTCGAGTTCAGACTAATTGCCCTCAAAGTCATTTTATGGACCAGGGCTTGCCCGACAGGTGTCGTTCAATCACTTACTGTAATAGGCCACCGTCTGCTTATAGTCGATCGTCTCGAGTCTGTAGTTAAACCTTACCATTTTAACCTTTTTACCTTTCTGCTACGGCGGCCAGTCCCAATGGTGACCAACCAAAAACACAGTAGACACTACAGCACGCAAGTACTTTTCTAACACAGGTGTACGCCTTTGGTTCGATGAGACGGCCACCCAACATGACCCGAAAGAGATCAGGCGTAGGACCGTCGACTCTTTGTACTCATTCGAGTCACGGAGCGTTGACCACAACTTTTAAACTTCGGGCCGTGACAAGCATATCTATAATTAGAAGTACACAGTATTATTAGTTATTGTTTGTTCAACCCAGAAATCGAACCTATATTGAACAGTAGTCGCATACACTAACTGTCGACCCAACAAAGTAGTCGAAACCATCACTAGTACTGACGTTTCAATAAGTACCTCTGTCAGGAAGAAAAAGATCACAATAACCTGAGCTGGCTCGTAACGTGCTTATGAACATGTTATTAATCTTGATCCTATATGAATGTCACACCTTTACGATCAAGTTTGCTACAATGATTTTGTGTATGATCTTAAAATTTAACACCTGAAATAGCCAGTCAGGCATGAGGATTATCTTTCCGGAACACTAATTGGTACTCTCACAATGACTAGTGCTTAAACCTCATTTTAGCTCGGTCTAACCTGACCATTAATCATTATTGTTACACAAACAACATAACATAGTTCATTTAATACCTGACACTAGTGAGGGTATTTAAAACCTTTCATAATGTTTCTATAACATCAAGAATAGCATGCTTAAGTAGACGTACTATTAAGATCGATAGACATGCAGTCTTTACCGGTATCAATAAACTAACAAACGATATGTTTTGCTTTATCATAAGAGATCTTTCTTTAACATTTACAATTTGTTGTTGATGTTGTGTAAAACCTATTAGATTACATTTAAAATATGAAGTTTTAGTTTGGAGTCCACTATAGAAGGTTCATAGAAGTTTCTTTACTTTTTTTTTTTCTTTGAACCATAAATAACAAGTGAAGTCACTTTCGTACTACCTACTCTGAACTATTAAATAAATTTAACATCATATCTTTAGAATTTAAACATTTACCACTGTTATAACGCTTCATAGATTTTACAATAACAGTTAACTAATGCAATCACCAGTAAATAATGTGACAGAGTTCCTCAAGCTGTTTTAAATAGGCTCCGTCAGGACTAGCTCTGCTGTCCACGCACCCTATCGCCGTATTGTGAATAGTTACAACACATATTTAGGCCCTAGATATATAAGAACTGCCCATTCATTGAATTATCAAAATAAAAAACTTTGCATCTATTTATAATCGGACAAGTATCTATCTTTCGTTCCCAAAAATAAAGATAAATGAATTAACGTATGTGGATATTATGTCTTGTCACACTTACTGTGTCGGTTTAACTTCGTATGATTTTAAATCGATAAAAAGTTACTTTGCCTTCTAAATAACAGGTTCGATTTGCATTAGTCAGCCACTACAACTGTTATTAATTCATCATACATTCGTTAAAAATGCATAACCATAGTAAATAACGCCTAGTTTATTATGCACAGGTGGGGTGGATACAAAAATTCGAAAAGTTTAATCTCGTTAAACAAAATATTTGCAATAACAAACGGTATAAAAGTTCATTGTTAAAATTCAACCAACTAAGATCATTACTTATGCTCTTTCGTTAAACCACAGCTTTGGATCAGCTATAAGGCATTTTCCGATGATACACCCCGAGCAGTCGCGATATTTTTATCACTTTAAATTGCGCACACGATTTACATTCGTACACTACATATCAAAATCATGTGAAAATAAATCACAACTCAACATGTAAATATGATTTGATCTTACCAATACAGCGTCAAATACAACTCACAAGTTTTTCATAACTTGAAGCTTCCAACCTTCTCTCATAACCGTGTCGGCACTGGTTGACCACATTGTACACTTTGTACATTGGCACAGATGCAGTTTCAATCGCTTAGCACAATGTTTACTATCTGAAAAGAAAGCATTATAAACACGAACAAACCGAAACATAGCGTGAAGTACAAGTACCCTCATTATTTTATTAAAATAATCGTTTTAAAACCGTTTGTAATTGTCACTAAAAACCAAATATAGAAGTCGTCACTTCCTTTACGATTTTTATATTTGCTATGTTTTGACTTTGTTTTGATTTTTGACTGATTTAGTTTTGATTTTTGACTTTGATTTAGAGCGGATAAGAATATCACAAAAGTCGGATTCCCTTATTAAAAATCACAACGAACACTGAATTTCGATAGCGTTCAAATGAGCACTAATAGTGTGCAATGCCTTTTTTTTTAACGAACGATCGCGTTTATCGTTCCCGGGACCTCTGCGGCGAATCACTGCGTATATTCACTTTGGTTCTATATGACAGCGCGATTTATTGTGCATTTGTCAATGCTCTCTATCGTAAGACACACTCCTAGATAATGAAGTATAGGCAAACTAAATGTCGGTAGTTGATCGTTTCCCAAATATTGAAAATTAATAATTTGTGAACGTAGATCGATCCAACTTCTGATGTTAGAATCCACAAGTGCAAAATAATAAAAATAATTATAATTCTAAACAATTTACTTTAATTCTAAACAATTTATTTCATTAATTACAAAATAATCTTAGAAATGCAATTAGCCACAAACAACCGTTAATTAAGTAACGAATCTAAACAAATTACAGTTAGTTATACAGCAAGGGCGGTCACATAGGGCTGTACTAGCTGTTAGACAGCTTTCCTCGCACCCACCGCAATTCAGACAGTACTAACTTGTCAAAGACAGCTTTCCACATCTGTTAACAGAGTAGTACCAATTGTCCAAAGACAATGATCCACACTCCGCGACGCATTCGTTAGAAATGACAACAGAGCACTCCTTTTTATACCCAAGCGCAGTGAAGCGATGGCGCCAAAAAAATGACAACTACCGCCGTTG
Source organism: Phragmatobia fuliginosa (assembly GCA_932526445.1). Taxonomy (NCBI): domain Eukaryota; kingdom Metazoa; phylum Arthropoda; class Insecta; order Lepidoptera; family Erebidae; genus Phragmatobia; species Phragmatobia fuliginosa. Next base: position 20,505,542 of record OW052063.1, on the reverse strand, counting down.
TGGCTTACAGTATATATATGTCAGTTGTCTAGAACTCATAGTACAAACTTGCTTAGTTTGAGGATATATGTTAATGTGTGTCAGACGTAAGAAAAATAATCAATACCATCCATTTCTTTTCATTTGTTGGTGCCATTTTGAAAATGTATATTACGGCCTATGTAACTGCCACAACTGTAACAAATTCAACGACACCTCAAATGACAATATTCTTTCTACCGTTTGGACTGTAGGGCGTGCCAAAGAAATGAATAAACATACATTCGATAGAAAATCATTAACTCCTTCTGTCCCTATTCTCCTATACTGCTTCCCTATTCTTCTGTCACAGTCAGGTAAATACGTGGAAAATATTTTTAGCATTTTCGAATATTTGATATTTCTCACCGTTTAAGGCTTCCCTAAACTTCCACAAATATTTAAAGATCTGAATTAGCCAAATCGGCAAACCATTATCAAGTTTCAGCGAGTCTACCAAGCAGCAATTCACTCAAATCAACAACCCATAACGTCCCACTGCTGGGCTCAGGTCTCCTCTCATGAGAGGGTTAAGGCCATACGTTTGTTTAAAATATTTATTATGAAAAAAAAACTGTTTTTTTTTTTTTTGCATAGGACACTTATTCTATTCTGTGTCAAAAGAAATCTTTCAAAATACAAACGTGTATATCTAATATTGAACAAATATATGAATTACTTACACAAATATTTCAACATAAATTCTAAGATCTTCTATGAATGGTTATTACATGTCATACAGTCCATGTGAGTTAACGGAATAATTTATTCAATTTTGTAGGTGCCTATTAACCATGACTATATTTTGTCTAGATATTCCTCAGAAGTATTATTTTTTTTTAATTCGAAACAGTTAAGCAGTTAAACAGTTCACATATTTCATGATAATGCTATTTTCCTCGAAGACTGAATTTATTATATTATAAAGCAAGTTAGGTACTTATTCGTCGTAACTTTCGCTATAACGATTTTTTTATTCATAAGACCGATTTTGAAAGCTCTTTTACCAAGAAATCCATATTATTTAAGTGTCATACACGATACACATTAACCTGAAAAATGATTACGTAATATACGATAGACACCGATAGATAGACAAGGACAAAAGCTAGTATAAGTATATGTATATGTAAACATTTACATCCACTACATATTACACCATAGTCTACGTGTGCGATTTTAGAGTTATGCGATAGAAAATTAGTAATATGCTATCAGCTAAAATATCATAAGCACGACTAAGACCAGATACGGTATCAGTTGTAGGTAGCATTGCGACTCCCCTACCTCCAAGTTTGGCAATTAAAATTAATAACCCGAACGGTCTACCGTTTTTGCTTGTACCGTTGCAGTTTCGGGTAGAGCAACTTCCCAGAAACGCTGATTACTATCTGCAACCCTACTACGACTCGATAGTATAATCGCTAGCGGCTATAGTATGATATAATTCCATAAATATATACATCATTCTATAAAATCTTTTGTTTCTACAGCATGCTGTTTGCTAGTCGCTGAAGCTAAAATGTGTCCGAAATATGTGTGTCCATACTACGTAAATGTGCCTCATCATGGTACGATCGTTCGTCAACGAGCGGAAAGTGGCTGGCAGGATAAGGATGATGTCCAAGACCAATATAGTTAACAATCCTTCACAGAAGCTTTGCTTAGCAAATGATGATAACCATGACGATTATAACGACTTATTTAGATACACATTAACTCTGGACAGGTCCTGAATGAAATATATTTAATGATTGTATAAAAAATAATAGGAAAATAAACGAATAGACCAAAGCCACTGTGACCTCAAGTTGCCAATGGGACGAATACACGCAATCGGTACGTATATTTGACATCCATTTCAGTACCTCGTTAAAGGTAACGTTTAAAATACCGAATATTTTTTCGAGAATATAGATTACTAGGATATTGTATATGCGGATACAATTGATAGCTGAGTAGTTAGAAAAAACCAAGACAATTGCTGAAAAAACTACACATAAAATAGGACGTGGAATCAATTTTCAGTGAGAAATTTTATTTTTACGTAGTGTAGGACGTTCTCAGGCCAGGTGGAGTGATTAGTTGCGCAAGAAGGCCGCCAGGAACTGGATTCGAGTAGCCGAGGATCGAACTAAGTGGCGTGCAATTGGAGAGGCCTATGTCTAGCAGTTGACTGCGATAGGCTGATGATGATGATGATGAATTTTGAACTTCAAGTCGTGTACATAATCAGCTAGTAGTAAAAACATCTTTAATTTGCTGTTCTATGCTGATTTGAAAATAATTTGCAAGTAGCATGAAGGATATCAAAGGTTCTTTATAAAACGACGCAAGTATGTAATAAGTTGTAATATACAAAAATGTAGACTGTGGTCGAAAATTTATGTTTTATTTTATATGTTTATTTAATTTTAACTGTTACCTTCATAGTTAACTTATATAAATCATGATACTCATATGAACTGCGATGTGGTGATTTACAGAATGCATTTTGTTTCCTACTTGTTCAGCAATGTTCAAAACTCATTACTGTTCATCTGTTTGTATGAAAACTATTTGGAAAATCTGTCAAATGTTTGTTTATTGTTATTCTTTTTGAAACGAAACACGAAATTGAAGCAATGCTGTCTGCATTTTAAAACGTACTGGAAATAATTTATATAAAACTTGTTACTTACGTAAGTAACAAAACAATTGTTCCGGGTAATGGCCGGCCCTTGAAGCGATCATAGCCAAGTGGCCTTAGGTGATTGGAAACAATCGCCGAGGGTAAGTAACAACGGCGCCGTCAGAAACTAGATGGGTAACCGTCTATAGCATGATATGTTATGACCATTTCCGTGATTCGGAGGTCACATTAAGCTTCAAAAAACATCCAGCGGTAAGATTATGTAGCCACAACGTGTCTTCTAACTTGTTGTTCTCCAATACGCGCTCGGCCAGTGTGGGGACGCGGGGTCTTAACCCTCAACCGAGAGGAGACCCGAACCCAGCAATGGGACATTATGGGTTGTTGATGATGATGATAGCGGCCAAGAACTAATTCGAATTCCGTAGGTATGGCGGCACCAATAAATGCGTTATCCGATGGTAGGTGACTACCGGCGACCGACTATCTACAGCTCAAAGGGTCACGAGTGCATTGTCGCCCTTTCAGACCCTCTATTCAAGGAGGGCTTGTGCTGTAGTAACCTTGCACTTGGTTTTTTTAATAACGTGCCTTTCTTTTTACGCGTGGAATGCTTTTCGCACCATACTCTCCGTAGAAGACAAAGAGCGTGTGTGAGACTGCCGAAAATTCGCTCTTTAAACAAAACCTATCTCGGCCTATGTCGGCAGTCAGGAGATGTTCCAGGCCCGCATCAGTGGTTTGTCAAAATGACTCCCCTTTTCTTGCGTCATTTTATCTTGGTCTTCTGTGTGAGTTTGTGAGGGTAGTACCACCCTAGTCAAAATGATCTGTTTGCGCTGAAATCAGTATAGCTCTACTCCCTTGTTTTACATAGATTTTCTGTTAAGTTTTAGTTTGCTTAAACTTATACCAAAAAGAACTTAAGCCCTATGAAAAAAATACCAAACAAATATTTATAGTAACAAGTATATTGAATACTTGCTTTATGTACCTCATACTTAGAACTACTAGCTACTGTGCTACCCCTTCGTCAGAACTTCTATTATATCTCGTGTCTAGTCCAGATAACATCTTCAACCCTAGTTTATTAGTCGTCAATAAGTTATGTCTACATGTTTATCCCAGGTCCAAGGTCCCGCGTGCCTCGTAACCCTTACATTAGGAGCTTAAACTTATCTTTTTGTTGTTGGGCCATGACGTCAATGTAATCGAAACGGGTACGTGAAGCAGCGAATGGGCGTCGAGGGAACTGAACTAGAGATTCTAGGAAACTAGAGGCGACATCAGTTCTAACAACAGACTTGAGCCCTCTGAGATCACAAAGGAGTTCGTTAAATAGACAAACATATTTAGCTTTCCATTTCCGGAAATTCTAAATTGTTTAGCTCAAAAATGATCGCTTCAAAAAGCACATCGTGTGACGTCACGAAGTCACAAAGTTTCAAAATGGAAACACGTGTCAAATAAAAGGATACACTAGATGAGAAACTCTTCTCTTTACCGTATATAACTCACTATATTAGCATTAACATTTCGTCTAGGTCATAAATAGAATGAAGATCTTTAGAAGCATGTTAAATTACAAAACGTCTAATGTATATCGACTAACTGTAAGCAGGTTTTTGAATATATATTTTCATTAGACTTGTCACACTGCCATTGTGTCAGAATGTAGCTGAACTCGGCATTCTTTATCGATTATAATAATCTTTTTATTTTGGAAAGAGCTAAGAGATATCATCCGGACTTACAGCTACCGGAGATTACTGTCATCGATTTATACGATAATTTCCATTGTCATCCAAGTTTGACTTTTAACTTTACATAACCAACCTACTGAACAAAGAAGCCATCAGTTTGGAAAACATTTCCAATTACACATTGACCTATTGGAGTTTACTATTAAACAAATCGCTTTTGCAATTATGAAATAAATGGCTTTCCGTTTTCATTAATATAATACTTCAGTGTCAAAAAGGTTTCAATGACCTTAGATGAAATTGGGAAATGAGCAGGAAAATGATATTTATAGATAATTATATTAGGAGCAAGAAAATTATATTTGGATAATTATAATATATAGTTCAACTAGTGATGAAAAAGAAAGGTCAGTTTGTATCCCAGATCTTTCTAGCATTTATCTACATCTGTGCCCATACAAAGACACAGAGAAGCATTGGGTCTAGCAAATAAATTCAACAAATCCCGAGTACGACCACCATTGATCTACATCGGCCTCTAACTGCACCAATACGTCGTTGGAGCTTAGTTGTCACTGTTATGGGTGTTTGCTGCGATTAAAGTGTACGCGGGCGTTAAGTTGTGTTATTTACGGGTCTCTCCTATTGTTTGTTAGGACATTGTCATGAGCGAAACTTACTGACTACCAGTATATAGGTGTCGTTATAAAAACTATGGCGGTCTATGGAGTTGTGTCTGCATTATTAGATCCTCGGTCTCGCACACGAAAACACGAGTGCTGTTAAATAATAAAATAAATATACCTAATAAAAATAGATTAATACCGACGATATGTAAATTTAATTAACATATACAATGAAATTATTAAAAAGATAAATGGAAATTATTACTGGTTGTTTGATGTCTCATAAACTCCTAAAAAGTAAAATGCTAAATAAACTATTAAATATGTTTATGTGTTCATTTATTGCTAACATTACTTCAGTAAATATTAATAGTAAATAGATGAACATCACCTTTTTAGGGTTCCGTAGCCAAATGGCAAAAAACGGAACCCTTATAGATTCGTCAAGTCTGTCTGTCTGTCTGTCTGTCTGTCTGTCTGTCTGTCTGTCTGTCCGTCCGTATGTCACAGCCAATTATTTCCAAAACTATAAGAGCTATACTGTTGAAATTTGGTCAGTCGATGTATTCTATGAACCGCATTATGATTTTTATATAAAAATAGAAAAAAAACAATACATTTTGGGGGTCCCCCATACTTGGAACTGAAACTCAAAATTTTTTTTTTCATCAAACCTATACGTGTGGGGTATCTATGGATAGGTCTTCAAAAATGATGTTGAGGTTTCTAATATCATTTTTTTCTAAACTGAATAGTTTGCGCGAGAGACACTTCCAAAGTGGAAAAATGTGTGTCCCCCCCCCTCTAACTTCTAAAGTAAGAGAGTGATAAAACTAAAAAAAATATATGTTGTACATTACCATGTAAACTACCAACGAAAATTAGTTTGAAGGAGATCTGGTTAGCAGTTTTTTTTTATACGTCATAAATCGTAACACGCAATATACCTTTCATCCAATCAATACACTAGTTTAAAAACATCGATGAAAGTTACAACGAACTACAAGAACTTTTATATGATGTTACTTGCTGGTACGGAACCCTTCATGGGCGAGTCCGACTCGCACTTGGCCGCTTTTTTTACCAGTTACGTTTACCAAGCAAAAATAACAGTCATCGTCCTTTAGTCCATTTTCATAACTATGTTTCCTAACTGTCTATGAAAGAAGAAATTTTATTCACTTTTTCTTAACTGGTTAGGAAATAAGAAAATTTTATCCATTTTCTTAATTGGTTAAGAAAACCAGTTAAGAAAGTGGAAAAAAAAGTCTTATTTACTAACCAGTTAGGAAAGTGGAACAAAAAACTTATTTACCAACCAGTTAAGATGGAGTAAACATAAACACCATAATTATATTGTATCACAATAATTTATATTAATTGAAAAGTATTCTTTCATGTAAACGTGTACAACAACATTTTCAGGAACAAAAAAGAATAGTTAAATACTCCTAAAAATTATAAGGCGCAATTTTTTTCTAGACAATGCCCAACAGTTATTATATTTGTTTTCATGTCCTGAATTGCGGTGTTAATTTCCAAGTCAATTGTTTCATACATTTTGGATTTAATCTTATTTTTACACAAATGAATCTTTGTTTCTTTGACCAGAACTTCTAAAACTTCTGCCAGAGATGGATTTTTACGTCCCAAATATTTATTTATTCTAGCATGCACCCTTCAAGATCATTGGTGGTTCTTATCATTTCTTGATAGCAACACCACTTTTTGATAAATGCAATATCACTTAACCAGTAAGAATTAAAGTACGAGTTAAATTTAGACACTTTTTCGCAGTTAGGTGCTCTTCTCATTATATATTTATAACCCGACATTATGAATTTCAATGGTAAACGCGCCAAGCCCGCACATTTAGCAACATGCCGTCTTTGTACTCTAGATTTCATCCCTAATGCCCTTGCCTTTTTAAATAAACTGTTACAAAAGTGATAAAAACATCCTTTGATCACGGACTTAGGAAAAATGTTATGAAGTGCGTTCATAGTTGACTTTTCATAGTCCATGGTAATTTTTTTCGGATACCACGTAGCTAATCGACTTTTGATTAAATCAAATAATATCTCATACGTCTTCTCGTTTTTATTATGCAGAAAAGCAAAAAAAAGTGGGACCACTTTTTTTGTTATGGCATTGTATCCATGGATGGTATAAATTTGCGAAAATGGTGGCGGGCAGGACTTAAAAGTTCCATCACATAAAAAGTGTTCATAGTCTTCAGAGATATTTTTTATGTCAGCATTGCAAAACACCAAAATTCTCATCCCCTCATCCATATCATTGTAGTCTGCTAATAGAAATGATTTGAATTTTTGTGGTATTATTACTTCAGTAGGCAATTTAAAATGCAGCTTCGTTACACCTAAGTTAGTGTTTCTCGCGTTGTACAGCCCACTTTTCATATTATTAAATTTCGGTAGGTCAGTAACTAAATGCACACCGTCATCCTGAAGCTGACAAATCATATCTTCAAACTGTTTCTGTATGGGTTTTGTGTTACTAATGACTTTTGTTTTTAGATTATTATATTTTATCATGATATTAATTTTTGATGTATTTGGTACACAGCTGGCGTTATGTGAATTTTCCTTAACGAAACAATTTTCACTGCTAAGAGTTATATTACCTTTGCATCCCTTAAAATTATAACATTGCCAATATTTATTTCCATTACTGAATTTTTTTGTATTGTGATACTCACGACCACCGTAAAGTAATTTAATGCCTCCCCGTTTAGTAGGTATAAAATCAAAGTGTTTTTCTTCAGTGCTTTCCATGTTTGCAATATTATTAATGTATCTTCTGCTAATCACAATGTGTTGCACAAACTTCAATTCAATTTTACTGAAGGATACATGAACACGAATGACTTTAGTATGACATTTTAATATGATAACTTATGATTCATGCTGGCCAGTAGGTAATTAGGTTTTATTATAGTTTTGTTATACAATATAATTATGGTGTTTATGTTTACTCCATCATAACTGGTTGGTAAATAAGTTTTTTTGTTCCACTTTCCTAACTGGTTAGTAAATAAGACTTTTTTTTCCACTTTCTTAACTGGTTTTCTTAACCAATTAAGAAAATGGATAAAATTTTCTTATTTCCTAACCAGTTAAGAAAAAGTGAATAAAATTTCTTCTTTCATAGACAGTTAGGAAACATAGTTAAGAAAATGGAGTAAAGGGTCATCGTGATGGTTCACGGGTTCTTTCGTGCGGTTTCGTGCCTAAATCTATTCCTTTTCTTATTTTTTATTGTAGTATCGGGTCTCTGCCAATGAAAATCCGTTCATAAGGTTCGGTAATTCTATAGCCAGAACAAACAAAGAGACAAACAAAGTTTTTAAAACTTAGTTCTTTGTTGTATCTACTTTCATATAAATTTTATAAAAAGCTGTTAATTTGAAGTTAGAAACAAGGACTTACATTTTATTTATTTGTATAGATTTACTTGAAAAGAAGTAACACACACATACGATCTAAGATAACGTAAATCCATAAATTATTCTATGCTTTTTTGTTACAAAAATATTGTGTAACAAATAGCCTGGGACTGAAACCATTACGCCATAAATATATGTATATGGGCTCACCCCTTATAACAGTCACGACAGTAATACTCCCCGTGAATCTAAGTAAGGGTCCCTCCTGGGTCCTCGAGTCGCAATACTAACAATTGTGTGAATTATTTGAAATTACTTACGTTGCGTATAATTTCGTCTCTGCAATTAATGGTTGTGCCAAGCTTCCCCTGACAAATCACAATAGAGATATTGTTTGTAAACAGTCGGAGGCGGTGTAGGTACGCATATTAAAATAGACAATTTGGTGTTACGTATCTCGTTGAGAGATTATTAGAATAAGGATTCATTTAGGCGAAGAAAATTTGATATGAAGCTGGCTAATTACTTCACCATCGAAGAAGTTCAGTTATACACTTGTACAAGTATTACGAGTATATTTATATGAAATACTACTAATTGCCTCGTTGGTCTAGTGGTTAGCGTATGCGACTGCTAATCAAGAGGTCTGGGGTTCAAATCCCGGGTCGGGCCAAAAAGTGTTTTTGGGATTTTCTTAGAAAATTCCTAATAGCTGCCCGGAGTCTGGAAGTTTGGCGGTGATTCACGCCCGTGCCTCGGAGAGTACGTTGAGTATCATCAACAGTCTTCAACAGTCCACTGCTAGACATAAGCTTCTCCTTAGAAAGGAAGTTTTGGCCTACTATACCACGCTGGCCAGACGGATTGGTATAGGGTTGGTTTCAAGTTTTCCTTCTCTTTGCATTGATGTTGTTTTGCGTAGTTTATCCCTTAGTCGGTTTTTACGACACCCGCGGAATGAATAGGGGTGGTGACCACTCTGTATTCTTAATCCATTACCACACGGACAGATCTTGCGTTTATTTGCTCTCAAACTATAGGTTAACAACGATAGGTTGATTATGTTGATCTGACAGAAGACTTGTTGATTGGGTGTGTTTTTTATAATTTTTAAACCTAGAATCAATACTTTCACCTTGAGTTTTGACTCAAAGCTTGATCGTGACATTTTGTGTAATAAAAGATATAATCTGACGCTAATTGTAATAAAACACGATTAGGTTCAGATTCTACGAACTTGGACGGCATTGCAATTTCATTTTGTTTTTATAGTAATAATAAGTCACTTCAAAAAAAGTTTATTAATTTTTTTATTTTATGCACATTAACGTATTTTTTTACAAATAATGTTTTATTTTTTAATGTCCACATTTCATTGATGTTGATGTTTGCATGTTTTAAACACATTGAAATTAAGCAATAAAATTTAAACTAAACATGAAAATCTTAGATGGCTATTATAATAAAAGTAATCTTAATTTTGTTTAAATTAAATTGTAAATTGGTACAGGTATATTTCAAATCAGTAAGCAACATCTAATAATTTTAAATATTTACACTTTTTTATTTTGTGTTCAAATAAAATGGCTGAGTAGTATAGAAAATACAGAATGATACGACACACACACACACACACACACATCTAACTTCACTACATATTAAAAAATAAAGTCTCCGCCGCGTTTGTCTGTCTGTCTGTTCGCGAAAATCTCGAAAACCACTCCATCGATTAAAATTAAGTTTGAACCTAAAAGATACTTTGAAGCTTGAGAAAGGACATAGGTAACTTTTTACCGCGATAACCGACGTAGACGCAGAGGGAGCCGCAGGCGAAAGCTAATGTTTTATAAAACAAACTGACGTTACCAGCAGTTACTGTTATACAATCGCTGATAACGCCACGAAGCAAAGCTAGTCTGAAACATAAGTTACTCTTTATATTATCTGCTATCCGCCAGGCCAGTGTTCAATCAATAGAGATTAGTTGGAACAAACAGACAAAACAAAAAAAAAATACTGAATACTGACAAAGATTAAAACACATTATTTTATTCTGTACCATTACACATAAAAAGGTTATCCCTTTTTTTTGACAACTTGAGTAGTGCAGTTATCCGTCAGAGAACTAAAGTCATCGACATAGCCCACCGGATTAGCAAGCTGAAGTGGCAATGGGCTGGCCATATTAGCCGCAGAACTGATGACCGTTGGGGTAGAAGAGTTCTGGAGTGGAGACCGCGTCTCGGCAAACGTAGTGTAGGACGCCCACAGGCCAGGTGGAGTGATGATTTGCGCAAGATGGCTGGCAGGAGCTGGAGTGATGATTTGCGCAAGATGGCTGGCAGGAGCTGGATACGAGAAGCCCAAAATCGATCAAAGTGGTGTGCAATGGGAGAGGCTTATGTCCAGCAGTGGACTGATATAGGCTGATGATGATGATGAGTAGTGCAGATGTAGTGTATGTCAATGTTGAGTTAAGCTCTCAGGTTTGATTTCAGGGTCAGATCTGCAAAAAATTGTTTCGTAGTTTGGGCATTTTTATATACAGTATAAATTCACAAAAAAAATATTTCGATTCTCCAGAAGTTCATCTAGATTCAGTAGCACGACTCTGATGATAATAATAAAAAAATGTAAAATTAAAACCCAACCGACAAAGAAAATAAAACCACTATTTTTATTTAAATTGTTTTGGTGCTGTAACAAACCAAACCGACCTTGTCTAAATACTTTATAAGCATACTATAGAAATATTACAATTAATGAATAAATACGGACGAAGTCAGTAGCAAATACTCTAAATTGTACAGTTAAATTTCCAATGATACCAAACACGGTATATTTATTACATATTTATTTATGATCGCTAGAGGGCGCCGCATTAGTTTAATGACAAGTCATATAGAGTCTGGTCAGTCCGTTTTCTTAACAAATAATATTAAATACTAGCTCCTGCTATGAAATATAGAAGTTGGCCGATTCGCAGACCTAACCGATATGCACACAAAATTTCATGAGAATCGGTTGCGCCATTTCGGAGGAATTTAATTACAAACACCGTATCACGACAATTTTATTTTGCTTGTTGCATTGTTCCATTTTTCTTACTTTTACCACTTTAGTAAATGTTTTTTTTCTGATCCTTTAAATATACAGTAAAACTAGGCTTTTAATTATTATTTTAATCCAAGATGAGTCGATTACAAATGGAGTAATTTTAGATTTTCCAGATTGATCTCCAGACCTTTGATCGACGAAGGTAAGGTGAAATATTGACTGTATTGTTGGTCTAGTAGCGTATGCGGCTGCTGATCAAAAGGTCTCGGACTCGATGTATCGATCTGCAAAAAAATATGTTTTTTCTATGTATAATATGTATGTATTTACCCATAAGAAAAACTCTGCTGAGTTTGGGACTAGATGGCGTTGTGTGTAAAATGTCCGAAATGTTTATTTATTATTTATTTATAATATTTAATTTAGCTACCTATAATCAAATTTCAAAACACAAGTACCTTACTTATAATGCGTTGTTTTATTTCTAGTTTCTGTATAGTTAAACGCTTATAAATTACTATTTTATTCTGTATATACCACCATGTGTACTACACCTACTGTAGCTAAAACAAATAGAATAAACACAACGAAAACATACGCTTCAATCAGGGTGACTGTCCCAGTGATTGGACGCAATCGGGCGCTTTAGCTACGGTGCCCTGTGCAAACAGCCTTTTCGGGATGTGTCCTCTTTGTCTATGTATATGTGTAATGTGGATAGATCTGTGTACATTTTTGTATACCGACCGAGTTTGGTTCATTGCAATATTAACATTTCAAATTTAAATATCTGTATCAAACGTAGGTTTATTTATCGATTGTTTTAAATTTTTAATTTATCAATTTGTTGTAAATAGTACTAAATTGTTTTAAATACAAACAATAATAATAGTTTGTGTTAAAATACCATAGACACCATTGTACTTATTAAATTAATAAGAAATTTCAAATCATTTGTTGATAATACATGTCATTTCTCTTAATTCTCGTCAAATCGGTCCTTTTACATCTAAATTAATAAAGCCACTCTGTTTACAGCACGAATGAGTCGGCTCGATCGGGGCAGTACTACCCTCACACAGAAGACCATCCTAATAATAACGACAGCATTCTTGCTGTCGTATTTCGTTGGTGAGTGTGAGACCGGATTCCCAATCATTCTGCAAACATCTGACCAGGCTGCGTTTATATGGGTCACCATGCTGCATTGTTCGCCCTCACAAAAAGGATGATGACCCCCTACTCCTGGATTCTACTCATGCTTTCCATCAGGCAGAGTAGAGTCACTTTGGTAGGCTTAAATATATACGATTTTTTTCCTAAAATACACTACTCTTATCACAATAAACGCGCTTTCTTCGTACATTTCAATTCACGATCATCTAGGTGTATTAACGTAACGTTACGTATAGTTTGTAAAAAGTTCAACAAATCATCTGTATACACAATCATAATGAATTTCTATTGCACAGTATTTCAAATATAATGTGGCGTCCACAAACAGCGCAACAAATACATAGACAGCTTATAATGTTTCTGGTTTACTCATTGAATTCTCGACTGCATTGTTGGCTCGGTTTTTTAGCAGTAGTCACACCGCTCTCTACTTTTGCCAAGTGTCGTGGTTTCAAATCCCACGCGGGACAATACTTTGTGTCGTCCAGAAATTGTTGTCCTGAGTCTGGGTGTTTTTGTGACCGTTACATGTATGTTCGTAAAGTCCCCCGCAATACAGGAAGTATATTCCAAATACGAGAGTTGTCTTTTTTTCAAACCTATAATTTGTATAAAGTTCAACAAATCCATAAAATGTACAAAACCATAATTAATTTCTATTTTACAGTATTTAAAGTATAATGTGACGATGTGGCTTCCACATGCAGCACAACAAAAATACATAGCTTATAAGGGTTCAATTATAATGTAACATATAAACTGGGATGCACAACTACTTTCATTCATTTTTTTTTCAATAAAATCGGAATATCTGGACCATAGTGGTGTCAATATGTTCCTTTTATTTAGCTTAGAATTTCCTGCTCTCTTGAAATTGATCAATAAGCCGGCAGCCAGTATTCAGGTCCGTGGCTCTTTGAATCACGTCGGGGTCTCCATTTATAGCGGGATGTTATATTATCATAAGTCAAATAATAATTTGAGACTTACAGTATGAATACATGACTAATTACTGATTCGTTTACAAATGTTCTAGGCTTATACATAAAATAACATATACATTTTTATTAGTCATTGGGAGAAAAGAGAAATAATATAGCTCAGTAAATAAACCATTCAGTATAGTCTCATTAATCTGAACTACTCTAAAGATTGACAAAAAAGTAACAATTAGAACGAAAATACAATGAGTGTAACGAAATAATAATGAAAGATCCACAACAAGCCTCGCATACAGGCTGTCGATAAGGTACTCATACAATAGCTCAGGAAACAAAAACAAGAGGTGCAAGCTCTTTGTTTGTGCTAACAATAAGGTAAGTTAAAAAGCCTGAATTGACAGCAACAACGAAGAAGAATTCATTGGATTTGTATGAGACAGTATGATGTCCATGTTATTGAACACACTAGATGACTTCTAACTAGATTATTAAGCTACCTATTGTTTTACTTTATTGTTATTCGAAAGCAAAAGGGATTTTAATTAGGCAAACGATTCTTCATTATTAGAAAGTTAATTAAAATATTAATACTTGGAAGAGAAAGAAAGGGATGAAAATGTAAATTACTGATTAATGACCCCCAAAGCGAAACAATACTAATTTAAAATAAAACTAACAGACAAAATTGAAGGAATGCCCCTCTCTTTATCTAAGCGATTGAAACGTTCCAATTCAAAATTCGAAAGCAATCAGCCGCTTTCCTTAAACGGTACTCGATGAAGCGCAAAAACGCCCGGGGTATCCGATCCCATGCGGTGCTACTGGCCCGATCTTGTAATAACCGGTACAAATCGGCACCGACCGGTTATATCTCGCTTCAACCAGTTTTGCTCGAATTAGCTAACGGTCGGTGTAGCAGCGAGTGTTGCGTGTCTCGACCTCTGGACCTGTGTGCATATGTAATTGATGTGCTTTTCCCTTCAATTTAACGTCGGACGTATACGCTCAACTTGGAAAGTAATTCAACATTGCTGTAAAACTGTTGATCGCAAATTTCCTAACAAGGTATAAATTGACAGGTAATTTAAAAGATTTTCTTCAATACTTATGTTGTAAGAATTACCTAAACTTAGAGCGTAATGCTTAAATGCAGTACAACCTGTGATGGTAGGTGACCTAATACCTACTATATTTCAGGGAGTGATATGCTTAACGTGACATCAGGGAAACCGCTCATAACATTTTATGCCGCAAACGGTCACCCATTTGGGTACCGACTGCGCCATCGTAGCTTACCCGCGGTGTGATCCAATCACCTAGGGCAACTTGGCTATGAATGCTTCAATGAAATTGGCTATGAAATAAATATTACCTATAATAAAACGGTTATTTACCTAAATGCTTCAATATGTGATCTAAGTAACAATTGGGATTGGGTTGCAAACAAAAACAATTAAAAAAATAATTGGGAGGTATCTGAATACCGATCTCAATTTAGATTCCCAATCTCATACCACCGTACGCCCGTGAGATCCATTAAGGTAATTGATACACACACCCAGTCCATTCAGCGATCGAGCGTTACCATTACTTGGCAAGCAATCAAAAGTTAATTGCGGGTAGTTTGCGAACGAAGGGTCCTTAGATCACCTTACTGTAAACAGATGAAGTTCCAACCAACTAGAGTGGTTTGACCATTTAATAGAAAAATATATTTCAATTTTCATATTATTTGCTACGGATTTGAAAATATATTTTGTAACAGGTCAGCTCCCCACATCAAAACATCCCCACTTTACGTATAGAGAAGGTACCCTAAATGAAAATATGTTTCATAATTTTATTGTAGCACTTTGTCGACGTATACAACACATATTCATGCAAAGTGCCATCTTTCTAGCATCTTTGGACGGTAAGACGAGGACTGATGGACGGACGGAAATGACGAATCTTTAAGCGTTCCGAGTCATAAAATTCGGAACCCTAAAAAGTTCAGGTTAAAGTTTTTATAATTAATAAACCTAAAAAAGGAGAACATTATAAATTGAATGCTGCTTGCCAATGGCAAAACAGTTTCATTGTTTTTCAATTTTATTTATTTGTAAGCTTGGCAAAGACTCCATTCTCTCTGATGGAAAGCATGAGTAGAATCCAAAAGTAGTGGTCACCATCCTCATTATGAATATATACACAATGCCTGGTGACCCACAATATTTTGGTGTATTGAGATGCTTCTGCATTAACATTTGATTAGATAAAGAAACTAAAGGTGGATCATATGTTTCTATTTGAAGTAATTCTTACATATTATATAGGCAAAACAATATGAAAGAATTTCATCAATCATCATCATCATCAACAGCCTTTAACAGTCCACTGCTGGACATATCTAATGATAATGTATGGTTAAAAGTAAACACGTATGGTTTTGATGAAAAAAATTTTTTTGAGTTTCAGTTCTAAGTATAAGGACCCCCAAAATTTAATGTTTTTTTTCTATTTTTGTGTGAAAATATTAATGCGGTTCACAGAATACATCTACTGACCAAGTTTCAACAGTATAGCTCATTGTAGTTTCGGAAAAAAGTGGCTGTGACATACGGACGGACAAACAGACAGATATGACGAATCTATAAAGGTTCCGTTTTTTGCCATTTGGCAATGGAACCCTAATGAATGGCTACAAATCTTTTTACATCAAAAATTTACATTCATAGCAATGATAATCCATACATATAATGCTAAGCTGTTTACGTTACTTTGTTGTGCTAAGCTGCGTTATTTTCGTATTCACACCTAAACAATGTCATAAGCAGTCTTATTGTGTTTAGCAGACAAGTAAAAATATCCCACTTCTAAAGATATAACACTTTCATTGTTTCAAAGATTATGGCTTCTTATTCATTTCATTCAAGGATTTTATCGTCGGCTTTGACAATTTAATAAAGTAAATCGTATATTTAAAGAAAAAGTTTATAAGATAATAAGTAGGTAAGGTATTCATATTTTAAATAGCTATTTTAGCGCGTATAGTATAACCTATGTCCTTCACAAGAATACAAGTATCATATTATAATCATACTAGTTGACGCCCGCGGCTCCGTCTGCGTGTTTGTCGGCTATCGCAATAAAAAGTAGCCTATATTCTATATAATGTCTCAGGTACTGTACTATCTGTGTACCAAACTAAATTTATATCGGGTCACTAGTTTTGAAAAAAAAAAAACATTGATAGGCGTATTAAATTGGTATAGATATAGATTTTACACTTATGCAGATAAATATAATTACTGGAAAACATATAATTCTTCAGGTGTCTTATGAACAGTGTAATAATTACATTAAAAAAGGAAAGGTTTTATAAAACTCATTTTTAACGTTTTATAAAATAAGCAATATTTATAATTAGTTCGTGATTAAGCGTTGGTAACTGTTTATAATTAAGGAAAAAGTTTTGCCTAGCGATAAGTATTACGTAATTTCTGAGGTTTATATTTGAGCGTATAGATTAAAACTTTTTTGATCTTAACTATAATGCAATCAGAGAACGAGGTCCCTTTTGTTTAATAGCTGTTTGTTTTTACGACCACTTAAATAACTTTTATTTTGTCGCGTGTTTACGATTGCGTGTGTTCATTTATGTATAAGAACCTTCTGAGACTATTCTGAGAAACTATTAGGATTGTTTTGACAGTATTACTTTCTTGTAAATTATAATTTATTTATATTGGGCAAATCAAGAGCTTAATTAAATGTTCTATAGAACCCTGTCAAAGAACAAGGGTATTATTAATTTTCTTGTATCAATTATATATATAAAATTCTCGTGTCACATTGTTCCTTCCCATACTCCTCCGAAACGGCAAATTCAACAAACATATTCAGTAGGTCTGACAATCGGCCAACATCTATTTTTTATACTCATAGGGCGCGAGCGGAGCCGCGGGCAACAGCTAGTTTAAATATAATACAATACATGTAAATGAAGAAGTGTATTCAAGTATTCGAACAAGTCGAATTGGTGTTTTTATACTTTCGGAACTTTTACACATACTCATGTTTTTTGCTGTTATTAACGGGACTTTTTCACTATAAAATATAAAAGGTGGTGGCTCGTGGTCACGGGTAGAGAGTCTACCCGTG
This sequence comes from Phragmatobia fuliginosa, assembly GCA_932526445.1. Classification (NCBI taxonomy): domain Eukaryota; kingdom Metazoa; phylum Arthropoda; class Insecta; order Lepidoptera; family Erebidae; genus Phragmatobia; species Phragmatobia fuliginosa. The sequence goes on along the minus strand of OW052063.1, from coordinate 20,487,840 downwards.
ACCCGTGATAATGGTATAACCTGTTCGAAACGTCGGAAAGTAGAAGGTATCGTAAACTTCTTAAATTAGTCCCGTTCACAGCAAAAAAACGAGTTGAATTGGATGACGAAAATTGTTAAACTGTCTAAATAAGCCAATAGTAAATTAGAATATGTCAAAACTTCAGTGGCATCATACTGCATTCTCAGCATTCATGATGAGTATGTTGATCACCACTCTTGGATTCTGCTTATGCTTCCCACCAGGCAGAGTAGGGTCACTTTGGTAGGCTTATTATAAAAATGTAGCCTAAGTTGAAATAATCTGTATTCCAAGAGTTAATAATATCAGGGGGGTGTCACTCCGCAGTTTAGGTATGCCGGTTGCCTGCCCGGGCAGGCATGCCGGTCGACTAGATATCGTCAGAACAGATAAGAGTTACACGATAGAAAGAGACGCAATTGTAGGTAAATATAATCGTAGGCGCTTCGGCGCTGTGCAATCTGAATTGAACTTAATGTAATGATACCAAGGGTCCCTATTTCTTTAATTTACTTTTCGGAGTGAGCCTTCTGTACTAATCCTATTTTGTATTCTGTGATGATATCACCAATATTAAAATAGGTATTTTGAATTCAGAACTTTCTGTTCCTATCCTAATTACTTTATTCTTTCTTTCAAACTATTTTTTTTTGTTTTTTAAAAATATAATTAGTTACGCATTAGAAATTCTATATCGTGGAGACTACAACTATTCTCGTATCAATATTCCAGAGTTAAAACCATAATTAGTAGATCACACAAACCGTTTATATAGATGTGAACCCAAAACACAGCCCAGTCTTATATTAACCTTGAATCTAATGATCTACTAATTGTTAGTAAATTAATATGTAATTAGATTATTGATTTCCAAAACAGAATTTCAGTAAGAGACTGACGATATATTTTATGTAACTACTTAACTATCAATATATCAGCTTGTTGGTTAAACTAACAATTTATCCATTTCAACAACATATCCTATCCAATATTTTAACTAAGATAAGCAGCAGGTATATTCAAAATAAATCTTATTTATTGGACCGAATAGCCTATTATGCAATAGCATTTCAAATGAATCGCTTAAAGCAAGATTAATTGAACAGCTTGAAGCAATGTCGTCGAGTGCATTACTGTCGGTCCGCAGTCCGAGCTAACCGCACTAGACGGATTTGAACCTATCAAGTGTACGACTAAACGGCCACTAACTAGAAATATTACCGACTACTGAAAGCCGATCTAATTTATATTCGAGATAGAGGTGAGTATTCACTGATGCTTTATTAAATTAATTTTAATTAATATTACAAAGAACGATTGTTACCTGACTATAATAGAAGTTGGCATTCTAGTGGTCAATGTATTTTTGAAATGATAAATATGTATAAAACTCAATCGCACTCGGCCACTCGCGTGGGGACGTAGGGCCTTAACCCTCTCCTGAGAGCAGACCTTCATGGGCGAGTCCGACGCGCACTTGGCCGCTTTTTTTATTATTTAAGTTCACCAAACTGACTTCACTCTGCCCGATGGAACTTATGAGAAGAATTCAGGAGGGGGGGTTTTCATCCCCATTGTGCAAGCAATGCATTGCGACTGACACTATAGCGGCGTGAAAGGTTTTAATGCATATCCTTACTCTAACCATATTTGTAAAACAAATTTAGTAATGACACGCTGCATATATTGGTTATACTTATACTGTAAGTGCAGTTAGCAATCAAATAAATAATATTTTTCGGACCAATTACACACAACATCATCTAGCCCCAAACTGAGCAGAGCTTGTGCTATAGGTACCTACTAGACAACTGATATATGTAAATATATAAATATACTTTTTTTTGTAATTGCATACATATTATACAAAGGAAACACCAAAACGTGGAAACAAATATTTGCAGAACGTACATACATTTTTTCAGACACGGGAATCGAACCCGAAACTTTAGATCAGGAGTCGCATATGCTAACCACTAGACCAAATAGGCAATTGATTTAAAATAAATTTCAATGATAAAGATAGGCTTATATAATAAGCAATGATTCCTAAAGTCATTATTAAAAAAATAGTGATTACAAGAAGCAAAACGATCACGAGAGCAAAGCAACCATCTTACATCGAAATAAAATCCTTAAAAACATTGTTATACTATTATGTTATTATATTTATGTTTAGATGTGATAAATAAATATTATGTTGTACCTCGTAGTGCATCTAGCTTATGAATTTAGGAGACAGAGATATGAACTTTAAAATTAGCTTTCCAGAACGTACGTGTCATAAAGTTCATTTTACGAGAAAGAATTTATACCTTATGTTGCTAGTAGTTTTGATTTAAGTACTATATTCTGCTCCACTGGGTTACTTCCTACTCTTGCTTGTGAAATAATTTTCTATTATAAAATTGTTCGGATATTCTCGTTTTAGATGATAACACAACCGAATCATTGCAAAATATTAATTCTCACTAAAATCAAAATTCACAGTTTAAACAGACAATTGCCTCTTCTTTAAATTGTGAATAAATGTGTTAATTTTGATTGCGTCCTCGCCGCACCTGCTTGGATAAGATAGACTGGAAAGTACCTATATTAATGATAATTATTTTCAAGCCGGACAACAATATTTCCCTTTTTTTCTATATCGAATGCATTCCACAAGCGGGTGATGGACATCTTCAACAATTGCACATTGTTCACAGTTAGGACTACTGAATTTCTTCATTAAAAAGCCAAACTTGTTAAGCGAAACATGTGTTAGATACATTTAGGTACTAAGGTTTGTAAATTCTATTATTTTCAGTGAACTGGTGAACTGATCGGGTTGGAACGCATGCTCGCCTTCGTAATATGAATCTTTCAATCGCTCACGAGACGTTATCGTCCCGTTTCGCCTACTGTCTGTCTCGGTCTTAAGAATAATTTTACCGAACGAATAATATAAATTTAAATAAATCTCCATTAATTAATGATGATGCTTTCTTTATTATGTTAAGTTTCGAAAAGTCATACTACACAGTAATACGACCATTAGAAAAGTACAAATGATAAAAGACTCACTTAAATCTGAAAAGAAAAAACATATGTGTTTTAAAACTCCTTAGTAAAAATTGTTAAGATCAAGATGTCATCAATTCAAAATGGTTGGCACCATACTACTTCAAGGACCCTACACTTCACGTAGTTCGTTACATACTTGGCCTGTTTTTTTTTAATAATAATAAAGGTCGTATTCCTCTTCCACATACTTGTATCATAAACTTTGTAATAACCAGCCATATAAGAAAAGTTTTTCGCATAACTTTCTGAGAGTCCTTGTATGTTGTGTCCAACTTTGTCTTAGCACTGTTGGTGAAATTTCTGCCAACATAAAGTTATACTTTTGTCGTACATTGTTTTGACTGACATCAAAGCATTCAGCCATCGCACGGTAGCGAACAGTTTTTGTGAACTTACTTTTATATGAAACTAGCCATGAATTTTCATACATAGTTTTGAACACGCAGTGCTTCTAAAAATACTTCGTTCGCTGTCAACATTAGGCTTGTTTTAACTGTGTGTAATTTCTAACCCCTTGCTGTTCTGCAACCTGTAAAGGCGATTTCGTAAAAAGGTCGTTGTTACATGAAGCAAGCCGCCAAGTTGCAAACGTATTTCGTCCTATACTCTATTCTATTTGTATCTTCTCTTGTTTCATTCGCTAATGTCACTCAGTCGTAATCAAAACAAAATATTAGGCAATGAAAAAAATATTTGTGGAAAAGCAAACGAAGAACGTTTGCAACTTGGCTAGAGAGGAAGAAAGCATTTGTTATTTGACTGCCTCGGTGGCACAGTCATAGCGTATGTGACTACTGTACTAGAGGTTTCGGTATATATATATGTATATATATATATAAACATCCATAATACAAGCTCTGTTTCGTTTGGGAGCAAATGCCGTTGTGTGCTAAGTGTCATACAACGTCAAATTCTCTCAACCAACGCGTGACTCGACTGCCAGATAGTTGATGAGATGTTTGATGTAGCACATGTTTGGCAACTCAATCAACACATCATAATAGTATTGCTAGGTATGGAAAAAAATACATTTGCCTCCAAAACTTACCGTTCTTGTTTTCAGATAGGTCTCAAAAAGAAACACAGTTATTAATGGTTTGCCGATAAGCAAATTTATTCCAAGAAGTATTACACATATCTTAATAATTACGATATGTCAAGAAGTCTTTGAAAAATCACAAAAATTATATATTTTAGTACCAACATAATTACATAATATAAATATACAATATAAATATAATTAAACTAAGATTAACAAGAACATATCGTATTTACTAGTGAACAGTCTTACTTCTGCGTCGAAGTAATCAGTGTCATTATTCAAACATTTAATACATTTAATAAAATGTAGTTACTGCAATTGTATGCCATATTTTTCATTTTCACTATTGTGGTAAAAACTACCACTAACTATAAGGGTATGGTAATAATAATTTAGTAAAGTTGACAAAAGGATGAAATGTAATATAAAAACTTTGTAGTATCAGTGGCAGCATATCAGATTGTATCACAATAAAATTGAAAAATAAATTAAAACTTAATAGAGCTGCAACCAAACTAGCAAAGATAAGTAACATTTAATATTTTATTTTATCTAATATTTTTCACATAGAATAATACTATATACAATACACAAAATTCTATATTTCTTAAGAAGGGTGTATTTAACCCTAGAGCCGACAACATGTTTACTATTTACACTTACTAATAAAATTATGAATGTTATTCATAATTTAGATAATTATAAATTTCATAGCATCACAGTGAATTCATTTCCATTTAACTTTTTTAATAAATATTTAAAGTTATTAACTTATTTACTAGTTACATTCAAAATGTGATGTATACACGAATTTTTACAAATACATTTATTATTTAAATAAAATGTACAATTAGTAAAATATCTTTAAATTATAATTTTGATTTTATTGTAGACAGATATGCTAGGTTTTAGTGTAACTACAAAATACATAAATATTAAATTGACATACTATTAAATAATGTAGATTTTTTCACCTCTCTTTAATCAAGTGTTATTGGTAATAATAAAGGGTTTCATCATCTAACACCAAAGGCCAAGGATATTTAGAGATTCTTTGTTTTAAATCACGTAATAGAATTAAATACCTTCACTTATGTACCTAAAGTGCATTTTCACTTTAAACAGAATCAACAATCTTCTGTCTTCTGTCTATATACATGGCTTGTGATACTCAGTAGTATCAATTTCTTTTCCTTTCTTTTAGTCTTTGAACACATTCAACAAAATAATCCTTGTCTGTTTATTGATATTTACATTCAGTTTAGTGTATATCAACCTTTATAATTTCGTGTACATATGTTAAACATCTTTATTCTTTACAATATAAAGTATAAATTACATATATGTATATATTTGAATAGGGACTAGTTTCATTAAATAATTGTAATGAAATTATGTATACTTAATGAACTCAACTATTTTTTAACTATTTATTAGAACGGGTTTTATTGTGCTGTCACTGTAGGATACTGAAGGATTCGTTCAAATATATGCTTGTCTACTTTGAATACTTTATTGTAAATATTTAGGATAAAATTAAAGTGAAATTTAAACAAAACACGACAATATCATTACATACAATTTGCTATTTAACTGAGCTAATTTCATTGAATGAATTATTTATTCAAGATATTTACTGAACAACAGTAACAATAATATTTGAAATATTATAATTTACATATTTCAAATACAATGTATAATTCAAAGACAAATATTTTGGTTCATCTTCAACAAAGAGTAAAGCATTTCAATCATGCATAGTGAAATATAATTATTAATTTGATTTCTTCACTTTTTTTTAAACTAGTTAAATACGTCATGTCTATTATTTATTTTACTGTATTGTATATTAAATCTACAACAAATTGATATAAATAATATTGACGAATTTTTTTTTTTATAATACTGAAATTGTCAAAACAGAATCAATTTTTCGTTGTGATGATAAAAATATTTTTTTATTATTTATTAATTGTTTGCCTAATTATATTTGAAACATTTGATATAATGTATTTGATAAACTCCATTATTTCTATAGAAAGTAAACAGATTCTCTTCGATAGTCTAGATATATACTTTCAAGTTTCAACTAAAACTATTTATAATATATTTTACGAAGGACACTTAGTTTTAGGGAAAATTAAAACACGAAGAAACATGTAGGATCCTGAGTCGGTTGAGATGATATGTTCAATATGTTCAAATATGTTTAAGAACACTCTTTCTTTTACTTGAATACAAATAAATAGAAATTCGTAAAATAATTTATAACGTAGAACACTGTACCATATCAGGCATGGACCAGATGCACTTAGGGGAATATAAAACGGATGCACTCTACGTTTGAAAATAAAGCAATGCATTTATATCACTGTTACATAAAATTGATAAATCCCAGAGTTACCTATATACATAGCGACTTAATATAGTCAGAGTCCCAGTGAAGCTTTCAGAATAGGTATGTTTTGTTTCTTATGTATTACCAATATTACAAATATTTACCTCACAACTATTTAGTGTTACAATATTTGTGTCAATAATAGTTTATTATATTAAACTTTTTGTAATTTTCTATATTCGTCTTTTATTTTTTTTATATTATTTTCAAATAAACTAGTTGGAGCATACATTAAACTTTGGTTTATGTTATGTATTCTTGTACAAACTTTCATAAAAACGAATCGTTCATAGGCGTAATTGGCCTCAACTTTTCAATTGCAACAAAAAAAATATTATAGGTAAAAAGAAATACTACGGTTTACAATAAAATTTACATTCTTACTATTTTTTAGAATTTATCCTTGAAATAATATCTTACATAGTTATATCATACACAGTATATACTATTGATCAATCATACTTATAGAAAAATGGTTATAAGATCATACCATTTATATTACATATACTTTGACGATAATTATATTTCTTTTTGAAAGTGAATATTGACTAAAAACGAAATATTTTACCTAAGTTTTAACACCTCTGCATCAAAGAGCATGTACTATAAACAGTCTTTTATAATTTATTTCGAAGTTTATAATACGTATATTATAATAATTTTACAACCATATATAATAAATATTAGCATTATTAGATATTCTTTTGTTCAATGTCAATAATATTGAGATAATATAAAGATATTTTACAAGGTTTTACTTCATTTTAAACTTTTAACTTGGGTGCTAGGATATGTCCTAGCGAAATCGCCAGTCTGGCCGTAGTTTTAGCGGAGTATAAATTCTTGTGCACATGATTTGTGAATGTAATAAGAACCTAGACACTGAAAGTCCTTTTATGACGCTACTAGAATGCAACACGATCATTCTTATATTTCATATCGCGCGGTAAAGTTGCTATACCACCTTTATCTTTATTTTAAAGTTTTCTTTTATATTTTGTATAACTTTTATTTTTAATTGGCCGTTATTCTTACGTCATATGGTAATTGATATAATTTATCTCAGCATATTTCAGATATGAATCTATTATCGATCACGTAGACTTCGGACACTCTTTATCACGTTGAGATTAAGACGTGATTATACGTATAATAGCGATAAGTTTTAGAATTTATAATGTAGCTGTAAGTTGATACCATAAGCATACTATACTAAGTATTCATAGAGTGATATACCAGTGACTAAATAATAAAATTGGCTGCCAAAGTGTACACCGTGATTGTTATTCGATTCGACCTATAAGTTCTCTATAGCAAAAATATAATTTTTAGGCCGTTTTTAGAATTAACTCTGAAAATCATTATGATCATCGTTATGATAGTATAAATGGCACACACACATAAACGTTGAAATGGTAGAATGGAACAAATACTGATGATCAGGAAATATCTAAATATAGGTATTAACTACCTCAATTGCAGTTAATTCGGTACAATTAAAACATTTAAAGCACAATTAAAAATAGACAATTTTATCATAGAAATTGATGTTTTATTTGAGGTGTTACACTACCCACTATTTATTTAAGCTTGCGACAAAGGGGACTTTGTTGGTACACCAGAGTTTCATTGGGTAACTAAACAGTTGAATCGTGGTTGTCCCAACAAAGTTTGTAAACTATGTGATTGTTCCTTTCAAAGTCATGTAGAGGAAAAGATATGAAGGTGTTTTAGTAAACTGTGAGGGAGAGACAACGGTAAATACCGCGTGTAAGCAAATATTGAGATATTTTCCGTTTCACTAGTTTAAGCTCAAAGTTAAACGGTTAGTAGAGTTATATTATTGTATATTATTTTTCTTTTACTTTCAATTAATATGCATAATAAAGAGATAAAGAACACAGATCTTTCAGTGAAAATAAATGATCATTTCGAATAGCAAAAAATTCGTTTACTAAAAAGAATGTAGATGTAATTTACATCACATTTCTAAAACATACATAAACCGTATCACAGACCTAATCCTAGATAGTAAAAAAATATTCTAGAAAATAAATACTTAGCACGTTTTCTTTGATGCAGAGAGTTCTATTAGTAATCAGGCTAAACGCAGCTTTCTCTTGCGTTCGCTAGAAGGGGCGTCCTTGTTGTGACGACTTCTCTCCGCCTTGAGAAGGTGCCACTTGTCACACTTCGACGATCATCTGCTATGGTTCCGATACTCTGGTATAAAAAAGAATATATTTGCTTAAAATCCAATTTTAATACAAATAAAATCATGTTCTTTTATTTTAATTGGTTTTATTCTGTACTGAAAAGTGAGAAAGAGGAAAGCTCTTAATACTACTGTTAATACATTTTTTTTACTTTGTTTCATAAGCTACATTAATATATAGATAGGTTTTATTTATTTATTTATACAACAGTCACTAATGGGTGAAATCCATATTTTAATGACTAAAACAGATCCTTAAAAAAATTGTAAGCTGAGAATTCAACTTTCTTGTTGTATCACTAACTTATCTAGCTTAATTACGACTACCAACCTAACAACTTAAAGAAACTCAAACTTGTAATATTAATCACTTACATGCGCATCAGATGCAGGCGTATTGGGTGTGTGGGGTGTCACAGGCCTCACATCATGATGTTGAAGACTGTGGGAACTCCTTGAAGACCCAACTGGTGGAGATACCACTGACCCGTAAGGGGGCGGCTCTGGTGGGCGCTCTAAGTCTCGCGCACTATTGAAATCTAAAAGAAAATTGATGACAGTTTAAAACACTTTCTTGCAGGGTCAGATAGTTCTGATATTTGACGTTTTATCAACTCAGTTTTACCTATAATAATAAACAAATCTCACATTTTATTGATTATATGTCTGATGTCTGTTTATGAAGATTTACGGTGTTTCTTATTACTATTAGATGTAACGTGTTGTGTCGGATTTAAAATACGAAGTCTCACTACTCTAATTCAGTCCTCGAGTGTTGTAAGATCTGATTAAGGTCACAAACTATACAGGATAAAAGCAAAAGAGAAGGACTACTTAAAATGACATACATATATCGTTAAACCGTATTCCGTAAAATATCTACCAATCAGGTCAACGTGGTACAGTAGGCCAGACCTCCTTTTCAAGGAGTGATTTATATCAAACAGTGTACTTTTAAAGGCTGCTAATGAATGGATGGATATTTTTAAACCAATAACAAAATACACAGTAACAAAATTCAATTACCACTGAAACCTGTACCTACGAGTATATTACCTTTACCAAGTGGTACCACGTCAGGATTTTTATCGTCAGGCTGAGCCGGAGAATGGTTGGCGCTTTGTATCGTGCCTTTGTACGCCTTCGCCGTCTGCATGGGAGCTAAAAATAGAGTATATATATTATGCAGCGGTACAAAATAGTTTGTAAGATGAATAAGGTGCTTTAGATTGATTCAAAAATACAGATAAACTGAATGTATGTCTAAACATTCGACTTTCGAATGGAATTATTCTAACCGGATTCTGTTTATTTAATCAATTCTTCCTAGCTTCTTTCAGAAAATTTCTGATTAGTTTTCTATATTATGTATTATAGATATTCTTTATACTCCTCAGTTTATTATTAAGCTCTTATTAGTAAGCTAAATGTTTGCGTAAGAGGCATCTTGGGTTTGAGATCGCAATACGTTAAATACTAATGTCAGACTAGCTCAAATGTTATTGGTTTTATCATATTTAAATAAAGTATCTACTATATATAATCCCATACAGATGGGGTATTCTCATCATAACGCTTTGAAATAAAGAAAAATACTATGAACAATGAATATTTCTCCAACGTCTATTCAAAGAAAGGTTTTCAATGATTTCATTATAAGAGAAATACAACAGTCATAACCTCGTCTCTGGAGTCTACTTCTTTGGTTAGAGCTTTTACGCGTATGTTCTCATCCGCGGTAAACTACTCCCAGCGGGCAGATTTAGTATCGCACTTAGTTTTCTTTAATCAACCGAAACCACAGTCAACTACTATGTGAAAATGTACATTTTCATACTATTGAAATAACACAAATTTAACCGATATCGATGATCGCTGTTGAAGTAACGTTACGATTGTCAGACACGACATTTACAACTTAGGTCCTAAATCCTCCTGGCACTGGCCTGGCACAAACGAATGTTTTTCTCGATATAGCTAAATGTTTTTATTGCACCATATTTCTAAAAGGCTATTATTTCTGTGAAAACGTTTGCTGCTTACAAACTTTTTTTGGGACGTAACTTTTCATGCTCGCGAATTTCAACAATCGCAGGCTTCTGTACTAAATCGTAAAAGAAAGTAAAAGTATATTTAAATCGTGATTACAAGTGGCTTTCAGAAATAGAAATACTAAATTATTGCGGTTGAGACTGCCGGTTATTGAATTAGAAATCAATATTATGTTTGAAAAACATTTTAGATACTTTTAAACGTGACAATTTGTGTAGCATGTCTAATTATTCTATGTTAAAGACATTTTAAATTTATATAACATTTAAAGCTTCTTTGATAATGTTCATCTAAGATTGTGACTAATCTAATATGTTTTTTCTTTCTTTCTTCTAACAAAGCCGGTTCCAAAAATAACGGGTCAGTCACATAAACCCGAATATCTCCCGAACTACGTATGCCATCCTAATGAAACGAAGACTGTTCAATTGAGAATTTAATTATACAGATAAAAAATAAAATAAAACTTAGTTACACCCACAATATTAATCTTAAATTAAAAAAAAACTAAAGTAGTCATATTTTTCTTAAGATTACATTTTTTTTATGATTGTTTTTTTGCTGTTTTTCATCACTTTCTTCATTTAATACTTTGTATTGCCTCCACGAGCTCTTCTGACAGCTTCCAGGCGATTAGGCATGCTGTACACCAAATTTCGGAGCCGGTGCTGAGGAATACCTTCCCATTCCTCCACCAGTGCTTGTATGAGCTCGGGAAGCGTGATTGGTGGGGGGTTTCGACCTTTCACGCATCTCTGAAGCTCGTCCCAGGCGTGCTCGATGGGGTTTAAGTCCGGGCTTCGCGCTGGCCACTGCATGAGTTCGATACCGACCTCTTCAAGGTAGTCATGTACAATTCTGGCGGTATGGGGACGCGCATTATCATGCATTAATATGCCATGCCGGTCCATCCTGGCCATGAAAGGACCTACATGTTCATTGAGGATCTCTTCCACGTACCTCTCTGCATTTAGAGTTCCATTTTGAATGAGCACCAGCTCGGTGCGGGCCTCAGCAGAAATCCCAGCCCAAACTTGTACGGAGCCTCCACCGTACGCCACTTTTTCCTCCACACACGCTTGATGGAAGCGCTCCCCTGGTCTTCTGTACACCAACTGCCTACCATCATGCTTATAAAGCATGAATTTAGACTCGTCCGTGAACATTACCCTAGACCAATCGTCTAGTGTCCAGTTTAGGTGTTCGCGCACGTATCTCTGTCTTGCAATTCGATGTCCCCGTTCCAGTTTGGGGCCATTTGCGGGCCTCAATGGTTTCAAATTTGCTTCAGCAAGACGTCTTCTTACTGTTTGAGCGCTTAAATTGCCACCTCCAAAGCGAATAAAGTGAGTTTTTAGACCAACAGCAGTTTGAAAACGATTTCGGAGCATTGTAGCCACCAGTTGTCTGTCTTCCCTGGCCGTTGTGCATCTTGGTCTGCCATTTCCTGGTCTTCTGAGGTGTGATCCGGTCTCTTGGTACCGCTGGACTACCCGCTGAACAGTCGACAAAGATACACCAATGTTTCTGGCTGTTTCACGCTGGCTCCGCCCAAGTTCCAAAAAAGTTAGGATTCTGGTACATTCCTCTAGCGTGACTGCCATGCTTCACCTCACAGAATAATAATTATGCACGTGGAAGACGTTCACGATAATTTTTTTTGTGACAGAATAGAAATGGAAAGCATCCATAATGACATGAAACAAAAATTTTGTTTTTAAAAATAGTCACTTTTTAAATTTTGTTTTTCTAATGAAGTTTTTTTCATCAACCAGTTTAAATAATATGCTATTAGAAGCGCAACTAAAAAGTCTTTATTCTGTTTTTTATTTAATTGATCTAGCTTTTACAGTTCTGGAGGTATTTCAATTTTTGTGACTGACCCGTTATTTTTGGAACCGAGTGTATTTCATGTCAGAGTACAGATGTCTATTGTCATATTTTAACTCTTTAAATGTATTCAATTACATAAAATAACTATTAGCCAAGTTAATTTCTATGTCGTCAGCTATCTACCAATGAACGTCCCGTCGGTTCAGCCTTTCAGAGATTAAGAGAATGATAAAGTACCGTAAATGCTTTGATATGAATTCAGTATAAGATGTTCACTTGGTATTACAAATAAACACTCCAATTTTAATTGTTTGTATACATATACATGATATTTCTGTATGAATAACACTGCATAATGTGGGTAGTACATAGTGTACCTTTAGCTTAAGCATTAAGCCCGATTTCCACCGCGAGCGGAACGGACCCAATAATGACTCCTTTTACCTCGCAATACAAAACTGCATACATGTGTTTCCACCAACAAAGAGATGACAACGAGGGCGAAAAGAGTAAAAATGAGCTGCGGAGTCATTAATGAGTCCTTTCAACTCGCAAATGAATTTTGTAGTGTTTCCACCGAAAAAGAGTTGAGCGGAGCGGACCGAGTAAAATGTGTCCGCTGTCTCGCCGACTAGTTTGAATTTGGAACTGCCGGCGCGGGCGCCAATGCATTGTTAATATTGTTTGTGGTAATAATATGATTTAGATTTATAGAAGCTTTACGACAATACCCATGTTGTACTTGGACTTTCTCGAATGTGCCGACATAACCAAAATCCATTTTGCACGTTTTTTTCTGAGCTTGAGATATAATAATATATTATTTGTCTTTCGGTATACATAGTCACTGTCCTCACTTGATTCCGTATCACTCGATAACATAGCGAATTCACTCAAAAAAACATTACCGCACGTAATGAAATGAAATGAAATGAAATAATTTATTCTGCAATTAGGTTACATGAACACTTTTGCAAGTTAAACTTTTTTTTTTGAGCAGATGAGTTCGGCCTTTCCTAACTGGACTAGCCCTGAGAAGAAAGGACGAAACAAACTCAGGGATCACAGTCTCTTTTAAAGTCCAGACAATATTCTTAAATGCGATAATTACAATTGTCACAATTATAATAATTAAAGATAATAATTAAAAAGTTGTCAACAATGGCAAAAATTTAGATTAATTTGTTAAATGTAAATCATAAATTTAAATCATAAATCATCGTCACATCAAAATAAATTTAAACATTCAATAAACAGCATGTGCAGAATGGGCAGCTCAATCCCAGGCGGTTTTATCAACAATATATTCTGCTATGGTATAATATCCCTTTGCGGATAACTTAGATTTAATGGTATTCTTAAATTTCCTTAATGGCAAATTCCTAATATCAATAGGGAGTTTATTGTAAAAGCGTATACATTGTCCCATGAACGAGTTGCCTACTCTGTGGAGACGAGTGACGTGAACACAAATATTATGTTTATTTCTGGTATTTACCGAATGAACATCACTAAGTTTAGGAAACTTTGCTAAATTTCTTTGAACATACATTAAATTTTCATATATATATTGTGAAGATACAGTCAGAATATTTATCTCTTTAAATTTGGAGCGGAGAGAAACTCGAGGGCCTAATTTATAAATGGCTCGTACGGCACGTTTTTGTAAAACAAATATGTCATTAATATCTGCACAGTTACCCCAGAGTAGGATACCATAAGTCATTATGCTATAAAAGTAACTGAAGTAAACTATTCTAGCTGTATCAACATCAGTTAAATTTCGAATCTTTTTTACAGCAAAAACCGCTGTGCTTAGCCTACCGGATAATTTTTCTATTTGGGGACCCCATTGTAACTTCGCGTCAATAGTTATACCCAAAAATACAGTAGATTCCACAGGATCCAACTCTAGTCCATTCAATCGAACATTGGTTGTAACATGTCGAACGTTTGGTGTAGAGAATTTAATGAATTTAGTCTTCTTCTCATTATGGAGAAGGTTGTATTAAACCAATGTACCACTTTCGAGAGTGCACTGTTGACTTCATTAAAACTGTCAAGTTGGCGACTAACTTTAAAAATTAAGGATGACACATTCATCCGCAAACAGTACAATCTCATGATTGTCACTTACGTAATAAGGTAGATCATTTATATATATGAGAAACAGAAATGGCCCTAGAATAGAACCCTGTGGGACGCCCATTGTTACCGGGGATCCTGAAGATGTTTTGCCATTAATATTAACTTTTTGAACTCTTTTATTCAAATACGACGTTAGAATATTTAGAGCATTATTTCTTATTCCGTAGTGTTGTAACTTCCTGATGAGTGTAGGATGATGAACACAATCGAAAACCTTAGACAAGTCACAGAAAATACCAAACGCATCCTGTGAATCCTCCCAGGCGCCATATATGTGTTTAAGCAATTCCACGCCCGCGTCTGTAGTTGAACGACCTTTGGTAAAACCAAATTGCTTTTGATGAAGCAAGTTGTGCTTAATAAAATGTTGTAACATTTGGTTTAAAAGCAATTTTTCAAAAATTTTACTCAATGTTGGAAGTATTGAGATAGGTCGGAAGTTAGATGGATCTGAACTGCTACCAGATTTGAACAATGGAATCACTTTACTTTGTTTCATCAGATCGGGAAACACACCAGATGCGATACAAGAATTGAAAACAGTTGCTAAATATGGGGATATCATATCAATTATTGCAGATATAGTATGTACTGAATGTCCCCATAAATCAGTTGTTTTCTTTACATTTATACTTTTGAAAGCCTTGATAACATCATTTACACTAACAACTGAAAATTCCAAACCTGCATCACACCGGTTTACACTATTTTCTAATAAAAAACAAGCAGAGACAGAGGATGACGAGAGAGTCTTGGTTGTTCTAATCGGAATGTTGGTAAAAAATGTTCAAACTCAGTCGCAACCTCCACGTCCGCTTTAATATCTACATTATGAATTTTTAAATGGAAGTCACGATTTCGTACAATGGACCTTCCGGTTTCAGCGTTTATAATATCCCATGTGGTTTTTATTTTATTTCCAGAAGTTTTTATTTTGTTTTTTAAATATAGGGATTTGGCAACATAACAGGCGCGTTTAAACGTCTTTGAATAATTTTTGACATATTCTATAAAATCTAAGTTATGATTATAATTATGTTTTTTCATAATAAAACTCATATAGCCGTTGTCGACTTTTATAGATACCCACAGTAGCCCAGTCACTGAATACTACACGATCACTAATCGTTAATGTTTTTGATGTGAAAATTAATTTAAATTCATTATTAAGCATATTAAATAACAAAGCGAAAGCTTGATTCGGGTCACTGTCATAGGGCAATCTAAACAACTTATCCGCCATTTTATTCCTGAACAGGCTCATGCGGCTCTCCGTAATCGGAACGTAACTAATGCGCTTCCTTTGAACCTCTGGTTTTGTTCGCGTAAAGGTAACGAACTGCCCGCAATGATCCGAATCCAGCTCACTTACAATACACTTATTAATTGGTTTCACATTTGTAAAAATATTATCAATACAAGTGGCACTACTGGCTGTGATACGCGTGGGTTCAAAGAAAACGTTACATAGATTATATGACTTCAATAAATTTAAAAACTTTACAGTTATATTCGACTTTTCGAGAACAGACAACAACCGTTTTATTACATTGTGTAGCCCTAAATAATGCATCTTCAAGGATTTTATCAAATATGTCATATAAACTACATGGGGGCCTGTACACACTCATTACAATGAACCGCTCAAATTCTACACAAGCTATTTCTATAGTTCGCTCAACAGACAGACTGACAATATCTAATCGTTCCTTTACTTTAATACTCTTTTTTGTGATTATTAATGAGCCACCACGTATCATGTTTGTTCTGTTAAACGAGCTAGTAACCTGGTGATTATTGAAATTAAACAAGAATTGATGACTACTAAGCCAATGTTCAGTTAAACATAAAATATCAATATTATTGCAGTTTAAGTATAGCTCTAATTCTAATTCTTCCAGTTCCAGTAACCAGTTCAAAATTCCAACTGAACTCGTTCTCTGTGGAAATTGATATTCATTTCTCATTTTCCGTTCGTCTCGCTCCGCCGAGTCCGCTCTGTCATTAACCGCTCGCAGTGGCAAAACTCTTTGTTGGTAGAAATGCAAACCTATTTTGTTTAAAAGGAGTCCGTTCCGCTTACCATTTCTCGCTCATTACCCTTTCGCGGTGGAAACCGGGCTTTAGACCTGTAACTAACCTATATTTCCGCAAATAAATAATGATTGATTAATTGACAATATTATTATACAGTGATGTGTATGTGTGAGTTAATCCCATTAATGAGAAAAATAGTTTTCTTCGAACATATCAACATTGGATTGTTTCTATGATTTATTAATAAAACACATAGTCCTTGATTGATGATTGCTACAATGCAATATCTGGGCTCTGACGTGTGTGTCATTAACTTTGTTTTTCATAACTGTCTTGTTGGTCGAGTGGTTAGCGTATTCGATGATGTGATGTTGAAGGCTGCGGGAACTCCTTGAAGACCCAACTGGTGGTGATACTACTGATCCGTAAGGAGGCGGCTCTGGTGGGCGCTTTAACTGCCTTGTTGGTCTAGCGTTTAGTGTATGCGGCTGGCGATCAAGAGGTCTTTAGGTCGATTCCCGGGTTGGACCAAATGTTTATATGATTTGCAAATATTTGTTTCCGATTTTCTATATACGAGTATAATGTGTACGTATTTACAAAAGTATTTCTATGTATTTATATCAGTTGTCTAGTACCCATAACACAAGCTCTGCTTAGCTTGGGACTAGATGCTGTTGTGTGTCAGATGTCCAAAATAATTATTATTATTATAGCTAACGTTTGAGGACGTATGTTGAGTCCGAGACTATGAAAGGTGATGAAATCTGTGACGTCACTCGTTTGTCATTAGTGTAGTAGGTTTTGATACTCCTACTAAATAACTTTTATGAGATAAAATGTATGATTATGATGGAGGTATTATTTTACTTCTTTATATACTTTAATCGCGTTTATTAATAAAAGATAGGGTCTAATTTATTGTTCTAGTGGTTAGCGTATGCGGCTGCTGATCAAGAGATGTCGAGTTTGATTCCTGGGTTAGGACCAAATGTTTGTATGATCTGCAAACATTTGTTTCAGAGTTTAGGTGTTTTCTATGTATAATATGTTTAAGCTTTGCTTAGTTTGAGACTAGATGATTTTGTGTGTCAGATGACTGAAATATTTACTTATTTGTAATGTAATAAAATTTAGTTAACACGGCTCTTCCGATTGTAGAAATAAATATTGTAGTAAATTGACAATGTTTTAAGCAACTAATATATCGGTATTATAGAAGAAATAAGTTTAGAATTTTTGCCTTTACTTATTCCATTATGTTATGGCTTTATGCCAAATTTTATGATACTAGGTCAACAACCAGTAACCTAAAAGTTGGAATTCCGAGTTTCAAAATATGCGGCAAAAAATGGAGTATAAAATGCCGTATCTGTAATTTCAGATTAATATGATGTTAACGTTAATTTGATACCTCCATGTGTTCTTGTGAAAAATACAGACAGACGGACAGCACCACAAGAATTCTGTTTTCGTTACGGAGTACATGTACGGTAAATGTATAATACCAGCTGAGTTCTGTGATGTTACCGGTGTTTATATCGACACTAGTTTAAAAACATAAGCCAAGGTACACCTTATATTATCGGCTATCTGCCCGTATAACCCTTCATAATTGGTCTAGCCGGTCCAGGGGTTAGAATAAACTGACAGACAGACGGATAAAAAGTTTAAAACATGTTTCTTATTTTAAATACCGTATAAACTTTTACATATATTTAGTAAAAGACTTTTCATTTTATATTACAACTAGACACATCAATTTTTTTGTATATATTGAGGTTCCCAGCTCAATTACTCATTCTTTTGAATTATGGAATTAGTAATGCCTATGTCCTATTAAAGTTCAAAGAACGAATCATTTATCTTATTTTCAGAACCGCACAATAATGCAGTTTACAAAACACAATGAGGAAGGTTGGCTCACCGCCTTTTTCTTTTTTTTTTGTGAGCGGCAGACGTGGTGTGGGTTTTAACTCTGTTCAGCCTACCCTGTAACTTAATTATGGCCAGAAATTAAGAGCAGGAAAGAAAAATATTGTGTCAAAGCAACTAGCTAACTTTTTTATATTCGTTGAAAGATTGTCTACATGGATATTGCTACAAATACTTTTATAGCTCAACATTCGAGTATGATTTAATAAAAAGTAATAATAGATATTTCGGACATCTGTCACATAACATCATCTAGCCCCAAACTAAGCAAAGCTTGGACTTTACTAGGTTATTTTTTTTGTAAACTCATACTAACATATAATATAATAATACATATTTTAAATAAAAACGCCCAAACTCCGAAACAACATCATCATCAGACAAACATTTGATCCGAGCCGTGAACCGAATCCGAGACTACTTTATCAGAAGCCGCATACGCCAACCACTAAAATAACAAGGCAGTCAATGACTTAAATTTTTTTGGACTATTTTTGACTGACGTAAACAAAACATTTAAAAAAAATAGACAACAAATGATTAAAAAGACAAATGAAAATTTTCACTTACTTCTATTTAACTATTTTAATATGAATGTACCACTTGTTCTTTAGTATTAGTCAATTTGACATTCAGGACTGCAATGTCATATTTACGAACGTTTACGATTGTTTGTTCAACTAACAATTGGTCCCTTTCTGTTGGTATAACAAACGCTACCGCCACGCCCCTATTTGTAAAGTGCAAGGAATATTCCAAATATGACATTGTAAAATAGTGATGTAACATACGTAAAGCTAACTGACATGGCATAATATTTTTTTAAGTAAATTGAATTTAAAAAATTCTCTTGTCGCAATATTAGTTCTCCTCCTCTATAAAATATTTTGGACATCTTACACACTGCGACATCTAACCCCAAACTAAGCAGAGCTTGTATAATGGGTACTAGATAACTGATATAAATACATAAACATACTTTTTTTGTAAACACATACATTTTATATACATACAAAACACCCTGTACCCGAAACAAATATTTGTGGATCACACAAACATTTGGTCCGACCCGGAAAGCGAACCCGAGACCTCTTGATCAGCAGCCAGATACACTAAACACTAGACCAACAAGGCAGTCAATGGAATTTTGTGTGTCAATTCAGTCATTGAAATGTTGTGTGTCAATTCAGTAGTTCGGGAAACAATACCATTAAAAAGGTAATAGCGAGCCAACGATAAAGAAGGAGCAATTCTTTCATATGATATTATTTTCACGAATCTTTAACCATTTAAATAGCTGACGCATTGGAAGCTCTCATAGGAAATAGTTTTTTCATTCACTGTTACTCCGCTTTCGTTCCTCGGAGAGCAGTCCATGTCGGTTGTCATGAACATCTATGGCAATCGTTATTGGGTAGTCAGTGCCCTCACATATGCAACAACTACATAGTTCAGTTTTCGGATTCAATTGGTTGGAAGTTATACGGAGGTCCAACTGGATATCACTACATATTATAAAACAAAGCCCTCTGCTGTGTCTGTCTGTCTGTTCGCAAAAAACTTAAAAACTACTGCATCGATTTTTATGTTATTTTCAGTATTGGAGAGATTGATTCTCGTGGAAGGTTTTATTATATAATTTGTCAAGTTTAAAATGTTTTTAAATACCTATATCTACCCGTGCATGGCCGGGGCGGGTAATGTTAATAAATAAAAATGGAACTTTCAACAAACCATTATTTATTCACATTGTCTATTAAAACTTTGAAATACAATCTTCAAAATAGTGTTTATAATATTATAATGTCGTAAGTCTTGACAGTTTGAAACTAATTTTATCAATAATGTAAAAAAATCAATGAAATAGTACTTAGCAAAGATTTTTCTTGAATCTAATAAACATGTCAAAGTCCACCGACACTACCGACAGATGGAGCATCTGCAATTTCATTGAAAATGCAAAAGGACATAAATCACATTTCAAATGCAGTGAAGCTTACAACCGGGCCGTCCGAGGCGTTCAAAAATTCCAGTCACGCGACAGAATCTACCGCCATTCGCCAGTAAACCTACCCACTGAAGCAATTTCGATTTATTTGTGGATGAAGGTACGAACCTCTATATTGCTTTTTTATTACCTTGAAAATAATTAACTATCCGGAACATTGATAAAAAAGATTTAACTCCGTACTATCCATATTAATATTATAAATTCGGAAGTTGTACTGTTTGCCTGTCACTCGAAAGGCAAACTGCAAAAAATCGAATCAGTGCTAATTAAAACTGTGCAACGGTTTACCGGTGAAATATAGGTAAACTGTTGCACCGATTTTAATTAAATTTGGCACGGAGTTGATTCTTGAGCAAAAATATAGCCTACTCTTTACCGAAGCCTAGCTTAAAAGCTATTAACTTATAATAATAAGCGATAACATTTATTTTCTGCTTTTTATGATTAAGGTTATGATTAACACACAGGTGGTTCATCAGAAATGACCGTTTTCCATGGATACTTTCACCTCAAAAGACCTAAATGTATTTAATTTCTGCTCTCGATGATCGGCACTTGGTGGAACTTTTTTAAATGTATTCATGAAATTAAACTGAATTGTGAATTATTTAAAATAGTGTGTAACCTTTGATAATGCTATAAGGCGAAGATGCCAGTCAGGTAGAAGATGATTTAAAAAAATGATTTAAATTAAATATTTGAATAAAAGTATATATGAGTAAAATTTCTAGAACGAATTTCAAGAACCCAAGTGTGTTGTTGACCTATTAGTATCCAACTCTATAGTTAGAAGAGAAGTCTTTGGGACTCCAGCAAATGAACTCACTTGAAAACTAGTGATATTCCTTGACATTTCTTTTCTGTGAGATAGACTGGCGCATAAATGTCAAAGCATGTATCCTTCACGTTTGTTTAACTTAAATGTTGCCCAGAGCAGAATAGATTTATGTCTTAAGGTAAAGTGAAAATATCGTGTACTATTAATTTAAACTGGCTTTTAATATCTAGGTTCATTTTAGGTTCAAAAGTATTAGATATTAAATTATATTGTAAAGTGAAAATGAATCAAGGAAAATTACTTTGTCACTATCAGGCGACAATTTCGCAGTTATATTTAAACTTGTGTCGTTTGTATTCGAAGTTATAGACATTGCACACGCTATGGTTCAGTTAAATACAGTTATTTAGTAAATTCACGGAATCTATCAAAATTGGATATGCTAGTCATGTATAAAATGATTCATCGAACCATTATTACTGTCGTTTGTCAATTTGTCCAATGACTGTATTGCGATTAGACCTTATGCTATAAACGTCATTATTTAATGTCTAATATTTTGATATTCGTAACAAACACACAAAATGTGTACTAGTCATTTTCAAGTATTACAAAACAATATTTTAAAGATGGCGTTGTGTGTACGCTATCTAGTCTCCAAACTAAGGATAGCTATAATTTTTATTATGGGTACTAGACCAGTGATCTAAATACATAAACATACTTTTTTTTGTAAATACATACATATTATATATAGAAAACACCCAAACTCCGAAACAAATATTTGCAGATCATATAAACATTTGGTCCGACCCGGGAGTCGAACCCTAGATCAGCAGTCGCATACGCTAACCACTAGATCAACAAGGCAGTTTTCTTTAAAGATGGTTCCATTAAAAAAATATTTCTATATCACGGGGGACTTCATAAACATACATGAAACAGACACAGAGAACTTATATACTCTGACCAATAATTTATTTGTAGATCACACAAAATATTGTCCCAAGCGGAGTTTGTAACAAAACAATTGCAATCAGTGCAGTAGAAACCAACGAGATTAGCACATTAGCAACCTTTACACGAGACGTGCATATCTATTTATAATTTAAAAAGTGAAAATTATGTGCAAGATTAATTCTGAAACGCATGTAAATGATTATGAGTATGTATTTTACCTTCATACTGCATTGGGGGGTGATGTCTTCTTCTAGCCAATAAAGTGATAATCACAATTACTACGAGCGTTCCAGCGATACCGACGATTATTCCCAGCGCCCAGCTTGCGTCTACACCACCTCCTTTGCCGGAGTTAACACCTGTTAAAAAAAAGGTTGATGTCTTATTTATCGGTACATTTTAAATAATAGTCATTATTCCTTTGAATTGAATCCCTTTAAAGATTATAGAATACTAAAATGTAAACAAATATAGATGGATTTTTATTAATGCAAAACATTTTTAAGAAAACTTTACGTGTACTACATGCTGTACTCATAAAAAACTAAACAATACTCAAAAGAAAAACAGTTAAATTATTTATACAATACAGATAATTATAGTTACAAAAACTTTGTTATAAATAAGTGGTTTGTAGCACTATTATTCAAATTCAGACCAGTTCATTTGTTTTATTTCTATAATCTAAACATATTATTAAGAATTGGAACTTTGTCTTCGTAAAAAAAATTAATTACATTATACCTGTGGGTAAAGCTAGTCTTGCCAAAGTGTTTATCCTCAATACTGTAGGTTCAGATCTTCCTCTCGCATTAAAAGCATAAAAAACCAGCTTTAATGTCTTTCCTGAACCAAGCCCTCGAAGTATCCACCCTGGTGAGGGCGTGGAAACATTTGCTATTAAGTTTTTAGCCTCCCAAACTTCAACAAAGTACGACGTATGAAGTCCTCCATCGTAACCTACAAAATGACAATTATATATAGCAATGGGAAATCGCATAAATATTCAATCTATATTTTCTTGTTTTCATTCGCAGGGAAAGCAATTCGAGTAATTTAATTTTCGACAATTGAATACCAAATACCAAATTTCCGACCACAAACTTCCTTTTTATTTTAGATTTACATATTCTGAACAATGTACTTATTTAAATGAAAAGGACAACTATAATTTTATTTAACTTATAAGAAACAACATTACAAGGACAATTATGCATAATTATAGATTCTAATATGTGAAACAAAAATGATTGATAGGTAGAAATCACATGCTGACAAAACACGAACGTTGAAACCGTTCCAACGTTTCAAATATACATGAACTAGCTTTAGGTGCGGCTCCAGGCGCATATATATAGGTTATCGCTACGAAAACCTTCTCAGTGGTCCAATCTATCTGTACATCTAAATGCATCAAATTTATAATGATAGGTGTAAAAGTGTAAAGGTATTCATCTGTTATAATGGATATATATTATAACACATGTATCCTTAACACATACACACACTAAAATTATCATCACCATCAGCCTATAGCAGTCTACTGCTGAGATAGGTCTCTCTAAGTGTACGCTAATGGAAAATGAACACTGTAATGCATTTTTTTATTTTATCTTTATCTTTTAATATACTATTATTATTATGTAGGCATTTAATTTGTGAAAAAAAAATTGTTTCTGATATTTATTATTACTTAAAATTTACTTCTTGTTATTAACACATTTTCGTTTCATTCCATTAAGCTAGGATTGGACGGCCGTATGCGAGATGTGTGAGGGTATTATTTTATCTTGAAATAAATAAAATAAAGAACTTATCCTAAGATTAATTATTTATCATGAATAAAAAAACTTAAGGTTGTAGAGCTTACCAGACAAGCATCTGATTTCTGCGGAGTCGTCGGTAAGATTAATTGACGTACAATTGGTAAGTTGATCAGGTTTAACAGCTGGAAGTAAGGAGTATCGACACGGCTCTACTTGCTGTCCTGCCAGGTTTATGGCTCGACATGCCAGCGAACCATAATCTTTTTCTGTTGCAGGAGTATAAGAGAAGACTGACCGCCCCGTTGTATCTATGGTGAACTTATCCTGTTTGAAAAGAACAGTAACATTATTCTATAGTTTTGACTTGTCATCGATAATTTAAAAGGTTGTAAGTTTACTGTGTAGGAGTAAACTGCGCGGTATAACATGCATGGCATAATAGGCCAAGACTTACTTTTGTGGGAAATGCTTTTTTACAGTTATATATACTGTTAGTTTTAATAATGATGATATATGATATGCTATGGCTACGCTTATATACGCTTTTTGGCAGTTTGTGATCCATTTGAATTATTTCTTATTAGATCTTATTTTTCAAAAGGATTTTAAACATCTAATGTCATTATCTTCTTAGCCTTTATTCTCAAGTTTATTTGGGGTCGGCTACTACTTCAACCGTTTTTACCTGAATTTCAGTTTTTCTACAGAGCGACTGGCATCGGACCTATGCAACCCTAAGGGAGAACTGAAATTCGAAGATTGAACTAGTAGTCAGATAATTGAGGGCAATGATTTCCCAATAACGATTGCCATAGTATTTCTTGACAACCGGGACCGACGGCTTAACGTGCTCTCCGAGGCACGGGCGTTAATTACCGCTAAACTTTCAGCCTACGGGCTGTTATTAAAAAAATCCTGTATGAAAATCCCAACAACACTTTTTTGGCCAGACCTGGGATTTGAACCCGAGACCTCTTGATTAGCAGTCGCATACACTAACCACTAGACCAATGAGAATTAAGGATCTAATGTATTTAGTCTTATAATGACAAATTATTATATATCTCAGTTTCATTCAACTATTCTAATTTTTCTCAGAAGTAGGCTCTATAGAACAGAATCTGTCATATATTTATAAAGAATTAAAAAAGTGGAGGCATATTTTATATTCATATTAATTACGAAGGCAAACCTATTTAATTTTATGTTTGATACTTGACAACACTTTCGTAAACCATATTGAAGTCAAATTATTCTCCTCTGTTGTTACTTTTCCAATCAACATTGAGGTCAGGAATGGTTATACACTTTACCCATCTTCCTATCTCACATCTTTTTATTGTATTCTCGGTGCGTTATTGACTTTTACTAGAAATTTCTAGTAAACAATCTGGGCCTCTTCGGTGTACTCGCGCTGGTCACTTATCCATGTTTATGAGACTGTCAAAGTAACTCTGCTTCGAAAGCATAAAATAATAGCAGTATAGCGTCTACAGTATGGTGGCTTCTAGAGATGGTTCTGCGTCCATAGGACTGGACTTGCCGAACGTAGTCTCACATTCACCAACGAAAACCAAAAGCACGAATTTTGTCATTTTAGGTTGGTCTTCTGTTGGTTTTTAGGGTTCCGTAGCCAAATGGCAAAAAACGGAACCCTTATAGATTCGTCAAGTCTGTCTGTCTGTCCGTCCGTATGTCACAGCCAATTATTTCCGAAACTATAAGAGCTATACTGTTGAAATTTGGTCAGTCGATGTATTCTGTGAACCGCATTAAGATTTTTTACATAAAAATAGAAAAAAAACAATACATTTTGGGGTCCCCATACTTGGAACTGAAACTCAATTTTTTTTTCATCAAACCTATACGTTCTATAGATAGGTGTTTAAAAATGATGTTGAGGTTTCTAATATCATTTTTTTCTAAACTGAATAGTTTGCGCGAGAGACACTTCCAAAGTGGATAAATGTGTGAGTCCCCCCACCTCTAACTTCTAAAATAAGAGAGTGATGAAACTAAAAAAATACATGTTGTACATTACCATGCAAACTACCAACGAAAATTGGTTTGAATGAGATCTAGTGAGTAGTTTTTTTTTAGTACGTCATAAATCGTAACACGCAATTTACCTTTCATCCAATCAATACACTAGTATAAAAACATCGATGAAAGTTACAACGAACTACAAGAACTTTTATATATGATACTTGCTGATACGGAACCCTTCATGGGTCATGGGTGGAGTCCGACTCGCACTTGGCCACTTTTTTTTCCTATTCATATAAGATATGAGATCAGCCTGGCCGGCTATAAATGATATAAAACCGAATCAATACCTTGTAAGTAACACTTATCAACAAAATAATTTGGTTTTGGCATACATAAGGTTATTTATTATATTTTTATGATATTAATTCAGTTTTATGGAATGCTTAAGTTGTACAAATTCTACGACACAATGCAAACACAAACGACAATTTGCTCATTTAAAAGTGCGACTCACGCTTTAAAAGTAAAAAAATAGTCCCATAAAACAAAGGATTATTCAGGACGAGTGATGCTCGCATGTGCATAAAGTGTACGGAATGTAGACTATATTTATAAAAGAATATTTATTACAAAACAAAGCGGAAAACGAAATAAGGTGTATTTTGTTATTTCTGTTTTATGGATGTGAAGTGTTATTCTTTGTCATCGATACTCATCTATATTATAATAATCTCGTGTCACGACTTTCATTTTTTTTAGGGTTATAACTAATAGTTTCGTTGTGTCCGTCCGTCGGTTCTCCACTTACCTTCCGTTAACAGTTAGTACTAGAAAAATAAAACTGCATGCAACTGCATGCAACTGCAAAGTGCTAAAAGAAAATAAATGCACGTACAGTGGAGATAATTTTTTTCTCCTCGCATCTACCCCTTTATGTGGGGTATCCTTACATGAATCTTTTAAAAACATTTAGAGGTTGCTAAGAAGATTTTTAATTTAAGTCCTGACTTGTTACTATATATGTAAGTGTATTTATATTTAAAAATATATGTAAACTAGGTACTCATTCGTCGACCAGTAAAGTTTTAAACGAACATAATTATTTAGTTTTACGTTCAAGCCAACTTAGGGGAAGCCGTTATGCGTCCGGCTGGAATAGCTCGTTGACGATTTATAGCTCTACAGATCGCCTAGAAATCCGATATTACTTTACTGGTTAGGTATATAAAGTACGGTAACTGCACTATTTGTATTTACTAGAGAGTGTCTAAATTTTTTTTTTTTTTAATATTTTGGACATCTTACACACAACATCATCTAGTCCCAAAGTAAGCAGAGCTTGTGTTATGGGTACTAAACAACTGATATAAATACATAAACATGCTTTTTTTTTGTAAATACATACATATTATACATAGAAAAACACCCAGACTCCGAAACGAATATTTGTGCATCACACAAATATTTGGTCCGACCCGGGAATCGAACCCGAGACCTCTTGATCAGCAGCCGCATACGCTAACCACTAGACCAACAAGGCAGAATTAAATTGATGGTTTCTGTCATTTCATTTAACAGTGTACTAATTAGCCAACACTTCTTCTTCTTCTTGTTCCTCTCCAATTACTGGAGGTTAGGCATCAGTCTTACAAACCTCGCTTTGTCCCTGGCTAGGTGAAACAGTGCCGCGGCGCTCTGGACTCCACACGCGGATGTTTCGGAGCCACGATTTTTTCCAACGATCTACTCGACGATTCAACGCAATTTTGCCCATCATAATGAGTTGCAGTAAAACGTAACACTCGTGTGGGAAAACATGACTGAGATAGGCAACTTTTCTCTTTTTGATGGTCTGCATCAACTTGCGGGTTTGATCGACACGTGTTAGAACCTCAACATTGGAGATTTTATGAGTTCAGCTAATTGAGAGCTTTTTTCTGATACAAGAGATTAAAATACGGCTATATTATAGACATCTACTCGTACTGCACAGAGCGGTGAGAGGCGCAACAGCGCCCTGCCCTGGAGGTGAGTCCAGTCACCCCGGGATGTACCCCATTTGTGGGGTATGGCAGGGGGACACCAGAAGCCGCTGTTGCGATCCTGGTGTTCCTCCGGACTGCCGAGGTACACACACCCTTTCTTGTCCCCCTCCAAGAAGGGTATGGTGCGAAAAGCATTCCCCGCGTAAAAAAAAGGTATTATATATGCAAAATTAATATATTTATGTATTTTAAACTAACCTCATGTGTGTATATATCCCTACTAATATTATAAATCCGAAAGTAACTCTGTCTGTCTGTTACGCTTTCGCGCCTAAACCACTGAACCTATTTTGATGAAATTTGGTATGAAGATAGAACTGAACTTGAGAAAGGACATAGGATACTTTTTAACGTGAGAACCGACACACACGCGGGCGGAGCCGCGTGCGAAAGCTAGTACAATAATTAAAGTTATAACATTTTTTTTAAAAGAGATTATAAAATTAAGTCATTTGGATAATCTTGGATTCGGATGAATGACTGAAAATTATTTTACTTATATTTCTAGTAGTTAATCAGGGTGTAAAGGGCATATAGCAATCTAAACAAACAATATCCTAACAACCGACATACATGCAAGCGGAGACAAGGATAAAAATTGATTAAAGTTTGAAATAAAAATCGGCCAAGTGCGTGTCAGGCCACGCACAGGAGAGGGTTCCTCAGTCACCCATTATGGTACGTGGATTAGAAATCATATCCAATGAATAATTGTTATGTTTACATAATAATGTGTTAATTTAGTATGACGTTTTCCAAGTAAGCGCATTGTAAAAGTTAAGCCTCTATAACTCCTGAACTAACAAAGTCATCTAATCCGTTATAGTTTTCCTTTAAAATTCATTATATGGACCACTATCACGAATTTTCCCAGATTTTTTGAGCCGGCCGTTTAGCTTTTAGAGGGAACGGATACCTAAATCCAAAATTCTCTTAGAAACTCTTTATTGTTTTTAAAAGACCTATCTAATGATACCCCACATAATGGGTTAGCCGCGAGAAAAAGAAAACATCCCCACTTTATGTTGAGGAACCGGAAATATATAAAAAAAAAATACACCATCGGAAAGAAGAGATTTCATCGAATAGATAACACCAATTTTTTTGAAAAAAGTTGATATTTTGACGGGGGAATTTTCGATTGAAAATTAAGTTTTTTTTTCGGTATTAAGTCAAAATGAGGTGAAAAATAGATATTTCTAATCAATTAAATTACAGTGTATTCAGGACATAAAATGGTAAGTTTTCACCAAATTTCTTGTAAAAATAATTTTATTTGTAAAAGATAAAAATAAAAAAACCAAAAACTTGGTCTTTTGAATTTTTCACACAAAATTTGACGTTATGTGAAAAAAGTGTGAATGCAAAAGATGTAGATCTTCTTATCACCTACAACTTTGCCATTAAACTTTTTTCCATAGGACTTGTAGTTTTGTCGGAAATCGAGATAAGCCATATTTTCACTTAACCCCCCCCCCCCCTCTCTACCCCTTCCCTACCTCAGATCGCCCGTAAATTATTTTTCCTTAAATTTTTATAATATTCTCATCCTTTTACAATGGGTTTCATCCTACTACAATTTGTTTTGTTTCAAACATTATCGGCACTCGTCTAATTGGGGTATTAAAGTTTTAGTGGACTTTTTAAAAACAACTTCCACACCAGGAACATTCTTGTGTAGCGGAGGACTTTACAAACATACATGAAATAGATTTAAAGAATACCCAGCCTCAGATTCACAATTTTTTGTACACATAAAGTGTGGTACCATGTGAGGTTCGAACTCACAACACTTGGCGTTGTAAAAGCGGCGTGGCGACCGCTTAAACCACTAGACCAACTATGAAGTCAAATAATTATAAGTACATTGTAGTAAAATGAGGAACTTAGATGACTGCTTCGTAGAAATCAATGTTATCAATTAGCTTTTGCCCGTGGCTCTAACTGCCTGCATGACGGTTATCGCGGTGAAGATTGTCCTACGTTCATTTTCGAGAATCGAAAAGTATATCTATGCAAGATTTTAGATAAGAAGAGAAGTAATCGTAATCGAAGACTTAATTTATTAAGTACTAACTAGGATATCACATACTCAGTAGTGAGAAACTAATTACATATACTTCAGTAACAGCTTACGTCAAGGTTTATTAATTATAGTACTTTCCTCAAATATGTCTAAATGAAAAGCATACTTGCGTGTAGGTACTGTAAATTATACAGCAATATTGCTCCAATAAACTTTGGAACAATAACTATGTCAATAACACGAAAGGTTTTAATGAAATTGAAAAGCAGCGTGTGATCTATACTTTACTATGATGTCTTTAAAACAATATAAAGGATTACCAAAAATGTTTTGATACGTCACCAAGGTCATTTACTCTAATTAGCATACGAGTATTTCGTATAAAAAGTAAATGATCGATGATTTGAAGATTAATTAATATAATGGTTTCTGTTTTAGTATTTTATGTGTCTATTTTTTAGAGAGGATATTTCGAGGTAATAAAGCCACGCTGATTTCAGCACGAATGGGCCGGCACGACCGAGGCAGTACTATCCTCAAACAGGAGACCATCCTTATAATGACAGCATTCTTGCTGTCGTATTTCGTTGGTGTGTGAGACCGGAGACAACCATACTGCATCATTCTCCCCGTCTCTGAAGGCCGGGAGAATGATGCAGAATTATCTTACCAGGCCGCCTTGGTATGGGTCACCATGCTACATTGCCTACCCTCACAATGAGCATGGTGGCACTTACTCCAGGATTCTACTCATGCTTTCCATCAGGCAGAGTAGAGTCACTTTGGTAGGCTTAAATATGTATAAAAACAAAATATGAGGTAATTGAGCCACGCTGATTTTAGCACTAACAGGCCGACTCGACCGGGAAGATACTACCCTCACACAGAAGATCAACTTCAAATGACAGCCTCTGTGCTGTCATGATTCGTTGGTGATTGCAAACTTGCAGAAGCACCTCAATATGCCGCCATAGTGTGGGTCACCACCATTGCTGTTGAATTGTACTCGTGCAAACTTATTTAAAAATCAATCATCATCAAGTTAAATGAATTACGAAAAACTCTGTCACATGCCTGAAATCTCATGGCGCCTGCTGTAACACTTACATAAGACTTGATGATATAAATACTCCGGTAATAAAGATAGGTTCTAGTCTTAATGGCTCTTCGTAAAAGAATTGTCTATATTTGTTAAAAACTATTCCAAGTACCCAAATCGCAACAGGTGTACCTATGATAATTGGGGGATTCCTTCGATTTCTCCAGAATCCTATCATCAGATCCTGGTTTTCTTATCATGGGACCACATAAGAGGCACCAACTTTCAAATAACAAAAGGATGATCAAAGTTGGTTCACCCAATTGGAGGCAACAAATAAAAAAAACACAGTCGAAAGGAGAACCTCCTCCTTTTTTGAAGTCTATTAAAAATTAGTGACAAGTGAGTTCAGCCAGATCCTAGCTAGTTTGGAAAGAACACTACTCTTCAAAATCGGAATTACAATT
The DNA here is from genome assembly GCA_932526445.1 of Phragmatobia fuliginosa. Classification (NCBI taxonomy): domain Eukaryota; kingdom Metazoa; phylum Arthropoda; class Insecta; order Lepidoptera; family Erebidae; genus Phragmatobia; species Phragmatobia fuliginosa. The sequence continues at coordinate 20,456,015 of OW052063.1, read as the reverse complement.
TTGGATATTGGCTATCACCAACTGCTTCGTTGGTCTAGAGGATAGCGTACGCGATCGCTAATCAAAAGGTCTCGGGTTCAAATCCCGGGTCGGGCCAAAAAGTGCTCTCGGAGAGCACGTTAAGCCGTCGGTCCCGGTTGTCATGAACATCTATGACAATCGTTATCGAGAAGTCAGTACCCTCAAATTTACTGACAACCAGTCCACCTTCAAATTTCAGTTCTCCCTTAGGGTTGCGGAGGTCCGATGCCAGTCGCTCTTTGAAAAAACTGATATTCAGGTAAAACCGGTTGAACTGATAGCCGACCCTAAATAATATTGGGAATAAGGCTAGGAAAAAGAAAATTGACGTCCACCAACCTAAGAGAATGTTACCCATACACCTTATCTGTACCGATGCGGTTAAGAAAGGCTTTTATGAAACAAACATAAATGTGATACAAATCAATATTTCGTGTCATAATAATATTTATTTATTTCTAAACTTTCTGAGTAACTTTTGAACTCTGTCTAACATCAGTGATTTAAGTATTCAGTTATAATTTGCATATAGATGTTGATACTAAAGTTAGTTATACTCACGGCTTCAATTTCCAAAGTTCCCATGGAATTATTAAGCGTCCACTGAAAGTTCTTCGGCGGCGGAAAGGCGTCCACTTCGCATGCAACTTTGGTGGGTTCATTTATCGCGGCACCTACTATAATTGTTGATGTTGTTGTACATACAGGTTTATCTGCAAAAAATATTATTGATTACAATGTGTAAGCAGTAAAAGTTCATTCAAAAACTTACTTTAAAACCAGAGAAACACACCTTAGTTGGTGTAAACTAATTGTACTCATTGAATAAAAGTATTTAGGTAGATTTTAATAAAATATAAACCGATTCACAGTAAAATTAAATAGATTCACAGTGTCACAAAATCATAAAAGTCATAGGTGTATGAAAATAATGACATATTTGAAGTTATATTACATTCTAGGAATAAAACAATTAATATTCAGCCACCTGTTTGGAATGTTGTCAATAATTTTAAACGATTCACAAGCCACAATCCAAAATGTGGCCGATGCTGTCAATAATTAAATATTTTAAATCTATACTAGCACTATTGTATTTGTTTGTTAAATGTACAAATTCCATGAAATGCTATATTGCTAAAATACATTTTCTTGTTTGGGAATTGATGAACATACTAGCAATTAACGACCATGGGTTTAGAGTCAGAGTGATTTCAGCTAGAATGGGCCGTCTCGACCGGGAAGTACTACCCTCACAAAGAAGACCTACCTAAACGACAGCATTTGTGATGTCGTCTTCCATTAGGGAGTGACAGACCGGAGGCCCAATCATTCTACATCATGCACAAAAATTTCATTAAACTGCCATGATGTGGGTCACCATGCTGCATTGTATGCACTCACAATGAGGATGGTGGCCCACTCCTGAAGAATTCTCATGCTTTCCATCAGGCAGTGTTGAGTCACTTTGATATAAAATAACAATTATTAAAGAAAGACCTGTATTATCGGCGCGAATAGGTCTAATTATGGAAACTTTATAGGTCCGAGTTAGTATATTATCGCAAGGGAAAGGATAATACAGTGGTAAAGAAAACACTTGGAAGACTAAACAGTTAAGATTTGAAGTTCTAGTAGCATTCCATGAATTAAATTAATTAGAGGCCTTGTCAGTCTTTAGGACCTCTTTAAGGTTTTACTGTTAATAATATAAAATCTCATTGGCTTGATTAATGAAAGTGTCATTTAAGATAAATTTGAGACCCGCTTTATAGCAGGTTATAACTTGGCAATGTATTTTGCTGATAATTAAATATGATTGTAGTATTAGATTAAATGAAAGGTCTTCCATTGTCTAATACTAAAGATATCTTTTTTTGTGGGCGTTGGTAGGAATGAATTGGAATGAAAAAACTTGAATTATATTCCTAAATATCTTTAAATATTTAGTTCACAGCTACCGATTATTTCTCAAGAATATAAATCCATTATTGGAAAACTGAAATGAAACTGACTTCGTAAAAAAAAGCTGCCAAGTGCATGTCGGACTCGCCCATGAAGGGTTCCGTAGCAGCAAGTAACATCATTTATAAAGTTTTCTAATAGTGTATTGATTGAATGAAAGGTAAATTGCGGTTTACGATTTATGACGTATTAAAAAAAAACAACTTACTAGATCTCGTTCAAACCAATTTTCGGTGGTAGCTTACATGGTAATGTACAACATACATTTTTTTTGGTTTTATAGAAGTTACAGCCCCCCCCCCCCTGTAACTTCTAAAATAAGAGAGTGATACACATTGACATGTGACACACATTTTTCCACTTTGGCTGTGTCTCTCGCGCAAACTATTCAGTTTAGAAAAAAATTATATTAGAAACCTTAACATCATTTTTGAAGACCTATCCATAGACACGTATGGGTTTGATGAAAAAATTACGGAACCTAAATACCTAAGGCTACGGAACTCTAAAAAGCTATAAAATAATAATAAAAACAGAAACTTTACACCGAATACGTAGGCTTTTGATAAAAAAAAATGTTTATGTCACTCCGGCCATCAATACGAATCTATTAAAACCTTCATTAAAATCGATTCAGTATTTTAGACCCTACTTTTATTCATATGCCGTTCCTTGATAACAGTAACATAAATATTTTTATATAACTAAAAAACTCTTCATGCTAAAAATATATTTATTCTTATAAATGCAATGTAACACAATATTCCTATATTGAGGGCAGGTTTTCCCATTCATGACATATTGAATGGACGAACTATTATGATTGGAGTTTCTTTTCATTTCATTCCCGAAAATTATGTTTAATGTAATGTATAGAAATAGCAGTTATATCATTAGCATTCTACTCGCGTGTAAATAAGGTTTTAGTTTATTATTATTTGAGAGGGACATTTACTGCAATGTACATACAGGCAGTGGTAAACAAATAAAGCAGTATCTAAACATTTCTATTTTAAGTTCAAATTTTGTCGACCTTTTCAATTTTTATTTTTATTTTCAAGTTTCTTTATCTTCAGAATTCTATGAATAGGTGTTATTATTTTCAATTTCATAAAACTGTTTTTTACCGTAGCGGTCACTGGTAAAAAACAGTTTTATGTAATTGAAAATAATAACACCTATTCATAGAATTCTGAAGATAAAGAAACTGGAAAATTAAAATAAAAATTGAAAAGGTCGACAAAATTTGAAATTATAATAGAAATGTTTGAATTTGGTGAAATGACTCAGTCAAAGAAACAATACTATAAAAGATACAAACAATATTATACACACACGTATATAACATGTATATAATATATTTTATACATTACATTATCAGAGGTCGAAAAAGATGACAGACGCGTTTACTTTATAAGGAAGGAAAACGATGGACAAACCAGAATATTTATCAATTGAATGTGGGGTTCAATATCAATACTTTATATTTCTTTAGAAAGATATTTATTGGGATATAGTTTACATCCAACCAAATATATTATATTAAATTTAACAATTTTATACACTCTGATTTTACACGTCTAATACGAATACAAACCAATTTGATTTTAAGATTATATAGATTAGTATCATAGTAGGCCAAAACCTCCTTTCAAAGGAGAGGCCTATGTCCAGCAGTGGACTGTTAAAGGCTGTTGATGATGATGAGATATATATTAAAACATTTTTTTTATGTTGTTTAACTTAAGTGGTATGCTAACACCTTCATTTTATGGGCACCTACAAACTTTCCCACCTTGCTCTGGCATCATCATTTCAGTTGTGAATTATGCAGTTTCTGTACCGGGCGGTTAAAAACTGAAACATACGACCAGCTCACGTGTTTCCATCACAGCGAGGCGTGAAAAAGGCCGCCATAGTGTGGGTCGCCATCGCCATACTGCCTGTATTGGCAGAGAGTGTGGTGGCCCCCACTTTTTAATTATGCTTTCTATCAGGCAGAGTAGAGTCACCTTGGTTACGACGGCGGTTTATCTGCGAAGCATAGTGATACCAGCGGTAGAGCCGCCAGGCATGTGGCAAGCACGGTATTTGTGAGGCCTTAGCAACAATTAGTTTTTGAACAAGTATTTGGAGATCTTACGATTTCACCTATAGATAATAGGTGACAAAATAATTTTAGAAATGCAATCAAAGGTTCAAAAATTGACTGCGATTCATATTCTACCCTAATATACTAGTGGCGTATAAATAAGTATCCTCACACAAACAAGTCACCTCAGTTGGGGTTACAATGATACTACCAATGTGTGGCCTACTTTATTTCGAGAGTTTGAAAAAGTAAAATTGGACCGGACAATTTAGCCTTTCATGCTTTTAGAAATGTACTTTTTGTGACTTGTCGAATTGGGAATGAATTCGCAGAAATGAAATTAACGTTTCCTTTTCATTATTTTCTATGATCACGCATATTAACGAAGTTTACTTAGTCGTGTTACTTTTTAATTAAACTTACAAGTTTTCATTTAAATTGTTTGTTTTGTATGTGTGTATTAAGTGTACGACAGAAATCTTTGCAGTTAAATTAGATTGACTTCCGAATATCCAATAGGGTTTAAATCGTATCGATACATTATTTTTCCGCTGTTCCAATGACGAAGCTGGAGATGCCAGAGAACGAGACTAAATTTAAGCAACGTGTCAAGATTGAACTCATTTGTTGGGTTTGGTGAATGAAAATTGACTGCACGGTTGGCCTAGTTTTGCATTGATTTGATTCACTTAATATTATTGAAATAACTGTATCAATGATTATACCAATTATTGATTTAATTATTTCATTATATCGTTCGTTTACTCTTAAAGAGTTTACAATAAAAATATATGACATATGAAACATAATATATTTGAGAGACAATCAGCAGGAAATCTCTCATCCATCATATTTCTGGAATGATTTTCTTTTATTTATGTCAGTAAATGTGGGTATAAAACATTTTGAAAATGTATAGTACGCAGTTTATTGCGAACACGGGGCCATATATCAGAGGATAACCCATTCCATTTGTGTTTCAGATATTGACAGTCATGAATTAAGCGTTTACGTTGTGATTGTACTTTAAAAACATTTTAAGGCCATTATTTTTATATTAAATAATTCATTCATTGTCATTTTCACTGCTTTAATCCTGAAATTAGTAGGCTGTTATTTCCTCTTTAGGTATTTTACTGTTATTATGTGGCTAACCTTTCGTGTATATCATAATATATTATTTTAAAGATCATGTATGAATCACAAGTGAAGTTAAAAAGAAAATGTATCTTGTTCCTGAAATTTGTTTTTCACAAGAATATTTGGGGTCGGCTAGTTCCATCCATCCGCAACCCTGAATTCGAAGGTTTACCTAGTTTCAGTATATTTTAGGGCCCTGACTTTCCAATAATTATTGCCATAGATGTTAATAACACCAAAAAAATATGAGAAAGGATAAATACAGCGAGCGAGTAATGTGCGTCAAAGTGAGGTCTAATAATAATAACTATTTCACACACTTCACAAACGTATGTCGGGAACCGAATGTCAGTCCGAAACTTAAAAGTTTGGGGGTATCAACTACCATGCCTCGGAGAGTACATAAAGCTATCTATCCTGCGACTGATCTCTCACCGATCGTCTCGAATATCCGTCTCATCGGATTATAAGAATGAGGGAACAGAGAGTGAACCTGGATTTGTGGACACAATTGTGTACTATAGTATAGTTGGTAGGTTTCCGTTGAAACTGATCACCGAAATCGGCTAGGAAAACTACATCATATCACTATGGAACCCTAAAGTTACTTAACATTGTTACTATAAGGAAGATCTCTGACAAGGTACACTTCAAATTTGTAAGATAACAATCTATGCTTAGCTAGTTACCGATACAATAAAGCTCTATATTTTATTACTTAATCCGGTATGTCCTACATAAGATGATACTGTCGCATTCACTTCCTTGCCGCTTAGTATGTTATCTAAGAGCAATCTCTTTATACCATTATCTTATTACAAGATAGTAGCTTCAGTCTACTTTAGTAAGTTTGTAAGAGTAAGTTAAGAATAAAGTAACTTGATAATCATTTTTTTTATATTTTAAAATCAATTGTAATTGTAAGTATACTATATTATAGTCTAGTCAACAAGTTCAAAAACGTGAAAAATAGAGATAAAGGTCCTAAAAATATGAGCGATGGCTCATTCGATTCGGAATCACCTCTAGAAAAATGTTTTTGAAGGATTTTGGTGCAGGTTAAAAATTGCAATTTTTATTAACAAAATAAGATGAAAAAAAAATTATATTTTGTTTTTTGTTAATAACTCAAAAAATTTTAACACTGAAGCAATTTTGAAAAAAATCGGCCAAGTGCGTGTCAGGCCACGCACAGGAAAGGGTTCCTCAGTCACCTATAATGGTATGTGGATTTAAAATCGTATCCAATAGATAATTGTTATGTTTACGTATTCATACGTTAATTTTGTATGACGTTTTCCAAGTGAGCGCATTTTACCATATAAGCCTTTATAACTCCTGAACTAAGAAAGTCATCTAATCGGTTATAGTTTTCCTTCAAAGTTCATTAAATGGACCAGCATCACGATTTTTTTCAAAATTTTTGAGCCAGCCGTTTAGCTTTTAGAGGGGGGGGGGGGACGCCCTGTTTTTACAAAAAAGTGCCCTTCAAAGTGAAATATCTCGCAAACGGATACCTAAATCAAAAAATCGTCTAGGAAACCCTTTATTGTTTTTAAAAGACCTATCTAATGATACCCCACACGATGGGGTAGCCTCGAGAAAAAAAAATCATCCCCACTTTACGTGTAGGGGAGGTACCCCAAATAAAATTATATTTCATAATTTTATTGTAGCACTTTGTCGACGTAATTACAACACGTATTCATGCAAACTTTCATCTTTCTAGCACTTACCGTTTGGACGGTAAGTCGAGGACGGACGGACGGACGGACGGACAGACGGACATGACGAATCTATAAGGGTTCCGAGTTATGAACTTCGGAACCCTAAAAAGCTCGTTAAAGAGGAGGAAATTTCTAATAAAAAAGTCCTAACTCCCTGAATTTTTCCTCCCTTTCCGTTAAAGAGGAGGAAATTTCTCCTCTTTAACGAGCTTTTTTCAAAATTGCTTCAATGTTAATATTTTTCGAGTTATTAACAAAAAACGAAATATCATTTTTTTTTTCATCTTATTTTGTTAATAAAAATTGCAATTTTTAACCTGCACCAAAATCCTTCAAAAACATTTTTCTAGAGGTGATTCCGAATCGAATGAGCTATCGATCATATTTTTAGGACCTTTATCTCTATTTTTCACGTTTTTGAACTTGTTGACTAGACTATTATATCCAGTAGGGTCTCGTGTTCGGATCTATGAAGCGTTCGGATTACAGTATGTATGTATTTTATAGGATTTTTTAATGATACAATGATTTTTATAATAGAAGTCATATTTTTTTAATTATTTTAAATACATATGAATTATGTATTACACTTTTTTGTCACGTCCTAATTCAAAACAAACAGAAAATGATAGAAACAGCGATTTGACGCAATGAGAGAAAGAAAAAATAGCAGAACGACGAACGATGAACGACAAATCGACGTGTAGCAATTACAGTGAATTACACAATACTGCGAATTAATTTATACGCTGAGTGATATGACACCCAGACCAGGGGGGAGAGGTCATTCGGATTATAGAGACGTTCGGATAAGCGGGGTTCGGTTTATCAACGCCCTACTGTACTTACTATAAAACTAATAGTTTTTAAAGTGAGTGTTTGTATTTTAAGTAAATGCCTTATTGTTCAGATTTTTTTTGTCATTTTCATCCTATTTTATTATTAAACCATATTCTAGTTTATATTAAGTACTAAAATTAAATTGACGTAGAATTTCTAATAATTTTATTATTTTGACATACTTTAAGATGATAATTATTACGCTAAAGCAAAGGAAATATACATTAAATTATTTATAAGTTTAAGAAATCATTAAATTATTTGAATTTTAACACTTCGCTCAAAGTCAACTAAAGACGACTTAACAAAACATAACATGAGGCAAAGACGAATCGTTTAATTAATATTCGTAAGTTCCTCTGTCAACTGTGGTACATAATTTAGCTATGAAACTAAACCCCTTTGGGGTTTGCATAGAAATTCAAATCAATGCAATGTTATTCAATGAATTTGCAAGTAATACGTTACATACCAAGTGTAAATTCAATTTGCTGTTCCGATGGTGTGTGAACTTGTGAACATGGGGTGTATGAATTGATATATTACAGATTCGTATGCAAATTCTGACGTTTGAACTTTGGTTGTAATGGTTAATACAAATACGGAGGTGCAAACACGAGAGATATGTGCAATAACTTTGGAACGGATTATAGATTTTGTGCTTTTTACCTATGTTCATAAGGATACTGCAAAATGGTGATGATGATGATAAAATTGTTATGCTTAAAGTGGTGTTGGCGAAATGATTATGATTAACTGCCTTATTGGTCTAGTGGTCATCGTATGTGGCTGCTGATCAAGAGGTCTCGGGTTCGATTCTCGGGTCATACCAAATGTTTGTGTGATCCGCAAATATTTGTTTCGGAGTTCAGGTGTTTTCCATGTATAATATGTATGTATTTAGAAAAAAAAAGTATGTTTATGTATTTATATCACTTGTTTAGTATTCATAATACAAGCTCTGCTTAATTTGGGACTAGATGGCGGTGTGTGTAAAATGTTCGCAATATTTATTTATTTATTTATTTATCGTATAGCAAACAATAACAAGTAGTGAGGTTTGTTTCATTTTATTTTATTATTTCAATCTAAACCGATAAATAAAACTGAAGTGTCTGTATAATATATCAAATGAATAGATTTTTACTAAACGCATGTATAAGTGTATACGGTACTTATACCAAATATGGAATTTTTATTATATTTGTCCATCTATCTGTCTGTCTGTGTGTTCCAGCTTATCTCTGGAATGGCTGGACCAATTTTGACGAGACTTTCACTGGAAGATGGCTGATGACACAAGTAGTAACTTAGGCTACTTTTTTTAAGACTAGCTTCGCTCCAATTACAACAATAACCGTAACACCTCGGGATTCAGCTAGTTTATAATATAAATTATTAATAACAAGGAGCTCAACGTTATCATAAATGAAAACACAAAATAATATAATGTAAAGAAAATATATGAGCAAAGTTGCTATTTATTCCGAACAATTGGCTTTGATGGAAACCTTTTAGTCTTATCCGATGATCGGTTTAGAAAAACAAATATATTTACCACCGTTAAGTGAAAATAAACATCGTGTGTAAAAGCATTAAAATAGGCAGCGTAATGCTTAACACATACTTAAACATTGAAATGTTATGCTGTTTTATAATGTAATAAACAGCGATTTATACATACATTTCTTTATAGAAACGAATTATGTAATTTCTAGACCACAAAGTTAAATTTTAATCTCTGATAATACGGATCATTATATCATTTTGTTTCGAATAAACCAATACAACGGCACTTTTGAAATGTCAAGTAGTCAGTCAGTAGTCAGTCGTGAAGCTAATTGTCTGTTCCAATTCGTAGATCCTATGGAGAAGAACAGACAAGAAACTCCATGGACACTATTTTCCAACATAGTTTTTCTGAACTCGGCTCTCGATTAGCAGTCGCACTAGCTATCGACCGCAGCACAAGCTGAGCTGAGGCCCTTTAGTCACATACACACACAGCCAGATCATTTTACTTTGTTTTTCTTATATATATACATATATATTGTGTGTTTTGTTTTAAGTATGTCTGTTAGTTGTTTAGTGTTGTTGAAATGTACATTGTTTATCTCGTTTCCTTTGTGAGTGTGACTAATAAATGTTTTCTTTCTTTCTTTCTTTCTTTCTTTCTTTCTTTCTATCCACTAGACCAACGAGGTAGTTTAGTATGAGAAATATATTAAAGGTGTTAAGTATATCGCATTAATGTCAAAAAATTTACAATACAACTTAATACGAGAATAAATTGAATATGTAAATTCTAGTGATTCACACTTATTACAGTCAGAAGGTTTGTAATTTATTAAATCTCTCCGTGTGATGACGAATTAATGCTACTGTTTGTCACCCTTATTCACCCCGTTGGTATCGCAAGAGGCTACCAAAAGGAGTAAATTACGCAGCGCAACATCACTGCTCACAGAAGAAAAAATCGAAACAAACCTATTCATCTGACCACTATGATATAAAAGTAAAACCTCTTTGCCAAGGAGATGCCTATGATACGCAGTGGTCTATTCTAAGGTGTTAATGTGACATTTCGAACACATCAGTCTACCCGTGACCACGAGCGGTATAACCCGTTTGAAACGTCCAAAAATAGAAGGTATCGTAACCTTTTAATATAATCGGGCCTAAGTCCCGTTTACAGTAAAAACATGAGTTTGTTTAAAAGTCGCGAAAGTCTAAAACCAGTAATAAGAGTTACTACAAAAGTGAAAAAAAAATAAGCAAATCGATATAATGTGTAGCATTTTATTTCATCATTTACAGCATTATCACTACATATTATAAAACAAAGTCCTTCGTCGCGTCTGTCTGTCTGCTCGCGATAAACTCAAAAACCACTGCACTGATTTAAATGAAATTTTGTACGCAGATACTCTATAGCCTGAGAAAGGATATAGGCCAATTTTTACCGTGATAACCGACATAGACGAGCAGAGCCGTGGGCGAAAGCTGGTTATATAATAAAAAAGTACTTACATATAACTTGAAGATTGACAGGTGGTGATTTTCCATCACCTTCCACATTAGATGCAGTACATGCGTACTTCCCCGCCTGGCTCCTATTAACGCCTTGCAGCGCTAAATGAGCAGAGCCTGCTATAACTCCTGCTCGCTGATTATGTGTCATCACTTGACCCTGAAATTATTATTGTTTTAAAACAAACTTTTAATTTTAATAATTAAGAGAAGTTTTGACTTTCAGGTTCCATTGTCTTCTTTTGAATTTCTATGGCTTATGAACTTATTTTTAACTTTATTAATTTGTGTAACTTTTTTATGACTATTTTGTGGAAGTGGAAGTATTTGATAGCAAATTTTCTGTCTCATCATTGAAATATGCGGTAGTCATTTTTGTAATATATCAGAATATCTCTGTTTGCTATACTAATATTAGTAATCTATTAGTCTAAACAATTAAGCTGTAAACTTGTTGAAATAGTTTCACTTATTATTACAATATTTGGTTAGAGGAAATTGCATTTGCTATGAAAATCGTTACATTTCTTGTGGAAAATCCTAATCATTCAAAGCAAAATCAATTATTCATGGAATCTCTATGTAACTTACATAATGTGCATCAAAAAATTTGATGTACAAAGACGTATATATAAAAGAAAAAAGATGACAGCAGAAATTAGTTATCACAATTTTCATCCATCAGAACAATAAAAAGAAGTCAAGAACCGAATTCAATATCGAGTGTAGTCCTCCCTATATTGCATTCCGACAATCGAGTTACAGGTGACACGATTTGATCGATCAAATCAAAGCTTGTGATAAAATAAATTCGGCCATCGGGGTCGGCAACACAAGTCGGGAAATAAATGAGAAATATATTTTCTTGGGTAATGGAATCAATAAGTCTATAATACGATATAATAATGCCAGCCATAGGACTTCCACTTCTGGACATTGGCCTACTTCAATAGCTTTGGAAGTCAAAGCCCATTTGGAAGCGACCTACATTCGCCATCGAGTGACATTCATAAATTTGGAAGTAGCTTAGTAGAAGTAGCTTTTTTGTAGCCTTTTAGAACTTAAAATGTAATGTTAAACGTTATTTCAGAAATATCATATATAGCGCTCCAATAAAGCATGGAGGAGCATGCATTGTTTTAAATAATGTTATATTCTTTTATAATACTTACATTATGTTCCCAAACAACTTTGTAAGCTGGTGGATTAGATCTCACGATACACTCAAAATAGACATCGTCGCCTTCTTCAATATCGTTAGGATTAAGCTTTGAACCTAATTGTAAACTTACTATTGGAACATCTGTAAAATTAAATATCTATTTAGCTTCAGCTGCTATGACTGAATAAAATATGTAATTCAAAATAAATAAATGAAATTGTCAGAAACTTACAATGAAGATTGAGCGTGACACTAGTTTCTAGAATATTGTGTTCAAGTTTGCTGTGCGCTGCTCGACACGTTAAAACCCTCCCGTCTTGATCCATACGAGGAGTCCATCGCAAAAATGATATGGTTTCATTTTTATCATCCGAGTTCTAGATAAGGAATATTTTTTTAGAATGAAACGAAATCATGAATGACAATGGAAGATTTTTTTTTAATAAAACATTTTCTGTTTGTTTGTACTAGATTAATGGGATCATTAAAACAACAACGTTATGGTATATATTTCTAAAGACAAGTTTAAAATTTGGAACAAAAGCATAATTAAAATTCTTATGTTTGACAAGTTTATGTCTGGGTAATGGATTTATTATGCTTCTAGTAACACTCAAAAGTGAGTATAGTCTATATTCCATTTGCTTACAAAATTTCAACTAAGTCCGTATTAAAATGTAAGTTCAAAAGATACTCATCTAAGAAAAAAACCGTTTTTTTAAGTTCTAAGAAGTTGATTAAAATAAGAAAACATCAACAAAACAAACCTTTTGAATAGCTGTAGTGGACATTTGTTGATCATCGAGCCACCATGAGATGGTGGCCGGTGGTCTTGATCCTACTGCTTTACAAGCTAATTCAGCTGTCTGACCCACGGAGAGTGGTTGCTCTCGGGCAAGTATCTCTACGAAAAGGGGCCGCACTGTAACAAAACAATTTAAATTTATCGATTATCATTACCTACAGACTACATAGATTAGATATTTTGTCGTGTCAAAACATATTATATGTTCAATTTTTCATAGTTTAAAGTATTACACACAAAACCAAATTCAATAAAACCCAAAATTTATTTGTAAAAGTTTCAATATTTTTGCGAGTGGGAATTTAAAATCTATCTAAAATATCGTTGGATTGTGAAGTTGAACTGAATTGTGAAGTATATTTACGAGCCAGAAAATGGTTTCCTAGCTGTCACATAACATAATTTGGCGGTCCAAATAGTGCCGTAATGATGATGAGGGTAACCCGTTTGTCATTCTTAGATATTTGAATGGTTATATACGTACTAGTAAATATGCTTGGTATCGTTTATTAAACTGAATAGACTTGCGAGATTAAGCATTGAAATGACGTCATTTTAGAAGTAAAAGCTAGAAAAGATTGAAAACAATTAAGCTATGCTATAATACGAATATACGGTAGTCGAAATTCAGCCACGCAGTAATTGAGTATTCCACGGCTACTCTGGGAGTCCACGTTTTTAATTTCCGCTCAATGCAAATTGTTTATTATTGCATATACCAGTTTGCATTGGTTTATATGTTTAAATATACATTGATTTAAAACAAACGTTGGATGAGTGTATTCATATTACATCAGATTAACGGCGGAGGGGAGAGGAGAGGGTCATCTTAAAATAATATAGCAGGACTACCCTCACATAGATGATCAAGCTAAAAATGACAGCATTAGTGCTGTTGTATTTTGTTAGTGAGTGTGAGACTTGCGGGCTCAATCATTCTCCCGGCCTCCGGAGGCCCATCTCTCTAGGCCGCCATGATACGGGTCACCGTGCTGCATTATCTACACTAACTATGAGAATTGAAAACCCACTTCTGTATTCTACACTTGCTTTCCATTCCGCAGAGTAGGGTTACTGTGGTAGGCTTAAATATACATATATATATTACCACAGAATACTTAATAGTACCAGTACAGAAGACTCACTCCGAAAAGTAAATTAAAGTTATAGATACCCTCGGTGTCAAAAGATTAAGTTCAATTCAGATCGCACAGCGCCGAATCTCTTAACCGTTCTGACGATGTCTGTTCGACCGGCGTGTCTGACCCGGCAGGCAGCCGGCCGACTATACCTAAACTGCGGAGTTACACCCCCCTGATATTACATTTAAATATAGCTGTTATTTCTTAGTATTTCTGAAATTTACTAACAGTGTTCTAGTGCCTTTATGTACATGACATTCTATTTGGTTCATACTTCACAATCAAATTAGTAAACAGTAATGTTAAGTAAATCGTAAGCAGTAACAAAGTGTAGGAAAATAAAGACGTCAACTTCACATTTGTAACAAAATTTCGTATTTATAGGTACATACAAATTAATCTGAAGCAATCCGAACAATAGGAAACTAAAACGTTAATGGTCTCCACTAATGGTACAAATAGTTGAAAAAGTGTTAAAAACAAAAATAAGAGCGTTCACTAAAAGCTTTGTAGGAAAAAGGTGAGCTTAACGTGCATTACTGAACGAATGACATCATGGGTTATTATAATGGAGAATAATTTCCTGTTCGCCGACGTGGCAATGGCGTCACGACAGGACAATGGGACACAAATAAAAACTAATGGCTCCTAAGGGTGGCGCAGTGACAAAAGAATCCTGTCTGCCGGCTAACCGTCATATTCTGAGATAATCCGACAGACCAGCGTTTGATATAGGTTAATCGCGAGGATTTACGTGGATTGAGTTTTGCAATAACAGAAAATGAACGTTGTCGTCGAGTAATGCGGACGTTATGAAAGTTTTCCAAGTTCCAACTACACTGCGGTATTCCATTTTGTTTTTCGTGACCCTTTTTACTCGAGGCAGATTTGGCAACAATCGAGAAAATAATGCGATGTCGTCGACTTCATCGTTAGCTCCGAGCAATGTTGACATTCCATTAAGAATTTAGCTTTTTGTACTGCGACGAAAATTGATTTTAGGAACGGTTCAGGTATTTGAATTACTTAAGAATCTAAAGACATATTTTAAGAGATTAAGGCAATAAAAGATAGAGGTTAATATAAACTAATGAAAGTAAGAACCTAGAAGGCTCAACTCAAGGTTAAGTGGAAGAAGAAAGACAAAGACAAAAGAAGTACGATACTTGTCAAAAAAATATATGTAGTCAATCGTGTAGGGTACGGATTATGTTACAGCTACATATGTTACAGACTACGTCACTAAATTAGCAGTGACCCATCTTGTTATTTTCCCTTATATGTTTAAGGATTCTCCACTAAAAACACATCTTCAAATTCCTAACAAAATCATACACAAGTTAACAATTAAGACTATGAAATTCATCTACCCTCTATCTTATAACCTCATCTCGTATATCAAAACCAACACGTATAATGTAACGTAGTATGCTGTCAACGTTCGTTATGTCCATACGCGTTTAGTTAGACAAATGACTGAATATTAGGTAACGGACAGCATAAACACAGTCCCTTGTGTATAGAGCTAAATTAAGGAGTATTATATTAAAGCTCAGTATACACGAACCGTCAAATATTCACAGTTCTATTATTAGTTCATTCACGTTAGAGCTTTGTTACATGAACACATAACGTAATTATTATGTTTATAATGATAAAATTGGCTGACTATAATAATGGAAACGTGTTGAATAATTTACATAATATTCAGCTTTGAATATATATAAATGGTTACAAAAAATAAGCTACATTAAATTATTACATTGCAATACGAATAATATAGTGGCGCAATAATTGTGTAAGGTTCCCTTGAAATTGGGAGTATTGCAATTTTTTTGTATGTTTAGGCGTACCCAGTGACTCTCTCATTGTGAGTCCATACAATGCAGTATGGTGACCCGTACTATGGCGGCTTAGTGAGATGTTTGGAGAATAACGCAGAATTATTGAGTCTCCGGGCTTACACTCATCAACTTAAGACGACAGCACGAATTATGTTATTTTAGATTGATCTTTTGTGTGAGGGTAGTACTGATCACGTCCGAGACGGCCCATTTATCTTTAAATCTCCCTGGATGCCACATGGTGATGACTATATCGGACTCAAACCGACCAAGAACAACACACTCCCTCGAGCACTACAAGCCGGAGAACCAGATGCACACTCAGAAGGAAAACCCTGAAACCCTAATGTACCTCGGGTCAACGCTTCGTAGATGGCCCCTACTATACGAGAACTCCTTTGTTTCTTCTCTTAAAGTAAAACCAGTGATTTTAACCAATATGTACTGTCTAATGCATTCCACTATATACTCCTAGCACTGTCTCATGTGTAAGCATAACTATATCTTATGATTCTTATGAACGACGAAATATTTTAATAATAAGATTACGAGAAAAACAAATTTGAATTATACATTGTTCTTTCTATAGAGTACGTCAACCTAACTCCCTACTATTAATATTATAAATGCGAAAGTAACTCTGTCTGTCTGTCTGTTACGCTTTCACGCCTAAACCACTCAACAGATTTTGATGAAATCTGGTATGAAGATAGAACTGAACTTGGGAAAGGACATAGGATACTTTTTACCACGATAATTGACATACACGCGGGCGGAGCCGCGGACGAAAGCTAGTAAAACATCAACGCATTTCAAGTAGTACATAAGTGTTAGTCGCCAATCTTTTGGCAATTGATCTGATATGTAGGTATATACGTATGCTTCACAGTCCTCTTTTTAACTACTTACGTTTAAAAGTGAAATGTAGAATCTGACGTAGGCACGAACACAATATTATTTTTTATAATTCAATTCAATAATTTAAAAATAATGAATACACCTTCCCTCAATAAATATACCTCCAATATATCTTTTGACAATGTTTAATATGATGAAATGTCAATATTTACTTACGATAAATTTGAATTTGCACGTTGACTCTCAACGGTGGCACCAGGACCGTATTATCAGCGGTACATGTATACACAGCTTCAAAGTAATCTCTTGTCAGCTTCGGTATCCTAAGTTCTAAAAGGCTCAGTCGAGATCCATCATCGACTGGGGCAAGTGTTGCTATTACTTTATCGTCACGCCACCAGCGAAGACGAGGCATTGGTTTTCCTGAAACAAATATATTAATTTAATATTTCTAATGACTCTCGTTAGAATATAATCATAAAATTATTTGAAGAAAGTCATGACAATAACGACATAAAAATACATGTACCTAGTACTTCTGCTGCTTATCGACTGCATGGAATATATTCCGGAGGTAATAAATGTTTAAGGTATGGTATGACACACTTTTAAAACAATACAATTTATAACTGCTATGGTGGTGCTAATTAAAGACATTTTCTGAAGCCAGATATAAAAAAGACTACATTCTAAATAGGTACCAAATATGTTATCCGAACCAAAACATATTTGTAAGTTAGAACGGGTCAGGTAATCGATTTCAACCGTCATAATAACTCATAATTTCGTGGAATACATACTAATTGCCTAATTTAGATTAATCTCATTTATGTTTCGGAATATCAGAATAGCACAATGTTATATTTCATCTTTGTTTTAGTATCATTTTCGCAGAATTGCCTCATGTTCACAGAAAGATAGAGTTCACAAATGCTTAAATTGTAATAACATATAAAAAACTAACTTCATGAATACATCAATCGAAAAGTTTGTTTAAAATATCAGATTAATAGGTTTTTACTCATTCCATACGAAAGTATATACGTATTTTTGTCTGTCTGTCTAACTGTTTGGTCCGACTAATCTCACGACTGGACCTATTTTGATGGAACTTTCTGATAGACAGACAGAAAGCTGATGAAATAAGGAGTAAGTTATGCAAATTTTTTTCGCCGTTAATCGCGCTTTAAAGCAATAATCGCGGGTAACACCGCGGGACTCAGCTAGTACTTATTAAAAAGTGTAAAATAAACATGCTTAAATAGTCTGGTTTCTAGTTTCTGGACTTTAAAAGAGACTCTGATCCCTGAGTTTATTTCGTCCTTTCTTCTCAGGGCTAGTCCAGTTAGGAAAGGCTGAACTCATCTGCTCAAAAAAAAAAGTTTAACTTGCAAAAGTGTTCATGTAACCTAATTGCAGAATAAATGATAAAAAAATAAAATGGTTTGTCCTAGTGGTTTAAGCGGTCGTCATGCCACTCTACTGCGCCAAGTGTCGTGGGTTCAAATCTCATGTGGGACAACACTTTATGTGATCCAGAAATTGTTGTTCTGAATCTGGGTGTTCTTTTTGCCCGTTACCTACAGCCATATTGAGCCGAAACTGAACGTAAAGTTATATCGCCTCCTAATATGTACAATTAAAAACTTCTATTTGTTTAAATATGTCTTTGATTAGTGTTAGAGTTACCTTTTCGAATCACAAGAAAGTCATGCTCTGGTACAAACGAACCGGGCTACTGACTTAAGCGAAATTCAGCTTGATTACTGCACACTATAATGTGTAAATTGAGCTGATACGACATAAAGAGATCCGAGAACTTTTTTATGTTTAAGCCTACCAAAGTGACTCTACTCTGCCTGATGGAAAACATGAATAGAATCCAGGAGTAGGGGATCATAGTCATTGTGAGTGTAGGCAGTGCAGCATTGTGACCCATACCGTGGTGGTCTGGTCAGATGTTTGGGTAAATCTGTCGTTTAGGCTAAATCCAGGCAAAATTAGTAGCTTCGTTAGGACATTTGATTTATGACTAATGTGCAAATAGAACATACCTATAAAAACCTTTGCAAATTTTAATAAAATGTTTCAAAGGGTCAAGTTTGCTGATTAGCGGACCTTTGTTTATTTTATCTCATCTCGATCCCTAATCGAATTTGCATCAATTACGTAATTAGAACTGATCCGTTTAAGATTGTATTACTCTACTTTTTAATTGGCTACCAAGACTTATTCGGTTCAATGCAGATAATAATATCAACATAAATTTTAAATTGATGTAGTATATACAACAGAGTGTACTTTTCGTAAAAAAATCCGAACTAAATCCAATTTTAATATTTTGTCAATAGAATAGTTGTTACATGAAACAAAAAGGACTTGAGCATTTGTTTTTACTTTGCCCTTTATTTTAAGAAATCAGTCTGTTTTTCCGACTAGTATTATTTGAAATAGATTTTTGTTCTACTACAGTCATAAAGCTACCTTAGTTTATTGAGTTAGCTGACTCAGTGAACGCTTCACTACAGAAACTTTAGATAGAAATGGACTGGTCACAGGTCACCACTTTAATTTCAGTTGTCTTGTATCTCTCGGTCCTTTATCAATTTACCTTTCCAAGCATTGTATACTGTAGCTACATAAACCGTTCGTAAAATATTATAAGTAATCTAACACAACTAAACAATTATGAAAGGATTTTTTCTTGTTTTTATTACGATTATAATCAATTTAATCCCATCTAAAGTATAAGTTTTTAGTGACAAAGCGAAGGCAATATCTCTGAATAAAACTAACTTTTGACTCTATATATATTTTTGTCGTCGATCCCACAATGCCTAAAAACGAAAGAAGAAGAGTTCTGGAGTGGAGACCGCGTCTCGGTAAACGTAGTGTAGGACGCCTACAGGTGAGGTGGAGTGACGACCTGTGTGAGATGACTGGCAGGAGCGAGTTGCCCAAAATCGATCAGAGTCGTGTGCAATGGGAGAGGCCTTTGTCCAGCAGTGGACTGCGATAGGCTGATGATGATGATGATATTGAACTAATAATATGACTAATTAATATGAATAACTTATGACTGATTGTATATTTGACTAATTGTATATTGCATTTAAATTGTACCGCACTTAAAACTATGGACACAAAACATATCCTATTTAATTTACCTCCACTTACAACACAGGTGAGTTTCATGCTACTGTCTTCAACATATGGGCCTGCGATGTTAATGACTTCTTTGTCGAATTCATCGAAAATCTTCGGTTTCTCCGGCAGTTCTGAAAGTAATTTACTTTGCTTAAAAATTACTCATAGAGCTATTATTTCGGGGAAATTTAAACAACATAAGCACAAAATATTTTTTTTCAAGGTCTATTGGAATAATAAGCAGAAGTAGGAGTCGGCTGTCCATATTAGCCGCATAACTGTCAACCTTGAGTGGAGACCGCGTCCTAGCAAACATAGTGTAAAACGTTTACAGACTAGATCGAATGATGATTTAGACCAAACGACTGATAATGAAGAGGCCTATGTCCAATAGTTAACTGCTTTAGTCTGATGATTACGCTTTTAAAATGTATCAAGAACATTAAACGAAGTTGGCTAAACATATTTAAATATTTAAATAATGTATTGGCATTCCAATTTATAGGCAATAATAGTAGTCGGCATTCCCACATTTCTATACTGGTTTGGTATAAATGACGCATTTAACTAAAAACTTACATTATCCAATGAAACTAATTTCTAGTTTAGTAAAACAATAACTAAGCATTTATACTTTACTTTGAAAAGTAGGCATTAAAGCTTGTCTATTTACTGTTTGACGAGTATTATTTGGCATAGTAAATAATCAAGAAATCGCTGTAAACTTAATTGTGATGTTCACCTTAAGAAACTTTGTCAGCCCCTTGAAAATTAAAACAAGACGTTACCTTTGTAAAAGCTATCTGTTTAATGCTCTCCGTAATTAACATCTTGACCTAAATTTAGATTTCTCAAACTATTTGGATTCTGGTTTGAGGCTTATGTACTTAAATAGGGTCTAAAAGTTCATTGGTGATTTTTCTATTTTCAGTTAATAACATGCTTTCGTCAGTAATTTACAAATGCATTATTGAACTTACGCTTTTCTTATTTTATAATTTTGAAAAAAAGATAAATTCAGACATTATAGTTACATTAATCTATCTATTAAATTATTTGGTCCACGACCATGGTAAGCTATACAACACACTAGCAAAACAGGTATTAGAATTTATTTCATTATTATTCTGTGTTTTAAACTCACCTATTATAATTTTTCTAATCCGAAGACTTACATTAGTACGAAAATAATAGGTATGATTCTCAGACAAACAGGGATCTTACACACGCCCAATTGATCCCAATTTAAGCAGAGCCTATAATATCCTAATCAGACCTCTTTTAAACAAGCTGATATATTTCTATGAGTAGAATTGTAAAAAGTCCTAAAGTCCCAAAAAAAAAAAAAAATAATTAGTAATTAATAAAATTTAAAATTTCAAAATCCCCCGACCGATTGTACCGATTTCCATCAAACACAGCTAAAAAAACTTCCGACTGAATTAGTCGAACAAAAAACAAATCAAAACACACACACACACAGACACGTCAAACTTATAACACCCTGTCGTTTTTGCGTCGGGAGTTAATAAATACAGCATCGGCTGATGAGGATTTCGGACGTTACATAAAAATTCTTAGTTCTTTTTATTAGACACCTAATAATGCAGCTTTTAGGTAAGAGAGATGTTTGCTTAGAACGGATTTGGAGCAGGGTCGGATTAAAGGGTTCTTAGGACTGTGGCGGATTGATATGAAACTTCTCAAGTGAATTGCAACTGATACCAACTTTACTAAGTTAAAGGATTTTATAGTAGTGGTTAAAGACTCGGTCTGCAAAATTAGGGACTGGGAGTTCGATTTCCACGACGAATTCATGCCTACATAATATTTTAAATTTAAAAGTAAGACGGAGCGTCTGTCT
This sequence comes from Phragmatobia fuliginosa, assembly GCA_932526445.1. Lineage (NCBI taxonomy): Eukaryota > Metazoa > Arthropoda > Insecta > Lepidoptera > Erebidae > Phragmatobia > Phragmatobia fuliginosa. The sequence goes on along the minus strand of OW052063.1, from coordinate 20,434,378 downwards.
GTTATACTTTAACCGCTAAACCAATTTAGATAAGTTTCGATATAAAGATAGATTGGACCTCGAAAAATTACATAGGTTAATCTTTGTGGTGCCAACCGACTTATACACTACACAGGCGCAGCCCGGGCTAAAGCTAGTCAGTATTAAAAGCTACTCTAATATTATAAATGCGAAAGTTAGTAAGGATATGTGTGTGTGTGTGTGTGTGTGTGTGTGTGTGTGTGTGTGTGTGTGTGTGTGTGTGTGTGTGTGTGTGCGCGTGCATGTGTGTGTGTGTGTTTTTGTTACTCTTTCACGCTAATACTACTGAACGGATTTGGATGAAACTTTACAGTAATATAACGTATGCATCAGAATAACCCAGGCTACTTTTTACTGCCATAATCAAGATACACGCGGACGGTGCCGCGGTCGAAAGCTAGTAGCATATATACCAACACTATAATGTACTGTATTCCATTGTTATTACTTTGTGTGATACCATATTATGCACTAGTATAAACGGACCATCATTACTCATACCACGAGGAAAATCCTGCTCAGTTGGCCTAGTAGTTTAAGCAATCGCCACGCTGCTATCTGGTACGCGAAGTATTCTGGGTTCGAATCCTACACGGGATAACACTTTGTATGATTGTCAAATTATTATTCTGAGTTTAGGTGTTCTTTGTGTCCGTTTCTTGTATGTTTGTAAAGTCCCCCATGACACAGGAATATATTCCTATCGTTATATTAATTTATAACAGTAACATGTCATAAAAACTTAAATTTATTAATTCGACTGCCTCGATGGAGTAGTAGTAGCGTATGCGACTGCTATGTTCGAGGTCTCGGGTTCGATTCCTGGGTCGAACCAAATGTTTGTGTGATCTGCAAATATTTGATTCCAAGTTTGGGCGATTTCTATGACACCCAAACTTACACAAACATACATTGTAAAATATAATACATAATACAAAAAAAGTATGTTATGTATAAAACACAATGTAAGATGTCCGACATATTTATTATTTATTAAACTTTATAGCTGTGTACGTAATGTTTATTTCCCTGATAAATTCGAAATCAAAAAGATGATGTGAATGAAGATATTTAACAAAAGTTAAAATAAAGATCCCGGTACGTAATGAATCACGCACACCCAAAAGGTACCTTGAATAATTAAGTTACCTTACTTAAAATGTGCCCTCGAAGGTAAATTGTTAAAGAAACCGAAAATACATATTAATTGGGCACAAAGCTATATTTTTATGGTTTGTGATTTTTTCGATTACAATTCTAAACGGAAACTCATGATTATGATATTGTTAACAAACTTATATTGTAATATAAAGAATCTCAAATATTTCGTGGAAATTTCAGTTTAGTTTAATATCTTCCCAGTACCAGTTCAACTGGTTTTATCTGAATATTAGTTTTTCTGTTTAGCATATCTATAGTAAAAATAGGTTGCCTATACTTTTATATGAATTCATAACTAAATTAAAAAACAAATAGTTATAGCAAAGAAGTCTAAGATCCTACATCACTGGAATGATGACCTAAAGATATGGGTCTGTTACAGTAATTAATTAAAAGCAAAGAAAGAAAGCTATCTTTAATTACAAAGAGCATTTCTACTGAAAAATAGAAGAAAAAAAAATATGGCTACAAATTTACATGTCATACATGTGATGTACAGCGTAGATAATACAATTTAAAAAGTTATGGACTCATAAAATTGAATTTGGCTCTTTGCCCGAATACTGTCCCTAGACACAAACGGCTAAACTATCTTTGAGCTTTACGACGTATACCCCAACTAGATCGTCACTGAACAGTCTGTTGTTAGAAAAATAAAGTACCTAAAATTATTATACCATTATATAAACTAGCTAATAGATTAGAGAGGACTTAACATACTATTAACCGTCATTTATATAATTAACAGAATGGTGTGTGAAAAGTCGACCAGTATAATATAATTGAAGTTTTCCTCTAGTACAATATAATATTCATGTATGAAATATTTTAGTTGAATTTTTTTTGGGAAATTTCTGTTCTAAGTCAGTGCGGTGGCGCAGTGCCCAGACGAAAGCCTCGTCCATTGCAACTCACTTTGTTTTGGGTAATGTTTGTGATATACTGTGCATAGTAGACATACTGTCTCAATACAACTGTCTTAGCTTGAGGTATCTTGTTTAAATCCTGGGTCTAACAAAATATTTGTATGAATGATCTACAAATATTTGTTTCGGAGTCTGAATGTTGTCCATGTATAATATGACACTGATAGTGAGTTCTGACTGCAAGGTTGGCCTAGTGGTTTAAGCGGTCGCCACGCCGCTTACCACTGCGCCAAGTGTTGTGGGTTCAAATCCTACACGGGATAACATTTTGTTTGATCCTTAAATTGTTATTCTGAGTCTGGGTGTTCTTTGTATCCGTTTCTAATATGTTTGTAAACTCCCCGCGAAACACGAATGCATTGGTTGTCTTTAAAAAAAAAATGAATGTATTTACAAAAAAAAGTATTTACGTATTCTCTATCAGTCAATCTAGCTTTCATAGTACAAGTTTAGTGTGTGTCAAAGTGCGTGTCAAGTGTGTTAATTTGAAGCGAGACGGCAGTGTATGTCACATGTCTGAAATATTTATTATTACTATTATTAACTATAGAATAATAAATATTGTTGTAAAAAGTCAATAGCTAACATTTCAACAAAAAGTATTGTGTGTACCTAATTCCCTACTTCTAAAGTTATGTTCACAATTCTGCAAGATGTTTCCCAATAAACCGCTACTATTTGGCTGCGTTCCGACCACCACACATAAATTCATAACAGACATGGAACCAGGTGATACGAACTGTAATAAACTATTTCTATTATTTATAGAGTTATTAAGGCAGCCAGTTACATTGAAAATCAAGTTAATGTCCTAATCTATTAGTAAGATTATAAATACAAAAGTTTATGAAGATAAATGTATGGATATTTGATACTCTTTCAAGAAAATACTACTGAAAGGGTTCAAAAACAAAAGTTGAAAATTAAAAAGTTTTAACTTTACCCTTATCAACGTCTTGAGTTGTCAGGCTTTTATTTATTCATCAGGACTTCCTGTTCTAAGATTTGTGTTGCCTGGCTATATGTATGTATGAGTTTGATGTTGTACAGTATATGTATACCTGAGACTGGTCGTGTACTCGTTACATGTATCAGTTAGGGTGTACGACTTTCGATTGAGAGGTCTCGGGTTCAATTGCCGGGTCGGGGCTAAAAAGCGTTATTGAATTTATTAATTACTTGAACCTTGACTCGGTGAACTTCGTACCGCCCGAATTTTCCCAGAGCTTGTTCGCAGAGAAACCTACCGGGTCCAATTGCAAATCTAAGCCATTCCCGAACCCACTTAAACATATACAAAAAAAGTTCATCAAAATCGATCCAGGCGTTTAGAAGGAGTTCAATATTATAAAATCCACGAACAGAAGATTTATTTATATAACAAAGCTTTCGCACGTGGTTTAGCTAGCGTCTATGTCGGTTATCGCGGTAAAAAGAAGTATATGTCCTTTCTCAGGTTTTAGACTACCTAGGTACAAAATTAGAGGACTTTATTTTATAATATGTAGTGAAGATTGTGTTCAAAACTCGCGTGTCTCGGAAAGCATGTATGACTGTCGGTCAGAGACACGGTGCTGTCATTCCAGTCATGTTGGTTGCCATCTCATCGGATTATACGAGTGAAAGAACAAAAATGCACCTCGAGATATTATATTAGAGATGTTAGAAAGATCATGTAAAAAAATGTGAGCCGTCACGGGACGCCTGGCAGATGTGAAACATCGCCATTATATTTTCTTTTTTTTTTTCTTTCATCTAGGTTTTTAAAACTCCGGGGGGGTCTACGGGGGGGGTCAAAATTTTTGTTATTTTTGGCCTAGGACGCACCGTTTTCGAGATATTTCAATCTAAAGCAAAAAATCGACACGATAGTGGACAGTGGAAACACGCACAAAACCAGAATAAACCAGTTTACGCTGTCCGCAGGTGCCACGTGACCATACACTACTACAAACGCAAAAATTTCTCCAAGCTAATTTACCTGTACACACTACTGCATATAGACTGTATATATATACCATCGTATAGCGTGCCGTGGCGACGCGTCGCCAGTCGCCAGAAATCTATTTTACGTGCGTCTATAGATGTTTCACATACGTGCGCCTATAGATGTTTCACATCAAAAATCGTAAAGCCTTCTAACATTATAATCTAAGTTTAATGCTAATGCTTAAGTTGAGTATAGAACCTATAGAGATCTGACCTGAGACTGACCTATAAATAAAAAAATATTTATATGTATCTTAGTAAAAATACTTTTTTGAAACGTAAAGGGCTATTTTTTCCATTTGGTTTCTTTTATTTTTATTAGTAGCTTTGGCTTTTTTTTGTCCTCAGTTTTTTTTTTCTCTGTTTGAAAGGTACTTAATATATTTTACATATCCATGTATATGATAATTTAGGATGATGAGAAGAACTAACGTACAAAGAAGTCAATAAACTACTATTAACATTCAGTAAACCACACGACTTCAGGGTTAATAATCAAGATCACTTACTACTAGCTTAATCAATAAAATTACAGAACCTTTAGTAACAGTATGAGTACTGATTATTATTATGATAACATAGCGACTAGCAACATTTGTATGAAAAGCAAAATCAAAAATAATAAAATAATTACTTAGATTAAAGACATGCCTTCAAGCATAATTATATTAATCACTTTTATTAAAACACGACTAGGCCGTCCTAAAAGCATTATAAATCATTTAAATTGCTAAAAATATACTATTGTTAGACAAGTTTCAGATTATGTATTTTGAAACAATGAAATGGCAGAGAATTTATTATTAACAATAATTCTCAAATGATATCGTCTAGGGGGATTATGTTTATTTATTTACTAGTTATCCTTGTTTTTTCTCTTTGAATCGAACATTGTTCACTGTTTAATTAGCTTGAGCTGTTAATGCGACTGTGGCGCGTCGCCACAGACAATGGGCCATTTATTGACATGCCCCGCGAGCTCAGATTCGTATACGCTTGACGACCTGCATCAAGCAAGGCCAAACGTAATCCGCGTTTGGCCTTGCTTGATGCAGGTCGAGATACAGAATGAGCAGACATTTTAATTATTATTTTTTACAGTAAATCTATAGAAGCAGCAGTAAATTATACTTTTAATGGTCATCTTCACATCTCTCTTATTCGTTGTCTCTCAAAAGTAACCCTATTATTTATGTAGTAGTTTCGAGGGTTCACGTCAATCATATTTAACCCAGTTGAAGGGTCATCACTATTTTTCGTATACTCAAGAAATGTCAAACAATAACTAACACAATGAATAATTCATTGTCTACGTTATTTCAAATGATTATTTTACTATATTTCTATTTTATATCCCGTGTCATACATATTCTAAGAACGTTCTAAGTTTCCAATTTCAACCTTAACAATGTATTGTCTCTTTTAGTAACTTTTGTCCTCAGAGGTGAAAGAGTTCGAAGTTCGAGACCAGTTTCCTAAAATAGCATCACTCGTGTTCCTTTGTTTAAATGTAAGAATGTTGCAATGTCCTCTCAACTTCATTTATTGCTCTGGTAATGTGTTTATAGTGTTTGGTATTTTTAGTATCTCAAAAAGCTTATAATCTCTTTAAAAATCCTGATAGATTATTTTTAACTTATCTGCTAGATAAATTTAAAAGACAATATAAGTATAGGAGAGAAAAATTCCTTCATCAGATTTTGAAATACATATCAGCAACCTTTATCTGTTAGATAGTGTGATATGGCAGATAATTAACTAATATTTTATCTGTAAATTGTGAAACTACTCCATAATCACGTCTTGCAGTATACTTCGAGACATGATACCTGATGGTAATTATTAAGAATGTACATTCTGTGTTGCGGGGTTTTAAATTAACACAACAATTAGAACACACAATGAACTCAAGTAACTACGTTAGTATGGACATGAATGTAACATAAGAGTAACAAGTGCATTTTAGCCCTTTGGATCCTACCCCCAGAAACAGGGGAGGAAGTTTGATTTTTATTTAATGACCTTTTATAATAACTTAATAAACCTAAATTTTATTTTTACTGGAATTAAGTTAGCTACATGGCTTAAATTATAGTAGCCTTTAAATATATTTCTAGCGGTTAATATAATATACCTTTGTGATGTTATTATACATTAAGGAAGAGTAAAATTGGATGATGAAAATAAGTAAAGTAGTAGCTTTCAGTGATTTAAACGTTTCTAAGTAGCGAAATGGAATTTTTGTAAGACGATTTTCAAAGCTCTTTTTTTATAATTAAGCCTACCAGAGTGACTCAACTCTGCCTGATGAAAAGTATGAGTGAGATCCAGAGATAGGGGCCACCATCCTGCGCCAGGCCTCGGAACGGGCTAGGTACCGCCGAAGACTCGAACGACGGTCGGACGGACGGACGGACGATCGGAAAACGATATCCGTCCTCCATAAGCACATGCCTATGCATGATAGGTGAGTCTATTTGTCACCCTAGCAGAAGCAAGCCCGGGTGGCCCAGCGTGCACGACCCTGTTGTGAACAAAAGAAGTAATGTCGGGGTACCCACGCAGAAGGGGGTCATCTAGAAGCCTTAGGTGGCCCGAGGTACGTCGGGGTTCCAGGTACTTCTTTTCGAGGGTTCCACGGCTCATGGTCGGTTCGTGTCCGACATAGCCACCAACTGGTGGTATCCTTATAGATTTCCGCATGAAAAAAAAATCTGGGTCACCATTCTCGTTGTCAGTTTATGCAATGCAGTATGACAGTTTAGTGAGATTTTTCTACATCATTCTCCCGGCCTCCAAAAGCATGAGTGCTGTCATTTTCTGTAAATTTAATATGTTGGGCAATGTTCGATACACAATGTATCCAAACATAGAGTTAACTAAACGATGTATTCGAACATGAATAAAAAGGCTTGTTGACCCTCCACAGAACTTTTTCACTTTTGGTTTCGACCTTTTATCCAACGGAGTGAGCTATTGTCACTAATATTAATAAAAATTAATTCAACATTAAAAGGCAGCCATTGTGCCAATTATTAACATTAATTGTATTTACCTACTGAGCTATCATATATTATAAAGTGTTTGTGATATGGAAATAGACACGCTTACGTTTCTTTTGTGCAACATTTTTATTTAACTGAACCAGCGCCGCACAGGCAAGAAAGACAGCGAATAAAACAGTCTACTACAACCGCCCTTAGGCCTCTGCCTCGAATTTTGCGGGTAGCGGGGCGGCAGCGGCGGCGGCGCGGTCGCGGCGGGATCTTATGCGTAAAATCATATGGACCGGTTTTTGAAAACAGCGGCGCGGCAGCGGCGCGGGGGGCGGGCAACGAGCGATGCACTTCAGTCAAGTGGTGACCGCTCGCGCTGCGCGTCTGCATTGTGGTATAGTGTAGTACAATTTTCTGTTGTGACATATCAAAATGTCATCGGACGTGCAAGAACAAATTATTTCGGCAATCTTTGAGAGGAGACCCATATAGAACAGCAGAGATATCAACCATAAAAATAGAAGAATAATTAACCAATTAAGGGAAGAAATAAAAAACAAGAAATAAGAATATATTCAAAAGTTTCTACACTCATTCTAGTGTAGTCGTAGAATTTGTCGGGATTTTGTCTCTGTTCTTCATAGTTTCGATAAAATTTACCATTTATTTTCCTTGCCCTATAGTAAGGATCCACTTCTTCTTTTGCCCACAATAAATCAACCGTTACGAATAAATTTGAATCAAAAAGTTGTTGTCGCCGTCTTTGAGACATTTTGTTCGCGAATAAAAATAAATATCTCGACAACACAACTACGAACACAACATTATGCCGCTATAGTACCGCGCGATCTGCCCGCTGGTTTGGAGAACAGGTTTGTGTTGACCGCCCCGCTCCCGCGCCGCCGCCGCCGCCGCCCCGCTGCCCGCAAAATTCGAGGCAGAGGCCTTAGACGCAAGTCATAATCGCGTTTCCGGCCTTTGTGTCCCGTAATCAAGGGAAGGGAGAGGGCCAGTTCTAAGTTAGCCGCCGGTAACTTCCCAACTCGATGAAAACCAACAAAAGAAATTCTTCATATCAGTTTTCTATTTCTTCAGATGAACCATACTATTTGTATTATTAGAGTAAGTGTATAAAAGTGTTAACATAGCTGAAAACGTAAAATAGCTATAACATTTAAATAATACGTTCAAAGAGCGCAATTGAAGTTTGCATTCGTATTCAAAATAGTCACTGTAAATGTTAAATGAGTTTTGTAGACGGTGAATCTCTCAGTGATAGCCACTGATAGTTCATGAATGTTTTAGAATCAAAGCTAAAATATCAGAGAACATTTTAGCAACTTCAAAGTACACATGTCCAAAAGGAAATGAATTTACTTAAAGTTATGTCGTATTATCAACAGTCTATACTTCAATTCTGGTCATGGACCTCACCTCCTTCCCTAGAAAGGAGATTTCGGTCCATAGCGCTGGCTAATTTCTGTAGGGTTTGTTTCAAGGTTTCGTTTTCTTTCCAGTGGTGATGTCTTACGTAGTTTGCGGTGACCATAGAATAAATAGGAATGGTGATATTCTATAAACTATAGAATTAATCCCTACTAATATTATAAATGCGAAAGTAACTCTGTCTGTCTGTCTGTCTGTTACACTTTCACGCCTAAACCACTGAACCGATTTTGATGAAATTTGGTATGAAGATAGAACTGAACTTAGGAAAGGACATAGGCTACTTTTAACCGCGATAACCGACATACACGCGGGTGGAGCCGCGGGCGAAAGCTAGTAAATAATAAAAATATTTTTATTCAATGAATAATTTTACACGTGGCCGTTGACGACTGTAACCATATAAATTGTATTACAATCGACAGCGCCTTCCATCCATTCTAGCAAGAGCAACATTTATTGGGATCTGTTTTACAGTCCTAAACGTTTTGAGTACGCGTTAGATGACTTCCTTTAATTTATTTATTGATACCGTATAAACATAATATATTATACCCTTTTAATTGATATTGATATTAAAATAATCGGCAATTTAGAAAAAAAATATCCCAAACTTTTAGTTTGTGTTTAATTTAATATCAAAATCGTCGTTTCTCTAGTCCAAAGAATTTGCCCTGACTTATCAAAGTGTGGGAGTAAGACACTACGACTACATTTAAATGGTTCATGTAGCTTCAAGCGTAGTTAAATTGATCTACTATAACATCAACCCAAAACGATTAGAAGTCTTTAGGGAGCTTACACACCTCTTCTGTATTTTACCGTCACATTATGTAGGTAGGGTCAAATTTTCGAATTGCATCGCTGAGATCTTAGACAATTAGATTTGTGATAGTTAATTTAATCTGTTTCGAAGTCTTTATGCGAGCACCTATGACATATAACGCAAAACTATACTATATAAAAATATATAAAACTATATAAAAACTATACATAGTAAAAATGTTTTCAAGTTAAATACAATTTGTGAAGCATTAAGTAAATATGTTATAATTATATGGTTTGTGAATAGTTAAGTAATACTTAACTATTCACAAACCATATAATTTGAACATATACGTTGAACAAGGAAACTTGACAATGAATTGTTTTTGATGAAATCATATATAAATTGGGACATTATTACGAATCTATTAGCAGCTTAAATATTAAGCTTTGAATAGTAGTTTAGGCACTATGCTGGTGGAATTTACAGATAAAATATTATACTGAATAAGAAAGACTAAAAGATAGATAAAATAATAAAATAAGTTAATCTAACAAACTAAAACCAAATCGTGTTATAAGCTTTCGGTAAGTAAACGTTTCATACGCTAAGATTATTTAGTATCCAGAAGAATCAAATGGTTTTTTTTTTATAAATATTAAAAATTATCGCGCCGATTAGCATATATAAGTACAACACGCTGTTGGGCAGTGGCCCGCCAGACAGCTAGCTGGTCGTAGAATATCGGAGGTACACGACACCCTTTCTCCGCTCACCTAGTATTCTTCTCTCTCTCAAGAGTAGGCTACTCTTGAGAGAGAGAAGAATACTGGGTGAGCGGAATTTTAGGCATCCTTCCTCAACAACCAAAGTGTCGTCACGCCAAATTCTAGTGAAAGTATTGAAGCGATTTGGTTGTGGAAGCGTGACAGAGAGACAAATAGACAGACTTCCTTTTGAATTTATTCAATTTAGTATTGGCATTAGTGTAGAAGAATCTATTAATAACGTTAATGTACATTTGAATAGGTGTAAATTCTTATGTATTGTTATTGGTTCCTGATTATATTACATTACTCTTAGTATTAATTTGTCATTCTTAGCATAGCTCCTTACCATGCTAATTTTAATAAAAATTTCTTCCGTTAAGTATTGAAAGAAATTCTATCCAGAGTTATGCTCGCATGAAGTAGATAATGAAATAGTTTTGTAATTATTACTGCATGAATGTTTTTAGTAAATAACATACTCGGAAATAGACTGGGACTACACGGTTGGCCTATTGATTTCATCAGTTTCATTTTTCTAGCACTATCCGTTTGGACAGTAGGTTGAGTACGGATATGACGAAACTAACGGTTCCGAGTCATGATCTACGGAACCCTAAACACTGAACCTTTATTTAAATATTTAAATTATAATAAGTTTTGCCCGCGGTGTGTTTTTTTTTTTCATTTATTTATTCAAAACATTACATTTACATTTGCATCTTCTCAGCCCTAATCACAAAAACCCATCAGGGGTTTATCGGTGTTGTTTATCGCTTTAAAAAGTAACTTAAAATTTGTCAGGTTCTAGACTATCTGTGTAGTTGATTTCTTTGATATTGGTACAGTAATTTTGGCGCGAAAGAGCGACAGTCAGGCAAACAGGCAAGGCATAGTAAAAATTGGGACATGGCTCGCCAGGCATGATCACCTCGCCTGGTCGGAAAATCCTCCCTTTGTGTTGGAGGGATACGATACACTCGTTCCTCCACAAGTTCTAGGTATTATATAACATTTTGTTAATTAATACTTCATTTTAATAATAGAATAAAGTTTTGCCGGATACATTATATTAAATTAAATTGCAGGCTACACTATCGAAACGTCGTCCTTGCAGTCGTATTTTATAACTGGAAGTTTATTTGAAAACAGTTTCATTGCAAAAATGGCAAAGTAATGGATATATTTGGATACATTACTTCGAAAGAAAATTTGCAAAGAAAGACATTATTAAAAAAAAAAACTTGTAGTTATGTTTTTAATGAAGAGATTTGTACATATTTATCATCAGTCTTTGACAGTTCACTACTGGACATAGGCACTCAAGCCAAGTCGATCAGTCAGTTGTTGGGACTTCACGCGGCTCTAAAACATCCAACGGCAAGATTACGTAGCCTAAACTTTGTCTTGAAAGTCCATGACTCGCACTCGGCCAACATGGAGACGTATGGCTTTAACCTTCTCTTGATAGGAGATCCGGGCCCAGCAATGAGATATTATAGGTTGTTGATGATGATAATAACTGGACATAAACCTATCCTTAGACAGGAGATTCGTAAGTATAGGGTGTATGTAAAGTTTTCTTGTTGTTATTCTCCGTAGTTTAATTTCTTAGTCAGGCTTTTCTAATAATGCTAAAAATCATTGAGGCCGGGTTACTTAGTTTATTGATCACTCTTACCTATAACATCCAACAAGATCTTATGGTTTCTTGTCGGTGAGATCTTAAAGTCGACTCTACACCGGTACACGGCTCTGTCAGTAGAGAGAACGTCACGTATTCGAAGCGAGGACGGCGTCGCGGCATGCCACCTAGCACGCCCACCAAGTACGTCATCGGCCCAATGTGCTGATGGCCCCGGGACACGGCCGTCATAACTGGAACAAGTTTTTTATTTATTTAAACAGTTGCATATATCCCCTTTTTCTTAAACTTCATCATCATCATCATCATCAGCCTATCGCAATCCACTGCTGGACATAGGCCTCTCCAATTGCACTTAAACTTAAGTATTCAAAATTTAGGTAACTTTTCCTATTATAACTTATGGACCTCATAACTTTTGAAATAAAGATAAAGTACATATTCCAACGACATGAGAGAAGAAGTTTATGTGAATAATTTTATTAAGACTAAATTTTTTAGGGTCCGATATTTTGATTCAAAAGAAAATAAATCTAATAGATGATGTTTTGTGATCAGTTTGCTATCAATATTATGATTAAAGTTAAGCGTACTCAACATATTTTGTACTTTATTTCTATGACATTATATAATTAAAGATGACAAAGTAAAAATATTCTGTGTGAAAGAGAAAACTAAGGATTTGTTATTATATTACTAAAAAATAATATTTAAATACTTACATAGCAAAAATATAAACAAACGTGATTACAACATTAAAATAATAAAAAATCATATTATTTATTACATCTTACGTTTTAGCGCGTATGTTGCATCATTCGCGACTTTCTGCGTTCGAACGCGGTATCGGAAACGCGCGTTTTAGCGACTGCTCAAATGCCTGGATAGCGTCGTTTTCTATAATTTTCCGACGCCAAATCGATGCTACCGGCATCCGAATGTGTGCGGAGAGTATCGTTTTGTGGCGCTTCTAAGAAGCGACTCAATCTCCGCGTTTGGCGTTATAAAGGGTGCGGTGACGAGCCGTATTTAGCTTCTAAAAAGCGACTAGTTGCCGATCGTCGATGCTAAAAGTAGCTAGTGTGCTGTGGGCCTTATGTACCAACTCATAATTCTCTTCACTAGACAACTGATATAAAACGCAGCAGTCGCATTCGCTAGCTTGCCCCCGAGGCAGTCAAATATTGTTGAAAAACTTTAGATAAAGACAGACATAGGCAATGATGACACTGTGAGTTGACAGGGGCAACTGAATAATAAAAAACAAATAATTATAAAAAACACAGTCTACTCAAACCAATTATAGCCAAAAAGTCATTTAGCAGATATAATAAATTCTTAATGACAGTAATTCTAACCTCAAACTCTGAACTCTCAAAAATTTAATGTGTTTTCAACGTGGTTCGAAATGGAAGCGTTTTATCTCATTAATATTTCATAAAATACCACGGCTTAAAGGTAGCTCGGCTATTCTTCATTATACAGTTCCCAACATAAATCAAAATGGAGTTGGATCAAAGTGTACGGGATAGATCATTTTTATAAATTGCATAATTATGCAGTTTTTCAGAGCATAAGGTGAGGATCACTTTTTATATCCCACATTTATAAGTTTGAAGAGAGGAATTTAAATGAAGGAGATTTAAGGCAGGTATCAAAATATATTCTGTATTATTTAATGCTTAAAGTAAGAAGGATAAATGTTGCATATAACCATACAACATACACATTCTTGATGATATGGTCATTTAACTGCACGGTTGGCGTAGTAGTTTAAATGGTCACCACGCCGTTTTCTGCTTCGCAAAGCGTCGAGGGTTCAGAAATTGTTGCTGTGTCTGGGTATTCTTTGTGTCCAATTCATGTATGTTTGTAAAGTTCCTCATGACCCAGGATGTATATTCCTAATGCATGAATGGTCTTTAAATATATTTAAGCTATTGCTGGGATTTGAGCGCGGCGACGAAATCAAATTCCGTAACGAAAAAACCTAACACCCCATATTAAAAAAGGATAGAGAATATGATTGTAACTGCAGTGCGACAAGGACAAATAACGGCTGCCTGGCATGCGTTATAAATTAAATTCAAATTCAAATTCAAATTCAAATTCAAAATTCTTTATTCACTTAGGATGCAATACATCTCTTGTGACAGGTCAAGATTCTACATGTACAAATGAATTATGCGTTTTATGTAGCCTATGATATTGACCTACTAATTTATGCTTATGTCTCGTGTTCACCGAGTGAACGTCACTATTCCTGTGATATAAATGCATATTTTGTTTTATAAACATAATGTTTGCAAATATATATTGTGATGCAACTGTCATAATGCCTATCTCTTTAAACTTTTCTCTAAGGGAAACTCGTGCACCTAGTTTGTAAATCGCACGCACTGCACGTTTTTGGAGAATGAAAATTGTTTGAATATCAGCTGCCTTGCCCCATAGCAGAATGCCATACGACATGACGCTGTGGAAATAACCGAAATATACTAGCCTTGCTGTTTCCACATCCGTAAGCTGTCTGACTTTGCTGACAGCATACGCTGCAGAACTGAGTTTCCCTGCGAGACACGATATTTGGGCGCCCCACTGTAACTTACTATCTAAAGTAATTCCCAAAAAAACCGTTGAATCAACAAAATTAATAACTTCATTGTTTAAAACTAGATTTGTACTGATATTCCTTACATTTGGCAAACTAAACTTAATACATTTGGTTTTTTTAGAATTCAAAAGCAAGTTATTTGATGTAAACCAGTCAAGGACTAATGCGAGGGACCTATTTACTTCGTCAGAGTAATCGTTTTTGCGATTAGTTTTGAATATAAGAGAAGTGTCATCAGCAAATAGAACAATATCGCATAACTTACTAGTATAAAATGGCAAATCGTTTATATACACCAAAAATAAAAAAGGACCCAGAATTGAGCCTTGTGGCACGCCCATACTCACTGGTGATCCGGAGGACCTTATTCCATTAATATCAACATACTGTATTCGCTCACTAAGATAAGAAGCAACAAGATTAAGCGCTGTACCTGTTATGCCATAATGCCTAAGTTTCAGCAGAAGTGTACTATGCATCACACAATCAAATGCTTTTGAGAGATCGCAGAAAACACCAATGGCGTCCTGCGAGTTTTCCCAGGCACTATATATATGTTTAAGTAGTTTAGAGCCTGCGTCTACTGTTGAGCGACCCTTTGTGAATCCATATTGTTCACTATGCAGTAGATTATTAGAATTAAAATGTGTTTCTAATTGCATTAGTATGGCTTTTTCAAAGATTTTACTAATAGCTGGTAAAATAGAAATAGGTCTAAAATTACTAGGGTCGCTTTTTGAACCGGCTTTAAACAAAGGAATTACTTTACTGTGTTTCATCAAATCAGGAAACACACCGGTATCAACACATCGATTAAATATTGTTGCTAAATGTGGTGCTATCTTAATAATAATGCCATTAATTAATTTAACAGAAATACCCCATAAATCTGCTGTCTTTTTGCAATTAATTGACTTAAATATTTTTATTATGTCAGTGGGGTTTATAAAATTAAAACTGAATGGTACAGTACACTCTTTCACACTGCTTCTCATAAGTTTAGTGATTGAGCATCAACCGGACATGATCTTAGGGAGCTGGTTGCATTTTTAGGTATATCAGCAAAGAAATTATTAAATGTTTGCGCCAGGTCTAAATTGTCAGTTACAGTTATATCACCAATACTTAATTCAAAATTATGTTCACGTGGCTTGACCCGCCCAGATTCAGCATTAATCATGTTCCAAGTGGCTTTAATTTTATTCTCTGCTTGTTTAATATTTTTACTTAAATATAAAGACTTGGCAGCAGCGCAAGTCTTTTTAAATACTTTGGAATAATTTTTAACATATTGAACAAACTTATGGTCAAAATTATATTGTTTCATGCCATACAATTCATACAACTTAGCTCTACTTATTTGTATGCCAGTAGTTGCCCAATCACAAAAGCTAATTTTTATATTTTTATAAAAAGTCTTAGTTGTGAATATGTTATTAAATTCCGATTTGATCATGTTAAACAAAGACGCGTAAAGGTAGTTCGGATCATCCTGACTAAAATCTATATTGGTGATATAGATTAATCAAATAGAAGGGATATCGTAGGCACAATACAAACCTAACACCACATGTTAAAAAATGATAGAGAATATGATTGTAACTGCAGTGTGACAAGGACATGGCTCTTCTATTTGCCGTAGGCACAATACATAGCGTCCGCGTCCTCCAGTACCGTTTAATTTAATCTTATTGTTTTTTTATTCCATAGATCATTCATTCTAGTTATTACTTTTGTGTTCTTGTCTTTTGGTTAATAGGATGATTATATTGTTTGGCAATAATAGTGTTAGAATATATATTGGTAAAAAGACAGTGTATATTGTTTTGAAAACCTGAATTAATATCAAAGAAAAAAATACTGCATAAATTAAAAATAAATAAATAATTATGATTGCATAAATGTTGATAAAAAATTATATGCCATAGCTTTATCGCGGCAGTCCCTTAGTTCCAGACGTATTTTTTTTTGTTAATTTTGTTTACTAATGACATTTTAACGAAAAAAAAATTGCTTAAATTTTTGTCATGATCAAAATTAAATGAAGAATAGAAGAAACTAGACGAGGCAGTTAAAAAATTCATAACACAGCAATGGAACAGGCTATCGATGATGACAATCGGTAACATCATATCTTGTTCCTCCAACACAAAGTGAGCATCCTCAGCCCAGGCGAGGTGATTATGCCTGGCGGGCACTGCCCAACAGTTGATGTTGGGATTTCGTATATATGCTAATCGGCGCGAGAATTTCTCTATCGCGATTCAGGATAAGTAGTTACTCCGTATAGTTCGTTACATGTTTTCTTCGTGGTTCAGTATTTCTTCGCTAGATGGCGCTGTTGTATGTTTTTGTTGCGCTGTGTGTGGGAGTCGCCGCACGCCGAATAAGAATAAGTCAAAAACATGGAAAGTAAGACATATACTATAAATTTAGAAGGAGTGTAAACTCATTTGATTTGTTAATAGTTTCTTTTTATTCACTTTCATTGAAAGTTGATTACATTGCGTATAAAATCATAAAGTAACAACTTTATATAACACAGTCCGAGTCCCGCTTTATTACCCACCGTTTTGTTTGGTTGGCGAAAAACGCCAAGTAAAGCTACTCCATATGTCATCCGAAGCGCTCATAGCCGAGTGAGTAAGTTATGACCTATGAGAATTGGAGCGAGACCAATGTTTTATTCGAAAGTCAATTTCCAGGTGCATAGCTATTACGCAAGAAATAGATCACGTAATAGTAATAGGTACGTTTTATAATTATCTACTTCGCGTTACATTATTCACCGAATATTCACACCGATGATAGTCGGAGATGGCTTAGGGCAATGAAATTGTTTCTTTGTTAATAGAACTTACAATAGCACAACATTACCCTCCTTCTGACGCAGTTGCGTAAATTTTAGACATCTGACGTATAACGTCATTTAGTCGCAAACTAAGTAACTACCTTTTCTGTAAATATACACACACAGACAAAAAACACACAGATCCCGTAACAAATATCTGTAGATCGTACAATTATTTGGTCCGACCCGGTAAGTAAACCCGAGACCTCAAGCACAGCAGAATACATATGCCACCACCGCGCCACCGAGGCATACATACATCCAATTCCGAAATAGTGTCGTAGAGCGCCTAATCTCACAGATGTGTTAAGAGTTGGCATGCGATTCAGTAAATGTAGTTATGTTTTTTAGTCAGGGCATTAAATCAAAGGTAAGAAAAAAAAATAGAATGACTTGATCACAAAATATTTCAAGAGATAGACTGCCTTGTTGGTCTAGTGGTTAGCGTGTGCGGCTGCTGATGAAGAGGTCTCGGGTTCCATTCCCGGGTCAGATCAAGTATTTGTGTGATCCCCAAATATTTGTTTCGGAGTCTGGGTGTTTTTCTATGTATATTAAGTATGTATTTACAAAAAAAAAGTATGTTTATGTATTTATATCAGTTGTTTAGTACCCATTTTTTTTTTTTTTTTTTACGTGTGGAAATCCCCGCGGACCGTCACCCCGTCGGGGGTTACGGCGGGGTGGTGTGTCGGACTCGAACCGACTAAAACCACACGGTGTGACCCTCTCTGCGCCTTTGTATTGGAAGGAGTCCAGGGAGGGGATTTCCTTCTGGACTCCAACCGGCGCCTGCCCGCACTGTTGCGGGCACCATCTCAAAATTTACTCTCTAATTAGGCAACGTCCGGTCACACGCGGACGTCGCCCCCTCGCGGTTGGCCACTACTGCGGACGGACGGGAAACCCGTCCCGCCCATCCGCGGCCACTCTCAGGGCGGCATGAGACGCAGGTATGTGCGCCTCCGCCGCCCGGGGCGCCGGCGGCGGATCGGGTCCGATTGGATAGCATCCTCACGGGCCTTCTCCGCCACCTCCTTCTGCAAGATTACGTCCTCGCAGAAGGTTGCGACCGCGGTAAAACAACTGTCGCTGCCGGCCATCGATCTTATGACGGCCGGCAGCGAGAGATCCCCTCCGATGACTGCAGTGAGGACCCGGCGCTGCGCCGCCCAAGCGGGGCAGACCGCCAGCGTGTGCTGGGCCGTGTCCTCACTGCAGTCGCAGTGGTGGCAGGCGGGACTCGGTTCCCTCCTAGCGACCGAGTGCAGGTACTTTCCGAAGCAACCGTGCCCGGAAAGTACCTGCGTCAGCCGGAAGGAAAGGGTCCCGTGCTGCCGCCCTGCCCACTCCGCGATGACCGGCTGAAGAGCCTCCACGGCGGCGAAGCCAGCGCGTGGGGTCTCCAGCCGGAACGACCATCTCTGCATGGTGGCTCGGCGAGCGGCTTCGCGCCACTCGCGCACGTCCTCGGGCGGAGGGCGAAAGCCGTTCTCCGCCCGGAAGTTAGCCACTCGCCGATAAACTTCGGCGAGCACCTCCGCCTCCAAATCCCACGGGGGTGTTCCGGCCAAGGCACACGCCGCCTCTGTGGACACCGTGCGGTATCCACGTATGGCTCTGACCGCCAGTATCCGCTGGGGGCGCCAGAGGCGCGCCCTGTTCTGGGCAGACAAAGCCGCCGCCCACACCGGTGCACCGTAAAGTGCCATCGACCGGACAACCCCCGTGTACAGCTGCCTAGTGGGGACACTGGCCCCGCCCAAATTGGGCAGAAGTCGCCCTAGGGCGGAGGCAGTGCCCACCAACTTAGGGCCAAGCTGTCGGAAGTGCTCGTCGAAGAGCCACCTACCGTCGAGGACCAGACCCAGGTACCTCATCTGGGCCCGGACCGGTACGAGGACCGAGTTGACCTCGATCGAGGCGCCGGCGGGCGGACCGCGACGGGGCCCATGAAATAATAGGGCTTCCGTCTTGTCCAGGGCCACCCGCAGACCCAGCGCCTCGATGCGCCCGACCACCCGGGAGACTCCCGTGGTGGCCAGGCGCGCCGCCTCCTCAAAGTTTGCCCCCCGGGCCGTGACCAGGGTGTCGTCTGCGTAACAGATCACACCCAGCCCGGGGGGGAGACGCCCTCGTAGGGCCCAGTCATATCCCATGTTCCACAGGAGTGGTCCTAGGACAGACCCCTGTGGAACACCGCACGACATGGCCCTGCGTCTCAAGGTGCCACCTCGGTCCTCGTACTCGACGGTACGCTCATCTAAATAGTCTGCCACCAGCCGCCTCAGGTACCCTGGCACTCCGTGGTACTGGAGTGCGGCCCTGATGCAGCCGAATGGCAGACTATTGAAGGCGTTGGCGATGTCCAATGACACCGCCAACACCACTCCGCCGCCTCTCACCGCCTCTTAGGTCACGGCCCTCAGGCGCAGGATCGCGTCGACCGTCGAACGTCCTTCTCGGAAGCCGAATTGGGCGTCCGACAGGTCGGGCCCCACCTCGCTGAGGTGCCGGACGATGCGGGCAGAGAGAACCCTCTCAAACAACTTGCCCGCCTCGTCCAGCAACACGATGGGCCTGTAGGCCGCGACCGAATCTGCAGGCCGGCCATGCTTTTGGATGAGCACCAGCTTCCCGCACTTCCAGCGCTCAGGGAAGCGTCCGGACGCCAAGCTAGCGTCCAACACTCCCCTGAGGTGGTCCGACATGTAGTCGAGGGCTCGGGCCATCACTCGGGCTGGAACCCCGTCCGGCCCGGGGGCGGTGTTCTTGGATCGAATCCGCAGAACAGCCGCCCCTACCTCAGATTCCCTGACAGGCGGAACATCACCCACGCTGCCCCGACGACGACCACGACGGGCCATCGACGGGGGTGTGTGTTCCGCCCGCTGCGGGAATAGGCCCTCGACCACTTCCTGCAGGAAGCTGGGCTGGAGAGTCTCCGTAAGGGGGGGGGCCCTGTGTGCGGAGCTTTTGACGCACCGCACGGTAGGGCCGACCCCAGGGGTCACGCTCCAGACTCTCCAGCATCTCCACTCGACTTGCGTCTTTGGCGCGGCAGATGGCCAGCCTCAGAGTTTCCCGAGCTGCTCGGTACTCCTCGTGAAGCTGGTCCACCTCCTCACCGCCTCCGCGGTGACGTCGCCGACTCCGGGTGTGGGACCTCCGGGCACGTACGCAGGCCGCACGGAGGTCCGCCAACTCCTGGGACCACCAGTAGACCTCCTTCCGAGGAGGCCGACGGCCACGAATGCGGGGCATGGCCGCATCGCAGATGAGCGTTAACGCATCGGCGAAGCGACCAGCCCCCACGTCGACCTCCTCGGTCGGGGCCTGCGGAGACAGCCACGAGCAAACAATGGCCGCCTCCTCTAGTAGGTCCCTGTCCAGCTTGGCGACAGCCCACCGCGGAAACCGGGAGGGACGCCGCGCCGCGTGACCCCTACTGGCGTCCTGGGACCGGGAGAGCTCGAATCTGGCATGCTCCCAGCGTCGGCCAACACTTTGGCCGATGCCACGGGACAGCTGACCCACAGCGAGCTGAGGCCTCCCGGGCCCGGACGGACGGTGCCGACTCGGATGGTGCCCGCGGTGCAGCCAGTCTTCTCCATGACTGCATCGCGGACATCCTCCGACGTGATGGAGTCGTCCAGACCCGATATGCGCAGTTCAGCGCACTTGGTGGGCCTGGCAACCTTGACACCGTCCTGGGCGGCGAAAACCTCCCGCAGCCTCTCGGCGAAGGTGTCCGCCGTCTTGGCGCCCTCAGCCCCCGGGAACTCGAATACTCGAGCTCCCGTCTGGGCACGGCGCAGCCTCATCCCCGCGGCCCCGAATTCAGAGGCGAGACCGGGACGGGCCCCCTTGAAGAGGGCCGCGTACGTTAGCCCGCCACTGGCCGCCTCCGGTGACACGGTCACTACGACAGCCGCGGTTTTGGGCGGCTGCAGCTTCCGCGGCCTCTTTTTAGAGGCCGCAGCCGCCACCGGCGGCGACTGCGGGGCTTGGACTGCGCCTTGGGCGGCCTTCCTCGCCCGCGCCCGCTGCCGCTGCCCCCGTCTCTTCGAGGACCCCACAACCTGCCAATCCTCGTTAGAGGTGGCTGGTCCCGAGGAACCCGTCGGAGGCGCCGGAGCGGGAAGCGGGGGGAAGTCCGCTCCACTTGAGGACGCCGTTTGAGGCCCCTTCTTGGCCGGCGCTTTGGCCGGTGCCTTGGCCGGCGCTTTGGCCGGTGCCTTGGCCGGCGCTTTGGCCGGTGCCTTGGCCGGCGCCTGGGCCGGTGTTCCGGCCCCCTTCTTCGGCTGTTGTTGTTGTTGCGGGGCCGGAGCCGCCGTCGCCGCCGCGTAGGTGACGCGGCTTCCCACCAGGGCGGCAGCCGGGGGCCTCTGCGACGCGAGCGGGGGGCGGACAACCGGCGCGGGGGGAAGCCTTGCTTCCAGGCCGGCCAGACGCCCGTCCAGCATCCGCGTCAAGGCGTCCATTACCTGACGCAGCATGGCGTCAGGGAACGCACCAGGCGGGGCCGGGACCTCTAGCCGGGACGGCGCGGGCGCGGCCGGGGCCTCTAGCCGAGACTTCGCGGGCGGGGACGGGACCTCTACCCGAGACGGCGCGGGCGGGGCCGGGACCTCTGCCCGAGACGGTCCGGGCGATGCCGGAGCCTCCGGTTGAGACGGTCCGGGTGGGGCTGGGGCCTCCGACTGAGACGGCCCGGGCGTAGCCGGGGCCGGAGCTCCTTGCTGGGACCGCCCAGGCGAGGGCGGGGCCACCTGCTGAGTGCGCTGGGCCCGGAATTGGGCAAACTGCGCACTCAGCGCAGTCACCTGGGCCGTCAGGCGGGAGTTCGCCTCCTTGAGGCGCTCCATGTCCCCGCACAGGGTCCCTACAACCTCCGACAAGGCGGAGGAGGAGTCCTTGAGGGCCCTGACAAAGACGCCCTTCAAGTTCACGGACCTGATGGCCACCTTGTTAATAATGGCCACCGCCGCGCTCGCCCTCTCCTGCACGGACACGGGGGCTTGGGGGGGTTCTCCCTCCACCGGCTCCCGAACCTTAAGCAGGAGATCGGCGATCTCCTCCTCCGCTGCGACTTCTTTGTCCAGTCGCTTCCTCCTGTAGGACTCCGCATTCGAAAACACGGAGTCCGTCTGCAGCGAGACAGGGGCCCGCGAGCCATCAGTGCCGAAGCGCTTCGGGACCGGCGTCTCTGCCTCGCTGTCCACATCCTCGGAGTGCAGACGTTTTTTGCTGTCGCCCGCCCGCATCTCCGTCTCCATCGGCTCCGAGCGCGCAGCATCGCTCCTGCCCGCCACCGCCGACTTGGAGCGTATGCGCTCCGAGGATCTTCCTCCTCTTCCTCTTCGGCTCCCAGCAGTCCATTTGACTACTGGGAGCCCCACCGAGGTGGGCGGCCCGAGTGCCACCACAGCCTCCTTGGACACTAGGTCCACAACCGAAGAAGAGCTTCCCTTGAGGATGCCCTTCTTCGCCCTTTCTCTCTCCATTTCAGTGTCATTTGTGCTTGCCGTTTCTGTTAGTTTTTGTTCCGATCGTTTTATAATATTTTTATTTTTATTTTCAATGTCCATAATTAAACCCACGAGTGGGGGAGAAATAAAGGTCGACCCGGGCAGAGATCCCCCAATACCCGGGCAAGCGTAAATTTTTAACCCAGCCGAGGGGTCCGCAGGTACCTCGGCTTGGGGTGCGCTCGCAACTGAACTTCCCATCAGCCATGCATCCCCTGGCCACGCACCAGAACTTGGGATTCGGGGTAATTTTTATAGAGGTTTTCTTCCTCGCGGTCCGGGCGGTTAAGCCAAGACCCACGTCCCCGGACAGAGCCGGGATTACGCTATGCCGACGGTGGCAGGAGAACTACGTCCCCCTGCCTGCTCGGTGGTAGTGTAAGTACACGCCGAGCCCGCCCTCCTTTCTCCACCGCTAACAGCGGGAGAAACTCCGACCCATGAAGGGTCCCACCTTCGGTTTTTTAATGAGGTTAACCTCCTCCTTGCTCCGAAGAGCGAAGAGCCAGCAGGGGAACCAGCGGAAACGCCCGCCCCGCTGGACCAGGCCTTGCCCGAGAGCCGATGGCATGGCTTCCTCTCCTGCTAGAATATAAGCCGCTGGCGATAATCCTCTCCTCCAGAAAACGCGGAGGAAATGAGGAGGAACAGCGTTATCGCCAGCGTTTCCAGGGTGCACCACGAGGAGGTTTTCTAGCCAGCACCCCAGTTGTTTAGTACCCATAACACAAGCTCTGCTTACTTTGGGACTAAATGATGTTGTGTGTAAGTTGTCCAAATATTTATTTATTTATTTAGATAGCTAGTCTCTAGCTATCTCTTGAGATATTTTGTCATGTCTAGATGACCGTCGCTGCGCATTGCAGATCAATATTTTAGATCTGCCGGCGTATCGATTATTTTAGCTGGCAACACTGTTAAGTGTCTGAAGGTAAGACACTGACGCAACACCGGGCACTGGCGCGTGCGACCGGTGACCGCAGGGATGGGAATCATTGACACTTTAAAATAATAAAAACGCGATTGAATGATTGATTTTAGTCGATTACTTTCATGTCATAAGTCATAGACAAGGATCACGGGTGACAATGGTTTTATCCCTTCCCTAGATGATTATTGTTCGTTCATTCGTTCGTGAGTTCCTTTAAAAATGGAACGTCGTCGTTGACGAGCACAGTTATCGCGGATCATCTCGTGTGAGCACCACGTGTTCGGTGGAGTGTCTTATTTAAAATTATTAATCATGGGCTGCTATTTAATGTCCTAACTGTATTTCGTGATCGAGTGCTTCAATAAAGTGAATGTACAAGAACATTCTCCTCACCCGCTAAACTCACGTCTACCCTCAATTAGAAATATGAGGCCTACTAACGTTCCCAGTCGATTCAAGATTTAACATCAGAAGTGGGATACGCAGGGTAACCACCTGAGGAGAATAGTGTAAAGTGAACAGCAGTGAGCAGCCCGGACAATCAAACTGTTTACAAAAACATGGTGATGAAAATCTCAATTACTGGCGACCGCTAATCCGCAACAATCGGAATTTAACATTACCGTAAGGCTGATTTGTTTTGACCACGACGATATGTCAGCGTTTTGGCACACAAGGGCACAGCATTTTGCACATGATTTTCTCTATCGAGTGTCGCGAACAGCGAGAGGGTTCTGAAGAGCCGTCTAAATGAGACTTCGGACAGATCTCAGCTACGTATGCGGACAGGCTGGATATGTCGCGTCGGTTTGTGAAGAACGCAAGGGTTCCGAGCTACAGCAATGAAGGAGGTGCACATCTGTAAACATGAATCGACGAGGAGCAAAAGCAACGCAGAATCCGGTGAGATCGTTTCTTTTTATTTTCTCGTTGATTGTGGGCATGCTTTTCGTTAGTATTTTACACAGTGTCGTAGTATCGGGGGTAGTTAAAAAAAAGGAAGAAAAAAAAAGGAACCGTAAGATGTTTCGCAAATACTATCTACTACTAAGTTACTATTTTACGTTGTGCCGAAAGAAACGATAAAAGGTAAAGTAATTCTATAGGCAGTGATTTTTTTAAACGAGTACGTCAGTGTGCAAATTAACCGTATTGCTTTTTTTTTTACAAAAGTGAGTTTCAGCGAAAAGCATACCCAAACTAAGCTAAGCTCTTGAGAATATAGATACTGACTTAAACTGTGTGGACAAAATCAAATCAAAAATCTTATTGATCTTAATTTACTTACGAAAATATTCTGAATTCTTTATCGATGGTATACCAGGGCATCGCGTCTTTACAGGAGATTTACGGGTAGACCCTATTGATCAATATAAGAATGTTCAAAGACAAAAAAGTTTCAGTCCTCCTAGAAGCGTAAGTTATTTACGGTAGTTCCTCACCCTCACAAGATGGTCAATATGGGTATCTAACTAAGCCCTTTGATCTTAGAAATTCGGCTGCAGTCTATCAAAGGTGTATCAACAAGGCTTAGTTATAAACTTGGAATTAGCGTTGCGCTGGGTTACCTTGATTATGGACTTGGTTTTTCTGATAATCATTCCCATTGTCTGGAACGTTGCTTTAACCCTGAGAGCATTGTCAGACGCAGTTTTCCTTTTTTTATAGAAATGTAGGAGTACATTTTGTGGGTCATGTAGTTAGAGCAGGAGAAGTGGTCGATTCTCCTACCCCGAAGATTGCTACTCAGAATAGACAGTTCTTGGGCCTTGTCTCCTACTTCAGAAACTTTATACCCAAATAATACTCGTATGGTAGGCCCACTTTATTCACTGAAGGGGACAATAAGGTGGACGGACCTACATGACAATATTTACAAGAAAACTGTTCAAATACTGAGCTCAGGAGTCTGTACTAACAATATTAGATCGTGAAGCGGCAGCTATTGAGTTTCACACTGATGCCAGTTCTAACGGTTATGGGGCCATAATCATTCAAAGAAAGAATGGTTTGCTACATGTTGTCATATCTTAGTGTCATATTTTAGTTGACGAACGACTGACGCAGAATCGCGATTTCATTCGTAGGAACTAGAAACTATCATAGTCACCTGAGTAGTCGAGATCTTTAAACAGTGTTTGTATGGGCAGCATTACACAGCATACACCATTAGTGGTGGGTATTTCTACAGGAGTCAATATTGTGCATAAGGTGCCAACAAGTAACATGCTGATTTCTTGTCTAGACATCCAATCCCAAATACAGTTTGTGATGACTCTAATGCCAGTACATTATCAGATGAAACTGTAAACGTAATATTAGAATACTGTAGAGGACCGGGTGTCGTATTCCTCCGACACAGACGGGGGATCCTCCGACCGGGCGAGGTGGTCGTGCCTGGTGGGCCGTTGCACGGCGGTTGGTGTTGGGATGTAGTGTGTGTACTGGTTCGCGCGTGAGTTTCTCCGTCGCGATTCAAGATTGGTAGTTGCTCCGTGTAGTTCATACCGTGTGTTCTTCGTGGTTCAGTGTTTCTTCGCGTGATGGCGCTGACTGTTAACTTTATTATGGGTAGTTAGCGGTAGAACAAAATCGTGATATCGAAATTCGTGACCTCATTAACAAAAATAAGAACAAAGAAACCTCGGACTACTCGCACCATGATGTGCGTAAGGGTAACCAGTTTCCGGTTACCAATAGCTCCGTGATCCTTAACGTGGACCTTAATTAATCATGTTCCTTCGGAAATTAAGAAACTAAGAACTATTTGAGCATTATTGGTTTCCAGAGATGACCAAGTAGGTACGTAAGTTTATTGATTCTTGTACAGTATGCAACGCTTCGAAAGACTGCTCCGGGTCCCAACAAGTTTCGTCAGCAGCCCGTGGTTTCCGTTGCTGGGCTCGGGTCTCCTCTTGGGGAGGATTGACGCCGTGCGTCACCGCCCTGGTTGTGGACTTTTGGAACGCATTGTGGCTGCGTGGTCTTGCCGTTGGATGGTGTTTTTCTGGAGGGCCTCCAGCTGGGCTTTGCGGATGCTGTCTTGTGGCGGCAGCCGGGACTGGCTGCTTGGCGTGGCCTTTGGGTTGCGGTGGCGCTCGTGGCGTGTCGTGCCACGGGTGGTCGCCCGTCCGGTTCTGGCCGCGCCGTCGTTGCTTGCCCTTGGTGGTTGTTTCCGGTCGCCTGGGGCCTTTAGGCTGGGCAAGTTGGCCTTCATCAATGCCTAAGGACACAGGTCCCGACATGCGATTTACATAGATATTGCGGGGGGATTGGGCGGTAAAGACGATGGGAGGGAGTGCGTGTCTTTCATTAATCGGCATCTCTCGATGCTCATACCTTAATTCAATCCCTCAAGAGAGCTGTTTGCCTATTTGGTGCACCGAAGCGTGTAAAAGCAGACTAACGTAGGTGTTATATAGGTGCAAACTTCAAACGGTGTTGATGTGGGCATAGTGTACAGCTTCACCTTATCGGTACTGGTTCCGGTAGGGCTAACGCTAAGCGTATAATGCGTACTCTAAAATGTCTGCTCACAATAGTAGAGAACAAACCAAACAAAACTTCTGTAAGTTCAGCTCGCCTTTAATACCACTAGATCCAGAGTAACAGGCTACTCCCATGCGGAATTAATGCTTTACAAACGAGCAATGTAGAATTTCAAAAGACTATACGTCAGAGGTAGAACGCTTCATCCGAAGTAGAGCAATAGTGAGTCCATTCAGTGCAGGCAATTTCGTCTTTATCAAGGATTGCGAGTGTAACCAAACCAAACTACAATGAAACTTCAAAGGTAAGGTCATTCTATTGTCAAGGTACCAGATCATTATAGAGACGAGCTGAGAGACGTTGGTGGGTCTAACCTAACCTGTAAGTATGCTCATGAAATTCGAAATGTATAGTCATGACAATGGACATAACGTCCTATGAGGAAAGTGATGCAGCATCGACATCTAGTCTACATACATACATTTAGCCTCTGCCTCCGAACATGACAAGTACTAAAGGTGAGTTTATAACGTTTGTGCACTCTTCTTCTTTCTTCTTCTTCCTTAGCATATTTGCATCCACTGTTGGATATATGCTTCCTACATGGTTTTCCATACGCTTCTGGATGCGGTGTGTCTAGTCTTTCTTTATATCTTCCGACCACCTGGCAGCTGGTCTACCAACACTTCGACTTCCTGTTCAGGGTCGCCAGAATAGTTATATGACTTCATCTATCGTAGTTTCTTCGGAAAACATGTCCGGCCAATTGTTATTTCAGTTGCGCAATTCATTTGTGTATATTCTGTTCTTTTATCAAGAACCGATCCAGAGAACGTACGTAGAGTATCGATCCAGAGCGTGCGTACGTACGTAACGTAGCGAGCGTACACTGGATGGGTACTCGGTTGGCACGTGTCTGAAAAAGGGGGCTGGTCTGGAAAACGGATCGATGCCTCTGATCAGACTACGCGGTATGTAGCCTTATTGATGGGTAGTTAATAGGCGCGTATCTGAAAAATGGGGCTGGTCTGTAAACCGGATCGATGCACCTGATCAGACTTCGCGATTTATAGTAGGGTTGATGGGTAGTTGGTAGTCGCGTATCTGAAAAATGGAGCTGGTCTGTAAACCGGATCGATGCACCTGATCAGACTACGCGATGAGACTGGTGGAAGAGACGCTGATGGTTGTCCGGTCCGAGGCACCATGTGAGTTGGTGATCGGTCGAAGGGACGCCTGAGGTCAGTTGTCTGCCCAGTGTGTGTGTGTGTGATTGGTGGAAGGGGCGCTGACGGGTGGTCAGGTCCGATACACCATGCGAGTTGGTGGATGGTCGAAGGGACGCCTGAGGTCAGGTGGACGCCCAGTGTGTTTAATTTAGATGCGAGGGGTAAAGATCGAGATCTTTTTAAACAGGTGTCATGAATTGGTAGCGAGTCAGTGATGGACGAGCGATTTTTTTTTCTCTCTGATTGACGAGGAGTACGAGACCTGTAGAGGTGAGTGATCGCACAGGGACGTGCGATTGTCAGTATGGCCGTGCCGGCGTATCGATTATTTTAGCTGGCAACACTGTTAAGTGTCTGAAGGTAAGACACTGACGCAACACCGGGCACTGGCGCGTGCGACCGGTGACCGCAGGGATGGGAATCATTGACACTTTAAAATAATAAAAACGCGATTGAATGATTGATTTTAGTCGATTACTTTCATGTCATAAGTCATAGACAAGGATCACGGGTGACAATGGTTTTATCCCTTCCCTAGATGATTATTGTTCGTTCATTCGTTCGTGAGTTCCTTTAAAAATGGAACGTCGTCGTTGACGAGCACAGTTATCGCGGATCATCTCGTGTGAGCACCACGTGTTCGGTGGAGTGTCTTATTTAAAATTATTAATCATGGGCTGCTATTTAATGTCCTAACTGTATTTCGTGATCGAGTGCTTCAATAAAGTGAATGTACAAGAACATTCTCCTCACCCGCTAAACTCACGTCTACCCTCAATTAGAAATATGAGGCCTACTAACGTTCCCAGTCGATTCAAGATTTAACAGATCTAATACGACCTAATTTCACTTTCGTGCCATTGCCAATACATTATACACCTGATACTTTAGTCACTTGGATTGTATACTTATTGGATAACTGCCGTAGACAAAACACAATTCCTATTATATGAGATGGAATTGAGACTATGCATCATCAATCAACATCGAAGTTATAACCGAACAGCAGTCGTAAATATATAAATACATCATAATCAGTCACTGAGACGTGACAACTGTTGGAGAAATAGAATTTCCTTTAGATACTTGGCAGTTCAGATTAATCTTTAGATAGAACTATGGATTGAAAGTATTATATGTTTTAAAACATCGTTGATAATACCTTCTTATTTATTGCTCATATGACGTCGGTGTATGCGACTGCTAATCAAGAGGTCTCGGGTTCAAATTCCGGGTCGGGCCAAAAAGTGTTTTTTCGATTTTCTTAGGAAATACCTAATAGCAGCCCGGAGTTTGGAAGTTTGGCGGTGATACACGCCCGTGCCTCGGAGAGCACGTAAAGCCGTCGGTCCCGGTTGTCATGAACATCTATAGCAATCGTTATTGGGAAGTCAGTCCCTCAAATATACTAAAAACTAGTTCAATCTTCGAATTTCAGTTCTCTTTTAGGGTTGTGGAGGTCTCCCATGCCAGTCGCTCCGTGGAAAAACTGAAATTCAGGTAAAACCAGTTGAACTAGTAGCCGACCCCAAATAATGGCTAGGAGGATGATGACGTCTGTTAAAATATTATGTTGTGTTGTGTATAGTGAACTCCAATAACATAAAAGTTAGTCTAACAAACCTAACAGAACATCCACAATACAACAAAATGTATCAAAATTCAAAACATGTTTTTGCTACTGCATCGTAGATTAGCAAGGACTATAAATGATGACTGATAGTACAAACACTAAAATTTATGATATTGTCCACTCTCGTTTTGAACATACCATTGCCATGCCTGTTGACAACAAACCGCCCCGGGTCCATTACTGACTTTCATTGTTATTTCTGATTGTTAAATCTGTATTGATGGCTAACATGTTCGATATTCGCATAATTGGGTATTAAAAACGAATACAATGTCCAAACTAAACTTAGATGCAAAGTAGCCTGTGTTCTTTCTCAAGAATCAAAATCTCTGAAATTTATTTCACGCCCAAGCCTTGAAAAAACATTACTGCCACCAGTAGTTCCCCATCTTCTGGCGGCTTGCAATCCCTTCAAGTGTTGCGTTTCCCTTCTTTCTCTTTCTGGAGCATTACAGCTTCACAGTAAAGACCACACTCTGCCCCAGTCCTTCTCGCCCGCCATCATGGCAGCAATGATTGCTGGCGGGGACAGGTCTTGTTCAATTTGCTCTACTAGCACTTCGCGTTCAGACGGCCCATGTGGGGCAGTTCTCTAGCGAATGTTGGGCAAAGTTCAAGTCATCTGCGTAGTGGTGACATTGTACCGTCTCCTCCCGTCCGATCGTATTCAGTTACTCACCGAAGAAACCATGCCCGGTACCTGCGTATATTTAAGCATATATCTACCCTTCTGAGAAATAGACGTGACTTTATATGAATATTCTTTGGAAGTAATTTTAATAAAAGATTATTCCTACCTACCTATTCCAGGTTAATTATTCGAACGATTTGAAAAAAAGCAAGAAAGATTGCTATACGACTAGAAGCTTATCATATGCTTTTCGCATCATTTGCAAGACTTAGCTAAGTAACTTTTTGCTTTTGGAGTTCAATTAGCACGTTCAGACCATTGAAACTAACAAAACATGATCAAGATATGCACACTATATCCAATAATAAAACTACTAAAAATTGAACCAAAATTAGAAATAGTTCTACATACGACAACTACAATCAAACATACATACAGCTACATTTCAGTGGTCACCTCGCCTTCGTATGCGAAAGTTGTATTTTTCAAAGTTAAAGAAATGAATATCTAAAGAACTACACATCAAGATCTATTCTAATACTCATATACCTGAGAGAAAAAGTTTTAATACCTGTATCACATGTAGGATGATTAGTAATTAAAACACTTCGATTTTATAACAACGATTACTGTGCAAATTCCCTACCCGTGGATATCAACAACATTGGCAAACTATGTTTTCGCGTTACGTTCCAACAAAACTAAATTCCAGCCTAATCCAAGGACTGCCATCGTAGTTGAGCGAACCCGTATTTAATAACAACATCAGATAAAATTTGTCAGGTCTGGCAAATCCTATTTAATCTGATCCTATTTTGACAACGCCTAACGCACGCGTTCCAACTAATTTGGGTTTCACATTCACACGGGTACAACCATGCATAGCAGATGTTAACTTGAGCGGTGTATAAAATATGCACACACTGTCACATTGCGATTTAGTCATAAATCTTGGATAATAAAGCTGCATGGATGGGAATGTACTAGTGAATTTTGTAGTAATTCTTTCTTTTTTCATACATATTATATTGGAAGTCCAATTTAACAATGTATCTAATTTTCAATTATTGAACTAAGTAGTTCTTATTAGTTTTGTACAACTATTTGTACACTGTTAATATCTTTATGTTTTCTACAATACTTTTTCATTCAGAAATTTACCTAAAACTTCAGACCTGGAACTAGACAAGGCTTAGATCCCTCTACTTGAGAAGCCTATTACATGGATAGATCTAAATAGTTGAATTCCCATAAATATACATACATACATTTATATATATGTATAAATATATCTATCTATCATCATCATCATCATCCTATCGCAGTCCAGTGCTGGACATAGGCCTCTCCAATGGCACGCCACTTTGTTCGATCCTCGGCTTCTCGCTTCCAGAGCGAGAGGAAACTTCACTTTCATGACAACTTTTCGTTTTAAATACTGACATTAATAAGCGTAGCTTGTCATATATCAGAAAAGGAAAACAATGACACTCGAAGTTATTTAATATTGTCGACACGATTAAATAACTTTTCTGATTTATTTTCATTTTAATTTAAAAACTTATAACGACAGGTTGCGTCACTATACTAACTAACTTCAAAATTATTTTAATATTATCTTAACTTAACTTAACTTCGAGATACCGAGACGACTTTTCAAAAATAAAATCAATTAGGGCCACCGCACACTAGCTACTTTTAGCATCGGCGATCGGCGATTTGGTGACTGCATCGATGATGCATCGCGTTTTAGCGACTTCCTGCGTTCGATCGCGGTATCGGAAACGCGCGTTTTAGCGACTGCTCAGATGCCAAATCGATGCTACCAGCATCCGAATGTGTACGGAGAGTAGCGTTCAGCTGCTATGTTGCGCTTCTAAAAAGCGACTCAATCTCCGCGTTTGGCGTTTTTAAGTGTGCGGTGTAGAGCGTTCGGTCGCCGTATTTAGTTTCTAAAAAGCGACTAGTTGCCGATCGCCGATGCTAAAAGTAGCTAGTGTGCTGTGGCCCTAAAGACAAACTATAGCGGTTTAGATAACTTTTATTATTTCATGAGTTATATTGGTCTAACCTGTAAACTGCACTCACTTGGAAAACTTCAAACAAAAATAAAGAAATAATACGTAAATTTAACAATTTTCAATATAACACGATTTTAAATCTACCTACGTTTATGGGTGATAACGGAACCCTATTCTATATGTGACACACACACAAGTACACGCACTTGGCCATTTTTTATGTACATTTTACATCTCTATTTTAAGCATTTTAAAAGTACACAAAAAATATCATGACTGTCTAATACCACTTAGTCTTTTATACCAAAATAGCTCTATTTTATATATCTAGGTGAAGAAACTAATATGGTTCTTATTTTCACATAAAATAGAAAGGGTCCTCAGACGTACTTAATCCAGCTCTGTCGTAAAATCCATTTTTAGATGTCGGCTCGTAACCTCTTAATTACCTCCCTGCTAGGTTTCATCTTCATAGGTCAAGGCGTTTTCAAGATTTTATGATTTATCAGTACATACATGAGTGCATAAGTAACTTTACGTGTGTTATTCATAGATTCAACCTTTCCTTTGTAAAAAATAGATTGAGGCATTTTAAAAATCAAATTTGAAGTATAAAGATAAAAGGTTTTATTGTGAATATTATGCAGAGCATTAGTAATAAGTGAAGTTGTTTTGCTTTACTAACGATGTGGTGCAACATTTCTTTCCATTGAAATGGTTCGTGTTATTGTTTTAAATTCAATTTTACAATACCGAGTAAAAACAAGAAATTAAATATTTACTGCTGTGCTGTACTTTAATATTTACTGTTAAATAGTTTGACTTTGTTCTCTTAATGTCCAGAACTTTAGTTTTAGTACACTTTAAAAGCAATTCTAGTTTCAAGACATAAAGATTATATTCGTAGAACAATAAAAATACTAAATTTGAATATCGTTCTCAAATAAATAAAACAATCGCATTCAAAACGATCTTTAACTTTTCAGTCAGTTCTTATTAAAACCTCAGCACTACATTTGTTTTCTAAGTCTTTGTTGGAAAAATGTAAATTGGCTTCTGTATTGGAGCACGTACCGTGTAGTTGGCTTTTATTTTTCCTTTTTATTCTTGTAATAAGGCTAGGTCGCGTGTGGCGCCAGAACAACGACCTGCGGAGCTTGACGCTGTTACCTCCACTACGTGATAATTATCTGTTGATTGACAGTACCTAGGTTTAACGTTTTTTCTTTTTCTGAAATGAGGATTCTGGTTCCTTTTATGAAATCTACATGACTTATCGAATTGAATTTTCGTGAGTATAGTTTTCTTAGTATTAAAATGAATGAGATAAATTGTTAAGTAAACTATTTTCTTACTATCTATAATTTTACTGCACGATAGCGTAGTAGTTAGTATAAGCGATTGCTATACGACTTTTTACTACGCTGAGTTTGTGGGTTCAAATTTCACATAGTACATAACTTTTTATAAATCGTAAATTTACTGTCTTGTTGGTCTAGTGGTTAACGTATGCGACTGAAGATCAAGAAGCTCGGGTTCGATTCCCGGGACAGACCAAATTTTTATATGATCTGCAAATATTTGTTTTTTGTTTGGGTGTTTTATATAATATTTATGTATTTTCAAAAAAGTACATTTATGTATCTATATCAGTTGTCTAGTATACAAGCCGTAAGATAAGTTTAATTGCTTATTACAAATAATATAAGTAAGTTTAGATAGTATCGTTTTGAATACAAATAAGATAAGTATATATGTGTATGTATGTATATAAGTGTGTATATGTATGTATATGTATGTATGTATGTGGGTATATAAATATTTATATATTATGTTCCGTATGGATATGTTTTAATTAAAAAACCTATCCCTCATTATTGTGCATCTACCACGTTTGTCTCTGCATCGCCCTAAGGTCGACTGGTAGAAAATGCTCATGGCATTAAGTCCGACTTTGACACAATTTTGTGCATAAAGTCTTAAATAAAAAATAAAAATAAAATAAAATAATTTAAATGTAGTTTTTGTTCTTCACTATCATCGTCGTCAAATGGCAGTAGTAAACAATAGCAGTCCACTGCTGGACATTGGGCTCTCCCATTCTGATTCTATTAAAATCATAATTTGTTTACTTTGCCTTACTAACTTTTAAACTTACGCGTTCCATGATAATAAATGTTATTTTTACGGGAATCAACGCGATCACTTATTAAAGGTATTACATACCTCTGATTGCCTTACGTTTCGACCAGGTTGCACTGGCCGTGATCACCGGCTCGCGTTAATTCCCGCAAAAATATCATTTATTACTTTGCCTTGTTGATCTAGTGGTAAGCGTATGCGGTTGCTGATCAAGAGGTCTCTGGTTCGATTCCCGGGTTGGACCAAATACTATTTGTGTGATTCACAAATATTTGTTTCGGAAGCTGGGTGTTTTCTATGTATAGTATAGTATGTATGTATTCACAAAAAAGGTATGATTTTGTATTTATATCAATTGTCTAATAGCCATAACATAAGCTCTGCCTAGTTTGGAACTAGATGATGTTTTGTGTCAGATGTCGAAAATATTAATTTATTTGTTTATAATGCCTTTCTTTTAATATTTTTCACTATATTTTAAGAACCAAAAATCGCACCTTTACCTGCAAATATATGATAAATAATCACTTAATAGTATACTTTCACTAATTGATATTGAAAGGATTCACACGTGGATATTGTGATTTAATAAAAGTTTAGGGAGAAAGTTTGTATACAGACATTAGTTAGTTGTCTATCACTGTCTAATAAAAGACAGTACGACCCGTGGGAGTGTGATAGAATCGCTTGGATGTTACAAAAATTAGTGTCTAGACTACCATTAGCCGTATTAGATGTTGCGAGAATCGACTCACGGGACAAAGAGTCGATAATAATGTAATTAGCGCGATAGTAAACCAACTTCTAACCGTTAGTCAATTAGTCTTAATACGGTGTTAAATAACATATTTAACCTTTTAAAGAAATTAGGTATTTAAAATTGTTTTTGGTCGTTCCAAACATCAGCGTGTTATACTAAAAAGCTGTTTAGTTATATTATCTAGTGCTCACCCCATACATAAAACTGAGCAGAATGAATGAGTGAGTTATGCTTTATACTTCTGTTATCTATCAATTGTGTATGCAAATTTTGATGATTCGCAAAAACTGTAGTAGTTGTATATTTATTTTAACTATCAAACGTATTTTTGCAATTTGCCAGGGGCGGCTACATTGCAAACTTGTTTTATATACCCAAAAAAATTGATTCATCCAAATTTCAAGGGGACAAATTACAGTAGCGAAAATAATTAAAGTGGTGTAATATTAATTTTTCTTCTAATATGAGTCTTTGAACTGACCTGTACAAGGGTACATCGTTTTTGTACCACACGACGAGCAACAAGACATCGGACGCCTGTGTGGACCGTGTGTCACACGGGAGGGTCGCGTCTCCGCCCGCCACTGCTGGCACTTTCACCATATCCAGTGACTCTGCTTTGACACTCCGATCCGAATTGAGACCTGTTGACAATGTTTTAAGTTTTGTTAGGAAAACGTTACTTATAGGGTGATCTGTAATATGCAGGCCAAATACGATCGAAATGATTGAAACAAACGTTATATCAATGGCAGCATTTTTGAAATAGAACTAAGCTGGCATCAAAAGGATCATCTTGTTTTTATTAATTTTAAGAAACAATGGTTGTTAGATTAAAATAAAGTATTGATTTTCATGTAATAAAAGTTTCAGTATTCTTTTGTCTCTGTGAGTTTAAGTTAGTCGTAACTTATACTTATCAAGCATTTTAGGACATTGTTAATGTAAGATAAGAAGCGTTAGTTCTGTTCCAAATATTTATATAGCTATAAAATGTCACCTACATTAAAGACTTATCTCTGCGTCGCACGGACTTTACTTTGCTCCGGAACGACCGACACAAAATTTATTAGACATTATGGGCATGCGTTACTTCACTGAAAAAATATATTTTTTTACTCAAATGAAAATAAACTTTACTCTCAGTCGATCGCATAAAACAGGTGCTGATGGAAGCATATTGAAAAGATTTTACAGGCGACAGTCTTATAACACATTAGGCAATTGGTGGCATTGACGCTTTTTGATTGACGCTATTTGAATTAATATACAAATGTCGAAGTATACAATTTTCACAAATATACCGAAGAAATTATATTGATAAAATTTTATCTAAATATGTGCAACGTAAAAATAATAATTAAAACTTACTATTTTAAAGTATTAATTTAGAAAAAGACCTAAATAGTTCGCACATTAGATCATATATCGGGTCATACTATTTGGTTTTTTAGAATGTCACATTGTAAGGATAAAAACCGTCCAATCAACAGAGTTGATGTAGCGAAGCAAGCGTCACTGAGCTAATTAACCTCTGATCAAGACTAATAAAAACTGATCGAAATGTGCGAGCTTTCAAAGATGCTCAAATAAACAAAGGTGTATCATAAAATATGAAAAATTATAATTTACCAAACACGCACATTCATTCTCACGGATAAAAATCCTAGAATAAAGCTATGAATAAAAACTTAATAGTTCACCGCCGTTGCACGATCCTATAAATCCTTTAAATAAACACAAAATATAAAATTTTACAAAAGTGAGACATAAGCAAAGGTAGTGAACGTAAAAACATATTAATACTCGTACCGTGTATCAGGAAGCCGATCGAAACTTGGCAAAGCATTGAGGCGGCGCGGATTTCAGTCGCTCTATTTAACAACTCCATTATTTTGGTGTCCAAAAAATAAATAGAGTAATATGATTTAGAACGTTGCTGAAACTTGCTAATTTATTTCTATAAGTATCTAATATTTTTTTTAAATATGTAAGTCGGCTGACGAAGATCAGTCGGTGCTGACCGCTTGTCTAGCGGTCATCACATGTGGTTGTTGATTAAAAGGTCTCAGGTTCGATATCCAGGTCGGGCAAAAAGTGTTATTAGGTTTTACTAACTAGAAAATTTACGGTACGGAAATTAAGCGGTGTTTCACGCCCGTACCTTGGTGAGAACGTTAAGTCGTTGATACTGGTTGTCGTGGACATCTATAGCAATTGTTATTGTAAAAGGCAGTGCGATCAAATATACTGAAAAGTAGTTCAAGCTTCAAAATAGTTAAAGCTAAGAAAATACATAGCTATGAATTACGTGACGGTAAGTGGACCAGCGCAAGAGGAACACAAGTGAATTGCTCATTGATTTCAATAATCAGAATTAGTACGTGGGTTCGAAAGTAGTACCTTAGGATACCAAAATATGTATGAAAAAAAAACTCAGAATTTTAGTAGGTTGTAATGCACTGAGAACGGATATTCGGACTCAATGAAAGTATAATCATATGCTTCATAAAGTAAGTTTGGTGAAAATTGTAGAGAAGAACTAAAAAAATACCGTAAAACTAACCTGAAAACTAACTTTCTTTTGACTTGGAAGAAGTTTTCAAGAAAATCAGATACTTAAATTGTACCAGACTATATAAATTCATAACCTTCAAAAGATCAAGTGCTTAAGTATAAAAGAACATAATATTAAATATACACAAATATAAAAATCAGCATAAGGTGAGAAATACTGAAGCGTTATTCAAAGAGTGTCAAAATATAAAAATATTTTAACATAACAAACGAGAATCATGATCAGCCAGTTATATTTCGACTCGATTCCCTTTAGAAATCGTTCGCGAAATTCGAATTGTTCGTTCTCAGTGAATACCAAGCGCGATCGTGACAAATTGCCCGATTAACAATCCTGAGTTCCCGAGGAGATGGTGCGACTAACGATGCAATATATCAAAGGATTTTTTCTTAGCTGACGAGACACTCGAGTTATTTGCTTGTTAAATATTAATGTGATCGTAAACGTAAATTGAGTTATAAAGATTATCTATGCTCAGGTGTAAATATAAACACTAGACTTATAGCAGCTATCGATATAGTCCATCTGTGTTGACATCTTCAAGACACTTGAAACTTGGTTTCTTTTCCATTCCGCGATTGCGATATCTCTTGCTTTAAAGTTATTTATTACTTTATGTAATTCTGTATCTTTTATATTAAAGCTTAGCGACCATATAGTTCGTGATTACATCATATATGTTTCATCCATTTTTTTCCGACAATATGCCCAAAGCATATCCGAATGGTCATGATTGATTAAAATTAGGCCAGTATTTGACGTCCAAAAGTAATGAATTGCGGTTACAGTATCTCAGATTTTTCCTGTATTGGTACCAACATATTATTATGAAATGAAGATTACGATATACCTACGAATAAAACCAAAGATCAATTTACTTGTGAGACAAATTTTTGAATGCTACTACTTTTATTCAAAGGAATAATTACTGAACTTTAGCTTAAGAGAGTAAACAAAGTCTACATGATTTTTATTTTCCACTAGGAATACTACCCAGTCTAAAGGAAAATATAAAAGATACATACGTACATAAAAGCCGACAACCTATTAATACTATTAATGGAGTTTCCGTCTATAAATGTCTGTTCTCGTCGATAAACTGGTGATATATTTGCGCCTTGTAAAATGGAACATGGTTTATACATATAAGTATTGCGGACAATCAATTAAGCATAGCAAGCAATTAATACTGCACGTGAATTATTTACTTCTACCTGAGTCCCGTGTTACCCACGGTTATTGTTCTAAATCGCGAGAAACGACGCAAAGTGAAGTTAGTCTAAAAAAATTTGCGTAAGTTACTTTATTATTTTATCAGTTTTCTACCAGTGGAAGTTCGGTCGAATTCAGTCCAGCGTTTCCAAAGATTACCCGGAACAAACAGACAGAGAGACAGACAGGCAAAATTTTGCTTTTTTTGATTTAGTTATTGTGTATACTTTCCGATGCACAGAGTAAAAAACTGTTTATTCAATATAACATACAGGTTTAATTTAGAAATAAATTAATGCCAAGGTAGATCTAATCAGTATTTATTTGTCAATCAATAAATAAATAAATATTTTTTGGACATCTTACACACAACGTCATCTAGTCCCAAGATAAGCAGAGCTTGTGTTATGGGTACTAAACAACTGGTATAAATACATAAACATATCTTTTTTTGTATATACATACATATTATACATAGAAAAATACCCAGACTCCGAAACAAATATTTCAAAATGGTAATTATTTTATTTGTTAATATGGTAAGATCCCTTTGATTTATTTTGTCACTTCGAAAAAATTCTAATGTAATATTTATGACTATTGCACGTACCTAAACATACATAATTTCATCGAGTTTTACACATGAATTAACTCATGTTTAAAACTCTTTTAAAGTTTGTTGAATACTGTTACAGCTTTTTGTATTTATTTGAATTAGATAGAGACTCATATAGGTAGTAAAGCCACGCTGATTTCAACACGAATGGGCCTGCTCGATCGGGACAGTACAACCCTCACACAGGAGACTAACCTAAAATGACAGCATTTCTGCTGTGTTCTTTCGTTGGTCAGTGTGAGACTGGAGGCCCAATCAATCTTCATTGTTCTCCCGGTATCCGGAGGCCGGGAGAATAATGCAGAAACATCACCGTGCTGCATTGTATGCACTTATAATGAGGATGGTGGCCCCTACTCCTGGATTCTACTCATGCTTTCCACCAGGCAGAATAGTAGGTTTAAATATCTGTCGGTCTGGCGCATTTATCGAGAAAGCTATAGGCTGCATAACATCACTACCACTAATATCTGCCAAATGTAAATGTATTGCATGAGTTGATATTTATTTTGAACTAACATCCTTGTTGAATGTTGGTTAATGTAATACGCTACTTACCTAACGATTTATTACATTTAACTCCTTACAAACCCTTGCCCCTGATACGAGTTCATCATAGTAAAGTTCTTCAGCATTTTGTCTGTCAATATATTAGTATTGAAAACAGAAAAAAAAGGTGTGAGTCATTCATAGTTATATGTAAATTTTCCGTTACTGACTGACAGACAAACAAGAAAGGTGAAATTACTGGCCACAGGAAGCTCAACTTTGGCATAATGTGTTTTCTTGAGGAGCGTAGGCAAGCACTAAGAGGGTTTTGAAAAAAAATCCAAACTCAAAGTTTTATAAAAAATAGTAATTAAAAGGCGAAAAAAAAGAAAACAGACAGTACTTTTTTTTCCGTTTGAGAGATAGATGAAGTTTTACGAGACATAATAATCTATACAAATAAATAAAGTTGTTTGTAATATTCAATAAACAGCTTTTACTAAGCACATATGAAAACACTATCGGTACACACATCAAAGTGGCAATTTTTAAATTTGTTATCTGTCAATCTATCTGCTTAATCTCTGGAACAGCTGAACTGATTTTGAAATAACTTTACTGGCAGGTACCTGATTACATAATGATAGGTTCTTTGTGATACACAACACCAACCGCGGGTACACACCACTAACACCCTTTTTTTCTTTTTTTTTTCCGTGCGGAAATCCCCTCGGATACCACCAGTTGATGGTTATGTCGGACTCGAACCGACTAAAACCGCACGCCGCCTCGGGTACTATAAGCCAAGGAACCAGGTGTACCCTAGAAAGGAAGTCCCTGGAACCCCGACATACCTCGGGCCATCCACGGCTTGCAGATGACCCTCTCTTGTGTGGAAACCCCAAGTTCCAGAAGTCTAAAAGGAGGCGCGGGCGCTTCGTAGCACTCTCGCCGCCTGTCACCCCCAGGCTTGCGCTTATGAAGGACGGAGATCATTTGACACCACTAACACCCTATAGAATAGAACTACAAGTACAATACGTACGAGCTTGGGCCTGTCGAGGAATCCTAATTGAATTGCTGTTTTTAATTTTTTTTTATAGCTCTTATAACTAGTTGTTTTTTTTTATCAATTTTATTATATTCTTTTAGTTTGATTTAGATGGTACTGATAATTATCCTTTGTTAGCTGTGATTACCTTTAACTGAATGAGCACAGGGCATGTATTTTGTTCTCTTTATATTCATATTTGATGAGTGTATCATTTGTTGGTGATCCGAAATAAATAAATAAATAAATTAGTGGCTGACTATAAAATTCGAATAGGTTTTCTTTAAACATACAACGTCCGTCAGTATAAACTAGTTCTATTTAAACCATACGAATTCATTGAGCATAGAGCTCCCTAGAGTGCCGGCCTCATTCATGCGTCGTGTTATGTCGAGTTTCACATGTATAAACTGACATTAAATCCCTTTCCACTGTTGTTTGATACTGATGTTGAAATAGTACGTTGAATTTTGTTTTACAGGTAAACCTTATTATATTACTATGAAACATTTATTCACTCCATTCGTGGAATGAAATGTATTTAAACAATTTTGGATCAGGATTTTTTTATACATCAATTTTCGGAACGTACTTTTCTGTAAATGACCTGCAAATAATATGAATCTCACATGTTTTTTTTAAGTAGGTGTTTTTAACCAGTTCAGATTAAATTTTGTGTCTGCAAAAGACTTATACCTGAAGGTTTTTTACAAAATATCCTTTTCAACATTTATGATTATTAATTTAATTCGTCGGTCACACACTTTACTAACCCAACAACCAAACCCAACCAACCCAAAAAGAAGAAAACGAACGATTGTTTTTTTTTTTATTTTCCTATACATTACAATTTACAGTCCTCATTATATACTCGTATATATACGCTTGTGCAAAAATATAAAATAAATAAACACGAAAGCAACACTCCTTTCTAATATCCATATTATCATAATCATCAACAGCCTTTAGCAGTCCACTGCTGGACTTGGCATCTCCTTAGAAAGGAGGTTTTGGCCTATT
Organism: Phragmatobia fuliginosa; assembly: GCA_932526445.1. Lineage (NCBI taxonomy): Eukaryota > Metazoa > Arthropoda > Insecta > Lepidoptera > Erebidae > Phragmatobia > Phragmatobia fuliginosa. Next base: position 20,391,863 of record OW052063.1, on the reverse strand, counting down.
ATACCACGCTGGCCAGACAAGTTGGTATAGGGTTCGCTTCTAGTTTTCCTTCTCTTTGCATTGATGTTGTCTTGCGTAGTTTATTCCTTAATCGCCTTTTACGACACCCGCGGGATGAATAGGGGTGGTGACACTCTGTATACTTAATCCGTCACCACACGGACAATGTATCCTTATAAAGTTAATAAAATAGAAGTGTCTATATAATATCAACATCGTTTTTACTAAGTACTACTAATTACTATTACAAAAAAGTATTTTTTAAATTTTTTGTCTGTCCGTCCATCTTTCCGTCTGTTTGTTCCGGGTTATCTCTTGAACGACTCGACCGATAACGCTAAAAAGCTGACGACATAACAAGTGACTTAGGCTATATTTTTTTAGAATAACTACTCCGTGGCTTTACTCGCGATTTACAAGAATAACCGCTGGTAAAACCGGGACACTCTGCTAGTAATATAGTCCTGTTGCATCATGTGCCGAGTTTACCAAGTCTCTACATACAATTACATATGTAACACAAGATACGTGACGGAACTGAAATTGAACAGAAATTTGCCAGCACGTAATGTATGAATGTTGAGAAGTTTCAAATGTCGCAGACTTGGTAAAATCGATTATGGCTGTATTTAAACTTTGACCTATTGGATATGGCTCAATAAGTTATCGAATTAATATTCGTAACTGAGTGTGAATTTCTTCAATTCAGAGGCAGTGCGATGAACACGCACAGAGTTCTACTTAAATAGGAAAGTTATCGTGGTAGGGAAAAAATGTAAAAGTTGTTTTGTTACGGTGTAATAGGAGACTTAAAATCAGTTTATTTTGGGAATAAAGGCTTGGAGGTGGATGTGTGGAGGAACGGGTGTCGTGTTCCTCCAACACAAAGGGAGAATCCTCCGACAAGGCGAGGTGATCATGCCTGGCGGGCCACTGACCCGCAGTTGATGTTGGGATGTTGTATATATACTAATCGGCGCGAGAATGTCACTTTCGCGATTTAGGATTAGTAGTTACTCCGTATAGATCGTTACGTATTTTCTTCGTAGTTCAATGTTTCTTCGGTAGATGGCGCTATTGTGTGTTTACGTTGCACTGTATGTGGAAGTCGCCACAGATGAAATTACTATAGATTTTTTTATAGAATTCACAGCACTCCGTGTACTAGAACTCACTTAACGACCAGTTGTATAGCTAAGCTTATTCATTTAAATAAGTTCATCTATTCAAATAATTAAAATTGTCTGTTTCTAATTTTAAATTCTCAGCTTTTAAATAAATGCATATTATATGTAAGTATACGATACTTTCATCAAAACTGAACCTTTAAAATGTTTGTTCCATCCAATCTCTGGAAAAACTGGACCAAGTTTAGTAGGATTTTCACCGGCAGATGACATAATAGTAGTACCTATTATATGCAGTATTTTTTTTAACTAGCTTAGCTTGGCGGTGTTACTCATGATTTACAATAATAACTACGGTTGAAAATCAAAACACCTCACATCACATCATTAAACTTCACTTATATTATACACTGAACTACCGTTTCTACGTTTCGGCTCCGTATGTCATTACGGGTAGGCACGCACTGATTAAAGACTTTCGTCTACTACGAGATCGCCGATGTGAAGACCCGACGAAGCTTCACCCCGTTCTCGAAGTTGTTTCTACCTAATTGCAAAGCCTGCCCGAGGCACATATATTTTTGAACAGCTTCGAGAACGGAACCATGTACCGCAACCGGTTCCGGTAGTACATCCTCATTTAACATGACCTTGGTTTTGTCCAATGCAAATTTGTCGAAAATAAAGTCATTTTTTATCATCATCAATAACCCGATGCAGTCCACTGTTGGACATAGGTGCAAAAAGGAACAGACATGCCTTGGGAAATAAAAATGTAAGTTATTTTCGCTTTTGCTGAATTTACTTGCATAAAATTATAGTCATAGTAGTTATCAATGAGAAATTTTTCATAAATTGTTAGGCTTTTTGGTTTAATATTTTAAATAATTTATTTAATAGTATGATCCTGCAGATACGTGAAGCATATCTATATAATCCAAGAGGGCATTTTGAGTTGAATTATATACTAACCGTTTTACTTCTCCATTGTCAGCAACAATATCGGTTTTTAAATACTTTTTTTCGTTTTTAAAATGACCACTCCCGTATTAGAAATATATTCCTGTGTCGCGGGCGACTTTACAAACATACAAGACAAGAACATAAAGAACTCCCAGACTCATAATAACGATTCGTGGATCGCACAAAGTGTTATTCTATACGGGATTAGAACCCACAACACTTGGCGCAATAGAAAATGGCGTAACGACCGTGAAGTTAAAACACTAGGCCCACCGTAACAATAGCTTAAATACATATTTCTAGGGTCACCTATTAGTAGTCCTTTGTACTATTTTGATTAAACCTAGCATCTAAATGCCTTTTAAATTTGTTACTTAATTTCAATTATAAATACGTTCGATATTATTTTGGAATAACATTGGAACACGACTTTTAAAATAACTACAATTAGACACTCTTGTAGCGTTCTAAAATATAGTTTAGATATATTTTGTTGTTATTTTTCTTTTTTTATAACGACAACTCCCGCATTAGCAAAATACGAGTACATCCTGTGTCGTAAGGGGGCTTTAAAAATTTGCATTTTGGATGACATTACCGTATATACTTTCACATGCATCATCTTCATCTTCCTAGCCTAATTCCCAAGTTTATTTGGGGTCGGCTACTAGTTCAACTGGTTTTACCCGAATTTCAGTTTTTCCACGGAGCGACTGGCATCGGACCTCCGTTACCCTAAGGGAGAACTGAAATTCGAAGATTGAACTAGTTGGCAGTATATTTGAGGGCACTAGTTTTCCAATAACGATTGCCATAGATGTTCATGACAACCGGGACCGACGGCTTTACGTGCTCTCCGAGGCACGGGCGTGAATCACCGCCAAACTTCCAAACTCCGAGCTGCTACTAGGAATTTCCCAAGAAAAACCCAAAAACACTTTTTGGACCTACGCGGGATTTGAACCCGAGACCTCTTGATTAGCATACGCTAACCACTAGACCAACGAGGCATATACTTTCACACGCATTTAGTAAAAACTGTTCATTTGAAACTACACACATCAAAAGTGTCTAGGGATCAAGCATTTTTATGCGGATTTCTTGAGATTGAGATGTGGCTTTGTAATAAATTTATGATTTTATAAATTTATATGGATCCTTTTTGGTGCATTTCATAATTTGAATCAGGAACTGTCAATCAAATTCGAGTAAAAGATGAAAATCAGCTGCCAATATTTTCCCTATAAAAACATACAACGCATTGAAGAAATTATTAGTGCTACTGTTTCCCTACTACTGATTAAAACCAACGTTATTATGGAGCGGCGACGTCATTTAAGCAGGGAAGAAATGCTCAGAGCCGTGGGAATGATAGAAGCTGGTTCCCGGCAACGTACTGTGGCTTTAGCTCTGAATACAAGTCAGAGTGTTATCAGTCGACTTTGGACACGTTACCGAAGCACTGGTACCGTGGCTGAGCGCCATGGAGGACGGTATCGCTGCACCACACGGAGACAAGACCGATACATTCAAATCTTAACTCGAAGAGCTCCAACAATAACCGCCATGATGTTAGCCGTGAGGCTTCATCACTCTTCAGGGAACTTAATTAGCGACCAAACAGTCAGAAACCGCTTGCATGAAGTGAACCTTCATTCCCGAAGACCGCTACGGGTACCACCTATAGCAATGCACAATCGTAGGATTCGATATCAATGGGCTCTTGAACACAGAAATTGGGCAGAAGAACAATGGCGTTTCGTGTGCTTTTCTGATGAGTCTCGTTTTGGTATGAGACCGGATACAAGACGTATACGACACTGGAGAACCCCTGGACGCCAACAGCGATTAAAATCCTGCCAGGAAGTCCATCCTTATAGTGGTGGAACCATCATGGTATGGGCGGGTATTTGGATCGGCGGAAGAACTGAGTTGATTTGGATCAGAGGCAACCTCAACGCTCAAATTTATGCTGAGACGATTGTATCAGACGTCATCGTTCCTCTACAAGTGCAAATCGGTCCCTTATTTCAGTTAATGCATGATAATGCACGACCGCACACCGCAAGAGTTGTAAGACAGACTCTCGCCGCAGCTAACATCAATGTCCTGCCCTGGCCTGCTCAGTCGCCAGACTTGAACCCGATTGAGCATGCATGGGATATGCTACAGAGAAGAGCTCTGCCGAATATGGAGGGTATCCAGTCGCAAGAAGACCTTTTTTTGTTGTTGCAACGAACATGGGCGGCCATTCCACAGCGTGATTTGGATGAACTCATTTTGAGTATGCCAAACCGATGTTCTTGTGTTGTTAGTGTTCGCGGTAGAAACACGGATTATTAATTGTTTAAGTTACCTAATAAAATTTTAAAGAAAACTGTTATTTCAGTCTTTTTTTCGAACTTTAATGTTAGTGGTTCAAATGTCAAAAATCCCTTTATTAGGAAAATGGCAAATTTCTTTACTAATGCAAAGGTGACTTGGTTTATCGTTACTGTGACAAACGAAAACACTTTATTTGATGAATCCTTAAAGAAATTTTTAATTAATATCAATCAGGAGAAAAGTTATTGCAAAAATATATGTTGATCCCTAGACACTTTTGATGTGTGTATATACAAACACTTCAATCTATTTATTTGAATAGATTACGCAATAAATTTAGTACCAAAGATATTACTCCTAAAAAACGTATGTAAAGCACATACCTTTCAAATGTATCACAATAACGGCAAATGATAGGTGTTAGTCATTCAACTTCAGATAATCGGACGCGAGGGGAACGTAAACGTACTTCGTAAATGTAATGTGCTAAGGAGAGGAGATGCCGTAGATTTTTATGGCACAATGTAACTTTGTCCTGTTTAAAAAAGAACTTTGGTAGACTTTAAAAGTGATTTTAAAAGGAATTTGCTAAAGATACGACTTTATTGGCTTGTATATTTTTGGAATACTTTTAGTTTTGGATTCAACCAAGAGGTCTCTGTAGAGAACAGTAAAGCTTTCTATCATGATAGTGTTAAACATGAAAAAAGGCCTAGGAGTACTAACTTTCCGTTAGTATAACTAAATATTCAAGTTGAAGAAAAGTCTTGATTGTAAAACTACTAGTTTTCACCCGCGGTTCCACCCATATGTACGAGTATCTTGGTTTCGCGATAAAAATTGACTTATGTAATATTTTAGTATTTTACAGTAGTTTTAGCGTGATAGCTGGACAGACAGACAGACAGATAGACAAATTTACTTTAAAGGCAGTCAATCCTTATCTTTACTATTTACAATAGTAAAGATAAGGATTGACTGCCTTGTTGTTCTAGTAGTTAGCGTATACGGCTGCTGATCAAAAGGTCTCGGATTCGATTCCCGGCTCAGAACAATATTTGTGTAACCCACAAATATTTGTTTCGCAGTCTGGGTGTTTTTCTATGTATAAAATGTATTATTTACAAAAAAGTATGTTTATGTATTTATATCAGTTGTTTAGTACCCATAATACAAGCTCTACCTAGTTTGGGACTAGATGACGTTGCGTGTAAGATGTTCGAAATATTTTTTTTTTATTTTAACACTTTTTATTTTGTCACGGTATATTAAAAACTTTAGCTATTTCATATAATACGATCTTTGTTAAAATATTAGTACAAAGCAAATAAATAAACATTGTTGAAATGTAATATTAAATTTTTTCGTGCATTCAAAAATAACTTTACAAAAGTGAGTCATATTTGTGTCTTTGCATTCCACAACCATTCAAACTTCTAAAATTTTAAACGTCTTTTATCACATTTCAAAGCAAAGTGAATTCCCTCTTTGAGAAGATAAAAGGTAATATTTAACGTAGCCTATTCAGCCACCAAGCTAAGCCTCTGTACAAAAGAGAAAAATCCACTCGAACATTTCACTTCCGCTGTGGCCGCGTATATTTTAAGCCGTTCAATGGATCTCTGACACTGGCTAGAAGGGTAGAAAAATTTGTACACAGGCATACACTGACAGTTGAACACATTGATATAAGACCGAGTGAAAATTAATACATATTATTACGTAGACCGTGTGGTGACGGATTAAGAATACAGAGTGTCATCACCCCTATTCATCCCACGCGGGTGTCGTAAAAGGCGACTAAGGGATAAACTACTCAAGACAACATCAATGCAAAGAGAAGGAAAACTTGAAACCAACCCTATACCAAATCGTGTGGCCAGCGTGGTATAGTAGGTCAATACCTCTTTTTCAAGGAGAGGCCTCTGTCCAGTAGTAGACTATTAAAGGCTGTTGATGATGATTACGTAGATAATTTTAATCAAGTACGTATCTCTGTCCGATGTGGTCTGATACAATTTCATTTCAGACTTAATGAGTCCAGTGTTAGCCGCGCTTATGGTCGGTAATCATAACCCAAAAAAAAAATTGGCCTTAGTTACTCCTTAAGTGATCAGCCACAAGTCAGTGAAAATCCAGTTGAAATCGGATCAATCGATTACCCGGAACCAATAGTCGGACACATCGACAGGTGGACAGACAGTTAAACAGTCAAAATTTTTAAAAATTACTTTTTGATAAAAGTACTGTACGGGTGCGGTCCGGGATCCGTGGAACACCAAACAACACTCGTACGTGTTACGCCGAAAGCCTACCTAACATACAGCCTAAGTACGTGTACCGATCGGGCACCATAGTGAACCGTTCAATACTCGCACGTAACCTACGCCTAACTACCTAAATCCCTAGCCCTACCAATATACGAACCCTGCGATGAGGGTATATATACATATATAGATAGTTCGGGAAGTCTGTTACCAGGAGACCTAGAGCAACAGACGGAGACGAGACGGGAGCTGGGTTTCGGAGATGGTTTTCTCACTGCCGGTCGAGCAGACTCACAAGACCGATCTACTGACGGCTAAGGGTGTCTTGGCCACAGTGAGAGGTGGGGAAGGGTAATGAGTCAAAGTCGGATTAGACAAAATGACTGATTTTATTATCATAAATACTAGCTTATATATTAATCTTACTCTAAGTACACATGGATGGCTATTTACATGTGTGCCATCCGTGTGTATTGTCGATGCAGCTGCCTAAATCTCGGTCATGCCTAACTGTTGACAGGGCTGTACCGAGTGCGGTGGAAGCACTGCGTGCGACCTAGATTTGATGTTGCGGGTGATGCAATCATTTTATTCATGTTCTAGATTGAACAAGTACTATATATAATTTCATATGCATATAAAAAAAAACTATTTGTTTGATATTATAAAAAGATACACCAAATAGATAAATGGTATCATTTTAGAGGACTAGTTTTCCCTCGAGGTTCCGTGGTGTGTATGTCGATTATCACGGTAAAGTATACAATAAATGACATATTTCATTATTCAGATAGACATACAGACAGACGAAGCTACTTTTGAATCTATTTTATTATTTTATTTTATTTTATTTATTATGATGAATAAGTAATGGGTGTTCTAACAAGAAATACATTATTTTTCCAACCGATGGCTTCAGTTATCTGTATCTCGCGTTATATAACTGCCTCGTTGGTCTAGCTCTCAGGGGCACGAGCGTGAATCACCGCTAAACTTCCAAACTCCAGGCAGCTATTAGGAATTTCCTAAGAAAAACCCAAAAACACTTTTTGACCCGACCCGGGATTTGATCCCGAGACCTCTTGATTAGCAGTCGCATACGCTAACCACATTAAATATATACCTACATACCATATTATTATATAAATTAAAGGACATAGAACAATTGAGTACTCATTATATTACATTTATCTTGGGTAGGAATTCACCCTACAACCTCCGGTTTGACTATCAGAGCCACTATCTGCTAGACTAACAGGCCCCGTCATCCACCCTTGATATTTATGACATATGTATGTATTTACAGTTATCTGATAATTCGGACCTGTTGGGGGAATTCTCCCAATCGACCTTTTCGAAGTTCAAATTAGGCACTGCACAACTGTTACCTATGTTATATTTGACTGACTCGTTGGTCTAGTGGTTAGCGTACGCGGTTTCAAGAGGTTTCGGATTCGAACCCCGGGTCGGACCGAATCTTTGTCTGATCCATAAATATTTGTTTTGGTGCTTTCTATGTATAATATGTATGTATTTACAAAAAAAATATCTTTATGTATTTATATTAGTTGTCTAGTACCCATAGTACACGCTCAGCTTAGTTTGGGACTAGATGACGTTGGGTGTCAATCGTCCGAAACATTTATCTATTTTATTTTATAACACATGAAGCAAAAACTTATTTTTACATCACCTGAAGGTTGACTGGTAGAGAATGCTTCATGGCATTACGTCCGCCTTTGTACAACAAGTTTAACATGTTTTAAATAAATAAATAAAAACTTTGTAAGTCTTGAAAGCTATTTTTTTTAAATTATCATTTAATCATTATTAATTTATTTATCAATCAATAAAACTACACACCAACTATCATGTATTAGACACATGCACAGAAACACTGACATTGTAGCGTAGCCTTGGCGTAATCCGTGATTTTAGAATTAGTGGTCTTTGACATTAAAACCTTAATACGAGTAGTATTGCCACTTATAATTCAAATTAATTCTGTTTCGCTCAGTTGGTGACGACTAGTTTTATAATTACAAAATCATCTCTGAATGTTGCCAGCATCAGCTTCTTAAGTCGATTGCATTTTTCTTTTTAAAAAAGTATATTATTATAAACAACTTTAATACTATACTTGTTAATACAAAATCATCGGTATAAAATTATTTTTAAATTAGTTTCCTGTTCTTTTTACAAATAATTTTGAACTCTAAACAACTTAGTTGGCTTCACATACGTGGAAATAAGCCATGCCCGAAATTCGAGCGCCAACGAATTGTCACTTTTTATCTTGGGACAGTACTGCAATCACTCGGTTCACTGAACGGGTTAATTAATGAAATCTATTAACTTCTCTCTACTCCTTAGGGATGAGAATCGTTTGCAGATTTTTTGTTCCATCATCCTATCTCGCAAATTTTTAAGTTATCATAGTAGCATCAATTTCTGTTTTAAAAGTTTAACCGTCTGTTTATAAGTAATTTTCGTGGACTACAACATTATCAGGTACTATTTTATTACGAATTCACGAACGACTTGAAATTAGTTTGAAATCGATAAAGGACTTACATAAATAATGCGGTATTTGTGGAGACGTCTTTTAGAAATTTAACGGTTAAACGTTTCAGTCTAAGGCTAATGTTACGAATGAACATTTCGAGTATATTAGTGATTTTAACACTAAGTAATGTAGGCATGGTGATGATGATAATTGTGATAAGTGTGTTTTATTCGAAAGAAGTTTAATACTGCACTCGAGTGAAACACTAATAGTCTTAGTGCTATTTTTAAATCTTCTATCAAACCACCAGCCCTAATTGTTTTAAGTTTATGAAAAATAAGGAATTTTAAGACAGAAAATATAGTTAAAAGTAAACATACATTTTTATTTCTTAAATGAAGAGTCTTATCTCTCTGTGACAACTGAAGCTTAACGTTTGGTTTCGTTTTATAAAATCTATCTCTTTGGAAATAAAAAGATACAAAAATATGTAAAAGAAAAAATAATGGCGTTTTTAAATTTAATTTTGACTTACTGACTCAATCTGAAAATTCAACTGTTTGCCAAATTTATAAATATATAAAAGTTTTTTTTTATATTTAGCCTACCAAAGTGACTCTTCTATGTCTGATGGAAAGCATCACTAGAATCTAAGAATGGGAGCCACCACACTTGCTGTGAATGCAGACAATAAATTATGGCGGCCCATACACTATGGCGGCTTAGTGAGATGCTTTTTCAAGCCCCGTTTAAAGGACCTAGAGCAAGAGCCCAGAGCCGCCAGACCTACGTCATTAGTGCAAAGCTGAAATTTTCAGGATTATTAGTACAATGTCTTGTTAAGATGTATGTGTACCCATTAGCTTGAAAGCGGGGCCGTTTCTGAGATAGCGCGAAGTACAGATAGATAAAAATATTACTTACCTACGTTAAAGGTGCAAAGCTAGTATTTACATATTTTTTCAAGAATATTATTTAAAATTATAATTCATTAGTGCCAGACACTTTCCGTGGGCCATTACTTCTGCCAGACGTCTTGAAAGTTGTGAAAAAATTAGGTAAACTACGTTATAGTAGCAAACCTAAATTTTATACATATTATCTAAGGTACTATTTTAAGACCCTTTGTATGACCAATCCAAAAAGCGTGTAAAAACCATTTAATATTTTACAATTATATTCTTGAAATAATACTAAAGATGATATACCTCAGCTTCCTAATTACTACAAATATATGTCTGGGGGGGTGATAGGCCCTTCGGCCGCATACAAAGGGTCTTAAAATAGTACCTTAGATAATTGTATAAAATTTAGGTTTGCTACTATAACGTAGTTTACCTAATTTTTTCACAACTTTCAAGACGTCTGGCAGAAGTAATGGCCCACGGAAAGTGTCTGGCAGTAATGAATTTTAATTTTAAATAATATTCTTGAAAAAATATGTAAATACTAGCTTTGTACCTTTAACGTAGGTAAGTAAGATTTTTATCCATCTGTACTTCGCGCTATCTCAGAAACGGCCCCGCTTTCAAGCTAATGGGTACACATACATCTTAACAAGACATTGTACTAATAATCCTGAAAATTTCAGCTTTGCACTAATGACGTAGGTCTGGCGGCTCTGGGCTCTTGGTCCAACCCGGGATCATAATGTGAAGGAAATACATGACCTGGCAGTGAGTTCTAGTTTTTAACTGCTCATAAGACCTAGAGTCTTTTTAAATCTTGTCTTATGAATTCCATCTTATTTCTTGAATTTGACACTTAATACAAGATATTACCTTCAATACAATAACATACATTTCCATTAGATCATGGGCCGGGATAGCCAGATTTCGTGTCTGTCACGATACGAACTTCCAGCTCGCATCTCTCATACTTAACACACCTTCCATACAGGCTCACTGGTTACGGGTGCTTTCAAGAGGCAATTTATATCTCAATAAATGTAAACAAAACAAATGTATGTATATTTAACCTCGTGTACTACCGTAATATCATGTACACAGGCACGCACTTTTATTCCTCCGTGTCAAACCATGTCGCTTAAAAGCAGATTATTTAATATTCTTTCACCGTTTCATTAAGATAACATGTACCTAGATATGACATGTACAAAGTGAAATGTCAATGTTTACAGATAAGAGTACGGAGCAATTAAAAATAAAGGGTTGTGCTTGCGGTGACTGTTACAGTACATTGATGCGGCGGTTATATAAATATTCATGACAGTAAAGAGAATACGCGCTATAGTGGCATGTTAACGCGACACCGACGATTTAATCGCTTATATGTGGGTGGTCCAAAATCGCGATGGTTAGCGATGACGATGTTACATACATGTTAAGAAAACTGAAATATAATGTGATTTTATTAGTAGTAGGGACACTGAAGTGTGACACTGAACAGTGTGGGGATGATTGACGCTCCTTGGGGGAGACCTTCTTTTGGTGGATTGCGATAGATTTATATAAGAATTGACCCTGGATTGACTTTGACCATAAGCGTCTACAAATAAAATTATTTGTGCTTTATCGTTGAACTTTAAGTACCTTTGTTAATTTTCGAGTAAAGTATTTTTTTTTAATTTAACGTATAAAATTTAAGTTTTTTTTTTATTTAAAAGGACAACTCCCGCATTAGGAATATAAATTCCTGTGACGCGGGGGACTTTACAAACATACATGAAACGGACACAAAGAACACCCACGGACGAAAGTGTTTTGATTACAAGTCTACATCTATGTATTTATGGCACAATTCACGAATTTTTGCTGTTGTTTGTGAGTTTATATATCTACTAGATATTAAGGTTAACAAGTACATAGTGAAACCATTATTATAATTACAATTATTACATTAAGATTATTACAATATTAGCTATCGAATGTCTAAACAGAATTAAATAATCGATAAAAACTAATATATGATGAGTTGTTGAAAGTGACCGAAATAGAATAGGAATCATTCATCATAACATTCAATTATTTCTGAGTCAATTGGTATTACTTAATTATGTATTAAAATGACAACTACTGCATTAAGAATATAGATCCTGTGTCGCGGGGGACTTTACAAACATGTATGAAACGGACGCACATAAATTGTAAATTAAAACGAAATGTAAAGTTCTTCCTATACACACTCATATTAAAAAAAAAACTTGAAAAACTAAACAAACAAGCCTACTAAAATGTTAAAAATAATTTTAATGAAAAAGCCTGGGGCGACGTTATTGAAATATTTTCAGAAAGCACCCCACGCTTTGTTACATTACAATTATTTTCTACTTTTTAGTTTAAAAGCGTGTTTGTTTCGTTTTTTTTAAATACATTTTTTTTAAAGACTAAAAAAGATAAATCTACAAAGTTTGAACGAAATCTGGCCGTTTAAAGTGGGTCAAATCGCACCCAAAGGAGTCGGTAACAAACATACAGGTGAAGCTAATAAAAAGCGTGTAGAAAGAAAATACTGAACCAAAAACAAGCTTTCATCAGGCCAAGTAGAGTTTCCTTGGTAGACTTTAAAATAAAAATAAATAAAAAGAAAATTGTGTTCAGATTAATTTACATATCCATTAACTTCTAACTTAAGCCCGTCTAAGTAAATGGCAACAACATCAGTAGTCATGTAACTATATCTACTAAACCGCAACGTCTGTTTGATCCTCCGTACTTATTATAATTGTATACTAACAGAGACAAACATACTTTCATTGTTGTATGTTTAAATAGGCTTTGTATGTAAATAATGGAAAATGTAGCATGGTAATGTATTCAATTCTGGTTATATAAATATGTAATATGATGATTCTGAAGTACTTCTGTGCAAATAATAAAAATTGAAGTATTATTTAACACTAGTATATATTGTCAAACAATTAATAGTACTAAATATTGTCTATATCCCTACTTAATATTATAAATGCGAAAGTAACTCTGTCTGTCTGTTACGCTTTCACGCCTAAACCACTGAACTGATTTTGATGAAATTTGGCATGAAGATAGAACTGAACTTGGGAAAGGACATAGACCACTTTTTACCGCGATAACCGACATACACGCGGGCGGAGCCGCTGGCGAAAGCTAGTCCCTATATAAAGTTTATTCGATACTTAAAACTAAAAAAACATTTATTTTCAATTTTTTGTCTGTCTGTCTGTCCGTTTGTTTGTTCACGGTAATCTGTGGAATGACTATACCGATTTCAACGAGACTTGTAGATAGCTAATGAGTAAGCTAAGGAATCTCTTGGGCCACTTTTTTTAGAATAGCTTTACTATGCGGCATCACTCGTCATTATCAACAATAACCGCAGGCAGGCAAAACTGGTAAAAAATAAAACTTTCGAATATTTTTTATGACTTACAAAACACCCTGTAGCTTTAGCCTGTAGCAAGTCTTCAGACTTTGAAACATAATTAATATTATTATGTTTTCTCCAACTGTATTCCGTTGAAAGGGTCGACAAAGTAGGTCAATAACGCTCATACTATTAATGCTAAGAACACGATAAGGCATTTGACTGGATTTTTAGGGTTCCGTAGCCAAATGGCAAAAAACGGAACCTTTATAGATTCGTCAAGTCTGTCTGTCTGTCTGTCTGTCTGTCTGTCTGTCTGTCTGTCTGTCTGTCTGTCTGTCCGTCCGTATGTCACAGCCAATTATTTCCGAAACTATAAGAGCTATACTGTTGAAATTTGGTCAGTCGATGTATTCTGTGAACCGCATTAAGATTTTTACATAAAAATAGAAAAAAAACAATACATTTTGGGGGTCCCCATACTTGGAACTGACACTCAAAAATTTTTTTTTCGTCAAACCTATACGTGTGGGGTATCTATGGATAGGCGTTCAAAAATGATGTTGAGGTTTCTAATATCATTTTTTTCTAAACTGAATAGTTTGCGCGAGAGACACTTCCAAAGTGGAAAAATGTGTGTCCCCCCCCCTCTAACTTCTAAAATAAGAGAGTGATAAAACTAAAACAAATATATGTTGTACATTACCATGTAAACTACCAACGAAAATTGGTTTGAACGAGATCTAGTGAGTAGTTTTTTTTTAATACGTCATAACTCGTAACACGCAATATACCTTTCATTCAATCAATACGCTAGTATAAAAACATCGATGAAAGTTACAACGAACTACAAGAACTTTTATATGATGTTACTTGCTGGTACGGAACCCTTCATGGGCGAGTCCGACTCGCACTTGGCCGCTTTTTTTTTATGTTTTAATATAACTTCCTGTGCTAAAGGCCAAATAGTTTTAGATATGGATAGAGTCACTTTTAGGCGTTGTCAAGGCTGTTTAAGCACGAGCCAGACTCCCTAAGCCGGTTGTATTAAGTACAAGGCCGACAAAATAATTATAGTAAGATTAGGTTTTGTTCTTATTTTCACATAGTGTAAAAAGGAGCGTTGATGAATTTCGGTATTTTTAATTGTTTTTTTTTTTCATGAATTTTACAGATAGTTTTGGTTGCAAAGCGGGATTTATTCATGATAAAATTATTTTTAAGGTTATAATTTCATGTATTATACCGCGCGCTTCAGTTATCTTATTCGTGCTCACCGCCTCGTTGGTCTAGTGGTTATCGTATGCGACTGCTAATCAAGAGGTCTCGGGTTCAAATCCCGGGTCGGGCCAAAAAGTATTTTTGGGATTTTCTTAGGAAATTCCTAATAGCTGCCCGAAGTTTGGAAGTTTGGCGGTGATTCACGCCTCGGAGAGTACGTAAAGCCGTCGGTCCCGGTTGTCATGAACATCTATGGCAATCGTTATTGGGAAGCAGTGCCCTCAAATATACTGACAACTAGTTCAATCTTCGAATTTCAGTTCTCCCGTCTCAGAGTTGGGGAGGTCCGATGCCAGTCGCTCCGTGGAAAAACTGAAATTCAGGTAAAACCGGTTGAACTAGTAGCCGACTCCAAATAAACTTGGGAATAATGGCTAGGAAGATTGGTAGACTAGGAACTTCGTGACCGTGACCACGAGCTGTAAATCCCTCTCGATACATCTAAATATAGAAGGTATCGTAAACTTTTAAATAATATTATTTCTAAAAATCTGACTATACAACAAAAAATATATTATGTATTGCTTGTTTAATACACTTTAACTTGGATTCCCTTGAACAGATTTTGGTATTAGTTTTATTTCTAACATCGAAACTCATTCGTCTCATGCATAAAATCATGTTTCTAGTATCAATAGGTATGACACAGTCAGAAATAACAAATTCTCCTATTTTATAATTTTTGTATAGTTTGAAGGTGAACCTATTGGTCATCAACTTGATCAGTTATGTCAAATTAATAATTTATTTTTTATATCTGTCCGTGTGGTGACGGATTAAGAATACAGAGTGTCACCGCCCCTATTCATCCCGCGGGTGTCGTAAAAGGCGACTAAGGGATAAACTACGCAAGACAACATCAATGCAAAGAGAAGGAAAACTTGAAACCAACCCTATACCAACCCGTCTGGCCAGCGTGGTATAGTAGGCCAAAACCTCCTTTCCAAGGAGAGGCCTATGTCCAGCAGTGGACTGTTAAAGGCTGTTGATGATGATTGATGAATAATTTATTATAATTAATTTATGAATAGTTGAAAAAAAGTTTTCATAAGGAAACATAAAGAGAGTGGACCAAAAAAAGTAAATATTCCTAATTCACATAGATTTAACACCTTCAGCAAATTAGAATCGACCAAATACGTTAGCCTTCAATTGTATATGTATTGACTCATTTATTTTTGTATCTTCATAGAAGCCTTCAAAATTATTAATAGTCAATTTAAAGGTTGCACAAGTCAAGTTATTAACTTACTGTAATTATAAACCTATCACATATATATTTTCTAATTACTACACATATTTTCAGTTTAGTTGAAATAAAAAAATACATTTGCACTATTTTTTTCGTCTGTTTTTGGAATTTCTGTTTTTATCTTTAAACCCAGTAGTATTTTGCTTTTCAGAGCGAAATTCTTTTAGTTTAATTCAATCAAAATTAAAGCTATTTTAGCGATACGAAGTTCTGATGCAATTACGTTGGCGCATTCAATGTTAATTCAATGCAGATACGTTTCATTCTAGCAATTAAATTGAATGGAATATTGAAAAATAAATGAAACTTATATTTTCGCTGGAATCACAGCTATAGTCAATCTGTAAAAATAGTTTGACTTAAATTATGTAATAAAATATATTTGGAGTCTGTTTGGAAACTTATAACATATTTTTATTAAAATATATTATTTGTCGTTGTTCAGTGTCTCGGAGAGCACATTAAGCCTAAGCCGCCGATCCTGATTGTCATGATCATCTGTTACAATTGTTTTTGGCAAGTCAGTGCCCTCAAATATACTAAGAACTAGCTTAGCTTTCGAGTTCAGTTCGCTCTTAGGGTAGTGGAAATCGCTATTGGCATCGGCCAATCGATCTGTAGAGAAACTTATATTCAAGTACAACCCGTTTTCAGGTTAAACTAGGAGCCGATACAAAATAATTCTGGGAATAATAAAAGCTAGAAAGGTGTGATGTTTATTTTTAATAAAAAAAATATTTAAAAAAAAGAAGAAAGTATTAAGTTTTTTTAATTGACTTCGTCCAACATAAAAAGAACAACTATTTCATTCGACTTAGGTGAAGCCAAACGGATAGTCAATAGTTTTTACTGATTAACTGAGGTGTCAATAGATTTGTTAATTATGACCTGTACTAGACTATTCAAATTTTAGTAAAAGTTTTTGAACTTTTTATTTTCCTTATCCTTCCTATATGAACTGGACTCGAACTGGGCGGTACTAACCTAACACGAAAGACCAACCCAAGATCATAGCATTCTAGCTGTCGTAGTTCACTGGTGAGAGCGTAACTGTAGGCCCAATGAAGCTCACTAGGCCACCATTGTGTGGGTTACCATGCTGTATCCTACTTTTGGATTCGCTTGCTCATGACTTGTTTCATGCTTTCCATCAAGTAGATCATAATCACTTTGGTAGTCTTAAATTTATAAAAACAAAATAATATGAACTAAGCCAATAACCTACGTGATAAACGTTAGATTGACTGCATTGTCCAATCGTTACGCTATTTATAATCTAGCATGAAATAAATTGCCGATATGTAAATTTAAATTTACAACCCTTCATAAAGAGGAAAGTACGTGATTTAAAAAAAAATTAACAACAAAAACTGGATGTGCGCTTATCCGTGACAATGCACGGGTACATCTCGTGTGGCTCACGTACAGAATAAACGTGATGATTCTCTCATTTCGCCGACAATTTGTTGTTCCCTATCCTGCGTGGAGCATCGTGCACGTATCAGATAAACTGTGGGGGCAATCTACGCGATACAATGCGATCTCTATCCAGTAGTTAAGAGCACAGTATTTCTTGACAACAATTGTATACGTGTGAGGCAAGAGGATGTAATAAAAATATGTATGTTTTATTTAATAGTACAATAGAAAGCTTTATTCTTTACCTATATAGTCGACGTTGATACTCCTACTATTAGTATTAAGTTTAGCTGGAGTACTGGATACAACATACATTACTACTAACCCCTTCATAGAGTGTTTATAAAATACAAATAGTTGTATAATCATTGTTACAGTCAGCTATGCAGCTGCTGCGTTTGAGTATACAATATGCTTAAGAAAGTTTTTACATTTTGGACACATAAATAAAGAAGGCAGAGTTTCCTAAGTATCTGCGCCAATCTGTAGGAAAAGCTGCTAAGTCGTCTTTTCAACCAATCATGTAAAACAAAAGGGTAACCATCCCTTTTAGACCAGTGCTTTTAGCTCTTAAAATAACAAAAAGTGAACATAAATTGTTGTGTAATAAATTACGGGCGATCTGAGGTCGGGAAGGGGGAGAGGGGGGGTTTTAAGGGAAAAAAATGGCTTATCTCGATTTCCGGCAAAACTACAAGTCCTATGGAAAAAAGTCAAATGGCAAAGTTATAGGTAATAAAAAGATTTACAACTTTTGCATACACACTTTTTTCACATAGCCTCAAATTTATGTGAAAAATTCAAAAAACCAAGTTTTTGGTTTTTTATTTTTATCTTTTACAAATAAAATTATTTTTTAACGAAATTTTGTGGAAACTTAGCTTTTCATGTCCTGAATACACCATAATTTATTTGATTTGAAATATCTATTTTTTCACCTCACTTTGACTGAATACCGAAAAAAACCCTAATTTTCAATCGAAAATTTGTCCGTCAAAATATCAACGTTTTTGACAAAAATTGGGTGTTTTCTATTCGATGAAATGTCTACTTTCCGATGGTGTAAAAATATATATACATTACCATAGTAAATCTTCTCAGAAAATGCAAAAAATGAAAAAACTCAAATTCGATATTTTTTAATCGTTATTGAGATATTTATTAAAATTTACACTTTAATCACTCGAAAAACGTAAGATTGCATGTTACAATGATAAACAAAAATATTACAAATCGAAATATACTACTATAATTAACAAAATAATAAATAATAAAGTAAATATTTAATAAAACATCTACAATACTTTGAGAAAGTTGCAGAATCTTCTTTATAGTATATGCTTATGTGCCTATTTATTACTATTTTAAGATAATTTAATACCTGAGTGACCTATGAAAAATTTTTGGCTATTAAAAGGTTTTTCTTAGAGAAGTAGGCAAGGCAGGTCTGGGCCTTACTACATACTTGCTATTTCGTAGCAGCTGTAAAACAGAGCAGTGTACGACATCTTTTATAAAACTACACGTGCAGGCTGAGTTATTTTCTATGAAATGGTCTATTTTCTTTCTGGTCTATTTATCTGAATATTAAACTAAAACGTTGTATATTACTACAAATATTGTTTCGGAAGTAGTAGGAAAATCAACTTACAAGGATAATTCTGTTGAAAGCAAATAACACTTCTGTTGAAACTTAGGCATTATGGCATAACAGGTACAGCGCTTAATCTGGTTGCTTCTTATCTTAGTGAGCGAATACAGTATGTTGATATTAATGGAATAAGGTCCTCCGGATCACCAGTGAGTATGGGCGTGCCACAAGGCTCAATTCTGGGTCCTTTTTTATTTTTGGTGTATATATACGATTTGCCATTTTTTACTAGTAAGATAAGCGATATTCTTCTATTTGCTGATGACACTTCTCTTATATTCAAAACCAATCGCAAAAACGATTACTCTGACGAAGTAAATAGGTCCCTCGCATTAGTCCTTGACTGGTTTACATCAAATAACTTGCTTTTGAATTCTAAAAAAACCAAATGTATTAAGTTTAGTTTGCCAAATGTAAGGAATATCAGTACAAATCTAGTTTTAAACAATGAAGTTATTAATTTTGTTGATTCAACGGTTTTTTTGGGAATTACTTTAGATAGTAAGTTACAGTGGGGCGCCCAAATATCGTGTCTCGCAGGGAAACTCAGTTCTGCAGCGTATGCTGTCAACAAAGTCAGACAGCTTACGGATGTGGAAACAGCAAGGCTAGTATATTTCGGTTATTTCCACAGCGTCATGTCGTATGGCATTCTGCTATGGGGCAAGGCAGCTGATATTCAAACAATTTTCATTCTCCAAAAACGTGCAGTGCGTGCGATTTACAAACTAGGTGCACGAGTTTCCCTTAGAGAAAAGTTTAAAGAGATAGGCATAATGACAGTTGCAACACAATATATATTTGCAAACATTATGTTTATAAAACAAAATATGCATTTATATCACAGGAATAGTGACGTTCACTCGGTGAACACGAGACATAAGCATAAATTAGTAGGTCAACATCATAGACTACATAAAACGCATAATTCATTTATGGGTCTTTCCGTGCGATTTTTTAATAGGTTACCAGCTAGTGTTATGAGTCTATCAGTGGAAAAGTTTAAAAATGTAGTCAAAACTTATCTTATACGTAAAGGTTATTATAGAGTTGACGAATTTTTAAATGATAAAGAAAAATGGATTTGACTACTTGCTCCTTATCATTTTATTCTACTCATGTGAATGTTGTTAGCACACTGTTTAAGAGCATGATTTTACTTTTGTAAGTAAAGATTCTACGTGACGAATAAAGGCCATTCTTCTCTTTCTTTTGATCTTATAATAAATATTTTATATTTAATCTTTCGTTACCAGTAATTTGGCCAATATTTGAGCACATATAGTTTTTACCTTTGTTGTAAGTAGATGCTCCTACTATGTTGTACCCACTGAGCCTGTTGTTTTTTTTTTTTTTTTTTAAATTAGCTTATGTTCTAATTTTTAATCACTATAATTTGCATCAGTCCTCTAACATGGTGTATAGTATATTAGTGGCAGCACCTTACCCCCATATCAGGTTTATAAACATTAAAATTATGTAAACATTGGCGATTTGAAAGGAGTGGCCGCGAGTTTTTATTGCCATGTTCTTTTCTCCGGCTCTACCTATTGTTTGCGAACATGGCATAAATGTACATGTAGAATCTTGACCTGTCACAAGAGATGTATTGCATCCTAAGTGAATAAAGAATTTTGAATTTGAATTTGAATGAAACTGAGACTTTATCACTCTGACAATAAAACAATAAATTTATTGACTTCGTTCTAAGCTTTGTAAAACCTGATTCAGCTGATACCACTACGCTACTAATCCCAATATATCTTAGAAGCTACGAGTTAAATTTATAGTCGTGTGAGACCACAGGTTTAGCGTGGCGACAATTTATTTAGCAACATAATATGTTTCTGAAAATAAAGTACCTAAGCATTTTGTTGTATATTCACATTTTGTAAGAAATAACTTAAGGTTCCTTTCTTTTCACAATTTACAAGGAGTTGACTTTTTATTTTTCTCTCTATTACGATGGAGCTTTGTCGAGTAAATAATTTGATTAATGACCGTTGAGACACCTCATCAATTTTCAAAGTAACGGAGGAAAACACGCTTACTGTCGCAAAACTCCAATCAATTTCACAATCTTAGCTGTCAATCAAGAAGCCAAGCTTTGCTGTGTCAACCGTCAAATCCATTATCCAAAAGAAACATTCGACAAGTGGTAAGGTTGTGGTCTCTTTAAAGGAGACAGCGATCAAGAATAGTAGACCTAACAGCACCGTTGATTGTTTTGACACAAATACGACGAAGTCAAATTTAGCCAAGGGTTAGTTTTGGCATTCTATGAATGTTTGTATATATTACCTACACCATAATGCCTAAACTACCAATCTGATTTTAATATTGCGGTGTCAATAGATTTGCAAAGTTAGCCTGGTGACATATGCTTTATAAATTTCATATTAAGATTTTTTTCTTTTTTTTACTCTTTTGTATTTTTTATTAGACACGAAACAGTCTCAAAAGAGAATATGACTCAAAACAACAATTTGTGGTATACACAAAGTGTTGTCCTAAGTGAGATTTGAACCCACCTGGCGTAGTAGAAAGCGGCGTATCAACAGCTTAACCTTTAAGCTAAAGGTAAAGTTTACTAATATTAAATCAATTAGCACCTACTTACCCGGTTACTGTAAAGGCCGCTGCATAAGTGACGGGATTTAACACGGATGGGACGTGGACGTGGTTGCCTCGTTATAAACGGGAACGTGATTTAAATGCATACGCACCGTGACTGTGACTCGGATCTAACGTGTTAGTGTTGTGCACAAGGAAAGATGTATTTTTCATTTCAAGAATTGGCTTTAATTGCTATTGACGTGCTAAACATCGTCGGCGACGATATTTAGCACGTCCTGTGCGTGCCACGTTCCGCCCCGTCCGTGTCTCCCTGAAGTTTGCATTTCCTCAAACATTTTGTATGTAACGATGTTTGCAAAACTTCCCGTCCCGTTCCGTCCGTGTTGGTCTATTGGTCTAGTAGTTAGCGTATGCGGCTGCTGATCAAGAGGTCTCGGGTTCGATTCCCGGGTCGGAAAAAATATTATTTGTGTGAATCACAAATATTTGTTTCGGAGTCTGGGTGTTTTCCATGTATAATATGTATGTATTTACAAAAAAAAAGTATGTTTATGTATTTATATCAGTTGTCTTAGTACCCATAACACAAGCTCTGCTTAGCTTGGGACTAGATGATGTTGTGTGTCAGATGTCCAAAATATTTATTTATATTTATTTAAATCCCGTCACGTAAAGTATGCAGCGGCCTTAAGTCTCTGAACTGTTTAAAGATATATTCGTTTAACAATACTGTAAGCAGTAACAAGATCGAGTGAAGTCTGCCGATGTTTTGTACCTAAGTTCACGTTGTGTGACGTCATTCGAACGAGACTATAAATTGAGCAGCATCGTGAAGCTTGGTCTCTTTTGGCTCGGGACCTCGTTGTTTGCGGTTAGGTACTCACTGTGTACTCTGTGTACTCTCTGTGTATTGTTGTTAAAATTGTGATTATGTTTAGAGCTAAATAAACTCATATAGTTTTATGTTCTTTCAAACCTCCTTTCTAAGGAGAGGCCTATGTCCAGCAGTGGACTGTTAAAGGCTGGTGATGATGATGAGTTTCATGTTCTGAGTAAGATTAAATTGATTTATTTTAAATCAATAATTTGGTTTTTGATTACTCTACAAATATTTATGAAAGGAAATATTTTCTTTTATTATTATAATATAAGGTTTCTCTAAAGCAAACGCAGTATCTTCTAAACATGGAAATAAATGGATAAACATGAATTTGAAAATAATACAAATTAAATACCAAACTATACTTGTTTACATAAATATCAGTGCTCATAGATAACGGTTCTATCAATTGTCACATAATCAATGCTGCCTCGAGGCAAGCTATGCCTATATTCGAAACAGCTTCCTACAACCAACGAAATAAACAAAAGGCTCAATTATAACGGTAGGCGGGTTTGATTTTGATGCTAATTTCCTGGTCCCCGAATAAATTAAACAATCCTGTAACAGGTACTGATTGAGAACGGATATCGATCTTCATTAGGTGGATACGAAATACACCCTCTTTAGTATAGTGGTATATACGATTAATTCAATACTGGAACAAAACGTGACGTGTCGTTGATACGATTTAATTAAAAGGGATCTGTGTACTTTTGTGGTGTATTCCTTGTTTTTGTAAATGATGCGTGTTTAAATTGCGGGATTTGGTGGGTGTCCTTTACATAAAAAATCGGCCAAGTGCGTGTCAGGCCACGTACAGGAAAGGGTTCCTCAGTCACCCATAATGGTACGTGGATTTAAAATCGTATCCAATAGATAATTATTATGTTTACGTATTAATGCGTTAAATTTGTATGAAGTTTTCCAAGTGAGCGCATTTTGTAAGTTAAGTCTCCATAACTCCTGAATTAATAAAGTCATCTAATCCGTTATAGTTTTCCTTCAAAGTTCATTATATGGACCACCATCACGAATTTTTACAGATTTTTTGAGCTGACCGTTTAGTTTTTAGAGGGGGAGGACGCCCTGTTTTTTCAAAAAAGTGACCTTTAAAGTGGAAACGAATACCTAAATCAAGAAATCGTCTTAGAAACCCTTAATTGATTTTAAAATATCTATCTAATGATACCCCACACGATGGGGTAGCCGCGAGAAAAAATTTACATCCCCACTTTACGTGTAGGGGAGGTACCCCAAATAAAAATATTTTTCATAATTTTATTGTAGCACTTTGTCGACGTAATTACAACACATATTCACGCAAAGTTTCATCTTTCCAGCACTAACCGTTTGGACGGTAAGTCGAGGACGGATGGACGGACAGACGTACGGACAAACGGACGGACGGACAGACAGACGGACATGACGAATCTATTAGGGTTCCGAGTCATATACTTCGGAACCCTAAAAACCAATTATAATTATTTGCAAGTTTGTTTCGTTTTGTAACTCAACTAGCACTAACCAAATAAGATTCAGAAAATGTTATTTTTTCGCTATGTACTAAAGACCGCCTGTGAACTGAAGTTGAATGAAATTTAGTCTATTTCTCATCACGATAAGTGTAACATTGTTACATACATAATTTTTAAATATCAACATGTGGTATACACACATACCTAGACAGCATATAATGAAACAAAACGGTTACGATACCTTCTTCTGTACGACGTTTCGAAAGGGTTATACCGCTCGTGGTCACGGTATAAACACGATCACGAACACTTAAAATATGAGTCATCAACAGCCTTGAACAGTCCACTGCTGGACATAGGCCTAAACCTCCTTTCTAAGGAGAGCCTTAGAAAGGAGGTTTTGGCCTACTATACCACGCTGGCCAGACGGGTTGTTATAGGGTTGGTTTCAACTTTTCCTTCTCTTTGCATTGATGTTGTCTTGGGTAGTTTATTCCTTAGTCGCCTTTTACGACACCCGCGGGATGAACAGGGGTGGTGACACTGTGTATTCTTAATCCGTCACCACACGGAAAATATGAGTAACAGTCGTAAAAGTCTTAAAACAGTTAATATCATCATAGATAGACAGAATTAAATAAATATATAGCTACTTATAGACAAGCCCCTCGGGAAATCAATAGCAAAACGTTGTACCCGCTAAAAAGGTATACACGCTTATACCTTTGTGACGATGTTTGTATTCGATATGAGTGCAATATCTTTGAAGAAGACTAGCAAGGTTCAGATATCAGAATCCGATCTTTTCGAGCTACAAAATCTCATTCATCCTTATAACTAATATTCTACTTTCATTTATCTTCTTTTTCTAACAAGCTTTCCTTTTCTATATACTATCAATTTTCTATTTTCGAATTCCAAAAGTGCCAATGATAATATATTTCCCCCTCGTATGTAAGTTATATCAAGTTATAGTTGACAAAATGAGGGTGTTTAATGCAACTGTTCTCACCTGTAAGGAAATAGATTTATCAGTATATGTGTTGGGATTGTAAGAAGTTTCTTGAGAAACTGGCTATAGATAATATTGAGTGAAGATTCTCTGATTTTACGTGGTTGAAATAAAACTATAACAACAGTAATAAACATATTACATATTTCAATTGATTCTCTGTTCTCTCTGGAAAATATAATTCCCAAATTCAAAATAACTACTATATTCTAATTCGCCGTATTGGTTATTGGAACAATGTTGACAATTCCTAAGAGATAAATTATAGTATTTTACTTTTTAAAGCATACTGAACTTGAATAGATTATAGTTTCCTTGTTTTTTCAACTAAACTCTAAAGTGCCAATAATTGGAGGAGTGCCAACGATTGATTGGTTTACCCTAGATACTGCAAAAAGTTTTTTACGCACGTGCGTCAAAAACTTTACCCGAAAATGGCACCATTTCACTGAAACTTTATTTTAAATCAGAATTATTACATACTATTTGTCATTATGTTTTACTTCAATTATTAAATTGAAGTAAAAGTAGTATTATATAGTAATTAAATTAATAAGTAAATTGAAGTAAATTTCAGATAGTTTCGGTTACAGATATTAATCCGTAACCGAAACTATCCGAAACTTACGGATAATCCGAAATAATTGGATATACGTAATCGTATCCGAAACCGATATAATTTTATTCTTATATCCATATCCGTATCCAAAATATCATATCCATAACATCCCTAGTCATGAGATGCGGTGTCTAGATCTTTGTAGCTACAAAAGTAGCAGACCAACCTTTACCCGCGTTATTCATCGAAGTATGAAACACTAGCTTTATATAATTGTTATCGCTCATGTAATCGGCAGGCGTCTCAGAACAGAAGGTTCTCACAATGTCACCTTTCCTGTTAACGAGTTGTAAATAGTTCTGGTCACAAATAACACCCAGGTCGAATTCGTTAAACCTGAGCAATAAATTTGAGCCAACAGGGGTTTCCAATTCCCATTCACAGATACTCTTATGTCTATAAGGATTTGGATATAAGGGGCTGGTGACAGAACCGAGTGCATTGTGTACTTTTCCACCGCAGCCTCTACCTTTATCCGTTGTTACATAATTAAGATCGAATGTAAGCATATTGTTTTCATTTTGATGATTGTGGAATAATATATATTTACCGGTTGAGAAAATAGGATAATTATTTTCATATTCGGAATGAATATTCACTAGTTGTCTATCTTTGGTGCTGTTTCCATCGTATATTTTCAAATAGGTATTCTCATCCCAATAATACGGTATAACGTTAAGAAAATATACAGATATTGTGTTATTTACCGGTGCCGTTATAAGTGTGTAACAATCTGTTTCGCTATGCTCATCTATCGAACTATAACTATTTTGTATTCTACCTTGAGGCTCCGTATAATTTCTACCGCAAAATCCTACAAACGCGACTTCAATTTGAACACCCTTGTGAACTTTTCTATCTGCTTCTGGCGATGTGATTAAGTTTATAGATGTGCCTCCATATACGTAAAAATCGACAGCCTCTAAATGTCCACATAATTCAAAGTTATTAGGATAATGTATATTACTATCATAGAAATAATAATGAGAAAAGAAGTCATCTGTTTGAAGATTCATGACAAGATCTTTTCCTACGGAAATATTCGAATGAGACATACTACTAGATATAATAAACCTGTCGTCCTTACAAACTTTTACATTTTCGCCTTCGGTAACAGATGCACGTAGCTGTAAATTAATTACGGTTATGCGAATTTGACTATACTGTTGGTCAGTGGTATCTAAGTGATAGACACAATGTAGACCTCGCGGAATCGATCCCGTATCGTAACCAGGAGATTTAAATCGATGCGGTATGGAGCTAACATGTATGACGGACTGGCCGCATAGTGTTGATTGAGCTGACAATATCGCCCGGAAACCAGAACTAACTAATTCGCCGTCAGTAGAAAGTCTAACATTCATCATATTTTCAGATGATACCAGTGCAGCTGGCATGGTGTGACCACAATATGTACCTATAATTAAACTACTTGGATATAAACCATCTTTTATTTCGACTAAGTCACAATCACATTTGCTGTATCCTACAGCGGTTTGATTAATGTTTTCGCAAGGAGATATGTGAAACTGTGTGAAAGTAATTTTAATAACTGTATTACGAGGTGATGTTATCGACCAATGACAGTCTAAGAAGTTTTCATACACGACGTGGCTACCCATCAAAGGTGATTTCAGTATAGTTGTGGATCCAGCTGTTATATTTATTCGTCCACCGCAGCCTGCTGCTTCAGAGTAACTAAAGTAAATTAAAGCTTTGAATCCTTTGTAATTTACACTAGAGTCTGTCATAAACTCTAACAACATTTTATTTCCGGTACTTCTCATTACTGTTGTTGAGTTCATAAAACCGCATAATAACGCTAAGCGTTTGTCCTCATTATTTCTCAAGCCTTCATATACTGCCACGTAGTCACTATAACATCCAGGATGACTCTCTAAATCAATATAAAGAAATTTAACTACGGCTATCTTGGTTGCCGGTCCTTCAATAAACCATGTACAATTCATATTTTCATCGTAATGATCTCCACCGAAATTTGAAGAAATTAAGGCAGTGTCGTTTATTCTACCTCCACATGAAAATATAGAATAAGATACCTTAAAACCATTGATGTATTAAAAAACCCTAGATACACACTCAGCGTCGCAAAACCGTCCTCATAAAATAAGCGCACTATTGAAAATGATGCTCATATTTCAAATAGTCTCGCGTCGCTCGCGTCTCTGTGCGCTCGTTAAAAATGCCTAAGTGTTCGATGCGGAATTGTAAAAATATTACGTCAAGAACGTTAAAAAAGGATGGGATATCGTATTTTCGGTGAGTAAAAGAGTTTGTTAATTTGTTTTTGTTGTTTTTATGACTAAATATCGGAAGCAATATGTGATTTTGATTTAATTTGTCTAAAAACTTCACTTAACGGTCCAAGTATAATACGACAAATTTCAATGGCCGCTTTTTCAGTGTAAGAACGACTATTACACAACCTTTTATTTTAGTCGCATAATCCAAACGACCCTGTTCTGAATTTAATGGAGTCGATTTTTTTTTATTGTGTTTAATTTTTATATATAAGTTTATTTAATTTGAACTTTTTTGTATTTAGTTTTTAATAAGTATGTATACGTTACAAAATATATAATAATATTATTATAGTTATTAATCGAATTTCAAAAGGAAAAGAGGTCGTCCAAACGGTGTTATTATTAAAGTTCGTAAATATTATATTACCTATTATATCGATTAATTAGGGGACAACTTATGGGTTCGCGACATACAATTTTTTTAAGCCAAATAATGCATGCGTCGTTTGTTCTGAACATTTTCTGGACGAAGATATGAATGTCACTGCTAAAGGCATAAAACGTCTTCTTAAAACGGCTGTTCCTAGTATAACGGTAAGTAGTCGTTAGCCAGAAAAATAATGAATTTATCAAATAATTTCGTACCTACATTCAAATAATATAATTATTTTTTAACGGATTTCACTGATATGATATGAAAAAATGAAATAAATGATTTTAAGAGTTAATATTTGTTTCATTGATGTACACATGTCCTACCCAAAAACATATTTACGCTAAGTATAATTATGGGCTTAGAACACAATTTAACTATACTCATGTTTTTACTGTAAACGGGACTTATTCGCGATAATATTATAAAGGTTACGATACCTTATATATAATATTATACTGATACCTTATATATTATATAATATTATCGCGAATAAGTCCCGTTTACAGTAAAAACATGAGTATGTGTAAAAGTCGCGAAAGTCTAAAAACAACAATTTAACTAACTCTTAAAATACTAACTCAATGTATTATAATAAAAAAAATATACAAATATTCCTCTTCACTCCATGTCCTGTCCTGCCGGCTAGCTTCGGTCATAAAATTTGATTGGTCATTGTACGCTGCTTTGTAATAAAAACTTTAAACAATGCGCGTAAGGTTGAATGTGCAAAAGATGTGTTTATAGCTTAACTAAAACTACCCACATTGATATTTTTATACATCAATGACTAAGTGGGACAGTTTCGTATGCGACTTTTGTTTGAGACTGTGCATCTAGGGTTTTTATATATCAATGCTTAAAACCCTTTCTTTGATCAAATCGATCCGTTTGAAAGTCCAAAATAATTTTGTTGTATGTTCTTGAAGCAGGCGGTATTTCATGTCCACAGTACGTTTGGACAGGATAATTATAATCACTGTTACCAGTTATTGTTAAATTATCATAGATACATTCGGGGTAATTGTCTTCCAGTTCGAATTCAAGGAATTTGAGGAATACTGTCTGTTTATCTAGAGCAGATATTTCGTAAGAACATTTCATAGATGGTGGATAATTATGTGGATAACCAGGACTAAAGAAAATCTGTTCCTTTTGAGTAGCTATGTACTTGCCACCACATATAGGTATCCATTGCGCTTTAAAGCCGTCAAGATTCGTCTCAGCATCTGTGCGAAAAACTATCTTCATTCGATTATTAGTTGAATTGAACGGGAGTGGTGCTTGTCGTCCACACACTCGACCCATCTCATTGTAGGTACTATCTTTCCAATCATAAATAATAAGAACGTCTTTTGTGCAATTAGGTCTATCTTCAATTACAAATCGATCTATGAACTGAAGAGATACTCTAAAACCTACGTCTGCTTGCACCTCCCATGTACATTCTTGGTTTGAAGAATACATTTTTGGGTAATTTGGAGATGCAAAAGTATTCTCATAAGCCGTAAGCATTCCTCCGCATGGATGAATCACGGTTTTAGCCATAACTTTAATATCTGTTCTTCTTTTAGCTTTAGAATGATACTGTAAATACATATATGTGTAATGAGTAATAAGTGAACTCTCCATAGCTGCTCCTTTACAATATTTCCCAATGATAG
Source organism: Phragmatobia fuliginosa (assembly GCA_932526445.1). Taxonomy (NCBI): domain Eukaryota; kingdom Metazoa; phylum Arthropoda; class Insecta; order Lepidoptera; family Erebidae; genus Phragmatobia; species Phragmatobia fuliginosa. The sequence goes on along the minus strand of OW052063.1, from coordinate 20,361,843 downwards.
GAGCTACTGGATTTAGACTATGCATTATTATCACATATTCGTCATCACATTCTAGTAGGAATGAACCTTCCATGTTGATTTCTACTTTGTTATTAATGGGAGCTTGGAGGATCCACGCACAGTCTAAATTTTCACTGTAAGACGGAACATCATTCAAAATATTTTTTGGAATATCGTTCGCATGCAGAAGGCCACCACATGGTTGTGATTTTATATTTAAATGGAAGTAAAATGAATCACTTTTGATCTTATCAGCACTAATATCTAACGCGGATGAAGGTATTCTATACGATACTTCAGTGTTACCACAAATCTGACGACGAAGGGTAAGACCTCTGTTACTGACAGACGATTTTATTTTAACTTGTGGATCAAAAAATCTACATTGTGTTCTTGAAACTGAAGAGTTAGTACTGACAGTAATAAATATAGAATTATAAGTATAATTATTCTGGTTGTTAGATGAGGCTTGAATGTTGTAGTGCCAAAAACAGCTATAAGATCGCTGAAGGTCAGGGGAAACAAGTTCCTGACTTATACCACTCATGTCACCTCCACAAAGCGCTTGTTCATCAGAACTGAACTTAGCTTTGAAGCGATGTGTTGTAGAATACCTATTTAACCATACATATATAGCTAATGTGTTTCCGACTGACTCAATAATTCGATTGTTCGAAGTAGTATTACCACTGGGAATAGTTTCGATCACAGTATGAAAAGATAGGTCGTTAAATGTATTTATTTTATGCTTCTCTGGGTTAGAGTCAATTAGTTCTAATCGCACTCTCCGTGAATTATTTGGTACATGAATAAGCCACTGGCAATATTTTAGCCCGGTTTCTTGAGGGTAACTTGGTGTAGTCAAAAATCCTTCAGAACTTGTGACTATCCCACCGCACATGGGACGCGAAGAATTGAAGCTAATCCTAAATCCTCTCTTCTCTGATGTATGATCCATTTGATCTGGTTTGCCAAAACTTAATTTGATAGTAAACTTATTACTTAGTGTTTCAATTACCTTTGAAGATGTTTCAACATCGTCATTGCAAAAGGTTTTCAATATGGTGATGGTATTATTAACTGGTAGAAATTCTTCAATATCAATTTTTGTTGCGCAAATGGATTCAGATCGAGGAAATTCAATGTCTTCGGGCTTAATTAAAAAGATAAGATTAGGTGGCCCTATAACATGCCAGCTACAAACTGTACCACTTGACAAAACTTGCATTACAGGATATCCAGGTGATGTCACGATCCCCGATTCTGCAAAAATTGTACCACCACATATATCAATTGATATGTTAGCTTTAAAGCCATTTCTGGGTTCTGATAACTGCGTCATATACTTTACATATAGTTTATTACTGCTACTTTTAATAGTGCCCGGCTTTTCCCCACAATAAGGTCCTTTCAGCATTGGGGATATACTGGATGATCCATCTCGTATCTCGACAGCTTCTGTACCACAGTTGTCAGTATTATCTAAATCAAATCTATCGATAAAATCTATTCTTAAGACCTCTCCTGGTGGACCCGAGAATATCCACACGCATTCTATATATGGGATGGGTACGTCAGGATAATTTGGAGAACTTATTACTTCTGATTTATGGTCCATACTTAGTTCAGAAATCGAACCGCATTCAAAATTTTTTTCTTCATAATAAATTTTGAAACTCTGGAAACTAAATGGGAAATTCCGAATTTGAGTTGTGTAGCTGACGAAAAGTGAGTTACTTGAAGTCTCTATTTCTCTGTGGTTTTCATGTTCATAACCGCAGTACTTTCCACTTTCTAGCATAGGCGCTTCTATGGAATCACCATTTCGTAGAGTAACATAATTATCACAGTTGTCGTTTGTATTCGTTATATTAAAATGACTAAATCTCAGTTGAATTGTTCTGCCGGGTCGAACTTTTACAGTCCATTCACATTTCAGTTTATTTGAGGTAGACGTATGTAATGTTTTGTAAGCATCTATCCGATTCGGCCCTATTTCTCCTGATAATTTTTTAACATAACCACCACAAATAGAATGCACTTCTGCTAGAAAACCTTTCCTGGTTACTGATGAATCTGTTTTGAATTTTATTTTCATATAAATTGAGGAGTTTGTTTCTTCACGTGCTAAACTTGATTCACATAAGTCTCGTTTGACCGGTTTCCAGTTGTTAGGAGTATCCGCAGTAAATATTGAGATTGAATCAGCGAAACAGCTTTGAACTTCTTCAAGATTAAAATTCAAGAAGGTGACGCTTAAGTGTCTTCCTACTACTGTTTTGTACACCCACTCGCAATTCAAATTATTGTCATATTCTTCAGGATAATTTGGCGATTTCAGTTCACTTGCGATACCAGGTAAAATCAACATCGTGTCATTTGAACCACAGTTTATTCGATCTTCGTTAGAAGCAGATTCCCCATTAACAGAGGATTTTGACCAAATCATATGAAAAACAGACCCGGTGTTGGATTTGTCAAGTGTTAGAACAACATACACCATATTTGATGATGCGAGAATCAATTTTGACTCACTCAAAGCGCCATGTAATTGCTCTAAAATTGGCGCAGTATTGTCATATCCATCATAGAATGTCAATTTATTATAACTTACATCAGCGTAAGATGGAATTTCCAATCTATCAACTGTAAGACTAATAATATCTGTACCAGAAGAAATTATGCGCCAAATATATTCACCAGCACCTTCATAATGATTCGGATAAACTGGTGATGCAACTTCACCACTATCGCCTTCAATATCATTTTCGTGCAAATAACTATAATGAAGCATGAATCCCTGACTGTTTGTTAAGCTATTACTATGGAATTTTATATATATTTTAGCCGCCTTCGTATAATTGGTTGGTAATTCACTTCCACAATATACTCCAAACAGGTGACCACCTCCGTCATTTTCTCGGATTTCCAAATAATCTTCATTGCAACCCTCGCTATATTCTAAATCAAATTGTTCAAATGCTATGGAAATAGTGTTACCAGGAGATGTGCTAAGTATCCATTCGCAATCCGTATTCACAGGATATGGGCTTGGGTATGCTGGTGATGTAATAGTACCCGCTTCAGCGGTCAAAGTACCTCCACAAGCATTGGTTAGCGGAGAATAGTGAGCAGAAAACATTCCTGCTATTCTGTCGGTATAACTTCCCAGTTCTATAGTGATTGCATTGCCATAACTTACAATCATTGGAGGCACTTTTCGTCCACAATATTCACCTTTTAATGGAGCACGTTCATCATTCCCGTCAAGAACTCGAAGAAATGTTGAAGGACAATTTCTGTTTGTTGCAACATCGTTGTCTTTTGGTAATGACAAGTGTGTAAATGTTAATGATATTTTTTCATCTGGCGTAGGAGCAATGATAGTCCAGATGCAGCTTCTGTTTGAGTTTCTAATAAATCTGTTGTTTTCTATAATACCGTCTTGTTTAGCTAATAAAACAGCACCACATGTCATACTAAATTTAGCTTTGAAGCCTTTAGCTACTCCTCTAGCTCCAGTTTTGAACTGGACGATGACATTGTTACGTTTAGTAACGATTTGTGTTGTATTTGAATTTGGACAAATTTTATATGTATAATTTGAAGATAATTTGAAGTCATTGTTATCGTATATAGAAATTGAATCACTACAATCAGAGATACGTCTGTCGGAAAACGAAAACAAATCTAAATCAAGAAAATTTATTTCGATACGGTGATTTTCTGGAACTCTAATATACCATATGCAATCCAGATTATTAGCATAATTTTTCGGATAATTTTTGGAATAAAGGAAACCCGATACAGAATTAATAAAACCTCCACATTTTAATGGCGTTGAATGGTAATAAGCATTAAAACGAATATCTTTCAAATTGGATTTTTTTACTAAACGTACTAACATAAAGTTGCTGGTGGAAGGAAAAAAATTCAAACCTTTGTGACAAATTTTAGTAAGAACAGGAGTGTTAATATTTGGACCATTATAAATTTCGATTGCATCGGTAGAACAATTTTCGGAATCAGTCATATAAATATCTGTTATTGTTATATTTATTCCATTGTTTTCTGAAGTTTCTATGAGCCACTCGCATTCCATTTCTTTTTCTGTAAAAAAACGCCGATCCACGGATACAGTACCAAAAGGTTTTTGGATGTGTCCCCCGCAGCCATAAATAACCCATTCTAAGCGAAAACCTGTTTGAGGTATATATGTTCCTGATTCAAATTTAATTTGCAATGAGTTACTCTTGGTACTTTTCGGTGGAGGCAGGGATGTTCCGCAAAGTTTCTCTGAAAAATTGGATTCGGCAGATTCTTTTGTTTGTAAAAAGTCTTGATAACATTCATCTTCCTTTATACCTGTCATATATTTCATAAAATAATAGTTTCGACGATATCGGTATGTATCAAAATGTGTGAAAGTCACATTGATTCTATTACCTTTCGGTGCTTGTATGTTCCACAAACAGTGTGAGTTCATTGGATAGCTATTTGGGTAATTCGGGGACTCGATGACTCCGTATCTTCCTGTTAAATTATTAGCGCATATTGTGTTGTAGCTTAGCATGAAACCCTTAGCGCCTATATACACATCCGATCGAAACTTGATAAGTGCATGATTAGAGCTAGTTTCTATATTAGATAATTCAGCGGATAATAGACAATGTTTTCCCAAAGAGGGTGCTCTCGTATCACGTCCGTCAAAAATTTCCACATAATCGTCGCGACAATCAGCTGTGCGTTCAAGTTCTAAGTCCGTAAAAGTGACACGGATTCGCGAACCGGCACTAGTTACAATCCTATAGAAACATTCTGCATTATTGTGATATTCATATGGATAATTTGGAGAAGATATTGATCCACTAGAGCTTGTTAGTGTCCCTCCACATCCAGTAATTGTACCATCCCATTCTATTTTAAAACCGGTTCCAGTTAAGTAAAAATCGGAATGAAAATGTAAATGTAAAACATTTGTCAATGATACGATTCGTTTATATTGAAATCTACCACAGTATTGACCTATCAAAGGAGCTATTTCAGATATACCGTTTCTAATTTCCAAATAGTCACCTAGGTTACATTTTGATTGTAGAGGTCTTTGCAGATGAAATTTAGAAATATTTAGAGATATTTGTTGTCCAACGGGTACTGTGATTATCCAAGTACAGTCACGATTAGGTTCATATGCATTAGGCCAGCCAGGAGAATATATAATGCCATGAGTTTTGAAATAGTTGCCACCGCAATGAGTTCTTTCATTTAAAAATGCGTAAGATACTGAAAAACCTGCGTAACGAGCAGTGCTTTCAGATACAAACAGTAATTTTAGACGATTAGTTGAAGTCGTCAATGCCGGGGGGACGTGAGTTCCACAATATGTCCCCAATAAATTAGCTTCTTCATTATCATCTATTTCAAAAAGTTTCAAATAATCACTGTTACAACCTGATGTATCTTCCAATTCAAATCGATTCCAAGTGAGTTTTATGTGCATTCCTTCAGGTGCAATGAGGAGCCATTTACAAGATTTTCCATTTTTGTATGTAGCAGCATCGTCTGAAGGGTAATTTATTATTCCAGTTGTATCCCTGTATATACCACCGCATTCCGTGTCAATAGTAGTATAATTAGCATAGAAGCCTGTGCCAGATACACTCATGTCGGATTTAAATCGTATGAACATAAAATTATGTGTAGAAGTTTGTACAGGTGGGATATGTTCCGGACCACCACAGAAAGTACCTAATAATGTGGAGTTCATATCCGGACCATCTCTTACTTCAACGTTATCATACCTGCAACTGTAGTATCTATTATCTTCAATATCAAAATCTTGGAACCTTAATATTATAGCTTTACCTGGTACTGTTTTAATAATATACACACACACTTTATTTCTAGGATAATTAAATGGATATGAAGGCGATGTTATGACACCGCTCTCACCTATTAAGGTTTTTTCACATAATGCTTCGTAAGTTATTCGAAATCCTTCAGCAGAGTTACTCCGGTCTGTTCTAAATTTTAAGAATAGTGTGTTTGAAGATGACGTGAATGTAGGCGGATATGTAGTTCCACAAAATTTACCAACGAATGGAGAATCAGCCGAAGATCCATCATAAACTTTTAAATAGTCATATTTACATCTAAACGAACGTTCCAGGTTAAATTGTTTAAAGTTTATTTTAATTTTTGTGTCTAGACTTGTTCTAATTTTATATTCACAAAGCAAATTAGTCAGATATTGACCATTAAAAGTAGGGGAAACAATTTCTCCTTTATCGTCGGTGAAGTAACCTCCACAACCTGGTACTCCTTCGACAGGTGCAAAGGCTATTTGAAAGCCTTTACCAGAGCCATACGAATCAGAATGAAAATGTATGAGCATTTCAGAACTAGCTGAGACTACAGGTGCCGGTTCTGTTGAATTACAATAGCGACTATGGAGAGGATCTGTTATATGTCCTCCATCGTAAATAGCTACAAAGTCAAAACTACAGTTTGAATGTACTTCGATATCAAGAGAAAAGAAATGTAAATTGATTCTTTTACCTGGAGTGGTTGTTAAGTGCCAGTAACAATCACGATTTTCAGGGTAGGGTCCAGGCGAGCCTGGTGAGCTGATTTGACCGTGAGCTGTTGCATCGACGTCTCCGCCACACACAGGTTTCATGCTTGTCCAATGTAAAGCGAAACCACTTTTGGCTACAATTCTATCAGAGTGGAACCAGAAGTAAAGATTATTATGAGTTGATATAATGTTACCTCCCTTGGGATATGTACTGCCACAAAATCGCCCAATCAGCTGACTGGACGATTTTCGACCATCGTGAATTTGTAAAAAGTCATTGTTACACTCGAGATTCGGTTCTACATTGAATTTACTAAAGGTTACATTAATGACTTTTTCGGCTGCAGTGTGAATTACCCACGCGCATTGAGCGTTATGGTTATAAGTTGCGGTTGTGTTTGATAAAGGATATGCAATGCTGCCTTCTTCAGCATCCAAGATACCACCACATGCTTTTGACTTAACTTGACATGTAGAGCCCGTATACTGTGCTGTGCACTCACACCGAAATCCAGTGATGGTAGTGTCATCAGGCCTGCAGAGACCTCCATTTTGGCAAGGATTGACCGAACAAACGTCACTTAGTATGTCACACTTAGCACCACTATAACCCTTGTTACAGATACAAGTATAACCGGAACGAAGAAAATGGCATCTACCGTAATTTCCACAGGGGTTACTTTCACAACCCCTCGTATAGTTGGCAGTTGAGATGTAGCAGCCCATTATTCCTACTCCATCCCCATTCATGCCTTCGGGACATATGCACACCGATGTTTGACCTGTTGGTGACAAACTTTCCACGCATTGCGCTGATGGATGACAGCCTCCATGGTTAATATTGCAAGAGCCTCTGAAAGTACACGTGACCCCATCGCCTTGATACCCCGCTGGACATGGTCCACATATTCGTGAGCCGATGGTGTTATGACAACTCACCATCGGACTACATCCTCCATTAGAAATAGTAGTACATTCATCGATGTCGTTACATATGTAGCCGTCACCTTCATAACCAGTAGGACATTGTCCGCAACGGAATGACCCCGGCAAATTAATGCAGTCAACCTTTGGATTTACAGAACAATGAGGCAATTGATACAATTCACATTCATTTATATCTGTCAAGCACATTACGCTGGTAGCGTTAAATGTCCATCCTTGGTGACAAATACATTTTATACCATCTCCAGAAGTAACTGGTATACAGGTACCGTAGCCACACATTTCAATATCACCCTGGGTGCAATCTTTAGCCTTTGCAGTACAATGCAATCCGTACCATCCGGATTTGCATAAACACTCGTAAGTACCCGGTTTATTAATGCATGTGGCTCCATTTTGACAACCGAGGTCAGTGCCAGCTAAATTACGACATTCGTTGACGTCTTCATCACAATCTCTTCCTTCCCAATTTGGTGGACACAAACAGTGATAGCCGTTAACTAGATTAAGACATGTGCCTCCGTGCTGACAAGGGTGAGAATTACATTCATCTTTAGCTCTGCTTATTATTTGGTTTTCTAAAGTCAGGACTTTTCTCTTCAAGTTGTTTAGACGTCTCCAAAGCATAGTAATGTTAAACAATGTTGTATCTGGTGCTGCGATTCGACTATTCTCTAAATTTTCTAATCTTTGTAGTATACCATGAGGTCCATTCAAAAATGCTTCGATATCTTCACTAGGGTACATTGGATTTTTATCTCTTTCCTTTGGGGTGTTCGTTTTAAGTATGTCAACGTTGCCAACATATATGCTCGATTTAGGTCCATTGGGACGAAGGTATATATTTTTGTCTAATGCTGGTTCCAGTATCAAATCTCCGTCTGATGTTTTTATTTTAGGGCGGTCTTGGTAAATTTCACAATCCAGTTGCTTAGATGAAATTATTAACACCAACAATGAAATTCCTATTGTTGTTGACATCATCCATGTGTTAAAGTCGACAGTTTGTGAAGAACTGCCATTGTCATAATGTCGAATGTTACATGTTGATACTGTTATCGCCGCGGGGCGTATCCCGATATGTTCAAATCCAGATGGCCTTTGGGTAATATTTTTGCCAGTTTAGCAATAAACTTAAAAAACCCATGACTCGATTACTTTTTAGGGTTCCTTTACCAAAAAAGTAATACAGTTTGTGTTATTTAAGCGTTTATGTGACAAGTATAGTCTAAGAACCGAGATTATATGGACATTCGCCGAACTGATAATAGAATGAAACATATTTTATAACAAATTTAGAATATTGGAAAATATGTTAAGAACAAAACAATATTTATATATACAAAAATAATATTAATGAAAAATACATTCTAAAAAATATTTTCTATCCAATATCTGATTCATCAGAAGTATTATTTTGACTCTCGAATTCATCTGATTCATTATTAGTTTCATTTCGACAATGTCCTTAATTTTCAAAGGAGTTTGATCTTCGATAAAACCTGTTGGTTTAGAGTTTAATTTCGCACATACAGAACCAATGGCATTAAGTCACATAGAATTAACAGTTCTTAATTTTTTTTGTAGGGAAATTCAACAGGCGGCATAAAGTTGAAATCTAAACAGTTTATTTTCTTTAAAAATTGTTCGCTGTCTTTTTTTTTTAATTTCTTTTACTTCTGCAATGTTGGATCCTTTACCATTACACGGTATAATAAACACGGACCTCTGTCACACATTTCCACTCGCATAAAAATATAAATATTTAAAATTCACAAACCCCTATTAGGACCAAGTTTTTTGCAGACAGCCTTATAATCCAGTCAATGAAAGCTTAGTTAACTTAACTTTGTCATTTTAGCTAAATACCTGCATGGTTGCAGGTGTTTAGCTAAAAAAAAAGCTACGCAAAAGTTTTCGTGGAAGTCTTCGTAGATTAATATACAAAAATTGCAGGGTGCATTTGCCGGCAAAGGGTGCAAATAAATTGCAAAAGGATGGAAAAACAACTTTTTCGTATATATCTCGCGATTGGCTAGAAAAAAAAAAAACAATACTAAATTTCCTACAAAAAGATGTAACGTATTTACTCGTATCTCTCATAGTTCTTGCACAAAATGCTTTTAAAGGTGCAAAAGTGAAGAAAAAATATGGTTTATCTTTTTTTATTATTTTGAAGCGATCGTATATGTTTGATTAGGATTTACTTGATATCATTCGGGATTTTTTTTATTTATTTATACCTTTTTTATGCCTAATAATCTTGACAAAAAAAACATTTAAATTTTATTAGATAAATGTAATTAATAAGAAAGCCAAAATCGATTAAAGTGGTGTGGTGGAGAGGCCTATGTCTAGCAGTGGACTGAGATAGGCTGATGATGATGTTGATGATGATATGTAATTAAATTTTAGATTTTTTTTATTCCACCGGATTCATCGCAAAGAACAATGCCCACTCTCCATGCTGCCTCTGGCCTGGAAGTGGACAGTCAAAAATCGTACTTCCTGATTCTGCATTAGATAAAGGAGCGTTTAACTAGAAATCTGAGATTGATTAGAAGTCATCCATATTCATACTTTTTTTTAAATTACTTTTATAACTTTAAAAAAGAACTCAGTTATGCTTTTATAAATGTATTTTAGATAAAGTACAGCGTTGTTTATTTTGTTGTTATTTTGAGTAAAAAATAATGGATAGTAAGTCATAGTTGAGGGAATGATGGCTAAGAACAATAAATAATACGCAGTTTTTAGTTGTTTTCTATAATATAATGCATGAAAATAGACTAGTAAGTGTTCAGATTACAATGCACAGTTGTAAGAAAAGGGTTAATGCTACGAATATTTGCATAAATGTTGCAGAGCAACTCATTGCTGAAGTAAAGTGAGGATCTCCTTGGATTCCACAGAATGCCTTTGCATCATGGATACATTTATGCTACAGTTACTACACCGTTGTTCTTAAGAGATACAGATCTCCGTGTTAGACAACTGTACAAGCTTGGGTAATCGTTTCACTTGGGTAAAGGTAGGAGTCCGTAAGAAAAGCTAAAAGTCGTCATAGAAACCCAAAGACAGGAAATTATTAACAATGCACGCGAGTGAAAAAGGACATAGTTTGATGACATTTACTAATAGTCCAGTCAATAAAAGCTTAACTTTACCATTTTGGTTGAACACTTGCAACCAACGCCAAAATTTCCGTAATTCTTTGTAGATTAATATACTAAAATTGCAGGGTGCTGCAATACCGGCAAAGGGTGCAAATACATTGCAAAAGGGTGCAAAAACAACTTTTTCGTCTATATCTCACGATTGGCTGAAAAAATAAAAAAAAAGATTCTACTACAAAATTGTAGGAAATTAAATCCCCTACAAAAATTTGGAAGCGTATTTTCGCGTATCTCTCATAGTTTTTGCACAAAATGCATTTAAAGGTGCAAAATGAAAAAAATGTTACAATTAATCTTTTTTTTTCTTATTGAAGTGATACTACATATTTCATTGGGATTCAAATGATATGTTTCGGGCATTTTTTTTTATTTATTTACACCTTTTTTCAATTACCTAATAATCTTGGCAAAAAAAAACATTTAAATTTTATTATATGACTAGCTGACCCGGCAAACTTCGTACCGCCTCAGAATAATCATTAAAATATTATGCTTAGTTATTAACTGATACTGATAAATTGACAGCAGTGCCACCTAACGGGCCCTGGCCGGTACCGCCACAGTCGCTTTGTTCCTGAATTTTAAATCTGTAATATCTTCAAAAATATTAATTTAAAATACATCCTGTAAAGGGTCATATTAATCTATATTAGATGCACAAAGTATTTAAGGTACTTAATTGGATAAGGATTAATACTGTATTGCTTATAATCGTTTCGTAAATAATCCATTACTTCTAGTAAAAAGAAAGAAAGTATTGTAGAACTTTTTAAGGTGTATGATACTGTAGTACATTATTTTGATCTATCTCGTAGGGTACAGCCAGCGTTTGCAATGTAAGCGTAAAAAAATGGGTTTATTTACGACATCACATTAAAAACCTCTAAAATTATTAATGTTTCTCTACTTTTATGCATGTATTATACATATAAACCTTCCTCTTGAATCATTCTATCTAGTAAAGAAAACGGCGTTGAAGTCCGTTGCGTAGTTTTAAAGATCGAAGCATTTATACGGACAGACAGAGAGTGGAAGCGACTTTGGCTTATACTATGTAGTGATAATTTAATTTTAGTATTTTTTTATTCCATTGGATTCAGAGCCTATAGATATTACCTCTTCATTTACCTGAGCTATTATAAATTTCATTTCAGGGGGACGTTTATAATAATATATCACTGGCGGAGAAAGAGCGTGGTATATTTTATATTATTCTTTCTACTATTATTCTACTCTTTTGCTCCCACTGATTCCAATTTTCTATATATGAATCTTCAATATAAGAGTGAATAGGGAGAAAAAGACAAATATGAGTCCCTTGCTCTCGACGTAAGTAGTCCCATTCAAGATCTATAGGATAGGATCGAAAAATAGGACCCATGTGCTCGAATAAGACCATACGTTTCCTAATAAGAGCGAAAGAGATAGAGATTTAGACAAAAATGAGAACCTTGCGCTCGACGAAAATAGTACCATTGAGAACACACACACATGCGCTTGTTTTTCTATCTCGCTGAGTGCAATGAGTAAGACTGCAGCAGAAAATGCTCAAATAACTGTTTGTCAGTTACTGTCACTATACTCCAAACTGTCGTTTCAGGGATATTTCGTTTTTGTGCGTCTAACTGTCCAAAAGTGATTTTTTGCAAAATAAACGTGATTCACTGTTTTCAATTTAAACGAAACAATGAATCCTTCATTTTTATGTTCTATTTGTAAGAAGAAAACGTAAGATGCAACAATTGTTGTGAAAAGTATGCAATCCTCTAAGGATTGCATACTGATTGTAGTGATTGGTATGGTAAAAGTGAGGACCTCAGTGAAATGGCTAAGAAAACAATTATCACTGTATGCGCAGAAATTTTACAGGACAAAATAAAGGAAACTCTTTACGAAACAAAAAGTTATCTACAACCGGACAAATTCCCTGATAACGTTGTATCAGAAATACCTCCACTATTAACTTGCTTCCTACATAAATTATTATTAAATGATGAAAATATCGTGTCAGATGAATGTCCTGTTATCCCAAAAATAGACAGTATTGGCTATAGTATTATTTCAGCACTTCGTCCTAAATCCTTCATTCGTTTCTTCAACTAGCTGTTGAGACATACATTTATCGAAAAACAGGATCGATGTTAGTTATCAATCTACTAAGCAAACTGGGTGTTTGCACATCATACCATAATATTCAGCTTCATTAAGCTTCATCAATAATTTAACCTCAGAAGACTATAATTGCCGATTCCCCGGTCGTCCGGCACTAACTGCGCAAACACTGGGCCGTTTGGCCAGGGACTACAAGAGACGCTGCCAAGAGTGGACGGCCCCGGAGCACCTATTCTGCCGAGAATATCGCAGCTGTTGCTGAGGATGTCGAGCTGACGCCTGAAACATCAACCAGACGCCGTACCTAGCAATTAGCCATCAGCCGGTCGTCCCTAAGGGGACTTTTGGTCAAAGACCTGCGCATGTCCGTGCATCAGCTGCTGCCTGTCGATCACCAAACGCATCGAGAATCGCATGGGCGTAGGCTACTACGCCCATGCGATTCTCAATTTCGAGGACGAAGTAGACGATTTTTCGACCAAAATAATAATGAGCGATGAGGCTCATTTCCACCTCAGCGGGTACGTGAGCAAGCAAAACTATCGCTTCTGGGGCACCGAAATTCCACGAGTGTAGCACGAGGAGCCATTACACCCGCGAAAAGTGACTGCATGGTGCGCTGTTCAAGCTGGAACAGTCATTGGTCCTTTTTTTTTCGAGGACGCCGCTGGTCAAACGATAACAGTGAACGGTGCGCCCTATATGGCCATGTTAACCGAGTTTTTTTTGCCACAATTGAACGAATTAAGACTGGAGAACATGTGGTTCCAACAAGACGGAGCAACGGCACACACTGCGCGAGACACAAGCGGCGTAAATATTCTGTAAGCGGCGTTCCCGGGTCGCCTCATCTCTAGTTTTGGCGATTTACATTAGCCCGCAAGATCGCCCGATTTAACCGTTCCAGACTTTTTTGTGGGGTTTTTTGAAGTCCCGTGTTTACGTGAACAAGCCCGAGACCCTGGAAGCCCTCAAGGACAACATTCGACATGAGTGCGAGAATCTGTCACCCGAAGTTCTCGCTGAAGTGATGAAAAATGCCATAAAACGAGCCCGTATAGCAATCGATTGTGGCTGCGCCCATTTGGCCGATATCATCTTCTCGACTTCACTATTAAAATTCTAAAGGTTCAAATAAACATAATCAAAAAACAAAATCGAAGTTTTTTATTTAGAAAAAAATTGAGAGCCAAACAACATCGGATGACTTCTTTTGGCCCACCTTGAATAAGAACCTCAGGTGGTCAGGAGACTTTTCATTGTTTAGAAGACATAGCAGTGTACGCACCAGCAAGTAGTATTTGATATAAAAGAACTCCAATCAAATGTAAAAAAATCTGCAGCGCAATTAGCATTTACAACAGATATCACCGATGAGATGTAAGATGAGAGATTGCCTTCTGGATTTAAAAATATCACCTTTGCAGATCCTAGTAAACTATGTTTAGGCATTTCACCTCTTGTATCACCACCGTATATAACATTTCTATCAGGCATATTACATGCCTCCCGTTCATTAGATGACCATCCTCCCAAATTTGAAAATTTGCAAATTTGCGCTAAATCCGATGGAATAAAAAAAATATAAAATAAAAATATCATTTAATAAAATTGAAATGAATTTTTTGTCAAGATTAAGTATATAGAAATAAGTAAACAAAAATGTCCGAATAATATTAATTAAATCCCAAGGAAACATGTGGGATCGCTTCAAAATGAAAAAAAAAAGATTAATAATAATATTTTTACAATTTTGCACATTTAAATGCATTTTGTGCAAAAACTATGAGAGATACGCGAAAATATATTTGCAATTTTTTGTAGGGAATTTAATTTCCTACAATTTTGTAGTAGAATCTTTTTTTATTTTTCCAGCCAATCGCGAGATATAGACGAAAAAGTTGTTTTTGCACCCTTTTGCAATGTATTTGCACCCTTTGCCGGTATTGCAGCACCCTGCAATTTTAGTATATTAATCTACGAAGACTCACGGAAATTTTGGCGTTGGTTGCAGGTGTTCAACCAAAATGGCAAAGTTAAGCTTTAATTGACTGGACTATAAGAGCAATAAAGTGCTGTCATTTTGACTTATTACAAATGAAGTCGATTAGACTTTTATCTATTAGGGCCACAGCACCCTAGGTACTTTTAGCATCGACGACGCTTTTAGAAGCCAATCACGGCGACCGAACGCTCCACACCGCACACTTAATAAAAGCCTAACGCGGAGATTGAGTCGCTTTTTAGACAGTCACAGCACCTAAACGCTACTCTCCGCAAACATTCGGATGCCGATTGCATCTATTTGGCGTCTGCCAAACACGACTTGACTCTCAATTTTATTTTTATTAGTGAACAAAATCACAGATAACATAATACTGCAATATCATTGCAAATCACAATCATAAGTAATCAAAGTTACAAATCGGAAAATATAGACAATACTACAGCCCACGCGATGCAGCATCGATGCAGAAGTCGCTGATGCGTTCCTGGTGTTCCTCCCAACTGCCGAGGTAGGCCGCCGCGGAGTTTAGTGGGTAAACCGATTCCTCCTGTGTGGGATACACACGCCCTTCGTTTACCACACGAAGGGTATGGTGCGAAAAGCATGCCCCGCGTAAAAAAAAAACGGTATAGCGATCTTACATATGGAATCGAATGACAACGACAGTGTAGTCTTTTCTACTCTGACTGATTTTCTGATTTTCTACTCTATATTACTCACTAAAGTATATATTAGTTATGTCTTGTTTTGCTCTCACAGCTACATTATATATAGCTATACTGCACATAAAAACGTCTTGTTCTAAACGAGGAAATTATTGTGCGAATTCCTATGTGCTCGATAATAGGCACGGCACATATCTGAATGTGCTGGTCAAGCATATCTCTATATAATTCCATCATTATTTTAAACTCATTCATTGTTTTAAACATTATATGACGCAGGTATACTGGGTTACAATAGTAGCGAGTCCGACCGGGACTCCGCCCATCAGACTGTGGAGGACTGTCCTGCCCAATCCCGCTTGTAGGAAGCGACAAAGGGGACGCGGCAGATGTCGTTAGCTCTCGAAACATCGCCTAAGGGATTCGGATCTTGGGGAGGTGTGACCGCTGCAAACGATCCGAGATAGGTTGAAAACATGGTGCAGCCTCGGGGACTCGTCTTAGATGGGCCTGTATGCTTCTTCTACTGTGTAGAGCGATGCGAGGCTCGACAGCGCTCTGGCTTAGGGGTGAATAGGGTCACCCTAAGGAGAGAAGGGAGAGGACGGTACGGAGAGGTACGGTGGAGTACGCTAAGGTAGGCCGCCGTAGGGTTTTGTGGGTAGACCGGTGGCCCTGGGAGTCCCACACAGCCCTTCGATTACCTCACAAAGAATATGGCGCGAAAAGCATTCCCCGCATTAATAGAAATAATGTGTAAAAGATTCAGTTGTTCATTTACTCATATTGAGCTAAAATATATATAGAATCAACATTCAGTGCTATTTGTCCAAATTTTCATGAAAGCTTTTAAATATTTAAAACAATATTTATACAAAAAGTTTATACACGAACTCTAGTAGGCACACAAATATTACACTTCGATATTTGAAATTAATTGAAGGTATTGCAAAATCCTGATGAAACTTTTTAGTGTCAGATTATTTTCATTTAGACTACAAAATTCTAAGAAACATGTTTTTTTTATTATTTATCACATTTATAAATAAACCTACAAAACTATCGTGTTTGACTACAGGGAAGAGTGACTTTTTCATAATAATTATACATTGAAATTATTTGAATATTTTACTTTTTACACAATCTGAAGTGGGACACTGAAGGGACAGTTGTTTTATTTCACTGATATTGTATTTCTTGAGTTGTATGTGTCTAGACGCTTAGTAATTAGTCTTAGGTGGTCTGTCATTAACATCAGGTATACTTTTTAATAAGACACTATCTCCCTTCCCTCCTCGACTTCTATAATCTGGAGTGGGATACTTACCTATAATTATTAAAAATTCAGGAGTGGTATAAGAACGAGACGAAGTAAGACATTTAAAGGACGGGAACGAAATAAATTTATGTTTCTCGAGTTGCATGTGTCCATTAGCAGTGATAGTAGGAGTTAAGATAAGAGACAAAGTAAGATTAACCGATTTTAAAAAGATTACAAAATTCAAGAACATTAGTAAAACATGTAGCAGACTGCAATGGAGTTGGATGGGACAACTAGAACTGTTACAGAATCGTACCCTAGAGGCAGCACCAGAAGCAAGGGCCGGCAGTTCATACATTGGAAAGGTGAACTTGCAAAAGTAACTGGAGAATGATGAACCTGAGTTGCAAAAAATAGAACAGAGTGGAAAGTTTTAAAGGATACCTTTATCATAAGACACACTATAGACAAAGTAAATGCCGACATAGATTTTATATATAACTATTTCATCAATCATCATCAATATACGTTCAATTTCGCTATTGTTTACAATTATAAAGGCATATTTTATTTTATTTATTTATTTATAATATGTATTTATTGTCTGCTCATTTCGTTTCTATACTCAAAAAAAAAACATAGTCCTCGGGGCAGAACGGTATCTTTATTGGAAACCTAACATATCACAAAGTAACAAACGGTTTAGATATTCGAATATTGATTGCCTCGCGGAAGTCGAACAACGATGACGCTTGCATTCTGTCTTTTGTCGATCAATTCCGATCATTCCGATCAGACCGGAACTGTTAAAGCTAGTTCAGTTCTCCTATATTGGATTCTCAAATTTTAATCTGGTGCTTGCAATAAAACATAAGAAATTTCACAAGCGAACGTACTCTGGATATCTCAAAAACATTTTGTTCACACATAGAAACGGCTGTACATATGCATAATAATCCTTGTTTGAAATACAGGGTTTCATGAAACTATTGGGATACAAAAGATTAGAAGATGCTTTTAGTTTTGCAAAAGGCGGCCAATGTCAAATCTGTTTTGAAATTTGTGAACTAGACAGATGTAGAGTACAAGTGAATAAGTCACGGAGTGATACACTCCCCAAGAACGCGGAATAATCGTGTCTATTTTTTGCGTAACAATTCGTCTGTGGTGATGCGAATTTTGTCGCGGATTCCCCGGTCGTCAGGCACCGAATTCGCAAACACTGCGCCGTTTGGCCACCAACTTTGAAGAGTATCGGACAACATAAGACGCTGCCAAGAGGGGTCCGCCCCGGAGAGCCTGTTCTGCCGAGAATATCGTCGCTGTGTCGAGCTGTCTCCAGAAACATCGACCAGACGCCGTGCATCACAATTAGCACACAATCAGCCGGTCATCCCTAAGGTGAATTTTGATCAAAGACCTGCGCATGTTCCCGTACAAAGTCCAGTCTGTGCATAAGCTGCTGCCTGTCGACCGTAAACGCGTGTAACCTACGCCCAAGCCATCCTCAGTCTCGAGGACAAAATGGATGATTTTTCGGCCAAAATCATAATGAGCGATGAGGCTCATTTCAGCGGGTATTGTAAAAGCAAAACTATCACTTCTGGGGCATCGAAAATCCACGAGTAATGCACGAGGAGCCATTACACAAGCTGAGTCATCGTAGGTATAGTATAGTAATCAATTATGGCGGCGCCCATTTAGCCGATATCATCTTTTCGAATTGACCAATAAAATTGTAAAGGTTCAAATAAACATAATCAAAAAACAGAATCATCAATCAAAACACAAACTTTTTCATTTAGAAAAAAAAATGAGAGCCAAACACCAGCGGATGACTTCTTTTGGCCCACCTTGTATATCTTAGGTTAGAAACAAATGAATTGCAAGATAACTATATTTTTGGGAAGCCGTGGTATCTCTGCAGTTCTAGCTTGTTCACTTGTGCT
The DNA here is from genome assembly GCA_932526445.1 of Phragmatobia fuliginosa. NCBI lineage: Eukaryota > Metazoa > Arthropoda > Insecta > Lepidoptera > Erebidae > Phragmatobia > Phragmatobia fuliginosa. Next base: position 20,343,150 of record OW052063.1, on the reverse strand, counting down.
AAAGCTTTGTTCTTCTACTTCACGCCACACGATCAGTAAAAATAAGTAATAAGGAAAAGAAGTTCCGCCATAAGTATCTTAGTAGCAATAAAATATTTAGGTATTACAAATTCATTCTCTTTTACGATCTGAGGATTTAAGTAAATTGCAAACATTTAGTTGATAAATGCGGTCTAGAGTGGACTGTGGTGTGAAGATAAATTTGAAATATTTAATTTTGTAAAAAGAAACTATAAATTAATTTTATTGTATTTTGTCATAACTGAAATAATTTATTTTTGTGTCAAATGCAACAAACAAAATTGGCTGGTATCTCCTTTTTCTTTCTTTAAAAAGAAAACTCCCCCATTAGTAATACGGTATTAGTAATGGGCATATGCATTCTATCTTTTTTCAATAGTAAATTGTTTTAAATAATACTATTTTTAGGGTTCCGAAGTTTATGACTCGGAACCCTCATAGATTCGTCATGTCCGTCCGTCCGTCCGTCCGTCCTCGACGTACCGTCCAAACGGTAAGTACTAGAAAGATGAAACTTTGCATTAATATGTGTTGTAAGTACGTCGACAAATTGATACAATAAAATTATGTAAAATATTTTTATTTGGGATACCTCCCCTACACGTAAAGTGGAGATGAAATTTTTTTCTCGCGGCTACCCCATCGTGTGGGATATCATTAATAGGTCTTTTAAAAACAAAGTGTTTTTTATGACGATTTTTTGATTAAGGTATCCGTTTGCGAGATATTTCACTTTAAAGAGCACTTTTTTGTAAAAACAGAGCGTCCCCCCTTTAAAAGCTAAACGGTTGGCTCCAAAAATCTGAAAAAATTCGTGATGGTGGTCCATATAATGAACTTTGAAATAAAACTATAACGGATTAGATGACTTTGTTAGTTCAGGAGTTATAGAAGCTTGACTTGTAAAAGGCGCTCACTTGGAAAACGTCATACAAAATTAACGCATTAATACGTAAACATAACAATTATCTATTGAATACGATTTTAAAACCATTATGGGTGACTGAGGAACCCTTTCTGTGCGTGGCCTGACACGCACTTGGCGGATTTTTAATTGGTAGCTTTGGGTTACTGAACATTAAAATTTATAGTATACCAAACCAAAACCTACGATGATAATAATATTAAAAGTTAGACAAAGTTTAAGAAGCTAATTGAAAATACTTCAAGCATAAATTATAATAATGTTATGACAAAATGACAAAATATTATTTATTTAACCTTATAAATATTTTTTGTTAACTAGTGTACCGATTGTGAATCGTATGTTGTTCTATGTAAAGTAAATTTTTCCTTCCACCAAATATCTTGAAAGAACACTGTTATAGAAAAACATACGACATAGGACAATAAATATCAGAGTCGAGCTAGGCCGCTCTTATTACGTAGAGGTCACGCGATAGGCGGCCGGTGTTCGCACGTTTCACACTTTTCATTGTTTCTCATTGTTCCTTTTGAAAATAAATCGAAGCCGTATGGCGTTGCGTGTGTTCCTATACGTATTTTGCATGAGAAAGAGCTACTTCGGACGGTGAAAAGGTGCGTGATGTTCTTTGGATTCGCAACCAAATTTATTGCTATTCCCACCGAGGTTTGTTTGATAAGCTCTCAGGTACTGAGATTTGAAATCGTAAACATGTTTACCCTTTTTAAAAAACGTTCATGATATATTACTGATATTTTATACATTAGAGAGAATCAATCCCACTCCGTGGCCTTGTGTTGATATAAATAAAATATTTACAACTAGCTGACTTATGTGTCAACTAATTTAAGTGGGTAAAAGCTTTTTTTACAGAGCTTGTTAACGCAATAGGTGTTTCTTTCATTCATTTTCTTTTTTAAATCTATTTGGTAATTAATTTATAAAACCACAATTTTGTTCTAAACCTACTATTCTTAAAATTTAAAAAGTAATAACTAGGCATCGGATTCTATGCACTATTAAGGTGCCAAAGGATTGCGGGCTTCAGTTCTGGCGTTATGAACTAGTAGTTTTTCTTCTGACATTTTGATGGTTCATACAATCCGATGTCTACTTATAACCATTTACATCAATCATCAATAACCTATAACACTGCTGGGCTTGGGTTGCCTCTCTGGAGTGGGTTAAGGCCATACATCCACACGCTGACCAAGTGCGGGTTGTGACCATTTCACGGCTAAATCCCTGCACCGATTTTTATGAAGTTTTCCTCAGAAAACGTACTGGATCAAAAATATTAGTGTAGTGTTCGCTTTCTCCTTACAATCCCCTGCGTGCCTTCGAGCCTCTTGTGATATGTTACATTCAGTCGACATAAAATGGCGTCCTGTTTACAACAAAATTTGCAAGAGAGACCTAAACACAAAGTCAAAACCCTAAACATTAAAAATGGTGACTAATGAACTAGTGTACATACTTTTATCTATTGTTAAATGTAATTAGTGTCAAAACTTGCATAGACAAAGATCTTATAATAAGAGTGAAAGTGGTTCTTGTAATTCAGTACTCATAAGTCATCGCAAGCAAGTCCCGGAATCAACTTCTTGCGAATCTTGCACTATGATTCACAATAATTATAAAAAACTCTGCCTGCTGAGGATAAATAAAAAATATTTTTATTTTTAATAATTCGTTTGCGTTTTTTTTTCTAAGTAGTAATAAGATTCACAAATATACAGAAAGATTGCATGTTGAAGACTGACAATTTGTGAAACATATAAATATTAAAACTTAGAACAAAAAATGAACTATAAATCAGTCACTTTCGTAGTCAAGCCTAGTTTGTACTTTAATTAGTGCACACGTTTCGATGGAATTCATCTCCTTTCAGTGCTTTCATTTATTCAATGTGTATGGTATGCACACATACTCATAAGATACCAATATACGAAATTATAGTCAGGAAATGAATAACATTCGTGTTGAAAGTTTATGAAAGCTATTGAATATTCTTTTGCAAGTAGTTGTAATTCGAGGAAAGTGGGTTTTCGGATGCTTCCGTGTTCGTAGGTGGACGAATATGAAATATGGTGAGCATCGTGTATGATTTTATATTTCTATTAATAGGAGATATTTATGTACATTTATTTCAGAGAACGATTTAGAGAATGGTTCTCAGATAAAATAAGTTCTAATACTTTTTTTTTTAATGTGCTCTATGTCTAACTAGATTTCACATTTAGCTATCTCTTATTTATTCTAAATATCATTTAGTAACTTCTTCAAAAAGAAATAGGTAACACAAAAGTATATTTGATACTTTAATCTAATGTGTCTAAAAACCCAAAACACAACACAGCAGTGGAAAGTTGTTAACCAAATGTATCAAATTCTTAAGTCACAGTGCTAGTTGTCTTAATCCTCGAAAATGGTTAAGTCGGTGATAATGAAATTCATTGATTCAGTAGATCTCAGAATAGGACGTTAACAATTTTTATACCCTCTTCTTCCTAAGCTTATTCCCAATATTATTTGGGGTTGGATACTAGTTCAAAACGGTTTTACCTGAATATCAGTTTTTTCCACGGAGCGACTGGCATCGGACCTCCGCAATCCTAAGATAGAACTGAAATTCGAAGGTTGAACTAGTTGTCAGTAAATTTGAGAGCACTGACTTCCCAATAACGATTGCCAAAGATGTTCATGACAACCGGGACCGACGGCTTTACGTGCTCTCCGAGGCACGGACGTGAATCACCGCCAAACTTCCAAACTCCAGGCTGCTATTAGGAATTTCTTAAGAAAATCCCAAAAATACGTTTTGGCCCGACCCGGGATTTGAACCCGAGACCTCTTGATGAGCAGCACTAGACGAACGAGGTAATAAAGAATGAAACGAATGCGAGCGTAAGCGCAAGCATCAGTTAGTAAAGTTCTAAATTGTATCATCATTTTTCATTCATCAAGCATGAAACAATAGAACAAGAACGTAATAAACATTTTGTTTAATTATCTTGCGGATTCTTACATTTTTTCTTATGTTATTTCCTTAATTCTTTTATCTTACAAAATATAGCCGGTTCCAAAAATAACGGGTCAGTCACATAAACCAATAACGGGTCAGTCACATAAACCCGAATATCTCCCGAACTACGTATGCCATCCTAATGAAACGAAGACTGTTCAATTGAGAATTTAATTATACAGATAAAAAATAAAATAAAACTTAGTTACACCCACAATATTAATCTTAAATTAAAAAAAAACTAAAGTAGTCATATTTTTCTTAAGATTACATTTTTTTTATGATTGTTTTTTTGCTGTTTTTCATCACTTTCTTCATTTAATACTTTATATTGCCTCCACGTGATGAAGCCTCCAGTGATGAAAAACAGCAAAAAAACAATCATAAAAAAAATGTAATCTTAAGAAAAATATGACTACTTTAGTTTTTTTTTAATTTAAGATTAATATTGTGGGTGTAACTAAGTTTTATTTTATTTTTTATCTGTATAATTAAATTCTCAATTGAACAGTCTTCGTTTCATTAGGATGGCATACGTAGTTCGGGAGATATTCGGGTTTATGTGACTGACCCGTTATTTTTGGAACCGAGTGTATATCTGTCAATAATAATATACTATTCGCTCGTCTGACATGATTAATTTCGTTACCTATCGGAATATAGTGCATGAGAAGGCAATAATTAATTAGATGTCACAGCCTTTTGTGACGAAAAACCTTTTTATACGACTGTTCTATCGTTGAGAACAATTAGTTATTTAATAACTGTTTTTAGACATTTGCTACTTTTACACATACTCATGTTTTTACTGGTTGTACCGCTCGTGGTCACTTTTTACTAAACTTTTTACTAAACTTTTTACCCGTGACCACGAGCGGTATAACCCGTTCGAAACGTCGGAAAGTAGAAGGTATCGTAACCTTTTGACTGCCTTGGTGGTCTTGTGGTTAGCGTATGCGGCTGCTGATCAAAAGGTCTCGGCTTCGATTCCTGGGTCAAACAAATATTTGAGGATCACACAAATATTTGTGTCGAATTCTGGGTGTTTTTCTATGTATAATATGCACGTATTTACAAAAAAAGTATGTCTATGTATGTATATCAGTTGTTTAGTACCCATAATATAAGCTCTCCTTAGTTTGGGACTAGATGACGTTGTTTGTAAGATATCCGGAATATTTTTTTATTTATTTTTAATTTTATCACAAATAAGTCCGGTTTATAGTAAAAAACATAGGTAAATTGTACGGTTCGTCCGTACAATTAATGCTACTGGAATGATTTTATATTAGGCCGCCATACTACATTGCTTGCAGTTGCGATAACTATGGTGATAACTACTTTGTAATTCTTCTCATGCTAAATACTTGCAGAGTAGTCACTTTGCCAGGCTTGTATATAAAAAATACACACTAAATATGGCAAATAAACGAACTTAAGTTAACAATGATAAAAACGAAATATACGACCGAAGTTAGAAACGTGTTCGTAAAGTATTTATCAGAACTCGAAATCTTCTCTTGGTCGATATTTTACCATTATACATTAGGTTTGTTTTTTTACTAACTAACCATTATTAATAATAATAGGAGTATAACTTAGTTTTTTTTTTCTTTTCTTTTAAAAGACAACTCCCGCATTAGGAATATAAATTCCTGTGTCGCGGGGGACTTTACAAACATACATGAAACGGACACAAAGAACACCCAGACTCAGAACAACAAATTGTGAATCACACAAAGTGTTGTCCTACGTGGGATTTGAACCCACGACACTTGGCGTAGTAGGAAGCGGCGTGGCAACCGCTTAAGCCACTAGGCCAACCGTGCAGTCAAAAAGATTATGTAAAACTTTGTTTGTTACCGTAAAAGTCATTATTGTCTAGAAAAAAACATTGTAGAAGATACCAGGTTTTACATTCATACATGATAGGTAGTAGAGCCATGCTGATTTCAGCACGAATGGGCCGGCTCGACCGGGGCAGTACTACCCTCACACAGAAGACCATCCCAGGCCGGGAGAATGATGCAGAATTTTCTAACCAGGCCGCCATGGTATGGATCACCATGCTGCATTGCCTACACTCGCAGTGAGGATGGTGGCTCCTACTCCTGGATTCTACTAATGCTTTCCATCAGGCAGAGTAGAGTCACTTTGGTAGGCTTATATTTAAAAGAAAATGAAATAAATCAAAATACAATAGGTAAACTTAAATTATTAAATTTCAAACTTTCCAACTCAAATTCTAAAGTAAATTTAAATTGATTCAAATGAATTTTGACTACAGAAATGAGTAAATTGAGATGGAACTCAAAAGTCAGCGTAAAACGTTGAAATATTCAGCTATTACGGCTGAAATATCAAGATCAATATTATATACCTTTATCGTAAAATATTCTGAGAACATTAATAAACCAGAAGCTTGGCACAACATAAATTCCTTAGAAACGTTTTAAACGAATTAAAAATGTTTTCTTCGTAATAAATGTGAAAGTATTTGAAATTTATACTAAAAGGACTTATAATTTACTTTAGAGACCCATTTTTCTTATTAGTTTCCACCGTAAATAAATGATTAGAAGAATCTTATGTGTGGAACGTAACTTGTTTGAAAAATGAAACCCTGCCTTTGTTCAAAAGATCACATCTTCGTGGAACATTTTTTAAGCAATCTTTATGGCTATGGCTCTTCTGTGAGGAGATGTCCAAATTCACCTCTATGGACTTATAAATGCTATTGATTATGGTAGCTCGTTAGCAAAATTCGTTATTAATGCGATTTTAAGAGTTTTTGTACATTAACAGTGTTTTTTGAGAACTCTTCTCTATTCCCAAGATTATTTTGGGGTGGGCTACTAGTTCAACCGGTTTCACCTAAATATCAGTTTTTCCACGAAGTGACTGGCATAAGATCTCCGCAACCATCAAGGAGGACTGAAAATATATGGTTGTACTAGTTACCGGTATATTTGAGGGCATTGACTTCCCAATAACGATTGCAATAGAAGTTCATGACAACCGGGGTCGAAGGCTATTTGAGAACAGGCGTTCACGCATACAGTCTGTCATGAAAAAAAAATATTGGAGAATTTTCTCTTTTTTAAAAATAATAATATATTTAAACATTGCATGAACTGTTTATAACTCCGTATTATTATATCTGTATTAAGATTTAAAAATAATATTAAAAGTCCACTTTCTCAATATCCTAGTCAACCTGAGTATAGAATTGCATATCACCTTTATATATAATATTTACTTTCTTTCATTTTATTTTGAAAAAGATTGCAATCATAGGTGCTACCCACAGTACGGAAACGAGAAATATGTGCCAGTAATTCTGTCGCCAAATAAAACGTTAACATTTTCCCCACTCGACTTTGTATCTGTGCGGAATGATAAGTAGCTTCCATGTTCCATTTTCCTTTTATACTCATATCAATCTATACTTTGATCAAAGATGAGATTTCGTAAGTCACTTACCTAGAGATGAAAGAGAAATATATATTATATTTAGAAAAATAAAATCCTAAATCCCCTCAAGAATTAGAAAAGGGTTTCATACAGTTATAGGTAATAATATTTGTGTGGAGATATTTATATTGACTACCTCAGTAACCTTTTAGCGAAGGTAAAGTAAACATTGAAAAGTACTTTAAAATGGAAGTGTATTAGAAATATTTTTAAAAGAAACAGTAAATAGGTATAACTTTTTCATAATTGAACCTTGAACTCACTAAGCACCGATAGCTTTAAAACTATAAAAGATTTTTTTAGTAAATGATAAATATTAAATTTATCGTTTAATTCAAGTATTATTTGATTCAATATTAAGAAAATAGAAACTGTGTCTAATACTTCTTGATATAGTCGATCAAAGCTTAGCATATTCACACATCATTTTTTATATTATTAAATTTTCTTAATATCACTCTAATTTGGTAACATTAGACACGTTTTATTAACAAATAGCTAAGTTACTAGGAATTATGACATTCGTTAATGATTAATGCGAAAATTTCTAAATTTATGAACGAAACTGTTATAGCAAAGCTTCGACGACATATAAGTATTACATTGGCTAGAAGCATAAGCTAATATTAAGGTATTTAATATGTACTTATATGATAATAACTCTAAACGCGTAATTACTCAACGCTGAAATATAACATTTCTCGTATTTTGCTTACTATCATACTTATGGTGCTGTTAATTAAAAAAACACCTAATCCTTGCAATAAACAAGATGAATAAATATGTAAAATAAATATGTATATATAAAATGTAAAAATTCTATACACCATAAAAGTGAATTCACATTTTTATGGCTTAATGAGTTCGGTACACCCGGCGATATCAAATATTAAACTCTACAGACCACAGTTACTAAGTCGATCTGGAGTACCAAAAACAACTCCATCGCCTGCCTAACTCGAGAATAATATTAAAGCTGATTAAAGATAATATACTTTGTTCGTCTCCGTCTAAGTACAATCTAAAATATTGAACAAGTACTCAAATATGTGTTTGTTTACATTATTATTTATGAAATATAAAGTTTATGTTGTTTCAGACTCTTTCAGGATTATAATATTGTAGTATAATAATGTAGAGCTAAATATTTTGCTAAGCCGAAATATTTTTTAAGTAAATTAGTTGTTACAAAGTATTTGAAATAGATCCCTTAGAAAAGTTATCGGTTCTTACTTTTAAGCCTCTTTATTCTTGTAGCATAATAGGATCTTTTGCTAATCTAGATATCTTTATTGAAAAAATACTTAGTATTTTAATAGTCAAAATATATTTTTCGTGGGACAAAAATTGTGTTTGAAATTTTTGGCTTTATTCTACTATGATATGCATGATTATTACACATAGAAACGTTATGTAAAACTGTATTTTAATTAAGTAGTTCAATATCCTTTCTTATGGTGTATCTCCATTAATGGAGGTTGGCCGTCAGCTCTGCATATTTCTTTCTGTTTTTAGCCAGACAAAACAGTTCTTCTACACTGGCGATCCCAGTTCATTTTCTGATATTTCTGAGCCACGATTTTCTTCGTCTTCCGACGTGGTGTTTTCCGGATATTTTTCCCATCAAAATTAAGCGGATAAGGCGGTACTGTGGTTGACGGAAAATATGTCCCAGGTAGCCAATCTTACGCTTTTTGATGGTCGGAAGTAGCTCACGGGATCTTTGCACACGTCGGAGAACCTCCTCTTTCGTGACTCGATGAGTCAAGCTATAAAGCTGTGGAGCATTCTTCGGTAGAAATACATTTTTAAAGCGTCAATCCTTTTGCTCAATATAATGACATGAAAAGATATGAAAAATAATGATAATAGTTGTTTAGTATTGTAATTGTTTTGTAGGATAAACTAATAAATTTAACAAATGCTACGACGTCAAAGGCCATGTTTTAACACAAATACCGGTCGTAGTAGTAAATCGTATAGAGTTGAATTCTAATTATGTTTATTCATTTCTTATTTATTTTACCCCACATAGTTGGTAAACAAACTGCAAACATTTTATGGTCTTTCTACTCTTTCTGTACATTACGAGTGCTCGGACTCGAACCGACCAAAACCGTACGCCGTCTCAGATACTAATAGCCGGAGAACCAGGTGTGAAAGGAAATCCCTTGAACCCCGACGTACCTCGGTTCATCTACCTACGGCTTGTAGATGGCCCTCTTCATAGTAATAGCGCATGGCGCATCCACCCAGGCCTGCTTCTGCTGAGACGACATGGCCTCACATGTCACCCCCAGGCTAGCACTTAAGGAGGACGGAGATCGTTCTGCGACCTTCCGCGCCTGAGTCGTCTGCGGTACCGGGCCCGTTCCTGGGCCTGGCGGACCGGGAGCAGAATGACCCTTACCGTGGCGGCCTAGTGAACTGTTTGTGCAACATTTTCCCGGCCAGGTTAACCCTAAAACCTTAAGGAAAAAAATTTAGTTAAGCGAATACATATTTTATATTGATATTTCATTTATTTTATTTGTAGAGGAACGGGAATCGCGTTCCTCCAATACAAAGGGAGGATCCTCCGACCAGGCGAGGTGATCATGCCTGGCGGGCCGCTGCCCAACAGTTGGTGTTGGGATGTTGTAAATATGCTATTCGGCGCGAGAATGTCACTTTCAGGATTCAGGTTTAGTAGTTACTCCGTATAGATCGTTACGTGATTTCTTCGTTGTTCAATGTTTCTTCGGTAGATGGCGCTGTATGTGGAAGTCGCCACATATTAATTTAGTTCTTGTTGAGTAATTAAATTCCTACTAGCATTTTGCCCGTAGCACCACCCATGTATGTGTCGGTTATCGCGGTAAAGAGCAGTCTATGCAATGTCTTAACAATCAAAGTATCTCCATGGCAAGTTTCATTAAAATATGTGCAGCCGTTTAGCCGTAAAAGTGTGACAAAAAGGTCAAATTTCTTTCACATCTATATTAACATTTAACATAGGCAATGCATTGACTACCCCTCCGGCGGCGGAGGGGTAGATCTCAAGAATAAAAGTACCTTCATGTCAAATTTCATTGTAATCGTTGATTGATAATGGCAAATCACAAACCGCCAAAGATGTCGCCGTGATCAACAAGCGTTCACTGACTCGTAAGAGGCACCCTGAATTTATGCAACATAATTTTAACAAAAAGGAACCGACTTCGATGAAAAACTATTCCGAGTACCCAAATCGCGACATTGTGCCTATGATATTTGAGGAGTTCCCTCGATTTCTTTGGAATCCCATCATCAGATATGGCGACGCCCATTCCAATGCAAAAATATTTTTTTGAAATCGGTTCATAAACGACGAAATTATCGCTGAACATACATAAAAGAAAATAAAAAAAAGATTCCGATGAATTGAGAACCTCCTCCTTTTTTTTGAAGTCGGTTAAAAAGGTTTAAGTGTGAAAGAATAGCAGAGAGACAGAGTTAATTTCGACTTTATAATATTACTAGCTTTCGCTCGCACTAGTAGACAGGTTACTTTTTACCGATACCGATCCGATCGATTTTACCTCAGTTTTTAGAATATCTGTGTGCCGAATTTCATTAAAAGGCTCAATAGTTTTCCGTGAAAGCTTAACAGACAGACAGATAGACAACCACACCTTCATTCATAATTAGGTGTCTTTATATGTAATTCTTCAATAGAAGTATACATATGTGCTAGGTATTTGCAGTCCATATTTAATAATAATAATAATAATAATAATAAATATTTGGACATCTGACACACAACATCGTCTAGTCCCAAGTTAAGCAGAGCTTGTGTTATGGGGTACTAGACAACTGATATAAATACATAAACATACTTTTTTTTTGTAAATACATACATTTTATACATAGAAATCACCCAGACTCCGAAACGAATTCGAATATTTGTGTATCACACAATTAATATTAATATATTATATTACTATCAGCATGAAAATAAGGTTTCAATTCAGAAATGATTCTCAAATTAAGAATTTATAAAGCGAGTCGAGAGTGTCATCAAGTTCATACTAGTAATTACTTATTCAGCTACGAGCTTAATCAACTTTAAAATTCAACTGAAGTTCTTCTCTTTTTAGTCGTGCCTTTGTAGTGAGCTCACATGAATAGCTAATTATAGTAAAATTATTCGTTGAAAAGGTAACTTCAATTTAAGAGAGTACAAACCCACATCCCCGTGCTTCGGAGAACACGTAAAGTCCCAGTTGTCATTAAAATCTATGACAATCGTTATTTAGAAGTCAATGCCCTCAAATATACTAACAACTAGCTCAAATTTCGAATTCAGTTCGCTCTCAGGTTTGCGGAGGGATAAGCGATATTCAGGTGAAACCGGCTGGAACTAACCGCTAATCCCAAATAATCTTGAGAATAATAGGATGATGATGACAGACCCAGATCATTAATAATTGATGATCAATAGCTTTTAGCATGCAACTGCTGGATCCGGTTGTTTTGGGCCTTAAAAAGGAGGTTTTAGTTTAATATTTTTTAATTATGTTTTTTCCCCCATCCAACACCTATTCTGTGCGCGTCCACAGAGCTGACACACAGACGCGCCGATGTCCCACTATTTGTTTAATTATTTAATATTTGTTACAGGATTTTTTTAAGTTTTCCTTCTCTTTGTGGTGTTGTTGTTATGCATAGTAATCTCCAATAGTTGGTTCTTATACCCACGAACGCTGCTCCGTATTGCTAATCCGTTACCGCACAGATTATTAATTTTAATTTGTGAGTTTTTCTAAATTTTTTTAACATTTTTTAACTTTCTTAATCAATAATAGATAAAAATAAACAAAAATAAATTGAAAAACAATAATTTCATCGTGTCATATTTTGTACATCGAAATATTAATACGTGAAGCAAAAACTTTGGCTTCAAAATACATAAAATCGATAATAAAATAAAACATACTAACATTTATTTGACACACACACACACATACACTTTTGACTTGTTTCCACACAAACGGGAAGACAGAAATTACTTCTAAGCAAAATAGAATGAGAATACATTGAAGTTCCAAGTAAAATTCCGTACCAACATCTTATACAGCTTCCACGTAATGTCACGAGTCACGACAGTTCCAAAAATTATATTGCTTCTATATTACAGAAATTTATTCTATTTATATTATAATCACACTTTACGTTACTTAGAATAAGAATCAGAAAAGAAATATTTTTTCGAAGTATCAGTTTCATAAACTACACACTTCAAAGTTCGCATTTATACCTTTGTACAGTTAAATTATATGTGTGGAACTCACAGGCTTATTCTCAAAGGTATCATTACTTATAGTTATATAAAACCCAAGCTCTTGACTTATAAAGCAGCTGCGGTGCTACATTCTATGCTAAAATTAATATTAATTAAAATTGTTGCCAAGCGACACATGCCAAAAACAAAATAATTAGGTAGTATTGCGGATTTTTTTTGTAAAAGTACTGCTTTACTTCGTGACCCTTACAAAAACCACTAGAAAACTTAACACAATAACGAAACATCATAAGAGCTGAGGTAAGTGCCAATTAAGCGGTACAGTCAAGTTCTAAATGTTGATTGCGTGCGATTCACACGTTACGTCACGATTCGAGGCCGTGACATAGTACAACCACAGTGTATTATATACAGTAGTTCAAAATATACCTATCAACTACGAGTGCTATGATTTAATGAGCTTTCACTAGATAGATCGACCTTACTCTACGAAAATAAGTTATCTCCCATAGCAACTTTGCCATACTGCGTTTAAATTTCATCACCAATTTGAGGTCCACTGCCGGGTTCAGTTCTCCTCTCAGGAGAGGGTTAAGGCCATACGTCCCAACGCTGGCCGAGTGCCGGTTGGGGTATTCAAACATCATCTTCCGAGCCTATATTCCCAAGTTTATTTGGGGTCGGCTACTAGTTCAACCGGTTTTACCTGAATTTTAGTTTTTCCATGGAGCGACTGGCATCGGACCGCCGCAACCCTAAGGGAGAACTGAAATTCGAAGATTGAACTAGTTGTCAGTATATTTGAGGGCTCTGAATTCCCAATAACGATTGCCATAAATGTTCATGACAACCGGGACCGACGGTTTACGTTATTTCAATATGTTTGGGGTATCCAAACATATTGAAATATACTATATATTTGAAAATTAGATAGGTTTTAACTACACTGTACAGTTTTTTGTGAAAACGTGCTGAGACTAACTCAACATATCTTAACTTAACATACCTTTTATCTCTGTAAATTTGGAGTAGATCGTGGAGAAAGCGATTGGATTTAATTTATAAATCGGATAGGAACGCGTTTACAAATAAATGATTAAATACACGATATTAATTGCCAACATTATGTAAAAAGTAATTCAAGAAAATTGACTTAGTAATATTTTGTTGACGGATCAAGAAAATTGTAAGCACTGGCTTTAATAATTCATTTTGATTTTAATGACAATTAATCTAACAGCAATGATAGTCATTTGACACGAGTGTCGACTTACTAGATATAAACTATAAATCCTACTGATATTACAAACGCGAAAGTTTCTGAGTATGTATGTTTCTTGCTCATTTACATAGAAAACTACTGAATGGATTTTGATAAAACTTCACAATAATATAGCTTAAATATCAGACTATTACATAGGTTTCTATTTGTCGCGAAACCCTACACGCGGGCGGAGCCACGGGCAAAAGCTAGTATTATAATAATTCCTAACATGAAATACGCAAGGCCCTACATGTCCTTTAAAATTATCATTCACACATTCAAAGATAGTGAAATGACTTTCATTCTTTTCTTTGAGACGGTTTTAGTATGACCTCAAATACGACCACAGCTATAAATGTGCTATATATTTATTAGTGTACTGTATACATTTGTAGACTATGGTTCGACCGAGCCTAACTGTGCGGTGTATACACGTACGATCGTTTGTCGCGAACGATTAATTAATTTATGTCTACGTCAGTACTGCGTAAAATGGTAGTTACAAATTTTGGGGATTAGAAATTAGAACGTTGACTTGCAACTTTGTTACAGTAATGTATTAAAATGATTACACATTTTTGTAATTTACACTTGATAAGGAAGATAATATTTTGAAAATGTATGTTTACGTTATGATCTAAACATGTCACAATCTGTTCATGTGTAGTACTGTGTCATCAAGTATATCAAGTACTGTGCTGTAAGAGTTAAAGACATTCGTGCTATCGAATGATTAGTATTCATAATAATTAAATACCAAATATTTTTAGAAACTACATCTATTATGACCCAAGATTCAATCTTATTTGTATAACAACTACCAAAAAATTTTTCGAGTATGCGCATATTTTACAAAACTTATTAAATCCGGTTTTCAAAAATTCGAAAATGTTTGTCCTAGTTTTTACTTAATAGGGATCACTCTTTATACTTAATGTATTTTTAAATTAATACTAATCTTCGTGTGTATTATATGTAAACTCATAATTTTTAGAATACATAAAACATATCACTAGGAATAATTTTGGTTTATTCTATTTTTTTTTTAAATATTCTTATTAGAGATAATAGGAATTTTTGATGTTCAATTAAATAACGATAATATTCTTTGTTTTAAATATATTTTACCCTACTGAAGTGATTCTACTCTGCCCTGATGGAAAGCATGAATAGAATAAAGAAGTAGGGGCCGTGTGTGTGCTACACAATTAGTGACAGTAATGAATCACCGCAGAATGGACTCCAGTTATTCTTGTCTGCCCTACCCCTAAAGTGTAATTGAAAGTCCACGTAGGCGAGGTCCGAGGCGGCCCGGGAAATGAGAAGCAGGTGGGTTTCGCCACCGCGACTTAGGCCACCGTCGAACATCAAGTCGAACTTGATGTTCAACGCGAGATACGCGGATATATCCGCGACTATGCACTCGTGTGGGACTGCCGGAGCCTAGCAGTATTAGGGACTAACGAAAATAATTCATGCCTCATGATGCATGCTCATTATGGTAATTATGAATTGAAGATTGATCTTAGTCACGACATTATTATTAAAGAAGAATTCTGTCACTGAATGTCATAAATGAAACAGTTGGGAAAAAATGACACTAAATGATAAAAAATAAATATATTTGTCTATTATGAAAAGTTGAGAAGCAAGAGATTATCCTGGTATGGACATGTGATGCGTAGAGAGTAGGCTACGTGAAAGAGGATATGACCAGAGAAGGAATAAACAGTGAACTGACGAGTGATAGAGAAGAATGGAAGAAAAAAATTCATTGGAAATATTTTGATTTGTTTTTATCACAAGTGAATAGATTATAAAGAATCCTAATCTATGCAATCCTTTTGCCGAATGTCGTATGTTATATTGTAACCTAACTTTAATTTGTCACATGGTCGCTCCTTTGTAGCCTATAAATCATGTTGAAATATCATAAGCTTATAATACATATCATTCCATAATGAAAGTTCATTACGTAAAATATTAAATTTCATTGTCTGACTTTATTAGAAAAGTAAATATAATGTTTTGTTTAATGTAAGATTACGTGGGTAGTTTCGTTTGTGTAAATACTGATTTGAACACTATCTGAATATTCCAGCCGACCTTATTGGGCACAAATCTACTAAAATAATGTTGACTAGGCATGTTGTTATAAAGTAAATGGAGTTGTAGATTCACACGCAGTAACTGGATTGCCTTTACTTTACTAAGAATAGTTGACTGAGCACAAGTAGGGATAGGGATAATATGATCTGAAGGAGTATTTACGCGTTAGCTAAACGTGACTTTTTGGGTAACTTCATAAGTACGGTAAAAGTGATACGAGCAAAAAATATTTTTTTATTAAATGTAACGACACACCTATTAGAAGTCGTACGTAGTTCGTACAGGAAACTATTGAAAAAAAAATCTGTATATTTTTTCTTAACTATACTAACCAGCAAAATAGAACAAAGTTAGGACCAAGGTAGTAGAGCCATGCTAATTTAAACACGCACGGGTCACGGGACACAAACAACACTGTGTATACCACGATTGTTGCTCTGGGTCTGAGTGTAACAT
Organism: Phragmatobia fuliginosa; assembly: GCA_932526445.1. Taxonomy (NCBI): domain Eukaryota; kingdom Metazoa; phylum Arthropoda; class Insecta; order Lepidoptera; family Erebidae; genus Phragmatobia; species Phragmatobia fuliginosa. The sequence goes on along the minus strand of OW052063.1, from coordinate 20,326,613 downwards.
TCCTTTAGGGGGTTTGAATCTACAACACTCAGCGCAAAAGAAGGCAGCGGCGGCGGTGGTGTGAAGACTGCCATAACTGTTTATACAATAAGTCAGTAAGTAGTAAATATTTTGATAAAAAAACAGATTTAAATTTTATAGTGTACTAAATTGTTCAGATATTATACAAAAAAAATGTCAATCATCTAAGCAATAGTGTAATTGAAATAGAAGATTTAATTATCAATAAAATTCTTAAGCGAGATAGCTCTACAAAATTGTACTCATTACAATTTCCCCTGCCTTTATGTTACCTCCACGTTACAATAGCTTGATTAATTCCTCTTCCAGTTCCTATTGAACAAAATAGACAGTATGTTCTCGCATCCAACACCACTCCACGTATTCATACTTCATACATAATGTATTTGCATTTAATTTTGTTTCACATAACATTACTCACTTCAAGTTGTACGTCTGCAGTCAGCTTAGTAAATTGAATACATTTATGTATGTACGTTCAACATTTATGTGTAACACACAATTCAATTTCTATAGCTAGATCGTGATCGAGTTAAAACTTAATAGCTGTAATAGTCATATCTTAATTTTGAAGTTGTGAAGTAATAAGAAATTACATAGGTAAATTGGTACAAAAATTGACTTTTTTACCACTGTCGTCAAATACTTCATGAGGCTTTGGAAACATCATCATCATCAGCAACAGCCTTCAACAGTCCACTGCTAAACATAGGCCTCTCCTTAGAAAGGAAGTTTTAGCCTACTGTACCACGCGGGCCAGACGGAATCATCATCGTATTTTAATGAGGACACTAGAAATACTTCTCCTTCGCTACTACTGCATCTACTTGTAACTAAATGTTACAAACTGCATTAATATTACTAATAAAATATAAAATGTCACATATTATGTTCAAACGTCCCAAAGTAAAAAATAATAATTAAAAAGTCTATTATTGGGGAAAACGTAGAACTACATCAATAAATTTGTAATAAGTAAATTCTAATTCTGACCCTAAGATATTTAATTTTTAGCAACAGTTTAAGACATTTGTTTTCATATAATTATCAACTAGTGATGGATTGTATGTTACTGTAATTATAATTGAATTTAAATGTAATTTATCTTCTTTGATTGAATGCCACTATGTAATATTTACATCAAAAAGGCAAAACATGGACGTTCCATTACGTAAGCTAGCGTTATGCATGATCAGTGTAAAATTATAATATACTCATGTTGTGAATAGACCATCTTATATTTTGTTTGTTTATCATATATTTTGTATTTATCAAGATTTTGATACATAATGTAGGACCCGTACCTTTTTTATGCCTATTATTTTACATGTTTCTAAAGTGATTTATGCACACTATTAATTGTACCTATTTTTAGGGTAAAAAAACAACACATTTTGGGGGTCTCCATACTTGGAACTGAAACTCAAAATTTTTTTTTTCATCAAACCTATACGTGTGGGGTATCTATGGATAGGTGTTCAAAAATGATGTTGAGGTTTCTAATATCATTTTTTTCTAAACTGAATAGTTTGCGCGAGAGACACTTCCAAAGTTGAAAAATGTGTGTCCCCCCCCCCTCTAACTTCTAAAATAAGAGAGTGATAAAACTAAAAAAAATATATGTTGTACATTAACATGCAAACTACCAACGAAAATTGTTTTGAACGAGATCTAGTGAGTAGTTTTTTTTTTAATCCCTACTTAATATTATAAATGTGAAAGTACCTCTGTCTGTCTGTCTGTTACGCTTTCACGCCTAAACCACTGTACCGATTTTGTTGAAATTTGGTATGATAATAGAACTGAACTTGGGAAAGGACATAGTCTACTTTTTACTGCAATAATCGAGATACAAAGACCAAAGCTAGGTGATTATAAAAATACATAAATCGAAGATGTCAAAATGTATCACTGTTTACCTCCTGTCAAAACTTCACAGGTTGCTAGGAATAACACACTTGCATGGCAACCACAATGATAGTTTGTAAATGACATATAGACCAGTAGACCATGGTAGATAATTTTTGAAAACAAATAAAATTATAGTAGGATGAAACCTATTGGAAAAGGAGGAGAATATTATAAAAATGAAAGGAAAAATAATTTACGGGCGATCTGAGGTCGGGAAGGGGTAGGGGGGGAGGTTTTCGGGTCCTTTAACCGGGGCGTGAAAAAGCATCCCATTAGGCCGCCATACATTAATGTCCGCATTCGCAGCAAGTGTGGTAGCCCCGACTCTTGGATTCTGCTCATGCTTTCCATCAGGCAGGGTAGAGTCAGATTGGATGGCTAAATAGATACAACAAAGGGTAAAAAACGGTTTATCTCGATTTCCGGCAAAACTACAAGGAAAAAAGTTAAATGGCAAAGTTGTAGGTAATTAAAAGATCTACAACTTTTTAGGGTACCGAAGTTTATGACTTCGAACCCTTATAGATATGTCATGTCCGTCTGTCCTTCCGTCCGTCCGTCCGTCCTCAACTTATCGTCCAAACAGTAAGTGCTAGAAAGATGAAACTTTGCATGAATATGTATTGTAATTACGTCGACAAAGTGCTACAATAAAATTATGAAATATATTTTTATTTAGGGTACCTCCCCTACATGTAAAGTGGGGATGTTTTTTTTTCATCATGTAGGGTATCATTATATAGGTCTTTTAAAAACATTAAGGGGTTGTTAAGACGATTTTTTGATTTAGGTATCCGTTTGCGAGAAATTCCATTTTAAAGGCCACTTTTTTGTAAAAACAGGCCGTCCCGCCCGCCGAAAAATTTGTGATAGTGGTCCATATAATGAACTTTAAATGAAAACTATAACGAATTAAATGACTTTGTTAGTTCAGGAGTTATAGAGGCTTAACTTTTACAATGCGTTTACTTGGAAAAGTCATACAAAATCAACGCATTAATACGTAAACATAACAATTATCCATTGGATACGATTTCTAATCCACGTACCATTATGGGTGACTGAGGAACCCTTTCCTGTGCGTGGCCGGACACGCACTTGTCCGATTTTTATTTTTGTAATGCCCATGTTGTGATCTCCTATAATTGAGGAAGCACAAACATTAAAACAGTTTGGTATTTCTGTTTGTTAAAAACTAGCATGTGAGGTGTATTCCTTGTCGGAAATAAATCAATAGTATTGTACAGTGAGCCAAGTATGAAATGATGCACCGCCATGTCAAGAGCTGATAACTATTAACTATTTGATATTACTCATAACTTGCAAATTTAAAATGGCTGTTTTACTGACTGAAATGGTACACCGCAGGCAGCCCATATTGATCGATCAAATAATTAATCAGCTCCGATTTTCTACTCTCTTGAGAGCGAGATTCGGTAACAATTACCCACTGGCTATCCATTAAAGATAAATGCAATTTTGCAATACAAATATACGTTCCTATCGACTCAATCGAATGCTAATGAATAAAATTTTAATTAATTAATTTTTCTTGTTTCAAAATGTATATCAGGACATATCAAATAACATAATATATGGAATACTAGTAAACTTAAATATTACTCTACCGTAAACAATAATACCTATGTTTTGTCTTCAGCATTTCTTCCAATACTGCCTCGGAGACGCAATGGCTGGCGTATGCGGCTGCTGATCAAGAGGTCTTGGGTTCGATTCCCGGGTCGGACAAAATGTATGTGTGATCCGCAAATACTTGTTTCTGATATTGGGTGTTTTCTATGTATAATATCATATCTATGTAATATAATATAATATCTATGTATAATATTTATATCAGTTGTCTAGTTACCCATAATACAAGCTCTGCTTAGTTTGGGGACTAGATGGCGTTGTGTGATAATGTCCGAAACATTTATTTATTTGTTTATTATTTATCTAGTACCCATAATAGAAGCTCTGCTTAGTGTAGTACTAGATCGCGTTGTGTGTAAAATGATCAAAATATAAAAAAATTAGTACGTATTAGGAAATGCCAGCGCATTCTAATTATAAAGCTCGACGTGTAAACTAACTGTAAAAGATTTACTCACAAAATAGTATTTGTCTTTAATTAATTTTGATAAATTTTATGTAGAAACGTTGATTTTACACTCAACTATTAACCCTCTACCAAACTGTATTGAATAAGTTTAAGCAAACTTTGCGATCGGTGCAATAACCCGATAGTTTCAGTTTTCACACTGCAATATGAGCACGTATCCAACGACCCAGCTCATATAATAAACGTGGATATTTTCTTAAGTGTCTCTAGAGTATTTTTGTTTTGAAAAAACTATTGTTTATATCCGTTTTTGTAATAACTTCTCTCATGCAAAATCTTCTAATAACGGGAAAAGTGGAATCAATATCATACGATCAGCTTAAGTGGTCATTATCTTTAGAAATTGGACACTTTGTTATTCTAATAACAGTTTTCATAATACATATTACATTTTAATATAAATCTAATATAAAAGTATCTTCTTTTTAGTTTTACAGTCACAAGTAACAATTTTCTTTTTTTTACAAATTTTCTTAGTGAGTTTTGTTAAAAGGAGTAGCCCGGATCAGCACACATGCCGCTGCGCAGCGGGCGTTGGATGATTTAGTGGTGAAGCGGATACAAGGTGCCTTATTAGAGGGCTCCTTGGTAACGAATATGGCCACGCTGAAGGCTGTGTCGCAGTCTGAATCTGGTGCTTAGCATCACGCGCTGCCTTTTGTTACGGATAAAAACATTCCTTTTTAAAAACCTACCTATTTCTTCAGGTCGAAAAAAAAACTGAGGCACTTGGTCACTGTAGTTCGCATATTAATTACTCGAAAAGTAATAAAGTTTATCAAATATCAAAAATAATGATATTATTACAATGAAAAGCAACTTTGGCGATAACGAAACAACATTTTAGTCCTACCTACATTACATACATATCGGAATTCGAAACTGTAACTCGACTCGATACATCGAACTCATCGAAAATTAACTTATAAACATGTTATTTATGCAAAAGTCGTCCATATGCACATAATAAAATAATATGTACTGGGGACCAAGAATTCGTGCGACACCGTATGAGGCACTTTGTAGATACTGAATTAACATAAATAAGCTCCCGGCCGGAACGAATTTCGGCGAATGAACAGTAAATATATGATGACTATATGTTTTTTCAAATTGACATGTTGTTTCTGTATGTAATTTTATAATATTATTAAAGAAAGAAAACATTAAAATATTATATAAATTTTCTTGAAAATAAATATAGGTTCCTGAAAAGGAAAATTCGATAAAATTAAATGGCAAAAGATATTGTAATTTTTAGTATATTCTTGTAGTAGAGTTACTTAGAATCATCCTAATATCAGTATACTAAGGTGATTTCCTACTCCTGGTCTGACCTCCTTCTACTGCTTTAGGAGACACATGCCTAAGAATATCTAAACATATACTAAAAACGGATATCTTTTTGGTATTGCTTTAAAACTTTTTTTTTTTAATTTCAATCAGATGGTAAATAAAAGAGTTATATAAGTTTAAAGCATCACAGCGACAATCGACATATACAAGAGCTATAGGCAAAAACAGTAATATGTGTCAAGTACGAAACATGTTCTCATGTAATTGAATTTACAATTTTTTTTTGAGAAAATAATTTTACTTTACCCACAAAAACTAGTTCAAAATATACAGTATTCAAGGTAAATGCGTAGCTTTAATAGCTTATATACGTAGCTTTAATTATGACTGATTACGTGTTCTATGTTTTACTATGTGATGTAATTATAACAAACAACGACAATAGTTTAAAACTAAAGTTTAATGATCTTCAGTCATGTTATGTACGTAACATTTTGACTTTAGTGAACTTTTTGATCCATAACAACTTACCGAAGACATTACAAACTTTGAAAATTATAAACTTCTTAAATAGTATTGATTATGGAAGTTTTATACTAAAACATATGTAGTCAATTAAAAGTCAACTAAAAGTAAACATAGAAACAATACTTGACAAGTAGATCTTTAAAGTTATTTAAAAAAGAAAATTATTTAGTAAGTAGTTTAATATTAAGTAGAGTAGACTCTCAAAAAGGGTCGCACAATAAGTGAAGACAACTTCAAGGTAGTAGATCAACGCTGATTTCATCACAAATCGGACTTTACCGCCAGGGCGGTACTACGCTCCCACAGGATACAAACCTTAAACAACAGGATTAGTGCTAACGTTTTTCGTCGGTAATTGCAAGACTAGAGGCAGAATGCTGCAGAAGCATCTCTCTAGGCTGCCATAGTGTTGGTTAACCATTGTACTACTCCACCACTACTCTTGGATTCTACTAACGTTTTTCCATCAGGCAGAGTGGAGTCACTTTGGCAGACTAAAAAATATTTAAAAAGAAAAACAAGGACTACGTAAATTTTGTCCAAGGTTACCTACAACTCAAAAATCCTAAGTCCGCAAGTGTGAACTTAAACTTATATAAATAATATAAATCAAAACTACAAAATCTTCCAAGTGCGTGTCAGCCACCCAAAGAACACCAACCGTTTGGGCGGTAAGTCGAGAACGGACGGACATGACGAAAATATACGGGACCCTTAAAATAACGAGTAGTCTTTAATATATAGCTTGATCCCTGTAATAGAAAGCTACGAAAACGACAAAATAACTTTGACGAATTGTTTTTTTTTAATATGAGCCTTCCAAAGTCACTCTGTTTTGCTTGATGGAAAGCAGGAGCAGTATCCAAAAGTCTTGGTCACTATCTTCATTGTGAGTGCACACAATGTAGCATTGTATTTTACAATATTGCGCCATAGTGAGCAATAATAAAATATTGTGCCCTGCATCCTTATGTCTCTGCTCTCGCACTCACAAATGAAATACGATAGATAGATAGATTTTTTTTTTCAGGTTGGTCTCCTATGCGAGGGTAGTATCGCCCCGTTTGAGCCCGACATTTCGTGCTGAAATCAACGTGGCTTTACTATCTTGAAAGTATTACTACTTACGAGTAACTCATTTTTAAAAAAATCACATCTAAAAGTACCTCGTTAGTTCTAAAGTGATACTAGTAACAACAGTCACAAATATCAATTATAGTAAACCTATGGACGATTAAAATCAGCCATAATATCTTTCTGACTCATAAACATAGCTATGAGGTCTCTCAGTCCCAACTTAGGGTTCGTGAATTTCATTATTTATGAATAGGATTTACTGACCTAGTTTATTATGCAGTCGTTGGTATTCAGTTAATATTTAATATGATAATCAACTATATATTTGGTGGTCTTTGTGAATAAGGGTTCTACTTAGATCTAGTTTTTACTCTTAATCCATTGCTAACAAAAATAGGTAAACTTTTATTATCAGCTGTAACGAAGGTATTTATGTTTTCTTGCAAAAAAAAACTGTGAGAAGTCTGTGCAAAGATTATGTGCATGTGTCTAATGATAGGAAAAAAAAGTTTAAAACAAATGACTATAATTTGATTGCTTTGTGTATCTGTTTTATGTATGTTTGTAAGATCCCTCGCAACACAGAGTATGTTTTTAAAGCAGGAAAAGCATTTTTGGAAAATAAACCCTCACAAAAATTAAGTACTAAACACAACGCCAATTTTATCTATCTCATTAGCTTTCCAAAATCATAGCGACGAACTAGAGAAAAAATACAGGGTCGGAATATAGAATGAAGATCAAATAATCGGAAAATGTAAATTGAAAAACCGAAGAAATTTTCGTGTGTATAAAATAGTGGAATCACCTGGTGACGTTATTATCGAGGGTTTGTGGGTGGTCGGAAATATTTTCTCGTTACGTGATTCGAATGTGCTCAGTAGGGTCTCACACATACGGTCTACAGTGTAATTCAGATCATATGCTAAATGCTTTGCTCCTTTCCAGATTTTCTATGCAAAAGTTACACAGCTCTTATATATTTTGATACTGCTCAAGTGCTCACTTTATTTATATGTTAAGCCCTATTTGAACCCGATACATTTTAAGCTCATTGTAAGATTAAAGAAATTAATTCGACTTTAGTACAATTTCATCATCATCATCATCAGCCCATCTCATTCCACTGCTGGACATAGGCCTCCCCCTTTGCACACCACTTTGATCAATTTTTGGGCTTCTTTCATCCAATTAATTAAAAAGTAATATAGTACAATTTACTAAAAAGTAATTCTTTATGTAGACGTTGTTAAAACGATTTTTATTAATCAAAATGGGCATATACATTACACAGAATTATATCACAGAATATGTTGATGAGTGTGATGTCTTTTGTTTGTTTTAATTGTTATAAATAAATAAATATTTGGACATCTGACACACAACATCATCTAGTCCCAAGCTAAACAGAGCTTGTGTTTTGGATACTAGACAACTGATATAAATACATAAAAATACATTTGTGTGGTAATTCTTTTTGTACGTGAGCAGTGAAACATATACACATATGTGTTAGGATCCCCCACCCAAAAATTATAGACTGCTTTGTATCGGAATCGGCCCTGTCGCCGTAGGGGAGTAGCCATAGTATATTTTCCGTACTGTTGTTCTATGTGTTCAACATACACTTTGATAATTATTTTTAACGAATATTCCATTAAAATTGTTCATGTGTACCTTTCTAGTTTTGTAAACAGATTAGCTGAGTGTCGGTTATAGTCGTGAATAGGGAGTAACGCTGCGGAGTGAAGTTAGTCTAAAAATAGCCAAGACTACTCCTAATGTCATCAAATGTCTGTCAGTGAATTCCCGTCAAAATCGTTCCAGTCGTTCTAGAGAGTCCGGAATAAGCAAACAGAAAGACGGACAGAGAGCCAGACAACATTTTTAAAGATATTTGTCACACTCGTATATTAAAATTAAAACTATAGCAATCGTGTTCCCTCAACATAATATTTTTAGCCAATCTTCAACCAATATTGGAATCTTACCACACAAAAAATAAACTCATATTAGAAATAAATTGAATGATGGTAACGCTATTGTTCCAATTGAGAATCAATTTGTCTTTAACTTCATACCCTTGTCCCGAAAACTGTTTTCTACCACTAACATGAATTCCATGCGAGTCCACCATGCGGAAAAACAACTTTATCTGGAAAATATGTCATTGAACAATTCAGGGAACCGCGTAATATGAAACGAGAACCGCAGGTAATGGGTATTGTCAGAATCGTATCGTAAGGTACCTTAAATACACCCGTCTAGCTCGTATTTGCACTGTACAAAAGAGAAAGCACTTAATGGGTTGTCGCATGTTACTGGTCGTTCATCTGACTTGGCGGTTTCCGTGTGCGATAGGACGAAGTTGAATTGGTATATACATAATTATGATATAATTGCAAAGACATGAAATTTATTGAAGAGACTTATGGGACGGGTTCTATGAGTTCTATTGATAAGATGGAATTTCTGTTTGTTTCTTAATGATATTCAATGGGTATTTTGGATAAATATTAGGTAAGAAGTGTTGCCTTACTAAGTAGAATGTTTCTTTCTGATTTTTCGAGCACGCCGTTTAACTTTTAGAGGGGGAGCCATGTTTAAAAAAAAATGAAAGTTGAATAACTTGCAAATGGATAGCCAAATAAAAAATCGTCTTAGTAACATGTCAATATTTTCGAAAGACCGGTCTAACGATACCTCACATGATGGGTTAAAACAATCATCCCTACTTTAGTGTAGGGTAGGTACCACAAATAAAAATATTATTCATGATTTTATTGTAGCGCTTAGTCGACGTGATAGAAACACATATCTATGCAAAGTTTCATATTTCTAGCATTAACCGTTTGGACGGTAAGTCGAGGACGGACAGACGGACTTGACGAATCTATAAAGGCTCCGAGTCATGAATTATGGAACCCTAAGAATGTGATACGATATTTGATTGTAGTTTGAATTGAATGATAATATTGTAGGTGTAAAAAAAAAATTGTGAAACTTGTGTTTCTTCGTCCATAGTTTCAATGTATTTAACCATTTCAATCAATACACATATAATGAAATAATCTTTTATCAATTTACAAAAATCGTTTATTTTAAGTTGTCAGTACTGGCACAGACTTCCCAATAATGATTGTCATAGATGTTCATGTGATGTGTCTTGTAATGAAACTTGGCAAAACTTTGGCCCAAGCCAGAAATCGAACTTGAGACCCCTTGATGACAGTCGCATACGCTAATCGTTAGACCAATAAGTCAGTTCAAACTTATACGTACAACGTATCAAGATAATTTCAACCCAAATTCAAGTACTCGGAAATTGTAACGCAATAAATCTTTCCAATTCATTCATCTAGTTAGAGAGCTACGATTTGTTACATAACGTCACGTCAATTTTTGTCAATAAAGTGAAAAGTTAAAAATAGAATATTGAACACGATCTTTTGTGTTTATAGATACCGGGATACTTTATTCTGATATTCATCTCAGACAGCCGTTTGATCTCAAAATAGATACAGTCTAGGCCTGAACTTGGTGGACAGACGGATAATAGACTGGGAATTATTTAGTTTAACTGCACAGTTCTATTGGTCTATTGGTTTAAGCGATCGCCAGCAAGCGCCGCTTTAAACTGCGAAGAGTTTTGTGGGTTTATCCTATGAGGTACTTTTAATCTTTGTTAATAAACTATTAAGGTCAGAAAATGTTATGTGTTATGTCATTAAATAAAAGTGTTCTAACGCGAGGTTTCAACATATGCAGTAATAGTTCTGGTAATGTACTTATGATTAAGTATTTGTGGGTTCAACTCCGCTAACTACCGATAGTCTCACTAAAGACCCACCTCACTAGTATTTTATTAACATTTTTTTTGTATGTGTGTATGTGTGTGAGTGTGTAAATACGTATGTTAATGTTAGAGAACAGTTAATTTAAGCAGCATCTCCGTTTGTTCGTAGTCTTAATCGAGAAACCAGTCAGTGACTCGAATTAATTTCCAAAGACCATAAATACCGCAGCATTGTTAAGGGTATTGTAAAGATGTTCTGCTATAACGCGAAAACGTCGCTTTGTAAGTGCTGTTGTATGAGTGACATTTGGGCAGACTATGCGATCTGCGGGTGTTCCAAACAAAAAACAAAATGTATTCGAAATTAATGTCCTCTGTTTCTATTGTTGATTTCCACAAGTTCTACCTTAAGCCACATTTATATAATTTGGTTCTTGTACTAATTACATACAATTCATTTTTTCCAATTCAATTTCTAGTACCTATTTGAGTAGTAGGTATAATCCATCATACCTATTAGTTCATTGACCTATGCTATAAGGTAGGGGACATATTAAAAAAAAGCGGCCAAGTGCGAGTTGGACTCGCCCATGAAGGGTTCCGTATCAACAAGTAACATCATATAAAAGTCCTTGTAGTTCGTTGTAACTTTGATCGATGTTTTATAATAGTGTATGGCTTGAATGAAAGGTAAATTGCAGTTTACGATTTATGACGTATTACAAAAAAACTACTTACTAAATATCGTTCAAACCAATTTTCGTTGGTAGTTTGCATGGTAATGTACAACATATATTTTTTTTAGTTTTATCACTCTCTTATTTTAGAAGTTACAGGGGGGGGGGGGGGGGGCATCCACATTTTTCCACTTTGGAAGTGTCTCTCGCGCAAACTATTCAGTTTAGAAAAAAAATATATTAGAAACCTCAACATCATTTTTGAACACCTATCCATAGATGAAACGTATGGGTTTGATGAAAAAAATTTTTTGAGTTTCTGTTCCAAGTATGGGGACCCCTAAAATTTATTGTTTTTTTTTTCTAGTTTTATGTGATAATCTTAATGCGGTTCACAGATTGCAACTACTAACCAATTTTCAACAGTGTAGCTCCTATGGTTTCGGAAAAAAGTGACTGTGACATACGGACGGACAGACAGACAGACAGACAGACATGACGAATCTATAAGGGTTCCGTTTTTGCCATTTGGCTACGGAACCCTAAAAATGATCAAGTGCGTGTCAGGCCACGCATAAAATAGGGTTACGTAGTCACCCATATTGGTTGGTAGATTTAAAATCGTGTCCAATAGATAATTGTTATGTTTACTTATTATTCCTTTTTTTTGTAGGAAGCTTTCCAAGTGAGCGCATTTTACAAGTTAGGCCCCTATAACTCCTGAAATAAAAAAAATATCAAAACCGCTATAATTTTCCCCCAAAGTTTAATAAATGGACTACTATCATGTTTTTTTTTCATATTTTTGAGAGAAAAATGGATTTTGCAACCTCACAATGTTTTTAAAATACCCATCTAATGATCTTATGATGATTCTACGATGGGCTAGACGCGAGAAAAATTTTTTTACCAATTTACGTGTAGGGGAGGTACATCAAACGACGTAATTACAACACAATTATTCAACATATTCATTCAAAAACCACATATTCATGCAAAATTTCATCTTTCTTGCACCAACCGTTTGGCCGGTAGGTCGGGGACGGACGAACAGACGGACGGACATGACGAATCTATAATAGTTCCGAGTCACGAACTCCGGAACAATAAAAACACGTATTACAGACAAAATTGTCGGATTTTATGATAGGCTTCATGTTACAGTGATCGTTCAGAATAAAATACGAGCAAAAATGTACTGCAAATTCATGAATTAAAATTAAAAATATGTGTGTCTGGAGACTTAAATATTTAAATATTTTTGCAGATGAGGATATGTAAAATTACTGCGGGTAGTGAAATGTCTGGATGTGTTCCAATAAAAACATATAAAGATTCATATATTTTTTTATGGAAATGTACATTTGAAGCGTCCAAAATGTTCGACACAATATAAATTATAAACGAGATACTAAAATACTTTTTAAATAAAGTATTTTCGCCTTCTTGTACTTGTTACTAACATTATAAACGGGAATGTGTGAGTATGTATGTATGTTTGTTGCTCCCACGCTAACACTACTGAACGGATTTGGTTGAAACTTTACAGTAATAGAGCTTCTTTAACAGAATATTATATAGGATACTTTTTACTGCAATAATCGAGATACACGCAGGCGAAAGCTAGTATGTAATATGTCTTTAATTTTAAGAAAAAATTGTAGAGCATTTTGAGACTGGATATTGGTGAGCCTCAAGAGAATTTAGATTGTAATTGAATTTCTGTTTTAGTAAAAAAAACATAGTTCTTCTACCTAGTTGTTCCCGCTTTTATTATCTTTATGTTCTTTTCATTTAAATTTGAATGCATGGTTGGTCTAGTGGTTTACGTGGTCGCCACACCACTGCAACTATACTACTACTAATTATACTTTTGTTAGCTGTGATTACCTATCACTGAATGAGCATGTGTACGAGTATTTCGTATTTTATATTCATTAATGGTGTGTGTATTATTTGTTGGTGATCTGAAATAAATAAATATAATAAATATCCCTATGTAGTTATAAAACAACCATATTTAAATATTCTCTCTGTCAATCTAGCCATAGTACAAGCTATGCTTAGTTTAAAGCTATATGTCGTTTTTGTTTTGTATTAATATTTAAATATGAAAAAAAACGTTATTACTTTCAGTATTAAAATATTAAAGAGACTGCATTTGAAGTGTACATAGGTTTTGATCATGTAGCAAATAGTTTCCGGATCACTCCAATTACTATAAAAAATATCTGTTCGATTAATCTGAATTGGCCAATCAACCGACCGTTCGCGTTGTATTTTTCATAAGGTTTTAAAATATTTCTCGTGTGACGGTTTGTTATAAACTAAAGCGTGGCTGACACGATGTAAGTGATGTAATTGATGACCACCGTACGTAGCGTATTTACTGCAATGCGGATAGGCCTAGTAATGTTTATGTGTTAAGGTTTTTCTTGTTTGCTGTTAACTGAACAGTCTTTTATATTTATGGTGATTGTATAAATGTGTACGTATATCTTACGTCATTTAGTTTTTCTAAACTTCAAACAACTCTGATAGAGATTTACCTACATAATTGTTACTTGAAGATTCGCCCATTTAAAGTCAAATATATATTAATGAAAAGTACAGGTTTTGCAAGCAGAAATAACTAATTATATAAAAAAATGCATAAAAACGCTTTACTCCTCATCATTGTCAATATATCGCAATCCACTACTGGCTGGATATAGATCTCTCAAATTGTACGCCACTTGATGAACCTTTAACCTTCAATGATTTATATAGTTATTAAGAATTTCATTACAAAAATAATGTTAGATAAATATACAGATACGAGTATACATACACCCGTGTGTATACTCGTTTCTACACATTTATCTAACATTATCTCATCTCTGTACAGTATTTCTCTGAATTCATTCATATTAGGAATTTTGCTTTGTGTATTTGTATAATAACATTATAATGTAATTTGTAACTTTGTTGGTGTATATTTCTTTGACAAATGATAATGTAATGAATATAATAATACTCTCGGTATGAATCTGATATGATCTTACGAGTAATATTTTTTTCTGTTTTTATCGATTATAATCACAAATCTTTTAATCACAAAGACAAATTCATTTATAAATAAATTATAAATCAACACTTTTGCTTTAAACTTGGTAAATAATATTATATTCCGCATAATATTAAACAAGTTTCTAAATCTTAACTTTATTCCTACCTCAGTTTCTCACTGCAGATTTCTGCATATTTTTCCACTCTGCTCATGAGAAAACATAAAATTTAAAAGTTTCGAAGCGATAACGCGGCAGACTTGTACTTGAGTTTGGAATAACTAACTCAATAAAAGTACCAAGATAGGTTTAGTTGATACCGTATAAAATTTAATGAAATCATTTCACTTTTCAGTTCTAGCTTTCTAAAAACTATGAACTATTATTGTTCTTTTGACTTCAACTGTAGTTTTAGACTAAGTTCTTCAAAATATTAATAACTAACGGACTTACTGTCATCTATTTATTGAGTCTGATATCTCATACATTACAGCGATAGGCAGTTAAGAGTTATAGATGTTTGATCCAGCGATCCAGTCCCCTTTAATAATTACCCTTACCTTACCCTTATAAGTAATACCCTATTTCATCTATTACTTTACCTTTCGTTTTCCTTTCAACGTACTCTCAATTCTAACATCTTTAATTATCAAAGTGCCTAGTCGCCGTAGTACTACAATGTAGGCATAGCCAGGCCCCTGTTATGTGATTACTAAATTGTAGTTCGTAGAATCGCATATTTTGAGTACCATGAATATAATAATATTTGTTATGGCATATGTTCAAATAGAAAAATGTACCTATGCGAGATAATAAATTATTGGGTATAATTATCATATGATAACAAATATATATTAAATTTGTGATATATATGTCCAGCAGTGGACTGTTAAAGGCTGTTGATGATGATGATGATGAGGATGATGTGTGATATATAAAATGACTTTTTTTTTCTGTTTTGATGGCCAATTTCCGCATTAGGAATATAAATCCTTTGTCGCAGGGGACTTTACAAACATACATGAAACGGACACAAAGAATAACCAGACTCAGAACAATAGTTTGTGAATTACACTAAGTGTTGTCCCAAGTGGGACTTGTACCCACGACACTTGGCGCAGTAGAAAGCGGCGTAGCGACCACTTGGTATGATACGCAGACCACCATTTAATGATACGCAGCATAATGAAAGCTAAAATTTGTACATGTGTTGATGAATGAAAAATCTTTTACCGTATCGATTATAAAAGGTACACAAAAACAAGTCCTTGAACCTGTGATCACGGCCGGTACAACATGGTCAATTGTACACCAGAATAGAAACATAAAGCGGTAGCTTATACTAGGTGGTACAAGGTGCGGAGTCCAGAAGGAAATCCCCTCCCTGGACTCCTTCCAATACACAGGCGCAGAGAGGGTCACACCGTGTGGTTTTAGTCGGTTCGAGTCCGACACACCACCCCGCCGTAACCCCCGACGGGGTGACGGTCCGCGGGGATTTCCACAAAAAAAAAAAAAAAAAGAAAAAAAAAAAAAAAAAAAAAAAAAAAAAAAAAAAAAAAAAAAAAAAAAAAAAAGGTCCTTGAACCTGTGATCACGGCCGGTCAAAACTTCAGATGATGTAAAGGAACTAAATACCAATTTCATTATTATGTTTATTCTCGTAAGTTTATATATGTAATTATTATTTATTATAGTTGTAAATATTTCTATGCAAAAATAGAGGGAAAATATATTTTAAGGTAAAATATTAACAAGTACGTTCTTGGCGCGTTGCCTAATCAAAATTCTAGTACCTAGTTTTCTCAGCTCGCTCTAGGGTAAGGCGTTTATAAAATGTGGACGGGAAGTAACAGTTTTAATGTTTCGTGTTAGTTGAAGTAATGCATAAATGCAAAAGCATATTATGAGGCGGTACGCAGAAGCCGTTTTAAATTAAGAGTAAAATTAATGTAAACTATACGTGTACTAAGAAACAAGTCTTTTGTTTTATACGTAATTTTGTATAGTACTCCTTATTTGCTATGGCTTTACATTTTATGTATTAGATCATCGACGCTGAAATTGAGTTGTCAAATTTGTATAAGGTATATATTATGCTATAGTTGTCTCTAAATTAAGAGTAGAGAATATATGTATCTGTATTAGAAATTAAGCATACTTGTATTTCTGTCGTCACAATTAAGTCTTCAGAAGAGTATCAGGGGAATTGATTATCTTGTGCAGATACCAAATGCTCTATAAAAATATGGTGGTATATTTTGTTGATTACAATTAGTTATACCTACTTCTAATTAACCGACTTGGTATTATGTTGATTTTAAAACTTTTCACGGTTGAAGAACTGAGTTGTACTCGACTTGTATTTTTTACTTGTTTTTGATGGCAATTAATATATAGATATATAAATAGAAAAGTAACTTACATTACATAGTTTGAGATTTATTTACCTGACTACGTCGAAACTAATAGTTTTGGCAGTTTATCTATGTTTATAAATAAAAACAAAATACATTTAATATTTGGACAACTTACACACAACATCATCTAGTCCCAAAGTAAGCAGAGCTTGTGTTATGGGTTCTAAACAACTGATATAAATACATAAAAATACTTTTTTTTTGAATACACACATTAAATACATACATATTATACATAGAAAAACACCCAGACTCCAAAACAAATATTTTTGGATCACACAAATATTTGGTCTGACCCGGGAATCGAACCCGAGACCTCTTGATCAGCAGCCGCATACGCTAACCACTAGACCAACAAGGCAGTCAAAGGTTTGTTTATTAGCGTCTAAAATATTGAACCGATTCTGAAGAATGAGTTGACAATAGATATGGTTGGATTACTCAGGTTACATTAATTAATTCAATAGCTTACACGTAACGGTTATAGTCTAATTAACTAACGTTATGCGACTACTGTACTTGCGATTCCTGGGTTGGACCAAATGTTTGTGTGATTCTCAAATATTTGTTTCAGAGTTTGGTTGTTTTCTATGTCTTATAAGTATGCATTTACAAAAAAAAAGTTTATTTATGTATTAATATCAGTTGTCTAGTACCCATGATACAAGCTCTGCTTAGTTTGGGTTTGTGTGTAATATGTACGAAATACTCGTATTTATTTATCAAGAGACTGGGTACCTACGTAATATGTAAGAAATAATTTTAATTAGGGATACAATTGAAATAGCTTCAATCATTTTATTCGGAATAATCACATGAAAGGGCAGGCAGATATTTGAATGTCATCTGTCTAGTAATTAAATAAAATGGTTCATTTCGATCAAGAATTTCATTGAAGTATAAAATTGTTGGGTGAAGACAAAGGTTTGGTAATTAGTAAGCACTAGATTAGGTCGCAATGAATTTTGCTTCAATGGTTTCTTATTATTGTAGGCTGTTTTATATCAAAGTAAGGGTTACAAAGAGAACATTCATTACTATAAATTAAATCCTTAAATATCAAATAGTTCTGTACAAAGTAATTGAATAATATATAAGTATGAAGTTCGCGCACGTATGTAGACTACCGTACAATTTATTCTATCATCATAATTTTTCGAATCGTTGTTATTACAACTGCCATAAACCAAAAATTTGGAATTTAATAACAAATTATTTAAATAATATTCCTACTACTATTACCAGTTTTTTCCAGTGACTACGCCAGCATGTATATCGGTTATTACAGTAAATAGTAGCTTATGTCCTTTCTCAAGTATTAAAGACTTGCTGAGCCCCGCGGTGTTACCCGCGTATTTTCGTGATAAACAGTAGCCTACATAAGTGATTATACAGAACTCATTTTTAAATTACCCATTTACAGTATCATTATAGTTGCTATGTGTGTGTTATGCATAGCAACCTGTAAAGTTTTGACAGGAGATAAATAGTGATACATTTTGACATCTACGATTTATGCATTTTTATAATCACCTAGTTTTTGCCCGTGTATCTCAATTATTGCAGTAAAAAGTAGCCTATGTGTTATACTGATATATAAGAGCTATATTACTGTAAAGTTTCATCCAAATCTGTCCGGTAGTTTTTGCGTGAAAGAGCAACAAACTTACATACACACATACATACTCACAAAATTTCGCGTTTATAATATTGGTAGGATTAGTAAGATAAATTCCATCGTATATTCCATTCAAATCGTCTCAAAGGTTTAGCTCTGAAACCGTAACAGACAGACTGAGTTACTTTCGAATCTATAAATAATTGTGGAGACAAATAAATTCTCTGATGGATATGTATTTATTTTTGTTTTGTTTTTGATTTCTTTTGTTCTTCATTGTCTCTATATTTAGTATCTGTTTTGTAACACTAAATAAAATATATTTGTGGATACTGTTCTTGATAATGTATAACTTAGTTGTTTGTTATTGTTTTTCCATTTTGTTTCTCTTTGTTCTAGTTATAAACGAAAATAAAAATATATGTGTCTATTTGTAATTTCAAATTAATACGTGTAGCTTTTTACAAATGATAAATGAAATTTATTTCTGTAAGTAAATCTTTTCAGACATTTTTACAAGTCGGACTTATAGCTAAAAAGCGCCGGCATTTCCTACGACTCACTCTGGGAAGAAACGCCGAAACAAACCACAGAGGTGTCTTTTTTTTAAGTCCGTCTACAGTATTAAAGAGTACTACGTGAGTGCAGTATAGGGTCTGGGTTGGCCTTTTGAAGAAAGGACCATAGTTTTGAGTCAACCTGTCAATACAGACGGCATACGGGCCCCAGCCATCGTATGTATGAAAGTACACGCTTAAAACATTTGTCTGATTCTTAATCCTAAGTACTAATGATTCGGAGATTTTCACAACAATATCAATTTAGTTAACTATTCATATATTTCCGATATAATCATCATCAACCTATCGCAATCCACTGCTTGACATAGGCCTCTGCAATTGCACGCAGCCGTCTTGTGCAAATCATCACTCCACCTGGACGTCCTACAAGGCCTGTTTTTGTTTCGATATCATTCATTATTCATTTAACCCGTCAATAATCTTTACCGTTACAAATCTTGGCGCTGTATACATAATTCTAAGCATTAACAAAATAGGCTACACTATAAAAAGAATCTGAATAGAAGGATCCCAAACAGAATGAACGTGATCCATTTAAGCAGTACAACGAAAAACATTCGGTTCAAAAACTGAATGCGCTTTACTGAATTTCCAAGAGTTAATTAAGCTGATGAGTTGCGAAGATTTATTTCTAGAAAAAACATTCATTCGCTTATTCACTCAACTGTAGAAATTAAGCACCTGTTTTAAACAGTTGAGTAGTACCGAAATAGGTTGATTCAATCACGTAAATGAAAACAAGTTGAGCTTTATAGTGAACTCTAAATAAAACACACTACAAGTTCAGTGAAATACGAGCAGAAGCAGATATTTGAGCATTTGAGAACGGAGAAGTATGGCGTGATAAATTATGTATAAATGAAGGTACATTGTGTGTTGATTTTATGCTGTCTAGATCTATGCGTGTCATGAAGGTCTATAATTGATTTAAGAATCAATATGCAAAAGATTATAAAATAATAAATAAGAATAATTCTCTTATAAATTTATAATATAAAAGTGAGTAAAAAAAGCTTGTAACTGTTTGTACTTCAAGGATTCAGTTTAAAAAATAGCGGCCTAGTGCGAGTTAGACTCGCCCATGAAGGGTTCCGTAGCAGCAAGTAACATCAAATAAAAGTTTTTGTAGTTGTTTATAACTTTCATCGATGTTTTAATTATAGAGTTTTGATTGAGAGAAATGTAAATTGCGGCTTATGATTAATGATGTATTAAAAAAAAACTACTTACTAGATCTCGTTCAAACCAATTTTCGTTGGAAGTTTGCATATTAATGTACATTTTTTTTTTAGTTTTATCATTCTCTTATTTTAGAAGTTACATGGGGGGACACACATTTTACCACTTTGGAAGTGTCTCTCGCGCAAACTATTCAGTTTAGAAAAAAATGATGTTAGAAATCTCAATATCATTTTTAAAGACCTATCCATAGATACCTCACACGTATGGTTTTGAAAAAAAAATTTTTGAGTTTCAGTTCTAAGTATGGGGCCCCCAAAAATTTTTTGCTTTTTTTCTATTTTTGTAAAAATATTAATGCGGTTCACAGAATACATCTACTGACCAAGTTTCAACAGTATAGCTTTTATAGTTTCGGAAAGAAGTGGCTGTGACATACGGACGGACAGAGAGACATGACGAATCTATAAGGACTCCGTTTTTTGCCATTTGACAACGGAACCCTAAAAACTGGGTGCTGAAAGCAAACGGAGAGATAAAGAAAGAGATAAAGAATTAAAAAAAAATCGTTAAATCATTTGAAGATATAGCATTTGTGATACAAATGATACAATACGAGTTGAGGTGTATTTTTATGTATAGCGGGACTTATGTCATCTTTTCTCTAATCTAACATCAGAAGATTTAACGCGAATAAGTTTCACTGAAGATTAAAAAGGCTATGACATATGGACGGACAGACAGACAGACATGACGAATCTATAAGGTTTCCGTTTTTTGCCATTTGGAAACGGAACCCTAAAAACATGAGTCCATATACCATTAGTTTCGTAGTCTTAAAATGAAATACTTGAAAGAGATTCCTATAAACTACTAGCTTTCGCACTTGGCTCCGCCGTCGTGTATACCCACATACGTAGCCTATGTGTCCTTTTTCAGGATCTAGACCATCTGTGAACCAAATTTCATTTCAATCGGTTTAGAACTTTGGCGTGAAATTGCGACAGACATACAGAAAGACATAGTTACTTACGCAATTATCATAATAATAGTAATAGAATTAAAATAATATCAATCTATATGTCCACAGGCCAGGTGGAGTGATGATTTGCGCAAGACGGCTGGCAGGAGCTGGATGCGAGTCGCCGAGGATCGAACTGAGTGGCGTGCAATTGGAGAGGCCTATGTCCAGCAGTGGACTGCGATAGGCTGATTTTTTTATTTTTATTTTTATTTTTATAATTTGGCTCACCAACAATTGAATACACTGATGATGATGATGATGATGATGATATGTATATTAATTTTGATTATAAGCTTTAGCATGCTAGGAATTACGTGTCAAAAGCTGTTCTTAGTATATTCTATATTAACTGTACATTATATTGATTATTGTTTATTCTCCTGATTTATACTTCACTTAAGGTGCCGCATCCTTTAATTCATTTGTTAGGTACTCAAATTTTTCAAAGGGCACTCCAAATAATAGCAAATGTCATTAAATATTTACTGTTTTACATCTTTTGTATTTCCCTTTCCTCGCGAAATATCGTATTTTATTGTTTTTTTTTATAAAATGCAATAAAGTAAGATTAATTATTATCCTCCTTAGTGAAATGGCAGAATTATGAAATCAATAGTTGGAACAAAACTAAACTTAATATTATATGTATATCAAGTTGTCTTAATATAGTATACAAATTTTATCTATATAAGTGTATCACATCATTACGTACCTATCATATTGTATGTGTGTATATACGAGTATGTATATGTGTAAACTACACTACATACGTAGATCTGGTGCATTTTTCAGCACCGCTCCAAGAGATTTCTTAAGCTCTTCTAGATGAAATAAATAAATAATTAGGTGAATTATTTTGAATATAATAAATAACATTTTTAGTTTATTATAATACGTATTTCTATGAATAGAAAATGAACAACTAAATTAAAAGTGGTTCAATTGGTCTCCGATTGTTACTTATTTATTTTATTGATATCGATTTGTGCAAATTTAGGAAATTTCTAACTGTATAAGTAGAGCTTGTTATTTTAAAACTAACGCCCCGCCCCGGCTTTGCACGGGTAGGTATAGGTTTTCAAAAACATTTTAAACTTGACCAACTACCAAGACCTTCCTCGAGAATCAATCTATTCCCATTAAACAGCGAACAGGCAGAGTGACGGAGGACTTTGTAATATGTTTTAATAATATGTAGTTATATCTATCGTACCCTATCTTCTTTGATTACATTCCTTTTCTAAATCGAAATTAATGAACATGTGTCTGATCTAAAACCCATTCGAGTGTCTGTAATTAATCAAAGATCAAATATTCTATCCCTTATACCCTTCTTATGTTTAAAGGCATTGAATAGAATATATTACAAATAGCTATTTACTCATGTTAACTTCTATTAATTTATTATAGTAAGTACTTTGTTTTATTGAAAATATTGTTTGGAACTAGAAAGATCTGACAAGACTTTGGTAATTTAGGGACTCGTTTACCAGAGTTGAAATTTTAGTTAAAATAACAGTGTTTAACCAAAGTTCTACGTGGTCATTGAGGATTAGTATTTACGAATCCTCAATGACCACGTAGAACTTTACACAAATTCAAACCCAGAGGTTGAAACTGTGACAACGCAATAATGACTCTTGAGCTGCAGGTGTACCGGCATGAGCGACAGTAATTCTTTCTATCACGAGACCTTTTCACGCATTTCTCAACCTATGCCATAAAAATGTCTCTGCTCACCTTATTTCAGATCCAGGTGTAAATGTATTTTATGAATAAGGCTTAAGGCAGTAGTGACACGCTTTCTTCGACGAGCACTTCCTACAGCTGGCTCCTAAGCTAGTAGACACTGCCTCTGCCCTTGGGCGACTATTGCCCAATTTGGGCGGGGCCAGTGTTCCCACGAGGCAGCTGTACACGGGGGTTGTCCGGTCCATGGCACTGTACGGTGCACCGGTGTGGGCGGCGGCTCTGACCACCCAGAATAGGGCGCGCCTCTGGCGCCCCCAGAGGATATTGGCGATCAGAGCCATACGCGGATACCGTACTGTGTCCACAGAGGCGGTGTGCGCCTTGGCCGGAACACCCCCGTGGGATTTTGGAGGCGGAAGTGCTCGCCGAAATTTATCGGCGAGTGGCTGACTTCGGGGCGGAGAGCAGCCAAATTTCGCCCTCCGCCCGAGTGGCGCGAAGCCACTCGCCGAGCCACTATGGTGAGATGGTCGTTCCGAATGGAGACACCACGCGCTGGCTTCGCTGCCGTGGAGGCTCTCCAGCCGGTCATCGCGGAGTGGGCAGGGCGGCAGCACGGGACCCTTTCCTTCCGGCTGACGCAGGTGCTTTCCGGGCACGGTTGCTTCGGAAAGTACTTGCACTCGGTCGCTAGGAGGGAACCGAGTCCCGCCTGCTACCACTGCGACTGCAGTGAGGACTCGGCCCAGCACACGTTGGCGGTCTGCCCCGCACGGGCGACGCAGCGCCGGGCCCTCACTGTAGTCATCGGAGGGGATCTCTCGCTGCCGGCCGTCATAAGATCGATGGCTGGCAGCGACAGTTGTTTTACCGCGGTCGCAACCTTCTGCGAGGACGTAATCTTGCAGAAGGAGGTGGCGGAGAAGGTCCGGGAGGATGACATCCACTCGGACCCGATCCGCCGCCGGCGCCCTGGGCGGCGGAGGCGCGCATACCTGCGTCTCATGCCGCCCTGAGAGTGGCCGCGGATGGGCGGGACGGGTTTCCCGTCCATCCGCAGTAGTGGCCAACCGCGAGGGGGCGACGTCCGCCTGTGACCGGACGTTGCCCAATTACAGAGTCGAAATTTGAGGTGGTGCCCGCAACAGTGCGGGCAGGCGCTGGGAGGAGTCCAGAAGGAAATCCCGTCCCTGGACTCCTTCCAATATACAGGCGCAGAGAGGGTCACACCGTGTGGTTTTAGTCGGTTCGAGTCTGACACACCACCCCGCCGTAACCCCCGACGGGGTGACGGTCCGTGGGGAATTCTACACGTTTAAAAAAAAAAAATAAGTAGTGACACGCTTCAGTTCGATCATGGTGGTTATACATACAGAAAACTAACGTAAAAAGATTTTATTCGTGCAGTCGTATTTCTTTGGTGAGTTTGAGAACTGAAGCCCGATATAATACAGAAGAATCTCACTAGGCCACCACTCTGTAGGTCATGTATCCACATCCAAATACAGCGTGACTTAAACATACAACAGCGCCATCTAGCGAAGAAACACTGAACTACGAAGAAAAACACGGAATGAACTAAACGGAGTAACTACTTAGTAGTTACTCCGTTTAGTTCATTCCGTGTTTTCAGGATTAGTCCTGACTCGCGAAAGTGAAATTCTCGCGCCGATTAGCATATATCTATCATCCCAACTTCAACTGTTGGGCACTGGCCCACCAGGCATGATCACCTCACCTGGTCGGAGGATTCTCCCTTTGTGTTGGAGGAACACGACACCTGTTCCTCCACAGTCACTTGCTGCATTGTCTGCATTTAAATACAATGATAATAGTTACCCCTAATACTTGAATTCTACTCATGCTTCTTATCAGGCAGAATAGAATCTAGTAGGTTTAAATGTATATATAAAAAAACAAATATCTCAAGTACATTTGTTCATATCAAAGATAACAATAATAAAAAAACAGCCTATTTTACAGCTATGCATATATGTATTCATTCGAGAAATCGCGAGCAATTGTAATTTAAGGTGTAGTACTTCATAAACTGTGAAAATAAACATATGTATTATGTCTATGAAATATTTTGTTACAAGAAAATGAAGTATAAAAGAAGAATTCCCCGTAAAAAAAGTGAAATGGTAATTTTTCAATTACCTTCGTTCGCAAACAGTGGTCTTATTTCGCGTAAATATAAAATTTCATGCTAATCTTTTTATGTATTTTATTTTTTATTAAAGAGATGACTATGTCACTTCTTTTACAAAACTTATTCGTGCAACAACCTTTATATTTAACTAATCTTTAACAAGACGAAATCTTGTGACAAACATGTGGTATTTTTATATTTATGTCTTACTCATGTTTGTGTTAGTGAAGAAAATATAATTATTGACTTTGAAATAATACCATTGGGAGTTGACGTTACTCCACAGTTTATTAAACGACTCCAAGCTTCAAAATCTATAACATGTAACCTGGTAACAATAAACAAACAATTGCTAAACTTGTTTTATGTACCGAGGAAGTCACACTCCAAGTTGTTCTTACCTATTAGACTGTTTGTTCCAGGTGCACATACACAGCGACAATTCTACGAAGTGAGTTCTCAACCATTCTACATAATTTACATATTAGAGTGTGGATCTGGTAGTTATGTATTTATATAGCTATCATTATATTAAGGGTATATTCGAATATAATTATATATAGAAAACGTAGAACTCGAAATTACTATGACCAATTCCGAGACAAAACAGAGCTCTGTCTCCTTGAGTACCTATAGATTTAAGAACAAGAAGTTAGTCCTTTCATAAGTCGTGCAGGAATACGTCTCTAATCTCTAACTTTTAAACATATTCAAAGCATCAAGCCCTTCATGTCGCTAAAGACATATGTCTGAAAAGTTATTCGACTTATACGTCGCTCCAACTTATTTGAACTCCGCCTCTGAATTAATGGGCTTTAGATTGACGACAATTTTCTTTAGATTATATACGATGAAGGAAAAAAGATGAGCATCGGTGAGTTTTTTCTCTTTTTATTACACTTAGTATAATATACTTTAATCTATTATTATATTATATGTTAAAAGCAAGACTTTTCATGACACAATTTACCTAAGTTGTTTGCGTTTATCGTAATTTTATTATAATGATGATCATAGTAACTGTGGATAGTACAAATTAAAAGTTAATTTAAAAAAATCGGCCAAGTGCGTGTCAGGCCACGCATAGGAAAGGGTTCCTCAGTCACCCATAATGGTACGTGGATTAGAAATCGTATCCAATGGTTAATTGTTATGTTTACGTATTAATGCGTTAATTTTGGTTTCCCAAGTAAGCGCATTGTAATAGTTAAGCCTCTATAACTCCTGAACTAACAAAGTCATCTAATTCGTTATAGTTTTCCTTTAAAGTTCATTATATGGACCACCAACACGAATTTTTTCAGATTTTTTGAGCCAACCGTTTAGCTTTTAGAGTGGGCCTTTAAAGTGAAATTTCTCGGCAATGGATACCTAAATCAAAAAATCTTCTTAGCAACCTTTCATTGATTTTAAAAGACCTATTTACTGATACCCCACATGATGGGGTAGCCGCGAGAAAAAAAAAACATCCCCACTTAACGTGTAGGGGAGGTACCCCAAATAAAAATATTTTTCATAATTTTATTGTAGCACTTTGTCGATGTAATTACAATACATATTCAAGAAAAGTTTCATCTTTCTAGCACTTACCGTTTGGACGTTAAGTCGAGGACGGACGGACGGACAGACAGACGGACATGACGAATCTATAAGGGTTCGAAGTCATAAACTTCGGAACCCTAAAAACATAAAATTATTTTTTCATCAAATTACGTGGGCGACATCAAACTTTTTTTTATATTTATGCCTGCCAAAGTAACTCTACTCTGCCTGATGGAAGCATGAGTAGTCCGGGAAGTCCACCATCCTCATTGTGAGTGCATGGCGGCTAAGCAAGATGCTTCTGAAGTTCTTCGCACATTATCCAATTCTTTTTGACACTCTAACAATTTTTACTATTAATTCAGCATTCAAAAGATTCCAACTCTTGACTTGTATAAAAGTTTTAAATAGTCTTCAATATTTTTAAAAGCGCTAGTAATGAAAGTGAAAGAGGTCTTCTAAAAGTCCGTTTCTAATACAAGCGTTTAGTTTCATTGAATGGGTTAACGAGAATGCTAACAATGTGTGCCTCACATTATTAGTATAATGTCAAAGACTTAACGAGACCTTTTAAGGCCTAAGGAATAAACAAGGATCAAACTGAGAATAGTTTTCGCTTCGATTGAGATTAGTAAGAGTATCTATTGGTTTCGCAATACATCTGTGAATGGTTAAGCGTTAGTATTAATTTAAGTGTTAAAAATTTAATCTGTTGAACGAAGGCCTTCCCCAAAAAGCGCCAACCATTCCAGTCTTGGGCAGTCAGCATCCATCCAAAAATTTCGCCAACATAAATGTATTCCTGCCCAACATCGATGGTAACACTGCGGAGGGACGGGTGTCGAATCCTTCCAGCACAAAGGGAGGATCCTCCGACGCGGCGAGGTGATCATGCCTGGTGGGCCACTGCCCAACGGTTAATGTTAGGATGTTGTGTATATGTTAATCAGTGCCAGTATTTCTCAATCGCGATTAAGGATTAGTAATTTCTTCGTATTCAGTGTTCTTCGTCATAGTTCAGCGTTCCTTCGGTAGATGGCGCTGTTGTGTTTCTCGTCGCGCTGTATGTGGAAGTCGCTGCATTACCATTAAAGGCCCCGGAACTCGATACATTTATACATGATTAGCGTCTTACAAATGTTCATTCTAAGTCAACTTATCTTTAAGAATCGTTCAAACCGTTTTACACCGTTCTTCAAGATCATCCAGAGACCCTGTCAAGATCACTACGCAGCAAAGCGTGAGTAGCACTGACTGCTAAAATTGATATTCTGTTAATTCGGATCAAGCGTCCTGAAGACATCTTCCAGTGCATTGGTTGAAAGTTTCGGAAAAATTATGTCACCTTCTCGAACAATGGACTTGGTCTTGTGCTCTGTTTTTGCGGTCATCGTTGTGGCTTTAGCAGCCGACAAGGCATCTCTGCATGGATTCCAGGACAGCTCAGGTCTCGGTAGACATACAACGCACATCCGAAACAACTGGACAAACAGAAAACTAAAATTTGGCATGTATGGTTCTCGAGGAGCGTAGATAAGCACTAAAAGGGAATTTTGAGAAATTCCAATCCGAAGGGTAGAGGGGGGGGAGGGCAAGGCAATCAAAGTTATACATCAGAATAAAACGTAGGCAAAGTCGAGATCAAAAGCTAGTATAGATATGAGATTATTTTGCTTGCTAACTCCTTGCTTAATAAATAATATTGCTTTCTAAATTTTGAAGAAACAATAATTATGTTTTCTGTATTAAAATTCTTGTTAAAAAGTTTTTTCATGAGTTCTTACGAACCTTCATTGCTTTTATTGAAAATAAAAGTTTGTATGGATTCACATGTCGAAATAAATTTTTAGTTAACAAAAACATAATCGATATTGCTAATATTATTACCGTCTTTTTGTTTTGCGGAGGGATAAAAATCTCAGGAGAGGGTTAAGCCCATACGTCCCCACGCTGGCCGAGAGCGGGTTGGGGACTGGCAAGATACGTTGTGGCTATGTAAGGTTTATCGTTAGATGTTTTCAAGCCGCTTGGAGGTGGATACCTTCAAAACATAACTAAGCTTCACGACTGTTATCTTATGATAACAACCGGGAACTATTACTTAATGTGACCTCCGAATTACTTAAAGACTTGTGGGTTCTTCTTTAGTGGGTGTAGCCTAAGTTACTACTTAGACTACACCCTACGTCGGAACACATGGCTACACGTACGACGGATGTCCTAGTAGGACGGGGAGACAAGTGATCAACACTAGATTGTAATACCAACTCATTTATTAATAATATGTACCGACTTAAATATTATAACTCCGTGTAACGTGTCTGTGCGTGTGTGCATTTGGTCATTGAACTTTATACATACAATGCAATTATTTATAACGGATGCTAAGTACAGTCAATGTACTACCACAGGCTCCTAAAATAGCATACAAACGCTCACCGCGCTGTTGTTGTTCACTCTTGGTATTTTTTCCCAATCGCCTGTGGCTATGAACACTTCATAATAAATATAGGCTTGTATATAAGACTCAAACAACAAGTTGCAACAAGACTCTTCAACTCTAAATTTAAAAACAAATTAAAATTGAAATGCAACGTAGAAGCAATTGTTGTAGAAATCAGATGATATGACTAAGGCTTGAAATCAGATTATAAGACCGTGTTACATCATCAGCTATTTTCTAGGGAAAGTCCCGTTAAAATCGGTTCAGCCATTCCAGACATTACCAGAAACCAACAGACAGATTTCCAAAAAAAATATGAAATTGCTTTTTATGTAACAAAAGATTGTTTATTTCAAAATTATAAAGATATACATTAACTTCATTTATTTGTCTATGATTGTATAGGTTTATAAACTTAACTCTAATACTGTTCCTGTACACAAATAGTAAGTATCTTGTACCACGATTAATTAGACCTCTTAGTAACATTATATAAATAATTAATACACGGTAATATAGGGTTTTGACCCCCACGTGTGACCTTTCGCATTATAACGTAACACGTACTGTAAGTTAGGTCGCTTACTAACTACAAGGTCACCAACATTATTAACATCGCTGGTGAGTTATTATAAGGGAATAATAGATGCTATAAATCTCTATGAAATTACAGTGACCTCTGCATAACATGATATAGATCAGCGCAGACATAATAGTCAGTACTTATGATAGTGGTCATAGCCATGATCACTAACATGGCCAAATGGCCTTAGGTGCCCTTAGTGCCCATGGCACTCATGGCCAAGTGGCCTTAGGTGATTGGAAACAATCACCGAGGGTAAGTAACGACGGTGCGGTCAGTACCTAGATGGGTGACCGTTTGTGTGATTCAGAGCTCACGTTAAGCAGTCGGTCCCGGCTGTTATCATAAGATAACAGTCGTGTAGCTTAGATGGAGGTTTTCCGGCGGCTTCAAAACATAAAACGGCAAGATTACGTAGCCCGTGTCTTGCTAGCTAACCCACACTCGGTAAGCGTGTGGACGTAAGGCCTTAATCCTCTCCTGCGAGGAAACCCGGTCCTAGAAGTGTGACATTAAAGATTGTTAGTAGTAAAGTTGTTAGATGATGTGTTAGTTGTCTAGATTTTTAACATCGACTTCGGAGAAGTACAATGTCTACTACCTCCTAATTTCATTATGTGTTGCCTAGGCCTTTTCCTAGGTAAATCTACTACTTCTAATTTATTCCAATTTTCAGTAATAATGTCTAAAGAGAAAAAAATAATTTTAAAATTTAGTTTTAGCATTTTTTATTTCATACTAATCTATTACATGTGTATCAATAATATAGTTGAACAATAAAGACATTACAAATAATTTCAAAAATTTAATATCCCAACAAATTTATTAAATAATTTGCGCATATTAAGTAGCATTATGCACCGTCTAACATATTATATTGTTTAAAGGGATTTCCTCATATCGCGCTGTGCTTTGAGGTTTGGTACAATTTTAAAGAAAGAGCGATAAATTTTTCATATTTTAAATATGCACGCTATCGTTTCAAGTTTTGGTAAAGAGAAAGATGTGTAAACACATCGAGCGGGAAATAAAATAATGAAAAAGTAGTTGATTGATGATCGCATACAAAATTTAAAACCTTTCTTGATAGCCGTACCTACTTGTAAAGTCTACAGTCATGAATGTAAATAAAGCCACCGCCCTAGTAAAAGTGAAGTTGCTTTTTTTTGGTATTCATTCTTTGTGTAAAAGATACACAAGCTACACAATCAATAAAATCATATTACACAACATAATATGATTTTGTTGATTGTGCAATAGAGTAATTTCAAGGTAAAGTAAAATCACGTTAAAGGTAGTGGAGTCAGGTTGACTTCAGTACTACTATCACACAGAGGACCAACCTAAAAATGGCAGGATTCGTTCTGTCGTATTTCGTTGGTGAGTGTGATACCGAAGGCCCCATGACCCATTTGCATCTTACTAGGCCGCCATAGTGAGGGTCACCATGCTGTATTGTTTCATTCACCATGAGTAAAGTGACCCCTACTCCTGGATTCTGCTCATGCCTTTCATCGGGCAGAGTAAAGGCACTTTAGTAGCCTAAATATAAAAAAGATAATGGGAAAATAACATTAATATTAAATGATACAGTTCTACAGAAAAACGAAAAATTTGACAAAAACCCCTGTACCAAAATGACTGATCAGTGTTGGCCTATTAAGTCAGAACGTCCCTTCTAAAGAGAAACCTCTAAAGGTAGTTTATGTAATGTGCATGTTTTCAAAGACAAAAATGTTTTACATGATAATCACAGAGAAATTAATCAAATATTATAATAGTACATTGTTCACCGAGGGAGGAAAGGGACCGATTACTAGTTAGGGAGCAGTTTGTGGCCCCAAGGCGCAGCGCAGAGGTAGGAATGGGACTTTCACCCGAGTGCTACACAGTGCTTTAAACTACACCTGTGAGGAACATTTAAAGTGTTTTTAAAAGAAAATCAAAACGTAAGACACCACGCGCTTCTTTTGTTTTTTTTTTATTCTTCACAGAAGTCAGTGGCACGGAGATTCCATATTTAAATTATATGAAAACTCCTTGGGCAGGCGCGCGCCATAGACAAGATAACACATAAGAAATGAAAATTCATAGAACTTTCTCTCCCGCTAAAACACGTTAGAAATGGATTTTCATACATTTTTTCCTTCCGCTTATTCAGGTCAAGGAAAAGACTAGCGTTCTCTTTTCATTTTCAGGGAATATTGACTACTGTTCCGATCAGGTGTAGTATAAATAACATTTTATTCTGCAATATTTGGCACAAGCCTTTAACTTGAACCTAATGAGAGATCTCACATAATATAAGGATAAAATCCAGACACTGCGCTGTTCTGAAACAGGCTTATTACCATCAAATAAAGCCTAATAATAAAATACAAAGACGGAATTCGTTGAAGGAGATATAAACAAACATTTGAAGCGAAGTGATGTGTTGTCATATCGTTAAAGACAGGCGACAAAGCGGGGAGAAAGAAATTTCGTAACAAATCTACAATATGGCGGTTCTTAATTAACATAGCGAGTGATGTGCCAGTGCTATATAAAAGTATTATTACTGAAAAAAATTATACGGCTGCACACATACCACGTTGAATATTCTGAGACCCTAATCATAGATTTACTTTATCTTTGAGTTTCAGGATTTGCTTTGATTCTAGACTGTGATTAAATAAAATAAATAAAATAAAAAATAAAAAAGCCCTTTATTCTACCACACAATTACATAATTAAATTTTAGATTTCATGATTACATACATTAATGTTAGTTAAAATAATTTACATGATGAATTTTTATAAAAAGTTTTCATTATAATAATCAATTCTAACAAAAATTTCATTTTAAATAAATATTTATAATAATAATTTAATTTACAATGCATGCATCTTGTGTAATTTGGCTCTAGGGTTTACGCAGTAGTCGCCTCTTTGGCGTAGGCCTCCCCCAACTCTTTCCACGTTTTCCTGTCTCTGGCTCTGGTCATCCAGTCTACTCCTAGCCTTTGCATAAATAGGTCTCCCCATCTTCTCTTTTGGCGTCCTCGTGACCTTATTCTGTCTCTTGGGATCCACTCTATGATTTTCTTGGTCCATCTGTCGTTTTGCATCCGACATATGTGACCCGCCCAATTCCACTTTAGAGCTCGCACTCTTTCTACTACATCGGTAACCTTTGTCATTTTTCTGATTAACTGGTTATTTATTCTATTCGAGAGGTTTATCCCTAACATACTTCTCTCCATCTTTCGCTGACATATGGCAAGTCTATCTTCTTCACTCCTTCTCAAAGACCAGCTTTGACAACCATAGGTTAAACACGGGAGTATTGCTACATCGAAGAGCTTTCTCTTGATGTTGATATTAATAGATTTGTTTTTCATGACTTCCTTTAAACTCCAGTATCTTTTCCATGCTATAGCAATTCTTCTGTTCACTTCCTTCTCAGTATGATTTTCGAAAGAAACCAGTTGGCCCAATAGACTGTGATTATGCTATATCAAATAGTTTTTGAATAGTCTTCTTTAGTTTGGAATACTCTTTTTTTATTTACTTCTATATATGGTATATTTATGGAACAATAAGTTTACTATTTTATGTTGAAGCCTACCAAAGTGATTCTTCTCTGCCTGATGGATATCATCAGTGAATCCAGGAGCAGGGGCCACCATCCCCACTGTGAGTACATATAAGGCAGCATAGTGACCTACAATGGACGCTTACTCAGATGTTTCTCCATCATTCTCCCGGCTTCCTTGAGAAGTAGTTACGGTTGGCCTAGTTTGATTCACAAATTGTTCTTCTGAGTCTGGGTCTTGTGTCTGTTTCATGTATGTTTGTAAAGTCCCCCGCGACACAGGATTTACATTTGGTAATGCGGTAGTTGTTTTATTTAAAATGAAGAAAAAAAAAAGTTAATGTTTTTTTCTTTTGAATCGAATATGATTTATATATTTCATTGGTTTTAATATTGTTCTAATAGTTTTTTCCTACTTTTATAGTTTCTAAAATTAGAGTAGCCTCGGTCACTCCTATAAAATTAGCTTTCTGAAAGTGAAAGTAAAGTCAAAAATTAGTAAAGTCGTTTCAGAGACCAAACCGGACAAAAAACGGACAGACAATTTTAGACAATTTTTTAATATTAATTTTTTGATATTACCATCGCATATATTATGTACATTTAGCGAAAAGCTATGGTTCTGATATTACTTCAATTCATTATATTTATTTGTATAAAATTGTAAGTAAAAAGAATAATACAACGTAGTTAGGAGACATATTCAATATCCTTTCAATATTTATTGAATTCTTTGCTTCAGCACAAGTTCGAACGAAGCAAATCCTTGTGAATTTCTACATATAAAGATATTTTTATACAGATTTGAAGTTATGAATATTTTATGACACGATTTGAGTGTTGGAGCCAAC
This sequence comes from Phragmatobia fuliginosa, assembly GCA_932526445.1. Classification (NCBI taxonomy): domain Eukaryota; kingdom Metazoa; phylum Arthropoda; class Insecta; order Lepidoptera; family Erebidae; genus Phragmatobia; species Phragmatobia fuliginosa. Next base: position 20,292,479 of record OW052063.1, on the reverse strand, counting down.
ATCGTGAGGAAGTAGTAATACATTTACTAACCTGCAATATTGAAGCATCCGAGCAGCAGAGTCCATAGGGACAAAATGTGAGTCGGGCTGACGCCGAGAAAGCACATTTTACATTTTCCGACGCACCGTCCAAAATATCCCGACACTTCACAAAATCTTCTACATTACATTTCAACAGAACATTTTCATTTACACCATCACGCGTCTGCTGTTGTCTGCAACAAAATAAAGTACATTTTCAGTAATATCATCTTTATTTTAATAAATTTACGGTGACAGTCTGTTTCGACTGTTTTAGGCTGTGAAAAGTGTGAGTTTGATAAGATCAATCATCTTAGTAGCGATTGGTTACCCCAAATGTGAAAAATCAACCAAGTGCGTGTTAGGCCACGCATAGAATAGGGTTCCGTAGTTACCCATAATGGCTTTCGTCGTGTCTAATAGATAATTATGTGCGAAGATTTCTAAGTAAGCGTATTTTAAAAGTTATGCCTCTATAACTCCTTAACTAAAAAAGATACGTAACACATACGTTATCACATAGATTACCATCATGAGTTTTTTCAGATTTCTTTCCTTTCCTTTAGCTTTTAGAGGCGAGGGGGTACGCCCTGTTTGCCAAAAAATGCCTTTAAAAGTTGAATAACCCCCAAACCTGTCAACGTTTTAAAAAGACCTATCTAGTGATACCACACACACAGCAAGAAAATTAAAACATCCCCATTTTACGTATAGGGGAGGTACCCCAAAGAAAAATATTGTTCATAATTTTATTGTAATGCTTTATCGACATGAGAGAAACTTTCATCTTTATAGCACTAACCGTTTGGACGGTAAGTCGAGGACGGGCGGACGGACATGACGAATCTACATATAAGGGTTCCGAGTCATGAATTACGGAACCCTAAACAGAAAATACATTGTATTTCAAGGCACTTAAAAGTGTGTACATTTTATAATATCTTTATTTTTAATTATTACACACAAACTATTTTAGTAGTAGATATATTTTTGAAAATGCATACTAATTTTTACTCAGATAAACTACACAGGTAGGTATAAAAGTAGTCTTTATTTAGTCTTTTCGTAAATTACCCTTCCTATTTATATATTAACGTCAAACTCAGTTAAAGCATCCTCCGCAGAATTCTCATCGTATTTAATAGCATCCTTGGTCCTCGAATCAATAATTAAGGTATGTTTCAAACCATCAATCTTCATATTTCCTGGCTAAAGTCTGACAATAACCATCCGTCTTTGTAAATTGCTGCTGAGGCACTGATTTCTATGAAGCCTTCCGATATACAGGTCGAGTAATTTGACTCATAAAGTAAAGGCTAGGAAAATATGTCAGAAAAGGTACTGTATTGTGTCATTCCAATACGTCGGAGTATTATTTGATTGCCCTTTTTCTACACAAGGGCATATGAGTATTAATATTAAATCAATATTTGTCATTGGTAAGCGATTATAAATACATTATGTAACTTTATGTAATTCAATTTAGTTGTAATAATGAATTTATTTATTAAAATAGAGAGTTAATGTTTTACATGATTCTTCTATGCGCATCGGCCTACGGATGAACTTGGACAAAACCAAGGTCATGTTCAATGAACATGTTCTACCGGAACCGGTTGCAGTACACGATACCGTTCTCGAGGTTGTTCAAAAATATGTCTACCTTGGGCAGACATTGCAGTTGGGTAGAAACAACCTCGAGGATGAGGTGAATAGAAGAATTCAGTTGGGTTGGGCAGCGTTTGGAAAGCTACGTCGAGTCTTTTCGTCGTCGATCCCACAATGCCTAAAAACGAAAGTTTTCAATCAGTGCGTCCTACCTGTCATGACATACGGAGCCGAGACCTGGACACTTACGGTACGGTTGGTCCATAAGCTTAAAGTTGCTCAGCGTGCTATGGAAAGGGCTATGCTCGGCGTTTCTCTGAGAGATCGTATCAGAAATGAGGTGATCCGTCAGAGAACTAAGGTCATCGAAATAGCCCACCGGATTAGCAAGCTGAAATGGCAGTGGGCTGGCCATATTAGCCGCAGAACTGATGGCCGTTGGGGCAGAAGAGTTCTTGAGTGGAGACCGCGTCTCGGTAAACGTAGTGTAGGACGCCCACAGGCGAGGTGGAGTGACGACCTGCGTAAGATGGCTGGCAGGAGCTGGATGCGAGAAGCCCAAAATCGATCACAGTGGTGTGCAATTGGAGAGGCCTATGTCCAGCAGTGGACTGCGATAGGCTGATGATGATGATGAATGTTTTACAAAGTGGAGTATTTTATTAACAACATGTATTTAATTTAGTATATATATGTCGATATTGTGTAGTTATTAAAAATGGAATACGTAGGAAATTGCATATGTATACTCGTATGTTATATTGCGTAATATCTATGATAAATAGTTCTTTACTGCACAAAATTTTTTGAAAACATACAAAATATTAAAAAAAGAAAAATCGGCCAAGTGTTTGGCAGGTCACGTATAGAACAGGTAGATTTCGCAGTCACTCATAATGGCACGTGGATTTAAAATAGTGTCCAATAGATAAATTGTTATGTTTACTTATTTTTTTGTTCTTTTATATGAAATTTTCCAAGTAAGCGCATTTTAAAAATTAAGCTTTCATGACTGAAATAGCAAAGTTGTCTTTTTTCTTGAAACTTCATATCACATCGACGATTTTTAGGGTTTAGTTTGTAGAGGAGAGGGAGAGAGGGACAGTTTTGACAACAAAATGTGCTTTGAAGTGTAATGACTTGCAAACAAGTACCTAAATCTTAAAAACGTCAGAGCAATCTCTCAATGTTTAAAAAATACTATTTAATAATAAATAAATAATAATAAATAAAATTTTCATTCACCATTTTGTACACCTAAACGGTTTTACTGATCACATCAAATTCAAATAAATATATTTATATATAATGAAATAGGTTCTTTGTTTTATTCAAAAGATTTGATATATAGAATATTATCGAAAAAAATGCATATAGATCGAAAGAAACTAATTTCCTATTATTCTCGGATAACTCTTAAGAGAATGTTTAATATTCGAGTACTATTAAAGTTAGAAAAATTAAAACTATGAACAAGTTTTCTGTAAACATTTTTTTTTTCGTTTTCTTTATTTTGACTGCCTGATTGGTCTGGTGGTTAGCGTATGCGGCTGCTTATCAAGAGGCCTCGGGTTCGATTCCCGGGTCGGACCAAGCAATTGTGTGATCCACAAGTATTTGTTTCGGAGTCTCGGTATTTTCTATGTATATTAGGTAGGTATTTACAAAAAAGAAAAGTATGTTTATGTATTTCAATCAGTTGTTTAGTACCCATAATACAAGCTCTGCTTAGTTTGTAACTAGATGATGTTGTGTATAAAATGTCCGAAAAATATTTATTTATTTAAATATTCATGAACGGCAAACATGAAATTGTAATTATAGAATAAGTACGAGTTCTATAAAGTTTTCAGACAGGTTGTTGAAACCATGAAGTTTGTTCCAGTTTCAACCTACTTCACTCACGTACAGAAATAACTTTACACCGCGAAATAATAATACAGAAGCGATCTTACTTTCTTTACCATTTGATAAGGAGTATTGTTCTTTTAATCAAACACTATTTAAGCCTAGCTAATATTTTGGTTTGATATACTATAAACCCCGAGTACTTGAAAACGTAGTTATATTTATAATTTTATAATTATTTAAAAGTATGTGTGATGAGCAGGGTCGTTTGAGTTCTGCTTCTGGGTGTAAATTTGTGTATATATATGTAAATATATGTATATATTATGAAATATTTCAGTATGTTTATCAATATTCTAGTTATGATTTGATTTAATGATTTTTGTTGAGATCAGATTATCGCATTTATGATATCTGAGGTAATTATTACTGTTACTCTCAATATATTATATAAAACTGTTTCGTTACTTACTGACTGACAGACAATGCACAGACGAAATAACTAGGCGCGGAAACTAAAATTTGGCAGGTGTGTTCCTTGAGGAACGTAGGCGAGCTATACATAATAACACATTGGCATAGCTGAGAGCAAAAGTTAGTTATTTATACATTCATAATAGGTATCTCTGTCGCAGTGACAATGTTGATCAAATTTTAGAAAATCATGTAAAAATTTTAAGTAATTTATTTCATAAAAATAATTTGCACTGGAATATGTTCACAACGTAACTCTGTAAACTAAATTATATATAGATTGGTTTTATCCATTTATTGATAGCATCGTGTATGATTTAAAAGCAATCGCAATCTCGTTAACAATATTTTAATGCTGAGGATCCCTTGTGAATTAGAGTGAATTTATGTCCGTTTAGGCGATTCTGGCATACATCTTATATAAACATTTTTGAGTCGCTATGTTTGTTGCCAAACTCCTTCGAAACAACTGGATCGATTTTATACCCCTACGGTGCGAACGGAACCGCGCGCATCAGCTGGTATTTATTTTAAAAATATACATAGCTTACTTAGGACCTACAAGATGTACGTTATGTTTCACCATTTTAAGTACTCTTGCTTATACTGTTTTATAGGAGGGAAGTTAACTTATTACATTTCTAATTCTTGAAGTTTGTTTTCAAATAATTTTGTTGAGGTTTAATTTTTCCTGGAATTTTCCGATTGTTGTAACTCAGTGTGTTCTTTTATCGCTGCTGTTGATACTAGTGTACAGGAGTTACAGTGGTGAGCGTGTGGCAAGATTAGTGACATTATCTACACAAATGAATAAAATTGAAGTGTATGTTTTTTACTTCTTCTTATCGTATCAATGGCAACACTTTACACGGTTTTGGCCTAGTGCTCGGCGACGCGGATTGCGTTACGTCTTGTGTTGATCCATTGTGGTGAGAGGGTTTGTCACCTTAACTCTGCGATACCGAGTGTTAGGTGTCCAGAATGCGCCGGACGTCGGGACTCTTGTTCTCTTTTTTACGTCGCTCGAGGAGGCTCCTCTCGTGCACCCGTGTTTTTTACTAAATGCTAATGAAATTTGTATTGTATTTACGGTACCTACATAAAAAAAGCAATTTAATATTTTTGTCTGTCTGTCTGTCCGTTTGTTCCGTGTAACCTATGGAAGGGCTGGGCCAATGCTTCGCTGGGCGTTGTTACTCGCGGTTTACTACAATAATCGCAGGTAACACTGCGGGACACGGCTAGTTATAAAATATATTTAATGTAGTAATCAGACGATAGTGTACAAATCTACACCCTTTAATACATTTACAAACATTTTACGTTTATAAGTCAACGATATGTGAAAGTATTATTCGTTCACATAATTTCCTTAAGCTCTCAAATCCACGGTTCAGTAATTCGGCCAATTTCTCAAATGTCATTGGTCGTTGTTTCCTTTAGTTCATTAAGTATTTTCATCACAGCCCGCCGACGTCGCGTTAAGTGTACCCTGGAGGGCCGCAGTTGGGATACGCCGCTTTTTCTTGAATTTTTAACACCACCTTAGTGCTCTGGTACTATTCATAAGAGATGTGAGTCGCTGTTTAATAATGCAGTGCCTTGTACTTAAGTACTAAATGTAACAATGTTTACTGAAAAAAATTGCTTAGGAAGAAATATATTCTATTCAAATTACCTTTAAATATTTGTTTTATATTTCTCAACCGTGTCGTAATATTATTTTCAAGATATGACGTAGGTTACAAAACATTTTTAACTAAATGTTTACATGTGAACAATTTATTTAAAAATAACAGAATTTTCAATTGTGCCACATGCCACTTGGTTCGATTCCTTGGCTTCTCTTTTCTCCTTTTTTTCTTTACGCGGGGAATGTTTTTCGCACCATACCCTTCGTGGGGTCGTGGGGTAGACGAAGGACGTGTGTGGGACTCCCGGAGCAACCGGTCTACCCACTAAACCAGGAACGCATCAGCGGCTTCTGGAGTCCCCCCTGCCGTACCCCAAAGACTGAGATACATCCCGGGGTGACTAATCTCACCCCCAGGACAGGACAGTGTAGCGCCTCCCACCGCTCTACGCAGTAAGAGACGCAACACCAACCCCCCTGGGCGACACCTCCAGCCGCACCGGGGGTGTCACCTGTCTGGGGTCGTTTGCAGCGGTCACATCTTCTCATCTTCTTCGGCTTCTCTTCTCCTGACCTCAATGAACTTCAACTAATTCCCGACAATTAACACCGTAATTATTGCTTTTATAAAACTTTTCTAGAAAATTATGTAAATTATTGTAAACACTATTCATTAAAATTAATGTCAAGTGATCCGAAATTCCGAAAAAAAAACTTCTTTAAAGTTTTTTTACTGTCCTGTAAAATATAGGCTAAAAAATATAATTTTATTCCCACGGCATATCAAATTTCCTGTTTGTGCTTGTGCCTTGTACCAAGTAAAAAGCTGCGGTGCTATAGTTACATAATGTAAAGAGGATGAGGACTTTGTAAGCAAGATAATGGAGTCGTGTTGAATGTTATGATTTCTTACGTGAATATCTAATATATAACATTCTGGTGTTGCGGTTTTTGTAACCAAACGCCTCCGAAACGGCTGGACCGATTTGTATGAAATTTAGTGTGCATAATGGGTATGTCTGAGAATCGGCCTAAGTATAATAAAATATATATAGTATATATCGGCTAAAGTACGAGTATTTTTTATACATAAAAATAAACATAAAATATCTGTACATTTACTGTTTAAGCCCCATTATGATTGAGTGTTATTAGGTAAGTTCTCGATTTTCATTTACTATTGTACTTCTCATAATGATAACTGATTTCAAAAAATCGGCCAAGTGCGAGTCGGACTCGCCCATGAAGGGTTCCGTATCAGCAAGTAACATCTTATAAAAGTTCTTGTAATTCGTTGTAACATTGATCGATGTATTTAAAATAGTGTATTGATTGAATTAAAGGTAAAATGCAATTTACGATTTATGACGTATTAAAAAAAAACTACTCACTAGATCTCGTTCAAACCAATTTTCGTTGGTAGTTTGCATGGTAATGTACAACATATATTTTTTTAAGTTTTATCACTCTCTTATTTTAGAAGTTAGAGGGGGGGGGACACACATTTTTCCACTTTGGAAGTTTCTCTCGCGCAAACTATTCAGTTTAGAAAAAAATGATATTAGAAACCTCAACATCATTTTTGAACACCTATCCATAGATACCCCACACGTATAGGTTTGATGAAAAAAAAATTTTTGAGTTTCAGTTCCAAGTATGGGGACCCCCAGAATGTACGGTTTTTTTTCTATTTTTATGTAAAAATCCTAATGCGGTTCACAGAATACATCGACTGACCAAATTTCAACAGTATAGCTCTTATAGTTTCGGAAATAATTGGCTGTGACATACGGACGGACAGACAGACAGACAGACAGACAGACAGACAGACAGACAGACAGACAGACAGACAGACAGACTTGACGAATCTATAAGGGTTCCGTTTTTTGCCATTTGGCTACGGAACCCTAAAAAGGTAGAGGTTCTTATTATTTATCAAAATCATTTTTACCTGTGTTCACCGTTTTCTTTTAATGCTTTTTGGGAGTAAATCAATTTTTTTTGGTGAAATGTTTTTCAAATACTCATATATGTGATTGTTTACTGTTGTTCAATAGAAAACAACATTTTAAAATAAATTATTTTAGCTCTGTTATGGGCGGGCGGCTGAGTCTTGCTCGGTTATCATATTTATTATTTAACAAGGCCATCTATTCTCTAAAGAAGCTATAGTGTTGCTGTTTTGGAATACTAACCACCAAGTAATTATGTGTTACTGAAAACCTCCAAATAAGAAAATTTCAGCGAAGTCGCTAGAGCCGTTTTCGAGATCACAATATATATATATCTGTACAAGGATTAATCGTATAATGATATTAGAATAAGTTTTTAATGTTTAAGTGACATATAAAACGAGTAAGTATTAGTAAAAGAAATTATTGGAAAATGTTTGTAGACCACTAACATAAATATTCAAACGTCAGTTTTTTAATTGAATAAAATATTTTCATAAAATTAAATCCGTAAAAAAAACGCTACCGTTACCATCCAGCAAATCTTTTGTCTGCATTATTGAGTCTCGGAAATGCATCGCAAGTTCAATGCAAGGAAAGTAACTGCATTTTGAACGCGAATAATTGCTTCAGATCCCCAAGAGAGAATACGAAATGTAATGCGCAATCTGCAAAAATATTGGAGCCTGAAATTTACTAACAATGGATATAAAGCTTTAATATCGACGTGAATTTGGAGTAATCCATTTTCTTTGGATTTTTATGATTGCTTTATCTGTGCACAAATGTAATTATGTGCCCTATATTTTTGTCTTCTTTGATATGTAAAAACGAGATCTGTTTCATTTTTTGCAGTGTATACGTCAAAAATCTCTCATTTTTCATGTAACAAAGTTATATGTTCAAACTGATCGCAAATTTGATATAAAAGCAACTGCTTATCTTTTATATAAATCAAAGATCGTCGTTTCATGTTTTTAGAACAGTCAAAGAGATCAGCTTCATTATTTTCCCCTTTTATATTTATTTTTAGTTAAAGATTTGTATTAAGAAAATGTCTTTTGGATTAAAAACATTTGGATAAATGTATAGGATCAAACATTGTGTACCCGAACTGTCACATATTATTGTATAGTCTTACGCATTTCTTCTATTGTGTGACGGTATCACATTCCAACTCTGACAAAAGATTCACGTAATCTTTTTATCTATCCTTATAAAAATGTAGCATGCCTTTACCATTCAAACTTTCATATTATTGTAAGATGACTTTATTTTAATTCTTGCTCTTGGCACAATGTTCTCTCAGTCTACAGTTTAGAGCCTAAAAAATAAGATGGGCTAACATAAAATTTATCTTAATAGGCACCTGCATAAAAATACATTGGAATGAAACCTTTTTAGATAGCAAACACAGTACTCGCCCGTTTCTTCTCAGTATTATCACCGAGTAGAATCTCTTTATGACCAGCAGCTATCTATGCGTTTAATCCACTTTCTCTTTTTATCTTAAGACAAGTGGAACGAGTCACCGTCCTTTGTCCACGACCCTTGATAACAGGGTGACCTTTTTTCGTCTTAGGTTTATTAAACAAAAATACACCTGTGCAATGTTGAGACACAATTGTGGAGATTTCATTAAATTCAATGGAGGGTGGCGTAATTGGAATTTTTTCAAGTTTTCCTTTTTTATTTTTTTGATGGAAATTACTTCGTTCCCCATAGAGTTATAAAGCTCGATGAGGCGCCATGATACCGCTTAATTATGGTTACATTTAATGTTGTTAACAACAATAGGAAAGTTCTAATAAAGATCAAGGGTAAATTGTGATTAAACAATAGAAATCAGAAAGCTTTAATATAGATGTAGTAAAAGAGATTTTTGTATGAAATTTAAGGCTAAAACTGAGTCAAGTAATCACAAAACTGTCAGAAAAGTTTTTGTAGTATGAAATCTCATCTTTCTAACGCCATTTAGTGGAACCCAATTGGTTTTTAATATAACGCGAGGTACAGATAACTAAAGCCATTTAATTGAATAAAATGTTTTTTTTTAACTATACCCATTATTATTGTAAACAACTTTTTGACGATTGACTGCACCGATAAGCGCGAGTGTTAAGTATACAAACTCCACATGGGACAGCACTTTGTGAGATCCACAAATTGTTGTTCTGAATCTGGATATTCTTTGTTCGTTTCATGACACTTAAAATAATGTATTCAAATCAAGATTTAAAAAAGAAAATTAATATTTTACTTGACAGATTTATTACTTCATCTAGTATCAAGTTATATTACATTACTTATGTTACAAAGTAACATAGGTAATTAATCTAATATATTCACTATTTACGACAGATATGTGATGAATGGTTTGTTTCAGCATTCCTTTCCAGAGTGAGTAAAGTCCGATGTGTAAAAATATTTGTGAAAGATTTATTTGCAATAAAAAATCAATTATCATTTAATTGAAATTCTAGTAGAATCACAGAAGCACTATTATATCTAATAGATAACATACAACGTGCAGATCAAAATATATATCAAAGTAGATAATTCAAAACAAAACATTGAAACAATAAATATCAAATCTGAAAGACGTGATGGTTGTAATAGTTTTAACAAGAAATGTTATAATTTCCAAACAATGAAACAATCCGGAATGAAATTTCACAAAATGAACTCGTTGATTTACGAAAATTATTCAGGCCACGGATTAATTTGTGAACACCAGACGCCTTTAGTACGGCAGCGTGAAATAAATGTTACTATTGAAGTAATTAATTAACGACGCACAAATATGAAGGCATTGCTGTCGACGAAACACTGTCAAATTAACTTAGACAATAGGGCGCAGGCATACTGAGTGTCATTTAAAAACAACATTAATTCGTAAATAAAAGTTTGTCGAAAAGAAATGGGCAATAAAATCTAAGTGTATTTACTAAAATATTTAATAAGTAACATATTTATTATAACACTGTGGATTATTTTCTTACAGATCGATGTCTGATCTCAAATTTAAAAATTTAATAGACATCCAGACATTGAAATAGTAAATTGAAACCCCATCACATTCAAGTTTTAGAGAAGGCTCGGAGGGGAAGATGAAACCTCTAATTTTTTTTTTTAATATTTTTATTTTTTTTATAATAACCTACCAAAGTGACTGCTTTGGCTGATGAAATGCATGAGTGGTATTCAAAAGTGTTGGTCACCATCCTAAATTGTGAGTGCACATAATGCAGCATGCTACTAAATCGCCTTTCTCTGTAACTCCCGTGTTATAAGCTGGGTTGATTTTTTTTTCAGGGTTCAGTGCCCTCAAGTATACTGACAACTAGTTCAAACTTCGAATTTCAGATTTGCGTCAGTCAGTCATTCTCTCACGGTTGCGGAGGTCTGATGCCAGGTAACTGATAACAGGAAAAAGGTTGAACCAATAGCCGACCCCAAATAATCTTGGGAATAAAGGCTAGGAAGAAGACGAAGAATTTCAGTAATTGGGAAATTTAACTGATCAAAATGACTTAGAGATTGGAAACAGCTAACTTGAGCTTAATAAGGCTTCACTGAATGTTAAAAGCTGCTGAAACTATGATTGATTACTATTTGCATTGAGTAAGTTAAAATACCTAAGTTAACAATAATTACTTGTAAACTCATTAAAATGGAAACAAACAATAAATACACAATCATGTAATCACTCTCTACAGTTCATCATTAAATACGCGCTGTCAATTACCTATTTAATCGAATAGGCGCAATGTTGACACAAGTTAAACTATTTGATAAAATGAAACTGATGTCTAAAGATATTTATAAAATAAACGACTACTAAAGCTTATTTGCGATAGTTGAAATATTCTTGTGTGACTTGATAAAAATATGACTATCTTATGGTGATTGGTGTTCTAATCAAACTGTTTCTTATCTATTTTTAGACTAAATAACGTCCGAAGGTGGAGGTATCACTTATTTAGAACTAAGATCTTAAATAAGTAAATAAGTTGTAGTAATTCAATAAAAAATAATATACGAAGAAGTGTACCACAACTTTTGTTAAGAGGTTAATAGGTTAGCGGGAATTAATAGCAGTATAAACCTCTGTTTTAAGATAAAAAAATATTTATTTCGTGGCCCTGCTTCTTTATTCTACTCATGGTATCCATCAGGCAGAGTAGAGTTACTTTAGTAGGCATAAATATAAAAAAAAATAACATTGAAAGTTACTTCATCCAGTCACTCGTTTATTCGTTTCTTGAGTCCATTTTAAAATCCATAAACGAAATTGGTCGAAAACAACTGATGTGATAAAAAATAACTATCGTTTACACAGGCAGACGCTCATTTTCAGGCAGACCATATGCATGTAGAAAACAAGATTGAGTAATGCTTTAAGTTCCACGATAATGTTCAACTTCGACTTTTGCATCTGAACTGTTCGAAGGTCGAAAAAGTTATGAAGATTTTCGGCCTCTAAAATACACGTAACGATTGCCACAGATGTTAGTATGGCAACCAGACATACCGACAGCTTGAAATGTTTTCTTAAGCACTAGCATCTAAATATGGAATGACATGCAAAGACGATAGCTAGCTAGATACGATAACTTTCATCCTTATCAACAGCTTTATGAATAGTCCATTGTTGGGCAAGCGTCTTCTTCAAAATAATATTTTGACCTACTGAACTACGCTCACTAAACATGTTGCTATACAAATTTGTTTCAAGTGTCCCGGGGGTTGAAACTTAAGGAGCAGCAGAAGGCATTACATCCAAGCCCGCTAGGCTGCCACAGGAGTCTTCCTGGTGGTCCCACGAGTCACTGCCTAATGCTGCCCTGAGTGAGGCCGCGGATGGTTGAGACGGGTTTTCCCCTCTATCTGCTTCAGTGGCCAGCTGCGATGAGTCAACGTTCGAGTCGTACGCCGTGTAAATAGAGAGTATGCCCGATGATGTTCTGATGGAAAGCATGAATAGAATCCAAGAGTAGGATACTTATTGTTTACGCAGACAATACAGCACGGTGAGCACACTATGGTGGTTCAGTAACATTATTTTCACGCCCCACTTAAAGAACCCGAGATCACAGTGGAAGGGAATGGAATACACACATTTGCCAATAAATAAATAGTTCCAGTTTTTAACTTCGGAACAGAACAGAAACCTAGAGCCAAAACACTGAATTCGAGAGCGTATTTCTATCACTCTCAAGAGACGATCTGCGAAACTTTGCAATGTGTATGCAATTTAACCTACTCGGTTACAACTGAGATATATGCTACTTCATGTATTATAAAAAAGAAATGTATATATATAAGTTACAAAAATACAACTATTTACAGTCATCGAATCCATTATATCAGTGTGCCACGCACCTAAAGAATTACGCGAAAATTCGTTACGTGAACGCACGGCATGGTCGTATAGCATAGACGCACCTGCGGTTGACAGCCTCATTTGTTTGCGAACGCTGAAAGCTTGAGCCGTTTTCTTATACGTAGAATCCATCAAAATTGTTACTAGTAAATCGCGATGTAGTTATTGAGACCGAGAGAAAATTTAGCGATACTCATAAACGAGTTACATTACTGTTCGCAAACATTAATGGTCTAACGACAAAAAAATTTCTGTGTAAAATAATTGATGTCATGTTTGAAGTTTAGAATTTAGCTATGAAAAAAAAATTAGAGTGCTAATGAGAATAGATGATAAACATCTATTGCTAGAAAATTCTTTGGTTGGTGGGTACATTTATAGCAGAATAAACTAGAAACTGCATGTGTAGTCGCTAACGAAACATGGTTGGAAAACCAAGACTACTCGCTGGGTGAAGATCCTATAAAGAAGCCAAGAACCTTTACACACATGTTCTCATTCACCTATAACAATAACTGTTTTTTGTACCGAAATAGATTGTACTTGCTTGAAATGTCATATTACATACGTCGTACTACTTTAATCTCATCCACATCTAAAATATAAGATTCTCATCTCGCAGTGTTTGCTTCCGAACTCCTTCGAAACGGCTGAACCGATTTCTATAAAATTTTTGTGCATCGCCGGTAGGTCTGAGAATCGGTCAACATCTATTCTGCATACCCCTAGGACGCGAGCAGAGCTGCAGACATCAGTTAGTTAATATTACAAATTCAGCACTAACTCTGTTTGTTATGCTTTCACGATTAAACTGCTAAACAGATTAGAAAATACACAATGGAGATCCTTTCATTCTTGAGGAAGGACAAAGGTTTTTATTTACCACGATAGCCAATAACAATGACTGGTTACATGGAAATGTGTGCAAGAATATTTGCGGGCTGGTTAAATAAATTTTAAATATGTTCTGAACAAAAATGGTACAGTTGTTTACATTGCAACTTTGTGTCCGTTTCATGTATGTTTGTAAAGTCCCCCGCGACACAGGAATTTATATTTCTAATGCGGGAGTTGTCTTTTAAAAAAAAAAAAAAAAAAAAAAAAAAAAAAAAAAAAAAAAAAAAAAAAAAAATTTCACAACTTTCAAGACGTCTGGCAGAAGAAATGGCCCACGGAAAGTGTCTGGCAGTAATGAATTTTAATTTTAAATAATATTCTTGAAAAAATATGTAAATACTAGCTTTGCACCTTTAACGTAGGTAAGTAATATTTTTATCTATCTGTACTTCGCGCTATCTCAGAAACGGCCCCACTTTCAAGCTAATGGGTACACATACATCTTAACAAGACATTGTACTAATAATCCTGAAAATTTCAGCTTTGCACTAATGACGTAGGTCTGGCGGCTCTGGGCTCTTGCTCTATATAATTATTTGGTTAGTAATCAAATAGTTTCAAATGAAGCTGTATAATAAAGTATATTTTGACTAATTTCATATTTACAAATACGTATGTAAGTTCAGAGTTTCGCGAAAAGATCTTAAGACCGAATATCATTTTCTAATTATGATGCTTAGCTCTTGAAAACTTTTGCTATGTTCAATAAAATCCATAAATACGTGTAATTAATATACCAATTTTATGCCAATTGCACAAAGTGCCTTAATGTTATACGATAATATAATCTATTAATGTAAATTTTATTACAATAGACATTGTTAGGAAATTTTCAGACTTGTTGGAATTAAAAAGTTTAACAATCTTCATACATTTAACACATACACTTGTGTTTTATTGTTTTGATATGAATCGTATATTTTTTATTTCTAGCTCTCACACAGCTCCCTGACATTTCAAAATTGTAATGTTGTCAACCTTTTTCTAATGGACTGTGAAGCTTCGCCTTTTATGACTGACTACAGTTTAGGGAATCACGGAGTGTTTTACAATGTTAACAAACCATATGTGTTATATTTGCTGGTTTAAACATCAAACGGATACATTAACTGCTTCAAATGGTGTTGGCTAAATATTTTTCATAAGTCTAATACAGAAATAAATTTCTTTCTAAAACCACCTTCTACTCTCTAATAAGAGCACCAAAATAATAAAAACTACTAATTTTGATGTTGGAAATGAAAATAAGTCAAGTTGAAGGTTTATTTGAAACTATGTCTATCTACAAAATATGTAACAATATTTACTTCCAATAATATTGAAGATAGTGGATCTATCAAATATCTAAATAATGATTTCATGACGAACAATAGTTTTTCAGAATCAATTTCTGAACGCCATTAAATTTTTCACCTCGTAAAAATAGAGAACCAAAATTATTCAAGCAATCAGAATTAATAGTTACGGGTTGTTTATAGTACCTTGCGTGTTTAAGCTCTATAATTCAAACTTGCAAAACTGACTTCCATATAATATATGTGCAAACTATACATTAAGACCAACTGCATGGGAAAACAAAAACACACAAACGGAACAAAACATGTCCCTGAAATTATCAACTTGTCGAGACTTGAGTCTTGACTATTTTTAGTCACACAATGCATATACGAAGTCAGCGCTTTTAGTTATGATCAAAAAGGCTTTATAACTTTGTTTTGGCAAAGTTTTTGCAAACGGCTACCCGTCCAAAACAAACACGACAACCTCGCAGCTTGCCTGATATTTTGCAGAATCTCCGCCGGTTCATAATGACAAAGATGCAAAAACAAATGTTCTTTGTAAATAATGTAATGTTTGGTGAGCCCTCTGTATACAAATTTTCGCAAATACAATATTTCAGCTGTCAACAGTCTGGTAGGGGGAAACTGAATTTTAAATCTCTATGTAAATGACGTTCTCCTATAGACAATTATATCATGCAATACTACATAAATAGCTTGAATATATTGCAGTAATTAACTGAAAACATTTATCAATCCATATAAAATAATTGTCTCCAACTGATAGACTGAATTTTCAATCCAGTGCTTAAGCCGCTGCAATCGCGCGCAACAGTTCATGTTTTTATTTGTTACAGACACTTACTAACAGTAGGATTTTAAATTAATTACGGCGTGAATGAAGCCCCGAGCAAGAGCTACTAATAATATAACAGACTCCAACATTTACACATGAATTGTTTATAATTGTACTTGCATTGCGCGTATAATATTTTAAATGACCTATAAGACGGAATGAGCGCTACTTCAGCTCTGAATCTACATATTTAAACTAGTTGAATTATACAAATGTGCAAACTTAAATGTGGTGTAAATACCCAGGCGTAAAGTCAAATACGCTTATGTTACATACACGTGGTAAATAAGGGCCCTAAAAGTTGTATTACATAAGCATTGTAATCTGTTATAGAGTAGATTTTTTTATTTAGTCATTATTTGTCAAACGCTAGCGATCAGTGCCTGATTTGAAGTGGATCTGATTTTCTTTTTCGTGGAAATTTCAATTAGTGTGAATAATATTTTAAAATTGACCACTGAATATAATTGTGCTAGAGAACTGGTTTGACGTCTCTTTTTCACTTGAATTAATTTATTTGACTAATTTAAGCCTTGGCATCAATTAAATCATTTAAGAACTTAACAAGAGAAAAAAAAAAATCAGCAAAATACAGGAAACCACAAAAAACACCGTCTGAAATGTATTATCACATTTTTGTTTCTGTTTTCGCAATACACATAAAAGTAAACGTAGAAAATTTCAATATCTATAAGGTCAAAGTACGAATACAGTTCACAAAATTGCCGAAGGACAATTTTCCACCGTATTCTAAGCTTCCAAAATATAATTTATCATTGTAACTGCTTTTGTTTAAATAGACATGGGTGAAGCAGTGAAAGGGTTATGTTTATTTAAAATTGAGAGTTTGTACCGTACCCTTGAGCCCACTCGTGGTAAGGGTTGCCAATATTTTGCAATTTGAAGTTGGGAAAACAGATGTTTTTATAAAATGTTTAGTAAATTAGGAGTTAGTGTAGAAGTATAATAGCTCCGCGGCTCATAGTCGAGTGGTCTTAGGTGATTCGAAACAATCACCGAGGGTAAGCAACGACCGCGCGGTCGGACCTAGATGGGTGACCGTTTGTGTCATTTTATGTAATGATCGTTTCCGTTATTCGGAGGTCACGTTAAGCAGTCGGTCCCGGTTGTTATCATAAGATAGCAGTCGTGAAGCTTAGTTTGAGACCTTCGGGCGGCTTAGAAACATTCAACAGCAAGATTACGTAGCCACAACGTGTCTTGCCTGTCCCCAACCCGCACTCGGCCAGCGTGGGGACGTATGGCCTTAACCCTCTCTTGAGAGAAGACCTGAGCTCAGCAGTGGGACGTTATGAGTTGTTGATGATTAGTATAATATGTAATTTTAGGTGACCTCCGTGATAGGTTGAAATTGAAACTTAACTACTTAAGATAATGAAATTAAAAAGGAATTTAAATAAATAAGCAGGCGAGAAGCATAGGACTAAACCTAGTTTCGTGGAAAAGCCTATTTCCAGAAGAGAACTGTGACAGGCTAATAATGAAACATGTACATTTGTATTGGAATCAAAACATTTCTATTATAATTAATACAAGGACACGATACACATAAATCTACAAATTATTATTCAAATAGTCTTTACTTTGTCAATATTTATTAATTAGCAGTGTTTATCAAAAGTTTGAAAATATAATTACGTTATTTTGTACTGTACAATTTGTTTACGTTGACGGTAGACAGACTCAAAACATTAAATTAAACAACTTTAAATAAGTAAGATTGACAACCCTACTTCTAACAAAAATATTTCTCTTAGGGATATTAAAAAAAAATACTTATAATAATACTAATAAGGAAATTTTTGCAAGCAGTTTTCCACAAAATAAATTTTGGACGTAGAAAATATTTGCCGTATACAAATAATAATAATAGTATTTATTTTATTGACCAACTATAACCATACATATGTTACAGTATTGGACATTTGATATAAAAGTAGTTCATAAAGTATTAAATAGGCTAAATTACATTAGCGTAAAATTAACTAAATAAAACATGCTTACATAGGTACATTTTTTAATTAAGCTCAAATACTGAAAGGATTACAAAGGATTAAGTGCGACTCAGAAGTAATAAACATATACCTACTTACATGAAGCTAATCAATATCACATAAGTGACTATTCATAAAACAAGAAAAGTTGTCTACCTCTATCATGTCTTCAGACACAAGAGATACGATTTACTGCAACTCATTATGATGGGCAAAAATTGCGGGAAAACGTCGAGTGAGCCGTCGGAAAAAATCGTGTCTTTGAAACATCCGCGAGTGGCACGGAGTCAAGAGCGCTGCGAAACTGTTTCACCTCGCCAGGGACGAAGCGAGGTTTTCAAGGCCGATGTCCAACTTTCAGTAATCAGAGAGGAACAAGAAGAAGGAGAACTATTCATAAAATGTTCTTAGCTATGATCATAACATCAAAACATCATCAACAACCCATTAGTCAGTGAGGTCAGTTGGTGAGTTGGTCGTTGATTGGTGACCTTTTGTTGCTGTGTGCTGTGATTTGGAGGTCGCGTTAAACAGTCGGTCCCAGTTTTTATCATAAGATGTACATGTAACATCAGTCGCGAAACTTGGCCTTTGGTTGGCTTAAATACATCAAGCAAGATTACGTAGCTACAATGTGTCTTGCCAGTCCCAAACCCGCACTCGGCCATCGTGGGGACGACGGCCTTAACCCTCTCTTGAGAGGAGAACAGGGTTCAGCAGTGGGACATTATGGGTTGTTGGTGATGAAATGAATTACACTTACCCTTTAAACTTGTAATCTATTGCTAATGGTTTGGAAGAACAAGGTATGTTTAATTAGTGTAACTAGCGTAATGAAAATGAGAATTTTCCCTGTCTTACCTACTTTAAATATAGTATCAAAATAAAGCCTGACTGCTGATCAAGAAGTCTCGGGTTCGATACCCGGCTCGGATCAAATGTTTGTGTGATCCACAAATATTTGTTTTGGAGTCTGGGTGTTTTCTATGTACAAAATGTATGTATTTACAAAACAAAGTATGTTCATGTATTTATATCAGTTGTCTAGAACCCATAATACAAGCTCTGCTTAGTTTGGTCCTGAATGAAAAGATGTCCGAAAAAACGTTCGAAAAACAAACCAAAACTTCCATAAATGAATTTCGAGCCACATTGAAAAGAACTATACTATAAACAAAAACAGTTGTCTTACATGACTTATTAAATAATTGAGTAGATGAACACATTTGAAATTTAATAAATGTATTTTTTTTCTATCTAAATTTAGTTTGTAATTGTATCTTAAAAGCTACATCCCGTATAAAAAATATAACATTATTAGTAAAGTCAAATACGCATTCGGCAATTACTCTTGAGTGACAGCAGAAAATCTTTATTATACCTGCCAAAGGCAAGCAATTACCCAAAAAACCACGAACATAATAAGACGAAAAGCCGAATGCTCCATCATGCTTTTGTTTCTACATCTATATTATTACTTTCCCAAGAGAGGCTTATGAGTTCCAACAATAATATTACGCATGATTACTTTTAAATATAGTTACCTAATAATGTTTCTCATTCTGTTTTAATAAATTCGTGTCAAAAGGTTTAACGGATTCGTATAAGATTTTTTATTAAGAAGAATTTTTGTACTAGGAATACACCCCTTGTCACGGTGGACTTTACAACCGTACATACAATGGATACAAAAAACGACCAGACTATCAACAACAATTTATAGACCATACGAAGTGTTATGCAGGGATTGAATCTACAACAATCAACGTTGCATAAAATCGCGGGGTGATCGTGTAAACCCCTACGCCGTTCATGGATATGTTTACAAATTATTAATTTCTCTCAAAACTTTAAGTAACATACCCGATACATAGAATGGCGATCTCGATTTTAGAAGTGCCAACGACTTATTTAGAATACACAAACCCTCTTTATACACATCACCATCAATCACTTAAAAATACTCAAGATTTTCTCTGCTGTATTTCAGCGGAAAATTTACCATTTTTGTTTTTGCATAACCCATTTTAAAGACATAATTGAATACCTTTTACAATCTATATACGTACATACGGCTCTCACATTCAACACTCCAAAAGGTACTTGAGTAGAACATTCGAGCAATTTATCGATTTATTCTAAAAGCTGCGACATACTTCGTAGCCATTAGGTAACCTCCACTTAAACCGGTGTTATCCTGTCTCGAAGCTTTCTCATTTGGCAAAATACCGTCGAACGTTCGGTTGCGCAGTCCCGACTTCTCGAGACAAATGGGCGTGTCAGCCGCAGCGTCTCCGCTTGACGAGCGTAAATTGCTTTGATTTTCTAACAAATCCTCCAGAGAAACTGTTGCCGCTTTTATATTTAGATTGGCGAGATTAAGCATGTTAAGCTTAGTTTCAACGAAAATTTGCTAAGAAATTTTCGTATTTCATTCAGGAAATTCAAGTAATCTACTAATGAAACAATTAAAATGGAATTTTAGCTTGATATCTTAATAATTATTTTCGTTTCGGTCTGATATTATAATTAAATCAATTAGCAAAATGATAAGTGAAACAGTGAAATGATTTTAAGAATAGCCTTTTGAGTAATATTTTACCTGTTGATTTGCTTTGAAATGTATTGGCATGGGCGAAATAATCGCTTACGTGCATAACATTGCTTTGTGGTTCAATATGTGGTTAAATACAATAATAACCCAACCCGCACTCACGTGGGGACGTATGGCCTTAACCTTCTCCTGTGAGGAGACTCGAGCCGACCAGTGGGATGTGATGGGTTGTTGACGAAGAACTTAAAAGGTAACATAAATAATATTAAGACTCCCCGGAGGGCCTAGTGGATTAGGTAGGTACTTTGTCACTGCGAATAAGATGAGTATTCTGTGTTCGATCCTCACATTGTGCAACATTTTGAGTAATCCACAAATTTAGGTTCTAAGGTTGAGTGTTCTTTTTGTGTTTATTTCCGTGTATACAAAGTTTCGCGTGACAAAAGATGTTTCAAGTATCATTTTATTTATAAAATTTAATTCAGTTTACTATATTAGGAAAATAATCAGAGAGTTATTTTAGATATATATTGCCTAAGAAAAGACAACATCTAAACCAAAATGACGCTCGGACATAAATACAAAGAAAAATTAAACCTTAAATTGCCAATCTGGTCCATTGGTCTTGTTTATAAAACCTTACAATTAGTTAATAAAAATGAAAATTACTTTGATATCTTTACTGCCACAATTAAAAATTCTAATAAATAAATGCTACTTTCATGAAACATCGCGAAGAAAAGTTATTTATACTTTAATTAAACGAAATTAACTACATAATTTAATCAACTAAAATTATTTCATTAAAGAAAATTTGCTTTCAAAGTTTCAGTTCAAGATTTAATAATAGTTTACAAACCCAACCTATTAATAGGTAAACCTAAAGGAGAAAGGTATGCTTGTTATTGTTAAAATTTATTCAAAACATAATTACCTTAGTAATTATCACGACACATGTAACTAATTACCGCAGATCAATTAATCCATTTAATTGCAATGTACCTCATTGATTAGAGTCCAACGATGCAAATGTAATCATCTCATCAGTTCTATAATATGATTTGACCTGAATAAATATCCATCTTCTATATAAAATTATCGTGTCACAATGTTCGTTCACATACTCCTCCGAAACGGCTTGACCGATCTTTATGAAACTTTATATGCATATTCAGTAGGTCTGAGAATCGGCCACCATCTATTTTTGATACCTCTAAAACGCGAGCGGAGCCGCGGGCATCAGCTAGTATCATATACAAATGCGAATTTACATGCAACGCATTTGGAAGTATATGTACGAGTATAAGGTACCAACGTAAAAAGAAAATAAATTGGTGTCTGTGAGATTTTCCAGTAACAGTACCATTGCCTTGTTGGTCTAGTGGTTTGCGTATGCGGCTGCTGATCAACAGCTCTTGGGTTCGATTCCCGGGTCGGACTAAATGTTTGTGTGATCTGCAAATATTTGTTTCCGAGTTTGGGTCTTCTATGTATAATATGTATGAATTTACAAAAAAATATAAGTTTTATTATATCAGTTGTCTAGTAGGATAAGATGATGTTGTGTGTCAGATGTCCGAAATATATATTTATACCGATAGCCGTTGTAACATTGCTTTGTTCTGAAGCAACACTGATTATTTTATTATGGCACTGCACCAGTCAATACAAACGTATTGGGCATTGTAAATAGGTTAAGTTCATATTATTTCTATAATATATTTATGTTATCCACTACCTAGCTTCCTTAAAGGATTTCCTTAAAGGATGGGATACAGTAAAAGAACTGTCTTTTTCCAGTTCTAGATAGGTATACCTTTTTTCTTTGTCCTGCCGGTCCTGTCCTGTCCTGATAACGATAACATTCCCAAAGTTAATGTTTTCATTATTGCTTCAGTTATACAATTTTTCAATTATAATAAAATCTGCTAAAATACTGTTAAATTTTACATGAGAGCAAACAATGCTCTTTTACATTGCGATTAACAAGAAAAGACCTTTAATATAGAAGTGAGTACTGCAATTCAAAAGGTGATATTGAACGTAACGTGAACGCCTTATTTCAGCACTTTTGAGTCTCAAAGATCAAATAAAGGAATTAGGATATGCATACATCTCTTTTAAGTCTTCGAAATACTGAAATAGATACCTTCACTAGAAATTTTAAACTTTTAATGATACTAAAATACCAAGTGTAGAACTCCGTGTGGTGACGGATTATGGTGATCGCACACCCACCCAGCCGAACGCGCCGAACGAACCGAAGTCAAGGAGGCCTCGCACACTTATCCGCAGCGGAAGAATGAAAGCTGTTGATGAAGTGTAGAAGTATGTACCATGGTGTCATGTCACTAACGGTCACCCATACAGGTACCAACATCGGTGATTGTTTTTAATCACTGCGGCCAAACTGGCCATAGCCGCCCAATGTGGTCTCATCTCTGGTTTTTTAATCGAAAGGTGAAAAAATCTCTGACTATGCTGGCATAGTTTATGTCATCATGCTGTATTATCGTCATACGTGATTAGTGACTCTTAGATTTCGGATTGTCTTACATAAGAAAAGAACATTTATGCGACAAAGAGAGTACCTAAAACTTACATCACATTGGATTCAAAAATAGTTGCTATTCTTATTCTCAAACATACGACATGGGTAGAATAACTAATGGATATAAATTATAAACCAAAAATAAAAAAAAATACTCATAAAAGACCAAAAAGAGAATAAATTAAAACTCAACTACTGTCTTTATTGGTACACGATAGATGGCGTTACAGGTCACCAGTAAATCACGCCAAGCGGCAACGTGAAAATCCATAGGAAAGGAAAACCGGTTGATTTATTAGAAATTAGTTTCAGTCAGTGAACGTAATTTCTGAATCTGTTCCATGCGAATCAAATGTTGGTTTATGGTAGAGCGAAATCGACTTTAGGTTTCAATAATGTTAATGGCGTGGACATCAAACTATAGTAAATTTTATAGGTTTATTCGTGAAATAAATCTTTAGTTAATAGAGTTTCACAAAGTCTGACCGTCAACCTAGAAACTGTTTTAGAAACTTGGCAAGGCTTATCTGCCTGTATCCTTGTTTTTATTTCTGTTTTAGCAAAATAAACTATAAAATTTCAATTGGAGAATTTTTAAAATTGTGAAAGTGTTTCATTAGAATAAATTTTAAACTCTTTTAATTTAATAATATAATTCCCTCTCATTCTCAGAAATGTATTTAGGAATGACGGGTCACCTGTTTGTCATAATCGCTTTTTAGGTACGCAGTAATTAGATTATTCTGAAATTACGATCTTTGCTTGAATTTCAAGTGTTTTTTCTTGTCAATTAATAATAAAAAAATAATGATATTAAATTTAAATACACTTTTTATAATATTTTTTACATCTCTCATGTTCGGTAAGTAGGTTCTTATAACCTCCAAACGGGCTTGTAGGTGACTAATTAGCGCTCTAGGGTAATGTAGCTAGAAAAGCCCTAGGACGGTAAGTAATTAAAAAAAAAACACTTCTTTCTTCCAAAAAGTTCGCCTACATCTAACCATCATACTGGTAATAGACATCATGCAATTAGCCCAATGACAAAAGAGGTCGCTTTGCTATTCAGCCTTATCTTCGTGTGAGTATAATAGTCATCAATTTTAAATATCATTTTAAATAAATAATTATAAATTTAATGAAAAAAGGCGGGAATAGAAAACTTATACTTTAAATATTGTGTTTTATAATGCCGGTTTTTTCTACTTACCTCACAAACGAGATATAAAGCAAAATAGTTAGCTCGGGTGTAAGTACCAATTGCACCCTCGAACTACAGACTCGCTGCGCTCGTGCGCCTAAATATCTCGGTCTGCAATTGATGCCTTACAGCCCTTGGCTACTAATCTTCTATTGGTTTTGATTAATCACCGTCAAGAAATTTGCGTAAAACCATTACAGGTAACATACAGAAGTTAATTTAAAACAATTTTTTAGCCTGTAAACGTAATGTGAGGTACAACTGAGGCTATAGTAGTGTAATGGGGTCAGTCCAATCATGGTAATGAAAACAAGCCATGCGATACACCGTTGTTTAGCTTCTGAATATTCAACGGGGTTATTTTCTTAACGGCAGGTACTTCAAAATGTTTGCCACGTTTGAAATTAGACTGTTTCAAAAAGCCTTAACTACTATTGGTTTTGCTCAAATTACACCTAAACTACTTCAAACTTGTGAATGTATTTATACTAACAAATACAAATTCAATAGTAGCTCTGTATATCTGTCTCACTCTCTGTTACACTTTCACGACTAAACTGCCGAACTAATTTGAATAAAATTTACGATTTATTTACAGCGATAACCAACTCACACGTCGACGGAGACACATGCCAAAGCTAGTTGGAATATAAATGTCAATAAAGAAAAAAATCGAAATTCAAAATGAAATTACGGTTATTAGATGTTAATACAGCATAGAATATTATAAATTAGAGAAACATGACAACTTGCTAAGGAAAAAGAGACTTTTTTGTGAGGCCTACAGGCATTATTTACTCTCCTCTTCCTAACATTTTTTAACATTGGAATTAAATTTATTGCTTGCTTGACTTTGCTTTATTGACTTGCTTATTTTTGAAATTGTATTTGGTTTTCTTTTGTTTAGTTGTATACTAACAAAACAGGAAAACAAAATACACGTCACTTTTGTACCAATTATAATAATATATTATCTATTCGTATGAAATCCGCTGGCCTATATTAATATCACTGAAAAGTGTAATATTGTATGTATAGTAAACCATACTCTAGTGTACTTACTCTCTTTGAGGTTGTTACAGACTGCTTTATTAACTGTCCGCATAAAACTAGGAGTAGAAATATTATTATATTCCATTTTTTTTAAATATCTGAACGGTATTTTATAATCATTACTATCGTTGTCGTCTTGAACTTTGGACGTAGTGAACTTTAAAGATAAGCTTTTATAAACACTGTTTTAAATCAATCAAATCGAATCAAACCATTTTTATTTCAAATAAACCAATACAACGGCACTTTTGAAACGTCAAGTAGTCAGTCGTGAAGCTGTTGAATTGACTGTTCCAATTCGTAGATCTCATGGAGAAGAACAGACAAGAAACTCCATTGTCACTCTTTTCCAACATTGTTTTTACAACTTTTGGTTACATTGTATAAGGCATTTTATTATATGCGAGGACAATGTAACGATGCAGATATTTAAACAGGTAGCGTCCAAAAATAATTAAACAATAATAAAATATAGAAGTTGTGAGATGACGAGCCCCGACTGGCGGCGCCCGTATGCACCAGCCATCGTCCAGTTCAACCATATCGTAGGGAGCCGAACGACTCGCTACACACGCCGCCGCCAGCAGGACTTTTGAGCGAGCATGACATACTCACAACCGCCAGTCAACAAACTTATGCTACCAGTGACTACAAAGTGCTCACATGTACATTTCAAAATGTTCGCAGTTATACAATAATAGACTTTTATAATAATAAAGAAATTATTGTTTAAACGTTTCCATGCTAATCTCATTTGAAGGCTTCGCGTGAGTACCGTTTAACGTTGACTTGACGTGTTTTTTTAAGTGCTTGTTGTAAAAGCTCTGCTCCATTTCCGTCAATCTAACAGAAATTGTGCAAACTTGTAATAATCCGATATTTTGTTGAACGTTATTTATTTTGCTATTATTCAATATCAACAACTTTACAAAGTTCACTGTTGGACTTAAACCTCTTCTTTCAAAGGAAGTATATGTCAGTTTTTTGTACCAAATGAGATTTGTTTTCTTCTGAAGATAGTTTCTCACATATATATGTCGATTTGTAAATCTGTTAATTTTCAAGTTCATTTTATAATGATCAAAAATGGAATTTCTGTTAATTTTGTAATACGTATTATACTCAACACGGTCATTTTCTCCTAAACATTTCTGTTGCGTGAAAAAGTATAATACAAAGCTAAATAAACAGAAAACAGCTCTAGTATAAGGATTCCAATACAAATTATGCTATGATACTGTATAAAGATATCTAATTATTTGAACTTATTACAAAATAGATCTATCTCTGATGTCTAATAAGCAGAACTTTAGCTTTTATCAACCAATTATCATTAAAATTAATGGTAATTTAAGTAAACGTAAAATGAAACTGAATACTCAATAGCTGGTTAAAATTTCTCTTTGTAATTTTGCTTCGGGAATTTGGTATTTTGTATAATTTGATAGTACTTATTTACTTATAGTTGGTTTAATTAGACGTATTTTATATTCAAATTCTGTGTTTTGTACTTAGCTAGGTTTTGCTCTTGCTCAGCCTGTGTGTGTCGGATATTGTGGAATGTATTAATTTTTAAAAGTTAATATACACCCACAAATAATGTGGTTATCTATTGGCAAATAATTGGCAGAATTGGTTCAGGACTTTACATATTCAAGTGCGGTTACGTTAAACCATAAATAACTAAGCTGTTTTGTATAAAAAAAAATTAATTGTCCAACCAACCAAAATCAATAGGTTTGTGGTTTTAATTTTAAATACTATGTTTAACTATAACTTTGAAATATTTGAAAGATGAAGAGGAAAGTTCTAAAGGTAAATGGTGAATATTATAGTAAGGTACGGTTAAACAAGAGAAACCCAAAATCGATTAGAGTGGTGTGCAATGGGAGAGACCTAGGTCCAGCAGTGGACTGCGATGGGCTGATGATGACGATGATGATGTTATTGACTGTTAAATATGCACAATGCATAAGTTAGTAAAATTAGTCAATGAAAATATTTTCAAAACGAAATATTGTATTGAAATATTGCATCTAATTACGGTTATGCTTTAATCGTTATGTACTTTTATAACTTCTTTAATGACTAGACTTGGTAAATATCCGTAAAATAAACCGTAATTACCGACCCGGATTATCCTATAAGTTAGTCATTTTTATCGCCTACCGCAACGTAATATTTTATTTTATTTTTATCTACAGATTATTTATGAATTTGAAAAAAGAGATTTTAATTCGATTAAAAATAATAATTAAATTTTATACTAAAACAAAATAAATAAAATTCGAAAAATAACTTATTTTTCAAAGAAGACAGCTCTATAAAATCTGCTAGTAAACTGGTCGTTCAAAAAGTGGTTTATTAGTGTACAGGGGGAACGGATATAATAAATAATGTACAAAGCCAGAAATGATGTCCTGAGTTCCCCTACTGTGTTTTATCTTCATTTTATAATGTAAATACAACTGTTAGGAAAAAAAAAATTGAGGCATATAATTATTTTTTTAATAGCGCCGCTGAATTGTAGGGAATTAGGGAGAGCTGAATGTTTCGGAAGTTTAAAATGTAATAAGGTTAAAAGTTTTTCTGGAGAATTTATGAGATTACGACGTAGGAAACTGTGTATAATATTTATACGGTTTTGAATCTAATATTTCATGTTTTCGACGCTTTTTTTATGTATGTAGGTGTGAATTAAATTCTTGGCGTTTTTATTTTAACAGTATAATGAAAGTAAACATTACTTTAGCACACACATTGTGTGATGCCAACTTTGTCTTTGCCTTTGCCTAGCCTACATCCTTTTTCAGGCTCTAAACTACACCGTTCAGGCTCGACTGCCTTGTCGGTCTAGTGATTGGCGTATGCGGCTGTCGATCAAGAGGTCTCGGGTTCGATTCCCGGGTTGGACCAAATATTTGTGTGATCCACAAATATTTTTTTCGGAGTCTGGGTGTTTTCTATGTATAAAATGTATGTATTTACAAAAAAAAGTATGTTTATGTATTTATATCAGTTAGCTCTGCTTAGTTTGGGACTAGATGACGTTATGTGTAAGATGTCCTAAATATTTATTATTATTATTTTTTATTATTACATATCTGTGGACCAAATAAACTTCTATAATCACTGATTTCGCCAAGGCTACGCTACAATGTTAATTTGACAAATGAGTATCCATGTGTGTGTGTCAAATACATACATGGTAGTGTGTGTAATGATTTGTTATTGAGTTGATGTATTTTTATGCATAATTTTAAACTAAACTTCTTCTCTACACAAACTATAAGTGTGCGAAATTTCGTACTCCTTCGTCTTAGTAATTTGCTTCACGTATTAATGTATTCATAATTAAATTTTTGGTTTTCTCTTGTTCATTTAGACAAGATTCCGTCCATGTCAATCTGTTGTTAATACAATATTGTATTGTTGTATTGATAACAGATTGACATTAACAGAATCTTGCTTGTATATGAGTGTACTCAAACCTGTCTTTTTTAAACAAATATAAAATAACAAACTTTCAAACACAAAAACAGGGTGCTCCAAATAAGTGATCTTCCATTAGTCTTAATCTCGAAATCCTCTTAGGCATGAAATACGTGTTTTGTGTTTAGTAATTCTTATTCAGACCATTCAATACGTTCAATAAGTCTGTACTTAAACAGTGCAGACTTCTTGAATGTTTGTGTAGAATTGAAGTATTTATTTTTTCTGGCCTCTATTTCCTGTACCACGTCCCTGACTTGTGGTGGTACAGGAAATAGAGGCACGTAAATGGAGATGGGCTGGCCACATCGCCAGGATGGATCCCAGAAGATGGGCGAGGAGAACCCTGGAGTGGAGACTTCGCGATAACACCCGCGGGCGGGGAAGACCACCCAAGAGATGGACAGACGACATCCGGCAACAAGCCGGTACCAATTGGATGCAAGTGGCCCAGGACAGATACCAGTGGAGGGATGGAGAGGAGGCCTACGTTCGAAGACGAATATATTAAAGGCTGATATGGATGGATGGATTTTTTCACTTTTTCCCTTCATGCAAAGAAAAGTAAATACGAGACTTGCATAAAAAAAACTAAAAAAATAATAATATTATTATGTTTCATCAACAACCCATAACGTCCCACTGCTGGGCTCAGGTCTCCTCTCATTGTTTATTCCGGATAATCTCTAAAATTTTAATTTAGCAGATAGATATTTTACTTTTTTCACTGGCAGATAGCTAAGGTTCTACGGAGTAACTTAGACTTGCTTATATCGGTAATTATATTGTGGTATTACATTATTTTAGAACATAATCTGCTTGAAAACTCGTGAATAATATCGCGGGACCCAGATAGTTTAATTTTCAAATTAATTTAATAATAATGCCATATAGAGATTAAAGAGGCGCTCAAAGCCAAGCTATCCTAGGTGATTAGAAACAATCCCCGATGGCAAGCAACGACGGTGCGGTCAGTACCAGGATTGATGACCGTTACTGGCATGATACCATGAAAGTCTTCGTGGTTCGGAGGTCACTTTAAGCTATCGGTCTCAGTTTTTATCATATGTCAACAGTCATGAAGCTTAGTTGGAGCACTTCGGATGACTTAATAAATTCCAACGGCAAGGTTACGTAGCCACAACGTTTTGCCAGTTTCTAACCGTACTTGGCCTGGGTACGCATGGCTTTAACTCTTCTGAGTGAAAACCTAAATCAGTAGTGGGATAGGGATGTTGATGGATAGAGATAGTGGAACTGGCCAGTGTGATGTAGAGAGCCAAAACCCTAACCTGTGTGGACATACCTATTGTCCAACATTGAACTTAAACTGTTGATGATGATATCAATTAAAGCGTGTTTAATGAAACTATGATTCATTGAACTCTATTATCATAAAACAGATTATTTTTTAAAACAAAACTTCGATATATAGTTAAACATTATACAAGGATAGCAAAAGGTTGGGAACTTGCAAAATATGTTGATAAAGATTTTATACTAACGGGTATCAAACACAAGTTGACGATATCGGCCTTTATCTTATATGAGTGGCATAGCAACCCTTTTCCCTTCATAACTTATGCGGATAGATAAACATCAAAGAATTTGGCTTCCTTTCCGAATCGGCATGCAAGTATATTATGATACGTATACCGATATATGTGCGAGTATATTATCGTTGTTTCAAGTCTATATCGTGTATGAAATAAGGAACCGGGATGATTAAAAGAATGTTTTGAATATTCGATAACAAAAAAAATTGTTTGTTCATGTTTTATGTATGTACTCCGCCACTTGTACCTCCTAGTTTAAGCTAACTTTATATATAATTATTCTAATGTACAATAAAGCGATATTATTATTATGTACGTGAATTTGGGTAAATATTTTCTAAAGATAAGCAAAAATACATAATAATTACAGCACATCCAAAAAAATTAAAATACAGAAGCTTACACTTATAAGAAGAAGAAAAAAACTTCGACGTTAAAAAAAATCTTAATAAGCAACAGATAAAACAAGTGTGTACAATTATTTAATTCAGAGTGACGTCCTTTACACTTTTAAAGTTAAGCCCAGAAAATTTTTCAGTGTGAAGCAGCCTTTCTTCACTTAGCAACTGTATAACTTGATTCAAGCAGACTTTGCTTTAAAATTAGAGATATGCACATCGCCAAGTGTATTCATAACGATAGAAAAAGGAATGACTATACTTAAGATGTGGATTGAGAATACAAAATGAATACAATGAAGAGAACTAACAACGCAGGTGTTGTTAGTTATCTATATATATATGTTGTACCCACCGAGGCTGTTGCTTTTTTTTTTAAATTAGCTTATGTTCTAATTTTTAATCACTATAATTTGCATCAGTCCTCTAACATGGTGTATAGTATATTAGTGGCAGCACCTTACCCCCATATCAGGTTTATAAACATTAAAACTATGTAAACATTGGCGATTTGAAAGGAGTGGCCGCGAGTTTTTATTGCCATGTTCTTTTCTCCGGCTCTACCTATTGTTTGCGAACATGGCATAAATGTACATGTAGAATCTTGACCTGTCACAAGAGATGTATTGCATCCTAAGTGAATAAAGAATTTTGAATTTGAATTTGAATTATCTTCTCGCTCTACCGTGAGGAGGAAAACTTAGCACACATCCTATACCAAATTATTTGACCAAGATCAGTTCTCTGGAATATATTGCACATCTTTTAATAAAACAAGACTATCTTGTAATGTATAACGTAAAGTAATTTCATAGTCAAATCAGATTGTTACTTTATGAGTTCCACAAAACTTAATATCACAAACTTTTGCACGATATTGACATTTAATTACGATGTACTCAGTTCACATATTTATTTTCACTTTAAAATTGTTACTTATAATAATGATAATTATAATAATGTAGTATTGATTAAAGATTGTTAAATATTATTTGCTTCGTACGGAGCATAAAGTTAGTGAGTAAATTAAGTAAATAAAAGATTAACAGATTTAACAGACAACCGTCTAATTCAACAAGCCTAATGATGTACGTATTAAGATACTTCTAGATGCGTCCATATTTTAGATGAGTAAGACCCTTATACTAAAGCAATGATCATGTTCATCGCCATTAACTGATTATTTTAGGTTTGAATTGAAGCAGCATCTGATGACTCAGTCATCAGAATTACTATCCATTACACTAACGCGCCAGTCTAGAAGTAATGATAACAAGTAAGCTTTTCATAGGTTTAATTTTACCTAATAATCGCGCTGGCCTTCATATTATCTTAGGATCAAAGAGTTTCGTGAATTTGTGTAACAACCTTGACCTGTTATAAATTATGCGCGATGACTAGCCAATATTTCGTCTATTAAAAGCATAATTACTACTTTGTTATCACGTCATTGTTAATATTCTAACAAGGGACCGTGAAAAGTAATATTGTATACTCGTATCAGTAAAAAAAAACAATTAATTGTTATTTATTTCCTACTCATACATGAAACATTTATGGCATATGTTTATTTTATTTATTTTTATAAGACAACTCCAGCATTAGGAATATAAATCCTATATCGCTGGAGACACTCGGACAAAAAAAAACAATTTATGTATCATATAAAGTGTTATCCCACGTGGGATTCGAACCCATGACACTAGGCGCAGTAGAAAGCGGCGTGGTAACCGCTTAAACCATTACACCGGTTGGTATAGTGGTATAAGCGGTTACCATGCAGTCTGTACATGAAGAGTACATATTAACACACGTACATGAAGAGTACATCAAACAAAGATCAAATTGATACAAAAACATAACTGTTACTCAGTTTAAGTTATCGGCACTCAAAGAGGCGATTAGATGATACATTGCTAAAGTCTCGACATAGATATTAATTACAAGGATACCGTTATAACTCTTATCGATACAATCGATAACACGGAAAACCATCGTGAAACCAAAGTTACGACCGTGAGTTGAAACAGTATTAGATTCCATCATAATCTTTCTGCCAAATAAAGATCACGGAGGGTGGCAACCTAACTGGGGTGGCATAAACTTTTATTAATAAAAGAATAAGTAACTGTAGGCGAAGAAATGCCTTGAAACATCCGCACCTCGACACGGGTATAATAAAAAAGTAAGAGAAATTGATGACTTGAGCGTGGCTGCCGGTTAAACTTTGCCGCTCAATATTTGGATTTGGAGCGTAAAAATTTTGCAACCAAATCTGCAAACATCATAAGCTATTTATGAATTTTGGCTTCTGTTTTCTTTTGGCGCCATTTCAGAATTCTAATATATTTTTTAATAATAAATTAAAAAGGTGTTCGTTGGGTTGGGCATTACTTTTATTATGACATTGATTTTTTGGTTACGATTTCTTCAAAAAACAATAGTAAAATAAAAGTGTCTCAACTGAAATTATAAGATCTCGATAAAAAAAATAACACCCGAAGAATATATGTAATGTACACACATAATTTAAGATCATTTGAATTATTTATAAGCTCTACAAAATGTACATAAACTTGTGAAGTGTTTGGCCCCACGCGCCTTTGAATTATGTAAACCAATAAGCATAATTTATGTGTTACGTGGTAATTTGGATAAAAAACAGTAGTTTCTTTCAATAGTAAGATGAATTTTTAAAGTTTAGATACCAAAAAAAACTAGAACATTATTAAACAAAACGAACACACGATGGTTATGATGGTTTTAATAAATTAGAGATTTCTTAAAGTTTTAATTTGGTACAAATAATACTTGTTTCATTTAAATGGTTTTAGATCCTGAACAGAGATATAACTAGCAAGAATAGAGGAGGATTCTGCTGTAGTTAACCTGATGCTTCTGTAGTGCGCATACTTGGCACTTCCTCGACTTAGAAAACAAAACGTTTCAATCGAATCACTTTTCGTAGACAGACTGTTATTTGATCGATATAGCTACTAGATTAAACTTTAAAACTGGATATGTTTAGAATATTTTGATTGTAAACTTATTAATTATTATATTTCGGACATCTTAAGACATAATCTAGCCTCAAATTAAGCAGAGCTTGTATTATGGGTACTAAGCAAATGACACAACATACTTTTTTTCATATTTGTTTCCGAGTTTAAGTGTTTCTATGTATACACATACAAACACTCAGATCATAAAAGAAACACAAAAGATTCTGTTCCTTTTATCAATAAAAGCATATAAATGGAAAAAGTTGTTACAATATTGACGAAGTTTACCGAAATCATTATAAACCCTGAGTGAGTTTATAATTCCAATAAACTAATTATTATACACAAAAAACCCAACTGCTTAAAAGTAATGAACCGAAAAGCGAAAAACAAGTATCCTAATTTCTAAATAAACTTGAAATGACTAGTGTATTTTTTTGTAAGTTTACTAAACACTTTAGGGTACCGCATACGAAGACAAATGCAGTATGGATTGAAAATCCTATCCCGTAGATAACAAAGTATTGTTTGTTATCGCCTGCAAGCACCATTAAGCGTTTATTTATTTTTTCTATTTGTGGACACATATAAGTATCAATACCACAATTCTAACAAACTCAGCGAAAAATACGTCCAGCCGTTTGGGCATGTCAAAGAAACATACATGCATACATACTTAAACATGTAAAACATTACCCCCCTTCTGACGCAGTCGGATAAATACATCTAGGACAAACAAATTTAGAACTAACATATTTTGAAAAAAAAAACACAGAACACTATGACTAATTCCGATGACGGTCAAGTTATACTCTTTATCCTTCTTCATTTTCTTTTATTCTTCTTCAACTCATATATTATATTTTTAGATGTTTATTTCGAAACATGTACAGACATGTTTGGTTCTAAACAGCTTGACGTCTAGAGTGCTGTTTCCGAGATTCAAAGTGCTCTTTCACATATGCTGGTGTTTCTGTAAGCTACAAATAACTTTCACATTCAGGGCACATTGAGCTATTATTGCCAAAAATCAACTATATTACAGGTAATGCCCTAAGCTATTTTACTAACAATTTTTAATGGAGGGTCATTTTTTTTTTGTCTTCCTTGCCTTTTCTAAAATCATATTTATAAGACGGCTAAAGTTTGTTATTTTTTTGTGTTTATGTACATACGTATATACATATGTATTTAATTTTGATTTATTCTATCTATTAATAATTAAGCTTCTTGTGCCACTTAACAAATCTGATCATAGCCTGATGGCTGATTGCAGATCAGAAAAAAAGTAAAAAGTGTTAATAAAAAAATTAAAAGATTTTGTGTTATGTAAACTGGTGCTTTTAAAAACATTTTCTATAACGAACGTAAGAAATCCAACAATATACCGTGTGGAAATATAACACAAGATCGCAAGCTGCACGGTACGAGGGATACGCTACTCAACGACTGGCTCAACCAGGGCGTTACTATTCTCTCCTAGAAGTCCAATCTAATTCGTACGGTCGTGTTTAGTTGGTGATTGTAAACCGGAGGCTCAATAATAATAATACTGAAAAAATAAGCAAATACGTTAAGCTTAAAGAAGAATTTGGAGAGAGAGGTGGTTTTTAATGTTTAAAGTGCGAGACACATTTCACCATAATATATAGATAGCATGCAAATATTTAAAAAGTAATAATTGTGAGAAGGGAATCTACTTAAAATATAGCTACTTAGATATGACACTTAGATAACTAGATTAGAACTCACTTACTTACTTAAGTTATAATTTTGAAATTTATTATTCATTAAATTTGTTTTTGTTATATAATTCTAACATCAAGAAAAGGACTAAGGAAAACTATAGCTATACATAAATAAATGTTACAAAAAGATATTGTTACCGCGGACGTTTTTGAACGCTTGTCACACTGACAGGCGAAGTGGCGTGGTGTGGTG
Source organism: Phragmatobia fuliginosa (assembly GCA_932526445.1). NCBI lineage: Eukaryota > Metazoa > Arthropoda > Insecta > Lepidoptera > Erebidae > Phragmatobia > Phragmatobia fuliginosa. The sequence continues at coordinate 20,256,761 of OW052063.1, read as the reverse complement.
AAAAGTGGAACTAACTCTCTCTGTGTCACGAACTGAGCGCGCGCGTGCTTTTTAGGGTTCCGTAGCCAAATGGCAAAAAACGGAACCCTTATAGATTCGTCAAGTCTGTCTGTCTGTCTGTCTGTCTGTCCGTCCGTATGTCACAGCCAATTATTTCCGAAACTATAAGAGCTATACTATTGAAATTTGGTCAGTCGATGTATTCTGTGAACCGCATTAAGATTTTTATATAAAAATAGAAAAAAAAAACAATACATTTTGGGGGTCCCCATACTTGGAACTGAAACTCAAAAATTTTTTTTTCATCAAACCTATACGTGTGGGGTATTTATGGATAGGTCTTCAAAAATGATGTTGAGGTATGTAATATCATTTTTTTCTAAACTGAATAGTTTGCGCGAGAGACACTTCCAAAGTGGAAAAATGTGTGTCCCCCCCCCCTCTAACTTCTAAAATAAGAGAGTGATAAAACTAAAAAAAATATATGTTGTATATTACTATGAAAACTACCAACGAAAATTGGTTTGAACGAGATCTAGTGAGTAGTTTTTTTTTTAAAACGTCATATAGCGTAAACAGCAATTTACCTTTCATTCAACAACGAACTACTAGAACTTTTATATAATGTTACTTGTTGATACGGAACCCTTTATGGGCGAGTCCAACTCGCACTTGGCCGCTTTTTTGTGAGAACAAGTTGTGAATTCGTCTCAAACAAAATGTTCTGTATACGCCCTTTGCAGACGTATACAGGACAATGACGGTTAGGGAAGTAGAAGTTGAATGGAAACGGTATTACTGAAGGGTAATACTCACGGATTGGTGACTGGTCTGGGCTGATGGGGAATCTGCTGGTCTCGAGTCTCCTCGGGGTAGGTACGCACCGATTGTTCGTGGCACTATAATTGTTCCTTTGTTTCGAGCCGATTTGGGCTTTGTTTACCGTTGAGTAGAATGTCTTTACACATCACACACAGCTTTTAGATAAATCAGAATGTCTTTTTAGGGTTTTTAAGAAGCGCGCCCAGCGCTCGCGCCGCGGGTCAAACACGTTGTCAATTAATTCTCGCGGAAACATTCTGGGGGGCCTAAATAGGTCGCTCTGTCTTCGATCACCATACTGCATTCTCCAAAATTTGCAATGAGTATGCTGACCACTACTCATAGATTCTACTCATGGTTTCCATAAGACAAAGTAGAGTTACTTTGGCAGGCTAATGTGAATTTCGAAATTTGACAGTGAAAATGCGACAAGTCAAACTATTGTATCGAGTATGTAGTTAATTATTTTAATGATGAGCTAATTGATAAAAATGATTATTTGAAGAATCAAATAATCATTTTTGTCATCAATCATCAAAGAGAACTTTGCACTGCTATTTTAATGTTATGCTACAATTAAACTTCAAATAAATTTCGACGTTATTTTCGGCTGCCTCGGTGGCGCAGTGTTTTCTGATTTCCAAATATTTTATTATAAGTTTGGGTGGTTTTATACCTAACATACATGTATAAATAAAAAATAAGTTAAATAAAATAATTAATAAACGCCATCTAGTTCAAAACTAAGCAGAGCTTGTATTGTGGGTACTAGACACTTTTTTTAAAAATATTTATATAAATACATAAAAAACACCCAGCTCCGAAACATATATTTCCGAATCATACAAGCCTTTGGTCTGACCTGGGCATCGAACCCGAGACTTCAAGCTCTGCAGTCGTATAAGCTACCATTGCGCCACCAAGACAGTAAAAGCGTATACACACAGATAAATATAAGGATTATATCTGTTAATCAACCAGTTACAGTACAAAACCTGGTTTGAAGCTAGATAGCTAGTTTGAAGTTATAAGATAGATAGTGTGTCATAATGTCCGAAATATTCAAAGTAACCGCTTAAAAACACAATTTCATTAGTGTTCACTGGGCTTGTATATTATTGGTCTACATATAAGAACTATATTATTGTGTTGTACTTTTTGTTCATTGTTGTATATGTTTACTGTGTCTTTAATAATTAAAATGTCCAATATATCGCTCCGGTAGATCCGAACCATTTCTGACGACGAATGCTTCTCCCAAGTAAGAAGGAAGTATCTACAATCAGCTTGTTCATTGATCACAAATTTTCAAAATACCAGTACGGTTCAAGATTTTGGTTGACTTTTGGTAATTTCAGATTTCTTTTGCACTTATTCTTTGCATTAATTTTGCCATTCCAAATTATTTATCTAAACTAAATTATTCATTGAGTTTACCACTTAATTCATCATTATTCAAAGCCAAAACTATCACTGTTCAAGTTTATTAACCGTCACCAACTATCTCAATATAATCGTATAGAATATGACGGCATTCTAAAAGATATTATTGTTCAAATGAATAACATACTTACTTAGGGAATATAAAAACACTCTTTTTATACAAAAATGTTATAACAACATCCATAAATCAACTACTTACATATTTATAAAACAACTTGTTAACCTCAGAAAGGTTTTTTAAATCATCGCAAAATGCCGACGCTACGAAAGTTTATTAGGTATAATACGTAGCAACGTAAGGCCAAAGTAGCGGGCCATTATTAAAATTCCCATGGCCGACAGTATCCATAACAATATTTTCGAGCCAGTAAGCTAGAAAGAAAAACTGCGCTTAAATGGATTTAGCATATTTTATGATAATATTAAGATGTACAAACGGCCTTGGAAATTTTGGAGGTGCCGTCTAATCATCCAGTCTGACAACGCTTCAACGAAATATTATACCTTAAGAAATCCTCCGTGGATTATTAATGTTCCGTACCCTGTAAGTTTTAAGGGTAATTTAGAAAATATGCTTATAATAGATGAGACAGGGAGCACTGCGAAATCCTTGCAGAAAACTGGAGCAACTTGATTAGGTAGATAATTCAACGCCACGACGTCTACATAACTTAGCACTATAGTCCGTGAATTCAGCTGCCATTACTCTAAGCAAAAATATTGGTTCTTCACTGTTTTCTTAACCTTTTCGAAAAGATACGAGTCCGTAAAAATAGAAATCTCATTTCAAATTTCATAGTGTCATTAACTTTTCTGATAATTTTCCTGAACATACTTTTATTAGCTATTTCATAGATTTTATTAATATTTCATTTAAATCACAGGTAAAATGACATTTTGATGATTTAAGATGATGAAGATTTAAAGTGAATTACAAAGTATTGGAACCCTATGCTTCTTTTAATAAAATAATTACGATATACATTTTGTTATGTGTAAATGTAGACTTACTTATTTCTGTTATCAAATAACGGTACTAATTCCTTGATATAGATTCTTTTATTCTGGAAGAGTATTATCGTTTTACCAATAACTTGTTCTTATTTTACTAAGGTTCTCCTTCACTAAAATGTACGTTTATTGCTCTCGTAAATGAGTATGGTGGGAAACGGTAACTTTCGCTCCGATCGTGTTTAAGGGTAATAGCCGTATCAATGGGTACTAATGCACGATATTTGCGTCTATATTCTGACACAAATTCTGCGTTCATGCGTTAGAAATAGGTTATATACTGTTAGTAGTTACTGCTTTTGCTCGCTTTAGGGCTCGCGCTACGCAAGACAACATCGATGCAAAGAGAAGGAAAACTTAAAACCAACCCTATACCAACCCGTCTGGCCAGCGTGGTATAGTAGGCCAAAACCTCCTTTCTAAGGAGAGGCCTATGTCCAGCAGAGGACTGTTGAAGGCTGTTGATGATGATGAGGGCTCGCGTGTATGTTCACAACGTGTCTTGGCAGTTACCAAATCGCACCCGCAGCGTGGGGACGTGGTGATGTATGGCTTTAACCTTCTCTTGAGAGGAGGCTCGAGCTCAGCGGTGGAATTATGGGTTGTTGATCAAAATCATGTATACCCGCTTTCGCGGTAAAACGTAGTTTAATGTGCTTATTCAAGATCCGAAGTATCTCCATCCATAATTTTATTAAAATCTATGCAGCGGTTTAGCCATAAGAGCGTAACAGATAGACAGTTACTTTTAAATTTGTTATATTACTGGTTCTACCGGCGGATAAACCCGTGTCTACGTCGGTTATCATTTTCAAGAGTAGCCTAGCTCAATTTCTCTTTTATGAGTTTTAAATAATTTCCATAACACGCATCCAGGTACCAAGTATATTGTGTTATTGAGGACTCTTTTTTCTGAAGATTTATGCTTTTTCCGTGTATCATTGAGTTTTGTAGTTTTAACTGACGTGGATAAATTTTTCTCCAATATATATTATTGTCTAAAACACATGACACAAGCTTTACTAGGTCTAATAAACTGTACCTGTAACCGGTGTTCCTAAAACGTAAATCATAACGTTAATGCCGAAACTGTGTCGATTCAAATGTTTGTATGATCTACAAATATTTGTTTCAGAGTTTGGATGTTTTCTAAGTATGATATGTATGTATTTACAAAAAAAAAAGGATATATTATGAATTTATATCAGTTGTCTAGTAAAATGACAAAAATGTATATTTGTTTTATTTTTAATAAAATATTAATTGGCAAAATTTACATAAGCGAAAGACATTTTTGAAAATCAATGAAAATCAAATAAACAATTTTTGAGAAATTATTCGTTGTAGTTCAACTGATATACGTAATTATAAGGAGAGGCCTATGTCCAGCAGTGGACTGTTAAAGGCTGATGATGATGATGATGATGAGAGTGTAAATATAAATTACTAAAATTAATGCAAATTCAGCGGGAAAACGTTTAATAGCCTCAAAATTATGTTTTATATTTAATCATAGATCAACTGAGTTAGTTTAAAACGTGGTATTGGTACTGTTGTTATTCACAAAAAGAATAAAAACGTCGAATTGAGCAGTAAAAACTAGGTAGTAGAAATGTAAGTTGGGTGTATTCTGTCGAGCATACTCTCTCGACGATCTAGATAGTGCAGTTCTCAGCATCAACCCCTCTTGTAACTTACTAGTGCTAGACGAGGAGCGAGCTTCAAAAATCGTCTTGTATTTTCCTTTTGTATGAGATTACATAATGCTGTAGTTTATAACTCTTGCCTCTATGCATCTCATCAGCTATCTATGCTACACCTATATTCATTTACACCTGTATTCTCAAAGGGATAAGCAGAACCATATTAAACGTCAACATTTCCAACTGTAATTTGGTTGGAGTGGAAACTCACGTAATAGGGGCCGAGCCTTTTGCTGTCAACTGCGCTATTTGATAATTAAAGATGAGAAAATTAATTAAAGGTAGGATAAACAAATTGAAATGGAAGGTAAGAAAGTTAGGCAAAAGAACGAAAGGGAAATTGTTTACAGTCATAGATTTAGGAGAGTGGAGAAATTAGGTTTCGTTTGTCATTTTCATACATTTATAAAATGAACTAGTTTTTTGACGAAAACTTACTTCTGCAAACTACTAAAGACGGGTTTTTTTATTTAGTGATTGGTGACTATGACCGCAATGCCGGGGGTGGGTTGGTAGTTTCGTTTCCCAACCAAGCAAAGATTTGTCAGTGTAGTTTATCAGCAGTGCATAGTTGGTAATTTAGGATCAAATTGCCTTGTACCTATGAGATCAAGGCATTGTTATGATTATTATACAAAGTTATTAGTACGGCTAACATTAGATATTCTCAGTGGCTTCTCAAACTAATTTGAAATACAGTGTTACAAACATTTCAAAGGAAAGCTGACGTCTTAGTACTTGCAACAATATTAGCCTGTGCGGCTATAAAATGTATGATACATGTTCTGACTAAAATAATTACGTTGACCTCATAACAAAAATAAACTTAAAATAACGTTCATAATTAATAAAATGTATATATATATAAGGTATATAAATATACTCGTAAATAGCTAAACTTGGTCAAGAGTTCAATTGAACACGATTGACACATATAGATATGATATTTACCACAACATATTTCAAGTAATTTTGATATAAAAAATCCCTTCTAATGTTATAAGAAATCTATCTCGACCCGCAAAAAAATCACCCTACAAAAGTTGTCGACACTACGCTTTATCACAATTTTCTCGAAAGGTGAGACACAAAACCTGAAGACATCCAGTCACAAAAACATGATATAATATACGATTACTTTCCTCTTGTCCCTACTCGGATTAAATTTCTACAAGACGAGTGTAGGAACGACGTGTAAACTCGAGAGGTACTCGAACCCGCCTCGGTTGGAGTGAGCTCTTGACGTGAGATGTCATTACTATACGTCACTCACACGATTCGACCGGGTTTTCGATGGAGTGACATTACTTTATTAACCTATGTGTTTCAGATGTAATGTTGAGATATTCAACATTAAATTTGTAGTGAGCGTACGCTACACATAAAGGTTGCTTTCTAATTAGATTGTACTTTGTCAACGACACGGAGACGAGAAATTGTAATTTAAATCTGCGGAGTTATAGGAGTCGACGTAGATACTTCAGTTGATTGTAGTCATAATGTTGTATATACGCAACTAAACTAACACAGACATTTCCGAAATTGTTGCTAGCTACAAAATATTTTATTAAAAAAACAAAACGTTTTACCATTTTTTTTTCTAAATTGATTTTAATTTAATAGCACATTTCTATTTCTCCTCATAAAAAACAAGATATCTCATAAAAACAAATCCAATAAGCACTGCCGACTAATATTAATACTTCATTTTGTTAGGATCTATTTTATCAGTAACTGACGCAGTCATTAATTCCGCTAATATCTTACTTTTTAAGTAAAGAGCCATCTTCATTCACCTTAATCTCACTTAAATATGTCTATGAATTGCTTTAGTGCTCATATAACGATTACCTATAAATATCACTTTTGCTCTCAATCATCGCAATTAATTTTGTCCGTACACATTATCTCACTTATCTAATACTATTAACTTCAATCAATTGGCATCAATTACAGAGATTATCAAGAACATCTAATAATTAATACCTGACTCTCCATAGCATCACGGATTAAACTGCAATTTAAACGCAATAATCTTAATTATAGCAAGCTTGTATAAATCTATCATAATATGTATAACAAATGTATTGCAATCAGACAGGGAGTTAGGTTTTATATTATAATGTAAATAAATCATCTGTTCGTACTAATATGATATAATAATAATGCAAATGATTTTTTTTAGCTAAATGCATATGAATATATTTGGTACTTTTTAAAAAGCCAAGCTAAGCTGGCAGGAAGGTAAGGTTATTCTCGAAGTCTTCGAGAATAATTTGTTTCTAAATAGTGATTGTCATCAGTTCGCCTTGGACAACATTTGATTACTATTTATTTGTGACTAGCACACCACAGAGCGAAGCTCAAGTCATTCCTTATGCCATCAGCTATATGCCGGTGAATGTGATATAGGCCTGTAGAAACAAACAGACAAACTGTTCTTTTGCTACTACAAATTGACACTTTAATTTTATTTATTTGAATAGATTTAATACTACTCAATATATTTAATTTACATATCAATGTTTTGTAGCAATAGAATTGTTTCAGTATGGCAATATTTTATATTTTTAGGTACACGAATATTTTTATTGGCATCATAATAATATTTGATAAACAACAAATTATCTGAAGATACTTTATGACGTTTAGTTTGACTATAAACAGACTAACCGATATCCGAATTTCAGTTCCAAATATTCTAGACAGAAGTTGTAACGTATTGAGGAACCCGAAAATTGAACCCTGTTCATTAATCATTGACGACGCGACGGACTAGCGGATGTGAGTAAATGATTTAGGCCATTAATTTTATATGAGCTTATAATTTAGTAAACGATTTGATAATTGAATTTCGATTAAATAAATCTGTTGTACGTTATATATTAGCTGTTTTTAAATTTTCGCGACTTTTACACTTACTCATATTTGTCGAATAAGTCTCGTCAACAACATAAAACCGGACTTTTAAATTAGATTCATAATTTGTATACTGTTTTAATTTTTTTAATTCGCCTTAATTTGAAAGTTCTATCTTTGTTTGGGTTAAATATACTGTAATGAGTAAATGTAAAAATCAATTGAATTTACTTTTATTACAATAAAATTAAAATAATTTTCTTCAATATCCTTTTTAGGGTTTTGAACCCCAAGGGTAAAACGGAACCCTATTACTAAGACTCCGCTGTCCATCCATCTGAGAACCGTAAATGTGAAAAGTATTATTTTTTTCTGATGCTGTTTTTGTATTTGTTTTTGACTTCAGTCTTATTCTTCACTGTATCTGTTACTTAAAGTCAAAATCTCTTCAATTAAAATAATTACACTTCAACTTTATACCAGAAAAAACTTTCTACAACACGTGTTTGTTGGGACTTAACTTAAGCGTCGGGGAAATACGAGATCGTTGAATAAGAAAGCTTCGAGGCCTGCCCATTACGTCTAAAGGTCACGCACAAGGAGCAAAATTGGGCCACAGGTCGAGCCCGCAAATTCTATAACTAACCACGGAAATGGGCGAAGGGGAACGAATGAACGAATAACTAGAGGCACTTGAACAAGTTTTTTCAAGAAAGTTGCCACTCGTAAAATAAAAAGGACTTTTGACTCGACCCCACCGAAGAGGCCATAAAGGATGTGACAGCTGAGGTAACTTATAACTGAGATGTCTTTACGTGACAAAATTAACATATTACTTTGAATTGCGATATTGTTTTATTAAAATATTGTTTTATTAAATATTAATTTAAATATTGTTTTGTTAATTTTTTTTTATGCGGGAATTTTTTTTACTAATTTCTCTTTTTACTTTCACGTTCATTCTCTTTTTTGTTTTCTTATTGTGAGCAGAGTCCCAAAGTGTTACTAGCGGTTATTGCTATTCTAATTGCTGTCCGTGTGGTGACGGATTAAGAACACAGAGTGTCACCACCCCTATTCATCCCGCGGGTGTCGTAAAAGGCGACTAAGGGATAAACTACGCAAGACAACATCAATGCAAAGAGAAGGAAAACTTGAAACCAACCCTATACCAACCCGTCTGGCCAGCGTGGTTTAGTAGGCCAACACCTCCTTTTCAAGGAGAGGCCTATGTCCAGCAGTGGACTGATAAAGGCTGTTGATGATGATTGATGATTGCTATTCTAAAAAAAATGGTCAAGTTACTCCTTATGACATCCAGACTTATAATAACATACTGTGGATCACGCAAAGTATTTATTCCTTGTGGGATTAGAACCCTCAACACCATAGCACAGTAGAAGCGGTGTGGTGAATGCTTAAACTAATATATAACGCGATCCGTGCAGTGAGATTCAATAGCAGTACATTTTTTAATTTTCAATTATTTAATTACAATGTAATTATTTAAAGTCCCTGATACCGGTTGAATATTTTATGCATATTAAAATATTTATTAGCTGTATTAGTTAACTTTCATACAATATTCATGAAATTTAATGAGTCCATTGTATTAATTTGTCCATTGATTTCATTTAAAACACTTTTAATTTTAATTATTAACCTGTCACCACTTAGAAAGTAACGTGAAGTATAAATAAATATTTCGCACATCTTACACGCAAAGTATTCTAGTCCCAACTAAGTAGAGCTTGTGTTATAGGTACTAGGCAACTAATATAATAAATACATAAACATGTGGTCTGGTTCAGCACGGTTCACCGGCGATACGTAGTTTATATTGAAATTGAGCTACAATGTTTGCAATAAATTAATATATTGCCCCGTAATTGTTACTCACAAACCTTAGTATCTCTTTAAGTTACCCCAATCCGTATTATTTTGATCGATCATGGCCATTTAAGCCAAATCTTCAGCGACGAACCTCATAAACGCTGAAATTTACCTCTGTATTTGAGATAGAATTTGAGGTGTATTGCTTGTAATATAATTAAGTACTTATAAGTATCATGCAGCTAATATTTCACCCACAACCCATTATATCCCACTACTGGGATCGGGTCTTCTCTCAAGAGAGGGTTAAGGCCTGATAAGACATGTTGTGGATACGTAATCTTACCGTTGGATGCTTTTTTAAGCCGCTCTAAAGCCTCCAACTAAGCTGTTATCTTATGCCAACAACCCGAATCGACTACTTAACATGACCTCCGAATCACAGAAACTCTCATATCATATCAAGCCACAAATGGTCACTCATCTAGGTACTGACCGTGCCTCGGTGGTAGATTCCAATCACCTCGGCAAGGCAACTCGACTATAAGCGCGTCAAATAAGCGATATAATTATAAGTTTCACACAAGAGATGGGTCATAACATTTCAAGATGCTGCCAACGTTTTAGAACATGAGATCAGATGCGTCTGCTAATGTAGCACAAACGATGTAATTCAAACTTCGTGATGTGAATCTGACTTAACAATGTGTATGTACTTAGCTTAAACCAACAACACGTTCCTGCCTTTTGGTTGAAATTGTTTATATACTTGGATGACTTCCTCTCGGATATCTTACCAAACTATGAACTTAACATAGTTCGTAGCTTGATATTTACTGTTATATATGTACGTAAAGTAAGAGGAGGACAGAGGTTTTGTAACATAATAATATGTTGTTATGTTTTATATTTTCGTGCGTGGTTCGCCGCCCGCTTGTATGTCCTTTTTCATTGTAAAATGTAGTCTTTGTCACTCACTTAAAAGGTAAATTTCCGTAGCATTGGTGAAAAATTTAAAATAGGTCAAAAGTCACATTTGTATTTATAACTATTAAATTTCGTTACGATGCAAAGGTTTTGATTGGAATGAAAGAAAATAAGTGATTGATAATGTATATTTTTTTGGCCAATTACACATTTGTAGGTATACGATCAAGGGACATTTTCACTGGTTCGTACTTTCTATCCAAAAATATAAATAAATAATATTTCTCAAGCAAAACTGCGCACGAACTGGGTATTAAAATATGTCACTAATTTAAGTAAGTTGTTAAAAAAAAAAATCTTTAAAAATTGTAACAGTTAAATACATGAGTCATACAGGAATTTAGAATTTTATATAATTAAACTAGCAATACACCTTCATTGTCACTGTTTTGAATACTAATAACATCTTTATAGGCTTTCTTATTCCCAAGATTGCTTGGTTTTAGCTACTTACATTAACTGAATATCAGTTACTCCACAGGTAAATTGACATCGGACCTCCGTAACCATGAGGAAAAAGTGAATGATTTTAACTTGAATTTGAATTAAAATAAGTAAAAATCGTTTAGAATTCACCGATACATATTTCAAGCCACCAGAGTGAGTGCTGTTGGATCCAATTTCGATACTAGTTCTTTCCATCGGCACGTAAAGAACTCTGTCTGTGACAAACGAGCTTAACACAATATCCTTCGCCTGCGGTCTGCTAACTGAATTCTATTGATACTTTATGCTTGCAAGAAATGTTGATACTAATAAATTGTTAGAACATTTATCGATACAAGCTTTCACAATATTAAAGCAAAGAGTAATGGTTTGTTTTAGTTATAGTAACTGTTATTGTCAAAGTGCACGAAACCGCATTCTAATTTACTCTGTAAAAAAAAAATAGACTAAGATATGATTAAGAATATACTACTAAATTATACAGCGCAAGTGAAAAACATATAACAGCGCCATCTACCGAAGGAACAATGGACTACGAAGAAAACACAGAATAAACTATACGCAGTAACTACTAATCCTGAATCGCGATAAAGGAATTCTCGCGTTGATTAAGATCCATTTGAAATCGACAACCTTTGGCCAGTGGCCCATCAGGCATGATCAACTCACCTGTTCGGAGCTCCTCCCTTTGTGTTGGAGGAACACACCACCCGCTTCTCCACAGGACTATTTGAAACTATCTGTGTGTGTCTGTGTTTTTCCTTTATAGACACATTATAATAAAAACCAAATCATTAATATTTTCATTTACTTTTTAATTTGATAACTAAATTTAAAGAAATCACTGAAAAGTTCGTTTGTAGATGACAGTCATGCTAGTTTTTAATCATACAAGAATATACTGCGAAATAAAATATACTGGAAAAGAAAAACTTGCTTCAAAAGAACTAAAAAGTACTCGCGTTAAAAACCACACACTGTAAGTACTCTCATTTCATCGCATGAAAAACTACAAAAAAGAACCTTTCAGAAGTCCACACGCAAATTTCAAATTACGAGCTGTCCGCACAAAGGTAAAGCAACATTGTGCAAAACCACAGAACAGTTAAAATGACAGAGATGGCAGTCAACCAAAACTTTAATGTTTACCTTTTGCATTTTGTACAGAAGCGCTCCTTCCCTTTTAGATACGTGACAAAGTGAAGCCTGTACACATGTATATCTTTTATTTTACTCTTTTCACGTTGACAAAGAATTACTTGAATGCCTGCTTATTTTTTTCATTTGAAGAGTAAATCGCTTTAAGCATATATAACTTCACAGATAACTTCGTCGTAAACTTATACAGTTATTATTGTTCATAACACTACTCATACAATATACTCGTTGTTCTTATGGAAATTAAGCAAGCTTATTATAATTTTGATTTATTTTTCGTGAAAATTCAACAAGTTACTCTTACCAATCTACTCAAAACATTAAAAGGTTTTGCGAAGACTGCTATGAAATGTATAAAATACTAATCGAAAGAAACGATTGTGTCCCATCAAGCTATTCATCACGGTAATTTATTATTGTCATTCAAGATTTATCAATTCATCATGTTATACTCACGATTGTGATTCCATTAGTATATTAATTTAATGTAGTTATTTATAAATTATTTTTCGAAATAATTTTAGTGGTTACTACTTCTACTAGAGATACTAGCAGTTAGTATATTCCATATACAAAAAAGCGGCCAGGTGCGAGTAGGACTCGCCCATGAAGGGTTCCGTAGCATCATATAAAAGTTTTTGTAGTTCGTTGTAACTTTCATCAATGTTTTAATAATAGTGTTTTGATTGAAAGAAATGTAAATTGCGGTTTATGATTTATGACGTTTTATAAAAAAACTACTTACTAGATCTCGTTCAAACCTAAGTTTCAGTTCTAAGTATGGGGACCCCCAAAATTTATTGCTTTTTTTCCATTTTTGTGTAAAAATATTAAAGCGGTTCACAGAATACATCTACTGACCAAGTTTCAACAGTATAGCTCTTATAGTTTCTGAAAAAAGTGGCTGTGACATACGGACGGACAGACAGACAGACATGACGAATCTATAAGGGTTCCGTTTTTTGCCATTTGGCAACGGAACCCTAAAAAACCAATGACAAATAAAAAAAATGTAAGAATATAGTATTAACTCAAGTTTAACCGCTAAATGCTTCTTGTATTTTATATATATTTTAATTCTATTGTCATTCAATTGTATATATAATTTGATACCATTTAATTCATAACCAGAGAACGCTCGTATTGTGGTAGCCAAAATAGTAATGAACACATACCTACTATCATTATGGATAAGGAGGTTGGTGAATCGTGTAATCTTACACCTACTGAACATTTTGAAATCAATGTGTGAATCTAGATTAAAAAAAACTACTTGTGTTTTTAAAGTCGTCTAATACTCTTTTCTTGTCAAAAATAAACTTCAATACTAGTTCAATTTATTTTGATTATGATTTTTTCGTAGTGCCCAAAAACAGTCTGGTATTTGAACTGCAAAACAAAACTAACTTTTGTTTTAGCCGATTCAGTTTTAACTTTAGTTAATCGGCTTTATCCATGCCAAACTATTAGCGCTACATAGTGCACTACCTAAACTATACCTCTGACCTTTGACATGTTCATCCGAAGCTTAATTGGAGCTTACGTTGATCAGGTCTTCATTTCTGCTAATTATTCAGTTTTGATAAATGGTATACAAATATTTAAGTGACGAACAGCGTCAAAGCCTTATTATTTTATATTGTTTAGATTTTTAACAAGTGCATGGTCCTCTTATAATAAGCTGTTTACGAATAAGCCTTTAACATAATCGCAGTCAGGAAGTGATAAGATTTATAATATAAATTACAAAAAATTATGAAAGGTGAAAACATAAAAAAACTCTCTAATTATACTTATCTTCGATCAAAATTATAAGACTGTATGAAAGTCAAAATTATAAATTCATGAATTATCCGCAAAAGTTGTAAGATGGGCAAAGACACCATTTTTAAAAGATATTTTGTGAATTAAAAGCCTTAAAAACCTTGGATGTCCAAATATTGTTGCGTATTAGAGTTCGAACGATTCGAGAAATAAGACTGTTAATGACTAAGAGAGATTTTATTTAAAACACTATTATAACATTAAAATAACATAGGATAATCGCCTTTAATGAGCTTCGCTTTTTTGTATTGAAAACCATCTATTCTCGAAGATTCCAGCCTCTAAACCACCAAACAAAGCACAATCAAACAAGTCAAACTAACTGGGGCCGCTTTTTCTCGAATATTCTGGTTTGTTTGTTTAGTAACAAATGTAACACCAGCCCACAAAGCATGTTTCTTAATACAGATATCAAGAAACACTTAATATACTTTTATAGTTTCTATCAATAAACGTAGGAAGTACACGAGAAAAATGTGTTTCCATAAAAACTCAAGAACCTAGTAATGAAACTATATTCAAGCCCACGTCGATTATTTGTTCTATACTATACTTGAGATAATACCATTATAATGATGCAATATTTTACCTTTGGCAAATTGAGTAAAATTGGAAAATGGCGGTGTTTCTTTCACGTCCGTGTTGCGAAGAGTACGTTAAAGGCTCGGTCCCTGTTGTCATGAACATCTATGGCAATCGTTATTGGGAAAGCCATTGCCCTTATGTATACTGACAACTAGTTCAACCTTTGATTTTATTTCCCCCTTAGAGTGGTGGAGGTCCGATGCTGATTGAACCAGAGCTGACCGCAAATAAATTTGTCGAATAATAAACGCTAAAATGGAACGCTGGGTTGAATATTTTCAACTGAGTGAACTGTTATTGATAGACTGATTTATTAATTACAGGAGCCATATGAAGTTTAAAATTAAAACGTCTTTTGTTTTTCTAAATTATAATCTCAAAAGCAATCATCAGTACGAATGTCAAAAAACGGTAAAATACGAATTTTTATCTTCACGTGGCTTTTGTCATAAAACAAAGCCGTGAAATAATGAAGTGTTCTCATATTGGGGTCGCTTCGACCTGTCATTAAGGTCCGCTTTTACCAGTTGGCTTAACCAAAAGAGGGCAGTGTTTTTCATTGTTCCAAACGTAAAAGGGATGCTTATGAAAACCCTATCTGTATTTACAACGACCGCTTAAATACAATACTGTATCGGCCGATTAGGGAACACTTCATTTTATACTCTTACCCGATATTACTCCTAACCCTTCTGAACATACAGTTGAAAATGCTATTTGAATATATAAAAAAATCTTATCAAATTAATATTGAGTAATAATAGAGGCTTTTGGTGTAGAATTTGATTCAACGTAAATTGGATCTTATAGTTAATGTAAAATGGTAGCTTTTTGAGTGCAGATTATCGTAAGTATATCATTTTCCACCAGTGGTGTAGTTTCGAGTATAGGGTAGTTAAGATTGTACGATAACTGTTTTAATATGAGCCGGAAGTACCAGGGCTTGGCTCCCAATAGGCTACCAAGGAAAATAGTGCAATTTGTTTTCGTTTTTCCGCTAAAATGTTCTGTAAAATGTATAATGAAACTTACAACTTGTTTATAGTGTACAAATACACTACTTTTGTTTATTTTATATAAAATAATAATCTTATATATGTTTTGTAATAATGAAATACGTCAATTTATGAGTGGCAAAGAAAACTAATGAAAGAAAAATAAAAGACATTCATATTTTGAACGCTTCTTTTTTAGAAGTTTTCGAACCCGATTATTCTGAATATACTTGCGATAGTAGAGTTGATCAATAAACATTAATTATATTATTCTTTAATTAAATATTATTAGCAAACTACTATTTTGTTTTACTACTAGATTTCTTAAGCTAAGTGAATTTCTTGTCTCTCTAACCAGACTATGTTCTCTTGTTAGGTGAGGGCTTGTTATCTGCTGTTGCAAGTTTTACTTCACGAACTTATTCATGAGATTGTTATCAACAACAACGCAAAAACTATCTATTTAATCTTGAGATTCAGGATCAGGATCGTAAGGATCTTTATGTTTAACTGAGGTCGGTTATCTAATTGCCTGCAAGAATAAAAGGGTTTTGTTAGTCTTCAGCTTCAGTAGAAATATATGTAGTTGTAGTATTGTAAATTTTACACACGAAATGGTTTGCTTTTTCAAAAATGGTTTCCATTCTTGCGGTTATTTATCGTTGGTGAGTGTGAGACCGGAGGCAAAATCATTCCGCATCATTGGCCCTGTCTCTTAAGACAAGGAGAATAATGCAAAAACATTTCACCAGGCCGCCATGGTATGGGTTACCATGCTGCATTGCCTACCCTCACAATGAGGTTACTCCTACTCCTGGAGTTAGTTATACTCATGAGTAGAAACTCATGAGTATAACTTTGGTAGTCTTAAATATTTATAAAAAAATTGGCCACGTGGCTTCTTGAAACTTCTTGAAGCTTCTTGAAACAAAAGATTGTCTTCTCTGTATGAAATAAAAAAAAACAAATACTTGTGTTGATGATTATGTGTGTACTTCATTAGTCTAAGATAATATCTGTCAGATATATTTAAATTTAACAGAATGTTGTACCATACAATAATATTTATATCTACAAGAAAAGAAACAGAGTTCTACCAACGGTTTATTAGAACAAAATATTGTTGCTCCTTCCACGCTACATAAATAACAAGTTACACCGAGTAACGCGGTTGAGTGTGCGAATGTAATTTACGAATGAAAAATAACGTTTTACCAACATTTATATGATGTATGGTTGGGCTTACATTAACACATTAAATTCTACAGTGTTGCTATTTAAATAATGCTCAGCTGGCTTCTTTCTCCAAAATATATGATAAGACATTTTGTTGTAGCGTTTAAACAATGACTACACTGACTTACTAGAAAACAAGTGATACAATATATTTTATGCACAAAAAATTAATTACACTTTCTTCGTAGATACAAACAGAGCTATAAATATTTTCTTTTTTATTACTTATATACTAATTTTTTTGCTAATAAAAAATTTAACTGCTTAAATGGTTGTGGTTTAAACGGTTACATTTTTAATGTCTATTAAGCTGAGCATTGTGCTGTTCAGCATTCATGCTGTCGTATTTTGTTGATGAGTGTCAGACCAGTGGTCCAATGATGCAAAAGTATCTCAACAACTTGCCATGGTATGGGCCACCTTGCATTGCCTTGCATATTATAGCATTGTCTGCATTCGCAATGTGTATGGTGACCAATACTCTTTGGATTCTGCTCATGCTTTCCATCAGGCAGAGTAGAGTTACTTTGGTAAGCTCATAGTATATAAAAAAACACGTAGGACAACACTGTGTAATTGTCATCGAAGTCTGGAAGTTTTTTGTGTCCGTTTTATACGTATGTGAAGTCCCCGCCACCTAATAAAATTATGAGTACGTATATTGCATTTAAAAAATCTGGCATCATATTAGAACGATTCATTTACAACACGAATGTATTTGGTCTATCTCTCCTTTTATCAACCCCGTAACAAATTGATGCAAAATAATCTTAACATTAGATAATATTAGAATATAATATTACTCGTGGTCGATAACATTTTACAGAATTATAATAAGTTCGATGTTGCCCTCAATACGCAAACAAGCTATACAATGATGTTAATATTTTTATTAAATTTGTAAAGTAGTACTTTGATAAGTCTGTTAGCAATTTTAAATGAACTTTAAGCAGATCAAATATTGAACGTGTTACTAAGGTTCTACTTTGCAAAATGTGAGTTGAACTAATTAATCAACTTCCAGATTAATTATAAGCTTAATATGATTTATCTTCCCAATAGCAGGAGCAGCAGTGCAATCAAAGAACATCATCATATATTCATACATTTTCTACTGACGGTTGTCAATCTCAAAATGATTATAACTGAAGTGAGTTGTCAAACCTTCGTCAAAATTTATTATCAGCTATCACTTTGAAATTGTCATCATCGACATTATTCTTTTTTATTCGTTAAACATGAAAAGTAAAATTTAAGCCCCAGTCAGCAGAATATGACATTTTTATTACGTATTTATGTAATCTTTCTCACTCGACATAATTTTTGTGATTTTGAACTTTTTACTAAATTGTACTTTTTTTTTCATTTACTCAACTTTTTTTTTAAAGACAACTCACGCGCTACAAATATAAATCCTGTGTCACGGGGGACTTTATAAACATACATAAAACGGACATAAAGAACACACAACTCAGAGCAATATTTATTGAATCAAACAAAGTGTTGTGACACGTTGGATTTGAACCTACGATTCTTGGCCACCGACCGCTGAAACCACTAGGACAACTATGCAGTGCATTGGATCATAAGTTAGCGTAATATACTAAAAATCGTATGACTTAGATGATACCTTAGTGAACTTTTTATTCTTTTCTGATTGATGGAAAGCATGAGTAGAATCTAGGAGTAAGAGCCCAACACTCTTTGCGAATGCAGGCAATGTGGCGTTGTCAGCCCATACTATGGCGGCCTAGGCCTACTTTCACACCCCGCTTAAAAGACCCGGGATCATAATGGGAAGGAAACACGTGAGCCTATAGTGAATTCCAATATTTAAAACTGCTCGACACAGTAAGGAAAAGTCGAACCATTTAGTTCTAGTGTGTTTTTCTACACCACCAAAGCTGTGACTTCCAAAGTCAGCACGTGCAGTAGCCAACTGATCCTACCTTAATAAAGGCGATAAAGGATTGCCATAGAGGCGATATCTCTTCCCAACCGTAAAGGCTCGAAAAACTCTGTGCCTTCGGGGCTATCAATATTTTTTTATTATTAACTATGAATACTCAAATACAGTGTTTACGTACCAAACCATCAAACTGTGCTTTAGTCTCGTAGAGAGCATGGACGATTCGTTGATGAAATACTCACCAAGCTAATTCACATTGCGTATATATAAGTCATATAAAAGCAAATGTAGCAATCTCCATTTATTGCAATTTTGGGCAAATTAAATAAAACACATTTTTGTACCAATACCTATAAGTTTTTGAATTATATTAAATTATAAAATTTATAAAACACTATTAAACATTTGTGGTATTTTTTATAAAACACTTTTAGAATTTCACGTAGACTGTGGCGCTGTAAATAGGTCGGTTTGAAAAAAAAGTGGATATTGCTATGTTTGCTTCTATATGACACATATGTGGTACTATAAGAAGAGATCGTCTACGGTTAACATTAAACTGCATTAGGAAGCGATGAGCTTACATGCGATTGATGAATGTAGACGAAGCTAAAAAGGTGCGTAAGGACCATACTAAGTTTGGATCAATTGTCTCTGACTACTTCACTGGTAGGCGTGACGTTATTTTATGCATTAGCATTTATTAATTTATTTCGACTATGTATTTGTTTTGAAGACCTAAGTGTTTATATAGTTTAAAGTTATAGTAATTTCATTTTAAAAATCACCTATTCTTTATTTACTAACTAATCTATTCATTGCAAGTAACAACGTGACACCATTAAAAAATTAAACAAATTTTACACCACATTTATTGCATAATAATAATTATTTCATCCACTTTAAGAACTTTGAATGAAGTCGTGACCACTCAGAGTAAATACTTCAATTAACAAGCAAAGCTTGCAAGTAGATTTGTGTCTAAGTATAAATTAATATCAAAATCTTATCATAATGATTTTGTTCCTTTTATATTTTTAAATAAGTATAGCTTTAATAAAGTGGTTTATTCCGTGAGTACTCAACTCCGAACGGACTATGAGATGCGAAGAAGTGATAGTGTACATAATTATATAGGTTTGTACTGCGATAGGTAACATGTTGAAAGCAAAACGCTTTTATATTTCAGATAACATTATATCTGACAGCTTTTTATTTTTACCCTTTATAAATCGTAATTATCCTTTAAAGTACCTTTATTTTTTTAGCTTCAAAGGAAAATTTAAGTAAACAAAGGACTTACATGTTTTAGTAATTTCAATTTGTCTTTTTATGTGTTCAGATAAATTTTGGTGGAACATTTAAAGCCGGTTGATTGATATAAGATATCATACGTTGTATTAAGTGTGTAATAGTGATATAGTATTTAAATGGATATCTAGTTACAGGTTTTTGTATTAGTGATAGTTTTTATGAAAATACCTTTAGCAATTATGTTAACAGAATTTTCTTTAGGTGGAAAAACGGCTGAATTTAAATGTTTCTAGAAACAAAATGTGTAAAAATTTATACATATTCTATTATAGGATTAGAATTTGCTTTAATTTTTAAGCCTATTCGGAAGCTTAGGGTCTTAGCCCCAATATAGAACATAATTGATGAAATGTTTCTAGAAACAAAATGTGTAAAAATTTATACATATTCTATTATAGGATTAGAATTTGCTTTAATTTTTAAGCCTATTCGGAAGCTTAGGGTCTTAGCCCCAATATAGAACATAATTGATGAAATGGATACAAGAAAAACCCAGACTCGGTAAAAAAAATTATGAATAACACAAAGTGTTGTCATATGTGGACAGCCAAACGAATCGAAACAAACGAAAAAATCTCCTGAAACATGACTTAAAAAAGAATTGTTGTTGAACCTTGGACCAGTTGCTAATAAAACATTAACAAAGAATACTTAAAGTCACTAATTATATCGTGTTACAGTATCGTCTACAAGTACTTCAACATCGTGGTCAGTTTGCGTGTCACAAGTTCACTACTAACAGTACATTTTGTAGAGCACGCACGAAACCTGCCAAATATAGGCGGGGCACAATTTCAAACGAATCCAAGGGCAGAGAAGAAATTATTAATTTTATAGCCGCTTCAAACGAGTACTAGTAATAAAATATACAAATCGGGCGATAGTTTGTTTACAACATTTCTTCAACATCATCACTACATTTTTTATGACAACACTAACGTATCCTCGTGGTCTTACTCGTGGTTATTTTAGTGCCTTTCCAACAATGACCACAGGTAACCAACTAATAAAGTAGCCTTAATTTACTCTTATATATTCAGCTATTTACCAGTGAGAGTCCTGTTTAAATCAGTTCAGCCGTTCTATAAATAAACTAGAACAAATAGACAGACAGACAAGTAGACCGAGAGACATTTTTTTTATGTAAGTACCGTATATACTTTCTATATACTTTGATAGGTAGTAGAGACACACTGATTACTCGAATGGGTCGGCTCGATCGGGGCAGTACTACCCTCACACAGAAGACCATCTTAATAATGACGGAATTCTTGCAAGCGTATTTTGCTGGTGAATATGAGACCAGAGGTTCAATCAATCTGGATCATTCTCACGGATTCCGGAGGCCGAAACAAAGATGCAGAAACATCTGACTAGACCGCCATGGTATGGGTCCCCATGCTGCATTGCCTGTCTTCACTACGAGGATGGTGCTGGATTCTCCATACATCCTTACTTTACTCATACTCTCCATCAGGCAAAGTAGAGTCACTTTAGTAGGCTTAAATACAAAAAATGAATAAAATAAATGCATTTAGTAAAAAACCAATAATTTAAAATTTAAAAAGTCATTGCAATTTAATTTATTTGTATGCATATGTCTGGATTAATTTAAATCCATATTAAGGTATAAAAGTTAATATCCTTGTCTAATTTTCCATATCTTCAAGACTCTGTAGTCTCAATCCAATTTTCCTGTCAGAAACTAAATGTCTCTCATTCTAGATAGGGTCACTTGTCTATTTTGCAGATGCTTGACTAATCTCGTATCTAGTGGGGAGCCCTTTTCAAAGAGTGTGAATTGCATTTTTAGTATAAGTACCGTATCGTCAATTTTATTTATTCGTATAAATTTTATTAAAACTGACTGTTACCATATAACGAACTATATTTTACACTTAATGGCACTGAAGTATAAAATACGTAATTCTGAAGTAATATTCACTTCAAATGTACATATTTTAAGCCGTACAGTGTTATACCTATGTGTAGTAACTAATTAGAATCTTTTACATTGCCTGTTGTGCAAACAGTGTACTAACTAACAGACGTCTAGACAGGCCACGATAGAAGTTCGTCGGAAACGCGACGGCTGAGTCACGGAGCGGAAAGCGGGACAGCTTGACACAGTAAAGGGACGCTCATATCCTACAGTGCGTGACAGTTACGCTTTATATACAACCTGTAGCTGTTGGAGGCTATACTCTTTTAACAACACCAACTTTTAGAAACAGTTAAAGTTTTTTTTTTACCCGACTACGGTGAAGTCAGAAGATAAATACATTTGTATGATTCACCGCAGTGGCTAAATTACATAACTGATTTTAATAAATAAGGTGTCAATGTATTTGTCGAAATAGGTCGGGTGACATCCCTACCATAATATTATTATGTCTGTCTGTCTGTCTGTCTGTTACATTTTCACGCCTAAGCCGCTGAACCGATTATGATGAATTTTGGTATAGAGATATATGGGACCTCGGGAAAGGACATATGCTACTTTTTACCGCGAAAGTCGACACACTCGCGGGCAAAGCCGTGGGCAAAAGCTAGTAGGCTATAAAACATTTTGTCAAAAGTTTTTACGTAGACAATTTTTTAAGTTTTTTTTTATTATGGCTGTGTCTAACGTTTAACGGTGTATAGGCCGGTATTGATAATATTTTTCTGAATATAAGAAAAAAAATATCAGTTTTCATCGGAAGACCGATCAGTAAAAATTGCGAACAATAACTAATACATATTAATTAGTAAGTGAAAACTGGTATAAGTACTATGAGTAATATACTTAAGACAACAACTACGAGTAAAACACTTTTTGTAACCACGACTATGCACGAGGAAGTCATATTATGTATGTTAGTTTAAATTAGTTCGATTCCCGGGATGGATCAAATGTTTGTATGATTCGCAAATTTTGTTTTGGAGTTCGGATGTTTTCTATTTTTTTATATATATATTTATGCCTACCAAAGTGGCTCTACTCTGCCTGATGGAAATCATAAGTAGAATCCAGAAGTAGGGGTACTTGTATAATATGTATGCATTTAGAAAAATAAAATATTTATATCAGTTGTCTAGTACTCAAAATACAAGCTCTGCTTAGTTTGATACTAGATGGCGTTGTATGTAAGGTGTTCTTAACATTTATTTATTATTATTAAAGATTACGCTTGAGAACTGAGCTTAAGGTTACCTCACCTCACCTAAATGCGACTCTTAATCTACGCGTCAAACGCCTGATTGATGTGTAGAGCAGTTCATGTAGGTTGGTCGATAAACGACAACTGTATAAATAACATCAAGAGGGCG
The DNA here is from genome assembly GCA_932526445.1 of Phragmatobia fuliginosa. Taxonomy (NCBI): domain Eukaryota; kingdom Metazoa; phylum Arthropoda; class Insecta; order Lepidoptera; family Erebidae; genus Phragmatobia; species Phragmatobia fuliginosa. The sequence goes on along the minus strand of OW052063.1, from coordinate 20,233,323 downwards.
GAGATGAAAATGTGCGACATATGAATAGAATTATAAACTTTATGTATACCCATACTAATATTATGAATTCGATAAGGATTCAGTTTGACTGTTACACGCTAAATCTCTTAAGCGATTGTAATAAAATTCAGCTTGACATTTCTTTGAAAAAATTCTTGAAGAGCGATATAAGCTAACTGTATGCCGCAGGTTAAAACAACAGAAAGAAACTACTTATGTATTTCGATGTTGATTGGCTAGTTTTGGATCGGAAGATATTCGTCAAAAAGTAAAGTAACCTTACGCAAAATGAATATTACATGTTAGTACAAACAAAATTGAATTCTATATGTTTACCATTATCGTCATTTTTATATAGGTACATACTTGTCAAAATTTTATGTGTGTATTTATTTTGATTAAATTAAAGCGAAAGAAAACTTAATGAGAAAGGAAACTTAATTCGGTGAAAAAATTTTGAATCGGAGGCGCGATAAAGACCGCTACTGTTCGATACGCAATCTCATTTATAGGTACTAATAAATAAAATTGAAGACTGTCTTTCTAATATCAACTAAGCAGTTTTTAGGGTTCCATAGTTCATGACTCGGAACCCTTGTAGATTCGTCATGTCCGTCCTCCTCCTGGACCTACCGCCCAAACGGTTGATGCTAGAAAGATGGCATTTGCATGAGTGTAATTACTTCGACCAAGTGCTACAATAAAATTACGAAAAATGATGATGATTTTTTTATCTTATGTCTACCACATCAGGTGGGGTATCATTAGATAGGCTTTTAAAACATTGCAAGGTTGTTAAAACCATTTTTCGATTTAGGTATCCATTAGCGAGTCATTCAACTTTAAAGCGCATTTTTTACTAAAAACAGGGCATCCCCCTCTCTAAAAGAAAAGCAATTCAAAAACCTGAAAAAAACATTATAGTATTCCATATTTTGAATTTTTAAGGACAACTATAGCGGTTTTGATAACTTTTTATTTCAGGAGTTATAGGGCTTAACTTGTAAAATACTCTCTATTAGAAAACTTTGTATAAAATTAAAAAAAAACAAGTAAACAAAACAATTACCTATTGGACCCAATTTTAAATCCACCTACCATTACGTATGGGTGACTATGGAACCATATTCTATACGTGGCCTCACCCTCACTTGGCCATTTTTTACTAAATCCATATGAAAATATGTGCAGTACCAAGATCAATAAAATTATTTTTTAAATTAAGTCTGTCTGTTTGTCCGTCTGTCAGTCTGTTTGTTCCACCTAATATACGGAACGGCTGGACTGATTTTTAACAGGAGTTTCACTTAAACTTAGCTCATGACGTAAGAAGTAACTTAGACAATTTTTTTAGACTAACTTCACTCTGCGGCGTTACTCGTGATTTACAAAATAACTACAGGCAGTAAAATAGGACTGAGATAGTCTAGAATTACAAATATTCTTACATGTTCACTCTTTTGGAATACTAAATCAACACGTGAAGCAAAATGTGCGACATATACAGCGTGACGAAAATATACAATGGTGCCATCTAGCGAAGAAACACTGTATCACGGAGAAAACACGCTACTACTAATCCTAAATCGCGATAGAGAAATTCTCGCTCCGAATAACAAATAATATACAACAACCCAACATCAACCGTTGGGCCGTGGCCCACCAGTCACGATCATCTCGCCTGGTCGGAGGATCCTCCCTTTGTGTTGGAAGAACACTATACACCCGTTCCTCCACATCGTAGACGGAGAAGTATGAATACTCTTTTGTCAAATTAACATTGTAGCGTAGCCTTGGCAAAATCATGGATTATATTAGTATTTTGAAATAGAACCTTAATAATGTTACCACTTATAATTCAAATTCTTTATAGTCACGTTTCACCCCTGTCTCTTGGCGACCACTAGTGTACATGAAAGGTTTAAAAAATATATATAAAATTATACTGGTACTAGTGTACCAGTTTATACCCATGTGAATAAACGAGCATAATATTCGTGTCTGTGCTAGTCCTAGATTCTTGACCTAGAAATACCTCATCTCGTTAAAACTGTTACGCATGTGCAAAATGTTCAATTTAGTACTCATAATTAATGTCAGTTACAAATGAAATGAGATATTAATTATACTTCTATATTTGCTGTAATATTATTTAAACAGTATGAAATTGTTCTATAACTTTTATGTTCATATTAATAGGTAGGTATATAACTCGCGACTTCAGTAGGAGTGAGTAATACAATTTTACATAATGTCTTACATAGGTTAGACATAATGTGTATTACAACGAATTTTTTTTTTACTCCCGCACTTCGAATAAATTGTGCAACTTCTAAATTATTTATAAACTCATAAATAATTATTTATTTTATATTAGGTATAGATTTATAAGTGTGTGAGTTCTGCGGTGTCACTCGCGGTTATTGTTGTAAATGGCGAGTAGAGAACACTAAGTTACTTCTTATGTCAACAGCCATCTGCCACTGAAAGTTCTATGAAAATTGGTCCAACCATTCCATAGACTATCCGGAACAAACAGACAGACGTACAAATAGATCGACTGACAAAAAAAATATTTTTTGATGTAAACACCGTACATCTTAATATATATAATTCTTGTGTGAGTGTGTATGTCACCGAACTTCTCTCAAACGACTGGACCGATTTTTATGAATTTTTTTGTGTGTGTTCAAGGGGATCTGGGAATGGTTTAGATTCGCAATTGGACCCGGTAGGTGGCGCTGCGATCAAGTTCTGGAATTTTAAAGTTGGGCGGTACGAAGTTCGCTGGGTCAACTAGTACTTATATATGCATTTAGTAAAACTCTGTTCACATTACATATTACATTATTATATACAGTCACTCCAATTTTATTTATTGGTATAGATGTTACTTGCACTGTTAAATGAATTTAGTTTCATTTTATGTTTAGTATTCTGTAGTATACATACATACCAAACACGTGAAATAGTGTGGGACACTATTAAACGCACCCTATTATATAACCTTGTGATTCATTTCATGAACCGTGAAGAATATTTTACAGTGATACGTTTGCGCAATATTAAACTTTAGAGGACCAATTTTTCTTTAAAAAAATCAGAATCAAGATTATTACGAAACGATAATCTATATATGTATATGATTAATTGATGTTCGTTAGTCTCGCTAAAACTCGAAAACGGATAGTCCGATTTGGCTCATTTTGGTCTTAAATTATTTGTGGAAGCCCAGAGAAGGTATAAAAGGTGAATATATTAAAATAAATGGTATTTTTTTTACTAATTATGGATTCCTTTCGTTTGTTTTAATTTTATTATGCACAAAAGTTTAGGCCTTCTATTTATCGATAAAGGCAATATGAAGTCTGCCGGGTCAGCTAGTTTGAAATTAAAACTATGAATCGGATTTTTTACCCTTTACTTTATCCCACGATACAGGCTTGTCTAGTTTGGTATAATACACTAATATTGATTTGTTAATTTATAATGTAACTTTCTTCGTAACTTTAAATAAACAATATTTATCTTAACTAGTGACCTACTATGCTTGAAGGAAAGCATAGGAGAATACAAGACATGCAGCATGGTGAAACACAATTTTACGGCCTAGATGCTTCTACATCATTGTTCCTCTAGTCACACACGCATCAACAAAACACGATAACACGAATGCTGTATATTAATGTAGGTCTATGAGACGGCCAGTTTAGGGTTAAACGTGATCAACTACCTTGAATGTCTATTCTGTGTGAGTGTAAAAGAGTGAGTGATATATCAACTTTACAGAACACTTGAGTTATGATACTTTTTGTTAAGTTAGTAATGCAAATTATCGAAACCCAAAATCAAGATTCTGGTACTCAATAGACAGGTTCCATTCACGCTGGTACTTACAATTAAGTTACCTCTCAATTTATCTGTTCTTTTCAATATCTCCATTTTAAAAGCATTTATTATGATTCATTCGTCCCTTCGGTGATACAACATATAAACAAACAACGATAAATAATATTCCGGAACATTTTGTACATAATACTGTATCCATTTCAATCTGCAAATCCATGCTCAATATTAGACCCAGTTTTATTCAACAAATACATTTATGTGCAGCAGATTGAGTAGCATGCGTTTTAAACACGATACACGTCAAAGCTTTTTATATGCCGTGCGTGAGTAAAATAGTTAAAAGCGGATACAGTGCTAGACCAAGTTCAGCGCTATTTGCTACATTGTAAAATTAAAGTTGAAATCTGTTCATTTTACTTATATTTCTTATTTAAAGTAATCATTCATCATTCATTCATCATTATATGAAGTTATTATTCAATGTACTTGCGATTAAAAGTATTACATATATTAAATAATATGTTTCCAGTTTTTTTTTATTTATTTTAAAAACTCTTACAATATTTAAACAGGATTTGATTATTGATTGAGAACAATTAATGAAACTGAATTAATGTTTACGTTTGAACAGTGTTAGTAATCTTTCATCAATGACACTTGTAGAGTAAATGCCAGACATTTCTTTTATACTCAGAGATTTATATTTGTGTAATGTCGATTGTAATATTGAAATTAAAACAAAGACATCGAAGTTTGGAGTTTCAATCATTTTGGTAAGGACAGCTACGCAACACACAGTTTGCAAGCATTTTTATTACTTCACAGATGTTACCAAACAGAGATGAAAGTAAGGTCTTAAAATATTATGATTGTAAAAAAAAATTCAATAGGCCATTAGGATTAAATTATTACTCTGTACATTAAAAACAATGAAAATGAGAGCAAAGTTACACCTAAAATTACTTTCAAGTGAATATTAGTGTAGGATGTCCACAGGACAGGTGTAGTGATGATTAGCGCAAGACGACCATAAGCCAAGAATCGAACTAAGTGGCGTGCAATTTGAGATGCCTACGTCTAGTAGTGGACTGCAGAAGGCCAATGATGATTATGATGAAACGAACTGCTTTGATAAAAATAATATTCTTGTACAAAAGAAGGATGACAGGTTGTAAGCAGGTCAATAAATATGGCGGATTTTGTGCGTGATGACGTACAAGTCGGAATCAACTGTATTAAAAAATATTACGACGCAATAAACTCAGGCTTCTGTGTTTATTGCTTAAGTATTTCTCCTTGCAACAAGGCAATCTCCTACAAAATATATAAAGGCTCTTGGGATTTACATGTAAGTATACTTCACAGCAGTCGCAGTATTAAACAAATCATTTCTCAGAACCAGAAGTCTCCTATAAAATATGACAAAAGACGTCATACTTCGTTGACAGTCGATATTTAAATTAACATGTTCTTTTATATAATACACACAATAAGTCTAAGACTTTGTACTTAATGAACAAGATTCATTTATAATTAACCAAGCACGCTAGAAAGGAACAGCGAATATTTGGTCAGCTAAAACGATTTTAATGAAGAAGAATTACCATCGCTCTATTCGTATAGAAGCCACAACAGCACAGTTAAATACACAGATACACATACTTATACACATCAATTGGTCACTCCTCTTTCTTGCGTTTAGTGGTTAAAATTATTTCTTCTTCAGAATTATTTTATTTAGTTATTATCAACAACAACAACAAATAATACTGCGAGTTAAAATTAAATTACAGGTATAATAGACCAGGTGATAAGGTAGAATACACCTCGTTAATATTGGCAATCGTAATACAATGGCAATAGATATTAACACTGAGGAACCTAGATATATGTAAAGCTTTACTATCAAAACCTTACATAAATAGCATTCAGTGTGCATCCTGTATATAATCAAAGGCATGCAATCGTATCTATTATAATTAATATTTATTATGGCAATGTAAATGTTTCCCTAATAATCTCATAAATGCACAAATAACAGTGTTGTTTTTTCCCGGTTTATAAGCAAACCTATCGATTTATGGAAATTTGCAATGAGAAAATTTAACTTTTTGAAGATAGGAGGAAAACAGTAGCTTATAAAAGCGACATTTTTGTGTGATAAAAGAAGGTTATTGTTTATCATTCACAAGTAAAATGAAGTTAAATCGAATGATTCAGAAATAAAATAAAATATCGATACGACATTTCATCATTTACATGTATTCATTATATAAAACTTGTCATCTTCGATAAAAATGAGATCCGTAATAACTTGAAGAGACATTTAACACGCCCTTACAAAGCAACTGGTTATTAACTTCTCAGTACTAAGCGATCGGAGTAATTACTCAATAACTTTATAGTTTGAATGGTGGACCATTAATTGAATCAAGTTTGTACCAATCTACCGTTATTCCCCTTTATTAGATTCAAATTCGTTTGCTTTCAATTTCCGATCATATTCAATTTCAATAAAATTCATTCCAGCTTTATTAACTGCTGCAGAATTAATTCTTCATGGAAGATATTTAGCTTTATTATAAGGCCAAGGATTTAATATGAATGCGAAGTATGACTAAAATATTATGTACTAAAATCCTTATGATTGAAATTGAAATTATATCAAAGTATATATCTGCTGGTAAACTTATAAATAAAGGTAAAAAAAATATTAAAACAAAATGATGCACATTTACCGAAAATAACATAATTCAATATAGACGGAATTAATTGTTTCATTTTTTTTAAATTAATAAATAAATATAACGGACATCTGATATATATCATCTAGCTACAAACTAAGTAGAGCTTGTACTGGGTACCAGACAAGTGATATTTTTTTTTTTTTGTAAATACATACATACATAATATTGTACATAGAAAACACCCAAACTCCGAAACAAATTGGCAGGTCATACAAACATATGGTCCGACCTCTCGTTCAGCAGTCATATATCACAGTCATCTTCCACATGCCCCCTTGGTATTGCTAGGTAAGTCTGTTTTTCATAAAACCTAAAAAAGGGATCATCAGCACCATCTTCTAGAGTGTCGAACAAGAATACTTTAATACTAGTGGTCGTTAAGAGGGCTTTTAAAACCCATCAACCAATTTTATGACAGCTAGTTTATGCCATAAAATTTAAAAAAAATACAAATTGTTTTTTAATTTGTACAATTTCATAAAATCACGTGATCCGCTACTGATAACAAAAAGCCCCGACGAATATATAATTTATCAGATTGGTTTAGTTTTAGTAAAAAAAATGTTAGAACACTGGTCACGCTACCGTTACTCGCGAGTTACTAACACCGTCCTTCATTGTAGTTTTCTATATAAACAATTAGAGCATAATACCTGACTATAGTATATTGCAGTAACTCTAAGTGTGTACTGATAAATTAATCGATCACACTATAAGAGGCCAGGATCCAAAAATGTTCAGAAATCCTCACCTCGTATGAAAAAAAACTAAATGCAGAAATCAGAGATAGGGCGAAGAAGTAGGTTATAATCGTACTTTATTAAATAGCTACTGATTTGCTCTCTCTCTCTCTCTCTCTCTTTTCTATATCGCATATTTTTTTTATCCTTTGTATTTAAGCCTTCCAAAGTGACTCTACTCTGCGTAATCATGAGTAGATTCCAAGAGTATATGTCACCATCCTCATTGTGAGTACAGATATTGCATCATAGTGGCCCACAGTATGGCAGCTTAGTGAGAAGCTTCTGCATCGTTTGGTCTTTGTTTCATACTTAATAACGTAGTACGACAGCACTAATGTTATCATTTTTAGGTTGGTATTCTATGTGAGGACAGTACCGCCCTCACACAGTATAAATATATATAGCTTAAAAGACTTGGGACAACACTGTGTGATTCACAAATTGGTGTTATGAGTTTGAATTTTCTCTGTGATCTTTTTCTTTCTTGATCCTAAAAGAAGTTGTTTATCTTAAAAAAAAGATTACACAACATGCAAAAAAACTGAAAATCTATTTAGTAATAAAAGTTTAAAACCTATAATTATATATATCACTGCATGTCTTAAATAATATTAACGTTGCGTCATGTCATTGAAGTCATTTAAATAAATTCACGATAGTAAATTTTTTATGCAAATATACTTATCTGTCATCTAAACGAAAGGCACCGAACTGCCCGCCTGTCAAAGAGAAATATAATTCTCCCTAAAAGAGAAGACTGCCATCTCTTTCACGCGTTTTCACTAAAACCGTAAATTAGTAAAACCTATTGCTGTACTAAAACTAAACAAGCATAACACAGTACTTAGTAAACGATGTTGTATCTACTTACATAGATTCTCAATAAACGTCTACGAATGCTACGAGAATCACGTAGCAGTGTAGTAATCTTTTGTTTCTACGACCGTAGCGTTTGTGAACTGTTCACCGACATCGCGCTTGTTAAGAAATTGGAATTGGAAACTTGGTTTAGCGGGATATACCAAATTATTGTATTGTAGTTTTGTTCCACAGTAATTTATATTTAAAGAAACAAGTGATGTGATATTTTTCTTTGATTTAGTATTTTTAAATGCAGTAATTCTCAATTAAGTTTAGTAAAAGTAAGGAAAGTTACTAAAACTAATTTTTTAAATTTTATTTAAAACATTTTTGTGATGACTTTTTATCACCCAACCACAGCGAAGCCAAAAGGAAGGCTTTTGGAAAGATATATATGTTTGTATTTTCTACCGTCTAAGCTACTGAACCAATATTAATAAATAAAGTATCAATGGACTCTTATATTTTTTTTATGTTGAAACCTACTAAAGTCACTCTACTCTGCCTGATGGAAGGCATGAGTAGAATCCAGGGTAGGGGGTCATCATCCTCATTATGAGTGTAGGCAATGCAGCATGGTGAACCTCACCATAGCGGATTAGTGAGATGTTTCTGCATCATTCTCCCTTCTCCGAAGGCAAGGGTTCATATCAATTTTATTAATTTTTAGCTTTAACCGAGTGGCCTAAGTGGTTGGAAACAATCACCTCGGGTAAGCAACGACGACGCGGTCGGACCTAGATTGGTGACCGTTTGTGGCATTTTATGTAATGAGCGTTTCCGTGAATCGGAAGTCATGTTAAGCAGTCGCTCAGGGTTGTTATCATAAGATAGCAGCCGTGAAGCTTAGTTGGAGGCCTTCGTGCGGCTTAAAAACATGCAAAAGGAAGATTACGTAGCCACAACGTGTCTTACCAGTCCCCAACCCGCACTCGGCCAGCGTGGGGACGTATGGCCTTAACCCTCTCTTGAGAGGAGACCTGAGCCCAGCAGTGGGACAAACGTTATTGGTTGTTGATGAAAAATGAATATTTTTGTATGTACCTAGGGTTGGGGACAGGCAAGACACGTTGTGGCTACGTAATCTTGCCGTTATAATGTTTTAAAACTGCCCGAAAGCTTCCAACTAAGCTTCACGACTGTTATCTTATGATAACAACGGAGACCGACTGCTTAACGTGACCTCCGCATCACGGAGCCGCTCGTGGTATTATGCTACTAATGGTCACCCATCCAGGTACTGACTGCGCCGTCGTCGCTTACCCTCGGTGATTATTTCTAATTACCTAATATAACTAGACTATGAGCGTTTTCTACGTCTACGTGTTTTCCTACGAAGACTTACCAACACAGTATCGATGGCTTATCATTTTAGGCGCTATAATTGTTCAAAAGTTTTCTAGTAGTTTAAGTATTGTTAGTTGCCAGTAAAATCATGAATACAGTGTGTGTAGTTTCTCTTCTTAGATAGCCAAGTATTTATATAAGCAGTAAACAATATTTTGGGATTTAGCGACAACTTCTTGAAGTCCAGTCCTACGCTACGAGAGTTGGTGCTATAGTTGATTTAACTTTTACTATATCGAAAAAAAATACATTTTGTAAAAGCATTACAGTTGTTTATAATTTTAATTTTAAATGTGAAATGTAATGTATGAAAATCATGTTAAAAATTTGATGATAATTCATTCATCTACTGTTTTTTTTAATATATATTAAATATTACTAACTAACAAAGAAATAATATAAACTAACATTTTTTTCAACATAACACTTCAAAATAACATTAAGTAATAACCGCAATGATTAAAAAAATATATTTTTTACGATAAACTATAAAAAAATTGTTTTATAATAAACGATTCAATTTTAAATGCAAACAAAAACTGTAGTAATATATCTTTCTTATTATAAAGGAAATCGGGCTACGTTGTCATATTTTTACTCGACATACCGAAATACCGAAAATAAAGCAACAAAATGTAAACAAAAGAAATGATATAGTGTTAAAAACATACAAACTTTATGCTAGATGTTGCCATTTTCCAAAAAACTAAAAGAGTACAAATAACAAGAAATCATAATTTATTTAACAGTAAGTACAACTTCAGTCGTGGACGGCAATTGGTTGAATATAATACTCATAAATATTTCTAAGAAATTTTCTATTCAAGATCATTTTTGTTGTAAGCGCCTTTTCCTAAAAAGGTCTTGCGGCAGTTAAATTATTTTTATTGATTTATAAATAATATTTTGGAAAAACCAGTAGGTCTTTCTAATACACAAAAGTTATTTGAAAGGTTGCAAAATACCTTTTTTGGGAAGCCATAAGAAAGAGTTATATTTTTGATTGATGGCAATTCATGTATGATTACATTTCATTTTTTTTTTTAATTAATGAGATTTCAATAGTTTCAAAATAACGACGCGGGTGACATAAATTATGAAATTTTATTAAAAAGTTGACACGAAGTCGGGTTATAGTTTTTTAAACTGTTTCTCGTGCTTACATTTTATTGGGTACATTGGAATATAATTTAGTAGCAAATATGTGACAAGAAATTTATCACTTTTAAATTATTCACTAATAATGATCATATTCACAAGCAAAACATTACCCTCTTCTAATTAAAATAAGGGTTAGGTGGTTGTTTTGAAGTCAAGAAATAAACAACACACTTTACAGAAAACTCTTAATAATACTTATACACAAGTCCATAGAAATTAAAATAATTAAATCTATTTTATATCTAAAATATTAAGTTAAAAACTCACCTACATTTTTAACATCCATTCATAACTTAGTCACATGGGAATACACAACTAGTTCAAAGTTTTCAAACAATTAACAACTATTTACAACATGTTGTAAAAGTAAAGTAAACTAAAACGTACGTCATTACAATTTAATTAAACACTCACTAAAATTACATATTACTTCAGTTGTTCATCATTTTAAATATTAAATACAGAATTAATCACTTTTGAGTCGATAGTTCAAGACGCGCGCGGCAATCGCCTTGAGATTCAGTAAAACCTGTCGTAACTGGTTCGGACTGAACGGCGTACGGCCAATTACTGGCAAACTCACGCAAGCTAGCTTTAAGGGATCCACTGCGCATGCTCCAACAGGATTGACACCCGCCAAGCTTATAACAGTAAGGCTACAGAAGCGAATATTCATAAGTTTGTTTTTAGTTTTGTTTAGAATGTTACTCGTGGGAACCGAATGGGTCGTCGTGTTTATGAAATCAAAACAAACGTGAAATCGAAAGGATTTAGGCATAATTTTACAATGTTTGTATATAATTTGTAGGCGAAACAATTCCTCACTACGTGAAATAAAAATGAGAATTAAAATCGGCTCGTCAAGGATGGAGAGGATTTTGAACTTTGTTTAATGTAATCAGAAGCTCGTTGAGGATAATTTACACCCAGGTTGACTATTTGCAAAAATAATTTCTCATAAGTCCTCTTAGATGAATACGCTGATGGCTGATGGTCAAAAGTTTCAATTTACCACGCTTCAATAAATCTGCTTCTTTTTTCTTCAGATCAGTTTCTCAATTTATATCAGACTGCCGACTTAATGTCACTTATATTGTCTATGTTTACATGACAGTAATAAGTCCCATGTTATAATGCCATATACAGTATTTAAGAATATACATATAAGTTATACATACTAAAATTCTACTTTTTTTACGAACAATAAAATTGATTGTGTATAAGATCTACTAAGGCTTAAAACGTTTCAATGATACTCGTAAAATTTAAAAAAATATTATTATTCTTTCAAAACCATAAATATGAAAACATAATTCAGACTTCTTGGTCTTACAGTATCATATTTATTCTATAAATAACTCTCACAGTTTTTGCGTTCAAACTCAATTAAATCTCTCTATTAATAATTATAAATTGTAAATAAATAAATGTGATTCTTCTATATCAAATCAGTGGGTAGGAAAATAATTAGGCTTTTGAAGTTGAATCTAATACTTTATTTTCATGAAATATCAGAAAGGACCACACTTAAAGATTCATATTATGATTCATATTAGATGTCTTGATTACGTTAAAATTTTCCGGAGACTAAGAATCTGCTAACCAATATTATATTTGCAGGTTCTTATGCAACAGGTGTTGATTGTTAAGGAACTTCTGTTACTTTCTCAATTTCTTAAGGACTAACAAATAAATATGTTATTGCTAAGACTTTTTGTGATCTTATTATTTTTTTTATTCTTTAGCAATTTGTACATGATTTAGGAAAAATACAACTGATTTAGGCTTTTAATCCTGATTACGCCACACTACTTTTTCGTACTTATGTATACACAGACGATTAATCACTTACAGAAAAGAGATTCTGATTGAATCATTTAGTTCGGTATTAATACACCCGATGGGACATCTTTAAATCGCTAAAAGCTTAACATCCATCCCCTTTTATCAGAACGATTGTACAAAACCACTCAACCCTTTTAAACCCCAATCCAAAGTGCGTCCGGTCGTTAGTAGACATTAATGGAATCCAACCGGTTACTCTGCCGTGAAAATAACAAGGAGCAAGGATTTCATAGGCCCAATCTGTTGTTCCCACAACGATAACAATGTTACGTGGCATGCAAATTCTATAAAACTTCGCTTTCAGAATCAAACGAGCTCCGGCATTAGTTAGCCGCGGATTTTCGAATAACAACAGAAACTTTTTTTTGTTTGTGCCTAGGTACAAATATTTTGTGACATTGTTGTCTGCCCGCTGTCAACAGTAGTCATAATTTTGATTGTGAATAAACAATATAGTCACAACCATATTTTCTATTATAAAACAATTGATAGTTACAATACGAGCATCTTTTTAATGTAAGCAACGCAACTAAGTTACGTTTTAGCTAATACGATGCTAGTATACGACGTGTAAAGCGCGGGAGTCATGCTTCAACACGTTTTATTCAGTTCAAACGGTGTATTACCGCAGTTTCGCACAATACTTAAATAGACATTGGTATATCAGATGGAAGTGGACATATAATATTCCTAATTCCTCCAGATTTCTTCTGACTAATTTCGTTGCAGATTCCAAGGCAGTGAAATTTTTCCTAGTACTTACCGAGTGTGATAACTCGGTGTGTTTTTAGGTTACTGCTTTTGATCTTGCTGTATAGAAGTTACAGTAATGGGTGGGATTAGTCCCATTAATAATATTAAGAAAATGAAGTAGATACATATAATGATTTGGTATTTTATTTCAATCATTAGTGAACTTATATTAAGGTTAACAACTTAAAGATTTACTTTTAGCCACAATCTTGTTGACAATAACATCTACAACACGAGTCAACTCCACGCAAACTCATATTAAATCTTAGAGTGACAAATTCCAGTTGTAGTAATATAAAACTAAAAGCTGATAACTCTAAAACCAGAAACTTTTGTCCATAAAATTAGTCCAGTCGTTCCAAAGATTAGGCGGAACAAACTGATAGACATACAACAATAATTAAATCAGTAAATCACTATATCATCTGTGCGATCAATTAGTATTTAAGGCCAATTTAGAAGACTACATTTTGTTAGAATATGTTAAAATGGAACGCAACCAATTTTTAGTTCCAATTTCTGTCACCGATGTCTCTGCTTCCTCTTCCTGTCTAGCTATGTACTTGACCGGTCACGAATTAAACAGTGTGAGTTATTTTTACCAAATATTTCTTTTATTACTACATCCACGTAAAATCCTACATGGTAGCAGTGCGTGTTTGCAGTGTAGTACAGTAGGAAATATCAGAAAAGTAAAAATACAAAAAGCATTGGCGGCATACTTGCAATTGAGGTTATATGTCAACGTGGTTGCCGTAAAAGTTTTTGTAAAAAGAATTCTCAGTAAAGATGGGTTCTAATCATATGTTTAATATTGAAAAATTAATTGGAAGAGAGAACTTCGCCACGTGGAAGTTCAGTATGAAGACTTATTTACAGCATGAGAACCTATGGCGTTGTATCGAACCGGCAAACAACGACCCAATTGATGCTACAAAGGACATAAAAGCCAAGTCCAAGTTAATATTACTTATTAATCCTCAAAATTATGTTCATGTACAGGAGTGCACAACCGCTAAAGAGGTATGGGAAAGCTTACACCAGGCCTTTGATGACAATGGACTTACACGAAGAGTCGGCCTGCTGAAAGACTTGATAAACACGACACTAGAATCATGTAATAGTGTTGAGGAGTATGTCAGCAACATTATGAACACTGCTCACAAACTGCGTGGCATTGGATTCAATGTAAATGATGAGTGGCTCGGGACATTAATGTTGGCCGGCCTACCAGATGAATACAAGCCTATGATTATGGGGCTTGAGAGCTCTGGCATAAAAATAAGTGCAGATTCAGTTAAGTCTAAGCTCATACAAGAAATTAATACAACAAGTTCAGCGGCTTTTTTCACAAAATCAAAAAGGAATAAGAATATTAATAATCCAAACAATAATCAGTCAAGTAAACCGAAGGGGCCAAGATGTTATAATTGTAACAAGTATGGTCACTATGCCAAGTTTTGTAAATCAAAAGTGACATCAAGTAAGGCAGAAGGTTCAAGTTATGCAGCGGCATTTTCAACAACAATTAGAGAAAATGTGAGTAAAAGTTGGCTAATAGACTCCGGTGCATCCATGCATATGACAAGTAGAGATGATTGGATGTATAATGTCACTGTGCCAACAGTGAAGAGTATAACTGTGGCAAATAGAGAGCCTCTAGCTGTAAAGGGAGTTGGATGTGTTGATATTCAACTTAACGGGGATAAAATACAAGTGAAGAATGTATTGTTTGTTCCTGGGTTAGCTGCAAATCTCCTTTCAGTCAGCACTATTGTTAAGAGTGGATATAATGTTACATTTAACAATAATGGATGTGATATTAAAAACTGTAAAGGACAAGTAATATGTACTGCAACATTGAACAACAACTTGTATATTGTGAACACAGGTAATGAAATGGTTCATCTGACATCAAGTTTAGTGAGTTCTAATGATACATATTTGTGGCACTTGCGAATGGGACACTTGAATTATTCAGACATAAGAAAGTTGCCAAACTGTGTAGAGGGTGTGACTTTAACTCCGGATAAAGGTAATGATTTATCATGTATACAATGTTTTGAAGGTAAACATGCCAGGATGCCATTCAAAAATGTGGGTTCAAGAGCAGCAAGACCTCTTGAATTAATTCATTCGGACTTGTGTGGCCCTATGGAGAACTTGTCTTATGGAGGTATGAAATATTTTTTAACTTTCACCGATGACTTCACCCGAATGGTTCATGTGTACTTTCTTAAAGATAAAATGAGTGTTCTACAGGCCTTTAAAGATTTTAAGTGTAAAGTAGAAAATCAATTAAGTAATAAGATCAAAATACTTCGCACTGACAATGGTAAGGAATATTGCAATTACAATTTTGAGAATTTTTTGTCTAACCATGGCATCGTTCACCAGACGTCCACTCCATACACTCCGGAGCACAATGGTATGGCAGAACGAATGAACAGGACACTAGTGGAACGTGCAAGATGTATGCTTTTCTATGCCAACCTAGAGAAAAGACTGTGGGCCGAAGCTTTAGCAACCGCTGCATATATTGTTAACCGATCTCCCACAAAGTCATTGGAAGGTAAAACACCCTACGAGTTATGGAAAGGTAAAAAACCCAATCTATCTCACATGAAAGTATTTGGCTCCGAGGCTATGGTATATGTACCAAGCCAAAAACGTCAAAAATGGGATAAAAAATCTGAGAAAATGATAATGGTGGGTTATTGTGAGAATACCAAGGGTTACCGTTTAATGAACCCTATGACGCATAAAATAATAAAGAGTAGAGATGTTGCGTTCTTTGAGAAGAACAATGAGAATGTCAGTGTACCCATTCAATGTGATATTGATGTTACAGCCAAGGACAGTCAGTCAGCGAGTGACAGCACTGCTCTACCTACTACCAGTAGGACGCTAAACAGTACGTCTCTCACTGATAAGTCATGTAAAAGAGAATCGAACACAGAAATAAGTAAAAGTGAAGACTCAAGTGAGTATGATACAGATTATGGGGAACTAGATGAAACCTATCAACCTCCTAGTTATGTGGGGAAAACTTATGACGTTAATGTGACAAAAAGGTCACTCCGGTCACGTTATAAAGAAAATAATCAAGATAAAGAGAGTTATTTATGCTTCTTTACTGACTTGACAGATCCGCAGACTGTGGAGGAGGCATTGTCATCAACACAAGCCACTGAATGGAAAACAGCCGTGAGTGAAGAGTATAGTTCCTTGATGAAAAACAAAACATGGAGTTTAACTGATCTTCCTCCAGGCAAAAAGGCTTTACCCTGCAAGTGGGTATATAAAACCAAAACTGATCACAGTGGAAATATCGTTCGTTATAAAGCAAGACTGGTAATTAAGGGCTACGCCCAACAAAGGGGTACTGACTATGAAGAAACTTACTCACCAGTTGTCAGATATACAACTATTCGTTACTTATTTGCCCTAGCTGCCAAGTATGACCTTCAAATAGATCAAATGGATGCCGTGTCAGCCTTTCTCCAAGGTGAAATTGATAAAGAAATCTACATGCAACAGCCAGAACAGTACAGACAAGGATCTCAGGTATGCAAGTTACATAAATCCATATACGGTCTCAAGCAAGCCAGCAGATTATGGAACACCAAACTAAACAATGGTTTGCATGAGCTGGGAATGCAACAATCAAAAACAGATCCCTGTGTCTACTATAATTGTGAAAAGAATACATTTATAGCTGTATGGGTTGATGATTTAATGATATTTACTGCTCAAGAATCAATTAAAAATCTATTGAAGGAAAAATTAAAACAACACTTTGAAATGAAAGATATTGGGCCAGCAAGCCAGTGCGTCGGTCTGCATATTACAAGAGATAGAGAGAAGATAATGATAGATCAAGAAAGATATATTAAAGATATCTTGGCGCGGTTTAGAATGACAGATTGCAAGCCCGTCAAAACACCATTTGAAGCTGGTATGAAATTTAATAAATCAGAGAAAGAAGAAAAGTTTGTCTGTCCCTATCAACAAGCGATAGGCTCCTTACTATATGTGGCTCAAGGTACACGACCAGATATATCCTTTGCTGTAAATGCACTGAGTAGATACAACAATAATCCAAGCTCCGAACACTGGTCTGCAGTGAAGAGAATATTTAGATATCTACAGGGTACAAAAGATTTGAAGTTAGTCTACACCAAAGATGGTAATGAAGAGATAACTGGGTACTGTGACGCCGACTGGGCCAGTGATTTGTACGACAGAAAGTCGTGCACAGGTTATGTATTTTTGTTACAGGGTGGTGCCATATCCTGGCGGTCACACAAGCAGCAGACTGTGGCCCTGTCAACTGCTGAGGCGGAGTACATGGCGATGTCTTCCGCGGCGCAAGAGGCGTTGTGGCTGCAGCAGCTTCATAGCGAGCTCAGTCACCAGCTACAGAAGCCACTTCTCATCTTCAGTGATAGTCAGAGTGCAATTAGGCTAACTACTAATGATTGTTATTTACCTAGAACTAAGCATATAGACATTCGTTATCACTTCCTAAGGAATCATGTTAATAACTTAAGAATTAAGTTTTTGTATGTAAACGGGGAAGCAATGATAGCTGATATTTTAACTAAGGGCACTACTGCTGTTAAACATTTGTATTGTGTCAGAAAAATGGGGTTGTGTTCCAGGGGAGGGTGTTAGAATATGTTAAAATGGAACGCAACCAATTTTTAGTTCCAATTTCTGTCACCGATGTCTCTGCTTCCTCTTCCTGTCTAGCTATGTACTTGACCGGTCACGAATTAAACAGTGTGAGTTATTTTTACCAAATATTTCTTTTATTACTACATCCACGTAAAATCCTACACATTTATTTCTAAGAACTTGAAAACAGTGAAACTATATCATGTACTACTGAAAATGAGGTTAAGATATGTTTTCCTTCTATTCCTCGTAAGATTAAAATCAACGAAACTGGCTGCCATCTATTTCGATTTCACAGACCCGGAAATTCTGAATCTTGAAACCCAAGACTATATCTGCATACATTCAAAAGGGTAATCAACCGCAGTTTTCTCTTCATGTCATTGCATATTTCGCACGAAAATAAAACTTTCCAACTAGTCCCAGTAGAGCCAAGCATGACGTTTTCAATATTATAGCAAATACACATACGTATTTTGTATTGTAAACGAACCTTTAACTATTGTCATACTTTTAAACCAGTATTTTTTTCCAAAAATACATATTATACCATTACAGTTATGTATATAATAGAGTGCATTGTATTCTTTTCTGTTTCATTCCCTACCGTTGGGTTTTATAGCGTTCCAAGTGGAAAACGGACTAGATCGAAGCTTTGTTCAACTACGTTTCGTTCTATTCGAAGTTATTTCGTTCGATCCATTAGACAGTATATTGAGAATTTAGATATTAGTAAAAATTGTCATAGAAGTATAATCAACATACATTAAAGGTACAAAACAATACACTAAACACAGTTAGAAAACTTCTGAAATTAAAATATCATTTATTTATGCAAATGACACACAGATGTCAACTGGTTAAAATCTGTACTATGACATTCACAACGGCACTGATAAACATGTATACCTGAATACAAATGTATAATAACCATAATTATCACATCTATATAAAACAAAATTGGTCATCATTCAAATATCTGGCTTACGTCCTTATTCATAATTTACAGAATCACTTATCACGAAACTAAGAAGTAAGCTAATTAAGCATAAACTGGCCTGTTCGTCGGAATTAAGATCTTCTGATATCTTCTTTTAATTGCTGAAGATGATTGTATGATTGTGTGAAGAGTTAAGATAGGTATCTATAATACTATGCTAAGGGGTTTATAGGTATAAGTATGAATTTAACAGTTTTTCTAATATGCTGAACACAAATCAAATCAGGCAGTATTTTATAGAAAATATTAGCTATTTTGTTATTGTGTATTACACCTTCTCACATAACATTAGATGCTGTTAACATCAGTGGGTGTTTTTTAGACCTCTTGAACGTACAAGAACAAGGGGATTTTTTGGAGTTCCTATAAGCATAACTAACACATTGACAAGACTTGAATGTTTAATAAAGAGTTCATAATAATATTTAGCATGAATAATAACATTATAGTAGTAGCGGTCCCCAATCAATCTCGGGAATAATTAAGGCTATGTCGATGAGATTAAAATGTATAAATAAAAGAATGAAAATTAACATCAATCAGTATTTCAATATGTAGGTTGGTTATAATGTTAAATTAGAACTAGTTGAACTAGTAGACGACCCTAAATAATCTTGGGCATACTAAAGACTACAATGATAATGACGAAAGGTTGTCAAGCAAAAATGGATTCAAAGTAATTGCAATTTTAATATATTATTCTACATAGTGATGATAACTTTGAGGTTATTTATCGAGTCTTTATAAGAATTTAATACAAAAAAAATAAACAAGATAAATTCTATTTTTAAGATTCCAAGTAGTACACACTATTTACTGTCTTTACACGACGTAGAAAATAAAACAGAATATTCATACGTTTATGTAAGGAGGATAGAGTTATCAAGTCGCTTAACAAAGTGTTGAGTTGGAGCAACATGATATGTTATTTTAGGCGGATGTTCTTCCCGCAACCGTAGGAGGCGCGATACGGAAAATTGGATTTAGGGACCCTCTGTGAGCTGCAATTGGATTACATAGCTACTATGGAACCCGCAAAATATTTGTATATTATTATTTTAGCTTTATTTTAAAGAGTAAAATGGGTCTGTTTTGGTTACATTATTTTTAATATATACGTGTTATCCATAAACGCGTTCATATATATGTTTCTTTAACGCTGTCAAAGTTCCAATCAAATTAATAATTATTCTATTAGTATACCAAATATATTTAGTCAAGAAAATAAAAAAGTAGATTTGCTGCGGCTTGCTGCAAACGAATGTTTAATTAGAATATCCATACTAATATTATAAATGTGAAAGTAACTCTGTCTGTCTGTCTGTCTGTTACGCTTTCACGCCTAAGCCATGCAACCGATTTTGATGAAATTTGGTATGAAGATAGAACTGAACTTGGGAAAGGACTTAGGCTACTTTTTACTGCAATAATACAAAGGTTTTTACCTTTTTACTTAGGTGATTATAAAAATACATAAATCGTAGATGTCAAAATGTATCACTGTTATCTCCTGTCAAAACTTCACAGGTTGCTAGGCATAACACACTTGCATGGCAACCATAATAATAGTTTGTAAATGACATAAAGACCAGTTGAGCAGGGTAGATAATTTTTGAAAACAAATTTATAGTACGATGAAACCCATTGGAAAAGGAGGAGAATATTATAAAAATGAAAGGAAAAATAATTTACGGGCGATCTGCGATCTGAGGGGGGTCGGGTAGGGGGGGGAGGTTTTCGGGTTCTCCTCGGACGGGGCGTGAAAAAGCATCTCAATAAGCCGCCATAGTGTGGGCCGCCATACATTATTGTCTGCATTCGTAGCAAGTGTGGTAGCCCCGACTCTTGGATTCTGCTCATGCTTTCCATCAGGCAGGGTAGAGTCACTTTGAATGGCTAAATATATAAAACAAAGGGTAAATTGGGAATAAGGCTAGGAAGATGAAAGGGTAAAAAACGGGTTATCTCAATTTCCGGCAAAACTACAAGTCCTATGGAAAAAAGTTTAATGGCAAAGTTGTAGGTAAATAAAAGATCTACAACTTTTTAGGGTTCCGAAGTTTATGACTTCGAACCCTTATAGATTCGTCATGTCCGTCTGTCCGTCCGTCCGTCCTTGACTTACCATCCAAACAGTAAGTGCTAGAAAGATGCAACTTTGCATGAATATGTATTGTAATTACGTCGACAAAGTGCTACAATAAAATTATGAAAAATATTTTTGTTTAGGGTACCTCCCCGACACGTAAAATGTGGATGTTTTTTTTGTTTCTCGCGGCTACCCCATCATGTGGGGTATCATTATATAGGTCTTTTAAAAACATTAAAGGGTTGTTAAGACGATTTCTTGATTTAGAAATCCGTTTGCGAGAAATTCCACTTTAAAGGCCACTTTTTTGTAAAACCGGGCCTCCTCCCCCTCTAAAAGCTAAACGGCCGGCTCAAAAAATCTGGGAAAATTCGTGGTAGTGGTCCATATAATGAACTTTAAATGAAAACTATAACGAATTAGATGACTTTGTTAGTTCAGGAGTTACAGAGGCTCAACTTCTACAATGTGCTTACTTGGAAAACGTCATGCAAAATTAACGCATATATACGTAAACATAACAATTGTCCATTGGATACAATTTCTAATCCACGTACCATTATGGGTGACTGAGGAACCCTTTCCTGTGCGTGGCCTGACACGCACTTGGCCGATTTTTTACTTACACTTTTTTTTTTACATAACCTCAAATTATAAGTGAAAAATTAAAAAAAGTATTTGGTTTTCTATTTTTATCTTTTACAAATTAAATAATTTTTAAACGAAGTTTAGTGAAAACTTACCTTTTTAAGTCCCGAATACACTGTAATTTTTTTGATTTGAAATATTTAATTTTTTCACCCTATTTCGACTTTTTTCAAAAAAATTGGGGTGTTTTCTGTTTGATGAAATCTCTACTTTCCGATGGTGTAATCCCTACTAATATTATAAATGCGAAAGTAACTCTGTCTGTCTGTCTGTCTGTTACGCTTTCACGCCTAAACCACTGAACCGATTTTGATGAAATTTGTTATAAAGATAGAACTGAACTTGGGAAAGGACATAGGATACTTTTTATCGCGAAAATAAAGGTAGAAGGGTTTGAAATAGGGGACGAAAATTTGTGTCGAAGTTCCTTATTATCAAACATAAAATCATGTAAGACGAATTCAACGCGGGCGAAGCCGCGGGCGGAAAGCTAGTAATAAATATTTCGGCCATCTTACACCCAACATCATCTAATCCCACACTAAGCAGAGCTTGCATTGTGTGTACAAAACAACTGATATAAATTCATAAACATCCTTCTTTTTTAAATACATACATATTATAAATAGAAAACACCCAGACTCTGAAAAAAATATTTGTAGATCACACAAATATTTGCTGCGACCCGGGAATCGAACCCGAGACCTCTTGATCAGCAGCCGCATACGCTAACCACTAGACGAATAAAGTCGTTTAAATGAAGTATACTTTTTACGACTGACGTTAATATTATATATTGATAGAATGAAATTGTAGGTTCACTAAACTAACAACTCGCTTACCACAGTACAGGAATTCACAGGTGACGTTAATACTGTAAGTGTAGATGCTGCATACAAATGAGTCCTCACGAGAGCTACTTGTAAGACTATCATCATGGCGTCTACGGCAACATATACTTGTTATTCCGTTACAATATCAATGTATCAACTTTTTACATACATTAACTAGATGGTAAATTGTTCTGTATATTTTTGTAAATACTATAACTATAGAATTTGTAATTAAATTGTTAGTAGTAGTTTAAATTGAACTTATAGAGTTGTTTTACATGTTACGACGATTAAAGGGATGGAAAATAAATTTTAAATGTTGTGAATTTGGAAAAAATACTTTTGAAACGCTGATGAAGCTGTATTAATCAGTAATTCCGAAATCTTATTGAACTAGCTAAATTATATTGAAAAATACATACTTAGGTTTTATCTCTGAGTAAAATCAATTCACAAAACATATTTTAAGAATCATCATCATCATCATCATTATCAGCCTATCGTAGTCCACTGCTGGACATAGGCCTCTCCCATTGCACACCACTTTGATCGATTTTGGGCTTCTCGCATCCAGCTCCTGCCAGCCATCTTGCGCAAATCATCACTCCACCTGGCCTATGGGCGTCCTACACATACCATAACTTTAAATTGAAATATTTTAAGAATAGTGAGAATAAATCAAAAATTAATACAGTCTTCATAATTATTAAATAACATTTTAATATTACTTGAAACTAATATTAGTTTCAATAATTTAATGTTATATTGATGAATAATTTAGCTACAGCAGTCATAGACATTGTCTCAAACAAAAACCTACTAATTATTACTGATATAGGCGTGTGAGTATCGATCTGTTTGTGTTTTGTTCCGTTGTAGGATACGTTATCCTATAATTTTTATATTTAATATATTCTCTTTCCATCGAAACTAGAGGAGTTTGGTCCACAGTAAACTCACTCATAGGGTATCAAAAACAAAATAATTGTAAGAAAACCACCATATACATAACCTATATAGTATAATAATTCAGTGATGACTGATTATAATGAGTGTGTCGGTGTGTGTTCAAAAAATTACATTGAAATTCCTTCATTTTGAAGTCGGTTAAAATTATCTTGCTTAAACTTTAAATTGAAATATGAACTGACAAGAGCCTGAACGACATTAAAGTTTAAAATAGACTATGATGAAACTAAGAGACAAGTTTCTTTGAGCAAGCTTTAATCACCACTTCAAAACAAGTTGTCTATGCGTAAATTAATTTAAAACTTGTTAAGAGTTTTATTTTTAGATTACAATGGTTTTTAGTAAACTTAGAAAGCCTAAATTAAACCAAAAACTAGTGGTACTTTCAATATTTAATATTTATGACCTTCGTTTAAGCCTAAGTTACTCCTGATATCGTTAGCTAGTTATTTGCTAGTGATAGTCTCGTTACGTTGGACAATTCGATATTTTTTTTATATATATACTTTGATAGTAGTTTGAAGTTAACTACAATTGTATATTCATAAGATAACCTGGTGGTTACAATACTCTGTTTTTATAAATCTAAACTAAAAATTAATAAAAATGATCACATTATTTTACAAATGATAAAAATTGCAAATAAAGGTTTTTAATAGTTTAGTGTATAGTTTTAAAAATAATGATTTTTAATAAATAATAGTGTATAATTATCCAATTTGTGTGTAATTTCAAGTAGTATACAAAATAATTTTAATTTAACTTACCTAAACTCTACTAAACTCTTTTTTTATGGACAATACCAGGAATCACTTAATGTAGAAACTTGCTATTACGTATATTACTGTTTTAAAGCCACAGTTCTTAAAAACAAAAAAAAATAATTAAAGTAATTTTTTTTTATTTTTGTGAATACCAAAAAGACTCTGTCAAAAGGACTGAACCAATTTAAATATAATTTAAATTAGATGTAGTCTAGAGTCTGAGAAAAGACACAGAATTTATAACGCAATAACAAACATATAGGGGAGAGTGTGTGTGAAAGAGCCAGGTTTTGAACGAGCCGATGTGATTTTTTATAACTTACCGAAATTCTACCCAATTTAATTTTACTCTTGAAATGGCTAAATTTGATAACTGTCACCCACAAAAATTTCACAGTTCTACTAAAACAAATGGCGTCGCAGGAATACTACAAACACAATAGGTTTAAACAAAACAGCTTTAGCATTTGGCATAAGAGCCTATTTGCCGAAAATGGTGAAGAAGGCGTTTATGTGTTATAAACACTATGCTAATACCAAAGAACAGTGGTACCAGTGCAAAGTATGTGGACGGTGGGCAAATGTATCTTGTGGTCACAAAGGAGTGATTAATTTCGTCTGCCAAAAATGTTTTTGGATTTATGTAACACTTAAAACATAAAACTCTCATAAACTGACATAGTTTGATTTTATGTAAAGATTTTATGAGAATGCTAGAACTGATTAGTATAATGTTTAATTTTAAAATAAATTAATTGTTGAAAAACTGTTTTGTTTTTCATAACTTTGTATCGGCTGCTTAAATAAAACTTGGTGGCGCTTTTACTGGCATGTTGTCATGATTAGTCTTTTTTTTTTCAAGTAGTCAGATAACTTATTAATTTTTGTATTTATTTCTTTTTAATTTAATTGATATTTCTAATTACAGTAATTATTAAAAAACATTGTTTTATTTCAAATCAATTTGTTCATAGTGTGTTTTTTCTCATACTTTTTAAAACTCTTTCATACACACTCTCCCACACGTGGACGAAGTAGCGGGCCAAAGCTAGTATTTCATATTTCTCTTTAAAAATATTATTATTATCATGTTTATAACCTAAAGTTCCTTCAGGCAACATGAAAAGTTAAATTGTATATTAAATGAAATTATTCTTTATTCTCTCAAGATTTTTACGTATAATTTCGAAAAACATTACAACACTTGAGATGTGATGAAATGAGTCCTAAATCCTTTGTGATACATTATATGAATGTTAAAATTCTGATGTTTACACAACATTTTTCTACATCAACATTTCACTTAGTATCTTTCAATGTCAACTGTTTTTTTTTTGGGTTCCGAACTTATGACTCGGAACCCTTATAGATTCGTCATGTCATCATTCACTATCTTTCAAAATAAAATTTTCACATGTACATACATATAAAATACTTACACGTGTAAGTATGAGTGAAATATTAAGAATAGGTATTTTTACAGGTATCGTTACTTATTGTAGACCTGAGTTAAATGCCATATTATACTTAACATAATCACCACTGCTGGACATTGGCCCTCTCCTTAGAAAGTAGGTTTTGGCCTACTTCAATATTTCAATCGACTTACATAAATATATAAATAAATAAATAGTTCAGATATCTTACACACAACATCGTCTAGTCCCAAACTAAGCAGAGCTTGTATTATGAGTAACTAAACAACTGATATAAATACATAAACATACTTTGTTTTGGAAAATACATAAATATTATACATAGAAAACACCCAAACTCCGAAACAAATATTTGTGGATCAAACAAACATTTGGTTCAACCTGGGAATCGAACCCGAGACCTCTTGATCAGCAGTCGCATACGCCAAACACCAGACCAACGAGGCAGTCATCATAATTCTATAGTTGACTACTGACCACGCTCATTTCAATTGATTGAAACATCTGCTAACAAAAAGAAATAGTCATTGTGTTGTGTTTTAAATTATTAAATATCAGCCCCGATTTAGACATCACGTGATATCATATACAATAACATGATCATGAAAGTTTGAAAACTAAATTACATATGTAATATTATTTGACCTTTATAAGTGTACTAAAAGTTTAAGCTAATAATGAGAAAGTTTGAATGAGTGTTTGTTACTCAATGACGTCAGATGGCTAGGTTATACACTGAAATGGTCCGTGGGTTACTTTTTAAGCATTGATTGATAAAATCACATTGATGTGAATGAAATCGCTAGTATGATTCTCTTGGTTGCGAAAGACTCTGATTTTCTTTGAAGCAGTAACTATCACTACGATCAAAAATGAAATTAAAGGTCCAAATGATACAGCAACATCTCCATCGTCATAGTTCTATTTTACATTGTCTACGTTAGCAATGAGTACGGTGACTACTACTCTTCGATCCTCCTTATATTTTTCCTTGAGCAGAGTAGATGCACGTGGTATCTAAAAAGAAAGAAAAATTCAAACATAAAGTTAATATAGTTGTAGTTTTGAATGCTTATAGCCGAGAGGCCTTCAGTGATTGAAAATAATCACCGAGAGTAAGCAACGACGGTTCGGTCATTATTTAGATGGGTGACCGTTTGTAGCATAATATGTTATGAGCGTTTAAGTATTTCGGAGGTCACGTTAAGCAGTCGGTTCTGTTTGTTATCATAAAATAACAGTCGTGAAGCTTAGTTGGAGGCCTTCGGACGGCTTAAAAACATTCAACGGTTAAGATTTACGTAGCCACAACGTGTATTTCCAATCCCCAAACCACACTCTTAATTTTCTCCTAAGCGAAGACATGAGCCCAGCAG
Source organism: Phragmatobia fuliginosa (assembly GCA_932526445.1). NCBI lineage: Eukaryota > Metazoa > Arthropoda > Insecta > Lepidoptera > Erebidae > Phragmatobia > Phragmatobia fuliginosa. The sequence goes on along the minus strand of OW052063.1, from coordinate 20,206,222 downwards.
TGGGACGCTATGGGTTGTTGATGATGATGAAGTTAATGATTCCAATGATAATTAAAACAATCTTAATTGTTTTACCTGAAAAGTTTAGTACGGCAATGTCTAAATATCATCGTCATCATCATCAACAGCCATCAACAGTCCACTGCTGGACATAGGCCTCTCCTTAGAAAGGAGTTTTTGGCCTAACATACCACGCTGGCCAGACGGGTTGGTACGTCATAAATTTTATAAATATAACAACCCTCGTTATTAAACTTTATAAATGTAATGGAACAGATTACAAGCCATTTCCGATCCAATCAAGTCATACTGAATTTAATACTTATTTCGACCCAATACGAACTTCATGGCCATACGCCACGCACACACTAAATTTAACCCCAAAAAAATATTGCTGAATATTATTCATGACCTTAGGCCACAATAAAAAGTTTTCTTATTTGCCACTCGTAAATAAGGCAATTTCACATAATATGCTATGTAATGAAACCGGCTAAAAGCTTGTCGGGGTCACATGTACAAACTACCATGTAAGCTACCGTAGAAATGTGAAATAAGAAAACTTGTTATCGTCACAGAAAGCTATGAATTTCAGGTTCATGAAGTCATTGGTTTATTTTTATGTACTGTTGCTGTGTTATTTAGTTTACGATATTTTTAAATTGAGAGTAAACAAAAATATACTAGGGCCATAATCAGTATACTAGATGAATACATTTTTGACTTCGCTACGGGATAAATATAAAATTTCTTAACAGTATTTAAGAGTATTTTTTTTATTATAAATGTAAAAATAAGTGGAGTATTTCCGAACGACACATAACGTTACTACATACGATTAATATCGCCACTGCTCCGAGGGATAATAGGTACCATTGCTTTTATTACCAGTAGACGATATGTGTAATTGAATGAACAACCCCGCCTTTGCCTCTTTCCTGAACTAGCTAGTGCGAATAAACTACTTAACGAAGTGCGATTATCTAAGAAATTTTAAGAATACGTAAGACATTAAACATTTAACAGTAGAATCCTATTCGAGAAGATATGGTTTACGAGACTCATTATTTCTACAAAGCTTCTAATTAATATTTCAATATTTTTTCCTATCATAAACACTGTTAACATTTACTTTACTCTCAACAACTTAGCTAGTGTTTCTTTGCAATGAACAGTTTATCGGGCAAACACGTAAGAAACGGCTGTGTTGCTTTTTTAACTTTCCACCTTCGCTTCTGTTCGGCTCAACCATGCTCAATGAGAAGAAGCGCAAACTAAATTGAGCCTTGTAAAAAGTAACAAAAAGTTGATTATCACTCGGCGTAAGCTAGTTTCTTTGATACAGAGTACCTTTGTGAATTCGAGAACAGGGACTCACTGAAAGTTAAAAGTTGCAAAGTTTATTCGACTTAGAAATTATCTGCGTATAATGTTACGTGGAAGCTTACTATAACGTATTTCTTATCGTTTGCAACATACGACGTGATGTATTTACTTTAGAAGCTGAGGATTATTAACTTGAAATAACTTAATATTACTGTAGTCGAGTTAATAATCGTCTACATTTATTATATAGACTAAGTTATTTCGAAGCAGAAAGAATTCAACTTGTTATAAATTACAGTTGCTAGGTTTTAAGTTGTTAAAAGTTAAAGAGTGTTGATTTAACAATCACAAATTCGATTTCTATAGCTATAGACTAAAGTATCATAAAGCACCTTTTTTTTTGAACATATTTTTAAATTACATATTTTGGATTATTAATCGACTATTCAAAAACTTCTGATTATAAAATAATTTGTGACATTTCAATAAATTGAAAGTTTCATCAGTTATTTGAGATAAAGTCTTTATTAACTTCTTTTCAAAAGTAATTTGATGTTTTTTTTCTTTTTTAAATTTGTCTTTAATTATAGACTTTAGTATAGCCAGTTTACAGTAACAAAGCACCTTAGTTTTCTTTCCGTCTTTTTCTAACCCCGACGGTATAGTTAATTTCCATACAAAAGTTTTCCAACTCTTGCAGTCTCCTGGGGAATTTTCAAAAATTCTTCCTCATTTTATTTACTCTCCAAACGTTACGATCTGAAACTTGGAAGCTTCTAGCATAAGCAGTTTCGTTTTGGTATTGATTGCTAGTTCAAGAGGAGAAGTTAGTCTTTAATCACCCTTATTTATATTGCAATAAAACACTTGATCAACATAAGTTGGTATATAAATACCTGAACACTTTTTTCGTAGTAATTCCTTAAGTATTTAATGGAAAAATAGATCAAAGCAAATTCACAGTATAAACACTATATGTATGTATATATTGCGAATCAAACTACAATTCTCATTTTCACAAGTTACTATGAACAGTTGGTATATTTACAAGGTTTAATTTCGGAATTAGTTCTTTCACTGCTGGTCTAAATAATATACTCATGAATAACACTAGCCATTATCTATTAAATTATTAAGGTATAAAGGTATATATTGACATATACATTATATGACGTCTATTAAGACGAAATGCAAAAAATAGAGAAATTGTGTGAAATATTATCTTCCTCATTTAAGTCGTTGTCAAGAGTGAGTACATCACTATAAGGAAGTGACAATAAAGTATGTGGGCAGAGCTTAATACCGCCCAAATACATGTCAGGCCATGCACAACGATTCCGTACTTTATTACTCCGATTTTTCAAACTAACATTATTTTCAATTGTTGTCTTTTGTTATTAGAAATTAGAATTATCATTCACATTACAAAAAAAATTCTTAATCACCCTTAAATTGAAAAGTAGTGCTTTTTAGATGACCTTTCCAAGCTAATACACTATGCTCATTTAAAATATGGGTAAGATTTCCCACTTTTAATTGTATAATTGATATGTATATATATACTTGTTATATATATATATATGTTTCAAGTATGTATATCTTTTGTTGGAGATCCTCCTGTCCGAAATATTTATTTATTGTATTCTTAAGGAAAACTATATCATTTACCTTTTTATCCGACATATATTATACTAAGGCCTAAGATTGTCTGGAAGAGATTGCTTAAAGTAATAAGGTCGCCCTTTGTACATTAAATCTAATTCATTTTTGTTCGCTGTTATAAATCTGTAATACGTTGTACAAATAAAGTGCTTTCTATCTATCTTTATACTGCTCACGGAGCCGCAAGCACAAGCTATTTAGTCAATGTCAAAAAAACAGCGTACAAAATTTAATTTGTATTGTACTTGTACTACACTATTAGCATTGAGTAGCAGATAGAAACACAAACTGGTAGAAAACCATGACGAAACTATAAGGGCTTACTACGACAGCTACGCAACCCTAAAAAGAAGGAATAAGGTACATAACTTGTAATGAACATCCCACTATTACATCTACATTTTATGTCCGCGGGGCATCCTTTATCTTGTAACTTACTAACCTCGCAGTATCGTAAACACCGGGAACATGTTTAAACTTTTTAATAAAAGAACAAAAAGAAATTTTAATAGTTTCTGTTTAATAAAGGAACGGTGATCCGTGGCCTTAATATTATTTTTCATCGCGCCTTTATTTATTAATTAAGACATTCGACGGAATAATAAAACGTGGATGCGTTTTCTCTAATTAACTATATAAAAGACAAAGCTATTTTTTTAGAAGTTCTTTTATAAAATTTATAAGGAAGGTCATTTCTCTTGTGGGTGACGTGATTCCATCAAGGCCGTAATATGTTCAGTGAATGCATCTACTATTCCACACTTTTTCAATCTTCAACTCAAGGTTGTCAAAATCTATCAATAATATAATACTGCAAAATATTTTGGTTATTTTATTCTGCTTAATGAAATTGTCTCGGCTTTGTTGCATCTCGTTTTTTGGTTGTCGATGTTGAGGTTATTAATTGTAATAAACCATTGGTTATGACAACTGTTCAAGTTTTAAACAAAAAACATTTAAAGGTTAGCTGCCTAAATGACCTTACTCTGTCTGATAGAAAGTATTTGTAGAATCAAAGAGCAGTGCTGACCATCCTCGTTGTAAATGTGGACACAATACAGCATGGTGACCCACACTATCGTGGCCTATTGAAACACTTCTTTGTATTCCTATATTGTTGGTTGATAAATATATACACTGACATAAAAGATGAGACTAAACTTTTCCTTCTCAATTTACAACTAAACTGCTAGCAATTAAAATATTTTGTTGATATATTCTAAGACTGCGACACATTAATTCAAATAATATTCCAGACCCGACTCAAGTAAAACTGTGTGCCATTAAAATTCACTATAAACAAGTCGTCGGCCGCAAAACTCCACAAGAAATCCTAATGTTCTTTTTTCTTGAGCTCTAGACTAGCAGATTTGGGGCTTTGTCGTTCTGCTCTTTGATGTATGTGGTATAACGAGAAAAGGCGAGCAAACTATGATAAACATGAATAATTTTAGTTTTCTTTGTGAGTTTTGATAATTATAATGTGATAAATTATTACATTAATACATAATACAAAAAAATACATTTGTGATAAATTATGTTTGTAAAAGTTTTGGTAGCAAAGTCGATGATAACTATGCGTACAAAATATCAGACGATATCAAGAACCAATTACACAGTTTCCATGTTATCTACATAACAACACTGTATGGCATATAAAATTACTCATAAAAGTTAGTGCCTGTTAATCCGATATATATATATATATATCTCCATCAAAGGCTTGTGGAACTAAATTTGTTCATACACACAAATTGACAATAGTCTATCACAGATCCTATCAGCAAACGGTTAAACTATCCTATCATATTGTATAATATACTACATGTTTTAATACATTTGGACGTGAATTTAATAAAGATTTTACATATTTAGTAATTTTAGGAAATAAAATAATATTTTTCTCTAGTTTTTTTTCATAACACTATTTTACTTATTGGTTGCTTATCACAGAGATATACCGCGTCTAAACTTCGTTGCTCTTCCCTTACCACTACTTTATTGCATATAAGCCAACCGACGCAGATGTCCCGCTCTCTGTAATTGCCACCGTTCCTGTCCGCACTCTCAGACGTGCCAGATGTTTACAAGTACAGTCTTGTAAGACATCGTACTGCTGTGTATTTTTTGGCATGGTATGTTTAAGAATTTACTGCGACTTGTAATGGGTTTTGTCTCTAATATTTTTTATTTTGTAACCTCAGAGTTGTACAATTTTTGGACAGCTAATGATTATGTCCGTATTTGATAATATTTTATATGATTTTATTTTTTGAACTACATCATTGAGCGCACAGTTTTCTGCAAACCTGGTCAATCAATCAATCTAGTCAAGACGACCTAAATATGTCGAGACATGGCTATGATTAAATTGGAGGACCTTGAGCTGAATTTATTTTGTTACTTTACTGTATATGTGATAAAGTATAGTCAGATTTAAAATAATTCAGATATACCCGTTCGTCGGTAAAATTCAAAAGAGATTTTAGAAACAGGCATAATAAAGCAGTTGTGTTCACAATCATAGCTTAATGTTCTAAAGTTTTAGAAGTTCACGTAACTTAATATTTAATCATTTTGAACGGAGTTTATTGTAAGAGAATTTAGTCTTGGAAACTTTCAAGCATTTAGTTATAACAATGACGACAGAGTTTGTATAGGTGCTCTTAAGTGAATTTTAATATTTTCGCTTCAAAATTTTGAAGCAGTTGTAGCCAGTAGATTTAGTTGTATTATATTATACTTTCTTCAGTCATAGTTTATCAAAAACATCTTGGTAGGTTTTTTAATAGTATTTAAAAAGTAATAAGTGTAATAAAGATTGCGTCTAGCGATTAATATAAGCAGCTGCTGATAAAAAGATTTCGATTTTGATTTCCGGGCTTAGCAGTCAGAGTTATCAGGTTTTTACAGCTCACTACGGGTATTGAAATTGTCACGCCCGTGGCACGTTAAACACTCAGTACCGGTTGTCATGAACAACTATGAAAATCGTTATTAAGAAAGAAAAATGCGCTTAAATATACTGACAACTAGTTCAATTTTAGAATTCAGTTTATTCTCAGGGTTTTGGAGTGTAATCAGGACGAAAATGTGAAGACAGATAGAGTTATCTGTAAAAATGTAAAACACAATAAAATCATTCAATTTCATTAAAAAAAATACCATTTCTTCATTGAAATAAGACTATTGAATTAAACACGGTAGAATTTCATAAAATAAATTTAACAATCCACAAAATATCTTTAAGATCTTATTAGTCGAAGTAAATAGCAGAATTTACTACAAGAGAAATGCCCATTCGAGTAACAAAAAATACTGCAAATGGGAATACCTATCTGATAGGGGTTTTATATAGCCAATTGTAGCAAACAATCATTAATTAAGTGGTCTAGTACCTGAATGTGCGGCATTAATCACTTGGGTGCTCTCACTCTTCGAAGCCTTATTCTTGAGTACATTCCAGCGTCGATATTTAATTATTTAAGTTCGGAAGTAATAGATAGTCTTTTTATTTAATACTTCCGAATTTTTTTTTTCTTTATGTGCCTGTATTGACCCCCGTACGTTAGTATTAGGATAGTAACTAGATATTGCTTAAGTAACTTACGTACTATGCTTGTTTTTTTAAGTATAGGATGGCAAATGGACAGACAAATTATTTACACACATACCCTTACACAGTACAGCAGGCAGTACTTCCCTCACACAGAAGACCATCCTAACAATGACAGCAGTCTTATTCATTGGTGAGTGTGAGACCTAATGCCTAACCATTCTTCATCATTCTTCATTCCAGAGAATGATGCATAAACATCTGACCAAGCCGCCATGGTATGGGTCACCGTGCTGCATTGTTTACCCTCACAATGCGAGTAGTGACCCCTACTCCTGGATTCTACTCATGTTTTCCACCAGGCAAAAAAAATATATGTTAAGTGTGTACCATGGACAACTGGAAATAAAAAGGCAAGGAAGGAGGGTTGGGTGCTGATGATCTCAGTCACTCATTGAAAAACAAAGATTTGCTTAATACTTTTTACTTCAACCACACGCCTAGAAATAACTGAGATTTAGTTGTATAGAAATATAAGTAGTTGAGGTGGTTTCAACTTCAGCCCAAAACTTTAATATTCCTTTACTTTCTGGTTTTCCTTTGTATTAAACTTATGGTCTAGTGGTCACTGTAACCTGTGGAATCTTCGAAGTAGGCAGTCTACCGTAAAACTGATATGTGGCACTTTTCGAAGAATTCTCAGAATCAGAATATCAAAAGCTTTTATAGATGGAAAAAATATTTCACTAAATCTAGGTTTCTTCAACGTATTTCATTATTTATCCTGCAAAGTATGTGTTTATGTCGTACAGACTTTTGACTTAAGAATATTTGACATGATAAAAATGACATAAGACGCAATAAATTGACGTGGGTGAACTATGTAAGTGGATGGAGCTGTATTTTTTGGAGTAATAACTAAGTTTATTTAAAACTAGCGGAGTCCTGCGGTGTTACCTGCAGTTTTTGTTATAAATTGTGAGTAATAGTACGTAGCCTAAGCTACTCCTCATGTTATCAGCTATCTGCCAGTGAAATTCCTATCCAAATTGATCCACCCGTACCAGAGATTGGTCGAAACAAACAGACAGACAGACAAGCAGACAAAAAGTGCATAAATTGCTTTTTGGTGTATCTTTTAATTTAATATTTAATAATTTGAAAAATAAATTTACATGCTAAAGTCTTAATAAAATTAAATATATACAGTAATGTATAAAACACATACAGTTTTATAATATACTTTCATATGTATGTAGTATATATTTAAATATATATTTATTTTTTTTGGACATCTTACACACAACATCATCTAGTCCCAAAGTAAGCAGAGCTTGTGTTATGGGTACTAAACAACTGATATAAATACATAAACATACTTTTTTTTGTAAATACATACATATTATACATAGGAAAACACCCAGACTCCGAAACAAATATTTGTGGATCACACAAATATTTGGTCTGACCCCGGAATCGAACCCGAGACCTCTTGATCAGCAGCCGCATACGCTAATCACTAGACCAACAAGGCAGTCAAAGGTCTGTTTAATGCTAGTCAGTACACCCGGAGAAATTAATTTCATAGCTCGTTTATCTTATATGGTTGTTCGAATAAATACAGCCATCAAATCCCCAAGACCATAAATCCGTGCATTAATAAATTTTCATTTTAGCTGTGACGCCGTCTCCCATGTTACTGAACAGTCATCGCTCAGTGTTTACCGAAGCATAACAACGTACATTAATCCTAAACTCCGCATCATTATCGACAGAACAAAAGACTGAACGATCGATCTGTCGTCGCTTATCCATCTAAGGCAACTGTAAATAATGATAATGGATTACTTTGTTTTTGTTTTTTATTAACTGGGAACAGATTAGGGAAACAAAAAACGATATCCCGTTGTTTTTACACCGGCAATGGTCGAATACCCATTAACATTTTCTGTCGGCTGAACCGTTCATTCCCCTTCGCTGACCCGCTCTTTCTCAATATTGTTAACCTTAATTTTTTTAAACGACTCTGAACTGCTTCGGGTAAGTGGATGAGATAATTTTCGACCCACATTATTTTAAACAATATATTTTTCGAGTTTTTTACTTATGGAAAGTAATTGCATAAATGCTGTGCATTCTTTCGTTTTAATAAGAAGAAGTTAAAATAATTTAAGATAAAATGTATTTCACCCCATACTTACTTTGTGAAATACAATTCATTCATTTTAATAAAATAAAAATACTTGACAACCGATTGACGCGAAAATAAGAAAACACAAGTACTGATCATAAAATAATGACTAGTTCGAAATTCAAATTATTTATTACTTATTTTTAATTGTAACAGTGTTTATGGTCATACTTAGTATGGCCAGAACAAAAAAAGTTTATAAAACTAAAACCCGACTACTGAAAATCTTTAAAAAAAAATAGTTTTAAAAAACTAAATAAACACGCTTTTAAACTAAAACGTAAAAAAATAATTTTGATGTAACCAAGCCTGGGGCGACGTTATTGAAATATTTTCAGAAAGCACCCCACGCTTTGTTATATTAAAATATTTTCTACGTTTTAGCTTAAAAGCGCGTTTGTTTAGTTTTTTTAACTATTTTGTTTTAGAAAGACTGAACAAGACATTTGTTTAAAAACTTTTTTTTTAGTTTTTTATATAAATTAGTGTATTGCCATCGGTCCTCGATAAATCTACAAAGTTTGAACGAAATCTGGCCTTTTAAAGTGGGTCAAAATCGCACCCAAAGGAGTCGGTTACAAACATACAAACATAAAGGTGATCGATTTTGTTGGTTGGGCCCTATGACGTAACATAAAACCATATCTATATAGACTGATGGAACTGTTACCACTCCTTTTGGCTTTGACTTAGTTTGATAAATAAATTATTGGTTCTATAATATTGGAATTAAACAAAAATGTTTAAATTTTATTCATGTCGCTTTAGAGTAGTAGAAATACGCAATAGAACTAAACGGTTCGGCTCTTCTTTCCTATGCTGACTAAACTTGAACTCACTACCAGCTCACGTGCTTCCTTCCCATTATGATCAAGGGTAGTTTTCCAGTAAGCCGCCACAGACCAGATGGAGTGATGACTTGCGTAGGATGGCTGGCAGGAGCTGGATGCGAGAAGCTGGCAATGGGTGTTCCCAACTCATGGATTTTCAGGCTATCAAATAAATAAATATATAGTTTATATCAAACCCTATCGCGCCAAGTCCTGGCGTTAAATAATGAGCAAATTAATTATTTATTCAGTGTTCATTATTTTATAAGTTGCTTACTTGTGCGATGCGGTAAAAAGACAAACTTACAAGTACTATTAGGAAGCAAAAACCTCCAATAGTTTCAGCAATTTATTTGACCAATAACAAATCGAGCTCACCTTGAAACCTTTCGATAAGGTATATGTATTTCCTTAGCTAATATAAAAATAAACATTTACTTCATTACAAATCATAAGCTAACTAATTGACTGAAAATAATACTTATATCAAGTTGCAATGTTTTAAACACACGTTAAATAACAACCTTTGTTAGCCAAACTTCCTAAAACACATTTGCTCTTCAACACGTCACAATTTTAATACATCACCAGGAAAGCCTTGAATAAACTTGTGTACAGAAATAAAAGGCTTAAAGACCCTTCATTATAATAATTCATTTCATTAGCTCCGTTGGGCACGCAAGCATGTTTTAAAAAATTAATTACGGTGAAGTCGCTACAAACATAGCCCAAAAATTAAAAATCACGGTACAGTGCTCGCTTTGACGAACAAAAAAATATGTAATCTGGCAAAATTATGTATGCATCGTCACTATACTCGAAATTATTTAACATTTGTAAGGGTAGTATTTGTTATTCCACACTCACAGAAGACGACTCAGTAATGATCCATGACGTCATTTCGAGAAGGTTACTTTAGACTCCCGAGATAGATATTCAGATTCTTAAGTTAGACTCTATCTATGAGTCAGTTGATTGAGATTCATATTATAATAATGCAATTAAAACTATTTTTTGTGAATTATGACTCTGTTATTATTATCTAACTACTTTTATTTCATCATAATCATCAACAGCCTTTAACAGTCAACTGATGGACATAGGCCTCTCCTTAGAAAGGATGTTTTGGCCTACTATACCTCGCTGGCCAGACGGGTTGGTATAGGGTTGGTTTCAAGTTTTCCTTCTCTTTGCATTGATGTTGTCTTGCGTAGTTTATCCCTTAGTCGCCTTTTACGACACCCACGTGGGATGAATAGGAGTGGTGACACTCTGTATTCTTAATCCGTCACCACACGGACTTTTATTTAAAACCTAGTAATTAAAAAAATCTACAAAAAATTCAATACATAAATTATTACTCGTTTAATAATATGTAATGTTTATGCAATTAATAATAATTTTATATCATTTTGTTATGGATGTGTACGACATGATTTACTGTCGTAAGAGTGAAACATAAAATACTCTTACTGAGTTTTTGTGGTAATATTCAATAGTTTGAGGAACGGTATTGATAAATTATATGGTTACTAAATTATTAATACCAATAACTCGATAAACGTAACTTACTTCGTTTTTGTACATACCTTTTACCGATATATTTTTCTTACTGTATTCCCAACAATAAAAGTAAATGTCATGACAAAAATTAATGACAAATATTAAGGCCATCTTACACAGAACGTCATCTAGTCCCGATCAAAATAGAGCTTTTATTAGGGGTACAAAACAACTAGGTGGCGGCGTCCGTGTGTGCCGGACGGTGCCTAAGAGAGGATCGTCATTTATAGACGGAGCCCGCACCAGGAGCGGGCAGGCGCTGGGAGGAGTCCAGAAGAAGATCTCACCCTGGACTTCTCCTCCCTAAAAGAGAAGCGCAGATAGGGCACACCGTGTGGTTTTTAGTCGGTTGGAGTCCGACTCACCGCCTCGCCGAAGAAAACCCCGGCGGGGTGACGGTTCACGGTGAGTTTAAACACGATAAAAAAAAAAGAAAAAAAAAGAGGTACAAAACAACTGATACCCTTTTATACATAAAATTCTCGTGTCACAATGTTCGTTCGGCTTGACTGATTCTTAAGAAAATTTTTTTTTAAAGAAGATTCTAAAAAAAAAAAAAAATTTTTATGCATTTTCAGTAAGTCTAAGAATCGGCCAACATCTATTTTTCATACGCCTAGGACGCGAGCGGAGCTGCGGGCATCAGCTAGTAATTACATAAAACATACTTTTTTTGTAAATACATACAAATTATACATAAAAAACACCCAGACTTAGAAACAAATATTAGGTCTGACCCGGTAATCGAACCCGAGACCTCTTGCTCAGCAGCCGCGTACGCTAACTACTAGACGAACAAAATATAAGAAGACGAAGTAAATATCCTTGTTCACTAATATTCCAGTCTACATATGCCGAATCGAACAAAACAGCAAAAACAGCTCAATAGCATATTACTAAGTAGTTGATCGGAAGCGTCTGCTATCTCTATCACTGTGTAGACAGTAGTACTCAAATATGTGCAAAGACTTCGTTATAAAACTAATTCGAATAATACTTGACTTCGTCAAGTGTCTCGTTTAATAATACATTATGACGACTTCTACGTATTAAGTTGATTGAACGCTCTGAAAACCAAATAACACCTGTTTTGCTAATGAACGATGCAATATGATGCTAATATTATATATATTTACAGTAATACTAGGACTAATACAACTGTTGAAGTTTTTTTTAATACTTCTATATTTATAAGCTTTTAATCCACACTATACGTGTAATTTTGGAAAATTTCTAATCTATCCACTCTTCTTTAAACCAATCGCAAGGTCGGGCAGCATCGTAACTATCATTTTATTCTTTATCATTTTATTCTACTCATGTGAATGTTGTTATCACACTGTTTAAGTGCATGATTTTACTTTTGTAAGTAAAGATTCTACGTGACGAATAAAGGCCATTCTTCTCTTTCTTTTGATCTTATAATTAATATATTATATTTAATCTTTCGTTACCAGTAATTTGGCCAATATTTGAGCACATATAGTTTTTACCTTTGTTGTAAGTAGATGCTCCTACTATGTTGTACCCACTGAGGCTGTTGTTTTTTTTTTTTAAATTAGCTTAAGTTCTAATTTTTAATCACTATAATTTGCATCAGTCCTCTAACATGGTGTATACTATATTAGTGGCAGCACCTTACCCCCATATCAGGTTTATAAACATTAAAACTATGTAAAGATTGGCGATTTGAAAGGAGTGGCCGCGAGTTTTTATTGCCATGTTCTTTTCTCCGGCTCTACCTATTGTTTGCGAACATGGCATAAATGTACATGTAGAATCTTGACCTGTCACAAGAGATGTATTGCATCCTAAGTGAATAAAGAATTTTGAATTTGAATTTGAATTATCATTCTTACTATTATTTTATGAATTCGGATGTTAATTTTAATGTTACCTTTAAGGTTATCTTTGATAATGCTATAAGGCAAAACCAGTCAGGTGAAAGTTTTAAGTACATATAATAGCGAAACCAAAATATAAATAAGTGCCGACAATTGAGAATATAAAATGTATATTTGTCTATTACGTTTCTATGGCTGAACCGTAGGCTGCACTGTTCCGTTAAAATTTAGGTTAGAGATAATTTGATTCTTATGGAAAGACGTAGGCTATTCTGAGTGTGGTCCACGGTCATCTTTAAGAACAAACTGCGGGCGGAGCCGATAGAAGCTAGTATAAGATAAATTTAAGGACTAAACACAAATTTAATTCGCATGAACTTATTATTCGTTTATATATTCGATTAAAAATTAAGTACAGTCGCCTTATTTCAACTTATTTCTACTTTTGAATTAAGAAATGTAAAGAGAAATTTAATTAAATAAAAAGTACATTTGCTGGTATTTAAATGTAAGAACTATTCAGTTTATTAATACGAACCTGTTGCTATATTAAGTTTTCATCAGCCACACTTTTAAATAAATCTTCCTTTAGCTGCAAGCTAGTGTCGTAATCACTTAGTAATTACACTGCTTGGGTATCTTAATACGTATTTAATGTTTTACTTGCAGCAAGTCCTGCTAAGTGTGTAAAACCCATTCTTTCTCCAAGTTTTCTAGATGATATTTAATATAATTTTAAATCTAGGTTTTAGTTAACTTCATATTTTTATAATTTTAACAAAAAGGAACCGACTTCAAAGAAAAACTATTCCGAGTACCCAAATCGCGACAATTGTGCCTGTGATATTTGAGGAGTTCCCTCGATTTCCTTGGGATCCTATCATCAGATCCCGATATGGTGACGATGGGACCACCTGTAAGCTACGCCCATTCCAATGCAAAAAGAGTTTTTGAGATCGGTTCATAAACGACAAAATTATCGTTGAACATACTTATAAAAATGCGACGCATTGAGAACCTCCTCCTTTTTTTGAAGTCGGTTAAAACCATTATTACTATGCTGTAATTTTTTTGTTGAGATATTGGTTTCTAAACGTAAAAAAAAGAAAAGGGTCACCATTATTGCTTTGTCGGCATTCGCAATAAGTATGTTGACCACTACTCTGAAATTTTGCTCGTGCTTTCCATCAAGCAAAGCAGAGTCAGTTTGGCAGGCTCACATAAGTAAAGTCGATTGATAAGAAAAACTTTCTGCGGAATTATGATGGAAATGTCATAATTCTTTTTTTAAATTTCTTCGTGTTCTATCACAGATACAGTGAAGAGATATATGCCTCCGGGCAGTTTGTATTGTGATGTTTGTGCTATTGTAAGATCTTTAAATAAAAAAAAATTCGTAGATTACTCAGTATTTCTTGCAATTCACATAGTTATATAGATCATTTAGAGCCGTAGAATATTCATCACTTTTCAAGTCTTAAAAAAAATATCCTCATTTAACATATGAAAAATAATTCAGCTTTCTTGCTTTGTTCTTTTTAGCTTTTATTATTCTTAATATTATTTAGGATCGACTACAAGTTCAACTGGTTTTACCTGGATATTAGTTTTTCCACGGAGCGACTGGCATCGGACTTCCATCACCCTGAAGACGTCCTTTATCATATCCATGCCTTAGTGATCGTAGTGTTAAGAATTAAAACTTAATAAAACTATAGAAGTAAGCAGCAAAGATTTTTTATAAATACTACTATTTTACTATTACTCCAACGTACTGGTACACACACATTGGCATGGGTCAAGGTGAATATAAACCATGTAACAATATGAAGTCACGACATGTGCTTTTAAAATGCAAAGTGAAAAAGCAAAGATTTATTAATATTAGGAAGTAAAATACAAACTCAGTACTTAATCATAATTAAACTTTAATATTTATTAAAAAACTGGTTGAGACCTGCGGTATTACCCGTGGTTATTGTTGTTCGCGAGTAACGTCGGGGAGCAAAGCTAATCTAAAAAACATAATTTAAATTACTACTTAGGTCGTCAGCTTTCTACCACTGAAAATTTCGTCAGTGTCAAATCGTTCCAGCCGTCCCAGAGATTACCGGAACAAACGGACAGACAAACAATTTTATTTTCTTTTTCTTTTTAAAAGACAACTCCCGCATTAGGAATATAAATTCCTGTGTCGCGGGGGACTTGACAAACATACATGAAACGGACACAAAGAACACCCAGACTCAGAACAACAAATTGTGAATCACACAAAGTGTTGTACTACGTGGGATTTGAACCCACAACACTTGGCGTAGTACGAAGCGGCGTGGCAACCGCTTAAGCCACTAGGCCAACTGTACATTACATACATTGAGTAAACTCAATTTTATTTATTTCTTTAAATTTTTAGTTTATAAAATTAAGGTTTCTTAAAATCATTACATTTGAAACTATTTACAAACCACTTATATTTATGTACACATAGTTTTAGCATTTCACCGTTTATGTTCTGAGTCAATTTATTTGTCAATGCAACAAACAAAGTGAGCAATGTAAGGATGCAGTTGGTTATGTATTAATAATAATTTAATGTAAACATTTCTACTTAAGTAGGAAACTCCGTTAACTAATTTCCATTTGACCAAGCAGCATTAAGGCCGTTGCGGTTTGTTGCTGCAACAGATCTATGCGGTAAAGCATTCTGGAACTTTGCACGAGGTACGTCATTAGGTCGCTTTATTTCGAGGTGCATCCATACAAATATTACTTTGTAATCAAGCTTCACTGTACACTTACTACAGTTATCTACTACTAGTTGACATACGCAACCCCGTCTACGTTTTCCATTGCGTATGTGATTTTACACCGCGAAAGCGAATTTGTTTTCCATAAAAAAAGATACAGTGAGCCAACCTTAAAAGATAGACGTATGTTGTCGTAGACTATTTTTTGGAACTTGTTAAAGGGGAACAATTATTTCATATATTATTGTAAATAATATCTAAAGAGGCAATAAATAGTGCACTGTGTTTGCATACACTAGTGCACTATAATATCTCCTGTGTAGTTGGTTGGTCTTTAATGAGACTGGCTGAAACAACAAATATATACGATTTAAAAGCAGTTTTTCAAGATAGATTAGCAAGGATATTATACGTCTACAAAGAAAGATTGTTCAAAGATCAAAGTTTCAAAGTAACTTTAAGACTATAATCTGACTTTATTTTGCTAAGAATGTTAACGTTTTAACATGTTTATTATGTTTATATCAAATATTATAATATCTCTGTAAAAATAAAGAATTAAAAACACAAAACCTTTGTAATCTAAAAGTAAACACCAAACACTCTTTGTAAGTTCTTTTTAAGGAGGAGCGTGTACAGTACGAAATTTTGTGTGAGTACAGTTTGTAAAGTGTGGAATATTATGTGACGTTTAGGAAGAACCCTTGAATTCTAAAACGAGTAATCAATTGCTTAATTATATTTAAAGATACGATGTATATCAAAACGAAAATATGTTTCACGATAGGTATTTAATGCTCTTAAAATGGCGTAGGAGGTGTTATTTCATCAAAAAGTTTTCAATGTAACCTTTTACTTGTTCATGAATAATGAAATTTAATTATTGTGTTATGTCTAAAAGGTCGTAGAGCCACGCTGATTTCAGACCAAACGGGCTGGCTCGACCGGGGCAGTACTACCCTCACACAGAAGACCATCCTAATAATGACAGCCTTCGTGTTGTCGTATTTCGTTGGTGAGTGTGAGACCGGAGGCCCAATCATTCTGCATCATTCTCGCGGCCTTCGGACGTCGAGAGAATGATGCAGAATTCTTTGGGCAGACCGCCTTGGTAGGGGTCACCATACTTCAATGCCTACCCTCACAATGAGGATGATGATCCCTATTATTGGATTCTACTCATTCTTTCCATCGGGCAGAGTAAAGTCACTTTGGTTGGGTTCAAAATATAAAAAAAAAGTTTAATTAAATAGCAATACCAGCTGAGTTCTGCAGTTATTGTTGGAAATCGCGAATACCGCCGTGTAGTGAAGTTAGTCTAGAAAACTAAGTTCCTCCTTATGTCATCAGCTATATACCAGTTATAGTCCCGTCAAAATTGGTGTAGCTATTCTAGAGATAAGCCGGGAAAAACGCACAGACAGATTTAAGTAACTTTCATATGCATTTAGTTAAAAACTATTTAATTGATTTTTGACACTTAATTTTTATTTATTGAAATAGATAAATGTATAAGTAATCAAGTATTTTATATGGTAAATGTCAGAGTGTACATTTTCATGATTTAATATTTTCGATTTGTAACAGGTAAAAAGATTCTTTTAGATTTGAATGCTTTCTATATTTACCAAAACTCAGAAATTAATTAATAGATGTAAATATGTTTATCAGCACTCAAGTTGTTATTGCACTTGCTTTTGACTGCCTGTGTATATTTTGAATATCGCGGTAAAAAATAGTCTTTCATTATGATGTATATTTTATTGTAACGATTAACACAAAACCGTTCAGTACTATTCGCATGAAAGAATAATAAACATTCATCCCCACAAACTTTCTCGTTCATATTATTATTCGAATTAGTAGGATAATGTATTTACATATAAATTGAAGTACAAATCTTCCTAAAGAAAAGTAGCAACATAAGTATTTGATAATTTTAATATCTAAATCACCCCCGGCAGTTAGCCCAGTACTTATTCATTAGCATATTACAACTTTTATTTCCAGTATATCTCGAATAAATTATAGCGTCGAGCACTTAACAAAGGTCTTGAAACTATAATAATTAATTAATACGCCCGTACCATATAATTTGGCTTTGACTGACTAGGCAACTATGGACGTTGTGTACCAAAACAGGTTCACAGCTATGCTTAATATATTTTCTTGACCTTGGAAAATATTTTGACGATACGAAATGACAAGCCAACGATAAAACTTTGACCTACCTACAAACCTTAGATCGATGGAGGTCTTATATCAAATAAATAAATAAATATATCGAACATCTTAACATACAACGCCATCTAGTCTTAAACTAAGCAGAGCTCGTATTTTGGGTACTAGACAACTGATATAAATGGATAAACATATTTTTTTGTAAATACCCATACTCTGAAACAAATATTTGCGAATCACACAAACATTTGGTCCTACCCGGGAATCGAACCCGGGACCCAGGCACAGCAGTCGCATACGCTACCACTGCGTTACCGAGGTAGTCAACAAAACCAGGCAAAAGAAATGTAATAAATGTAATTTCTGCCATTTTTTTTTTAATTTCTCGCATCTATCTCCTGCAAACCATCTTCTAAAAATTGACACTCTCTCTGTCCCCTAAGCGTCCTGCACTACAATGAGAGAAGTCTATGTCCAGCAGTGAATGCAAGATAATTATTTTAAGCGAGCATAGATAATTTAAGACGACAGAACTTTCTTACAGTAATCGATATTTTTGGCAATAGTAAAGATTTACAAGTTTGCAGCTCTGTCAGTTTAAAATACAAACGTTACAATCTAAACTGTATGCATGCGCTCTCTTTTATCTATAAATCTAATAAATAAAGTACGTAATTGACGGTTTTACGTATTCTATCTGTTACGTAAGTGATATAGACCTTATTTCTAAGGAGAAGCCTTTTTCAGTAGTGATAGAGACTTTATTCGAAATGGAATATTAAAAAGGTTTAATTAATACTTGTCTGATTAGTTTTTTTATAGATAGGCTTAAGTGAATACACAACAATCTAGTAGTACTTCAAGTGTATTTAGTGTAGGTATACATGATATTGTAATTCACAAAAGTTTTAATAGTGTACAGCAATAGTTTGGGGTTATTTTGTCCACATTCAACTAGCGACTACTTTGATTAAAAAGTTATATTCGTTTTTAAATTTCTACAACACGTGAAACAATTCTGTACATAATTTAAAAACTATTTTGACCTAGTTTTGTATTTATATTCGGTTTTTTTATGTAAACTGATAATTAAAATCAATAAAGTTTATTCCACAGAAATGGAAATATCTAAGAAATATCCTAAAATCTACAGAACGTGAGCATGCGTAGTTTATGGTTTTAGCAAAGTATTAAAAACTACTTTTTCATTTGTTCATACCTCGGAACGAGGTTTCATACCTCGGAACCTAGGAACAAAAAACCTAACGAATTCATCACTTCAGCGATCACTTTTAATCAAGTTTTATGAAATTTAAACCTTATTCAGCATAAAAATCAGCGAACAAAATTAAATGCTTTTTGAAGCTTGCAATTAAAGCAAAAACCTCACTCTTCCTTACAGATCTTAAATTTGTGACAAATAACGCACATTGATTTCTAAATCGTCGATGCTCTTTAAGCTCCAAAAGTTTTTGGTTTATATTTTTAAATAAAGAAATAAACTCATTTACGATATCATTCTAAATATAAAAGGACAATTACTGCTATATTTTGTAGAATTGTAGCTCTGAACCTTTTTTTCGGCTAAATCTGGTTGAGTTGTTGAATGATTTGCAGTTTCTTTTTCCTTTAATATTAAATTTCCTATATTACTATTTTTTTTTTTTTTTTTTTCTTTAAAAGACAACTCCCGCATTAGGAATATAAATTCCTGTGTCACGGGGGACTTTACAAACATACATGAAACGGACACAAAGAACACCCAGACTCAGAATAACAAATTGTAAATCACACAAAGTGTTATCCTACGTGGGATTTGAACCCACGACACTTGGCGCAGTAGGAAGCGGCGTGGCGACCGCTTAAGCCACTAGGCCAACCGTGCAGTCAGTTATAAACATTAAAACTGTAAAAATTGGCGATTCGAAAGGAGTGGCCGCGAGTTTTTATTGCCATGTTCTTTTCTCCGGCTCTACCTATTGTTTGCGAACATAGCATAAATGTACATCTAGAATCTTGACCTATCACAAGAGATGTATTGCATCCTAAGTGAATAAAGAATTTTGAATTTGAATTGAATTTGAATAATGAATGTTACTTTTTTTATGTAAACACTGTTAAATCTGTCATATAAGATGCGTATGTAAAAGTTTATAAGTTTATGTAAACATATAGTACCTTAAAATTAATGTAATCGTACCTAAGGTAGCTTCTAACAGTTTCTCAAATGATTTCTTAAAAAAAGATCTTTTCTATTAAAAACTGAGCACTGAAATAATGTAAAAGAAAAGATAATTAACGAAACAGTCTCTCATTTTAGCTCGAAATTTAAGATCATGACGAGTGCCCTCCCACATTGAATAAAAGAATTTTATTGTTCTTGAACCTTTAAAAGTAGAATAAGTAGGTTTTTCATGCAGCTTTTTCCTTTAGAGAACTATTATTTTCATTAACCGCATCACGTCTAATATTCTTTATTTTAATTTCATTAAGTAGCCCAAAAGCAAAAATCTATCCTGTTTTTGAAAACACATTTCCCTTCGTTGTTAGATTTATATGCAGTAGAGATGCGAGATACGTCACTTCGCATCGGTCATCGACAGATGTCTTGTTCATATTAGCGTCATAAGACGAGGAAGGGATTAATAACCTTCAAGTTAATTGACGTTATTGTTTATTTGTATACAATGTATGATCATATTAATATGTTTCTATAAGTATAGATGAGTAAAGTTTTAAATTTAAATATTACTTCTCTCAATGTACATTTCTACTATTTAAATAATTTGTTTCTGTTCCAAAAGGGACACAAGGCTTCATTTTTCACTTTTTTCATTCTTGTGATAGGTTCATCATATGAATTGATTTTTTTTTACTATAATATATAAGGTTAATTTTGGTAAATAGTAAATATACACCACCCCGCCGCGAACCTCGGTGGTGGTTTCCACACTTAAAAAGGGGTAAATACTAAATAGTTTTTAGTATTTACCCCTTAGTTTCTAGTATTGAAAAGTATTTCAATGGTGTATAGTCTGCCCTGAAACAAAGAACACATTTTTCACTCATGACTTACACAAAAAATATTTACAGTCATCATTGAATATTAATTATTACCTTTTCAAAAATTTTAAATGATAGCAATAAAAGACAATGTCGGTAGCAGTAAAATATTTCAGAAAATATAATGTAGGTACCCGCTACGTAATTTCTATCGACATCCTAAGAAAATAATTCGTATTGCGGGCCCACCTCCATTTATTACGACACTATTATTATATTAGATGGAAAAGGAACGGTACTGTTTTCATACCGTAACGAGATCGCTCACCCTCTATATCTTTCTGACCTTCTAAAAAGGTTTTCTTCTTAATATACCTAAATGCAATTGCGTACGTCTAGCATTTCTGAAAGTTAAATCGAAGTGTATTTTACTACATTTCCATACCAGTTTTTGCCCGCAGCTAAGCCCGGTTTTTCATATTTCACATTAATATATAAAATAAACTATTAACCATTCTATGAGTAAAATAATTTCAAAATTGGCTTATAGCAGATCAAGAAGAAACAAACTAACAGCTTTTATTAATTTTGAACTACGTTCGTATAACTTACATCTTTGATTTTTCTATTATCTATATCCATTAGCATAACCATTTTCAAAAGTCAAATGAGCACTTTCAAAGTGCATATCCTTTCTAAATATTTCTATTCATCCCAAGATGACCTGGAAAAAACTGCTGCAAAGATATGTTTCTCTATGATACTACTAATAACAATGATAATACACAAATAAAGAGTTTTATATCTACATATTGCTTGTATTCCTGACAAAAAAAATAGAATTTCTTATTTGAATTGAATTTCTCGTAGCCGCTATCAGAAAAATGAAAGAGCACTAACTTTGATAAATAGCCTCTCTCTTTTAGGGCTCGTAGTTCATATTATTACGTATAAATCAACCTGTAGTACATTTTATCAATAATGTGCTATGTGTACGGTTTAGCAGTGAAACTTTTTATTTTATTATGGTCTACTCTGCCTGGTGAAAAGCCTGGGTAGAATCCAGGAGTAGGGGCTACCATCCTCATTGTGAGTACACACAATGCTGGATGGTTACCTACACCATTGTGGCTTAAGGTTTGCGTCCGTTGGCTCGCGCCGGACGTACCGCACGCACGGCACGCAACGGATTCAACGGATTTGCCTTGCATAGAAATGCCGGCGTTCGGTGCGGGCGGCGGGGGCCAATGAACGCGCACCTTAAGTGAGATGTTTCTGCATTATTCGCCCGGCTTCCGGAGGCCGGGAGAATGATACATAATGATTGGAACATCGGTGTCACACTTATCAACGAAAGAGACAGTATGAATGCTGTCATTTTGGGTTGGTCTTATGACTGAGGGTAGTACTGCCCCGGTTGAGCCGGCCCATTCATGCTGAAGTTGACGTGGCTGTACTACCGAAACTTACTTTCGAATTTAATAGTGCGGATTATGAAAAAGATAGTTGATGCTTGAAATCTTGTCGGCGTTGCTCATAGGCTGTAATTAATATATCTCTCAATACTTTTTTAAATCCAATAAAGTGTTGATGTTTAGTAACCAATGGAGTCTCTAGGATAATCTCGATAAATCTGTGGGAAGCCGTTAAGCCAGTCAGATACGGGCTTGTAAGTCTTCACGCTATACGTATCGAGTAATTCAATTCTTTGTTTTAAAATAATATCATTTTATAATCATTAGGTGCGTGAATTACTTTACTGTAATTTGTCTTTAATTAAAATAAGTTGTATTACTGGTGAAACAAAGAAATAAATGATATTCAGGTAAAACTGGTTGAACTAGTAGCCGACCCCAAATAATATGGGGAATAAGGCTAGGAAGAAGAAGAAAACTGGACAAAAGACACCTTAAATCACTCATAAACCAACATATTATTTAATTAAACAATCGAAGGTGAAGACAAAAAAATAATCGATAGCTTTTTTTTTGTTTTAAAATATTTACTTTTGTTATATTAACGTCGAATAGTACGTATTAAAATTAATTTAAATTAGTACTATGATTCTCAATAAAGTAGTGTGTCTGATGTTTATTAATTTTCTTAATCTCAGTTTAGAGAAGAAAAATGAAAAGTAATGAACAACGGACATACTGCTATTATTGAGATTGGTAATATATAAAAATAATAAACACAACGTCATCTATTCCAAAATTAAGCAGAGCTTGTAGTTTAGGTACTAGACAACTGATACATCGACTTCCTAGCCTTTATTCACAAGTTTATTTGGGGTCGGCTACTAGTTCAACCGGTTTTACCTGAATTTCAGTTGTTCCACGGAGCGACTGGCATCGGACCTCCGCAACCCTAAGGGAGAATTGAAATTCTACAACTGATACATATGATATGAAATACATAAACATATTTTGGTTTTGTAAATACATACATATTATACGTACAAAACACCCAAACATTTTGTCTGAACCTGAGACCTCTTCATCAGCAGCCGCATACGCTAACCACTTAGATTAGTTTTTTTTTTAGATTTTAGACATCTTACACACAAAGCCTGGACTCTGGAGTCCGCCCTGGATATCGAACCCGAGACCTCAAGACAGCAGTCGTATATGATACCATTAAGTTATTATTTTTTTGGACGTCTTACACACAACATCATCTAGTCCCAAAGTAAGCAGACCTTGTGTTATGGGTACTAAACAACTGATATAAATACATAAACATACTTTTTTTGTAAATACATACATATTATACATAGAAAAACACCCAGACTCCGAATCAAATATTTGCGGATCACACAAATATTTGGTCTGACCCGGGAATCGAACCGGAACCTCTTGATCAGCAGCCGCATACGCTAACCACTAGACCAACAAGGCAGTCATGACTAGACCAATAAAGTTCGAAATCATTATGAAACCTTGTATACCTGACACGACGTGTACAGAAAGGGATACAGAGTAACGCACAATTCACGAGGAAAGTCCGAATCGATTGATTAAATCTACGCTACAGCCAATAGTCCCAACATTCAAACAGTAGTCTAGCTTTTCAATATAGGATTATAGTATAAAAACACGCAGTTATCATCTATTGTAATGTTTTCATTTAAGAAAGTAATGTAAAAGATAAACACAGATATTCTTATAATTTTTTATTCCTATGATATTCATAATATAATTGTTGAATATTGATATTGCACAACAGCAAAACAACGAATTTGAACATACTACGATAATTAGTGTTATGATGGCGTTTGACAAATATATCACCTATACGGGATGCATTTCAAAGTAGTTGGACATAGTGTAGGTATAAGGTAGTGTGAGGTACATGGAGATATAATATGAGTAGAGAATATGTATGTAGATGTTTCCATTTTAACAGAATTGTAACATAATATTCGTGGTCAATACATAAAGGTACTTCTAGTGAGTAGAATCAATGTTTTAATATTATATTATTTGTTATTAAGTGTTGTTTCGTGTGATTAAAACTTTTCTAGTTTAGAGGCTAACTAAAAATTATACTGATGTAAAAGAGTAAAAAGAAAAAAAAAGAGTAAAACCGTACTAAATATCCTAGAATTTAAGAAATGTTTAATTTAGCGATTTAAATTACTGAGGCTTGTTTAAATATTCGTGATCGCACTAAATGTTCACGAACATTGATTGAATGAATGCAATGCGAGTAAAATATAGGGTCTGAGTTCACCTTTTGAAAAAAGAACTATAGTTTTGCGTCGACCTGTGCATACAAACCGCGTACGAGCGATCGTGTTCCAGTCAATAAGAGTCGATTGGATGGTCCTTAAAGCATCTGTGTTTTTAAGCTACACATTGTTACTTAATTATCGTCTGGTAACCTGTTTGTTCATTACGTACCATGCCTTTTATACCATTGATATAAACCGTCTTAAAGAAGTGACTGAATCATAATCCCAAAAATCGCCTTTAGAAACGCGGTCGGAAATAGAACACGCATAAGCTGGTATAATTTTTTCTGACTTATTTGGTATTTATATAATAGTACGTAGTATCTCAATATCGCTATACAGATATTGGTACAGTGCCATCTGTCGAGCTCAAACGAAACTATTACACGTTCTTTACATTTAACATTGATGTTGTCTTTCATTTAAACGTTTTGTAGATGAAAGCATGTTGAAAAAAAACCATGCAAAAACAATTTGTTACGCTGATTAATTGCCAGGTTCTCTTTTATTTTCCATCGAATTCCAAATACGAGTATAATTAAATAAAAACAGAAATGTACTAACAATACCTGTGTTACATTTTCATTTGTGGTTAAAGTGAAGTTTACTTTATTAACTGAAAGAAACAAAATATTGCTACACTAAATATTTATACAAACAAATGAAATTGGAGTTTCCGTCTGCTTGTAATATCAAATGAATAGTTTTTTACTAAATGCGTAGGAAAGCTTATATTATACGGTACTTATTTCAAAATCTGCCAGGTCCGTGATAGACCACGTATAGAATCGGGTTTCGTAGCCACCATTATAATATTTTACGTGTTAGACCTATATAACTACTGAACTAAAGTTATCTACGCCGCTATAATTTTTCTTAAAGTTCATCATGGACCACCATCATGACTTTTTTCAGATTTTTCTAGCCAGCTTTTTTTCTTTTAGAGGGGGTGGGGGCAGACGCTCTTTTAACAAAAAATGTCCTTTAAATATGAAAAACTTGCAAACGGATACGTTAATCAAAAAATGTTGCCCTATAGAATAGGGCCAATCGCCAATCACACCGGCATTGAACGTTGCCGGTTCAATTTCAATGTAATATTGCCAAACACTACATCACATCAACAGATCAACATTCGTGAGTTGTCCTACACACGGTACATTTCTCTTTACCTTATCAAGCTTATACGCTGGCCTGATTGATATAGGATTGGTCTCAAGTTTTTATTCGGTTTGCTGTGTAGATTTCCTGTATAGTTATCTCCCTAAGTCGTCTTTACGAGACCTAAAGCGGTGGTGACACTGTATCTACGATAGACACTAACGTAAATGTA
This sequence comes from Phragmatobia fuliginosa, assembly GCA_932526445.1. NCBI lineage: Eukaryota > Metazoa > Arthropoda > Insecta > Lepidoptera > Erebidae > Phragmatobia > Phragmatobia fuliginosa. The sequence goes on along the minus strand of OW052063.1, from coordinate 20,180,253 downwards.
TATTTAGGACTTTTACTATGAACACACACAAAACTTTGTTTAATATTATGTCGTAAATTGCACAGTTTTACGGTGAGTTGTAGTGGCTATAAAAGTTATGTTAATGTGCCTACCTAAACTACTTTTACTTTATTAGGTAACAGTTTCAACAATAATCCTGAGCACGAGTAATGTGAAAAGCTGTTATTCTTGTGATTCTGGAGACTAACTCTCTTGTAAATTGGCTTATATGCATATCTAATAACATATTCCTCTTTCTTTTTAAGATAAATAATTTTAAAACTAAAATTTTATATTTTGGTTAGTTTTTACGGTTAAAGTGAATATTATTTTTCACTGTCATAATTTTTCCATAGTTTTCAAAAAAAAAAAAAAAAAAATTACTTAATGATAAAGTTTATTATTTTCTTTGTGTAGCTTATAAAAAAAATTGTTGCATGAATTTCACATACGTAATCAAAGTTTGCTATGCGATATAAATATAACAATCCCCTATGCGACACAAACAATGTCCTACTACTATATATTTGTACTTACAATGGCCCAACTACAAAATAATATCCTCAATCGCCAAATAAACAGTACAAACTTTTAAAACTGTGATGAACGAATGGTAAAAAATTAAATGTTGCTAAAAGAACAGTTTAAAATGGAGCTGTGTGAGCTTAGAAAGAACGAGCGCAGCTTAACATGAAGACAAACGACCGAAAAAAGACCATTGAAATTACGCAACATGGCAAAACAGCCACATAGACGCGTCCACGATACAATTACACAAAAGGAGTTTTCACGGAAAGCGGCGCTTTGAAATAAATGATTTTGTCACTTTTGTTGTATGTTGTATGAGTTGTTTATTACGTGAGATATTACACATTTTTCTTATAAGTGTACTGGCTTGTTTAAAACATGATTTTATGTAACAACTTATGTAATTTTTATTGTATAACTTATTACCCGACTGCATCGCTATATACATAGCGATGCAGTCGGGTTTTAATAGTATCGGTTTTAATAGTGTCTCGTTGAAAATTTTATAATATATTAATTTGAAGTTAAATGTAAATATTGCCTGTTTGATGTAGTGGTTTGCGTGTGCGGCTGCCGATCAAGAGGTCTCGGGTTCGATTCCCTGGCAAATATATGTTTCGGAGTTTGGGTGTTTTCTATGTATAATAAGTATTTATTTACAAAAAAAAAGTATTTTTATGTATTTATGTTTATCTGCTTAGTTTGGGACTACATGACGTTATGTATGAGATGTCCAAAATATTTATTTTTTATTCTTCAAAATCGTCAGGGTCGCATTCCTGAAATAAGAACTGAGCAAAGAGTCAAAAGCACACAAAAAAAAGTGTTATATATTCATGAAAGTTTGTAAGTGTCAAAGTGTATATATTTATATAAATATAGAGTTCAAAATAAATCCTTGTTAAGTGCTTTTCTATGCAAATAATATTCTTTCGGTCACTGTCATCATCCATAGAAACCTTTTAAAGAACCCCATATTTTACTCATATAAACAGGTATTAAAGAAAAAACCTTTCCCTTGTTTGCTCATGAATTATTGCATACAAAGACCATCTAAGTGCCGTGTCATTATATCCACACATTCACACGTACATTTTACATAGGTCAGATTATTGTGTACACAGGGGAATCCCGCAGCATAGACCCGTATTTCGCCAACGTAGTAATTTTATGCCACTTAACTAGCCTACCGGCCACGCCTCAGTAATTACTAAATTAATGTGACTTGTATTTATTTGCTGACTGTATGCAAATGAATATATTGTGTGAATATTTAGTTTATGTTAAGGATATGATTATAAAGAAAAAAGCGGCCAAGTGCGAGTCAGACTCGCATATGAAGGGTTTCGTAGCAGCAAGTAACATTAGATAAAAGTTTTGGTAGTTCGTTGTAACTTTCATCGATGTTTTAAATAGTGTTTTGATTGAAAGAAATGTAAATTGCGGTTTATGATTTATGACGTATTAAAAAAAAAACTCACTAGATCTCGTTCAAACCAATTTATATTTTTTTTAGTTTTATCATTCTCATATTTTAGAAGTTACAGGGGGGGGGGGGCACACATTTTACCACTTTGGAAGTGTCTCTCGCGCAAACTATTTAGTTTAAAAAAAATGATAGTAGAAACCTCAATATAATTTTTGAAGACCTATCCATAGATACCTCACACGTATTGTTTTGATGAAAAAAAAATTGTTGAGTTACAGTTCTAAGTATGGGGACCCCCAAAATTTATTGCTTTTTTTCAAGTTGTGTATAAAAATATTAATGTGGTTCATAGAATACATCTACTGATCAAGTTTCAACAGTATAGCTTTTATAGTTTCGAAAAAAAGTGGCTGTAACATACGGACGGACAGACAGACAGACAGACATGACGAATCTCTAAGGGTTCTGTTTTTTGCCATTTGGCAACGGAACTCTAAAAAGGCTCAGATATTTGTCGTTGGCAATCATGATGTATAAATATGAATAAGTAAACGAATCAAAAAAGTAAACAAAAATCTCTTTATTATATGAGATGAGATACTTGAGATGATTGTATTTGCAAACCAATTTTCGTTAAAATAAACCTTTTCTACATATCATATTTAAATCTATACTATACCTAATATTATAAAGCCGAAGTTTGATGAGTAAGAACTGGTCTGATTATATGATAAAACGTACTAGTGGACACCAAGTGGTCGAAATCGGACCATAATTAATTCGAAATATTTATAATAGGCCTTAACATCTTTTCAGATGATTTAAGACTGTATAGTCCAATACGAGAGCGGCATTGGCGTCCGTGATTCGAAATATAAGTGTCAATATTATTATGGTTCTATTGTCAAAGACAATAACTTCTTTAATCACGGATTTCACCAATGCTAATTTAATTTGACAAAAGAGCATCTATGCGTGCGAGTGTCAAATACATGGTACATTTTATTGATTGATTTAATGTATTTTTATGCATATAAAAACAGGTTCCTGCACACCGTACAGGCAATTTTCCTAAAATGGGTACCTACAAAGTTTTTGCTTTACATATTATTATAAGGGAAAAGCTATTGGACTTTTAATTACACATTTAATTTCTAATATAATTAATGATACTAACAACACCACATGGATAAACAAGCAAAGAAGTAATAAGGTTATTAATGAGTTATACTATATAAACATTTACAAATTTTTAAAAGCTTTAAAAGAATATCTACATACGTGTACAAATGAAAACAAAAGCAATTAAAAACAAAATGAAACAGAAGAGAATAATACACCTAAAGTGCGTGTCTATCACTGGAGGCTGAAAGTGTAAAATAAAACCTCTTTTTACTGAGTGGAGATACTTAAAATGTTTTTTCTTGGTATTAACAGACAAAACATTTATTTTTAAATAAAATAAAGACCAATTTTGAACATGACCCTGCCTTTTTTTAAATTGATTCAAAATCATAATAAAAAAACAAATTTTTGAAAATCTATTTTAAACAAATATGGACTTCACAAAGAACGTGCTACTGTAACTGCATACCCTGGTCCCAACATAGTTGATGAGATTCAAGACTGTTTAAATTCACCTTACTTTTTTTTCATAATGTTCATAATTATAATAATCAATATCAAACTCCAACTCGTCTGACAAATAATTGTGGTAAAGTAAGGCAAAACAGGCACAGTATAGATTTTGCAGTATGGTCACTCACACTTTAGCGGCCTAATGGGAAGCTTCTTTATCATTGGGCCTCTGGTTTCACTAACCAACGAAATACCACAGCACGAATGCTCTCATTTTAGATTGATTTTCTCTGAGAGAGTAGTACCATCTCGGTCAAACGTGGCCATCGTGGAAATCATCGTGTTTCTACTACCTTGATAGGGGCTTAAACTGTTAGCATATAAAAATTATAATATTCCCAGGTACCTTCCCTGATGCTAGTCCTTTTTTGGGTATGTCTTTCTTTTCCAGGTAGTAGAGAGAATAAAGTATTTAAGATAGATAAGACAATAGCGATAGGATAAGGGATATCACAACTGAAAAAACGGAACGAATTGATTCTAAGCCTTACTAGGATAGGAACATTAACATATCATGTGTTTAAATAATCTTTCTTTCGGTTTAATAAGAAGTTACTTCCTGTGAAATAATAATATTACAACATTCCTTAGTAATAAAAAATATGGTTACGGGACCCTAATAAATAAGAGAATGAGAGATATATCGTCATATAACTAAAACAATTCACGTACACAAATAAATAGACATTGAAAGGAATACATTGTATGTTAAAAGGTGAAATTTATTTTGGATACTAAATAAAAATACCGAAGCATTTTGTCGATTTGTTCCATTTAATAACGACTATAGAATCCTTTAGGGTGTGACTAGAGTAAGTTACGACGCGCTCTGTGATGTATTTATGTGCGAAAAACAAAGTCAAAGGGGGAACAAAATAGGGAACATTTATTTATTTGCCTTTCATTTAACATGTTACCCGTTGACAGTTACATTTTATTGCGTAATTTGTTGATAATTTTTTGCTTTGTAGTAGAAAGTAAAAGAAAATATAAAAATACTAGATTTTGTCCCGGCTCCTTTCGCGTGGATTGTGGTGACTATCGCAGTGAAGAGCCTATATTCTTCCTCAAGAATCAAAGTACCTCCATGCCAACTTTTTTCTCCAAGTTGCAGTCATTCTTTTATGTGGGGTAATGCCCGTATTAGGCTTACACACATCCTTCTCTGCATGTTGCACTTCTCTTCTCTTTGTACCGGGGTATGACTGGCCTATGGCATAAGTCTACCCGTCGGGTGTATTCTAGTTACAGCGGGTCGTGACTGTAACAAGTTCGCCAAAGACAAGACACACTCATCGCCCGAGATATCTCACCTGCTGGTAGATTACATTAATTTGATACCTCACCGCTAACCCCTGTCCTTATGTTTAGGTCAGGCCCTTTTTTTGAACACTTAAAATTTAGTTATTATTCTGCTTGTACTCTTGTTGAAATTTGTATTAGTACTAGCTTTGGTAATTACTTGTTGTCACTTAATTTTTTTTGTAGCTCTTGGTAGTAATTAAATTTAGATTCGTTGGGACTTAGGAAGAGAATCTCTGTTTTAATGGGTGTTACTAACTTAGCTTCACTGTTTAGTAATTTTAGATTTTTTTGTTCTTTTGTTATATAGGCAATCTTTTAATTTCCTTCGCACCCTGCTCAGGAAATTTCACGGGGGAGGGGGTATTGTAACAACTTTTTTTAGTTAGTATAAATAATTCGTATTAGTAACGCAATAAGATGACGTGTTTGCGTGAGCGCCATCTTTATCAGGTTAGCGGTAGCTCTTACACTCCTTCTTCATTGGTTTTAGATAAACTTTCACCCGCGAGTCGTCAGGTGGCGTCATCTCTCTTAAATATATCACTGATGAGATTAATACTCTGTGGTAAATTGTGTTCTATGTTATCTCTGGTCATAAGTCTGTTTTGTCTATGAGAATCAGGTGATGTTTTTTGATTAATGAATAGAGGGTAAAAGTTTTATTCCAGCGGGACCTTGAAATGTAATATAAAAAGCGGGCCCTGATTCCCCGTAAAAAGCATTCTTAGTTCTACTGCGATATAGGCGAAACTCTGCCCGTTGTAATAGTGGTTCGTGAAGAATTCCTGTTGTGTAGCCCGCTCTCCAAAGTGGTGAGAAATCTGCTTTCTTTATTTAAACTATATTTCTTTGTACCAGTCTGTTTGTGTGAATACGTACTTAGGATTGTGTCTCCTCTTTTTTCCTAGGGTTCCAAGGATTGATTCCAAGGATTGATTCCAAGGATTGATTTCAAGTTTTAGTTTGAGATTTACATCAAGAAACGCACACGTACGTCACCAACGTGGTCTACCTTCGGCTATACCTTCGGGCACAATTGGCGAGTCCCACTAGCGGTGCGTGGGCTATCCAGCGTGCAGAAGTGATCGGGGTACAGGAGAGCTCCCTCCCGTACAACAAATCCCCCAGACTTGCCACAGGATCACGTATGGTTTTGTAATCCAATAATCATATCACTTGCTAATATCTTATTTTGTCCACCGGCACGCGCTTCCCGAGGCTACGAGATGAGAGACCCCAGGGACCATGTGGGGGTGGACTTGTTTTCATGCCCAGCGTCTGCACATCCCTGTCGAGCCCCCATAAGGCTAAGGCATGGTAGAGAATATGAACTTTAAATTTAGATACTGACCCTCTTATTTATAAGTATAATAATATGACTAATAAATTATATTGTTAATGTTAACTTTCTGTAGTAGGGCCTACTTGTACTCTCTAAATGTGTTTTATACTGATTATATATATATGTGTGAAATCGATAATCTTTGTTTTTCTTGAAGAATTCCCTGGTCACCCATCGACACAGTGCACAATTGATAATCTTAGTATTCTCTGTAGTTTCTTCTTTTTCTTTATTTAGTTTTCTTTCTGTGAACGGCGCCCTGGGATATGTCTCATATTTCTGCTGACTGCGCACCGGTGAAGTGATTCCCCCTGGTAGGGCTAGGGCCGACTAAAAACCCCCCTTTACCGGGGCTAGGGGTTACAAGATGTTACCGACGTCAATGTACATAAGCAACTCAAAATAACCTCAAAATAAAATACAAAATATAACCTGCCCAAAATATGGGGTTGTTGTTGATAAGTACACTCGTTCATTGAAAAGAAATAATATAAAAATTTTAACAAAAAGAAACCGACTTCAAAGAAAAACTATTCCGAATACCCAAATCGTGACATTTGTGCCTATGATATTTGAGCAGTTTCCTTGGGATCCCATCATCAGATCCCAATATGGTGACGATGGGACCACCTGTAAGCTACGCCCATTCCAATTCAAGAAGAATTTTTGAAATCGGTTCATAAACGACGAAATTATCGCTGAACATACATAAAAAAAAAAAAATTCGATGAATTGAGAACCTCCTCCTTTTTTGTAAGTCGGTTAAAAATAAATCTCTTTGTATACTCATTCCTTCTTTGATCAACAGTAGGTAATTTTCATATAAATATACTTAAAGAGCTCTGATTACCCTGAGCTAAAGCAGTCGAATCCAGGAGTTGTGGTCACCATACTAAGGGGCCGTCCATAAGTCACGTGTTTTTTTTTTTGACATTTTTGCTAATGTAATGTAGTAGCCCTCACTATAGCTAGAGGACCTGGGGTCATAGTGGAAAGACATTTAAAGGGAATTTAATTAATCAAAGAAGTACAATGAAAATATTATGAATTTCTTACGAATTTTTATGATTTTGTTAAAGTAATCTTTATTAAATATCTTGTAATTTCTACGAACACCTTTCATGAAGGTATAAAAGAAAATACCTGCCTAAACTATAAGAAATACGCAATTTATTCATAACTTCTAGTATAATATTCTAAGTCTTAAGCACGCAGCTCTCGTGAATTCCACGAAATCGTTTTGTGTAGAAGAAAGAAGTTGATACTGTAAGCACAACGCTAATAAATTATTCATTATTTCTTTTTGGATATTCTAACTTAATTTCAAATACACAACTCAATGACAGTGTTTTATTTGTTTTTCTTATAACTTAATTTTCTGGATAGATTATTTTCTGCGTTATATTTATTTTTACTACAACAGTAGTTAGATTGGCTAGGTACTAACACTAAGATATGAAAAATTGTAACTCGCGCACGAACGAGTTACAATTTCTGTATCGAACTGGCAATGAGATCATGGAAAGTTAGGTTTAATAAACATCGCTAATTTTGATAAACTTTTTTCCAGGACAACCTATCGGTGGAAAGTTGGTAATATAGTGAAATATATAAGATAAAGCTACAAAAAAGAATATTATAAATTCCGTTAGAAACTGTTGATACTTGTTATAAATTTCATACAATATTTATTTGTCTTTCAGCGTTTGCCACCAGATATTCTTAATAGTTTTTATGAGATTAAAAATCTTATGAAAAATATATAGCAATTTTATCATCTATCGGGAACAAATAATCTTTTTATTGTAGATAAACATTACTTCATACAACTTTTAGGAAGCTTGCGATCTAGGATCTACTTGATAATCAATTTTGCTGATTGCATGACGTATGATCGCAACAAATTGACAAATATATTAAAACCATACTCTCATTATTAGATAACAATTCTCATTCAAAATACGAAGTACGATACAATAAAATACAAAAAGTGAAGAGTTAGTAAATGAGTACACGAAGATATAAACTCGTTAAACTCATTGCTATCCTTGTTGTCGTATATCATTAGCTTGTTCCATAAAAAAAACATTCACTCGCTTCCGTCCGCAACGAATCCCTCAGCTTTATCGAGTGGGTTATAAATTGAGGGTTCGAAAGTAAATTTTCAACGTAAAATGGGAGAAATTTCAAAATAGAACAGCTCTTTTATCATTGAGTATTGCTAATGGAGTCATATAAAAGCACGAAATTGTAGATTTTGACCAAACTATTTATGAGTTTACATTGAAATATCTTTTTAATTTCTAAATATAATGAGATCTATCTAAAGTTATTCTAATCCAATTCTTCTATAGAATACAAGTACCAAGTAGTAAGTATCAAGCACCTACCTTAAATTAAATTAATAAGTATAACCTCAATTATACACTAGTGACAGATGTGTGACAATCGATTGAGTAATTTTTGAGATTAATCAAAATAAATAAAAATAAATAAAAATAAATAAAAATAAATAAAAATAAATAAAAATAAATAAAAATAAATAAAAACTAAATAAAAATAAATAAACAATAAATAAATATTTCGGACATCTTACACACATCATCTAGTCCCAAACTAAGCAGAACTTGTATTATGGGTACTAGACAACTGATATAAATACATAGACATACTTTTTTTTTTGTAAATACATACATATTATACAGAAAACACCCAGACTCCGAAACAAATATTTGTGGATCACACAAATATTTAGTCTGACCCGGGAATCGAACCCGAGATCTCTTGATCAGCAGCCGCATACGCTAACCACTAGACCAACAAGGCAGTCTTAACCACAAAACCAAAAATGAATTGTTGGTAGAAAATAGACCATGTTTTAAATATGAATACTTTATGACACGCTCTGTCGTAAAATAGTTTGTGTACTCATTATCAGACTAAGGTAAACTAAGGACTAATTAACGCATGATGACGAAATAGTCGATAGTTTGTTTTGGCAGCCGACATTAAGCACATTGCCATGTACTCTGTGGATCTTCTATCTTTTTCTAGTAGTCCAAAAAGATTCCATGTTCTTAGGTGTTCTTAGTATCAACCTACAAAATGTTCACAGTCTTCCTTTCGACACCAGGGGCGTAGGGGATTGGGCTTAAAAACCATTGAAAGTTTACTCGATACCGGTTTTTGTAATTTTGTTGTTACAAACAAGCTTTAATTTTATTTGTTTTTAAACGTCCTTAAGTGATGTACATAATTCATCTTTTAATATAAGAGATTTTAAAACCTTTATACTGCAATCTTCACCTCTCATATGAGTTAACTCAATCGAGTTTGCGGTAAAGTAAACGGTAAGGTACTCCTGGATACTGCCGTACGCGGGCGTTCCCGTCTTTCAAAGCAGAAGCCCAAATATACACCACCACACTCTTAAACCATATAATGTGTATATGTGTACGAGTTTTTTTTTTTGGTTTAAACTATTAAGTGTGGCTTCATAGTATCAGGCAATTGTTTTTGCATGTGAGTCTAAAACATTTACAGACTGTTTTGTATCGGGAAAAAAAATACTATGGCTCCTCCTACCCGCGGCCTATGTAACTCTATGTCAAAGTATGGATTAAGGTACCATGAAGTTACAGGATACATGCTTCACAGGAGGGAAGGAAGTTTGTATCCGGTAACGCGAATAACATGCTAACCTAATCTGAGCGACGACCTCCGTCCAAACAATCTGTCGACACAAGCCGGTGACATATTACGATTACGAATTTTAACTCTATGACACTGATTCTCCAAATAAACAGCCCTTATCTCGATTACTGATTCACTTCCTGATTTTGTAGTAATGCTCTTTAATACAGGTAGCATATAATCGTAAAACGCGAGCTTTCACTTAATCAGTGTTTGAGAGTGACGTTTCTCTTTTATTTGTAACTTTTTAGGGTTCCGTAGCAAAATGGCAAAAAAGGGAACCCTTATTTGGGTATTATCCTTCAATTTGTTAGCTGAATGTGGCCGTGGGTAAAATTTTACTTCAAGATTACGAAAGACCAATTTAAAATGAACCGAAGGCTCAAAGATGCAGAAGTCACAATACTGCATTATGTGCATTCACAAAGAGCATGGTGATCACTACTTTTTGATTTGTGCTTTCCATCAGACAGAGTAGAGTCACATTAGGATTTCCATTCATTTATATAATAATTTTAACAAAAAGGAACCGACTTCAATGAAAAACTATTCCGAGTACCCAAATCGCGACAATTGTGCCTATGATATTTGAGGATTTCCCTCAATTTCCTTGGGATCCCATCATCAGATCTCGATATGGTGACGATGGGACCACCTGTAAGCTCGACCAATTCAATGCAAAAAGGAATTTTTGAAATCGGTTCATAAACGACAAAATTATCGCTGAACATACATAAAAAAAAATTAAAAAAAAAAAAGATTCCGACGAATTGAGAACCTCCTCCTTTTTTTGAAGTCGATTAAAAAAATACTTTACCCGGCGTTGCAACTGGTGTAACGTTTTTTTTTGCTTTTTAGCGAGATACTGTTACCAGAACCCTCCCTTCACATGATTTTAAGTAGAGACTAAAGCACTAAAGTTAGCTGGGGTCTAAGTTGTTTCTACTCTGCCACTTATTACATATTCACTTCAAAGTGACCTTAGAGGTCGGGTAGTTTGCAAGTCATTACAATGTGATCAATTAATTGGTGCTGGTTAATTAACCAATTAACCAACCTGTAACATTGCTCTGTATTTAGAGTGATACCTATTGAAAAACAGTTCAACACAAATTTAAAGCTGATTTCAATTCTTCTTCTTATCGTATCAATGGCAACACTACATGGTTTTGGCCTAATGCTCGGCAACGCGGATTGCGTTTGGCCTTGTGTTGATCCATTGTGGTGAGAGGATTTGTCACCTAAACTCTGCGATACCGAGTGTTAGGTGTCCAGGGTGCGCCGGACGTCGGGACTCTTGTTCTCTTTTATACGTCGCTCGGGGAGGCTCCTCTCGTGCACCCCGCTGATTACAATTAAATGATTTCAATTAAGTGTTGCTCTGTTGCACCAGAGACAGGCAGTCGATTGGTCTATAGATAAATGACGTCATTCTTACGAATACCTATAAAATAGCCATTCTGTCATATAACATTTTAATATTACGAAATTAAGTTGAACTGTAATGCCTACATTCGTGCACAACTAATTTTGTTATATTATAATCATTCATAACAATAGCAATACTAACCCTAAACTTTATTTTATTAGAAAACGAATATGTATACCTCCGTCACGCTGTAACTCCTTGACCTAAAGAGCAAAAGGTACTGTCGAATAGAATAGATATACTATCTGGAATCCTTTTGAAGCATACAAATATCTCACTTTTCTAGAAGTCGTATTCGTTCGATCGTTTTATATGTATATGTCTGAATCGAGCAATGAACAGCTAAAGGCTATGGATGTTGTCTGTGGACTATAAGTAAATAAACTTACTAGAGACTATACTTGAGGAATATCATTATCATCATCAGCCCCTTGCAGTCTACTGTTGGCCGTATGTATATATAAATATGTAGTATATATCACACCGAAACTCCGAAACAAAAATATGTACACCATATAAACATTTCGTACGAACCAGGATTTCAATCCGAGATCCCAAGCATAGCAGTCGCATACATAACCACTACGCTACCGAGGCAGCCAAACTCTCTTTAAAACATGACAGATGGGAAGAAAATTCACTTTTTACTTTTAGAGGCCCTATTAGGAAGGACAGGCCTGTGTCCAGCAGTGAACTGCAACGGGCTGATATTATGTATGTAACAAAAATGAAGTATATAGGTATTCTGTCAATCCAGCTTTCATAGAACTGACTCTGCTTAGTTTGAAGCTAAATGACGTTGTGTGTTACATTTCTGAAATATTTATTTATTTAGTTCATCAATAAACGAGTATAGAATAATCCCGGGTCAAGCCAAAAAGTTTTTGGGTTTTTCTTAGGAAATTCCTAATAGCAGCACGGAGTTTGGAAGTTTGGCGGTGATTCACATCCGTGCCTCGAAGAGCACGTAAATATGTCGGTTCCGGTTGTCAGGAACATCTATGGCAATCATTATTGAGAAGTCAGTACCCTCAAATTTATTGACAACTAGTTCAACCTTCGAATTTCAGTTATCCCTTAGGGTTGCGGAGGTCCGATGCCAGTGGCTCCGTGAAAAAACTGATATTCATGCAAAAGCGGTTGAACTAGTAGCCGACCCCAAATGATATTGGGAATAAGGCTAGGAAGAAGAAGAAACGAATTTAGAATATACATTAACTAGTTAAAAATAAACTTCAACTTTTACCGCTACACGGCTGGTCTAGTGGTTTAAACGGTCGCCAAGTCAAAGTCTTAGGAGTTCCTATCCTATCCTGCATGAGACAATACTTTGTGATTCACAAATTGTTTTACTGAGTTTGGATGTTCTATATGTCAATTTCATGTGTGTTTTAACAATTCCCCCGCAATACACGATGGCCATTACCAATACGGGAGTTGTTTTTAAAAAAAATACAAAATGAAGAAAGCGAAGAAACTATCAACCCTAGATTTGTCATAAATTTTATTATATTGCTTGCTTTTCTTAAAGCGTCGCAGTAGAATACATAAATTATATCCGTACTGTACACTATCGAATGTCAAATTGATACGTCAGCAAAACTTACACTACGGAAGTAAGCGAAGTGTACAGCACCGATGTGATGTATTACCGCAATAGTTTAAACGAGGCGACTATCACTTTTAAATACTTTGAATATCTGTTGTTGTTTTCGAACTACAATATGTTAAATATTAAATTATTATTATCAATAAACCTTGTTGGTGTAGTGGTAATGTATGCTACTGCTATGCTTGATGTCCATCGTTAGATTTCTGAGTCGAACCAAAAGTTTGTGGCATCATGCAAACATTTATTTCAAGTGCGACTATTTTATGTATTTCATAATTGCCTGCCTCGGTGGCGCAGTGGCAGTGTATGCGACTACTGTGGGTTAAGGTCTCGAGTTCGATTCCCGGGTCGGATATTTGCAAATATTTGTTTTGGAGTTTGATCGTTTTCTATTTCTTTTATTTGTTAAAAGATAACAGCAACAGGAATATAAATTTCTGTGCGCAGGGGACTTTACAAAAATACATGTAACGGATACAAGAAACACCCAGTCTCAAGACAACAAATTGTGAATTATTCCACGTGGTATTTGAACCCACGACACTTGGCGCAGTACGAAGAGGCGTGGCGTCCGCTTAAACCAATAGGCCCACCGGGCAGTCATGTTTAATATGTATGTATTTAAAAAAAAAATATGTTTATATATTTATGTCAGTTGTCGGTCCCGGTTGTCATGAACACCTATATGGCAATCGTTATTAGGAAGTCAGTGCCCTCAAATATACTGACAACTAGTTCAATCTTCGAATTTCAGTTCTCCCTTAGTGCTGCGGAGGTCCTATGCCAGTCGCTCCGTGGAAAAACTGAAATTCAGATAAAACCGGTTGAACTAGTAGCCGACCTCAAATAAACTTGGGAATAAAGGCTAGGAAGATGATGATGATCAGTTGTCTAGTACCCATTATATAACCTCTGCATAATTAGGGACTAGATGGCGTTTTATGAAAGATGTCCAAAGTATTTATTTATTATCTATTTATTTTCTACTATTGACGAATAGTTTTCTTTTCTAACCACGATTATTACGTAATGCCAATACGTAATGGCCAAATCAATAACATAACCAATTATTAATTGCTTACAAAATTGTTCGTCATCAATAAAATTAGCATTCTCTTGCCACAGGGAAAGCGCGAACACGTTTATTAAATGTACATATAAACGCTCAAATAGATTTTAATTAAACTCCAAGGTTAAACATGAGTAAACAGAAAATAACGATTTTAATTATCGACTTCTCGCTTCAACAACATCACGTTCCCGCTTGTCTAAAAGTCATTTATAAAAGACCAACACACAAGCACTCCGATTACGGAACAACAACGTCAAAGTTCCTTAATTTGTGCTAGAGTGTACTTAAAATAAAGTCAAGTACTGTGTGAATTTCGGAAAGAAATTTATTTCAAGTTATACGATTTTAATCCTTACGTACTTGTAGATTGTGTTTAAATTTTAAATGAGTGTATAATCAGGTAGGCCTGTAAGGTGGAGGCCATATTACGGGTACACAAAAGAGCTTTTGATGCCAGTTAATTAGTTAAACACTTCGTTTTGTAAGGTATCCGTTTCGTGATGCGCAAAATCTTTAGCGTTTTGTACCTACGACTTAAACGCAACTGCCTTTTTTGCTAATATTTGAGAGACCGGATGAAGTAAAAAATATGAGAATGAGAAAAAAACTTTTTTAATCTAATACTAAGGTAGAGATATGTGATAACATGGCACACTTTTCTGATTTAGTAATGGGATTGGACAAACGAGATTTACTCTTGCAGTAAATAAAAACTAAAGACTTCCATAACCCTGTTTACAGATTAAGTACACATTTAGTCTTTCATTCTCTACTGTTATGAATTCAGTTTATGGACAGATTAAGCGTTGGCGTTGGAAGAATTTTCCTGTCTCTGCTTTATTTCCATCTGTGTACAATAAAGAAGAAATGAAATGAAACTTTTGATACAATTATTTATAGTAAGAATTTGAAATTCTAAAAACATATTAATCATCAAATTAAACCCTTAACATTAATATAAATCCCAACTTTCTTAAAATTAGAACCAAAAATTACAAAATACAAACTATAGCTATCGAAACAAGTTTAAATTAAAACTGAAACGGTCAACAGCCCAATCAGTGGAATTCGACAATTGTAACGATAGAGAAACATCCCGATATTAACACCTACCTATAACACGTTAACCCTTCCGCACCGACGGGGGTCGGGCAAGCCAAATTAGATTCTCTGAGTTATATACAACCTTATTGGCTCAGACTACCTTGGACCGGGTTGATTAATGTCTCTATAGTTCCGTTATATCGTTATCTCTTATAGAATATATATTGGGAGATGATTACTTGAGCTAGTTGCTTTATTATGAAAATAATGGTCTTTTTTTTCAAATTTGACAAATATAAATAAGAAAAAGATATTTGAATCTCACGATCTCTACCTAGGTACTTATTTATGTCTCAATTTTTATAAGGGCGATAGTTTGTGAGTGTGTTTGTTTGTATTTTCTTATTTATGTACGCTAAGACAGTTGGACCATTTTAGGGATAAACTTTGGTATGAACTTAACAGACATACTCGGCTACTTTTTCTTCTGAAAGTAATTAGTGTAAAAATAAGCGGCGATAAGTGTTTTTTTTTTTGTTTTTTTTTTAAAAAAAAAAGACAACTCCCGCATTAGGAATTCCTGTGTCGCGGGGGACTTTACAAACATACATGAAACGGACACAAAGAACACCCAGACTCAGAACAACAAATTGTGAATCACACAAAGTGTTGTCCTACGTGGGATTTGAACCCACGACACTTGGCGTGGCGACCACTTATGCCACTAGGCCAACCTAGTAAGTAAGCTGATAAACCACAGGTAACAAGCAACAGTCCAGGATGTAGCTAGTAAATTCATATATCGTAAACTTATTAAACCGCTCATAGCCAAATTGCCTCAGGTGAATGAAAACAATCACCGAGGATAAGAGATAACAGTCGTGAAGCTAATCAAGAGGTCTCGAGTTCAAATCCCGGGTCGGGCCAAAAAGTGTTTTTGGGTTTTTCTTAGGAAATTCCTAATAGCAGCCCGAAGTTTGGAAGTTTGGCGGTGATTCACGCCCGTGCCTCGGAGAGCACGTAAAGCCGTTGGTCCCGGTTGTCATGAACATTTATGGCAATCGTTATTGGGAAATCAGTGCCCTCAAATATACTGAGAACTTGTTCAATCTTCGAATGTCAATTCTCCCTTAGGGTTGCGGAGGTCCGATGCCAGTCGCTCCGTGGAAAAATTGAAATTCAGGTAAAACCGGTTGAACTAGTAGCCGACCTCAAATAAACTTGGAAATAAAGGCTAGGAAGAAGGGTGGCTCAAAGACCAATGGCAAGATTACGTAGCCACTACGTGTCTTGCTAGTACGCACCAACCCGCGCTCGGCCAGCGTGGGGACATATGGCCCTAACCGTCTCCTGAGAGGAGACTCGAGCCAAACAGTGGGACATTATGAGTTGTTGATGAAAGTTATTGCGGTGGGTCGAAAAATTATGAATTGAACATTTCAAAACAAAATTATCCATATTGTTTATTGTATCTGTGATCGTTCTATCAGTTTTAGCCTGATATTGCTTTTACGTACAATTATAATGCTTTCAATAGTGACTTTTTTTTTCAGGGCCTCGTGGTTAAATTATAATAGAGTAGGACAACATTTTGTAGAAGTAAGGAATCCTATCCAGGTCAGCCTGTTTACAGTTGACGTATTTAAACACATTAAGAGAGTATCCGTCTATAACTGACAGAGTACACTGAGCCGTTGTTTTCGACACAAACCTCTGGGAAATCATACAAGTAGGTAGTCGAAGCTCGAAAAAGCCAGACAACACCTAGTACTGGAGTTGCGGAAAATTGATGTCAATCACTCTACGTAAAAAAATTAAGTTCAACCACAGTAAAGTGAACATAAAACCGTCATGAAACTTACTTTGAGAAAAGGGTGAAGGAGGAACTAAGTAACTTTCGCTTCACTTGAATCGTAAATATGCTCACGAAATGCATACAGCAAGTGATACTTTTATTTGACTTGTTACCATATGTACTGATTCAGATGCAATAATCTTGAAACTGTATTTAGAAAGTTTTTTCAAACCAATTGGTTTCTAGTTAGGATATATTGGAAAGTTTGACGACAACGTAATAGTCTCAGTATGTGTTTTAAAAAACTTTTAATGTCAGAGTTTTCTTTTCTAAATAGTTTATATCTATAGAAATAAGTATCTTATTACTAGTTTTTGTTACTAAATGCATATGAAAGTAAATACAGTACTTATATCAAAAAGTAATTTTTAAATTTTTTGACTCTGTCTGTTTCCGGGTAATCTTTGGCACGTTCACCGATTTTGATGGGACATTATTTAAACAAGGCTATTGTTTAGACTAGCTTCACTCCGCGGCGTTTCTCGTGATTTACAAGTATAACCGCGGATAACACGGTAAATTATATTTATTTATTTTGTTGTATATGGGAAAGTAAGCAATATTTTATTGATCGCTAAGATACTTTCCTGTTGGTTTCCACTGCTGGACATAGGCCTCTTCTATTGCACACCACTATGAGTATAGAAATAAATATGATAAAGGTTATGTTATTATAACAGCTCCTTTTTATTACTTACTAGCTGAGTCCCGTGGTTATTTTTGTTAACAACGGTACTCAGTTATTTTTGTTGTAAATGTGAGCGAGTGATGCCGTAGAGCGAGAATGTAGTCCAACAAACAGAAGCCTAAGTCTAAGTTACTCTTTCAAACCAACGTTCTAAAGATAAGCCGCAACAAACAGATAAAAATAAAAAAAAATCTTTCCTGATTTAACGCTTGTGAAAGTACATATGGTGCATGTACTTTCACAAGCGTTTAGCATAAAACTGTTCATTTGGTATTACAAAAGCAAATACAAATTAACGATCATTAAGATAATTTTAATAACCTAAAACTACTAATAACTGCCTCGTTGGTCTAGTGGTTAGCGTATGCGGCTGCTGATCAAGAGGTCTCGCGTTCGATTCCCGGGTCGGAACAAATATTATTTGTGTGATTCACAAATATTTGTTTCGGAGTCTGGGTCTTTTCTATGTATAATATGTATGTATTTACAAAAAAAAGTATGTTTATGTATTTATATCAGTTGTCTAGTACCCATAACACAAGCTCTGCTTAGCTTGGGACTAAATGATGTTGTGTGTCAGATGTCCAAAATTATATATATTATAAGTTTAAGTGCAAGACATTGTATTCTGTAGATACTTCTAAGGTTTTGTCTTTCTTGGATTGTTCATGTAAAATTACTTTATTTATTAAATGGAATTAAACTAATATAGTTTATTTCATTGATAGGTAATTCTTTGAGAAGCAGCAATAAAAATAGTCTTTTATTTTTGAAGTCCAAAAATATTACATCGTCTTTGAATTTATTACAATGAAGGTGCCTATCTATTCGGCTTTATTGAAGATCTCGCAATTTATCTGTTTGATTATGATCGCTTTGACTTTTCTATTGCCTTTCAACCCATCTGCACAGAGGTTGCTGTGCTCGATAAGACCAGTAACTTTTCATGATAAAAGTATTTTTTTTATTTACACCATATTTTCATCCATTAGAGATTACCGTTTTACTGTGATTTTAGATAAACTGTCATTTTACAAATTTTCAGGTACCTTTCCTGTAGATTATCTTATACCATTTTCCCATGGTTTAGTCAAAATACTTATTTCATTTATTATAAATTTTAAGCTTATAGGATATTTACAATATTTACATACAGGAGTCAAAAAAATCCACCACATCATCGCTTACCAGTAGCGTTTCTAAAAGACTGTCAGTTGAATGGCATTGCTAATTCTTTGTGCTAGAAAAACGCAGGCCTTTTGGTCACGAGAAGAATCGATCAATTCTTTTCAATCTTTTCAGAGGGATCAAAATTTTAAGTATTTGAAAAGATTTCTTGTTAAACTGCCTCGGTAGCCCAGTGGTATCGTATGCGACAGCTGTACTTGAGGTCTCGAGTTCGATTACCGGGTCGGACCAAAATTTTTGTGAGATCCCCAAATATTTGTTTCAAATTCTGAGTCTTTTCTATGTATATTATGTACCTATATATTTACAAAAGAAAGGTATGTTTATGTACACACATGTTTACATCAGTTGTTTAGAAGCTGTAATAAAAGCTCTGTGTAGTTTGGGACTAGATGGTGTTGTGTGTAGTTTTTCCGAAATATTTATTATAAATTATTTATAAGACTATTTTTTGTGTCTAATATTGTATAAAGTAATCTTTCAAACACGTATATACACGTATGTATTACGAGAGATGACAAATGTTACCTATATTAGATGCAGGACAATGTCTTATGATAACATTCATTAGCACTTATAGTTGATTGGTAAATTATCGAGATCAGGATTTAATTCTATTATTCACTGTAGATGTATATATTTTGTGTCTGATGTCTTATCCGTGTGGTGACGGATTAAGAATACAGAGTGTCACCACCCCTATTCATCCCACGTGGGTGTCGTAAAAGACGACTAAGGGATAAACTACGCAAGACAACATCAATGCAAAGAGAAGGAAAACTTGAAACCAACCCTATACCAACCCGTCTGGCCAGCGTGGTATAGTAGGCCAATACCTCCTTTTCAAGGAGAGGCCTATGTCCAGCAGTGGACTGTTAAAGGCTGTTGATGATGATGTATATATTTTATTATAATTGCATTTTATTATGGAATAAACAAGGCTTTATTATTATTATTTATTCATTGGAAGACTATCAGAAGCGCTCTTAGCAAGAAGCGTCCATAGCCGAGTGACCTTAAGTAATTGGAGACAATTACGGAAAGCAACGACGGTGCGGTCAGAACTAAGTGGGTATGTGGCATGATATGTTTTGAGCGTTTCGAGTAAAGCAGTTAGTCCCGGTTGTTATCATAAAGTAGCAGTCGTGAATCTAAGTTAGGGCCTTAGGGCGGCTTAAAATTCCAATTCAAGATTATGTAACCACAACGTGTCTTGCCAGTCCCAAACCCGCACTCGGCCAGCGTGGGGACGTATGGCTTTAACCCTCTCCTGAGCAGACCCGAGCCCAGCATTGGGACATTATGGGTTGTTGATGTTCATGATTCATTGAAATTTAAGTACTTGAATTAAATATGAGCAAAATACCACATTTGAATTCCTCACATTATTTAAATAAAATTAGAATATCTCATAAAATTTCACTGAAATTCAAATACACATTGTTTATAAGTGTAATATTACGATGCTCCTGTTATCGTACTCCATGTACTTCATATAAGTATGAGTACAGTGAACAGTAACATGACAATTTGACAAGATACCTGTTATGCTTGACATCTTCACGGTATTAGATGTACCCGCACATGCAATAATCAAATTTCACTCGAGTAGGTACATGAATGTTAAAGCTTACATTTAATTATCAATATTGATAACTAGCTTATGCCCTTGTAAATATTGGAAATTGCGATATTCATTTTTAGATTAATATACATATAATAGCCTATGAAATCCACAAATAATATGGCTTTCTATTGGTAAAAGAATTATATAACTCGGTTGAGTATATCCAGAGATTACCCATAAAAACCCTCAAACTTAACTTTCTTTAAATATTTGTATTGAAAAAAAAAACGATGACTGATCAAATTTTGGGCTTTGTACACTTGTATAACAATGAGTGTATATATAAAATGGTTACAAAATAGTGAGCAAGTCACCTAACGATGATAATCACAACGCCCTCCCCACCGAACAATATCGTAATGGCAATTTCTGAATTTTACAGGAAAAATTAAATACTGTTTTTGAGTATTATCTCAGCAAGGGAGCATCGTAAGGTAACCATTTATGTGTCAAAACAAAGCTGATTTAATAACTTTATATTTACTTTTGGTTTTTATTTTGTAATAGTTTTCAAAATAAAGTTATTGGCGAAAATAATATTACCGAAATTACAGCTCAAAAGTATATTGTGTAATGCATCATTGCCATATTGTTCGCATGTAAATCCAACAATTTTAGTCAGTATTAGTACATTACAGTAATATTCGTTAAAATGTGCTGTTAAAAATGTTAACTGTAATATGATATTACGAAATTATTGGCGTGAAATCAAAGTGATAATTTTAAAACTTTATAAAGTTTATCTATATGATACCGTTAACAGCACTACGAATTTTCACAATTATCTATCATGTATTGTAAGAAATCATTACCAAATTGCGTAAATAAAAATAAAACCCTATAATAATTGTTTTACACCTTACATAAAACACACTTATGTATTTCCTCCACGAATAAGATGGTAATAGTCACTTATCGAAAAAAATAACTATTACATAATCAGTATTAACTTGTTTTGGTATTATTCGTGTAATGTTAGATTTTAAACGAATAATATTGTTATGTTCATCACGGGGTCATTGAAATTAGTGTACTTTTCTAAATATCCATATAAAAAGTACAAAAAAAAATTATAAGGTGTAATTGGTGTTCTAAATACCGAATATGCAATAAAACGTAAACTATCGTAATAGCACATTATCATATTATTCGCTGGGGAGGGCGACAAGTTCGTTCGCACTTTGCATAAAAAATTAGATGTTTTCTTCAATAGCTGCTGTTGTACATAGGTTTTTCCTTACAACGGAGGCTTGGCCACGCTGACCAGATGGGTTAAAGTGCTGCTATCTTGCATGCTTATTCTCATCACACGACATCCAGAAATGGATGGTATACTCTTTATTCTTAAACCGTCACGAAGATATTTTGGGCTCCGGGAACTGCACTCCTTAAGACCTGGGTGTCGTTATAGCAATATTGTGTGCATAGTTTTCCAGTTTAAAAATTATCAAACAATTCAAATTATATATATTCAAAATAGTTAAAACTACCAACATCTGAAATACATTCACGAATCTTACTTTGCTTGATATGACCATAACAATTCACGTAAATATACTTTTCAGGATTAATAAATCGTTAGTTGATATGACGTGGAATTGGGGAATAAGCCAATATTATAACACATTGAAATTTTATTCATTATCCCAAGCCTGGAATTGATATTTAAATTATGTGAAACATTCTGAAAAAGTTACTGTGAAAGTTAATTTTTTAATATGAGAATGTTTTGAATGCCAGCGTTGAATAAAGTTGTAGAAGTACACCTCAGCAGTAAAATCGAGGTAATAAGTGTTTTTAAGGTTATTCATAGAAATTTGTACCAATCAATTTAGAAAATTATAATTAATAAGAAAGGGTGTTCTTTATGTCCGTTTCATGTATGTTTGTAAAGTCCCCCGCGACACAGACTTTATATTTCTAATGCGGGAGTTGTCTCTTTTAAATGAAATGATATGAAAAATAAAAATGCATTAGCAACCGGCTTTGTATTATAGCTTACATATGTATGTCTACTTAAATGAAATTTATTTCTAATTTCATTGGATTAAATAAATAACTTGTATGTAATAATTTGTAGATATATAATAATTTGTAGAAGTAACAACTTGTAAGTAATAAATAAAAAATATGTACTAAAAATAAATTTTCATGATTATTATTTTTCTACCCGAGCCTGCCATAGTAACTCTCAAGCAGAGGCTTCAAGGAAGAAGAATGGGTAGAATAAATAAATAAATAAATATTTTGGACATCTTACACACAACATCATCTAGTCCCAAAGTAAGCAGAGCTTGTGTTAAGGGTACTAAACAACTGATATAAATACATAAACATACTTTTTTTTTGTAAATACATACATATTATATCAGAGTGGTGGTGGTGGTAGATAATGCACTTAGAATAAAAAAGTGAAGCCACTTTTTCAAGTATGTGTGAGAAAATGAAGTGTTGCCCTTTAAAAAAAAAATCCCTTGGAATTGTAAATATAGGTGATATACGAAAATAAATCTATTTTTTCCTATAAATTTCAAGAAGATCTATACAAATAAATCAAATTGAAGTATCTGCATGTAATATCAAATTTACAGTTTTTTACTAAATGCATACGAAAGTATATACAGTGCTTACATCATAAAAGATTCACTATTAACAAATCCCGTGCCTTATCTACATTTTTGTTCGATTTGAGTCGTCATCATACTCATTGCGTATGCAGACGAAGCAGTATGGTGATCCACACAATGGCAGCCTATTAAAATACTTCTGCATTTTATATACATATAGGTATATAAAAAAGATAATCCTCTAGTTTTATATACTTTGTATTAATGGAATATAATAATATGTAAGTACAGAAGTCTATCTTATTTTATCGTCAGCGCTACACATATTCGACAGCATTGTTAGCCCTCTGTAAAACAAAAATATTTAAACCTTTAAAGGTGAACTTTTTGCTTCAATTAAATTACTCATATCCTCAATCCTTTTAGAAAGTTAATCACAAATTTATAAAAAACTGGTCTTCCAATTTCACATTATAATTATTCTATATATACAAAAATACAGCAACAAAATAAATGAACATACAACAATAACTAATTAGACTCAGCACCACAACAATATACGAACCACTTCTGATTCGATCAAAATGATAAACAAAAGTTTACCCCGGCTTAATCAACTCTACATTCCACCAATAGCGAACCACGTTTTGCTAGAGTGAGACGTTGCTTGCATTCTAAATGCAAGACAGCATCCCAATTAAACTATCTGAATACAGAATGAATGAGTCTGCGAACGGAACCAAGTACTTACAGCTTATTGTTTTCGTTCGCTTCTTTATGATTCAATTTCATGTTCTACTTCAACAATCAAACTTAAAACTTCTCAATTGTGAATTACATTTCCTACCTAAAATATGCTTGAGACTAAGAATAATTTTTTTTTGTTCCGTTACTGACTGACTGACAGACAACGCACAGCTGAAACTACTGGGCGTAGGACGCTGAAATTTGGCATGTGTAGGCGATCACTAAGAGAAGATTTTGTTAAAATGTTTATGTTATATATTAGAAAAACACTAAGGCAAAGCTGCAAGCAAAGGCTGGTTAAGAGTACTTCAATATTACATGATAATTATCACTAAAACCGACTTATAAAATCTATGTATTGATTTTGACAAAATTTGCAATTAAGAATATCATTTTAGTGAAAACCATAAATCATAATCTACATGGTATGTCGCTGTGACTCTCAGCGGGCGCAGACGACGATGGGGCGGTAGCTTGCAATATTAAATTCAATTTACTCGCCTTGATTAGTTTCGTGGTCATAATGGTGCTCGGTTGGGTGCAAGTCTCTTCCTTCATTGTCGTATTAATTTTGAAATTGCGCATCTGTGAACACGGCGACTTCCCGCAACGTCATTGCGGGTGCATTCAACATGCCGATGCTATTTCTATCATCTCTGTTTAAGTATTTCATAAATCCATACTAATATTATAAATTTGAAAGTAATCATGTCTATCTGTTACGGTTCTACAGCTAAACCGCTAAAACGATTTAGATGATTGGCTATATCCGACATACAAGCAGTTGGAGCCGCATTCAAAGCTTGAAGCATTAGAATTTAGTGAAATATTTATGTTAAGCTACAAAGAAAGATTTGGTGTCTTTAGATAAAGAAAGTAAATAAAGTCTCAGAAATATGTATTCTTATTTCTATAAAAAACATACTCAATAAAAAGTATAATACACATTATATTTTTTTTATTTAAGAACAGAATGATTTATGTTTACATAATCATCATCAACAACCCATAACGACCCACTGCTGAGCGCGAGTCTTCTCTCAGAAGAGCTAGTCTACAAAAGCTATCAGCTACCTTCCATTGAAAGTCCCGTGTCTGAGATTGGATTTATATATTATGCTAGCTGAATCTTATTGTCGCAAGACGCAAGTAAGCGGCACGAAGCTAGTCTCAAAACAAAATAGCCAAAGTTACTATTTATGTCACCAGCTTTCCGAGAGTGAACGTCCCGTCAAAGTCGGTCTAGCTGTTCCTGAGATTATCCGGTTATCCGGAACACACAGAAATTTAGTTTTTTTTTTTATAAATTGCTTTTTTGTTATAAGTTTTATACATATGTTGTGCAATTAGTAGAAAAACTGTTAATTTGATATTTATTCATTTGTATAGATTAGATTTTTGAAGTAATTACCAGGTATACTTTCAAATACATATAATGAAATACTGTTGATTTAAAGAAACAAACAGACAAATTTCATTTATTCTTTAGTGTTAATTTCAAATTTTCAAATTTACAATAACAATTTGTACGTGGAAATTATATTGTGGATGAAGTTATGTCACAATTGATAGGTTACGGAGTAGCCTGTGGTAAGGGATAACAGTTCCTTTCCCCTTTGGGTGTATGGTTTGAGTTACTACTTAAACTACTAAGTGAAGTATAGTGAATAACAAGTATGCGTGTGCGTGCGTGTGTGTGTGTGTGTGTGTGTGTGTGTGTGTGTGTGTGTGTGTGTGTGTGTGTGTGTGTGTGTGTGTGTGTGTGTGTGTGTGTGTGTGTGTGTGTGTGTGTGTGTGTGTGTGTGTGTGTGTGCGTGCGTGCGTGCGTGCGTGCGTGTGTGTGTGTGTGTGTACCTAGAACCATCTGGAGAGTTTTGTTATTTAATAATTAATCTCAACTTTAAATTTAATATAGCACTTAATATTCTCCAAAGTTACAAATCTGTGCTCGAAATTCTCCACTATAATCACGTATACAATATTGGTGCTAGATATCATTGAAATTAGCTTACCTGGTTGCACACGCTTCCAAACATTCTGATATCTTCACGTGTCACCGCTTTGATTAGATCACTTTATGTTGCTTCGCTTAACATTCCTAATTAAACAATAAAGATCATGAGCAATATAGATAATAGAATAAAAACCAATTAAATTTGACATAATAATTGATCAAATTAAAAGACCTGGGCGAAGAATGTGACCAATTTATTTCAATACTAGCTTTAACCCGCAGGTCCGCCCGCGTGAAGGTCCGTCAAGGCGGTAAATAGTATGTGTTACTCCGATATGTAATTCATATTATTGCAAAGTTTTATCAATATCCATTCAATAGTTTTTGCGTGAAAGAGCAATACTGGGTCCTCCCAATTCTTCCTAGCCTTAATAATATATCCTTTATTAAGGCTAGGAAGAATAGTCGAATTTAATAGTATTATAGACTCCTCAGGCTGCTCATTTCTGGATACCTTAAGGGACTTATGAGACTTTTTTATCATAAAGGCTGAACTAATAACAATATCCTTACACGTCTTATTCAAGGCTGTCTGGCCCCAAACTAGGCCAAACAAAATAAATAAATATTTCGGAAATCTTACACACAACGCGATCTATTCAGAAACTTACAAGAATTGTATTAAATTACTAGACAACTGATATGAATTCATAAACACCCTTTTTTTGTAAATACATACATATTATACACAGAAAATAAATATTTACAGATCATACAAATTTTTGATCAGATCCAGTAATTTATTTATTTATTTATTCAATTAGGGAACACAAACAGTAGTATATAAAATGTACATAGGTTTGTTATTAAAAAAGGATTAAACTTAGTAAATATACTACCCACTACGTTTTCCACAGATTACTTATTGGGGTTCAAGGTATATAAGCAAAGTTAAACAAAGTTAAGTTAAGCAAAGTTAATCATAAACATTAAACTTTTGTTGTCTATAAAATTATATATAAGTAGTAATTTGCCACTTGCTACATATTAACTGGAACTTCTCAAGAGTATGAGAAATACCAATAACAACAGCAGGGACTACAAATATCAACATCATCGTGATACATTGCATGCTTGATACAAAAGTGTTGAAAGAAAAAAAAACAAAGCAAACAATGAACAGTGTTCTTAAAAATAATCTAAAGTCGTTAGGTCCACTACCGATCGCTTAAAACTTCAATAACATATTTTTTAAAACTTAACTTACTGTGATGTAATATATCTATGTCACAAAACCTTTTATTATAAGTATCAACTAAGCGGTGCAGCGGAGAGCGCACACCAGCATTGGTTCTACAAGGACCAGTGGCAAATAGTCGTCTGGTGCGCACCCCGCGCATTTGTACTGCTCGAGGAATCAGGTAGCACAGCCTATGTACTAAGTCTGGGCAGTCAAATTTATTGCGGCACATACCGAATAGAGTCATGGTATCGAGGAGAATCCTTCTGGACTCCAGCGTTAACAGATTATATTTTTTAAGAAGTAGTTGGTGTGATATTTTTTTATGAAAACATCTGAACTGCATTGCGCGAAGATACTTGCGTTGCACCACTTCAATAGCTTCCTTATACTTCACGTAATGTGGATTCCATATAGGTACTGCATATTCCAATTGTGGCCTGATTATCGACTTGTACAGATGAAGGAATGTAGTTGGTTGACGAAAATCATGGGTTGCTCTCATTACAAAGCCGAACATTTGATAAGCCTTATTGACTATGTTCTCAACGTGGATATCCAAGTTGAGTTTAGAGTCAAGATATATGCCAAGATCACGAACACCTGTAACTTTATTCAGAACAGTATCAGAAAGTCTATAATTAAATTTAATTGTATTTATTTTTTTAGTAAAGGTAATGCTATGACATTTGGGCAGGCTAAGGTGTAATTTGTTAAGAGTGCAGTAATTAGAAAGTCTATCGAGATCTTGCTGTAATTCTTTGCAATCAGAATCCCTGTTTATGACTTTAAAGACTTTTAAGTCATCCGCGTATAAAAGAAATTTAGAATTTTTGAAACATTTATTAATGTCGTTTATAAAAAGTATAAATAACAGGGGTCCTAATATTGAGCCCTGGGGCACTCCTGAAGTCACTTTGAAAGTGTAAGACTCAAAACCATTAACCACAACTTTTTGTGTTCTGTTTGTCACATACGAAACAAACCAACGAAGAAGATCCCCCCTGATACCATTATAAGCGATTTTGTTGAGTAACAGTGTGTGATCCACCTTGTCAAACGCTTTCTGGTAATCCGTATATACCGCATCTATTTGTTGTCTGTTGTCAATCCCTTCAAATAGGTGAGTAGAGAACAAAAGAAGATTGCTCATGCATGATCTGTCCTGAACAAAACCATGTTGTTCGTTTATTATAATGCGACGTATACTCGGAAAAATCTCATTGTGACGAGCTTTTCGAATAATTTCGAGAGTGCTGATAAAATAGAAATAGGACGATAGTTCTCTATATCATTTTTGGATCCACCCTTATGTACTGGGACAATATTTGCACGTTTCCATATCTCAGGAAATACCCCATTCGAGACGCATTTATTAAACATAATAGAAATAGGATAGCATATGGTGTCACAAGTATTTTTCAAAAATAGTGAAGGGATGCCATCTGGACCGGGTCCTTTAGTGGGATCAAGTGCTTTTAATTCGCGGCGTATA
Source organism: Phragmatobia fuliginosa (assembly GCA_932526445.1). Taxonomy (NCBI): domain Eukaryota; kingdom Metazoa; phylum Arthropoda; class Insecta; order Lepidoptera; family Erebidae; genus Phragmatobia; species Phragmatobia fuliginosa. The sequence continues at coordinate 20,151,800 of OW052063.1, read as the reverse complement.
CAGTGTATGGAGAAAAATAGTTTGGAGATATTAATGTCATGTTCTGTGCATGCAGGAGGTGGTTTCCACGTTTCATTTTGAAATGTTGAGGACTCGTATACTGATTCGAAGAAATTAGAGAAAAGATTACATGCTAGAGTAGGGTCATCAGTAGCGGTTTGTTTATAGTGGACTTTAGAAGGGATTTTATTACTATTTTTTCGATTAGCGATGTATGACCAAAAAGCCTTAATGTTCTTAGGAATGCATTCTTCAACTGTCTCCATGTAGTTTTTATAGCATAAATCTAATACCTTTTTGAACTTAGATCTGAATATAGAGAATTTTTCATAATCACTAATGTTGTTGTATTTTTTCCACTTTATCCACGCCGCGGTTTTTTGTTTATAAATATTTATCAAATTTTTAGTGAACCAGACAGGATAATTAGTACTTTTATATTTACGTGTAGGAGCGTGCCGCCTGATTATACCATAAACATTTTCGTAGAACATAGCAACCGCTTCTTCAGGTGAAAGGTTGTCGAGTATGCCATTCCAGTCGAGATTACCTATATCCACGTTTATCTTTTCATAGTCAGCTTTGTGATAGTTAAAAGAGTTAGGAGTTTTACGTTTGAGTGTTTGTGACGACATCGTGGTGTCAAATGGTACTTCAATATAGATAGCGGCGTGGTGTTTATTTATTGGTACTAGGGGAGCATCAGCCAAACGTAAAATGGAGAGTTTATTGCAATAAAATAAATCCAGTATACGTTGATTACTGTTGGTTACGTAATTAAATTGTTTCATGTTTAAAAGGGAACAAAAGTTAAAGAGTTCACGTGACATACTTGTATGGGAGGTATTTACCGCGCATTCCACAAGGTTTGGAGATGTTTGAACCCAATTAAGATATGGCATGTTGAAATCACCTGTCAAGATAGCAGTCTCCACGCAGGAGTGCTCGAACAGTGGCAAAAGGTGGTCAAGGAAGTTTATACAAGTTTCAGATGCGATATTTGGTGGTATATAAGTGGCGCATATTAGGTGATAGTTGTTATTATTCATTGGGATTTTAACTATTACATGTTCAGGTAATATAACACGGGGTGACAAATAAAGAATTGACGCTTTAAGTTCACGAGAGACAGCTATGAGAACACCGCCACCATCCTGTTTATTTGTAGCGACACGATCTCTGTCACATCTGAATACAGTATAACGGCGGTCAATAAATTCATTCTCAGATATATTTGGTGTAAGCCAGGTCTCAGTAAATATAATAACATCGTAGTCATTAGCCAATATGTTAAGAAATAAGCTGTTTAGTTTGGTCCTGATTCCCTGACAGTTTTGATAGTAAATAGATAATTTATTACTACTATCAGCCATTATTTAAAGTTACATTAACAAAGGAATTAATTATAAAAAGTTTTAACAATTTTACAATATTAAATGACATATCCGTAATTACATGAATATTATCTATCACATAATAATCTAAAGAAACGTGCACAGCATATAACCAATAAAAACAGCAACACAGCAAAAACACATGGATCGGCAGTGGCGTCACAAACCAGCATGCAATATATTGTTTAGCTATTGTGGCATAAGAGACAACTATAGAAGTGGCTAAACCGTGACAATGTAGGTATAGCACTGAAAAATACTTATTACTAAAGCTAGGAATTAATATTATCACAGGAAAAGCAATTTTATTAGATATCATTAAATTATGTATCTGTAGGATTTTTACATTTACTAATTCTGCGTGATATATCGGCCTCCGTTCGAATAGCAAATGTAGGTGAGTCATCCATTTCCTTGACCAGGACAGTAGCATTTCGGATCCATACGTACCTGAATTTATTTTCTTTGGCGGCCACACGACACTTACGAAATAAGTCTTTATTACGAAACGTTAGGTGTTCATTTAAATAAATACGGGATGGGGTCCCGTTCAATCCGATGCGGTCCGAAGTTAGGCCCTTAGCGAGACGATAGGCGCTAAGCATATTATCACGGAGCAGGCGAGACGCAAACTTAACGATTATATTTTTAGGACTTGTGTTTTTGGTGTGTGCATGTGGAACACGGTGGATTGCAACTATGTCTCGCTGAATCAAAGGCATATTTATTTCTCTGGCTATTGATTCCAATATAGTGAGAAGTTGCTCACCGCGTTTTTCTGGCACATTACATATCTCTATATTACATTGTCTTGCCTGTTGTTCTAAAATATCTATTTTACTCTCCAACAACGACATTGTCTCTGCACCTGTGTGTTTCGCTTTTAGTTCCAAATCAGCAATGCGCTTAATGATATCGATGTTGCTTTCTGCATTAAAATTGAACGAAGACTTAATCTCCATCATGTCATCGGATAATTCAGAATATTTTGTTTTTAGTTCTGTAACTTCCGTTTTTGTAGTAGCGAATTCAGTCCGTAAATCCTTTAGATCTTTGTAAATTTGACAAGAAGTTGAAGACAATGTACTAAATTCCTCTCTAAGCGTAGCAATACTCGCGTTTATATTTGAGAACTGGCCATTTATATCAGCACGTAGGTTATTAATCCCTTCTTGCATCTGGATCGTAAGCGAAGCGATAGCCTGGGTGAGCTCGCATTCGGGTTGTTTCCTCTTCCTGTGAGTTACATACAATTCTGGTTCGGAAACGTCAGGCACATGGGACAATTCTGGCTGGGATACGGCTTCACCAAGTCGATTCGGCGGAGTTCGTCTTAACGCGTTAGTGCCAGCAAATGGAGAAGTCATTTTGCTACAAACACTTAGAACCCAGATCGTATTGTATGTACGGACACGTCGTAGCAGACTGCGCGCGAACGTAGCACCAGGAGTGACGCAATGAGTTCGTAGAAATATCCGTAGCACATGTACCGACGCCGACAGCGTAGGCAATGTTTCGCTGGCACAAGCGATGAGCTATTTCGTAGTCTAGTCACTACACTTTGTTAGCCTGGCGGTGGGGGCCTCGCTTCCAACGCAGTGTGCCGCGAGATCAAATCCCGACCGAACTGTGACGAAATAGATATTTCAAATCGAGGTCGAACTTGACAAATATATGTTTGTTTCTTTCTAGGACGGCCCAGTAGGCGGAGTCGAACCATATAACACTTTCAAGTATGACAAGGAATTAAAAATTAGATAAATCCACCAATAGCACAATTCGAACACAGAAAACTAATTTACACTGCCAGCGCACACTACACACGTCTACTCACGAGCGCGATCCGTTCGAGAATGAGTTCGAGAGACGTTCGAGAATAATCGAACCTGAAACCTCCAAGCACAGCAATCGCAAGCGTTACTAAAGCTGAATATGTATTATGGTAACCAGACTGCTTATAAACATACCTATATATACCTTACACATACATACTTCATACAAATAGCACTCAGGTAGTACACCAAAATGAGCATGCTCATATTATGACAAATAGATTTTCTGGGTGGAAACCGAACACAAGATTTCTAGCATCATAGTCAACGTCAGTTGGGAAGAACGGGTGTAACACAAAAGGAGGATCTTCCCAACATTCGAGGTGATCTGGCCGCGGACCATACAATATGAATGGTACAAGTAAATAAACCATTTTAACATTATTATAAGATCTACTGATCGTTGTATATTACATTTGTGTTGAAGGGTATGTGAGTAACTTATAATAGAGCAAGTTTAAACTCTGTTTTACTCTATTATATATCGCAAAACTAATACATTTTCCAATAACTAAATTGACAGACAGGTTAGAGATCCCCACCTCTTCGATTTAATGTGGCTACCTACCCATTCCTTCATTCAAGACAATGGTCACATAATCTTAAAATTAAATCATATTTCTAAAGGTACCCGTTTAATGAAGTAATAACAATTATAACCATTCAATAAAGCGTATTATCAACTGAAGTGATTCAACATTAATTTCAGAAATGGTTGCTGAATTTCATCTACGTATCTGATTATTTCAGCCTATTATTTAAATGTCAAGTATAAACAATGTTTAGAGTAACTTTCATAACCCTATTGTTCAATACCCTAGTACACAACTTTCTTATTACAAACTAAATAGCCATGCATTTGAATAGGGTTAGCTTATGTTGAACTACAGCCCGCAACAAAAGTTATCCCTCCTCATCCCTCACAGAGGCTATTGTCGTGAACTCATTAATTTGAGAACTCTCAGTGACAATATTAATTAAGTACCATGATACTCCATTTTAATACATCTTAGAACTTGTGCTTTTCGAATAAAGGAAACTGTCTATCAAAATTACTGTAGCTTTCTTGTTTTTATTTTTTAATTAGACGTTATTCGCAACTTTGAACATTTAAAATATTTATTAAAGTTAGCTGCCTCTATTTTTGTGACGTGAAAGCATGTGAATATAAAACGAAAAAAAATGTTGATGCGGCTGTTGATCAGAAGGTCTCGGGTTCGATTCCCGGGTCAGACGAAATATTTGTGTGATCCACAATAATTTTTTTCGGAGTCTTTTTTCTATGTATATTATGTATGTATTTAAAAAAAAGTATGCTTTAAATGTATTTATATTTTATTATTTATTATTACATAATCTACCTGCCAACAACTTCTTCAAAATGAGAGATCTACATTTCTTTGTTGAATCTTCCTAGCTATTTATGCTATAGGTATTTTTTTTCAGTTATACCTTTGAGAAATATCCGACCTTGGGAGGCTAATACCAACTGACTCTTGCGCCGTAGTGGACGCGCAATCGGCGAGACTCGCACCCAGCGAGGTATTACTTCTAAAGAATAGGTGGCATAATATTAGGCTAATGTGAATTCCAAAGAAAGGAGGACGACACCATACCTCGACTTAGGCCACCTGATATACTTTTGCGAGGAAGACATATAGTCCCAATGTGGCTTTGAGTTTCTGGTTAATAATTTCCTTTCCAGCAACATTGTAGAAATGTCCAGTGTGTCAAACAGGATAGCGTACCTAACCTAAACGGTAGTACAGCCAGGTACAGCCAGGGATTTGGAAGCAGGAATCACAGGGGTCAAATATTTGTCAACTTCCTTGAAGGAAGGGAGGGGCTGTTTTCGATCAACTCTTTCTTCAAAGAACGGCCCCAGATGAAGTGGACGTGCTGAAACCCCAATGATATAACTAAAAATGAGACTGTTTTTATTATGATGGATTGAAAGTATAAATGTGCTTATTTAGAGATGTCTCTATCATCAATAGGCTTAGCACCGCTAGTGAATACCAACTTATCCGAGACTGAAAACAAAATGTAATTCAAATTATATAACTTCAACATTCCTTATTATAAACTCAGTTCTTTTCCTTACAAGGTAATCTTACAAGCTTGTTATATCAGAGAGACTAGTAGTTTTTATATTTTGCATTTTCTCATAAAATAAAGGGTAATAAGTAGGGAAGGAACTGCCAACCATTATGAGGTAAAACTGCAAAATCTTAAAAGAAACACAACTCAAGTTAAAAACAAAGAGAACAATTTATACTGATTAAGACAAGCAGAAGGATCTAAATTATAGGATGTTCGAAGAATTCTGCCCCTTAGAGCTCAAGCTTACATAAAAGTATCTTATAATAGTCGTAGGTATGTTGAAAGTAGCAATAGAACCAATTATTTACAACACTAAATAGAAAAATCGAAATCCTTCGTTTAATGCTGCTGAAAGGATTTAAGTTAACCATGTGTGTATTATAAAATACAAACATAAAAAAGATAAATTAGGTCAAGTCAGGTCAAATAGGTTTTCATTACTCATCTCATCAATGAAAACTAGTATGGATTATTTGAACATTGGTATTTTTTTCTATAGAAGAATATAATCGGTGAAAACGGTTATTGCAAATAGGGGTAGATATATTAATATGCACCAATTAATTAATTATAACACCGTGGGGCTCAGCTAGTTATATATATAAACAATAGGCTGCCATATTGTAGGTTTCACTGTATTGCATTGTCTGCATTAGCGGTGAATATGGTGACCACTACTCTTAGATGCTAATTAGAAAGGGTGGAATTATTTTTGTATGACCAATAAAAAACATTGCCGTGTGGTGACGGATTAAGAGTACATAGTGTCACCACTCCTATTCATCGCGTGGGTGTCGTAAAAGGCGACTAAGGGATAAACTACGCAAGACAACATCAATGCAAAGAGGAGGAAAACTTGAAACCAACCCTATACCAACCCGTCTGGCCTGCGTGGTATAGTAGGCCAATACCTCCTCTCTAAGGAGAGGCCTATGTCCAGCCACTGCTGACTGTTAAAGGCTGTTGATGATGATGAATAAAAAACATTTTAAAGTACATTACATTTTTGACTTAATATCAAAACTTCTATAGTAAATGACGTTTGTTAAAAACAAATTCGCCTAAAATGTCGAAGTCAGGTAAGGTTTAATCTCGTTAAAGCTATTTTCTATAAATATAATGCACGACTTCTGACTTGAGACTTTATTTTTATCCTTTCGCCTAATCAATTATTGAATACTATGGATTAAGCTACTAGCTACCGCGAATTGACAATAAGATTGATTTTTGGTTAGAGACACAAATAGAAGATTATTTCCGTTCTTCTTCCAACAAAGAACATATGAGGTTATTCTTGAATCTATACATTGTCTTGGTAAATTCACATTCAAATTAACACACCACATTTACGGCAGACAGTAGTAACCAGGCTGAAGATAGATATTTATACATACTTATTTGGAAATTATTAGGTACATTTAATTAATAAATTATACCCATACATAAATTTCCAAGTAGAAGAGCCACGCTGATTTCAGCACGAATGGGCCGGCTCGACACAGACACTACTACCCTCAAACAGAAGACGAACCTAAAATAACAGCATTTATGCCGACGTATTTCGTTTGTGAGCGTGAGACCGGAGACTCAATGATGCGGAAGCGTCTCACCAGTGGTAGGGGTCACAATGCCGAGCTCAATGAGAATGGTGACAATGCTGTACAATGAGAATGGTAACCCCTGCTATTGGATTCTACTCATGCTTTCCATCAGACAAAATAGTCTCTTTGCTAGGTCAAATATACAAAAAGATATACACAGTGAAAATGATCATTAATTTAAAATTTATAGATTTTAAATGTATTTATATTATACTAGCTGATGCCCGCGGCTCCGCTCGCGTCACAGGAGTTTTAAAAATTGATATTGGCCTATTCTCAGACCTACTGAATATGCATATAAAGTTTCATAAAGATCGGTCAAGCCGTTTCGGAGGAGTATGGCAACGAAAACTGTGACACGAGAATTTTATATATTAGATTATTTATTAACTGTAGCATTCAGGATTACTAGTCACTTAACAAGCTGGACATAAGACTCTTTCTCAACTATCTAATACCTCAACAAATTACCGGGTATAATATCCTACTGATTCAATATTCATAAACATCCGAAAAATACTTCCCCTTTAAGAAAAAAAACTTATTAAACTTTTAACAAGCTCCTAATAAGAAACTTGGTAATTTACATTCATCAAAATTATCATTTATAAAGATAATTCATTTAGCGAGATAAATGAAAGTGGAAGAATATAATCTTACAGAATCATTTCGTAACTATATTACCTCTTAATTGATTAAATGTTGAATGTTGCTCGATTTCGTCGAATACCTGTTACTCACTGCAAATATAAAGTTAAAACTCATCTACATAATTACTCCCACATCGAACTTTTCCAAATGGAAATTTAATTACTTCTGCGGTGTATGAGTGTGTATAATTAATGTCTGCTGTTTCTTTTTGTTTAATAAGTAAAGCTTTTCCAGTTTTGTTTGAATTCACGAGTTTAAATGGTTATGACTTAGATTTGATATATATGTGATTTAAAAAAACTGTTTAACTGTGATCAACTAGGTTTTCACCTTTTTGAGGAGTATAACATACAAAATATTTTTCAAAATTCTTTGTTTAGAACTTATGACGAAACGTCGTTTGACTTTAATAAACTGTTTCATATGAAAAGTACAACAAAAATGTGCTGACGCTGTGATACTTTACAGAAGTTTTATGAATAGGCTAAATGCGCCCCTCGGTGCTACCCGCGTATATCATTATGTTTGCTATGCAAGTGTGTTAGGCATAGCAACCTGTGAAGTTTTGACAGGAGTTTAACAGTGATACATTTGGACACCTACGATTTATGTATTTTTATCATCACTTAGCTTTGGCCCGTGTATCTCGATTATTGCAGTAAACAGTAGCCTATGTGTTATTCTGATATATAAGTTATATTACTGTAAAGTTTCACCCAAATCCGTTCAGTACTTTTTGCGTGAATGAGCAACAAACCTACATACATACATACATTCTCACAAACTTTTGCGTATATAATATTAGTAGGATTAGTAGGAAGTGGGATATATTTTTCCAGGTGGGTACGCGAATTTAATTAGGAGCAGATAAACTAATCACAGTTCTTCAGTTATATTAAAATATAACTGTTCTACTACTGTTCGAAAACTATGATGACCGAAAATCAATGCAGTTTAGTTAAAAAGACTGAAAACGAATATACATATGTATATTTAGGATTATTAAAAATACGCATGTGAGCCTATATGTGCTCACATGCATTTATGCCTTTATCTTTTAATAGGCAGGAAATTGCGTATTTGATAGCTATGATTTCATATTACTCACGTTTTAGGGGCCAAGTGATTTTTAGATTTACACACACACCAAATGATAAAACTAGGCATTTGGGAGTTAATTAATAAAAAATGTTATTTAATAGATACGAAAGATTAATTCCGTATCTACAACTATAGATAGATATAGATAAAAATCCATTTAATGACTTATGAGGGTAATTGGAAAGTGTTTAAAAATAACTCGAACGGATTAGGAATGTGTGTATACTTGCAAGCCTTGCAATTAAACTAACTTTGGGTGTTAATTTCAAGTCCTCAGTACAGAAGTGTTACAGATAGCTAAATATCCGTATTTTATTAACAGTAATGACATACAAAAACAGTGTTAATTAACAGCCATAACAATCAATCACCGGCAACGTCTTTCCCGACTTTTACACTGAACATTTCTCTCTGACAAGTCTAAGTCATAACAAATGAAACTTACTTAATTCACTGGTGATAACGACTTACAACGGTCTTTAAACAGGAGCTTAGTGGGGCTCGTTTCAGCTTATTTCAAACACACCACGAGACCGTTTGTTCAGTGTCGCTGTGAAAACGGTGACCTCAGCGAAAATTCAATTTTAGGTTACAATAACATGTGGCACATCGTCTCTACTTACGTAGGTGTTGTCGATAGAAAACGTTATTATTAAGCTGCTATTATGGAATCTGAGTTCTTATTAAATAAACACATTGAAACTGTTTTAAATATACAGTCTGTCAACATTTATAAATTCGAATCCATAATAAAAGGATGTCTAAGTTAAAATACTATAAATTTGTGGACTTATTTCAATTAAATAATCACCCTTTATTAACTTTTAGAATGTATCGTTGGGCAAAAGATATACTGTGGCACAAAGGACGACACTTTGTGTCATTTACAAATTATTATTCTGAGTTTGGGTGCTATTTGTCTCAGTTTCATGTATATTTATAAAGTACCCCGTGACACAGAATATTTATTTCTAATGCGGGAGTCATTTAAAAAAAGAATCGCGTGTTAGTACTCTGATCACATCCTAATAATATTATAAGCGCGAAAGCGAATTGTAAGTATGTATGTTTGTTGCTCTATCACGCAAAAACTGCTGAATGGATTTTGATGAAACTTCACCATAATATAGCTTACATATCAGGATAACACATAATTTTCTATTTACTGCGATAACCTACAAGCGGGCGGTGCCGCAGGCAAAAGCTAGTATTTCATATATGTACTACCATATATTTGACAAAAACTACTATTAAGTGTGACAAAAAGGTAAGGAATGTTGAGAAATGCTAGTCTCAGGTAGGTGTGTTTAACAGATAGTACAGAAATTTAGCTAGAAGTTTCAAATTTAAAGTAAACAATAATTTATGCAACGCTCCGAACAGTAACTTGAGTAGTTCGCTATGTGTTAGTTTGAGATCAAATGCGTCTAGAAACTTTTAAAGCTAACTTTTGAACTGTCTGTAAACGGTAATACCTGGAATAACTCAATTAGGATAACAATAACTTTAAATATATTGTGGCTCAGTCTCATTTTAATTATATGTATATTTTATTTTATTTTTTCTTGACTAGTTGCCCTAGGTGACTAGAATCAATCCCCTAGGTTAGGCAATGACAGCTCAGTCCGTGCCTGGATGGGTGATCGTTAGTGATATGACTCTTCAACGTCGTCGTCGTAGTCGTTCCCGGTTGATATCATTATATATCAGTTATGAAGCTTAGTTGGAGGCTTTCCAACGTCAAGGTTACGTAGACACAACGTTTTCTTGCCATTCCATCGCACTCGGCCACCCAGGACGTACGGCCTTAACGCTCTCCTGAAAGGAGACTCGATCCCAACAGTAAGACATTATGGGTAGTGGGTTGTTGATAGCAACGTATTTTAAGAATAAGAACGTAGTAATTTAGATACTTGATGATGTTTTTTTTTGGAACCATCAATACCATCATTTGATTCAGGCTACCGTCATTTACTGACGAAGAAAGACTGACTCTAAAGAGGTCTTATATTATAAGGCAATAAACGTTAAAGTAGAGATTTTTGTTTTCTTTCCGGTAACAGAATTAGATCATTAAATATAAACACTACTTTGTAACTAAACTAAGCTAAAACATTTACTATTCCTTCTGAAGGATTTGTTTTAATCCCAACCGTCGAGTGCAGTTAATCTTACCTTGAGCTCTTCCTCTCCTACTTAATTATACAAAATTCTGTACATCTAATCTCATACAAAGTATATAATTATGTTTGACTGCTGCGTTAGTCTTGTTCCGCGAAACTTGCGTTTAGTGATCCGAGGTTTGATTTCTAACAAATATTTTTTGCATATAAAAAGCCTCTAGGATATCGCCAGTAAATTTATAGAAACAAATAAATGTTTACAAGTAGCATTTAAATTAAGTTGAGATTTTAAAGTGGTTTGTTTGACTACTCGAATGCAAACAATTTATGTTTTAAAAATAACTTATAACTTTACAACAACAAAAAACTATTTTTTAAATACTTACTAACAAAAAGATAACCCTGTATAAATTAAAACCGAGCAAACTCACTTGGATTCGTTCAAGAACAACGCCAGGAGAACGCTGAGTTCCAAACAAAGTTCTACCGTGGAATACCTACAGAAGTTAATCGGACCAAGTTTGATGTGAAAACTATGTTAATCAGCCAACCAAGTTTGATTGCTGACAGAACTGACAACTTCTGTCCTCAGTATTCTAGGTGAATTGTTCATTTTCACAACCTTAGCATTTGATTTAAGCCCACAAACTCCACATTGATCGTTTAGTAATGGAATTTCGACTTGTATGAATGTTGTATGGTTGGAAGGGGGCTTCAATTGAATATTTAGATTTTTATTACGACATGGTTTATTTAAGTCCCTATTTATATGAAAACAAATAGCATCATACATCATTCATTGACAAAATTGGAGTCTGTTGCTAGTTCAAAGGGGTTTTTTACCCGAACAACTGGCATCGAACCCCTTGGTCGTTGTCTTGCTTCAATATCAGTATTTTTAAAGACACTGACGTTCTAATGACGATTGTTATAGATATTTCCAAAACATAAAGTGAAACACCGCCAAACTTCCAAACTTCAGCTGTCATTAAGATTTATTAGTAAAAAGAATCAATAAAAATTTTTGGCTCGACCCGAGGCAGCAAGCTATATATTTCGAACAAAAGTGCCTTATTGCTGGTCTAGCAGTTAGTGTATGCGACTGCTAATCTCGTCTTGGAAACCAAATCTGCGATGGCCCAATGACATAGCAGCATCTCAAAAGTTCGCCTTATTGAGTGGTCACTTTATTGCGATGTTTGCGTTCGTAATAAGTCTGGTGATCATCAGGCAGAGAAGAGTCACCTTAGTGAGTTCATTTAAAATAACTATGAAAATAATCCCTACTAATATTATAAATGCGAAAGTAACTCTGTCTGTCTGTCTGTCTGTTACGCTTTCACGCGTAAACCACTGAACAAATTTGAAGATAGATAAGAACTTGGGAAAGGACATAGGATACTTTTTATCGCGAAAATAAAGGTAGAAGGGTTTGAAATAGTGGACGAAAGTTTGTGTCGAAGTTCCTTAATATCAAACATAAAATCATGTAAGATTGTTTAATCTATCTTATAAATGTAGTACCAGCACTTCTGATGCTCTCGAAGTAACCTTTATTCGAAATGGGTCAGTAGTTGATGCACGCTACATCAACATATTAATATGTTTTTGTAGTTTATAAAGTGAAATTATTATTATGTAGTAAAAAAATGATAATTGAACTAAACTTATGGTTCAACACATTAACGTTTAGATTAAAACTGAGTAATGGTCCAAATTATTTTCATTTTAGTAACGTAATTAGTAAAGTAATATAATTATTCAAATATTTGTTTTAGTTTCAATAAAAAATATGATGAAATTTACAATACACATTTCATTTCCTTCAGAAATAAGAACGTTCTCAGAAACAAGTGCACTTAATACGGAAATCTTTAAGAAAATTGCCTACAACGGAAAGCTCTTTTATATTGACGACTGCAAATGGGTTACTTATTTCTTAAAAAGATCAGCAAATAGCCTTAAGTACTATTACATGTGGAGGTAGGTAATATCTTCATATTTTTCCGCATATTGTACATTTCTTTGTTAAAATTGAAAATATGTATTGGATAAAGTTTTTAATCAATAAATATCATTTTAAACGATTTTGTTAAATAGTTTTTCGTTCTAATTTTTCCATTATTTTGTATAAGAATCATTTCAAATTCATGCTGAGGTTGTGAAAATGATACAATCATTTTATATTGACGGTTATTTTTGATTTCCAAAATTGTTTAAAAAATTCTTATTATTCGATCTCTTCTAACTAAGGCCTCTTTCTTTTTTAATGTATAATTTCTTTGTTTCTGATTTTACAATATGATTTTAACTTTTTAGTCATTATCTATTTCTTCTTTGTTACATGTTATTTATTACTTTTCCATGTACCGGTTACTAATAATTAAAAGCTCTTTGGCATATTGACCAATCTCGGGACATAAAGCAAGAGTACAGGTCTATTTGAGCCGCTCGGGACCAAAACACTGCATTATGCAACTCTCTTGGGCTGAGTATTCTCTTGATTGATTTATTTGTTCCGTTTTACTTGAGTATACAAAGTGGCATTTTGTACGAGAATAACTTGCTTTTGATGTTCAGTTTTCAGGTAGAAATAACCCTGAATTTCGTTTCAATGATTAATATTGTTTAATATTGTTAGAAGACTATCCTAATAATGATAGTATTCTTGAGTGAGAGTGTGAGACCGGAGGCCAAATCATTCTGCATTATTCTCGAATGCAAAAGATTATGCCCAGAAAATTGATGCAAACCATCAAAAAGTGCAAAATCGAATATCTCGGCCATGTGCTCAGGCACGAAAGATATTTGCTGCTTCAGTTAATAATGATAGGCAAGGTATAGGGGAAGAGACGCGCTGGGCGAAGAAAGAAATCGTGGCTGCGTAATATCCGAGAGTGGACCGGTATCACCTCCGTTGAGCAACTGTTCCGCCTGGCCAATGACAGAGAGGAGTACAAGAAGCTGACGGCCAACCTTCAGCATTGAAGAGGCACTCATTCTGTCACCATGCTGCATTGCCTAACCTCACAATGACGTACGTAAGGTAACTCATGTCAAGATCTCACAATGTAGATAAAGAACACGCCGATTACAGAACAAAACGAAAAGAAGAATTATTTCTTATCGAGAGGTCGACTCTTGAGTGATGACCTAAAAAAACCTCTATAGATTTGGACGAGTAGAAGTACTTGGTTACAGTCTCATTATGAGATAAAGTGTCACTTCTTCGTTTTTTACTTAATCTTCGTTATTACTCAACTTAAATCATGATCAACTTCATACTCGACTGGTTAAAAGATGACATTGACGGAATAAGCTGCTCAGGATGATGTTATATGTAAATTTCGATTCCTTTTTAAATTTTTTGTATCATATGAGGTAAATATAAAAATAACGAATACGTGATAATCTTTGGCAAATTTCAAAGGACACTGATATTAACTTGCGACTGAAGAACCCTTTACAGTCGATAAAACGGAAATATGACAATATTGAAAATGTTAAAGGCTTTACTAAGGGCACAATGTTATAGAAATTTACTTCGCTTATCGCTCATCCGACATCTATCTATTTATCCGTTTATCCGTAATCCGTATCGTCATCTTTACCTAGGGTAAACAACAGTGTCGCGGTCAGTAACTGGATGGGTGACCGTTAGTGGTATGATACCATGAGCGCCACCGTGAGGGTGAACTGAATGCAGGGGTTGAACTAGATGTTGGTATATTTAACTGACTTCCCAATACCGATTGACATTGATGGTCATGTCATAGGTGCTTTTTTTTTTAAAAGACAACTCCCACATTAGTAATATAAATTCCTGTGTCGCGGGGGACTTTACAAACATACAAGAAACGGACACAAAGAACACCCTGACTCAGAACAACAAATTGTGAATCACACAAAGTGTTATCCTACGTGGTATTTGAACCCACGACACTTGGCGTAGTAGGAAGTGGCGTCCGCTTAAGCCACTAGGCCAACCGTGCAGTCAAACGTCCGAGGCACGTACGTAAAGCACCGCCAACTATTTACTTCTACCAAGAATCTCTTGTAAAAAAACCAAGCCATTGTTCGACCCTGAGACCCCATGAACAGCATTCGCATATGCTAACTGCTAGACCTACGATGCAGTATATAATAGATAGGGTCATGTAACGTACCTATGGACATTTTTGACTACCTAATATTTAAATCGACATATCTTTGTATATACTCAAAGTATAGAAATAGTTAAGATCTTATATTGTAGGGCAGACGGTCTAATATGACTGGTTTTTTTTTATTACGTCTTTAGTGTTGCCATTATATTATTTTCAAACATTATTTGTAAGTATGGTGTTTTGTCCTAAGGTACGTTACTTGTTTGTACCTTCGGACAGCCTTGTATGTACCTTGGGACGAAACAAAAGACAAAGATTTCTGTCTAATCAGTATTTTAATCATCATTAAATTAGATAATAGAACTGTAACAATGTATCTTCTGCTAGTTATACAACAAAATCAAATGATAGTCTTAGGTAATAATAAGAACACTTTAATTAAATTAGAAAAAAAATGAGATCTAAGTCATCCAAAATATTTGAAATGATTTCGGAGCTAAAGTTTTTTCAGGCTTATGAACTGTAGAACACCCAGTCTATCTGAACAGCCATTGCCGGCCAGCCATTCCATCACGATTCCAAGCTTCAGGACTCTTAATGGAATGGCTTTGAATCGTTCTGGGCTAACTCCTTTTCTTTTAACGCCGGGTTTACTCCTTGGCACTGCAGGCAAAAAGAAATGGAACATCATCAAATAGTGTCCATAGGTACAAACATCGTTTAAACCTCCGGACGTGTCCCAAGGTACATACAGAATTATGTCCAAAGGTACAATCAAAGCAATTTAAAAAAGAAACGAATTATCTTGACTTGTAGGTTAAAATTCTGTGTTGTTAGTTATATTAATATAGACGCAACTACCTTAAGACAAGTAAATTAATTAATTGTAATAAATATGTGCATGCATGTCGTATATAAATCTATAATCAAAACATCAAAATACTTACTTTTGAACACGAAAAACTTCACAAAAATTTCACACGTCACCCGATGTCAATACAATTACGCCACTAACTGTCGTTGCCAATTAGGAAAAATACTATCCGTTTTGTAGAATTTTGTAATTTTAATGTTGGTACTTTTCAAAATATAATCTGTGTCCAAAGGTACAAGCGTCCCTAGGTACGTTACATGACCATACATATTATACATACTATTCAAAATTACTCTTTAAACAGCTGACACAAGCATATTAGTACATACAATTGACTGAGTTCCTGAAAGCATGTCTATTGATGTATGATTAATCAAGAGATAACTGTACTACACTAATCCAATTGCATATGCATAGCAATACCTTAATTAATATAATTGTTCACGTAGATTGCTGTAGACAGATATTAATATAGTACATATATAGATGAATGTAATATTTAAATTGCTCTAAACATAACATTACTATAATTCACTTAAGAAAATATTTTGGTATTAGTATAATATCGAAGCTCCATAGTTCATAACAATATGATATTATATTTTACATATAGCCATTACAACAAATTTTAGTTTATCAATTGAAGTAATTAAATAACAACAAATATAATCAAACAAATAAAGCGCATAGAGAAACACAGGCACACTGACCAGACGGGAGTCATAGCATCTTTTCCGATACAAAATAGTCTTTTGCTGTTGTCTTTTTCTTCACACACACAGATTTTAAACTTACATACAACAACAATGGCTTATCACTGTAAACTCACAATTAATATTAAAATTTTACACACACATAAACACATGCTGTGGGCATATGCATAACATTATTCTGTGTCAGAACAATGTAATGCACATGTCCATTTGGGCTTACGCTTTGACAAAGGGTACGCCTGCGCGTGGCTGCGTGCATGCATAAACTGTATATAAAAATGACTATATAAAACTAAACAATATTTTATTAAACTTAAGCACTGTTCAAGTTTAACTGGCCATTAAAACAAAAGAAAACGTTCGAAACGGTCGAACTTCGACCGCTGGACGATCTCTACTATATTAAAATAGGCTAGGACAAAATAATTAAGAACTTTTTTCTCATCTGTTTATTTGTTTTCTTTGTTTTTCTTTTGTTTTGTAGATTTTCACGAGCTTTGTGTTTATTATTTATTTAAAAGTATCCAAAAAAACTTGGAAACATTTCATTTTATAAAAGACAAAAACTTAAACTTTAGTACTTTATGTCTTTGTTTATTAAGCAATTTTCTTTTCTTTCTTTATATGTTTATTGAAAATGAAATACAAGCAATATTATAGTTCTTTTAAACTAACTAGTTTAGTATCAAACATATAATTATAATACGTGAATTAGATACTTGTGATAGGTAATGTGAAATAGGTAATGTTTTACACAATATTTAGAAAGTGTTTAGAATATAGCTTTGACTGCCTTGTTGATCTAGTGGTTAGCGTATACTGATCAAGAGGTCTCGGGTTCGATTCCCGGGTCGAAACAAATTTTGTATGATCTGCATGTACAATATCTGTTTACTTTGGGACTAGAAGATGTTGTGTCAGATTTCTGGAAAATGTATTTATTTATTAAAATAAAACTTTTTGAAAATAGCACTTATTAGAAAATCATTTTCTCTTAAGAGTTCAAAGTTCGTGTTGTAAAGATCAATAACTACTTTCAAAATACCGGTAATCCTAACTAACGAATGCATCAAAAGAGAATGCCTGATGCAACAACTAATCCTATTGTAGGATTTAAAGTGTTATCTCTTTGTTTTGTTTTCAGTTATCCACCATATTTTCACTATAAGATATGGAAAAAAAAATGTTTTTGACGTAAGTACCATTGATAAAAATAAATTTGAATGAACCTCCACAGTAAAGCTAAAAGTTTCAATTAATATTTAATACATTAACATTAAAAAAAGATTTTAACTGTTCGAATTTTCTCCATTTTTTTCGTCCTTAGTCTTTCTGCTTTGCCCTTTTTGTGAAATTCAATAAAAAATGAGGAGAAACATACAGATTATAACTCCCATCAAATAATGACCATGCTTAAAAACTGTTACTACTTAAACATATATTTTGATGTTTCTAGCCTTTATAATTTCAAATTTTCTTTATTTCCTTTATATTTGATGTCAGTTATTAATTCAACAGAAATCTATTGAATTAATATCATCAAAACTCTACAACCCTAAAGGTGAACTGAATTTGAAGATTGAACTAATTATCGCCAAACCCACTTACGATCTGATCCAAAAATCGAACCCGAGACCTTTTAATCGGCAGTCGGACCAACGGGTCAGTAATTGTTTGATCACATAAAAATGTTATATGTGTAATAATAATTAAAGCCCAAAATCTGCTGCGATGGGCTGATGATGACGATGATATGTAAATTGTAAACCATACGAAAATTTAAACAAAGTTTTTCAATGATTCAAAAACTTTAAATAGTTTTTTAATTAATCCACTTGTCTAAATTAGGCCCAAATTTTGATACGTGGTTGTTTGCCGTGTCAAAATTTGACCGCACTAAAAAGATGCCTTTAATGGTTTTTAAACCACAATATACCATAGCGAAGCGGGTCAGGGTGTCAACCAGTTCAATATTATCATCAGCCTGTTGCAGTCCAATACTGGACATAGGCCTCTCCCAGAATACGCTACTCTAATCGATTTCAAACATACATGACATTAATTAATTTGATGGAATGTCTATCTTTTAGTGTAATCAACAAACATATTCTGAATAATTAAATGTGAAATTATCAATCACCATGTTTAAAAGGAAACAAGAAAACAACATCTTGTATTCCTTATTCTGAACAGCGAGACAAGAGACAAGAAGCTAGTGACACAAAGAGCGTTGTACCAGGACCGTAGAACGTGCTAGGAAACGTTAACCGAGACAAACAAGCTCATTACCCGCGCGGTCGACCGACAGGGGTGCGACGCGCGACTCATCAGATTGGCTGTGTTGGCACTATCTGTAAAGATTTATGTTGCCTTGGTACACACTTGGAATTATTTATACGTATTTGTTATGGTGTTTGAATATTCGCCTGAATTTAACAAGCGATAAACATTACATTACAAATAGGTGTGTTTACAGTAAAGTTCATTTATAATTAGATAACAGATACTTTTATATATATGTATGAGCAAATTGTGATCCAAAATTTAAATGATAACCAAACGATATTGTTTCTAGAAAACATGGGCTCAATGATTTGCCTTTTGTCTGTCACACTCCGTCAATGTTACAAAGGAAACAATATTCGTAAAATTGTGGGGGGTAACGTGAGAAGTCGTGGTATTGTTCGTCTCCCCAATACGGATTGGATACAATTGTCACAACACAACAGAAACTCAACTCCAATTTACTGTTCAAATAAAAGTATTCAGTAGTGATTTATAACCCTTTGTTACCGCTTTGGCGTTCCTTTTAATTTGGGGTGAAGTAAAAAATCGAGAAATATATCTTTAGTTTTCAAACGATTATTCACTCCATCTGGAATCATTTGGAAGTACATATATTTTTTTAGTTTATTATGTATAACTGGCATAATCTTTTATATTCATATTTTCTTTCAAGTTTCTTTAAAGACTGCCACCCACTGTCAGTATTTCCAGGCATAATTGCCATCGGAAAAATACTTCAATAAACATCTTACATAAATTACTATTAAAGAATAGTGAAAGTTTCTTAGAGGGCTCGACAGTTTTTGAAGGTAATTAATATTATTTTTACGGGAATTAACGCGATCACTTATTTAGGGTATTACATAAAAATTTAATACCCTAAATAAGTGTAAATAATTCCCGTAAAGTTTAAAATTTAGTTTTTGATGGTTCTGTTAAAATCGTTACATTTTCTTGAACTCGCTAAACATACTGGTAATAATACTGATATTATGTTCTAGCAAATTTATTAACCGTCATATATCGACTGCCTCAGTAATGCAACTAAACGTGTATATAATTGCTGTGCTTGAAATATCGGGTTCTATTCCTGAATTTTTGTGTTATCTGTAACTATTTATTTATTAACAAGTTATTTTAGTTTATATTCTATAATATTATTGTCAGTAATATGTTAATACACATTAATATTATTTGTTTAGTACCCATACTCTGCTTAATTTTGGACTAGATAGCGTAGTTTATCAGATATTCGAATAAAATTAGATATTGGTTGTATGTTAGATACATTATTACGAAATATATGAAAGTAAACATAATTTTATAAAAACAAAATGATATAGAATAACAAAATGATATTCTAAAGCTTATGCAAACTTTTAATCTATATTTAAACTTAATTTATTTTTTCATCTATTTAATTTCAGTAATTTCATCATCATCATCAATTTAATGTTCAGTAATTTAATGGTCATAGGACATATTAAGGAATGGAAACCTAAAATCTGGAAAGATTGTATTGTTGATATTCTGCTTTCTTTTCTTACAGTAAGATGCCAAAAAATGAAACAAGGATGTTGTTAGATAGCAATCATCCTATTTTGTTTACACAAAGAACTCATTTTGTCCTTTACAAAGTAACTTTTAGTCCTGCGGCGTTGATCTCTTTGATTTTCTGCGCTAAGCATGAATTAGAGCCACACAATGATAAATGGCACCTTTCTTTCTGTGGGAAAACCCCTTGTTTTATCTATTCACGTGATCTAATGGTAAGATTCTCTGGCTTTCTCTGACAAGTCAGTTCAATGTTACCGTAATCGTATAGTTAAGGCATAAGATAACTCTAGAAAAAAAATCCTGTCTTGAGTCATAAGAATTTTAACTTATGTAGTAAGAATTTTAAGTGGTACAAGAAACGAAACGTTAACTTTGTTTTAATCAAAATCTATTAATTTATTTAGATGGTGAGACCAAATCGTCGTTGCAGAAACTTAACTAACGAAGAGACCAGCTTCGACCATAACGTCGCGAAGAGATTAATTTAACTCTAAATACTTATTTTCTTGAATTATCTTCCCTACATCGTTTGACGCATTAAAACTTCTAACCTCTTCACTTGGATAATTGATCCTCTACCGCCTAATGGCATTTAACGAACTTTTAACATCGGACAATAATATATCATATGCGGCGTCCTCTCGATTAGAATCGACTAAAATTCGTCTTTAAATTAATAGTGAAAGAAAAACAGCGAAACTGACAGATTTTATGGCAGACATTTTGTGCTTTATAATTGACGTTGCAAGTTGGGCTTCACATATTCAAGAAATCATCTTTCTCCAAACATCCCTCTAATAGAAACTGTAGTGAAAAAAATTGTAAAGGTGACTTTTGTTAATCAAAAATATTTTTTTTAGAAAGGCATCATAACTTTGCAGAAATTAGTCGACATATTTCAAAGTTTTTTCTATTGTAGCGATGTTAGAATAGTTTCTGAAATATGTGAATTCCGCGTAGTTTATTGTATTTGAACTGTCGCCTCGGATGGTCTCGAACAATTGTCATTCTACCGTACGTTGCCGCTACACGTTTGTGCAATTGCGAATTCCGACGGTGGCGTGGTAATATCAATATGTTGTGGGGTACTCGGGTAGACTGCACGAAACTTCAAGGGGAAAATATTCACTGGCCTGCCCCGTTTAGGTGGTACGTACTCAACATAATGTAGTTCTATTTAAGTGTATAATAAACACATCTAAGCTAAAATGTACCTTGAAAATAAAGAATTGGTCGTTTAAAGACTAAATGCAAAAAAAATGCCAGTTGAATTGAGAAACACATATTTTTTAAAGTCAGACTTAGTTATTTAGGTTCATATATTTGCTGAACCTATTATGGGAATATTTTTGTATATATTTATGTGTTATTCCTATTATCAAATGCCTTTAAAATTCTTAACAAATCTAAAAAACAAATGTGTGTTTGTTGTAAATATTTTTATGATGCCCGTCAAAGTGTAGCAAATGTAGTCAAATATAAATTCAACGCTAGAGCCAGTTGCTACGAAAGTCATGTGTCAGCTTTAGAAAACCAATTTTAACTAGATATATTGACCATAACTGTCGAAAGACGTGGCAAGTACATCATATTTCCTGGTCTTGTTTGAAACTCTTTAAAACTCTGGATTTATAGGTACTTTAGAATGCGATCGTTATTTTCGATATTCACAACAATCCAATTAATATAAATTGGTCAGCAACAGAAAATTAATTTTCTGCCATAGTAGAAGCGCACACCTAAAAGTATGATATTGTACTGCCATTTCATTAATTAATTAACGTTGAACCTAGTAATACCATATCTCCACAGATAACTGGTCCTAAGAATTGTTCTTCATTGTTTTCTGTGATCAAGTGCAGTGGTTGACGTCCTAACCCTTACCTTTCAATAAAATATCTCTATACGGTAACGGTCTTAACTAAGCACAACAAAGGCACGACTAATATAAGACAATTTTGCACAACTTTGTAACTCTAAGGTTATACATATGTCCAACATGTACTACAAAGTAAGCAGGTAATAATTTTAAAGTTCCACAAAAAAAAACAACTTTCTTCTATTGAGCTCAAACAGTATGGTTAAGCACTAATATCCTTGTTCAAGGATATATATGTTATGTTATTTATGTTATATGTTCATATTTTTGCTATAATTATCAAACGTCATAGAAACTTTGGATCAGGTTTACACATAATGCACATTTACAACATCAGCAAATATAATTAAAATTTATATAACAGTTTCTGAATTGATTCGTTGACTGAATAGATTAACAATATTTTTACACATAATAACACCTAAAAGGTCATGTTTTCGATCATTTATTTTTGTTTATATCAACAGTATCAAAGACTACGTCTTACTTACGACAGCTTATTTATATAAAAATATATCAAACGGAATGTAACCAAATATACACGTATTAAGCCAGCAGAAAAAAATAACAGTATCATGTAACATGAAACTCGCTCAACAGTCCATGTGATATTTGATTAATTACGTGCTTTTACGGGCACAAGCGCTATTGAAGCAAGGCCAACTGTATAAACAAGAACTTATACCGAGTCAGATTAAAACGAAGGCGGTTACCCATTTCCATTGCGGTGTAATTCCAAATTCCGCTTGGTGCGAACGTCGACACATCGCACTAGGGTCTTACATCAAGCGACATATATGTACAGTCGTATATTCGTACCACTATTAAGTTTAAAGCCACGTAATTCTGTAGATGCACCTGCCCGTATTTTCACGACTCCGCTGTTACAAGGGATTTCGAGCTATGTAACTATATCGTGGTGGTGGCGCGATTGTATTTGATTCGACTTTGTCGTACTCAGTTAATAAAGTAAGTACCAAGTTCTTGTTTTTGTTTTTTAATGACTGTAATACACGACTCAAAAATAAATCAATTGTCGTTTTATAAATGTGTTAACGAATAGTTTATCAGAACGGTTTTATAGGAGAAAATAAATTTGCTAGAATTCTGGTAGCTTACCATTGAAAGGAACAGCCATACTTATAGCTATTAATAGCTGGCTTATAGATCATAGTCTGTTCGAGCTTTTTCGAAAATTAAAAAAAATGTAGCCTAATAAGAATTTAATTCGCGCTGCTATCTGCTATATGAACCGTTAAACTATCATCTTAGTTGAGAACATATGAGGTGAAACATCGTTCATACTTCAACGTCTTATTATTCTATGTTCGTGCTACAAGCTCAAGCACTCGTTTTTATATGAACGATTTAGGTACTTCATCCTTCGTTATCAGCTGCTCTTTTGTTTTTGGTTCATTACTAGCGACAGTTGTGTAATGGATGAATTATTTTGATTAATGAGGAGTACTACAAGGTTATAGTACAACTTTTTATCTTTGATCAATTAATAGTTTTCGCAGCTCACTACAAAAAACTTGTACGTGAAATCGATTTTTAAATACCTTAATTTTATAACTTTTTTAATAAACATAACATTGCTTGCTTCTAACAAATAAGGTAGTTTTCTGCCAGTATTAAAAGAAATGTGGTTTTAAAATTCATTAATAATATAAAAATATCTGTTGGAACTAAAACTTTTCACTGAAAAGAACTCTGATTTTAATGAACATAAAATTTCATTTTGATTTCATTAAAGTGATAGAGCAATTTCTTAGAACTATTTATTGACAAGTGACCATCTTTATATAACGATATTAATTAAATTACAGGTACACCGTATTTCTCACGAATTCTATCAATATATCCATAACATCAAAGTCTCTCGTGAAGCCCTCTATGGTTATAGCGCCCTCTTTCATGATCCCGGCCATTGTGCACTACTGAACAAGTAATGAATATTGAAACATAGAAAGTAGATATATATATCTAATATATATCTACTTTCTATGTTGTAGCTATATATATAAATAGAATCACACGAAAGACTTCATTAGCAATTTTTCAATTCGTAATTTTTATTTTTATTTTTCAACATGTGTATAGAGATTTTTAAAGGCTATAAAGCACATAAAATCATTGTTAATTGATAGCAAAATTTTACTTTTTTATTTTTTTTATCAATTTTTTTTCAATTATTACTATATTTAGTTCCTGAGTTTTTTTTTAATTGACATGCGCATTGGTGCTTAAAAGTAAAGACTTGCTAAAAGGCCTCTAATGATAGGCTGCTTTCCTGTTCCCACCTCCTATTTTAAACCAATCTCTTTCTCTGTTTATTTGTTTTAATCAATATTCTTTTATTTATTTGAATATAGATTGTGACCCACCGCTAATGTTGGATCAGGCATGGATCATAGTTTAACACCGAATTACTTACACAAAGTAATATTCATTCAGATGGTAATAAAGTCACAGTATATTCATCAACGCGAAATTATATTTCACCAACTGGCTAAAACTCCATGTCTACACTTGTCAGTAACGGTAGTTGCTTTGCATATGTCACCTCCTCATTCCATGTGACATATGGTCAGAAAGAGACTACACATCACCAAGACTATTACGTCCCTTTGTGTACAACATTATGATTATAGAAAGGATCGAAGAAATAAAATAAGTAAGTATATATTTTTAATGTTTTTTTCTTCTAAACTATCTTATTAATGATCAATTTGACTTCTTGTTGCTTTTAGAGACATTCCAGTAATTCGTCTAACTAAAAAGTATTTTTATAAAGTTTGTAATAATCCTTCTTATAACGACTATTTGAAAGCGGGCTCATAAATGAAATGTAAATAAAATTATTTTATATTTTTTTTATTAAATAAACAACCCATAATGTCCCACAGCTGGGGTCGAGTCTCCTCTCACAAGAGGGTTAAGGCCATGCGTCTCAACGCTGGCCGAGTGCGGGTTGGGGACAGGCAAGACATGCTGTACCTACGTAATCTTGACGTTGGATGTTTTTATGCCGCCCGAAAGCTTCCAACTAAGCTACACGACTGCTATCTTTTGATAGCAACGGGGACCAACTGCTTAACGTGACGTCTGATTCATGAAAACGCTCATAACATCTCATGCCACAAACGGTCATCCATCCAGGTGTGACTTGCCGACGTTGCTTAACCTCGGTGATAATTTCCAATCACCTAAGGCTTTTCGGTTATAAGCGCTTTCTTCACTTTTTTTTAAAAAAATACGTACATATTAAACATAGAAAACACCCAGTCACAAACATTTGATTTGACCCGGAAATTGAACCAGATACCTCAAGTACAGCAGTAGCACGCGCTACCGCTTCGCCACCGAGGCAGTAATTGTTTCATTAATTGCTAATAAATAATTTTATAACATATTCTAAGGTGAACCTGGCGTTCTGACCTACGCGTAATAACCTTCTCCTACCGACAAACAAAATACACTCTAAATACTCAGTCATGTACGATATTCGCTACGCATTCGAATCATGCCGCTCGTCCGTCTGGCAGAAATTTTTGTCATACATGTTGGCCCTTAGAACCGTACAGTTAGCAATATCAAGGGGTATCGGTGTGTGAAATTGCATACCGGTCCGATGGACGTGGTTGATGCTTGAGCGACGATTGAATCGGTTAAGTCGCCAGAAGCACGAGACGGATTAAATGTTGATGATCATTCCGTTCTGCGCGACGTTATTGGGGTAATTCCTACGATCTTAGTTGCGTTCTAGGTAGCTTAATCAAGATATCTATTCTATAAACGGCTTAGTCGCATAGTAGAACGTTTTGTCGTTGCTTATGACACTACTATCTGGCTTGTTGTTGTTGTTGTTGTCTACTATATAGCTTGTTGTTATTATTAAGAATAAAATAATATATTATAAAATATTTACACAAAAAAATGTATAAAACATTTTTATTTCATTACCCATGTACTATAAGTTACCATTTTCAATCCATACTAATATTATAAATGCGAAAGTAACTCTGTCTGTCTGTCTGTCTGTTACGCTTTCACGCCTAAACCACTGAACCGATTTTGATGAAATTTGGTATGAAGATAGAACTGAACTTGGGAAAGGACATAGGCTACTTTTTACTGCAATAATCGAGATACAAAGGCCAAAGCTAGGTGATTATAAAAATACATAAATCGTAGATATCAAAATGTATCACTGTTTATCTCCTGTCAAAACTTCATAGGTTGCTAAGCATAACACACTTGCATGGCAACCATAATGATAATTTGTAAATGACATATAGACCAGTAGACCACGGTAGATAATTTTCGAAATATGTTATTTGTTTATTTTTCTATGGCAAAACCCACGTATTCCCATCACACTTGACACTGGCAGAATTGTCGACATCGGCACAGTGTTATGAAGCCATGTATTATGAAGAAGAAGAAGAAGAAGAATTTTTGAAAATAAATAAAATTATAGTACGATGAAATCTATTGGAAAAGGAGGAGAATATTATAAAAATGAAAGGAAAAATAATTTACGGGCGATCTGAGGTCAGGATGGGGTAGGGGGGGAGGGTTCGGGTCCTTTAAGCGGGGCGTGAAAAAGCATCTCACTAAGCCGCCATAGTGTGGGCCGACATACATTATTTTCTGCATTCACAGCAAGTGTGGTAGCCCCGACTCTTGGATTCTGCTCATGCTTTCCTTCAGGCAGGGTAGAGTCACTTTGGATGGCTAAAGATATAAAAAAAGGGTAAAAAACGGTTTATCTCGATTTCCGACAAAACTACAAGGAAAAAATTTAAATGGCAAAGTCGTAGGTAATTAAAAGATCTACAACTTTTTAGGGTTCCGAAGTTTATGACTTTAAAATCTTATATAATCGTCGTGTCCATCTGTCCGTCCGTCCGTTCGTCCGTCCTCGACTTACCGTCCAAACAGTAAGTGCTAGATAGATGAAACTTTGCATGAATATGTATTGTAATTACGTCGACAAAGTGCTACAATAAAATTATGAAAAATATTTTTATTTAGGGTACCTCCCCTACACGTAAAGTGGGGATGTTTTTTTTTTCTCGCGGCTCGCGACCACATCATGTGGGGTATCATTATATCTATAGGTCTTTTAAAAACATTACAGGGTCGTTAAGACGATTTTTTGATTTAGGTATCCGTTTGCGATAATTCTACTTTAAAGGCCACTTTTTTGTAAAAACAGGGTGTCCCCCCCCCTCTGAAAGCTAAACAGCCGGCTCAAAAATCTAGAAAAATTCGTGATAGTGGTCCATATAATGAACTTCAAATGAAAACTATAACGAATTAAATGACTTTGTTACTTCAAGAGTTATAGAGGCTTAACTTCTACAATGTGCTTACTTGGAAAACGTCATAATTATAACAATTATCCATTGGATACAATTTCTAATCCACGTACCATTATGGGTGACTGAGGAACCCTTTCCTGTGCGTGGCCTGACACGTACTTGGCCGATTTTTAATTTACACTTTTTTTCACATAACCTCAAATTATATGTGAAAAATTCAAAAATCCATGTTTTTGGTTTTTTATTTTTATCTTTTACAAATAAAATTATTTTTTAACGAAGTTTAGTAAAGACTTACCTTTTTATGTCCCGAATACACTGTAATTTATTTGATTTGTAATATTTATTTTTTCACCCTATTTTGACTTAATATCGAAAATTCACCCGTCAAAATATCTACTTTTTCCAAAAAATTGGGGTATTTTCTGTTTGATGAAATCTCTACTTTCCGACGGTGTAATTCCTAATCCATACTAATATTATAAATGCGAAAGTAACTCTGTCTGTCTGTCTGTCTGTTACGCTTTCACGCCTAAACCACTGAACCGATTTTGATGAAATTTGGTATGAAGATAGAACTGAACTTGGGAAAGGACATAGGCTACTTTTTACTGCAATAATCGAGATACAAAGGCCAAAGCTAGGTGATTATAAAAATACATAAATCGTAGATATCAAAATGTATCACTGTTTATCTCCTGTCAAAACTTCATAGGTTGCTAAGCATAACACACTTGCATGGCAACCATAATGATAATTTGTAAATGACATATAGACCAGTAGACCACGGTAGATAATTTTCGAAATATGTTATTTGTTTATTTTTCTATGGCAAAACCCACGTATTCCCATCACACTTGACACTGGCAGAATTGTCGACATCGGCACAGTGTTATGAAGCCATGTATTATGAAGAAGAAGAAGAAGAAGAATTTTTGAAAATAAATAAAATTATAGTACGATGAAATCTATTGGAAAAGGAGGAGAATATTATAAAAATGAAAGGAAAAATAATTTACGGGCGATCTGAGGTCAGGATGGGGTAGGGGGGGAGGGTTCGGGTCCTTTAAGCGGGGCGTGAAAAAGCATCTCACTAAGCCGCCATAGTGTGGGCCGACATACATTATTTTCTGCATTCACAGCAAGTGTGGTAGCCCCGACTCTTGGATTCTGCTCATGCTTTCCTTCAGGCAGGGTAGAGTCACTTTGGATGGCTAAAGATATAAAAAAAGGGTAAAAAACGGTTTATCTCGATTTCCGACAAAACTACAAGGAAAAAATTTAAATGGCAAAGTCGTAGGTAATTAAAAGATCTACAACTTTTTAGGGTTCCGAAGTTTATGACTTTAAAATCTTATATAATCGTCGTGTCCATCTGTCCGTCCGTCCGTTCGTCCGTCCTCGACTTACCGTCCAAACAGTAAGTGCTAGATAGATGAAACTTTGCATGAATATGTATTGTAATTACGTCGACAAAGTGCTACAATAAAATTATGAAAAATATTTTTATTTAGGGTACCTCCCCTACACGTAAAGTGGGGATGTTTTTTTTTTCTCGCGGCTCGCGACCACATCATGTGGGGTATCATTATATCTATAGGTCTTTTAAAAACATTACAGGGTCGTTAAGACGATTTTTTGATTTAGGTATCCGTTTGCGATAATTCTACTTTAAAGGCCACTTTTTTGTAAAAACAGGGTGTCCCCCCCCCTCTGAAAGCTAAACAGCCGGCTCAAAAATCTAGAAAAATTCGTGATAGTGGTCCATATAATGAACTTCAAATGAAAACTATAACGAATTAAATGACTTTGTTACTTCAAGAGTTATAGAGGCTTAACTTCTACAATGTGCTTACTTGGAAAACGTCATAATTATAACAATTATCCATTGGATACAATTTCTAATCCACGTACCATTATGGGTGACTGAGGAACCCTTTCCTGTGCGTGGCCTGACACGTACTTGGCCGATTTTTAATTTACACTTTTTTTCACATAACCTCAAATTATATGTGAAAAATTCAAAAATCCATGTTTTTGGTTTTTTATTTTTATCTTTTACAAATAAAATTATTTTTTAACGAAGTTTAGTAAAGACTTACCTTTTTATGTCCCGAATACACTGTAATTTATTTGATTTGTAATATTTATTTTTTCACCCTATTTTGACTTAATATCGAAAATTCACCCGTCAAAATATCTACTTTTTCCAAAAAATTGGGGTATTTTCTGTTTGATGAAATCTCTACTTTCCGACGGTGTAATTCCTAATAAAATTATAAATGCGAAAGTAACTCTGTCTGTCTGTCTGTCTGTTACGCTTTCACGCCTAAACCACTGAACCGATTTTGATGAAATTTGGTATGAAGATAGAACTGAACTTGGGAAAGGACATCAAAGGGACATAGGATACTTTTTATCGCGAAAATAAAGGTAGAGGGTCAAACATAAAATCATGTAAGATTGTTTAATCTACCCTTACCGTGTCGTGCGATATAAACGAATACCACGCGGGCGAAGCCGCGGGCGGAAAGCTAGTAAAATTATAAATGCGAAAGTAACTCTGTCTGTCTGTCTGTCTGTTACGCTTTCACGCCTAAACCACTGAACCGATTTTGATGAAATTTGGTATGAAGATAGAACTGAACTTGGGAAAGGACATCAAAGGGACATAGGATACTTTTTATCGCGAAAATAAAGGTAGAGGGTCAAACATAAAATCATGTAAGATTGTTTAATCTACCCTTACCGTGTCGTGCGATATAAACGAATACCACGCGGGCGAAGCCGCGGGCGGAAAGCTAGTAATTTCAATAAGGTGAAAATAAATGAATGACGTCGAACACTTAAAATTACGCTTTATAATTCTCAAATTTTATTAAAATAATTTTCTGTTGTTTGAATCTCACGTTCTCAATCAAATTTTAATTGGGGTACATGAGAAGAGCTGCTCCGGTAACACTCCAAAGCAGCACGGATCCTCTTCAAATTGATTTTTTTTTTCTAGAATACTTTTATAAATAATTATGCGAATAATATACCTAGAATAAAAAACAACAAGTAAGTACTAGTGTCACAGTAACCTTCACAAATGTGTGAAGGTATTATAACAATGATATACAAGCATAGATACTTTATATATTATTATATATGTATATATTTAAGCCTGTAAAAGTGACTTTACTCTGCATGATGGAAAGTTTGAGATTCTACTCAAGAGTAATCCTTATTATAAATGTGGACCATGCAGGTAACCCACGCTGTGACTTTTTTTAATCGACTTCAAAAAAGGAGGAAGTTTTCAATTCGGACTTTTTTTATATTTGTTACCTCAGAACTTTCGATTGGGCGAACCGATTTTGATAATTATTTTTTAATTGAAAACTGGTTTGGTGCCATGATATGAAAACCAGGATCTGATGGTAGGATTCTGGAAAAATCGAGGGAAAAACCCTTCAAATATCATAAGGCATACTTGTCGCGATTTGGGTACTCAGAATATTTTTTATTTGAAGTCGGATTTATTTGTTAAACTTATTTGAATTCAAAATATAAACAAAATTTAATAAACCGAAAGCCACAAATTATGTTAATTACGTTGAATTTCTAAAAGTTTACTCCGTCCCTAAATACCTATTTTAGTGGCTCTAAAACCACCCCGAGCTAGTAACTGGAAACAGCAATTATGATAGGGAAGTGGAATATCGCTGGTATGGTATTAAATTTTTAATGAGTGCATTTAATTGGCTGCGAGTTACGTATGTCGCAAACTTTAGTAAAATTACTCAGAAAGTACTTATTAATATAGCACCTTTCAAACTGATTATGGAAGGGTTATACTTGTAATATGTGTTATCTGAATGAAACACTCGTTCACCGGTGACGTCGAAAGCTGTCTAATTCTATTACGTAACACTTTGACATGAGTCGTTATGATAAACAATGAAATTTTGACTGTAAAAGTTGGGTACGTAATCCTTTGTAATAATGTTACAAATTCATGTGGGTGACTTATGATTACAGATTTGAAGCGAACTTCTTGTATTTATTTAAAAAAAACATCTGTTACGAGTATGTTGCTGCTCTATCATAAGCTTATTTTTTTTAATCTGCATAAAATACATACAAAAATAATCTTACCTTGAAACAAAAATAAGACCTGAGTATAACAGAATCGAGTTTTGTCTATTAATTCCTTTTAATAGTATTTCACTGCGTGATATTACTTTAATAAAGACTTTAATTTCTGTGGTGTTTATTATATATAAAGAATTTGATAGTCGTTTGTTCTAAGTTTTGACGTTATCGAAAATACTGCATGGTCAGTCCCTAACCCGCACTCGGCCAGTGTGAGACGTATCGCCTTAACCCTCTCCTGAGCCCCGCAGTGAAACATTATGTGTTGGAGGTGTGCATAGGTATCTCCTTAAAAAGAGGATTAAAGACAGCTTGCATACGTAACGAGATATTACCTCGGACGGGACGTGGACGTGGTTGCCTCGTTGTAAATACGTTGGACGTGATATAAATGCATACGCACCGTGACTGTGACTCGGATCTAACGTGCTAGTGTTCACAATACAACGAAAGATGTATTTTTCATTTCAAGAATTGGCTTTAATTGCTGGCACGTTCCCGTCCCGTCCGTGTCTCCGTGAAGTATGCGTTTCCTTATACATTTTGTATGAAACGATGTCTGCAAAACTTCCCGTCATGTTACGTCCGTAAAATCCGTCACGTATGCAGCGGCCTTTAGCTTACTATACCACGCTAGCCAAGAGGCCTGGAGAAGGAAAACTATAACTTGGTTATGGTTTTCCTTCCTCTTTGAAATAATGTCCTGCACAGTCACCTTAGTCACCTTAGGATGAAAACTAGGGTATTAGGGTAGTAATGCTTTGAAACTCACAACAATGACACCATTCGGCATCAATACTTAGTGAAAATAGACAAAAAGGTAAAAAATATAGAATTGTATTTTAGAGCACATATTAATAAAAAAGTAGCTGTTATTAATTTCATCTGTCTAGGTCTATAATACCACTAACAGTTATCGCACTCAGTATCCCATATTTCGTCCTATTTACCGCATTAGGTAAGGGATAATTCATGTAACCCTGGGCCGGCGCCAGGCTGTAGGCACGAGACATTTCGAGCATATATTTTCATGAAGTAATTTACGCTGAAGTTGTTATTACGAATAATCTTAGTTTTAAAATTTATTTTCTAAACATTTTGAATAAGAAAAACAAAATACTCGTAATATTCTTACTAAAGGAGATGGATACGCTTTCATACAATTTTGGGCCTAGATGTAAAAAGATAAAATTGGTGTCGATCGATAGCTACTATATTAACAAACAATCACTAACAATTTTTCAGATTTTGGCAATCTGAGAGCAGAGGTAAAAGGTGTTTAAGAAAAGTGAGGTTAGGTACGTAACAGCCTATTTTTGAAGTGCGATTGTCATTTTTTACCCGACTGCCGAAAGATAATGGGTTTATCAGTATACT
Source organism: Phragmatobia fuliginosa (assembly GCA_932526445.1). Lineage (NCBI taxonomy): Eukaryota > Metazoa > Arthropoda > Insecta > Lepidoptera > Erebidae > Phragmatobia > Phragmatobia fuliginosa. The sequence continues at coordinate 20,118,736 of OW052063.1, read as the reverse complement.
TATGTATATTTGTATGTATTTCTTGGCGTTGTGTAGACTAAACGCGTAAGCCGATTTTAATCATTCTTACGTCAATCCATTCGTCTTAACTTTGCGAGTGTCACTGGCTACATTAAAGTTGAAAAAATGGCGGCTTTTGGGCGCCTTAAAGCTATGGGCAACTCATATCTTTTTCCTTCAAACTGATCGTGTGGGGTATCAATATAAAGGGTTTTAAGAATTGATTTCAAAAATAAAAGCAATTATAAACCATATGTATCCTTCGACTGCACAGCATGTACCTATTTGTTCTTGCTTACCAACGTAAACAAGAAGAAATAGGTTGTTTTAATACGCTTAGCTATCGGGATTTTGTTTTAATATAATTTAGATAGTATGAAATATTACCTATATATTTTGTAGAGTGGGAAGGAGATGATGTTTAAAAATGAAAATCGTTTTTATTAATATTTATTATTCATCTTCAATTATAACAAGAACGTCATCTAGGAATTGTAGTTGTGGTACTATAGTTTCTTGGCACCTAGCCCAACTAAGATACCATATTAGTCCATTTACCTACAGCCTTGCCTAGACAACAGCTCTGTCCGCAGCCACCCAACAAGTATGGCATATGCGACTGGTTACTTCTATCTGCAACAAACAATACATGATCATTTCGTATTTAAAAAAAATAATTTGAATTAGAACAAAAGCATTTATAAAACACAATGTAAACTCGGTGTGTAATTCAACTTACAGCTTTAGGCATAATCCACTCTTGAATATCATTATAAATTCTCAATTCACGAGGTGAGCCTGTGTGAAGTATTTAATGGATTTCTCATTTTCCAGATTGTCAATTGAGGAGATTTATCACATTTTGATATAAAAAAAAAACCTTTTTTTGAGCCATACCTCAATTTATTACATTTGGGCCCAAAAGTCCCCATCTCCTTTAAATATAAAGCAGAGCCACTAGGAGAAAGATTATTACTATGTTGTTATAAATCTTTTGCACAATATTAAAACAAATAAATAATAATAAGTATTTCAGCCATCTTACACACAACACCATCTAGTCCCAAACTAAGCAGAGTTATTAAGGGTACTAAACAACTGATATAAATACATTCTTTTTTTGTAAATACATACATATTAAACATAGAAAACATCCAGACTCCGAAACAAATATTTGTCTTGTGTGTGTTTCGGAGTTTTCCAAATCGGGAATCGAACCTGAGACCTCTTGATCAGCAGCCGCATACGCAAACCACTAGACCAACAAGGCAGTCATAAATAAATAATGTATGCAGGAACACAATTTTAAAATCCCCACTTGCTGTGAAAAGTTCTCTAAGTATTCTTAGTTTTCATCATCTTCCTAATGTTTATGTTTCCTAAAATTAGTCGGCTACTTTACTTATTTTGACTTCCTCGGTGGCCCATTGGTAGCATATGCTGTGCTCGAGGTTTCGGGTTCGATTTTCGACCCACACCAAATGTTTGTGTGATCCGTAAATATTTTATATATGTGTGTGTGTACAAAAAAAAAACTAACATAAAAACCCATAATACAGGCTCTACTTACCTTTGGACTAGATAGCGTTGTCTGTAAGATGTCCAAAAATATGATTAATAAGAATAATAATAAATAGTTTATATCATCGTCCATTTATCCCTCTATTACGAGTTAGGGACCAAATTATAGTAATCAAAATGTGGATATTAAAACAAAAATAGGTATATTTAAATAGCATAAAATCGTTTATAAAGTTGTACTTTCCTACTTATAACATTTCAAACTCGTAACTCTGTCTCTCTGTGAGACTTCACTAATAAACCACTGAACCGATTGAGATGAAATTTATATTTAATATTCTATCGAAACACACGCGAGCGGAATTGCGAACTAAAGATGGAAACTTTTAGTACTGATATATCGAGTATTTGATTTTATTTTCGAAAATTCGTCTCGGTATCTCGAAGTTACTTCAAAGGTTACTATAATTAAAATTGGACACTATCTTCATCAAAAACGCATCAATATTATATCAATTATACCATTAATCCGCTTCAGGAGCTACATTGTTCAGATATAGCTTCAAATTTTTGAACACAACGAAGAATACTGAACTGCAATGCGGAGGCTACCAGACGCTCACTGCCGAAATGAAGTGGCTACTTCAGGCTCAAGCCTTGTTAGTTCCTATGACTGCACTTTACTTGTGTAGTTTGTTGTATGTTGGCTAAAAAATATTTGGTAATATTTAGTTTTCGTTAAATAGGTGGATAATAAACCTAGTAATTTTGAATTAGATTTTAGATTAGTATGAAGTAGTGCTTATTGGAAAGCTTTCAGGACACCAAACGATTTCATACCGTTCGAATTCACTTAGTAGAATCCTAAAACAATTTGAATGATACCGTAAAAGAAGATTGACCATCAATGTAATAAAGTCCTAGGCAAAATACACTTTATAACTAAAGAAATAAATTCTATATTACCATGATGGTTTATGTTTACGCAAAAGTGTGTAGAAAATGTCATAAAGCTGCTAATGTAATGAGACATGACTCTCACGTTATGTAGGTAAAGTTGATTGCTGTTGCATCTTTCGGTGTTAATTAAAATCTAATTTACTAATGTAAGTAATTTATGTCTTCGTCAATGTTGTATAAATTTTTGAACCAGTATGTAAACAAAGCTTAAATCGGAACACCTGATCGATAAAACAGAACTATAAAGTGATAAAGCATCATCATCAGCTTATCGCAGTCTACTGTTGAACATAGGTATCTCCCATTGACCATCACACCACTCTGATAGTAATTTAGATAAATGTTTATCTAAGTAGAAGCGAACCATTTACAAAAGAAGAAAAGAGATAGTTATTTTTCTCCTACCTATCATATAGAGCAAAATGGTAAGAGGCAGCCATACGCACGTTTCCCAAAGCATAAGCCCAAATGGGCTTTACACTGTTGTGACACAGAATGTGTTAAAGTGAGTTTAAATTTGAAATGTATGTTTTAATTGTTATTTGTGATATCATAGTAACAGGCGATAATTGTTATCTAAAATGTATATAAAGATTTCCCACCGCAATTAATGACTCATTATTTTGTATCGAAAAATTACGGTATGATGCTCCTCTTCGGTCCGCGGGGGTATGTTGCACTAAGAGATTGTCGTAAATGTTACAAAATTGATTTAAGGCTTTTCATAAGAAAAATATAAAAATCATTGTCCCATATATACAACAGAAAAGTATAAAGGTGTAGTTCTAAATAAGTAATATTGTATAACTGTAACGGTGTACTTATCTCAACGTATAATTAATTATCTCGTGCGAAGCGCAACTGGTCAAAAAGGCACTTTTTCCGCGTGACACCTTTGAGCGTGTGAGCTGTTCCGCCTTTGTTTTTGTTTTCCCTTATCGTTGTTCCTCGCTAACAACCTCGCATCATGAAAGGAAGACTTAGTGCGGATTGCGAATCATGCCTTCTGACTTGATTCTTTTTTCGTTGCCCCTTTGTATGTTCTCGTGACATTAGTATACATGTCATACGTATATGTAAGTGGTTGTTTCTAAACTTTATTTTGTTAAATAATATTTTTTTATGTGTCTGTATTATATTAATAAAAAAGAAACTATAAACATAGAGTTAATTTAGAGTAGTTATAAATATAAATCTTTCAGCTTTATTCGATGAAGACATTATTCACAACACTATTTTAAAAATCACATTATATAAGTTTCATGACATGTTCACGTTATAATAAATGTTACATTACTTGCATTTGATGAACGTGAAAGTACTGTTTATCACGAAACCGACGCGGACGGTTGAACTCATATGAGTTGACATGCGATTTGATATTGCTGCAACTAAAGTGATAAATTACTGATATCAAGATGGAAGCCTAAAACTACGTTTTTGCATAAATTACTCACTTCGGAAGTATTTTTATATAGTTTTTATGACTACGCACGTTTGATATCAAGTTAATCCCTTTACTTAACATAACCAACAGTAATTAGGTCATTGTTTTTTTTTACTTGCAAAAAAGAGTAGTAGGTATATATATTTCTGCCCTAAGTGATTCTGTACTAAATTTCTGTTTCGTTGTACAGTTGCCATCGAATTCAAGTCTTAACAAAATCAAAACCTTCCGTATTTATTTTTTAATTCTTGTTAGACGCCGTAACTCTGTTTATATAAAGAATTCTTTATAAAGGGCATCTGTTATACATTTTAAAATAAAAATAAATTCGTTGCAAGCTTCTAGAAACCAGTCTTTGCGCCCACAACAGAAACTTCTTATCTTAACTATAGTTTAAAGCTGGTCGCGTATCTTTTATTTTTAATGCTCGGGCAAACGCTATTTGAGTTAAAATTACTTTGTTCTTAAGCAAAGATCGAATATCAGCGTTCATTTTTCAATACTTTCATAAGCGAGTAAGCTGGAAACTTTTGTAATTAGGTTCCTACTTAAAATACATTTTATACGTTACGTGTTTGGTTTAATCGACTTTGAATGGAAGTAAATTATTATATAATTTTGTTTGTATTTTATATCGGCATTATGTTTGAATAAGGATGAGAAATTATTAAAAGGTTTCAAATGGTAATGGGCAATTAGGAGTCCTTTTTGTTAATCTATGTGCCTATTTAGACTTTATTGCGTGTATTAAAATATATATTTTCATCATTAAGTTCTGGAAAATCATTCTCACATAAACAAGTAACAAGGAAAAGTGGTTTTAGAAGATTAAGTAATTACTTTACTTTCTTTATATCAAAGTTACTGAAAGGCAATGTGGAATAAAAATACAGTAATTTTATGATTGTACCCTAATATTGTAAGTATATGATTTTCTTACTGATTTCTTGGTGCTATACTCTCTGATCCTCCACTCTCACAGTCCGAAGAGACGACTATCCCACAAGACAAGGGAGAGATTAGGCGTAGGACCGACGACGGCCTTACGTGTTCTCTGAGCTCCTGAGTCTCCTGACTCCTGATATTATTACATGCTTTACATACATTACTTGTATACACGTGTTACTTGATCATCATCACCATCATCAACAGCCTTTAACAGTCCACTGCTGGACATAGGCCTCTCTTTTAAAAAGAGGTATTGGCCTACTATACCACGCTGGCCAGACGGGTTGGTATAGGGTTGGTTTCAAGTTTTCCTTCTCTTTGCATCGATGTTGTGTTGCGTGATTTATCGCTTAGTCATCTTTTACGACCCGCGTTTGATAAATAGGGGTGGTGACACTCTGTATTCTCAATCTGTCACCACACGGACTTGTTACTTGGTACTTGATAATGTTTACAATTTAACGAGTCAACGTCAGTCCAGTTCTATTAGATATCTCCAGGCTCATTTTCTTCCATGTCCTAAAAAACAACGTTATTTTTACAGGATATTTAATGCAAAAATTCACAAAGATACTTGTAGAATTTCAAAATTTAATCATTGTTTTGATAAATATGAAATAAATATTAGCAAACGTGTATTTTATTCAGACAAAACAAAAACGTATTTTTTATTTTTAAATTAAAATATCAGCTATAGTATCATATAAAAATGCTGAAATAACTAGACCGTGTAACAATACAATATTTCTTTCTAGAACTCTAAAAATATTTTATTAAACATGGCTGCAACTTTAAATTACTTTTCAGACGCTTTGAGGAGTTCGTGAATTATATTCCTTAGTAGCTAGTAACTACTTTCTCAGAAACTGTTCTGATATAACAAATCATCTTTATTCTTTGACTAAGTAAAATTAAGATTTACATTATATATATCTCATATAACACAGTTCATAATCAAGTAGAGAAAATAAATAATATTTACCTCATATATGTTTGAAAAGGGAATTAGAGCCTACACGGTTGCCGCACCGGTAAAGTGATAAAAGAACACTATAAAGAAATATCTTCTTCTCCTCTTCTGCTTCTGAGTCTCTTCTCTTAATTTGTATTCTCCTTGTATTTCGGGGTCGATTCGGGGTGATCGTCCGTCGATGTTTTAGGAAATTTTGGAAAGAGGTAGTTCAGAAAATTTTAAATGTTTTTGTGGTTTTGCTTTTGCGTAGGCAATTTTCATCTAGAGGTTGCTGCTAGTCATGAAGCATTGCGTGTTTTCAACCCTTTCTGTGCATTTGTCCACCAGGACGATATCGTTGGCAAACAACATACTCCAAGGGTCCTCCAAGAAGCTTGGTCATGTTTGGTAAAATAGTCCATGGAAAAATTTAATAACAGGCGACTTGATGCCGAACCTTGATGTACTCCAAAATTGACTTCAAATTGTTAACTGGTTCCATTCAGCGTTTTAACTTGCGCCCATATGTGTCCCTTGCTAGATTACTGCAGTATTCTAGTATTTCTTGACCTTTCACAGCTTGCCCCACCAAATCAATAACCCACTGCTGCACTCGAATCTTCTCTCATGAGTGGGTGGCCGAGCTCCCATACGTTCCGACGCTGGCCGAGTGCAGGTTGGGAACTGGTAAAACACATTGTGGCAACGTAATTTTGGATAGTAGAACCATGCCGATTTAAGCAGGAATAGACTGGCTCGACCGGGGCAGTACTACCCCCACAAATAAAAACAAATAAAGTAAAAAACTAAATTTAATTACTTACAAACATTCAAAACATGTTTTATGTACCGTTAAGTTTTTGTTTTTGTAATCTGCAACAAATAAAAGGCTTTTTTATTATGTTTAAGAATTTTAAGCAGTAGTAACGTAACATACAAAACTGTAGTTTCGTAGCCGCTACGCTTTCGTAGCATATGTACCTACACTTGCTACGAAAGCGAGGCGGCTACGAAGTTAGTTACTAAGGGCCATAGCACACTGGCTACTTTTAGCATAGACGATCAGCGACTAGTCGCTTCTTAAAAAGTAAATGCGGCCACTGAACGCTCCACGCCGCACACTTAAAAATGCCAAACGCGCAGATTGAGTCGCGTTTTAGAAACGCGACACAGCAGCTGAACGCTACTCTCCGCACACATTCGGGTGCCGGTAGCATCGATTTGGCGTCGGAAAATTATAGACAACACTACAGCCGACGCGATCCAGGCATCTCAACAGTCGCTAAAACACGCGTTTCCGATACCGCGTTCGAACGCAGAAAGTCGCGAATGATGCAAAATGCCGCGCGATTTTGAAACCGTGATCGAACGTAGAAAGTCGGTAAAACGAGATGCAGCATCGATGCGGTCGCAAAATCGCCGATCGCCGATGCTAAAAGTAGCTAGTGTGCTGTGGCCCTAAACTACTGAAAACGTTGTAGCATTACATACCTATGTAATGCTACATCGTTTTCAGTAGTTTAGATAATACAACGCTAATCACTGGTTTAGCCTTTATCTGTTTATTAAACTAAGAGACACGACAGGACGCCAGTTGATGTGGCGAACTTCGTAAAAGGCCTATGTCCAGCATTGCACGTCTTTCAGCTGTGATGATGGAATTAAGAGAACTTCTTTTCGTCGATTTTCTGCAAACTAAACTGCACATATCAAGGCAAAGGCTAGTTCAAGTATTTCTGAACTTAGATTTCAATATAAACTTCTAAGCAGTATTTTGTTTTTAATAAGTTCAAATTTTTAAATACTGGCACCCTTATGTAGCTTGTTTGCATGTTAGGTTCTAATATGTCTTTGTCTTGCAGGATGTGTTACTTAAAAATTGAGAAAAAATATTTAACATACGAATAAATTAATAGTAGAGCTGTAATGAGACTCTAATTTCATAAAATAAATACTTTTGGAAGGAAGGAAGGAACTAATAAATTACAATACAATTATTTTTACAATTATCAACGAAAATTATTTAATTTAGAACGTGTAAACAAAATGTATATTATACTACACCTGATCGGAACAGTATTCATTATTCCCTGAAAATGAAAAGAGAAAGTTAGTCTTTTCCTAGACCTAAATAAGCGGGAGGAAAATATGTATGAAAATCCATTTGTAACGTGTTTTAGCGGGAGAAAAAGTTGAATGAATTTTCATTTCTCATGTGTTATCTGATCTATGGCGCGCGCCTGCCCAAAGAGTTTTCATCAACAACCCTTAATGTCCCACTGCTGGGCTCAGATCTCCTCTCCAAGAGTTTTCATACAATTTAAATATGGAATCTCCGTGCCACTGACATCCTTTTGTGAAGAATAAAAAAAACAAAAGAAGCGCGGAATATTTATAAATATTATGTCAAATTCTAAGCTAAATTGTGTCTTACGTTTTGAGTTTATTTTATAAATACTTTAAATGTTCCTCACAGGTGTGCATAAAGCACTGTGTAGCACTCGGGTGAGAGTCCCATTCCTACCTCGGGAGTATTGTGGCCCTAGGCTGCGCCTTCGGGCCACAAACTGCTCCCTCGCTAGTAATCGGTTCCTTTCCTCCCTCGGTGAATAATGTACTATTAATATCTGAATTGTAAGTTAGTCACAACATCACATACGTTATTAAGTAGCTGATCCAGTCCAGAGAGGAGAGGAGAGTCCTGAGAGGAGACCCGAGTCCAGCAGTGGGACATTATGGGTTATTGATGATGATGACCCATGCAAACTCCTTTGCGTTTTCTATTGCCCGTAGCATGCTATTATAATAACGTAACACATTGGTTTACCATGAAAAAGGTCATATATATATAAAGGTATCATCATAAGCCTATCTCAGTCTTCTGCTGGGCATAGGCCTCTCCCATTGCACACCACTTTGATCGATTTTGGGCTTCTCGCATCCAGCTCCTGCCTGATCAGTTCTGCGGATAATATGGCCAGCCCACTGCCATTTCAGCTTGCTAATCCGGTGGGCTATGTCGATGACTTATAAAGGTATGACGTATAAAGGTATACTCATCTTTAATTACATCTTTCACATAAGCAATAGCTGTTTTTTTTTTACTTTTAAGGAAAAAAAATATGTACAATCATTGCTTTTGTGAAACTTTAACCGTTTACGCAGCGCATGCAATAGAAGCTCTCAAAAGGAATAGTGTTGCAATATACTGTATAAAACCTTATAGCTTATACCGAGTTATCTGATGTTGAAATTATTTGTCAAATCGAGCTAATACTTTTTGAGATTAGCAATACAAACAAACAAACATTCAACGCTTTCACATAACAATTCTAAACTAAAATTCGATAATTTCAGTATATGTTTCTCGAAATAAGCAAACAATTTTGGTGATTTGTAATCTATTCATTATACTTTGAAATTAATGCATTAATGAAAATTGATGGAGCCAGAATTAAACCATATGAAATTAAATTTAAAAATATATTATATCCGCCTCTGAATAGCACAGAGAAGAAGTGGAGTCTCTCTAATATCTTGTTTATTCATATTTATTTGAAATCAATCAATCTTTGCTTTATTCCCTGCTATCGGCTGCAAGGAAAAAAATCTTTTGTAAAAGTTTTCTCTACAGAGTTGGGTATTATTCACGAGGGTGCCAACCGATTGATTGATCGTGACTGTTCAGATTATGACTGAATAAACTTAAGGATGTTTTTCCAGGTACAAGGTTACCGACGAATTTAAAAATCAAAAAGATAAATTTATCTTTTTTATTTTTAAATCTTTATCTTATACAAAAGTGGAGACCGCGTCTCGGCAAACGTAGTGTAGGTCGCCCACAGGTTCAGGTGGAGTGATGATTTGCGCAAGGTGGCTGGCAGGAGCTGGATGCGAGAAGCCCAAAATCTATCAAAGTGGTGTGCAATGGGAGAGGCCTATGTCCAGCACTGCTAGACATAGGCCTGTGATGGGCCTGTCTGAGATGGGCTGATGATGATGATACAAACATTTTGCTACATAGCGAAATTAAAGTTGTTAATTTATGTGTCGTAACTTTTGTGATAACTAGGTAGCCAGGTCATTAAAAGCATTTGTCGTAGGCCTTCTAGCGTCTCCGTCATGATGACGATATGGTCTGCAAATCGCAAGTGAGAAATGTGATCACCATTAATGTTTATGCTTTTCCAGTGCAGCACCATGAACAAGTCCTCTATAGCATTTGTGAAATTTTTCAGGCAAATTGCGGATTTTCTAATCATTTAACAAACTTTCAGCAAGTGATTACAGTATGTGATTTCAAAGAGTAATAAAGGATTCATATTCACTCGGTAAGGCACTTGAATATTTTATGTTACATTGTCACTTTTATTTAACTTATTTTGTACCATGGTTTGCTATAAGCTATTGCTCAAATTGTCACTTTCATTTAATTCAAATCTTGTTTTACTGTACAGAAACGATATGTTACATTTTGATAAAAGTCATGGTTCTTTTAGGAACTTCAAACTTTTTTTATAAATATAAGAAGACAGCAAATAATTTAATAACAGATTACTTTTTTTAATTATTACGAAACACTATAAAAAAAAACTAAAACCCAACTACAACAAACAAGGCAGAAAAGGTATGAAACAAGATTTAAATAACATTACAATTATCGCATAAATTCGTACAAAGACACGAGCAAATTTTAACAATATTTAAGTTTTTGAAATATGCAGGTGACAATGATATTTTTTTTTATTATAAAACAACAACATATTATGTCACTAACCATCATTTTAACACCTTTGTTCAAATAAATTTGTTGTATTCGAGTAACGCCGCAGAGCGAAGATAGTTAAAAAAATAGCTGGTCATCAGCTTTCTGCCAGAGAAAGCACTGTTAAATCGGTCCAGCCGTTCCAGAAATTATCACAGACGGACATTTTATACCCTTTTGATATTATATAAACTTTAATATGCAGTTCGTAATATAAAAGCCAAGCTAAAAGGGTTAGTTCTAGATATCAAACAAGGCATATTTATCTCAAATACTTTACAGCCGATATACACTAGTTACTTTACCTTCAGTGAAACGCTTATAATAGTATCTCATTTGTCCAGTTCTAATGAGTAGCTAAGGAGCTATAAAGGAACAACATCATAACCTTCCTTTGCCTTTGCAAATAAGATCCACTCACAAAAATAATAACATCTTTGCGGCCTCCTTTTTGTTTTTCGTAAAATTAGTAGAAGTAATGTAGTAATTACGCGATTCACTATTGTGTAATTGTATCTAATGCGTAAGCTGTTATGTGGTCCACTAATGTGTAAGTGGTAACTCTTTGTTCTATATAATGTGCTACCGGGCTTCGGATGTCCTCTTTACGTACCTGAAATAGCTCTTAAATGCTTGGCGTCACAACTCCGCTCTTAGTTTAAGCACCGCTATGTATGTCGACCCATTAACTCTAGTGAGGATCTTTTTGTTTGAAACCAACGTTTCGTACAGTATAATATAATTATTTCAATTCTCGAGGTGAGAGTAATTTCTGGGTTAGAGGTTCTGTATTTAGTTTATTAATTAAAACAGCAATCAATACACGACGCATCTCACTGATTGAATTTATATTTTTCTTGTACCCTACAAAATGAAAGATGTTATAAATATTAATTTCAAAGATCGATATCAGTCAATGCAAAACGTTTGTAAGCCTATCCTTGCTATAGCAAGGATTGGCTTACAAACGTAAAGATCGATATCAGTCAATGCAAAACGTTTGTAAGCCTATCCTTGCTATAGCAAGGATTGGCTTACAAACGTTTTGCGAGAGTGTTAAGAGTGTTAGAGTGTACCCTATTGCGATAATAATAATATCGTCATAATAGTCTGTAATCTATAAATAATACTGAAATATTGGCGTACTTGACTAATAGTTCTAGAGATGAAAAGCTTTTAAACACATAAATAATCAAAATGCTCTTCAGATTTGTAATATAAATTTATCTATAATAAAATGTAATAGTGACTTAGTTAGGAACAAAGTTATGAGACATTTAAAGCTTAGTTCATATTTAATATATAGATCTTTGTATGAAACTCTATAATAGCAAGTCACCGGAATCGTGGAGTCGTTAGATACGGTCAACGTTACAGTTTACACCTACAAGATATGTCACTAAAAATACATACTTGGTTAAGGAAAGAAGAATTAGTACAAAGATGATGCTCCGAAATTAAATTAGTCAATTTCAAAAATTATGTTTCATTACTTTTTTTTATATCAAACAGTACCAGTCATCAATATCAGTAGTATCAAAAAAGTAAATAGTGGTAAGTTAAGGTAACCTTAGTACTATTTACGTAGCTCAGAGCCACGCTGATTTTAGTACGAACGGGTCAACGGAACGACAGCGTTAATGCTGTTACACTTCGTTGGCGAATGCGAGACCGAAAGCCCAACGATGCAGAAGCATCTCCCTATGCCACCATAGTTTTGGGTAGCCATACTGCAATATCTGCATTCACAATGAGGATGGTGATACTGCTCTTGGATTTGAATTATGCATTCCATCAAACAAGGTTGTATCATTTTGATAGGCTCAATTAAAAAAAACGTAATTCTTTATTGAAACGATATACCCATTTACACTCGTTATTCCTTAGTACAAAACGTCGACTGACAAATTGTTTTGGAGTAGTTTCATTCGTTCAAGTTATAAAAAAAAGTTTTGGTTTAACTTTTGAACGTGGACACCATATGGTAATTGTCAAACGTTGAACCAAGTTTACCGACTAAAACTACCCCGGTGTTCCGTTGCTTTAAAAATTCCCGGTAGGTACACTAATAGACAATAACCTGGCACATACTTAATCAAAAATTTACTACTATAATGAATATTAAAATTCTTTATCTTGTTATTCTTTCCCTCTTGGAAAATATATTTCATAAACTATAAATAAGATAAGCCAACCATGATAATTTTTTACTTCAAAGGCTCTTTATTGCTAAGAAAACGACTATCCAAGCCTTTAAAGCCGATTTCTCATAACTTCAAAAAAGGACTTATATTCAAAGGCGATGATATCACTTGACTATCAAAAGGTTAACGAAATCGCTTGATGTAAAAAGTTTTAAAAGTAAAGATAAGTTCATAAATACGATTGTATACTGTGATATTGAACCTCTCTATATTGAAAAGAATAAAGTACAGCCATGAGCTTTAATGAAGTTTATTTGAAAATAAATGGTACTAGAAAATCTTTATTTATTAGTGTTCGCTCTGGCATTTCAGTAAACAAGTTTAAAAGGAAAAAATTAGAAGGGCGAGTTATAAATGAGTTGTTGGTCCAGTACGTACGTGGAATCTTTCCAGCGTTCGGCCATGCGGGCAGCGACGGTTAGAACTTGCTCGTTAATTACCACCACGATCCCAACAAAGGCGAGCCCTGTGAACAACCCAGCGGCTTTTGTCGTCAGTTTTATCTTAATTGCTTCAAGAAACTCGATATCGTTTGGCGACAAGATGCTTTTTATTCCTTCACTCCGCTCCCCAACGGCAAACAATGACAGAACTTTGAATTAGTTTTCGGTTTGATAACGCCGCCATTGGCTTTTTTCTTCTTCTGTTTTAACGACAGTACTGTTATTACGACCGATATTTCGGGCCGATCGTAGAAATTTTATAGCTCTTTCGATTTATTTCCCAGTGTCCGTTTATGTTCGCGGAAAGAGCGGTGAACTTTATGATATCACTATTGTGTAACTCCTTTTATCTGAGATTATAAGTCATCACTGTCTTGCCCCATAAAACTGTGTATTTTGTTTTATATAAGTTGCGGCATACGTGGGAGTCTGACTCTTGGTAAGAAACATTAAAACACTGCAATCATATTTTCACCAAAGTATTGCAAACATTATCAACAACAATGTAGATCACACGAAGTGTTGGCCCATGTAGGATTTAAACCTACAAAACCTGACGCAGTCGAAAGCGACGTAAGGCTCGTTTAAACCACTAGGCAAACCGTGCAGTCATAGATAAACTCATACAGGTACACACATACAAAATATTTATTTGAAATGTTAAACCATATTATTTAAGAATTTCTAATAAAAATCTTAGTATCACATCGATTTCAAATAAAATATAATATTAGAACTAAAATATATCATTAAAAGGAGTCCCTTTAGGCATGGTTCCGAAGATACTGGCAGCATTCCCCCTTTGAATTGCTAGACTAATTCTTATAGATTTCAAATTACATTGAAACTATTTCAGTTAATTGTATCTACGATTTATATAATTTTGATGCATGTACTCCTAATAACGTGTGTTCATAGTTTCAGGACTTCAGGAGATAATGTACTATTTTATCTTTTTATCAATCATTTCATTATGTTAGAGTTACATATATTGAGCATCGTATTTTTATTTAAGCTAAAAGATGTCAACTTCTTAATGTAAGTAGATCTACTTCAATATATTTTAAGGAGACCGGTCAAAGTAGGCTACCTATTACCTACCTCCTCTTTATTATAAAGAAACAAACTGATGCCCACGGCTCTGCTCCATCTTATCTTTTACCACCCAGAAGTATAAAAAATAGTTTACGTGCTATTCTCAGACCTACTGAATAAACACACAAAATCGAACAAGCCGTTTCGAAAGAGTATGGCAATTCACATTGTGACCCAAAAAAAATATACATTTAATTGTACATATTGAGATAAATATAAATATAATATAGTGGAGGCACGCTGATTTTAGCACGAATAGGTCGTCTCGACCTGGTGGTACTACCCTCTCACAGAATTCCAACCTATTATGACAGCAAGCAAGCAAACTGTCCGTGTGGTGACGAATTAAGAATACAGAGTATCACCACCCCTATTCATACCGCGGGTGTCGTAGAAGGCGACTAAGGGATAAACTACGCAAGACAACATCAATGCAAAGAGAAGGAAAACTTGTAACCAACCCTACATCGACCCGTCTGGCCAGCGCGGTATAGAAGGCCAAACCCTCCTTCTAAGGAGAGGCCTATGTCCAGCAGTGAACTGTTAAAGGCTGTTGATGATGATGATGACAGCAATTGTACTGTCCTATTGCGTTAGTGAGTGCGAGACCACAGGCCCAATGATCTCAATATTGTTCTCCGTAGTTTTGGTCACATTCTGTATTGTTTATATTGACCACTACTCTTAGATTCTTCTCAGTTCATGTTCCTGTCTTAAGAAATGCATGAATAAAATTTGACTCTGATTGCTGAGGAAGGACATAAGTTACTCTTTATCGTGATAACCAACATATAAACGAGGGGAGCCTTACGCCAAGCTAATTCAATTATTATAAATTTAGTACTCTTAACCTAACAACTTTACTATTTACACATATATCGAAAATATGAGTATGATACTCGGATTAATGTTTAATTTATCGGTAATTACTGTGTAACTATGAAAACGGTACATATTTAACCCTCATTCTTGATGCTTAGCTTGGGATACAAAATTTACGTGAAGCACCCTGGCCAGTTTCCAAATCGCTAACAGAGGTCGTAGGTCACCTTGCTTAATGTGCGGACATACTTTTGGCACGATCCTAACATGGTGCCATATGTAAATTTTATTCAATGTGAAACACTTCGCATACCGAATGAGTTGATCTTGTTGACTGTGCAAAAAATCCGCGTATGGTTCAAAGGTGTCAAATTATGCGCATACAATTATTAAGTTCGATGTCACTGTGTTTCAATAACTATTCTAAAAAACTGTGTGTACTTTAGACTACTTGTAAACTTTTATGACTAAAGTCAT
Organism: Phragmatobia fuliginosa; assembly: GCA_932526445.1. Lineage (NCBI taxonomy): Eukaryota > Metazoa > Arthropoda > Insecta > Lepidoptera > Erebidae > Phragmatobia > Phragmatobia fuliginosa. The sequence continues at coordinate 20,103,102 of OW052063.1, read as the reverse complement.
CGTTTTAGATATATAAATACAGTTATCTAATAGAGAAACAAAAGTTTGCAAAAACATTGAGTATAAACTGACTGCATAGCTATTTCCATTTTCGTTTCTCATGGGACTCCAATCCAGTATTGAAACCAAATAAGCATTTGGCCTTTGAAAAGTCGACACATAGTACCGATAGCTTTCATTTGCACTGAACCACGTATCGGCAACCGCCGGGATACAAAATAGCGATTCGGTGAAATTGCGTTAATTTCCGAGCTATCCGCATCTGGCTTGCTTGCAAGGGAGCACGTTTACAAACTAAGTTCACTCGATTAAGTACTCAAAGTACCATGGAACACATTATCATGATTTTCCAAAACCTATTAGAGACTAAGTCTAATTGCTTTGCTTCAAGTTCGACTAGATTTTAAAATAAATGGAAGTGTTTTGTTCAGATAGAACTTCATGTAATATTGTCAGTTCTCGTATATTAGATTAAGAATAGATTTGAATTTAATATATAAACAAATAGGTCTTTAATATATCAAGTTAATTATTGTTACTCTCCAAACTGACATAAAAAGTAACTTACTTGGCAGATTTATATACTTACTAAAGGTCTGCCCTCTGTAAGAAAACTTTATTCTGGCACACAACATACATGGGTATCTAATTCGTGATACTGAATAAAGTAATATTTTCTTGATTCTCAATTATATTTCTTTGAATTTATCAGAGTAAAACATGTTCAACAAGATTATTTTGTTTTTCTATTCTCAAAATGTCTATCAACTTCATTAAAATGATATTCAAGTCTTACAACAGAAATAAATATATTTGATTAAGTTGTCAGATACTCATCTTGCATAGACACACTAAAAAATATTATGGATTTTCTATACAAATAATTTTTTGATAATTTTTCGCAGTCTTTGATAAAGTCGCAACAACTAATTTTACTATGATAATATTCATTGCTTTTGTGTTTACCACTTATCACATGAATAAAGAATCATCTCTAACAGGGTCATTAACTTGTATTTACACACTAAGACGTGCAAAAAAAGCAAACCGGAATTGACTATAAAGATTTCCATGGCGTGAATAAGGAACGACAGCTTGATAGTTCTTAATCGGCCTTTTCATAATCAACTATTCACCCCAGTCACGAAATAATTAAACAGCGCTTTCCCCTCAATTATTCTCTTCAACTCGCATGCTTACCAGTTGAGATAATAAACTTTTATTTGTTTTAACACACTATGTTTGTGTTATAGATGTACACATTCATGTATGTGGTTTTGTAAGCGTCTTTAGCTTGAGAAAATATGTTGTATTATTTGAGTTCGAATATTTCTCGATTTTATATCTATGCAAAAAAATAAAGTTAAAGTCTGTTTGGAATATCAACTGAACAGTTGTTTTACTAATGCACATGAAAGTATATACGGTACTTACTTCAAGAAGCAATCCTAAAAAAATTGTATTGATGCCTGTTTATTTCGGCTAATCTCTAGAACGGCTGTACCGATTTTGACGGGACCTTTATTTGCGTTACTTGCGATTTACAACAAATACCTCGGCGAGTACCTAGTATATTATACAAAGAAAATTCTCATGATACATTGTTACGATAAACTCCGAAGCTATAGCTGATTTTAATGCTTTTTTTTTTATTTTTTTTTTATATATTAGCTGCCAAAATGACTCTGCCCTGCCTGATGGAAAGCATGAACAGAATCCAGAAGTGAAGGCCACCATCCTCACTGCCACAACGGACAGTGCAGTACGGTGACCCACACTATGGCGGCCTAGTAAGATGCTTTTTTACGCCCCGCTTGAGCTTGCAATGAGTTTGCTGGCGTCCAATGTATAGCTATCATCATCATCATCAACAGCCTTTAACAGTTCACTGCTGGACATAGTCCTCTAGGCTCTAGGCTCTCCTTGAAAAGAAGGTATTGGTCAACTATACCACGCTAGCCAAACCGGTCGGTATAGGGTTGGTTTCAAGTTTACTTTCTCTTTGCATTGATTTTGTCTTGCGTAGTTTATCCCTTAGTCGCCTTTTACGACACCCACGTGGGATGAATAGGAGTGGTGACACTCTATATTCTTAATCCGTCACCACACGGACAGCTATACGCTTTTACTATCAACCTAAGTGATAGCATTCTTCCTATCGTATTTCGTTGAGAAATCCGAGGCCCTATGAGAAGAATCTAAACAGCCCGCCATAGTGTGAATCACTATGCCGCTGCATGGTAATCCCTACCTTATTCTGAATTTTATGCATCAATTAGGCAGAGTGGAATAACTTTGGTAGGTTCATAAATGAAAAAAAAATTAAAGTTAGAATTTTATTTCCAAAATGATGCATGAAACAAATCATGTTTTATTTTACGAAACTCTCAAAGTTCAACTAAGTAACCTCCTCTTTAATACCACAAAAACCTAAATTATAAACACTTGAGTTTCTGTTATGAAGATCGCAACAAAGATTGAAAATGGTATCTCAAAATTAAATACGGTCTTGATTTCGGTTATTTCTAACGCGATATAATCTAGTCATGACTCATGGTCACTTTTCACATAAAATTAGATAATATAGACGTACAAATGTATACAGCGTACGTTAATGTTCTATTTAGATTAATAAGTCTTGCTTTAAGCGCTTATTTTATAGGTTAAAAGGCTCTGAGTAATTTGTAACTTAATATTTTATGTAGGTGTAGGTTTTACGATTTGGTATCCTTGGAGTAACTTGGAACATTTCCTTTTAAGGTAGATATAATAGCTTTAATAAATATACTTTTTGTGTTTTTGTATGGATGGATTTGTATAATGGATTAAGCCATGGGGAATACGAAATAAAAGTACATAGCCAGCCTATTAAAACCAGTCTCTTAGATTAGCCCATTCACATTTAAATATTATTTGATTATTTATATTATATCTTTTGTCCTGCGGGTCACATAAGAAATAACTAAAGTAGCAAACTACGTAGGACAATATCATTGCAAAAAGTAAAATACTTGACACAAACCAAGTACTAACATTGGCTAACTAGCATGGTATCGTAGGTCAAAAACCTTCTTGGCGAGTAATAGGAAGCCGCAGTCTCCTAAGCCCGGTCATTAAGTGAACTATTAACTTCAGAAGATGATGATGGTACCTTTTATATTCTAAACTGCTGTTAGCCTTTAAGTTACCTTTGCTTTTCAATATACTCAGTTTTACCTATTTGTAATTAATTTACTTATACCATATATAACAGTGTGACGTGTGGTGATGGATTAAGAATATTCATCCCGCGGGTGTCGTAAAAGGTTACTAAGGGAAAAACTACGCAAAACAACATCAACGCAAAGGAAGAGAAGGAAAACTTGAAACCAACCCTTTTTTTTTTTTTTACGTGTGGAAATCCCCGCGGACCGTCACCCCGTCGGGGGTTACGGCGGGGTGGTGTGTCGGACTCGAACCGACTAAAACCACACGGTGTGACCCTCTCTGCGCCTTTGTATTGGAAGGAGTCCAGGGAGGGGATTTCCTTCTGGACTCCAACCGGCGCCTGCCCGCACTGTTGCGGGCACCACCTCTAACGTGTACTCTCTAATTGGGCAACGTCCGGTCACACGCGGACGCCGCCCCCTCGCGGTTGGCCACTACTGCGGACGGACGGGAAACCCGTCCCGCCCATCCGCGGCCACTCTCAGGGCGGCATGAGACGCAGGTATGCGCGCCTCCGCCGCCCGGGGCGCCGGCGGCGGATTGGGTCCGATTGGATAGCACCCTCCTGGGCCTTCTCCGCCACCTCCTTCTGCAAGATTACGTCCTCGCAGAAGGTTGCGACCGCGGTAAAACAACTGTCGCTGCCGGCCATCGATCTTATGACGGCCGGCAGCGAGAGATCCCCTCCGATGACTGCAGTGAGGACCCGGCGCTGCGCCGCCCAAGCGGGGCAGACCGCCAGCGTGTGCTGGGCCGTGTCCTCACTGCAGTCGCAGTGGTGGCAGGCGGGACTCGGTTCCCTCCTAGCGACCGAGTTTAGGTACTTTCCGAAGCAACCGTGCCCGGAAAGTACCTGCGTCAGCCGGAAGGAAAGGATCCCGTGCTGCCGCCCTGCCCACTCCTCGATGACCGGCTGAAGAGCCTCCACGGCGGCGAAGCCAGCGCGTGGGGTCTCCAGCCGGAGCGACCATCTCAGCATGGTGGCTCGGCGAGCGGCTTCGCGCCACTCGCGCACGTCCTCGGGCGGAGGGCGAAATCCGCTCTCCGCCCGGAAGTCAGCCACTCGCCGATAAACTTCGGCGAGCACCTCCGCCTCCAAATCCCACGGGGGTGTTCCGGCCAAGGCACACGCCGTCTCTGTGGACACCGTGCGGTATCCACGTATGGCTCTGACCGCCAGTATCCGCTGGGGGCGCCAGAGGCGCGCCCTGTTCTGGGCGGACAGAGCCGCCGCCCACACCGGTGCACCGTAAAGTGCCATCGACCGGACAACCCCCGTGTACAGCTGCCTAGTGGGGACACTGGCCCCGCCCAAATTGGGCAGAAGTCGCCCTAGGGCGGAGGCAGTGCCCACCAACTTAGGGCCAAGCTGTCGGAAGTGCTCGTCGAAGAGCCACCTACCGTCGAGGACCAGACCCAGGTACCTCATCTGGGCCTGGACCGGTACGAGGACCGAGTTGACCTCGATCGAGGCGCCGGCGGGCGGACCGCGACGGGGCCCATGAAATAATAGGGGCTCCGTCTTCTCCAGGGCCACCCGCAGACCCAACGCCTCGATGCGCCCGACCACCCGGGAGACTCCCGTGGTGGCCAGGCGCGCCGCCTCCTCAAAGTTTGCCCCCCGGGCCGTGACCAGGGTGTCGTCTGCGTAACAGATTACACCCAGCCCGGGGGGGAGACGCCCTCGTAGGGCCCAGTCGTATCCCATGTTCCACAGGAGTGGTCCTAGGACAGACCCCTGTGGAACACCGCACGACATGGCCCTGCGTCTCAAGGCGCCATCTCGGTCCTCATACTCGACGGTACGCTCCTCTAAATAGTCTGCCACCAGCCGCCTCAGGTACCCTGGCACTCCGTGGTATTGGAGTGCGGCCCTGATGCAGCCGAATGGCAGACTATTGAAGGCGTTGGCGATGTCCAATGACACCGCCAACACCACTCCGCCGCCTCTCACCGCCTCTTCGGTCACGGCCCTCAGGCGCAGGATCGCGTCGACCGTCGAACGCCCTTCTCGGAAGCCGAATTGGGCGTCCGACAGGTCGGACCCCACCTCGCTGAGGTGCCGGACGATGCGGGCAGAGAGAACCCTCTCGAACAACTTACCCGCCTCGTCCAGCAACACGATGGGCCTGTAGGCCGCGACCGAATCGGCAGGCCGTCCATGCTTTTGGATCAAAACCAGCTTCCCGCACACTTGAAACCAACCCTATACCAACCCGTCTGGCCAGCGTGGTACAGTAGGCCAAAACCTCCTTTCTTAGGAGAGGCCTATGTCCAGCAGTGGACTGTTAAAGGCTGTTGATGATTGATGATATGTAACAGGAAAGCGTTAAATAGACGTCATAAAGGTCGTATTATTGAGGCCTTCAGTATAAAGATAGAATTTTTGAGAAACAAAAAGATTTGCTTCTGTGACATACAAACGAAAGAAATAAAAAGCGTGCTCTTTTTTCAAAAGACGGCACGCACTTGAGAAAGGGGTTGTCAATAGGAAGTGGTTACCACTTATTGCCACTTATTACCCTTTTGTTAAAAAGTTTTTCTACATACATAAATACAATTGTTAGTTGCTTAGAACTAACTATGTAAAAAAAAAATTGTCTGACTGTTTGTTCTGACTAATCTCTGAAATAGTTATACCAATTTTAACGGTGCTTTCACTGCCAGATAGCTGATGTTAAGGTACTTAGGTACAAAATCAAGTGCGGGCCACACCACAGGGCTTAGCTAGTCCTAAATAAATAAGCTTCCTATTTTAACATTAAATATCTATTTGCGTCTTGATTGCAGAAGTTAATTGATTTTATTTCGGGTTGAATTTAAAACATTCAACACATTGATTTATTATATCTAATTTCTACCTTCTTTTTCTCATGACAATCACATAAAAATCGGCCAAGTGCGAGTCGGACTCGCACATGAAGGGTTCCGTATCAGCAAGTAACATCATATAAAAGATCTTGTAGTTCGTTGTTACTTTGATCGATGTTTTTATAATAGTGAATTGATTGAATGAAAAGTAAATTGCGATTTACGATTTATGACGTATTAAAAAGAAAACACTTACTAGATTTCGTTCAAACCAATTTTCGTTGGTAGTTTGAATAGTAATGTACAACATATATTTTTTTTTAGTTTTATCACTCCCTTATTTCAGAACTTACAGGGGGGACACACACTTTTTTCCACTTTGGAAGTGTCTCTCGCGCAAACTATTCAGTTTGGAAAAAAAAATTTATTGGAAACCTCAATATCATTTTTGAACACCTATCTATAGATGAATGGGTATGGGTTTGATGAAAAAAATTTTTTTGAGTTTCAGTTCCAAGTATGGGGACCCCCAAAATGTATTGTTATTTTTCTATTTTTATGTGAAAATCTCAATGCAGTTCACAGATTACATCTACCTACCAAGTTTCAAAAGCATAGTTCTTATGGTTTCGGAAAAAAGTGGCTGTGACATACGGACGGACAGACAGACAGACAGACATGATGAATCTATAAGGGTTCCGTTTTTTGCCATTTGGCTACGGAACCCTAATAAAGCACCTTCGAATTTGTTTTTAATTTTTCAATAATAAATTAAGTGGGTATATTTGCAGATAATATAAGTATATTACCTGCAAATATACTATATTACGTTGATATACACATATTACGTCTCGTTGATATAAACATAATATTCAAAAGTAATTTCACATTACAAAATAATTTACCTCTAATTCCCTTAAGTACAGGACGTACACAAAACGTTATACTTTACGCGTATCAAAACACAATCAGTTATGTACGTGAAAAACGTTGCCAATTATACGTAATTCCTTTTTTATTTTACCATTTGATTTTATGGCAATCATAATAGAAGTGCCTAATATCTCATATCTTTAAACGAGCAATTCTTGTATATACAAATATACTTTAGGTCTCGAAAACGGCTATGGCGATTTCGCTGAAGTTTAGTATTTGGAGGTTTTCGAGGCTGAAAATTCGATCTAGAAATGTCTTATGTTTAGAAAAACGCGAGTTTTTGAATTTTCGTGCCTTTTTCTTTGATACATGACAGTATCAAAGAAAAAGCAAGAAAGCGGTAACACATACGTTTTACCGCTTTCTTAGTTTTCCCTCAGAATAAGAAAATGAAAATGAAGGTTATCAGCCTCACACATCCGGGGAATGGGGAATAAAAAACAAAAACGCACCGATATTCTATAACACGGTGTCCGTATTGCACCTGTTCAAACGTTCCCACGTTTAAACGCACGAGAAACGATATAAATGTTTCAATAAACTTAGTAACTCGCTACAGTAAAATGTTATAATAGAGTAAAAACCGATCTCGGCTCTAAATTGTGGTAAATAATACTTCATCAAAATTAAAGTTCATTGAATAGAGTTTGTGAAATGGTTTTAAGGGTGTATATTCATTACAAAGGCGGACTGTTGGGATGAAAACTTTTCCGCCAGCTCAGTTGTTCGACGAATTATTCATGATCCTGCCAGAAATTTCGATTGATTATACTGTTTAAAGCCAATTAGTTTGACAATAAGACTGTAAGGGTGTTTTTGACGCAAAGTTGGATAGCTCACAATGTAATCAGATTAGTATATTTGGGCGTATAATTCTTTTTTTTATTTAAGCCTACAAAAACGATCTAGTCTACTCTGCCTGATGGAAAGCATGAGTAGAATCCAAGAGTAGGTCAAGGAGGGGTAACAATTCCTATTGTAAGTGGAGACAATGCAGCATCATGACCCACACTATGGAAACCCAATGAGATGCTTCTGAATCGTTGGATCTTTGCTCTCACACTCACCAACGAAACATATTTATTTAATGAGAAATTATTGCTAATTATAAAAATTCCAAGGAAAATAACGAAAGAGGAAACCAAAAATTTAATCTGAAGTATCAGTTAAAGTAGAATAGATAAAAACTACATATCATATGATAATCTAATAATAAACTATCCTTACATGTCCTGTTGTTTCTAACTGGTTGTGGCAAAGACCTTTTTTCAGAACAAGCAAACTCACCTGCTGACGTTTTTGTACGACCCCAAAAAAAAACAATGTCTGAGCATAGATACCATCGACTGAGAGGTCTCGGGTTCAATTCTCGGATTGGGATCAGTATCGTGAAGTTTTTCAAACAAAAAAGTCTTGATAATGGCCATAGGGAGTCATTGCTCTCAAATATACTGACATTTATTTCAATCTTTGAATTCAGATCGAAAAAAACTAATGTTACATAGAAAAACTTATATTTAGGTAAAACCGGCTACTAGAGCCGACCACAAAATAACCTTTGAATTATTAAACCTAAAAAGTTGGTGATATATACATTTCACAGTTAAATATATATTCAATTTAACGCCAACTAGCTTTGTGTAAAATACACAGCGCCTCTCTATAACCTTCAATATTATTCTGGTTGATAAAACTTTCAAGCTTTGGAAAATAGGACACAGCGTATCGTTAATTTGATTTTAGAAATATCAAAACACAACAGCTTTATACAAAAGGCAGTTAATTTAAACATTAGCTATAGGAGCCAGCTGTTCGCCAATTAACGGGTCAACTCATTAAATAACTCCGTACTGGCTGTATTCTCGCACTGCGACTAGTAAGTGCTCGCGAGTTGTTGATTTTCTGTATTACAAACACTTCTTACGTATTATAATTATGTTAATTGTGTTTAATATATACGTTACCCGTATGAGAAACACTAATTGCATTAGGTATTAAACAAGCGCACGTTTTACTTAATGGTGAGCTGCTACCGGCGCTACTAGCAATACTGCCAAGAGTGTCACTGTTATGTTGCAACTAATATGAACCTCGGTAACAAACACAATACCACAAGTAAACATTGTTGCTTAAATTAGATTTTCACTGAGATTATAATTATTACGAATAATAAAATAGAAATGGCATTAAAATAAGTAATTCTGCTCTCTCTGTTTTAATGCACTGATTCAATTTTGTTGTTTAGTAACTTCAAAATCTTTAGCTTTTACTTCAAATCATCAGTACATTTACCAATATCTTTATATTTATAATTCTTCTGTGAGTGTGTATGTCACTGAACTTCTCTCAAACGACTGGACCGATTTGATGAAATTTTTGTGTGTGTTCAAGGGGATCTGGGAATGGTTTAGATTCGCAATTGGACCCGGTAGGTGGCGCTGCGATCAAGTTCTGGAATTTTAAAGTTGGGCGGTACGAAGTTCGCTGGGTCAACTAGTAATTATATAAAACAGTTCTGTTACTGACTGACTGATAGACAACACACAGCCGAAACTACTTGACGCAGGAAGCTGAAATTCTGCATGTATATTTATTCCTGCGACATAGTGTTTCTAGTAATTGATAGAATTTATACAATAGATAAGAAAGTCCAGCTATCTCAGCATATTTCAAATATCGATCACGTAACATCGGTTATCGGACGCTCTTTATCTTGTCGAGATGAAGTCGTGATTACAAGCATTGTAGCGATAGTTTTAGAATACATAATGCAGTTGTAAGAGCAAAATATATCCATACCATATTCATATCTTAATAAGTAAGGTTAGGATAATAAACCAGTAATTAAATAATAAACATGGCTGCAAAAGAGTACACTGTTATTGTGATTTGCTTATTGGGTCGTACTCAATAAGTTTGCCATAAATGTTGACCCCTACGACGGAACAAGCCTAAAGATATAAGTTCGCTATAATATTCCTTGAGGAGTGTAGGCGAACACTAAGAGAGGATTTTCGAAATTTCCACCCCTAAGTTTGTAAAAGCAATTTATTAAAGATTGTAATTGTATTTTTTATTTTTCATGCTGATGTTTGTGTGTTGAGTTGCGGGCATCAGCTAGTGTAGGTATAAAAATAATAGACAAATCGAAATTTTTCAAACTTGTGAAGCGTGAGTTCATTAAACTTTGTGCCTCCAGTCCCCAATTTACTTTCGATCGAATCCAATCTAAATTCGTTCAAATTTTTAACATAATCACCGATCGGATAACACTGATATTCACGAGACAAGAACGCAAAAGAGGGGAAAAGGGAACTCTAATAAACGATTTATCGAAGAAATCAGAGGAGGTCCCAGGAGACACGCGAATTAAGAACTGCGCTAATGAGATGTTGATTGCATCCAGCGCTCCGTTTGTCGCCTGTTTTGCATTAAATCTCTTTTTTAATATTTTCCGTCGCCCGTTAAAATGCGGAATGCATCTTGAAATGTTTTGTTGCGCGTCCGATTTGCACTCCCTTTTTCTTGTGTTCTTTGATGAAGAAATTAAAACAGAAATAAATTGACGCTTTGTATTCTTTTCTTAACTTGCTTAGGTTTCAACACTAGCTTGGGAATTACAGACAGAGCATATTAATTTCATAAAATACAAATGTATTTGTTTCCTTTATGAACATTTCTTTCCGTGTTTAACAAAGTCCTTGTTAAAGTAAAATCTTAAATAAATAAAAAAATATGCGCAATGTTTCATTTAATTAAATGAATTATACTGCAAAGATTTACAACAGTGACTAGCTCAATAATGTTTAAATTTTGTTTATGGATAAGAAAGTTCAATAGAAAGATAGTCACGTACTTATAATTAATAAGTACTATCGTAAATTAGACCAAAGTTATGTTTGTGTTGTGTATATCAGATATATATAAAAACAAACTAGCTGTGCCCGTGGCTGCACTTGCGTACTAGAGATATGAAAAATAGATTTTGTCCTAATCGAATCCTAGACCTACCCAATATGCACACAAAATTTCAATTAAAATATCATAAGTATCGGTCAAGCCGTTTCGGAGGAGTTTAACTACACCGCGACACGTTAAAACGCAAACTGGAATTAGACAATCGATTTTGGTTTTTTTTTTCTAAAACTTTGTAGCGTATGAGAATGATTGCACGGTTGGCTTAGTGATTTAAGTGGACGTCACGCCGCTTCTTACTTCGCCGAGTGTCGTGAGTTCAAATCCTACGTGGGAAAACACTTTGTGTGATTTACAAATTGTTGTTCTGAGTCTGGGTGTTCTTTGTGTCTTTTTCATGTATGTTCTTAAAGTCCCCCTCGACACAGGATTCATATTCCCAATGCGGGAGTTGTCTTTTAAAAAAAAAGTTATTTTCTCAAAAGGCATAGTTCATTAAATTCAAGTGAAGAGAGTTGGGTGAAAAGGATGAGTAAGCTACACGTGAATGGTAAACGAAAATCGTTACCGCTCTAAGTACTGCTTTATCTATATTGGGATGCTTGACCTTTTTTAGACCGTTAAACATGTTAAGCTTGAAGTATGTCTGGGAAAAAAATCATACAGTTGTATTAAGATGCTTAAAACGGCCTCAAATATTGGGATTTAATCGATTGACTTCGATTTTATACATTAAACTAAACTTAGTATTGCGTTACTACTGAAAAAATGCAAGTATTTTAAAATAAATAAATATTTTGGAAATTTTACACACAACGCCATCTAGTCTCAAACTAAGCAAAGCTTGCATTATGGGTACTAGACAACTGATATCAATACATAAGCATCCTATTTTTGTAAATACATACATATTACATTATATAAAACACCCAAACTCCGAAACTAATATATTGGGATCACACAAACATTTGGTCAGACCCGGGAATGGAACCCAAGACCTCAAGCACAGCAGTCACATACCACTACCTACCACTGCGCCACGGTTGTAATCATATTAAAAGTACCTATCACGGGGGAAACAAAATAGTCTGCATAAATACAATAGATTAAATATCTCATTTGGTTCCCTTAAACCAAGACATCTATTCTGTTGTCCACTAACATTCTAAGCAACATTTAACAGCACTCATTACAAACATTTTCGTAACACACTAAATAACACCCGAGGTTATCAAGATCGGGTCTTTACGTGGCCCGACGTTGCCTGTTTCCACTTTAGTTCCGTGCCTTGCATGACGAGCTGCGATAAAGCGAGCAATGTACGCGAAAATGTTTCGATAATGTGAAAATTTGCAGTGTGACATTATTCCCATAACGTTACCAAGGCAAATTAATCGCTGACTGCAGCTTTTCGCGCCGTCCGTGAACGGCATTCGTTGTGTAACAGCTTAAATCGTTTTCTATAGTACCGTTTCATAAATATGAATGAAGCAATGTTTTGCAAACATTGTTCTTGATGAAGGCAGCGAGAATGTTGTAATTCACCATTATAATTTAATTTTCACAGGTCGGATCATCCAAGAGTTTCAAATTAATGTGACAATCAGTGGACTCCCAGTGTACTTGCATTACTTCTTTATGATGCTCATCCAGCTTTGTAATGCAGACAAAATACTTAGCTTGGGTATTAAATTCTTGTATGGCCATTCCTTACACTATTATATTTGTACTGAAATCTACTAATCACACTCAATGTATAATAATTTATGTTAACTTGAATTTAAGTAAAATCTTGACAGATTGTATTGAAGTTTCTACTTTTATCTATTTTATATACATTTGACTGACCTGTCGGTGTAGTGTTTAGTAACCCTGAATGTTAATCCGGAGATCGTGACTTCTATTCCTACCCCGGACAAATACTGTGTCATCTGTATCTAGGTGTAATTCATGTAAAGGTTGTATGTGTTACAAATATATAGGTGTGTTTATGAGCAGCTTGGTTACCACGGTACAGACTTTGCCGTGTGTTTTTCCAAGAAACTTTTATCTACAATAAAATAAAGTCTACTAACTGCGCACATAAACATGCCATTCTTGAACACAAGTCACATAAAATAGAAACCAATCAACCGTAAAATCGAGTTAAAGAAAAATTGTCTACTCGAGAAATTCATAACGTTTTCGCACAGTTATGTTCCAAGTCACACTCGGTAAGAATACAAGCTGATCTAAAACCGTTAAGGGTTAGAACCGGACGGTGGGATACGAATGCTGGACACGTACGGCAACCATCTTGCCGCTGCGAAGCCGGACAAACGGAACGACCCTTTTGAGCTCCGCAAACTAATGTAGCGCCTTCCAAATAGTGTTTTATGTTTCTTTTTATCGGAATCTTCAATTAAAGTGAACGATTCGACTTTTGTTTACAATATTTATTTAACATTTCTTTTCATTTTATTTTTTTTAACTAAAATGCTGTTAAACTATTCTTAAGTGTCGGAAGTAACTTATAGTTTTGTGTGAAATCACAATTTAAATTATATTTATACATGTGTATTCTGTTTCTCAAACATTTGTATTTGACTATATTATATATTTCATAATGTAAATAATGAAATTAATTTATCTGTAGTTTTGGTTTTTCTATTTAGTAAAATCTTGAGATGAGACTGTTGCTCGGTTCAGCTGGTGTACTGTTCATGAACCTATCATAATTTATGTAACCTACCTGAAGAAGGTAAATGGATATTTAAAATATATTTATTAGTTAAAGTAATAACTATATATACATCATACTAAATTCCGAAAGTTAAATTTGATAACTGTAAGACAATAAATAATATTTTTTACTGATTAAAAAATATTTCAATACTTCAAGCATCAATCTTAATTTTAGTTTAGATTTAATAAATTATATTTACAAATAAACTGTAACTTTTTACACATACAGGTACATACTATGTTATTGTTAGTAATTTTGTTTGAGTAGGTAAAGTTTAAAATTCAATCGTATGAGGTAGAGTCAGCAGATATCAAAATAGGCTAACGATTTGCATTTAAATTGCTTTATTTGTATTAGTTTATGGGCAGGCTATAATAAAACTAACCACCACCAACTTCAAATGATGTACGAATCTATGACGTGTATCTTTATTTTAAACTACTAATATTACAGTGAATGAATGTTAGTGAAACTGAACAAAGTCCAAATCACACAACGTAAAAAACGAAAGGAAAAATTTAATAGGAAACTCTTAACTTTCTCTCCCACCCATAATATCCCATTCCGTGAGTTTAATATTCAATAACCGCTTTTATACACAACTATTGAGGACGTGGAGCTCGCGTATAAACTGAAGGGACTGCCATTCTGATCACGTACACCGCTGTCTCAACATCTGGATTGTTTTGTAACATGCTATACTCGTAGCTGCGTCTTGAACTTTGTTTTTAAACTGTCATCTGTCTAGCCGCAGTTTTGGATCTTATTTTGTGGTATTTACCAGGACCTGGACAAGTTTCCTAAGCATTTTAAAATGTAAAAGTCGATGGTAGAACCCCATCCAAGGTGACACTTTAAAATGTTTACTTACTGGAAATATTTAAACTGCTTAAATATAAGCCTTAGATAAATCGTATGGGCAATCATCATCGTCAGTTATAAATGCTAATATAATACAAAGAGTTGTATCCATGGGCCAATGGTGTTGATCCTGGCACAAGAGTTAGTGCTGGGAGTGTGGGCGGGATTGCCCTCAATAAGTATATAATTAGTTTATTTGGTAAAATGGTCATCAGTGCGTGCAACGTTTGATCTCTTTCTATTTGTCTACGGCTTCGGTCGCAATATCAGTTATTGCAGTAAAAAGTATCTTAAGTCCTCAACAATCAATATCTCCTCGATAATTGAAATCTGTGATGAGATTTTTACTTCAGAATTTATAATATTAGTATGGATATAACTGGGGAAAAGACTCAACGCAGCCTGATGGTAAGCATGAGTATCTAGTGGTGGTCATAATTCTCATCAATTCTACTGATGCTATGGCAAGAGAATGAAGCATAGTGACTAAAGGCGGCCTAGTAATATGTTTCTTCGCTCCATCGGGAAAGCCTAAATTGACAGAGATCTTAAATTGCTTCAGGTTTTAATTAAATATTGCATGCATTGTGGTACTAGAACTATTAATTGTAGTATTGGGTTCGATTCCTAGGTCAGACCAAAAATATTTATCGGTTTTTTCAGTTTGTCCTTAGGATTTTTGAGGTCTAATGAAAGTCACTCGGTGAGTAGAAATTCCGGTAAAGCTAGTTGAACTAGGAGCGGACTCTTTTTATTATTATCACAGCGGCAAAAATGTATCTGACCTTTCATCTACTAACCATCAAATCAACAAGCATTCTAGATTAAATTGAAATTGTATAGAATAATGCAACAGAAACAAGCTATCTCTGTTAAAAAAGTAAGCAATGAATTGATCTCAGAATCTACTTCTTCATTTTATAAATTAAAACAGAACTTAATAATTCCTTTTTTCTATGTGTATTATAAATTCTTTTCTTTTCTATTATAGAAATTACGATATTTTTTATAATTTCTACAACCGACTACCTCGTACAATAATTTTCATAGAAGATTACCTGTACATTGGATGCTATATAGACATTAGTACAGTTGGTAGATATAGTTTATACGTCGTGATCTCCTGTTGAAAAGGCTGAAAATTGCCGTGAGGGAACTAGGTAACAAAGTGAGGATGAAAGTTAGGCCTGTTACAAGCGCCCATCCAGTCACCGAAGCTATTCGAGCGTTGGCTCTGTGGAGTTTTTAATTTCGTTCCGCAGCCACTCGCGGCAAACCTCGTTACAAGTTTAAATTGGCATTTCTCGGAGTAATGGTTAGACGCCAGTGGATAACTTCCTCTCGGTGTCTCCTTCACTTGGCCGGGTAATTCTTATTTAAAATGTATGAGAGGTATACTTACAGGGGTACTTGCGGGACGCGAGTCAAGTGTTTAGTGCACGCCGTTATATTGTATGCGCTCTTAATGGCACACAAACCAATTTATTTATAGAGCTTTTCTCATATCCTCTACTATAAAGCTAGACGCCATTTAAAGTGCAATGGAATGAAGAGTGTTAATCTAATGTTAATTATTTACAGTAAAATATTTACGAACGTAGACGTAGATATAAAACATCTTTTAGATTTACCTACATTAAGAGTCTCATATAACCAAAGTTGGAATACAGTTCGTGTTGCTACTGAAACTTAATTGACAATCATGCCGGTGAGAATTTTCTAATTGATAAAATAATAAGCTGTTTGCTTGCAAAAAAATAATTCTAAACTAAAACTTCACTATAGTACACAGTCACAGACTCATAAATAAATCTTTTGTTTTGCCATACTAAACGTATTTTTAGGGACCAAACTGGGTCGTCCTGTGTCATGCAAAATAAGTGAGCTAGCTCGTGACTTCACAACTCACACAACGGTTGCCTCGAGAACCAATCACATACCAATAAATTCAAATAGCATATCAAGCAATTAAATATATATTACATACATATTTTCACCTCTTTCATAAAATTAATAGATTGTAGTATTCCGAGAAAAAACAAAGTCAATACCTTTGGGAGAGCCATAACACATGGGCCAGCTTAACCGAAGTAAAATTTAAACCTAAACCTCATCATTCCCCTCCTTCACCCTCGTTCTAAATAATGGAAGAGTTGTACTCAAACGGTTGTAACATACTTAAGTCTTAAGAATTGCACTATAAAATACATTACGGTGACTAATCCGTGTGGTGACGGTAAAATAATACGGACTGTTACCCCACAATATTTTTCCCTAGATCTTGTAAAAGGCAGCTAAGTGAGAAGCTACGCAGAACAACCTGAAAGAAGAAGGAAAACTTGAAATAAACCCTATACCAACTCGTCCAGGCTATCTGGTATAGTGGGCAAGAACCTTTTTACTAAGGAGAGGTCAATCTCCAGTAGTGGACTGTTAAATGTCGTTGCTGATGACGTCGAGTGACACTAGTTATTTACTGGTTCCTATTCACTTGACGTTGGATAGTCTGCTCGTTTGCTCCTTGTATCATAAAACAATCAATAAAATGTCTCCTTTTATAGACTACTATACTAGATTAGACATTTATATAAATGTAATTTAGTTACCACGACAAACGTACCGAATAATGTAATGAAACATAATCCAACTAAATCTAGTAATGAAAATTAAATAACAAAAGCTGTGAAATAGTTACAATGACGCAGCGAAACGTTTAGGTGGAAACATTTCTAGAATTCACATAATAACAAAGGCCTTGCCGTGAACGTGCTGAGCGTACGTCGAATTGTTTTGTTTTCAACAGTTGCTCAAGAACACCAACTGGCAATTAACGACAGTTAAGAAATGAACTGTTTTATTTGCTCGCGATTTTATTGCTCTAAATTCGTCTTTAATCGACTTTGAAAGTAATGTGATTTTGCTTTTAGTTCTAAAAGATTTAAGTCACATCATTTTAATAAATTGATGTTATGAATTTTTTTTGTGAGAAATATCCATATTTTATTAAATTATTCTATTAGTAATTATGGTTTACATGGAAGACATAAATTCGCGATTTCAAGTGTAGTGTAGGT
Source organism: Phragmatobia fuliginosa (assembly GCA_932526445.1). Classification (NCBI taxonomy): domain Eukaryota; kingdom Metazoa; phylum Arthropoda; class Insecta; order Lepidoptera; family Erebidae; genus Phragmatobia; species Phragmatobia fuliginosa. The sequence goes on along the minus strand of OW052063.1, from coordinate 20,085,573 downwards.
TCATGACAAGCGGGACCGACGGCTTTACGTGCTCTCCGAGGCACAGGAGTGAATCACAGCCAAATTTCCAGACTTCCAGCTGTGTTAAATATTTCCTGTAAGGAAATCCCAACAACACTTTTTTTGGCCCGACCTGGAATTTGAAACCGAGACCTCGTGATTAGCAATCGTATACGCTAACCACTAGATCAACGAGTCAGTCATATATACGAAAGTATATTACATTATATACAGAACAAGGTACTGACAGCAAAAGAACAATTTCACATTCTGTCTATCTGTCAGTCTGTCTGTCTATTTGCTTCGGCTATTCTCTAAAACGGCTTAACTGATTTTAACGAAACTTTCAGTGGCAGATTGCTGGTTATATGAGAAGTAACTTAGGCTCCTTTTTTAGCCGTGCGGCGTTAGTCGCGAGTAACGTGTTTTATTTAACATAGTTTAAAGTAAAGCATGACGTAACTTACACTAAGATAAATGTCAGTAATAGAAGTAATCTCACACTGGTAGTATGTTAGAAGGGATTTTAAAAGACTGTAGAAAGACGAGGTTTCAGGACATCTTAACCTAGTAAAAAGCTGGAGAATTTTGTATCTTTTGTATTCGTTAATAATTACTTTTAAAACAGGTACTGGCAGGAGCTGGATGCGAGAAGCCCAAAATCGATCAAAGTGGTGTGCAATGGGAGAGGCCTATGTCCAGCAGTGAACTGAGATAGGCTGATGATGATGATGATGATGATGATGACTGTCAAATGTCTAAAATTTTGAATTACAAAAATAAATTTCAATAATATGCAGAAAAAACATAATTAGTAAAGAATTAATAAAGGCAATTTGTTAGTAGTAGAGGAAAAGTGATTTCAGCACGAATGGGCCGACTTGACTGGGGCATACCCTCACACAGAATACTAACCTAAGGTCTTTCGTGGGTGTATGTGAGCCCAGAGATCCAATCATTCTCCTCTGGCCTCTGCAGGCCGAAAGGATGATGCAGAAACATCTCACTAAGCCGCCATGGTATACCATGCTGCATTACATGCACTCGCAATGAGGATGGTGGATTCTACTCATGCTTTCCATCAAGCAGAGTAGATTTACTTTGTCAGGTTGGTCAGGGGATTGAAAATGACAATTAGTACCCAGAGATTTCTTCAATTATAGAGACAAGCATTCATAACCACTGTTAAAAGATCCCTACCTAAACGAAAAACTGTTTTTAGGGTTCCGTAGCCAAATGGCAAAAAACCGGAACCCTTAGGCCCTGCGCGCACGGGAAACTTTTGTCACTGTGACTGTTTTGTCACTTTCATTATGTCTGTAGAATTATATGGAGATGCGCGCACGTTGCGACGTGACAATCGGATGACAAAACTGTTTTGTGCCTGCGAACAAGCCTGCGACAAAACTGTCACCACGCCGCTAGATTTAGATACAAGCGCGCGCACGGGTGACGAAACAGTTTCTGCCCGTGCCCTAAGCCAAAAGCGGAAAGCGGAAAGGACTAACTTTTTATTTATATTTTCAGACAACAGGGGATTCTGTTTGAAATAGCATTGTAATCAAAACAGAAGTGTCTCCTAGCGTTCAATCACCACATTATCATAAAGGGTCTAAGCAGTATGCCTTGAAGTTGCTCTAATAAAATATTTAAGGTTTTCTTCGAAATTACTAGAGCTTGAATTGTTTTAGAGAAAATGAAATATGATATAATTTGTTTAATTTAACACTGGTTGAAAGATTACCAGATGTTATTTAATTTTGAGAATGACACAATGATCGAAGATTCAATGTTTCGGCCCAAAAAATTGAATTTTGTACTGAATCGATTTTTACCCTTGAAAATCGACTGTCGATTTTTTGTGTTGGTATAAAAAAATATTTACAATAGTTACAATTAGCTGAATGTATTAATTTGATAGGTAATAAAAATAATTCTTATAATCGAATTCCTTGAACTAAAAAATCGATGATTTTACTGATAAGAGATCCCATAGATTGTTTAATGAATATTTTTGTTTTTCATAAAATGGATTTATATTTATATTGTAAATACAGCAAAGATATAGAATTGATCCTTTAGAAATCGTTTTTTTCGATAATCGATTCTTCATGTACTGATTCGAATCGAATCAAAAATCCCTACAAAATAGTTTATCCTAACGCCATTTTCCGTGCCCCGCTCTCCGCTTACTTTTGATGCCCGCTGGCGATAAGCAAATATATATAGTATATAGAAGAAGTGGAAAGAAGACCAGCACTTTACGAGAAAAGATTAAAAGAATATTCTGACATATGATAAATACTAGGCATGCCTTTTAAGTTCTGTCGTTTCCATATTTAACGGCAGTTTTGAATTTGGAACAGTTCTATATTCGAATGTGTTTAAATATTGAATCTCAAAACATATTAAATACCCCTTCTTTAAAGTGGAATAAATGTTATAATTAGTGGTTTGAGCGAAGGGAAAAGTGTACTAAACTATGTGGTGAATACTTTGAAAATATGCAGTAATTCATTATAACTTTCTACACTCATTCGAAAACTTTTACGCCGTATGAATTCGCAAATAATGACTGTCTCCTCCAAATGCATATCGTTAAATGAACCATGGATTTACAAAAATGTTTCGTGACTGTCATTCACCGTGTGCGCACTCAGATTTTAAGACGCGACGCGACATGACAAAAACTTTTTTGTCGCAGCGACAAAAGTCACCCGTCAGCACACTGCTTTATAGATTCGATAGGTCTGTCTGTCTGTCTGTCTGTCCGTCCGTATGTCACAGTCAATTATTTCCAAAACTATAAGACCTATACTGTTGAAATTTGGTCAGTCGATGTATTCTGTGAACCGCATTAAGATTTTTACATAAAAATAGAAAAAAAAACAGTACATTTTGGGGGTCCCCATACTTGGAACTGAAACTCAAAAACATTTTTTTCATCTAACCTATACGTGTGGGGTATCTATGGATAGGTGTTCAAAAATGGTGTTGAGGTTTTTAATATCATTTTTTTCTAAACTGAATAGTTTGCGCGAGAGACACTTAAAAAGTGGAAAAATGTGTGTCCCCCCCCTCTAACTTCTAAAATATGAGAGTGATAAAACTAAAAAAAAATATATGTTGTACATTACCATGCAAACTACCAACGAAAATTGGTTTTAACGAGATCTAGTGAGTAGTTTTTTTAATAAGTCATAAATCGTAACACGCAATTTACCTTTCATCCAATCAATACACTAGTATAAAAACATCGATGAAAGTTACAACGAACTACAAGAACTTTTAAATGATGTTACTTGCTGATACGGAACCCTTCATGGGCGAGTCCGACTCGCACTTGGCCGCTTTTTTTTATTTAACGCCTGCCAAGGTGACTCCACTATGGCAGATGGAAAGCATGAGTAAAGTCTTTAATGGGGGGTCGCCAAACTTACTGCTTTTACCCGGGTCTAGGTGGATTATATATCTCTATAGTCTGCTAAAATATAACTCTTTCGCTAATAACACGGCCAATAAAACACATTAAAGGGTAAGATAACTTAAAATTCTATTGCATTACTCAAAAATGAGGAAAAGATACATACAAAAATCATAATATTGAATGAAATACTTAATACTACTTCACTATAATGCTTGCCAGAATTCAATATTCTAAGATAGTCAACACAAACTTTATGAGCAAAATAACTTTTATGTACAAAATATATTCGGTAGCGGTGCGCCCTGGGATATTAATGTTTCCCGTAGAGAGAGGCTTTAAGAAAACCATACGTTGGAGATATTACCATCCACTTTCATAACTAGATAATAAAATACTTGGAATTGAATTCAGAACAACGGATAATGGGAAAGCGATGAAAATATCAACGAGTGTTTGTTCGTGACTTTGCTGAACGTAAGATTAAAGTTTTCTTATAAAATAGATCATCTTACTAGCCTTTATAATTCCTAAGATAATTTGGGGTCAACTACTAGTTGATCGGTTTTACCTAACTACGGAGTACTGGAAAAGCGGGAAGTTGGTTCCGATTAGGCAGCTAGAATCGCACTGACTACTCAACAAGAATAACCATAAATGCTCAAGACAACCGAGACCGACGGCTTAACTTTTTTTTTTTTATATTTAAGCCTGCCAAAGTGACTCTACTCTGCCTGATGGAAAGCATGAGTAGAATCCAGGAGTAGGGGTCACCATGCTTATTGTGAGGGTAGACAATGTAGCATGGTGACCCTTACCATGGCAGCCTGGTTTGATTATTCTGCATCATTCTCCCGGCCTTCGAAGGGCGGGAGAATGATGCAGAATGATTGGGCCTCCGGTCTCACACTCACCAACGAAAAAACGACAGCAAGAATGCTGTCATTATTAGGATGGTCTTCTGTGTGAGGGTAGTACTGGCCGGGTCGAGCCGGCCCATTCGTGCTGAAATCAGCGTGGCTCTACTACCTACTTAACTTGTTCTCCGAGGCACGGGTATGAAATACCGTTAAGAATTTTTTGTAAGAAAACTCAACAACAGCCCAACACGGGATTTGAATTCGATACCTGAGATCAACAGTCACATACGCTTACCGCCAGATCAACGAGCCACGTTAACTTGTACAAATTATCTATTGTTGTTGTAAAAAGATAATTAAAAAAAAATCGTTGTCGAACTAGATTGTAATTACCTAATTACTTTATAGTTGTACAATTCACCAGGGTCTACCGTTAAATTGAATGGTTTAAATGTTCATCTCGCTGTTTTGTAGTGTAGTGTAGTGCAGTGCTGTGGATTTGAACCACACATGTTAGAACACTTTGTGTGATCCACAAGTTTTTGTTCTGAGTCAGGGCTTTGTGACCGATTCGTGGATGTTTGTAGAGACCCCCATGGCACAAGATATACTCCTAGTACGGGAGCAGTCCTTAAAAAAACCCAAACTTCAATAGTTGCTCTTTTCCATAATTATAATTACAGAAAGATTTGCAACTTCGGAGCAGTCTCTGTATTGCTTGCACGCAGAGTCTGTTACATTTTTATAAAATGGGTCGCAGTGTGGTAGCAACGTGTGGCCCTAATGTGCCTCGTTTATAAGTATAAACGAGGCACCTCGTGCGTCATACTTATGACGCACGAGGTGCGTCATAAGTATGACGCACCCCACTTACCCTCTTTATAAATAGTTACCTACATGATATTTATAGAACGTACATGTAATAGTATGAGCTTACAGCGGGTTATTTTTCAATGGTTTGCTTAGAATTTTCATACGAGGGGTGTAGGTGACAGTGACGAATTATTTTCACACTAAAAAAAATGTAGTTTACATATGGCATTATACTCGTAGTAGCATTTAAATTTAAATGTATTAGAATACTAGCTTTCGTCCGCGGTTCCGCTCGCGTGTTTTCGATTATTGCAGTAAAAGCAGTATTAGCCTTTGTGTTATTCTGAAATATAAGCTATATTACTGTAAAGTTTCATCCAAATCCATTCAGTGGTTTTGCGTGAAAAAGCAACAAACACACATACATAATATACTCATACGTTTATACTATTCGTAAGGATAAAGTAACGTTAATTTTAACGATATGAAAATGTTATAATTTAGCTCAGAAAATTTTACCAAATTCTCAATTCTAGACATTGAATGTGGACCAAGCGAAAGAGGTATGTCAGGACTCAGGACTGTAAAAAGTGGGGATCATTTTTTTATTTATTTATTAGATTTTTTTTTTGGACGTAAAGAACACCCTGTCTCAGAACAATAATTTGTGAATCACACAAAGTGATGTCCCACGTGGTAATTGAATCCACGACTTTTGGCACAGTAGAAAGCGGCGTGGCGACCGCTTAAACCACAAGGCCAATCGAGCAGCCGATTGTCTCTGCCTACCTCTCTGAGCAATAGACGTGACATTATATATGTAGCTGCATACTCTATCTATGTCTATGTCTGCATCTTCTATTACCCGTAACGTAAATTATAGATAAAATATTGTCACAAACATTTTGTACAATTTTCAAGAGAACCAATTTTCTCACACATTATTTTCACGAATCTTTAACCACTTACTGAACGCACGCAATGGCACGCAGCTCTCAAGATAAATAGTTTACCACCGCTTTTTAAATATTCTTAAATGATACAGTGAGTAGCTGTAGAGGAAACCGGTGCTGATGATGAGACGGCCTAAGTCCCTGTCAACTTTCTGTTCATTCATGAGAGTTCATACTAGTTTGATTACTAGACGACAAACATGCTAAATGATACAGGCACACACAGTACAGATATAGTATGTGTGGTGGCGGATTAAGAATACAGAGCGCCACCACCCCTATTCATCCCGCGGGAGTCGTAAAATGGTTGACTGGTAGAGAATGCCTTAGGCATTAAGTCCGCCAATTCACCAATGTGCATGAAGTTTAAATAAATAAATAAAAGGCGACTAAGCGATAAACTACGCAAGACAACATCGTTGCAAAGAGATGGAAAACTTGAAACCAACCCTATACTAACCCGCCTGGCCAGCGTGGTATAGTAAGCTAAAACCTCCTTTCTAAGGAGAGGCCTATGTTCAACAGTGATACTCCGATCTTACTCGTCGTGGCGCTACGATGTATAGCATTTGCATGTCTCGATAACTGGTAAATCCCATCGGACTAGTACTTTCTGAGATTAGCGCGTTCGAACAAACAAACTTTTCTGCTATATAATATTGGTAAATATAATATACCAGTATATATTATATATTTTGTACATAAGAGAGCTTTGTTGGCCATTTAGTCGTCTTGTGGCAGAAACAAATTTGGAATAGTGCTAATTTAGCTTAATATAAAACAAAATATATAAAAACCACTAAAATTGGATGGATGGAACGAATGTATGGAATGGAATTGAATATGATGAAAAAATTTAGAAAGAAACAAATAAATAAAGTAGTATAAGTAAATTATACTCATAAAAACAATACTACAATGTAAAAAGAAAACCTTTTAAATATTCATACCGAGAGTCTGATACAGATACAATGCATTTGCATAACCCTTCTCTTTTAAAAATTATAATAGAACATTTTCGATTACCAATATCAATGCCCTATAATCCCAAATTCATTCCGGAAACGTTCAGTCCATAATCCCAAAGTCTACCAATTATTTTATCGTAAAACAAATTAATGCATTGACAAATTTTGTACTAAAGTTTCGAAGTTACGGCCACTGGCAGCTACAAATTGCTACTAATTTCTTTGAGTGCAAACTTGAAATCAACCGGGTGATTTAACGAGGTCGATACTGCTACCTATTTGAATGGAAATGTCGATTAATTTCGGGTATTATTGGTTTCAATGTTGCCGAATGAACTTCGTCCGGTGGGAAAATATATTTCACTTTAGTTCTTCGCAGCGGATATAAAGAATTTTTGTCCTTGCAATGCTAAATTTTACTTAATCTTCGTAAATAATTTGAACACACTGCTCCCATTGGATACACTAGAATCCTCAGTATTAGGATTTAAATACTAACCGGAATACAATTTTATTTATTCAGAGAAACAAATTATGACATCAGCCGAAATACCAATGTTTATTATAAAACGCCAAGAACGGCGAAAGTCTAAAAGTTAGTCGGAATTGAGGTAAATTTACTACCTGTCTCAAACCAAAATTGAAACTGTAATCCATTCTAATAAATCTTTTAGTAAGAGAAATATACTTTCTTCAACTGACAAGACCAAATAATATAAATGAATACACTATTTCTTTTTGCCTTGAGTAACTGCAATTATTCATGCATAACGTTACTCCGTTTAAACATTAGAGGCATTGGTTTAACTAGCATGTCGTTGCTCATTGGTCACAGGTTCTCCAATTAGGTTGTCACTAAAGATTGTGGGCTTGAAAAAGATTATATCATTGACTACCATTACATCTGACAGGTTCTTCACAAGAAGATTAAATTGAACCATTCACGGGGTAGTTGCATAGTTCTAAAAAATATATCTGTATAGGGAAATAAATTACGCCACATCTGTTACCCATGAAGGGTTGATGTGTACTATTTGTCACTTGCCAATGGTGTTATTTGGTTCCCTGTGACGTGGGTCAAACCAATCGCTATTTAGGAGCTTTTCATGACGCTCCATAACCGTTGTTTTATAAAACTAATCAACGATATTGAAGGATTCTTTTGAAGATTTTGAAGTATTTTCTTCCCCCTTGATACTATGAATACTCACTGTAACTGCTTGGTAATATTTCGTTGGATGAATGTTAAAGAAATATAAATCAAGGGCATCCTCTTATATAGATTTAGAGACCACTTTGTTTAACCCATGTTACGTGTCACTTTCACAAAAGAACATGAATACATAATTGTTCTGAAAACAACACTTTGGAGCTGTTCACACACCAAGTTCATCAACATTTTTAAGCGGAAAACTCTATTTAAAAGCTTAAACTGCATGTAACTTTATTGATTTAGGGGGTCAAATGAAGAAACAAATAGAATGGAATAAAATAAACTTTATTGTATACCAGGTAATACAGTTTACATAAAGGAATGAGTGACAAATAAACCATGAAGAACTGCGGAACTTGTAGACTGCGGTAGTCAAATATAACTATATCTTTAATTCAAAAATAAAATTCAAAAAGCGTATGCGACTGTTGTGCTTGAGGTCTCGGGTTCAATTCCTAGGTCAGTCCAAATATTTGTGTGATGCGCAAAAATTTGAATTCTAAGTCTGGGTATTTTCTATGTAAAATATGCATCTATTTACAAAAAAAGTTATGTTTATGTATTTATGTCAGTTGTCTAGTACCCATAATACAAGCTCTGCTTAGTTTGGGACTAGATGGCTTTGTGTGTAAGATGTCCGATACATTTATTTATTTATTTATTTTAGGAATAATAAACGTATCCAGATCCTAAGCTGTTTTCGCTTTGTATTTACACACATTTAAAAGTAATTAACACTTCTAATACTTGGAAATGTTTCAATATAGCATGATAAAGCAAAATGTTATCAACTATTCAAGCAAGGAGAACAATAATGGCATATAATTGGCTCAGGTGCTAACAACTCCCCAAATGTACCGCTTAAGCCGTACAAATTTAAGGCCTCCGTTATTTATTGTTGGCAACACATTGTTTACGATTGGCTTTAACGACTATATTCGATAAAAATATGTGAAGTATGTTATTTCAGACAAGTAACTATGAGCATTAATTTAAAACTTCTGTTACTACCATAATTTTTGTTAGAAGTAAATTATTTGCACTAAATTAACTGTTAGAATACGTCTCTAATGAAAAAATGGAAAAAAAAACACAATCATAATTAAAAAAAAAAAATATACTGTTAGGATAATCAAACGAAGACTTAGTTCTTATTTTTTAATAAATACCTGTGATCCTCCGACTAACTTTTATAAGCGAGTGAGCGTCAGTGGTTAGTGCATTTGCTCGTTGGCACTCGCATAATTCGGACGGTGGTTACATAAATTATCGTTCCAATTGTTCTGGTATTTGAATTGATTGTTTCCTGATTATTATTTCTAATGTTTATTTATTTTGTGTAATTGAAAGTGTTGGCAAGTATAACTTCTATTTATGTTGTTAAATAAACTCTGGATGGTTGGTTTTTTTAATACATTTTACTTCTGGTACCTAAAAATACATGATATAAGCTGGTTTTTGCACGCAACAAGTGTAACAGACAGACAAGACACATGAAGAAAAATGAGATATCTCATTGACTTTTAAAGGGTTGCGGTAATACAAACTATATTTGTTTTACAAACTAACTTTGCCGTATCTTGGTATGTAACAAAAGTGTCATTTTATATGATTTTATTACATTATTTGGAGATTTGTATCGTACCACTCATGCATGCGAGTGGTAGGAATCGACGTAAAATATACCCATAATACAAGCTCTGCTTAGTTTGGGACTAAATGCCATTTTGTGCAAATGCAATCCGAAATATATATTTTTATAATGTTTTATATTCCTAATGCAGCAGTTGTCTTTATTAAAAAACCATAAAAAAAGATAGTATAAGTAACATTCAGGTCAAATACTAGTTCAAAATATAACAGAAAATGGCTTACCTATTGCACCGGGTATAAAGAGGATTTGAACTCGAGTTTATTGCAAATCTTAAATCTCATCTACAACATTTTCTTGAGAGTACCGGTGAGCGTAATATAAGGTAATAGTCTGAATACTACTACTAATCTAGACTAATCCTGTCTCAAATATAATCCAATGGAGATGAAGGCTTAAATTCCAACTATTTCTTGAGGACTGTTGCACTTCTTCAATATGTAGTAATATTCAATTAGCGTGGGAGAGCTACGCTGATTTCAGTACTAACCTCTCACAGAAGACTAACCTAAAATGACAGTATTTGTGCCGTCGCATGTCGTTGGTAAGTATGAGACCGGAGACCTTTCATTCTGAGAGAATTATGCAGAAACATTGAGATGTTAATTAGCTTAATGAGCTAAGCCGCCATGATGTGAGTCTCCATGCTGCATTGTATGCACTCACAAAGAGTCTACTCCTGGATTTTACTATGCTTTCCATCATGCAGGGTATAGTCTCTTTGGTAGACTTAAATATAAGAATCAAGGTGCCGGAGGATATTTTGAAATTTTCTCAATTCATATAATCTGATGTCTAATTATAGTAATTCTAATGATCTTTATTAACATGAAATGTTCCGTTCCTACTGTTTTTACTAACAGAAGTACTGTAATATAATCAGTATAATACTAATATAAATTGAATAAGAGATTTTTGTTGTTGGGTAAGCTAATTATGAAAATAAAATATGGAATTCTGTGAATATACTAACTACTAATGTTTCGACGCGCATGTATATCGGTTATGACAGTAAAGAGTAGGCTGCACGGATATCAAAGAAAATTGTAATAAAAGTAAGTCTGTCTGTATGTCTGTTACACTTACAAGCATAAGAATTTAAACAGTCAGACAGAGAGTTAATTTCTTTATAATACTGGCATTAGGCCACCACTCCGCCTGCGTGGTTGTCAGTTTTCGATGTAAAGAGTAGCCTTATCATCATGGACCGTCACCCCACCGGGGGTTACGGCGGGGTGGTGTGCTGGACTTGAACCGACTAAAAACCACACAGTGTGCCCTCTCCGCGCTTCTCCGTTTAGGAGGAGGAGAAGTCCAGCGTGAGATCTCCTTCTGAACTTCTCCAGCGCCTGCCCGCTCCTGATGCGGGCACCGTCTCGGTTTAGTGAAGAGTAGCCTATGTCAGCTATTCAACCTTTTTATTGCAATTACTTACCTAAGTTTCTCGGCCACAGTACGCAACGGATATCTTTGAGTTTATAAAAAGAACTCTCAAATGTACCTACACTCTATAAGGCACTTCTTTTAAATTTCTTTCAGCATTATTTAAAAACTCATGTTATATCCCTACTGGACGTTCTTATTTGCATACTAAGAATTGACTTTATGTGAGAGCAATAAAGATAGTAAGTAATAGGTTCTATTCGAGTTACGACCGTCGCACATCGTAAGATCCTTCGACGATTGCAGCGCACCTGCGATACGTCTGCGGTTCTTAGCCCCTTCATACAGAGCACTGCATTCATGGCTTTGATAGAGGTTTAATGTTGTACTTGCTTTAATGGGTCATTCATATACTTTCTCGTAAATTTTATCTTCATTTTTAAATTTACTAAAATATTAAAATATTATTTCAAGAGAGTTGGTTGTTACTCAATTTCTAATATGATAACTTCGACATTAGTTCTTCACAAAGTGTTATTGGGTATATAACTTGCTTCTACACACACAACTTATATTAACACACACAACTTGTATTAACAAGATTTGTGTGTGAACGCAAGTTATATACTCAATAATACCCTAATTAATACTTCATTCTCAAGTCTAATGACTTATAGATAATTTAGTCATGACATGTAACTAAGGTAACGTTTATCTGAAATATTGAACTTGGGAAGTATACAGTTGACAAAAACATAAAGAAAGCGGTAAGAGGATGGTAGGAAGAAGAATAGGAATACTTTCCATTTGGCACTAACACAACATATATCTGATACTTGTTGAGCATAGTTAGCATACTTGGCTAGCAGCTTACCACTGATAATAATTTTATACAATGTTTTTAGTTTTATATTGGAGCTAGAAATTTGTTGATATCATATTGTTTGCTTAGCTTTAGCTAAAGTAAGATAGTGACAGTAACCTAATTCATGGTAAGTCTATAAAACTGACGACATATATAATGAAAATGATAACATGAAGGTTTTTACAGAATTCAGATAGCAGATTTAGGGGTCGTAAGATTTGTTTTGATGGATCCAAAGTCCAAAGATGACATACGAAATAGATTAACCTGAATATATATAATTTTGTTCCGTATGTTATATTGTTGGAATATTCTGTGTCTACACAAGTCGTTTGTTTATTCAACATGAATGTTTATTTAATTAAACACAATGTAGGAGGCCACCGCATAACCGCACTACGCCCGCATTACTCGTTTACGAAGAGCTTCAAATGTCAATTCAAACACATGCTGTTCATAAAATTTAAATAATCGCAGTCCTGAACAAACATAAACGTAAATAGGGTAAGTAGATAAAATAAGTACAAGTTATGCTAAATGCACGTGCCTCGGAGAGTACATTAAGCCGTTGACTCCGGTTGTCATGACATCCATGGCAATCATTATCGGAAAGTGCCCTCAAATATACTGACAACTTATAACTGAATTTGAAAGTTGACCTTCAAATTCAGTTTGCGCTAAGGGTTGCGGAAATCCGACCCCAGTAGTTTCGTGGAACATCTGATATTCAGGTAAAAACTAACTAGAAGCCGACCCCAAATAATCAAAGGAATAATAAAAGCTAGGTAAATGAGTATATTTTATGGTAAATGAATGAAAATCATTATAATGTTGGAAACGATTTTAAAAAGACTTGTAATAAAATTACTTGTTTAGGTAGAGAAAAGAAATTGCGTGGTATTTTTCGAAAAATATAACATTATGTAGATGAAGAATGTATTAGGAATACGGCACGTTACACGTGAATATTTAAAACTGTAACAAATTGTGTCGGCCGAAGCACGCGCGAACGTCGGAATAAAATTCGCCGACACAGCATATAGCGGCCAGAATTTAATTTAATTTACATAAACGACCCTTACACAGTCTTGGAAAAAATAAGTAAGATATTATTTAGAAATAAATGACAAAAAATTGTAGTAACAGAATATATTTGACAAGTAGCATAATCCATCTCAATGGTGGTCAATTTAATAACAGTATCGTGGTGGCCGAACTATGCTCGGTTAATACTATTTATTGTTTAACAACGTTATGTATTCTCTCAAGTAGCTGCAAATTGCTGTGTTAGAGTAGGTACCAAACACCACACGGGGGTTGTCCGGTCTATGGCACTCTATGGTGCACCGGTGTGGGCGGCGGCTCTGACCGAGCAGAATAGGGCGCGCCTCAGGCGGCCGCAGAGAACTCTGGCGATCAGAGCCATACGGGGTTACCGCACCGTATCGACGGAGGCGGCGTGCGCCCTGGCTGGAACACCCCCGTGGGATTTGGAGGCGGAAGTGCTCGCCGACGTTTATCGGCGAGTGGCTAACTACCGGGCGGAGAGTGGTGGAGTTGGACCTCCGCCCGAGGACGTGCGCGAGTGGCGCGAAGCCGCTCACCGAGCCACGATGGATCGCTGGTCGGTCCGGCTGGAGACTCCACGTGCTGACCTCGCCACCGTAGAGGCGCTTCAGCCGGTCATCGGCGAATGGGCAGTGCGGCAGCACGGGACCCTTACCTTCCGACTGACGCAGGTTCTTTCCGGGCATGGTTGCTTCGGAAAGTACCTGCACTCGGTTGCGAGGAGGGAATTGAGTCCCGCCTGCCATCACTGCGACTGCAGTGAGGATTCGGCTCATCACACGCTGGCAGTCTGCCCCGCATGGGAGACGCAGCGCCGGATCCTCACTGCAGTCATCGGAGAGGATCTCTCGCTTCCGGCCGTCGTTCGTTCCATGGCCGGCAGCGAGAGCCCATTTACCGCGGTCGCAACCTTCTGCGAGGACGTAATCACGTAGAAGGAGGCGGCGGAGAAGGCCCGGGAGGACGACATCCAATCGGACCAGATTCGCCGCCGGCGACTCGGGCGGCGGAGGCGCGAACATCTGCGCCTCATGCCGCCTTGAGTGTGGCCGTGGGTGGACGGGATGGGTTTTCCCTCCACCCGCCCTATGTGGCCAGCCGCGAGGAGGTGGCGTCGGTGTGTGCCGGACGCCGCCTAAGAGAGAGTCGTCAAACCGAGACGGTGCCCGCATCAGGAGCGGGCAGGCACTGGAGAAGTTCAGAAGGAGATCTCACCCTGGACTTCTCCTCCTCCTGAACGGAGAAGCGCGGAGAGGGCACACTGTGTGGTTTTTAGTCGGTTCAAGTCCGACACACCACCCCGCCGTAACCCCCGGTGGGGTGACGGTCCATGATGATTTTCCACACATAAAAAAAAAAAAAAAAAAAAAAAAAAAAGGTACCAAACACCAACCAACTAAGTGTTACTAAAGGAGTAGTAAAGATATCGCAAGCAATGATAAATTCAAAAGAAAACGCACGAAAACTACATTTACCCAAACATAAGACTTCCCCCAATTTTATAAAACGTATATATCTGGACTCACAATTGGATTAGATTTTTATCGTGTATATGCATGCCTACTATTTATTTGTGCATAAAGTCTTAAAATAAATAAATAAATATTCGTTGAAGAAGACTATATATATGTTTAGTCAGCAAACACGCAAATGAATGTGAATAACGCTTTTATGGTTACTAACTATAAGAGCGTGTGTGTGAATCAAACATGAAACCGATAATATGAAGTTTTGATTGATCAAATTATAATACTATCGAAGATGAAGATTTAAGTAACATTTCAATGCATTATATGACGTTTACTAATTATCCACCACAAAATTTATACTCAAATTTTATTTACTTATAACAATGTGTTTGTTATTATAAATAAGACATATTATTTAAACAGTTTCATAATACTTGTATGTGTGACTTTCAACAGTTAGTGTGAGCAAATGAAAGTCTGAATTTACCTATATTTTTATTACTGCACTTTTAAAAGTTTATTGCCCAAACGTTGATACATTTACGTTCTCAAGCTGCTATCAAAAAAGAAATAAACGAATGGGCGAAGTATGATGTCAGTATTAAGTTAATAAAAGCTCCGAATAAGTCAGAGAGAGCCTCTTTTAAAGTCAACAAATAAACATATTGAAAATATACTAGATAGATGCAGTTTCAGAATGCAGATGCAGAAAATTGCAACGTTTGATTCCTTCTAACTATATATTAATACGTGAAGCAAAAACTTTATATCCCTTAATACAAAATAGCACAGACGGAGGAGTATGAAATTTCGAAAAGGAAAAGGAGTACTAAAAGATAAAAAAACTTGTCGATTTTGAAAATCAACTAATGGACGACTAGTTATAATAAAAGCTTAAATAAAATAAGAGGGTTTTTATTTTACTATCTAGAAAGCGGAGGTATTTCCAACGTGCTTTAAAAGGTCCTGTTCCCTTTACATTTCTGATTATAAATAGGTACTCTGATTCTGCCTCTGGCAATTCATAAATAAATCTTGTAGATGTTCATTTGTTATGTTTTAATTTAAATTCAGAAATTATTGAAAATGTTATTTTATGCGAATACTGCTTACAAACGAATGCTTAATTAATAATATCTAATGACGTTATAATATAAATTTTCAGTTTGTACTCTTCCTGCCTCGTTGGTCTAGTGGTTAGCGTATACGACTGCTGATCAAAAGGTCTCGGATTCGATTCCCGGGTCAGACCAAATATTTATATGATCCACAAATATTCGTTTCAGAGTCTGGGCGTTTTTCTATGTATAATATGTATGTATTTACAAAAAAGTATGTTTATGTATTTATATCGGTGGTTTGGTACCCATAATACAAGCTCTATTTAGTTTGTTGTCACCAAAACTATTTTGCCTCAATAGTTATTTATTAATTAGGCAAACTAGTTGACTCGCGCAACTTCATTTGCATCTCTAAAAATAAAAATATTTCCCCCGTTTTCTGAAATATTTTTTCATTACTCCTCGACACTTGTTAGTTACAGCGTGATGTTATATAGCTTAGAACCTTCTGCTATAAATGGAATATCTAAAACTAAATTAATTATTTCAATTATTCCAGCCTTTCACGCGTGATGCCATGACTAAGGGCCACCGACTTTTAGCATCGGCGATCGGCGATTTGGCAACTGCATCGATGCTGCATCGCGTTTTAGCGACTTCCTGCGTTCGATCGCGGTATCGGAAACGCGCGTTTTAGCGACTGCTCAGATGCCAAATCGATGCTACCGGCATCCGAATGTGTGCGGAGAGTAGCGTTCAGCTGCTGTATCGCGCTTCCAAAAAGCGACTCAATCTCCGCGTTTGGCGTTTTTAAGTGTGCGGTGTGGAGCGTTCGGTCGCCGTATTTGGCTTCTAAAAAGCGACTAGTTGCCGATCGCCGATGCTAAAAGTAGCTATTCTGCGGTGGCCCTAAGGGAAATAGGGGCTCATATTTTAACAATAAATGAATATAAACAGCTTTAATACGATTCATGTTTTACTAAACTATATTATTACATGCCTAGAACTTTAAAGTAAGGACAATAATTCAATAGTATCAAAATTAGAAATATTTGCAAAGCCATGTCTTAATATAAACCTTATTGTGCTAGCTATTTTTTTTTTATTTAACTAGTTTTAACTATATCTGTACAGACATATTTTCAAACACATTTCAATATTTACATGCCTGTTAGCATTAAGCTCTCAAAATCATATATCACATATCTCTAAGTCATAATAATCTAAAGGTCTCTAAATATAGAAAGATATTATAGGTTTAAATCAGCGTGGCTTCTTTTAACTTACAGAAAAATTGATTTGATTACAAACTTTCCAAAGGAAACTACTCCGAAAATACATTTCCTCATTTAACGTCACAAACACTTATAATGCCTGCGGTATCTTAGCTATAACTTAGAAATACTTCGAGACACAGAGATAAAACTACCTGCTGGTACATTTTCTGGAAAGTTTTGAACTTTCTCTTCGTATTTTAAGCAACGCCTCTAAGAGACGTAGCACATTTATGGAATAGGTATTGTTTTAGTAAATACTGTCGTATTGGTTGTGATGGATTAAGAATACCTCTCCTCTATCCATCCAATTAGTCTTGTAAGATAGCAAACTAAGAGACTAAGATAGCAAAATATGCAGGACAACGACATTGCAAGGACAACTTGAAATTTCGGACAAATATAACATGATTGCGGCCATGATACGGAGCGAAAGTGCGTGGAACTCCGCCGTCCCTTTCTGAGAGCAAGTTAGGTTTGCGAAGAAAATGGCGGAGCGGGACCGGGAGGGGTTTAGACCTCTTACGGTCCGCCAGGCCTGGGAATGGGCCAGGTACCGCATCGATGCCGCACAATTATCAGTAGTAATAGTGCACTATTTTTGTCACAGCTGATATTTTAATTAAAATAAATAAATAACAAATAAATATTTCGGACATGTGACACACACATCATCATCTACCTTTTTTGTGTAACATACATATCAAACATAAAACATTCAAACTCCGAAAAAAATATTTGCAGGTCATACAAACATTTAGTCCAACCCGGGAATCGAACCCAAGACATCTTAATCAACAGTCGCAATGCTACGCTAACTACCTACTAGACCAACAAGGTAGTCAAATAAATCCTACATCGATCTGCCTAGTCATCTTGTCAGAGTAGACCACAACAACCTTTCTAAGAGCAGTCTATGGTGTTTTTCATCAACAACCCATAACGTCCCACTGCTGGGCTCAGGTCTCCTCTCAAGAGAGGGTTAAGGCCATACGTCCCCACGCTGGCCGAGTGCGGGTTGGGGACAGGCAAGACACGTTGTGGCTACGTAATCTTGCTGTTGGATGTTTTTAAGCCGCCCGAAGGCCTCCAATTAAGCTTCACGACTGCTATCTTATGATAACAACCGGGACCGACTGCTTAACGTGACCTCCGAATCACGAAAACGCTCATTACATATAATGCCACAAACGGTCACCCATCTAGGTCCGACCGCGCCGTCGTTGCTTACCCTTGGTGATTGTTTCCAATCACCTAAGGCCACTCGGCTATGAGCGCTTCTATGGTGTTTATAAAATTCAAATTATTTATTTCGGACCTTGAATCCATATTGTGTTAGTTACAGTGACTTAACCTAGTGTTAGTATAAAAAATATATATAAGTACATACATTAAAATATAACATAAAACTACATACCAACAAATTAGCAAGTGTGGACATACAACCACCTTGTTATGAGGGAGGAGTCCCACCTGTCTGAAAATACATAAAGGATGCTGTTAGAGGAGGAACGGAGGCGCGCCAGCATGGAAGCGCAACGCTTCCGCATTATTGCAGCGAAACCATCGACATTAGCCTCCGCGAACATATCCTATTAATAATAATATATATACATATATATAATAATAATCTAATATATAAAATTCTCGTGTCACAGTTTTCGTTGCCATACTCCTCCGAAACGGCTTGACTGATCTTTATGAAACTTTATATGCATATTCAGTAGGTCTGAGAATCGGCTAACATCTATTTTTGATACCTCTAAAACGCGAGCGGGGCCGCGGGCATCAGCTAGTAATATATAACAATTAAAAACCTTAAACTAATTTAATGGAATAAATAAACATGTATCATATAACAACTATGATAACATACTATATTATACAACAAATTAATTAATGTCATTTTGAAATTATAATAATAAAAGTACAAAATAGTTCCCTCAATACCTAGCCCTGTTGTTTATATTGAAAGTTAAGTTTAAACCCTTACCCGAAATGTCCAAAGTCAACAGTTTGCTATTGAATAAAGGCTTCCTCCTTGTCTGAAACAATTTATATCGACCACTCAATTAAGTGGTTATCCAAAACTATTTCCACAATTTTCGTTAGTGTCTGCTTCGTGGTAACCGAGTTTAATGTAATAGTAAGTAACAGTATTGGTAAATTTTGTGACAGTATGACAATTTCTCGTCGCTACAAACTTAGTTCATCAAGTTTATATAAACTTAATGGAAAATTATATTTTATACAAGGTTACCTAGAAAGATTTTAATATTTTTAACATCATCATAACCTTAGTCAATAAGGTGATGATGAACTTATTGCAGTTCTCTACTAAACATAGCTCTCTCGTTACAGGCTACTCTGATTTATTGTGGGCTTCTTGTATTCAACTCCTAACAGCCACCTTGCGCGATTCGTCATTCCACCATGTTCTTGGTGTTTGTAACTAAGGTAGCGTCTTTACTGTATTTTTAACAATGATCTTCTTCAGTGCAGTTCTTCAGTCTTCTACATACAGTGCCATACAACGAAATACGGAATAAGTACCAGATTTATATCGTGAATTTTTTTTTACCGATAATAATAGTGATAGTGTATAGTGTACACTTACGCTAATGCTGACCACTGTACAGATATTGCTGGTCACGAAACTTAATTTTCATGACAACCCTTATTCGACAGATGTATCTTGTGTCCATATCCTGATGGATATTGGAATTGTAATTGACGTAGTCAAGCTCTGATGAGCTTGACTACGTCAATTACAATTGTTGATACTAGACTGTATTTGAAGTATAATAAGGAAGTTGGTCGCCCGCGGAACCACGGAACTTACAACAGGCACATCTGTAATACAACTTAGACAGGCTGTAGACTGGGGAGCACCCCAAGCCCTTACTGGGTCTATGAAAGTAAGCAATCGCATAGAGTATAATTATGTTTACCTCACCTTGTCGTAAGATGTATTCTTTTGTGTAAATAAAATCCATGACCACTGAAGTTTTTCTGTCTTCTTGTATGATATTTTAAAAAGTTTTGTAAACAGGTATCTTCTATTGCCGAATTCCTAACACAAACCTTAATCAGAAGAATAGAAACAAAGTATGTATACCCAGTTTTACACGTGTATACGAACTACACATCAACAATTAAATTTACCATATTTATTTTTCTTGTAACAGTAATTTCAAGGAAAATGTTAGAAATAGATCCCAATCAATTAGTTTAGTGTATAAAGTTACCTTCTGGCGCAGAAACATCTTTGTACTTTAAAGAGATCTTTGTCGAGAATCTTTTTCGCTATCAAAGTGAAATATCTCTTTGTAATCTCCGTGAATAATATCGGATTAACAGGACTTTGTTACTAATCCGTTTCCTTAGGCCGAATCCCTTTTATCCTATTGCTTAGCTCAACCCAGTTATCCATTCGAGAAGGTTAATTCAGAGACATTCTATCTTAAAAACTTTTTGGCTGTAATGAGGATAAACTTACAGCATATTTGAAATTATTTTTTTCAAGTTTTTATAAATGTTCTTATTATATATAAATATGTTACTATAAAGTATAAAACTCGTATATTATAATTTTACTACCAATAAATATATAAACAGTTATAGACAAAAAACGGCTTGCGTTAACAAAACAAAAACCTATTACGTTCGTCCTATTCTACTGACATTTTCAGAGTAGACACACATTGACAGTAAATCTATACAATATAATATTCTCAAACCATTTAATTCAAATCTATATACCGTGCACATAAAGTCGGTTATAGCTCGAACAACCTGCGTACAAGCCTATAAAGATGTTCACACACTCACAACTTGTAGAGAGGGATTTCGTATTAAAACATTATGTCAGAATTATAGCACACACTTGAGAGCGCGAGAGCTTAGAATGTTCGGGACGTGACATTTTAGTTCCAGACCTTACTAACGACGAGTATTTGACTTTACTTAAACGACACAACGTACGCTTTATTTCGGAATTATTGCAGAGAGGGTAAGTATTTTGTATAGTAGAATTTTAAACTGAAGGTCCCATTATTTAAACAAATTATGTGCGACTTAAGGGTATGCCTCTATTCAGCAGCAGACGGAAAATAGGCTGAAGTATATGTGCCATTTTTATAGAGCCAGTAATCCCTAAAGTTAGAATGGCAAAATCAGGGAGAATATTTACATTGAACACGTATGTAGCAATCGATTTGGAAATCTTATTAAGATGTAAATGAAACAATAATCCCTTAAAATTGAACGTATGAACCAGATTATATTTGTTATTTCAATCAATTGCAAGATTGTGTATGGCATATAGAATACGTGTTTCTGTTAACATGCATGTGGTACCTTTAAACTTAAAAGAAAAAAAGCGTAGACCAGCCCATACCCTTACTATAAAGGCAAAACGATTTAAAATACGCTTTGATTTCCAAAACATCAAATAGCATCTGTTTACATCGGTAACATATCTACCGCTTCGAAGTAGGTAATATTTACTAACAAACAGATTTAGTAATAAAATTAAAAATTTAAGAAAATAAATATCTTTATCATAAATGCGATAGTACTTAACCGATTTAAATGAAATTTAGTCACAGATAAGTCATGATTTAGTAATTTATCTAGAGAATGAGAAAGAACATAGGCTACTTTTTACCGCAAAGCGAAGCTAGTAAGATGATTTTGATGCCTAGTAACATTGTGAAGCAAATTAGTCCTTAGAGGATTTGTTCAGTTTCATCACTAACTATAATGACTAAAGGCTTAAAGGTTTTTTGTTCAGAGATTATCACATTTCAAAGAGGATTTCATAAGCTCACGTTACTCTACACACTGAGGTTGACGGACCAAATACTTTGATAAATAAAAATACAAATAAAAATCTCGTTTGCCTATGTCTGTGCAATGTTGGTTTGGTACATTTCAATCTAAATTGTTTCAACGTTGTATGGAATCACTAAAATAAATCAAATCTATTAAATATATAAAACTAGTTTCGATCAAAAGGAAATAAGGTGAATAAAAAGGTTAGTAGTAATAATTTTTACAACTTCGGTGGAATCATTGTAATGCTATTTATATCTATTTATATATTTAGATTCAAATTAATTAAAATACAGTCCGTTTCAATGCACATTCTGAAAAATATTAGAATAGTGGTGTATAAATAAATATTTCGATCTGTACACACAACACCATCTGGTCCCAAATTAAGAAGAGCTTGAATTATGGGTACTAGGCAACTGATATAAGTACATAAACATACTTTCTTTTGTATTAAACATGGAAAACATTTACATTTTATACTATACATAGAAAACATCCAAACTCCCAAGTAAATTAGGACGGTAAATTGTGAAAAAAATCAATTAAATTGATGAGCGTGTGGATGAAGAAGGTCTACTATTTTTTTTGCTTGAGCTATCATTATTTTCATAAACATCTTTTAATAGGCGTCTTCTAAGAAATAAGGTTTTAGTCTGATGTTATACGATGGCTATTAAAGAGAAGGAAAACTTGTAATATACCAAATACCAACCATATTGGGTTTGTTTCAATTTTGCGATTTCTTTGCAAAACTTTAGACACTGCGGTCCTACGTTGTAATAATACTCCCATAGTCGGTGACATTCCGTTGTAGGTACTATGAAAAACCTTTAAGGCAGATTTTGAAATTCAAATTTAAATTATTTTATTCGCTTTAAGAAATGTACAATGAACGTATAATTAATTTTGGCCCCTCCTTTTAAGCAAAAAATGCCTGTATCAGGAGGGACCGCTCTCTCAAATACAATTGTGTTAAATATTTTTACTAGAAACGCGTCTACGTTTAAAAAAAAATTAAAAAAATTAAAATGATTTAAACCAAACATACCTTACCAAAAACTATGATAAAAAACAAAATGAGAAAAATAGTAATAATTTTATGTTATCACAACTCACAGAGTGATACAAATGACCTCCCCTATCCAAGTTGTAAACGTTTTTCGTTTTCTATTTTGTTCTCCATTCTATTTCTCTATTCTCTTCTTTCTCTTATAAGAAGGCTATTAGCCAAAGACACTGAGTACTAACACTATAGATTTGATAATATTACACTTCTTAAGCTTCATTGATTTCATTCAGAGTAATTTATCGACTTTAATTATCACACTCATATTATATATATTACTTCGATCGTTTTATGACAATATTTACTTTATATGTCTATTTCCATATAAATATTATAAATTTAATAGTAGGTACATCTGTCTGTCTGTTACGCTTTGACGGCTAAACCCTTGAACCAATTGGAATTAAATTTACAATTGAGTTCATTTAATTCTTGAAGCGGGCGGAGTCGTAGGTTGTGCCGCGACTATAAAATGCTGGAATTTTAATTCTCCGTAATTTATTTTTTTGTAATTGTTTTGATGTTGGTGATGACGTAAAAGTGGAAGAGAGAGAGAGAGATTAAAAGGGCTACTTGAAATAAAACGTTTTGACTTTGATTTTGTTAATTTTTGATTTTGTAAAACTGAGAAGATGACTTGGGATATACTTAATGGATTGAAAACATCGGCGTGATCTATATAAACTTAGTATACGTAATAAAATCGTTCTTTGCCTCGATTTACAATAAATGTTAAACATATTTTTGCCGGATAAGAACTATACATTAACACATTCAATTTACAAAGATCCCAATATACCACCCAGTTTAAAGCCATTTTCAGTATTTTAAGGCACCCCACAATAAGCTGTTGTATTCCAAACTAGTGGTCAAAATTACTACTAGACCATGTGCTTGGAGCCGGCAAGTGGGGAGCCGGTATCAGTGCTTTACCACACTAGTTAGGCTGTTGCGTGGTAACATATGCCGGCGCGGCCTAATAATGCCGCTAGCACACTCGCTGGACAGGCCAGCATAGTGCTTAGGACAACCGAGTAGCAGAACATAATAGATTTATGGTTAGGTCATTTATTTATCAAGATGATGATAGTATACTAGTATGATTAAGCATTACCCATAAATTGATGTACTTTTAATAAATATTCTAAGGAAAATAATGTGATGAACAATTTTAAAACATTTAGATAATAAATTTATTCATTGTGTTTTCTTCAAGGGTCTAAAATTTACATTATAATATATTAAAGTGTTTATAAATGCTACATATTTCATTAATTTATTTGATTAATCCATATATTGAATCATCAACAGTTTTCCAGTATCTTAATCCAGTTTCAAATTTAAAAACTTTTAAACACACTTGCTCATTGAACGGGATAGTGTACTGCTATTGTTCATGTAAAAGAAAATATGTTTCATAATTTGTTACGAAATTATACTCAATTTCTACCATGTAATAACAGCACTCTATCTTCATACCGTACAACTTTTCTAATAATCCCCAGAAGACATATTGCAGCGCTTGACACGCGATTCTCCTGGATACATGCAATAAACACTTATTAACCACTATGTTATACGAGAGGTTCATAAAATAAAATAAAAAAGACAATTCAGCAGTGAAATAATAAAATGCAAATGTGATTTCATAGTTGCCAGTTCATAATATTTATTTGTATGAATATGTAATTTTGTATCGAATAGGCTAAACAGGTCTGGCCTGAAATTAAAAAGTTTCTTTATGATTTTTATTTAGCAGCTTTGACTGTATTTTCTCGTCAGTTGAGCTCACAAGTGCGAGTATGCCGTGTCTGTTGAGCCGCTGTGTGGACGTCAACAGTTTTGGGTTTGCAATTTAGAAAAACATGATTTTCTCTAAATCGATCTATTCTATCTATCATTAAAAATATAAATTGAATGCCGATTACATTTCTTTATGTTTCTTTCTAACATTTTAATGGCCTTTGAAATGCCATTCAAACGTAGTTACATAAAAACCGACTCACCTGGAACGGGAGGGGCCCCATTTGGGGGCCAATTTTATTTTCCAATTCTTGAAAAATTACGATTTTGCCACCACTATATACACAATTTACACATTAAAACACTAAACACTTAATAACACAAACAAAACATCTTAATATTAACTAAAAACTAAGATAACTAAAATTGGCGCCAAAGTACGCGATCAAAAAGCAGTTGAACGCGGCCACATTCCGACGCCGACTGTCAAAAAAAATTGTACTAACGAAAAATTGAATTAAATTTGGTCGGATGGACCGGTTTGTTCCTGTTCATTCGTGAATGACAACCGTACAGTAGAAATGGTAGATTTCGCCAAAATAAACCTTATACAAAGGTCTTAAAAACGTCCACAGAGCTGACTCCACAGATTGATTCAACTTTTTGGTGTCAGCTGTGTGGACTCAACTGACGAGTGGTTAAAGTCACAAATTTTATCATTTTCAAAATTTGTGATGAAATTTAAAATAATAATAGGTTTGCAGCTCTGAACTGCTTCGTCAAGTGCTACTTGCATAAAAGTATAATTTTTTTTAAATATTTATTATCACCATCCGTCCATCACTAAAGGAAATAGGCCATTGAAACCCAAAATAATATATTTAAAGTAGTGAGAAGAAAATTTTATAAATATAATAATATAGATAAGTACCTGTCAGACTTATAAAGTTATATTGTAATGAACAAATATGATTATATAAATATCCAACAGCGATCAGCACAAACATGTTCCAACAATTAATTTTTCGGTCCATTTAAAACGGTACCCTGGAAGCGTGAAATGATACGAGCTACAAATTCAGACCCGTGTCTACGTAACCGGCACATGTCGGCCAGATTTATACATAGCATCTAAAAGAAAATGTCTTTTGCGACGAACGCTTTTATTGAAATTGGCCATATTACCATAATAATATTAGAGGGATTGGCAGCTATCGGCGAAGTGTAAAATCTCAGTATACCACGCAATGTTCTCGCATCCGAATACCGTAATCTACATATATTTCTCTACCCATGCCATTATGGGGATTCAATTACCCAGTCTTTTATTTTTCGAGCTTTTTTATTCTTATTGGGGTGGGTACTGAATGGTAATGGATATCGTCAGCGTCTTCAGGGTTAAAACCCTCTACCGAAATAGCATTAGGTCCATACAGAGATAAACTTTTTATTACACGTTTTTATTTAATTCGCTCTCTGTTTGTGTTCGGACCGAATCCTAATCAATTTGTTGTAAGCGTTATAGGAACAAGGCTAATTCGTTCCATTGGGTCTACACTGTGTTATACTCAGTTCCGTTACTATAATACATGTTCAAAATTTATTTTTAATTTATGCTTATGAAACCTCTAAGATTCTTTGCTATATATTTAAATATAAATTACCCTAAGATTAATTTAAAATGATCACAAGGATACAATATCCTTACTTCCTTACTGATATTGCACTGC
Organism: Phragmatobia fuliginosa; assembly: GCA_932526445.1. Taxonomy (NCBI): domain Eukaryota; kingdom Metazoa; phylum Arthropoda; class Insecta; order Lepidoptera; family Erebidae; genus Phragmatobia; species Phragmatobia fuliginosa. The sequence continues at coordinate 20,059,193 of OW052063.1, read as the reverse complement.
AACTGCACGGTTGGCCCAGTGGTTTAAGCGGTAGCCACGCCGCTCTCTACTGCGCGAAGTGCCGTGGGTTCAAATCCCACATGGGGAACAATACTTAGTGTGATCCAGAAATTATTAGGTGCTCTTTGTGTCTGTTTCATGTATGTTTGTAAAGTCCCCGCGACACAGAATGTTTATTCCTAAGTAAACGTAGTTGTCTTTTTAAAACAAAAAATAATATATTTTATATAATATGCGAAATTATCTCTGTCTGTCTCTGAACTGAACTCATTTAGATGAAAATTGGTACTCAGATAGTCTAAAGGCGAAAGCTAGTAAACTTATATTCCCGTAACTGTAATCATAGAAAGTGAGAAAAAAACAAAACCTTGACTGGGAAACAAAATCCACTTTCAAATGCTTCAGACACTTATAAGTTAGAGTAAAAGTCGTGTGCATGTATGTTGCTGAGCTAAGTAAATACTTACTAACTTATACTTATCTTCGTGTACATAAATAGGCTTTTTCTGACGACGTCTACAGCCATTAAGTCAAATGTTGTTCAATACATGTTTTTCTAACATGATCTTTAGATGTACTTTCAGTGAACAACATCATGTAGATATTTTCACAAGAAACATCGCTTGACTGCGTAAATACAAAGGCCAATGTAACTTATAGCAGTCCACCGTACCTATTATCTCGCGAACCATTTAACTACTGCTATAATAACTAACATTTTGTACACCAATTTTGTTACTGGAGGTCATTTTGTTGTTGGATATATAAAAACAAGTTCTTTTGTGTACAATTTTGCTTAAATTAGTTTTTTTAAAGTTCTTACATTAGATTCTTAATTTGATAACATAAGTTCAATGTACCCACACTCCTTAATGTTCTACCCAGGCATTTGCAGAACTTTTCCAATTTCATGACAAAAATCTCTGAGTTCACCGTCCCGAGCACCCACACAGAAACAGTTTACGCGGCTGTAAAATTTCTGTTAGACACAATCGGTTCTACAATTGAGTGTTATCTTAAAGTGACTCAATACTGAGAAATCACTCAATCAGTTTTGTTTATTGTGTTTAGAAAACGGACGAAATGAAAGACAGTGTTCCTAACTTTTGAGTTAAAAGTTTTATTTAGTGTTTCTGTTTGTTTCCGAGCAGCAGTTTTAATTGGTTTTCTGGATCAAAGGCAAGTAGAGGAAGCTCTAATGACTTAGCGAAGCTGCGAGAACAAGGCCTGAAAATAAACGGTCAGTTGTCACTGCTTTGATTGTCACTAGACGAAATTTATCGAGCTTGAAAAGGCATATATTAACTAAGGGTACTCTTCAAATATATCTTTTATTTATAATACTACTAATGTGACTGTTTTGCTGAATATTATATAAGCGGTATGCGTACAATAAATCGTCTGATAAATTCCAGGTCAAATTGTGAAACTATCGAATTTTAAATATTACCGCGTTATATTTCGTATTATATCTTATTATAAATAAATCTTCTAAAAAAATTAAGGACAAAATTTAAAACTATCGAAACATAAATATTACCACGTCATATTTCCTACTATTAATATTTCAAAAGAAACTGTTTCTATTTCACTGAAAATAATGCACTTTTATTAACCCAACTTTTTATTCATTCAGATCTTTTGATTTTACTAAATTGTTATGGACCAAAATTTAATAACCAATATTATCTGAAGTTTTGCAAAAGTGTAACAATAATGTTCAAATATCTGTAAATCTATAACGTAATTTATTAACTGTGAATAAATTTATGTATCATCATCAACAACAACCCATAATGTCCTACTGCTCGACTCGGTTGGAGGGTTGAGGCGATACATATAAATATATGTATCATCAATCATCAACAGCCTTTAACAGTCTACTGCAGGACATAGGCCTCTCCTTAGAAAGGAGGTTTTGGCCTACTATACCACGCTGGCCAGACAGGTTGGTAAAGGGTTTGTTTCAAGTTTTCCTTCTCTTAATATATGTATGCTTAATCCATAAGATCATGATTAATCTCCGAGATCCTAATAGAACAAACTATTTTGTTAACAGTTGAGTATTGAATAAGCCGAATAAACCTGTATTTTTATGCTATAATAAATATTCATAAACATACAATTTTGAACACACAGTCCAGGTTCTATAAGATCAATTATAATATTATCACAGTTAATAACATAACATTATGTTTTATCTCATTTATCTCTATTTCTTTCTAGCCGCAATACAGCGAATAATAAGATTATTATATCATATCTCTGCTTAATAGAACGAATGTAGTATCACATCTTCAAAGAAAAATGGTAGTACAATGCAAGGAACAATCTCTGTCACATTGTAAACGTATTTCACGTCAAGGGCCGACCGTTCGCGTCACTCGTCCTATAACCCCCCATTACTCATAACCAACCAAAAAGAATCCCGGAAGAGAAAAAGAATAAACACAAGTTACAAGTGAACAAATGGTAACACTTTACGTGTCTCACAACTTAAATGTCCTTCGAGAATGGAATACTGTGTAATGTAACCATCTGTCTCTTCTTAATGCGATATAATATCTCCTCTTTCGGAAAAAGTGAGACGTCCCGTACGTTACTTAGCGAACGTGGACGTGTGTGGCACGTTTAGATTAATGTCCGCGGAACGAACTGGGCCGTCTAGGATTTTCTAGTATTCTGGGCTGCTTTTATTTTAGGAATTTTTCAATTTACCCCTTAAGAGAAAGCGAGTGATGAATGGGTTATTTGTTGTTGTTATATAAACGTTTTGCTTTTGAAAGTGCTACGATTATGTACTGAAACATCATACGGAGATCGTATAATTTTATTTTTGATATAAGGCATATATATCAAAGTGATTCTACTCTTCTTCTTAAAGAAGATTTTTATAGGTATAGAAGTACAGAACTTATTATTCTATAGGAATGCTTAGAGTATAAAGCGGTTTGTCAAACCTAAATAATTTTGTTTGATACCAACATAGCCACAATATCATATCAAATGCAGAAATTACTAAAATAACAAGTTATGTACCTTTGCACAATATATATCGGACCACATATTTAAAGGTTTTAAAAAATTTAATGTCAAATCTATTACATTCATTGTCATTCTATTTACAACATCAAATAAAGACTAAATTTTGATGAAAACTTCAAATATTATTTTTCTTTGATTGTATAATCATAACAACAGTTTCTTTTCTTTTACTCTTAAAAGTTTAATCTGTGTTTAGAAAGCTGACTTGAAAATACATTTGTTTTACCGTGAAAAACTACCTTCGAGTTCAAACTATGTCTATAGAGGTTACTCCATAGACTATAGAAACTCTCATTAAATCCAACCATATGATAACCAACCGATGATACATAAAACGTTACATTCAATTAGTTAAAACTATAATAAACAGCAATCACTTAACAACAATCACAACAAGCACAAAATACAAAAGACTATTCTAGACATCGCGTCAAATCTTAATGACGGTGCAGTTCCATTAAAGTGATTACTAAGAGCGCTATGGTCAATACCTTTGCTAACGGGTCCAAGAAAACAGCAAACGAAAAAACAGAGGAGAATATTACCGAGACGACCGTCAGATATCTTTTGTATTCTCTACCATTTAAACTTGCTGCTACAATAATGAGGCTTGGCTGCTTGAACAGTGCAATACAAGTTGTACTGAATGCAAAGTTAAGTTTGTCCAGAAGCTGTCCGGTTCTGTGACAAAGGAACAATGGTTGACCCGGATATTCGAAGGAAATGGCAAAGTTGGGTTTTTTGGTACACATTTGTTTCGATTTCAATGTTTTTTTAAGCTATTTTATACAAGAAATCTAATTTTATCCTTATAGTTTGTCATGTATGTTCATATATGACTGTCTTGTTTGTTTTTTATAAAATAAATATTTCGGACATCTTACACACAACAACATCTAGTCCCAAGCTAAGTAAGTCCATACTTTTTTTTGTAAATACATACATAATATACATAGAAAACACCCAGACTCCGAAACAAATATTTGTGGATCACATAAATATTTGGTCCGACCCGGGAATCGAACCCGAGACCTCTTGATCAGCAGCCGCATACGCAACCACTAGACCAACAGGGCAGTCTAATGTTTCATACATAGTAAAATATATATATTCGAGGAACAAATTAGACATTAACCCTTTAAGCTAAATTATTTTCCAGAGGTAACTTCACTAACAACTATTTCTGTAATGTCTTGTAAACGTGTACATTTTTTGATAATTAATATTGTTTTATCAATGACTAAATTTTATCAAAACTCCGATCACGTATATAGTGGTTACAGCCGTAAATAGTAGATTCTTCCTCAAGAACAAAAAGATCACCATTGTCAATTTCACTCGGTTTAGAAATATTGACAGACAGATAGACAGACTGACAGACTTACTTTCGAATTTATAATTTAATAAACGCCTAGCCTGATGTTTTTACTGATATTTATTTAATGATATTTTTATTGTTGATGAATACCATATTTCAAAACTGCATGTAAATTGACTGCCTTATCGGTCTAGTGGTTAGCGTGTGCGATTCCTGATCAAAAGGGCTCAGGTTCTCGGGTCGGACCAAAAGTTTATTTGATTTTCAAATATTTGTTTCGGAGTTTGGGTGTTTTCTATGTATAATATGTATATGTTTACAAAAAAAGTATATATGTTTACAAAAAAAGTATATATGTATTTATTTCAATTGTTTAGAACCTATAATACAAGCTCTCTCCTTAGTTTGGGACTAGATGATGTTCTGTGTCCGAAAGATGTCCGAAATATTTATTTATTTACATTATTATTAGTTACTTATCATACTATTCCGGAAGAAGAAAAATCCCAAAATCAGAAAATAGATATCATTAATACATAACTCATAATCATCTACCGCTACTAACACGTGTAAGCTTCAAATAAAGATAACAGAAACTAATCTAGAATTAACCAAAGTAAGAACATACAACAAGTTACCTCTGAGTGTTACAGCGACACACCGATAAACAGCAAACACTAATAACGCTTACAGCACTAAAGTAAGATGTAACAATTCGCAGTAACGAGCTCGTCCCTAAAGAGCGTGACGTAATCGCCACACAATATACTATCGCGTCCGCCCATGGTCTCGACACTATATTAGGTGATTCTTTACACAAACGGTGCAAGTGAAATACTATAGCGACTAAGAAAATTCTAAAGCATAACAAAAAGCATTAAATCCTTACTAATATTATAATGTGAAAGTAACTATGTCTATCTGTCGCACTTTGACGCTATAACTACTGAACTGGTTTAATTGAAATTTGGTACATAGGTAGGCTATTTTTATCGCGATAATCAACATACACGCAGCCAGAGGTACGGGCAGAAGCTAGTGTTTCAAAAAGTAACAAATAATATTCTCTATAATTTTAAGTCTTGGGAAATCATATTTTGAGTGAAATTGAAAAAAATAAAGCGAATTTTATCTCCTCTCAAAAAGCAAACTCATGTTCTAACGAGGTCTTAGCTTCTGTAAGTGATTTCTCACTAGTCCAACTAACCGAACATATATAGAAAACTTCTTGATTGGGGACTCACAACTCTTGAATCTTTTAGCGTTAGTACGACACAAAAATCTCGGGAGACTGGAACCCTTCGTGAGGAAAATAGAAAACTTTTAAGACTCAAGAATCTTTTCTGTCATCATTTTGTATACCCGATAAAACCATCTTAAAGGTGCGTACCTTACTTACTTATCGCCAATTCTCCTAGGACAGTATGGTAGCATGTTGCAACTTAATTTAGAAAAGTTTAGTGCAGGAAAGTAGTAAAACCCTTTATTTTTGTAAACAATTTCAGTTGGATATGTTTCTGTTGTTGGACATTAAAGTTAACAAAATGTTACGACTGCAATCCAAGTTTTTTACGAGTAAGTTAGCAATATAATGATAGGATCTTTCCTTTATATAATTAACAAAATAATACGATAGCTATACGGTAAAGAAATCCTTAAATATGACTACATTTTATTTTCCATATTAATTCCCAGGCGCCATTTAGTACTCAAGGATCTCCAAGGAAATTAACGATCAACGCTAAACTCGGCATATTTAAGAAGCCATCAGTGTTTCATTTACTTTCATATCCCTGAGGAGGAGGCAGTTTGTTTTACAGACATTCAGAAAATTAAAAGCTGAGCAGATGCTTGGGATCCGACACTTAAATGGCGGGTAAAGCGGAATGAAAACTACAAAGGACATTCTGCTAACAGCTGAAACGTCAAAATTCCTTGTTATCTCGTTGGATCGTGTTTACAATTTCAAAAACTGGCTAGGTCACGTGCCGAGGACTCCCTTCAACACATATTTTTGAAACCATTTTATGTTTTATTTGCAAAGGTAAGCAGACTTTGGGTTCTCGAGTACAGGAAAATTCTTGCAGAATGCTGAAATTGTAGACGCGACCATGTTTAAAAAACTTTAGATACATTTACTGTTTCCGGAAATATAATGTGAGTATATTCATTGCATGTGACGTTAGTGTATGCAAACGATACGCCACAGCTAGAATAACATTACAAAAAAACAGAGCTGTTTTGTCTAGCTTGAAATATATGCTATGCTACGGAGTCCAACAATTTTATTCACGTTTTTTTTTATAAATGAGCCCGCCAAAGTGACTTCTCTGCCTGGTGGAAAACACGAGTAGAACTCAAGAGTGGTAGTCGCCATCCTCATTGTGAATACCACAATACAGCATGCCAACCCACACTATGACAGCCTAGTAAGATGCTTCGGCATCATAGAGCCTTGGGGCTCGCACTTGCCAACGAAATACAGCAGCACGAATTCTGTCATTTTTAGGTCGGTCTTCTATGGGAGAATAACCCCGCAAAGATCAGCGTGGCTCTACTACTTTGGTTAAAATATAGCTTGTTCGATTAACAGCTAACATCGGGGTTTCGCTTTTAAGTCTATCGAAACTGTGACACTTTTTTTATAGAATTCTCAAAGTGTTTTTTTTTGTAATGTATTCAAGAATGACAAATTAGCTAAAATCAAAATTGATTTGAACAAATATGAATGAACATAGATTTTGTGTTTACATAGTTTTGATATTTAGGTAATTCGTTCATTCATTAACCAAGCCGTCGGTCCCGGTTGTCATGAACAATCCTTATTGGGTAGTCAGTGTCCTCAAATACACTGACAACTAATTCAGCGTTCGAATTTCAGTTCTTCCTCAGGGTTGCGAAGGTCCAATTCCAGTCGCTCCGTAGTAAAACTGATATTAAGGTAAAACCGGATGAACTAGTAGACGATCCCAAATAATCTTGGGTTATACCTAATTTTGAAACCTAAAATGTTCTTTATAGACTGCATTTTCTACATCTTAAGCACAATTTTCTTTTAAAACTTTAAAATAATAACTTTATTATAGAAACGTTTAATAAATATCTAAGTAAGAATATTTTAATAATAAAATAATCAATAGTTATTTGGATAAACTTGAGCCTTAATCCTAATTCCTTTTTAGCATAAACCATATCTCTTCTTAAACACATTTAATATTAGTCTCTCCCAAAATCGTAGACGGTTAAAGACCTTAAAATTACCTCATAATGGTGCACTACAGAGCTGGAATCGGAGCATTCCAGCATTTCACGACGCCACAAATTTACATTAAGATGCACTGCAATAAAGCGCTGTAAAGCAACATTCCATATCAGTGATTTGCTTTAAAGATGCCATTGTCAAGGAGCAGCAAGTGAGTAAAATATGCTATCTATGGCATCTTAGCTTCAGCTAAATTGCTATAAAATAGAGCATTAATTTTATAGTGTACATGCAGAAACATAATTAAATACTGCTAATTTATTTGTGTCTAAATTAATTTAGTAATTGCTTGGCTTTTTACATTTTATTATGTAGAAGTTTATACTAGTTCTACCATAGCTACTTCTGCAATTCCAAATTACTACTGACTCTTCTACAGCTTTACCTTAAATCATCGTTCTTACTTCACCATGGAATAGATTTTGGAACGTCACATTTGATACAGTGTATTATATATTCAGTTTCGTTGGAGAACCAGAACATTCCGATTTTTATAATCTAATACAATATTTTAATATTTTAGTTACGTCAATGATATACTTGTCAGCTATTAGATAGTCAATAGCTTAAAAATTTTGTACCTTGAAGAGCAACGCCAGGAACTTAAGCTTCTTTTAACTTTTATTGCAAAATGTCTTCAAAATAGTGTGTCTGATGTTGTGGTTAAAATGAAGTGAACAGGACTACTTTAGAGACTGTCACTAGTTACTTTAAATAAATAACTTTTTGAAAAGGCTTATGTACTCAGAACTTGTCTACTTAATGTACTTGCACTATGAAAAAGATCAATCGAGACAAGCACGTTGTCGTTCTGTTCTTGAAAGCTTGAAGATTTAAAAAGCTCATAATGTATATACAAACAAGAAGGTATCGTTATATTTTTTTAATTTGAATTATTTTTAGTCAAACGAGGTTTCAAATATTAATCTAAACATTAGAAATTTAAATCACATATACCATGTTGTTTTTTTTATAAACAACACAAATCTAGAGGGCGTTTGAATTTGTTTATTTACTTTCACTTTAATCGGTAATACAACTTTTTTAAAGAACATGTAACGTGTATAATAATAGTACGTAATTTAAATCAGGTCTGATTGCCTGCAGAACCGGTAAACGCTTTCGCAGAAGTGTTTTGAAGTGGAAACCGTTTTCAACTTGAAGAGGCTTATATTCATTAGAAGACAATGACAGACTAATAATGCTAACAAAATAATGATGTTTTATTAAAATGTCTATTCACTAATAACAGTAAAAACCAGGATTGATGGAAATGGCACTAAAAATTTGAACCTCAATGATTCTAAACTCATAAAAAACATTTGTAAATACGATGGTATGAAATGAAATATATCACTTCTTGGTATTAAAATAATGATCAAAATACAGTCTGACTCGCTATTATTAAGCGACTAAATACGATGTCTCTCCGACGTGCATTGGGTGCCATTGCAGCCAGCTATTGACTGTGAAAGCTGCAGTGAATGAGCTAATTCATTCGTAATAGAATAAGATTCCCAGAATTCATCATTCAGTTGTCTGTTTGAGGGTTAATGAACGGCGAAAAAAGCTAAATCTATTTTCCTGAGTTCAAGGAGGTCAGCCCTAACCATAATCTGATATTTTAAGCCGAAAATTCCATTTATCGCATTATAATTTTACGGCACAATTTGTACCTTTATGGCAGATATTACTTGATTGAATATACTGTATTAGTATTATATTATTACTAGCTGATGCCCGCGGCTCCGCTCGCGCCCTAGGAGTATAAAAAATAGATATTGACCGATTCTCAGACCTACTGAATATGCATATAAAGTTTCATTAAGATCGGTTAAGCCATTTCGGAGGAGTATAGGAACGAACATTGTGACATGAGAATTTTATATATAAGATTAAACTACATAATTTCTTAGAGACAGTTACTTCATAATCCAATATACCTTTAAAATACATACTACACTCGATGCGTACTAGGCACGCCATACAAAATAAAATAATGATATTATATTGATATGTTCCTTTATGTAAACTGTAACTGGTTTACAATAAAGTTTATTCTATTCTAAAACTTCATTCTAACCAAGCGCTTGCCAAATTACTCACACATTTAATATAACAAGAACGTATTTTAGCTGAAGCGTGCTGCAGCATAAAAAGCTTTCAGTGCATAGCTACCGATTTCAATATTTGCATTCCATTTCTAGGTATAATTTCACCGTTTCCATTCGAAGGCAATTCTTGGCAAGTTTCTTATTGTTCCACTTGTCTTTTGTATGCTACTTATTATGTATTGTTGTATAGTCATATACTTAAGAGTTGCAATCGTTATTGTTTCGCGTCCTGTTTATATAATATCTCTTTACTAAGATGCTACAAACTGCTTTATAAGAAGCATGAATTTCAAATATCAATTTTAGTTAGTAATTAGTATACAAATAGTTTTGTTCGCATATAATAAAGTAATTTTTTGAAGAAATGTATGGACATATATTGACTGCTCGTCGGTACCATGGCGTCGTATCTGACTGACTTTTGTGATCTGACTTGTTAATATGATCTGTAAATATTTGTTTCAAAGTATTCCATTAATGATATGTATGTATTTAAATCTGTTGTCTAGTACCCATAGTTCAACATATGTTTAATTTGAAACTAGATGGCGTTGTGTATCAGATGTTTAAAAAAAAAATATTATTATTTTCCCATATTAATATTATTTTTTCATTTCATTCATTAATAAAAAAGGAATGTTACATATAATTTAAAAAAAAGAGAAATCCATTAAGGTATTTCTAAATATACTTACTATAGTTTTATTTATGTTACTTAAAGTTAATTATTCCCCTTAAAATAAATATATTACTCATGAGAGCGTTCTTTCAATATATTAACTGCGGTATTTGTGGACTGAACTTAATATGATCACCCTTTTCTAAATAATGTCGTATATTTTACTATCTGCGTACAGGCGAAGATTCAAACGATGTTAGAACATAATCACGGGCCGGGTTATATGTACGTGACTACGTTTACGAGTCATTAGAGATTCGGATAGTGTGTATGTAGTTATTATATAGGGTTTTCCAATAAGAGGTGTTATTTTGATATTCAAAGAAAAATACCATTTTTAGATATTAATGATCAGATGTTTATTTTTTAATAAAGAGATGACTGATGAATAAAGACATGAAAAGGACCATATGGTCCTGTAAGCGTGGTCTTGGTTGTTGCTTTTCATTATTAACGGAATACCTTCCTCTTTATTATGAAATAAACATCCGATTATTGATCTCAAAATATGGCATTTATCTTTGAATATCAAAATAACACCTCTTATTGGAAAACCCTATATAATACTGACGCGAGCTCTGCTACTGAGTAATTGACGAGAAACAGGATTTTTAATAAAAAATAATAGATATTGTAATCCTTATAAGCCTGTTTAAATTTTAAGAAAAAAATGACATTGAGTGTGTGCGTCGATTTATACCTATATATGACAAATATTTTAACATACTTTTTACATATGAAAGAAACTTAATTACTTTAATAGAAACATAGTAACGTTCATAATGTATAAACACCAAACATGCGCAAGAACTTTCAGTTAGTTCTTGATTGTATATTAGTGTCTACTTCACCAACACCCACGCTATGCGTACTTAATGCCTAATGCATTTTTTGTCAGTTGAAGGAAGAAAATGCCTTAGGCATTAAGTCTGTCAAGTTCTCAAGGTAGGTGTGTTCTCAAGGTAACAAAGACACGCTGATTTCAGTATGAAAGGGTAGGCTCATCCTGGACGGTACTATCAACACCCACGTTTATGTATTCGTTTATATTATTATATTTATGTTTTTTATGGTTCTCTGGAAGAGATCGCCATGAGCTATAAGACCGCCTATTGTTGTACATAGTTTGTAACACAATTGTTTCATTTTCTTTCTTGTATAATTTGTGTATATACAAAAAGACGATAACTAAATAAAAATAAATAAATAAACTGATAGCATTCGTACTGTCGTGTTTTGGTGGTCAGTGCGAGACCCATTTATGCAGAATTCACAGCATATCGGTTAAACGCCATGGTGTGAGTCACCATGCTGAATTGTCTGCGTTCACAATGCTTTCTATCAGGTAGAGAAGTCAATTTGGCAGGCTGAAAAATCTGAATAATATTAAGAAGTATTACGGTCAAATTTTCAATATCCAACTTTAAACTTTAACTATATTTAGTCGTAGATATATTAGTACTAACGCTTATATCATAACTACTTGTTAAAGAAATAGTTAAAACTAACAAAACATCACAAATGGAGTGTTCACACACATAAATACATAAAATAATAGTTGTACATACATATTTACTTACATAGATCGTTACACATTAATATTTTCCTTCACTGACCTGTCCCTTAAAAGGGTACTCATTATAATAACAATACAAATATCACAATTTTTAATCTTTAGATAAGTTTGTCTCTTTACTGAACGTCTGCAGGGTCGTATTATACCTAAGCGAAGTTTTTAATGACCTCCCCTGGGTGGTGTACCGTACCGTACGATGCGGTCGAGAGACAAAACTCGTTAATGTTGAACCCTTTTTTATGGACACAAAGGATATTAATACATATTTGAGAACGAGTATTACGTACCTGCAGAAGATTTTAATGACTGCGAACACACAGACGCAAGGGTGTTGGATAGTCATTTATGTTGTGGTACATATGTTGGGTTTATACTTGTTTGCTATGTTTTTAGGGTTAGGTTTCTTATATTAAAATGTCTTTCCAAAGAGTTACTTCATTAGAGAATAGAGAATTAGAAACCCTATTTATAAATATTATGAACTAAAAATACCACTCAACCACAATAATGTTTTTATTTTAATGTAAAGTTAAGCTTGTGAATCTATGTTTTCTTGTTTATATATATACATATATACTGTGTATATACCTATGTATTCATAATATAATTTCTGATTAAGAAAAAACTGCTACAATATTTAGTTTACCTCATGGTGAAATTTAACACCTCCAATAAACAGCCTTTAATAGTATACCTCTTTCGTCTGGCTAAAAACAGAAGGGAATATGCAGAGTTGACGGCCAACCCCTATTAATGGAGGGGCACCATAAGGAAGGAATAGTATACCAATAGACTGGACGTAGACCTCTTCTTAGAATAGAGGTTTTAGCATAATAAACCAGACGAGCTAGACATAGTAGGTATATTTATAATTACTGACCTCACTCATTATCATCCATTCAGCCAAAAGGTGTCCACTGCTAGACACAGGCCTCCCCCAAACTTCTAGACAACTCGCGATTGCGATCCAGCGACTTCCAGCAACCTTGATCATAGACTCGCGCTGAATCTTCCGGTACGAGGTCGTCAGTCAGGGATTTTATGGCCCCTTTGGTAGTCGCGGCAGCGAGCAATGTGCCCCGTCCACTGCCACTTTAGTTTAGCAATTTTTTGGGCAATATCGGTGACCTTGGTTCATCTGCAGATCTCCTCATTCCTGATTCGATCATGGAGAGAAACTCCGAGAATTGCCCTCTCCTTTGCTCTCTGGTATAAATAAATACTAAAAATACGTTTCGTAAAATTTCTTTAAATAACATGATTGAAGGAAAAACTTGAAAACTAAATAATTTGTTCATGTTTTCTTCATTTCGATTACAAACTTATATTTTACGCTTGAAAGTTTTTCTGGAGTTTTAATGGAGAGTGTATTTTTAGAACCGCGAAATAGCAATTTGATTTTGTCCCTCCCGCAAAATGAAAAAAGAGATAAACTACACTAATAGGCTAAACTGTCCACGGGTTCAGATGTTTTATTAGTTGAAACAGTTTGCACTTCCATGAAACTACTTTGAAACTTCTGCAGGGTGCAGTCGATTAAAAGTAAAAGCATTTTAAAGTAAAATATGTTTAGCCATAAATCTAGAAACTTCAGTGTTAAATCACGCATAGAAGTTAGATTTATAAACGGAAACGGAGACTTAGATACGTTTAGGAATTAGTTGATTATTTAATTTTATTTATTGATATGACTGCCTTATTGGTCTAGTGGTTAGCGTATGCGGCTGCTGATCAAGAGGTCTCGGGTTCGATTCCCGGGTCGGTCCAAATATTTGTGTGATCCACAAATATTCGTTTCGGAGTCTGGGTGTTTTTGTATGTATAATATGTATGTATTTACAAAAAAAAAAGTATGTTTATGTATTTATATCAGTCGTTTAGTACCCATAGCACAAGCTTTGCTTACTTTGGGACTAGATGATGTTGTGTGTAAGATGTCCAAAATATTTATTATTTACTTTTGAAGAAGACTTACAGACATACTTATATTTGATACAATTATGTCTTCAAGTTGCTAACAACAAGCCTCCGTAAATAGGTAACCTATGTAAACCTAGGTAAACCTATGTTATATAACATATGTACAAGTATATGCTTAATGAAAAGATGTTTTTAGGTTATACTCTGGCTACTGGAAAGCTTGAGTAGAATCTAAGAGTTGTGGTCACCATCCTCATTGAGAATGCAGACAATGAAGAATGGTGATGCACACTATGGAGGACCAGTGAGGTGCTTCTGCGTTATTGAGTCTCCGGTCGGTTGGTCTGCGGTAGTTAAACTAAAATTAGTACAACTTTATAAAATCCGGATGGTTTTAAACTTTACCGATAAATTCATCATCTATACTGATGAAAATGTTATGAAAAATTACTTACAAATTTATGTAATAGGATAACATGTTAAAAGACCCGATACAAAACATTTAAAAACATCCCCGCAAAGTTACTAAAATGCAGCTCTTCTCAGTTTCAAGACCATCAATACAGATGTAAATAAGGAACTTGAGTGTTCAGCGGTCGTGTCTCTGAATACAGATACTACTCTGAGATCTCGAGCGATATTCTGTAGAGTTAGTACGATTCTTGATTTTACGTCATAAAAGTGAGAGAATTGTGAAGATTGAATAGAGATTTACAGATTATATTATATTATTTGCTTTCTGCTGCCATACAACCAAAACTGCCATATAAAACAATTGAAAACATACTAGAATTTGTCAATAAACTTTACTATGTAATCAGCATTTTAGCCTTTTTATTTCTTGTAAGTTCAAGGAACTTTCTTTATTTTTTCTGAACATGAACTTGTATAATATTAAAACCTTCTCTGAAAACAAGTTTTTTCGCGTTAACTGGTCAACCCTAAATGCAACTCGTAGAAAACAAGATTACATATAAAATATTAATGGTAACAGAACAATCCAATTATCCGTCATTGTAAGAACAATATAAATAAATCATTTAGATATAAGTTTCGTAACTAAAACTAAGAAATGTAAACTGTCCAGCAATTTAACAAAGTAGGGTCACATTAAATCAGAAAAGTTCTCACAACTCATTCCCACCTCGTCAAACGTTTCACTAAGAAACCACTTCCACGATACTGTTAAGGTCTACACAACATTTAATTAGTGTAGACACAGTCGCAAGAACGACATCTGTAAAACCGCCGGGTTATGAGGATGTCTTGAGAAATCATTGCAAAGAAACATTAAACTACATTGCCTACAAACTGCTTTGATCTTTATTGGCTAGGATACAAGCTTCAATTTTGTCCAAGAGATTTATTGCAAAGAAAAGGAGTGAAAAGTGAAGCAATTCATCAAATAGTAGTCACAATCACGGTCGAGTGACGAGACGCTTGTCTGAGGACGCGCTTATTCCCCGCTCTTTGTAAGATTTAGCGGGATTTGCTAAATTTATGGAAGGCAAGCTCGTTAAGTGCAGCGTAGACTGAGAATACAAATACTTGTACTACGCTATGGGGTTGTAATGAGTGAGCATAGCTTTATTGCGTTTTCTTGTATACGACAGTCATACGTTATTACATCATTGGTTTTAATGGATTTCGGAACTCTGCGCGTAATCATAGTTATTTGGCGTAACTAATAACTGCATGAGCTATTTAACTTTAGTCCTAAACCAGTGCCTATCGAGTGTTTCTTGAAAGTATATACATGGACCAGAGTAAATGACTGTGACCACAAATAACTTTTCTGAGGACCGTTAAAGCAAGGGGGTGTCACTCTGCACTTTAGGTATAGTCGACCGCCTGCCAGCCGCGCAGGCCATTCCGGTGGGTTGTCGCTTACGCACTATACGCGTCACGTTCGTCACCGCGTCGCTCGCGCGCATTATTGAAATTTTTCATACTTTTCGATACCCACATATTCATGCAAAAGCTAAAGTTTTGTTTACCGATGTCTGAATAAAAGATTTTAGGTGTTAGGTAGGAACGAATCTGTTTGTTTCATATGTAAATACATACGAAACGAAAGATATTTCGATGTGATATTATTCTTTACAAAAGTACCTACAGTTATATTTTCACTAAAGTAAAGTGCTAGAGAAAAAGTAGTTAGTATACCTATATTAAAATTATTTTTAAAAGAAGACATGCCTGATTACGTCAGAACAGATAAGAATCACATGATAGAAAGAGACGCAATTGTAGGTAAATATAATCGTAGGTGCTTCGGCGCTGTGCAATCTGAATTGAACTTAATTTAATGATACCAAGGGTTCCTATTTCTTTAATTTACTTTTCAGAGTGAAGCTTCTGTACTGGTACTATTATGCATTCTGTGGTTAAAGGTTGTTGATTATGATGATTATAGACCATAGTAACTGCTAGCTGCTATATCGGTTAATATATTTTTTACAAACTCAATAAAGTAAATAATAATAATTATAAAAGTGGTATATAATGATTAAAATATTTATTGGTACGAATTTCATTTTTTTTTAATTACAGCTCCCGCCTTAGTAATATAAATTCTTGTGTCGCTTTTACAAAGACTATTCTTTAGCAAATTAAATGTTGTTTAGGTCTTTAAATGTGTGCAATGATAGGTTTATACAATTATTGTAGATGACAAATAAAATACATACTTATACTATTTAATCAACTATCACATTTTTATTATTGTTTTATCAAAGCAAAACAGTCGCAAAGTTATTTCTAAGTTTCGGGTATTTTAGTGATATTACTGCTACTACTATTTTGTACTGCTATTTCAAAACGGTGTTGAATATTCTACAAGACCTTATATAAATATTGTCAAATTAGTACGGTTAGAAGCTTCACAAGGGTTAGTGCTTTGAGGTTTCAGCCGTTTAGAGCAGTAACTATAAAGAGTGTAGTGACCTATCAATGGTTGGTATCAATGATAAGTGGTAAAGCAGGTTCGGTCGGAGCAGTACTACCCTAATACATTTTTTTGTCTTCCTAGCCTTTATTCTCAATATTATTTGGGGTCAGCCACTAGTTTTAACAATTTTACCTCGGAGCGACATGCATCGGACCTTTGCAACCCTTACGGAGAACTGAAATTCGAAAGTTGAACTAGTTATCGGAATATTTGAAGGCACTGACTTCCCAATAACGATTTCCATAGATGGTCATGAGAACCGACGGATTAACGTGCTCTCTGAGGCACGGCATGCCGCTCTGTCTGTACTCCCAATGAGGACACGGGCGTAAAACACCGCCAAATTTCCATACACCGGTCTGTTATTAAAGAAAAATCTTATAAGAAAAACCTAACAATACTTTCGGCCCCCGGAATTTGAACCAGAGACTTATTGATCAGCAGTCACATACGCTAAAAGTTAGATCTAGATACATAAATTGTTGTTCTGAGTTTGGGTGTTATTTGTGTCCTGTGGATTACTTTACAAACGTATATGCGTTTGTAAAATCCCCTACGACACAGGACTTATTCTGAGTGAGGGAGTAATCTTCAAAAAAGATGAAATATTCCAAACACAAATATAGTCACAATCGAGCTGTATAAAACACATTGAATTTACGATACAGCTAAATTAATTTTCCTTTCATATATTCCGTCCTACAAATTTGTTAACATATATATCTACTTAAAGTTTAAAGGTGAGCCAAAACAAATATCGAATTACGAGAAAGGGCTCGGTTACGGTTCAAGGATTCATTAAAAAGTTTCAATTACCGAAATACATAGGTTTGGACGTCTACCCGAGGAAATTTGCACCTGCGAGTATTCTCTATGTTTAATGAAATGCGTGTATATAGGGATCTAATTGAGTGGATCTATCTGGTATTAATTAATTTACTATTTTAGTTAATCGAATATGATTTCTCAATTTGTAATAGATTAATTTATTATGAATCTATATAAAGTTGATAATCGTAAAAATATGAAATATAAAAAATACTGAGTCATCGGTCTCTGCTGGAGAATTCGCATGCCCCGTATGGAGCCGATCCGCTCACACAAGGCTAGTGGACACATCACTAAACGAAACCTGCCGGATAATTACGGGTTGTCTCAAACTGACCCCGGTTAAGATGTATCCGCTGGCCGGTGTAGCACCTCCGGCGGTTCGGCGGGCTGTGGCGAGTTCAGCGGAGAGGGCTAGGATGGAGAACGACCCGTGGCATTCCATGTACGGCCACACCCCACCCCAACAAAGACTAAAAAGCCGCAAAAGTTTTGCACAAAGTGTCGGCCCACTGACCTTGGACCCGTCCCAAGCAAGGTGCAAATAGTGGAGAGAGGGGGTGTCCTTGCCGAATCCGTTTATGGCGCCGGCTGAGAGCCTTACGCCTGGACACAAATTACCGTGGCCAATCTGGAAGTCCTTAAACAGACTTCGGACCCAATTTGGCCGAAGCAAGGATAACCTGTTTAGGTGGGGATTCTCGGACGGTGATGATCTCAGTTGTTTGTGCGGGGCAATTAAAACAATGTCCCATCTTGCATGGTGCCCTGCGTGCCCAGACACCTGCACGCAGGAGGACCTAATGGCTGCCACCGATAATGCTATTACAGTGGTCGCGTTCTGGGCTGAAAAAATATAATTTTTCGACACGTAACGTTTGTCATCGAAACGTTAAGAAGAAGATCGGTGTATAGCAATATTCTTTTATTTACAAATAGTCTTATGGATTGAAAACCTAAACAGTGTTCGAGGTATGTCAATTATGTGTGTTTAGGTTTTGAAAAGGTGTCTGCATAATTAAACTATTTTAGTTAAAATTTGGCATGTGTTCCGAAGTGGGTCAAAAGGCAATCGAAGTTTTACATCAATATAACATGGTCGAAGCCGGAGGCAAAAGCTAATCATTTTATATTCCAATATGATGCCATTTTATTCATTCATGAAATTGCAAAACCTACTCTAATACTAATTTTTAATGTGTAATGGAGTATAAATCTTTGTTTGAAAATTGTAAAATAAGTGAACTAGATGAAATTCCTCAACTAATTTGCTAAGGTTTTAGAGAACAGTTCATAAAAATAATATGTAAATAAATATTGATAAATATTATGAAGCCTTTTGGTAAAACATTTAGAGTAAAAATCGATATGTATTGCGTAAAAGTTGTTATCTTAAAATACGTATGTATTTTAATTGCGTCCATAATTCATCAGTTTATGTGATGAGTGAATTAAAACAACAGACGCTTTGGGTCATATTATATGAGAGTAGCTCGTCGACTAGTTGTACACATGGAATCGTAGTACTCGTACTTAATAGTACATCCTTAATAATATATAAACTCTATCCGTCTGTCTGGCTTTCACGGAAAAACTACTAAATCGACTGACTGAGGATGGACATAGGCTACGTTTTATCGCGATAACCGACATACACGCGGGTGGAGCCGCGGGCGAAAGCTAGTTTCTTATATATCTGAAAAGAAAACCACATAGTTTACTTTGTATTTGCATAAAGATTTCATTTAATACATAATTATAACAAATGACTAGTTTAAACAATCCGTCAAGATTGATACGTTCACTAACAATTAATCTTAGTCACTATAACTTCAAAGTACCGTGTATTCATTAACGTGTTACATTTTAAATCGCGATTCAACTAATTACTACTTAATGGTGTGGAAAATTTGCTCTTAAAAACTTCGATAAACTTTACAGCCACCAAAGAAAATTTTATTCATGCGCTTAAGTTAGGTTTTCTTACCGTGGGTCTATATGTTTAATAGTAGTTACCACCATATTGTTTAACAGTAGTTACCGGGCCCCTCCTATTTTGGGCGTAGAGTTGCACACGGTGTGGTTTTAGTCAGTCCGATTCCTACACCTCCTCCCACCGCCAACCCCGGTGAAGAGAGGGCCCATAGGAGTATGAACACGTAAAAAAAGTATATTTAAGCTATTGGTTTGGCGAGCCTTAGGTGAGGTTTATATTGAACAATAAGAAGGTCATCTGTCTGCCAGGATGAGGATGATGAATAAGTTATAAACACATCGGTCAAATTATGCTTTCCACAGCCGTGTCTTTCCTCAAAGACTTTTTTTTTAATATATTTAAGCCTACAAAGTGACTTTACTCTGCCTGGAAAGCATGAGGAGAATCTAGGAGTAAGGGCCACGTGTTCAAACGATGCAGAAAGGTGACAAATACCATAGCGGTTTAGTGAGATGTTTCTATATCACGCTCCTTGGAGGCCGGGAGAATGATTGGGCCTCCGGTCTCACACTCACTAATTAAAGACGACAGCACGAATTCTGTCATTTTAGGGTGGTCTTCTGTGTGAGGGTGGTACTACCCTGGTTGAGCCAGCACATTACTGCTAAAATCAACGTGGCTCTACTACCACATATTTGCAAAAGTTTGTTCTGGAGTTTAGAAGTTTTCTGTCTATAACATGCATGTACTTACAAAAAAATGTAAATGTATTTACTATATCAATTTTACTAGTATGTACCTATAATACAAGATCTAAATAAATAAATATTCTTCTTACACACAACGTCATCTAGTCCCAAACTAAGCAGAGCTTGTATTATGGGTACTAAACTACTGATATAAATACATGAACATACTTTTTTTGTAAATACATACATATTATACATAGAAAACACCCAAACTCCGAAACGAATATTTGTGGATCACACAAATGTTTAGTCCGACCCGGGCATCGAACCGAGATCTCTTGATCAGCAGCCGCATACGCTAACCACTAGACCAACAAGGCAGTATGAGTTATGGTTACTAGACAACTGATATGAATACATTAACATATTTATCTATAAATACATAGAAAACACCCAAACTCTAAAATAAATATTTGCAGATCACACAAACATTTGGTCCAATCCGGGAATCGAACACGAGACCTGATTCAACTTTTACTACACCCATACCCGTAAGCTACATTTGTTTTTAGATCTGTTTCGGGTTCAGGTCATTATTTATTATGGAAATGAACGAATTATATGCCCTGTCCCTGACACCCCTAAATTTATAGTCGAGAGAAATAAAATATGTAAATTTTGTACTGAGACGCAGCACTTATTGAAATTGGTTGATTTACTTTAATCACATTATCTAAAAGCGTAAAAGGATTGGGTCGTTTGGGTTCGGCCGAGAATTTTATGGATTTCAGAAATACGCCATAGACTTTATTTGCTATGTGTGACTCTATTTTTGTATACAATTGAATTCTATTCGTTTACCTTTTCGAAATTCAATCGCAGAATACATTTTGTTACTATATAAATAGAAGATTCCTTTTGTGATTTATTTTACTCTTAGGTTTGTAATAAAATAGTAATAAATGGAAGATAAATAATCCTTGTACTATTCAATATAATACATACATATTTCAAAATCGATAAAAAAAAGTAAAGGTATGAGCCCGCCAAAGTGATTTTACCCTCCCTCATGGAAAGCATGAGTGGAAGGTAAGAGTAGTGATCACCATACTCCCTGCGAATGCATACAATGCAGTATGGTGACCCACACTATGGCGACCTATTGTCATCTGCATCAGAACAGAACACAACAACGATACACGACAGAATGAATGCTATCAGTTTAGATAGATCTTCTGTGACAGGGTAGTACCGTCACGGTCGAGTCGGTTTATTCGTACTGAAAACAGCGTGGCCCTGCTATCTTCTAAGTATACATTAACTATCTTTATCTTTTCTTTATATCTTTATATATATAATTCTTCTGTGAGTGTGTATGTCACTGAACTTCTCTCAAACGACTGGACCGATTTTGATGAAATTTTTTGTGTGTGTTCAAGGGGATCTGGGAATGGTTTAGATTCGCAATTGGACCCGGTAGGTGGCGCTGCGATCAAGTTCGGAATTTTAAAGTTGGGCGGTACGAAGTTCGCTGGGTCAACTAGTTGTTATATAATAACCTAATATTTCATATGTGATATGTCCGTGTGGTGACGGATTAAGAATACAGAGTGTCACCACCCCTATTCATCCCACGTGGGTGTCGTAATTGTCGTAAAAGGCGACTAAGGAAGAAACTACGCAAGACAACATCAATGCAAAGAGAAGGAAAACTTGAAACCTACCCTATGCCAACCCGTCTGGCCAGCGTGGTATAGTAGGCCAATACCTCCTTTTCAAGGATAGGCCTATGTCCAGCAGTGGACTGTTAAAGGCTGTTGATGATGATGAACCTAATATAGTAAAATGAAACCGAACCCAAATAATACTGGTAAAAAACTAGGAAGAAGAAGACTAAAATATTATTCAATTTACCATGACTAATTAAATAGTCATCCTGCTAGCCGTTATTCCCAAGTTTATTTGGGGTTGGCTACTAGTTCAACCGGTTATACCTGAATTACCTGGGTCGGACTAGATATTTGTGGGATCCACAAATATTTGTTTCGGAGTCTGGGTGTTTTCTATGTATAATATGTATGTATTTACAAAAAAAAAGTATGTTTATGTATTTATATCAGTTGTTTAGTACCCATAATACAAGCTCTGCTTAGTTTGGGACTAGATGATGTTGTGTGTAATTGTCCGAAATATTTATTTATTTATTTATTTATTTATTATTTAATTTCAGTTTTTTCACGGAGTGACTGGCATCGGACCTCCGCAACCCTAAGGGAGAACTGAAATTCGAAGATTGTACTATAGTCGTCACAAAATAAGAAGCCCGTTTTGACATTTGTCATTTGACATACCGCATGTAAGAAATTGAAAAATCAAATTCATTATCCTATTTAATTACTATGTTATCCATACACTATCACAACGCATATCATAAATAAGCATTAAGTTTTTTATTAGTTACGCCACGATGACAAATGTCAAACCGGTCTTCTTATTTTGTGACGACTATAGTTGTCAGTATATTTGTGGGCACTGACTTCCCAATAACGATTTCCATAGATCTTCATGACAACCGGGACCGACGGCTTTACGTGCTCTCCGAGGCACTGGCGTGAATCACCTCCAAACTTCCAAACTCCGGGCAGCTATTAGGAATTTCGTAAGAAAATCCCAAAAACATTTTTTGGCCCGCTCAGGATTTGAACCCGAGACCTCTTGATTAGCAGTCGCATACGCAAACCACTAGACCAATGAGGCAGTTAAAATAAATTTACTAATTTAATAGTATTAGCCCTTATAAATTTTTCGTTATACGAGTACTTAGTTTTAAGTAAATACTTTGCACCTTATGACATAAAATTTTATTTCTGGTGAGCAATGAAAACTGACCCCATAAACGATAATAAAGTATCTACCTACAGTCCCTTTGATATCCATAATGTATTCAAAACTCCGGTAATAATAATTACACACATTTCTAATTACATAGGTGGTCAAAACTTCAACTAATATAGGGAATTTAACCCACTGAGGACACCTAATGTTGTCATTTGGTAAACTTAACCCTAAATAAATCACAAATGATCGAGTTGTATAGTAACTTTGTGTCCGGTTTTAACGATCATTTTCGTTGAACTTTCTAGGAGTATACATTTAAAGCAAGTTACTGATTCTAATATTTGCTTTATTTTAATAATTGCTATATTAGTATGTTGTAAATGTGTGTAGCCCCCAAATCATGCATAGACAAGAGTAAATACGCGTATATTGCAAACTTTATGTAAAATTTTATCTCAAAACTCCAGTGACTTAACACTACAACTTCATAAGTATTAAGATGTGTTGAATATTAATGTGTACAGCACACTCCAGTACTGACAAAATTAAAATAACAATGAAATGTATTCCAATAAAATTACACTTTCGATTAGTACCTGAAATACGACCGTGATTATTACTTAGTCAACCGTAGTCGGACAACGTTTAAACTCTTCACGCCCCAGAACCTTCATGCCCCAAATTCCAAAACTATTAATTACAGTTCCCTATTTATGCAGTGCAATATCTCCACGAGTTGTGCGTAATGTTGTACTCTAGAAATGGGATAACCCGTAAACGCCTCCTCTGTAATTCCGACCGACAGTTCGCAGTGTTGGCGGGGAATTATCATAAACACTCTACAGTTGGACGGTTGTCGGTCGATAAGACCGAAGTCGGCTGCTTTTGGGTTTGGTAACTTTGGAAATATATTGACACATTTTGTGTTGTTTGCGATTTATAAAAAATCTGTGTACGAATCTTGTGGAAAGATATATTACAATATAATATAGTATATTTTATAGCACACTGTAAAAAAAACACCAATTGTGATTTCTTACAGACAGTTGTTTTATAGGTAATCTACTCCGAAGAACGCAAATTAACTAATGCTACATAGTTACAATAACTAGAAACATTCCACACACGGCTGTCAGATCCTAATCCAGGCAGAGCCTTCAATGCTATGAGAAGCAGACTACAGATTTTTATTAGCTATACTTATTTCTAATTATGTATAATCATATTATAGATAAGTACACAGTATAGTAACAGAGAGTACATAAGATCGTGCTCATCAAACTATATTTGTTATGAATGGGAATGAAACTCACAAAATTTACTTATCCCTATTATAATATTATAAATGCGAAAGTAACTCTGTCTGTCTGTCTGTCTGTTACGCTTTCACGCCTAAACCACTGAACCGATTTTGATGAAATTTGGTATGGAGATAGATCTGAACTTGGGAAAGGACATAGGCTACTTTTTACTGCAATAATCGAGATACAAAGGCCAAAGCTAAGTGATTATAAAAATACATAAATCGTAGATGTCAAAATGTATCACTGTTTATCTCCTTTCAATACTTCACAGGTTGCTAGGCATAACACACTTGCATGGCAACCATAATGATAGTTTGTAAATGACATATAGACCAGTACACCAGGGTAGTTAACTTTTGAAAACAAATAAAATTATAGTAGGATGAAACCCATTGGAAAAGGAGGAGAATATAATAAAAATGAAAGGAAAAATAATTTACGGGCGATCTGAGGTCGGGAAGGGGTAGGGGGGGAGGAATTCGGGTCCTTTATAAACGGGGCGTGAAAAAGCATCTCACTAAGCTGCCATACATTATTGTCTGCATTCGCAGCAAGAGTGGTAGCCCTGACTCTTGGATTCTGCTCATGCTTTCCCTCAAGCAGGGTAGAATCGATTTGGATGGCTAAATACACACATCAAAAGTGTCTAGGGATCAAGCATTTTTATGCGGATTTCTTGTGATTGAGATGTGGCTTTGTAATAAATTTATGATTTTATAAATTTATATGGATCCTTTTTGGTGCATTTCATAATTTGAATCAGGAACTGTCAATCAAATTCGAGTAAAAGATGAAAATCAGCTGCCAATATTTTCCCTCTAAAAACATACAACGCATTGAAGAAATTATTAGTGCTACTGTTTCCCTACTACTGATTAAAACCAACGTTATTATGGAGCGGCGACGTCATTTAAGCAGGGAAGAAATGCTCAGAGCCGTGGGAATGATAGAAGCTGGTTCCCGGCAACGTACTGTGGCTTTAGCTCTGAATACAAGTCAGAGTGTTATCAGTCGACTTTGGACACGTTACCGAAGCACTGGTACCGTGGCTGAGCGCCATGGAGGACGGTATCGCTGCACCACACGGAGACAAGACCGATACATTCAAATCTTAACTCGAAGAGCTCCAACAATAACCGCCATGATGTTAGCCGTGAGGCTTCATCACTCTTCAGGGAACTTAATTAGCGACCAAACAGTCAGAAACCGCTTGCATGAAGTGAACCTTCATTCCCGAAGACCGCTACGGGTACCACCTATAGCAATGCACAATCGTAGGATTCGATATCAATGGGCTCTTGAACACAGAAATTGGGCAGAAGAACAATGGCGTTTCGTGTGCTTTTCTGATGAGTCTCGTTTTGGTATGAGACCGGATACAAGACGTATACGACACTGGAGAACCCCTGGACGCCAACAGCGATTAAAATCCTGCCAGGAAGTCCATCCTTATAGTGGTGGAACCATCATGGTATGGGCGGGTATTTGGATCGGCGGAAGAACTGAGTTGATTTGGATCAGAGGCAACCTCAACGCTCAAATTTATGCTGAGACGATTGTATCAGACGTCATCGTTCCTCTACAACTGCAAATCGGTCCCTTATTTCAGTTAATGCATGATAATGCACGACCGCACACCGCAAGAGTTGTAAGACAGACTCTCGCCGCAGCTAACATCAATGTCCTGCCCTGGCCTGCTCAGTCGCCAGACTTGAACCCGATTGAGCATGCATGGGATATGCTACAGAGAAGAGCTCTGCCGAATATGGAGGGTATCCAGTCGCAAGAAGACCTTTTTTTGTTGTTGCAACGAACATGGGCGGCCATTCCACAGCGTGATTTGGATGAACTCATTTTGAGTATGCCAAACCGATGTTCTTGTGTTGTTAGTGTTCGCGGTAGAAACACGGATTATTAATTGTTTAAGTTACCTAATAAAATTTTAAAGAAAACTGTTATTTCAGTCTTTTTTTCGAACTTTAATGTTAGTGGTTCAAATGTCAAAAATCCCTTTATTAGGAAAATGGCAAATTTCTTTACTAATGCAAAGGTGACTTGGTTTATCGTTACTGTGACAAACGAAAACACTTTATTTGATGAATCCATAAAGAAATTTTTAATTAATATCAATCAGGAGAAAAGTTATTGCAAAAATATATGTTGATCCCTAGACACTTTTGATGTGTGTATATAAAACAAAGGGTAAAAAACGGTTTATCTCTATTTCCGGCAAAACTACAAGTCCGACGAAACTACAAGAAAAAAAGTTAAATAGCAAGTTATAGGTAATTCAAAGATCTACAACTTTTTTGTGTTCCGAAGTTTATGACTTCGAACCCTTATAGATTCGTCATGTCCGTCTGTGCGTCCATCCGTCCGTCCGTCCGTCCTCGATTTACCGTCCAAACAGTAAGTGCTAGAAAGATGAAACTTTGCATGAATACGCATTGTAATTACGTCGACAATGTGCTACAATAACATTATGAAAAATATTTTTATTTAGGGTACTAGGGTTCCCCTACACGTAAAGTGGGGTTTTTTTTTTTTTCGCGGCTACCCCATCATGTGGGGTATCATTATATAGGTCTTTTAAAAACATTACAGGATTGTTAAGACGATTTTTTGATTTAGGTGTCCGTTTGCGAGAAATTTCATTTTAAAGGCCACTTTTTTGTAAAAACAGGGCGTCCCCCCCCCCCCTCTAAAAGCTAAACGGCCGGAAAAATTCGTGATAGGGAAAACTATAACAAATTAGATGACTTTGTTAGTTCAGGAGTTATAGAGGCTTAACTTCTACAATGCAATGCTTACTTGGAAAACGTCGTACAAAATTAACGCAATAATACGTAAACATAACAATTATCCATTGGATACAATTTCTAATCCACGTACCATTATGGGTGACTGAGGAACCCTTTCCTGTGCGTGGCCTGACACGCACTTGGCCGATTTTTTATTTACAATTTTTTTCACAGAACCTCAAATTAAATGTGAAAAATTCAAAAAACCAAGTTTTTGGTTTTTTATTTTTATCTTTTACAAATAAAATTATTTTTAAACGAAGTTTAGTGAAAACTTTTTTTATGTCCCGAATACACTGTAATTTATTTGATTTAAAGTATTAATTTTTTCACCCGATTTTGACTTAATATCGAAAATTCACCCGTCAAAATATCTACTTTTTTAAAAAAATTTGGGTGTTTTCTGTTTGATGAAATCTCTACTTTCCGATGGTGTAATCCCTACTAATATTATAAACGCGAAAGTAACTCTGTCTGTCTGTCTGTCAAGCTTTCACGCCTAAACCACTGAACCGATTTTGATGAAATTTGGTATGAAGATAGAACTGAACTTGGGAAAGGACATAGGATACTAAGTATCCTATGTCCTTTTTATTGCGAAAATAAAGGTAGAAAGGTTTGAAATAGGGGACGAAAGTTTGTGTCGAAGTTCTATAATATCAAACATAAAATCATGTAAGATTGTTTAATCTACCCTTACCGTTTCGCGCGATATAAACGAATTCAACGCGGGCGAAGCCGCGGGCGGAAAGCTAGTTAAATTATAAATTTTACGTCAAAAATTTTACCTTGTCTGCTAAATCAATGTTCATTTTGATTTTCATTGTTGGATAATCACGTGAAAATGTTTTTTTTTTAAGTACAGACAGTAAATAATTAATGAATCTAAAGCTACAAAGACTTTTTTTGATTATTTTGTTACCTTTAAGTACCTATGAAAACTCGTTTCAATAAAATCAGCAAAAACCATAAATTTACGTTAAACAATTTCTTATTCCAATTTAGACAAATTTACTTGAAATTCAAAACCAACTTTTAAAGGTTTAGTTTAACTTTCAAGTTTTGACGCAGCATTTGACCGTTTTCTTACAGAATTAAGCTGTTATTATTAAATTAAAACTTAATTAGTAAGTTGGCAAGTTTTTACCGGTTGAGGTGCATTAACTTGATTCATTAAATGGTGTTATTTGCCAAGACCCGCTAATCCTTGGGCCTCATTAAGACATTTTCTTGCGAGGGATGCGACGTTATTCAAATAGCGTGTTATAAAGTTGAAGAAGTTCCACTTGGTAAAGTATTTAAAGCCTTTATTTTGACTGAGACGTTTCATTAATTTAAAACAGCAAATAAAAAAGCATAGTAGTAAAATTCAGTTGTATACTTTTTTAGTAGGAACAAAAGTTCTTGGATAGAATGTCTTAGTATACAAATATTTTAACATTGACGGAAAACTGGTCTAAAATTAAGTTTTTTTTCTTTATTACTAATTCTACTTATTCCCAATGTTAGGACGCTTTTGCAACCGAGACACTTCGGTCTTTATTTACTTGCAGTGGAAAAGAGCGACTCAAAGGAAAAATAAAAAGACAGACCTGTCTTTTTTAATTGTAATATTTTAAATGCGAAATATATTTTGACTGTAATCTTAGTCTTCTTCTTCCTAACCTTTATTCACAAGATTATTTGGGGTCGGCTACTAGTTCAATGGGTTTACCCAAATACCAGTTTTTCCACGGAATTAGTGGCATCAGACCTCCGCAATCCTGAGGGAGAACTACGAGACGATATAACGATTACCATTGCCATAGTTGATAATGACAACCGGGATCTACAACTTAACGTGCTCTCCGAGGCACGGGCGTGAATCATCGCCTATCTTCCATACTCCAGGGTAGGCTTTAAAATACCGGAACCTTAAGGGGCCCCCGGAGGCTGAATTGTCCATACAAACGGTATACCAAGATCATTTGCAGTATAAACATATTTCCGCGATGATATGTTGATATTCGGACTTCGACTGTATTTATTCAGGTTATAACGTCTTTATTTTTAGAAATAAACTTATATAGAATAAAATATAATCAAATTAAATTTTACATATTTTACATTGTAAATGTCATATTTTCATTTACTTTTTTTCTGTCTTAAAAACAAAAATATTTCTAATATTGTTTCATCAATAACATATCTCATATTATTATGCTACTACTTACACAAAATAAATCGAAAAGTATTGAGTTTTCATTCATGATTTTCGATATTACGAAACACATCCATATTTTCACAAATTTCAAGCAATTAGTAGTGCTATCGCATCAGAAATTATTTCAATGTGTGTGTGATTCGTGTCAGTCAAATAATGATAGCCGAACCTTCTACGAGAGAATCCGAATTACTACGAATGAATGTCAATCCACATCCACACATACAGCGGTGCACTCGTATCTACGTTGTATTTTGTCAAACAGAGACAGCAATATTTTACGAACAAATTTCAACTTGCAGTTTCGAGTGTCGTACGCCGGCCTCTTAATGTAGGATGTAAATTATATTAAAAAGATTAATTGTCATAGAACGAATCCATAATGTCATTTTTTATGCCAAACGCCACTATAACAGTTATCAGTGTTTCATAATACAAGCAAACCCTTTTTAAATTTTGTTTTTTATGACTTTGAAGGCACGTTTGCATGCAGCTATGCTGGAACATTATTATTACCAACACGCAAAGTTTTAAATTATAAATGATTCTTAGTTAATACGGTCTTGCAAACACTGCTTGGCGTGGAGTGAATGATTCTTGATATATGTGAAGGTGTTAGATGTTTTATTAATAAAGTCACGCAGTTTTGGTTGTACCATTACAAAACCATCCGAGGGTAAGCGTAAGGTAAGCTAGTCAAAAAAACTAACTTCTTATGCTATCAGCAATGTGCCAGTAAAAGTCTCGTCAAAATCGCTGCAGACTTCCCAGATATTAGTTGAGACAACTGGCAAAAAAAAATTAAAAAATATATTATTATGTAAATGCCTTTTTAGGGTTCCGAAGTTTATGACTCGGAACCCTTATAGATTCGTCATGTCCGTCTGTCCGTCCGTCCTCGACTTACCGTCCAAACGGTAAGTGATAGGAAGATAAAACTTTGCAAGAATATGTGTTGTAAGTACGTCGACAAGTGCTACAATAAAATTAGGCAAAATATTTTTATTTGGATTACCTCCCCTACACGTAAAGTGGGGATGATGTTTTTTTCTTGCGGCTACCGCATCGTGTAGGGTATCATTAGATAGGTCTTAGGCTTAACTTGTAAAATGCACTCACTTGGAAAACGTCATACAAAATTAGCGCATTAATACGTAAACATAAAAATTATCTATTGGATACGATTTTAAATCCATTATGGGTGACTGAGGAACTCTTTCTGTGCGTGGCCTGACATTCACTTGGCCCATTTTTTTATTTGAGTGAAAAGCTGTTATTTTGAAATTACAAAAAAAAGACATCCTTTTTTTTATGCATAGATTCTTATGGTCCTCCATAGCACCTAAACTATGGAACCGATTTCACTGAATGAGGTTTTATCAGATTTTCAATAATGGCTTGGAATTACAAAGACTAATTACGTATAAATATTATCAATAACTTTTATGGCTACGTCTAAATGCTATCAATAATTATTACGTAGTCAGGCATAGTTTTTAAACATTTTCTTGCATTGTTTTATTATTTACAAATCTTTCTTTGATATGATCATCACTATTAAAATGAGTAATGACAATAAATATTGCTATTTTTTCAAGATTATAAAGAAAAACATACGGTGACATAAAGTTCCCCCTTTTCGTCAAATATAATCATATAAAATTTCCCCTTTCATTTTTTTCGTTGTAACCGAGCTCATATCACAGTGTGAACCTCATAAGGTATTTTATTACCTCTATATAATATAAAATGAAAAATATGATTGTACAACGTGACTATATTTCATCTAGTAGATATGTACACTATGTGCATTCATAACATTGTGATACTACGAAACGTTGATAAAATATAAATTTTTGTATGTAAAAAAATACGCGAAGTCGATAATTAATATCAGTTGTCTAGCTTAGTTCCAAACTAAGCTAGACGACTGATATAAATACATAAACATACTTTTTGTAAATACAAACATATTATACATAAAAAACACCCCAAACTTCGAAGTAAATATTTGCGGATCACACAAATGTTTGGTTCAACCCAAGAATCGAACCCGAGACCTCAAGCATAGCAGCGGTTTACGCTACTGCTTAGCAGTAGCGTAAGCCGTGGTGACGTGGTTGGTGGTTGGTGGTTGGTGGTTACGTGGCCGTTGGTTACGTGGTTAATCAATTATAGTATACTGAACTACACTTTACTACTAGGCTATATATAATAAATAAATAAATAAATATATATATTGTGGACATCTTACACACAACATCACCTAGTCCCAAATTAAGCAGAGCTTGTATTAAGGGTACTAAACATCTGATAAAAATACATAAATATTTTTTTTTTTGTAAATACACACATATTATACACCCAGACTTCGAAACAAATATTTGTGGTTCACACAAATATTTGGTCCGACCCGGGAATCGAACCCAAGACGTCTTGATTAGCAACCGCATACGCTAACCACTAGACCAACAAGGCAGTCTAGTATATAGCATAGCGTTATTGTAATTATAACACTACGCTACCTAACTATGGAAGTACCTCGTCTCAAATTTCACTAGTCTTTCACTCGCGTAAAATGGCGTTTGTCAATTGTTTCTCTGGTTACCTAGCGTAAAATCTATAAAATATGCGTACTGAAACTCTCTGATGAAATTAAACAAATTAATCCTGTCAACGCTATTAATGTTCCTTGTAAGCACGGAGTTATAAATCGGCATCTGTAAAAGGCTCTCTGCAGTATTAATAAAAGGTTGAATCATATATTTTGGTGTGAATCCTAGTAAACTCCTTTCATTATCAGAAGCAATGACCTAAATATAACTTATAATTAACGGCCTAATAAGATGGAGAAAAACTAGATGGTGTTTAGGGTTCTAAATGCTTGTACGACGAGAAACACTTTTCCCGTTAGATCGTTCCGTTTTATAACAGCAATCTCAACTTTGCTTACCTCTATCATTGGGTGACAAAAGTTTTTTGTTAACCTGTGATTTGGGTAACAATAGAGTGTCAAAATTCGTGTGTCATGTTACTCATTCATAAATTATATGGATGAATGATAACGCTACATAAATCAATCATTATGAACGAAGTATTTTTACAACATAGTGACAGCAAATAATCATGCGATCCCGTTACCGTAAATATTAAATACTTGAGGTCATCAGAGGCTAATGACATAGTTTGCATTATAAATGATTCGAATATACTTTTTTCATGTTGAAGGAGTGGAAAATTACTTTGCAAATCCCACTTCTTGGGGAAATCAGAATCATGATTCTATTATAGACCAGCGGCGGCCGGCCTCAAGTGCCTTTCTCTGGAAGGAACATGCCATGTTATTTCATGTTGTCCTTCACACCTTATCAAATCCTTTCCCTGAGAAAAACTTCGATGTTCAATTTCAGATTTCCTGTGACGGGTCCTAATAATAAGAAATGTAGTTTTTTTAATTATTATTTTTTCATATAAAATTCCGTTAAAACTTACAAAATTGTAGACGAATTTAATAAAAAGACAATTCAACACTTGGCTCTATAGATTACGATTGAAATAATTTTAACAAAAAGGAACCGACTTCAATGAAAAACTATTCCGAGAACCCAAATCGCGACATTGTGCCTATGATACTTGAGGAGTTCCCTCGATTTCCTTGGGATCCCATCATCAGATCCCGATATGGTGACGATGGGACCACCTGTACGCTACGCCCATTCCAATGCAAAAAGATTTTTTGAAATCGGTTCATAAACGACGAAATTATCGCTGAACATACATAAAAAAAAATCCGATGAATTGAGAACCTCCCCTTTTTTTTGAAGTCGGTTAAAAATATTAAATTGAAACTTGGCATTTCGAATTTCGAAATTCAAGTGTCTGAGGTTATAGTTGTATTATAATTTACCAAATAAATTAAAAAATAAACCTTTAAACAATTTTCAACTTCTTAATGAACTTATTTATTTTATTTAAATATACCCAACTGCCTACCTAGAGTGGACCAAATACAAAATTAATAAAACTTTAATACGGTTAATCAATTAGAGTGTATAACACTTCTACGAAGGTATGACAGTTTGCAATTGTAAGTGAGAAATATCGCTTCTAGTATTAACGGGGAGGGATTAATCTCGTTAAGAAAACCGTCAATTCAAACGATAACTATAGTTTGTATAGAATTAAACTTAATTTTACTACCGACGAAATTAGGAAGGAAAGATGCGATAGTGTTTCTGGTTAAGTCAATCGCAGAAGAACCATGAAATATACTTTACATCGGTTGTCTTTGGGACCATGTTTTCACTTTGTTACCCTAAAACTTTGTGCTAAAACGTAGCTCTTCATGCTATAAATACATAAAAATAAATTAAACAAAATAACAGCTTTTTACTAAATGTATATAAAAGTCTATAGTGTAATAACATAAAAAACCCTTAGGTGTTCAATTTGTTATGTCTGTCTGTTTGTTCCCGCTAATCTCTGGAACATCTGGACTATTTCCATTTCATTCATTTCTAATATATTTCCATTTCATATAATTGACAGATTGTTAATGATAGTAGTTACTTCTTCTTCTTTTCAATTTAAGGGTCAGGTCCTCGTCGGTGGAGCAATCGCCACTCCTGTTTAAAACATGAAACAGGTAGAATGCTTTAAGTATCTAGGTAGCCGAACAACATAGGACTCGAGATGATCTCCGGACATAGTAGAGAGAATAGCAATCGCGAAACAAGCCTACAACCGCAAAAAATATCTATTTAAGGCAAAGATTAACATAAACATAAAAAGACAGCTCATCAAAATCTATATTTGGAGCATTGCGCTTTATGGCTGCGAAACGTGGATGCTGACTCAAAGAGACAGAGATAAGTTGGCAGCATTTGAAATGTGGTGCTGGAGGCGGATGATGAACATCAGTCGGACAGAGAAAAAATTCAACGAGGAAGTCCTACTAATGGTTGACGAAGAAAGGAGACTTCTGAATACTGTTGACAACAGAAGAGGCAAAATGGTTGGCCATTTGATAAGACACGATTACCTTTTTTACTTAGTTTAGTTTCTTTTATTTTAGACTAGATTCGCCCCGTGGCTTTTTTTGTAAATGTACAACAATAACGGCATCTGAAATAGTGGGACGCTAGATACTTACTATCTACAGCCTATAACTTAACTTAAAATCCTGAATCATTATTATAACTTATCACTATAAAAAAATAATACATGACTCGTATTACGGTTAAATTATTGAAGTCAAAAATCAAAATATTTTATTGTGAATCATAGGTAGGTATTAGATGGTTACAAAATATTGAAGTGAACGAAATATTGAAGTAGTAGTACTCTTTATATACTTTTTAAATTACTTTTTTCATAATCAATACTATAATATACAGAATGCATTTACATTGAAACAATTATGGACTTAGTAATCGTGTCATCGGATCTTGGGCTTTAATTGATGATAAATAAACCAGGTGAATTCTCGGAACGAAATTCAATAATCGCTTTATGAAGGGTATTTTGCAGGCGATTGACTGGATCATCGAGTTATCAGCGTAGTGCGATAGTTTAAGCTTTATAGTTCCAATCTATATAAAATCATTTTTACTAAGTTAGAAATTATAGTGAAACTTATAATATTCAAAATAAATAAATATTTTGGACATCTTACACACAACGTCATCTAGTACCAAAAATAAGCAGAGCTTGTGTTATGGGTCATAAACATCATCATCATCAGCCTATCGCAGTCCACTGTTGGACATAGGCCTCTCCCATTGCACACCACTGTGATCGATTTTGGGCTTCTCGCATCCAGCTCCTACATAAACATACTTTTTTTTATAAATACATATATATTATACATAGGAAAACACTTGATGACGACGGCTGACTTTGAACTCATTACTATAATACTATAAAAGATAATTATGAAGAAAGCTACTGAATTTATATAAAACTTACTGAGTCCCGCAGTCTTATCAGCGGTTATTGTAAATCGCCAGTAACGCCGCGGGGTAAAGCTAGTCTAAAAAAACTAGCCTTACATACATAGAGTATGTAAGGCTAGTTTTTTAGTTCTCATCAGCCATCTACCAGTAGAAGTCCCGTCGAAATCGGTCACATTGTTGTCCAGGTTAAACTCCAACACGATACCGCCCCTCGGAGAGCCATCGGTCTCAGTTTTAATGAACATCTATGGCAGATTAAATAGAATTAGTTGATGCTGATATTCATGTAAAACTGGTTGAACTAGCAGCTGATCCCAAACAATCCTGGGAATAAATGCTACGAAAGAGGGAAGGTCTTTTGATCGCGTGCCTGAGATAGGTTAATTAAAATCTCGCTTACTTCGATAGTAGCCGAGCACAATTGAATAGAGACGCATCACTACTAAAAAGCCACGTACTTTACTCTACGCATCCATAAGTAACGTGCATATATTATATAAACCACCGCCAAAGTTACGAGGACAGTGTTATGAAAGTTTCCTCTCGTAACAGATAACTTAATAATAACGTATAAACACGAAAAACCTTTCTAGTAAAATATGCCACTGACAACAGGAGACACGAAGAACTAAAGTCTCATGAAACGCGAGTAAGATAACTTAATGAGGGTTGACAAATTAGTGCGGAGTTCCGTAGTTGGCAAACACTCCGGCCCCAGTCTACGAACGCCTATTCTGAGTTCACAGTTTACGTTGGACTAATCGGGTGGGATAATTCGTTTTACGTTGTATAACATGTTAAAAACATTATTACAAACATTTTGTGAGCTACATTAATATA
The DNA here is from genome assembly GCA_932526445.1 of Phragmatobia fuliginosa. Classification (NCBI taxonomy): domain Eukaryota; kingdom Metazoa; phylum Arthropoda; class Insecta; order Lepidoptera; family Erebidae; genus Phragmatobia; species Phragmatobia fuliginosa. The sequence continues at coordinate 20,022,936 of OW052063.1, read as the reverse complement.
CTGGTTTATGTGAATAATATTAAGCTGTTATTTATGTTTATAAAATATCAAGAATATTCAGGACTTGTTGATTTACATCATATGAGGTCAGATATGATTTTATTTTTTATTAAGTGAACTTTACCAAGGTTACTTTACCTGATGTAAAGTGTGGCGACTTCCACATACAGCGCAACGTAAACATACAAAAGCGCCATCTAGCGAAGGAACACTGAACTACGAAGAGAACACGTAACGATCTATACGGAGTAACTACTAATCCTGAATCGCGAAAGTGACATTCCGCCGATTAGCTATAAAACATCCCAACATCAACTGTTGGGCAGTAGCCCACCAGGCATGATCACCTAGCCTGGTCGAAGGATCCTCCCTTTGTGATGAAGGCACACGACTACCGCTTCCTCTACAAAAGCATAAGTAGAATTAAAGACTACGGTCACCATCCACATTATGAATGCAGACAATGCTGGAAGTGTAACCGCACTATGACGGCCTAAAGAGATGCTTTTGCATTATTGGGCTTCCGCTATTTTACTCACCAAAGAAATACAACAGCACGCATGCTATCATTTTAGATTTGTATTCTGTGCGAGGCTAGTACGGCCTCGATCAAGCTGGCCCATTCGTGCTAACATTAGCGAGGATCTACTGGATACGTTAAATGGACATAGAAGTAGACAGAAATAAAAAATCAGTAGTAGGCAAAAGTATTGTAAGTAGTATATAGGTCAAAGAATTTCGATTGGCAAGTATAATTTTAGAGCATTTGAGACATTAGGACAGTGTTCATAGCCAAGTGGCCTTAGGTGACTGGAAAGAATCACCGAAGGTAAGCAACGGAGGCGCGCTTAGTACCTAGATGAACGTTTGTGGCGTGAAACGTTATGAGCATTTTCATGATTCCCCAATGAAACAGTCGGTCCCAGTTGTTATTACAAGATTAAAACATCCAACGATAAGATTACGCAGCTACAACGAGTCATACCAGTCGCCAATCCGCACTCGACCAGTGTTGTGACTTATAGTCTTACTCTCTCCTGAGAAAAACCTGAGACCAATAGTGGGACGTCATGGTTTGATCGTTACTCTAACAATCCTATGACTGAAATAGGTTGGTGATGAGGGCGAAGTATAATTTGCTTAGCTGAACTTAACAATTAAAATATGAAGAAGAATGGAACAGTTGATCAAAAGGAGAAAACAAAGAAGGAAAGAGATAGTGCTCATTGGGCTGCAATTGAAGAGATAAGTATCCTTTACCTAAAACGTGAGACAAATATTACTGTAAAATCCGAGTTCCTCCAACAGAACTAATAAGTTTGCATATACCCACGGGCACTATAAACTCTTATACGAGATACGTAGACCAAGCAGAGGCATGACATATATTTGGCATAAAGTTCTATTGGGATTAGTAGATCTGTCATTAGATTTCCAAACTAAGATCATAAAATCGAAAATTAATTAATGCGAGTAAATTGAAAATGTTTGCTTTACTACTACAACTTTCATACATTTACCACATCTACATCAGATCGAGTATTTAAATATCCACTACTGGTATAGACATACATAGACCTATCTTTAGGAAGGACGTTTGGGCCTACTTTACCACAATGACCAGACGGGATGGTAAAGGATTTATTGGTGGTTTGATGTGTCAAGGTTTTGTATTTTTGCAGCGCTGTTGTCCTTCTCGGTGAGCTCACTTGATCGGCTATTACGACATCTGTGCAAAATTTTAGAGATATTCTGTATTTTTGACACATGACACAAAAGGAGGAGTTTATGTTCAGTAGCAATCTATCAAAGGATAGTATCAAATCTTTCTCCTAAAATAACGTCATAATAAAGTAGCATTCTAAACCGATTTAAAGCCTAATTTCTGATCGCTTATACTTCAAGTCGGAACATCTGGCACAATGTAAATACACAAAAATAAACGACATCGTTATCTTTTTGGTACACGATCGACAAAATTTGACGAACAAATAATTCAGGTTCCGTAAAGCCGGCCTACTTATTTATTCGTTTATTTTTCTGTCCTTTTTATCTCTAACGAATTTTGTGTCTGCTCGCAAAAATGTGACTTTATATCAAGCGATTTTTATGTTGTTATCGTTCCTACCTGAACAATAATTTGATGTCCGTATAGTAAAGAAGATGACTTGTTTCTATATATAATGTCATATCATGTGACAGAAAATAAATGTAATTTAGAAATGTATTCCCAATTTCTTTCATCAACATAAGTAGGCTTTTGTGAAATTGAACTATTTGATCCATCTCAATGTTTCTTTGATCAAAATGATTACATTTCTTTCTAAATTAAAAATATCACAAAAACTCTGGTTTCAATGGTCCATCTCCGTACACTTTGAAATTAATTTCACTTGTCAACTTAAATTAACAAAAACTGAGTTGTGTTCTTGACAACTCGGCGTTATTCAAAAAATTTACTGGAAAAGAAACATTAACGTTGTAAAATCATTAATGCAGTTTTGTGAAGTAAGTAGTATTCTATAACTGAATTCCGTTTTGTATTTATAAAATTAAAAAAATATCCAAAGGGAACTAATGACACCAAGTCAAACTTCGACTGTCATAAGTCGGCATTCGGTAATTATTATTCTACTTCACTTTTAATTACAGTTTCAGAGTATACATAATTGTACAATGTGTCCATAAACATGTTCTTTGTTGGAAAATAATTAAAAAGTGAAATTATAAAGAAAATCTCAAGCGAACTTTAAAACAATCGCTTCCATATGTCCGTTTTCTCCAGAATATGTACGGCGTCTTAACTTTAGTCTACACTTAATTATTTAATTAAGAATTCTAGATTCTAGGCAGTAATTTAGACTCAATAACTTAATTCACACAAATTTAGGTTTAGAACTTTTAGAAACAGAAACATTCAACTCCTATAGCAGCAGTTTTAGGTTTCTTCAAAGATCGTTAAAACGGTTTGTGATAAAGATTTAGTATTTTTTATATACATATATACAAATTGTCAAATATAAATACTTGTGCATGCTTTTACAATATTATTTGGGGTCGGCTACTAGTTCAACCGTTTTATCTGAATATCCACGGAGCGACTGGCATCGGAACTCCGCAACCCTAAGGGAGAACTGAAATTCGTAGGTTGAACTAGTTGCCAGTAAATTTGAGGGCACTGACTTCCCACTAACGATTGCCATAGATGTTCATGATAACCGGGACCAACGGCTTTACGTGCTCTCCGAGGCACGGGCGTGAATCACCGCCAAATTTCCGAACTCCGGTCTGCTATTAGGAATTTCGTAAGAAAAACTCATAAACACTTTTTGGCCCAATCTAGGATTTGATCCCGAGACCTCTTGATTAATAGTCTCATTAGCTATCCACTAGACCAACGAGAACTAATATTATAAATTCGATATGTATGTACTATGCAATATGATACCTTTTCTCATTATTTTTTTTATAAAGTCGCCTTTACCTCTACATTCTTCCTAGTGATGCACAATGCTAGTGCAAAGATGTCCAACTGATATTAGCTAGTTTTATTCCTGTAATAATCGCACATCTTCACACAACGCCATCTAGGCCCAAACTAAGCAGAGCTTGTATTATGGGTACCAGACAACCGATATAAATACATAAACATACTTTTTTTGTAAATACATACATATTTTAAATAGAAAACACCCGGAATCCAAAACAAATATTTGCGGATCACACAAAGATTTTTATCTGACCTGAGAATCGAACCCGAGACCTCTTGATCAGGAGCTGCATACGCTAACCACTAGATCAACAAAGCAGTCAATATCCACTGGCAATATGACTCGTCCTGATGGAAAGCATGAGTAGAATCCAAGTGTGGTGCAGTATTTTCAGTAACGTGTTCCTGTCTTTACCTTGAGTCTGGAAGCTTTTCAGACTACCTAGTATATCAATGTTTCTTTCTTTTCTTTTTTTTTCTTTTTTTTTTAAAAAAAGACAACTCCCGCATTAGGAGTATAAATTCCTGTGTCGCGGGGGACTTTACGAACATACAAGAAACAGACACAAAGAACACCCTGACTCAGAACAACAAATTGTGAATCACACAAAGTGTTGTCCTACGTGGGATTTGAACCCACGACACTTGGCGTGGAAGGAAGCGGCGTGGCGACCGCTTAAGCCCCTAGGCCAACCGTGCAGTCAAGTCAGTCAGTCAGTCAGGGATTGGACCGTCAATACTCAGCGTAGTAAAATCCAATGAGATGACCGCTTACCGCTGCGCCAGAGGTGCAATATTATAATTATTTAATAGGTGCACTCCACGTTAAAAAAAAACACCTACATTTATTGCCGACCCTCTTTGTGCGTGTAGAAAAATGCTTAAAGATTTTAAATAGACGCACATTTGTCATAATATAACGGATGTAGACTTGTCTCCGGGCGGAATCCAGGGACATTCAGCTATAATTATATACCAAATCGAGTTCTTTTGTCGACTAAAAAGTGAAAAAGAAAAGAAAAATATTTCCAATACTCAAATGTAAATGTTTAACCCAATGGTTAAAGCGATGTCAATACATATATTCACATAAATAAAATTGAATCGTCTGTTCGTAATTTCAAATTGATAGCATTTTATTAAATGCCACAGCCTGCAAGTGGCAGTGGGCTGGCCATATTAGCCGCAGAACTGATGACCGTTGGGGCAGAAGATTTCTAGAGTGGAGACCGTGTCTCGGTAAACGTAGTGTAGGACGCCCACAGGCGAGATGGAGTGACAAACTGCGTAAGATGGCTGGCAGGAGCTGGATGCAAGAAGCCCAAAATTTATCAGAGTGGTGTGCAATGTGAGAGGCCTAGGTCCAGCAGTGGACTGCGAAAGGCTGATGATAATGATGATGAAATGCATATGATACTTACTTCAATAAAAATTTTTTACATGTTTGTATCTGTCTGTTTCTATTATCTAATCTCGGAAACGTGACTCTAATCTCTAACGTGAAGTGCACTCGTTAAATAATGATAATATTGCATGTCTGGCTCAGCGATAAGCGGTCACCTCATCGCATCTTACCGCGCAGATTCGTTTTTGAAAGGATTTTCACTGGCAGATATCTGAAGATATAAAGATAAACTTTTTTAGACTAACTGCGGCCTGTAGCGTGTTACACGTGGGTATATAATAACGGCACGGATCAACTAGTACACATTTTTGAAAATACTTGCTGTTTTAAGGAATTCATGAAATGAGGCTATAAACCTGAAATTGTATGACCATGTTAATAAGAGATTAAAAAAAGTGTCACAAATACTTTGAGATCACTCTTCACATACTTTTTTTTTTTTTTTTAGAGACAACTCCCGCATTAGGAATATAAATTCCTGTGTCGCGGGGGACTTTACAAACATACAAGAAACGGACACAAAGAACACCCTGACTCAGAACAACAAATTGTGAATCACACAAAGTGTTATCCTACATGGGATTTGAACCCACGACACTTGGCGCAGTAGGAAGCGGCGTGGCGACCGCTTAAGCCACTAGGCCAACCGTGCAGTCAAATTTCTTTTTTCAAAATGATACTTCAATTTATATTTATTTTTTCCTTCAATACCTTTTACATAAATTGGGCTGGAGTCGCTTTTAAATCTACCAGGGACTACTATCAAACTTCCACTAACTAATAGACGACATTGAAGTTCTGTAGAAAAAATGATAACGAACTTTTTAGAGTTCCAATTACACGTAACGATATATAAATAATATATAGGTGAAAACACTTCAAACTGAAAAAAACTATATATTGAAAGTAAATGTCACAATATGTACTTTATGACTTCAAAGAAAATAATATCGTGAATCGAAGATCGCTTTTTGATAGAAGATTGAATAGCTGACATAGATATTTGTTACACAAACGTTTCGTGTTTCATGTTTAGACAAACAAAAAAATATAAATCTACATAATGGAAATGCTGAAATGTCCTTTATGTATAACCTTAACGTATAAAAACTTTGCTGATAAAATATTTTATATCTACTAGACTTTCGAATATGATATATTTTTCGTTCTTGTAATTGGTTCTTGTTGAAAGGCGATGGTAAATCATTTGCATATTAAATTTGAAATCAAGTAATTTAACCAATCAAGTAGCATCGCGGCAAGCTGAACTCGTTTTATCTACGAGTATGTACATATACTTTGTACGGTGTAGCTATTTTGCGTGCGGAGTTGACGTACGTACGTACGTAAACGTAATGTATATATATTATAAACATGGATTTATCTAATTAATATTTTTAATGTGGTAACATTTTGAATAAGAAATTCAATGTTTTTATTAAAATTTACATAATGCTTACGTATTAAATAGGGCCGACGCAAAGGTGACTTATTTGCATACATTAGTCCCCCCGTTGGAGTCAAATTGTGTTTACTCCGAGTTTGTTTTCAGTTTTATACCGGATTACTCAACATTCAGTATATTCATAAGACTTGTATTTGGCACAGAGTCTGACACTCTGAAGATATAATAATATAACCAATGAATCGACACTGCATTCTGACTATAGTCTAATCTTAAACGTTCACGTGAACAAATTATCGATATTGTAGTTTTTACAAACTGTACATTTCTTCCTAGCCTATTCTGTCTATCCTAGACTACTGGGTTAATTGATTGTACTTGAATATCAGTTTTGTGATGGGTCGTACTATGCTACACCTTGGTGAGTTGGTTATCGAACACTACAAGTTAGTTGTGTACCTAACTTGTGCACCATATACATTATATCGGTTTAGAATTAACATACGTATGAATAGGAATAATTTTTGCCGTTTTGTGTTAATTAACGTACAAAGTGCACATCAGACGACTTAGTCGATACTTTCTGGTGTTAAGTACACAAATATATATATTTGTAATACCAACTCACCGAGGTGTAGTTCAGTAAAATTTTGTCATAAAAATGTTCCGCATAATACCTTCCTTTAGTCGATGAGATGAAATTTATTGTTGGTCGTAAAAAGTACATTGCGCGAGTAAACCACGCGAATTTTGGAAACTTGCTGCCACCGTTCTCACGTCGTCACTCTGTCTTGTGACGAACTTTATACATTCGACCCCATGGTTGTGGTATAAACAGCAAGCGAATTTTGCTTGTCTAATTAATTGAGATGTGAGAGTAACATGGTGCAAGATTTGCACCTGGAGTGGTTGTCTTACTTACAGTTCCTATATTTAGAAATGTCACTTGTGCTTATATACTTACCTGAATTACAAGTGATTTTATTGAAACTGTTTTATTGAAATCAAAATTTTACATTAATCGTACTATGATACGATTGACTTATCAGTGTTCGCTTCCTACATGTTACAAAATTTGTTTGATCCATAAATATTTTTCCATAAAGATTTTCGCAATGATTTCTCTTTGAAGCTTATCTTAATATATACACAACCAACACTTACTGGTAGTGTGCAAAAGGATTACTCGAAAAATTCTAATATTTTCAAGTACCACATCTTAAACACTACAATTTAGGAATGTTACTAGAACCATGTTTCGTCTATCTCTTGTAGAAAAAAATGTTTATTGCCGCCCCCTTTCATGACTTGTGCGACGATGTAAACTTTGAGAAAGTTTCGTTGGCCATTAATAATTCTCCCGCGGCGTCCGGGACCTCTGAAAAGAATATTTCACTCTTTTGAAGCTGCAAACTGGGTACAATCAAATTACCATTTGAAAGAGCTCCTTGTATTGCTATTTAAGATGTTGAACGATTTTTGTTGGCTTTGTTTGTGCCTTATCGCTCAAAGCGTTTGTGATAAATCTTTTACCGACGTCTGTTAATATTATCACGCACAATTAGAACATTCACAAAAGAATAAGGAGCTTAATATAATGTGCATTGTTATATAAAGACAAGGAAACCCCATTGTCGAAAAGTGAATTGTTGGTTCTTATTTTCTCTAAGCTCGGGCTCTCAATCTTTATTTTGAAACTAAATCACTCATAGACAGTTGGCTTCCAACGGTAACGACGAGAAATGTAGTAGTCATAGCTTTTGTATTATTTGTTGAAAAAGGTCCTATGTCTTAAAGGCTAGTATTTTAACAGCTCCTCGTAAAATGTTCCACATTGACCTATTCCTCCATATTAAAAACTCGTGTTAGAAGTGAACTCACGTAGTTGGTGTCTGAACGTGCTACCTTGCGCTACTTCGGACATCTCGAAATGTGTCCCAAAACTCATTAACCTGACAGTCGCAGTGGAAATTGCCGCATCTGTCAAATCCTGTTGCAGTCCATTTAAAGCCTATTTGACAGTGAAGGATTTGGTCCTCCGTTAACATTTGAAGCACTTCCATAGAAACGAAAAAAATAATCATCATATTACAGAAAAAAATCAAGAAAATGTAGATGATAATAAGTTTTGATGACAAGCAACAGATATATAAATCTATCAACTAAATTAAATATTTTCAGAGTGAAATGTTATTACCTATAACAAGTTTTATTATCGAAGTTAGTATAAAGCAGTGTTAATCTACGTATAAATATTTTAGAACAAAATCTGGAATATATGTCACGTACTGAACTGAACGCTGTCTGAACACTATATTGATTGGACTTTTAAAACTTACTTCCTATTTTCCTCTCTCAAGATTTTTTTATGTTACAATAACCTGGGTTATAGCCCGCTTCTTAGGTATACTTAAAATGACTCAGTACAAGATTCTATATATTCAACAGTTCGTTTGTTTTAACTAGAGAAGAATGGACGAAGAAAATGCATTGCACCGACCCCAAATAAACGTGGAAAGAGGGTAGGAAGATCATGAGTTCGTAACTTTTGTTATCATCATCAACAACCCATAATGTCCCACTATTAGGCTCGAGTTTCCTCTCAGGAGAGGGTTATGGCCATACGTCCCCACCATGGTCAAGTGGGAGTTGGGGACTAGCAAGACACGTTGTGGCTACGTAATTTTACCGTTGGATGTTTTTACACCGTCCGAAAGCCTCCAACTAAGCTTCACGACTGTTATCTTTTGATAACTACCGGGACCGACTGCTAAACGTGACCTCTGAAACATGGAAACGGTATCACGCCACATACGGTCACCCATCTAGGTACTGACCAATCCGTCGTTGCTTACCCTCGATATTATTTCCAATTGCCTAAGGCCCTTGGCTATGAACTCGTCCGTAATATATTTTCAAACTGTTATTTTCCTTTTTAAACTGATATCAGTTATCACATGATCGAACAAACGGTGTGGTAGTATAAAGTAATCTATTCAGAGTATCATTCTATACAAGATCCAAATGTAAGACCCTAATATGAAAGCCCCCATGAACAATACTTTCGAATTTCTATGCAACATTATCCATGGGAACCTATAAATTTTGATTGATGCTGCAATTCAACCTTGTTTATTTGACATAAAGTTAGTGATCAGATAATAGTAGAGATGTGCTTAGGTTTCTTTCGGAAGGAACGTTACAACACTTAAAAGAGTTTGGGCTGGTTTGAAATTTGGAAGTTTTAGTATTTAGTTATTTGTTGCATATTTAAGTTGGATGAAAAAATATTGACTTTTGATTCAATACTAATATATAAAGCTGAAGAGTTTGTTTGTTCGTTTGGTTGAATGCGCTAATCTCAGGAACTATTCAGGTCAAAAATATTTCAGTGTTAGATGTGGGTTTTTTCCCTCTTGAGAACTTTTGCTGCGTGCGCTACGTAAACGGTTAAAGTTTCGCAAAAATCATGTATGACAGAATTGGTCACGTTTCAAAAGTCTAAAAAAAGTCCGCGACAGCATATATCTATCTTTTAAAGTTCGCTGACTATAACCTAAGGAAAACAAAGTTGCTTCCGCGGTATGTCATCACACCACTAGTAACAAGCTAGTTAAATATACAGATTGTGTAAGTATTGCACAGTCAGACTTAACTATATGTTAACATATTTTATTCTTGTGTCGTAGGTAATAAATAAGGTGTTAATTTTGGTTAGTACGTAGAAATTAATATACTTACGTCTATACATGATTAACTAAATTTTAGGTCACTAATTGACCCACACAGCTTTGAATCTATTATCAGTCATGGTAAGTTCCTATTGGACTAAACAAGCTAGCAAAGTGTTAACTGTACTATCTTAGGCACGACAGCAAAACACAAATTTAAAAAAAAACATGAAAGTCGGTTAGATGGTTTCAGAGTTTTATATAGTATTCCATCACAGTATTAAGTATTTCAAATATGATTTGTATCCGTTCATTTTGTACAGAAAAATCTATTATTTTCTAGTCACACATCGATGCCATCAAACCAATGAAGCAGAACATAAACTCGCCTCTTTCTCTGAAGCTGGATAGCCGACGTATGTTGTGGCATCCCGCCAGCGGCAGTTGCCACGAGACTGATGAAGGATTCTGTGATTAGTGGCTCTATCTACAATAAGCGTTTTATAGAATTGGTCATACCTTAAATCGATTGGTAAGCAGAAAGAGTCGTGAATTTACGAGTTATTTCCTGATCAATTTGATTTTATAGTGATTACCTAGGTGCTAATACTATCCTAATACTGCTCCAAAGCTGATTTTTGATCCCGCATATCAATGAGAGTATTAAAAAAAAGTATACTTGAGGATATACTCGAGGTTTTATGTGATGTGAAAACACGAATATAACAAAAGATATCGATAAAAAAATCACAAAATTACCTACAAACTTCACTACATAGTATAAAACAAAGTCGCTTTCTCTGTCCCTTTGTATGCTTAAATCTTTTAAACTACTCAACGGATTTTGATGGGGTTTTCTTTAATAGATAGAGTGATTCAAAAGGAAGGTTTTTATGTATAATACATGCGTAATATAGTGGATAATAATTTTAGAGGTTTTGTAATGTGATGATTTCTACGCTTTCATTGCAAACGCTGGCTGCACCCTACGAGATAGATCAAAATAATGTACTACAGTTTTGTTCATCTTAAAAAGGTCTACAATAAAGTCCGCGATGGTATATGTCTATATCTCTTAGAACCCACAATAACCATTTTTTTATTTTTACGAAAAATAATGGCTTATTTACGAAGCGATTGTAAGCAATACAGTATTAATCCTTATCCAATTAAGTACCTTAAATGCATCGTGTATTTAATATAGATTAATATGGCTTATCAGTTCGTATCAGTAGCTATGCCTTAACAGTATGTAAATTAAATTAATACTTTTGAAGATATTACAGATTTAAAATGCAGGAACAAAGCGATTGTGGCGGTACCGGCTGGGGCCCTTTAGTTGACGCTGCTGTGGTTTGTTACTATCAGCAAATAACTAAACACAATAAATACTTTATTATGAATTATTATTCTAAGGCGGTACGAAGTTCGCCGGGTCAGCTAGTTAAAAATAAACCACATAACTTACTGAATACCTTACTATACTAATGAAACTTCGTATATAAATACAACTGAGTATAATGTATTGGTCATCTGGTGTGGATTTTAGATAATGGTTATTTTTTCGTTACAAGATATTAAATTCTGATTTTTTTCGTGCGCTTACCTGATTTCACTGCAAATATCAGTCGCTCTAACGAGGGACAAATTTAACAGTATCTTCCTTAAAAATATGAAGTAGGTGCGCCGGTTAAGTGACCACTTAATTGAATTTTAGTATTTCTAATATGTTACATAATTGAAACATATTTTGAAAAAGCTGTCAAATAAATATTTACACAGTTTGAAACAAATAATTTATTCCAGAACCAAAAACAATAGGTCAGAATACGAAACGAGTTAGTATATAGTAGTGTTTTGTAAACTTACTAAACACTTTAAAGTGCTGCAGGATTTGTCTTTGTTACACGAACTGAAAGCTGTAGGCACAAAGCCCGCTTTACGTTAGGGTTCCAGGGATTTCCTTTCTAAGGTACACCTGGTTCCCCGGCTATTGGTACATGAGACAGCGACATAACCACGAATTGGTGGTATCCGGGTGGATTTCAGCACAAACAAAAAAAAAGGTACTATGTAGCCCCTTAAAACCCTTCACATACATTTTAGTTAGGTTAGGTTTAGTTACGCGAAATGTCGCTTATTTATTCCTTAAATTTCTGAATGATACTTAAGTAAGTAAACTTACGTAACTGAAAAACAGGGTTTCTTAAGCATGTCCTTTTAAACTTGAGTTTATAATTGACTACAGTACAATATTGAATTATATTATTGACGTGAACATACTACATCATAGATATTTCTATCTAATAGGTATGTAGTTCATGTCAAATGCAGAAATAGTATCTGTGTATATGTTACTAAGGTTAGAGACATTCGTTCAGTAGAAGACTGCGATAAGATGATTTGAAACCAAAAAGACGTTTTCGTTCAGATAACCAAAAAGTTCAGTTAATTTGTACATATTTCAGAAGAGATAGATTTTTATACACCACCCTTGGTTGGTAATGAAGAAGTCACACACGTTTGGTATTTCCATTGTCGCGGAGAATCTAACAAAATTTATGAAAGTTATTAAATGTGTCAAGTTAATTTGAGTTTTTATTGTTAATTGAAATACGAAAAACATTCCATTTCACAGTACTCCGATTTTCTACCTCTCAAGTTTTAAAGTTCACGAACTAAGTTACATTTCACATTTATGTTCCATTTCTCCACCTCGTACTGCACTCAACCCGGACATAAATCAAAATTATGAAATAAAGAGAAATGTACTTTAAAACGTTTCTAAGAGCGTGCAACAGCTGAAACAAATCGCAAGCAAGCACCCGCTACTCTAATGGATATAATGGAAATGGCCGACTATTGGCCCGCTTACCTTAAGTGGATACGCGACTTGCAAAGAAATTGCGTCTATTGATAATATACCACATATAGTGAGTAAACTTAGAGTATTTTTGCAATTTAATACACTTACTTGCGATAGACTGTTTATCTACTTTATATCTACTTTTCCACTTGAAATTTGTTTGCTCTTCCTATTAAATATTTCAATTTTATATTTCATTTCATTTCGCCAAACGAACCGATGGTTGCTAAAGCTGCCGAATGTGCTAGTATGCCATGCCGCACTATGAATCAACAATTTGAGGATAGTGGTAGGCAGCGAATGAATGCGGTCTGCCCAAGACTTAGATAGTTGGGGAGATCTATGTCAACAGTGGACGGAGATAGGTTGATTTGGTTGATTGATTGATTTAAACAGTTCTAAAGATTTTATGTTACGATAGAAATTTAGCTCTTAAACAAGTACATACTTGTTCTAAAAATCCAATGAATTTACCAGTGGAAATGAATAGGCTAGATAAAATTTACTCTGTCTACTAGCCATAAACAAGGTGTGCATTCGATTAACACATATATACTAATGTTCTGTTATGAATTGTCCCGATAAAAGTAGTATATCCTCTATATTTTGACAGCATTTAGAAAATGTTGAGAAGAAGTTTTACCACAGTTAATAATTGTGTATGCATACTAGATCTGTTGCAAGTTTGAGTTATTTATCAAACCTCAAAACTTCCTTTAGAATCAGACCCTAATATCTTAACGAATATAAACTTGGGGTTAATACCAAATTTATAACAGCTATATGTGCTTCAGAACGACAAAGAAGTTGAAAGAAGATCAAACTTAGCTTGGACCAAATTCTGGTCACTCAAAGAAATCCTAAAGGGAGACTACTCAATAAACTTAAAGAAAATCGTATTAGATACCTGTGTATTGCCTTCATTACTGTACGGTTGTCCAACCTGGATATTCACAACCAAAACTAAACAAAAAATTACGACTACACAAAGAGCTATGGAGCGGAGCATCCTAAACATAAGGAAAATACACAAAATCAGAAGCGAAACTATTAGACAAAAAACAAAACTTACAGACGGTCTTACACAAGCTTTAAAACTGAAATGGCAGTGGGCTGGTCATATAGCACGATACACAGACAACAGATGGACACTCCAAACTACAGCATGGAAAGGGCCCACAGGAAAAAGAAGAGTAGGTAGACCGAAAAGAAGGTGGGCAGATGATGTAATAGAAGTAGCAGGAAGCCAATGGTTAACTATCGGCATAAAAAGAGAAAAGTGGAAAAAACTGGAGGAGGCCTTCACCCAAGGAGGGGTTCATTTCCAAAAATAATTAAATTATAGACTACTACTAAAACTACTAACATTCAAAAAAGAAACTAAATGTATCTACTACTAACTTTTTACTAACATCAAACTGTAATATGGATATAAATTAATAAAGGCTTTTTTATTTTATTTTTTATTTATATGTGCCTACATTTATTATCACTAAGCTTCTTAAAAGCCATGACTTGGCATACATATCTGATATAATTATAGTATCTCAAAATAAGAGAAATAAAAATGTGACTGATACTTTCAGAGAAAAAATACAATATAGTCCAGGATCCCTGGTTCATTTTTAAAATTGATTACTATCAAGCTAATTTTCCGTGAGTAGCTTCGTTCCGATGAGACGCCCAACTTTTCCGGTGCGAAAATTCTTGGTTGTGGTAGGTAACAGCGATAGCAGGGATAAAATATGTTGATTTGATGATTCACAAAAAATTATTACTAACAGGGTTTTCTTCGGTTAAATCTGATGATAGTTGTCTAAATTATTAAAAAAAAATTTTGTCCTACAAATTATAAGGTTTGATCAAAGAGTACCTCTTCTTCCAACATGTATCGATAACGAGGTCACCAAAAATGATTACTAGCCAGCTGTTTTTTTTTCTGTTACTTAGTTGATATTTATATAATTTAACGATTTCATTGTCCTACAAATTGCGTGGTAGGTTATCCCGGTCCTACGCTCCAAAGTAGGGTACAAATCCTAGATACAAAAATAATTACTATCAAGCCAAATCTTCGTGAATAGCTTCGTTTCTATGAGACGCCCAACTTTTCCTGTACGATAATTCTCGATTGTGGTAGGTAACAGCGGTAGCAGGGATAAAATATGTTGATTTGATGATTCTCAAAAAATTATTACTAACAGGTTTTTCTTCGGTTAAATATGACGATAATTATCCCAATTATTCGAAAAGAAAATTGTCCTACAAATTATAGGGTTTGATCAAAGAGTCCCCCTCCTTCCAAAATGTATCGAAAACGAGCTCACCAAAAATGATTACAAATTCTTTTACTTAGTTAATATTTCTATAATTCAACAATTACATTGTTCTAAAAATTGCGTCATACGTTTTCCCGGTCCTCTAATAGAATACCTATTTTAAGGAAATTAAAAAGCAATTTATTTACTGTATTATGCCCATTGATATATAATATACTAGATGTGTAATTGCGTACAAAGAACGTTAAAACCGCTATTAGAATTTGCTCTAATTCAAGGAAAAAGTCATTTTAGTGATGAGATGAAAATAAAATGACCACATGTATAGTTAAATTATGCGATTCAAAGTGATAAAAGTATTGTAAATCAAGCAGAAATACTTTTCACAAGTAAAGATTTTGTTTAAGCGTTGATATTAAGAGAAATGACGCTAAAATCAAATTTAAAAAATAATAAGTGCAATACACATACAGTGTTACTATAAAAACATCTTTTTTCTTTCCCAAATTAATGGGAGAATTTGTAATGTATGAAGTAAATTGCTTTGTCCAGTTTTGAAATATGTTAACATACTAAGGATTAATATTGGATTAATTAGTCTTTCAAACCCAATTATGGTGGTTTAGTAATTGACAATTTAACAATGAGCGTGAAATTTCGTGAACGTATGAATGATAATTTTTGCAATGTCGTCACTTCACACTTATATTTTATATTAATTAACTATCTGAACCCCACTAGTTGTAAGTCTAAAAGTAACCAAAGTAAGTAAGTAGTAAGTGAAGTAAGTAAGTAAATAAAAAATTATATCAATAAAGGACGGTATGAATGTTTGAAAAGGGATATTAATCAAAAAATGAAAATGAAGAAATTTTTAGACAAAAAATCGTAGGATATGGTCCTTCCAGTTTGCCACCAACAAATCAAGAATTGTTGCAACACATCAAAAGAACCGTGTTCATCTGCAATGTTGGTGTAATGCACACATGCGATGCCCCACGGAAAAATTGCCAGAAAATTTTGGATGGACAATAATTGATGGCAAATATCAATATTATTAGTTTGATGGTCCATCTTTTGAAGAATTATCTTCTAACATACAAGGTACTCTATTAATACTATTGTTATCTATTGATTCATCATCACTACATAGTATAAAACAAAGTCGTTTTCTCTGTCCCTATATCCCTATATGCTTAAATCTTTAAAACTACGCAACGGATTTTGATGCGGTTTTTTTAATAGATAGAGTAAATAAAGAGGAAGGTTTTTATGTATAATACATGCATAATAAACATGTCGTAAATAAATCCATTTTTTACGCTTACATTGCAAACGCTGGCTGTACCCTACGAGATAGATCAAAACAATGTACTACAGTATTGTACACCTTAAAAAGGTCTACAAAAAAGTCCGCTATGGTATATGTCTATCTCTTAGGGATAACTCACAATAACCATTTTTTTATTGTTTCTTTATACGAGAAACAATGTCTTATTTACGAAGCGATTTTATGCAATACAGTATTAATCCTTATCCAATTAAGTACCTTTAATACATTGTGTATTTAATATAGATTAACATGGCTCTTTACAGTATGTAATTTAAATTAATATTTTTGAAGATATTACAGATTTAAAATGCAAGTACAAAGTGGTTGTGGCGTTACCGGCCAGGGCCCGTTAGTTGGCGCTGCTGTCGATTTGTCACTATCAAATAATAACTAAACACAATACTTTAATAAGAATTATCTTCTAAGGCGGTACGAAGTTCGCTGGGTCAGCTATTATTTTATAATTTTTTTCATGTTATTACAGAGACTGATATCACTAATGAGGACAACGAAATGGATGAAGATAACAGCGATAATAGCAAAGATTTATCAGATGAATCTGATAAAGATTTTTTTTTTTGATGTATATACACAATTATTTACCCATCTTACTAAAAATTAAGTTATTAATATTTAAAATAATGTTGTTTTCACAGTATATTACGTTACAAACGGGAAAACGAAAGAATGACAATTCTTGTCGGACTAGTGATTCATACCTGTTTTTTTGTAGGACATTATTTCATTTGGGTAGAGAACACACTAACCTATCATATAATATTCCTGTCCTACAGTTAGTAATGAGAAAAAAATTCTTGTGGTATTAACATTTTCTGAGCGTAGGACCGGGATAGCCTACCACGCTATTTGTAGGACAATGAAATCGTTGAATTATATAAATATCAACTAAGTAACAGAAAAAAAAACAGCTGGCTAGTAATCATTTTTGGTGACCTCGTTATCGATACATGTTGAAAGAAGGGGTACTCTTTGATCAAACCATATAATTTGTAGGACAGATATTTTTTTGAATAGTTTAGATAACTATCATCAGATTTAACCGAAGAAAACCCTGTTAGTAATAATTTTTTGAGGATCATCAAATCAACATATTTCATTCCTGCTACCCCTGTTACCTACCTCAATCGAGAATTTTCGCACAGCAAAAGTTGGGCGTCTCATCGGAACGAAGCTACTCACGGAAAATTAGCTTGTTAGTAATCAAGAATAAAAGTGAACCAGGGATCCTGTACTAATACCTGTATACAAACAAAAACAAATTATATATTTTCATACTTATACTTTTGACTATAGAAATAATTTTACTGCAAAATATTTTTTTTAAGTACGCATGAATGTATAAGAAACGGAAACCAAGAACACCCAGATTCGGAACATCATTCTCAAATGATAGGACTCATGCTGTCGTGTTTCTTTGTTGAGTATGCCACTTGAGACTCAATGACGTAGTAGCATTCCACTAGGCCGCCATAGTGTGGCCGTGGGTAATTGTAGTATGCATGTATGACTTTCTTTTCGGTGAAAATTCTTATTAGAGAGAAATAGGATACTGTAAAAATTCTTGGTTACACAAAGTATTGTTCTATAACTCAGGGCAGTAGAGAGCAAAGTGACGACCCGTTAAACAACTACACCATCCGTGCAATTCATCATCCGCTATCGTCATAATCTTCCACGGCCCACTTCAATGATGCAATGTAATCAAATTATTTTATGCTCCAATTATACCTTTTTTTTTTTTTTTTTTTTTTTTTTACGCGGGGAATGCTTTTCGCACCATACCCTTCGTGGGGTAGACGAAGGGCGTGTGTGGGACTCCCGGAGGAACCGGTCTACCCACTAAACCCCGCGGCGGCCTACCTCGGCAGTTGGGAGGAACACCAGGAACGCATCAGCGGCTTCTGGAGTCCCCCCTGCCGTACCCCAAAGGTTGAGGTACATCCCGGGGTGACTATTTTCACCCCCAGGACAGGACGGCGCATCACCAACCCACCCTGGCAACACCCCCCAGCCGCACCGGGGGTGTCACCTGTCTCGGGTCGTTTGCAGCGGTCACATCTCCCCAAGATGTAGCCGCAGCGACCCTTAGGCGACGATTGGGGAGCTAGCGACCTCTGCCGCGTCCCCTTCGCCGCCTCCTTCGAGCGGGATCGGCCCTTTCCCTCCCTGACAGGTTTCCTCCGATCCGTCCGACCAAGACTCGACGCTCAGACTCCCAAGCAGGGCAGTCTTCCAGCGTATGCTGGGCGGAGTCCCGGTCGGACCCGCAGTGGTGGCATTGTGCCGTAGCCTCACGTCCGATTCTATTCAGATACTCACCGAAACAACCGTGTCCGGTGAGTACCTGAGTTAGTCGGTAGGTGACACAGTCGGTCCTCTCTATCCAAGCTTCGAAGTTCGGCAGAACGGCTCCGACAGCGCGCTGGCTGGCACAGCCCTGTGTTTCAAGCCGTGCCCGCCAAGCCTGCAGGGCTTGCGTGTGTGCGTTCCGCCATAGCATTCCGGGCTCGTGATCCGGCGCTATCTCTTCGACATTCCGACCGACAGATCGAATTTGGTCGTAGACCATCGTATCCATGTCGGCCAGAATGTCTATGCATAAAATGCCTTGGATATGGCCATGGCAAAAAACTCTGCACCCACACCGAAACGTTATGCAGCCATTGCTCCGGCCCGCACCTGCGAGCTGAATGTCCGGTCTACCAAGCTGGAGAAATAGCGACATGTAAAAACTGTCACCTGGCCAAGATGGATAAAACAGACCATAACGCGTTCGATCTTACATGCCCCATTAAGAAAAAGTGGGATATAATAGCGAGATCGAGCGTTGCCTACTGCTAAGGGCCAGCTACTGAAACTCAAATTTGTTCAAGCCAACCTGCAGCGTAAACGTCTAGCCACTCAGGAAGTTATCCAGGAAGCTTCAAAAAGGAGGATCTGCTGCGCCTTGGTGCAGGAGCCGTATGTTGGGGCCAGTGGTGAAGTCAGTCAGAGGCCTGGTATGAGGGTTATCCAGAGGGTTCGAGGTAGACAGGGACCAATCAAGGCGGCAATTATGGTCTTCGATGACAGCTTACAAATACATGAAGACCCATTACTAACGACAGAAAACATAGCTGTCCTTATACTTAAAACACCGAATACAATGCTAGTATTGGTCTCTGTCTACTTCGAAGAAGATAGGCCGCTGGCTCCCTATCTCGACCATGTACAGAGGATATATGATAAATATGGTTCCAAATACCTTTTGATAGGAGGCGACGTCAATGCATGGAGTACATGGTGGGGTAGCGACAGAGAGAACCACAGAGGAGCGGAGCTCGCCGCCTTCTTAGAGGAACTAGACCTACAGATTCTGAACATAGGTGACGTACCCACTTTCGAGACAATTCGTGGGAATAAAGAATACAAGAGTAGAGTGGACGTCACGGTGAGTAGTATAAACGCGATGCAGCTTGTCAATAATTGGGAGGTGGATCGGAGCATCTCGAGTTCGGACCACAATGCGATACTGTTTAGTGTACAATTAAAAGGACAATTAGACAAGAATTTAAGAAAAACAACTAGGAAATATAACACTAAAAAGACTAACTGGGCGGAATTAAAAAAGGACTTGACAAATGAACTCGAAAGGGCAGAAATAACTAGGGATTACATTAGAAAAATAAGCAATACAGATGAATTAGAAGAAGTAGTAATTAAATATACAAGTGTTATTACAAAAGTCTGCGATTCACACTTACCAAAAAAGAAGGTTAAGGTGGACAAAATAAAAATAAACTGGTGGTCGGAAGAACTCGAGCAGCTTAAGAAAGAAATGTTAACGAAAAAGCGACGAATCAGGAACGCTGCGGAAAAAAGGAAAAATGCCGTTATAGAGGAGTATTTGACAGCAAAAGGAAAGTACGAGGAGAGGGTGGCTGAGGCGCAGGCAGACAGCTGGAAAAAGTTCTGTACTAAACAAGACAAAGAAAGCATGTGGGACGGAATATATCGGGTCATAAATAGAACTAGAAAATGGTATCGGGACGAGGCACTTGTGCAAGACAGCAAAGTTCTTACTCCGGAGGAATCGGTGCGGCTTTTGGCTAACACCTTTTACCCGGAAGACAAACACGAGACTGACACGGAAGAACAAGCCAAAATCAGAGAAGAAGTGAACTCAAACGAACAAAATGCAGCGGGTACAGACGATCCCCAATTTACAGCCACAGAAGTAAAACTTACTCTTAGAACATTTAACCCCAAAAAAGCACCAGGGCCTGATGGGTTCACTGCTGATATAGTTGCTGCAGCGATTGAGGCAGATACCGACGTGTTCCTGGCCATAGCCAATGGATGCTTGCGTCTCAGTTACTTTCCCAAAATGTGGAAAATCGCATCAGTTATTGTACTGCGAAAACCTGGCAAGTCTGACTACTCACAGGCAAGGTCCTATAGACCCATTGGTCTGTTGTCGATCATGGGGAAATTAATAGAAAAAATGCTAGTCTCGAGACTGAAATGGCATTTACTTCCCAAAGGCAATAAAAAACAATATGGCTTTATGCCCCAGCGCAGTACGGAGGACTCCCTCTATGACCTAGTTCACCATATAAAAAACAAATTGAGTAATAAAGAAATCATAGCACTGATATCACTGGACATAGAGGGGGCCTTCGACAGCGCTTGGTGGCCGGCAATTAAGAGGCAGCTACTGGTGAAGAATTGCCCGAGGAACCTCAGAAGGATGGTCGACAGCTACCTTCAGGATAGACGGGTCTGCGTGAGCTACGCCGGGGAAGAGTATGAAACGGCAACCAATAGGGGCTGCGTCCAGGGATCAATTGCTGGACCTTTGTTTTGGAATCTGCTGCTGGACCCTTTGCTGGACATGTTGGAGGCGACAGGAATTTATGTGCAAGCATTCGCCGACGACGTGGTCCTGATATTCTCCGGGCCTACCGCAGAATCAATTCAGAAAACGGCCAATCCGGCATTAGAAAAAAATTTACAAATGGGGACAAGAAAACAAATTAAAATTTGCGACACACAAAACAAACCTAATGGTAATGACAAACAAACTTAAATATGATGAGCCAAAATTACGCATGGGGGGAAACTATTTAGGAACAGTAAACGAGGTTAAAATTCTGGGAATGATTATAGACAGGAAACTCACATTCAAAAGTCATGTAACACAAATTTGCAAAAAATCAATTAATATATACAAGCAGTTAGCTAGAGCAGCAAAAATCTCTTGGGGTATGAACTCGGAGATTATCAGGACTATCTATGTGGCTGTCATAGAGCCCATCATTCTATATGGAGCCAGCGTATGGGCCCCGGCAGTATCTAAAGTAACCATAAGGAAACAACTTGACACGGTCCAGAGAAGTTTCGCAAGGAAAATAGTTCGATCCTATCGAACAGTATCGCTGAACGCTGCCCTGTTACTAGCAGGACTCCTGCCTTTGGATCTTCGAGTGGAGGAGGCGGCGGCCCTGTATCGCGCAAAGCGCGGAGGGAGCGTCTGCGATCTACCAGACGACAAAGAGGTCGAAAAAAGAATAAGCGTCTTGGAAGCCCCACATCCCTCGGAACAGATAGATCTAATGTACAGGTGCCTAAATGACGAACGGGATCTCGACATCCAAAACGAACACGTCTACATATACACCGACGGGAGTAAGTTACAGGGAAAGGTTGGCGCGGCAGTCTCATGCTGGAGAAACGGCAAAGAATTCAAGACACAGAAACTGAGACTGGAGCAATACAACACTGTTTTTCAGGCGGAGCTCTTGGCACTGAAAAGAGCTGTCGAAATAGCCGGAGAGACCAACTGCAAAGAAATAACAATTTTGAGTGACTCGCGTTCAGCCCTTGATCTAATATGCAACCCAACTGGATTCCATCCGCTCGCATTTAGAACACGAGAAGCTATTAGGATGATGACGAGGAAAGAGGTTCAAATGTCCCTCTATTGGGTTAAAGCTCATGTGGGCATCTCTGGAAATGAGAGAGTGGATCAGCTGGCCAAAGAAGCGGCCCTCCGCCTGAAAACAAAGGCAAATTACGGAAGTTTTCCCGTGTCTTACGCCAAGCAATTAATTAGAGCAAATTCTCTTAAGGAATGGCAAAATAGGTACTCGATAGGCCTCACAGCGGGAACAACGAAACTATTCCTGCCAAGCATTGTGGAGTCTTATAGAATCTTAAAAAAGATAAATCTTGACCCATTAATTGTACAAATTTTAACAGGGCATGGTGGTTTCTCCTCGTACCTTTATAAATTTAAGTGTAAGAACGAAGCAGCATGTATCTGCGACCCGCAGACGGAGGAGACTATCGTCCACCTCATAACGAGCTGCCCTAAAAACGCAAAGAGCAAATATGATCTGGAGTCAAAACACAACCTGGAAGTCAGTACTGAGAAACTGAAAGAATGGATGTGTAATGACTCTATGAGAGGAGACTTTTTAACCTACTGTCGGCGGGTCGCCAAGGAAGCTATAAAAAGAAATAAAACGTAGTAGTATAAGAAAAATATGTACATTATATATTAGTAGTATATAAATGGCACATATATAAAAAGTTAATTTGTATAAATTATTTATAAGTTATAATAATAAGTAAAAAGTATAGTCCTAAAATACATGTATACTAAGTAAAAAAAAAAAAAAAAAAAAAAAAAAAAAATATTATATATGTATAATAATATATAATTAGGAAAAAAGTATAAATGTATATAACCTGATCAACGGTACGAAGGGGGGAGTAATCACCATGTCAACAATCGTGTGACTAATCAATTCATTTTGAACAAAAAAGGCATCGACTTCCATATCGATGGTTCCTAACGCAATTCAGCCAAGGTTTTTAGCCGGTAAGAGTCCGGCACTGTCTGTTTGCCGTACAGGCTTAAGGAATTGAGGATGTACGGTACTCAGTCGTCCATGATGGATTTTTCCCTGTGGCTGAATCTTTAAAAAAAAAAAAAAAAAAAAAAAAGTCGAAGGGTGGAGATCGCGCCAGGATCGTCGCTGCCTCGTACGAGATAGTGCGGTAGCCCCGTGCGATCCGTATGGCCATCAACCGCTGCAGACTCTTGACTTGAGCTTTGCAGCGGGAGGAACCCGCCAGGTCTTCAGACCAGACGGGTGCCCCATAGAGGACCATTGATCGCACGACGCCCATGTAGAGGCAGCGAACTTCTTCCCGTGGCCCCCCGAGATTGGGCAGCAAACGATGTAACGCCCCAGCTACCCCTCGCACTCGGGGGACTAATCGCCCGAAATGCTCTTCGAAGCTCCACCGACTGTCCAGGGTAAGGCCTAGGTATTTCATATACTGGCCCACCTGGACTACAGTGTCACCCACCCGGAGGCATGAGCTGGGTGGTTCCAGGCGCTTACGTAGGCCATGGAACCATATTGCCTCAGTTTTCTGAGGCGCCACCCTTAGGCCCAGCCCACGAATCTTTTCTACGACACTAGCCACTCCCAGCTCGGCGAGCAGAAGCACCTCCTCGAAGCATGACCCTCTAGCCAGTATTAGAGTATCGTCCGCATAGCAGACGATACTTAGGCCAGAGGGCAGACTGGTGCGAAGGACCGCATCGTATGCGAGGTTCCATAGTAAAGGACCCAATACAGAGCCCTGAGGAACCCCGCAACACACTTCTCTTCGATTTTCCATCCCGTTCCGATCGACAAACTTCACAGTCCTGTCACGCAGATAGGCCTCTATGACAGCCCGCAAGTAGGGCGGCACCTCGTGATATTCGAGAGCCGCCCTAATCGCGCACCAGGGGAGGGTGCCGAAGGCATTGACGATATCAAGGCTAACTGCCAACGCCACCCCCCCCCGATCGGACTGCCGATTCCGACAAGGAGCGGACACACCTAACAGCGTCCACTGTTGAACGCCCCTGTCGGAAGCTCCAATTATACCTACCTCATCTTTACCCTGCATCGAATGATCGATTGACTGACAAGGAATGCCTTAGGCAGTAAATCCGCATACGTGTTTGAAGTTATAAAAAAGAAATATTCAATGCTATAAATATTTAGTAAAAATTATCCATTTATTTAATCTTAGGTGTGTGTGTTTTGAAATATAAAAAGACACGTTTATGCAATTTTACAAAATAGTTTTCTGCCAATGTTATGTTTTTATATACTTTCAAAAAGTCGCCCTCTTGTTTGAGAAAATTTCGAAGCGCCCCACTCGCTATACCATATTACAGATTACATTATTCTTTAACTATATTATTCTGTTAAGCTGTTTTAAGATTAATATTTTACAGAATTCTATATATTATTAAGTACCTTCTGACCCAGTTGCAGGCGCGTTTCCGTTTGACCTAGTAGCGCCTTTAATATTTTAGCTCTACACTATTTTTTACTACCTTGTTTCATTCAATTACAAACTTTTACTTGTTTAAATTTTTTTTTCATATCTAGACGTGCAAATGAATCCTCTCGGGAAAACACAATGCTTTTAATTTATTAAAAAAACTTAATTAAAAGGATACGGAACAATGGCTGAATTCAGATCTACCCGGCTCATGATTCTTCAAATAACTGTAGAATTTATTAAGTATTGTGTATTATTTGATACAAAATCACTTTAGAAGTAATATTATTTTAGTAATAGACCTTGAAAAATTTAAAAATTTGGTAACAACTGTTTTACTAGACTTGCAATGTGTTTTGGTAAAACCAGTAACAAAAGAAACAGGTTTATTTCTCAGTTGAAATCTGTCATTCATATAAAAAATGAAACGTAAAAACATAATCATATAAACTCATATGAGTCTCTTGAAAGAAGACAGATGTATGGAAAATATCATCATCAAACAGCTTCTCACAATCCACTGCAAAATATAATGCCACTTCTAGGCACGAAGGTTTTGGTCTATTACTGTTATTAAATAAAGATATATGTGTGAATTTAGCGAAACTAAATTCAATTAGCCTTGGGCCAAACCGTTAAAGTTAAAGGTAAGGTAATATGTTGATTGGAAAATGCTATATAGGATAGAAGAATTTGATTCTAAGCAATATACTCCTGCGAAGCCTGGATATTGACGACAAAGATGAACAAGACACTTTGGAACTTTACTTCAATATGCTTTGAGAACACACATTATTTACTTGAATGTCAATAAGAGGTATCCTTAATTTTCTTATCTGCCGTAGAAAATATTTAAACTCCACGAACATATAACTTTACAAAATGAAATATATATCAAAAAGTAAATGACTTTAAATAATCGAGTTGTCCTCGCTCAATCACTCGCCAATCGGCTGTCGACGTTCCCTCTAATATTTGCATGAAAAATACTCATTCCTCAGGGCGTTGAAGTGCGAACATAAATAATGAGGGACCAGGTTTCCGGGGTATTATTGTCGTCGATCATCGGGTACGAGGCATATTCTTTTACGTCCAAGCATTCTGTCAAAGAAGAATATTTCACAAGTTATTTGTATCAATTTGCTTCGAATGAAATAAGTTCGACGCCTTTATAAAGTGCTTGTAAAGTATTATTGAGTTTAATGATAATAATTTATGAGTTTATGTTAAAATAGAAATGGTTGATTGAATTATATTTTATATTATTTATGCAATACTGTGTACAATACCTGTGGCAGTAGGGCAGTAGGAGTAGTGCTTAGTATGCAAAAATATTACACCCAACATTTCCTAGTTTGAATAATACAATTCATTTGTACTCAATCCACGTTCTTTAAATATAAGGGTATGGAACCAGCATTGCAAGCATAAAGCTCATTTGTCAAATCTTATATACGAATATCCTATGCATAAGAGTTTCACATACATCACTAGCCAAGAGTCCACTGCTGGACTCAAGCCTATATCTTAAAAAGAGACGTTAACCTAGTATAGGGCTTGTTTTATAGAAGTTTAAATTCCAAAAATATTTTCTCTGAAACTTACCTTTACGAGAGATTTGTAGCATATAAGAGATATTACTGGTTTTTCTTCTTCTGCACCTAAAAAGTTGAATTCTGTGCAGTACAAATTACCATAGCATTTAAAAAAAATATCACCATTTTCCTTCTCAAGGCAATATCAACTGTATCAATCAAAGCAGTGAAAAACACTTGGCAGCAAACGTTTAACTTTTTTTTTGTTTTCAAACAATTGTATTTGCTTATTAACTGCTTAGTTAAGAGCAGTTTAACACTATGTCAGACTCGATCCAACCAAAAACATCACGCCACCGCTGTCTCGTGTAGTAGAGATCGATGAAGAAGGTACAATCTCGTAAGGACATTACTGGAACCCCGACTTACTTCGGGCTACCTAAGGTTTGTATATAGTCCCTTTTTTGTAATAAAACCCTGATGTACATTTTCTGCACAAAAGAAAGGGCATGGCTCCCCAGCCTGCTTTGACTAGAGTGACAAATGTCCTAACTTGTCGCCAGTGGCTTTCGCTTGATGAGGACAATGATCTCCATTGAACGATCTAAGGGTCCCAAGGCGTCTGCGGTGCGAAAGTTCTGAACCTCTATCTTCAGCACGACGAAGATTTATGTTTAGTACATAGTATACGTACACTACCCGGTACTATCCATCCCAATGTTGTCTGTAAGAGATTGCCTCCATGCGATTAGACCGCCACTTGCATGTCTTAGTTTAATGTGTTTTTATATATGTATGTATATGTGATTTCATAAACAAAGAACTGGTGGGTATTATTCTTCTATTTAAACATCGACATACACGCGTGCAAAATCTCGTTAAAAGTCGAATTGCGTTCTCAATTTGTAAAAATAGTTTCAAAAACATAATCAGGTAAGGTAGTAAGAAAATTTTCAGCTCAGTTAAATGAAAATACCAGTAAGCTAAAAAGTATTCTTACAATGCTAAATTTCTTGCATAATTTCTCTGGCCAAAGCTGTCTTCAAATCAACATTCTTACTACAAATATTCTGAGCGCATCATATTTTCATAGTTAGTTTAAGCTTTCCAGGAATCAAGAATTCCTAGATTGTTTGAAGATTAAACATTCTTAAGGCATATTCTGCCAAAGTTTGTTTTCAGCAATTCAGGTTATATTATTCCGTCCACCAAAATAGTGTACAAAAGATGAAAGCCAAATTTTACATTCAATTATATTTGAAAGACTGTCTCAAACAGAAATAGTTTCCACAACGTTTGAGGGTAGGTACTATTTTTGTTACTTGTAAATTCTTGTTCTTTCAAAAATATCTCTCAATAACTTTGAATATAAGATGACAAAAAAGTGCTTCATTCGTATTTATGTTTTTCTTTTATTGTTGTATTCAGTAGATATAAATATCTACTGAATGTATTGATGTAAACATCAATAAAAATTACATGAAGTAGAAAAAATTACAAAGTACCTACTTCTTTGTAATTTTATATGTCAGCTATGTAAGACATATTTTTAGTTTTATCTTGTAGATACAACAATCGAAGCAACGATCGCAAAAAATTCACTTCACACTTAACCGTGAGGATATTCGATGGTCCGGTCATACGGAAGGGATGAACGGAAGTCGACAAAGGGAAAAGTTTTATCGAGCGAATGAGTGGATCTAAAGGGACCTGAAGAAGGACACAGACAAATGACATTAATGATTTTATTTTAAAAGGAGGGACATAGAAGACAAATACTAAAAGCCCAGCACAAATAATTGTATTTTAAACTATTTAAATGAAACGATAGATTTATTTAGATTTTATTGTATGCTCTTTGATTGTTTGGTGCCGACTCATATTTTTTAGGTATGCTTACACTCGTTTAATCAAGAGTAACCGCCTCGTCTATGGCATACCAATAGATGCCTGGGAGTGGTGTGCGAGTCTCAGATGCGAGTGGCGCTGGACGGGCTGCATGGGTGTCGTGGAGTTCGAGACCGCCCGTGTGAAAGAACTTGACGCGAAGAGTCAATTGCGCAAAACCAGACCCAAAATCTCGTACCACTATATTTGCAACTCTGACGGCCAGCTCTGCTGTACGCGGTGCAACCGAACTTATAAACCTAAGTTCGGCTTTGCTAGCTATATTAGAGCCCATCTTAGGGAGAACCCAGGCTGAACAGGAGGGAGTCGCCGTCACCGAATACGGCCTGGATAGATAGAGAAAGATGTTAAGGTTACGTATTAATTTAAAATTATTCCTTAACCTTAATATCTCTTATTATTATTTTATTTATTTTTCTGCTTTTCAGTTCTTTCGACGGTTCAAATTTTTGCAAATAAGTTTTATTTTGATTTTTTTTTAGTTGTAGGCTACATGTACATATTTTATGTTTTTGAAAGCCACCTAACTTATTTTCAGTATTAACTGTTGAATAATACTACTTTGTAGTTCATCTAATCTAATACATCCCGTATGATCAGTGAGTGATCAATAATTCCTTATTTTGTTATCCTTAAGGTAAGATTTTGTTTAATTTATATGGGACTAGCCTCGTGGTATACGCATTCTAATTAAAAATAATTATCGAAATCATATATTATTATTACAATCAGTGAGTGCAATCAATTATCCCCTGTTTTTCTACCCTTAGGGTAAGAATTATTTTTTCAAAGTCATATGGGACCAACTTCGGAGTATAACCCTTTTAAACAAAAAAACTAATTATTATAATAGGACTACTCTGTAGAAAGTAGTACGTGGTCATACATAAAAATGTTTTTCTATTTTTTCGTCGTTTAAAAAATTATTCGCTGACTTTGTGAGTTTTGTTTGCTGTATATTTGTAAACGACTAGTCCATCGTGAAACAAAATACAGGATGTGGATCTGGAAATCTGTGTTGTAACACATCCCACACTATCCCTTATATTTTATTTATTTAACTAGGTA
This sequence comes from Phragmatobia fuliginosa, assembly GCA_932526445.1. Lineage (NCBI taxonomy): Eukaryota > Metazoa > Arthropoda > Insecta > Lepidoptera > Erebidae > Phragmatobia > Phragmatobia fuliginosa. Next base: position 19,993,618 of record OW052063.1, on the reverse strand, counting down.
TGTCTGTCACGGCTAAACCTATTTATGCCAAATACTTTCTTTTTTTCTAGGTTTACTTGTATATAAAATGGAAGAATTCAAAGCGCCTGATAAGAATTTATCACAGCTAGCGCTATGACTTTAGCAGGCAAAAGATTGGCTCTTACGTAAATAGAAGTAATCGCAAGGTGCGCCAGGGATAAATAGCTGTTGGTTATTTTTTTACATTTAAGAGGAAAACCTGCAGACTAGTGGTTATCAACTCCGATGAACACACAAGTGCAGTTTCACCCTTTTGACTCTCTTCCTCCAGGACTTGAGGAAAAGCGTTTTGGTCTCTAATAACTTCTCTTTCGGTGAAAAGTAAGGAAAAAATTGCTTCAAATCATTTTTCTGTGAGGCTGCTATAGGTCAATTCTACCAAAACATAGTTTCAAAACGTAAAATGATTGACATGGTGAAACCATACTCAGATTTGTTTTCTTCCTTGTCTTAAGTATTCCCAAAGATTACTCATTATCGGATACTAGGTCAATCGGATATACCTGAATCTCAATATCCATACAGAGCGACTGACATTGAACCTCTGGAATCCTGAAAGTAAACTGAATTGTCAGTATGTTTGTGGACATTAAGTTCTCAATGAAACTTGATAGATTATCATAGGTTTTTAACGATTAATGACATAACGTGCTTTTAAAGGCACGACCTTGAAACGCCGGATAACTTCCATATCTGGTTTATATTTATTGCAACTAAAACCTAACAACACTTATAAACCCGAACTTGGATTCGAATTTCGAAACCTCTTTGATCCAAAGTCGTATATATATGCTACTCACTGAACCAAGGCGGCTGTCGAAGTGACAGTACATTTTACCAAAATGATTTACATAAAATACTTAACCAAACTTTACTTAGTTACATTACAGTCATACAGCTTAGGCTCACCACTTCCATATAAATGTTATCTTTATGTTTTCTACATCGGTATAAAGTACCGTGTAATATTATTTAAGAACGTTAAAATTCAAGAACATTTACTCTGAGTTCACTTGCCTCTGTATCCTGGTAATCTGCGTTATAAATGGTATACTACTATAACCTAAACATCGCTCCATCAACGCACCAAATCTTATAGGACACAATTGAGAGAAGAAAAGCGTTAACGTCGTATTAGAAAAATAAAAAGAATGATAGCTAAAACTATATAATATTGGATTAAACTCGAGAAAAATAATAATTCTGATTAAGATAAGATAGATATCTAGATATAATAAGACAGCTTAACTGAAGCAAGGTAATTTCTTTATTTATGCAAAACCTTGTCTCACTTCTTGAAAAAAATCTAATTAGAAACCTTTTCGACCAAACAAATAACCCAAATTAAAAAAGGTCTAATTAATTATGAGCCAACATCATAAGAAGACAAAAACACATGGATGATTCATAAAAGGACGTTTAATTAGGATAAATTTAGCAATTCTTCGAATATTTTATCTCTGAAGGTATGGTTTTCTTAAGTTTACAATTTTGACAAAACAAAATATAATCTGATTAGTATACTAATTTGTAGTTTATTTGAACTTTTTCATTTTTTATCAGTGTTTGTATCGGTAACTTTCTACTTGGATTATGTATAGACTTCTTCGTTCTATTTCTGAATCTTTTACTGTTTATGAGAAAGTCGCCCTAGGCTCATCTCTCGTACTGCGACTTGCCACGTCGCTTTCCCTCCGCCGCTCTCTAATTTTGTATGCTCTGTTGTTTCACCGCATTTATTTTTCTTCGCGGTCTAATTCTCTTTGTTGTCTCAGTCGTTTCGCAACCAAATTTCGCGGAATGAGGTCCGTGTTTGAAATGAAATTGGTATTCGGAATGAATTGGGCTCCTCTGTAAGTTTTGCAAACCCTTGATTTTTAATTCGATTTGTGCTTTCACGAATGTTGAATATAAATATGGTTATAATACTAAAATAAACCAATTTACAAGTCATTACAATAAAGATTTTTGATTCAATCTAAATTTCCGTTGCACAGCTCTACTCAGAAGTAGACACTTTATTTTTATGGTAGAGATCGACTTTGACACAATAAGAAAACATTTCTGTATGTTGTTGTGATATTTCATGATTACTTTACGCAGTTTATCGTTTATTTTTACTGCAATTTTCACTGGATTGTTACTTTTAGTGATTGCTACCAAAATTTTGATCGACTCTCTTAACCAGATGTATCCTTTTCGTAAGCATTACAGATTCGGCTAATCTAGTCACCCCGCACTTCTCCTGAAAGTACACTTTGCCAAAGAGCAAACATAAAGCTTTTATAGCAACATAAATAGTTTATAAATATATTCCTTTTTTGTTTTCCAGTTTTGTCATGGTTTAGATGTTCGGTTCAATAAATTTAATTGTTGTGACATGTAAAGTGAGAAGTGATTTATCCTATTCAAACAACTGTTTTCAATACCGCAATTTTTTTTGCAAACATCTCAGTTTACTTTATAATTAAGTATGTGAAGAATCTTATTGCTGGGGAATTCTATATGAAATGAAAGAAAGCATTTGAAATCCGTAGCTCTGTAGGTGAGGGCCCAATGGATATTCGAATAGTGGCTACACCTACGATCTTGGTCTGAGTTTTCAATAAAAATTCCACATGGCGAGCCGTACGAGATGGATATACGGTTAACTGATAAATAACCCTCACTTGGTCCCTTTCATTGGTAATTCAAACACGGGCGGTAGTACGATTTATGTACAAATGCGTCCAGTCAAGCCGGCCATATTTATTTTTCCATGTCCTAATGCCACTTCTGAAATATTCATGTGTTGACCGTACCATCTGTCTTGCTGATGTCTCTAACAATAATATAATGTTGTATCTTATGTCGGTTTAGGATAAGTGACATGGTAACCAACTTCCTGTTGCTAATATTTATTACATTGCTGTATTTAATGTTAATAAGTATGTCTTTAGTTTTCTCAATACCAACAATATTTTTAAGTTATTAAATACCGATGATAAGAATATCCTATACTGGCTCCAATCATTAATTAAAGAATTACTAAGCGAGAAATAAGTCGTCAGATTTTAAACGTTTATATTTTTTGAATAGATAGCATTTGCCCGTGAATCCTACCTCGTGTATCGCGGTAAAATTTGTGGACCAAATTTTATTTAAATTAGTTTAGTAATTACAAAGCAAATGGATAGACAAACAGACAGAAAGATTTACTTTCACATTTATAATATTAGTTACGTAGTAACTATTTATTAATCTGTGATATAAGTAAGGATTGACTGCCATAGATTTAGATGAACAAGGGTACCAACAATATGTACCTTGCAACTAAGGAAATTATAAAGAAAATAATATTTTACAGACTTACGGATTCTAAATCGCTGACTTTAATTTTTTTAATAACAGTTGAAAATAATAACTTCGTACCGCCTTAGAATATTAATTCATATTAAAGTATTGTGTTTAGTTATTAACTGATAGTGACAAATCGACAGCAGTGTAAGTAGTAGCAGTTAATTAACGGGCCCCGGCCGGCGGTAACGCCACAATCACTTTGTACCTGCATTTTAAATCTGTAATATCTTCAAAAATATCAATTTAAATTTCATACTGTAAGAGGCCATATTAATCTATATTAAATACACGATGTATCTAAGGTACTTATTTGGATAAGGAATAATACTGTATTGCTTAAAATTGCTTCGTAAATAAGCCATTATTTCTCGTACAAAAAAAATGGTTATTGTGGGTTATCCCTAAGAGATAGACATATACCATTACGGACTTTTTTGTAGACCTTTTTAAGATGTACAATACTGTAGTACATTATTTTGATCTATCTCGTGGGGTACAGCCAGCATTTGCAATGCAAGCGTAAAAAAACACACATTAGAAACCTCTAAAATTATTATCTACTATATTATGCATGTATTATACATAAAAACCTTCCTCTTGAATCACTCTATCTATTAAAGAAAACGGCATCAAAATCCGTTGCATAGTTTTAAAGATTTAAGCGTACATGGGGACAGAGAAAGCGACTTTGTTTTATACTATGTAGTGATGATGTAGTGATGATACCGATGAAGTAAATTAAGCAATAAACTCTTTAAAATTAAATTACAGCTAACACTTAGTCTCACAGTTGTCTTTAGGTCTTAAAGTCAATCTGAAACCCCCTAGATAAAGTGCAAACGTTTTCTGTTCTATTCTCTATTCTATTTCTCATGTTTCATTGGCTAAAGCCACTCAGTCATCAAAACAAAATATTAGCAGATGAAACAAGTGAATAAAGAAATAGAATAGATAACGTTTGCATCTTAGCTAGGGGGCAGGTTATTATGCAGAAAATACATTTGGCCACAAGTAATTGAACTGTCGCTGAGACTTATAGTCACTTGAATTGTGTACTACTGCTCCTGAGAACACTTAAGCGAATGTTAAAATACGTTTGTCGTATATTTTTATGACTTTATTGGCGGGTATCGAATAATAAAACTGTTGACTTGAAATAAAGGAACACGAAACTTCCATTTAGCTAGGAACAATGAGATTCTGTTTATCGAACATCGTTATTCTTTATTAGATTCCACTAGAATCTTCCAATTTATTTGTTATTATTTGGATTCAGTTTCATTGTTTGACGTTTTTTCCTGTTTTCTCTGTGTTGTATGAAACTCGTCAATATAATTTGTTATTGTTTTAAATACAGTTTATATATGCATAGAGGAATTAAAATTAGTTTAGAGACACGAAAGAAAAATGTTTATGTCTGTGCAATGTATCAACTAAAAAAAGAGAACTGCGGGAAAGCTGACCTAGTGAGTAAAATTAGACATAGTTGAGTTGGGATCAAAGGCGAGAGCCTCAGGCGATTCTTCTGCGCCCGCATGTCATGTCCGCGTATTCTACAATCAAAGAATAGTAGGTCACAAACATTTGGACACTTCATTAACATGTAGTCAGCTGAACTTTTAGAAGTTTGGTGATAATTATTTTTAATTTATGGAGACACGTAACAATAAACCTTGTTTGTTTTTAGATAAGTCACACACTAAGAATAAATTCTGTATCACGAAGATTATCATAATTGTTACAGCTACAAAAAAAAATTACTGTAGTAATTTTTAAATCACATCAATATTGTCCCATTTACTAAGGCGTATTCTATTATGTGAATGAAATATGAATTGACATATTTTGTGCTACGAATGACTGTCCCAATAAGTGTTCCCTAATTGTAGGCTAAACTGTATTTAGTAATGTAAGGTAGGTACCATTTTAAGTTTTTAATTTAAGGAACTCTTATATTAAAAATTTACATTAAAATACGCACTAATCCCGCCGACAAGTCGTTCTGCAGTTTTGTGGTTATATTTATTGTAACTTTGAACTTGTTCCGAATAAATTCTTTATTTTTTTATTTGTGTATCGAACCCACAAAACACAATAGTCAGCGTAATAGAAAAGTACCACTGCAGGTCCTAAGTGAACATTTAAGATCGTTTATGAGGTAGTAGTTGAAAGTGCGAAAAGCTAAGGCTTTGATTTATAATAAGCTTGCTTTCGCCCGCAGCTCCACTCGCTTGTACTTTCTCAGACTCTAGATTATCTGTGTACGAAATTTCATTCAAATCGTTTCAGTAGTTATGACGTAAAAGCGCAACAGACAGACAAACGAACAGACAGTTACTTTCGCATTTACAATATTGGTAAATATAAATCCGCCGCTCAGACAAGCCGCCTTCTTGTGTATTCACATAATATAAAAATAAATAAAAAATATCAAAACACAAAAACTATAAAAAGAACCCGGGAATACGAGTATCAAATATTTTTCAGACAACAATGATTGACAGCTTCTCCAGTGTTGTTTTTGAGTGCATGCCTCTTTTCGTGTTGACATTGTACCACCGCTATAACATCTGTGTCCCGATCATGGTTAACTTTTCCTCTGCCTTAAGCGCTTTTTTGGGATACACGAATACTGCTTTATGTGTGGGATATCACTAAGATGATAAAAAAATTCACGCGATAAAAATTATATAGTTTTTTTTATGTAGGTATGGCAAAATTATTCTACTCTGTATGGCGTGGTTCGTCATGGATGACCGGTTTTCATTTTAGGTTACTTTTTTTTTTCTTTTTTTGATGCCTTCCTCTGTGACTCCATTCTGCCTGATGGTAAGCATGAATAGATTCCAAGAGTGGGGGCCACTGACTGCCTGCGATGCAGGAAGTATGGCGATGCCGACCCAAACTATGGCGGCTTTGTTAGATGCTTTTTCACATCCTTCTTAAAGGACTCGGGATCAATATGGGAAGGAACCACCTGGGATGATAGCAAGTTCCAGTTTTTAACCGCTTAGCACAGGAAAGAAGAGCTAAAGCGGTGACTTCTAAGGCCAGCACGTGTTGTCACTCACCCAAAAAACACAGCTAATTTTTATTTTCACTTGATGAATGTATGTGTTATGAGATTTGAAGTAAATTATGGCTAGCTCATTCGAGATAAAATAATTATTCCATTTCCTTTTAGTAATAAAGACGTTCCTAAGCAGAATAAAATCTAGTTAAAATACAGTCAATATAATTTGTGCACTCATAATGACTCTTACAAGTACCATTTTAATTAATTTCTAAAATGTATCAAAATTAAAGTTATTCCTTTAAATATAATACAAAATTACGGTTCAATTTTACTTTTGAACTTGTACATTTACATACTTAATCAAGTTTCTAATCAAAGTTCCGACTTTCGTTTCACCCTTCGTAACGACTGCTCTTCTGTTTAACAAACTCATCTCAAAATCAAAGATTACTGTTTAATCTTAAGACGTTAATCATGATGAATCAGCATATAAATTATGTGTTATGTAATTTTTACGCTTATTTAATACAGTGGGTCTATTAGTGCAGTCATATGCAGAGCGTAACAACGTAACAAAGATCTTAGAATCTTATTCTTTATAATCTACTTTTCAGTGCATTTTGAACTTAACTTCATATTCCTGATTTTCAAGTCAGACCGTACCAATAATCTTTTTTGACCCGATTTTATACCTAAACGTACTTTACTTACATAACTTCATGTAAAAAGTTGACCAATTATCTTAAAAAAATATTTAAAATTATTTAGGAATATAAAATTTACGTATGACAGTAAAATGCTTATTAATTACGATACTTTATTTTATTTGTTGTGAAACACATCGCGTATGATTATTGTCAATCAGAACGTAACCATTGCTGTTGGAATATTTTAAAAAGCTTTTATTTTACTGCAACTCTAAGTATATTTTTAGCTATATAAACAAAAAAGCAATTGAAAAATGTTGATGCCTCAGATGCACTCACATAGACACACATGAAAATTGAGACGAGTATTCAATTGTCCATTCAATTGCAGGACCAAAGCTTGGGACAATGTATAATATCTTTGAAATAGCAATTGACTAAAAGTGTACCTTATGTGTCACAGACTTAAGATAGAAAACTAAACTAAATTCAATAAACAGAAATTACTTTCATCAACTTTCCTTAACACGGTGATCTTTTGTATTTCCTGGTCAAATATTTAATCCTGTAGGGACTTACCACGTACGGAAAATTATGTATAGTCTATTGCTACATTAGTTGGAGATACAGATGAAAAGAAACCAGTTTGACGTGCCACATTTGAATATGCTACTTTAACGTACATAAAAGGAACCAAAATCTGAAGGGGTACGTGCGAAGCGTCTGTAAGATACAAAATTATATCAAAACGTCTGACATCGATAAGGCTATACGCAGTCCGATTCGCTTTCAAACAAATGTAATTCCAATTTTTTCGACGTACACGGGAATGTAATAGAGAGTATTTTGCGGGGTCCTTTTCTTATTTTTTACGAGCGAATGCCGGTTGGTATTACGTCGACATGTGGCCACCGGTGCGGTTATTATTTTAGGGGGACGTTGGTTTAGCTACGTCCTGCTTTATTTGGCTCATCTTGGGAAAGGACGACAACAGTTCGCACGACGACTAGGCTTATAACCAAGGCTTTTGGTTGCGTAAGAGTATATTATTACTTATATATAATATATTTTGATAATATACCATGGGGCGTGTTCATATTACTCTTGGCTTAAAGTTACTGTCTCAATACTAATATAGAATTTTTATCGACTGTTACTGTTAATAATTATTTTTTAGTAGATGAGAAATTTAATTTTAAATTTGTGTTTCAGTTTTCTAAAGGTTGTAAGTTGGTGAGTGTGAGACCGGAGGTCCAATCATTCTGCACCATGCTTCCGGCTTCCAGAGGTCGGGAGAATGATGCAGAAATATCTGACCAGGCCGCCATGGTATGGGTCACCATGCTGCATTGCTTGCCCTCACAATGAGCATGGTGACCGCTACTCCTTGATTGACTCATGCTTTCCGTCAGGCAGAGTAGAGTATCTTTGGTAGGCTTAAATATATTTATAAAAATAAAAACTGTCAACCTATCCTATTAATTTTTTCGTGGATACACATAACACAATCCTATATTGGAGTAGAGATCCAAGTTATAAGTTTAGACAAAACAGCGGTAGGAACAATAATTTTGTCTAAATTGTCTAATGTTGTCATGTCAAATTCTTTGAAAGAATAAAAGACACTTTGAGAATCTTTGATAAATTCACTCTAGATTCTCTCACAAATGTATATTGTCAACTTGGTAAATTAACTTTGTCAATACATATTTTAATTATATCAGTGGATACAATTTCTCACTTCTTAAGTCTAAAAATTATCTCATTTGGTTCGAATACTACCACCTCCTAAACAAACCATAAAATTCTATTTTAACTTTAGAAGTTTTAATTTTATTATGATCATAGTAAAATTAAGCTTAAGTAAAGACTAAATTTTCATTATAATATAAACTGAAGTAAGTGAAGTTTAAATAGGTATCGCGAACTGGTTTTAAATATAAAATAGGGAAAGTTAGTCAAAGTAAATTGTGTTAAGTAATTGAAATCGGATAACTTTTACTTCAAGGGTCGATCACGGCGGCTAAATCAAGTTTAAGTTACTATTAGTTCAAGTAAGGATATAATAGTAACAGCTAATATTTCTCATGTTTTAAAGTTACTTAGCTTTTGTGTGTTTTACCAGACCATTCAATAAGATTTGTATTTTTGGGGTGTTTCTGATTGTATAATGAATGGAAGATTTGACTGCCTTGTTGGTCTAGTGGTTAGCGTATGCGGCTGGTGATCAATAGATCTAGAGTTCGGGTGCCGAGTCGGACTAAATTAGTATGATCTGCAAATATTTGTTTCGGAGCTTGGTTATTTTCTATATTTAATATATGTTTGTATTAAAAAAAAGTATTAATTTATTTACATCAGTTGTCTCGTACCCATAGTAGAAGCTCTGCCTAGTTCGGGACTAGATGATGCTGTGTCTCAGATGTTCGCAATATTTCTATTTATTCTTTGCTACATCTTGTAATACGAGTATATTATACATAATATTTGAAAGTTCCAAGACTTTAAATTGTCAGTTTGTTAAGTTACATTATTATCTAAGTAATACTTATTGACGCATTGTCATGTAGCTTATTTAGCATTTATTTACTTATTACATTTTTTTTATTTATATGTGTCACCAACCACACGCGTGTACGTCGGTTATTGGGCGTGTTATTGAAATCGGTGCAGAGATTTAACAGGAAGGGATTACTTACAAACATATTATAGAGGTTCTTTTGAATTTATAACATTAGTATGAATAGCTAAGGAAAAACGGATATCTTGATTACTTATCTTTATTTCTTTTAGTATTTTTTTTTTCATATTTTTTTGGTGCAAATGAGTAGATGGATACATAGTGACTTTAGTACAGGACTGGTTATTGTGGGGAGTCTATATCCACCATGAGATGGTGATTACTATAAATTTAAAAATTGCTGCACCGATTTTAATGAAATTTGTCATTGAGGTACTTTCATTTTTAGGATAGCTTTACATGGATTCTCGGGCAAAAATTAGTATTTTTATATATTTTTCTTCTTACCCGAGCTCAACGACATATGACGACGGTATTTAGGTTTTATTAACCTAGAAACGGATGCCCTAAGAGATTCAGACTGCCCACATGTTTTACAACAGATGACTCTATTGTGGAGCATTTATTGAACACTGGTCCTTTGAGGCCCTGTTTTGTAGTCGTCTGGCTACAATATCTTGAGTCAGCTAATTGAAGATTATTGATGGAGAAATCGTGGTATTTATTTTTTATATTTTCTCTTCTTTTTTATTACTTGATACATTACTCTGTAATTATTTCATCCATAAATCAATTACTAAATGTATATTATAATGCTCATAGCTCAAAATATATGCTATGACCTAATTGAATAAACTTGTTTCACTTTGTCTTAGACCCGCAACCATGCAGTTACATTATACGATTTCTGTATAGATAACTAATTTTGTTAAACAAAAGTACACGTTACACTGTCTAAAGTATAAATGATTCAGGTATATTTATGACTTATTTATTTTATTTATTTATTTATTTTTTGAGAAACTTACAGACATATAACTAAGATGTATTATTACAAGTAAATAAACTTATTGCTAATAACAAGTTTCTGCATATAAGTACTCAATAGAGAATTGTCGACTTAAACATACAACAAATAAACATACAAAAAAAAGTGTTATTGCCAAGATATTACTTATTTACACTTCACAAAACGGCTGTATGATTCCACACTAATAAGAAGCTATACTTTAACTAGACTATTGGTAAATGTGTAAATGTAAACTGAAGAAGTGTAAAAATAATAAAAAGCATACCTGGACAATATCCATTATGATAATGTTAAAACCATTTGCAATTTGTATGATTAACCTTTTAAAATGTTAATTTACGATTAATGTCAGCGTGGTTTATAGAATGGACTTTTGCTTATTCATAACACATTAATTTAATTTATGTATTAGTCTATTTCCTAGTATTTCAAACTTTTTAAAAATCTAATAACAATGTTTTTAGACAATAATCATAGTAGTGATACATAAGCATAAAACTAAAATTTTCATTTGCCTAACTACACATATGTATATATTTATATTAGACTAGCTGATGCCCGCGGCTCCGCTCGCGTTTTAGAGGTATCAAAAATAGATTTTGGCCGATTCTCAGACCTACTGAATATGCATATAAAGTTTCATAAAGATCGGTCAAGCCGTTTCGGAGGAGTATGGCAACGAAAACTGTGACACGAGAATTTTATATATTAGACTAGCTGATGCCCGCGGCTGCGCTCGCGTTTTAGAGGTATCAAAAGTAGATGTTGGCCGATTCTCAGACCTACTGAATATGCATATAAAGTTTCATAAAGATCGGTCGAGCCGTTTCGGAGGAGTATGGCAACGAAAACTGTGACACGAGAATTTTATATATTAGACGAGAATTTTATATATTAGATTTATATATGAGATAAGAATAAAGAACGTAAAAAACACTTAATTTTATTCTAAAATATGTTACAATCCTCACATGACTAAAATAAATTGCATAATAGATATTAATATGAGTTTTAAACAAAATAGTATATACTCAAACAAGTACAAATTAACAGTTCACAAAATCTCCGACATATAAGAATTAAGTCGTACAAAACGGATCATTATGAACGAAAACAAATCGTAATAATCTTAAAATATCAAAACTTTAAACCTTTTATAGTCAAATACGAAAATCAAACTAGATATCTATGTCATCTTTTTTAATAAAGCTAAGTTTAAAAAAAATGTAATGAAAAGTGTGATTTCAAAATCATTTCAGAAATTATTGACACCAACGAAACACTTCATATAAATATTAGCTATGACAAAAATAATGTACGGTTATTACTGATAATGGTGCGCCATCTATAATGCCCCTTAGGACACAAAGAAAAATACTATAGTGTATTCCTACCTAATATTCAGATGTTTCGGCAATCATTCCGAATGCAACTCGCACAAAGAGTTTATTGCAATGCGGTTCTGTGTTTGATCCGGACACTGTGCAAAGACAAAATGCGGGTTATTGCTGTTATATTGCTAGAATACCTGTAAAGGTACGTTCTTCTCTTTAACGATTTAAAAAAAATATTACATGTACTAATATCATGCATTGTTTTTTACCTGCACGCAATGAATGCACGCTCATGGACGGCTATCAATGATGTTTTACTCGTAGGTGAATCACGTACTTGTTAGCAAAATAAAAATTTGTATTGCAAGTGTACAGGGTTTTCTATAAAGCTTTATTTTAAGTATGATAAGCTCTATTAATGTTATACAGACTAGATTATTTATGAAGAGTATAGAAATAACAAGAAAGAAAAGATATAGATTGGAGACGGTGACTCGACAAACATAGTTTAGGACCCCCACAGGTCAAATGTAATGTCAATTTTCGTTAGACAGCTAGCTGGAGCTATTTGGTGTTTTTTTTAATAAGTTTGCTGCCTTATCATCATCATCAATGCCTCTGCCCAGCCTGATGGAAAGCAAGAGCAGAATCCAAGAGTGGTGGTCGCCGTCGTCACTGACAATGTGGAAAATGCAACACTGTGACCCACACTAACCTGAAGCCTAGTCAGTTACTTCTTCACACCCCGCTTGAAAGACCGTGGATCATAGTAGGAAGGAAACACAAGAGCTAGCGGGGAGTTCTAGTTTTCGACTACTCGGCACTGGAAGGAAGAGCCGAACCGCTTAGTTCCGGTGCGTTTCTATTCCACTCTAAAACGGTGACTCCTAGCATGCGTTGTCCTGTAGAGGAATTGAGAAGGTAGAGTTGGAGTCGAGAAGCTTGTGTCCACTAGTAGAATGCAATGGACTGATGATATTGTAAGTTGTTGAAATAATTAAATTTAAAAACTTAAAAGGGCATCGAGATATTGATGATTTTGATTAATAAAAAGTAAGATAAGTATTTCTTCTTAACTCAAAATGAAACTTGCTTACGTTAGGTACATACAAACTTGAAGATTGATATCTGTTATTCGATTAACGAAAAATTGTTTTTACAAAACTCGTTTTCCCGAAAACAATTTTATGAAATTCGACTCAAAAAGAATTGATATAATCGTCCATTTATATCAAGTCAATTCGACTATGAAATACAACTAGATCATATTACTAAGAAAACAATTTCATTTTGTCTTCCACTAAATATATATTCCATTTCATACGATTACCTGTAATCTTATTATTGATAGATTTAGCTCCCCAATTTCTTGATTCAAAAATACCGATTTATAAGAATAGGAAAATTATCTTTACATTTAATTTTAGCTTACACTTTTGACTCCACGTGTGGTTGTAATACTTTAAGCAGTCACGTCGCTCTTGCTTCGCTCATTTTCAACAGCACTGAGTGTTGGGCATACATTCTAATATATAAACAAAAATAATAAAAATTAGTACTGAAATTATGAAAACACAAGTTTGTGAATTTAACATATTTTTATTTCGAGTAGGCATGTTGTACAAATACCTGAAATCTTTGTTGTAGCTGTATTTTTGCTCCTGAGTTGTATGTAAACATTACTGATCCCCAAGTAGGTACCATAAACAAATGGTTCAAAATGTTTCATCGTTTGAACAAAACGGGTATAAAGTAATAACATACGTCTTCGTGCTGACTACTTTATTTCTGTGATAACTAGTTCGTTTGCCATCGTAAACTTACCCATGCTCTCAAGTTGAACGAAATGTATTACCGGTTCATTTTCAGTTGTAACTTCAATTGGAAGCATACCTGCTCTTTTATTACTAATGCTTATAGCACATGTAATTCGGTAATAGGGTATAAAAACCCCTGTACCTATTGTTTAATTTAAACAGTCATATAACAAATCTAATCGATATTTTATTGAAAAACAAAGAACACATGAAGAGAAGCCAAATTTGAAACACAGTTTTGGATCAAAGCCCTTTTTCTAAGGAAGGAAGTATTTTCAGAAGTGGACTAGCAAAGACTAGTGATAAAAAACCCCATGTTTTTTAAAAAAAATTTTTTGAATATATACATTTTTCTATTCATTAACCAGTTTATTTTATTCACTACATTCAGTCTTAATTCACTATTTAACTCTTTTGTGTATATCTTAAGTGGCATCTATGCTATTTGTTAGTCGTCATCAATTATTCGTTATAAATGAATTAGTGTTAATTGTGTGTGTTGATTGGGCCAAAAAAGTGTAAAGTGTTGCCATCGACACGATAAGAAGAAGAAGAATGAATTAGTTGATCTCCTTTTATTTTGAAGGATATAATATCATTCACTCATAATATTCACATGTGTTAACTTTCCGCACTAACTTAACACTGGCTTCAGTTCCTCTAACATGTTTCATAGCTCAAATTTGTTTACTTCCCTAGCTTGATTAAGTTATATCTTGTTTACATTAAGAAATAACTTTGATACGGAGTTATATATTACAGTTTGAAGATAGTTTAATCTAACACGTAAATTTTGAACTTTGTTTTTTGATACACGTGCTACATTTTCTATAATCTCAAAAGGCAGTTCTCTTATTATTTTAAATCTTCGACTATCATGCCAGATCAATAAATAATAAAGTCTATAATAATAGAAAAATATAGCATTTATTTATTTCTATTTACGAGACTAGACATTCTACAAAAAAGTTATTCAAGAAATACTTATAAAAAATAAAATAAAATACGAGTGTCTGCAAGAAGGTGGTGTCTATCATAGTATAATCTCCTTAAGAAAGCAATGTAACAACCATTGATAGCATTCAACAAATAAAAAAGTTTTAATAGATCTGGAAAGAAGATGAAATCTATATAAAAAATCTCGCTCTCTTCTTAGGTCATAATATTTAATCTTTTTATTGAAGACTAGCTGATGCCCGCGGCTCCGCTCACGTGCTAGGGGTATGAAAAATAGATGTTGGCCGATTCTCAGACTTACCCGATTTGCACAGTTTTTTTTTATCCGTTTGGGAGCAGTCTGGTAACTAACATTTTATATATATTTTATATAATATGAATTTTATATATAAGATATTGCCATAGCACCTAAGTCATTAAAGTACTATTAATTTTAGATAGTTAAATTAATATAGTAAAATAACAGTAGAACACACTCATATAAACTCCGCCAAACACACAGTATTTTGTAAATAGTAACCTAAATTCAAGATTTTATAAAATTCTCTCTAAATCGAAAAATGTAATGTTAAATATAAAAAAATGAACAAACCTGAAAATGAAGGGATAAACATCATATAAAACTACTTGTCACACATAAATGACAGCGCGTAACGCCGCATATAATAGAATGAGGATTCCTTAAATGTAAAACGCTGCCACTCTGAGAGTCGTTCAAAACCCCTATAAAAATGTAAGTCCGCCTTTCATTACATTTTGGTACACGATTCTTTTCTATGCTGACTAGAAAACACACCATATGACTTCTACCTAAGGTTCAGTTTTACTTGATTAACAATATATTTATATCATGGAATCGTCGGACGTATATCTAGAAAATAACACGCTCCCGGTATTTACTTTGTTTCTGTAACGCTCATGCAAGGATTGGACACATTTTGAGAAAAATCTAGCCAATTATACTAGTTTTTTTTATTTGTAGCACCGTATGAAAAGAAGCTTCAACTGATATTGGATAAGACGTACTTATAATAAACTAATTGAATGCCATCCTATTTATTATTTAAATGAAAACAAAAAAAAAATGTTTTATGTAATATAGAAACACAAATTAACGATATATAGGTATTTTTGTTGAATGTATGGTTTAAAACTACCGCAACAAATTTAACCCATAATTACAATTTTGAATTCCGATCGCTTTCAGGGTTGTGAAAGTCCGATGGTAATCAACTACAAAAACTTTCTAGTTTAAAGAACCAAAATGGTTGTAGCAGTATTTCGAGTTATTATTAATATACTAATCAAAAAAATTGCAACGTCAATAAATCTTTCAACTCGCCAGGTAAAATTGCTAATAATATTAATAAAAAACTATCTCCGTGCTGGTATAGACGAGACAAAGTACATAATATATATTTGAAAAACGGGCATCTTCACTTATAATTAAAATTATTAAAACAAAACTAATTTTAAATGATATTGTACTTATCTTATTTGCTAAAAGTATTATTTTATTACATTTTCATTTAGAATTTTTTTTGCCATGCAAGTCTGTGATTTGTTAACGATGTAATTTAGTATATTTCAGATATATACACATAAATGTAATTTGGACTTTACTAAGCTAATCCTAAACCTCAAACTAAAATACTCTTCTATAAATTATTTAAATGGAATGTTAAATAATAGGAAGATATCCGCTTTGCCTTGAAGTTGTATTAATTAGATGATTCGAAACATTTTTCATCCATAAAACTAACACTAAGAATATATTAAAATAAGTACTATCTGCATATTATTATTTAAAGCAACACTCTATACGCCTCTTTACGAAAATTATTCAAACCGGAAAGTATGGCCTTAGGCACATTTAAAGTTTATAAGGTACTCCTTATAAACTTTAAGTGTGCCAAATAACAATATGCACTCTTGGACGTGGACGATTACAAGGTATTTCAAATACGTAATTGCAATCTTATTACAACGAGCAGATGTTAAAATGGCTTTAAAATGTACTAAATTCTTGTACTTGAAAGTAAAAATAAAAAGAAAATGTTAAAAGCAAACAAGCAAACAAGTTTAAATGAAAATTAATGTCGAAAGTAGGTAATAGTTTGTTCACTAGTTCACAAACTATCTCATATAGCAATATAGGTGTCTCCCTTGCTCACATACAGCTCAGTTATTTCCCCTGATAGTCATATTCCTGTAACTTGCTACCAATCTAAATTGACCTTCGCAGCCCTTCGTGAAACTTAAAAATACAAACACAAAAAGACAATTTCACAAATTTCTAGAGCTCAACCGTGATTGGTGACGGTGAACGGAATACAAGGATCCTTTTACCCCACGGGGTTATAATTTGCACCTGTACCCAATATTATGTGAGAAAGTTAGTGTTACTTGATAAAATGTCGTGGTAAGAAAAACAAATTGTTTTGAAACTATTTAATTAATATTATTATATGGCATCTGCATAAACAAAACATTCAGAATTTGTAACAATGGTAGCTTTTATATATAGAAAGATGGATATATCTATCCATCTGATTTTTTATTGGTAAAAGAATTTTCAAAATCGGTTCAGTAGATACAGATATTATCCCCTACAACGTCACAAACGCATAACCCTACTAAATCCTAAACTTTTATAATGTTAATATAAGGCAAATTATTTATAAAAAATATATAAAACTTATATTTCATATTTCAGACGAAGAACTCACCAAAGGCTAACCACAGTAATCAGTATTTAAATGCCCAGTAATATATCATTGTCATTGTAATTACATTTTTTTTTCTTTTCAAAAAGATAACTCCCGCATTAGGTTTAAAGAATGTACAATGCTAATGTCATATTCTGAATGTAAAAAAGACAATGAAATAGCTTAAATCCTTACATTAATAATTATTTTTTCTGTTGCACTTAAATAAAATACTTTAAAAACCTTTATTTTAAGTCAGCGATTATTATAATGACGACCTTCAGGTATTTACTGTTTAGCCTCAAAAGGAAACTGATTAATATTAAGTGCGCCACTTAAGATTCCGTATTGACTTAATATAATAATGTTGACGTAGGTCTGATGAACATAAAACGTATCGAGAATTACGCCTCAGATATTAAGCGATGGTAAAATGAGATATTTTGTAAATACTTGACATTATCTAATATTTCTATTTCTGAAGATCAGTTGAATGAATGTGGTAGAGGATCCGTTTTTTTTTATATTCCTACCTAAAAGCCTACCAAAGTAACTCCACTTTGTCTGATGGAAACCATGAGTAGAATCCAGGAGTACAAGTCAGCATTATCATTATGAGTGCTGATAACGCAACATGGTGACCCACACCAAAGCGGCCTAGTGAAATTCAGTTTTTAGGGTTCCGTAGCCAAATGGCAAAAAACGGAACCCTTATAGATTCATTTCACATAAAAATAGAAAAAAAACAATACATTTTGGGGGTCCCCGTACTTGGATCTGAAAATCATTATTTTTTTTTTCATCGAACCTATACGTTCTCCATATATCTATGGATAGGTGTTCAAAAATGATGTTGAGGTTTCTAATATCATTTATTTTTAAACTGAATAGTTTGCGCGAGAGATACTTCCAAAGTGGAAAAATGTGTGTCCCCCCTCCCTGTAACTTCTAAAATAAGAGAGTAATAAAACTAAAAAAATAGTATATTGTACATTACCATACAAATTACCAACGAAAATTGGTTTGAACGAGATCTAGTACGTAGTTTTTTTAATACGTCATAAATCGTAAACTGCAATTTACGTTTCATTCAATCAATACACTATTATAAGAACATCGACCAAAGTTACAACGAACTACAAGAACTTTTATATGATGTTACTTGCTGATACGGAAACCTTCATGGGCGAGTTCGACTATTGAAACGGATTTAATTATAAATAGTTGGTACTCCGGCAGGTCTTGGCGCCGATCATGTACACTTAAAGCATCATGCTGCCGCTTGTGCAACGCATTTGCTAAGGTAATGCGCTCCCCTATACTTTTATAGAAAATGCGATTAGAAACTAGCTATGCAAGCAATTACGGTGTTAATGACGTAACTTTACACAAGCCACTCCACGTAATGAACAATTGTGTACTCTTCGCTTGTCTTTATTTAACACTAGTTAATGCGTGCGGTTCCGCCCGCGTTTATGTTGGTTATCGCAGTAAAGACTAGCCTATTTCCTTTACTAGACATCACAGTATTTTTATACCAAATTCTATTCAAATCGGTGTTACGGTTTAACCACGAAAGCATATCAGATAGAATTGCTTTCAAATATATAATACTAGCTATTGCCCGCGGCTCCACCCGCGTGTATGTCAGTTATCGCGGTTAATAAGTAGACTATGTCCTTTCCCAAGGTTCCATCTATCTCTATACGAAAATTCATCAAAATTGGTTCAGCGGTTTAGGCGGGAAAACGTAACAGACAGACAGATTCGCATTTATAATATAAGTAGGGATTAAGTATGAATTAGTATGGATATATCATTTAGGCGAGGAAATCATGACACATTCGATTACTGAAGCAAAGTTTATATGTATGTGGCATGTCATTGCCTTCGTTATGTCACTCAACACTTAAGCTAAAAGGAATATGACTAAAGAATATTCATTTAAGACGCCACATATATTATCAGTTTTAATATGTACCTCGTCTGCAACAAGTTTACATAAAAGGATTAAGTGATATTTTAGTAGTCATTAGGCACTAGAAACACCTTATTTTAAACTTCAAGCAGTGGATGCCCTTGATTAAATACGTACGGTGTGAAAAATTCTAGCACATTCTATTTTGTTCCTAAGAACAGTATTGTTAAGATAAAATGATAGTTTAAACATTGGAGAAATGGTCCTGTTCTGCTTTATTAATGAGAGTAGAAAATGACATCAATGTAAATAAATGTAAAATATTTAAATTGATTTAAAATTCGCGTGGAATTACCAATAGAGAACCTAGTCATATTGTATTCAATCAAAAATTTGTTTAACGTACGTACACGTACGTACTGATACGCACACAAATTAATCCTTAACATCATTAATAATATTTCGGTAACTGGACTAACATTAATAATATTCAATATATAAATAAATAAATAAATAAATAAATAAATAAATAAATAAATAAATAAATAAATAAATAAATAAATAAATAAATAAATAAATAAATAAATAAATAAATAAATAAATAAATAAATAAATATTTTGGACATCTGACACACAACATCATCTAGTCCCAAGCTAAGCAGAGCTTGTGTTATGGGTACTAGACAACTGATATAAATACATAAACATACTTTTTTTTTTGTAAATACATACATATGTTTTAGATAATGCGCATTATTTCTTAGTTTAGTATAATATGCATATTATTATGTTAATACATAAATGTTTAAATTATACCATTCCATAGGAGGTTAGGCCTTCAGAAGTATGTTATTTTCAAGGGTGCCATCAAAACTCAGAAAAAAAACATTAAGAAGGTACTATTAGATTACCTTGTGTCAAT
The DNA here is from genome assembly GCA_932526445.1 of Phragmatobia fuliginosa. Lineage (NCBI taxonomy): Eukaryota > Metazoa > Arthropoda > Insecta > Lepidoptera > Erebidae > Phragmatobia > Phragmatobia fuliginosa. The sequence continues at coordinate 19,973,388 of OW052063.1, read as the reverse complement.
AACACCAGTGGTCATAATAACGTTCCACCAGCCAAATTCAACTAAAATATACAATGTTTACGAAGTTCAAAAGTCTCTTAGCAGGAACAGTGTCATCTCGCCACCTCCGCATTGACTCACGAATTATTTTATGTACAGATGTGTGATCTCATCTTCTCAATATGGAAACTAGCCTTTGTGTGGAACAATTGATTAATTTTATAGTCCTATAGCTTAACTATTTAGCGTTGAAAATATATACTGGAACATTGGTTTCATTCCTAATCGAACTTAAAAGTATATATTTTCAAATAATAGAAATAAGTAAACAGAATTTGTCAAAAAGAGACTTTTTAACAACTTTTTAACCGACGTCAAAAAAGGAGGAGATTCTCAATTAGATTGTATTTATCTGTGTCCCGGGAACTAAGGTTGTTGTTCTAAGTCAGGGTGTTCCAACAAGTAGAAAACGAGGTGGCTGCTTGAATCACTATAGCATCCGTGCAATCAAACATTGATTCTAAATGTTTTTGTCAGTACAGTTATTATTTATTCAAGTTTTATTTACTTTTTCTTATTTTTAAATACAATTACTAAAAATACATACTAGACAACTCTTGTATTGATATTATGTATCTATTAAAAAATGTTTATGTACTAGGTATATACCTATCAGTTGTCTAGTTACCCATAATAAAAGCTTTGCTTAGTTTGGGGACTAGATGGCGTTGTGAGTAAAATGTCCGATTTATTTTTTGAAGTAAATGAAGATCTTGCCTTTTCCTTACCTAATTAAAGAAATCTATTTTACTATTATTCATTTGTTAGTATAGAAAAAAAAACCTTGATTATGTTTTTTTTAAACAAAGATATTAAAAACAAAACTTAATAAGTACACATAGTGTGTTATTAAATTATACATTTATTATCTATAAACACTTAAGATTTGAACTGCTGTCTCTACTCAGTACCTAAACATTTCCACTGTCTGTAAGTGATCTGACACGTAGTGTACACAAGAGAAGACAAATAGAATTTACTTCGTATAAAGTTAATAGACAAAGTAAAGGAGGCAGGCGTACATGTAAAATGCACCTCCGAATTCGTATGTTCCGATTTTATTAAGCACATGTCTCACATTATTTACAGAGGAGTCGGTGATCCCGGCCAACGGTAGACGCCTCCGACTGTAGAACGTATTTACCAAAAGCGTATTCATATTAGATTTCCGAGCTCCCAATGCCAGCCGGCCGTATCGAGAATGTCACCGATACATTCGATACTTTATTCGAGTGAGCTGGAGAACGCCCGCCGCGACACGGAAGAGTGTCAAATAAATACAGGTTGAAATATATCTCCTGTCGCGTACTGTGATCCTGGTATATACGTGCCATTTAAACGATGAATTTTTGTTTGGTTTTCGTGTTGTTCGGCTATTTTTTCACGTGGAGTAAGGGTATGCTGTATCGGCGGGACTATGATAATGTTTTGAAACCTGGTGAGTTTATTTTTCATACCTTTTAATTTTGACAAAAAATATGGCGTATTTATGTGTGTGCAAAATTTGAGAGAAATTTTCTTTGTTTCTTCAATCTATTAAAAAAAAAAAAATTAAATGAATTCAATTTCTCTAATTTATTAAATTTAACTAACAAGACATATATTATGTAAATTTAGTAAATAAAATATTTACGTACACATTCTTATTAAAAATAGTTAGATTTTTAGGTATTTTTTATTTTTTGTAGTTTCGACAATAATCTTTCTTTCATAAAATATAAATATATGTAACGTAAATATCAAGAGATTTTATAAATATCAGAATAAACAACATATTTCAAATTATTAATAGTAAATCATTTTTATTTAGTTTGCGGTAAGAAGTGTACAGCAGGTTGCGCTTGCGCATACTGCACCGCGTCACCTTGACTACAGGTTACATACTACAGTTCACTTTCGAATAGTATCGTCTCGCTTCGAACTTTATTTGTTATCACACCTTGTCGTAACTAATAGTTTAAATTCGTGTGCAAGTTTGTTTAGCAGAGGGACCATCGTAGGGATTCATGTCCAGCACATCCATCCCCTGACTGCCTTGTTGGTCTAGTGGTTTGTCTAGTCTGCTGATCAACAGGTCTCGGGTTCGATACCCGGATCGGACCAAATATTATTTGTATGAACATTTGTTTCGGAGTCTGAGTGTTTTCTATGTTTAATATGTATGTATTCACTAAAAACAGTATGTTTATGTATTTATATCAGTTGTCTAGTACCCATAATACAAGCTCTGCTTAGTTTGAGACTGGATTACATTGTGTATAAGATGTTTGAAATAGTTTTTCATAAATATTTATTAATATTTATTTCTCGGCCTAAATTCCTCATTTAGCTGAACACCGAATAGTGGGCTACAACTTACATAGTTACCTACTTATTGTATTCTTAATTAGACACCTTTTTAAATTCGTTTAATTTTCATAAATATAATAATATAATAAATAATAAATAAATATTTCGGACATTTTACACACAACGCCATCTAGTCCCCAAACTATATGATTATAATATGATTCACAAAACTATATTTTAGTCTTTTTGGTTATGGTTTTAAGTATTTCTTTCGTAACAACATGTAATTGAAATATTTACTTGTTAATAGTGCGGGACTCAAATAGATAAAATAACAAAACCATGTTTTATGACGACACAGCTGTAATGATGTGTCATACACTCACGCAACCCACTATGATTCATAACAAAGAGTTACCAGAAGATCTATAGATTTCTTCGTTTACTGTTGAAATTTATCAAATTCACCATAGAATGAAATTATCAAAGGTCAGTGCAGTATTACAGCGCTGCGTAATGGCAGCAAATCTTACGTTAACAGTGGTATTTGAAAAGAGTTACAATATGTATAAAAAATACTCAGCGCTTGTTTTATAACACTCAGTAAACATTAATAGCTTAATAATAAATTAAATAAACATTTCCAACATCTTACACACAACGTCTTCTAGTTCTAAAATAAGCAGATCTTGTATTGTGGGTACTAGACAACTAAGCAATTTTTTTTGTAAATACACTAATATTATACATAGAAAACACTCAAACTCCTAACAAATATTGGTGGATTATTTGGACCCGGAAATCGAACCCGAGACCTCAAGCACAGCAAAATAAATTTGTTATAGTTGGAATAATATGATTTACAATCTAATGTCTTCTGTTTTGAACTAATTGAATACAATACATTCGCAGGATAAAAACTTTGTCTGCACGGATGGCCTTGCGGTTTAAGCGGTCGCCACGCTGCTTTCTACTACGCCCAGTGTTGTAGGTTCAAATCCCACACAGATTAACACTTTTTGTCATTCACAAATTGTTATTCTCAATCTGGGTGTTCTTTGTGTTCGTTTCTTAAATGTTTATAAAATTGCCTTCTACTTCTAGTTTTATACCGAAGCAATAGTTAATTTATCTAAACGAATGACGATTTTAATAGTAAATTCTATAATCTGTTAACAAGCAAAACCCAGACAAAAACACCCACACTCGATCCCAAATAAGAAATGCGTTGGAAACTGCGCACGTTACTAAAAGCAAACACAGACATGTGACAGTCATGAAATTAAAGTACGTACGAATAAATCAACAACTAATTATTATCAATGTGAAACGTCGTTTAAACGTTTCTTATATGCTTGAATTTAAAGAAGTACTTTAATAATAATTAATATACGTGTGGTGACGGATTAAGAATACAGAGTGTCACCACCCCTATTCATCCCGCGGGTGTCGTAAAAGGCGACTAAGGGATAAACTACGCAAGACAACATCAATGCAAAGAGAAGGAAAACTTGAAACCAACCCTATGCCAACCCGTCTGGCCAGCGTGGTATAGTAGGCCAAAACCTCCTTTCTAAGGAGAGGCCTACGTCCAGCAGTGGACTGTTACAGGCTGTTGATGATGATGATTAATATTAGTGACTGATACTATGATTAAAATTTAGAATATCAATCAAATCAAATCAACCTTAGTACTGCCGTCCACGTCCCCTGCTGAAATTAGGTCTCCCTAAGGAGTAGCAATTAAATCAGATTTGATACTTTACCCAAGTCTCAAATCTGATATATTCGCATCCATCCGCTAATAGAACGTTCTTCAGATTTATCATCCATTAGAATATATGTACTTACATCTTGATTATGTATATCATCAACAGCCTAAGAACATTCTCCCTTGTTCAACTAAATGTAACTGTTATTATAAAAAAAACTAAAGCCTTAATGTAATATAACTATAATTATCTTGTTAAATTTAAAAAAAACATTGAGATTCAAATAACATTTCGTCGAAGCTTTTACGCATAAAATGTGCGTACCAATTATTTTTTAAATGTCATTGCACATTATTGAAAAAACAAAGATACGCACTAAACTAATTACGACTATGTTTAAATTGCATTCTTTGATTTTAACAACTGGGCATGTGGTTAAGTTGACCGTACCTGCATTATGTAGCAAGGGAACCGTACGGCCTTGCGCACGTGCCGGGCCACGGTCAAGAATCGCAACTTGTAATCTCGACCATAACAAGTAAAAGTACGGAGCTTGAGCTAAAACGGCTTATTTAAAATCGAAATAAATTGAACTTTGTTAAATTTAAACGCTCAGTTTTAAGTAACGTCAGTAATATACATAAAGTAAAATGATAAACTATTGAAACACCTTGAAAGTATGATTTTAGTATAATAATTACAAAACCATTCCTGGAGTAAGTGAGTGATTTCTACCAGAAATTTCGCATATTGCACACTTGATGATGTAATTCTATGCTAAAATAACAATTTGAACACCTTTAAAATATAATTCTAGGTATTAAATTAGGAATGACTACCAGTATAAGATAGTGGTTTCTACCAGAGATTTCTCATATTACATACTATATATATATATACATATATATGGTGTACTCCTAACCGAATTCTGCCACGGCGGCTATATAATATAGTCTCAACGTACACCCAACTACTACGCAAGAGTTATTTTAATGCATTCTGTGTTACCTCACTCATATTATCCAATGGAGCGCCAATTCAACACGACCAGGGACAGACCAGGGGCAGTACCGTTGTCTTTACGTACCCCCCAAGGCAACCAACCAACTTCCGAACTCCGGCATATTATTAAGCACATCTTTATTGAAAAAAGAAATGTCGCACACGCTACCTACTAGACCAACAAAACAGTGTATGTGTTTACGTACGTCTTTTTTTACCACCAAGTAATCAGAATTCCAGGTTTGGCTAACTATATTTAGATATAGTTTATTTGGATTCCTATTTACTGCATACGGAGTCAAGCTAATTGCCATTTGTTAAAACTACTTTAAGCATTAGATAGCAAAAACCGAGGGTTTGATATGTAAAAGAAATGTAAATAAGGCAGTCAAGTTAAATATTACAATATATACATAAATATATTACTTATTGTTATTATATAATATAGTGTAACAAGCCTTTGTCTACACAAAAAGAAGTAGAAACAAAAAGGAATTAGTGAATGTTACTTCAACGACCGTGACAAGGTCACTCATTATGCCGTTCTAATATTCGCAATAATATCCATATTAGTTCATTTCCGACACTTGTGACTGACATTAAAGATGAGTGCTTTAAAATAGATATTAAAAGGTTAGGAATGTAATACTTTGAATTAATTATCCACATTTTATTTCGTGCAACAAGAATTTTGTACTCCTATTTTTATGAAACGTAAGAAATTTGGCACAATTAAATACGGCTAAACACAATTTATGAGTTCAAACATAAAAGTTTCCATTTCTATTTTGTTCCTCACCTTTTAGTTCTATCATCAGAGGATCAGATGAACTTCAAATGTCTTAGTTATTCATATAAACTAAACTGCAAAAAATCTAATTTGAAATAAACTTCGTGCTAAGCTGTCTGACCAACATGGTAAGGTTGGCCTAACCCTCCTTTCGGAGGAGAGGCATCTGTCCTGAAGTAGACTGTTGATTTACCTACGAATACCCTATCTATACCTATTATTTACTATAGATCAACATATTTACAACCATTTAAAACTGGTAGGTACTATTTGTTTGCCATTTTTTTTAAAAGACAGCTACCGCATTATAAATATAAATTCTATGTCGCGGGGGACTTTACAAATATACATGAAACGAACACAAAGATCAACCAGACTCAGAACAACAATTTCACACAAAGTGTTGTGGCGACGATGTGGCGACCGCTTCAACCACTAGTCCAACCGTGCAGTCAAAAGTATTCATTGATTGCCCAAAAATATTTATTAATAAAACGGTATGCAATTTGTAATTTTTCAGATCAAATGTAAGTTGCTATTTCATACAAAACCACACAACAATTTGTAAATAAACCTCGTCTTCCCAAGTTCCTGTACACCCATAATAATATAGTGAGCCCAACTGTAGGAAGATACTATGATGGTCGTAAATCGTTGGTACATTGTACCAGTATGGAGACCCGTCACTGCTGTAATTGGGACCCTCTTTATACCTGAAATGTGTTCATAACGTGTACTATATAATACGTTCTGTATAAAAATAAAATTGTATTCGGACGATGTTATCAGGTGAAACGGCTTGAATTAATTTCTCCTTCACCTAGCGGCGAAGATACCCGTTTATGACGCTAAACGGATAAATCTTACAAACACTTTCGATAAATTATGGATTAAATTGATAAGATTTTTTTATTACATACCATTCTACCTAAAAATATGTGTTTTGCTCCTACGATAAATTTTGCATTATAGACGAGAACCTGAACGACTTCAGTATATTCAGCTGCCAGGGTACATTCATAGGCTCTTAGAATGAGAGTGTACTTTTATTATTAAGGTTTTTGTTAGATCTTAACGAACTAATTATTTATACTATTTATAAATTAGTTTTCGTAAATAATATTTTAGAAAGTTTAGGAATCAAACGATTAGTCTTAAACCTATCACCATACAAGCTACTCAATCAAGATGAAAATTTGAAGTTTTGAGTAAACCGAGGACCATGCTAGGTATTATTAAATTACTTAAAGATAATTTACTTTAACTTTAAAACTTCAAAGCACAGTTTCTATAAGGAAGAAAAAAACTTACTTGATAATCATCATCATCAGCCTTTAACAGTCCACTGCTGGACAAAGGTCTCTCCTTAGAAAGGAGGTTTTGGCCTACTATACCACGCTGGCCAGACGGGTTGGTAAAGGGTTGGTTTCAAGTTTTCCTTCTCTTTGCATCGATGATAACAATACGAATACTTTCAATAGCAAGTCTAGTGGCAAGCTAGCAAGCGATGTCTAGTGTCTTATACATTTTTGATTATCTTTATTTATCAATAACCATTTTTTTTCATTCGGACATCTTACACACAACATCATCTAGTCCTAAACTATGCAGAGCTTGTAAGGGTACTAAATAACTGATATAAACACATAAACATACTTTATTTTTCTAAATACATACACATTATACATAGAAAACACCGGACTCCGGAACAAGTCCGACCCGGAAATCGAACCCGAGATCTCTTGATCAGCAGCCGCATACGCTAACCACTAGACCAACAAGGCAGACACTAATGTAATGTTTTAAATAGAATTATTACTGGGATCAAAATGAGAAAAAAGTTTATATCATACAACTCACTACCATAAAAACATCAGTACTATTCGATGTTTCTAACCAATGATAGAATAACACACTGAAAGCGCCATGTTATATTCTTACATATAGTAAATTTGTCCGATCTTACATAGAATGATAGCAGATTATACAACCAATTCAGAACAAGCACCAATGTAATAAGAAAATGTTTTCTTTTTCAGATTTGTTGCCCGTGTCGTCAACAGTAATGCCTCTCCCGTACTACTCTGTCTACGGTTACGAGAAAAAATTACTTCGAGATAAATACAAGAAACGACCCCAGGGGAAAATCTCGCTAGTCACTAAACAGCCTAAATAAAGATACATAATATCCAACCATTTAACATTTTTCCTCCTCCTTTACAAAGTCAGAATGCGTATATATTTATGTTAGTGGCTCCATTAGATTATAAGTAATACGTTTATGTCGCTTGCACTAAGTAGGAAATAAAGATATACACAACGGCAAAAGTATTCAAGACTTTGTATGTTTATTATTATAAGGAATATCGAGCAATGGCCATAAAATATTCTTACATTATTCAAGAAAACAGCTTCGGTCGATTCAAACCTTCATATGGCTTTGGAGGTGAAATCGGAGCCAAAATCGAGTATATTATCATAAACTCATTAGAAATGTGTTACTTATTTTGTAAAAAAAAAAATATTTTTATCACCGACAACTTTGGCATAAAACTAAAGTATTATTTACTACATTGCGGTTTGTTAACCGTATAAAGTTAAACTCCTTACCACACTCACTCACCTTTACTTTAGGCTACTACTTACTCGGAAAATTAAGTTGCACGTCTAGACTTAATTAATAAATGACGTCTTAAACTAAGAATAGACTTTAAAAAGAAAAGTTTCCCAATAATATACCCTCTTAAGTTACTGAGGAACCCAACAAACACTTAGCCTGAGGACTTACGCAGCCTCAAAATGACTATCCATGAATTAAACTAATAATTATTTTTGAGAGTCGTTTCTAGAAGGTTTGACGAAGCGTAAAAGCCTCACCGGCTTTTGGTCGGAGTAAAAGCTTTTCATCAGGTGGGCGGATGACTTGTTTACTCAACATAGTACACATTGCGGTGACAAGTAATGTTTTTTCCTGTAAGATATTGATAAAAAGAAATAACGGAATTATTTATTGGCAATGGAAACAAAAAATACAGATCAAAAAAATATATTTTAGAACAACTAGGTATGTGTTCTAAAAGGCATAAAGTATTGACATATGCTTTATGCCTACTTAAATTAATCGGGCTACATAAAATATCTATCAACACTATTCTATACTAGCTTTCGCCTGCGGCTCCGCCCGCGTGTATGTCGGTTATCGCGGTAAAAAGTAGCCTATGTCCTTTCCCAAGTTCAGCTCTATCTTCATACCAAATTTCATCAAAATCGGTTCAGTGGCTTAGGCGTGAAAGCGTAACAGACAGACAGAAAGAGTTACTTTCGCATTTATAATATTAGTAGGGATAATTGGTTTAGTAGTTTGGCCACTATGATGGAACGTATACATAGACTTCCTTCTAAATCTTAATAATCTTCCTTCTAAATTTCGCACAGGACATAATATGTTTTATAAATAATAAAATCAGACATTGGCCAATAGATGAAATTCCTTAAACAGGATTTAAAAAGTACATTTCTGATGCAGACGAGTGTTGTTAGGTACAGCACTCGTCTGCATCTGCATCATTACATAACTAAGAACTCTTAAAGTCAGTTCATTCAGCAGAATTGGCATACATATATGCGTTACTGGCAGTGTCTTTGAGCTACATACAGCAGTGTCGTGTCGTCCCCGTACTAAGACTTGCGGTTTCTGTATTTGTCTTATTCTGTGTTTCTTTCTGCTGTCAGAAAATAAATAGAATTTTAAGGTAAGTGAAGTGTAAAGAAGAGCAGTGGCATGTAAAACCATCTCTATCGTATTGTCCTATTTTACAGGATTTTGTATGTGTGTGTATGTGTGTGTAGAGCTTATAGATACATTACGTATGGCGTATATATAAAGTTAAATATACCTACAAGTGTCATAAAGTTTGGTACCATATTTAGAGTTTCCGTGTTAATAAACTGTCAAAATGTCTACCTTGCGAAATGTACGCGTCCCGGGTGCTTTTAATTAAACCCGAACTAGCACACCTGATTAATACTGAATTGTCGGATGATTAAATATCGTTAATTATTGTATAAATAAATACATTACATTTCGGAATATAATCGAACAAAATTTATTTCACCACATTCGGTACCTTAAAATATTAAGTTAGCATATATAACAATGGAATAGTCAATTGAATTTTATATACCTACTCGCTCATAGTCGAGTGGCCTTAGGTGATTGGAAACAATCACCGAGGGTAAGCAACGACAACGCGGTCATACCTAGATGGGTGACCGTTTGTGACATGATATGTTATGAGCGTTTCCGTGATTCGGAGGTCACGTTAAGCAGTCGGTCCCGGTTGTTATAATAATACAGCAGTCGTGAAGCTTAGTTGCTGGCTTTCGGGCGGCTTAAAAACATCCAACGGCAAGATTACGTAGCTACAACGTGTCATGCTAGTCCCCAACCCGCACTCGGCCAGCGTGGGGACGTATGGCCTTAACCCTCTCCTGAGTGGAGACCCGAGTCCAGCAGTGGGACATTATGGGTTGTTGATGACTTAAATATTGTGATATGTACTTTTTTTTTCGTCTGACCCAGGATTTGACTCGATACCTCAAACATAGCAGTCGCATATACTATCACTGTGCCACCAAGGCAATAATTAACAGTAACTTAAGGCCAATGTCTATAAATAAACATTATATAGTGTAACGAATAGTTAACAATATCTGCGTGTACAATGTACGTTGGAAATTCTTATTAAGAATATCGAATACTTCAGTACCTACTGTACTGTATTCTGTTAATATTCCTATGTCTACGTGTATGTACTTAGAATATAATATATACTGTATTTACTAAGTAAAAATTTTTGTGACAAAATAAATACTTTTACTTATTTGAAATTGGATGGTAACAAAGGAACAACGATCTAGTTTGAGTCTACTCTTGGATTCTTTTCATGTTTCCCATCAGACAGAGTATAGCTATTGTAACTGTTACTTAAAGTACCAGTACAGAAGACTCACTCCGAAAAGTAAATTAAAGTTATAGATACCCTCGGTGTCAAAAGATTAAGTTCAATTCAGATCGCACAGCGCCGAATCACTACGATTATATTTATCTACAATTGCGTCTCTTTCTATTGTGTAACTCTGTTCTGACGATGTCTGTTCGACCGGCGTGTCTGACCCGGCAGGCAGCCGGCCGACTATACCTAAACTGCGGAGTGACACCCCTTTCTAATACTCGTGTTTTTACTGTAAACGGGACTTATTCGTGATAATATGAAAAAGGTTACGATACCTTCTATTTTCCTTCTATTAGGCATGATATATTTTTAATATTATCGCGAATAAGTCCCGTTTACAGTAAAAACATGAGTATATAGCTATTTTAGCAACTTTTCTTCAAAACGTTAAAGTTACATGAGAATATTACATTTATATTAATATCACAAACTCGACAGTAACTCTGTCTGTAACACTTTCACAACTAAACAATTGCACCGATTTTAGTGAAATTTAGCACAGAGATTCTTTGATTCTTGAAAAAGGACAGACAGACTCAAAAACGCAGTGTAGGGCGGCCAGGTGGCGAAACGACTTGAGTAAGATCGCCGCTGGCAACTGAATGCGGAAAACAACAGACCGGGTCCTGTGGTCTTCCTTAGGAAAAGCCTATATCTAGCAGTAGATTGCAATGGAATGCAATTGCAATGAAGCGAACCCAGCAGCGGAACGTTATGGCTTGTTGTTGATGATGACGATATAATTATAACAATTTCACAACAGAGGTAAAAAGTGCAGGCCGTCACCTCTGATGTACAATGATTTACATACACGCAGTGGAGTCAGTCAATGCTGTGTGAAATACTATTGTTGATGAGGATTTATGGTAATGGTACTTGGAACATTATGATCAGTAATATGTTGATATTAACTGAACAACGCAACACTGTCTGCGTCTTCTATTGCCCGTAGCATGCGTGATGTTATACAGCGGAACCAAATCTGTTTCTCATAAAAAAGATTATTATGAGCCAACCTTAAAATATGGACATATGCTGTCATGGTTTCTTTTTAGAACTTATAAAGGGCAACAATTCTGTCATACGTTGTTTTTGCGAAACATTAACCGTTTACGCAGCGAAAACAGCAGTAGCTCTCAAGAGAAAAAAAAAACATCCAACTTAGAAACATTATTTATTGGTGCTCCGCTCCTATTCGTCTTAGCGTGATGATATATAGCCCATAGTCTTCCTCGATACATGGGCTATCTAAAACTGCAATAATTTTTCAAATCGGACCAGTAATTCCTGAGATTAGCGCGTTCAACCAAACAAACAAAAACCTCTTTAGATTTGTAATATTAGTATAGATTTTCATGACAGAGTGGGTAAACGATCAGATGGGACAGTGATGGAAAGTGATTGTCGCTGTTCATGAACGCCTGCAACTTAGGAGTTACAACTACATTAACGGCTTTTGAAAAAGGAGTACCAACGCTCTATTTCTGAACATTTTCAAAATTCAAAGATAGAGGAAACTTTTCAATGTTTCAGTCTTATACCAAGTTATAATTGAGTTACAAAACTAAGTAAAGTGCTCATTGAACTCGAAAAATCTAACTTTTACAACAAGACATTTGACGTCAGACGTGAAGTACCGTTAGACTAGGCTAGGTATTAATTGACTACAGAAACCACGATGAACCCCTGTCACTCTAATGTTATGAATGGAGAAATTATCAGACAGTTCTTTAGTAGGTAAAAGTCGTTTTGTGTTACGGCACACTATGTAATAAAAGGCCTAAACCCAGTTCTAAACACTAGTATAAAACACTGTTACAATAGGATCTACTAATGGTATACCTAAGTGTAATTACGATACAAATTTTTTTTTTTTTTTACTTTAATCTGTCGGTTTTTTTCGGCTTATCTCTGGAACAGTTGGACCGATACTGATGAGACTTTCACTGGTAGAAAGCTGATGACCCAGGAGTAACTTTTTTTTGAGACTGTCTTCGCTTACAACAATGACCACAGGTAACACCGCGGGACTCAGCTAGTTAGAAATAAAGTTCTGGTTCACTATAGCAACTGGCCGTCAGGTTGCTATAAGGTTCGTTTTAGCTTTACTTTCTTTTTACAGTACCTACTGTTTTCTTCCGTTGTGTGCAAGTGAGTTTGCTGCGAAAAATCGACTACATAAGCCATCTCCGGGCGCATCAGTGCCAAGCCCCATAAGGGGTCGAAGTGGTCGCCATGGCCGAAACCGGTCGGATTGATTGATTGACTGTTTTCTTCCTAAAAGTATAGTGTCAAGTAGAGGGATATCAATACGAAGATTAGAGCTGGTAACTCTCTGCATTCTTGATCGCTCACCGCAGATCGATAAAAGATGTAAGTTATATTATATGGTAGGTACTCTGACAGGCAGGTGATAAACCTAATAAAACCACTTCAATAAATACTACTCCTGTCAAAGCATAGTAAAAGTTATTGGCGAACATATTCAACGATGTAAAAAGTAAAATTTCAACTCAAGAACTAGTTAAGTAGGTTTAAGAATTCAGTTACTTGAAAAAAGAAAATCAAAAACACTTTCTATAAAGAGCGTTTTCAATTAAATACATAATTGACTTTACTTAATTCTGACTTTAACTTTGATAACAAATATTTCACAAAAAAATAAATAAAAAATTTCGTAGTGTACAGAGTTTTGTTAGACTTCTTTTCGTCAAACAAAGGTTTATTACGCTTGGCCATTTCATGTTGTAATACTAGATAAAGGACGTGACACCGGTCCCTACATTTATTATTCTATTCTACTAGGTTTTATGCTACTCGTCTAGGCTCTCAGGACGTACAGCAAACCGGAATCTCCTCACGATAAAACCACGTCCCATTTTACAGTCTTTTTCATCAACAAAACAAACAATAAATATAGTTTTGTTAATAAAAGATATGTAAAACTGTAAGCGCATTTTGTTCTAAATCAGAGATCATAATGAAGAGAAACCATGATGAATATAGAGGATAAAACAAAAACGTACGTACTTTTCTATTCTCGGTAAACAAGTATGATAATATCTACCATCTTTACTAAGATGAAGATCTGTTCAACAAACTATTTTCAACAACATAATGCAATACATATTCAACTTATGAGGGACTATTATGTATCTACAAATCGCATTGTATCATGGTTACCCTTAAGGCAATGTCACAATTAAAGAGCGTCGCATTCGACCCTACTCTCTACAGTGCTCCTCTCCTATACTCCTTATATAAATATGGAATCACATTCTGCACACTTTCACTCTAACTGTACCAGAAACCTTCGCTCTTTTAGTGCGCCCAAAATTGCTCACAATATTTACGTCCACAATATATCTTTCGAAAATCTTTACGTATCTAGGCTCCAGCTACACATGTCGCAGACAATAACGACTAAAAACTAACATGTGTATATTTACAAATATACTGTACCGAAAATATGAGATTGGATCCTCATATTCTGTGGGGCCCAACACGTACTTGGCTTACAATAATCCACAGATATAATATTAGTTATATCACTTAAGTCAGTCTAATAAGGTTTATATACCGTAACACAGGCGACTACGTTCGCTTCTCGGACACGTCCTCTGTGCCGATATATATCCAGCTTAACGAAATCCTACTAATATATTATTTTTATACGTCCTCTTGCGCCAACGGCCATTAGCTGAGCCGATGTGTACCTTAACGATAAAATAATATTATGTTTTGCTACTACAACCAAAGTCTTTTACCTTTTTTAAGGTTTTGAAATATTTAATAGGTCATTTTATTAGATACGGACAGTTAAATTTCCTCGTTGGTGTAGTGGATAGCGTATGCAACTTCTAATCAAAAGGTCTCGGGTTCAAAGTCCGCCAAAAAAGTGTTTTTGAGCTTTTCTTAGAAAATTCCTAATAGCAACCCGGAGTTTGGAAATTTAACGGTGATTCACGCCCGTGTCTCAGAGAGCACGTAAAGCCGATGGCCCCGGTTGTCATAAACATGTATGGCAATCGTTATTGGAAAGTCAGTACCCTCAAATTTACTGACTTTTTTTTTTACGTGTGGAAATCCCCGCGGACCGTCACCCCGTCGGGGGTTACGGCGGGGCGGTGTGTCGGACTCGAACCGACTAAAACCACACGGTGTGACCCTCTCTGCGCCTGTGTATTGGAAGGAGTCCAGGGAGGGGATTTCCTTCTGGACTCCAACCGGCGCCTGGCCGCACTGTTGCGGGCACCATCTCAACTCTCGACTCTGTAATTGGGCAACGTCCGGTCGCACGCGGACGTCGCCCCCTCGCGGTTGGCCACTACTGCGGACGGACGGGAAACCCGTCCCGCCCATCCGCGGCCACTCTCAGGGCGGCATGAGACGCAGGTATGCGCGCCTCCGCCGCCCGGGGCGCCGGCGGCGGATCGGGTCCGATTGGATGGCATCCTCCCGGGCCTTCTCCGCCACCTCCTTCTGCAAGATTACGTCCTCGCAGAAGGTTGCAACCGCGGTAAAACAACTGTCGCTGCCGGCCATCGATCTTATGACGGCCGGCAGCGAGAGATCCCCTCCGATGACTGCAGTGAGGGCCCGGCGCTGCGTCGCCCAAGCGGGGCAGACCGCCAGCGTGTGCTGGGCCGTGTCCTCACTGCAGTCGCAGTGGTGACAGGCGGGACTCGGTTCCCTCCTAGCGACCGAGTGCAGGTACTTTCCGAAGCAACCGTGCCCGGAAAGTACCTGCGTCAGTCGGAAGGAAAGGGTCCCGTGCTGCCGCCCTGCCCACTCCGCGATGACCGGCTGAAGAGCCTCCACGGCGGCGAAGCCAGCGCGTGGGGTCTCCAGCCGGAACGACCATCTCAGCATGGTGGCTCGGCGTCAAATTTACTGACTAGTTCAACCTACGAATTTCAGTTCTGCCTTAGGGTTGCGGAGGTCCGATGACAGTCGTTCCATGGAAAAACTGATATTCAAGTATAACCGGTTGAACTAGTAGCTGACCCCAAACAATATTGGGAATAAGGCTAAGAAGAAGAAAACAGACAGTTAAATAGCTCTATTTTTCGCTCTATTTTTTAACACACTTTAAAAAAAAAAGGAGGAGGTTCTCATTTCGACGGAATCTTTTTTTTTTATATATGTTCAGCGATAATTTTGTCGTTTATGAATCGATTTCAAAAATTCTTCTTGCATATGAATGGGCGTAGCTTACAGGTGGTCCCATCGTCACCATATCGGGCTCTGATGATAGGATCCCAAGGAAATCGAAGGAACTCCTCAAACATCATAGGCACAATTTGGGTACTCTGAATAGTTTTTCTGTGAAGTCGGTTTCTTTTTGTTAAAATTATTAGATAAACTATAAACCACTTTGATGTAATTTAAGAGATTTATTATAATTTGTTGATGTTTAATTGATTTCCATGCTTTAAAAATTAAGAACGTTGACCTAGTCTATTCATTCTGAAATCTGCGATACTCTACTATTACGATTTTCTAAGTTTCATATTACTCAAAGTCTTCTAAATTAAACTAAAATAAAACTCTATACTGATTAATTACCGTAGTAAAAATATTTTAACGAAATAAAAAAAAACACGGCATTCAATAAATTCTAACATGAAATATGATCACGTTTCACGATTTTGAATGAAGAAATTCAGCAATATGTTTCATCAATACTCACCGCAAGTGAAAGGAGTTGAAGCTTACTTCCAAAACAGCTGCATCACTTCTCAAGAAGTTTAAACAAGAGCCTTTTTCGGTAAATAAAGTGGTCTACAAGTTTATCGAACGGCAGGATTGCTTTAGACGCGGTGATCAATCAAATATTTAGCCAAGTCATGAATAAATCAGGGAGGGAACTTTGGCGGTGATTTCGCTGACACAGCTCTGGATCTTGATAGTAATGTTGTCTGTTATCGTACTTACTTATAAAAATGAATTTTAAGACAAATGCTAACATCACCTATTACTTACATATTATATATTGTATATTTAACAGTTAGGATATTAGATGTTTGTGTATTACTTAAGGCAAGTAAAGCCCATGGGTGTTGTGTACCCTCGATTACCACAACAGAACAAACTTAGTCTAAAAAATGTAGCTTAAGTTACTCCTTCTATCATCAGCTATCTGTTATTGAAAATCCCCTCAAAATCGGTCCAGTTTATAAATAAAATAAAATATAACCATTCTGCACTCCTTCTCTATATAAACCATAAGTGTGCGGAATTGCATACTCCTAAATTAGCGCAATTTTCGTAAAAAAGGGTACAAAGTTTTGCTTCACGTCTTAATGTATACATTTTTTGTATTGTACTTAGATTGTTTGTATTGAACGCATGTTAATGTTCTTGAAAAATAATGTCATATTTCAATTTTATCTATCACGTCACTTAGAACATAATGAAATTTCTTTACGACAATCAACTGTCAGCGTCTGGGTCAACGTGTCACGAAGATGATTGATTATCCTGGAGTGGAAGCAACTAGTTGATTGTTAATCTGCACGAATGACGTAGAGTTTTAAGCGGTCACCTTACCGCTGCCGTTGTATGTAATTGGTTCAATCTCCACAGAGTTGTGTGAGGACGTTGTAAGAGGTAAACGGTGAATCTACGAGTACTTAATCAATTTAAAAAAATATTTTACCAAACGAAAACTACATAATTTTTGAATGTATTAGGTATATAGGTAGTAGTATAGGTAGCCTTATTTGCTTATAATTATAAATTTGCGTATGCCAAAGACGTGGGCACCTGTCTTAAAGTTACTTAAGTAAAAGTAACATAATATAAGACAGTTATCAATGGTTATAATGGGTTCCTCAACCACCCATAATGGTACGAACATTTAAAATCGTATCCAATAGATAATTGTTATGTTTACTTAATAATGCGTTAATTTTGTATAAACTTTTCTAAGTAAGCGCATTTTAAAAGTAAGGCTTCTCTAACTCCTGTACTAAGTCATGTAAGCCGTTATAATTTTCCTTTAAAGTTCATTATATGAACTACAATCATGTTTTTTTTTACAAATTTACTGAAATAGCCGTTTAGCTTTTAAAGGGGGGGACTACGTAACGTACGTACATACTACTAAAGTAATAATAGTTTATAATTTTCTGTTTTTCAGTTCTTTCGGCGGTTTAATTTTTGCTAAAAAGTTTAATATGATGTAATGTTTGAGTGTCATTATTTGGTCGTCATAACTAAGAATGAAACAATTCAAACTTTTAATCAACGTACGTGTTGTTAGTTGACTGAAGTCTTTTAAAAAGTTTTTACGAGTGTTATAATACACGTTCAACTATACTTTGAGTTATCTGGACTTTACTAATTTTCTACCTAGGAAAATACGTAGGAACACAATTATCCAAAATATTAATATTACACATATTTATAATAAATTAAAACACATATTCAATTTATATAATGTTATTATGATATGCAGGTATATTACCGAATTAAATATTCCACTTGACACATGACATGCCTGAATTATCCCCAAAAGCAATCTGAGTAAATTTGTACTTAATCCCGATTAGGAAGTCACACAAATGGAGTGAACGAATGCAAAAAATTACGTTTTAGAAACGGACTCTAAATGAAAACGTGATCTAATTAAAAGTGAACTCGTAAAGTATTAACCAAACACTTTAAATACATGCTCCGTTTTGCCAGTTCGGGAAAAACTAAAAACGTGAAATGGAAAACACATTCTACACAAATGGATTGAGGTCACTTCCTGCTACCGTATTATCGCACGCCTACCTACTAAAACTATATTACTACATTTATATATATATAATTATATATAATTCTCGTGTTACGTTTGCTGTTCATGATGAACTCTGAAACCATGTAATCGATTTTTAACCGACGAAAAAAACGGAGGAGGTTCTAAATTCGATGAAAATTCATGTATTTTTTATGTATGACCTTACGCATAACTTTTTACAGGGTAGTTCGATTTTGATAATGTTTTTTTTGTTGCAAAGGTTACAATCCGAAATTGGTCCCCTATAAATTTGAAAACAAATCTACCCATAAGGGAAGTCAGGCGCTGACTCAAAATTAATTATGTGTGATTCCACTCATTTAATAAGTTACTAATTAAGTTTTTGTAATAATAGTTAATTATTTTCTGCTTTTCTATAAATATTTGGTTTGATTGGTTGGTTGGTATTGGTTGAAAAAAATAAATAAAAAAATTCAATGAAATTATTGATTCAAAATAAATAAAATCACATAAAAACATCTAAGAATTCAAAACTTCCAATCATAACGTTCCACTTTTAAGCAACCTGAACTACGTACAAATTAATTTAAAAAAATATTGTCCAAGTGGTGCTCCATGTGAACACAGAAACCAGGTTTGATGACAACATTTATGACTTCGTTAAACTACAAAAGGAAATTAAATGAAACTCACATTGACTCTCGGTAACTAATATGTAGTAAGCACAGATGTCATAACATGAACGAATAGTTTTTAAACTTTTGCTCTGTATTTTCTTTTAGGAAACATTTTATTCGTGCACTTCCCGTGTGTCGCTTCCAATTTGTTTGCTTGGCTTTTGCTTAGCATATCACTGAACAGGCGCATTCTGACTCCACGAATAAATGTGAGCATCCGACCTCGTTGGGTCTGTAACCGAAATGCAACACTATATTGTCAACGCGAAAGGTAATGTTTGTGTGAGGAGAAAGCTGAGTTTAGACGTTTCACTCGCAGCGGGGCCTCTCCTGCTCGCTTTACCTTTAGTTCTTGTTTGCATTCCTGGTACTTGGCAAGCAAACGCTCTTACTTTGCGTACCTCTACTTTGTGATACGTATTGTCTTTCACGCCTTTGAGAGAATCGTATGCATTTCCCTACTTTTTGTTGGAATAACAATAAGTACAGACGCTTTTATGCCGCGTAGTCCATTGTTACACGTTAAATACGTACCTAAATCACACACTTTAAATACGTACCTAAATCAATTGTAAAATAAGGTCAATTAAATTTAGCTTTTTAAATAATAATTCTGACGCTTCATATTTCGTATTTTAATTAATCAGGAAGTATTCTAAATGTAATATTATATTATACTTCGGTTGGTCAAAATATAAGTAGGTACATTCGTTGTGAATAAGGAACGTCTACAAAAGTTACATAACGGGGTGTATTGAGACTAGAAACTTGGTTAATTTATCATTTTGTTACCGGGTAAGTATCTATTCATGAATTTGGCGGAGACAACGAAGTTTTATCAGATACACCGAACGCTCTGCGCAATACTTCTTTGTTAATAAACTGAGTTTGATGGACTCGTTAATGTTTACCTCGTTCGCAAGCAGTTTATATAGACTTTTTAAATATTTTTGTTTTACAAAGTTGCCAGTAATTGTTTATTCAAAATAATGCTACTGTGAATCCTTAATTAAGTATTTCGTAAAAACAGGAAGTTATTTATGAGTGTATTTAGATGTCCTTCACAAATGTCGGTACAGTATTAGACCGTTAATATAATATATAGATAAAAGGTAAGTTAAAAACAATACTGTTTTAATTTATAAGAAATTGAATATTAATACTACATGTTCAATGTTGTAGAGCTACATTGATTTCACTACATTCACCGACATTAACATTGTCACTTTAGGTCTCGATGGCGAATGTTCCAGAGCATCTCAAGAGTCCGCCATAGTATAAGTCACCATGCTGCATGGTGTACATTGCTCATGCTTTCCATCAGGCAAAGTAGATTTTGAAAGACTCATATAAAAAAACAAGGACATTATAACAGTAAGTGTATTCAAAATACACAATCCATTCCAGGGAGTTTTTCCAACCTTTTTTTAATTCCGAATCTGTGAGATTATATTTTTTTTTATTATTATCTGATAAAAAACATTCTTCAAGATTCTGATCAGCCTATATATACAGTCGACGTTGAGATGGTTTGTAATCTAAGTCTTCTTGTCATTCGTTTCGATCGATTGTACTATGGCCGACAGACTGCGTGCTGACGACTTCTGCGTGATACCGATCTCTTGGAGTATGGACACGTTGGTGCGGAACTCCGTCTACGATATCCTGAGCATCTTCCTCCAGCACTAAATCTCCAGAGCATCTATCGTTTAAAACGTATAAAGTATAACAGATAAAATGTACCAACACCATTTTATAGTAGTAAATTTTTGCCAAAAAACAAAGCAGAGCAAAGCACCCTAAGGAAAGCGCTGCCGTTAATCATAAATTCTAAGCGAACGTGATGAGTGCTGTAGATGTCGCCACCTGTGATGTCGTGTGACTGTGCTTCTTACAAATTTAATACGGTAACATAAGCGCACTTCATCGTTAGGTATTCATTCAACTATAATCTTTTTACTGATGTGTTTATTTCAACTCATGCAAGTTGTAAACGTAACTCATTTCGTGTTAAGAAATCGTGTCTTATAATTTTATTGAAGTTTATTTATTGTCAGTTTGCAAAATTTCACCAAGCTCAAAAAATAATATACAAAAAATTAGGGACAGTAAAAAATTGTAGCTTTTAAATTCTATTGAAAATATTGTTAAACCTACTTTACTAAAGAGAGTACACTATGTACAGTAATGAACTCTAAAATACTTTTGATGTGCTTGCTCAAGGTGACACCATAATGACAATAATCTTCTGGTCTGCTGAATGATGAAGTATTGGGCAAAAATTATCCAACCGACAAGCAACCTCAAAAATTTAAAAGTTTCATATTAAAATCTATGTATAACATCATACGTCTTCAAATAATCTATTTTTGTTATAACAGTCAAAATTATAATAAATTTACTTACCTATAGAAATTAGTTCGGAACATTTTAGACAGTTAAAATATATTTGGCAATGTCCATTTAGTACCTTTGTTTTATATTTTAGCTACTTTTCCTTTCAATGTGCCGCTAAAGTGGCTGTAAAACAGTAAAAGAAAAGTAAAAGAATTGATTTATTTTATTAGGCAACGGGAATTAAATAATTGCAATCAAAATATGGCATTGTTACTACGCTTCAGCCTGTCCTTTCGAAAGTATTTATGTAGCTGTTTATAGATTTGTATATTCAAAAAGATAATAATCCACCACAGCAATTAACTCACGGCATTTCTCACCTCAACCTTTCTCCTGAAAATATTGTCACTTCAAAATAAATAAGAATACAGGAGGCGACATGAATATCGGGTATCACATATCTGTAAGGAATTTATAACATTGTGTCGACACAATAAGATTTGATTCAAGGACCTGTCATAAATATCTTGCCAGCGGGCCACATAACATAAAAGATCGGAAAAGTTTAGCCGCAGCTAAAATACTTTGTGAAAGATTAAAGGCAAAGTTGAAGAATTTAGAAAAGGGCAGACCCTTCGAATGGTCTATAAAAATGCTGCTGCTCTTTATTGGATATCAGAATATGAAACTACGTCCCATCTGGTCTTATTGGCGGTACAATTCTGTCTGTGGCTGGTTCTGGGTTTTAAATTTGTTTACTTCCCATTTGCGCAATTTTCGTAATGGCGTGTTGTGTTTGGATTTTATGTGTGTAAATAGTGAAGCGTGGTCGTTGCTTTTATGTTTTTTTTGTGCAATGATATTTTTTTGTGTTATACAAATATTTGTTTGACTGCGACTTATCGTAGTTGTCTTAACAACTTTTAGCAGCGAAAAAGCTGAACCTAAAACTTGAGGTAAAACGTAAAACATTTTTACTCGTAGCCATGTAACTTTTGAATACCTAAGTTATAAATACTGGAGATGCTTTGATGAAAACAGACAGACATAGGCAATATCTTCTTCTTCTTGTTAATAAATGGCCGATGTCGTTGTCGACAAACTGCCAATATCAAGTGCGTTGGAAGAACGTGAGTTTAATTAAAAAGAAACGTCATGAGAATTACAACATTGGACTGAATATACCTATGAGAATGGTATAATTGGCACTTAATCAATTAATATTTTCAATGCAAAAACAAATTTATTTATTTGTTACGTTGTTATATCTTAATTATTCAATGTCATCATCAGCATAAAAGCTGATAAGTCGAGATGTCTATACCCACCGCTATACATAGGCCTCTTATCAGTGCACACACATTGCTAAGGTTAAAAAAATGCTCTATTTATTTCATTAATCTAGCGTATTTGGTACTCGACTACAAAATGCGCAATAAAACAAGATAGAACATCATATTCTTTCATAATATACCATCTAATCCAGTAACTACCAATATCGGTAATCCAATACACTTATTACGTTGAGTTAGTATTATCCATTAATAATAAAGTATCGTGGTCACTGAAGATAATGTCACCACCCTATGGGGGTTTTATCTTAATTGCCTTTATAAATATATCGATAGGTTCGCCTTCGACGTACTTGTGTAGTAAGGGATTTGGCGAATAAATATTGTAATCAGAGTTTTACCCCCACTTTTATTAAATTGTAGATACTTTTTATTTCGATTCAGCATAATACAAGTATTTTTGTAAGTGCAATATAGTGACTTCAACTATCCTTTGGTATAAAAGCCATGAATAACTTGTTTAATATAATCATCCTTTTCCATAAATAACCTATAAAGTCCCACTGCTAGGTTCGGTTCTTCTCCCAGGAGAGGGTTAATGCCATGCATACCCACGCTGGCCGAGTGTGGGTTAGAGACTAACAAGACAACGTTTTGGCTACGTAATCTTGCCGTTGGCTGCTTCTAAGCCACCCGAGGGCCTCCAACTAAGCTTAACGGCGGCGCCGACAGTCGGGGCTGGTCATTTCACAACTTCTATATTTTATTATGGTTTAATTATTTTTTGACACTACCTGTGTAAACATCTACATCGTTACATTGTCCTCACATTTAATAAAACGCTTTAAACAATGTCACCAAAAATTGTAAAAATAATGTTGGAAAAGAGTGTCCATGGAGTTTCTAGTCTGTTCTTCTCCATAGGATCTACGAATTGCCTAACGTCACCTCCATATCACGGAGAAGCTCATGGTAGCCACTAACGGACACCCTTTCAGGTATGACCCGCACCATCGTTTTTTACCCTCTATGGTTTTTTTCTAATCAGCCAGGGCAACATAGCTATATGCGACCTTATTGCAAGAAGCTTAGAATGTACATCTCGACTCATAGGTATGCACAATGTACGATGATGTTATTTATGTACAATTTAAGTAAAATTGTCCATATAATTTTTAAACTTACGCAATCTATACCAAATAATTGTTACTATAAAATTCAATGAAATTAAAAAGGAACAAACCATTCACAGGAAACAATTCAAAAGATTGTGACTTTCAATTGCCTTTCGTTTTTATTCTAGTTGCCAATTTGATTATTTGTTTTTTTTTTGTTTTGTTGTGTACTCACGTTATTGTTTTAGTTTCATTGCTTTAGTTGTATGACAATACTCAGCTGTTACAATTTGTACAGCATGACGGATAGTTGAAGCTCTCTGTTAAATAAGCACTTTCATACTGTAGAAGACTGCAGTTACACCATACTAATATCAAATAATTTGAGAATCAATTTGTGTGTTATGATAAAATAGATCATCTTAATATTTCGTGAACACTATCCGTCATGGTGTTGAGATGAAAATTTATTGTTCTAAATAAAACCATAGTTATTCAGATGTATTTCGAAAATTATAAAATTATATTATATTAAATACTGAAGAGAAATTACTTCCGGACACAAAGATTGAAAATACACTTGTTGTCAAACATAAATGCCACATCATAAAAAAATCATATTATAATTCATTTATCCCGTATCATAAAAAATAGTATAGTATAAAAATAACATAGTTATCTATACATATAATAAATCTGTAGAAAAGTCATTTTTGTACATTGAAGAAATTGAAACAAAAAATAGCCAGCGTGTGAAAAGATAAGTAACAGAACCCATTTCCATCATTTTTGAAATTTTTGTCTGTTTGTCTGTTTGTCTGTTTGTCTGTTTGTTTGTGCGCACATCACGTAAAATCTACGAATTCAATGCTGACAATGTTTACATACAAAAATTATACGCAACTTGAGGTTTAACTTAGTTTTTGTTTCATCGAAATCGGTTCACTCTATCAAAAGATATGATTAATTTAGTGAGTTCAAGAAGTAAAATATTACGTTACGCAATTAAGTATAGTACTTGCAACGACATCTTAAGACTAAAAATAGAACTAATGTTGATAGTTGAAATCTAAATCCGATAGATGGCGTTGTGCAAATGACGTCATTTTCTGAATCGCGGTGTTAAGATTTTCCGCGCGAGGATGACGTCCACCGTGTTTACTAGGCAAATTGGGTTTCGTTAGGTGTCTTAAAAGTTCTTGCGTGTGTCGTAAAAGTTCTTTGGTTGCTTGGTTTATCGATTTTCTAAATTGGTCGAAAAAAAAGTATTTGCTTATCTTATTGGTTTCGTTTGGTCAACTTTGGTCATTGGTTTGAAGTACGAAGTTAAGATTGTATTTGATTTACTTCGTAGTTTGAATCCAATAGTGCCAATCGTTATACAGTAAGTTAGTGTTGCCAATTCGTTGAGTCACGACCACGAACAGACGATACGTTGTCACACTAGACTGTTCGACGCACCGTTCTTTTAAGTTTGTAGGCTATTCAGTCATAAGTGTTGTTAGTTTTGTTTATTGCTTTAATTTTCCTTGAAAATGCCTCAAAGAAAAAAAACTAACCTTTCGCTGCGTAGCCGAAATGCGAAAAGGATGAGACTTTGTAGGTCTCAGGAATCGGAAGAAGATCGTGAAGCACGGTTATCTGCTAACCGAGAGCACATCGCTCTTTCACGTGAATCGGAAACGTTCACCGAAAGGGAGTCACGTTTAAGTTCACAAAGAACACGGACCGCGACTTTGCGGTCTCAAGAGAGTATCCAGGAACGCGAAGACCGGCTGTCTGCTGATCGGGAGCGCCACTCTCTCTCACGTGAGTCAGAGACATTCACAGAAAGGGAGTCGCGCTTAAGTTCGCAAAGAACTCGGACCGCGACTTTGCGTTCTCAAGAGAATATCCAGGAACGCGAAGTTCGGCTGTCTGCTGATCGGGAGCGCCACTCTCTCTCACGTGAGTCAGAGACATTCACAGAAAGGGAGTCGCGCTTAAGTTCGCAAAGAACTCGGACCGCGACTTTGCGTTCTCAAGAGAATATCCAGGAACGCGAAGTTCGGCTGTCTGCTGATCGGGAGCGCCAGTCTCTCTCACGCGAGTCAGAGACTTTCACAGAAAGGGAGTCGCGCTTAAGTTCGCAAAGAACTCGGACCGCGACTTTGCGTTCTCAAGAGAGTATCGAGGAACGCCAAGCACGTCTGTCATCTGACCGAGAGCGACACGCTCTCTCGCGCGAGTCTGAATCTCTCTCCCAAAGAGAAGAACGATTAGAAATAGCTAGACATAACTATGTAGGTGTACAAAGAAACAATGAAAGTTATCTTGCATCTGAAAGGGAAAGAATAGATGAACTAAGACGAGCAGAAACAGCAGAACAACGTCAATCTCGCCTAGAAATAGAACGAGCTCGATACCATATGAATAGAGAAACAAATAGCGGAGCTGATGAGTCCATGGAAAATGACGATGCAAATATTTTATTACCTTGGGACAATAGGGAAAAATCAGGGTTCACATATTCGTCTAGAATTAATTATGCTGGCTTTACTTTCGTGGGTGACATGAGAGAAATTTGTAATTTTTGTCATGCTTTGAAATGGAGGAAAGAGACAGATGGAATGTGCTGCTCAAATGGAAAAATTGTTCTTCCAAATTTCCAAGATCCACCACACTTACTTATAAGTCTCCTGAATGGCGATCATCCCCAGTCGAACCGTTTTTTGGATAATATTCGTTTATATAACAGTGCTTTCCAAATGACTTCCTTTGGGGCAAAACAAATAACGGAAGGACCGTTCATGCCAACCTTCAAAGTACAAGGTCAAGTTTATCACCTTATTGGATCTTTGCTGCCAGAAAATGAACCCAAATTTCTCCAAATTTATTTTGTATCCGATTACACGCAACAGCTCAATGTTAGAAATCACAATTTTCCCCAGCTCAATGCTGAGCTTTTGGGTCAACTTCAAGAATTGCTGCATCGCGTTAACCAGTACGTTCGTGAATTCAAAGCTGCATTGGAGTCAATTCCACAAGGCAGCAATGATTTCAAAATTGTTATAAGTGCCGATAGACGTCCTGTGGGTGAACACCGTGGAAGACACAATGCACCCGTCGCAGATGAAGTTGCAGTTGTTTTAGTCGACCAGGAGTGTGAGAGACGTGATATCGTGTTGCGTACACGCGACGATCGCCTTCAACGCATTTTGGAAACCCACCGAGCTTACGACGCCCTGCAATATCCACTAATCTATTGTCATGGTGAAGATGGGTACAATTTTGGGCTGTACCAAGTGAACCCTACTACGAGAGTCACTAATTATCAAAAAAAAATATCTGCTCAACAATACTATTCCTACCTTTTACAAATAAGGCAAAACAGTTTCGTATATTTGCAACGATTTCGTGGTTTGTTCAGCCAATTTATTGTGGACATGTACGCAAAAATAGAAACTGAACGTTTAGTGTATATTCGCACTAACCAGCGACGGTTACGCGCTGAAGAATACGTGCACTTGCGGGACGCCATGCAATCAGATAATAACGTCGAAAACTTGGGTCGATTGGTTATTTTGCCATCCAGTTTCACAGGCGGTCCGCGGTATATGCACGAACGAACGCAAGATGCTTTTTGTTACGTCCGTAAATACGGCCGGCCGGACCTTTTTATAACATTTACAACAAATCCAAAGTGGACGGAGATTTGCCAGGCACTTCTCACAGGACAGGCGTCATACGACAGACATGACATTATTGCTAGGATTTTTCATTTAAAACTCAAAGTCTTGATTAATCTACTTACAAAGGAGAAAGTTTTCGGTTCAACTCTTTGTTTTATGTATAGCGTCGAGTGGCAAAAGCGTGGTTTACCCCACGCGCACATTCTTCTGTGGCTGGAAGAAAAAATTCGTCCCGATGCTATAGACAGTGTCATAAGTGCAGAATTTCCGGACTATAATGCAGATCCGATTTTGCATGACATAGTAAAAACACATATGGTTCACGGGCCATGTGGCCTCTTAAACAGGGAATCACCGTGCATGAAAGATGGTCAATGCTCAAAAAAATACCCCAGAGCACTGAAAGAACTAACTATGGCTGGGGAAAATGGGTATCCGCAATACCGGCGAAGATCACCGTCACAAGGTGGTTTCACAGCTACTGTCAGATTCCGTGGACAAGAAATAATTCTAAATAATAGTTGGGTGGTACCGTATTCTCCAGTTTTGTCAAACGCTTTTCAAGCACACATTAATGTTGAAATTTGTAATAGCGTCGAATCTATAAAATATATATGTAAATATGTTAATAAAGGTAGTGATCAAGCCATGATAGCACTAAGAAATAACAACCAATTTGATGAAGTGACAAGGTATCAATCTGGCCGATACATAAGCTCTTCGGAGGCAGTTTGGCGCATTTTGAGTTTCCCTATTCATGAAAGGTATCCGCCAGTCATCCATCTTGACGTGCACCTGGAAGGCGGGCAGCGAGTTTACTTTCAGCCAGAAAATGTGGCAGAAAGAATGAACAACCCAAGACAAACCACCTTGCTCGCATTCTTTCGCCTTTGCGAAAGAGACAATTTCGCTAAGTCTCTGTTGTACAATGAAGTGCCACATTATTATACTTATAACAAGCAGCAAGGTGTTTTTAATCGCAGGAGACGTGGAACTGCTGTAGAAGGCGAGTCCGGCATTTTTAAAGAACACGTGATTGGAAGAGTATACACGGTGCACCCAAATAATGCAGAGTGTTATTATTTACGCCTTCTTCTTCACACAGTGCGAGGACCTACTTCTTTTGCTGAGCTCCGCAAAGTGGACGATATAGAATATCCCACATTTCAAGCTGCTTGCCGCGCACGGCATTTATTAGATGGCGATCAGCATTGGGATGATGCTTTAGCCGAAGCATGCGTCAGTGATAGTCCACATCGTTTGCGCCATTTATTTGCCATTTTGTTGACATTTTGTGGCCTATCGGACGCTGGGCAGTTGTGGCAAAAATATAAAGACGCGTTTGCCGAAGATTTTTTGAGACAGCAAAATATAAATAGTGAAACTTCTGACCAAGTACGTGAAAGCTGCCATAATAGGGCTTTGCTGGCTATACAAGATATAGTTACAAGTATAGGAGGGAACCCCCTCAGTCAATACGGCTTGCCGACACCGACAGTTGGTGGGGAACGAATTAATAGGGAGTATACATCTGAAATAAATTACAACCCCGAAGAGTTAGCAGAAATATTGCGAAATGGCTGTTCAAATTTGACGTCAGAACAACGTCAAATCTTTGATAGAGTATGCTGTAGTGTAGAACATTCATTAGGAGAAATGCTGTTTTTAGATGCACCTGGTGGAACAGGTAAAACTTTCCTCACTAAAGTTATCTTGGCTCAAATAAGGAGCCAAAACAAAATTGCCCTTGCCGTCGCTTCCTCAGGAATAGCTGCCACTTTATTACCAGGAGGAAAAACTGCACATACAACATTTAAAATACCAATCGACTTGGACCGCACAGAAAACCCTGTTTGCAACGTGTCTCGCAATAGTGATAAAGCAAGGGTTTTACGCGATTGCGCCCTTATCGTTTGGGACGAGTGTACGATGGCAAATCGTAAAGCTGTGGAAGCTGTAGATAGAACGTTGCGAGATATAAGACAAAATGACCGACCGATGGGAGGCTTAACGGTGCTATTCTGTGGAGACTTCAGGCAGACACTCCCTATAATACCCAGAGGAACGAGGGCCGATGAAATAGGTGCCTGTTTAAAGAGCTCTATTTTATGGCGTAGTGTCATATTAACTAATTTGAGCTTTAATATGCGAGCATATTTGGGAGGTGACGCAAACGCGCAGGTTTTCTCAAATTTACTACTTCAAATTGGTAACGGCACATACCCGACTCAAGAAGGAGGTAAAGTAACTTTAGTCGAAAGCCTGTGTTCTTCTGTTGCCTCACAGCAGGAACTCATTTCCTCTGTATACGGAGATCCATCAGAGATCTCGAACCATGACGCTGCTTGGCTATGCCAACGAGCTATTTTGGCACCTCGCAACGACCAAGCAGCAGCAATAAATTCTCAAATATTGGTACATGTTTCTGGAGAAAGTAGGGAATATTTATCTATTAACACGGTTTTAGAAGAAGGAGATGCCACCCACTATCCAGTAGAGTTTTTAGACTCTCTAAATACACCAGGTCTTCCAGCACACAAAATTTATTTAAAAGTCGGAGTACCAATCATTCTACTCAGAAATTTAAGCCCACCAAAACTATGCAATGGAACTCGGTTGAGAGTAACAAATCTCCAACGAAATGTCATCGAAGCCGAAATCTTAACAGGTTGCGGCTCCGGTGATGTTGTTTTCATTCCCAGGATACCCATTATCCCCAATAATTTTCCGTTTACTTTCAAACGTGTGCAATTTCCTGTAAGCCTCTGTTACGCTATGACTATTAATAAAGCCCAAGGCCAGACGTTATCCGTTGCGGGTGTAGACCTTACTTTTGATTGTTTTTCACACGGCCAACTCTATGTTTCTCTATCACGTGTTAGCAACCCAAACAACCTTTTTGTATATGCTCCGGGTAATTCCACCGCTAACATAGTATATAGAGAAGCATTAACGTAATCAACTATACCAAAGTCAGGACTCTTATCTAAATCATCAAAAAGGTGATATACTCTTATCTAAACGACGTTGTTTTGCTCTCGACAACCACGCGAACGAAGTCGCGGGCACAGCTAGTCCATACTAATATTAAAAATTCGAAAGTAACTCAGTCTGTCTGTCGGTCAGTTACGCTTTCAGGGCTAAGCCGCTGCACCGATTTCAATACTACTCAATACTTTATCGTATACTTATATTATTACTTTTTTATATTTAAAAATAGTTTCAGAAATTAGTGCATTTAAACAAGCAGTAAACAGAAATAGAGCTTACAGTTAAAGTGAATCCCAATTAGATAGTTCATGTCTTCGAGAGTTTGTAGAACTCTAGTGGTTTTTGTGCAAGTTCTATAACCGACACATGGACAATATCTGCTCGCAAGCCACCGCTTCAGAGTAGTTAACCTACGCTCTCGAACCAAACGGTTTGGCTCTTCCTTTCTGTGCCGAGAAGTTAAAACCTGGAACTCTCTACCAGCGCATTTGTTTTCATTCTTTCTATGATCCCCAGTCCTTCAAGCGGGGCGTAAAAAAGCATCTTACTAGGCCGCCATAGTGTGGATCACCGTGCTGCACTTTCCGCTCTAGCAGTGAGGACGGTGGCGGCCGCTGCTGGATTCTGTTCATGCTTTCCATCGGGCAGGGCAAAATCATTTGGGCAGCTAATATTAAAAAAAAACATCTAATCAGTGACGCCTTAATACAATCAAGTTTTGATAAAAGTCAATAGAAATCTTGTGTGATACTCATCATTTTCCTAGCCTTTATTATTCCAAAGAATTTTTTGGGATGGCTATTAGCTCAACCGACAACCAGCTTAACTCAAATACTAGGTTCTTCACAGAGCGACAGGCATCGGAACTCCGCAACCCTGAGATTCACACGAAAATTGACGTAGTTGTCAGTATATTTAAGAGCACTGACTTCCCAAAAACAATTGCCATGGATGTTTGTGGCAAACCGTGACCCACAGCTTAATGTGCTTTCCGAGACACGGGCGTGAAACGCGAACCAGAGACTTCTTGATGAGCATTCGCATAAGATAAACAAGACAGTGTCGTACATTTACAAAAGAGAATCTGAACGCATTCTCTTAACAATTTTTAGCTGTTTAATAATAAACGCTAGTAAAGTAAATAAAATTAAATATATAAATCAGATAGTTTTATCATTATATCATACTACTCTGCCATCGTGCAGTTATCACGGAAAAACCGAGGGTGTTAATACCCTTATTTTTATGGACGTCATAAAAGTTTCTCTTGCGTACATAAATTTGTTATTCGATCCTAATGTACAAGTTATTAGTGTCAAATAAAATAACTCCCTATCTTATAATATATCATCAAGAGCAGAGTGGATATATCGCAGTATATTATATTAAAACTACCTAAAACAAATACTAGGTACTAAACATATTACATGAGTTTGTGACGACTAGACGTCGCACGTGGCTTTCATATCCTATTTAACCTAAATTTAACAAAAAGTTGTATCTATAATACGTGAACAGTTCGTGTATTAAACTTACTAACTAATACAAATGTGTTTCGCTCAAATATTTGGATCGTACCGAAGTGGTAGGCGCGAGTTCGATACGAGAAAATGAAATGAAATATGGCTCGCTGTTATTGTTTCTCGAAGTTCCCCTTACTAAGTTCCTGATATTGGAGCGTTCGGCAACTTAAGTCCAATTTTAGGATTGCAGTTTCCGTAAATCAATTGGTGAAATAGACTTTACGAAGTATACCAGAAATGTAGGGTAGTAGGCGAACAATATATTGTTAAAGTTCTTCACATTTCTAGAACGTTAACTCGTTTGAAATATATTCGTATGTTTCAATGAATTCGGAAAAAGAAATAAACCAATCAAATAATACTGCAGATAAATAAACATCAATTAGTAGATTGAATTAGCTCTTTTGTTAACCATAAAGAACTTTCTTTAAAAATTCGGCAATTAATATGAACTACCAGCTTTTCTCACCAAATACTTCTAGTCAGGGACAGTATAGAAGATACGCATTTATTCATAGTTGTACTACATTATACAGTCTTTTAAAAAGTCCAGAATGTGAAATAGACTTTTAACCTCAAACTATGTAAGATTGCCTGCTACCGTTACCACTCAACCTTAATCAAAGCTGAAAGTAGACTAATGAATCTACTAATAAAAAAATTATAATATATTTAAACACTTTCTTTATTTTGTATGCCAAAAAAGGTTGTTTTTTAACATTAGTTTTTATCCTGTATCTTAAAACGTCATGAGTTATAGGAATTAAGAATTAAATGCAGAAAATGTTTTTAGGAGTCAATTTCCATCGATTTTTCGCATCTTGTATATTTTCTTCAGAAGCGAACATGTACAGGATTTCCAAGAATAACCTCATTCTTGTATATTTCAATTTTATTTACACAACTCCAATAACCATCCAAAATCCATTACCTGAACGTGTTAAAGTCACCCCAAAAATTCCGCTGAGAATGCATCGTATGCGAAACTCTGTCGACCTTCGATATTTCCGGTCCCACAGGACACCGTCATATTCTCGATATTCAATAAAGCGAACTAACACGTTTAGCTGTCGGCCCCGGACCTTTCTAAGAAATCCCCAGCGCATTACTATATAGCATCAATACCACCTCCCCAGCCCATTCTGTCTTCAATATTACAAACTCCACCAAAGGCCGCTAGTGATATTTAAATCAAAATAGGTTTGCCACTTTGCTCCTTTCGCTAAATTTTTTTAGGTAGCGGTTTATATAATTTAGTTTTTCCCCGTTTTGATGACGACCGACAAAATGAAGAAAAATTATAAAGAAGATTAAGAAAGGAGTAAGAAACATTTAATAATATGCTTCCAATATTTAAGACAGACATTTATTTTTTGCAAATAGTTTCAATACACTTTGATGAATTAAATGTAACATCGTTGATACTGAATTTAATTAGTTCACTATACGATAATCACCAGAATCAATGCAGTAATATAAATCTATAGGAATGGAACCCCCGATTGATAACTAATTTGGATTGGTTAAGTTAAGCATATATTACCTCACTCTATCGCGATAGTCTACTACAGTCTAGACACAGTATATCATATTCTATTACGACTATTTCATACGCCATTCGAACATAGTACCGATTACATTATATGTAAAGGGAGTCAACAAATCCGAAAGTTGAATTTCATCATTTTAAACCTACTAATGACAAAGAATCCAATTATTTTTACGAGTCTCGTGAAGTATCTTTTGAAAATTATATAAAAATTTCCGCTGAAGATTCGTTGCCGCTGTTAAAACGTTAAAAATAAACTCGGAATTATAAGTCTGACCGTTATTATATGAATATTTCTCGAGGACAAAATGCCCATCTTAACATTAGTCTGATTTTGCAGTAATTTTTCACTAGATAACATAGCTTTTTCAGCAAAACATAAAAAGATTTAGAAGGCATTTTTAATTTATTTTACTGGGAAAATTCTATGCAATATAATACAAAAAATCGCAACTGCATATCAACATGCATAACAACAATTAAACTGAAATTCAGGTAAAACCGGTTGAACTAGTAGCCGACCCCAAATAAACTTGGGAATAAAGGCTAGGAAGATGATGATGATAGAGATAATTTAATATATTTTTTATACCATAACAAATTTACAACATAATATAACATACATTGGTCACTGCATACATGTTCTGAAATCAATATAATTTATTCGGTATCCTTTGGGGCTTCCTCATGCGTATTCCCCATAGTGCTTGATAAATGAAACATTACATCACCTAATTAAAAACTGTGATATTGCTGACAACAAACTGCTAAGTATGTGCGTAGCTTCCAGAGATTTAAAATTAACTTCCGTCAGATTCCGCGTTTGCTGGCATTTTAATAACCACGTTACTATATTATGGTTTTAATATTCACGTAAACAAAATAACTTACATCGGTTTTTATCATCTCTGATGACTGCCTTGTTGGTCTAGTGATTAGCGTATACGGCTGCCGATCAAAAAGTCTCAGGTTCGATTCCCGGGTCGGACCAAATGTTGATATGGTCCTCAAATTTTGCTTCGAAGTACAATAAGTATGTATATACATACATATAAGTATGTGTATACATACATACTTATTTTATATACGTACGTATATACGTACAAGCTCTTGGATATTGGTTTTTCAAAACAAAACTAGAGCCGCACATGCTTGTGTACTTATAATAGTTAGTTTGGGACTAGATGATGTTATGTGTAAGATGTCCGAAATATTTATTT
Source organism: Phragmatobia fuliginosa (assembly GCA_932526445.1). Lineage (NCBI taxonomy): Eukaryota > Metazoa > Arthropoda > Insecta > Lepidoptera > Erebidae > Phragmatobia > Phragmatobia fuliginosa. The sequence goes on along the minus strand of OW052063.1, from coordinate 19,938,416 downwards.
ATTTATAATATCTTCATAGCCGAGTGGCCTTAGGTGATTGGAAATAATCACCAAGGGTAGGCAATGACGGCGCGGTCAGTACCTAGATGGGTGACCGTTTGTTGTATGGAATTTTATGAGCGTTTCCGAGATTCGGAGGTAATGTTAAGCAGTTGGTCCTGCTTGTTATCACAAGATAACAGTCATGAAGCTCAGTTGGATACCTTCGAGGGGCTTAAAAGCATCCCACGGGAAGATTACGTAGCCACAATGTGTTTCGCGGTCCCCAACCCACACTCGACCAGCGTGGGGACGTCTGGCCTTACCCCTTTTACCAATGGTGCCTATATTTGAGGAGTTCCCTCGATTTCCTTGGGATCCCATCATCAGATCTTGATATGGTGACGATGGGACCACCTGCAAGCTACGCCCATTCCAATGCAAAAATAATTTTTGAAATCGGTTCATAAACGACGAAATTATCGCTGAACATACATAAAAAAAAAAAAAAAAGATTCCGACGAATTGAGAACCTCCTCCTTTTTTTGAAGTCGGTTAAAAATTAAATTAATCAAAATCTAGTAGCAACATAGACAAAGCAAAAATACAGATACCAATTAACAGAACGACTACTACACCATCTAAACATTTACTACGGAAGGTTTATTTAAAGGAGAAATAAATTTCTGTTCACTTCAACATTTATTTATTTTATGTACTCCTATATGTAGCAGTTCCTCCTGCGTGGGAAACGGTCGTAAGTGATAAGTTTAATGAGCTTTCAGTAACACACTTCTTTCATGATTAAGACATTAAAAAAAGGCATTTCTCATTAATGGTTTTACTTTAACACGTACATTATTATGTGCACGTAAAATTCACCACAATTTAAGGTGTAACTTTTTTGAAATATACGTTTACACTTTGTTGCAGTCGATTGCTGGTCATCGGTTATAATTGTACTGGTTTTTGTAGTACGTCTACGTCTGATTAGAAACAATTCGAGGATTCGGAGTTTTGAAGCCAATATCTTAACCAACATGCTTTGGAGAATACGTAAAATTGTTGAGTCTCTCTAGGTCGTATCGGATAGCTATTCTATCGGAATATGAAAACGAAGGAACAGAGAGTGCACCCGTGTTTGTGCCACACTTGTGCGCCTTGCTGATATTAGCACGAACGGGTAGTTTCGATCGAGGTGGTCGTGGTACTACCCTGACTTTGAAGACCAACCTAAAACGAGAGAACGTATGCTCTTGTATTTCGTTGGTGAGTGTGAAACCGGCCCAATAAAGTAGAAGATGTTATGTATTGGTACATTGATATACAACACTAACATAATGTCCTATCACTCGCACCGAGGAAGTGTGTGTGGCTAGATGGCGGAGTGTTAGCGTGTAGCTCATGTGGAAAGTAAAGATTAAAGTGTTTACACAATTATAACTAAATATTGGAATACAATACAATTATATATCGGTGTTTGTCTTCAAATATTTATAGAAGCATCTCACTAGGCCGCCCATGGGTCACCATACTGCATTCACAATGAGGATGACCACTAAACTCGGGTTCTACGAACCGCCTATTGTCACTTGCAAGTGCGAAGTCACTCGAAGGAGAGGGATTGAGGCTACGATAATCTTTAAACTAAATATGGGTAGTACTACCCATACTACTACAAATAAATAGCTGTATTTTCACGTGTATACGTGCAAATACAGCTATTTACACATACAACACATATTATATAATGTGATTTGCCACTGCATGTGTGAATAATCATATGAAATTTACACGCTAAATCCCAATACCTTTAAAAAAATATGGGGATTGAACCGTTCCGAAGCTTTCCTAGAGGATATCATCGTAAAGGTTATTTTCCGAACCACTGGTCGCTTTTATTTGACGTTCATAACTCGTAAATATGTTTTTATGACCGGCGTTGTAGTGGCGGTAAAGAAGTGCGTGGAAACTAACGTAAAAGTCGAGTTTAATGCGCACCCACGCGGCTAAAATATCTCCTCCTGTGTTCATTTCTTGAACCCTTTTCTCTTTTAATGTTAGCGTAAGTAACTGCCCTATTTCTGCATTACCATCGCGAGACAATATTAATAAACCTTTTATAGGAACTCGGTAAATTTTAGGTATCGTTCTTTGTCTTTTTGGGATGTTTGGACAATCTATGCCTTCTTTTTTCTTTTTCCTAGCCTTTATTCCCAAGTTTATTTAGGGTCCGCTACTAGTTCAACCTGTTTTAACTGAATATCAGTTTTTCCACGGAGCGACAGGTATCGGACCTCCACAACCCTGCAGGAGAACTAAGATTCGAAGGTTAAACTAGTTGTCAGTATATTTGAGGAGACTGACTTTTCAATAACGATTGCCATAGATGTTCATGACAACCGGGACCGACGGGTTAATGCGCTTACAGAGGCACGAGTGTGAATCACCACCAAACTTCTAAACTCCGGGCTGTTATTAAGAATTTCCTGTAAGAAAAACCCAACAACACTTTTTGGCCCGACCCGGGACCCGAAGCCGAGACCTCTTGATTAGCAGTCGCATACGCTAACCCATAGACCAACGAGGCAGTCGGAATATGTATGTAAAATTTTCTGAGTAAAGTTTTAATGTTTTTGGAAGTCCAAAGTTTTTCTTCCAATGGCAAATCGAAAAATGGCGAAATGTAAAATTTTATGTACACAAAGTTTAAATTCAGTGTCATACGAAATAAGACAGGTATGAAATTTAATTTAAAAAATGTGAGATTTATAAGTTTATAGGCATTATATTATACTATGGTTTACTTTCTTACTTTTTGGTTACTACTGATTATTTATGTACAACAAATTGGTGGTCACCGTGACGATCGAGTAGATGTAAAAGTACTTACACTAGACCCCCTGAGTGCTTTCGCAAAAAGGGACGCAACTGTATAACAACAAACATATTACAACTGAAATTCCTTTTGAGGAAAGCGATTTCATGAAATTAAATTATCCGATCCGACATCGGTGTCGGACGCCGATTCGATATCGTTTCGTTTGCATCTCAAACATGTATAATAGATACAGCACATAAAGTTTTCATTAATAGTCTGCCATGATGAACTGTCCACATGAAGCTGTGGCGACTTCTACATACAGCGCGACAAAAACATACGACAGGGCCGAATCCAGCGAAGAAAAACAGAACTACAAAGAAAAGCACGTAACGATCTATACAGAGTAATTACTAATCCTGAATCGCGAAATTGACATTCTCGCGCCGATTAGCATATATACAACATCCGAACATCAACTGTTGGGCAGTGGCCCGCCAGGCGTGATCACCTCGCCTGGTCGGAGGATCCTCCCTATGTGATGGAGGGACACGACACCCGTACCTCCTCAAAGCTATCGAGCAAATGCCCAACTCGAAACGATTTTGTTGGAAATATGTGAACAGCACATGGTGACGATTGTCGGCTATCGGCTGTCGCTTATTGTCGTCCGACACCGACATCGGATTGGATAATCTGAAAACGCTCTAAGATGTTAATAAAATAAAAGCAATTAATATTCTTTAAGATAGGGATACTTTTCTTTGAAACAATTCTTATCTCTTTTAGAAAATCTTAACGATTAACTTCACCATATTAACGTATACACAACGGTACACTTTTAGTAGCCCTTTATTTAAATGACGTCATAAAGAGACACGGCTGCCTAATATCGAAACATCTGTCGCCGAAAACAAAAGAAGTTTGGATGTGACTTTTTATAGCAACACCGCACTTTCCGATGTTTAGTACTAAAATGTTTTTTTATTCTTGTTACATTAAGTTCTACTTTTATTATTATTGAGAAGTATTATAATCATACTTATTCAATGTTAACCGTAACTTTGGAATGAAGTGGACCATTTCATTAAAATTTAAAAAATATCAATATCTATATATTATAACTTTGTATTTACATATATAAGAAGAGGCCTATATGTACCCAACTATGGACAAATAAAGTTATTTTTAGATCTATGGTTTTTAATAAACTTTTTATTTCAATATTTATATGCAAACTAGTTAAATTCTGCAGTGTTACCCGTGGTTATTGTTCTAAACCACGGGTAAAGCCGTGGAGCAAAGCTAGTAAATTAGCCTAAGTTACTCCTTAGGTCATCCGCTTTTTATAAATGAAAGTCCTGTCAGAATCCGTCCTGGAGTTCCAAAGATAACCCGGAACAAACAGATAGACAGCGTTTAACAATTAGTTTAACAATTGCACTTTTGATGTATGTACCGTTTATACTTTCAAATGCATTTCATAAAAAAACTGTTCATTTAATATTACTAACATACACTTCGATTTTATTTATTTGTATAGATTACTTAATACTGTCAGTTGTACAACTGCCTCGTTGGTCTAGTGGTTAACGTATGCGACTGCTAATCAAGAGGTCTCGGGTTCAAGTCCCGGGTCGGGCCAAAAAGTGTTTTTGGGATTTTCTTAGGAAATTCCTAATAGCTGCCCGGAGTTTGGGGGTGATTCACGCCCGTGCCTCGGAGATCACGTAATGCCCGTCGGTCCCGGTTGTCATGAACATCTATGGCAATCGTTATTGGGAAGTCAGTGCATCAAATATACTGACAACTAGTTCAATCTTAGAATTTCAGTTCTCCCTTAGGGTTGCGGAGGTCCGATGCCAGACGCTCCGTGGAAAAACTGAAATTCAGGTAAAACCGGTTGAACTAGTAGCCGACCCCAAATAAACTATAAACTTGGGAATAAAGGCTAGGAAAAGATAATGTCATAATACTGTCAGTAAAACAATCCTGAAACAACAACAAAATTCCTAAGACAATTCATACGCAGTGTTACTGAAATATAATACTAGAAAAGAAACAATCACAGTATTTCTCAAAGCAATGCACAAATAAGATTACATCTGCAGTTTAAAAAACCATGACAAATTGCTTCCGTGGACGCACAAGGCACTGCAACAAACTAAAAACAGTGATTCAGCTGGAATTGTACCGAGGAATTATTAATGAACTGCCGCTGTTTTCAAGCTATTCTCCATCTGGCCAACCGGTGAACATAAACTGCTGTCTGTTACACGGAAAAATGCCCGGAAAACTGTTTTTCGCAGTGCATTTCTCACCTAAATATTAATAAAATAGTAATAAATAACTTGCTTAAAAATATATTACTTGTATATTTTGATCCAGTGAATAGAATTTGTCTTAAAATAATTTAAAATAAATTAACCACTTCGATTGTTCTTGATAATACTCGTTTTGCCCGAGGCTGTACTTTTTCGACTTTATTTTATTTAATTCAATAGAACTAAAAATAGATTAAGAAAGAATATAAATTTGTTTTCCGTAATACTAATAGGTGTCAGCTACACAAGCAAACAATCATGAAATGATAATGTGCTTTGTGATTGTATTCAAAATATAGTGAGAACATCTTTCACGCGTATTGAATCACCTACCCACCATAGTTTCAATAACTTACATTTCGTAGGCATCGTACTTTTTGATACACTCTGCTGGAGATAACCCTCCTTGGTAAGTATATAGGTAAGTACATTACATAAGAATAAAATACACTTAAATATTATCAAACCATTTTATCATATTACTAAAATTCATTTACCGCACAATTTGTTTTCGTAACATAACTGAGCTCTGTCGGTCACTATTCATAAATAACCCGCGTAAAAGTTTTTTCCGTCCATGAAGCAGTACATTGTACCATGTAATTACATCAGTTAATGTACTAACGGTAGTAATTACTTGGCTGAAAACATAGTATGGGAGCTGGGAGCATTTAATTACAATGAATATCATAGCCTAATTCGAATACAACGCTGCGGCAATAACCGAATTTTTGAATATAAACAGAATGTGCATGTATTTTCTTACTCTGCGTCATCACATAATAATGTAGTAGTGATATTTAGTAACGTAGGTTAGAATACAAACTTGAATGCAAAGTTCAATATGGATTCATTTTAAAAACTTCCATTTTATTTTATTATCATCTCTTTAGATGATAATAAAATGGCTAAGTCGCAATTACGACAAAGCTAGATGTCATCAAATTATTGGGAAACTTTAAGTATTATTTCATAATATATATCTATTAAATAAGTGTTAAATACCTGTATTACGAGCATCCAAACATATTAAATTACGAAGTATTGATTATGAAAGTTGCGGTGTAACAACAACATATTTATTAGTTGTAGAACATTTCCTAATCACGTTAAAGGTAAAACTAAAGAGACAATAACATCGACATATAAATCTTTGTTACAGAACAATAGGAGACATAGCCGAACACCACACAATCGCTAGTTCGCCCCGGTATTAATATCAAAAGTTTCAGCCACCAATATGGTTCGCAATTTTCGTAGACGGACGGGCAAATCCGGATTCAGGCGGCTAATAAAAGATATAAGTTTTTCTAACTTGTTTCCAACTCTTCCAATAATATGTGCGGTGTAATTTATTTTATTCATATTCGAACCGAAAAGATCGTCTAATATATTCTTTTCTATAAATTATGGTTTGCTCCTCTTTTGATTTTATATTAAGTTTATATAATTTTTGCACTTTCTCTATTTTAATATTTACGACAGAGTAACGATCGAAAAGTAATTACAATTGCATGAATAGATTATAATCTTCTCGTTCGATTGTAATTACTTTTTATTATCTTACTCAGAACTATTTTTTTTTACTTAAAAGGATTTTCAAAATGTCGTAATTCCAAGAGTACATTCCTGTTAAAATACAAAAAAGCACCTAGATATAAAACAAATTTATGTCGGTTAACGTGGTAAATCGTAGCCTATATATACTTTCTCAAGAATTAAAGTAATTCTGTGCATTTCATTGAAATCAGTTCAACTTGCCATGTACACGTAACAGACAGACATAATTAATTTATAATGTGCCTGAAAGAAGACTACAATGTAAATATTATATTGAAAGTCAAGATTTTAATTGTAAAATATTATTCATACTCAATTATTAATATGCAAACATATATTAATTAAGATGTAAAAAATAAGATATTTAAAATTTTAATTGTGTAGACGATCTAAAAAACTTATTTTTATGTTCTTATGAACACGTATCAGAAATATTATTAGAATATAAATAAGTTTTTTTAGATCGTCTTGTTTTAAATTGTAATTCATAGATATGATTATTATTCATAGAGCTGATTTGTATCCCGAATTTGCAATGTCATTTTAATTTTATACTAAATGTGTTGAAGTTAATTTATTTTAAACGGTGTAGTCCATATAAAGACTGTTTTTCAACGTTCTGTTAACCGATAGTTGGATTAATTTGATCACGTTTAAAAGCTTAACTGTTTTCAGTGGCTAGGTCTCATTAATTCATCACTACTTTTTCAGTTCGTGGCAACTTCGTTTTAATTTCATTGTTTCCTTTGCTTTCGCCTCGTAATTATTTTATTAAATACTAGCTGAGAACCGCGGTGTTACCCACCAATACATAATAGTACCAGCACAGAAGACTCACTCCGAAAAGTAAATTAAAGTTATAGATACCCTCGGTGTCAAAAGATTAAGTTCAATTCAGATCGCACAGAGCCGAACCACTACGATTATATTTACCTACAATTGCGTCTCTTTCTATCGTATAACTCTGAACTGTTCTGACGATGTCTGTTCGACCGGCGTGTCTGACCCGGCAGGCAGCCAGCCGACTATACCTACACTGCGGAGTGACACCCCCCTGTCGTAAGTAACACTGCGGAGTGACGTCTGAAAAGAATTAGCCTAAGTTACTCCTTTCTGTTACTGAGAGTCCCGTCAAAATCAGTTCAGCCATTCCAGATATTACAAGTAGCAAAAAGACAGACAGACAAAAATTATAATAATTTCTTGTTTGATGTTAGTACCCTTAATACTTTGATAAGCATTTAGTAAAAAGAACTGTTCGTTTTGCATTACATAATTTTTTTACATATAGGAAATTCACATGTATATTTAGATATTATATTAATAAACACTACAAATAATAAGATAGAGTCAGGTAGAAAATTATTCGGTATGATGGCCCTAAGTTTTACTTAGCAAAACATTGCGGCTAGCCAGTACTGCGATAAAAGTTAATTTAAGAAAAAAAGTTTTCCACGAAGCAAGAAACTTTTACGATTAAAGTAAGATAGCTTTGCATAGACTTCTTAGCAGAATCGTAGGAATAGTCCTAATTTTATGATTGTATTTATATACAGTATGCAGTTGTATAGTATCAGAGTTTTTTAGTTATGTATTTCAATATAGTGATAATAATATATCCTCACTTTTCGGTCAATTAAGGCTACTAGAAAATGCGTGAAACGGGAGCGTATTTTAATAGCATTTTTTAGTATCGTTCAACACTATCTTCTTAATAGCACTGTACCACTTACCTTAATTTGAATTCATAACACAAGTTTAATCTTAGCTTGAGTCCTAGAAGTCATTATTAAGAATTCTTCACAATTTATTACAAACCATATTACAAGTGGGTAAAAGTGTATAAATCTGTTTAAAGAATAAAATTGCATTTTTTTTAATAAAGAACTATTATTATAGTGTTATAATAATAATTTATTAATATTTTATTAAAAAGTAAGTGGACCTATTTGTATCTTAGTAAAGAGTATCCAAATAAAGTTACATATAAAAAGGCGCTCTCTAACAGAGTTAATATACATGTAAAAAATAAACCACTATCTGTAGGCTTTCAGGCCTAGAACGCAGCCACTGATTTCAATGCAATTGGGCATTTAGATTTATTATTCTTGAGGAAGGATATGAGGCCACTTTTTATCACGATAACGGATACACACACGGGTGGAGTAGCAAGCAAAAACTAGAATGTTTATAATAAAATTGACAAACGAATAGAAGAGTCTCCTAACCACTTGCAATATGACTACCATAATTCTTTAACACTTGCAACTCAAGAAACACAGCAACACCCTCCCCACTTCCCCTCTACAAATTAGTTACAAGCTGTAAGCATCGTCAACAGTCGAAACATTTAAAATGCAGTCGTTTTTGAAACATATCTCAGATCACTCTAATCAGCAGAGAACTAACGAACAGAGAGTAATATTGTAACATTGCATTTTTAATTAACGATATTACCTCCATCAATCCAAAGGACTTGAAATTATAAACACGCTTTGAATTTAATATAGGTCCATAAAGAGAAATGCAAGGCTTGGAATGGTCTTCATTAACAGCCCAATGGTTTGAATAAATTGTACAAAATAAACAGAAGCAATTGCATGGAACCGTTTATGAAGAAAAACTTGTATTTCCTTGTTTACCGTCTTGTTTACATTGTTTAATGTACTTAAAGTTATCTCATTAATGGATTCTAAACTCAATTCAATAGATTTGTTTATTGTACATAATAGATAGGATACAATAAATTTAAAATGAGCTGTGATGTCAGATTACATTTGGGTTAGTGAATTAAATTTAAAGTAGAGGTCGTCCAGTAGTCGAAACACAGGAATTCATTCGCTTTTTTGCTTTCTATATTCTTCTTCCATATACATTTTCTTGGTGCCAAATATCACACTGGAACAGTTGAAATTTGGCGTTTTGCATTTCATACTACTCTGTTCGTATTATTTTTGTAAAAATATTTAACGTGTTAATATATAGATAAAGATAATAATAATATATAGATAAAGGTATTATGTACAATTTTTAAATCTATATGTAATCCAGTAGAATAGAATAAAAGCAAGTATAACGTACGTACAAAAATCTATATAGAAGCAAAAAATATAGAAATTCCAAAATTCCAAAACCATTTCCAAAATGGAGGCAAGTCGTATTTCAGTACTAACATTTTGAGCAATCTATGTTAAAAATAAATATAAACAAACAACCGGAAGGGGGCTAAAACTTTATACAGTGACAGTTCAATACGGATCATCAAACCAAAACAAGACATTAAAACCGATTGTAATTCGACCGTAAGACAATATTTACACATGAAAACTGATTACACATGTATGTACACTTATGTTCATAATCTAAATAATTATAACAAATCGTGCAAGGCTCGTGACTGCTATCAGTGCGGTACAATCGTGACCTAAGTGGTTATCAGAGAAATTCCGCCGACCTTTCTGGATTACAAGGCGGAATAGATTCCCCGGAACAGTGGCCTATTGTGTTTCGTTACCGATCTGTGTTATTCCCTGTCGTACATGGTCCGACTAGACGAGAATTCGGCCGTAATGCGTAGTGGTTATAGCGGTACGCCACGTCTACGGTACTCGGTGCTTCAGTGGTTTTTCAATTTGTCAACTTGTATTTGGTTCATGTTGCCTCTTGATTTCAATACTTCTATACGCTTGTAGTGGACAGGATATAATAAATGATTGAATCAATCAATGAATGTCGTATTAGAATGTTAAAATACTACATCCTTACTTTAGACACTGCAATAAAGCTATCGAATAAACAGTTTCGTGATATTTGTATCAGAAATTATAATCTTAAAACATAATTTGTATGGATTAAAGCTTAGTTATTGTTCGTCTGTAAAGGACTGTTAATAGTTTTGAATGTCAGTAATGTACTAACCACAGACAATGGTTTATATACCATAAAAGAATTGATACCACTACGTGTATTTTGGTAACCACTGCTATGCTAGACATAGACATCTACCAAAGCGCACTAAAAACTCGATCTGATGCTTTTTGCATCCAGTCCAGGCCAGTCCAGCCTATTGCAGATTTACGTAAGGTGATTACGAAGACATCATTGCTGATGAAATGAAATGAAATGAAATGAAATGAAATGAAATGAAATGAAATGAAATGAAATGAAATGAAATGAAATGAAAGGAAATGAAATGAAATGAAATGAAATGAAATGAAATGAAATGAAATGAAATGAAATGAAATGAAATGAAATGAAATGAAATGAAATGAAATGAAATGAAATTATTTATTCTGCAATTAGGTTACATGAAGACTTTTGCAAGTTAAACTTTGATGATACTTCTTTATAACGATAAAACCCATAATAGTTTTTTTATATATGTATGTATGTTTAGGCCTACCAAAGTGACTCTACTCTGCTTGATAGAAAGCATGAGTAGAGTCCAATTGTCACCATCCTCATTGTGAGTACAGTTGCAGAGTGACCCACACTGTGGCAGCTTCTTGAGTTGCTTCTGCGTCACTGGGCCTCCGGTCTCACACTAACCAACGAAATACGACAAAAAACTGCTGTAAGTTTTCGGTTGGTTTTCTATGTGAGGGTACTTCCAAGTAAATGAAGTAAATTATTCCTACATTAGTAATTCATCGTATGGTCTTCGTATACAAATTTAAGAAATACAAAAATAAATTTGCAATCTAAAAAAATATACTCTAAAAGTTTTCTAAATTTATTATGTGTCCGATACAGTAAAAATTCTTTCAAGACATGCATTTACGAAGTTTCATGTTGTGCAAAACCCAGTCAGGAAATACTAATCAAAAGTTGATAGGGGTAGAAGAGCGTGCGAGAGATGAACTAGATAACAAAATGTCTTTCCCGACGAAAGAAATAGTAACCTATTTTATCTCCGAGATCAGGGCGTGTTACTTCTACTATTCAAGGATTCGGATGCGTGAATAAAGTATTGGTTTGACGAAAATAACTCTTGAAATCAAAATACCTGCTATTTATTTCTTGAACGTATAGTTATTTATAAAGTAATAAAAATGTATTACATACACATTATATCTATCTAAGAACATGTATGTGTGTATAAATTTTATTATATGAAAAGTTTGTTTATGGTACAAATTTAACTTCAACCAAAATGCACTTACTTCCTTTTTTCTCAGTATCACAACAAGATTGACTTGTAGTGAATGCCCTAGTCATTAAGTTCCCCAGTGCAAATAAAGTGCATGATGAATAATTGTTAAATGACCTACTCAGCCCCGCCTGAATCTTCTATCGCCCGTATCGTAATATGCGGCGGTTGCTGTGAGCCAGCTGTAAAAAATAAACATATGCTGTAGCGGACTTTTTTTTAAACTTTTAAAGAGGAAAGTCTCAGAAGGTAAAATTTTCATTGATATTCCCCTTCTTATTTTCATAGCGTGATAATATAGCTTAGCTTTTCTCTAAGTTAACAGTGATTTTTTTATTGAATCGGACCAGTACTTCCTGACATTGAACTGAAGAAACAAACAAACTCTTCAAATTAATAATATTTAGCATAGATTATATAAACCGCTACCGCTTGAACCTATGAGCCGCTTCTCCAGTTCCTGCATTGGCCTTTTTAACCTAAAACCAGGTGGTAAGTGATGTCATAATGTATATAACATCGCGGATGTGCCTTAAGTACGCCCCACGCTACCGTGTTAAAGCTTTTTACTTTTTCATATATAACGCACTTTAGACGCTTCGCACTTGAGTTGTGAACAACATATTAGCACACTTTTAAAAATATTATTTGTAACTTCCTCCTTCTTGAACCTTCCTTGTTACATACTAACTAAGTTCGGTGGTGTTGCCCTTGGTTATTGTTGTAAATTCTATTTAAGAAATAAATTTACAAAATAGCTTAAGTTACTGATATAAGCATGGATAGATCTGTCTGTCAGTGATAGATATCTAACAACAATAGACAGTTAGTTTAAATTGCCTTTTTTATTTAAATACCATGTATACTTGTTGGACTGCCTTGTTGGTCTAGTGGTTAGCGTATGCGGCTGCTGATCAAGAGGTCTCGGGTTCGATTCCCGGGTCAGACCAAATATTTGTGTGATCCACAAATATTTGTTTCGGAGTCTGGGTGTTTTTCTATGTATAATATGTATGTATTTACAAAAAAAAAGTATGTTTATGTATTTATATCAGTTGTTTAGTACCCATAACACAAGCTCTGCTTACTTTGGGACTAGATGATGTTGTGTGTAACTTGTCCAAATATTTATTTAATATTATTATTATTCTCTTTATTTGTTAATATTTACATATAAATTACATTTTTAAATATAAATATAAAAAATACATTTAAAAATATAAAAAATAGTAGACCACCGACTTCGGGTACAGGGACCAAGAGACCGGTGGTTAGGGCTCCAAAGACAGGAACCTCCTCACTATACGTGCCGTGTCAAGAAGGACTGCCTTCTGCATCAGACCCTTGATCCAGCCATCTAACGTGAGCCTCTTAAGGTGTTGGTCGAGGCTCTTGGCTATCAAACCATGAGCACAAACAACTATCGGAACAATGATCGCCGAATCCACATTCCACATATCGACAATCTCGTGAGATAAATCCAAATATTTGATTTGTTTCTCTTTTTCAACTTTCACGAGATTTTCGTCATGAGGAACAGCGATATCGACAATCATTGCGCGGCGCTCTAATCGATCTATCACCACAATATCAGGCTTATTGGCAACAATAGTCCTGTCTGTGATAATAGATCGATCCCAATATAATGTAGCACGACCATTCTCGAGAACTGGGTCGGGCTCATACCTGTAGTATGGCACCTCCAAATTCACAAGTTTGTATTTAAGGGCAAGTTGTTGGTGCACGATCCTGGCTACTTGGTTGTGTCTGTGCAAATATTCACCATTAGCAAGACGAGAACAACCAGAAATAATATGCCTGATAGATTCCCCGGGACGGTGACATGCCCGGCATATGTCAACCGTACCATCCTTCAGGATATATTTTCGATAGTTATTCGTCATGATAACTTCGTCCATAATTGCACAAACAAAACCTTCGGTTTCTCCAAAGAGATCACCATACCGTAGCCAGGAAGTCGATGCTTTAAAGTCTATATCGGGCCCGTTCAAAGCCCGATAAAACCGACCATGAAGCTCTTTGCCCTTCCATACCTCCTTGCGATCATCAGTACTAAGTACTACAGGTTTGCGCCAATTCTCTTTAGCCAGAGCGAGTGGAGTGAATCCGTTATCCACTGCAACCACATTGCGATGCACTCCCACATCGGTATTAAGAAAATATTCTCTGAGATTGTAAATCTCGCGATTATGTAGGGTCTTGATATTTAAAAATCCACGACCCCCAAACTTTCGCGGGATGTACAATCTCATAACCGACGAACGTGGGTGGTGCATTCGAAATGCAGTCAGTAAAGTACGGACTCTCCTGTCAAGGGCATCTAATTCAGTTTGAGTCCATCTAAGTATGCCGAAGGAATACATCAGAACCGGCATGACCCAACCATTGTAGGCTCGCACTTTGTTACCCCCCGATAAAAGACTCATAAGTACTTTTTTCAGGCGGCCAAAGAAGCGTTCCCGCAACGTTTGTTTCATATCAGATTCTGGTATTCCCAAGGACTGTGAAAAACCTAGATACTTGTAGTCTTCGGTGGCAGAAAGAGATCTGAGTTTTGTAGAATCTGAAAGTTCTATTCCTTCAGATTCTACAATTACACCTTTCTTCACATACATGACTGCACACTTGTCTACACCAAATTCCATCTTGATAGAATTACTAAAGTTTTCAGTGACCTTCAGTAACGCTGTCAATTGTAATTTAGTGGAGGCCAGAAGTTTCAAATCATCCATGTAAAGAAGGTGAGATATAACTTGATCATCTTTCTGTAACCTATAGCCCAACCCTGAACCCTCTAAGAGAGTGCTAAGAGGGTTCAAAGCCAGACAAAACCACAAGGGACTCAAACTGTCACCTTGAAAGATGCCCCTCTCGATCTTTATAAGTGCGTCGTTTACCGCAGTCTGACGACATCCAGGATAGCGAAGGACTGTCCTCCATTGCCCCATACATAACTTCAAGAAAGTGCATAGAGTTGTATCAATTTTATACAACTCCAGCACCTTCAAAAGCCATGAATGTGGGACTGAGTCATATGCCTTCTTATAATCTATCCAACATGTCGCCAGACTTTTACGATTACGACGTACCTGTTGGCTAATGGTCATGTCTATGATAAGGAGCTCTTTAGTGCCACGGGTCCCACTTCTGCATCCATTCTGAGAAATGGAAAGTATCGAATTATTATTAATATGTGTAGCAATTTTGAGTCTCAGAATAGATGTCAGAAGTTTGTATAAAGTTGGTAAACATGTAATGGGCCTAAAATTTTTGGGATCCATGGCACTACCAGATTTATAGAGTAAATGGGTTATACCAGTTGTTAAAAATTGTGGTAATGAACCCGAATCCAACGCGGCCTGGAAACGAGATGCCAAACATTCATGTGAGCTTCGGAACCACTTAAGCCAAAAGTTGTGCAGACCGTCCGGACCAGGTGATTTCCAATTCGGTAATGAACGGACTGCACAACTTACATCATTTTTGTCAATTTTAATTGGTTCCATAGTTGTTATAGACTCGCATGAATGTTTGATATCCCGTATCCAGTCGCCTTCTGTATGGGTGACAGGCACAGACCAGATGCTACGCCAAAATGCGTTTGTGCAATTTTCATCTGGTAAGTGCCTATCATGCTCACTAGGATCCGGTTCCTCCCATTTCCGGTAAACCCACTTCTCATTTCTCTGAAACATGCGATTCTGGTTATACCGATCTGATCGTCTTTTATAGCGTCTTATCCTATTTGCCCATGCATAAACTTTTTGCTTCAAGAAGTCTATGCGCTCTGTGACACTTGACATATATTGTTGAGGACTGATGGTAGTCCCCAAAAATGCCTGTTTCACAAAGCGCATGACTCTCGGTCGCGTATTACCAAATTGAAAAGCAATTAATTTGGCGATGAGTGTCCTGGTCTCAGCAATACGACGTTCTATTCTATACTGCCAAGCTGGCAAAGTATTTTTGGATCGAGTAGTAGTAACACTTTCATTGAATTTTACGCCTGCTACTCGACAAACAGCAATGGCCGCACAGTATAGAATAGAATGCATATCGCAAAGATCTTCGCTATTATCAAAATAATCTGATAATAACGAATCCAGGGCACCCATCAACGCTAAATTTCGTTTATGAATGGGCAAACGGGGTAATCGGGGTCTGTTGTTATAATTTACATGTCGGTACTCCTGAATCGCATCTTCCAAAGCGCTCCTTATCCTATTATTACACTGGGTACTTACGGATATAATTTCACTGTCCACTAATGCATCAACATCTTCGTCTTGTGGTACCACATTTAGAACATGCGACACTGAAGGGACAGTCAAGCTATTCCGTATGTCTGAGCGAATCCTCTCAAGTACAGCATCATCCAGCAGGTGACAGCGCTGTATAGCTCGTACTTGATCCGACAATCGTTGTGCTGATACGTTGACGGTTGGCTCAAGCTCCTGAAACAAAGAGACTAGTCGAACACGGTACGCAGTAAGGTTTGTTCCCAACTCTGTAGCCCGAAAATATGCCCGCATGACGTTCTCATTTATTGAATGTGACCATTTCATGCGGCGCACACCACCACCGGTAGCGGGGACCCTTTTCGAGGTCAGTGGTCCTCGGGATCCTAAGCTGTCTGGTGGCCGGGTCCTCTCCTGCCGACGTACAGGTGTTGGCGACGTCGGCGGAGAGAAAAACTCGTCGCTAGAAGTAGAGCTCGACGCCTCTTCACCAGTCGGAACTTCTTTGGTTTCTTCCATTGACGGCAAGGCGGAGCGGAGCGACGAGTCCGGGGTTGTTTCTTGTGCTTTTCGTCTAGCTCTTGTTAACATCTTTTTTTATAATTTCTCGCTTTCTGTATTGTGCATATTGGTTTGACATGACGTTTTAAACGTCATGTCTTTTAAAATTGATATTAATAAGTTTATTCCATTATAATTCATTTTATTTCTTTATTTTTATAATTTTTATAATATTTATTTTTTAATATGTATAATAGTTGGTATTTAATATTGTTTCAAATGGTAAAAATAATTTATTTTAAAAATACGTAAGAGAAATTCTGATGTCTTTGAGTGTTGCTAGATTATAAATCACAAATATTTCAAATATTATTATTATTATTACTTATACTTTCATATGCATGAAGTAAAAAAACTGTTCATTTTAATATGACAAATTGTTCCTTCAATTTAATTTGACTGCCTCGGTGGCGTACGCAACTACTGTGCTTGAGGGCTCTGAGGTTCGATTTCCGGGTCGAAAAAAAATGGAGTTTTGGTGTTCCTATGTATAATATGTACATATATATTTACAAAAAAAGTATGTTTATGTATTTATATCAGTTGTCTAGTTTCCAATACAAGCTCTGCTTAGTTCTGGTCTAGATGGTGTTGTGTGTCCGAAATATTTGTGATTTATTTAAGTAGTGGTGCGATAAACAATTTTTTTATTTCGATATGTCATTTACGACTTATCCATTTGATTTATATTTCGTGACGGCCTCGTTGGTTTTGATTATAAAGCCGGTTCCAAAAATAACGGGTCAGTCACATAAACCCGAATATCTCCCGAACTACGTATGCCATCCTAATGAAACGAAGACTGTTCAATTGAGAATTTAATTATACAGATAAAAAATAAAATAAAACTTAGTTACACCCACAATATTAATCTTAAATTAAAAAAAAACTAAAGTAGTCATATTTTTCTTAAGATTACATTTTTTTTATGATTGTTTTTTTGCTGTTTTTCATCACTTTCTTCATTTAATACTTTGTATTGCCTCCACGAGCTCTTCTGACAGCTTCCAGGCGATTAGGCATGCTGTACACCAAATTTCGGAGCCGGTGCTGAGGAATACCTTCCCATTCCTCCACCAGTGCTTGTATGAGCTCGGGAAGCGTGATTGGTGGGGGGTTTCGACCTTTCACGCATCTCTGAAGCTCGTCCCAGGCGTGCTCGATGGGGTTTAAGTCCGGGCTTCGCGCTGGCCACTGCATGAGTTCGATACCGACCTCTTCAAGGTAGTCATGTACAATTCTGGCGGTATGGGGACGCGCATTATCATGCATTAATATGCCATGCCGGTCCATCCTGGCCATGAAAGGACCTACATGTTCATTGAGGATCTCTTCCACGTACCTCTCTGCATTTAGAGTTCCATTTTGAATGAGCACCAGCTCGGTGCGGGCCTCAGCAGAAATCCCAGCCCAAACTTGTACGGAGCCTCCACCGTACGCCACTTTTTCCTCCACACACGCTTGATGGAAGCGCTCCCCTGGTCTTCTGTACACCAACTGCCTACCATCATGCTTATAAAGCATGAATTTAGACTCGTCCGTGAACATTACCCTAGACCAATCGTCTAGTGTCCAGTTTAGGTGTTCGCGCACGTATACGTCTCTTACACTCTCTCGCACGTACACTCTCTGTCTTGCAATTCGATGTCCCCGTTCCAGTTTGGGGCCATTTGCGGGTCTCAATGGTTTCAAATTTGCTTCAGCAAGACGTCTTCTTACTGTTTGAGCGCTTAAATTGCCACCTCCAAAGCGAATAAAGTGAGTTTTTAGACCAACAGCAGTTTGAAAACGATTTCGGAGCATTGTAGCCACCAGTTGTCTGTCTTCCCTGGCCGTTGTGCATCTTGGTCTGCCATTTCCTGGTCTTCTAAGGTGTGATCCGGTCTCTTGGTACCGCTGGACTACCCGCTGAACAGTCGACAAAGATACACCAATGTTTCTGGCTGTTTCACGCTGGCTCCGCCCAAGTTCCAAAAAAGTTAGGATTCTGGTACATTCCTCTAGCGTGACTGCCATGCTTCACCTCACAGAATAATAATTATGCACGTGGAAGACGTTCACGATAATTTTTTTTGTGACAGAATAGAAATGGAAAGCATCCATAATGACATGAAACAAAAATTTTGTTTTTAAAAATAGTCATTTTTTTAAATTTTGTTTTTCTAATGAAGTTTTTTTCATCAACCAGTTTAAATAATATGCTATTAGAAGCGCAACTAAAAAGTCTTTATTCTGTTTTTTATTTCATTGATCTAGCTTTTACAGTTCTGGAGGTATTTCAATTTTTGTGACTGACCCGTAATTTTTGGAACCGAGTGTAGTATGTGACTACTGATCATAAAGTCTCGGATTCATCCATTCTTACAGGAAATTCTAAATAACAGCTCAGAGTATGGATGTTTGGCGGTGAATCACGCCGATCCTCATAGAGCACGTTAAGGCGTCGGTTCCGATTATCATGAACATCTATGGCAATCGTTATTGGGAAGTCAATGCACTCAAGTATACTGACATCTAGTTCGAATTTCACTTCAGGGTTAGGGTTACGGAGGTTCGATGATAGTAGCTCCGTGGAAAAACTGATACATAAAGCCGGTTGAACTAGTAGCCAACCCCGATCTTGGGTATAATAAAAGGCTAGGAAGATGAAGATGATGATGTGATTTACTCATTAAAAAGAATTCACATGCGTAAACAACGCACACCTATAAAAATAAACATTCTTTATCATTAACGCTACTCATATCCCAAATCAAATATAATAATATACGGTTATTTCTAAACTGTTGTACGTCATAAACTACGTCCCGTAAAATAAACAGAGAACGTATTTATGTAACGTAATGTCGGTTGTTTCAACCAAATGGACACAATTCATCCCCCGGGACGAATAAAAATATTATACATGGTTGTCAGCTTAATACTATGATAAATTTGGGTTAAAATGTATGAATATATTGTCTCACTATGATTTCAGGTTTAATAAAATGTTTAAAATAGTTTTTTTTAACAGGATATAGAGCATTCTAACCACATAAAATCGATATGCTGAAGAGATTAGAATACGACATTCCTCACTGTATTATTTACAATCATTTAAACAAACTCACTTGTAGATTTATTTCACTGTTTAATAAATAAAATTTATATCAGCGGTTTCGAACTAAGGTATTATCGAAGGATATTTTATCAAGTTTTGCTTCAATACTATGTTTTACCTGTATGTATAGGAAATTTACAGGTTCAAGAAAGGATGTACAAAAAACTCACCTCTGCCAACTGTTGAACGATATGATACATATTTATAACTATTTATATGGAGCTTAGGCTATGTTAGAAATTGGCTTAGGCTATGTTAGAAATTGCTTAGGAATTTACTTTGAATATTACTGACGATCAATACAAAATCGAGCAAAAACTTTGAAAGGTCTAATTCGAGACCGTCAAAAATTAAACAGTAAAAGTACCCTATTTCCATTTAAATATTTCTCTGCTACATTCTTAGTTTAACCCTTACATTCGCCGCCTGTCATAAAACAACATATTCACATAATTACAGTAGCTCATGAAACTATTTGTGTACTCGACTTATCTCAAGTTATGTAACAACGCAGTTCCAAAACAATCCAGTTTGAACAATAACTTAGGACTTCCATACGCTTTAACTTGAAACATACGCTAGTTCTTATCCCTTTGTAATAAAGGTTAAAGTAATTTGTATTGAGTGCCTAGCCTTAATGTATTGGTAATAGTGCAGCAAAATGGTATTTGTACAGAGCGGGCAACAGTTGGGATATTCCGTAAAAGCCACCAGAGTCCAAAGGCAATAATAGGGAATGCCATTGTAACATTTGTACCTAACTGCTCGGAATGCCAAAACATGCTTATCCTCTACTATGTTAATGTTGTGCTTTAAACATTTATTATTTGCTCCGAAAACATGAGAAAACTAATTTTGTTTTGAATGTTATTCTTATTCTGCGTTGTAGGTTATTTAAAATATATTTGCTTGATACTTAATATTAGAAAGCGGATAATATATTTGCTCATGGTTCTAAAAATTACTTTACCATTAAATAAGTTCAGAATTTTGTACAGAAGGTATGTAGTCTGCTTCAACTATTACTACTGCGTCACAATGTTTAATGTTGTACAAGTACACAGTAATGTAACAATGTTTCTGCACGGTTAAGCAAATTCATTTACTGAATTAGTGAGACAACGTCTACCAGTCCTTCAACATAATCATCATCGTCCTCTCAGCCATGAGTCCTCTGTATGTAGACTTCTGTAATATGCGGCCTTGTCGCTTACATTCAGCAAAATACATATTTTCTTTTAAAGATATTCTGGTTTAAAAGCAAACACTGAATATCCTGGTAGGTTCTAACCTGATAGTGTAGCGCTTACCATCGCACTAATTACTAAGCTTCTATAGTCTACAGGCATGGTAATAGTAGACAATGGGTGAATAAATAATCGAAACTCTGAGTGTTGTTAAAGGAAAAGCAGCCGTATTATAAGAGGAAATTACAGTTTTACTAGCTCACTTAAGTTTTCCTAAGTAATTTCTATAATAGACTTTGAAAATAGTAAAGTAGAAGACATATTACCATTAAACAAGCACCTTTGAATAGAAATTTTCGCTTTTTACGCGGGACAGCCTAGCGTAGCAGTTCAACGATCGTGTTCCACGCAGTTGATCGCTAATGGCCCACTAAATTTAAACGATTGTTAAATGAAGTCTCTAATTTTGGTTAGAATTGTTGGATTCCTATTGTTCGGTAATATATTGCCTTTAGTTTTGTTATTTTGCCGGTTATTTAGCCGTGATTTAATCGCGATAATAACCTCTCGTTAACACTAATATATGAAGTTCGGTATTGTTACTAATGATAAAACGCGATGCTTACCCGTAGATATAGACTTACTACATATAACAGTACAAAATGTGAATACATAAACATATCAGGGTTTTATTGGAAATACCGATTAGTCTATTCAGTGAGCGTTCCTCAGTCTGACTTAATAAATGTTTAACAAATATATTTTTTCTTGTGACAGGGTTGATAATCACTTTGGATCTCCGGTTTCTCGTCGGCAAGTAGTTAAGTTTCTAAGAGACATTACTCTGACGCCCGACCTCTGACACCATGCTCTGAATAGACCGTCTTCATATGATTTCAGGTTCTCCCCGAATCGACATCATATCATAACAATCCTTATTGTCTATCACGGGGAAAATTTATTATAAACATAGATAGATAACTCAAAGACAGTGGCTACAACACTATTTTACACTATTTTACAACAAAATTATTGCCTAAATACGTCTGGTCTGAAAATCTTGATAGTAAAAAAATATAAAGATTTAGAGGCCCTAAAGCATTTAGGCGACTCTAATCCGATTTAATTCAAGAGTTAACTTCCCTACATGTCGTCAAATATTACACGGTATCTTACAACATAATCTGAATGAACATCATAATCCTGATTCAAGTAAACTTGCTTAAACTAAGCCGATCATAATCATGGCCACGTTAGCATGTTACTATTGTGTTTATGTACCCAGTGACGTGTTGTCATAAAGGGCTCCGGACCCGTGTATGATCCGGATCTAAGACAATACAAAGCATGGAATGCATGTATTGACTCTTGTTTAGTGTTGTGTACTGTCCCATTTAGGTCAGTGCCTAAATAAAGGTGGGAATTAATCTTACTGTGACACTAACGCTCTGCTGGAGTTCAGGGAAATATACAGAACAAGGTAGTTATGAAGATACGTATTGTGACTTATTCGTTCGATTAGTAACAAATGTAACAAAAACAAAGATTCAAACGCTGTGTATTTAAATTTGCCTTCAATTAAAGAAAGAACTATATGGAATGCTTTCTAACTAAGCAATTAATCACTTTGAATTTACGTTTACTTTCAAGAGAGAAAAAGATTAAAAGATTTTATGTTGAGAACCTGTAATTGAAGAAAGAAATTTTTACCAATATAGCACTGAAATTCAAAATGAATATGAAAATAAAAACTGAATTCATGCGAATGAAGCTCTAAGTGTCAGTTCTATTACGTATTTTATAGAGCATAAAATACGTAAACGAAATTAACAAAACTAGTTAATTTATTAAACTTGTAAGTACTGAATCTAAAATACCGATAATATTATTTACGAGTATTATTTATTACAACTAGAGCCCTTATAGGTTAACAAAAGATAGTTTTCCAATGTCAATTGGAGATTTATTACAATAATAGTTGGTCAGTAAACTTTTAAATCACTTGACACCAGGAGACATAAATACCGTCGGTAAATTGACAGGGGACCTGAAATGTGGCGACCATTTTATGGAAAGTGGACCCCAATAACTCTCGCCACAGATTCACGGGCTTTCAAACAACGCGTTTAGTTATCGCAGCGGTTCAACTGTGAAACTTTCATATGTTTTTTTATGTGTGACGAAAGATTTTTAATTTGCTTTATTGAATTGCGATTCGATATATTCGGTTATTTCTAATGAAATCGAATAGTATTTTATACTATATGTAAAAAAATTGCAAAATGTCTTTCAATTTGGTTGTTGCGAAAACAGCTCCATTAATATAACAGTAAAAAATATATAATCGATTAAGCAATTTGAGAACCTATATGTAATAGTGGGCTCTAATAGGCTGATGATGGTATATATGTCATGTTTTTTATGACAAATTCAAAGTCACGCAGCGTGCTATGGAGAGGGCTATGCTCGGGGTTTCTCACAGAGATCGTGTTAGAAACGAGGTAATCCGGCAGAGAACTAAAGTGATCGACATAGCCCACAGGATTAGCAATCTGAAGTGGCAATGGGCTGGCCATATTAGCCGCAGAACCGACAACCGTTGGGATAAACGCGTTCTTGAGTGGAGACCGCGTCTCGGCAAACGTAGTGTAGGACGTCCACAGGCCAGTTGGAGTGATGATTTGCGCAAGACGGCTGGCAGGAGCTGGATGCGAGTAGCCGAGGATCGAACTAATTGGCGTGCAATTGGAGAGGCCTATGTCCAGCAGTGGACAGTGATAGGCTGATGATGATGATGTTATTTTTGGTATATACGATACGAGTATTTATAGTTTATCATTAGTGGAAGTTGCCCAACTGCCTGGTAAGTCTAGCGGTTAGCGTATGCAACTTCTGATTAAGAGATTTTGGAAGTTGAGACAAAAGTGTTATAGGGTTTCTCCTACAAGAAATTCTTAAATTTTCCATGCTCCGCTTATGAAACGGCCGTGAAGCCATCCCGGTTGTATTGAACATCGGTAATTGTTATTGAAAGGTCGGTGCCCTGAAATATATTGACAAGTAGTTTAGCCTTTGAATTGAAGCTGCCCCCAGGATTGCGGTGTTTGGATGCCAGTAGCTGCGTGAATAAGATGATATTCATGTGAATCCGGTTGAACTAGTAGCCAAATCCAAATAATATTAAAAATAATAAAGGTTAAGAAGAAGAAGTGAATTAGCTCACGTTGGTTAACTCTCTTAAAAATCCACATACACACAGAAATGGAACAATGCTTTCGACATTTGCACCTGAAACAGAGGTGACGATATTTCTGGCATACTTAAATGTGAGTATAATATTAAATGTTTTTTTTCTTCTTACTTTTAAAAGCATCAACAGTCCGAGAATATTAAAGTAACTAGATTTCAAAATGGAGTAAAAAATATACATAATGAATTAAAAAACTACACAGCCAGTTATCTTGACATATTATGTTATTACAATTCCATTGTTTCGCAACTCCATGTATTTTTCAAAACCATTAAATTACAGCTAAATAGGAAACACACGTTAATGATTCAAATACACACAACGATACAATTTTACAGTTATCGTAGTGTTTACGAGGTACCAATGTACTGTAGTACCTTCAGCTTGCCGCTTAAATTTACGGTCCCTACCAAAGTTTTACAACGCAATTTACAGTTACCACAAACCGCTATGACTGCAATAGACAATTTCACGTAATCGATAATGTGAATGGGCATGATTTGAACTGAGGAATTAAGATTAATCTGTAATATATTATGTGAACTTGTGGAAATGGTATGTTATATTTGACAGTAAATATGAATCAGATCAGATGCTTACGGAACAAGCTGATTGTATGATATAATCATTAACAGCATTTATTAGTCCACATAGACATCAACTCTAGCTGGATGCGAAAAGCCTAAAATCGATCAGAGCGGTGTGCAATGGGAGAGGTCCATGTCCAGCAGTGATATATAGATAGATGATGATGATAGACTTCTCATCACCTTCGAATTTCAGTTCTACTTTAGGGTTGCGCAGGCCGATACCAGTTGCTCCGTGGAAAAACTGATATTCAGGTCAAACTGGTTGAACTAGTAGCAGACCCTAAATAATATTGAAAATAAGGCTAGGAAGAAGAAGATAGAGTTCTCTTTAAAAAGGACATTTTGGCGTGCCACCACCGCACTTGCCAGATGGGTCGGCTATGACGATACCCACGGGATAAAGAGAGGTAATAACACTCCGTTTTTTAAAGTAGTTTTATAAATATTAAATGACTAAATTACTTATATTCAGTTATTATTTATTGTCCTGTCATGATTGAATAAATGATTTATGTTTTGAAATAAATCTTTTGAACTTTACAGCTCGAAATCACTGGCATTTCCTAAAACTTCTGTACTTCTGCCTGTGTTTCTGTTCTGTTACCAATATAACGGGTTTAAGTCAAGATTAAGGAACCGAGGCGCGACGCTACCGCCATCAAGACATTTAGGTAGGCTGTAGAAACCCAGAAAATAACCTGTAATGTAAGATACTAAACATGCAATATGCAAAAATACACCTTTACTCAAGTAAAATATTAAGGAAAGTTATGAATGTTTGTTAGAAGCTAGCGACACCTAACACTCATATCAAACGTAGAAACCTGTTGGTTCAAACACTACATTTCATTAAAGCCGAGTACAAGAAAGTTGAGTTTAATGGAACTGTAGCCGAAGTCAAACAAAACTGTCGCGGTGAGTGTGTAAGCCTGTTTACGATCGCCCCGCATCCGACACTGCAAACATGCAGGGACGAGTCCGACCGCATTAAGTTTTCCGTTTGCAAGAAAAACCAGACAAGCGTGAATCGTGTATCAAATTGAATACGATTTAAGTGTACCTAATCAAATAATCCGAATACAATAATTTAACTTCATACATTTTTGTTATAGTACTCTTATATTAAATGAATAGCTTTAGGATTGCTTATTTGATACTATGTATTGTTCTTAATGAACAAGCGTGAATCGTGTATCAAATTGAATACGATTTAAGTGTACCTAATCAAATAATCCGAATACAATAATTTAACTTCATACATTTTTGTTATAGTACTCTTATATTAAATGAATAGCTTTAGGATTGCTTATTTGATACTATGTATTGTTCTTAATGAACAGTACATAGTATACCTGTGTTATTAAAGTAAATATCAGAACAAAATTGTATACATGATTGAAAAAAGCAATTTTGTTTCCATGAACAACCAATCAATGCCGTACCAATTTGAAAATTCCTCCGATACCGAGAACTGGTTCAATATTCCCATAAACTTGCTTTTCATAGATACTTAATACTAAAGAACATTTCTGGAGTGAGTCAAGCACTTGAAAACTTTGACGTCTGGGAAAATAGTGAACCTGGACTGAGCACTCATGTTGTACTAAATGAAATATCATTTCGATTTGATTTTTGTACCCCTAGCTTTCAATGCCTATAAATGCTTTTGACATATATGTATTTTGGTAGAAATACTTTTGCTTGCTTTTATAAATAAATAAATAAATAACCATTTCGGACATCTTACCATCTAGACCCAAACTAAGCAGAGCTTGTATTATGGGTACTAAACCAATATAAACATACTTTTTTTGTAAATTATACATAGAATACACCCAAATTCTGAAACAAATATTTGGAGGTCATACAAATATTTGTTCCAATCCGCTAATCGAACCCAAAAACTCAAGCACAACAGTCGCGTATGTTCCCACTGCGCCACCGACGCAGGTAGGCACATAGCTAATTACAAAATACTCGTAATGTAAGGATTTCGTATTTATTAGCTATACATTTCAAACATCCACCTGTTGCTATTATAACCATCGAACAAAAAACAGCAATAAAAAGTTGCGTTTGTTATAAGGGAAAACTGAAAACGAATATACAACTAAATATTCTCTGAAGATTTCAAGCGTCTACCTTTTTCCGTTATTCGAGCAAAAAAGGTCAAAAAATGACAACCTAAAATCTGAATTCCACAAATTTTTTAAAGATTTGTTGTAATATATCATCTGTGTAAATGTCAACTGTTAGCTATCACTGTTCATGATATAGCCTAGTGATAGACAGACGAACAGTGAAGTCTTAGTAATAGGGTCCTGTTTTTACCCTATATATACGGATACGGACCCCTAACAAAGAAAAGTTATGGTAGTTTGATGTGATATTCAAGTACTGATACTGGAGATAACTGAAGATACTTTACTGCAAAAGAATGTTACTTTCAATTAAACTTTTATTATCCACCTTAATTGACTTGAAAGTTCACAACTCTTTAACAAGTCTAATCAAAATTAAATCAATGTTCTCCAGAGACTGCCACGACACCAGACAGTAACCATAAACATTCAATATAAGTTCATTAGAGGCTTTTCCGTGCCGAAAGTTATGTCGAGATCAATTTCAGTAGTATGTTATGTGATTACTTAATTCCACGGCTAGTGGGCAGGGGACCCTCATAAAGATAAGACAGGAATGAGTGGGGCTCTTCTTAATTTATGAACAAGTATCGCCTCGGGGCCCCTTCATGTACCCACGTCCCACGTTCTTAGACATGGCTATCTTGACGTAATAAAGTCCTTTTGATGTTTATCATTGTTTTTTATCGTAATCTTTTACGAGTACAAACATAGTTTCTGTTTTAAGTGCTATCGTTACTTTGTTATCGAATGTAAGTAAAACTTGTCCGATTTTATTTCATCATGAGAAATTATATAAACAATGAATATCACCTTTATATTAGACTCATCATTAACAGTTGTCTGCTTGACATAGACCTATCCATAGTAAGGAGGTTTTAACTTCCTTTCCACACTGACCAGATCCAGTATAAAGTTTCTTTTTTCAAATTTTTCTTCTCAATGCGGTGCTGTTTTCTACCTTATTTGCTCTCTTAGTTGGCTCTTAAGTTACCCACGTGAGTAGTGGAGTGACACTATATTGTGAGTCCGTCATCACACAAATAATTTGAAGCTCATGATTAAAAGAATCAATATTAGTCAAGCCGTTTAGGATGACCTTAGTGACAAACACACGTATAACATAAATTATTTATATTAATAAAGGTACAAAGTTCATACATAAAATAATCCTTATAACATTTTAAATCGAAGTTATTTCACAAATTTCACCGAAATTATATTCCGTGACAACGCCCACACCCGCCCACTCAAGGGAAAAATTTGTATTAGATACTTTAGAATGAGCACTTCATTCATTCGACTAATTAAGGTACGGATTAATAATTAAGCTAAGCAATCAGGCGACTCCTCATTATAATTTCTAAATGGTTCTTGGAATGTAGCGAAGGACGATTTTATGATCGAGGGAGGACGATTTTATGAAGGAATAGGGTAATAGAGAAAGATTGAAAATAACGTCAATAGATGAAAAGGTAAGAAGGAAAAGATTATTGTGGAGTAGACATATTCTGATGAAAGTGGGATGATTAAAAGTTAATTGTAATGAAAGTAAAACTAGTAATAATAGAATAGAGTAGGGACCTAAGAAAGTTTCTTAAAAGTTAATGATATTGCACAGGCATATGAATAACGCCCTAAAAAGGAAACGGAGTTTAGTGTTTCATTCTCTAAACATATGTGGAATATTCTTCTTTCTAGTCTTTATTCCAAAGATAATTCGGAGTTGGTTACGAGTTGTCGGGTACAAAAGATACGACTTACTTCTTAACAAAAAGTAAAAAGTAACTAAAAATAAAATATGTAGGTACAGGACAAAACATGTTCACTAGACTGTATGTAACGGAATGATGCAATGAAAGAAGCGACTACTTCTTAATTTTACCCACTCAAAAGAAGTACCCTGTTAACATTACTCATCTACTTGCATGATGAAAGAGACAAGCACCCATTATAACTTTCAAGTTGTAGACGGTACTACAAGTTTACTTATCCACTTCCACAGTAATAACTGGAATCCTTTCAACAATTTTAATCTAAAACGTCTCGAGTGGAAGCGAGTATGTTCGAAGTTTCGTAGATATAAAGTTCGAAGAAGCTACGGTAAGAAGCACCAGGTGAGTGAATTTAATAATTTAATCAAAGGTCAATACATAACGTAAGATACTTAAATTGTCTCGACGGTTTACGCGATTATATTAAATACATTTTTTTTTGTTATCAGTGCACGATTCAAAATTTATTATATTGACTACTTCATTCATCGAACGGTAGGCGTTTGTGGCTGCCGTTCAAGAGAGCTTTGATTCCTGAGACTAGCTGTTGTTGGGTTATTTTATAAGTAATTCATAATAGCCTGGAGTATAGAAGTTGGTGGTGTTTCGCGCCCGTTCCTCAAAGTGCACGTTATCGACACTGCACTGCCTGAACTATATAATTACCTCATTGGTCTAGCGGTTAGTGTATGCCACTGGCGATCAAGAGGTCTCGGGTTCGACGCCCCAAACCGCCGCAAAAGCGTTTTTTTTTAATGTTTAATAGCAGCCCGGAGTTTGGAAGTGAGCACGTAAACTCATCGGTCCTGCCTGTCCTGAAAATCCGTTCCACTGGATTGTAAAAGTTAGAAAACAGAGAGTGCACTTGTGCAGTCAGTCAGACAGTCTCTATGGTGACTGGCCGCGGTTTCCGAAATCGTCTTGGAGTACATCATTACATTTACGAGTATAGTGAAGAATGGCTTTCCCTCGCAAAAACTTTCAAAAGTAGTTTCTTTT
The DNA here is from genome assembly GCA_932526445.1 of Phragmatobia fuliginosa. Taxonomy (NCBI): domain Eukaryota; kingdom Metazoa; phylum Arthropoda; class Insecta; order Lepidoptera; family Erebidae; genus Phragmatobia; species Phragmatobia fuliginosa. The sequence goes on along the minus strand of OW052063.1, from coordinate 19,908,721 downwards.
TGCGTAATAGTATAACGTAAGAAATTATCTGGAATACAAATAAACAAATCAAAATTCAAACCGCAAATATACTCGTACTGTAACATTACATACATATACACAACCCAATGAATATTAATATATCACACTTTATTTATTTAACGTCGTCGGCCGAGTGGGAACTTTTCATAAATGTAAATCAGTACGTGATTCCTCCTAGTGTCCCCTCATTCTTATTAACTTAGGTAAAATGTTAAATGTGTGATACATAAATATGTTATAAATAAACGTATCGCAGATAATTTATAAGAGACATCAATAGGTAGTAGAACCCAGTTGTATTCAGCACGAATGGGCCGGGGAAGTACTACCCTCACACAGAAGACCAACCTAAAATGACAGCATTCGCGCTGTCGTATTTATATGTATAAATGAGAAACAGCACGTATGTTTACAGATTGTATAATGAAGTATATTTTGAAGAGCAAGTTTTGACCTTTCGTCCAGGTTATACAGCGTGATAAAGATTAAAGAGGGGTTGAATATGTAAACAGTGGGTAGTCGCACAGGGATTAACCGCAACGTTACTAAACCACTGACCATTTAGCTAGGGCGGCTTCATTTACCTGCTAAAGCTTCCATTACATGTATTGCCAACAAACGTCATTCAAAGTAACCAATTCTTTGATTGGTAAAATGTTATTTTTAACATAGAGAGTTTAAAATGCTGCTTAGATAATTAATAAACGGTTTTCAATATTTGAATTAAACATTTAATTTTTAACTGTATTAGAATCAAGTATAAGTTCACAAATAAACTAATTGTTCATCAGGCGAATGAATTTACAAACATCTGTGCCTTATAAGCTTTATATTTGTGTGAAGCTCTTATAAACGTTTATTTTGAACATAATGTGGCTATCTAGAGTCCTAGTAAAACGAAGTACTTATAACAATGATAAAAAGAATACAGTGTAAGTAAATCTCGCTCAATGCGGGACCCGAGCTTATTGACATGTTTACTTGTTCACTATACATATTTACTGCTGTGCTATTGTAAATTACAGAAATAACAAATTGTCTACGTACGTATTTTACATTAGATTGTAAACATCTATAATGGTGTACATACGAGTACGTAAATAAGAGGTGTACATAAATAAATAAATTTATGGGGATTAGAAATATTTTTATCCATTTCAAAAAATTAGCAAAATGTTTTTTTTTTCATCAACAACCCATAACGTCCCACTGCTGGGCTCAGGTCTCCTCTCAAGAGAGGGTTAAGGCCATACGTCCCCACGCTGGCCGAGTGCGGGTTGGGGACAGGCAAGACACGTTGTGGCTACGTAATCTTGCTGTTGGATGTTTTTAAGCCGCCCGAAGGCCTCCAACTAAGCTTCACGACTGCTATCTTATGATAACAACCGGGACCGACTGCTTAACGTGACCTCCGAATCACGGAAACGCTCATTACATATAATGCCACAAACGGTCACCCATCTAGGTCCGACCGCGCCGTAGTTGCTTACCCTTGGTGATTGTTTCCAATCACCTAAGGCCACTCGGCTATGAGCGCTTCTTGTTTTTTTACATTGCCTGTATTACAAATTTAGGTGTTTAATACGTGTCTGTTAAGACTTTTAGGGATAAAGGCGAGAGTAGCTTACCATTATGCATCAACTTTTAAAATACATAGTAGATAAGATTCAATCATTCAATCTAACGCCAACAAATTCATATACCACAAGCAATACATGATTTAGGTATTGAAATTATACAACACATAAAAGGACCAAAACATAATTTTAATATTTAGCAAATCCCTATTTTTCATCAGTAACAAGCAAGCAGCCGCTACATTCCGTAAATTCTGACGTAAACCTGAATTCACAAACCAGGATTGTTAGATACTATTCTAAATTTTCCGCATCAGCACAAAGATTCAGTTTTGTCTACTAGGAGTTCACGAACTACATTGCATTTTGTGTTATACCGCTAAGTGGTTTCTTTTCAAATGTTGTCCATTATGATGGGACTCAATTGCATCTAGCTTTAGAATTTAGTTGTAATTCCTGAAAGTAATAGCACCCGAACAGAAATAATTGAACTGTATCTGACTTTCGCAAGTCGGTGCACTTTTACGCAACTTTAACTTTCCTGTAATATCTAAAGTTGAAAATTTGTAGTTGTCTGAAAGACAACCTTATTAAATCTTATATTAAAGACCCTTTAAAATAAAATACTAGTGATAACAAAACACACAGCACCATCTAAACTAATAACTAAGTATAGCTTATACTATGTATTCTGCAACCTTATCAATCATATACTAATAGTATAAATTCTAAACTAACTCTGTCATACAGACAGTGTCTGGCTGTTACGATTTCAGGGCTGAAACGCTGCTCCAATTTTAACAAAATTTGACAAAATACTCTAATTCTTGAGAAAGGACATCGGTTACTCTTTATGACCATCATGCGCGTGAGCGGAGTCGTGAGCCAAAGCTTATATAATATAATACATTTATAATATACACAGAGTAATTACATGAAATATTCATGTAGTAATTTACTAACACATATAGGGCTTAAAGAAATATATGGAGTCGTTCTTTTCTAATGTCAATGTAAGGACACATCTCTACTAAAAGTAAAATAATCATTTCTTAAGGTGCTCACTTAATTTTGCTCTCCAATTAGCGAGTGGATGTCATCTTTCGCGTCTCATTTATCCGGATTAGTCTTGTCGCAACGGTTGGGATCCGGTTATGGGCGGTTATAGCCGGTTATAGTCGGTAAAGCGCGTCTTCCCGGCTAATGGAGGTAGTGTTGTTAATTGGACGTCCTTCGTTTCTATGTTAGGTATCCCTTCATTACGCTGTATACTTCAGACGAAACGATTGTTACGGCTGCCATTTTTTTCTTAGCTACATATATTAATTTTGTTTTCTAATATTAGTATACTCTGACATATATTAATTTAGTTGTTGTCTCATACAAAGTTAAGTAATTTAATATGTAGGTACGTAATTTGTTGTGTAAAACAATTTAAATGTCTATGGGAAGAATTTTAATTTGACGTGTCAAGCTTTGAAAACAATGGAATTTCGAAGCATAGAAACTCATTAAAACAAATAAAGTTATACATGAACATTATAACACCCACATTCGCGTTAAATACCAAGAAAGGTTACAGTACCGTTTTACTGTTTTTGATCCATAACTAAAACACCTTTAATACGGCCATGTAGAATTAAGTAAGTTATGATTAATAAACTGTAATAGCAGATTTTTCGAAGATTCAATTTTGAGTCACATTGTCACAGCTCTCAGCAACAAGTTGAGTAGTATTGCAATACTTCAAGGAAATCTATAACAAATAATAAATTGACGTGTCTGTATGTAATTTGAAATGAATAGATATTTTTATTAAATACATCTGAAATAAAATACGTTACTTCCACCAAAAAAAGGCAATTTTAATTTTTTTGTATGTATCTGTCTGTTTGTTCCGGTAATTCTCTGGAACGGCTGGACCCATTTTGACAGGACTTTCACTGGCAGAAAACTGATGACCTAAGCAGTTACTTAGGCCAATGTTATTTAGACTAACTTCGATCCGCGGCGTTACTCGTAATTTTTAACATTAACCGCGGGTAAATCCACGGGCCTCAGCTAGTATATAATGAAATAATTAAGAGGAGATAGCTAAGGAAACAATGAAGGGAAACCGAACTTGCCACGAACCGAAAAACTATCAACGAAATAATGAATCCTACCCACTGAAAGCAGTAAAGCTTTTATACGAGATCAAATTAATCCAACTATCGATTAACAGAAGTGTGAAAAACAGTTTTTACATGGAATACACCGTTCAAAATAAATTAACTGCTACACATTTAATATTAAATTAAAATGACAGCAATTTGGGATACAAAGCGTCGCTTTATGCAAATTGTGCAACTATTGTGGCTGTGATTTATACCTGCAACCACTACACATTACTTAAAATGCTCGTAAAAACTGTCCTAGATTACACTGACTAGCATTTGTGTCACATAAAAGGCTAGTTATAGCCAGTGTAAATATTGTTACTATTCGTTTGCCATGTCTGGGTCATTTCTACTGAATTGTGGGCGCACATATGCCACGTATCGCGACCAGAATCATTTTTTTGCGGGCATTACAGGCTTTTTGTTGTAATAAAAGCCAGCTTATATTATTTTGATGGAATTTTCTAACGTTGAGATTGAACATTCTTTCTTCTAAATCCTTTTTATAAGCGTGGACAAATAAGCTGGGGATATGAGCCTAGGACTCACTAAATGAACATAGTTATAGAGAAAACGTTTAGAAGAAGGAATAAACATTATTTGCGGTAATCTCAACCTATACACATTCATATGTTTCAATGTTCCATTAGCTAACAAATAACTGGATGTTCGTGTAAAGGATTACAAATATATTAATAAAACAATACGCCCACAACGATCCTTTCAAGGTAAGTTACGAAAAATAATTAGGTTAAAAAACAGTTTGTAACCATATTATATGAGCAGATCTAAAAGTATTGTACCTACATTCATATTTGTTTCATTAAAGCGTGGTAATTCGATAATTGTATATTCAAAAATCGTGCAGCATCTTTTGGTCAAATAATATTGGAACTTTTTATCAACTCAGAGTATTTTAACATCTCGAAATGCAATGAGTCAATGATGGTTTAATTCTACTAAAAATAACGACCTGATTTTTAAGCTTAAATCATGCTATTGACTAACTTAGTTAGTTCTAACTAACTCAGAAGTATTTTCAACTTTATTTTTGCAATTTTCAGTTCTTATTTTACCTACAGACTATTTTTTGTGTGACATATTCTCTAATACTACAAGACTTTTAAATATAACCCATCTAAACATGTTGTACAAAGATTCAATTCATTTGTTTTATCTATAATACATCAGAAGTTAGTTAGCAGTCTATCAACGCCAAACAGCATCCCTTATCTCTAACCAGATATAACGAATACCAAATTTAATCATTTTGGGAAGCTTGAAGACCGTAATCTAGTGAGCTCTCAGCACAACGATGGGTACTAAAACTTGCGATAATATCTTCCATGACACTTTGTGGACGTTATGTCTCGATAACTACTCCACAAATAGCATTCAGATTCGGGCTGATCATCGAAATTACCGGCCGGACGCGGATAGCTAGATTACATTGATAATCTTCTGTTACTGTTTGCTAATGGTTGCTAGTGAATATAGCCGGTTCCAAAAATAACGGGTCAGTCACATAAACCAATAACGGGTCAGTCACATAAACCCGAATATCTCCCGAACTACGTATGCCATCCTAATGAAACGAAGACTGTTCAATTGAGAATTTAATTATACAGATAAAAAATAAAATAAAACTTAGTTACACCCACAATATTAATCTTAAATTAAAAAAAAACTAAAGTAGTCATATTTTTCTTAAGATTACATTTTTTTTATGATTGTTTTTTTGCTGTTTTTCATCACTTTCTTCATTTAATACTTTGTATTGCCTCCACGTGATGAAGCCTCCAGTGATGAAAAACAGCAAAAAAACAATCATAAAAAAAATGTAATCTTAAGAATAATTTAAGATTAATATTGTGGGTGTAACTAAGTTTTATTTTATTTTTTATCTGTATAATTAAATTCTCAATTGAACAGTCTTCGTTTCATTAGGATGGCATACGTAGTTCGGGAGATATTCGGGTTTATGTGACTGACCCGTTATTTTTGGAACCGAGTGTAGTTTTATTCAATACTATTAAACTATACTAGCTAATTTAAGACTAAAGTAGCCCAAGTTACTTCTTATAACATTATACAGACCGCCTCGGTGGCGCAGTAGACGCGTATGCAACTGCTTTACTTGAGGTCTCTCGTTCGATTCCCGGGTCGGACTAAATGTTTGTGTTGTTCGCAAATATTTGTTTCGGAGTTAAGGTGTTTTCTATGTATTTACAAAAAAGACATATATTTCTGTATGTTTGGGACTAGATGGAGTTTTGTGTGAGATATCCGTAATATTTATTTATTTATATTTAAGTATTTGCCAGTGAAAGTCCCGCCAAATTACCAGATATTAGCCACATTTTACAATTGTTTTTATGGATGTAAGTACCGTATATTGTTTCACAAGCTTTTAGCAAGGAGCAACACAAACCGGATTTCTCTATGTTATTAAAAAGCTGTTAATTTGAAATGACTAACTATAAATTCCCACCAACCATGAGCGACAAAAGACTAAAAAAGAGAGAAAGAGAGAGAATAGTAATAAGAATTTTATAGGCATCATGTAGATTTGGAATCAATGGTAGAGGAAACTTCAGTGTCGGGGGGTTAAAAACATGCTAAAAAAATCACGTGATTAATGGTTGGTCCCTAACCGCGGGTAACACTACGGGACTTTACAATATTTCAGTTTTAATAAATGAAATAAGACTTTTTTCAAATAAATACAAATATATAAAGATATAGAGATACGAAATTACTTAAGGACACAACACTCATTAGAGTTTTTGTAATTCCAACATTCTCTGTAACGTAAAACAACTTGACTTAGTTAGAAGTGAAGGGCCCAAAGGGTGTTGAGTTTCTTTTCTCTGTTCGTTTTTTTTGGCGCCTCAATTAACGTTTATAACTTTGATATTATCCTCAAATAAAATAAGAGATGGGTATCTCTAGTAAATTTGTACATAAAACCTTTTTCGGCATTCATTACTTTAATTAATTGTGGACATCTTACACACAAGATCTAAGTCTAGAAGTCTAGACCCAAGCTAAGTAGAGCTTGTATTATGGGTACTAAATAACTGATATAAATATATAAATATACTTTTTTTGTAAACACATACATATTATATATAGAAAACACCCAGACTCCGAAACAAATATTTGTGAATCACGTAAATAATATTTGATCTGACACGGGAATCAAACCTGAGACCTCTTGATCAGCAGCCGCATACACAAACCACTAGACCAACAAGGCAGTCAATTAAAATCAAATTAATAAATTAGTAATAAGAGAATATTGTTCTCTTATGCGAGTATACATATATTTACATTATACAACTCAATCCCGTGGTGTTACCCGCCGTTATTGCAAGCAAAGCTACTTTAAAAATCGGCCAAGTGCGGATCAGGATACGCATAGAATAGGGTTCCGTGTTCACCCACGTGGCTTTAAAATCGTATCCAATAGATAATTGTTATGTTTACTTATTATTTCGTTATTTTCTTCATATCATTTTGTTTGTACATGGTCAGTATAATGATGTAACGGCTCAGATATCATTGTTAGTTTAGGAGCTATATAGGTCCAACTTGTAAAATCTGCATACTTAGAAAACTTCATACGAAAATAGAAAGAATAGAATAAACTTTATTGTACACCAGTTAATATAGTTTACATACTCCTGTATGTAAACTATATTAACTTTATTGTACACCAGTTAATATAGTTTACATACTCCTGTATGTAAACTATATTAACTGGTGTACAATAAAGTTTATTCTATTCTATTCTATTTTCGTACGAAGTTTTCTAAGTAGGTATGCGCATTTTGCATGTAAGGCCTCTATAGCTCCGGAACTCACGAAGATATCTGAGGCGTTATATTTTTCTCTAAAGTTAATAACATGGACTACAATCATGATTTTTTCCAGATCTTTCGAACCAACCGCTTAGCTTTTAGAGACCCCCTCCCCTCTAAATAGGTCTAAGAATCGGCTTACATCTATTTTTAATACCCCTCGAGCGGAACCGCGGGCATCAGGTAGTAACACATTAAAATATCATTTTTTAAATTTTTTTTTGTTATGTGTGTTTCTTCCGTGAAATCTCTCTGATTTGGTTGGACGGATTTTGACAAGACTTTTACTGGCAGATAAAAAATATGGTAAATGACTTAAGGAGTGACTGAGGCTGATTTCTGAGGCATTACTCTCTGTTATTATAGTAAAGGTACACCAACAAACTATTGTACCACCTAACAAATAATAAATCTTGAAATTCAAATATTTCTGTAGTGTGTGAATGTTATTAAGACTAATTACTGTTCAGTCGTCGTCTCGGTCCCGTCACGATATTATGTAAATTATCGCTTCACGTCCTGTATAAATACTTTGATCTCGTTAGTATTGTTGTGGCCTTACCCGTTCTGTTTATTAACCGAGTTACAATGGAAGCGAAAATCTCCAGTACAATTAGCTATAGTTGTAATAACATTGAACAAAAGCCCGTCTAATAATTATTGTTTTGGTCATAATTAAATTTAATATAATTATTCACTAAACACGTCAAGCCTAGGGACGGCTTATTGGACCGGTTAAATAGACTTGGTGGATCTAAGGTGTAAATGAACATGATAATAATAAAAGACTTAACTTTCATACTGCTGAATAGCTAGGTATGTTTCGGTTTCGTGGAGGACGAAGCCGAAACATACCTAGGCGAAACATACAACTTCCTTTGGAGAGAACAAAAGGGAATATCGGGATTCCCACACAGAAGGAGTCCATCTACAAGCCGTAGGTTGCCCGAGGCACGTCGTGGTTCCCCCCGGGCCGGACGGGGTACCTGCCCGAGTGATGGCCCCAGCCCTCGACTACATGTCGGATCACCTCGAGTCCGACATAGCAACCAACTGGTGGTATCCGTGGGAATTTCCGCACGGAAAAAAAGTTAAGTTTGCGCACATATGAGCGGGCTCAACAGAAGCTAGACTTATGTATGTACATACCTTCATGCAAATGTGTCAAATTTTCCTTCTCTTTGCAGTGATTCACTTTGTCTCTTAGTCGTCTCTTACGATACCCATGGAATGAGTAAAAGTGATGGCACTCCATATTGTTAATCCGTTACCATAAACATTATGGCATAAATTATATGGCATGTGCCATGGCATGGCTTATCAGGGCAAAATGGAAACTAATTCATTTTATAGTCGTCACAAAATAAGAAGCCCGTTTTGATTTATATTGTTACTATATTTTCGATTTCTAAAAATGTCTAAATCAGGGCCCTTATGTAGGTGGGTGTAATTACTTTATTTTTATAAATAGTTTAGTAGAAAATGTTTTTAAATTACTCAAGCTACAGGTAATACCTACGGCGGTTCACAACCCATTTATATTTCCATCGTCTTGTTTCGTGAGACCAAGCGTTGGAAATATAAAAAGTTATTTTCAAATACAAAAACCTTTTTATTTTATACGAATAATTATATAACACAATCACTTCACTCTAAAAGATATAGAACAAATGTAGGTTACATAAAATTAAAACAGTCTCCCAAACGTTTATTTACGTAGTCCTAGAGTAGGTACAACTGATTCCAAATTCTCTGTAGAGCTGTATGTGTCAGTCGTGCGCAAAATTGTACCTGGTGTGACGCAATACCTGCCTGGTACACTCGAATTATTTCAACTGTGAAAATCTCTGTTCCGTTGTGATAAGCACTAATTTTCTATTACGGAAATGAATTGCCCATTCTGCCCATCTGGTTGGAGATAGGAAAAGATGTATTTTATTTAAATTTGTACAATAAAGAGCCTGGAAAAAATCAAAATCATTATGTTAAAGGTACATTTTTGAACAACCTCATAGGAATGATCTACGTAATATTGTAAATAATATTAAACACCACATTTTATTTTCATACAATTATATGAACTGATTTGATAGAGGATATAAATTTTTTATCTATTATTCTTATGAAGTTTATTTTTTTATATGTTCTTATTACCTCACAAAAGCTCTAAGATGACACAAATAATCAAACTGTAGTTAAACTGTCAATTCACGTAACTTTTATTCTTTTGAATCTCATTATTATAATAAAGTCTTAGATGATCTTAGATTCTTAACAATTTATTTTAATCACCTGGCCCACGTGTGTGTAATCCCAAACTAGGTAGAGCCTGTTCTATATTACACAGACTGCTAATTACACCTAGGCTTAAGGGTAAGTAGGAAACTGGTACAAACCACTCAGATAGCAAAGTTCCTTTGTTTGAACACAAATTATTTGAAGATGACTGTGTTGAAACACAATGTACATTTGATTGATTACAAATGATGGCGTTCTCTCACATATCTGTAACAATTTATGTTAATTACGAAATCCCGCAACCAATACATACAACCTTTCTCTTAAAAGGAATGTAGTATAATCTCATTACAATTCTAGCTGTTTGTGATCACACGGCGGATTGTATTCCCACATACCTGCTCTCTAAATTCACATTCCATGTCTGATATGTCAAATTACATAATACCCAAAGACTTTAGTGGAAATTCAAACTAATGTTTTGATATACGTCACGAATGTGGCATCAAGGTAACATTTAAATTTAATTTTCACACCTTGCAAGTGCTCGAGGGTTTAGCAGACAGGTTACTCCGTTATTGGTTCTATCAAACTCTCTTTATTTTAGTAATTTTTTTTCAGTTAGATTTTTTGTGAGATCTATGATACATTATTTTAAAAATGCATTTTGTCTAGTCAGACGTTTCATAGGTTAATAATTTTATTGCTTTTAAACCCATTTTTAATGGTTTTCACATTTTCTTTAACCAGTTTTAAAAATAAACAACAAAACAGACTATTCAATACTGAAAAACTATCTCAAATAACACCAATAAGTTAAGATCTTTTTTTTTTATATTTAAGCCAACCAAACCAAAAGCATGAGTAGAATCCAGGAGGGGTTACAATGAGGGTCACCATCCTCATTGTGAGGTTAGGCAATGTAGCACGGTGACCCCTAACATGGCGGCCTGATCAGATAATCCTGCATTATTCTCCCGGCCTCCTGAGGCCAAGAGAATGATGCACACTGAATGGATCTCCGGTCTCACACTCACCAACGAAATACGACAGCAGAAATGCTGTCATTATTAGCATGCTCTTCTGTGTGCGGGTAGTACTGCCCCGGTCGAGCCGGCCCATTCGTGCTGAAATATATATTTAAGTCATATTCACTTCTGTATTTACTACTAACAGTCATAACAAGTACGATTTTATTTGAATATACACTACAGCACTAGATAGTTTCTTTTTTACATTTTCTGATTCATAACGTATATTTCATCTAATGACGTACAAAATCACTCTCTTCAAATATCTTTCAAACGACAAATCTTGGTCAGATTGTGGAAACTCACTACGTCTGACTTTCGTTACAAAGTTTTCTACTTTCTAGTTGGCGGCAAACTATGCGCCGAACTCGGCTTCCCGAGACCCTTTGAGAATACTGAGCTCACGGAAAATATAACTATTATAATTCTAATTAACGTGTTCGTAAACTAAAGTATTGTAATCCTTTGGTTGTCTTTGTAAAATCTATCAAATTATAATATAATTATGATCATCATTATCCATGTGCACTGTTGGACATAGGCCTCTTTAGTTGCACGGTGCTGCTTTTTATTTCTTTATGAGCCTGCCAAAGTGACTTTACTCTGCCTGATGGAAACCATGAGTCCATGATGGATCCAAGACTCTACGGTCACCATACTCATTGCGATTAAGACAATATCTACAGCCAGACTACGGCGGCCGAGTCTGATGCTTATACATCGTTAGCTACAAGGTTTCACCAACTCACCAACGACAAACGTCAGTACGAATGCACACACACCCACAGATAATACATGCCGTCATTGGTTGGTCTCCTGTCTACCTTCAGTAGTACCGTCACAGTAGAACGGACCCATTCGTGTTGAAATTACCTTGAACAGCAACGTGGCAATGCTGCCAGTGATTTAGGAAAGCTACCAGTAACCGATGATGCGGGGGAATTTTTGATGCTTGTATGTAAATATTCTATAAGTTAATTTTGTAAATAATTTAATTGGCTATTAGTGGAAATTGAAATAAACACCAAATAGAACACAAAATAGAATTGGATCAATCCTCGGCTTCTATCACCAATTATAATTATATGGTTGTTATATGAATTTCAACCAAATTCGTTATAAATATACGTTGAGTCTTAAGGAAGAATATAGGCATACTTTTTACCACAATAACCTACGTCCACGCGTACGAAACCAAGGCTAAAAATAGTACCTTCCATGAACTAAAGTTGTACCTCTCGGTGAAAAATTAACTAGATTTCAAAGTAGTTTATAAATGTATATGAAAACTAGATTAAAAGCACTATCCATTGGAGGTTTTCAATTCTCTGAACCCTTTTCGTCACTTCTCAAGTCTTCTGGCAAAAATCCTTCTCAGACCTTAAGTCTTCGACGACTTGTTTTCATTTCTAGAATTTTCCTCCCGACAAAAAATTGCGACTTTGTTACAAACCTGTAATATTGAATCAATAACCATTGAATAATAATCAGCATTAATTAGCCTTTATTATATCATGATTATTAACAACAAGACAATTATTTTCTTTTCCTTTTTTGAGAATGACTATATCGCTTTTTATTTTGTAAGAATTTAGAAAGTTTGTTGTAAACTCCAAGTGGTTTAATGGCTAATCTATAGTAATATTTTTGAGTTTGGTGTTTTCTATGTATAAAATGTATATATTTACTAAAAAAAAAGTTGTAAGTTTATGTATTTATATCAGTTGTCTAGTACCCATAATACAAGATCTGCTTAGTTTGGTCTAGATGGCGTTGTGTGTAAGATGTCCGAAATATTTATTTATTTAATTATCATTGCCTTAAATTGGGAAGTGACTCTATCTGTCTTTTTGTCTACAGTGCATTAATAGCTGAGCCATTGAACCGATTTGGATGAGTTGCGCTATAAAAATAAATAGGACCGTGGAGAAGGACAAAAACAACTTTTCATCGCTAAAATCGACATACACGCAGGTGGAGCCGCTGATAATTGGTGGTATATAATAATTACAATGGCGTTCCATCGAAAGCACAGGCAGATATAACTGAATATAAATTGGATATCGTAGAAACTATCCACTATCACATCTAAAAACAAATAGTTATTTTAAAGACTATTTAATTTGTGAAATATAAGTGACAAAACTTATTAGGTTCTCAGAAATAATTTTCCTAATCTATAAATCTAATTAAGTCTTACTAATCTATGAATTTAAGGTATTATATAAGCAGTTGTCTCGTTCAATGTCCTCATCATTTGTCCTTTTTTATTGCTCCATTTCACTGGAACGATTTCACAGATCGGATACACGCCCTATAACGGCAGATATTTTAATTAACCATTTGCTGTAATGTGGGCCCAAATAGCTAGACCCACGCATTATTCTGACAATGGGTGCGTAAACGACCGTCAACTATTACTTAGCTCAGCTCCACATTAGTACGTATCTATGATGTTACATATTTGCTGCTGTCCTTCTTTACGACCTCAGGCGATAGGCAAAGTCGTAAACTATATAAATGAAAATGTTTTGAAAGCTCTCTATCTTCTAAAGTGGGATAAAAGTTCATTTTTACTGTCTTTATCTAGTACGATAGTTACTGAACATTCACAGGTTTTTAAATTGATATATAATCAAGTAACCAATTATTTTAATATAGACGCCTAGGTTACTTCTCATGTTGGACATATATGTATGCCTCCTTATTCTTATTAATTCATAAGAAAATCTGTGATTATCTGTACTAGCTGTGGTCTATCCCGATTATGCGTAGTGGACTGCATTTCTGGGAATTACTTATCAGTGAGAAGTTTAAAGGTATATTAAAAGCTTAAGTTGTTGAGTACTAATGTAATAGAGTTTCTACCTAAACTAATAAACCTGTTCTAAATCACATTTTAGTTCTCAGATTCATCTATGTCCTGGTGTCGTGGAAGTAATCAGAATAAGCCTATTTAATGAAATATATTTAACAATATCATTCTTTAACATCATCATCATCATCAACAGCCTTTAACAGTCCATTGCTGGACATAGGCCTCTCCTTTGAAAGGAGGTTTTAGCTTACTATACCACGCTGCCCAGACGGGTTGGTAAAGGGTTTGTTTCAAGTTTTCCTTCTCTTGGCCGGCGGCAAAATATATCAACGTCAAATAAATCAACATACTTAATTTTATAAAACAAATAAGATTATTTGTAATACATATTCATTACATTTTAATATTCTATTATCAGATTACGAAATATAAATTTATTTTTGGCCCAAGTTCATTTAATGAAACTTTAAGATTCATTTTAGGACATTTATAAATACCGATCACATTCAAAATGCCTACACCTACTTTGATATTATTAATTTTGTCAGCGGCCGTTACACACTTTATGAAGCTTTCAATATATAGTATAACTTAATTAAAAACACTTTCGTAAAGTGTTTTAATTATACAAAGATGGCAGTGAAAGATAAACCCTCTCTGAGATGCTCGTCCAAAGACATTACATATATTTGAAAAGGTTTTGGGGACGGTCACGTAACAGATATTACATACCTTTGAACTGCTGAAGTTTTCGAAAAAGGTACATTGACATTAAACTTCGCAAATAAATTCCCATCACTCATATGCTTGGAAATCATTTAGGCATCATTCATCAGATCAATACCGTTTAGTTGCCCACACATTGGACATAGGAGACTAACAGATAATGAGAGAAGAAATTTATCAATTAGCTTATATTGTGACTCATAGACAAACTCTAGGAATTCGCAGATATCCATGGTAAGCAGTAGTTACTAAACCATGGTTTGCTTAGCCCCACTAACTCATTCTAAAAAAAATATCATAGTTGTAACAAAAAGTTTCTATAGCTATCATCGAGCAGTTTCACCAAAATTAAATCCGTGTTTAACGAACTAAATCCACAAACTCAACACGATTAGATTTAATAACAGTCACAAGTTAGGGCCACATTAAATAAAAAATACAAGCTCACGGTGGGAACCGTGAACTTCTGTATTCCGTGATTTCTCCTTATTAACACGACGGCAGGATCATTATCTGGGAGGCAATTTAATTCAGCTCCTTACAAATTACGAGAACTCGGCACTCCATTACCCACCTCCTATCTATGTAATATCATCCACAAAGACGGAATCGCTTTATGAATGGGGGATTCCCAAATTTTTCATCATACTCGCTCATTTACTTCATTGTTATGATGACTGACATGTTTTTTCTTCGTAAAGTCATAATCTGATGGCTCATATCCTTCTTTTTTATTTCTTTGTAAAAGTTTTATTAAGTGTTTTGAGGAAGCTTTATGAGTATTTGTTTTAATAAACGGATCAAAAATATACAGCTTTAATTGACAGAATTTCAAGGAATTTCAAGATTTATTTTGTTATGAGACATTATATTTAGAAGTTTTCTTTTCTCTTTACAAGTTTTTGTTTTATAACTGTGTTAATGAACTACTACCAGGAATGGAAAAGCTTTAGATCCTTGTAATTAATAGATACATATAAGCACTGAATTGAAACTAAGATCTTAAAATCCAAAGAAATATGAAGTAGTTTTAAAAAACAATTATCTATTTGCTTAAAATATATATTTAACTGAACTTTTCACAGCATAGAGATCGTAGTAATTTAAGCGGTAACTTCGTTGCTCTCTACTGCGCTGATTGTTGTAAGTTCTGAGTCCGTTTCTTGTATGTTTGTAAAGTCTCCCCGCCCTACCCCGAAGTTTTTCCTAAGGTTCAATAAACTTGTAAATCATTCTTTATAAAAAATACTTTGCCATTTGAATTTACTTTTAACCCGCGTCTATAATCGAATAAAAATCAGCGAATTTATTTCGACTCGATATTATTAGAAGTATGTGGAAATTTACTTCCAAGTTAACATTGTTAAGTTACTAACAGGAAGTGAAGTTAATAAATATGTCGTTAGGAACTCCTTTAAGTATCTAATTTCAAAGTTTTCACAAATAGGGTAGCACTTTATTCAAAATACATTTATGTAATCATATTTACTCGTTTTCCAGTATTATGATTATGGATATTACCTCTTAATAAATTTGTTTAAGGAACCTAAAAGAACCATGAACACAGTTATATATAGATACTTTTAGGGGAACTTTTACATAATGGCACTATCAGTTTCCCCACACCAGTCGCAAGACGTGATATTTTGTATATGATAATGAAAGTGTGAGGATGTATTTATGGATCATGTTTGTTACTCTTTCACGCTAAAATACTGTATAGATTTGTATGACACTTTCCAAAAATAGGGGTTCATGCTTCAAAATAACACATAAGCCACTTTTTACGCGACTGCGTCTGTAGGAGGGTTATTTATTCTACGATATTTCGACAGAAAAATTGTGAGAAGCCACCGGCGAAAGTCAAAAATAAAATAATATTTTTCATAAAGCGTTCAAAATCTGAACTGAAACTATAGCCGGTTCCAAAAATAACGGGTCAGTCACATAAACCCGAATATCTCCCGAACTACGTATGCCATCCTAATGAAACGAAGACTGTTCAATTGAGAATTTAATTATACAGATAAAAAATAAAATAAAACTTAGTTACACCCACAATATTAATCTTAAATTAAAAAAAAACTAAAGTAGTCATATTTTTCTTAAGATTACATTTTTTTATGATTGTTTTTTTGCTGTTTTTCATCACTGGAGGCTTCATCACGTGGAGGCAATACAAAGTATTAAATGAAGAAAGTGATGAAAAACAGAAAAAAAACAATCATAAAAAAAATGTAATCTTAAGAAAAATATGACTACTTTAGTTTTTTTTTAATTTAAGATTAATATTGTGGGTGTAACTAAGTTTTATTTTATTTTTTATCTGTATAATTAAATTTTCAATTGAACAGTCTTCGTTTCATTAGGATGGCATACGTAGTTCGGGAGATATTCGGGTTTATGTGACTGACCCGTGTGACTGACCCGTTATTTTTGGAACCGAGTGTATTAGATGCGGTTATGCACATCCATTAGAGGCACAATGTGCTATCATAACATAAACACACACATGGCCGAGCCTATTTCATAATTAGTGCATTACAATAATTACCGCATATGTGCGGTTTTCATAGTCACTGCCCAACACCACTGGCATTTTGGCGCCAACCCGCCTAATAACCTATTTACCTAAATAGGCGATTAGAGATTGTTGTGTACATAACTAAATTTATTATTCTGTTCATATTATTCAGAAGCTTTTTAATTTATGCGAATAACCTATCAGTGTAACCTGATTAAGTATTTATAGTACCTATCTACTTGTTCTATTGTTGTTGTTGTTGTTGTTGTTGTTGTCAATAAATTTGCAACAAATAAATAAATACGTTTATTTCGGACATCTTACACATAACGTCATCTAGTACCAAACCAAGCAGAGCTTGTATTATGGGTACCTATTAGACAACCGATTTAAATACATAAATGTACTTTTTTTGTAAATAAATACATATTTTATATAGAAAACACGCAGACACAATATTTGCGGATCACACAAACATTTAGTCCGACCCGGGAATCGAACCCGAGATTCGAGACCTCAAGCACAGCAGTCGTAATCACTGCACCACCGAGGCAGTCACCAGATATTAATGTTCTAATGTATGACCATGAAGGGCGTAATCTCTGCATGTACCTACTGAAGTTATTTTGAGAATTCCTTTGCCAATAGAAAGAAGCCACATTATAGAGGTACCTATACAACAATAAGAGGCTAAAGTCAAATTTCACAGGAGAGGCAAAAATGCGCGTAGTGAAGTATTGAATGTTATATTGAGAAAATTATAATAGAGGCAGAGTAATTAACTTAACTGTATTTTTTTAGTGAGTGTCAAAAATATTTACCGCGATATTCAACAAACACGCAAACTGAACCGTGTTTAAAACTTGTTGAATATTATCTTGATATTTAATATTAATCCACTATCGCTTATATCATGGAGTGTTCTAAGGAGCTCTGTCATCGGACCCCCCTTCCCGCTTCCTCTATATGACCACACGTGCTGGCCTTGGCAGCCACCGCTTTAGAGTAGTTAATATTTGACCTAGTTGCCTTCGCACTACGACACCTGGATTCTCATCATTCTTTCCATCAGACAGAGGAAAGTCATTATGGCAGCTAATTTGTATAAAAGAAATCTTCTGTGTGTGTTTCTCACCTAACTCCTCGTATACGGCGTAACCGATTTGAATAACATTTTGTATGTATTTTGTATTGTAATAAATAAATATTACGGACATTGACACATAACATTATCTAGTCTCAAACTAAGCAAAGCTTGTGCTATGATACTAGACAACTGATATAAATACATAAACATACTTATTTTGTAAATATACATACTATACTATATGTATATATTTTATTCGATCGATATCGATATTTGGTTCGGAGTTGCAGATCACACAAACATTTAGTAGGACCCGAGAATCGAACCCGAGATCTCTTGATCAGCAGCCGCAAACTACTAGACCAAAAAGGCAGGTTGGACTTTGTACTATGTAGGTGGTGGTGGTGGTATGATCAATACAAGACGCAGACTATAATATAGTATAATTATTTCAAAACATATTTCATTTAAAAAGGTACTTATACCTTTCACCTCTTAGCCTTGGAGGTATTTCATTTGTCAACTCATAACAATTCGCAAAATTTCCAGAAAAGAAATATTATGACAAACAATAGCTTATCACCCTAATCATTCTCCTCAGACATTCATAACGTTGTACTTTTACTTTTTACTTTATTTATTTCTTTCAACAATCCATGAAAATCTATTCGTAGAAAATTGAGTTAACACAAATCTCTGATTTATTACACCACTACGGTAGAGCCAAAGGGAGATTATGATTTTGATTAGATGTAAATATCTATGTTCATCTGTTCCCCCAGAGCCATTTTTGTAAATACATGCTTATTTATATAGAAAACATCCAGACTCCAAAACAAATATTTGCGGATCACACAAACATTTGGTCCGACCCGGGAATCGAACCCGAGACTCGAGACCTCAATCAAAGACGCTTCTAAAGATATATTTTTTATTTATTTAAAAAGACAACTCTCGCATTAGGAATTTAAATCCTCTGTCGCGAGGGACTTTACAAACATACATGAAACGGACACAAAGAACACCCAGACTCAGAACAACAATTTGAGAATCACACAAAGTGTTTTCCCACGTAGGATATGAACCCACTTGGCGAAATAGAAAGTCGCGTAGCGACCGCTTAAGCCACTAGGCCCACCGAGCAGTCACCGTGCTTACTTGTCCAATTCTAAAAAGTTGAGGAAAACTTATTAGAACTGGACAAGTAAGTTATTATCTTTAGAAGCGTCTTGATCGTCCGTTGGTTAAAGGCTAGACGTGTCACTGAAACTAATGTAAACGTAATGTAGTAGTCAGAAGTTACTGAGATGTTTAAATATGTTCCTATATTAATAGGACTAGCTTTCCGCCCGCGGCTTCGCTCGCGTGGAATTCGTTATTATAGCGCGACACAATAAGCGTAGATTAAACAATCTTACATGATTTTATGTTTGATAATAAGGAACTTCGACACAAACTTTCGTCCCCTATTTCAAACCCTAATAACCCTAATAGAAAGTATCCTATCGGTTCAGTGGTTCAGGCGTGAAAGCGTAACAGACAGACAGACAGAGTTACTTTCGCATTTATAATATTAGTAGGGAAGTAGGGATTAGTAGGGATTATCATCCTTACAATTCTTACTAATTTTAATAATTGCGAAAGTTGGCCCGTTAAGAAAGCGCATGAGAGACGCCTGAAGGTTGCTGAAATGCGAATGCTAAGATGTGGTGTGATTCGGATGGAAGGTCAGAAATGAATACATACGAGGAAGTCTGAAATAATTACTGAATATTTGACTGCCTTGTTGGTCTAGTGGTTAGCGTATGCGGTCTCGGTTTCGATTCCCGGGTCGGACCAAATATTTGTGTGATCCACAAATATTCGTTTCGGAGTCTGGGTGTTTTTCTATGTATAATATGTTTATATATTTAAATCAGTTATTTAGTACCCATAACACAAGCTCTGCTTACTTTGGGACTAGATAAATACACTATGACTACTTTCCTCAGGTCCGCGAGCGTAGGTTCCTCTGTGTAGTGAAACAATGTTAATATTGTCAAATTATTTTAGTCTACATTTGCAAATGGATACAAAGTGGGATGAGCATATTATAATGATAACAAAAAAGGCAAACTCATTGTTGTATATAATTAGAAAAGCATTCTATGTTATCAATAAAGAATTATTTCTCAGCATCTATTTAACATACATTAGACCCTTGCTGGAATTCGCGTTTCAAATATGGAGTCCATATTTAAAAAAAGATATTGTGATGTTGGAAAGGGTACAAAAAAGGGCAACTAAAATAGTCTTCTCTTTGAAAAACATGTCTTATGAAGAACGTCTGCTAGAACTCAATCTACCAACACTAGAACAGAGAAGAATCAGAGGAGACCTTATAGAAACCTACAAAATCCTCAACCATCATTATAACGTGAGAGATATTGAGTCCATGTTCACAATGAACACGAACACCCAATTGAGAGGTCACTCCATGAAGCTTAACAAACTTCGGTGCGCTAGCAATCCCCGAAACCATTTCTTACCAAACCGTGTGGTGCGAATGTGGAACTCTTTACCAGAACCCGTCATTAGTGCCCCAAATGTGAACATCTTCAAAAACAGACTTGATAAACATTTTAAAACACAAGTGTAATGATATACACGCATCAGCTTTAAGCTGCTTGTGTATTATATAATAATAATAATAATAAAGAACACCAAGAATCAGAACAACAATTTATGAATCCCACAAATTGTTACCCAATGTGGGATTTGAACCCACGACATTTGGCACAGTAGAAAGCGGCATGGCGACCACTTAAACCACCGTGCAGTCAATTTGATTTGGCCTAGTAACACGCAACGCGGTAGATATATAGTATAAACACCTATTATGAAGCATCTAAGCTAACAACAGGTTTGGGCATAACAGAACTGTTACCAAAAACACTTTAATAATTTTGTGATAATGGCCACGAACCCGTTTGTAGTTTTTATTACGCCGCCTGCCACCGGTGTTCCAGTAGTTCCACAAATTTCGCCTACAGACATTATGACCTCTAGTATCACCTATTCCCGATTATCGAGAGAATCAGCCACGTTCAAGCTCCATCTATTAATAAGCACCTAAACTGATAAAAAAAAACTTAGTACGGACTTCAGATCCTGTCCACATTATAGTAAGGACAGAAACTTTGACGGCCGTTTTGCTGTTGATCCGGTGTGTTACTGACACTGACTTCTAGACTGGAGGTCCTAGGTGCGATTCCCAACCAAAGCAAATATTTATGTGAATAACATGATTAGATACTTGTTCTGCGCTATGACTCACAAAATAACATGGGGACAAGTTTAATTAAATTCTGTAGCCACTAGACTGAAATACATAACTAATAAATTCCTATTTTAAATAGGTAACGTTAAATTCGTGGTGAGAACGAATTGCTTTTGTCATGAAAACAATGCATTTCGATTAGTTTAACTCATTTATCTTGAATCAAATATAGCAAATACGTTAAACTATTCATTGGCAATGTTAGAACCTGTTTTGCATTAAACAGCAATGTTGCCGAGCTGTGGCTGCATTGAATTATGTGGTACTTAGTTGTTATTGTTAGTGATCAAGTCAACTTTGCAGCGAGCCAAATCGAAACAACTACATACTATTTAGTGAATCATGCTGTAGCGTGAATATATCGTGAAGCACATGTTTGGATAATAGACCTCTTTAATATATTTTACTCTATGATACATTTTACAACTGTTCTAAATACCGTATATGTAGCATGTTATCAGTTTGAAAATCGATCCTACTAGTTTTAAAACTTTTTTTCATCTTTCATTGTGTTTTTTTTTTGGTACCGTATACATGTTACTGCTTAATTACAGCCGTATTTTCATGCAAATAAAAAATTATGTACCAAAAACATAAACCAGAGTTCTTTTGAACAGACAACACACCTCTTAACTACCGGTAATTTTGTAGTAATGAAAGTAGTATATAACTACAAGTCGAGGTTAAGGCTTAGTAGTTAATTATTAGAAATTCACTGTCCACATAATTTTATTCTGCATAAAGTGGCTCGAGATTATTGAATGGTACCTGCCTGTCATTTGAGGTCTTTGTTTTGTGATTCGTCGTGGATACAGCCCAGCGATACAAAAGTGTTCCCAATTTCCTAAAGGGGGGATGTGCAGATACTAACCTACGAAGGTAGTTTCTTGTGTGCTTGCTGGTGTCATATTATGTATTCTGTGCTGGTGTGTTAATTAGTTGATGTACTGAACTTGGGCTAAGTGACGAATGGTGCTTGCAATAAGGAACATTTGAAAATTATTGGTTAGAGCGAGGCTTAACCCATCCTTTGCATGGGCTGCCTGTTGGAACTGTCTTTTTGATGAGATGGGGTCTAACATCCTGCAATGGGATAATTGTACCTGGAGGTTGGGAACGGCCCTCGCTCTATCTGGAAGTTCTACAGACAGGAGTTTGAAATTTCAAGGGGAGGTTATTCAACGGGTGGCAACGCAATTTAGGCTCTTGAATTGCAGGTTAAAATGGATGACGATAATTGGCCTATTGACACTAGGCTTAAACGGTCGCCACGACACATTCTATTGCGCCAAGTATGTGTTTCCACATGGGGCAACACTTTGTGTGATCCACAAATTTTTATTCTGTGTCTGGGTGTTTTTGTGTCCATTTCATATATATACTATGTTTGTTATGTTCCCTGCGACACAGGATATGTATGTCAATTGCGGGATTTATCTTTAAAAAAACATTAGCACATAGTGATACATAAATTGAATAAAGTATGTTTATCAACGCTTTCTTTTTAGATATTTCAACAAAAGATGTTTAAAGATTTGTGAAAAAATCGTTTTGAGGTAATAATAATAAAAAGAAGTAATCACAAAGAATCTCTTTCTCTAATATATGTAAATCTGTATTTAGTTGTTGCCTGATCATTCTTTATTTTATTACTTACGAAGTTTTATATTGGTCGGACCATATAATTAGTTTCAACTAAATACCCTTAAATATTTGAGTAATGGAATTTAAAATTTAAGTAATATTATCAAAACGTTTTGTCTAAAAATCCAAAATCTATATTCATAATCTGTGATTGAAACTTGGCAATGGCAACACTGTTCTCACACACAACAATTTTACGTTTGTTGATCTCTGAAACCATTGTTGAAACTCTGTCAATTTATGAGAATTAATGTTAAAAATCATTTCAAAAAATGTATATAATTCATTTTAACATGTGCCTTAATTAGTTATTGCTTTAATGAAACTATAGTAGTGTGATATTGAAAAAACAAATGAAGGATTTCATTACCAATACTCATTTGTTTTCATTATGACGAAGCGCCGAAGAATTCTTCACGCTGACAAAATAATACAAAATGTCATGAATGTGTTTTGTTTATTGATGTTCCTACAGTTAAAAGGTAATGTTTGTATTAAATACGGCGCGTACCGACTCTCAGACACCCGTCGAACATTTTGTATAACAATCTAACATCTAAACTACGGTTTCAATAAAAAAACGAAAACTACCTATCATAGTTTGGAAAATATTATGTGAATACTTTAAAGTGTTTTCGGACTTTCATTCTTACCTTTTAAATTATCATTTAATTAGAAGATATTATTTTTGATATAATAAACTTAATATAACATTCTAACAGGTTACTATTCAGTAGGCAGCAATCCTATTTTGTTATATTCTACGGCATCAGACATACGAGTGGTGAACACATCTCAACTCGGCAAAGTGAATACCATAGTCAAGGATCTGGAACAAGGGTCTGCAGTGGATTTTCTTCACAGTAAAGACCTTATATGCTGGTCGGATCAGACAGCAGAGCTGATACAGTGCATGAGTTATAATGAAACACATTTAGGGGATAAAGTGAGTGAATCTTGGATTTTGCTGAAAATTTTTGAATCAAGAAAATATTAAACTAGACAAATACCCTAAACTAACTTGTCTGACCAGTGTTTTATAGTAACCCTAAATTTCCTTTCTAAAGAGAGGCCTATGTCCAGCAATGGAGTGTTAATGGCTGTTGCATTTGATGATTGATGATTGAGACTTCACCATCATTATCATCAGCCATAAACATTAAATAAATGACCACAAACCATAAAGTTTAAATTTATTCATATAGCAGGATAGAACCAGTGAAACTGTGATGCTGATTTTATACAGAAATTAGTAGAGAAGTAGATGAAGTTAAAATTATTGTTTCGGTTTCAGTTACCAACTACAAATTTAATGTAGTAATACTATTAGTGTATTTGTACTTAGTTTATCTATGAAAGTGCTTCATTCCATGAATTCTAATTTTGCTATACAACATTAAATTTAATAGAAAGCACTATTATTAATAAAAAGATAAGTAATAATATTGACTATTTGGACAATAGTCAATATTATTACTTACTATGATGCAGTAACATAACAGTAACTAGATGTATTATTTGCATGCTCTGCTAACTACTATTCTCAACATTTCTTTTTACAGATTAGGATAGTTTCAGAAGGATTGATAACACCTACTGGTATAGCAATAGATTGGTATACGGACAAGATATACTGGACAGATGGGGAGACAAATAAAATAGAAGTTATTAGCATAGAACATAAATATAGGAAAGTTCTATTCTGGTCAGAAGTTGATTTAGCTAGAGCTATTGCTGTTGTTCCTAAAGAAGGGTAAGATATTTCATATAAGGGATCAAGCTTTTCTAGAATCCTTACATCCATCCAAACTATTATAAAAACTGTCAATAATCAAAAAAGGAAACAGAAATAAAAATATATCAGAGGCCTGCCAATGCTATGTCTTCCGTAACAAGCCTCAAAGTCACCTAGAGAGCAATGGAAGAGGCAATGCTCAGAGTTCGCAGTGTGATCGAATCAGAAATGAGGAAATCCACAGATATAAGAATATAAGTCATATTATCCAAAAATTTGCTAAACCTGAGTAGTAGTGCACATTCCTCGCAAAAACAATGGCATAAAATACATGAGTGGTGACTGTATACTAGAAAACGTACATTCAGGCATGTTTTAAATGCTGCATTATATTGTAACAAATTTTCGGACAAACTATTTTCAGGTCTTGTAACCTTATAAACTAAACCGTAAACTACAACAGCAATAAAAGTTAAATTTCATACAAAACATCTTCTTTTCAGGTTAATGTTCTGGACAGATTGGGGTGAAGTACCTAAAATAGAGCGAGCCGGAATGAACGGTGACCCAACAACACGAAAAGTTATAGTCAAAGAGAATATTTTTTGGCCAAATGGCATTACAATAGATTATGACAAAAACCTTATATATTGGGTGGATGCTAAACTACATTTTGTTGATGTAATGGACTTTAATGGGGAGAATAGGAAAAGTGTTGTTACCGTTGGGTTGGTTTATCCATATGCCTTGACGTTTGTTGATAGTAAACTGTACTGGACTGATTGGAAAACATGGTAAGATTAACCTCTGCTTTTTGTATACAGCTAAAGATTACAGATCAAGAATTAGTTACAAGTTGTGTCTTAATCAATTCATAATTCTAAGGTATCAAGAAGAAGGTAGTTAAAATTTTGGTACAAGTAACCAAAATTTTAACTGAAGCGGGCTGTATATTCATAAACATTACAGCTAATAGCCTGCTTCGGATAAAATTAGCGTTTATAGAAAAACTAATAACATCTTGCTAGTGAAACCTGCAATTAAACCCAGTTAATTAGAAAAGAACCAAACAATTTACCAAAAACTTTATTAAATCTTATTGGTGTTATTTAATCTAATTGATAAAACGTAAATTTAATGAAAAAAAAATTGCCAAAAATCGAATTATTCCTACGTATAGTGTGACTCGATTTTTGGCAAATTGGTGGTTGGATCTTATCTGCTTATCAGGGTTAATTAGTATTGATGTTGTGAATCATTTTATTTTTGCATAAACAGACAACTTTTGCTCATGTTATTAAATGCTACTACATCTAACTTGTTATCATAATTATACTTATTGATAAAAACATTTGGCATTGACATGTAAATTACATGTACATAGTTTTAAAAATAATTTTCTTTCAGGTCAATTCATACTTGGGATATGTCGACAAATGGACCAATGAAGGAACTAATAAAGTCTGATCCAGTCCCTGTAGATGTTAAGGTGTACGATGGGAAGAGACAGGTGATGCCTACTGGCGATTACCCTTGCAAAGTTAACAATGGTGGTTGTTCACATTTGTGCCTTCTATCTCCAAATCCACCAGGTTAGTCAGTTTTATTATTTTTTACTAGCCTAAGACTCCGACCGCATGTATGTTTGATATTGCGGTAAATATTTTTTGAGTGATATTCTATTGGTAAAAGAATTTTCAAAATAGGTTTAGGAGATCCAGAGACTATCTCCTGTAACGTCATAACCTTAAGACTGATTTTTGTAAATCACTTATTTTGATGATCAAACAAGCACACTCACATGATGGGTGAGCATCAGCCGTTGACATGGACACCATTTCAGAGCCGCTGAGAAAATGGAACAGAGAAACTTTCTTATTAATGATTGCTATTAATAAATTATTTTATCTATCCATGAATAAGTTGCATTTATAAATTTCAGGATATGAATGTGCCTGCCCAACGGGCTCAAAATTAGTAGAAAGCAGCAATACTACGTGTTACGATGGCCCTCAATCGTTACTTATTGTAGCACAACGTTCATCTATATCTAAGATATCTTTAGATTCACCTGACTTTACACCGTACACATTACCTCTAAAAGACTTGAAGAGAGCCCTAACTGTGGATTTTGATCCCAAGTATGAGTACATTTATTGGGCAGATAGCTTGGTAAGTAGACTTTCGAATACTAATCTTAGTTACAATTGGTTGACTGATTAATCAAGCGATTTTCTCTATTGTGTTGTGGTTGTGGGTTCGAATCCAAATAATTTGTTATAATTGTCGCATCATGTATTTTCTGTAGTGTCTTAAAAGAGGGTAGTTAAATCACGCTTAAACCAATAAAACCTTAGCATTATTGAAAAGAAACGCAGACGAAGTTGCGTGCGTCAACTAGTTTATCTATATTATGTCAAAGGATTTAAATATATTAATGAGTACTTTATTATTTTAGGCAAAAACAATATCACGTGCGCGTCTAGATGGTAGTGAACAGATGGTCGTCATCCGCAGTAATGGAGTCCCAGACAGTATCGCAATCGACCCGTTAGCAAGGAACATCTATTGGACTGATCCTGTAACTGACACTATCAATGTAGCAAGACTCGACGGTAGTTCTAGAAAGGTGAGTTTTATCATTTGACGAACATTCAATATATAGATTATTAGTTAGTATGCCTTCCACATTGACTTTTAAGTTGAACAAAACGCCAATTAAAGAGTATCCACTTAATAAATGTAAGGATAATCAAAAACAAAACCATTAGTTTGAACTGTTTAAACTGAGGCAATTTTCAATATAGTGAATCTTTCAATATGTTTTTTTGAAGAACCTGTTTATGACTGCTTATATGGTTTATGCAAAGAGAAGGAAAACTTGAAACCAACCCGTCTGGCCAGCGTGGCATAGTAGGCCAATACCTCCTTTCTAAGGAGAGGCCTATGTGCAGCAGTGGACTGTTAAAGGCTGTTGATGATGATGATGATATGGTTTAAGTGGTGGTTAAAGCAGTCGCCCACCGTTGCCTATTTGTCGTGTGTTGTGGGTTCAAATCCCACATGGGACAACTGTGTAATCCACAAATCGCAGTTCTGATTCTGGGTGTTCTGCTTGTCTCTTTGATGTGTGTATGTAAAGTTACCCGCAACACAGAATATTCCTAGTGAGGAAATTGTCTTCTAACAGGATTTTATTAAAAAAAAATTCTCAGGAGGGTTTCTCAGGAGTTGTCACTCCATTGAGGAACTACAGTATCCTTACCAGCTCATAATCATGACTTACTTTTTTTCAGGTGATAATCCACAATGAATTATACAATCCTCGAGCAATCGCTTTACACCCTACTGCAGGCTGGATGTTCTGGTCAGATTGGAATGAGAAGAAGCCTAAAATAGAAAGAGCTAATTTAGATGGCAGTGGGCGAGTCTTGCTAATATCAGAGAAACTGACGTGGCCCAACGGCATTGCTCTTGATACTGTTAAGAATAAACTATATTGGGGTGATGCTAGAACTCACAAAATTGAGGTAATTTACTAACTTTTAAACTTTCGCATTCCATGATAATTAATATTATTTTTACGGGAATTAACGCCATTATTAAGGGTATTTATTACATGCCTCTGATTTGCCTGACGTTTCGACCAGTTTGAACTGGCCGTGGTAACAGACAGACTCGAGGTAATTGAGGTAATTTGAAAGATGAAATTTAATTAAAAATTCTACCTAGAATATCATTGTTAACCTTATGTAGTAGGTATAAAAACTGTTTCAGTGGCGCAGTGATAGATAGCCTTTGCGATTGCTGTACTGAGGTCTCGAGTTTGATTTTTGGATCAAATGCTTGTATGATCTGCAAATATTTGTAGTTTGGTTGTTTGCTATGTGTAAAAGTATATCTCCTCCTTATATCTTCGGAGACCGGGAGAATGAAGCAGCAACATATCACTAAGCCGTCATGGTGGAAGTCCAAAGTTTTCCAAAACCACATGTCCTTTTTTTTTAGCGTCGAATCCTTTTGGCACCGTACCCTTCGTGGTGTAAGTCTTCACTTCCTTCCTTCCTTCCTTTGTCCCTTCGGACACGCACTACGCTTACCCCACTGTGGGACTCCCGGGCAACCGTTTACCCACTAAACCCCGCAGCGGCCTACTTCGGCATCCCGGAGGAACAGCGCATCAGCGGCTTCTGGTGTCCCCCCTGCCTTACCCCTCAACAGAGTACATCTCTAGCTGACTGGACTCACCCCCGAGGCAGAATACTGCTGCGCCTCTCACCGCTCTGTATAGTAAGAGGCGGAACCTCAACCCGCCTTAGACAATACTCCCCGGCCGCTCCGGGGGTGTCACCTATCTCGAGTCGTTTGCAGCGGTCACATGTGACCGCAGCGACCCTTAGGCGATGATTGGGGAGCTAGCGGCCTCTACCGCGTCCCCTTCGCCGACTCCTTCGAGCGGGATCAGTCCTGTGCTGCCTGCATCTAACGACCTTCAGCAGATTAACGGACCACTTTTTGGGTTTTAAGATGACGAAACATTTGGTTTTACCTCTTATATTTCATATAAGCCGTATAGACACAATTGTAAACATACTGTCTCCTTTAGATGTCTAACATGGATGGGACGGAAAGACGAGAGCTACACAGTAGTGAAATAATACACATATTTGGACTTACGCTACTTGGAGAGCATCTTTATTGGACTGATATGCAAAAACGAACTTTAGATAGGATCAACAAAAATACAGGTTACAATTTTTATTTATCTATACTAATAAATAAAATTAATGTGTCTGTTTGTAACTTTAAATTAATAGTTTCTAACGGTAATACGGTACGTTTATTAAAAATCAATTTTTGAAATGCTGTCTGCTCCGGCTATCTCTGGAGCGGCTAGACCGATTATGACCGGAGATTCACTGGCACAGTAACTTAGATTAATTTTTCACAGATTTATTACAAGTTTTTTAACGTAAGATTTTTGTTTGGAATTATTCCCCATACTTCTCTTAAATGTAACTGATAACTAACGACTAATGAGTTACTGTCT
Source organism: Phragmatobia fuliginosa (assembly GCA_932526445.1). Taxonomy (NCBI): domain Eukaryota; kingdom Metazoa; phylum Arthropoda; class Insecta; order Lepidoptera; family Erebidae; genus Phragmatobia; species Phragmatobia fuliginosa. Next base: position 19,878,929 of record OW052063.1, on the reverse strand, counting down.
TAAGCTACTGTGAACACCCAATGATTTATATTTGCATTTATAAGAATCATTTTCTCAAAAGATTTCAGATACAACACCTCAACATAATAATATGTAATTTTGTATGTCCATAGGTTTAGAACGGCAGCCTGTGGTGGAACAAATGGCGAACATGATGGGAGTTAAAGCATTTAAACTTGGCCAATCATACGGATGGAACAAGTGTGTGGACAACAATGGCGGCTGTTCGCATCTTTGTTTCAATACACCTAAACACCATGTGTGCACATGTCCTTTAGGTATGAACATTTTTATGGTACAAATATTTATATAATATAATAATTTTTTTAAATTGATACCTATTACTTTTATAATTAGCACTGTACCACTGTGATTTTCAAGACCCTTTTTGCCTCTCATAAGCATTCTGGGGACAAATTTTTCTCTACGATTCTCTATTTCGGAACCGATACGACCTTCAAAAATAAAAATAAAATTAAATATATTTTTTATACCGGCTTAGCTTGGTAACGTAATACTTATAATCTTATAATTATTTTTGTCTTAGGCTTAGAACTAAGTAAAGATGGAAGCACATGCAAGGAACCAGAGGCATTTTTAATATACAGTCGCAAGAACGTTATTGGCCACATAAGTATTGAAAATGAGAATAACGATGCGGTACTGCCGCTCAAAGATCTGAAAGATGTCAGGTAATTTTTAAACATACATGCACAAATAATATTATAAAATATTAATTCGAAAATTAAATGGAACCAAAGTGAATGTTATTGTTTTTTTTTGCAGCGCTTTGGCCGTACATGTATCTGGATCTAAGATATATTGGTCGGATAGTAAAACAAAAACTATTAACAGGTGCTCTGTAAATGGTTCTAATATGGAGAAAGTTCTCGAGTGGATGGGCTTAGTAGAAGGTATGTTTCAAAAACACTACAAGATACTACTTGTTTACTACTAAATTGTTTGTGCTTAAGGATTCAATTTTTTAACAAATTTTATTAAAACTTGAATAAATTGGTTAACATCGTTTAATTATTTTTTTCATAATAAAATAAATGAACAAACACATAACCATGTGTCAATATCAGCATCGTTACATTGTCCTCACATTTAACTGTTTTCTTACTAAAATGCCCAAAACAATGTAACTAAAAAAATTTAAAAACTATTTTGGAAAAGAGTGTCCATGGAGTTTCTTGTCTGTTCTTCTCCATAGGATCTACGAATTGGAACAGACAATTAGCTTTACGACTGACTACTTGACGTTTCAAAAGTGCCGTTGTATTGGTTTATTTGAAATAAAAATATTTGATTTCAGTTGATTTATACCTTTAGTCATTAATTCCCTACCGTTTCTGCAAGGAGTCATCAACCTACTTAGTCGGTATCGTAGTTCGAAATATGTTATTAATATATTCTTATTTGTGTATTTTCAAGGCCTAGCAATTGATTGGTCAGGACAGAATATTTACTGGACAGACACCGCGACACAACGCATTGAAGTAGCCCGGCTAGATGGCTCCAGCCGAAGGGCATTGATTTGGCAAGGACTTAAGAAACCTAAGAGCATTGCACTGGATCCCAAGAAAGGGTAAGCATATTTATACATCTAACTTTTGTTATATTTTTAAATTATATTAATTCCCATATTCATTTACGGCGTTCCTCTTCGCTACTACTTTTATAAATAATTTTAGAACTACTTTTGCTGTATATTTTTACCTATAAATTTTATAACAGTTTATAAGGTATGCAAATGTTAGCTCTAGTCCTCATTCAGATATATATATAAATGTATAGTATAACATATACTATACATTTATGCGTTTCCTTATATCGATGACCCCGGGTCCTTCCATTGGGGCGTGAAAAAGCATCTTACTAGGCCGCCATAGTTTGGTTCACCGTGCTGCACTGTCCGTTGTGGCACTTCTGGATTCTGTTCCTGCTTTCCATCAGGCAGGGCAGAGTCATTTTGGCAGCTAATATATAAAAAAAATACACTGCAATAGAAAATTATAAAATGAAATATAATTTTTGTAATATTATTAACTATTATTTCAGATATATGTACTGGTCAGAGTTGGGTTCAAAGACGATAAAACGAGCAGGCATGGACGGCTCCTCTCCTAGTATTATTCTAGAACAAGTCGGCAAAGTTCATTCTCTTGCTATTGACTATGAAAATCGTGGCATATTCTGGGCCGCGCTGGACCCACCTGCAATAGAGTTCGCGTTCTTAAATGGAACCGGAAGAAAAGTTCTAGTCAATAACGTATCAATGCCTTATACATTGACATTGCATAATGATCGAATTTATTGGGGTGATTGGGACACAGGTTAGTAAAACATTTAGCTAGAAAGTGTAGTAAACAAAAAAAATACTTAAAACTAAGAAATACTAAGAAATTTACATGTTTTATTTTCGTTATATATTTCTAAACAACTAACAACAAATTTCAAAAAATAAATAAAATTACTGTAGCAAACCATTACTATCCTATTTTGTCGATTAATTATAACAATAACAAAATCCGTGTAGTGACATTGAGAAGACGGAGAGTCATTCATCGACCAATGTAGTAAAAGTTAACTAAAGGAGCAACCTTTGCATGGCAACACACCGAAAAGGGAAAGCAATCTTAAAACAAACTATGTTAAATCATTTTACTAAGCTCAGCTAAATAAAATTTTAAGAAGAGTCTTTAGTTCAATAGTGATGAAGATGTTTTCCTCCCACGATCCCGGGAACTTTAGGCGTGGCGTAAAAAGCATCTCACTAGGCCGTTATAATGTGGGTTACCATAGTACATTTTTTGCATTCGCATCGATTATAGTGGCCACTTTTAGATGCTACTCACGCTTTCCATCAAGCAAAGACTCATTTTCACAGGCTCGAAAAAAAATGTGGTAAATCAATTTTGTAGGTAGTAGAGACACGCTGATTTCAGCACGACGGGACAGTACTACCCTCACACAGAAGACCATACTTATAATTACAACATTTTTGCTGTCGTATTTCGTTGGTGAATGTAAGACCCGAGGCCCAATCATGCTGTAACATTCTTCCGAGAGATTGCTGCCATGCTGCGTTGCCCACCCTCACAATAAGGATGATTACCCCTTCTCCTGGATTCTACTCATGTTTTCCATCAGGCAAAGTAGAGTCACTTTGGTTGGCTTAAAAATTAATTAAACGTTGTAAAAATCCTTAGGTATAGTAGAATCAGCATCGAAGTGGGACGGCAGATCCCGCAAGGTGATCCACAGCGGCGTGGAGTACATCTCGGAGCTGAAGGTTTGGGCGCGCGTGCGGGAGGCGTCCACCCAGTGCGGTGCGGACAACGGTGGCTGCGCGCACGTGTGTCTCGCCGCTCCCAACGACTACCGCTGCGCTTGTCCTGCGCACTACCGCCTCAACGCCGATAACCTCACCTGCACTGGTAACCAACACATTACTGTTCTCATCATCATACTAGCTATTCCTGCATCATATTATATTGTTTACATCTCTCATGTTCGGTAATTAGCTGCTTATTACCTCCAAATGGGGCTTGTAGGTGACTAATTAGCGCTCTATAGTAATAATGTAGCTAGAAAAGCCCTAGGGCGGTAAGTAATTAAAAAAAAAAAAAAAACACTTCTTTCTTTCAAAAAGTTCGCGTACATATCTAACCATCATACTGGCAATAGACATCATGCATTCATCCCAATGACTAAAGAGGTCGCTTTGCTATTCAGCCTTGTCTTCGTATATTATACTCATAATAGTCATCAATTTTAAATATCGAACGGCGATGCTCAATTTCGTTCTTGAAAAAAAAAGTTCTTAACTTGATTCTGTTTAATGAAAAAAGGCGGGAATAGAAAACTTTTACTTTAAATATTGTTTGTTTTTTTCTAATACCGGTTTTTTTCTACTTACCTCACAATCGAGATGTAAAACAGAATAGTTAGCTCGCGTGTAAGCACCAATTGCACACTCGAAATATATAAATATCTCGGGCTGCAATTGAAGCCTTACAGCCCTTGGCTACTAATATACTATTAAAGTAATTGATGGAATTCATCTGTATGAATTCCATCAATTACTTATCTCTGTAGATATGCTTGGTCAGCATAATTCAGATATGAGTCTATTATCGAACACGTAGAATTTGGGCAGTCATTTCCTCGTTAAGATCAAGACGTGATTATGTGCAGTGTAGCGATAGGTTTTAGAATATATAATGTAGCTGTAAGAGCAAAACATATCCATACCTAATATATACCTTAGTGAGTAATGTTAGAGTAGTAAACCAGTACTTAAATAATAAACATGGCTGCAATCGTGTACACTGACATAATTGATGACTCCGACAATTGAACAAACACGAAGAAATAAGTTCGCTATACTAGCCTTTATTACCAAGATCCGACTACTAGTTCAACCGGTTTTACTTGAATATCAGTTTTTCCACGGAGCCACTACCTTGATGGTCTGGTGGTAAGCGTATGCAGCTGCTGATCGAGAGGTCTCGGGTCGCACTAAATGTTTGTATGATCTGCAAATATTTGTTTCAAAGTTTGGGTATTTTCTATGTATAATATGTATAAAAATATTATGTTTATGTTTTATATCAGTTGTTTAGTACCCATAACACAAGCTTTGCTCAGTTTGGGACTAGATGTTGTGTGTCAGACGTCCAAAATATTTATATTTATATTACCTATTGCTACTATTCAAATCATCATCCTAGCCTTTATTCCCAAGATTATTTGGGTTCGACTACTAGCTCAACCGGTTTTTACCTGAATATCAGTTTGCAACGCTGAAGGTGAACTGAAATTCGAAGGTTGAACTAGTTGTCAGTATATTTGAGGGCACTGCCTTCCCGACGACCGACGACTTAACGTATTACTATACCATACTACATATATTATTACTATACCGTTTTATAGCAGTTCCCGAATCCCTCCCATTTCAAGCGCAAAGTGGCACAGCCTCTGAATTTAGTCGGTTTGATTCCGACACACCGTCTAGCCCTAAATGTGGAACAGTAAATAAATATGACTAATTTTGGCCCGCAACTCCGCCCTCCTTGTATGGCGTTTATCGCGCTAAAGAGTAGCTCATCTCCTTCTTCAATCAAAGTATATGATATTTTTATATTTATTTTAAAAAAGATGCAACAGTTTACGTAATGACAAACAAACAAAGTTCTTTTCCAATTTATAACATTAGTATGCACGAAATTAAATGAGTTAAAAATAAAAAATCTGTTTAGGCTGTTCCACTAATCGTACCTATGTTAGCGTGACCTCGCTAAATTGAACGTTTCATCAACAACCCATAATGCTCGGTTCTCCTCCGAGGAGAAGGTTTATTATTATTTTAGCATTTGAATGTTTTAATAAATAGCATTATGAATTTTCAGAACCCGAAGAATTCCTACTATTCGCCCAAAAGAACGCGATAGGCAGAGTAGTAGTCGCTAATGGAGAATGTTATGATGCTTATATTCCACTAACGGGACTCAAAAATGTTAAAACAATTGATTACGACCCTGTTAACAAGTAAGTTTATTTTTAATTGAATGTCCATTTTTTTGTTTTACTACCTGAACCCCGCGGTGCTACCCGCGTTTGTTGTTGTAACCGCGGGCAACACTACCCGCTTTTGTTGTTGTAACCGCGGGCAACACTACCCGCGTTTGTTGTTGTAACCGCGGGCAACACTACCCGCGTTTGTTGTTGTAACCGCGGGCAACACTACCCGCGTTTGTTGTTGTAACCGCGGACAACACTACCCGCGTTTGTTGTTGTAACCGCGGGCAACACTACCCGCGTTTGTTGTTGTAACCGCGGACAACACTACCCGCGTTTGTTGTTGTAACCGCGGACAACACTACCCGCGTTTGTTGTTGTAACCGCGGACAACACTACCCGCGTTTGTTGTTGTAACCGCGGACAACACTACCCGCGTTTGTTGTTGTAACCGCGGACAACACTACCCGCGTTTGTTGTTGTAACCGCGGACAACACTACCCGCGTTTGTTGTTGTAACCGCGGACAACACTACCCGCGTTTGTTGTTGTAACCGCGGACAACACTACCCGCGTTTGTTGTTGTAACCGCGGACAACACTACCCGCGTTTGTTGTTGTAACCGCGGGCAACACTACCCGCGTTTGTTGTTGTAACCGCGGGCAACACTACCCGCGTTTGTTGTTGTAACCGCGGGCAACACTACCCGCGTTTGTTGTTGTAACCGCAGGCAACACCGCGAGGCGAAACTAGTCTAAAAACAAGCCTAAGGAACTCTTTATATCGTGAGCTATCTCTATCAGTAAAAGTCTCGTCGAAAATCGGTCCAGCCGTTCAAGAGATTACCCGTAACGAACAGACAGACAGACAAAAAATTAAAAAATATTTTGACATATGTACCATGTATAAATACATAGCATTTAGTAAAAAGTAGTTATTTTAATATCATAAACAGACAACCCAATTTATTTATTTATTTGTATAGATCTAATAGTCACTATAGTCACTAATTGCAAGCTTTATATTTTTTAATTGAGTCGGTAATGAGGTTGGCCTTGTTTATATTCGATAAAGCTCATCTAAAATCCTCCTTATCCTCAAAAATGATTGTAAATCATGATGAAGTAAATGAGTAATTTATTCTACAAAACTAGATGCTTGGATTTTTTTAACCATCAAGAATATATAGCCGGTTCCAAAAATAACGAGTCAGTCACATAAACCAATAACGGGTCAGTCACATAAACCCGAATATCTCCCGAACTACGTATGCCATCCTAATGAAACGAAGACTGTTCAATTGAGAATTTAATTATACAGATAAAAAATAAAATAAAACTTAGTTACACCCACAATATTAGTCTTAAATTAAAAAAAAACTAAAGTAGTCATATTTTTCTTAAGATTACATTTTTTTTATGATTGTTTTTTTGCTGTTTTTCATCACTTTCTTCATTTAATACTTTGTATTGCCTCCACGTGATGAAGCCTCCAGTAATGAAAAACAGCAAAAAAACAATCATAAAAAAAATGTAATCTTAAGAAAAATATGACTACTTTAGTTTTTTTTTAATTTAAGATTAATATTGTGGGTGTAACTAAGTTTTATTTTATTTTTTATCTGTATAATTAAATTCTCAATTGAACAGTCTTCGTTTCATTAGGATGGCATACGTAGTTCGGGAGATATTCGGGTTTATGTGACTGACCCGTTATTTTTGGAACCGAGTGTAGTTTACAAAGTATGATTTCTACGTGTCGACAAATGATATCGCAAATTAGAGGACCCTTGATGTTCAAGCAGATTTGATTACGTGAAAGAGAAGGAAGATAAGCAAAGAGAGCATTTGAAAGAGATAAAATTATATTTTTATAGTTCAACACATGCATTATAACAAACATCAATTACATCTAGCGATTGTTATTTCAGACATCTATACTGGATGGATGAAGACTCCCACTCAATTCACCGAGTACCAATATCATATTCGACCACATCAGCAGTGAACGACGCGACCACCGTGATCACAGGCCTCACTAGACCTTTCCAAATGGTCCTAGACGTACTCGGACGAGCTTTATACTGGACATGTGCTGATACAGATTCCATTAATGCAACTTCCATAGATAACAACTCATCCTCTGGAGTGATACTCCGAGGGGATAATATGATGCCTCGACATTTGGCTTTCCATCAGACTAAAAGGTTCGTGAAACACTTCTATATCTATATTATTACTAACTGATGCCCGCCGCTCCGCTCGCGTTTTAGAGGAATGAAAAATAGATAGTAGCAGATTCTCAGAATTACTGAATATGCATAAAAAATTTCATAAGAATCGGTCAAGCCGTTTCGGAGGAGTATGGGAATGAACATTGTGACACGAGAATTTTATATATAAGATTATAAAACTAAGGAGTTTCTTTGTTTGACAAAACGAGCTAATCTTGGAAACTGCTAGATAGCATATTTATCGATCACGATATTTGTCGTATTGAATGTTGTATTGCCTGTAGCCTTTTTAGTTTAAACCAGTAGTTCTTGAGATTAGTATATTCAAATATACAAACCCCTTCTACTAAAATGAAGTTATTGATTGAAAATCAGCTACCAAAACAGACATTTTTTTCTGAATTCTATGGTACTGTAATCAATAAATTTTTATTCTATTCTTTTTTAGAAAGTTGATGCCGAGCAATGGAAATGTTTCGGTTACTGTTTTCTTATCATTAGATTCTAATATAGTCGACGGGATCAAACTTTGTAATACTAATGTAGACATATTCTACATAGGTTAGAAGTATAAATATGACATTCGTAATTTATTCTAAAGGTTTCTCATATGGACTGACGCGGGCCTGGGTGTCATTATGCGGGCAAACGTAGACGGGACCTCGCGTATGGAACTTGCTCGAGCCAGCAACGCGACCGCTCTCACCATCGACCAGACCACCGGCACCGTCTACTGGGCTGTCAATCGACAAATACATGCCGTCGATCTCGACGCGTCTAATAAGTAAGTAGACATATATTTCACGAATCTTTTCATAATAATTATTGTTTATTATGTACTAGCTGACCCGGCGAACTTCGTACCGCCATAGAATATTAATTCATGATAAAGTATTGTGTTTAGCTATTAACTGATAGTGACAAATCGACAACTGCGTCAACTAACGGGCCCCGGCCGGTACCGCCACAATCGCTTTGTTCCTGCATTTTAAATCTGTAATATCTTCAAAAGTATTTATTTAAATTACATACTGTAAAGGGCCATATTAATCTATATTAAATTCAGATTGTTTTTAAAGTACTTAATTGGATAAGGATTAATACTGTATTGCTAACATCGCTTCGTAAATAAGCCATTATTTCTCGTAAAAATAAAAAAATGGTTATTGTGGGTTATCCCTAAGAGATAGACATATACCATCGCGGACTTTTTTGTAGACCTTTTTAAGATGTACAATACTGTAGTACATTATTTTGATCTATCTCGTAGGGTACAGCCAGGCGTTTGCAATGTAAGCATGAAAAAACACATTAGAAACCTCTAAAATTATTAGCATATTATATTATGCATGTATTATACATAAAAACCTTCCTCTTGAATCACTCTATCTATTAAAGAAAAATGCATCAAAATCCGTTGCGTAGTTTTAAAGATTTAAGCGTACAAAGGGACAGAGAAAGCGACTTTGTTTTATACTATGTAGAGATTCCTAACATCATATTAATCACTGCACGAAGAATGCGTTTTTGTAAATAATGAATGAGGCCTGCTTCCTATTGGTATGCATGTGTATTTTCTTAACTCATGTAGTAAAGTACCACTAAAGATAAAGTAGTATGTTAAGAGAAACTACTCAGAGCAAAATAAATGTTTAAATTTAAAAAAACTAGAATAAATTGTATATTTTTTTGCACTCTGTACTTTCAACGACTGTCATTAGAGTCAAGTGCCATCTTAGCTCGCACGAGTTATTCTATGACAACTATAGCTATTCTAGCTGTCTTGCCAGAATGGTAAGTATAGTAAAGCAAAACCTCAGTTCTTAGGCGATACCTATGCCCAGCAGTAAATTATTATTAATGGGTGTTGATGATGACAAGCTTTTATTATTCTTCTCTGCCTCATGAGTAGAATCCAAGACTAGAGTCATCATTCTCATTGTGAGTGCAGACCATGCAGTATTGTAACCTACACTAAGACAGCTTAATGAGATGCTTCTCCATCAGTAGGCCTCCGATCGCTTTCACCATTTGATTGCGACACCGTGAATGTTATAATTTTAGATAGAATATGAAATGATTGTGTGAGAATAGTACCGCCCCAGTCAAGCCAATAATTGGCATCAGGGTGGCTCTACTACTTAAAACTACTTTTTAGCGATCGTTTTCAGTGTTTAATGTTTTTTTTTTTTCACCCTAAACCAATTCGACTGCTATGTTAGACGAAAACCTCATTTTAAAAGGGATACTAAAGTCCAGCTGTGGACAAATTTGGATGTTGTTGATGATAATGATGCTATTGTTCGTTTCCAGAGTGTTAAATGAGATTTGTTTGCAGGCGTATAGTATGGCAGGGAGGTTGGGCCGGCACGCTAGCCACGTACGGCGGCTGGGTGTACTTCAGCGGCGGAGAGCGTGCGCTAATGCGCGTCCCGCTCACGAGACGTGACGCGCCCGCAGCGCCTGTGCCGCACGTCGCCAGACTCGTGGCCGCCAGACACGTGCACAAAGTAACTTATTAAATATTAGAGCTACTAGATTCCTCAGTGTTAAATTAGATTATTTAATTCATAGTTTTTAAAATCCAAAAATTATAATGAAGTGTAACAAATACATATCGTATTCTTTTTTAAATCAAAAATAGTTCACAAACAACCGAGTTTGAAAAATACAAATATTTATAAAATAAGAATAAAATCAAGAACTTTGTTTGCTTTGTTTGTCTCGACTGTAAGGAATCGTCTATCAAAGACAAATCGCGGTCCTCAACCGAATTAAGAACTTTTCGTTACTCTATTATTTTATCATTCGACATTTTCATTCGAAATTCTTCACAGTAAATCCGTTCATATCTATAGACCTATGATATACAAACAGTGCCTTTCTGTCAAAAGTTTTGTAAGGATTGAATTGCCTTATTATTCTGAATGGAAATAAACCTAGTGTGTATTAATTTACGGAATCCCGAATAGATATTTCAAATTAAAAGTCCTAAACAGAATTCAAACTCTATGTTTTCACCCTAACATAGAATCTGTGGTCTAATAAAGAAGCATCGCAATAGGTCTCCGTAGTGTGGGTCAGCATGGAGCATTGTCTGTATCCACAATGAGTATTGCGGCACTACTTTCGGATTCTACTCATGCTTCCCATGTGTCAGGTGAACCGCGAGCACCCGTGCTTCAACGGCGGCAGTTGCGGGGGCGAGGCGGGTGCGTGTGGGGCGCGTGGTGCGTGCGGGTGTGCGTTACGCTGCGCTGCCAGTGCGCCGCGCGCGTGCGAGCCGCACCGCTTCCTCTGCGACGCCGCCGCACCTGAACCTACCTGCATACCGCTTCACTGGAAGTTAGCACCCACCAATACTTCTTCTTTTGATAAATAATATCTACTATTTCTCCATATGTCAAGTTTTAAAGTCCTCGAGCATAGACATAAATGATAAAAAGAAGTGGATGAAATGAAATAGGAACTGCCTTTCAAAAAAACAAATACGGTCGCCCGCACCGACTCTCCTATATACCAACGAAAATGACGACAAGAGAGCGAAAATTTCGTGGCCCAAAATATCCACCTTTACACTAAAGTCAACAAACCATTTCAAAAGTTCACAACTCGTAGACATAACATAGAAAATTTAAATTTTCAAACATATTTCTTTTCACCTAATCCTCTCATAAGGAGACACTAAATAATCAATATAGTTTTTTTATTATCAAAACTATAGCAAGTCACTTTCTAATATTTTCTAAATACGTGAGGTAATACGCTTTCTGCCATCGATATACAGATCCATACAAAGTGATTGGTTATCTAACACGCTTTTACTAACCACTGGTATGTTTGTTTGAAACCAAATTTTGTAGCTATGTTTTTTTTTAAACTCCATTAATTGTCTCTGTCAATTGTTTCTTTCATACCTCGTTCGTTCCACTTCTTAGTGTTAAGAATTCAGCCTATAATCAGTCAATTCTCATTAGAATTCGTTTCTATTTAATAATCTCTTAAATGTGAGTACAGTAGAACTCTCTTTTAAATTGTGTTAAAATATTAAATTTAAGTCAATCTTTGAACAGCTTCTCTCGTAGTCTGCCACAGTGTGTTCTTTTGATTACGCCGACCTCACTTTCAAAGTTAATAAGCAAGAAATAAACACATTTGAATTTAGAATATTAATTAAGATACACTTAGCTACAATATGTACAACCTGTGTGTACATTTAATGAATAAAAAAAATAGTTTCCTGCATTCCTAGCCAACTTGCAAAGGTTTTTCCTTTTCTATTCTATTCTCTTGTTTCATTGACTAATATTTTGTTTTAATCACGTGACTGAGTAATAATAGCCAATGAAACAAAAGAATTAGAGACTAAAATAGAAAACGAAAAACGTTTTGCTTACTTGGCGAGGGGGGCTGATTAGACGACTCCATTACAGATGCGACGGACAGAAAGACTGCGAGAACGGTGCGGACGAGATGGAGTGCGGGGCGTGTGCGGCGGGACTGCGTTGTGCTGACGGCGAGTGTGCGCCGTCCCTAGGCGCCTGCAGCTCTGGCGCATACTGTGAACAAGCCCCACTACCCGAAGCCTTCCGGTACGTACATACACTACAAATGGGCCTGTTGGTCTAGTTGTTACCGATCCTTACCGCTAAGCCAGGTTGTAGGTTCGATTCAATAGCAAATCCTTCTGTGATAAACTCTATCATGTGGATTGCATTGTACTGACGGCTGATGTGTACCTTCTCTCGGTGCCTGCAGTTCTGGAGCGTATTGCAAACAAGCCCCATTACCTGAAGTCTTCCGATACTATGTACACTACGCAATCAAATGGACCTATTGGTCGAGTAATTACCAAGTCAGGGGTCATTAGTTCGATTTCTACCCAAGACAAACTTTTAAGTCACTTTGGACTGAATTGTATCGATCACGACGAATATGTGCCTTCTCTCGGCGCATACTTCGAGCAAGCCCCTCCACCCTTGCACTACGCAAACATCGTAGCCTGTTGGTCTTGTAATTACCGACCCTAACTGCTAAGCAAAGCAAAGGTCGTGGATTCGATTCCCACCCTGGACAAATCTTTGTCTAATGAACACGATAATTTGCTCTGTATCTATCTGGTTGTTGTTTATCTATATTATGTAAATATTTAGAAATGTACAAGTATGTTTAGCAGTCTGGATACCTAGTTTGGTATCAGACGACCTTGTGTGAGGATATTATTATAAAAATAATAACAATATTATTACGAAACTTTAAAATATATATCGCCCTCCCCAACGAACAATATCGTAATGGCAATTTCTAAATTTTACAGGAAAAATTCAATACTGTTTTTGAGTATTATCTCAGCAAGGGAGCATCGTAAGGTAACCATTTATGTGTCAAAACAAAGCTAATTTAATTACTTTATATTTTCTTTTAGTATTTTTTTTGTAATAGTTTTCAAAATAAAGTTATTGGCGAAAATAATATTACCGAAATTGCAGCTCAAAAGTATATTGTGTAATGCATCATTGCCATATTGTTCGCGTGTAAATCCAACAATTTTAGTCAGTATTAGTACATTACAGTAATATTCGTTAAAATGTGCTGTTGAAAATGTTAACTGTAATATGATATTACAAAATTCTTTGCGTGAAATCTAATTGTTATTTTAAAAACTTTATAAAGTTTATCTATATGATACCGTTAACAGCACTACGAATTTTCACAATTATCTATCAAGTATGGTAAGAAATCATTACCAAATTGCGTAAATAAAAATTAAACCCTAAAATAATTGTTTTACACCTTACATGAAACACAATTATGTATTTCTTCCACGAATAAAATGGTAATAGTCACTTATCGAAAAAATTAACTATTACATAATCAGTATTAACTTGTTTTGGTATTATTCGTGTAAAAGGGTATGTTAGATTTTAAACGAGTAATATTGTTATGTTCATCACGGGGTCATTGAAATTAGTGTACTTTTCTAAATATCCATATAAAAAGTACAAAAAAAATTTGTAAGGTGTAATTAGTGTTCTAAATACCGAATATACAATAAAACGTAAACTATCGTAATAGCACATTATCATATTATTCGCTGGGGAGGGCGATATATTGTAAATGTATTCGTGTATGATAAGTGTATTATCCTGTTGAGTGCCATTGTTCCGACATACGGTACGAAAAATTTGACCGCGATCGCCAATGAGCCGTAAGTGGGTCCAAAAAAGTTACCTTTCTACACGTAGGATAGTAGATTCCTTTGTGGTAAAAATACGTCATAAGTGTGGTAAAAATACGTCATAAGTGTGTCAAAATGTCATATCGGCTTGGTAAAAAAAAAAAAAATCTTGAAGGTCAAAAATATTTTCCGTTGAAAATGTTTCGTGTTATTCTTACGCCTGTAATTTTATATTTTTGTACTATGAAGTATGTTTTTTTTTATTTCATTACGTGTAGATAGGTCCATTCCACCGTTAAAAGTAATAAAATATGCATGCTATCGATTTACTTTATAAAATAATTCAGCTCAAAATATGATGAAAATTCACATTGTAATTTTATCAACAATAGTTATGTTTGCCGTTGTATATAATAAATTAGAAACTAAATGTCAACAAACTGTCAGTACGACTTCAAAAAGTCATTCATAAGCTTCAAGAATAACACCACTTGAAGCGACGGTTCATAGTAGAAGGTCGACAAAAAAATAAAATGTTAGCTCGCCCGGTAAACCGCGCGGCGGCGGCCGATGACGTCACGTGACTTATGGCAATTGGCGGGAATTTGAGTTTTACAGCGCTACTTTATTCCACAGATGCGATGAGAGACTGTGCCTCGCCCAGAATCTTCTCTGCGACGAGCGGATCCACTGCGAAGACGGATCGGATGAAGCACCAGCTACTTGTGGATACGCACAAAAAGATCAGGTTAGATTAAATACTTCAGTTTTGATGCTCTATTGTTGCAAAGTTTTATGGCTCTTTAATACTGTATAGGAAAGTGATAAGTTATGATGATATGATATACGGGTGTACCTATTTGGTGTCCTGCAGGAAGTCTACCTTAGACCAATACTATTCTATTCGTCTCAATTAAGTGTGTTGTGTTGTTAAAGAAAATTGAAGCAAGTGTTATCTGACTGCTTTGTTGGTGTAGCAGTAGCGTACATGACTGCTATGCGTGAGGTCTGGGATTCGAATCCCAAATGTTGGTATGATGTGCAAATATTTGTTTCGGAGTTGGGGTCTTTTCTATGTGTAATATGTTGTGTACAGGAAAAAAGTATTCTATCAGTCAATCTAGCTTTCATAGTGGGTACAAACTCTACTTATTTTGAAGCTAGATGATGTTGTTGTGTGTACGGCGGATGTCCGAAATATACTAGTTGAGTCCCGTGGCTATTGTAAATCCGCCGAGCAAATCTAGTCTAAAAAAATAGCCGTCAAAATCGGTACAGCTGTTCCAGAGATTGGTCGGAACAAACACAGATAGATAACATTCCAAAAATTGCCTTTTTGATTTTAGTACCATATATTCTTTGTTATTCATTTAGTAAAAAACTGTTTATTTGATATAACATATAGGCACTTTTATTTATTCTTATAGACGCTCGTATTATATATACGTGTACTGTATTTCGAGCAGGTAGTAAGTAGGGTGCGTATATATCAGATATTCATTTAGTAAAAAGCTGATTCACATAGACGCATGTATTCGAATATAGAATACATGCGTCTATGTGTATGTCTATGCACATACGCATAGACATACATACACACACATACATGCGTGTACTGTATTCCGAGCAGGTAGTGAGCGGGGTGCGTCAGTCGAACGCGTTCGTGGTGTGCAGCCTGGTGGTGGGCGCCGCGGCCGGGCTGGGCGGCGCGTGGGCCGCTGTGCGCCGCTGGAGGCGCGGCCACCGGCCCCCCGCGCCGCGCCGCGCCTCTCCGCTGTCGCCCCTCCGCGCCGTGCCGCCTGCAGCGCGCGCGCTCTGCCCTAAGCGCGCTGTCCCCGAGCGGACCGCGCTCAGCGAGCGGGCGAGACCTCTCGGCGCCAGCGCTAGTGCTAGTGCCACCGAGTGAGTCCACACTTCTATACTTTATACACACATACATGATACACTAAAATAAGGTATGGCACACCGAGACACGGTGATGATGTACGTGACACGTCATCTCTATTTTCTATCAAACTTTATAATTTTGGCGAACATTTATCATTTGTTGCGTTGCGTTAAGAGTAAAAGAATCGTTGTTACGGTAGTACTCGCGTACACAGTACGCACGTTGTTTATAACTAAACGCCGCCATGGTGCTGAATTCCCATTGGCCGCTTTTGGCCCCACCCCGCCGTCGCTGCTCGTCGCAGCTACCGAATCAAATTTAAACGAACTTTTGTTCCACCTGTATAATGCATGTATTTAGAGCATGATCGAACTAAGTGGCGTGCAATTGAAGAAACCTATGTCCAGCTGTAGACTTACAAAAGTGACATCACATATCTGTATGACATTTTCATATCGTATATGTGCACTGAAATATCACACACTTGTGTGCGACAACGAACATCATGGTGCAACTGCATTTAGAACCCTTACTGTACAACTTTAATGTAACACTAATAAGTTAGATGTTGTTCCAGGACGTCGGACAGCAGCTGCGCCCGCTACCCGCGGCCGACGGCCAACCCGCCGCCCTCGCCGGCCACGGGCAGCGACGGCGGGGGAGCAGCCCCTCGCCGCCGAGCCTACCGCCACTACCGCGCCATGAACCGCCCGCCGCCCCCCACCCCCGCCTCCACGGACGCCTGCGAGTCGGAGCCCGAGCCGGCCGCGCGCGCACCCCCGCCCTCACCGGTACCCTCCCCCGAGCCCCTCTTCCACTGAGGTGCTATCGTTTCGTTCTATTACAACGGTCTACAATACTTTTCGTTCCACCCCAGAGCGACTCGACTGAGCTCAGATCGAGTGAATCAATTATTACCTTCTCCCGAATGAATAGAGCTGAAATTGTAATATAATCTAGTCCTACCGATAGCACAGCTCAAATTATCTTAGTTTTTTTTTTTAATTAAGGTAATATTTTATTCACTTATAACAGTGCTCGCGCATTCTGCCACTCAGTCTGAGTTGAATTTTATTCATGAAAGAACGATGGCGAGTGATCAAACAAATCAATCGATTTGTACACTAATAGATTTAGACAGTTTCTTACTTTTGAGATTAAACAAACGAAAGTATGATATGGGATCTCAATATTTTTTAATGTGAGTTGCTATTTCATTAGCAGCAGCATCTAACTGATGCTTAACTGTACAATGCATCTAAACCTTTAGAATCGTTTGAACACCGAAATTTTTATTTCTATTCTTTGTCAAATTAATACATTATTTTTCACTCCGATTCGAAGGAACAATATTTAGCGTCCACAGTTATCGAACTTTATTTAATAATACGTAAAACATAAATTGTTTTTATTCGAAAACAATCGAAAAAATACATTAGTGTTGTGTAAAAGATGTCGTTAGAGAAGAGAAAATACATTCAAGAGATTCTATGCAAATATTACTTGTAATTATTGAAATCGCTGTTGCTGCTAAAATAGTCAAATATGCTAAAGAAAACTATCATATCCTGAGCAAAACCATTTGGAAGAATTGCGACTGAAGACTGAACGCACAAACTGTTAACTAAATATACGTATTTTATTTCCACGCAAAGATTGTTATTTTAATAGATTATTAATATTCCACAATCTATAAATAAGTAACTCTTACTCTCAGCGTCCATTTTGTATTCGATTACAATCGACAAGATTTTAAAATCGATTATCATTTACAAATGATATTCGATTTTATTCATGATCAACCGAATGAAAATCTATCTAATATCCTGTAACTTAGTAAAAGTATGGTGGATTTTCTTTTTTACTGGGAAACTTTCATGTATAATTTTAAAAATTATTTCTTAGATTCGTTTTTAAGGTACTGTATAAAATAATTTTACAAGTTAACAAGTTTATGTCAATCAAAGTGGTGTGCAATCGGAGAGGCCTATGTCCAGCAGTGGACTGAGATGGGCTGATGATGATGATGATGATGATCATGATGAAGTTTATGTCGGTTATCATTTTACTTATTGTGTTATATTAAATGGATGAATGCACAAGCATACGAAAGTATCTTAATTATTAATAATACTAAAACACAACATTGTAACAACCTGCACAAAGTGTGAATCGTATCATTTTAGTATCTTGTTCACTTTACATAAAAAAATAATGTAAATAGAAAAAAAAATAGTGATACAACTTTAGGTTGCTTGGAAAACTCCTATGCCCACTCTCCGAAATAAAAAAAACAGAAGTATGTGAAATAGAACCGCGGTTGCCTCTTATTGATACTAAGCAGAGTAGTCATAAAACAACTTCGGGTAGTAGTGAAATTAATTATATATATACAGGATGTTACCGAAAGTTGACATCATATTTTAGAGTCGTATAGGCTCCCTAAATGGTTTCAAAATAGTGCGTGATCCTCTGGTATATGTTATTTTACAAGTAACCTATTTAAAAAATACCGAGAGATTATTGACAGTAAAACTATCGCTATCTAATATCAAGGATAGTGCTCGAATATTCAGATTTTCAGGAAATGTCTGTTGACAATTGGTAATTTTTTAAATATGCACTTACGTCAGAAAAAGGATTTTCCGTGGAAAATTATGTTTTCGAACTGAAACAACCGTTTGTGGATTACAAATAACACCCTCATTTGAACATTTCTTTCTGTAACACTCTGTGTAAAATCATCTGTTGTTGTTGAAAGTTTTGCTAAAAGTCTACTTACACTCGTTTTGAGTATTGTGTACTACATTGACTTTGGTTGTTTTTAAATTCAACTGCATATTTTTGTTAGAATAAAAAAATGTTTTATTACCATATAGATACACTTTTGAAAAAGTGTTCGTATATAACTAAATGTTAATAATAATAGAATTTCTGTTATTCTAAGTTCAAGTGATCTTCTTTCTGCATCAGTGTCTTTACTTTTTAAAACCAATTTTTCTATAATTAAGTATTATTTGTTGTGTTGTGAATTTGAGCACATTATGAAATTCTATTACTGTATAGAATGTACTAACTTAGACTTCCTTATTAAAATAATAAAATATCATAGATAGTTAAAATATAAATGAGAAGTAAACGTGAAATAATAGTAATGACACTTAACTTTCTATGTTCTATGCTATGTGGGTGGTTTCCGCACTTAGTCCTTTAAGTGGACCATTGTACGTGACCACACACACTTAACTTTAAGTAAGCACCTGAATTATTTAGCGCCTAACTTTTGCGTGCGGCTCCTCCCATGTGTTTGGCAGATATACCGGTAATCATTATTCGGATAACATGCCTATAGCCTCTGACACTTTCTATTGGTAAAAGAATTTTCAAAATCAGTTCAGTAAATCCAGAGATTACCACCACCACCTACAAACTCACAAATTTCATAACTTTGTAACATTAGTATAGATTAAAAAAAAGTTTAGAACCTCCTCCTTTTTTGAAGTCGGTTAAGATACGAACTTAGCTACTCTGATATTTCAAATATAGTGATTTTTCAATACGTTGAAATAGTAATTTTAGAATCATCGTGCGTTACGTTTTTGTCATTGTTAAATAATTCGTGAAACATTGTTGCTACCCCGTTGCTATTAATATTTGTTTCGCCATGTTATATTAACGCGACGGAGTAACTAATATAAGTACAATAATATAGTTTAAGAACATGTAGAACTTGTATTTGGTGCTATGTCACTGTTCGTGCCTCAACAATTGTTTTTAAGAATAAATCTTTATTATTTCAATAATATTACTCAAAGGAATTGAGAAGAAACACGTTGAATTAAATTATATTATTTTTCAATATGATATAATACCGCGTCTTTCTTTATACATATATTTATGTAACCCT
The DNA here is from genome assembly GCA_932526445.1 of Phragmatobia fuliginosa. Taxonomy (NCBI): domain Eukaryota; kingdom Metazoa; phylum Arthropoda; class Insecta; order Lepidoptera; family Erebidae; genus Phragmatobia; species Phragmatobia fuliginosa. The sequence goes on along the minus strand of OW052063.1, from coordinate 19,859,198 downwards.
ATAGAGAGTACGTAATTGATTAAGTTCACTTCGTGTGTTTCAGCTTAAATTGTAAATAAATATATAAGTGTTCTAAACATAGTTTATATTTGTAAGAATAAATACAAAAGGTTATTTCACGATCGTCAAAAATATTACTCACTTGTTAATGTATGATTGTTTTAAGTTTGAAAAGAGTCGCAAAAAACTTACTTTTAAAATGAAATATTAGATAACTATATAATCTAATATTCCATTTAAAAAATACGTTTGTTGCCAAACTTGTCGGAAAACCAAACTAACCATTCGTCTATATAAAAATTTGAATGTAAAAAACGTACCTACATACTAAAAACTGTATTACTACAAAATTTATGATCCGAGTGACACACCGCACTTCTAAATGTACTAACTATCTGAGCCTAAAAATAATATTGTTCTATGCATTTTAAAATATACAAAAATGTTAAAACGATTACATTACAAAATTGTAAAACCTTGTTTGGACCTACATTACACAATATTTGACTGTACTGGTATTTTCTTTAGGTATTACAACACGCACTGTTCCATTGTCTCAGAAAATATTGTATCATTTTATTATTATTTTATTGATTTAAATCCGCATAATGGTTGTCTTGAAAAGATCGTCGTGAGCGATAAGACCGCCGCTAGTTACATTTACATATTTTGTAACTCATCTTTTGTTTTCACTTCATTATATTAATTGTATGTATACAATAAAGGTTTCATGAGCTAGGTGCGAGTGGCCTATGATATGATAGATCTATCGATGATAGACTGATTATGGATACATTTGATCATTTAAATACGTATTAAGGGCCACCGCACACTAGCTACTTTTAGCATCGGCGATCGGCAACTAGTCGATTTTTAGAAGCTAAATACGGCGACCGAACGCTCTACGCCGCACACTTAAAAACGCCAAACGCGGCGATCGAGTCGCTTTTTAGAAGCGTGACACAGCAGCTGAACGCTACTCTCCGGATTACACATTCGGATGCCGGTAGCACCGACTTGGCATCTGAGCAGTCGCTAAAACGCGCGTTTCCGATACCGCGATCGAACGCAGGAAGTCGCTAAAACGCGATGCAGCATCGATGCAGTCGCCAAATCGCCGATCGCCGATGCTAAAAGTAGCTAGTCTGCGGTGGCCCTAAATTGACGTATTTTGAAGGAAACATTCTTGAATAAGTAAAACCAAATCTAACCTTATACAAAGCTAATAGGTATACTTTCTTCCTGCATTAAACACTTAATAAGCATGACAGCTTGTAAAAAGATAATTTGCCAAGTATGCATCTTTGTTTATAGTTTTTAGTGCCATAATAGTTTTTTTTTTTTAATATCATTAAATAACCATTATACACACATTTTGATTACTTCAAACGTTTATGTAAGTAAGTACTTATAAAGAAATATTTTCTGACGAATAAATTTATTGCGTGGTGAGTTTACATTCACCTATGTATCCATATAGTCAGCCTTTGGCCTAAACCACTCCCTTAGTTCATTCGGTGCAGTGCTCAGATGAGTTATAATTCAGAAGTGTATAATGATTATAATAATATGTTGTTTAACAATAATTTGTAAATTTTGTAGCTGTTACAGATCATTGCTACAACTTTACCTAATAAATATCGTAGTAACTAGAATATTGAAACTATTACTGATTAACTCGTGTGTTAAATAATTACGTGATTTATTTACTGTCCATTACCAATAGTTAATGAAGATGAACTGCCAGCATTACTGATGATCGAAAAATATAATGCATTGGCAATTGTCATGAGTATGTGTTTCTGTACGGAATTACGTAACTATTAACTTGATTTCGGCATCTAATTAAAAATAAGTTTTACTTTTAATTCTTGTAAATGTAAAATTGACTGATTGTGAGATATTTGTAATACAATTTTTGTACCTGTTATTTATGTATTTTATTTACAGACACCCCAATACAATTGCGATATCTAAACATGATTTAAAAATAAGAATTGAACTGAAGAACTGTCGGGTAACCTGAGAACTTATATGAATAACGTTAGAGACGGCAACTACAGTCTTTCATAAATTAAACATTATTTCAACAAATTATTAATTATAAAATTAATCACTGCATTATTGGTAATAATAAAGCCTAAAGGCAACTATCGTTTTAAATATGTATTCCTGTTTTATATTAACGATCTAAAAGATATATTATTTTAGACTCTTCTTCCTAGCCTTTATTCCCAAGTTTATTTGGGGTCGGCTACTAGTTCAACCGGTATTACCTGAATTTCAGTTTTTCCACGGAGCGACTGGCATCGGACCTCCGCAACCCTAAGGGAGAACTGAAATTCGAAGATTGAACTAGTTGTCAGTATATTTGAGGGCACTGACTTCCCAATAACGATTGCCATGATATTCATGACAACCGGGACCGGGCTGCTATTAGGAATTTCCTAAGAAAAACCCATAAACACTTTCTTGGCCCGACCCGGGATTTGAACCCGAGACCTCTTAATTAGCAGTCGCATACGCTAACCACTAGACCAACGAGGCTGTTATATTTTATTTTAGACATTATTCAAAAATCACACATTGCATGTAGAGTAACATTGGCTTAGACGGACTAAAAAGTTTGCAATATTCATACAAATGCCAACTTCTAAGTTAGTGTATAAGGGTTCCTTGTTAGTAATCGATTGACTTACCGAATTGATATTTTTGACATTGCATTCAATGTTTAATTTAATTCATATACATATTTGCTATTTAATTAGTTTGATTTTTAATACACCAAACCAATATTAACACATCATGTATACTGGATGTAAATGGGACATGTTTAATTTTAAGATCATACTTTGTGCTAGATTATTAGGGGGCGTCCATAAATTACGTGAGATGTTTATGGGGGGGAGGGGGTCGAGTCAAATCTTATCTAATCTTACGTTGGAGAGAGGGGGGGTCTCGGCAAATATCACGTAATTTTTTTTCCGATTAACAAATAAAAATATAAATACTATTTTGGTCTTTTTAATCCAGATTGTACATGCTTATGATTTAATCTTAAGCGTAATCGTAATACGATTAAGATCATTTACTAATTCTTTCAAAAAAAAGTAATTTCATTCATACTTCGACGTTATACATCTACTGACTGTCAAACCACCATATTTGTTTCATACTAAATAGCTAAATTTAATCAAAGTGCAAAGCAAAGTGCGACCCTCACGGATTGTCACAAGACGAGCTAATGAGTTACTATGCGCAAGCGCCAACGGCTTAGAGTGGCTAGTTCAGAACGAAGTTGAAGGAGCAGATGATTTTACTGAAAATCATATGGACATGTTGGTTCCAGTAGTCTCTCTTGAGACCGCGCATGATTGTTCATGGACTGAATTAATGTAGATATTCTTTTTAAATCACAGTAGTTACGATTTAAGTATTCTATTGATAAATTTTTATTGCACTTATAATTAAACTCTCAGCAATATTGATTACTAGTCTTAACTAGTCGTAAATAAAATCCGAACTATTTTTTTTTCTTTTTACAATTATACGTAAGAAACCCACATTTTGAAAAATCTCACGTGAGATTGGGGGATGGGGGAGGGGTTGAATAAAATCTCACGACATCTCACCAGGGGGGGAGGGAGGGACAGAAAATTTAAAAAAACACCTCACGTAATTTATGGACGGCCCCTTATTTGTTAAAATACGGAAGCCGTGTAGAATAACTTTTTTTTCTATCTGTTTATTTGTTTCTAGAGAAGGTACGACTTTTCACAAACGAACTACAAAGAGAAGAGGTGGTCGACACTGTACTTGCTTTCTTTATAAACTTTTCCTCAGTTATTTATCAAATAAAAACGGTTTTATTCAATTTTATAAAAGTACCGATTGTCTAATTAACAGTAACGTGATATGATGGACATCTGCCGTACTTCCACCAAATTGCTTATCATTTAACGATGTATCACGATATGCCCCTACGCCCCTCGCGATAATGGAATTTAAATATTTTGCTTGGTTTTCTGAAGGCAAGCAGTTGCGTAGCAAACGCTAACTCTAGTACATGGACAATATCCGGTATGGCTTTAACCTTTCTATTTTTATTCTCAATTCTATTTGGACAACTTAAATGTGAAATTTACGAAAATCGTCCTAAAATAAAAACAGTAGATGGTGACCTAGTACTAGAAGCAGCTTTAGATAGAAATATATATCTTAAATCCAATGGACCCAAATCGAGAATTTTTATTGGGAGTATTGATGTACTTAAGTTTGCAGTTCCGAGGGATACAACCCAATTTCAAAAATCTAATAACCACATTAATGAAGACTTAGAGACGTTTACAAATGAACCGGATGAAACACTACAAATACTCGAGAGATTACAGAACGTTCAATCTAAAAATCATGAATCATATTCACACAATATGACATTGCTTTGGAGAAGACTAAACAATTTAAACCGGAAAATCTTAGCTTTACAAAATCAAATAGTCAGAATATCTAAACACGAATGTGATCTTCAGCCTTGTCAACATGGTGGCACATGTCTGGACCTAATTAACGGGTATCACTGTTTGTGTCCGCCGAATTGGGAAGGAAAAGATTGTGATGAAGATGTCAACGAATGTCGTCACTTTGCTGGCACTGAGCTCGGTTGTCAAAATGGAGCCACATGCATTAATAAACCGGGTACCTACGAGTGCTTATGCAAATCCGGCTGGTACGGATTGCATTGTACTACAAAGGCCATGAATTGCTCTCAAGGTGATTTTGAAATGTGTGGCTACGGCACTTGCATACCAGTTACTTCTGGAGAAGGTATTAAATGTATTTGCCACCAAGGATGGACATCTAACGCCACTAGCGTAATGTGCTTGACAGATATAAATGAATGTGAATTGTATCAAGGACCTCGTTGTTCTGTAAATCCGAAAGTTGATTGCATCAATTTGCCGGGATCATTCCGCTGCGGACAGTGTCCTACTGGTTATGAAGGCGACGGCTACATCTGTAACGATATCGACGAATGTACCACTCTCTCTAATGGAGGATGTAGTCCGATGGTCAGTTGTCAGAATACCATCGGCTCACGTGTGTGTGGACCGTGTCCAGCAGGGTATCAAGGAGATGGGATCACATGTACCTTTAAAGGCTCCTGCAATATCAATCATGGCGGCTGCCATCCATCAGCGCAATGCGTAGAAAGTTTGTCACCGACAGTACAAACATCGCTGTGTATGTGTCCTGAAGGCATGGACGGAGATGGAGTAGGATTAATGGGCTGCTACGTTTCAACTGCTAACTATACAAGGGGTTGTGAAAGTAACCCCTGTGGAAATCACGGACGGTGCCATTCTCTTCGTTCCGGTTATACTTGTATCTGTAACAAGGGTTACGGTGGTGCTAAATGTAACATACTAAGTCATGTTTGTTCAGTCAACCCTTGCCAAAATGGAGGCATCTGCAGTTCTGATGACACTACCATCGCTGGGTTCCGGTGTGAGTGTACAGCTCAGTATACGGGATCTAAATGTCAAGTTAAGTCAAATGCGTGTGGTGGTATCTTATACGCTGAAGAAGGTAGCCTTGCTTATCCTTTGTCGAACTCAACCTCAACTTATAATCATGACGCTCAATGTGCATGGGTAATTCACACTGCACACGAAAAAGTTATTAATGTAACGTTCAGTAAATTCAATGTAGAACCAAGTCTTGAGTGTAATAATGACTTTTTACAAATTCACGATGGCCGAAAATCTTCTAGTCAACTGATCGGGCGATTTTGTGGAAGTACATATCCCAAAGGAGGTAACATTATATCAACTCATAATAATCTCTACTTCTGGTTCCACTCGGATAGAACTGTAGCCAAAAGTGGTTTTGCTTTACATTGGACAAGCATGAAACCTGTGTGTGGCGGAGACGTCGATGCAACAACTCACGGCCAAATCAGCTCACCGGGCTCGCCTGGACCCTACCCTAAAAATCGTGATTGTTACTGGCATTTAACGACCACTCCAGGTAAAAGAATCAATTTACATTTCTTTTCTCTTGATATTGAAGTACATTCAAATTGTAGTTTTGACTATCTAGCTATTTACGACGGAGAACATATAACAGTTCCTCTCCTTACTCGCTATTGTAACTCAACACAACCAGCACCTGTAGTCTCATCCGGTTCTGAAATGTTAATACATTTTCATTCTGATTCGTATGGCTCTGGTAAAGGATTTCAAATAGTCTACGCTCCTGTAGAAGGAGTACCAGGTTGTGGGGGCTATTTCACTGCAGACCGAGGAGAAATCATTTCTCCTACTTTTAATGGTCAATATCTGACTAATTTGCTTTGTGAATATAAAATTAGAACAAGCCCGGAAACAACAATTAAGATAGACTTTAAAGAATTTAGTCTTGAACATTCGTTTAGATGTAGATATGACTATTTAAAAGTTTATGATGGACCATCGGCTGATGCTCCATTTGTTGGCAAGTTTTGTGGTAATACATATCCTGCCAGGTACACCTCATCTTCGAACACTCTTTACATTAAATTTAGAACAGATCGAAGTAATTCTGCTGAAGGATTTCGAATAACTTATGAAGCATTATGCGCTAAAACCCTATTAGGCGACAGTGGTGTCATAAAATCACCCTTGTATCCGTTTAATTATCCTAAAAATATAGTATGTGTATATATCATACAAGCAACACCGGGCAAAGCTATACAACTAAGTTTCCAAGATTTTGATATCGAAGACAACCCAAATCACAGTTGCAGTTATGATAACATCGAAGTCCGAAATGGTCCAGACATTAACTCTACGTTACTAGGCAGGTTTTGTGGTGATCCAGAACATATCCCACCTGTACAAACTTCTTCACATAATTTTATGTTCATAAGATTTAAATCCGACATGAGTTTATCTGGCTCAGGATTCTATGCCAATTATACTACTATTGACACGGAATGCGGTGGTATATATAGGGATACAACCGGATTAATAAATCATCCGTTCGGAGATGCTACTACATACAAAAATAAACAATCTTGTCAATGGCTTCTAATAGCGCCTGAAGGAATGCACATACAACTCACTTGGAATCGGTTTGAATTAGAAGTTTCATCCAGTTGTGAGGAAGATTATTTAAAGCTTTTTGAAATAGATTACAATAACGAAGTTTATTTATTGGGCACCTATTGTGGAACTCACTTTCCCCCGGCATTGACGACCTCAACTAACCGACTAAAATTATTTTTTAAATCTAACGAGAGTAGTCGTTTTGCGGGTTTTTCACTTTATTACGTATTTTTAAATGAAAGATCTCATTGCGATGGTCATTATCTTAAATCTCATGGCTTTATACGTTCTCCTGGCTGGCCAAATGCATATGAACCTAATCGCGACTGTACTTGGATAATCACAGTACCCGTTGGACAACAAATTTCTCTGAATATTTCTAAGTTTGACCTGGAAAGACCTATACAATCTAAATGTAACTTGGGTGACTACTTGGAAATAAGAAATGGTGCCTCCGAAACAGCTCCATTAATAGGTCAATATTGTGGCAAGTTTCAATATAAAAGAATCATATCGTTAACAAACGTTTTATATTTACACTTTCATTCCGACTATTACTTAACTGGATTCGGTTTTGAAATCGAATGGGATGGTACCATCACGGGCTGTGGAGGGACATTAACAGGCTTCTCCGGAGCAATAACTTCTCCGAATTACCCGAATAATTATCACAACAATGCAGAATGTTTCTATAGGATTTTAACGAATAGTGGCTCTCAAATCCATATTTCTTTTAAAGATTTAGAATTGGAACTAGAACCTATTACTAATAGTTGTAGAGATTATATTGAAATATTTGATGGTCGTGACACGAGAGCTCCATCACTGGGTAAATATTGTATTTTAACAAGCGAATCTAATATAGTAACTACTACAAATATTGCCTTTATAAAATTTAGGTCAGATGCGACAATAGACGCCAAAGGTTTTAGGCTAAAATATAATACTATATGCAACAATACTTTAACAGGTCGATATGGAGTGATCGAAAGCCCTAATTATCCAAATATTTATCCAATAAATTTAAACTGTTTGTGGAATATCCAAGCACCAAAAGGAAACCAAATAAATATAACCTTTACACACTTTGATATTCACCGACCTAGTCGATTCTACAACTTGCGTAGTTTACTTAGACATAGTTCATTGGTGAACAACGATGTTTGTTCTGAAAATTATGTAGAAGTAAAAAAAGGTTCAGAATCCAATATTTCAGATAGACTATGTGGGACGTCCTTGCCTTCGCCGATAAATATTAAGAGTAATTCAGTGCAAATTAAATTTGTGTCTGGAGTACGTGGCCTTTCCACAGGTTTTCGTTTAGAGTGGATCAGTTATGGCTGTGGAGAACATATCCGAAAACCATATGGTACTTTGTCTCTTGATCAGCTTACAGTTACAAATAAGGAAATGGAATGCGAATGGTTAATTGAGACGTCGCCAGATACAGCTATTAGTATAACTTTTACAAATATTCACATGTCAGATACCAAACAGTGCAATGTTGATGCTATTGAAATTTACAATGGTCCAAACATAAGATCTCCACTTCTAGCCAAGCTTTGCAATCCAGGTCAAGCAACAATTGATTCTGACAGCAATTTCATGTTAGTTCGTTTGGTTAAACAGTCGATGTCCAAAGATATTAATTTTAGTTCACAATACTACTCTAAGGCCGTAAACTGTGGAGGTTATATCAACTCCATATCGGGTTTTTTATATTCCAAAAACTACCCTAAGAATTACGATAAAAATCTTAATTGTATATGGTACGTCACGGTTCCGGGAAATCACCGAATTGAAATTAATTTCCTTGATCTTGATTTGTATGCAGATCCAAACTATGACAGAAGTGATTGCAGAGACTCAATTTTTGTTTACGATAATAATGATTACACATTGTCTCCTAACTATACTTATCGTATCTGTCCTAATTCAAAAACAAGGCAAATCATCTCTAAATATAGTAACGTCGTAGTACAGTTTAAAACTGAGAGTGGAAAAGCAGCTAAAGGGTTCAAAGCCAATTTTAGTGTAACATGTGGTGCTGTTCTATTAGCTAATAGCGATGGTATTATAGAAAACAACAGATTTATAAGACATATGAATAAAAGTTGCATATGGACTATCATTGCACCAGAACTCAATCAGAAGATTTCATTAACATTTACTCACATGTCATTACCAAAAGACAATGATGTAGCAACAAACAGAAATTGTCCTTCAACATTTCTACGAGTTCTTGACGGTAACGATGAGCGTGCTCCATTAAAAGCAGAATATTGCGGACGAAAAGTACCTCCAATGATTGTCAGTCAGGGTAATGCAATTACTATAGAACTGGGAAGTTATACCGACAGAATAGCAGGAATGTTTTGTGCTCACTATTCTTCGATATCCAATGCCTGTGGAGGTACTTTAACAGCAGAAGCGGCTACTATTACATCACCGGCTTACCCTAGCCCGTATCCTATAAATGCGGACTGCGAGTGGATACTAAGTACATCCCCTGGTAACACTATTTCTATAGCTTTTGAAGTATTTAATTTAGAGTATAGTGAAGGTTGTAATGAGGACTATCTAGAAATTCGTGAAGATGATGGTGGCGGTACACTATTTGGAGTCTATTGTGGAAGTGAAATTCCAACCAATTATACAAAAGCGTCAAAAATATTTATAAAGTTTCATAGCAATAGCAAAACAAGTGGTCAGGGATTTATTCTACATTATAGTTATTTGCACGAAAATGATATTAAAGGCGATAGTGGTAATATTGCATCTCCAATTTATCCAAATATTTTGGAAGGTCCTGGAGAATTTGTTTGGCGCATAATGTCTTCTGGTATAGATGTCATTGCTGTTACAGTTGATAGCATGGAAATTTCTTCCACTGATGATGGAAGTTATAATAAACTAATAATTTATGATGGATACGATAATACTGCGCCAATTTTAGAGCAACTACACGGTATTTTAAGTGAACCTAAATTAATTTATACTTCATCGAATACAGCGCACATCGTTTTAACACTAGATGAATCGAATACCGGAGCTACATTTCATTTGACTTGGACAAAATCCTCCGTTAATATGGAATCATCTGCAATGCAAGATCGAATTAACTGTGGTTCAAATGAAACAACTGTAGTTTTACCTGGTAGTACTAGTGAATTAAAATCACCTAACTATCCTAAGGAATACGTAAACGATTTGAATTGCAGATGGATATACGGGACAGTAGTAGGAAGACACTTAAGTATAACTTTTACTGATTTCAATCTTGAAGAGGTTCCAACCTGTTATGGTGATTCAATCTCTATTTATTCTGCAAATACGCCCAGCAATTGGAAACCTATCAAACAACGCTTATGCGAAACGAGTTCTGTACAAGGGGATATTAGCTCCTCTGAATATATGAAAATAAAATTCAAAACAGATGCATATGGAACCAGAAAAGGTTTCCTAGCGCAAGTGAAATCTGTTTGTGGAGGACTTATTACCGATTTATCCGGAGAAATAGCGCCATTTTGGATAGATGCATACAATACCTTACATACGTCTCCATCAAACAAACTTAAATGTGAATGGACTGTAAAAGTTCGACCCGGCAGAACGATTCTATTGAAATTTAGTCATTTTAACATAACCAATACAAAAGACAGCTGTGTTACTTACGTAGTTCTGCGAAATGGTGATTCTGCAGAAGCGCCTTTGCTAGAAAATGGAAGGTATTGCGGCCATGAACATGAAAGTCGAAAAAAAATAGAGACATCAAGTAACTCATTTTTTATCAGCTACACAAGTGAAATTCATAGTTTCCCATTTAGTTTCCAGAGTTTCAAAATTTATTATGAAGAGAAAAATTTCGAATGCGGTTCGACTTCTGAACTAAGTATGGACCACAAATCAGAAGTAATAAGTTCTCCAAATTATCCTGACATACCCATCCCATATATAGAATGCGTGTGGATATTCTCGGGTCCACCAGGGGAGGTCTTAAGAATAGATTTTATCGATAGATTTGACCTAGATAATACTGATAACTGTGGTACAGAATCTATCGAAATACGAGATGGATCATCCAATTTATCACCATTGTTGAAAGAACGTTATTGCGGTCAAAAGCCTAATACTATTAAAAGTAGCAGTAATGTATTATATGTTAAATATATGACACAACTGTCAGAACCAAGAAATGGTTTTAAAGCTAACGTTTCCATCGACATTTGTGGTGGCACTATAATTACCGAGTCAGGCGTTGTGACGTCTCCGGGGTACCCTCAAATGCAGATGTTCCCATACGGCACAATATGTATTTGGCATATTATAGGACCACCAAGTCATGTCTTCTTAATTGAATCGGAAAATGTACAATTGCCGCCAAGTCAAGCACCTTGTGCTACTAAAATTGATATTGAAGAATCTTCACCTGTAAATAATACCATCAACACATTAAAAACTATATGTAATGATAATTTTGAAAAACCAATAACGGCAGTGGAAACATCGAACAATGAATTTACAATCAAACTTACCTTTGGTAAACAGGACGCATGGGAGCACGAGTCTCAAATTAAAGGTTTTCATATTAGTTTTTATTCTTCCCGTCCTATGTGTGGCGGAATAATTACGAGTTCGGAGGGCTACTTGACCACACCCAATTACCCTCAAGAAACCACTCTAAAAGACTGCCTGTGGCGAATTCATGTACCAAATGAATCACGGAGAGTACGTTTGGAGCTTATTGATACAAATCAAGAAAAGCACAGAATAAATTTATATAACGATCTGAGTTCCCTTTCCATGATTGCATCAATTCCCGATAGCAATTATACTTCAGACAATCAAATCATCGAATCCGTAGGAAATGAATTAGCAATTTCTATATCGTTGAACTGGTTTGCTAGAAGCCATCGCTTCAAAGCTAAATTCAGTTCTGATGAATTAGCACTTTGTGGTGGTTATTTGAGTGGCAACAGTCAAAGGCTTATATCCCCTGATCTTCAGAGACCTTATACCTGCAAATGGCACTACAACAATCAAATTTCAACTACAAATCGAAACAATATAACATATTCATCTATTTTTGTTTCCATCAGTACAAATTTTTCTACGACCAGAAAGCAGTGTAGATTATTTGATTCACGGCTTGATTTGAAATCATCAGTTAGTGACACAGGTCTTAGTTATCGTCGGCGGGTTTGTGGCAGTACAGCAACATCATACAGAATACCATCTTCTGTTTTAGAAATCAAGGCCAGCAAAATTAAAAATGGCCTATTTTACTTTAATTTAAATATTAAATCACAACCATGTGGCGGTACAGTACATGTAGGGGAAATTGCATCTAATGTATTTAAAAATGTACCTGACTCTTATAATGAAACTTTAGACTGCGCATGGTATGTTATGACTCCTATTAATAGCAGAGTTGAAATAACATTAGAAGGATCATTTTCATTGGAATGTGATGATGAATATGTGATAATAACGCACAGTGTAAGCGAAGAAGTTCCCTTCATTGGAACATATTGTAAGGGAATGATTATGAAGAACCCACTTCTTACTCACTATTCTTATATGTACATACAGTATCATTCTAAGCCAAAAACGAAAACAAATATAAAGCTTATGACGAAAGCTGTAACGCATTCGTGCGGTGGGCTACTTACATTCTATGATAATGTTTTAACATCTCCGAATTACCCAAAAACGTACTCTGCTAACCAAGAGTGTGTGTGGGAGATAAAAGCAAACACTGGCTATCGTATATCACTTCAGTTCCTTGATAGATTTGCAATTGAGGATATAACTAATTGCACAAAAGACGTTCTCATAATATATGATTGGAAAGAAGACACCTATAACGAAATTGGCAGGGTGTGCGGACGACAAAAGCCACTTCCCTTCAATTCAACTGCCAATAGGATGAAGTTAGTTTTTCGAACAGATGCTGAAACGAATCTTGACGGTTTTAAAGCACAGTGGATACCTATCTGTGGAGGCAAATATATAGCCACTCTCAAAGAACAAATATTATTTAGTCCCGGGTACCCATATAATTATGAACCGTTTATGAATTGCTCTTATGAAATAGAATCCTTGAGCAAACAGAAAGTGATTATCAAATTTCTCGAATTCGACTTAGAAGGTATCTATCCCGAGTGTACTTACGATAACTTAACCGTGACAGCACGGAATAATTACAATCATTTATATCAAGTTTTCTGTGGAAGTGAGTTACCCCAGCCTAATCAAAAGTTTGAAAAAATTGCTATTCAATTTCGCACTGACAGCGCTATACAAGGAAAAGGATTTAAAATATCATATGCTATATATAAATGCGGTGGTATAATAAATGACACTGCGTTAATTACTTCGTCATACGGATCATCAGATAATTACGATGGAAATATGAATTGCACCTGGTTTATTGAGGCACCGCCATCTAAGAAAGTTGTTATAAATTTCATGTATATCGATATAGAAAGCAGTCATGAATGTTTTTCTAATTACATCGCGATATACGATGATGGCAAAGTAAATTATGATAAACGATTAGCGTTATTGTGTGGTTATGTAAACACAACAACAGTAATAAGAAGTACAGGAAATAACATGGTGGTAAATTTGATTACAGATTCTGTTATGCAATACAAAGGATTTAAAGCTCGAATCTACTTTAGTTACTCTGAAGCAGCAGGCTGCGGCGGTCGAATAAATGTAACAGATGGATTTACAACTGTACTAAAATCACCTTTAATGGGTAACAATGTCGTGTATGAAAACTTTTTAGACTGTCATTGGTCGATAACATCACCTCCTAACACAGTTATTAAAATATCTTTCACAGAGTTTCATATATCTCCTTGTGAAAACATTAATCATACTACTATCGGATATAGTAAATGTGATTGTGACTTAGTCGAAATTAGAGACGGTATAAATCTAAACAGCTTAAAAATAGGCACATTTTGTGGTCATTTAACACCAGCTGCACTAGTATCGTCTGGAAATTTAATGAGTGTCAGGCTTTCTACTGATGGTGAATTAGTGAGTTCTGGCTTCCGGGCTACGTTGACAGCTCAACCAACACTATGCGGCCAGTCCGTCATACATGTTAGCTCCACACCGCATCGCTTCAAATCTCCTGGTTATGACACGGGATCAATTCCGAGAGGTCTACATTGTGGCTACGAATTGGATATCACTGACCAACAGTATAGTCAAATTCGCATTACCGTAATTAATTTACAACTACGTGCGGCTGTTGTGGAGGGTGTAAATGAAAAAGTTTGTAAAGACGACAGGCTTGTTATATCGAGTAGTTTGTCTCATTCGAATGCCACAGTAGGAAGAGATCTCATCGTAAATCTCCAAACATATAACTTTTTTTCTCGTTACTATTTCTATGATAGTAATATCCATTATCCAAGTTATTTTGAATTATGTGGACATTTGGAAGCTGTTGATTTTTACGTATACGGACCTTCCTTCATAAATATATTCACTTCGGCAGAGTCAGAGAGTAAAGTTCACAAAGGAGTAGAAATAGAAGTAGCATTCGTAGGACATTGCGGCAGAAATTACACAGAGCTTCAAGGTAGAATACAAAATAGTTACGGTACATATGAAGATTCTCCTGCTGATTGTTATACGCTAATTACTGCTTCTGTTAACTATACAATATCTGTATATTTCCTATCCATCGTGCCAAATTACTATGATTCAAATGCATTTTTTAAAATATACGACGGGAATGAAACTAGCTCAAAAGAATTATTAGCTATTTATAAAGATTACCAAAATAATAATCCAGTGTTTTCAACTGGAAGGCACATGCTGTTGCACAGTCACTTAAGTAATGGAAATCTTGTAACATTTGATTTGAACTACGTTGCAAATAATAGAGGTAGAGGATGTGGTGGCAAATTACACAACGTTGTTGGCACTGTGACTAGCCCTTTTTATCCCAAAACATACAGGCTTAAGAATACATGTGAATGGGAATTGGAAACTCCAGTTGGCACCTATTTACTAATCCGGTTCAACGAGTTCGATTTAGGAATGTCTTGCCAACAAAATTATTTAGAACTAGTCGACAGTAAGGGTGATATAGTGAGATCTTTCTGTTCTGAGATGCCTGCTGACTACAAGAGTGATGATAATTATGTAAAGATAGTTTACCATACTTTTAGGAATAACGCAGGTAATGGTTGGTCTGCTAGTTTTGTAGCAACTACAAATTAGATACAAAATCAAATATTATTCTTTAATTGAATTACAATGAACAGCATTTACGTAAAGAATGTTTATACATATATATAGCTATACAAATAAATAAAATTAAAGTATCTGTAAGTAATATCAAATTATCAGTTTTTCAGTAAATGCATATGAAAGTATGCATATAACGGTACTAACACCAAAAATGCAATGTTAAAAATTTTTGTTTCCGGGTAATCTTTGGAACGACTGGACCGATCATGAAGGGACTTTTACTGGAAGAAAGCCGATAACATAAAAAGTAATTTAGGTTATTTTTTTAGACTAACTTTGCTCCGCAGTGTGACTCGATTTACAACTATAACTGCGGGTAATACCGCTACTCGCTTGTTATATTAATATAATTATACTAACCTTTGCCTTCGGCTCCGCCCGCGTGTATGTCGGTTATCGCGGTAAAAAGTAGCCTATGTCCTTTCCCAAGTTCAGTTCTATCTTCATACCAAATTTCATCTTAAAACCGGTTCAGGCGTGAAAGCGTAATAGACAGATAGAGAGAGTTACTTTCGCATTTATAATATTAGTAGGATATCCTGTTTATTTTAAATGTGTGCAAGTTCAGATAAACAAAGGAGTGCAACGGTTGCAGCGATTATATCCAAACAAACTCATTGTATTTACAATATTATATATGATACTAGGACCGACTAGTCAGGGCATCAGTATACCTGCGACTTCGCTCGCGTCCTAGGGGAATGAAAAATAAATGTTGGCCAATTCTCAGACATATCCGATAAGCACACAAAATTCATACAAATCGGTCCAGCTGTTTCGGAGGAGTATATTAACCATCATTGTGACACGAGAATTTTATATATTTACTAGTTGACACACTCACACAAGAATTATATATATAAAGATATATATATATATAAAGATTTATTTATTCAACTTAAAAAATAGATTTACAGTGTAGTATGGTAATACTACACTGTAAATCTACGGTTTTTACACTAAGCTCGTAGTTTGTGTCGCGGCAAGAATTTTATATATGAGATGTATTAGACAGTAGGTATAAGATATAATTTATGTTAATGAATTTAATTTTGTGTACCGGGCCCCATTGTTATTTAATTGTAAAAGAATGTCTGTAAAAATATTTAACGTTTATAATAATTAGAATAGTTTTTTAATACATTATGTATGTCAAATAGTTGCTATCTTCCAAATAAGTCACCGCTGGGAATGATGAACTAGTAGGTATATAATATGCAATATATATTTACTTTGCAATTATCAAAGCCTAATTATAATACTGTTGTAACTTATTTTCTTGTATATAAATAAATCTCACAATCAGTGTTCGACTAAAAATATTTTCAATGTCTCCAATATTAAATATATGATAGAAATTATGATTCAATAATTAAATATTCTATATAAAATAGTACCCAGTTTATTTATTTTACCTTAAATCACGTAAATGTAGATCAATATCGGCAGACAACGATACTTTAAATACATGCAAATTTTCTAATAAGCAATGCAACCTTTTACTCACGGACACACTAACCTGAGAAGTAAATTTAAATAAACCTTAAATAGTTGATGATGTTTTAATTTCGTCTGTTCGATTTCATAATATGCAACAGTCGCATGCACGTATATTCTCAATCAGATCGATATGAGATTACCTCACAGAAGATTTGTTAAGAGTCCTGTCCTCGTGCGTGAGAATTTGTGATTGAATCATGCATGAATGCCAAATCATCACGCACTGTCGCATACATACCGTAGCAAGTAATCACCGACTTTTGTTTTTTTACATAAGTTAAATATCCATCAACTGTTTGTCTTTGTAGAACGTATTAATGTCCTACAACGCACGCAATGTATCTTGCCATATCGTAAAGCTCGTAGGATTCATTCAAACTACACGCCGGGTACAGAAAGTAAATATGTATGTATTATAATCGAATGGTCAAAGATTATAAAATTTTAACACAGTTTAAAATAAAGTCACTCTCGCTGTCTGTCCCTCAGTTCTTTTAAAATACGCAATGTATTTAAATGCGGTTTTCATTACAAGCATTCATTTAGTTTCACCTGTCCCGTTGTGTGTAATCAAATCTTGCAAGGTAAATTCGACACATTTCCCGGTATCCGATTGAGCTGAAATTTTTCATGCATGTATAAATCGAATAACAATGCAATGTAATTATGACATAAAGCTGATCAGATGATGGAGATGGAAGGTGGCCATAGGAACCCCATCGAGTTTGGGCTCGTTTGATTCGTCTTTACGAATACTATGATACTATATGGTAACCAAGGTCTGATGATGGAGCTGGAAGGTGACTATAGGTCATTGAGTTTCAGTTCTAAGTATGGGGTCCCCCAAAATGTATTGTTTTTTTTCTATTTTTATGTAAAAATCTTAATGCGGTTCACAGAATACATCTACTGACCAAGTTTCAACAGTATAGCTCTTATAGTTTCTAAAAAAAGTGGCTGTGACATACGGACGGACAGACAGACAGACATGACGAATCTATAAGGGTTCCGTTTTTTGCCATTTGGCAACGGAACCCTAAAAAGTAATACACGTTTACTATTTAGCATTGACATTTTCTACTTATTCTATGGAGCAAACTATTTTTTCAGTTTCTTTATAATCTAAATTAACTAACCAATTTGTAATAGTTAACTTACATTTTATTTTAGTCATAGAATACATAAAATTTTGTTAACTTTGTTGTGCCAAGGTAGTAAAAAAATCGCTGTGGCAATTTAGTTCTAACCGAGATCAACAAGCATACATATTTCGGCGTACTAAATCAAATTTTGAAGGCTGATAAGGAGTGTAAAAGTGACGTGTAAGAATAACGGTAAGGACGAAGAATTTACGGACAGAGAGGACGGTATATGTTTTATAAAGATCAGAGTGCAACAAAAACGGTATGGCAACCTCCAGCCATATTTTAGTATCGCCTTCTGGGCACTCTCGAGTTTTACAATATAGGTTTTCTTTGCACCTCCCCAGGTGACGATGCAGTATTACGTTAGAGCCTTGCACAGAGCGATGCTCTAACGATTTGTGTATTAGCTACCTGCCCGAGGATTTTCAAAACAAATATGAGCTTTTTGAAAAGACCGAATATCATCTGAGTATTTGTACCCTTAGATATTTTACACTATGAGTACGGTAGAGGATGGAACAATTACCAAAAGTTTCTGAAAGCGGGATGCATGAGTAAGCAGTAAGGGAGTTAACAGAACTAAAGTAATCTGCAAAGCTATAGGCAGACGTACCTCGATGACCTTATAATCAACCGCGTATTCTGTATATTTTTCTTTAACATATTTTAAAACATAGACTGGTCGTGAATTATTATTTTCTAATTTGTTGAAAAATTTTTGAAGGCAACACGATTATTTTTTTAAAGTTCCCTGTTATGTTTAAGTCAAAGAGTTTTAAACATTTTCAAATTGTAATATTTTTATCAATATATGTAATGAATTATTTAATTGGTATACCACGATGGATACACATATTTATTATGGGTTGTTGATTGTTTCAGATGGGCATGTGCTTAATGGCATTAAATAACTTATCATGCATTTATCACTTATCATCCATTTACGGTTTTATTAACATATTGTTGTTTAGTAAATTCATCCAGTCTTTGTCTGCTATATATATTATAGACTATGTAAATTACTTTCCGAAAATTCCACTCGGCACTCATGTTGAGAAACCAAGTGACTGAATTTCAGCTAGTGGTTTCTCAAATTATTCTTAACAAGAGATCGAATCCGTCACCCGTGTAAAGGCAGGCGCCATCTCCTTCCGTGCCGCGGGTCCATCTTATGTGGCCGGCCACAAACTCGATTGAAAAGATCCTTCTACCTTTGTCAAGACCGGAACAGGGACCAATAAGTGACCCGAAATGGAAGGATCAGCCGCACTACGAGCTAATTAAGGTTACTATGAACTGAGACTACGGTCAGGCAGCAAAAGCTTCTACCCACCAAAGAAGAAGCAGAGGAGAGTCCGACGGCTCTGCGGCCATATATCGACCGGGTGGGGAAAAGCTATCAAATCATGGGTTATTTTTCAGTTTATAACTAAATTGACAGAAATATTACCTAAACTTAATCAGGAGAGACTTAGTTAATTTAGGGCATCTGGATCTGAACGTATCGGTATACGCCCCTGACGATAACAGTAATAATATGCAACATGCGACGTTATGACACCGGCAGTTCTCCACAAAGTGTAGACTTTAATACATGGATGATGTCTAGAACAATAGATATTTCATTTCTTGTGTTAACAATTTTATGCAAGCAACTGAATTGTGAACTTTTCCAAGACCGCCCTAAAATAAAAACATCAGACGGAGATTTGATACTGGAACCAGCATTAGACAAAAATATATACCTACGTCCCAATGGACCTAAATCGAGCATATATGTTGGCAACGTTGACATACTTAAAACCGACACCCTAAAGGGTAAAGATAAACATACAATGTACCCTAGTGAAGATATAGAAGCATTTTTAAATGGACCTCATGGTATACTACAAAGATTAGAAAACCTAGAGAATAGTCGAACCGCAGCACCAGATACAACATTATTTAACATTACTATGCTTTGGAGACGTCTAAACAACTTGAAGAGAAAAGTCCTGACTTTAGAAAACCAAATAATAAGCAGAGCTAAAGACGAATGTAATTCTCACCCTTGTCAGCACGGAGGCACATGTCTTAATCTAGTTAACGGCTATCACTGTTTATGTCCACCAAATTGGGAAGGAAGAGATTGTGATGAAGACGTCAACGAATGTCGTAATTTAGCTGGCACTGACCTCGGTTGTCAAAATGGAGCCACATGCATTAATAAACCGGGTACCTACGAGTGTTTATGCAAATCCGGATGGTATGGATTGCATTGTACTGCAAAGGCCAAAGATTGCTCCCAGGGTGATTTTGAAATGTGTGGCTACGGTACCTGTACACCAGTTACTTCTGGAGATGGTATAAAATGTATTTGTCACCAAGGATGGACATCTAACGCTACCAGCGTAATGTGCTTGTCAGATATAAATGAATGTGAATCGTATCAAGGACCTCATTGTTCTGTAAATCCAAAGGTTGAGTGCATTAATTTGCCGGGGTCATTCCGCTGCGGACAATGTCCTACTGGTTATGAAGGTGACGGCTACATATGTAACGACATCGATGAATGTACTACTATTTCGAATGGAGGATGTAGTCCGATGGTGAGTTGTCATAACACCATCGGCTCACGAATATGTGGACCATGCCCAGCGGGGTATCAAGGCGATGGGGTCACGTGTACCTTTAGAGGCTCTTGCAATATTAACCATGGAGGCTGTCATCCATCAGCGCAATGCGTGGAAAGTTTGTCACCGACAGGTCAAACATCGGTGTGCATATGTCCCGAAGGAATGGATGGGGATGGAGTAGGAATAATGGGCTGCTACGTCTCAACTGCCAACTATACGAGGGGTTGTGAAAGTAACCCCTGTGGAAATCACGGACGATGCCATTTTCTTCGCTCCGGTTATACTTGTATCTGTAACAAAGGTTATAGTGGTGCTAAGTGTGACATACTAAGTGACGTTTGTTCGGTCAATCCTTGCCAAAATGGAGGTATCTGCAGGCCTGATGACACTACCATTACTGGATTTCGGTGTGAGTGCACAGCACAATATACGGGCTCTACATGTCAAGTTAAGTCAAAAGCGTGTGGTGGTATCTTGGATGCTGAAGAAGGCAGCATTGCATATCCTTTATCAAACACAACCGCAACTTATAACCATAACGCTCAATGCGCGTGGGTAATTCACACTGCACCCGAAAAAGTCATTAATGTAACCTTTAGTAAATTCAATGTAGAACCGAGTCTCGAGTGTAACAATGACTTTTTACAAATTCACGATGGTCGAAAATCGTCCAGTCAACTGATTGGGCGATTTTGTGGCAGTACATATCCCAAGGGAGGTAACATTATATCAACTCATAATAATCTTTACTTCTGGTTCCACTCGGATAGAACTGTAGCCAAAAGTGGTTTCGCTTTACATTGGACAAGCATGAAACCTGTGTGTGGCGGAGACGTCGATGCAACAGCTCACGGCCAAATCAGCTCACCAGGCTCGCCTGGACCCTACCCTGAAAATCGTGATTGTTACTGGCATTTAACGACCACTCCAGGTAAAAGAATCAATTTACATTTCTTTTCTCTTGATATCGAAGTACATTCAAACTGTAGTTTTGACTATCTAGCTATTTACGACGGAGGACATATAACAGATCCTCTCCTTAGTCGCTATTGTAATTCAACACAACCGGCACCTGTAGTCTCAGCTAGTTCTGAAATGCTCATACATTTTCATTCTGATTCGTATGGCTCTGGTAAAGGCTTTCAAATAGCCTATGCATCTGTCGAAGGGGTACCAGGTTGTGGAGGTTACTTCACCGCCGATAAAGGAGAAATTGTTTCCCCTACTTTTAATGGTCAATATCTGACTAATTTGTTTTGTGAATATAAAATTAGAACAAGTCTAGACACAAAAATTAAAATAAACTTTAAACAATTTAGCCTAGAACGTTCGTTTAGATGTAAATATGACTATTTAAAAGTTTATGATGGATCTTCGGCTGATTCTCCATTTGTTGGTAAATTTTGTGGAACTACATATCCGCCTACATACACGTCATCTTCAAACACACTATTCTTAAAATTTAGAACAGACCGGAGTAACTCTGCTGAAGGATTTCGAATAACTTACGAAGCATTGTGTGAAAAAACCTTAATAGGTGAGAGCGGTGTCATAACATCGCCTTCATATCCATTTAATTATCCTAGAAATAAAGTGTGTGTGTATATTATTAAAACAGTACCAGGTAAAGCTATCATATTAAGGTTTCAAGATTTTGATATTGAAGATAATAGATACTACAGTTGCAGGTATGATAACGTTGAAGTAAGAGATGGTCCGGATATGAACTCCACATTATTAGGTACTTTCTGTGGTGGTCCGGAACATATCCCACCTGTACAAATTTCTACACATAATTTTATGTTCATACGATTTAAATCCGACATGAGTGTATCTGGCACAGGCTTCTATGCTAATTATACTACTATTGACACGGAATGCGGTGGTATATACAGAGATATAACTGGATTAATAAATCACCCTTCGGGTGATGCTGCTACATACAAAAATGGTCAATCTTGTAAATGGCTGCTAATTGCACCTGAAGGAATGCACATAAAGCTCACTTGGAATCGATTTGAATTGGAAGATACATCAGGTTGTAACAGTGATTATTTGAAACTTTTTGAAATAGATGATAATGAAGAAGCTAATTTATTAGGGGCATATTGTGGAACTCACGTCCCCCCTGCATTGACGACTTCAACTAATCGTCTGAAATTACTGTTTGAATCTGACAGCACTGCTCGTTACGCAGGTTTTTCACTATCTTACGCATTTTTAAATGAAAGAACTAATTGCGGTGGCAACTATGTCAAAACTCATGGCTTTTTATATTCTCCTGGCTGGCCTAATGCATATGAACCTAATCGTGACTGTACTTGGATAATCACAGTACCCGTTGGACAACAAATATCTCTAAATATTTCTAACTTTGATCTGGAAAGACCTATACAATCTAAATGTAACCTGGGTGACTATTTAGAAATTAGAAACGGTATATCTGAAACAGCTCCTTTGATAGGTCAATACTGTGGTAGATTTCAATATAAACGAATCGTATCTTTGACAAATGTTTTACATTTACATTTTCATTCCGATTTTTACTTAACAGGAAATGGTTTTAAAATAGAATGGGATGGTACAATTACTGGATGTGGAGGGACACTAACAAGCTCTAGTGGATCGATATCTTCTCCAAATTATCCAAATGAATATCACAATAATGCAGAATGTTTCTATAGGATTGTAACTAGTGCCGGTTCGCGAATCCGTGTCACTTTTACGGACTTGGAACTTGAACGCACAGTTGATTGTCGCGACGATTATGTGGAAATTTTTGACGGTCGTGATACGAGAGCACCCTCTTTGGGAAAACATTGTCTATTATCCACTGAATTATCTAATATAGAAACGAGCTCCAATCATGCACTTATCAAGTTTCGATCGGATGTGTATATAGGCGCTAAGGGTTTCATGCTAAACTACAACACAATATGCACTAATAATTTAACAGGTAGATACGGAGTCATCGAGTCCCCGGATTACCCAAATAGTTATCCAATGAACTTACACTGTTTGTGGAACATACAAGCACCGAAAGGAAATAGAATCAATGTGACTTTCACACATTTTGATATATACCGACATCGTCGACGCTATTATTTTATGAGATATATGACAGGTATAAAGGAAGGTGAATGTTATCAAGACTTTTTACAAACAAAAGAATCTACCGAATCCAATTTTTCAGAAAAACTTTGCGGAACATCCCTGCCTCCACCGAGAAGTACCAAGAGTAACTCATTGCAAATTAAATTTGAATCAGGAATATATACACCTCGAACAGGTTTTCGCTTAGAATGGGTTATTTATGGCTGCGGGGGACACATCCAAAAACCTTTTGGTACTGTATCCGTGGATCGGCGTTTTTCTACAGAAAAAGAAATGGAATGCGAGTGGCTCATAGAAACTTCAGAAAACAATGGAATAAATATAACAATAACAGATATTTACATGACTGATTCCGAAAATTGTTCTACCGATGCAATCGAAATTTATAATGGTCCAAATATTAACACTCCTGTTCTCACTAAAATTTGTCACAAAGGTTTAAATTTTTTTCCTTCCACTAGCAACTTTATGTTAGTACGTTTAGTAAAAAAATCCAATTTGAAAGATATTAGTTTTAATGCTTATTACCATTCAACGCCATTAAACTGTGGAGGTGTTATTAATTCTGTATCGGGTTTCCTTTATTCCAAAAATTATCCGAAAAATTATGCTAATAATCTGGATTGCATATGGTATATTAGAGTTCCAGAAAATCACCGCATCGAAATTAGTTTTCTTGATTTAGATTTGTTTTCGTTTTCCGACGGACGTATCTCTGACTGTAGTGATTCAATTTCTATATACGATAACAATGACTTCAAATTATCTTCAAATTATACATATAAAATTTGTCCAAATTCAAATACAACACAAATCGTTACTAAACATAACAACGTCATCGTCCAGTTCAAAACTGGAGCTAGCGGAGTAGCTAAAGGCTTCAAAGCTAAATTTAGTATGACATGTGGTGCTGTTTTATTAGCTAAACAAGACGGTATTATAGAAAACAACAGATTTATTAAAAACTCAAACAGAAGCTGCATCTGGACTATCATTGCTCCTACGCCAGATGAAAAAATATCATTAACATTTACACACTTGTCATTACCAAAAGACAACGATGTTGCATCAAACAGAAATTGTCCTTCAACATTTCTTCGAGTTCTTGACGGGAATGATGAACGTGCTCCATTAAAAGGTGAATATTGTGGACGAAAAGTGCCTCCAATGATTGTAAGTTATGGCAATGCAATCACTATAGAACTGGGAAGTTATACCGACAGAATAGCAGGAATGTTTTCTGCTCACTATTCTCCGCTAACCAATGCCTGTGGAGGTACTTTGACCGCTGAAGCGGGTACTATTACATCACCAGCATACCCAAGCCCATATCCTGTGAATACGGATTGCGAATGGATACTTAGCACATCTCCTGGTAACACTATTTCCATAACATTTGAACAATTTGATTTAGAATATAGCGAGGGTTGCAATGAAGATTATTTGGAAATCCGAGAAAATGACGGAGGTGGTCACCTGTTTGGAGTATATTGTGGAAGTGAATTACCAACCAATTATACCAAAGCGGCTAAAATATATATAAAATTCCATAGTAATAGCATAACAAACAGTCAGGGATTCATGCTTCATTATAGTTATTTGCACGAAAATGATATTGAAGGCGATAGTGGTGAAGTTGCATCACCAGTTTATCCGAATCATTATGAAGGTGCTGGTGAATATATTTGGCGCATAATATCTTCTGGTACAGATGTTATTAGTCTAACAGTTGATAAATTGGAAATTCCATCCTACGCTGATGTAAGTTACAATAAATTGACATTCTATGATGGATATGACAATACTGCGCCAATTTTAGAGCAACTACATGGTGCTTTGAGTGAGTCCAAATTGATTCTCGCATCATCAAATATAGTGTATGTTGTTCTAACACTTGACGAATCCAACACCGGGTCGTTTTTTCATATGATTTGGTCAAAATCCTCTGTTAATGGGGAATCTTCTTCTAACGAAGATCGAATTAACTGTGGTTCAAATGATACGATGTTGATTTTACCTGGTATCGCTAATGAGCTGAAATCGCCAAATTATCCTGAAGAATATGACAACAATTTGAATTGCGAGTGGGTGTACAAAACAGTAGTAGGAAGACACTTAAGCGTCACCTTCTTGAATTTTAATCTTGAAGAAGTTCAAAGCTGTTTCGCTGATTCAATCTCAATATTTACTGCGGATACTCCTAACAACTGGAAACCGGTCAAACGAGACTTATGTGAATCAAGTTTAGCACGTGAAGAAACAAACTCCTCAATTTATATGAAAATAAAATTCAAAACGGATTCATCAGTAACCAGGAAAGGTTTTCTAGCACAAGTGCATTCTGTATGTGGTGGTCCTGTTAAAGATTTATCAGGAGAAATAGGACCGTATTGGATAGATGCTTACAAAACATTACATACGTCTACCTCAAATAAACTGAAATGTGAATGGACTGTAAAAGTTCGACCCGGCAGAACAATTCAACTGAGATTTAGTCATTTTAATATAACGAATACAAACGACAACTGTGATAATTATGTTACTCTACGAAATGGTGATTCCATAGAAGCGCCTATGCTAGAAAGTGGAAAGTACTGCGGTTATGAACATGAAAACCACAGAGAAATAGAGACTTCAAGTAACTCCCTTTTCGTCAGCTACACAACTCAAATTCGGAATTTCCCATTTAGTTTCCAAAGTTTCAAAATTTATTATGAAGAGAAAAATTTCGAATGCGGTTCGACTTCTGAACTAAGTATGGACCACAAATCAGAAGTAATAAGTTCTCCAAATTATCCTGACGTACCCATCCCATATATAGAATGCGAGTGGATATTCTCGGGTCCACCAGGGGAGGTCTTAAGAATAGATTTTATCGATAGATTTGATTTAGATTATACTGACAACTGTGGTACAGAAGCTGTCGAGATACGAGATGGATCATCCAGTTTAGCCCCATTGCTGAAAGGACCTTATTGTGGGGAAAAGCCGGGCACTATTAAAAGTAGCAGTAATAAACTATATGTAAAATATATGACTCAGTTATCAGAACCCAGAAATGGCTTTAAAGCTAACATATCAATCGATATATGTGGTGGTACTATTTTTGCGGCATCGGGGATCGTGACATCACCTGGATATCCTGTAATGCAAGTTTTGTCGAGTGGTACAGTTTGTAGCTGGCATGTTATAGGGCCACCAAATCGTATCTTTTTAATTAAGCCCGAAGACATTGAATTTCCTCGATCTGAATCCATTTGTGCAACCAGAATTGAAATTGAAGAATTTCTACCAGTTAATAATACCATCACCATATTGAAAACCATTTGTAATGACGATGTTGAAACATCTTCAAAGGTAATTGAAACACTAAGTAATAAGTTTACTATCAAATTCAGTTTTGGCCAACCAGATCAATGGGATCATGCATCAGAGAAGAGAGGATTTAAGATTAGCTTCAATTCTTCGCGTCCCATGTGTGGTGGGATAGTCACAAGTTCTGAAGGATTTTTGACTACACCAAGTTACCCTCAAGAAACCGGGTTAAAATATTGCCAGTGGCTTATTCGTGTACCAAATAGTTCACGGAGAGTGCGATTAGAACTTATTGACTCTAACTCAGAGAAGCATAAAATAAATACATTTAACGACCTATCTTTTCATACTGTGATCGAAACTATTCCCAGTGGTAATACTACTTCGAACCATCGAATTATTGAGTCAGTCGGAAACACATTAGCTATATATGTATGGTTAGATAGGTATTCTACAACACATCGCTTCAAAGCTAAGTTCAGTTCTGATGAACAAGCGCTTTGTGGAGGTGACTTGAGTGGTATTAGTCAGGAACTTGTTTCCCCTGACCTTCAGCGTTCTTATAGCTGTTTTTGGCACTACAACAATCAAGCCTCATCTAACAACCAGAATAATTATACTTATAATTCTATATTTATTACCGTCAGTACTAATTCTTCAGTTTCAAGAACACGATGTAGAGTTTTTGATCCACAAGTTAAAATAAAATCGTCTGTCAGTAACAGAGGTCTTACCCTTCGTCGGCAGATTTGTGGTAACACTGAAGTATCGTATAGAATACCTTCATCCGCGTTAGATATTAGTGCTGATAAGATCAAAAGTGATTCATTTTACTTCCACTTAATTATAAAATCACAACCATGTGGTGGCCTTCTGCATGCGGACGATAATCCAAAAAATATTTTGAATAATGTTCCGGACTCTTACAGTGAAAATTTAGACTGTGCGTGGATCCTCAAAGCTCCCATTAATAACAAAGTAGAAATCAACATGGAAGGATCTTTCCTGTTTGAATGTGATGACGAATATGTGATTATAACACTTAGTCTAAATCCAACAGTTCCTATCATCGGAAAATATTGTAAAGAATCAGTTATGGAGAGTTCACTTATTACTCTTTACACAAATATGTATATACAGTATCATTCTAAAGCTAAAGGAAAAACAGATATAAAAGTTATGGCTAAAACCGTGACACATCCATGCGGAGGAGTGCTTACGTCTTATGAGAATACTTTTGCGTCTCCAAATTACCCAAAAATGTATTCTTCAAACCAAGAATGTACATGGGAGGTGCAAGCAGACGTAGGTTTTAGAGTATCTCTTCAGTTCATAGATCGATTTGTAATTGAAGATAGACCTAATTGCTCAAAAGACGCTCTTATTATTTATGATTATGAAGATAGTACTTACAATGAGATGGGTCGAGTGTGTGGACGACAACCACCACTCCCGTTCAATTCAACTAACAATCGGATGAAGATAGTCTTTCGCACAGACGCTGAGACGAATCTTGACGGCTTTAAAGCGCAATGGATACCTGTATGTGGTGGCAAGTACATAGCTACTCAAAAGGAACAGATTTTCTTTAGTCCTGGTTATCCACATAATTATCCACCATCTATGAAATGTTCTTACGAAATATCTGCACCAGATAAACAGACAGTATTCCTCAAATTCCTCGAATTTGAACTAGAAGGTAGTTATCCCGAATGTATTTATGATAATTTAACAATAACTAGTGACAATGATTTTAATCATATTGTCGAAACCTACTGTGGACATGAAATGCCGCCTGCTTCAAGAACGTACAATAAAATTACTTTTGACTTTCAAACAGATCGATTTGTTCAAAGAGAGGGTTTTATGTTATCTTATTCTATATTTTCTTGTGGAGGTAGAATAAATGACACAGCCGTAGTTGCTTCAAATTTCGGTGAAGATCATTACGATTTAAATATGAATTGTACATGGTTTATAGAAGGACCGGCAACCAAGATAGCCGTTGTTAAATTTCTTTATATTGATTTGGAGAGTCATCCTGGATGTTATAATGACTACGTGGCAGTTTATGAAGGCTTAAGCAATGATGAGGACAAACGCTTAGCGTTATTGTGCGGTTTTATGAACTCAACAACAGTAATAAGAAGTACCGGAAATAAAATGTTGTTAGAGTTTATGACAGATCCCAGTATAAATTATAAAGGATTCAAAGCTTTAATTTACTTTAGCTACTCTGAAGCAGCAGGATGCGGTGGTCGAATAAATTTAACAGATGGATTCACAACCATTCTAAAATCACCTTTAATTAATAACCATGTACTGTATGAAAACTTCTTAGACTGTCATTGGTCAATAACATCACCTCTTAATACAGTTATTAAAATATCTTTCACACAGTTTCACATATATCCTTGCGAACACATTAACCAAACCGCTATAGGACACAGCAAATGTGATTGTGACTTAGTCGAAATAAAAGATGGTTTATATCCAAATAGTTTAATTATAGGTACATATTGTGGCCACATTATGCCAGCTGCATTAGTATCGTCTGAAAACATGATGAATGTTAGGTTTTCTACTGACGGCGAATTAGTTAGTTCTGGTTTCCGGGCGACATTAACAGCTCAACCAACACTATGTGGCCAGGCGGTTATACAAGTTAGCTCTACACCGCAACGCTTCAAATCTCCTGGATACGACTCGGGATCAATTCCACGAGGTCTACATTGTATCTATTACTTGGATACCACTGACCACCAGTATACTGAAATTCGTATTACCGTTATTAATTTACAAATACGTTCAGCTGTTACCGAGGGCGAAAATATAAAAGTTTGTAAGGATGACAAGCTTGTTATATCCAGTAGTTTGACTCATTCTAATACTACAGTAGGAAAAGATCTTGTCATGAATCTTCAACCAGATAATTTATTTTCTCATTATTCTTTTTATGATAGTGATATACATTATCCTAATAACTTTGAATTATGTGGACATTTAGAGGCTGTTGATTATTACGTATACGGAGGCAAATCTATACACATAATCACATCGACAGAAGCAGATAGTAAAGTTCACAAGGGTGTTGAAATTGAAGTCGCGTTTGTTGGATTTTGCGGTAGAAATTATACAGAATCTCAAGGCAGAATACAAAATAGTGATAATTTGAAATATGAGTATGGTGATTCTGATTGTTACACACTAATAACGGCACCGGTAAATAACACAATATCTATATACTTTCTTAACGTTATACCGTATTATTGGGATGAGAATGCTTATTTGAAAATATACGATGGAAACAGCACCAAAGATAGACAACTTTTAAATATTCAATCCGTATTTGAAAATAATTATCCTGTTTTCTCAACTGGTAGATATATTTTATTGCACAATCATCAAAATGAAAATCATATCTCAACATACGATCTTAATTATGTAACAACAGACAAAGGTAGAGGCTGCGGTGGTAAACTACACAATGCAATCGGTTCTGTCACCAGCCCCTTATATCCAAATCCTTACAGACATAAGAGTATTTGTGAATGGGAATTGCAAACACCCGTTGGCTCTCATTTATTACTCAGGTTCGACGAATTCGACCTGGGAACTATTTGCGACCAGAATTATTTACAACTCGTCAACAGGAAAGGCGACGTAGTAAGAACCTTCTGTTCTGAGACTCCTGCCGAATACTTGAGCGATGATAATTATATAAAGCTAGTGTTCCATACTTCGATGAATAATGCGGGTACAGGTTGGTCTATAACTTTTGTAGCTACATTGATCTAGACAGTGAATCTTGAAGTTGTAGAACTTTCATTAGTCATCCATCTGTCTGGATCAAATATTCGACTTATGAAGAACGGAATCGATTCACAAAAGTGAAAGAAAATCAACTTTTTTATTCCTCTTATATACTTTGCCCACATATGGTACAATAATGAAAACTTTAAAATTTACACACAACTTAATATTCAGAAAAAGTTAATGTTTATGTCATAATTTGTGGAAATCATTTTAATTAACCTGCTGGGAGAGACATGTCCATTAATAGACAGTTAAAGGCGGCTAATGTGATGTTGATGATGTCCACAAATTGTACCTATACAATAAAAATTTCTTTGTCGTAGTTTGTGGGTGACAAAAGTCAGAAAATAGTGAAGGACGGGTAAAAATACTCTTAAGTGATCATGTCATAAAATGTTTTTGAAATAGATTTAAAATATATCTATTTATCTCTAATAGCGATTAAAAAGGCATATCAAGCTTTTATCGTCAATGTCATTGTAATTGATACTTTTGCAAAATTTTGTTACTATACATATCAGTAGAGTAGAAAGGTTAGGTCCGACTTTCATCCGAGTATAGTAACTGAAAGAGATCCCTCATGGGAATCTTTGTTTTTGTATATAACTTTTCTGAAATATGTATAAATATTTGTAGTATTAAAAATACATATAAAAATATGTACTTAAATGAAATTGACGATTTGTACTGAAAAATAAAAGTTTATTCTAAAATGTAACTTTCTTCTCTCCTTCCTAGTCTTTATAATTCCCAATATTATCTTGAATCGGCTACTAGTTCAACCGGTTTTACCTGAACATCAGTTCTTACACAGAGCGACTGGCATCGGAACTCCGCACCCTGAGGGCGAACTGAATTTAAAGGCTGAATTAGTTGTCGTTATATTTGAGCGTACTAACTTCCCAATAAGGGCTTTCACACACTGGCCACGCGCTCACGCGCGTGGGCGCGTGGCAGCAGATCACGCGCGCGGCGACGGTGGAGCAGATCTGCCCGTTCGAGCAGATTCTACCGCGCCTACGCGCCTGCCGGCTTTGTCGCCAAATTGCTGGGCGTTGTTCAATTTCGAATATAAATGTATCCGTGTCCAGATCCATCGTGAACAAGTCCTTATAGCACTTCGTTGAATTTCGTATATAAATGTGTTTAACCACGCCACGCCACGCCTAAGCGCGCGGTGGCAGAATCTGCCCGCGGCACGCGCTCACGCGCCTGGGCGCGTGGCCAGTGTGTGAAAGCCCTAACGATTGCCAAAATATTAAATATGTAACATATACATACAATATTAACATAATCAAAATATTTACAGGCTCCTTTCCAGAGGCAACATTGCGAGCCGTTTTTTTCAAAAATTACTAGATTTTTTGAAGTCCATTTTTCTAAGTCTGAGATGAATAAAAAAATAATTGAAGTCGAATGTTGCACATATTTTAAAATGAGAAGCTCTCATTCTTTTCAAAAGGTATCTGTGGCGCCTTAAACATAGAAGAGCGCCATCTAGCGAAGAAATATTGAACCCCGAATAAAACGCGGAATGATCTTTACGGATTGACTACTGATCCTGAATCGGTAAAGTGAAATTCTCGCACTGATTAGCATATATACCGCAATCCAAAATCAACCGTTGGGCAGTAGCCCGCCAGGCACGATCACCTCGCCTGGTCGGAGGAAGGTCGCCCTTTGTGTTGGAGGAACACGACACCCGTTCCTCCACATATCAATCAGCCGAAATATATCAGCTATTTCTGTTAATGTCATGTATTTAAAATTTCAAAGCGTAGTTGTAATGAAATCGATGATAAAGAAATGTGGATTAGATGAAATGGGAACCGTTTTTCGAAAAAACAAAAGCGATTCAATAAGAACCTCATAAGTGAAATGTAAAAAATCGAAAATCTCATATCATGGCGGTTGTAATACAGTCAATGTGTCATAAAATTGATCATTTGACTGCAAAAGTACCTAATGGGTAAAAATGGTTTTAATTGATTGAAAATGATGTCCCCTAGTGTCCCACCGGTACGTTGGAGGGTATTTTGGAAAAGTCAAAAAAAGTCCAAAAAAAAATTTGTAATGCATTTTTCTCGGAATCTATGCATTTGAGATAAAAAAATTTTGAACAAAAAATTTAGAGGACATTATTATCTAAAATTAATGTCACTGGTGCAATGCAGTACAACAAGAAGTGTACACAATAGGTGGTGCTGAAGTGCTGAAACATGTGTTTTTTCACTTTTTTACCTATTAAATATAATTTTTTGGCAAAAATGTAAATGGAAATGTTGTTCCTCTCGATATTACCAACATTTTTTATTTAAACAGTTTTTTAAACAACCTACCTTTCCAGAGTTATAATGCAATACAGCGCTGCGTGTAGTGACGGATTAAGATTAAGAATAAGTGTCACCACCCCTATTCATACAACGCGGGTGTCGTAAAAGGCGACTAAGGGATAAACTACGCAAGACAACATCAATGCAAGGAGAAGGAAAACTTGAAACCAACCTTTTTTTTGATCGTGTGGAAATCCCCGCGGACCGTCACGGGGTGGTTTGTCGGACTCGAACCGACTAAAACCACACGGTGTGACCCTCTCTGCGCCTGTATATTGGAAGGAGTCCAGGGAGGGGATTTCCTTTTGGACTCCTCCCAGCGCCTGCCCGCACTGTTGCGGGCACCACCTCAGATTTTACTCTCTAATTGGGCAACGTCCGGTCACACGCGGACGCCGCCCCCACGCGGTTGGCCACTACTGCGGACGGACGGGAAACCCGTCCCGCCCATAACCACTCTCAGGGCGGCATGGGACGCAGGTATGCACGCCTCCGCCACCCGGGGCGCCGGCGGCGTATCGGGTCCGAGTGGACGGTCGTCCGTATTAACGAAATATGGAGAACACATATAGAGGTTTAAGAAACTTTATTCTCATAAATAATTATATTATTGGGTTGAACTCCTGAGCCTATTTAATTGAAATTTGACACACAAGAAACGGACACAAAGAACAGTCAGACTCAGAACAACAATTTCGAGGATCAAAGTATAACTGGTACCCATAACACAATTTAGATCTTACCATGGGTACCAGAGATCCATTGAGACCGCTATCTCTTTTTCCTTTGTGCACATTTTAATGTCTGTAAAAGTGTTGTACAACTTATGTGAATACTGTCCCGTCCACGTAGGATTTGCAAACACAACATTCAGCGTAATAGAGAACGGTACGCTAAAGCCTTCTTTAAAATAAGAATAGACCAAAATTTTATGTATCGTCTTCTTATTATAAAAAAAAGTAAAAACTAAAACCCAACAATGACAAAAAATAAGGCTGAAAAAGTTTGAAACAAGATGTAAACAACATAGTACTCGTGTACAATAATTATCAATGTACAGAGATACACACATATTCAAGTCTGAAAAGCCGTAGCCTCACGTTACATAGAAAAGTACCTTAACACTTTAAAAACGCGTGACTACGACACGGCATATTTATCTCACATATTTTTTTTAACACAGTACTTTATGACCGCTGAAGGGCGCCACATTCGATGACGGGCGATTCAATGACACGTAGTCTACAACCAGCGGACGATCAAGACGCTTCTAACAAAACCTCATATTTCGAGTTCTTATAGCTAGTTGAGAAACTATGAGGGACTAGACGAACATACATACATAGCCAGTCAAAAGCATATCCTTTGGCTTTGCCGCAGTAGGGTAAAAAAATCCTACAGGAAAAATTAGTCTATATTCGTACTGCCTCGGTGGCGCAGTGGTAGCGTAGGCGACTATTGATCTTCAGATCTAGGGTTCGATTACCGGGTCTTTAAAATACGTTTTAAAATGAAATACTGGATTATTAAATCATCATACTCATAATTGTATGGGTGAAAATGACGAAATAATGTATGTTCTAGATTGTGTATCCCGGACTATCCCGCATATACTTACGATAAACGATAAAAACAAAGCGGTAACGATAATTTATATCAAGTAGTTTGTGGAACCCATTTACCCTAGCCTAGAGGAAATTAAAAAAAAAATGTTTTTCAATTTCGTATGGACAGTGCTATTTTGAAATGCAGTGGTAAAATTTATGACAAAGCTGTACTCATATTTACTTCTTCATAAGGCTCACCTTATAATTACGATAGAAATATGAATATCATCATCATTACATATGAATAAAGTCGTAGTAAATTTCTTCTAATCGATATAGAGTAGATAGATTTAGAAGGCAGTCCTGAATGTTATACTGATTAAATCACTATCAAGGATTCTATTATACCTACTCTATAAAGGATTTAAAGTTGGAATTTATTTTTGTTACTCTGAAGCAAAGGCTTCGGCTGTCGAATAAATATAAAAGATGGAGTGTCTCTGGAGTGAAATGTTTTGCATTTCGTCTCAAATATTTTCCTTTAATTTCTCTAGGGACTCTGGGTTGCTGTTGAAAACTTTGTTTTATATCCCAAAAGAAAAAAGTTCATTGGGGATATGGCCAGGCTACGAGGTGGCCAGTTAATGGCACCTCTTTCGGATATCACTTTTTGTTAAAAAATCTGCAAATTGGAGCCTGTGAGCGCTATTTTGAGGCTTTAATTCCTGTACCGTTTGAATTTTGTATAGATATAAATTTAAATCTTTGTGAAGAATATGAATCGTATATGTTCCAGGCACGCCTGAGGCTTTAGACCGCTTCCAAGTAGAGCTTAGTTAACTTAACGCTTAACGTTTTCGGGATTGTTTTGATGTTCTAGGTCGGCCAGATCGTGGTTTATTCATTGTTGAACCTGTCTCCTCGAACTTCTGTACTAATTTTCTAATCAATTGAATCGATGGATCTTCATTCTTATGCCGTATGTTGTAGTGAGCGCAAAATTTTTGGTGCCCTACAGTAACATAATCGTTGTTACGGTAGTAATCGCGTACACAGAACGCACATTGTTTATCACTAAACGACGCTATGGTACTAAATACCCATTGGCCACTTTTGCGCTTCGTAGCCCCTCCAACCCACCCCGCCATCGATGCTGGTCGCAGCTACCGATTCGTTGGCCTAGTGGTTAGCGTATGCGACTGCTAATCCAGAGGTCTCGGGTTCAAATCCCAGGTTCGGCCAAAAAAAGTGTTGTTGGGTTTTTCTTACAGGAATTTCTTAATAACAGCCCGTTTGGAAATTTGGCGATGATTCACTCCCGGCGATTCTCGGAGAGCACGTTAAGCCGTCGGTCCCAATGGTCATATGGTAATCGTTATTGGAAGCTCAGTGCCCTCAAATATACTGGAAAATAGTTCAATCTTTGAATTTCAGTTCTCTCTTAGGGTTGCAGAGGTCCGACGCTAGTTGCTCCGTGGAAAAACTGAAATTCAGGTATTCAGCTGGGGCTTAAGGGATGGAAATATACTAAGTAGGATTTAAATAATTGTGGTCTCACTGCACGCATTCTCTCTTCATGCGCCGCGCATGGATACTGAAATAGAATCAGTCTGAGCAAGAGATAAATATATATTGCGCTCTCTCTCCGCCAGCGACTGAGGTCTCGGTCTTGTTGGTCTAGTTTGTTAGCGTATGCGGCTGCTGATCAAGAGGCCTCGGGTTCGATTCCCGGGTCGGACCAAATGTTTAATGTGATCCGCAAATATTTGTTTCGGAGTCTGAATGTTTCCTATGTATAATATGTATGTATTTAC
The DNA here is from genome assembly GCA_932526445.1 of Phragmatobia fuliginosa. NCBI lineage: Eukaryota > Metazoa > Arthropoda > Insecta > Lepidoptera > Erebidae > Phragmatobia > Phragmatobia fuliginosa. The sequence continues at coordinate 19,822,634 of OW052063.1, read as the reverse complement.
AAAAAAAGTATATTTATGTAGTAATATCAGTTGTCTAGTACCCATATAACAAGCACTGCTTAGTTTAGAACTAGATGGCGTTGCGTGTAAGATGTTCGATATGTAGCGGAGTAAATGTCCCCTTGAAATGAAATTTATAATAGCTCAGGTAGGTAATTAAAGAAGTAATATATACTGCAAATATACGTTTCAAACGCAAAGCGATGAATCCGATGGAATGAAAAAAAATCTAAAATGTAACTACGTATAATAAAATTGAAATGATTTTTTTGTCAAGATTATTAGGTAAATCAAAAAAAGGTAATCAACAACCCATAACGTCCCACTGCTGGGCTCAGGTCTCCTCTCAAGAGAGGGTTAAGGCCATACGTCCAAATCAAAAAAAGGTATAAATAAATAAATAAAAAATGCCCGAAAGATATCAATTAAATCCTAATGAAACATATAGGATCGCTTCAAAATAATAAAAAAAGATAAATAATAACTTTTCTTCAATTTTGCACATAAATGCATTTTGTGCAAAAACTATGAGAGATACGCGTGAATACGTTACATCTTTTTGTAGGAAATTTAATTTTCTACGATTTAGTAGTAGATTTTTTCTAATTTATTTTTAGCCAATCGCGAGATATAGCCGAAAAAGTTGTTTTTGCATCCTTTTGCAATTTATTTGCACCCTTTGCCGGTAATGCAACACCCTGCAATTTTAGTATATTAATCTACGAAGACTTACGAAAACTTTCGCGTTGGTTGCAGGTGTTCAACTAAAATGGCAAAGTTAAGTTAACTAAGCTTTCATTGACTGGACTTTAAGGTTGTCTGCAAAAAACTTGGTCCTAATAGGGGTTTGTGAATTTTAAATATTTATATTTTTACGCGAGTGGAAATGTGTGACAGAGAGATCCGAGTTCAGTATAGCGTGTAATGGTAAGGGATCCAACATTGCAGAAGTAAAACAAAAAAATTAAAAAAAGCGGCCAAGTGCGAGTCGTACTAGCCCATGAAGGGTTCCGTATCAGCAAGTAACATCATATAAAAGTTCTTGTAGTTCGTTGTAACTTTCATCGATGTTTTTATACTAGTGTATTGATTGAATGAAAGGTAAAATGCGTGTTACGATTTATGGCGTATAAAAAAAAACTACTCACTAGATCTCGTTCAAACCAATTTTCGTTGGTAGTTTGCATGGTAATGTACAACATATATTTTTTTTAGTTTTATCACTCTCTTATTTTAGAAGTTAGAGGGGGGGGACACACATTTTTGCACTTTGGAAGTGTCTCTCGCGCAAACTATTCAGTTTAGAAAAAAATGATATTAGAAACCTCAACATCATTTTTGAACACCTATCCATAGATACCCCACACGTATAGGTTTGATGAAAAAAAATTTATTGAGTTTCAGTTCCAAGTATGGGGACCCCCAAAATGTATTGTTTTTTTTCAATTTTTATGTAAAAATCTTAATGCGGTTTACAGAATACATCGACTGACCAAATTTTAACAGTATAGCTCTTATAGTTTCGGAAATAATTGGCTGTGACATACGGACGGACAGACAGACAGACAGACAGACTTGACGAATCTATAAGGGTTCCGTTTTTTGCCATTTGGCTACGGAACCCTAAAAAGACAGCGAACATATTTTAAAGAAAATAAAACGTTTAATTTCAAAGAATACCGCCATGTTGAATTTCTACCACAAAAAAATTTAAGAACTGATATTTCTATGTGACTTAATGCCATTGGTTCTGTATGTGCGATATTAAACTCTGAAAGCTATGGTTGGCATTAAGATGATTTTTTAAAACCAACCGGTTTTAACGAAGATCAAACTCCTTTGAAAATCAAGGACATTGTCGAAATGGAAGAAAATGAGGAAGAAACTAATAATGAATCAGATGAATTCGAGAGTCAAAATAATACTTCTGATGAATCAGACATTGGATAGAAAATATTTGTTAGAATATATCGTCGGCTTATTGCAAGAAGTCATTAAGTGCAAAAAATCAATAAATACTTTTTTATCTTTAATGGTCTCACAATTATAGATTAAAACGTATTTAGTGATTTTTGGAAGTTAATAACTTCTTGCAATAAGCCAACGATATAATAATTACTGCAAAAAATCACTAAATACGTTTTTATCTATAATTGTGAGACCATTAAAGATAAAAAAATATTTAGTGATTTTTTGCAGTTAATGACTTCTTGCAATAAGCCGACGATATATTGATTTACTAGCTGACCAGGCGAACTTCGTACCGTCCTAAAAAAATAGGGGTTGATCGTAGAAGGGTGAAAATTGAGGATTGTATGTATTTTTGTATGTTGTATCATAAAAAAATAGAAATTAAAAATTTTGTTTAAAAAATAAAAAATAAAATTTAGGGGTGGACTACCCCTAACATTTAGGGGGATGAAAAATAGATGTTGGCCGATTCTCATAGAGACCGGATAAGCACAAAAAATTTCATCAAAATCGGTCAAGCTGTTTCGGAGGAGTATGGCAACGAAAACTGTGACACGAGAATTTTATATATTAGATATTATTTTTGTATTTATAATTGCTGTTTTGTTCTTAACATATTTTCTAATATCCCAAATTTGTTATTAAATATGTTTCATTCTGTTATCAGCTCGGTGAATGTCGTTATAGGGTCGGATCTTAGACTATACTTGTCATATAAACGCTATAATAACTCAAGCTGATTAACTTTTTGGTAACGGAACCCTAAAAAGTAATCGAGTCATGGGTTATTTTTAAGTGTATTACTAAACTGGCAGAAATATTACCCAAAGGCCATCTGGATCTGAACGTATCGGGATACGCCCCGCGGCGATAACAGTATCAACATGTAACATTCGACATTATGACACTGGCAGTTCTTCACAAAGTGTCGACTTTAACACATGGATGATGTCTAAAACAATAGTTATTTCATTGTTGGTGTTAACAATTTCATTTAAGCAACTGGATTGTGAAATTTACCAAGACCGCCCTAAAATAAAAACATCAGACGGAGATTTGATACTGGAACCAGCATTAGACAAAAATATATACCTTCGTCCCAATGGACCTAAATCGAGCATATATGTTGGCAACGTTGACATACTTAAAACGAACACGCCAAAGGATAGAGAAAAAAATCCAATGTACCCTAGTGAAGATATAGAAGCATTTTTAAATGGACCTCATGGTATACTACAAAGATTAGAAAACCTAGAGAATAGTCGAACCGCAGCACCAGATACAACATTATTTAACATTACTATGCTTTGGAGACGTCTAAACAACTTGAAGAGAAAAGTCCTGACTTTAGAAAACCAAATAATAAGCAGAGCTAAAGACGAATGTAATTCTCACCCTTGTCAGCACGGAGGCACATGTCTTAATCTAGTTAACGGCTATCACTGTTTATGTCCACCAAATTGGGAAGGAAGAGATTGTGATGAAGACGTCAACGAATGTCGTAATTTAGCTGGCACTGACCTCGGTTGTCAAAATGGAGCCACATGCATTAATAAACCGGGTACCTACGAGTGTTTATGCAAATCCGGATGGTACGGATTGCATTGTACTGCAAAGGCCAAAGATTGCTCCCAGGGTGATTTTGAAATGTGTGGCTACGGTACCTGTATACCAGTTACTTCTGGAGATGGTATAAAATGTATTTGTCACCAAGGATGGACATCTAACGCTACCAGCGTAATGTGCTTGTCAGATATAAATGAATGTGAATCGTATCAAGGACCTCATTGTTCTGTAAATCCAAAGGTTGACTGCATTAATTTGCCGGGGTCATTCCGCTGCGGACAATGTCCTACTGGTTATGAAGGTGACGGCTACATATGTAACGACATCGATGAATGTACTACTATTTCTAATGGAGGATGTAGTCCGATGGTGAGTTGTCATAACACCATCGGCTCACGAATATGTGGACCATGCCCAGCGGGGTATCAAGGCGATGGGGTCACGTGTACCTTTAGAGGCTCTTGCAATATTAACCATGGAGGCTGTCATCCATCAGCGCAATGCGTGGAAAGTTTGTCACCGACAGGTCAAACATCGGTGTGCATATGTCCGGAAGGAATGGATGGGGATGGAGTAGGAATAATGGGCTGCTACGTCTCAACTGCCAACTATACGAGGGGTTGTGAAAGTAACCCCTGTGGAAATCACGGAAGATGCCATTTTCTTCGCTCCGGTTATACTTGTATCTGTAACAAAGGTTATAGTGGTGCTAAGTGTGACATACTAAGTGACGTTTGTTCAGTCAATCCTTGCCAAAATGGAGGTATCTGCAGGCCTGATGACACTACCATTACTGGATTTCGGTGTGAGTGCACAGCACAATATACGGGCTCTACATGTCAAGTTAAGTCAAAAGCGTGTGGTGGTATCTTGGATGCTGAGGAAGGCAGCATTGCATATCCTTTATCAAACACAACCGCAACTTATAACCATAACGCTCAATGCGCGTGGGTAATTCACACTGCACCCGAAAAAGTCATTAATGTAACCTTTAGTAAATTCAATGTAGAACCGAGTCTCGAGTGTAACAATGACTTTTTACAAATTCACGATGGTCGAAAATCGTCCAGTCAACTGATTGGGCGATTTTGTGGCAGTACATATCCCAAGGGAGGTAACATTATATCAACTCATAATAATCTTTACTTCTGGTTCCACTCGGATAGAACTGTGGCCAAAAGTGGTTTCGCTTTACATTGGACAAGCATGAAACCTGTGTGTGGCGGAGACGTCGATGCAACAGCTCACGGCCAAATCAGCTCACCAGGCTCGCCTGGACCCTACCCTGAAAATCGTGATTGTTACTGGCATTTAACGACCACTCCAGGTAAAAGAATCAATTTACATTTCTTTTCTCTTGATATCGAAGTACATTCAAACTGTAGTTTTGACTATCTAGCTATTTACGACGGAGGACATATAACAGATCCTCTCCTTAGTCGCTATTGTAATTCAACACAACCGGCACCTGTAGTCTCAGCTAGTTCTGAAATGCTCATACATTTTCATTCTGATTCGTATGGCTCTGGTAAAGGCTTTCAAATAGCCTATGCATCTGTCGAAGGGGTACCAGGTTGTGGAGGTTACTTCACCGCCGATAAAGGAGAAATTGTTTCCCCTACTTTTAATGGTCAATATCTGACTAATTTGTTTTGTGAATATAAAATTAGAACAAGTCTAGACACAAAAATTAAAATAAACTTTAAACAATTTAGCCTAGAACGTTCGTTTAGATGTAAATATGACTATTTAAAAGTTTATGATGGATTTTCGGCTGATTCTCCATTTGTTGGTAAATTTTGTGGAACTACATATCCGCCTACATACACGTCATCTTCAAACACACTATTCTTAAAATTTAGAACAGACCGGAGTAACTCTGCTGAAGGATTTCGAATAACTTACGAAGCATTGTGTGAAAAAACCTTAATAGGTGAGAGCGGTGTCATAACATCGCCTTCATATCCATTTAATTATCCTAGAAATAAAGTGTGTGTGTATATTATTAAAACAGTACCAGGTAAAGCTATCATATTAAGGTTTCAAGATTTTGATATTGAAGATAATAGATACTACAGTTGCAGGTATGATAACGTTGAAGTAAGAGATGGTCCGGATATGAACTCCACATTATTAGGTACTTTCTGTGGTGGTCCGGAACATATCCCACCTGTACAAACTTCTACACATAATTTTATGTTCATACGATTTAAATCCGACATGAGTGTATCTGGCACAGGCTTCTATGCTAATTATACTACTATTGACACGGAATGCGGTGGTATATATAGAGATACAACTGGATTAATAAATCACCCTTCGGGCGATGCTGCTACATACAAAAATGGACAATCTTGTAAATGGCTCCTAATTGCACCTGAAGGAATGCACATAAAGCTCACTTGGAATCGATTTGAATTGGAAGATACATCAGGTTGTAACAGTGATTATTTGAAACTTTTTGAAATAGATGATAATGAAGAAGCTAATTTATTAGGGGCATATTGTGGAACTCACGTCCCCCCCGCATTGACGACTTCAACTAATCGTCTGAAATTACTGTTTGAATCTGACAGCTCTGCTCGTTACGCAGGTTTTTCACTATCTTACGCATTTTTAAATGAAAGAACTCATTGCGGTGGCAACTATGTCAAAACTCATGGCTTTTTATATTCTCCTGGCTGGCCTAATGCATATGAACCTAATCGTGACTGTACTTGGATAATCACAGTACCCGTTGGACAACAAATATCTCTAAATATTTCTAACTTTGATCTGGAAAGACCTATACAATCTAAATGTAACCTGGGTGACTATTTAGAAATTAGAAACGGTATATCTGAAACAGCTCCTTTGATAGGTCAATACTGTGGTAGATTTCAATATAAACGAATCGTATCTTTGACAAATGTTTTACGTTTACATTTTCATTCCGATTTTTACTTAACTGGAAATGGTTTTAAAATAGAATGGGATGGTACAATTACTGGATGTGGAGGGACACTAACAAGCTCTAGTGGATCGATATCTTCTCCAAATTATCCAAATGAATATCACAATAATGCAGAATGTTTCTATAGGATTGTAACTAGTGCCGGTTCGCGAATCCGTGTCACTTTTACGGACTTGGAACTTGAACGCACAGTTGATTGTCGCGACGATTATGTGGAAATTTTTGACGGTCGTGATACGAGAGCACCCTCTTTGGGAAAACATTGTCTATTATCCACTGAATTATCTAATATAGAAACGAGCTCCAATCATGCACTTATCAAGTTTCGATCGGATGTGTATATAGGCGCTAAGGGTTTCATGCTAAACTACAACACAATATGCACTAATAATTTAACAGGAAGATACGGAGTCATCGAGTCCCCGGATTACCCAAATAGTTATCCAATGAACTTACACTGTTTGTGGAACATACAAGCACCGAAAGGAAATAGAATCAATGTGACTTTCACACATTTTGATATATACCGACATCGTCGACGCTATTATTTTATGAGATATGTGACAGGTATAAAGGAAGGTGAATGTTATCAAGACTTTTTACAAACAAAAGAATCTACCGAATCCAATTTTTCAGAAAAACTTTGCGGAACATCCCTGCCTCCACCGAGAAGTACCAAGAGTAACTCATTGCAAATTAAATTTGAATCAGGTATATATACACCTCGAACAGGTTTTCGCTTAGAATGGGTTATTTATGGCTGCGGGGGACACATCCAAAAACCTTTTGGTACTGTATCCGTGGATCGGCGTTTTTCTACAGAAAAAGAAATGGAATGCGAGTGGCTCATAGAAACTTCAGAAAACAATGGAATAAATATAACAATAACAGATATTTACATGACTGATTCCGAAAATTGTTCTACCGATGCAATCGAAATTTATAATGGTCCAAATATTAACACTCCTGTTCTCACTAAAATTTGTCACAAAGGCTTAAATTTTTTTCCTTCCACTAGCAACTTTATGTTAGTACGTTTAGTAAAAAAATCCAATTTGAAAGATATTAGTTTTAATGCTTATTACCATTCAACGCCATTAAACTGTGGAGGTGTTATTAATTCTGTATCGGGTTTCCTTTATTCCAAAAATTATCCGAAAAATTATGCTAATAATCTGGATTGCATATGGTATATTAGAGTTCCAGAAAATCACCGCATCGAAATTAGTTTTCTTGATTTAGATTTGTTTTCGTTTTCCGACAGACGTATCTCTGACTGTAGTGATTCAATTTCTATATACGATAACAATGACTTCAAATTATCTTCAAATTATACATATAAAATTTGTCCAAATTCAAATACAACACAAATCGTTACTAAACATAACAACGTCATCGTCCAGTTCAAAACCGGAGCTAGCGGAGTAGCTAAAGGCTTCAAAGCTAAATTTAGTATGACATGTGGTGCTGTTTTATTAGCTAAACAAGACGGTATTATAGAAAACAACAGATTTATTAAAAACTCAAACAGAAGCTGCATCTGGACTATCATTGCTCCTACGCCAGATGAAAAAATATCATTAACATTTACACACTTGTCATTACCAAAAGACAACGATGTTGCAACAAACAGAAATTGTCCTTCAACATTTCTTCGAGTTCTTGACGGGAATGATGAACGTGCTCCATTAAAAGGTGAATATTGTGGACGAAAAGTGCCTCCAATGATTGTAAGTTATGGCAATGCAATCACTATAGAACTGGGAAGTTATACCGACAGAATAGCAGGAATGTTTTCTGCTCACTATTCTCCGCTAACCAATGCCTGTGGAGGTACTTTGACCGCTGAAGCGGGTACTATTACATCACCAGCATACCCAAGTCCATATCCTGTGAATACGGATTGCGAATGGATTCTTCGCACATCTCCTGGTAACACTATTTCCATAACATTTGAACAATTTGATTTAGAATATAGCGAGGGTTGCAATGAAGATTATTTGGAAATCCGAGAAAATGACGGAGGTGGTCACCTGTTTGGAGTATATTGTGGAAGTGAATTACCAACCAATTATACCAAAGCGGCTAAAATATATATAAAATTCCATAGTAATAGCATAACAAACAGTCAGGGATTCATGCTTCATTATAGTTATTTGCACGAAAATGATATTGAAGGCGATAGTGGTGAAGTTGCATCACCAGTTTATCCGAATCATTATGAAGGTGCTGGTGAATATATGTGGCGCATAATATCTTCTGGTACAGATGTTATTAGTCTAACAATTGATAAATTAGAAATTCCATCCTACGCTGATGTAAGTTACAATAAATTGACATTCTATGATGGATATGACAATACTGCGCCAATTTTAGAGCAACTACATGGTGCTTTGAGTGAGTCCAAATTGATTCTCGCATCATCAAATATAGTGTATGTTGTTCTAACACTTGACGAATCCAACACCGGGTCTGTTTTTCATATGATTTGGTCGAAATCCTCTATTAATGGGGAATCTTCTTCTAACGAAGATCGAATTAACTGTGGTTCAAATGATACGATGTTGATTTTACCTGGTATCGCAAATGAGCTGAAATCGCCAAATTATCCTGAAGAATATGACAACAATTTGAATTGCGAGTGGGTGTACAAAACAGTAGTAGGAAGACACTTAAGCGTCACCTTCTTGAATTTTAATCTTGAAGAAGTTCAAAGCTGTTTCGCTGATTCAATCTCAATATTTACTGCGGATACTCCTAACAACTGGAAACCGGTCAAACGAGACTTATGTGAATCAAGTTTAGCACGTGAAGAAACAAACTCCTCAATTTATATGAAAATAAAATTCAAAACGGATTCATCAGTAACCAGGAAAGGTTTTCTAGCACAAGTGCATTCTGTATGTGGTGGTCCTGTTAAAGATTTATCAGGAGAAATAGAACCGTATTGGATAGATGCTTACAAAACACTACATACGTCTACCTCAAATAAACTGAAATGTGAATGGACTGTAAAAGTTCGACCCGGCAGAACAATTCAACTGAGATTTAGTCATTTTAATATAACGAATACAAACGACAACTGTGATAATTATGTTACTCTACGAAATGGTGATTCCATAGAAGCGCCTATGCTAGAAAGTGGAAAGTACTGCGGTTATGAACATGAAAACCACAGAGAAATAGAGACTTCAAGTAACTCCCTCTTCGTCAGCTACACAACTCAAATTCGGAATTTCCCATTTAGTTTCCAGAGTTTCAAAATTTATTATGAAGAGAAGAATTTCGAATGCGGTTCGACTTCTGAACTAAGTATGGACCACAAATCAGAAGTAATAAGTTCTCCAAATTATCCTGACGTACCCATCCCATATATAGAATGCGAGTGGATATTCTCGGGTCCACCAGGGGAGGTTTTAAGAATAGATTTTATCGATAGATTTGATTTAGATAATACTGACAACTGTGGTACAGAAGCTGTCGAGATACGAGATGGGTCATCCAGTTTATCCCCATTGCTAAAAGGACCTTATTGTGGGGAAAAGCCGGGCACTATTAAAAGTAGCAGTAATAAACTATATGTAAAATATATGACTCAGTTATCAGAACCCAGAAATGGCTTTAAAGCTAACATATCAATCGATATATGTGGTGGTACTATTTTTGCGGAATCGGGGATCGTGACATCACCTGGATATCCTGTAATGCAAGTTTTGTCGAGTGGTACAGTTTGTAGCTGGCATGTTATAGGGCCACCAAATCGTATCTTTTTAATTAAGCCCGAAGACATTGAATTTCCTCGATCTGAATCCATTTGCGCAACCAGAATTGAAATTGAAGAATTTCTACCAGTTAATAATACCATCACCATATTGAAAACCATTTGCAATGACGATGTTGAAACATCTTCAAAGGTAATTGAAACACTAAGTAATAAGTTTACTATCAAATTTAGTTTTGGCAAACCAGATCAATGGGATCATGCATCAGAGAAGAGAGGATTTAGGATTAGCTTCAATTCTTCGCGTCCCATGTGCGGTGGGATAGTCACAAGTTCTGAAGGATTTTTGACTACACCAAGTTACCCTCAAGAAACCGGGTTAAAATATTGCCAGTGGCTTATCCATGTACCAAATAATTCACGGAGAGTGCGATTAGAACTTATTGACTCTAACCCAGAGAAGCATAAAATAAATACATTTAACGACCTATCTTTTCATACTGTGATCGAAACTATTCCCAGTGGTAATACTACTGCGAACAATCGAATTATTGAGTCAGTCGGAAACACATTAGCTATATATGTATGGTTAAATAGGTATTCTACAACACATCGCTTCAAAGCTAAGTTCAGTTCTGATGAACAAGCGCTTTGTGGAGGTGAATTGAGTGGTATAAGTCAGGAACTTGTTTCCCCTGACCTTCAGCGATCTTATAGCTGTTTTTGGCACTACAACAATCAAGCCTCATCTAACAACCAGAATAATTATACTTATAATTCTATATTTATTACTGTCAGTACTAATTCTTCAATTTCAAGAACACGATGTAGATTTTTTGATCCACAAGTTAAAATAAAATCGTCTGTCAGTAACAGAGGTCTTACCCTTCGTCGGCAGATTTGTGGTAACACCGAAGTATCGTATAGAATACCTTCATCCGCGTTAGATATTAGTGCTGATAAGATTAAAAGTGATTCATTTTACTTCCATTTAAATATAAAATCACAACCATGTGGTGGCGTTCTGCATGCGGACGATAATCCTAAAAATATTTTGAATGATGTTCCGGACTCTTACAGTGAAAATTTAGACTGTGCGTGGATCCTCAAAGCTCCCATTAATAACAAAATAGAAATCAACATGGAAGGTTCATTCCTATTAGAATGTGACGACGAATATGTGATAATAATGCATAGTCTAAATCCAATAGCTCCTATCATTGGGAAATATTGTAAAGGAGCAGCTATGGAGAGTTCACTTATTACTCATTACACATATATGTATATACAGTATCATTCTAAAGCTAAAAGAAAAACAGATATAAAAGTTATGGCTAAAACCGTGATTCATCCATGCGGAGGAATGCTTACGGCTTATGAGAATACTTTTGCATCTCCAAATTACCCAAAAATGTATTCTTCAAACCAAGAATGTACATGGGAGGTGCAAGCAGACGTAGGTTTTAGAGTATCTCTTCAGTTCATAGATCGATTTGTAATTGAAGATAGACCTAATTGCACAAAAGACGTTCTTATTATTTATGATTGGAAAGATAGTACCTACAATGAGATGGGTCGAGTGTGTGGACGACAAGCACCACTCCCGTTCAATTCAACTAACAATCGAATGAAGATAGTTTTTCGCACAGATGCTGAGACGAATCTTGACGGCTTTAAAGCGCAATGGATACCTATATGTGGTGGCAAGTACATAGCTACTCAAAAGGAACAGATTCTCTTTAGTCCTGGTTATCCACATAACTATCCACCTTCTATGAAATGTTCTTACGAAATATCTGCTCCAGATAAACAGACAGTATTCCTCAAATTCCTTGAATTCGAACTGGAAGACAATTATCCCGAATGTATCTATGATAATTTAACAATAACTGGTAACAGTGATTATAATTATCCTGTCCAAACGTACTGTGGACATGAAATACCGCCTGCTTCAAGAACATACAACAAAATTATTTTGGACTTTCAAACAGATCGATTTGTTCAAAGAAAGGGTTATAAGGTATCTTATTCTATATTTTTATGTGGAGGTAGAATAAACGACACTGCCTTAATTTCTTCAAATTTCGGTGAAGATCATTACGATGAAAATATGAATTGTACATGGTTTATTGAAGGACCGGCAACCAAGATAGCCGTAGTCAAATTTCTTTATATTGATTTAGAGAGTCACCCTGGATGTTATAATGACTACGTGGCAGTATATGAAGGCTTGAGAAATAATGAGGACAAACGCTTAGCGTTATTGTGCGGTTTTATGAACTCAACAACAGTAATGAGAAGTACCGGAAACAAAATGTTGTTAGAGTTTATGACAGACTCTAGTGTAAATTACAAAGGATTCAAAGCTTTAATTTACTTTAGTTACTCTGAAGCAGCAGGCTGCGGTGGACGAATAAATATAACAGCTGGATCCACAACTATACTGAAATCACCTTTGATGGGTAGCCACGTCGTGTATGAAAACTTCTTAGACTGTCATTGGTCGATAACATCACCTCATAATACAGTTATTAAAATTACTTTCACACAGTTTCACATATCTCCTTGCGAAAACATTAACCAAACCGCTATAGGATACAGCAAATGTGATTGTGACTTAGTCGAAATAAAAGATGGTTTATATCCAAGTAGTTTAATTATAGGTACATATTGTGGTCACACCATGCCAGCTGCACTGGTATCATCTGAAAATATGATGAATGTTAGGCTTTCTACTGACGGCGAATTAGTTAGTTCTGGTTTCCGGGCGACATTGACAGCTCAACCAACACTATGCGGCCAGTCCGTCATACATGTTAGCTCCATACCGCATCGATTCAAATCTCCTGGTTACGACACGGGATCGATTCCGCGAGGTCTACATTGTGTCTATCACTTAGATACCACTGACCAACAGTATAGTCAAATTCGCATTACCGTAATTAATTTACAGCTACGTGCAGCTGTTACCGAAGGCGATAATGTAAAAGTTTGTAAGGACGACAGGTTTGTTATATCTAGTAGTATGTCTCATTCGAATATTTCCGTAGGAAAAGATCTTGTCATGAATCTTCAAACAGATGACTTCTTTTCTCATTATTATTTCTATGATAGTAATATACATTATCCTAATAACTTTGAATTATGTGGACATTTAGAGGCTGTTGATTTTTACGTATACGGAGGCACATCTATTAACTTAATCACATCGCCAGAAGCAGATAGTAAAGTTCACAAGGGTGTTGAAATTGAAGTCGCGTTTGTTGGATTTTGCGGTAGAAATTATACGGAACCTCAAGGTAGAATACAAAATAGTTATAGTTCGATAGATGAGCATGTCGAAACAGATTGTTACACACTAATAACGGCACTGGTAAATAACACAATATCTGTATATTTTCTTAACGTTATACCGTATTATTGGGATGAGAATACCTATTTGAAAATATACGATGGAAACAGCACCAAAGATAGACAACTAGTGAATATTCATTCCGAATATGAAAATAATTATCCTGTTTTCTCAACTGGTAGATATATGTTATTCCACAATCATCAAAATGAAAACAATATCTTAACATTCGATCTTAATTATGTAACAACGGATAAAGGTAGAGGCTGCGGTGGAAAAATACATAATGCACTCGGTTCTGTCACCAGCCCCTTATATCCAAATCCTTATAGACATAAGAGTATCTGTGAATGGGATTTGGAAACCCCTGTTGGCTCAAATTTATTGCTCAGGTTTAACGAATTCGACCTGGGTATTATTTGCGACCAGAATTATTTACAACTCGTTAACAGGAAAGGTGACATAGTGAGAACCTTCTGTTCTGAGACGCCTGCCGATTACATGAGCGATAACAATTATATAAAGCTAGTGTTTCATACTTCGATGAATAACGCGGGTAAAGGTTGGTCTGCAACTTTTGTAGCTACAAAGATCTAGACACGGCATCTCATGACTCATGACATGACTTACTGACGCGCGTCAGGAATTACTTATATTAGTCTTTCGAAATATTCAACACGCATTCGACACGCGATTACGTATCCCATTTTCGGTTCTTGCAAAGGACGAATGAAAGATAGATTACCACAAACACCATAAAAAAAAAAGAAATGAAAAAAATAATGGAAATATTTACCAAGTTTACTATCTTTTTACTTATTTATCATAACTGAAGGCCTATGTCCAGCAGTGGACTGTTAAAGGCTGTTGATGATGGTTATCATAACTGTCAATTATTTATCATGATTCCTAATTAACTTTTATAGTGTTTTTGTAGTGTTAATTAACTAATAAACACTATTTTTTATTTATTTAGCTTCAATAGCTGTTTTCACGGTTATGACACAGATTCGGCAATGTGATTTTGTTTTAGTCGTTACTGCACAAATTATTAATTAATTTGAGGTGTACAGTGTTAAATGTATTACAAAAAAATAATATTTATAAATAGATTAAGAATTACTATAATTTAACGTATAAAATGACTAATAAATAGTAATTTAAATTAAATCATATAAAATTTATCATTTTTATACAGCTAGTTGCTTTTTTTTATGTGTTCCTTTTTTATTTGCATGTTTATGTATGTAAAGGTGCCAAGATTGCATAATCATTATAGTTTTATTCATGTTTAAAACTTTTAATTGACCGTTTGTTACTAAGTATATGTTGACTAAAGATTTAGCTGTAAGTTTTCCTGTAAGAATAATATAGATGTAAACAAGATTTATGTTATTTTGCAGATGTCTATTGTTATTTATAAGAAATAAACATTTTATTGGACATTTATGTTTGTTTTCTATCACTATGATACACACATCTATTATACATTTATCATCTAAATTATTAACTTTTAATATGACATAATAAACTAATAGTATTTCATTTTAGTCAGTCTTTTATTTAATATTTCCATTATATGCTGATTTATATAGTATATCAAAATGAATAGTTTTAATGTGAAAATAAATTCCACCTTCCTTAAGTCCCCGACACGTGTCGTGTGGTGTCAGGCAGAGTAGAATAGTACCAACCCATCACCCCTTAAGACACCTGCCACACCTGTTCACCCGCCACACCAATAGTACCAACCCATCACCCCTCAAGACACCCGACAGACTTAACCGCCTCTTAAGACACCCGAAGCACAATGGTGTCTAAAGGTACGCGTCCATTGGCCCGCACGCACGCACGCACGGTACGCAACGGATTGAACGGATTTGCCGATAGCATGCGTCCACTGTATCCGGATTTTTTATTTAGTTTCGAGTGTTTTGTCGTGAGTTGACGTATTCGGTCATGGAGATTGATGAAGATATCATTGTTATTAGTTGCTTGTTGGATGATGAAGAAGAACTTAAAACTAAACGTAGAATGTGGGTTCAAGAAATAAATTTGAAGTGACCAATTTTTTGAGAGTATCATTCATCCTATCTCCTCCCAAATATTGTCTCTTCTTTGGACATTTAAATAATGTGTATGTTTTAAATTGTATAATTCTTCATATCTTTCTACTAATATAATCAAAAGTGCGTCATCCATTTCATTTTTTTGTCGTTCGCTCCTTATTTAAATAAGACAAACAGGACGTGCGGCAGTGGGCGATGCCAGCCGGCCAGCGGCGAACTGATTTGTGTAACGTCACCGGCACGCAACGCATTTTTTGCTCATAAATGCCGGCGTTCGGTGCGGGCGGCGCGGATAGTGGACGCAGCTCTATGTAAAATCATACAAAGCAAAATAAAATCCGTTGTGTGCCGTGCGTCCGGCGCGGGCCAATGGACGCGCACCTTTAAGAGGCTTAATAGCCTCTTAAGACACCATTGTATAAAAGCTTCAGATTTTCTTAAGACGGGGTCTTGTGTAAAAGTTTCAGATATTCTGTCTCATGCAATTCAGGCAGAAAACTTGAAGCTTCTGTAGACCAGAGAATGTGCAGTAACATTTTGATATGCTTCATCATTCCTGGCTCAGCTTGGTTAAGGTAGCAGTCTTTGGTGGTACATGGGGTGCTAAGAATAGACTGCGGACGTCTTTCTCTGAGGTTAAACGAAAATCTGGCCTAATCGGAAGTGAAGTTGTACTAGGTGCGATGGTAAGTTCTGGGGTTATCTGAAGTCAGAAGAAAAGAAGAGGACACAGTAAACTGTGTATCCGGCCATTTACTTTACGTCTGTGAAGGTGACAGCCTTTGTCAACTTCACTAAAAATGAGAAGACTGCTAACAAATTAGTCTCATGAACATGGACAAGACGAAGATCAAGTTTAATGATGAATAATAATATATATATACATATTTCGAGACAGGGTCACGAATAATTGAGTGTTGTAAATTGCACAGCTGCCCAGCATTACCGCAATCAAAGAGTATGTAACACTACGTATAACCGCAATGCTCAAAACAAAAAAAAAACGATGGCTGGGGCATGTACTTCGAATGGAAGCCACTCGACTACCGAGGCATACTTTGCTGAGCGACGAGCTATGAAAGCTATGCACAGAGTTTCTATAGCGTAAAATTAGAAACTACTGCTTGAAGGTGCTTTTTTTGACCGAAGGTGGCCGAAGCCGAAGCTTCGGTCGGACACTAATGACTGATAATACTTTTTTACCCTGAACTGACAAGATTATCTACATAAGCTGATTAACTGCACTCATCTCTTCTGACTTTTTAAGAAGTAAATTATGAAAACGAGGAAACAGCTCGAATTTAATTCATTAAAAGTAGCCGTGTCAACAAAAGCATGAGTTATGTTGGCATGAGGGCCTAAGATTTAATAAAATATTTACGATACTACTAATATAATAAAGCTAAGTTTAATTTTGATGATGTTTCTTTTGAAATATTGACGTAATTTAATGAATTAAATTTCGAGGGGAGGACTTACGCAAGACAACATTAATGCAAAGAGAAGGAAAACTTGAAACCAACCCTATACCAACCCGTCTGGCCAACGTGGTATAGTAGGCCAAATCCCCCTTTCTAAGGAGAGGCCTATGTCCAGCAGTAGACTATTAAAAGCTGTTGATGATGATGATTATGACTTACTGAAACCACTCCTAAGCTATGAAACAGCATGATGTTATATCTCAGGAAAAAGCAGGGACAGGGACCAATGTAAATTATGGATTTCTCTTAAATCTATAACAACTTCTTTTATGAACGCTTTTTCGTATTTATGTTATAATTTGTTATTTTATTTGTTATACTTAGGTATGTTATAAAGACTCTAGCGTAGTATAGTAGGCCAAAACTTCATTTCTAAGAAGAGGCCTTTGATCTGCTGTGGACTTGTATAGTTTGATGATGAATAAAAATTAAGTATTGTTTAAATGGCATGCAGTTTGAAATCACGGAAAAGTTGTATTGAATTTTCACAACAATTTCTCTAATATTTTCCACCCTTGGTCATACGAGAGGTGCATTCCAATTTTCGAAAAGTATTTTTGAGATAAAAAACTATTTTTTTACAACGGCATGCAATTTGTAAATACGGAAATTATTATAGCACTTTGACAACATAATTACTACACTTTACGCAAACTTCACACTCATTTCACTTCTTTCTACCACCAATCGTTTGGTATGTAGAGGACGGCCGGACCATAACAATGGATCCTCACCCCAATTAACCGATTTTATAAAACACATCTCTAGTAAATCTTTAAAATTAAACCTGACATGACAACACTGCTTGTCACGGTTGGTCACAGCACAGCAGTTGTCAATATCAATGTTGTTGGCATGGCTATTTGTACAAACTTCAAATTTTTAGATGATGTGGTAATAATTAAGCGGTATTTTGTATTGTAATTACCTGATTTAACGTGTACTGTAATGATTTGAAATAACTATTTGTATCTGTTAGTAAAATGGAAATATATTTTTTATTATGGACTTTAATTGTTTACGGTATTGGAGCCGTTTTATCCTTCTTATTATTAGTAAGTATAAATTGTAATATCTATTTCTGAAAAAAATAAATAATTACGGAATTAAAGTTACTTCTCATGTCTTTTGTTCATCATTAATTAATTAAATATCTGAGTTATGAAAAGTATATTTTTTTGCCTTAAACAAGCCATTGTTTTCATTGTAGCTTGACGAAACTTAAATTTGTATTACATTGATTTAAATGTTATAGATATCCATTACGCTCTATTTGACAACAAAACCATATCCTATAGTGGAGCAATTCGAGGAAGAAACTACTTACAATGATCCTAAAGCTAAGAAAAGACTCAAGTTCCCTAGTATCAGTGAAGCTCAATGTCTGAATTTGAGTGTTATCGTACCCGCCTACAATGAGGAAGAAAGATGTAAGTTATTGTTTTCACCTGTGTGCATTTTAAGAGCTAGCTAATGGAGTGGACTATGCAGAAATAAAGCATTGCAAAAAAAAAAAGAAAACTTGATAGAAACCTGTCTGGCCAGTGTGGTGTGTTAAGTCTTTCTAGGAGAGGCCTAAGTCCAGTCCTAACTAAAAATTAATTGGCTTAAATCACTGTTGATATAGTAGGCTAAAACCTCCTTTCTAAGGAGAGGCCTATGTCCAGCAGTGGACTGTTAAAGGCTGTTGATGATGATGATGACTGTTGATATGAGTTACGAGAACCAATATTAATTTTATTCTGAATTGAAGGGCTTATAATAACATGACTCAGTTTTTTTATGTGGTAACTAGACTTTTTTTTATATGTAGCTACCAATATGAGTACTCTGACTGTTGGAAAGTAGAGTGCTTGCCCACAACAACTATACTAGGAAATAGTAGTTACATGAATGATTTTATGGTTTTTCAAATCGTAAAAAGTACAAATAAGGAGCTTCTTCTTTTGAGAATGGCCACCTAGAACAATAACTATAATGTGAAGATAATATAGACCTAGAGATAATAATAAAACCAGAGGAAATGTAAGACAACATCAACATCTACATTAGATAATTATCATTTTGAAAAGTTTTATTCGTTACTATTATATTAATGTATAGGTCTACCTGTTGCTTGGTAACTATATAAAAAAATAAGTAAGCAAAGCCTAATTAAGGCATATTTTCTGGATGGAAAATTATCATTTGGTGTTAAATTGGATTGGATCTCAATAGAATCAGGATTAAAATTAATTCAATTTTAAAACTACTTGTGACAGTTTTGTGTTAGGAAAACCGTTTAAAAAATCACATAACTGTAGTATATCCTTCTATATTGTCGGCTCACAGATGCATGCACTTGCAGTCAACTCTGTCACAACCTCACGTGAACTGGAGATGACATAATGCTTCCTTTTCATTCATTCACAGATAACACAGTGAGCGAATAAATGAATGGCTGAGTGACACATACACTACAATAACTGATTATTATTAGGGTGTTGGATGTTTATTAGTAACAATTTTTACCCATGTATACAATCTAGCTTGGAATCAATCTCATGATTTGGATATAAACACTAGTCTTTACATTACATATTTGTGTGTAATTAAGTAGGAACTATCAAGACCCCCTTGTAAGAAAAAATAAGACAAGCTCAATAAATGAATGGTCCCAAGTCAATCTTCACCAGCTCTTACAACAATAACTGTATCTGAGTAAAAAGTAATACTCTTTCTTAGTACAATGTTTAAAGCTCATAAAATGCTTTCCTACTAATGTAAATATGCTCACCAAATGTAAATTAAATTTCCAGTGCCACCAATGTTGGACGAGGCTTTAGAATTTTTGGAAACCCGTGTAAAAGAAAATCCTTCATTCCAATATGAGATAATAGTTGTAAGTGATGGTAGTAAAGATGATACAGTAAAAGTAGCAGAATCTTACACTGAAAAGTATGGTAGCGCGAAGGTGAGATGCCTTGAACTGATTAAAAATAGAGGAAAAGGTGGTGCGGTTAGATTGGTAAGTACCATTGCATTATTCTTTTTAATAGTGAATTGGAAATCATCTCTTGGATTTTACTCATGCTTTCCATCAGGCAGAGTAGTCACTTTGGCAGGCATAACAATAAAAAATAGAACTCTGAATCTCTTTCCCGATGCAAACAGATGCTGTGGCAGCCTAAAATTTTGGAGGGTGGCTGGCACCAAACCTGGAGAGGTGTTCGATTTTGGGGTGTCATGTACTCTGTAACTAAACTAATAAAAGCAGTTTCTTTCAGGGTGTCCAAAGCTGCAGAGGTGCCGTCATATTATTTGCGGATGCAGATGGTGCATCGAAATTTGAAGATTTAACAAAGCTAGAAAATGCACTAAAAGATATAATTAATTGTGACTATACGGTAAAGCCCCATGATGCTAGTAATAATGTAGCAATGACCATAGGTTCAAGGGCTCATTTAGAAAAGGAGTCTTTAGCTACACGAAGTGTGTTCAGGTAAGATTTGATTTTCTCTAAATAAAACATGTAAACAAACAGAAAGAAAAACAGGAATCAAGTTTTTTTTGTGATAATTTAGTGGGTATTGTTAAAAATTTATTTTGATTTTAATAATAATTTCATATGTATCCGCTTTTTTTGTATTTTGTTTATAAACTATGTGAAAGACCTGCTGCTATGACATTCTAATAATATTTGTTAATACTGACAGGAAATTTTATAATAAAATTTAGCTGCACTTTAAGTAAATCTAAAGCAGTGCGCTGACGGGTGACTTTTGTCGCTGCGACAAAAAAGTTTTTGTCATGTCGCGTCGCGTCTCAAAATCTGAGTGCGCACACGGGGAATGACAGTCACGAAACATTTTTGTAAATCCATGGTTCATTTAACGATATGCATTTGGAGGAGACAGTCATTATTTGCGAATTCATACGGCGTAAAAGTTTTCGAATGAGTGTAGAAAGTTTTAATGAATTACTGCATATTTTCAAAGTATTCACCACATAGTTTAGTACACTTTTCCCTTCGCTCAAACCACTAATTATAACATTTATTCCACTTTAAAGATGGGGTGTTAAAAATGTTTTGAGATTCAAAATTTAAACACATTCAAATATAGAACTGTTCCAAATTCAAAACTGCCGTTAAATTTTAATATGGAAACGACAGAACTTAAAAGGCACTAGTATTTATCATATGTCAGAATATTCTTTTAATCTTTTCTCGTAAAGTGCTGGTCTTCTTTCCACTTCTTCTATATACTATATATATTTGCTTATCGCCAGCGGGCATCAAAAGTAAGCGGAGAGCGGGGCACGGAAAATGGCGTTAGGTTAAACTATTTTGCAGGGATTTTTGATTCGAGTCGAATCAGTACATGAAGAATCGATTATTGAAAAAAACTATTTCTAAAGGATCGATTCTATATCTTTTCTGTATTTACAATATAAATATAAATCCATTTTATGAAAAACAAAAATATTCATTAAACAATCTGTGGGATCTCTCATCAGTAAAATCATCGATTTTTTAATTCAAGGAATTCGATTATAAGAATTATTTTTATTACCTATCAAATTAATACATTCAGCTAATTGTAACTATTGTAAACATTTTTTTATACCAACACAAAAAATCGACAGTCGATTTTCAAGGGAAAAAATCGATTCAGTACAAAATTAAATTTTTTGGGCCGAAACATTGAATCTTCGATCATTGTGTCATTCTCAAAATTAAATAACATCTGGTAATCTTTCAACCAGTGTTAAATTAAACAAATTATATCATATTTCATTTTCTCTAAAACAATTCAAGCTCTAGTAATTTCGAAGAAAACCTTGAATATTTTATTAGAACAACTTCAAGGCATACTGCTTAGACCCTTTATGATAATGTGGTGATTGAACGCTAGGAGACACTTCTGTTTTGATTACAATGCTATTTAAAACAGAATCCCCTGTTGTCTGAAAATGTAAATAAAAAGTTAGTCCTTTCCGCTTTCCGCTTTTGGCTTAGGGCACGGGCAGAAACTGTTTCGTCACTCGTGCGCGCGCTTGTATCTAAATCTAGCGGCGCGGTGACAGTTTTGTCGCAGGCTTGTTCGCAGGCCCAAAACTGTTTTGTCATCCGATTGTCACGTCGCAACGTGCGCGCACCTCCATATAATTCTACAGACCTAATGAAAGTGACAAAACAGTCACAGCGACAAAAGTTTCCCGTGCGCGCAGGGCCTAATTGTGTTCTCATGTAGACATTTATGACTTTGCTGTTGGAATTTCACTGACAATTTTTCTATTAAATTATAAAGGTATATATATATTTTTTAGGGTTCCGAAGTTTATGACTTCGAACCCTTATAGATTCGTCATGTCTGTCTGTCCGTCCGTCCGTCCGTCCTCGACTTACCGTCCAAATGGTAAGTTCTAGAAAGATGAAACTTTGTATAAATGTGTATTGTAATTACGTCGAAAAAGTGCTACAATAAAATTATGAAAAATATTTTTATTTGGGGTACCTCCCCGACACGTAAAGTGGGGATGTTTTTTTTTTCTCGGGGCTACTTCATCATGTGGGGTATCATTAGATAGGTTTTTTAAAAACAATAAAGGGTTTCAAGAAGATTTTTTGATTTAGGTATCCATATGCGAGAAATTCCACTTTAAAGGCCACTTTTTTGTAAAAACAGGGCGTCCCCCCCCCCCTCTAAAAGCTAAACGGCTGGCTCAAAAAATCTGGAAAAATTCCAGATAGTGATCCATATAATGAACTTTGAAGGAAAACTATAACGGATTCGATGACTGTTAGTTCAGGAGTTTTATAGACATAACTTTTACAATACGCTTACTTGGTAAACGTCATACAAAATCAACGCATTATTACGTAAACATAACAATTATCCTTTGGATACGATTTCTAATCCACGTACCATTATGGGTGACTGAGGAACCCTTTCCTGTTCGTGGCCTGACACGTACTTGACCGATTTTTTACATTTATATGTACTTTATAAATTTAACAAAGGTATAGTGCTTTTAATTTCTTGTTTTAATATTTGTTTTCAGAAATATTCTGATGTATGGTTTTCACTTTCTTGTGTGGTTGTTTACCGTCAAAGGTATTAAAGACACACAGTGTGGTTTCAAATTATTTACACGAGAAGCTGCGCGTACTTGTTTCCAGAGTCTTCACGTAAATAGATGGTAACTATTACATTTTATATACATAGAGTACATACGCCACACTGATTTCAACATGAATGGTACTTATCTGGAATAGAAGACCTACATAAAAATTACATACATTCGTTCTGTTGTATTTTGTTAGCGAGTTCCGAGACCGAAAGGTCACGATAGTCACCATGTTGCATTGTCCGTCGTCTCTCTGGATTCTGCTCATGCTTTCCATCAGGTAGTGTAGAGTCACTTTCACGGGCTCATTTATTTACAAAAAACCTGGCTTCTTTGATAGACAAGTTATCCAACAAAACAAATAATTAGCAAAATTCATAAGGCCTTCATGATGCTGTGACCAGAGAAAATATGAATCCTAACTTCATTCTGTCGTATTTTATTTTGGATAGTGAGTGGTAGACTGGAGGCCAATGATGCAGAAACATCTCACTAGATGGCTATAGTGTGGATCACCAATACTCTTAGATACTGCTCATGTTTTCCAACAGTCAGAGCGGTCACGTTGGCATGTTTTCGTAATGGCTGCTTATAACCCATATAAGTCTAGCTTGCGGTTCAGATGGTTTGAGGGACACGGGGCGTTGTACGAACTTGGCGTTTCCAGGGTTATATAATTAGGATTAAACACTAAATATGTTCCCCACATATGCATGTTGAAAAAAGCACTAAGTTATAAGTACTTATGTCATTACTGTAACAACAAATTGTACACTTAGTAAGCAATAAATGATTTGATACGTTTTATTACTCTGCAAAAAAAAACTTTCAAAACCAGCTGCACTGCACGGTTGGCCTAGTGGTTTAAGCGGTCGCCACGCCGCTCTCTACTGCGCCAAGTGTCGTGGGTTCGAATCCCACGTGGGATAACACTTTGTGTGATTTACAAATTGTTGTTCTGAGTCTGGGTGTTCTTTGTGTCCGTTTCATGTATGTTTGTAAAGTCCCCCGCGACACAGGAATTCATATTCCTAATGCGGGAGTTGTCTTTTTTAAAAAAGACAAAAAAAAAAAATTCATATATGCGTGTGTGATACGTGGCTTATACCCGTCTATAAATTACCCACATACCCTCAATCATAGATATTGTAGAATAAGAGCTCATGGTAACGATCCATGGATTGTATACTTTACTAGCTATCGCCCGCGGCGCCGCCCGCTTTTATATCGGATTTATACTACATGTGCTTATTAACATGTTTTATTTCAGGGCATTTGACGTAGAACTATTGTACATAGCACAAGTATTGAACATTCCAATTGCTGAGATTCCAGTTAGATGGACAGAGATTGAAGGCTCGAAGATAACCCCTGTGTTCTCCTGGTTGCAAATGGGTTGCGATTTGGGCCTTATATGGCTTAAGTACACAATTGGAGCTTGGAAGATTAAGAGTCAAAAAACTAAATAAATAAATAAATATTTTGTATATCTCCCTATCTCTATTATTAAGAATAAATACACTTTCATGTAAAAACATTTATTGAAGTCTGTTTTTCTTAATTAACATAATCATTTCAATAATATGTACCAGTAACTGCAATACAAAAATCGTACATGCCATGATGCATTAAATGCATTTCAAGAATATAAATTTAATATAAATTAAACAGAAAATTCAATGTGTACATCTCTCCTGAATAGTAAGAATTCCAAAGCACTCCTAACAAGTACATACAAATGAACTTATCCCATCAGCCTACATTACTAGCTTACATACTTGCATAACAAATAATAATTAAATATGTGATAATAGCACAAGTGTCAAAATCTTCAAGTGAAAACAGTAACTTACAAGCTATTTAAAATATGTAACATGGAATAAGTGAATATCGGCAGCCTTAATAACATTCGAGTTAATAAAATCAAAGGTTAGATGACTTTATAGTAGCATTAAAATACAAAAAAGTTCCCTCAAATCACTTTGAGCAAAAAGTTAAAAATTTGGCCAGCGAAGTTTCATACTGTCGTGTTGCTACGAATTGTTATTTGAGCTTCGATTTGCATTAAATGCTAAAACAGTATGATCATATCAAGTATAAAAGTGTGCACCACATAGAGATTAACGCGAAAGAGTAAAAAAATACAATATATTTTTAGAAAATATAAAAGAGTACTTTTTCCTACACTTAATTACAATAGAAATTCTATAACCACTTAAATTGTAGGTTGAGACAGACACATTATAAGATTCATATTAGTTTTGTCAAAAAACATCTAGACCAAAAAGCTACTAAATTTTTCGAAATATTTACCTTAAATTACTTATATTTATACATTGTTTGGGTGGGTACCGAGTGAGGTGAATTTTAGCGTATTCTCAGGAGCCCGGACAACGGCGGCATTTACGGCCAACACTGAACGAAAGAGAAATATTCCCGTTAATACACTTTCTTATAATCTTAGGCCAAAACATTCACAGCTTATGGAATGGTAAGTGTAAAAATTACATGCAGCTTTAGAAACCTCTTTTTTGGAAGTTGGTACTGAGAAGAGATTTGTTTTTATTTGGCTTAGATGTCTATACAAGTATGCACATACTTGACTTTTTTTCTTAGTAGCAATATGGAAAGTTAAAAGTATTGTACTGTATGCGCGCGAGTTCATGTCCATCCTGAGGAATGCGGTAGTGATAATTATATAATAATTATGATAATGTCGATAATAACTACCGATTTAGTACTGTCAATTTGGTTTATTGTTAGTGTCTGTGTGCCAAATCAAAGAATTGGTAAATAAACTCCTTAAATGCTAATCTTTATAAATATTTGTATAAATTTATTATTTACGATATACAATAAAAAGCTAGTTATATGTCTTTCGTTATAACATTTTTCTATAAGTACTTAATCTTTTATACATATAATATGTTACAGAAATAACAATTGCCGGCTTGATAGGGAAATTATGTAATACTGTATGAACACTAAATTGGGTTGGTTGTGTTTACATCAAATCCCATAATACAAGATAACAAGCCTTTACTTACAAGATATTAAATGGACACTTAGATATTCAAGAAAACGTCTTGTGGTCTTGAAGCCTTTTGATTTACGCAACAAACATTCATACTTTTACCTTTAATCCAAACACCATTTTAAGGAATTGTTCATAATGTATTGTAATGACGCCATCTTGATCTGTATCGTATTGACGGAATGCTGACGTCAGTGTCTAAAAATTAAATAAATACAGTTGGTTAATTGGATATTTACTTTACAAATGTACATGAGAGAAAATTATCTGATAACGTATGAATATTCGATTTTGTTATAAATAATAATAATATTTTAGGGAATAGCTTATATTATATATAGAAAATAACCAAACTTCTAAGCAAATATTTGTAGTTCATAGAAAGATTTGATTAGATCCGGAAATCGAAGCCCATACCTAAAGCACAGTTGTCGCATACACCACCACCGCCACCGAGACAGTCAAGGCTATTTAGAACAAGCCAGACAGCCTTTCTACAGCTTACTGTGCTTCACCGTATTTCAAAGTATTATAATAAAAGACCGATTGGCATTACATACTAGTAGTGTAAGAAACAAGTACTACCTAACATGCACTTACATTTTTGATGCTAATATCATTATATTAAGATATATAATGTCATATACTTACATATAGAGTAATGCAGCATTGAATAAAGTCATCAAAGAGTATAGTGCCTCGACCATACCTGTCGAACTTTTGAACCATCATATTAACCACTTCGTCAGACAAACGATAGCCAAATGCTGTGAGTGCATTTTTGAGTTCTTCTTTATCTATGTTCCCAGAGTTGTCTCTGTCGAATGAACGGAAACAGTTTTGCCAGTCGGTCACATATTTCCATAGAGCTCCAAAGTCATCAAAAGTTATTGCACCTCTGTTTTGCTTATCAAACATACCTGAAAAATATTTGTTGTTTTAATATTTTATTCTATCTATATCTTATGTGTATGTAATATCTTATGTTCTCACACGCACAATGGTCCAATAGTAGGGACTAAGTGCGGAAACGGCCCAGCACAACAAAAAAAAATGTGTGTAATATAAAAAAAATATTTACTAAATATGTAAGTGTAACAATCGGTGATCTTATCGCTCACGAGATTCTCTTCCAGAAAACCATGATACAGATTTTCGGTATTAAATTTCTTTGAGAATTGCATACATACAAGTAACACGATATACTTATGCCCATTTTCACTGACTATACTTAAACCCTCTGCTTACTAGGAGCCCCCTAACGTAGGTATCCTCTAAATTTTATTAAACATTGAAGCACTTAGGTGTCTACCCCTAAAAGTTGATGATAACGAAAATATCACTAAGGGTCACCTAACTCTCTAAGTACCCCTAAAATTTCTGGGACATTGGTGAAAACGGGTATTAGTCCTCTATGTGAATGTTTAAAAATATTAATATTTTAAATAAATCTGTAGTTTAGTGTTAAAGACACAGTTACATGTGCTAGGCCAAAATTTAAAAAGTATTTTCTTTTACTGTTATTTAGACAGGGCTACAAACCAAGCATATAATATTTTACATTCTAATTATTATTTCAAAAAACATTTCCCCCTGTAAGTAAAAATACTTCAGATATCTTACACACAACATTATCTAGTCCCAAACTAAGCAGAGCTTGTATTATGGATACTAGACAGCTGATATAAATACAGAAATATTTTTTTTGAAAATATATAATAATACATAGAAAACACTCAAACTCCCAAACAGTCATACAAATATTTGGTCTACCCCGGGGGAATTGAACCCGAGACTTATCAATTGTACCACCAACTTTAAGTATTTTGTGTAAGTCTACATTTCAATAAAAAATATTAAATATATCCATAAAAAGTCATAGTGATATATACCATAGAAATAATGATTTTCGAAATCTCTGAAATAGATCCATCGTCATCATCAACTTATGGCAGTACAGTGCTGAAGATAGGCATCTCCAATTAAACGCCACTTGGTAGACCCTTAAGAAACAGTTTACTAGATTTTAATATTATAATGTATAAAAAGCCAACCTATCATAAGTCGGACAGTTTCAGGATTGAAGGGATTCCATGTTCCGTTAGACAAAGCTTGCTGCAGTTCATCTGCTGATATATAACCGCTGCGGTCTTTATCAACCCTGGAATGAAAACAAATAAATTTGAATAGCCACATTTATAAAAGGCAATAGTACCTATGTTTGAAAACCATTGAGAGTTAATAATCATGAAAATTTCAAAGCATGGTTTTTTATTTTTTCGAAAGACAGTCAGTATTTCAGCTCATTCACATTTTTTTATAGTTCCGTTGTTCATGACTTCGACCCTTTATAGATTCGTCATGTCCGTCCGTTCGTTCATAGGTATATAAATAAGTAACATATATTTACAGGAATTGCTTGTTTGAAGGTCATGTCTTTTCGCATTTAAGGTATTAAGGTTAGATAGATGTCAATTTTATTAGTATTGTTTATACTTGCATTATGGTGGATAATTGGCTTTGATTTTGAAAACAATTGCAACTTATATGAAGAACATTGTTAAGTTTTAACCTATACACCATTTAAGAATTTTACAACACAAAGATAAACTAAGTACATACTTTCTCCTTGATGCCTTGGCGGATAGTAATATGATTAAAATACCAATTATAACTTGTTATTTGCTGTTATCTTTATATGAGTAGCATCTGATTCATCACTTGCAAGAAAAACAACTATTAAGGGAGATCTTAATGGGTGCTAGGAGATATTAAATGGCTAATCTTGGATCTTTATTTAAGCTGATTCATAAAATTAACTTAATAAAAATCCACAACCAACTTTTATAGGTGGTAGAGCCACACTGATTTTAGCACAAATGGGCCAGCTCGACCAAGGCAGTACTACCCTCACACAGAAGACCATCCTAATAATGACAGCATTCTTACTGTTGTATTTTGTTAGTAAGTGTGAGACCCGAGGCCCAAGCATCCTGCATCATTTTCCAGGGCTCAGGAGGCCAAGAGAATGATGCAGAAAAATCTGAGCAGGCCACCATAGTATGGGTCACCATGCTGTTACACCTACTCTCACAATGAGGATGGTGACCCCTACTCCTTGATTCTACTCATGCTTTCCATCAGGCAGAGTAGTTACTTTGGTAGGCTTAAATATAAAAAAACATATTAAATTGTAGATCAGGTTTCTTTCATATCATTTGTAAAGAAATATTGTTGTTTGGTTCATTAATTTTTATATTACCTTCTAAACACGTCCCATAGGAACTCCCTGCTTGGCATAGGCGACTGGAAAGTCATTTCTACTGAAAAAAAATTATTAAGAGAATATTATTTTATCATGGTAAAACATTTGAGTAGCATGTTAAAGAAACTTGGGTAGATACTGCAGTTGAATTTATACGCGTTATAATGATTTCACAACATTTTAAACACATTACTCACCTGTTGGAGGTCCAAAGCAAACAAAAACAAATTTTATAGATAGAGGTCTATATAATGTGCTTCAGAATCTGCCAATTTTTTTTGTCACAAGTATAATGACGAATATTCCAGTTCAATAAAAGTCAATCTTCACTTCCTGTCGACTTTACAGGAAAGAATTTAACGTGCAATACCGCCTATAAATGTTAACTTTAAAGGAAAATACCAAACTGTTACTCAGTATCAATCATTACCTACGGTCAGTGGAGGAGTGAGTGGAGTGAGTGAGTATTCTGGTAATTGAAAGGTGACGTCATTCATTTGACAAACAAGAATGAACCCCCCCCACCCCAGCCTGTGAATTTGAGATATTTAATAAAAGAAAAACACCAATCGACGTATCTTAAATAGCACTTTCCAAAATTATTTGTTATTGAAATAGCACCCTCTTAGTTTACGAGTAAAAAATTAATAAAGTTACAACATGCTACACCGTCTATATCACTTCAAATACTTCAAATTTCGTACTTTTTGCAGAGTGAAATAATTGCACCCTCCTCGAAACTAATTGCACCATCATTAGAATTTCATAAAAAGCAATAGTTATTGCAACAAACAAATAAAACGTAATCAGTCAAACCCCCCCCACCCCAGCCTGTGAATTTGAGATATGTAATAAAAAAAAATACCAATCGACGTATCTTAAATAGCACTTTTCAAAATTATTTGTTATTAAAATAGCACCCTCTTAGTTTACGAGTAAAAAATTACTAAAGTTACTACATGCTACACCGTCTATATCACTTGAAATACTTCAAATTTCGTACTTTTTGCAGAGTGAAATAATTGCACCCTACTCGAAACTAATTGCACCATCATTAGAATTTCATAAAATCCAATAGTTATTGCAACAATTAAATAAAACGTTATCAGTCAATTGCCGAAGGCGCGTGGTACGTTTGCGCATGCGCAGGCTATACATCTAGAGTCGTACTAGTGCAAAAACTACCGTCATCTACTAGGCAAGTAAGAATTACATTTAAAATGATTTATTATGAAAATTGAAAGCCTATATTTATTCTAAAGAAATTTATTTTGTTCTAATTTAACGAACATTCTAAATTCATTATGTATTTAAGATTTTACACGACTTTTTACTTTATTAATTTACACGACAGTGTAAATAAGCAGACAATTATTTTCAATATTATTCTATAAAAAAACTTTCACTAAGAGGTAAACATATCAGTACATTTTTTGCTCTTATCTGCGTCTCTGTACAAGATGCAAAGAGACTTTTTAGCTATCTAAACAAATTGTTTTTTTGGAGCATCATCATTCACAGCAGAAAAGAAAGCGCAGATAAGGTTAGGGTCGGGATCATGCTTCGAACCTTCGAAAATAAAAACTCTAGATGTATGGCCTGCGCATGCGCAATCGTCCCACGCCCCTTTGGCATTGTCTAAAAATTGTCAACCTTGTTTTATACCCCTGATTTCGAAAATATAGAGGAATATAAGAAACTAACTTGAATATTTTTGTAATTTTTTCAGTGATTCCTTCAAAATTATTTTTTAATTTTTTTAATCATCGTCCACGATTACTTCATCATTGGCAGAAAAGTGTGTGTCCTTTGCCTTACTTTATGACACAAAAAAAGTAATTGTCAAAAAAAGATTTCACCGGTTGACATCTTCTCTTTTTGATAGATAACCTCTTCATAGTTATTTATTTTCATAGGTTTGAGGTTTCTTACTGCAGTTAGTGCAGTGTTTCATACTTTCATAGTCGTCTAATCTTATCTTGCACGTTGCATTCTCATACTTTAATCTTTTTCATAAATTAAACTACTTATCATTCACTAGACTAAAACTTTTTTAAAAGCGTTATGTAATGATAAGATTTTAAAATATTTGGCATAATTTAGCAGAAATTAGAGGAGCAAAATTCTTAATGTAAGTTTTGCAGTTTATACTGTTTACCTACTAACTTTTATAGAAAATGACTATACAAACAATGATATATCTAAGAATAAGTGTCACGTACATGCTATGTATATTATCTTTGTCTTTTTAAAAGAACAATATGAAATTTCCTAAAAAAATATTCTTACCTACTTGTTTTAGGTCATCACGAGTGACATAAATGTGTATTCGTATTTTCGTACTAACATTTTAAACATCTAATATTCACCAAAATGTGTTTATATTGTAATGAATCAGTGTTTACTAGACCTATAAATAATAGATTGAAACAGTAATAGTTCAGAGACTGAGAGTTGATTGATCAAAGTTCTATTATGAGCCTTAATATCATCCATTTAAAATTTGTATTGAACATTATTTTGAAGCAATCCCTTCTATTTCTATTTTGGCTAGAGAACAATTCTGAACCTTCTACGACCACAGTTGAATGTTATTAGAACAAACCTACCAGTGCTAGTACTGAACAAGTTTCTAGTAAAGAAATATTTCCTAAGGCCAAAGTTCCAAAATTGGCTCCAAAAAGTAGTACCATCTTAAGCGACTTTAAATAAGAGTGTCGTAGAAGAAATCTTAGCAATGGGCTCATTTTTAAGTTTGATGATTTTTATAAATCAAACTAAGAATATATTTGATATTATATTGGCATTCATATGTGACAAAGCTATACATGAATATGTAAATTTTCAAACATATTTGAAGAAAATTATTAATAATAATGTTAATAGAGAAATAAATTTAAAAACTAGACCAAGCCGAGAGTAAATACTGGCATAATATAGGGCAAGGCAGACTAACAGCTTCAAAATTACATGAAACTGCTCATTGCAAAACAGATGGTGCTTTAGAATAACAAATCTTAGGAGGATAAAAGGTGCCTGCGACAAAGGCTATAAAACGTGGGAAGAAATTGGAGGGCAGGGTACTCCAAGCTATCTAAGAGAAACTAAATCTAAAAATAGAAGTCAGGATTTTGTCTCATTAATGGCATTTTAGGAGCATCACCGGATGTAGTTGGTGAAGATTTTGTGGTTGAAATAAAATGCCCAGCCTCTGAAAAAAGCTGTCTATACATATATTATGGATTATACTATAGCTGAAAAATTTAAAGCACAAATAATGTGCCAAATGATGGCCTGTAAAAATAATAAGGGATTGTTCTGTGTTGCGGACCCATTATTTGAAACAACAAAAAATATACATGTGATTTGGGTAGATTATGATGAAGGTTATATAACAAATATAGTGAGTAGTGCAATACTCTTTTGGAATACATATATCGCACACCCAGTAATATATCGACACATCTAAGTTTTTCACATTTTACAAAAACTAGGATTTAAGATTTTATATATAAATGTTTGAAATTAATTTATGGGTTCATATAAACTATTTT
This sequence comes from Phragmatobia fuliginosa, assembly GCA_932526445.1. Lineage (NCBI taxonomy): Eukaryota > Metazoa > Arthropoda > Insecta > Lepidoptera > Erebidae > Phragmatobia > Phragmatobia fuliginosa. Next base: position 19,789,557 of record OW052063.1, on the reverse strand, counting down.
TTATAGTTACTAAGGGTTTGGTAACTAGTATAGATGTTAATAGTATTGTTAAGGGATGAAAATTTCCACTTCAGGTGTTCAGTATTTACCATATAACGATCATAGAAGTGGAAGTCAAGCATTTGTGTCGGTGTCACTTTGACAACTTCCAAAAAATGTTATTAAGCACCCAGAAACTTGAAAACTCCTGTGTGAAAGTCAAGATATAAAACGACTAGTTGATGAAAAATGAACTTTTCAATCACAATAAAAAAAATATATAAAAATATGAAATAGAAATGTAATAGAAACATTATTTACTCAATTTTTATTTTGTTATTTTATTCATATCATCAAACTAAATCATTTAATAATTTTTAATGGAAATTTTACTTAATCGATCCTATTTTACTTAAAATCTAAGTAACGTAGGATAGATGTAAAATCTAGATTTACATTAAACAAAAAAAAATTTGCCCTTACTGTATTAAATACAGTAGGGTTCTATAATAGTTTACATAATGATAATAAAATTAAAGACTATTATAGAATCCTTCATAATAGCCGGGCTCTATGTTAGACTGAAGTAATTGTATATAAGGTCTCCTTTTTTTGCTAAGCCCCGCACAACTGACCAATGAGCCGTTATTTTACGCGGGTACAGGGGGAAACAGCAATAATGGTATAATGACACTAACGACCTCTCTCGAAGAATAGGGAAACTAGCGTTGTGCCTTTTTACCACTTTGTGGACTATGCGCTTTTAAAACCGTATGCCTTAAAAACTCAATTTCGTATTTTTTGCAGATGTGCCAATATATTACTAGATGTACGATATATTCCCAAAATTAGTGGCAAGTGCTAAAAAATAATAAAAGATTGATAAATTTTAATAACTTTTTATTATTTCTCCCTGTAAATTAATTAAGCCACAAGCTATCAAAACAATCTCGTCTAAGTAGGGTACATATTGGTACTGGACAACTGAGTGTGATTTCAATAGTGCATACTCTTTTACACATCGAATTACCCTCTCAATATGGACTCTTAAGCTTGCTATAATTTTACTTTGCTGTGCCTCAGAGATAGTTTGCTTGGTGCCTGAATAGACACTTGGTGGTCTCGAGTTTTATGTTGTGACTTTAGTATGTAATGATACTATTTCTTTAAATCCTCTGTCAGCTAATATATACTAATTTTAATATATAATAGAGCTAATAAATTACTTTTATACTACACCTGATCGGAACAGTAGTCAATATTCCCTGAAAATGAAAAGAGAAAGTTAGTCTTTTCCTTGACCTGAATAAGCGGGAGGAAAAAATGTATGAAAATCCATTTCTAACGTGTTTTAGCGGGAGAGAAAGTTGTATGAATTTTCATTTCTCATGTGTTGTGTGTCAAGGAGTTTTCATATAATTTAAATATGGAATCGCCGTGCCACTGACATCCTTTTGTGAAGAATAAAAAAAAACAAAAGAAGCGTGAAATATTTGTCAAATTCTAAGCTAAATTGTGTCTTACATGGTGTCTTACGTTTTGATTTTATTTTAAAAATACTTTAAATGTTCCTCACAGGTGTAGTATAAAGCACTGTGTAGCACTCGGGTGAAAGTCCCATTCCTACCTCGGGAGTACTGTGGCCCTAGGCTGTGCCTTCGGGCCACAAACTGCTCCCTCGCTCCCTGCTCTTATAACTTATTCCGCAATTGACACAACGTATATTTTGTCCACTCTCAATTAATGTAGATTGATGTGAAGAACTAGGGCCTGGGATAGTGCTGGGTCATCTCACTCATCGGTCGTCGTGGGTATTATCAAATCAAGGTTATTTTGCTGGGGTCATCGAGCAAGGAAGAGTCGTTAGAGTCAGTATTCTTAAGCATTTCGTATTTGTTAAAATCTCTTGGAACACACAAACCGCAAAAACACAACAAAAGTCAGCGGAATGTAATGAATGAATGGATCATTGGATGTCAAATGTCAATCACAAATCAGATGTATATGTTGGTGTTGACATTTTACTTTATTATTTGATGCGATACACTTTTACAAGTTTCAACTAATAAAATCAAGTAATGGTTTATTTTTTCACAAGTGTGTGATAATGTCAGTAATGACAATGATTCATTATTATATTTATAGATACAATCTCATCTGAAGTGTTATCGATTATGAATCGAATAAATAATACGAGTGGTAAGTGAGTTTAGTTTTTTTTGAACTGGCAAGCTTTGATTATTAATAAACATTACCAAGTTATAGCGATATCTAAATAGAACTAAAAATTAAATTAGAATTTTTAATATTTTTTTAATGTATCCAACTTGTTGTGCATTCTAGGCCCTATATTGCCATTCCCCTTTAATTTGAATGTGTAATTAATCCTACTGTTGAAATAAAAATGTCTAGTTCTGCAATTTTAATATGGCTATTGATATTATTTATAAAATATTACATACCTACTATTGTCTGTAAATTAACGGAGTTCTCTAAAACAATTTTTAATATATTACATATTGTCGGATTTATATATCTTGGCAACTTCGTATTAATGCAACTATCGCCATCCTAGGCAAGTAAGAATTACATTTAAAACAATTTATTATAAAAATTGAAAGCCTCTATTTATTATAAAGATTTTTTTTTTAATCGACGTATCTTAAATAGCACTTTCCAAAATTATTTGTAATTATAATAGCACCCTCTTAGTTTACGAGTAAAAAATTAATAAAGTTACAACATGCTACACCGTCTATATCACTTCAAATACTTCAAATTTCGTACTTTTTGCAGAGTGAAAAAAATGCACCCTACTCGAAACTAATTGCACTATCATTAGAATTTCATAAAATCCAATAGTTATTGCAACAATTAAATAAAACGTTATCAGTCAATTGCCGAAGGCGCGTGGGACGTTTGCGGATGCGCAGGCCATACATCTAAGGTTTTTATTTTCGAAGGTCCGAGGAAGGTTCGAGGAATCTACGCTTTCTTTTCTGCTGTGACTGTTGTTGCTCCAAAAAAACAATTTGTTTAGGTAGCTAAAAAGTCTCCTTGCATCTTGTACAGAGACGCAGATAAGAGTAAAAAATGTACTGCTACGTTTACCTCTTAGGCCCGTATTACACTGTAAAATATTTTATAAAATATATTTTATAAAAGTTATTTGACAAAGATCTTTGATAGTTTAATAGGCCATATTTTATAAAATATTTCTTTTATAAAATTTAATTTATCAAAGTTAACAGGTTGGCATTACATTTTAAAAAAGAGTTTTGAAGAAGTTAACTACTAAATGGTGCTACCACCTTACAAAAAATAAAACTAAATTGTGCAATAATATGGTAGAATTAGGTAAGCTTAATTCTACCTAATTCTACCATATTATTGCACAATTTAGGATTATTTTATGTAAGGTGGCAACACCATTTAGTGGTTAATTCAAACTTAAATATTTCAAACAACTTACACACAACGTACTCTAGTCTCAAACTAAGCAGAGCTTGTATTGCGGGTACTAAACAACTGATGTAAATACATATACATACTTTTTTTTTGTAAATATATATGTACATAATACATGGATATACATATGTATAGGAAATATATATGTACTTAATATAATACATGAATAAAGCATTATAAAAATAATGTTGCTTATTGTGTATTGATTGTTTATAATTTATTATTTGTTTAATGATATTTTATTATTTATTAATTCCGGATCGACAGTTTCAATGACGTTTAATACTCAAGTGTAATAACCGAACTAAACCAATATTTGATCAACAATGACATTTTACGTGTATATTTTACGTAGTGTAAACTCTAGCCACACATTTTTTATAAAAGAACCATTCGTCAAATATTTTATCGTATATTTTATAAAATATCTTTATAAAATATTTTACAGTGTAATACGGGCCTTAGTGAAAGTTTTTTTTTATAGAATAATATTGAAAATAATTGTTTGCTTACTTATTCTTCATTCATTGGCTTACTTACACTGTCGTGTAAATTAATAAAGTAAAAAGTCGTGTAAAATCTTAAATACATAATGAATTTAGAATGTTCGTTAAATTAGAACAAAATAAATTTATTTGGAATAAATATAGGCTTTCAATTTTCATAATAAATCATTTTAAATGTAATTCTTACTTGCCTAGTAGATGACGGTAGTTTTTGCACTAGTACGACTCTAGATGTATAGCCTGCGCATGCGCAAACGTACCACGCGCCTTCGGCAATTGACTGATAACGTTTTATTTAATTGTTGCAATAACTATTGGATTTTATGAAATTCTAATGATGGTGCAATTAGTTTCGAGTAGGGTGCAATTATTTCACTCTGCAAAAAGTACGAAATTTGAAGTATTTCAAGTGATATAGACGGTGTAGCATGTAGTAACTTTAGTAATTTTTTACTCGTAAACTAAGAGGGTGCTATTTTAATAACAAATAATTTTGAAAAGTGCTATTTAAGATACGTCGATTGGTATTTTTTTTTATTACATATCTCAAATTCACAGGCTGGGGTGGGGGGGGGGGGTTTGACTGATTACGTTTTATTTGTTTGTTGCAATAACTATTGCTTTTTATGAAATTCTAATGATGGTGCAATTAGTTTCGAGTAGGGTGCAATTATTTCACTCTGCAAAAAGTACGAAATTTGAAGTATTTCAAGTGATATAGACGGTGTAGCATGTTGTAACTTTATTAATTTTTTACTCGTAAACTAAGAGGGTGCTATTTCAATAACAAATAATTTTGGTAAGTGCTATTTAAGATACGTCGATTGGTGTTTTTCTTTTATTAAATATCTCAAATTCACAGGCTGGGGTGGGGGGGGTCAAGAATGACATGTATCATCAGCATAGATAGTACAGAGTATAATTTATTATGTACTGAAGACCAGTTTGTTATTTTGAATGCATCATTAAAACCTATTGACAAAATCATAAAAAAAACATAAAAATTTCTGCACCAAACTACCAATTGAATGACAATATTTCAAAATCGCAATAAGATTGTTTTACCTATTTTCAATTTTTTCAAAGTCACCCAAAACCAGTGTTTCCACTTTCGTTTTCAATTTTTCCCTAGTTTTTTTGAATTTTTCCCTAAAATTCCCTAAACTACTTTCATAATTCCTTTATTTAGGGAGCATAAATAAAATACAGAAAATAAACCAAAGCATATTATTTAATGTAGGTATATTTAATATCAAAACGCCCACAGATCATAGATCAACAGGATTTTAATTTTTGGAAGTTGACGCATTGCTTTTATAATCATTTGCTGCACGCAACATAACACTGTTCGGTTCTAAAATTTAGCAAGTTTTAAATTCCATTTGCATTACCTTAATTGTATGATTCTGATTTTTGTTTATGAAAGTTGACATGCTTGCACATTGTGATATAACACCCATTTTTTTGAAGTGTTTGATACTTTTTTGGTGTTTCAATAACTCGGACATTCCACATGCAAGATTGCAATCACAGATTTTACAAGATGTCAGATCTTTTTAGCCAAGGCTTAAAATCGGGATGCTCCAACTAAGAAGTTTTTTACGTCTGCACATATTTTTTTTTAACTTGAACAATCTTGAGTCGAAGATGATGGTTGATAATCATTTTCTTCCATTGAATGTCGTAACAACTTGAATAATTGATGCCACTAGTGCCACTACTGCTCCGCAATACAGAAATAACATCAAACATACAGGGTGAATTTTTGAGACGGGACAGTAAGGGCAGGTACCTTAACCGTTATAGTTACAGGAAAACGCTTTTAGAAGACTATCCATAATTTTTTAAGATATTCTGAACTGCATTTACAGATTTTGGAAAAAATGTACAGCCAGCAAGAAAATGGTCATTTTAAACAAAAACTTTTTTTGATGCCAATCGATCCTGTTTCTTATAAGGATCAAAAGTCTCTACTGGACCGACTCAGGTTTGAGTACTAGAAATGTCAGAAATCGCAAAAAACTTTTCCCATACATTTGTACGGAAATTAATAATTTTAATATGTATTTTAGACACAGACAAACATACATTTAGATGATCTACGAAATAAATTGCTCAAAACGACCACCGCTTTCACGAATAGTTCACTCATTTTTGTACTGAGCTCGTAGCAGCCGATAATTTTCTTGGATAGATATCATTTAAAATCATTGTTAATGCATCTTTCAGCTCCTGAATACTATTGTAATTTTTTTTGTAGACTTCGTTTTTAAGTAGCCCCACAGAAAAATATCGAGAGGCGTTAGATCGGGGCTACGCCACTTAGTTGGACCATGTGTACCTATCCACTGTGACCCGAACTGCCTATTCAAACTGGAATACCAATCATCCAACTCGTTTTGGAGATTCTCTAAAGAAGAGATTCTCTAAGAATTAAGAGTACCTTCAGAAAATTCCATCATTACCATTCGATACTTGTCGCAGTGGAGACGATACTTATTCGCGTACCACACCAATGCAAATTCCTTGTTCTTAATATTACAAAATACGCTTAATACAAAAGATGCATTAACAAGGATTTTAAATGATACCTTTCCAAGAAAATTATCGGCTGCTACTAGCTCAGTACAAAAACGAGTGTACTTATGTATTCGTTAAAACGGCGGTCATTTAAACCAATTTATTTCGTAGATCAAATGTAAGTTAAGTTTGTCTGTGTCTAAAATACATAATAAAATGATTTATTTCCGTATAAATGTATGGGAAAAGTTTTTTGCGATTTCTGACATTTCTAGTACTCAAACCTCAGTCGGTCCAGTAGAGACTTTTGATCCTTATAAGAAACAGGATCGATTGGCATCAAAAAAAGTTTTTGTTTAAAATGACAATTTTCTTGCTGGCTGTGCATTTTTTCCAAAATCTGTAAATACAATTCAGAATATCTTAAAAAAATATGGATAGTCTCCTAAAAGCGTTTTCCTGTAACTATAACGGTTATGGTACCTGGGCGTTTTTCAAAATTTTGCTCAGGACTATTTTGCCATGTCCTACGAGTTTGACCATTGATTAAAAGGCAAAAATGTAGGAAGTGAGTATTAAATTATTTTATGTTAGGGTAAAATGTTTAACTTACTGTGAAAAAAAAAGATAAACATAAGACATAAGCGGAAAACTTATTTTAATATTTAATAAAATACCAAATATTATCCTACTTTTTTATGTGTCCTTCATCATATCCTGGATTTTGATTACGTATTTTGGAGAATATATAAGCTATATTTGGATATCTATAGTATTACTCGAATGAAATAACTCATTTTATTTGTTTTTAAATAAAATATAATAAGGTTGTAGTATATTTTTCTAATTTAAATACTGAAATTATCGGATTTAAAAACTGGCCACAGCGGACAGTCCGGTTACGTAACGGTATGATTTTATAAAGAATAACAATAACATTGTATTTGGCTCTAACTATTTTTAAGCAATGCCATATTGACAATGTTTTTATCATTCATTAGTTCTTTTCCTTTGAATTAAAACTGAAGAAATTCAATCGTCAACACTTGCGGTCCGTGACGTGCGTGACGGGTCTGTTTTGTTTGTCCGGTACGAACATTGATTTTGAAAGGTAAGACCCACAAATTTTATATACTACTCGTGTTAAATTATAAGTAAATATGTTGTAGATAATGAATGTGTACTAGTAAACTACTATAATCAACTTTTTTTATACCAAAAAAACATATGATGACAAATCCGCGTTATACGTAACGTCCAGGACGTGACGTAATGTACTATGTGGACTAAAAACGTTACGTACTGGACTCGTAAAGATGCGTTCATACTGTCTTGTGCAATTTAATATAAATTAAAAATATAATCCACCCAGAGAGGTAAACTCATTACCTTTATAGGATCTAGTCACCTCATGGTGAGCAGGTTTCCTTATTATGTTATAAATATCCTATTTAGACTAGCGATAAAGAGGGTGAACCCTAACATTCCTCACATCCTCGGCACTTCCTTACAAATTAATTTATTCCTACTCAGGTAAATTATGCCGTTGACTGGTGCCGAGAGAGACAAAAACAACGGCGATATGGACAAAAACAAAGAAATTGAAGAAAAATACAACAAATTTGAAAAGAAAGAAGTCGAAAGACTGAAGAACATAAACTCAAGGTAAGTGAACTAAATAAGGAAGAAAAGGAAAAAAGACGGAAAATTTGAAGATAACAAAAAAGGAATAAAAGGGAAAATAAAAAAAGTAAATAATACTAAGCCAGCTGTTCCAGTGACAGTGCCAGAGATGCAAGATAATACAAAATTGAAGAAAAAACAGAGATTGAATTACCGAAATTATAAAAGATATCAAAGGACATTAAAAACTTGTGAAAGGTTAAAGAAAGTTATTAGTAGTTTAAGTAAAAATAGATTTCGCCGATATTGGAAAAGGAAAAAGTTACTCTAAAAGAAGACCAAACAATCACGCAGAATTACCTACTTATTGGTTCCCTATTTTATTTTTGTTACTACTTATTTGACATTTTTTTGTATCTGTTGGATTTTTTTGTAAGTAAAGAAGTATTGTTACCTACTTAATGTGAAAATGAAACTGAGATAGACTTGAATCCCCTAAGTTTTTTGTAAAATATATTTTTTAAATGCTCAAATCAAAACAGTCTGTGATATGTTATGATATGATATGATATAATGTGACTAATTTTATAGAAATAAGTACAGTAAGTGATGTGACTTAAATAATATGTCACATCACGACGTTTTTGAAATGTTGAATAATATTGTATTGTTTCTAAAATGACTACAAATTGTGCTCATTGTAAACATAGCTTTAGAGTTCCTAAACGTAACGACTGTTGTCCACATACGTAACTGTCCTGTTTTGGCTGTTATAGTTTTTATTTTTTTATGAAAAAACCTTTGGGAGTTATGTTTTTGTTAATATATATTAAATGTCTTTTTGTTATTTTTTGTATTTAAAAAAACTCACCTATAATGTTAGTCTTTCAGAATAGTTATTTATTCACAAAGTTTGATAGTCCAGAGTGCCATTTAGTTACGTACAAGACATATTTTATATTTTAAACAGCACTAAGAGGCAAGATATCACAAAGTGGTATTAAATTTTAGAAGATTTTTATGTTGTTGATTAATTATAAATAAAGCTGATTAACTTTGATATGATTGAGTTATTATTTACTTTGAATGAAAATGTAACGTACAAGACCCCTGTATTGGCAACCCTCACTATAATAATACATTAAATAGAAATTATACTCATTTAATATTGTTTGATTATGGTTTTTCTTAAACCTTAGTTCATTGTCAATGTCTACATTTCATCGTTTATTTAAAATTTTGTTATGAAAATAAATGGACATTCTGTACGTAACGGAGAAAAATTTTGAAAAACGCCCACCTACCCTTACTGTCCCGTCTCAAAAATTCACCCTGTATAAAATCAAAACATTACAACACGACTAAGTTCTGGTGACATCAACGAAAATAGGTAAATAAAAATTAGACGGATTACATTTATTAGGATTCTGGGGAATCCCCAAGAAAAAAGCAGTGGCTTAGTCTATGATTTCCTTTACTACAGGGTTACCAGTATAGGCTTTAATTTTTCCCCGAAATTCCCTAAATCCTTGAATTTTTAAAATTGTCTTTAACCATTCAAAATATCAGCTATTTGTCCCTAAAATAGGGAGAATTCCCTAAAAGTGGAAACACTGCCCAAAACTACGGGTGTCGGGTACTTATCATAACGTGTGTTTACATCAACTAGGGATGACGATTCTTTCCAAAAAAGATCGATATGAATCATTTCACAAAAAAACGGAACTCTAGAAAATTGATTTCCAAAAAAAAACTTTTTTTCAAATTGTATTTACAACTATCTGAGCCCCGTGGTGTTACCTACGTTTGTTGTTGTAACCGCGGGCAACGCCACGGGGCGAAGCTAGTCTAAAAATGTAGCCTAGCCTAGCCACAAGACTTTAACGGAGTACTACGATAGGCGGCACATAAGTTCATACACAACAGACAGACAGAGAACAAGAACATTTTTTTGAGAGAACAACAAGCCTTGGTGTTGCACCATCCAGCCTATTCTTTATTCGAATTCCACAAAACTTCATAAAAGTGCTTTTATTATTTACAACTCTGCTCATATTGTGCTGCCTAAAAACCAGCACCAGCAATAGCTTAAGGGCCCAGGCCAATAAAAGCAAGAAATCGCAATCTATCTAAGTTCATCGTGTGACGCATTATCGAGTGCAAGCTGTGAAGAAGCGTGCCGTATTGACGCTATTTTGGACGCGGTAAAACTTTTCGTGTTTTATAGTACGAAAATATACAAACGACAGCGATTCCAGACGAACAAACTACGCAATCATTGTAATCAACAAAACAAAGTTAAAGATTAAACCCTAACTTTTTTTACTGAAGAGAAGCGATGAAAACTAAGCACACAGCCGTCTCACGAGTTTTTGATTAATTAAACCTTTAACCGGTAACCGGCACCACCGTAATATTATGCGTACATTCAGGTAATTGTAATTACTAATTATTGTTAAAAATAATAATAATCGAAAGTTGATTTTAAAGGGTAAAATATCGATCCACTGAATCAATTCAGTACACATTATCGAAATAAAATAATATATTTTGGGTCCAAAAAATCGATTCTATGATTAATCAATCTCAGATTGCCACCCCTAAGATCAATTCCTTATCGTTTTGTTTCCTCGTATCATTCCTCGTTCTTCGTTAGTTGTACTTTTTTATTTATTTATTATATTTTAATTTTTAATAAAACTTGTAAAGACTATTTATGATATCTTTTTTCTGCCGATCCCTAAAAAGATTTTACAAAAAATAATACACTTTTGTAATGACACACGTTTAGTTTCACCTTGTGGTAGTTAAGCTGATTTGCTATAGATATGAATGAAGGACAGTAAAATGCTTCGGTACTAAAATGGCCGATGTCTCAAATAATGAACGCAAAGTAAAGCTTACAAAAAGCGGAAAAGTCGTTAAAAGACGTTCAAAGAATCCAGAAGGCGAGTTTAGCTCTTGACTCATATAAGATTAACGATATGCTTTATCTTTACTTTGATTGCCTTATTGACACCCCACTTACTCTTTAGTATGCTTTTCTTTACTTACTTTTTGCCACTTACTACCTTACTACATTTGTGTAGAAGTTAAATAGGAATTATTTAGTAAACACTTTGATTGATATCTTAACCGCTATTTACAGGTGTAAAAATAGCGTTAATTGCTACATTATTACAATACGTAAAATGTAAACATAATATGTATATACAAATTACTTCTTTGTTATGCTCAATATATTTTTTAACCACAAAGCTTAGTTTTTAATAATTAATGGATTGTATTTTTTTTAGAATGGCACAAGCAAAAACAAAAACGTTTAAGAATAGCTGGACTAGAATATATAAATGCAAATGGAAAAGTGGTACCGCCGAAACAACCAGGATCCGATTGCAATTGCCGAAGACGATGTTTTCAGAGAGTGCCGGAAGATATTAGATTAAAAACATTTCAGGGTTACTACTCTATGAAAACACACGATGAACAAAATGCCTATTTATTTGGACTCATGAGGCAGGTCGACGTGAAAAGAAAAAGAGTTAAAACCAGTAGCCGCCGTACATGCACGTTCGAGTATTTTATTCGAGTGAAAGGAAGAGAGACCCAAGTGTGCCAAACAGCATTTAAAAACATACATGCAATAACAGAAAGAAAAGTAAGAGTTCTTTGTAAAAAAATGGATGATGGTGTCATGTTCCCTAGCGATAATCGTGGCAAAAATAGCCACAGAAGATCTGGAGAGGTCCGACTGCCATCAGGTATCTTAGATCAAATAAAAAATCACATTTATTCTATTGTTCATACTCATCGTCTAAAAGATTTTATTAGATTGGACAAAATAGCAGGATTAGAAATAAATATTTCAAAAATGTGGAAGGATTATATAAAAACCTATGACCCTGATAATATAACAGCAACAATGCCTAAATCTAAAAGAAATACTGATGTAAACTCCCACCTAGAACCAGCACAAATAACACCACTCTCTGCACAAGATCCTTTAGCTATTACATATCCTGGGAGTGGCCATCTAGTTAATATTGCAGAAAACTACTTCCAAAATCAGTATCAAACAAATGCATTAGCCAGCACACCAGCAAATTTCTATCAAACACCCAATGGAAGTCAAGGTATGGGATTACTGCTTCAGTCTGCCACACCTAGACCTACTCCTGCTCAATCGGTAGGATTTATTGTTCTACAAACTAAACCTGAGCCTCAACAACATTCTGGTATTGGTATGGACAACCAGAGCTATCATCAACCTGAGGAATTACTAGAGGAACAGGTAAAAGTGGAAAAGAAAATAAAAAAAGAAAAAAAGAAAGGCCCTATGGTTAAACAGTGGAGGTACACAAACATATTTCATGATGAAATAAATGGAGCCGCACTGGCTGCTATTAAAACAAGACTAGGAATGTATTATGCTGAAAGTGACGCTGCAAGAAAGAAAGCAAAGCAAATGGCCCGGCCGGTTGAACCTCTACAGATACAGACACCCACAGATCAAATGCCACAAATGAGGCCCACACATACTGTAACAATTTATACTTGATGTTTAATATAAAAAAAAGACTAAAAATCGACTGATCTGTGACATATTTGAATCTTATATATTTAGTTTATAAAGAATACAGTTATCACAAAACTCATTTTGATGAATAGAGTACATTTACATTACATAGTATTAAATAATTTTAATGTGTAGTCTTTTTATAAGTTTAGCTTTGCCATTTCTAGTTTTATCAATAAGATTATGCATTTTGCACTGATATGGTGAATAATTAGATGTAATAAAATTATAATGCAATTTAAAGTTTAAGCAAAAATGTGTATGACATAGATATTATTTCACTGATCTCATGGTAATCGAAACCCAGTGGTACTTGCATTAAGAATCCTGTTTTAAATTTTTATACTTTCTAATTTTTTTATAATTACCACCATTATATGTTATTTTATGATACATAAAACAGGGCGTGTTCTAACTATGTCGCGACGATTAATTGTCGTCCCTTGGTCGTGAACTTTGTGTTCCGAAATATTTTATGATTGAACGACCGTTGTGCTAGCAGTTCCGATAGATTGACAATCTGTCGTCTCTGCTAAAAAAGTCGTGGACGACATTACCCGTGTCGTCCCATTTATTTCAACGCTTTAAACAAGTCGAAAGTCTACCGTCACATGTGATAGTGGGAACGCGCCCTTATGTAGCTTTGAGGATTAATATACAAGTACATATTTAATTGAATTACATGTCTTTTTATTTATAACCAATTTATATTTCCAGTAGACTGTCAGTTCAGTAATGTAAATGGTTTTGGTTTGTAAAGAAAAGATCTAGGCGCTTAATAATGAAAAAAAGCGGCCAAGTGCGAGTCGGACTCGCCCATGAAGGGTTCCGTATCAGCAAGTAACATCATATAAAAGTTCTTGTAGTTCGTTGTAACTTTCATCGATGTTTTTATACTAGTGTATTGATTTAATGAAAGGTAAATTGCGTGTTACGATTTATGACGTATTAAAAAAAAAACTACTTACTAAATCTTGTTCAAACCAATTTTCGTTGGTAGTTTGCATGAAAATGTACAACATATATTTTTTTTAGTTTTATCACTCTCTTATTTTAGAAGTTAGATGGGGGGGACAGACATTTTTCCACTTTGGATGTGTCTCTCGCGCAAACTATTCAGTTTAGAAAAAAATGATATTAGAAACCTCAACATCATTTTTGAACACCTATCCATAGATACCCCACACGTATAGGTTTGATGATTTGTATGATGATTGAAATTTTTGAGTTTCAGTTCCAAGTATGGGGACCCCCAAAATGTATTGTTTTTTTTATATTTTTATGTAAAAATCTTAATGCGGTTCACAGAATACATCGACTGACCAAATTTCAACAGTATAGCTCTTATAGTTTCGGAAATAATTGGCTGTGACATACAGACAGACAGACTTGACGAATCTATGGGTTCCGTTTTTTGCCATTTGGCTACGGAACCCTAAAAACTTATGTAGATACTAAATTGATTTAAGAATTGTGAAAATTTTGGCCTTCAGAAAAACACGAGACTGAACCATATAATTAGACTATCAAAAATTAGCATTAAAAAATAAACTCAAAAAAGCAATGTAAGAGGTACTGCTATGCTATTCAATCAGATGACGCATAAAAAGTCTGTCATTCACAATGCCCATTACAATAAGTCGTTCCAACTGCAACTATAATAGGTATGCAGATTTATCGAGCGTGTGTGTCGTATCAAAATTCGTTGATCGCTTGCAGCATATACGTAGTGTTACATACCTACTCTTTGTTCAAACTAGTCGGCGAGACAGCGGACACATTTTACTCGGTCCGCTCCGCTCAACTCTTTTTCGGTTGAAACACTAGGTACTAAAATTCAATTGCGAGTTGAAAGGACTCATTAATGACTCCGAGGCTCATTTTTGCTCTTTTCGCCCTCGTTGTCAACTCTTTGTTGGTGGAAACACATGTATGCAGTTTTGTATTGCGAGGTAAAAGGAGTAATTAATGGGTCCGTTCTGCTCGCGTTGGAAACCGGGCTTAAGTTGAGGACGGACGGACATGACGAATCTATAAGGGTTCCGTGTCATGAACTACGGAACCCTAAAAAATAAATATTTCGGACAGACTAACAGACAGACAGGACTAGATGGCGTTGTGTGTAAGACAAACAACGCCATCTAGTCCCAAACTAAGCAGAGCTTGTTTTATGGGTACTAGACAACTAATATAAATACATAAACATACCTTCTTTTTTGTAAATACATACATATTATACATAGAAAAACACCCAAATTCCGAAACAAATATTGGGGATCACACAAACATTTGGTCCGACCCGGGAATCGAACCCGAGACCTCTTGATCAGCAGCCGCCTACGCTGACCACTAGACCAACAAGGCAGTCATCAAAAATCATCGCGACGAATTGAGAACCTGTTTTTTTTTCGTCGGTTTCGTTCGGTGTTGTGATGAAACTCATTAGAATGTAACCTGCGTGGATTATTAAAGTTTTAATTTGCTCCGATTTAATTCCGGCGATACAAACACAGGGGTATTTTGAAAAGTAAATGTAATTTAAAAAAACATACCTATAACATTAAATAAGGTTTCAGAAAATGGAAGTGTCTACTGTCATAGAGGAAATCCAAAATGTAATGAAAAGATACCAAGAGAGACTGGTAAAGCACCCTAATAACTCAGCCAAAGAGGCTAAAAAGGAAAGATATCATATACATAGTTCGCCAACAACAATTTGAGGGTACTTTTTAGAAGAAAATGGAGTAGATGGCTCACTGGAGTCACGCTCATCCTGTCAATTATACCTCCAACTCACCTGCTTATAGTATCACTACTGATCGAAGATTGACAAAAAAAAAAGGATGGAAATGAAAGAAAAAACCAGATGGATTTTAGATTTTTATTGTTTACTTATTAATTACGCAGACAAGACGCACACACCACCCACAGCCTTAATTTTTTGTTCAGCCGTCTTTGAGAAGAATTTGGCTTTCACTATGACAGGCTGCTTGGGGAGTTTGCCTTTACCGAGTAACTTGTAGTAACCCTGAAAAAGATTTAAAAATATTGTGTTATTAACTAAAGATAAGGACAACTTTCTGCCGGGTTGCAATTTTTGGTAGCAAAATTCTACTCTATGACTTATGCACCATTTTAGTGGTATCATTATATATAGCCATAGGTAATAGAGGAGTGGTATTGAATGTAATTATGCCTTTAGTCTCGTGTCTCCCATGACGTTGTCTCCCGTAGGCTGGGAAGAAACGTCCTCCCAAAGGCATAAGTAATTACAGCCCACTTCATCATCAACCCATTATTAAATCAAATTTAAATAATAATAACTAGATCCTTGTTTTAAAATCAAAGAAAAATGATTGAGATATGATAAATAAAAATTAATGAGATCACAAAAATATGCATTAATTAAAATAGTTTCATCCAACACTGTATATTTTGCTCCCAAAAATAAAAGCTAACCAAACATATTAATTTTCTTTTAGATATCTCACATAATAAATATTAAACAGAGAGGAAGTGGTCAGCCTATTCTCATTTTATCTCATTTAGGGGGTAAGAGATCAAAAATTAGTAGAAATTGCCTTCCTAATAAATGAATGGCACCTAGGTAACTCAATAAACAATCTAGATGAGTCAATAGTTTGTATCATAACACCAGTCTGCTGCTGTGTGTGTACAATGTTAAGTAATTCAAGTATATCAGTTTGTAATTACTGTAATTGTATAGGCAACAATTTACTTCAGAATTGACTTTAAAATACAGACACATTCATCTTATGGAAATAGAACAGCAAAATATTGTGAACTTACAGCTTTAACAATGTTAATGACTGGGACCTTGCCGTCAGTGGCATCTGCATACTTGAGACGCGACTGTTCTGACACAAGGGTCCAGAGCTTGTCTAGGTTCAATACTGGGCAGAAAACCTTGTTTTTCCTCAAGTGGAAGTTCCTCATGCCAAGCTGAAATAAATAAAATAACCAATCAGAACATGTTATTTAAAAATATAATGACCTAAAATCAGAATTTATAACTGCATAGTATAAATAAAGTCTCTTTAATGTTCATGCAACTTATGATTCAAGTTTATGCAACCACAATATGCTGTAATGAAGTGTGCCAGGTACTGCCAGCACGTACCATGATAATATTAATAACCATTTCCTGTCTGAACAAGTATTTTAAGACTGTGTTACATTGCACTCATGCTGATCAAATAAATATTGTTGTCCATAAGCCTATGACAGAATTACATGAACTATTTCTCTCTAACAATTTTAGTAAAACAAATCATAAATAATTGTGTTGCAAACATCAGCTATGGATCCATTATGAGGATAAGCAATGGCAGCATAAGGGACATGAAGAAAAAAAAACAATCTTTTTTTTAAATTGTAGCTGCCTAACGCATTTAAATAGATGATACTCCTGCCAAATTCCATCAATATAATTTTCAAACACACATTATTAACCTAAAATAAAAAAAAATACTGTAGCAATACAATTTTAAATTGTCAATTCTCATATTTACCAATATTGGATTACTTAGCAACAAATTCAACTTACAACCTTGATCTAGAAGTTTGGTTCAGTGAGTTGGCTGTCTTTAGACCAAATTAATACTGGTTTCTCAACTATTAGGCACTGGGTAGGAGCAATCAATTTAAATATTAACGCATAGCCTCTGAATTAGTGACCGGGATCATTAACTACTAAAAATGTATTTATAAGTTCGGATATTAATATGAAGAGATATTCTTCAAATTGTATGATATTGGGCTAAATCTTTCTTTGGTCGATCCTAGCGACACAGTATAGCATTGCATGAAGTCTTTGAAATTCTCTACTATATTATCCATGGTTTATATAAATAATCCTTCCTCTTGAAACACTACCTATTGCAGAAAGATTTTACTCATGATAAATGAAGTCACTTCAGTTGTCTATTCACTAATAGACAACTGAAGTGACTTCATTTATACTATTTAAAGATTATTCTTCAAATGATGAGCATTTTCAAGCAGTTCACTCATATGCACTTGTGTGGAAACAGATGAAGCAATATCAAGGATTGTTTACTTTATAATTTGCTAATGCTTATTTACTAGTACTTAAAGTACAACTAAATGAGTTTAAATATTCTTAGTTAGAACTAGACGAACCATATAAGGCTTAAATGCAGTAGACCGAGATGGAAATAAATATAGCAATAAATAAACAATGAGATTAGTTACAAAAAAATTCTTACCTTTCCAAAGTAACCAGGATGGTATTTGTCCATGTTGATTCTGTGGTGATGTTCACCACCAGCGTTACCGCGACCTCCCGGATGCTTGCGGTGCTTACCTGGAATAACACAGACATAACAAGTAACGCATGTTATTTAAACAGAAAACATGAAAATAACCTAACAAAATGTTTTAAGATGTTTATTAAAATAACTTCTTCGTTTCTCTAACATACATTTTAACGTAAGACGATAGTATTCAAGCTGTTCGTGGAGAGAACGAAAGCAATAACAACAGATTAGAAACGTTTCAATATAGGTTAGGTGTAAAATATTTTCGGCATGTTTTGAATATTTGCTGAATCAATACAAATTAAAAATAGATTAAGAAACTAACCGATACGTCCGTGGCCATGGCTCACGTGTCCTCTCAGCTTCCTGGTCTTCTTCTTGGAGGTAGCCTGCAGTGTAACAACAAATAAAATTTAGACCAATTATTCAATGTCTTCATCCTAAATAAAACTAAAAATAGCACACTGATCACTTGAATCACATCAAACACAAATCTTTTTAAAAGAAAACTATGAGATTGAAATTATTATTTGTGATTTAATTTTAAGAAATCAACACGAACCATATTTCAGTCTCCCGTCAAGTTTTCAAAAGAGAGATCAGGACACAGTGTTGCCAAGTTGGCTTGCCAAAACTTGACACTTGACAGAAGAATTTTCAGAAAAAAGTTTTTTTATTGCCATAAAATTATTTGAGGAAGTTCACAAGAAAACCTAACATAAATATTAATTTATAAGAAAAAATAATGGGGCTGACTACTATTATTATTATTATATATTTACAGAAAAAGTATGCTTATGTATTCATTACAGTAGTCTAATTCCTTTAATACAATCTCTGCTTAGTTTAGGACCAGATGAGGATGTGTATCAGATGTTCGAAATATTTATTTTTAGGTCTCTTTTACCTAATAAACCACAAATACTCATGCGCTGGAACCTTGGCACATTAAGGATCATGTAACGTCATACAGATACAGATTAAAAAGTACAGTTTACAGTAAAAAGAAGACAAAATAACACTTGAACTCTCAAAGGCAGAAGAAATGCCTATCCTTAAGAAACTTTAGTGCATATTTATCTATGTTCTCCTTGAAGGGAAAACTTCAAGAGATCAGGAGACCTGTCAAACAGCGGAATGTAACCAATCACAATTTATAACGATAACTGCCGGTAATACCGCGAGATTGAGCTAAATATTTTTTTGGTATCAACAAGTGATGTACCATTCATATATTAATAGACAACACAAAATACATGCCAAATGCCTATTGAATTATTATAGGTAATCACAGTTAACACTACTAAGAATTCAATCCCAATAGTAGAATTTCCTTCAATCGATTTAGAGGACATCACTAGCCATTAGTAACACTAAATTATCGCCATCATTAAAACAGCCCGTACGTCAGTACGTTTCCAGAATATGGTGGGACTGTGTATCAGGATTAAGGCTGACACGTATTTTACGAAAAAGTGTAAATAATTTGAGAAAATTGTGAAATGTTTGCATTTTAGTTGAAGTGATATTTGTGAATCACTAAAGAATTCGATAAAATGGAGTTCCGCGAAACGTTGTTAGCAGCTCAACGAAATCAACAACAAAAGTCATCTGTGAGTCCATTGACTATTATAGGGTATTTTATATTCTTGATTTTATAGACATTGTCTTAATGTATCTCGAAACTGTATTAGCGGTATCATATTATAATATGTACTTGAAGGTCTAGTGATTGGGCAGGACATAGCATCGTAATATAAAGACCTTGTTTATGTTCAATAACGTCGAATTTTTAATTTTTAGGAAAGTCTTTATTACAAAGCACGCTTCGATCCACCAAAGAAGGAACAGAAGCAAAAAGACAAACTATCAGCAAACATCCAAAAGTTTTTGGCAAAGAAGGATGAAGAGGAAAAACAAAAGAAGTTGGAGGCAGTGAGAAAGAGGGAGGAATTACTGGCCATGCGAGATCCAAAAGCCCTAAGAAAGATCCAGAAAACTTTGAAAGTTATCAAATCTGCAAATAAATCAGTTCTTGCAGATGCTATTGACAGAGACAACACTGCTGTGACTAGGGAAGGTCCCGATCAGCCTGACCAAGATGATTATGGCTATGAGTCTCAAGAGGCTGCAGCTCTTTATCAGAAAATGATGGAAAAATATAGCAAGATTCCAGATGAGCCAAAATTTCCTACTGGAAGTAAGTAATTATTATGCATTATGATTTAAGTATGATTTAAAACAGGGACCTGTTTAGAATTATTTACACATTCATTTACAACATGTAGCACATGTTATATGTATTCAAAACATAAACATTACTTTAGAAATAGGTAGACATAAGGAGTCTTTACAGAAATATAAAGAAAATGTGATTTCATTATTGTCTCCCTACAGTCCCTACCCTTTTCCCAACTTTATTTGGGGTCGGTGTTTGAATTTCTTTCTTCCATTCTCCTTTATTACTCTATCCACATCAGCAAAACATACATTTTAAAAAACTGAAAATCATTCTGATCGTTTCATGAGACATTTTAAACAGGAGCGGATTCAGCTTTAGCACTAGGGAGCTAAAGCTGTGGTCAAGTTAAGGTTGCCAGCCTTACTATATTAGATAGTATTGTACTATATTTCAGGTTGGCAAAATATATATAAAAAAAATATAGTATGCAAAAGTACTATAATTTCACAAAACTAACAAAAAACCGTTTAACAATTGATCATTGTCTTTGGCTCCGAACTTTAGTTAAACATTGTTAAAAATGCAAGAAGTGTAAAGAAATATGGTTTTTATAAACATACATACATACACAATACATACTCTTATTTGCCTAGAAATGTTGGCAACCCTAGGTCAAGTCACAAAAAGTTAAAATATCAATTTGATAATAATAGATACCACTGCCTTGTTGGTCTAGTGGTTAGCGTATGCGGCTGTTGATCAAGAGGTCTCGGGTTCGATTCCCGGGTCAGACCAAATATTTGTGTGATCCACAAATATTTGTTTCTATGTATAATATGTATGATTTACAAAACAAAAAGTATGTTTATGTATTTATATCAGTTGTTTAGTACCCATAACAAGCTTTGCTTATTTTAGGACTAGATGACATTGTGTGTAAGATGTCCAAAAATATTTATTTATAAAAAGTAGGTATTTTAATAATGTATGCAAATATTGTACTTAATATCTTTATTTTTATTTTCAAGTCTTCTTCCGAAAAGCATCATCAATTCATCTACTTCAATGGGTATGTTTTTATAGACATGGAGAAGACGTTAGCATAACATAGAGAAAGATCTTTCCACTGTTGCTACACTAACAAGTATTCATTCATCTTTATACTGGATTATTTGGGGTTTCTACTAGTTCAACTGGTTTTAACTGAATTCAGTTTTAACACGGAGCGACTGGCATCGGTCCTCCGCAACCCCGAGGGAGAACTGAAATTCGAAGTCAGTACATTGGGTCCCAGCCTGGACAAGGCGGGTAAGCTATTTGAGAGGGTGCTCTTTATCCGCATCGGTCGGCACCAACGTGTGGGGTGCCCTGTCGGTCGCCATATTCGGATTTCGGGAGGGGCGTTCGACAGTTGATGTCGTGCTGCGCCTTAGGGCGGTGACCAAAGAGGCGGTGAGTTGTGGCGGTGTGCTGTTGACGGTGATTTTGGATATCGCCAACTCATTCAATAGTCTACCATTTAGCTGCATCAGGAAAGCACGGAGTGCCAGAATACCTGAGGCGACTTGTTAGAGTAGTGTATCGTCATGTACGAGGACCGAGATGGAGTTTTGAGACATCGGGTCATGTCGTACGGTATTCCGCAGGGGTCCTTGGACCACTCCTGTATAACATGGGATACGACTGGACCCTACGAGGGCGTCTTCCCCTCGGACTGTTTCGCTGATGACACTTTGGTCATAGCCCGTGAGGCAAATTTGCAGGAGGGCGTTCGCGCCTGGCCACCACAGGAGTCTCTCTGGTGGTTGGGTGCATTGAAGCGCTGGGCTTACGGGTGGTCCTGGATAAGACGGAGGCCCTTTTGTTCCATGGGCCCAGTCGAGGGCCGCCATCCGGTGCCTACATCGTGGTCAAATCTGGGCCTTATCCTTGATGGAAGGTGACTTCGACAAGCAATTCCGACAGCTGCACCGAACCTGACCGTCATTACCTCCGCCCTTGGGAGACAGCCCAATTAGGGTGGAGCCCAGCGTCGCGACGAAGCAGCTGTACACGGGGGTTGTCCGGACTATGTCACTGTACGATGCACCGACGTGGGCGGTGGCCTTGACCGTGCAGAATAGGGCACGCCTCTGGTGACCCCAGAGTATATTGGCACCGCATTTTTACCGCCAATTATCGACCGAGGCGGCGTGCGCCTTGGCCTAAGTAGGTGCTCAAACAGATAAAGAAAATAATGAAAGGACTAAGTGTTGAAGGTGTTAACATAGTAGTATAGTTGACTATGACTGATAGATATTATGGTAACAATTACACAAGGGATAATAGGTAATTAAATAGGTAAATAATTAAGATTAATGAATATTATACTAAAAATTGCCTCATAGCCTGAATATTAGATTAGAAATAGATTAATGAATATCGCACTAAAAGTTGCCCTTAGGGCCTAGAAACAATCAGTGAAGGTAAGCAACGCAGGCGCGGTCATTAACTGGATGGATGACCGTTAGTAGTACCATACCATAAGCGTCTCCATGATTGACCATGATAACCTTCATTTACGATAAGCAGTTGGTCCTGGTTGTTATCATACCTTCGGGCGGTTTAATATACATCCAACGGCTATATTACGAAGCCACAAAGTTGCCAGTCCCCAACTAACACTCGGCCAGCGTGAAAATTTTTAGAAAACTTCAAAGAAGGTTTTCAAAATTAAATGATAAAAAATTGCCATAGAACTTCGATGGGACATGAACGCCTGTCAGACCTGTCACTGTTCCATAGAGGTAGAAACTTTAGAAAAACTAAAGTCATCATAAGAATCGAACCCGAGACCTCTTGATCAGCAGCCGCATACGTTAGACTAACAAGGTAGTGTTTTCTAATGTGCTTGTTTGTTTTTAGATAGTGGAACAAGAAAAGATCTTAATGGGACTCGAGAGAGAGTAAAACATGCTTTGCAACATGAAGATGATCCCGTGCCACATAAGAGACGCAGGAAAGGGGAAAATGGAGGTAAGTATTTTTCTGGTATAGACAAGGCAGTGTAGATTTCTATTAATTTACGCTTGTTTTTTGTTGTAAACGAGACATAATGTCGACAAAATTACTGAAAAGGTTACTCTACCTTCTCCTTTCCAAACGGGTTATCGAGATTAAGTTTCGTATACACCAAAAAACATGATTCTGTGTAAAAGTCGCGATAGTTTAGAAATAATAATAATTATTATTAATTTAGAAGCAATTCTTCTTCTTTAGGTACCATCTCCATCACGGAGGTCGGCGACCATATGTCTGTATCTATCCCTTGCTTCGGTCATGCGAATCAATGCTTCTGTGCTGTCCACCTTCAACCAGTCTCTTATGTTTTTTGTCCAAGATATACGTTTTCGGCCTCTACCTCGTCTCCCTTGAATTTTCCCTTCAATAATTAATTTTATTATATTATATTTACTATTTCTATAAACATGTCCGAAATAAGCTGCTTTCCTCTTTTTTATAGTTTCGATTAATTCTACCTTTTTGTGCATAATTTCAAGTACTCTAACATTAGTGACTTTGTCTGTCCATTTAATTTTAAGCATTCTTCTATATATCCACATTTCAAAAGCTCTGAGTTTATTAATTAGTTTTTGTTTCAAGGTCCAGCTTTCAGATCCGTAGGTTAAAATAGAAAGGATATAGCATTTCACCATTCTCCATCTGAGTTTTAAGTTGATCTTTCTATTAGTCAACAGTTTTTTCATTCTTTGAAAGCTGTTTCTGGCAATTTCTATTCTTGTCCTAACTTCTTTTTCTGAATCCCAATTTTCACTTAACCAACAACCCAAATATTTAAAGCTTTTTACTCTGTTTATTTTATTGTTATCTAAGAATAATGGTAGTCCTACGGCTGGAGTTTTACCAACAATCATATATTTAGTTTTATTTGTATTTATTTTTAGTCCATACTCTAAAAGTGACAAATTTAATTTCTGTAACATTATTTGGAGATCTTCAAGGTTACTGGCGAGCAAAACGGTGTCATCTGCGTAACGTATACTTTGTATTAATTTACCATTCACGCGTATTCCAAGCTCAAGTTCATTAAAGGCATTTCTAAATATCTCTTCTGAATAAAGATTAAATAAACAGGGTGATAAAATACAACCCTGCCTTACTCCTTTTTCTATATTTACCTCATTTGTTAAATTATTGTCAATTTTAATTTTAGCTTTTTGTTGCCAATATAATTTTTCAATAAATATAATGTCATTTCTATCTACTCCTATAGATTTTAATATTGTAATTAATTTATCGTGTTTGACGTTGTCGAACGCTTTTTCAAAATCAATAAAGCACAAATAAACATCCACTTGGACTTCCATACATCTTTGAACTAAAATTTGAATTGCTGCTAAAGCATCTCTGGTACCTAATCCTGTTCTGAAACCAAACTGTGTTTCACTCAGATGCTCTTCAATTTTCTTGTAAATTCTTGATTGAATGATTTTTAAAAATACCTTTAGGAAGTGGCTCATAACACTAATCATCCGGTGGTCACCGCAGTGCTTCGCGTCGTGTTTTTTAGGTAATGGTGTAAATATTGATAAGAGCCAGTCGTCGGGGAGCACGTTGTCAGGTTCATAAAATTTATTAAATAATAAAATCAAATTATCTACATTGTCTTCAGTTATTAGTTTTAATATTTCTACAGCAATTCCATCGGGTCCCAGTGCTTTTCCATCCTTCATATGTTTTATGGCCGAAATCAATTCCGATCTTAGTATTGTTGGGCTTGCTAGGTTGATCTCATTTAAAGGCTCAGGAAGCCTCCTGTCATCCCTGAAAAGGTTTTGAACATATTCCTCCCAAACTCTACAAGCGTCTTCTCCGTCAACAACTATACTTCCATTTTTATTTCTTAATGTACTCTCTATTCTCTTTTTGTTTATATTTGTGAATTCCTTAACCTTTTTGTGCAAATTAAAACTATCATGTTTATTTTGTAATATTTCAATTTCAGTACATTTCTGTTCTAACCAATGTTCTCTTGCCTTTATAATCATTTTATTAATTTTTGTATCTATTTCATTGTATTTTTCTCTATTTATACTTTTATATTTCCTTCGTTCATTCATCAATTGTATTATTTCATCGCTCATCCACTCCTGTCGCTTGATGTTTTTCTTAGTAGCTAAATCTTCCATTGTTATATTTCTTATTCCTGTTGCTATATTTCTATATGTCGACAAAGCGTCTTCTCCCTTTCCACATACAGACTCAATGCAGTTGTTAATTTTTACACTTACTGATCTCTTTACTTGGTCATTTTTAAGATACTTTAGGTCAATTTGCGTTTTATTTGATTTAAATTTAACCTTCTTTAATTTGATAATTATTTTAGCAAACACGGGATTATGGTCAGAATTTATATCGGCTCCAGGGTATGTTTTAACTTGAATTATAGAATTTCGATACCTCTCCGCAATCATAATATAATCAATCTGGTTTCTTACTACATGAGTTGGTGTATCTGCTGGTGAGCGCCAGGTATAAAGTCGTCTTGCAGGATGTTGAAACCATGTATTTGTAATAATCATATCATTTTCAGAACAAAATTCCACAAGTCTATCTCCTCTTTCGTTTCGCTTCCCCAAACCAAATTTCCCTACAATTTTCCCTTCTTCGCCCTGTCCTACTTTTGCATTCAAATCTCCCATTATAATATTAATGTCTTGTGTTTTTACTGATTTTAGCAAATGGTTTATTTCTTCATAAAACTCCTCTAGCTCCTGAGCATCACTATCTCCAGTTGGTGCATATACCTGTATAATGTTCAGGTTTAGTGGATGAGCGTTGATTTTAAGCATCATACACCTGTTTGACAAGTGAATTATTTTGGATATATATCTCATAAGTTCCTTTCTCACTAAAATACCAACACCATGATAGTTTGATTTCAGATTCGATGGATTTCCCGTGTAGAAAAGTGTAGCGTCATCTTTATCAATTCTTCCACTGTCAGAGAGTTTTGTCTCACTGACTCCCATTATACTTATATTTAATCTTACCATTTCTGCTATAACATTATCCAGTTTTCCCGGTTTATTTAAGCCCCTGACATTCCATGTACTCAGGTTTAGGCTCTCTTGTTGTTTCTTCTTCTGTATTATCTTCATACTCGGAGGTTTCACATATTCTTCGCCAGTAACCAATTTAACATCGTCAAGCCTGGCAACTTTACGACGCCGAGCGCTAGTCGGTTCACATGGCTTACTACACTTTAATTTAGACATGACATATGGTTTTACTAAGGGCTATTGTTATGTAGTGGGGCCCCAAAATCCTTCTACATTTGACCTTTTTGAAGTTATTTAGTCTTCAAGGTTGCTGTTACCTCTTCCAGCTGGTGGTCCAGTCTGGGGGAATGGTTATACCGCCATTTACTCGGTCGTCAGAGCCCCGTCCGTTATCTAGCAGGGAGCACCACGGTAACAAGTTCGTCACCGCCGCCATGCGGCGCGTGCAGGTGGGGTTGACAATTGGGTCGGATAAGCTGTTATGCTCCGTTCTCCCCTTACTCCCCATTAGAAGCAATACTAATGGTAATAATAAAATTATATTTGTAGAGCGTGAGTCTAGTCCACCTGGAAGATATGAACCTGAGAAAGACAAGAAAGATGTAAAACCTGACAAGCCAAAAATACGGAAGCCAATGCCACCTCCAATTGACTTCAACCAACTGTTGAAGATAGCTGAACAAAAGAAAAGTGAACCCATTGAAGTTGGACAAAAGAAGACTGTCGCCGAGACTGAGTCTGACAGGCTTATGACTAAAAAACAGAAGAGAGAGTATGAGGAAGAGATGGCTCGTCGCCAACGTCGACAGGAAAGGATGGACGCAGAAAGGGCCGGTGGCAAGAAGCGTGAGTTTTTAAAGAAACATTTTAATTCCTTACACAGGATGACAGATTATTATATAACAGCAGTGGACAGTAGAGACTGATGAAGATGATATGCGTTCGTGTTCTAACAGTGTATCCCGAGACCTTTGTCATTTTCAGGATTACTGTTGAGCTGGATATTCCACAACATTATACAAACATTCTACTTATTTATGCACTTAGGGCAGTTAAAGATTATGTTTGCTGCCTAATTGAGAAACCCACTGATAGCTTTAATCACGTGATGTTTCTTTTAGCATTTGTAACCCCTCCCTCCCTCTTCGTGATACGTGGTGAGGTTTAGGACTAACCCTCCACTTCCACCAATAATCACTTGTATTTTTAGTACCTACAAACAATTTCAAAATTTGGCCGGCAACGGCGAGTCAAGGTTTTTATTTGCACTACACGCTTGTTTTCGACTTTGAAATCGCGCGTTTCATAGGCTTCAATACAAGTAGTAGTCAAGTAGTTATTAATTGATTTTGAAGGAAATGTGTTTATTTTAACATTAGATATATATAGATTATGATATGATATGATAGACATAGATTCTGTTTAGGAAAATATTATAGTGACCTATAGTTAACTATACTTTTACTTATTCTTCAAACATACTTTAAATATATTTGACATTGCATGCATTGACCATGAAAAATAAAATAATTATTAATATATATTACATCATTACTTAAAATTTACTTCCTCTTTTATTCTTTTAGCCCAACGTGACGATAGACCCAGGCAAGAAAGGGAACACAAATCAGAAAGTGCCTCTGGTTTGGGCCGCATTCCCAAAGTTTCAGACAAACTAAATAATACCAGAAATGATAGTCCCAGACCAACGGATAGAGAAAGAAGTGAAAGAGATAAACTAGAAAAATTGCAGAGAGAGGAAAGGGAAAAAATTGAAAAATTGCAGAGGGAAAAGGAGAGGGCAAGAACAGATAGGGATAAAGCTGAACGAGAAAAAGAACGTTTGGATAGAGAGAGACTCGAAAAATTAAGAGCAGAAAGGGAGAGAATAGAAAGAGATATAGACCGGCTGAATCGAGACAGAGAAAGATTAGAAAAAGCAAAATCGAAACTTGAGAGTAGCAGCAAGATACCTGAGAGGCCTAAAACTGTTGACAAATTAACAGATAGATCAAAGTTAAATTCCAAAGAATCAATCAAACAAGATATTAAGAAAAGTATAGATTTAAAAAGCCAAAACACATATAGGATAGATAAAAATTCCAATGAAAAGAAATTCACAAGTAAGAATAGTGATGGAAAATACTTAAACGGTCATAGTAGCAACGGTAAACCAGTGCCAAGATCTAATGAACAAGTTCAACAGAATGGTATTAAAAATAAGCCTATATTAGGAAAACAGAAAACATCCTTTGGTGATGGATCTCAGAAAAGTATTGATAAAAGACTGCCAAATGGAAAAGTGGTGCCCTCAAAAAGACCCGATGATAGAAAGACTGTTTCGAGTGATAAAGCTGGTCCTAGCAAACCGCAAATTTCAAACAGTTTTGACTTTGACAAACATGTTAACTCTATTGGCAAGAACGGTGCGAGAAATGCTGATGGAACTCGTAAATTCCCCCCTGGTGACGTTAGGAGAAAAGTTCAACAGAATGGGAAGAAACCAAATCGTAAGTTTCTATACACAATTGTTTTTAACTTTTGTTTATACCAAAGCGATGGACGTAAGAAACTACGACGATAATGATACCGATGATATTTGATACTTTAGGTTTAAAATTTTGCTTTAATTACCTATGAAATGTAATTTTTTGGGTGGAGTTTTTTATTCTGATACCAGTAGGAAACTAGGGATGCAAGGTTTAAAAAAATATCGATATCGATATTTATCGAATTATGTTGATATCGATATTTTATCTAAAATATATCGTCCCTCTCCCTCTGTACCTCCTAAGCATTTAAAATTTTTGTGTGTGTTTTAGACAAATGAATTTTGGTCTATTTATTATAAAGTGCACATGAACTCAAATTTAATTAATGTGTACCGATACAACTGAAATGCTACCAAAAGCCATACCCATAAATTATAAACAATTAGTACAAATAGTGGGTGCTTTATTTATAGTAGTTTCTATAGCTTAGAGCACTTCTTAATACTAGTTTCAAGAAGTTTATTTTATTAATCAGATAAAAAAGTTATAATAAGTTTATTTTCTTTATCAAAAGTAGCTCTATCTGTTATATAACATCTACAAAAGAAAAACGATATATTGAGTTTTTCGATATTGATATATCGATATCACCGTATCGTCGATATCGATATATACAGATATTTTTTGGCGTCGATATATCGATATCTATCGGTTTCCTGATATATCGTTGCAAGCCTATAGGCAACCAGCATCAATACCAGCAATAAGGCATAAAAAAATATTATAAATCAGTTTAAAATTATTTTCTTTCAATTAAAGGTCGGCAAATGGCCTCGGACTCGGAATATGATTCTGAGTTGGATGACTTCATTGATGATGGCGATGATGAAATGGACTACTCCAGACACATCAAGGAGATATTTGGATACGATAAATCGAAGTAAGTATACAGATTTTTCTAAAATGCTGAAGAATGTGGTCATCAGCATAGCTTATCGTCTTCATTATATGTGTAGACAATGCAACATGGTGACCCACACTAGGGTAGTCTAGTGAGATGCTCCTGTATCATTGGGCCCCTGATCTCAGGTCTCACGCACCAATGAACTATGACAGCACGAATGCTGTCATTTACATTTGTAGACCAACTTGAAACACTGCACTGAAATGAGGTTTTGTTCCGCTATCATCAACAACGCATTACGTCCCACTGCTGGGCTCGAAGCTCCTCTTAGGAGAGGATTAAGGCCATACGTCCCCGCGCTGGCCGAGTGCGGGTTGGTTGGTTATCATACCATGTGTAAAATCAGCACGAGATAACGTCTAACCAAATTTTATGTACTCAAGTAGTGTAATAGACTGCAATGTCAAAAACTATAAGTTTGATCCTCGTTCAGTGCTTGTTTGTATGCAGAAAAGTACTATACTCGGTTTAGTCCGCGGCTCACCCGGGTGTAAGGCTGTATAGTTCGGCAGTTCATGAATATGAACCAGCCCATTCATGCTAAATCAGTGTGGCTCTTGATAAGCTTTTCTTAGATAATATATAATATAGTAGGTGCATAATCTATACAAACAAATAAATAAAATTAAAAATGTTTAGTTTTTTACTACGTAAAATCATTGATATATAAAAACTCTAGATGCACAGTCTCAAACAAAAGCAGCATACGAAACTATCCTTCGTAGTCATTGATTTATTGAAATATCAATGTAGGTAGTTTTAGTTATGCTATAAACATATCTTTTGCAAATTCAACCTTACGCGCATTGGTTAAAGTTTTTATTACAAAGCAGTGTACAATGACCAATCAAATTTTACTACCGAAGTTTTGAATGAACAGGGTCGTTTGGATTATGCGACTAAAATAAAAAGTTGTGTAATAGTCATTCTCACACTGAAAAAGCGGCCATTGAAATTTGTCGTATTATACTTGGACCGTTGAGTAAAGTTTTTAGACAAATTAAATCAAAATCACATGTTGCTTCCGATATTTAGTCATAAAAACAACAAAAACAAATTAAAAAACTCTTTTACTTACCGAAAATACGATATCTCATCCTTTTTTAACGTTCTTGACGTAATATTTTTACAATTCCTCACGGACACTTCGGTATTTTTAACGTGCGCACAGAGACGCGAGCGACGCGAGACTATTTGAAATATGAGCACAATTTTAAATTGTGCTCTTAATCTATGAGGACTGTTTTGAGACGCTGAGTGTGTATCTTGGGTTTTTTAATACATCAATGCGTAAAATGAATAGTTTTTTTTACTAAGTGCATATGAAAAGTATACACAATACTTAAAAAAACGTATTTTTCCTGTTTGTATTAAATTTATGTCTGTCTGTTTGTTCCGTCTAATCTCTGGAACGGTTGGACCGATTTTGACGGGACTTTTACTAGCAGACGGCTGATGACATAAGTAGTAACTTAGGCTACACTTTTAGACTATGTTTGCACCGCTGCGTTATTCGCGATTTACAACCGTGGTACTCCTTTAGTAATGAATATTAATTTGTGTTCAGGTACAGGTACATGGATGACGACGATGATCCCAGGATGGAGTCCAGTTTTGCGCAACAACAGCGTGAAGAATACATCAGTAAAAAACTTGGTACGTTGAATCATTTTTATACCTCATTTGTACAAATCAATGAAATTAAAGTTCTCGTTTGTAATTTCAAATTAACAGCTCTTCATCAAAATGCATGCTAACTAATTTCAGCTAAGTGCATGGAAAAGTGTATACGGAACTTAGGTCAAGAATCAAGATAAAAAAAAATTATACTACACCTGATTGGAACAGTAGTCAATATTCCCTCAAAATGAAAAGAGAAAGTTAGTCTTTTCCTTGACCTAAATAAGCGGGAGGAAAAAATGTATGAAAATCCATTTCTAACATGTTTTAGCGGGAGAGAAAGTTGTATGAATTTTCATTTCTCATGTGTTATCTTATCTATTGCGCGCGCCTGCCTAAGGATTTTTCATATAATTTAAATATGGAATCTCTGTGCCACTGACATCCTTTTGTGAAGAATAAAAAAAAACAAAAGAAGCGCGAAATATTTTTAAATATTATGTCAAATTCTAAGCTAAATTGTGTCTTACATGGTGTCTTACGTTTTGATTTTATTTTATAAATACTTTAAATATTCCTCACAGGTGTAGTATAAAGCACTGTGTAGCACTCGAGTGAAAGTCCCATTCCTACCTCGGGAGTATTGTGGCCCTAGGCTGCGCCTTCGGGCCACAAACTGCTCCCTCGCTAGTAATAGGATCCTTTCCTCCCTCGGTGAACAATGTACTATTATCTGTAGTTTTGCTTGTTACGACTTATTGAATTGAATTAATTTGTTTTTCCGGCTATACAAATGTTTTTAGACTTAAGCTACTATTTTAGAGTTGCTTAGCCCCGCGGCGTCACCTGCGGTCGTTGTAAAACTACAATAAAAACGTGTGTCACTCGGGACTGCCGCGGTAAAGCTATTGCATAGCATATTTTATCAACTTATGCAATTTTTTTGTTTTTCATTTATACAGTATTTTTTTTCTTTGATATTAATTAAGTTTACAAAACAATATACACTGTCTTTTTACCAACACACATTCTAGGAATTCTAGCACTATTATTACCAAACAATATAATTATCCTATTAACTGAAAGGCAATGCCAACTAAACAGGGAACATAATAGTAATATGAGCATATCTATGGTATAAAAAAATACTAAGATTCAATTAGACGGTACTGGAGGACGCGGACGCTATGTATTCTGCCTACGATATCCCTTCTATTTGATTAATCTATGACGCATGCCAGGCGCCCGTTATTTGTCCTTGTCGCACTGCAGTTACAATCATATTCTGTATCCTTTTTTAACACGGGGTGTTGGGTTTCTTCTTGATGGAATTTCTTGATTCAGTAGCCGCGCTCAAAGCCCGCGATTCAAAAGCTATGCAATAGCTTAAAAATAACTCCGGCTGTACAACAAAAAACAGTGTTTTATTAAATTGTTTATTACTTTCAGGTATTATGGAGGACTTGGAAGACATGCGAATGGAAGCAATGGAAAAGAAGAAAGCGAAGAAAAGTCGGAGAATTAATGATGATGATGATGATTGATCAATTAGCAATGTTTACCGGACCAATATTTAGTGTTGGGAGGCAGTCACTGTATTATACGACCTGCACTGCAAGGTTGAATTTACATAAGTTTTATAAGTCAATCGTTGTCAATTGGTACTGTCAATTGATAAACAGTTGAATATTACATGTAACTGTCGCCCAATTACTGTACACACATTAGTTACCCTGTATATTACTTAATAGTTTGTAAACAGTGATTCAGTTTCTGGGGTTGTTATAGTTTTCTTCAAAATAATAATAAATAATACATTAAGTATTTTTTTATTTTTTTCTGCTTTTACCGTGATTGTTCAAATAGATATTTGTATTTAAGCAAATGGATAGCTTTTGCAAAATAAATGACCCATGAACCTAAGACTGTATCAATATTTATACTAATGTCCAGTATTTTATAATTACCGTGTAAATATAATAACAATGTAAAACCATAACAAACAATGCTTCAATTCAATCAAAACTTATTAACATACTTTTTCAATTAAATGCTCAAGTCGATTGAAATCAATTGTTTACAGAAATAATTGACTGCTTTAGCAGCACAATATAAAATATATAAATACAGTATATATTGGAAACAAGTTTACAATCGAGAGAGAGAGGTATTCTGCAAGCAGATAAATATCATCACACACTGTTACAAGTAGATGACAAAAACCTATTTATGCAATAAGGAACCAATCCACATACATGCCAAAATTAGAATAAGCACCCTATCTATAAGGAGACAAGGATAATTATGTCGATTTGGCGTTTGTTCACATTGGTTCCTCGTTGCATAAGTTGGTCCGATTAGAAACCTAATCATCTTGTTATCTATTTTTTATACTTGTTACATGTTATATGAACCTGTTCAACTCTATTATGTATTTTTTTTCTTTCCTATGTAATGGTTGTGAAAGCACACTTTCACAAATAGACATATTTTTAGTTTAAGAAAAGTATTTATGTAAATTATGTTTTGGTTTGTACATAAGATTTGTTTTATATAGAAATGTTGCTTGTAAGTTATATGATTTTTACTTTTTTCATACGGCAATGTTAGAAATGAGCGAAATTGAAACATGAATGATTTATCTTAAAAATTATGTTGTTTTACTCTGTTGTATGATTTGAGACTCCTTTATTACAACTTATTTTAAGGGCATGCGGTATTAATGATTGTATAGTTGCCAATAAAAATAAAACGGCGGCCGTGACAAGCTTTTAATATCTAATCGGCTAAGTTTCAATTTAGTACGATAACATTATCTTAGTTGTATAGATACGGCACCAATTAATAATTTTGTTCTCATTAGATACTAATAAAAATAAATAAATAAGTTAAAAAGCGAATTGGGGGTATTTAATAAATTAATTATTGTTTCTATACTATTAGTAAATATATGTTGGGGTAATCTATAAATTACGTCACACATTGATAGGTAGGCAAGCGAGTAACATTTATATTTAATTTATGAAATGCATTGCATTGTTTTTAGTTTTGTTATTTATTTATTTCATGTTGAAATAAATAAAAAACTATTTAAGTGTAAAAAACAAAAAAAAAAGAATTTCTAGATAATAATATAGACGTTACATTACTAGAATTAGTAGACGACTGGAATAATTAATAGAAATCTGGATTCACCAAACTTTTGTAAATAGTTTTTCAGATGTGAATAAAGATTGGGAAAGGTAATTGATATTATTAATTTGAGTCGTTTCTATACAACTTTGTTTAATTATATATAAACAAATGATGCATACGAATGTCCAGAAAGATGAGATGGATGCTTGTCACAGCCCTACTGTACAGCTGCAGTTGCGTCATAACCTTTAAAATGTTCTGATAATAAACTAAAATATCAAACTACATCCTTAAATTTAAGTCCTTCAAAGGATTACCTGCATAATATTGCATCACTAATATAATAATATTGATTTAGGCTGTTCATTAAGTTAATTGTCGTATTTTATTTATGGTTTAATAAGAATCGAACTGTAAGTTATTTGGTACCAATACTATTTTCACGTGTGTTACTGGAATTGTTGGCTTGGCCACCATTGTACAGCTCACGTATCACACATTGTAACACAAACATCAGAATTTATCGTTAACTGTTTCAAAAGTTATAAGCATTTCTACGGTTTCAATAGATGTCATTTACCTCATTTATTCTTCTAAACTAGACACTACAATTTCATCATCCATCAACAAATTAAGATCATTGGCGAAAAATTTTGATTAACAAGCGATTATTTATGTTAGCAAACTTAAAAATCAATGACGGTAGCCAAGCCAGAGTGGGAAATGTTTTTCCTGTAGTTCATAAATGTGGCAAGATATCACTGTCGTGTAAAGTCAAATATCGTAATAATTTTAATGGTATCTTGGATATAATAGTAAAATAATAATACATAGTAAAAAAACACATGATTCGAAACATGCCTAACAGTGCTCAGTTTCTATACGAAGTTGTTTATAAAATTATTAAATATTGCAGTATTGAGACTGAACACCAACATTTCAACTTCATCATAGTACACAAAACCATTTTTTAATAGAGCTTAATAGCTTTTAGCTATTGTGTACATCATGTAAAATATACCTAAATGTATATTTAAGTGTAAAGATTCTAATAGAGTTTAGCGCGGGCCAATCGCATCGCCGAACGCACTCGCCTTTGAGAGCTAGTTGATTGACAAATAGACTCGCATTTTGATCTTTGACCAGAGAATATACAAAATTAGGTTTGTTAGACCATATTTGTTAATCTTGTCACATGTCAGAACTCATTGCTGAATAT
Source organism: Phragmatobia fuliginosa (assembly GCA_932526445.1). Lineage (NCBI taxonomy): Eukaryota > Metazoa > Arthropoda > Insecta > Lepidoptera > Erebidae > Phragmatobia > Phragmatobia fuliginosa. The sequence goes on along the minus strand of OW052063.1, from coordinate 19,753,911 downwards.
TTTGCCAATCCTCATACCTTTATTTCTGGTGTAAAATCGGAAATAATATTAAACTAATAGGTATTAATTATATTTACACACTTTCATTATAGTTAAATGTATAAATGTAATCTATGTAAATCTTGTATACTTTTGTGATACTGAAGAGCAAGAAAAAAATACAAAAATAAATTTACATATATGAATATTTTGAAATGATCATGTGAGTTTTAATTAAAAATGCCTATTTCGTACACAATGTTTACAGATGTAAAGAATTAAGAATATACAACCCGGTCACATTATCTCGAGACCTCGCTGGAATGCGAACCTTCCCGCCCCGTTCTCCTTTCACCTCCCCGCGCTCGCACGGCGCGTCAGTACGGTTAGCACTTTCGTTGCCGATACGCGTCGACTTGTTTTCGTGGTATATTTTTAAACATTTCATTGTTACGTTTGGACTTTTATTGTTATTTTATTATTGCTATTACGTTAGAATATTATTTTTGTTGCAACGTTGAACATTTTTGTTAAGTTTGGACATTTACAATAAACACTTCTTGTTACACTTAACCAAGTTTTTTTCATTTATTTTTCATAATTTTAATCATGTCATTATAATAATATTACCTACATTAAATTAATTAACACAATCTTTGTTTTGTTGGAAATCTTATTGTTTATAATAATATCCTACTAGAGGATACTTGTTTTGCGCACCTTAACAGAGCGCCGACACTACGTGACGTCATCGACGCCAGGTCTCGAGATAATGTAACCGGGTAGTACTTGTAACGCCCACAGTATATTTCTGGATAAATTGTGTATCAACAGCCGTTACAAATCAGTTGCTGGACACAGACCACCTGTTATTGTATACCTGTTACCCATCGCAAATTGCTAATGCGCATGGTTGCCACTTTGGTGACGTAAATTTGTTATGTTAATATTTAATTATACACTTAATACCTGGCTGGTTTCATTCAGGCGACAATATTTATACTACATAAGTAGTAGAGCCACGCTGATTTCAGCATGATTGAACCCCCTCAACCGGGGCAGTACTGCCCTCACACAGAAGACCATCCTAATAATGACAGCATTCTTGCTGTCGTATTTCGTTGGTGAATGTGAGACCGGAAGTCCAATGATTCTGCACCATACTCCCGGCCTCCGAAGGCCGAATATTACCTAACCAGGCCGCCATCGTATGGGTCACCTGCCATGCTACACATTGCCTATCCTCACAAAGAGCATGGTGGCCCCTACTCCTGGATTCTACTCATGCTTTCCACCAGGCAGAGTACCTAGTCACTTTGACTTAAATAAAAAAAAAACTAAAAAAAGCTGAAGAGCTAGTTTGTTTGGTTGAATGAGCAAATCTCAGGAACTACTGAAACGATTTGAAAAAATATTTCATTGTTAGATAGCCTATTTATCGAGGAAGGCTATAGGCTATTTAAATCAGCACGCTAAAACCAATGGGAGCGGAGCAACAATGAAGAATGTTCCATAATCGTGGTTTTTTTTTTCCTTTAGAGCGTGCACTGCGTAAACGGTTAAACTTTCGCAAAAATCATGTAAGATCATGTAAAATCATGTCTATATTATAAGGTTCGCTCACTATAACCTTTTTTATGGGAAACAAATTTGTTTCCGCGGTAAAACATCATGCTGCGTGGGTCAGCTAGTTTATGACGATTAAAAATTTTAGTTTGACTCTACGTTTATTAATATTTTTTGTACATTAATTATATTATATTTTTTTATATAATAAATAGATAGTAATATAGAAGAAGAATAAGAAAAATAATAATAATATAGAAAAATAAAATCTTGTGTGTGCGCAACCTTACTATTTTATGTAGCAATTTATTTTTTGGGCCATTTTGCCGCCCCCTAATTCTGCCGCCCCAAGCTTCAGCTTTTTCAGCTTCTATGGTAAATCCGGCCCTCCCCTATATCAAATTAATTAAAGGTTCTAGTGCATTGGCAATTACGCGGATGGAAATATGGTATATATTTATTCATAACTTTTCGTAGTCATGCCAATGTTCTTTCTACAGGTTATTGATCCAACAGTCGATGACGACTTTTAAACGAAATGACAGTCAGCTGACAAAACATATGTCACAATTTATTTTGATTTTGACGAGAGGGGAGCGTATCAGTGACACTGACACATGACATGACAGTTTTCTTCTGGACATTATCAAGGTCGTACGTGGGTTGTGTCTCCTATTTCGATCGTCAATACGCCAAATAAATTATTAGGAGTGTTTATTTGCTGGATTTTTAAATTACTATTTTCAACGGGTAATGTATTTTCGTCAATATTTTTAAAGTATACTTTTCTAAATTATAAGTTAGCATATGCTATCGCACATCGAGACAGAAAACAAGAATGAATCTGGGCAGGAAAGTAATCTGATATTAATTTTAGGGATTTTTAATAAGAAATTCTACAATAATGAAACTACTGTCGAGTTTAAGAGACATACCTGATCTCCAGCGAGATAATGTACATGTCAGAGATAAAGAAGAACTATTAGAAAAAATTAATAAAATGATTGAAGACGGACACAGCAAGTTGCAGATAGTAACAGACTTTGATCACACACTTACCAGATATAAAATGGACAATGGCAAGATAGTGCTCACTAGTTTTGGTAAGTTTTTTTTTTTAATTTGTCTTCTCAAAAATCATCAATGGCGTCCACTGCTGTACATAGGCCTACGTATTGACTGCTTTCGAACGAGAGCTTTAGAAAGGAGTTGATATATGTAACAATGAAATATACATAATATCCACATTTGCAGATATTTACAATATCCTTGTCGAGCAGTCTGTAGCTATCTGCTGCCACCTATTTTCCTCAAATCCATCATACTGCAGGGTGTCTTATACTATGTTTGACTAATCATGGTCTCCACTCTAATAGTATATATTATGTTAAATATATTATGTATACATATTATTAAGTCTTCTTCTTCCTAGCCTTATTCCCAATATTATTTGGGGTCGGCTACTAGTTCAACCGGTTTTACCTGAATATCAGTTTTTCCACTAAGCGACTTGCATTGGACCTCCATAACCCTAAGGGAGAACTGAAATTCTTAGGTTGAACTAGTTGTCAGTAAATTTAAGAGCACTGACTTCCTAATAACGATTGCTATAGAGGTTCATGACAACTGGGACCGATGACTTTACGTGCTCTCCGAGGCACGGGCATGAATCACCACCAAACTTTCACACTCCAGGCTGCTATTAGGAATTTCCAAAGAAAATTCCAATAACACTTTTGGCCCGATCCGGGATTTGAACTAGAGTACTCTTGATTAGCAGTCGCATACACTATCCACTAGATCAACGAGGCAGTTAATAAACAATACATGATATTAAATATAAATTTAAATTAAAGGTTTATTTCGGGAGTGCCCCTCAATACCACAACATTATAAAGATGAAGACAATAGGCTGTCAAGCATATACAAGCCAATTGAGGCAGACCCAGTTATGTCTGTAGAGGAGAAGACCCAGCATATGATAGAGTGGTATACAGCTGCACATGCACTACTCAAGTAAGTCATATTAAAGATATACTACGATTCATCACCATGATGTGTTTAATTTCACAAATATAAACTTAAATTTAAAGCTAGCTAAACCCTGCATTGTTACCCAAGGTTGTTCTTGTACCTTTACAACAACACCTGCGTGTTATGCCAAAGGGTAAAACTAGTCTAAAAAAGTAGCTAAGTAAAGCTTTATATCAACAGCTATCTGTCAGTGTAGGGCCTATCAAATTTGTTTTTTTGTTTTTTTTTGTTTTGGCTTCGCTAAGCATTAGCCAATGATAAAAGTTAGATAAACTATTAAGTACAGGATAGAATTAGAAACAAGGAAAGGATTGGTTTTATGAACAGAATTTGCATTTTTGTACATAAACAATATACTTTAATTTTTTTTTGTGTAAGTATTGTATCTATATACTTTCAAATGTATTTATTTATACATATATATGCTTTCATATATCCTAATTTAATTTATTTGTACGACATCTTCTATCTACAGAAGAATAAAACAATCTAATTATTTGTATAATGTTTAATGAGTTATGCCAAATTTACTCTGATTAATTAATTTTAACAGTCACAATATATTTGACATAATAAATAAATTTTGATAGATTTATATTGGAACACCAAAAATTTATACATCATAGACAATAATTAATGTATGCTTTTGCTCATCTATTTATAGTCACAGTTTACAGGTAACAGTTTTCAAGCTTATTTTGTGTTATCACTACTGTGTAGGGCAGTCACTTTGTGTGTCTTATTTTGAATGGAAATTCTACAAATATGTTCAATGAAATAACATTTGAAAATACATAAATGTTTGTTTTGCAGAGGAGTGAAATTTCCTAGACATGAATTGATGGACTCTGCTAAGAAGATAGTCGAATGTTTTAGGTATGTCAAGTATCACTATTATTATGAATATGTGTTGATTAAAATAAATTTTCTAAATGGAGCAGCGTTTGAAATTAGGTTACGTTCTATAATTACTGTACTCAATTTATACTATGTAAATACAAATATATACAAATACAAAACATACCATACCTTTATCACTAGAATACAATATCAATATTTATAGAACTGTTCTGTTACTGACTGACTGACAGACAACGCACAGCTACTGGGCGTATGAAGCTGAAATTGGGCATGTGTATTCCTTGAGGAGTGTAAACTTAGAGGATTTTGGAAAATTCCACCCCTAAGGGGGAGAAAAAGCCAATGAAATTGATACATTGGAATAACACATAGGCGAAGCCACGAGTTAAGAAATAGTGATTGTCTTTTTGGTACGAAAGACAATATTCGCTTTAGGAACGCATCTTGTGTCTGTGGAAACTTTTACAAACATACAAGAAACGGCCTTAAAGAATACCTAGACTTGGAACGATCATTCAAAGTGTTATCCCATATGGGGTTTGAATGCACAACACTTAGCGCACTAGCAGCGGCGTGGTGACCGCTTAAACCGCTGCGCCATCCATTCCATGGAATGTGTAGGGAGATTAAAATACTAAGAAAAACTCTCTACTTCTACTAAAGGCACCTCCCCCCCATGAGATATACATGTACAGACAAAAATTAAGAAGGATATTGACTTGAATACCGGTCAAGAACCTGATAAAATTGTAAATAGTAGTTAATCATTAATTGTAATTCATTACTTGTACACGATGCCTAATAGCTAGTACCTATAATTAACTAGCTGACCCCGCGAACTTCGTACCGCCAATTCAACGTCACTCAATGGCTGTGAATGACATTGATATTCGTTACGCGCGTTTTTTTAAATATGCAAAATTAAATGTATATTTTTCAATATTTCTGAGAGATTTTCTTAATATTTTGTTCCGTAAGAACCTTCTCCTAATAATAACAAATACAACAAAAAAAGAATTAGTGAAATCGGTCCAGCCATTCACGCGTGATGCCGTGACCAAGGAAAACGGGTTTCATTTTTATATATAATTAATTAATAATATATGCAACCAGATACGAAAATGTAAATTTTTATTCTAAAAAAAACTTTAAAAGTAAATACGAGCACTACTTTTAAAGTTTATATTATTTGAATATGTCAAAAAATAATAGTAGGGCCTTTGTCTGCTTTCCGCAAAAGTGTAGAAAAAATGCACGACATGTCGTTAAGATTATATTAATTTTGTCTGCGCTGCTACCCTTAAATTCCTGAGTGTGTATATATCTACTTTCCATGCCTAAGTAGTCAATAGACATAGCTTAACTAGAGATAGCAGCAAGGGGCCGGTAGAAAATATTTTGGACATGTTACACACAACATCATCTAGTCCCAAAGTAAGCAGGGCTTGTGTTATGGGTACTAAACAACTGATATAAATACATAAACATACTTTTTTTGTTGTAAATAAGTACATACATACATACATTACATAAATTATACATAGAAAAAAACGTCGGATATAAGGGGGTCAAACCAGGGCGGCTGTTTTATAGGGGTGCCAAATCAAACAAATAACTTTTCTATTTCCATATGCCCAGTTAGTTTTTGAACACATACTAAGTGATTTATGAACGCAAGACGTATTAGTATCACAAAAATGCTACTCATTGGTAATTTTGCTCAAACACTGAAGGAAGAGGGCGCCACTTTCAAGGTTTTGCCTCGGTTCGAAAAAATCGTAGATCTAGGGCTGACAGATATGTATCAATTGTTCAGGAAAGGTGTAGCTGATATGATAAAGTGGTGTGAAGATCAACAGGTCCCAGTGCTGGTGTTCTCAGCCGGGCTTGGTGAATCTGTCGTAGCCGCCTTGACCGCTGCCAACTTCTTACTCCCTCATGTAAAGGTACGTGTATTTTTTACATTAGCAATCAAAAACATTACGTAAAGTTTGTCAAGTTCAAAATGATCAGGACACACATGAAAATCCAATCAAAGATGTACCTAAATTATGTTGTGCAATAATTAAATATCACCTGAACGTATCCTGAACCATTACAATTTTCGCGCCTAGAGTTATTTAGATAAACCATTAAACTCTTATTCAAAATAACCATTTTGAACAAGAGTTTAATGGTTTATCTAAATAACTCTCTGATTAGGTAAATGCTGTTCTTTTAAAAAAAATCAATTTTGAAAAATCAATTTTGAAGATAAAAATAAGTTAAGGGAATCACCTTGTGGCATACACTAAAGGTGAATGAATAAGAGCCATTCCGAGACATTATTATCTTATCTTTGATGCAGTCTGATTAACAAAGATTGATAATCAAATGAATCATCTAAAATTGATTAGAAACGATCACAGTGTAGGTGTAGGTACGGATAACAATCCAACAATACCTATATTCTCGATCACCGTCTACCGTACCGTACCCTAATAAACTTAGAAATGTAGCAATACACTGCTTTACCGCCGTATAGCAGTATCACTACTTTCCCGCCAAAATACAGCAATTACTCGTCTCCTGTCAAATACCTGTTACTGAAGAACTTGTCTAGCCCCGCTAACTAAGTTGCAAACGTTTTTCGTTTTCTATTCTATTTCTCCATTCTCTTGTTTCATTGGCTAATATTTTGTTTTGATCACGTGACAGAGTGACATTGGCCAATGAAACAAGAGAATAGAATACGAAAAACGTTTGTAACTTTGGTAGGAATAGACTCAAGAGGAAGGTTATATGTGTAATACATCCGTATCATAGTAGAGGGAATCCTTAAATTTCATAGGTTTCCATGCAAAACCGGGCAAAATAATAAAGTTTTGACCACGGCTCACGCTAAATTTACTTTTGCATCTCAGGGTATCTTCTTCTATTCTGTTTTTAGTATTCCTAACATCGTGTATACAGGATAAATAAAATCGTTGCGTGGGTGATCCAATAAGTAGTTAGGTAAGCGAGGAAACGATACATACTAGCTAAGCACCTTGTTATTATAATAGTAGGTAGGATTATCTTCTAAAGCATGTTTACGTAGATCAGAATAAGTAGCAATGAATAAAGTTCAGAAAATACAGCACTAGTATAATTGCATCACATTGTTTATCAACTTTTCAAAAAACCTTGTACTGTATTACCAATGGCTTTCTTACACAAAGGATTGGTAAGTTTGTAATAAAACGTGATGTTTTGTGAAACCGACGAGATGCAATATTGTGTACTTTACATAATAGTCTGCTTGTTTTAGTAATCTGTGTGTAAATAATGAGTACAGCTATCTTTGTCTAAGGGTCAGGTTCATTAGATATAAAGATGCTCTCGATAATATCATTAGATTTTTTGCTTTCTGACTTAAGATATTTTTGTGTACATTTTTGGTCAGATCAGTTTGTTGTGATACACATTTCTTTGTGACTTCTTGATACGTTTTGATAAAAATAGATAAAATCGAAAGTGTGGTGATAAAATATTTTACTGTTACTACCGAATAATGGCCTTGAGACAATACAGGGGTCAACGACATAGGGCACGCCGTTATTGCGGCGGTAAGACTTTTTAGGAAGGATTGACTCGAGAAGAATCACTGGAATGGTCCAGTGATTCTTCTCGAGTCGAAGAGTGGTCTCATACCGGCTGATGCAGGTGATCACTAGGAAAGGATGCTTCGGAAACAACCTGTGTCTAATCCGAGCCAGCGCCTGAGTGCTATAATTACAACTGCCGGATCGTGGATACAGCACTCCTCTTGCTGACAGAATGCCCGGCGTAGGCGGAGCAGAGATGTGACTTAGCGGCCATCGTAATGGAAATTCTCTCGCTCGGTAACATAATTGCGGCCATGGTGCGGCACTTGAAACTCCGTTGTCTTCTTCTGCGAGCAAGTTAAACTTGTCAAGGAGATAGCGGAACGGGACCGTAGAGGTTTAGACATCTTCCGGTCTTAGACGCTCTAACCTCAGGCGCTGGAGGCGCCGCGGAATGATAGATCTACGTCCTTCATAAGCGCAAACCTGGAGATGACAGGTGAGGCCGTCTGTCACCCTAGTAGTAGCCGGGGGTGACAGCAGAATGAGCCAGGGACAGAAAGGGAACATCGAGGTTCCCATTCTGGAGGGGGTCATCTGCAAGCCGTAGCCGCCGAATGAATCCGTCAGAAGCCTTTATGTAAAGGTGAATAATGTAGTAAAAATAATAATAATAGAAAATTTTAGATTGATACGTATACGTTTTAAAGTTATAATTGAATATACATAGGTATTTGTTATTCTATTTGTGGAATTTTAATATGTATCGTGTAAGCATTAATGGATTTTTAAACAGTACCTAACTCATATATTTTTGTATAATACATTATATTTGAAAAAGCCTATTGTTTATTCAAGAGGTTATCATGACCGAACTCTTTACAAAACTTTGCTTCATTAAAAACGTTTTTATTTGTAGGTGGTATCTAACTTCCTGGCTATGGACGAAGATGACTACATAGTGGGTATTAAAGGCGAAGTAATACACACATATAACAAGAATGAGACCGCCATTAAAAACACGGAGTACTATGGGATGGTAGAACAGCGCTCTAATGTCATTCTCATGGGCGACAATATTGGTGATGCTGGGATGGCAGAGGGCATGGAACACTGCAGTGTTATCATTAAAATAGGCTTTCTCGGCCACCACGAAAGCAATCTTAACAATTATCTGAATAAATTTGACATAGTTCTCATCAACGAACATAGTGTAGACGTAGTGAATGCTTTACTAAAATGTTTACTGTGATTTCATTTTATATAGAATTTATATAAAATAAATAATTTATCGACAGTTGTTTTGTTAGAAGAATTTTTTTATTAGTCAATTGTTTTTAGGGACGTCAGCCAGACCAATATATCTGTTTGTAATCTGTAATTTGTCTTACAATATGTTTGGTAAACAGTCTTGAAACTATGTGAAGTGAACGTATCTTAATTTGTATATATAATGATTTAATTAGGTTAAAAATAGCTAGTTGATTGAGATGAAATGTAGTTTAAAAAAACGTTTTGAAACATCAGCATTCAGAGATAAAAATGCAGATAGGTACTTGAAGGCCATGAGATTTTTTTTCAAGTTTTCACTCCGCAACTAATACTGTTATAAGTATGTATTATTGAAATTTATTAAAATTATAGCCGGTTTGGACAAACGAGTGAGATAGTTGGCTCTGGTTGTACCTACGTTTACCGATTGTATTCATATTTAAAAATAAGGTATTTTCAACGAGGTCATCTGTTATCGAAATTTACACTTAAATCATACAAGACATACTTTTTCTACTTACTTGCTTTCTTTATGTTGATAGTTAATTTAATAGGAATTCACTTACCTTATCTACAGTTTACCCAATTTTATTTCATGACAATTTTGTTGAAATGGTGTTCAACTGGTACTCTCAATGTTTTAGTCGATTATTCCACAAGGCAAAAACTTTATTACATCAGATCTGCATCGATTAGGTTAAGTTCCCTTTTTGTTTTAACACATGCAGTCGTATTTTGATCAGCCCTCTTTTGCTATCCAAAAATAATTTATTTTCGAAAAAAACTGATGAAATAATCACCATATCCTTACGATAAAGTGATTATTTGATGACGCCCTTAGGCGCATTAAAGTTTTCTTTACTACAACGAAATTGATTAGAATGTAGATTAATTTAAACTCGCATTTACGACCTTTAAATGCTTATATTATAATTAGTTAATAGAGCAAGCGAGTTAAGAATGCATTAGGAATTTCATGGTTAGTGAAACGTAGATAAAATCTATTTACGGGGGAACTTCTTTTTGTGAATATTTAGTCATTTGTTTTTTTTTTAAATAACGTAGACTTCATTGGACTGCATTGTTTTACTTTTTTTGCACGCTTTTTGAAATATGATAAATGTAATATTCCAAGTACACGAAACTGTACAAGGTTATTATTATTACCCACATTTGTTGTTCTTCCGTTACATGATATTATTATTGGCGTTTAGATATTAGATGTTTATTGTTTGTTATGATGACACTAGTCAATCATTGTCATTACAATGTAGACTTATCTATATTTATCTGCATATATAATATACATATTATGTACCTACTGTTGCTAAGTGGAAATGTTCAAGGTTTTTGTTTGTTTCTCTATTTGAACATTTCTATCGCAAACCGTTTTCGTGATTAATTGAATTAAATGTAATCGAAATTTACACAATCAATATTTTATCAGAAGACATGTTGTAATTTAAGCAATGCTTAATATATCATGTTCTTATTGTGTTCTATTCATACTTTCACAATTAAATGTTTTAAAATAATATTTTTAATGAAAAAAATTATTTGGACCATGAGTTTGGACATCGTCTATATTCAATCCATTATTTAATGTCAAATAATAATTACATAGCAAATATAAAACCTTTTTCTAATTTATGTATAAATGACCAGTTTTTTTACAAATGAATATTTTATTCTAATTAGAAATAAATAAAAAGTACATAGTGATTAAATAAAAAAATTACGAGTTTTCATAATAATTATAAATTGTACGTCTCACGGCTGTCTTAGAACCCAACGGGCTTCTAAGATTTTTGGCCCTGTCAACAACAGGTCGCTTTACCCAAAACCCCGTCAAGATTGATACTTCTATATTAAAAAAAATATATATGTACTTTAAATTGTTTTGAATGTGTGCTGTGACTGATCCTAAGCTCTTTTGAAATGTATTTAATGATAGTAGTACTCAGAGCAGCAGATAAGTACCGTACAATGAGTACAGTTAAGTACCGACACTGTGGGTCTGTTTCTACGCCATTAGCTTCTTGTCACAGTAAGATATTATTATATTTTTTCTCCAACTACCCTCTAGCAACATGAACCACCTCCATTAGTAGTTAACTAATAAATCTTTAAACACCCTTTTTTAAGGGACAGTGTTTTGTTTTCAACAAACGGTAATTGTAATCTGTTTTTTTTTCTTTTTTATGTGATAAAGCAACTGCTAATTTTTTAAATTGTATTCAATATTAACAAAATTATATGTATGTGAAATTATTTGATAGAATGTTAATAACAGTGTTTATGCTTGTAGCGAGATGTCTCGAACCGCACAATTAAAAATGTTAATGGAATGTTGACTATTTTATTATAATATAGGAAGTAAATAAAACAAAATTTGTAATGAAATTAAATAATTTGTTATTATTATAAAACAACACATCTATATGATGTATTTTCTAGTCATTGCCGTGCTTATATTTATATCGCCACTATGAGAGATTTTTTTTTTGTTTTGACAAATATCACAAAACATAAATGCATAATATTAGTATAAGTATTTGGATTACCATTATAAAATAGTGGAGGAAGCAACGGAAACAGCATACATTGATAGGTCGATTACCTTTATGTTAAAATATTCATTTTCATAATAACAAACGTTACTGTAACATTACGTTTCGTTGGAAAGACTAGTTTAAATTTTAAAAACTAATTAATTAATACCACCAATAGACAATAAACGATTAAGAGTAAGTACAATAATTGAATGGCGTCAGTGAGCGAGTTGCTAACAGACTGAAGTGATTTCCATAGCGACAGAACTAACTCGGAAGCGTCTCACACGTCACACGTCACGCGACAAGGACGTTTCTCGCCGGACAATCTACAACTTGATTATAGCCAAGAGGCTTTCACGTGCATGGCAAGAAAGTACTCGGAACAAATAATATGAACATGATCGGCATGATAACAAAATGACTGGAAAATACATGTTCATCACAATACCCTATTACGTAGTTTTAACTGAACAAATTAAAAGCTCTAAAATAAACAACAGTCTTAGAACATAGAAGTTATTTACACAAAGATTTGTTTCATATAAAAATATCCTACTGTACACATAACAATCATATCGTTATAGAAATATATATATATATTTTGTTTCTATGTACAAAACTAGAAACGATATTAAAAATAGTTGAATCTTTTAGGAATCATAATATTCACGAAGAGTGCGCAGGTCGTCGCACTCGACATCACGTTCCAGGCACTTGTAGTTCAACAAAATGGACAACAAATTGACAATATCCGTCACGAGCTGGAAGCGACCCTACAAACATTGCATGTAATGTTTATACTAATTATTATCTATACATCTATACAAATAAATAAAATTGAATTGTCTGTCATTTCAATATAACAGCTTTTCACTAAATGCATATGAAAGTATATACGGTACTTACATCAAAAATACAATTTAAAAAATGTCTGTTTGTTCCAGCTAATATGTTTGTATTACAACAACTGTGGGGCTCAGCTACTAGCAAATTAAATACAGATGAGACTATTAGAGGTCATTCACACACTTACTAGTACATAATATTCATATTAGAGTCTAAGTTTACTTTTGTCAAGCTTTTCACTTTATTCACTGAAGTTCTAAACATTAATTTGTACTTGGAAACAAAAGGAATGTGTTAGGCACCTATTTAATTTCCGCACACAAGTCAGACATACTATGGAAAGTAGCGAAACTATGAAAGCGCCACGCATATACGCTTTTTTACATTTGAAAACGCAACTATAAAATATTGATAATTACATATACAATCTCTCCTGTATTCTTCTTTAGATGAGATTTCATTTGAGATTCATCTCTCATCTTATACGATCACAGTTACGAATTTAACAAGATTCTGCGTTCACGCGTGACGTTAATATACCTAATAATCTCTGAACATACAACATCACACATTCACCTAAAGATCCAACGAATGCTCTGTATCAAAGGCACTAAACTAATTTCAAATTTACTCAGCACATTATTCGATTACACATATTCGAGTAGAACGTGAGTGTCGAGTGTTGCAACCATTAAAAATGTGCCCCAATATTAGGTGCAGTCTCAGGTAAGGCAGCAATTATGAATATATATTTCTACTTTTATTAAGAAGGAAGTCAACCATTATCACACACTAGTAACCACCTACGATAGAACAAGGTTCGATAAATGTTTTACACGGTATCAGCCTAGGGAGTTGATTCTGTATAGCTCGTACAGTCACTCAGATCTGTACTTTTGTGGACACACGTTTACTGGTAAGTATAGCTATACAGAACCTCGGCCCGAACACAGTCACAATCTAACAACGAACGCCTAACATTGAACACAATATTAACTAACAATGAAGCATACTTTCGACAACAGCCGACTTAATTGCGCCAAATGTGTTAAGTGCCGCAATTAAATGAAATGTTTAGAGGATATTTTGAAGGCAATATTGGTATAAACGAGGCGACTTTAATATTTCTACTTTGATAGTTTGGGTTAAGATCATTAATTGTTTTCAAAATCATTTTTTTTTGCTCATATATTTTTGTCTTTAATCTGAGGTAAATACATCTATTGTGAAGCAAGGCAGGCACGTATGTGAATAAGGCTATTATTAGCAGTAAAATATTATTGATGTGCTTGTGGATGCTTGCACAATCAGAGAGTTCGAGATTCCGTATTTTGTTTATTATCGATCTTACAAAACTGTTATATCTTGAGAAATCATTACTGGAGTCTTTTGAAAATTATAGGGCGTAACGCCTGATACTTAATTTAGATTAATTTGCATATAATTTGCTTTGTTTATACACAATTCGAATATCCTCTTGCGTTAGAAACGATAATAAAATTAGCTCAATCAGCAATTTCTCTACGGAACACAATTATAAGTCATCTAATTGGTCTTTACATTAAGCGGCTAATATAATTAGGTACACAGTTAAGTTAGACGTTTAGGTTATAATATACGTGTTGGCGTATCTCCGTATGTTAGTCTATATCATAAGTCATGGATTTAGAATAATTTGAACACGCTAATCCAAAGCAGTATTGGCATTCTCGTTCTCTGAGTAAAGAAGTTGATTAATACACGATAGTTCTTTTAGAAAAACCCCATATGCACTAAGAAGTAAGTTCGCTTTTTTAATTTACTTGACCATGTTATCTACCTGAAACAATTGAAGTCGTCGCAAAGAATATAATTAAATGGCAACTTAAGCAGAGGGCTATAATAATTACAAATAATTAAATAATAATTACTACTAATAACTTTGGACGAAGGCTATCAAGTAATGTTTTAGATATGAGACTGTAGAGTGCAGTCCCCCACGAGAAGTAAACGCACAAGCAAGTAGGTTGGTCGTGTTATATCAGTTCTAAATCCATGGTCAAACATTGACAGTAAAATACTGATTAAAATTAACAAACTATAGGTACATATAACATCAACAACAATGGCAGATTCTCACTCTGCGTGATGGGCGCGGCGACTCTTAACTACTAACATAATACACTGCCCGATTTATACTATTTAATAATAATATGGTAACTAATAAAACATCGGTAGTAAGTTCGATGATATGGTAAGTTAATTTTTTTTAGTTCTGAACACTTGCGACGTAATATTTACAATTATAATCAGATAGTCAATTCACAAAAGAAGCTCGACATAAGTTTTACAAGAAAGTGGCGCAGGACTTAATCACAGACTGTCTCTTGCGCAAATGTTTACCAGAAGCACAACGTCAATTTCCTATTGTTTGTTTCTAAAACGGTGTCATAATGACACATTAGTACAATGACGTCATAACAGTACATTACTTTTTTTCGTTTCGCTGAAGCGTTAAACGCAACATTCAAGGAAACGGACACTTGCATGAGGTAGACATCCTTCAACGACAATATCTTGCAACGTCATATTTAATACTCAAATTTGCAAAATCTGTGAGCAGCAGGGTTGCCACCTTTTGGAAAAAAAAAATCGGGACGATACTTAATAAAGTGGACAGTCAAAAAGCAGTTTTTTGAAAAGGATAAAATTAAAAGTTTTGTATAAACATTTACGTATTTATTTTTCAAATATTTTTCCATGCACCTTTTTAAATTGATACGGGGTGCGTTCACTAATTTTATTAGTCGGAACCCTTATAGATTCGTCACGTCCTTTTGTCCGTCCTCGAATTTAAAAACGTCAAAACGGTTGGTGCTAAAAAGGTGAAACTGCAAGGACATTTTTTTATTACGGCGACAATGTGCTGAAGTAAAATGATGACCTATGACTGCACGGTTGGCCTAATGGCTTAAGCGGTCGCCACGCCGCTTCCTACTACGCCAAGTGTCGTGGGTTCAAATCCCACGTAGGATAACACTTTGTGTGATTCACAATTTGTTGTTCTGAGTCTGGGTGTCCCTTGTGTCCGTTTCATGTATGTTTGTAAAGTCCCCCGCGACACAGGAATTTATATTCCTAATGCGGGAGTTGTCTTTTCAATAATTAAAAAAAAAAAAAAAAAAAATACCTCCCTACACGTAAAGTGGCTGCGATTTTTTTATCGTTAGGGCTATCATTAGATCGGTCATTTCTAAACATTAAGAAAGTTGCTCCGACAATTTTTTGATTTTGATATCCGTTTCAGAGTTATTCAACTTTAAAGGGGATTTTTATTTTATAAAACTCCCGCCAAGGTGACTTTACTATGCCTGATGGAAAGCATGAGTAAAATCCACAAGTGGGGGTCGCCATATTCATTGCAAATGCAAGCAGTATGGCGAACCACATTGGGGAGGGAGATGTTTTTTCACGCCTAGCTTAAAGGACCCGGGAACTGCTCGACACAAAAAGGAAGACCCAAGCCGCTTAGTTCTGGAGCGTATGTCTTCCACTCTGAAAGGGTGACTTCCCTGGCCAGATCGTGTTATTGTGTAGAGGAAGGGAGAGGGTGGGATGAGGTGGACGAGCTCTTCAGAACATCCGATCGAGAGCGACAACATGATATTGATATATATTGTATTGATAAGGAACAGCGTGTGCGACAAGACAGAGCCCTGGGGTACGCCTGCGTTTACCTGCTGGAAATCAGACGCCGCGCCGTCACAAAGGACTCTAATGCGGCGCTGGCGCAGGAAGGCGTCAATCCAGCTGCACAATTTAGTGGGCAGGCCGTATGCCGGAAGCTTAGAGAGAAGCGAGTGGGCCCATCCCTATCAAAGGCCTTGGCCATGTCTAGACTGAAGGACAGGTTCTCTCCATACCTATCCAAAGCCCCACCCCACAGTTGCGTAAGTTACGTGAGAAGATCACCCGTGTATCGGTTCGGTCTCAAGCCATATTACCGATCATTTAGCAGAGAGTGATCTTCCAGGTAATGAACCAATTACTTGTTAATTATTCGTTCAAGCACCTTGCACCTATGGAGGTGACAGCTATAGAACGGTAGTTGGCGGGATCTGAGCGGTCACCTTTTTTGGGGATACGTAGGCAATACAAGCGTAGTCAGTACTGGAGACAACTCTGGTGCACAGTTCTTTAGAACCACCGCTGGGATCCCGTCAGGTCCACTGGCTTTCTGGACGTCGAATGACCGAAGCTCCGCGCGTACTTCACTACGGTGGACACCAGGCAGTGGTCGGAGGAGCCTAGAGGAGCATGAACCGACACACAGTACTGCGCTGGATAGCTCGCCAGCAACAGGTCTAGCAAGGAGGGCGCTTGACTCGATGTGTCTGGTATCCTGGTGTGCTGGAGTACCGGTTGGGTGAGGTCATGCGTAAGAGCGAATGCGTGGGCAGTTCAGTCATCCGCCCTGACGAAAAGACACTCCACTGAATACAACAAATAAAGATTTTGGTAAAAAGGTTGTCATTAGTTCCATTCGGCACCCAATAGCTGTTTCTTTTTATGTACACTGCGTGAAAGGGGAAGAAGGTGAATTCAAATTGAGCAATTGTTACATTTGTGAAAAATCGGGACAAAATCAATAGGCTGTCGGGACGCGGGACGATATTATCGAATTCGGGACTGTCCCGGGAAATTCGGGACGGGTGGCAACTCTGGTGAGCAGGTTAAATGCACAAGTTTCAACACAAAGTGAGAGTTCGCCCATCACAGGCTGTCGAGTCGCGTTGGTCCCGCTTTGTGTACAAAAGCACAATATATTAGTCTACATATATTACAATAGGTCTAAGACAGATCACAGCCTACAGGTTGATGTAAACGCACGAGGTAATGCTTGTGTGTCACGAGTCGTCACGTGATCGCCGCCACGTCCGTCTGAGGCTTCTGCAAACCATCCTCATCCGTTGACCTGTAACATTAAATAAAATATTATAAGTTGGAAGAAAGAATAAGAGTACTTTTGAGAGATGGCACTAATGGCTTCGCTTGGTATGATTGTAGAGATGATAACAGCGAAAATAATTTTATTATTATAATTTACTATCGGAGTGACGTCATGTCGGAATCCAATATGGCGGATAGCGTTTTAGAAATTTCAAAAACAGATTAAAAAAGACGATTTATAAAATGTACATTGCGTTTTAACATGCTTATATTTTTTTTTTCTTACAGGGCTCAGCAACTCAGCAGGAGAGAGGAAGAGGGCTTATTTAAAAAAAATGCACAATTTTTAATTACATATTTTTTAAAATTTTTTAGGCTGTTGTTGATGGTGATGATGAAAATAGGTCTCTCTCTCTCTCTCTATTACCATATAAATAGTAGGATACGTACCGGTACAAGGTGGCGTGTGGCGGCGCGGAGCGGTAGTGCGCGGCGTAGGGACGCGCCCGTCGCCGCGCCTCCACCGCGCGCCGCAGCGTGCCGGGACGGGTCGAGTTGCGGATGCCGTGGTACGCCAACCTGCACACAATAATAGTAGATTAGTAGCCAAGGGCCGTAAGGCATCAATTGCAGCCCGAGATATTTAAGCCGCGCATGAGCGCAGCGAGGGTGCCTATAGTTCGAGGGTGCAATTGATGCTTACACTCGAGCTGTGCTTTGTCCATTCGTTTATTGTCTTTTTGACAGGTCACGCCTATAAATTACCGATATTTTTTTTCGTAATAATGTACTACAGTAATGTTGTATTTTATACACGGGTAGGGAACTGGGCAGTGTGCATAACTAAAAACAACATGTAAAACTGTTCTGGAAATACGATGAATCGATTAAACTAATCTATCATATTATTATGATCAAAATAATTTGACTTGAGAAGAAAATTAAAATAGAATGACTTCAAGATTGATTATTTGCAAGGAATTAAGCCGAAATTTTGGAATTAAAGTTTAAACTTAGAATAAAGAACAATAACTCTGTGCATTATCAATTTATTTTTGGACCACTGACTTAAAATGTAACTATGCACGTGTTAGTAAAATTTAACTTTGAAACGCGTGGTTAATAACGTTTAAATCCAGAGTTACGAGAATATACATTTGTAAAATCACATAATACTTACTAAACCGACCTTCAAGTGACTGTATTAGGAAGTTTTCTTTGTTCTGGGCCAATTACATATCTTAATGGTGCACATTTTATTTATTTACAATACTGACGTAAAGAATATTATATCGATTGATTTTGATTTCAAATCGAATCGGTGACGTGTGAGGGCGTCACTAATTTCGAAATTTGATTAACTGTCAAAAAGATAATAAAGGAATGGACAGAGTATAACTATTCTGCTTTACATCTCGATTGTGAGGTAAGTAGAAAAAAGGGGCCAACTGCGAGTCGGACTCGCAGGGTTCCGTAGAAGCAAGTAACATCATATAAAAGTTCTTGTACTTCGTTGTAACTTTGATCGATGTTTTTTTATTAGTGTATTGATTGAATGAAAGGTAAATTGCAGTTTAGATTGTTGACGTATTACAAAAAAACTACTCACTAGATCTCGTTCAAACCAATTTTCGTTGGTAGTTTGTGTGGTAATGTACAACATATTTTTTTTAGTTTTATCACTCTCTTATTTTAGAAGTTACAGGGACACACACACATTTTTCCACTTTGGAAGTGTCTCTCGCGCAAACTATTCAGTTTAGAAAAAAAAAATATTAGAAACCTCAATATCATTTTTGAACACCTATCCATAGTTGAACACGTATGGGTTTGATGAAAAAAAAATGTTTGAGTATCAGTTCCAAGTATGGGGACCCCTAAACTGTATTGTTGTTTTTTTCTATTTTTATGTGAAAATGCGGTTCACAGAATACATCTACTGACCAAATTTCAAGACTATATCTATATATACTTATAGTTTCGGAAAAAGTGGCTGTGACATACGGACGGACAGACAGACTTGACGAATCTATAAGGGTTCCGTTTTTTGCTATTTGGCTACGGAACCCTAATAACCGATATTATAAGAATAAAACCCGCATTTTTTCATTAAAAAGAATCAAGAACTTTTTATTTTTATTTTTTCAAGAACGAAATTGAGCTTCGCCGTTCGATATTTAAAACTGATGACTATTATACTCACACGAAGACAAGGCTGAATAGCATAGCGACCTCTTTGGTCATTGGGCTGAATGCATGATGTCTATTGCCAGTATGATGGTTAGATGTACGCGAACTTTTTGAAAGAAGTGTTTTTTTTTATTACTTACCGCCCAAGGGCTTTTCTAGCTACATTATTACCCTAGAGCGCTAATTAGTCACTTACAAGCCCCATATGGATGTAATAAGAACCTACTTACCGAACATGAGAGATGTGGGCGTTTTTCAAAATTTTTCTCCGTTACGTACAGGATGTCCACTTATTTTCATAACAAAATTTTAAATAAACGATGAAATGTAGACATTGACAATGAACTAAGGTTTAAGAAAAACCTTAATCAAACAATGTTAAATGAGTATAATTTCTATTTAATGTATTATTATAGTGAGGGTTGCCAATACAGGGGTCTTGTACGTTACATTTTCATTCAAAGTAAATAATAACTCAATCATATCAAAGTTAATCAGCTTTATTTATAATTAATCAACAACATAAAAATCTTCTAAAATTTAATACCACTTTGTGATATCTTGCCTCTTAGTGCTGTTTAAAATATAAAATATGTCTTGTACGTAACTAAATGGCACTCTGGACTATCAAACTTTGTGAATAAATAACTATTCTGAAAGACTAACATTATAGGTAAGTTTTTTTAAATACAAAAAATAACAAAAAGACATATAATATATATTAACAAAAACATAACTCCCAAAGGTTTTTTCATAAAAAAATAAAAACTATAACAGCCAAAACAGGACAGTTACGTATGTGGACAACAGTCGTTACGTTTAGGAACTCTAAAGCTATGTTTACAATGAGCACAATTTGTAGTCATTTTAGAAACAATACAATATTATTCAACATTTCAAAAACGTCGTGATGTGACATATTATTTAAGTCACATCACTTACTGTACTTATTTCTATAAAATTAGTCACATATATCATATCATATCATAACATATCACAGACTGTTTTGATTTGAGCATTTTAAAAATATATTTTACAAAAAACTTAGGGGATTCAAGTCTATCTCAGTTTCATTTTCACATTAAGTAGGTAACAATACTTCTTAACTTACAAAAAAATCCAACAGATACAAAAAAATGTCAAATAAGTAGTAACAAAAATAAAATAGGGAACCAATAAGTAGGTAATTCTGCGTGATTGTTTGGTCTTCTTTTAGAGTAACTTTTTCATTTTCCAATAGCTCAATCATCTTTTTGTGTTTAGTCTCTAGGCGAAATCTATTTTTACTTAAACTACTAATAACTTTCTTTAACCTTTCACAAGTTTTTAATGTCCTTTGATATCTTTTATAATTTCGGTAATTCAATCTCTGTTTTTTCTTCAATTTTGTATTATCTTGCATCTCTGGCACTGTCACTGGAACAGCTGGCTTAGTATTATTTACTTTTTTATTTTCCCCTTTATTCCTTTTTTGTTATCTTCAAATTTTCCGTCTTTTTTCCTTTTCTTCCTTATTTAGTTCACTTACCTTGAGTTTATGTTCTTCAGTCTTTCGACTTCTTTCTTTTTATATTTGTTGTATTTTTCTTCATTTTCTTTGTTTTTGTCCATATCGCCGTTGTTTTTGTCTCTCTCGGCACCAGTCAACGGCATAATTTACCTGAGTAGGAATAAATTAATTTGTAAGGAAGTGCCGAGGATGTGAGGAATGTTAGGGTTCACCCTCTTTATCGCTAGTCTAAATAGGATATTTATAACATAATAAGGAAACCTGCTCACCATGAGGTGACTAGATCCTATAAAGGTAATGAGTTTACCTCTCTGGGTGGATTATATTTTAAATTTATATTAAATTGCACAAGACAGTATGAACGCATCTTTACGAGTCCAGTACGTAACGTTTTTAGTCCACATAGTACATCACGTCACGTCCTGGACGTTACGTATAACGCGGATTTGTCATCATATGTTTTTTTGGTATAAAAAAAGTTGATTATAGTAGTTTACTAGTACACATTCATTATCTACAACATATTTACTTATAATTTAACACGAGTAGTATATAAAATTTGTGGGTCTTACCTTTCAAAATCAATGTTCGTACCGGACAAACAAAACAGACCCGTCACGCACGTCACGGACCGCAAGTGTTGACGATTGAATTTCTTCAGTTTTAATTCAAAGGAGAAGAACTAATGAATGATAAAAACATTGTCAATATGGCATTGCTTAAAAATAGTTAGAGCCAAATACAATGTTATTGTTATTCTTTATAAAATCATACCGTTACGTAACCGGACTGTCCGCTGTGGCCAGTTTTTTAAATCCGATAATTTCAGTATTTAAATTAGAAAAATATACTACAACCTTATTATATTTTATTTAAAAACAAATAAAATGAGTTATTTCATTCGAGTAATACTATAGATATCCAAATATAGCTTATATATTCTCCAAAATACGTAATCAAAATCCAGGATATGATGAAGGACACATAAAAAAGTAGGATAATATTTGGTATTTTATTAAATATTAAAATATGTTTTCCGCTTATGTCTTATGTTTATCTTTTTTTTCACAGTAAGTTAAACATTTTACCCTAACATAAAATAATTTGATACTCACTTCCTACATTTTTGCCTTTTAATCAATGGTCAAACTCGTAGGACATAGCAAAATAGTCCTGAGCAAAATTTTGAAAAACGCCCATGTAATAATTATTTATACATCCGCCACAACCCCATCTACTTGCAAACTAAACAGTGCTTGTACTGATGAAACGTAATGGATACTTTTTTTTTATGTAAGCCTACCAAAGTGACTCTACTCTGCCTGATGGAAAGCATGAGTAGAATCCAGGGTAGGGCCACTATCCTCATTGTGAGTGTAGGCAATGCAGCATGGTGACCCATACCATGGTGGACTGGTCAGAAAATTCTGCATCATTCTCCCGGCCTCCTAAGGACGATTGAATGATGTAGAATTATTGGGCCTCGGGTCTCACCGGTAGTACTGCCCCGGTCGAGCCGGCCCATTCGTACTGATATCAGCGTGGCTCTACTACCTATTTAAACGGTCACGCCGTTTTCTTCTTTCTTCCCCACAGGCTCAATCGAAACTCGCATGCAACAAAACTTTAAAATTGCTTTTCTAAGTCTAGGTGTTTTTTTTTTTTTTTTTTTTAAATGCAACTCCCGCATTAGGAATATGAATTCGTGTGTCGCGGGGGACTTTACAAACATACATGAAACGGACACAAAGAACACCCAGACTCAGAATAACAATTTGTGAATCACACAAAGTATTATCCCACGTGGGATTCGAACCCACGACACTTGGCGCAGTAGAGAGCGGCGTGACGACCGCTTAAACCACTAGGTCAACCGTGCAGTCGTTCTTTATATTCATATTTGATGTATGTTTGTAAAATCTTATGTGACACCATATTATTTCCAGAGTTGTCTTTTAAAAATACTCCCTAGATTCGTCTGAGTCATCTTCGAGTTCATCAGTGACAGCTTACCTTGGCGCTAGTGCAGCGACAGAAGAGACGATAACGACGAGCCAATAGACGGGCTCCAGAATAGCGTTCTGCATCACGTGGTACGAGGATGGAAGGTTGAAGCATGTGACGCATATCGATTGGTACATTATTGTCAGGACGAAGAATGCCCCCAGGGAGCCACACAGCGCGATCAGATGTATCACCGTCTGAAATTTGATAATAGTTTGTAAGGGGAATATAAGGTATTGGTGCTAATGAGATGTATCACTATTTTAGTGTGATGCATATCATTCTTATAAGTAAGCATGTTTATCTTCAAATTATAAATCCTTTATGAATAATATGAATCCTTTTGCTGTTATGAAAATAAAATTTAAAACTTCTAAAAACCTGGTCGAAACGTAAGGCAATCAGAGGTATGTAATACCTTTAAAAAAAAATTTTCCGTAAATTCTATTTATTCTAAAAATAACTTCTATTTCTTTATTTAAATTAAGCGATTTCCAAAATGCTATTTTTGTATGAAGGTATGTATTTAGATAACTCCTATTCAATCTTTGATATTTAAAACTTCGTATGATAGGAGTAAATTCATTTTTAGTTGAGACAGTTTTAGAACAATACAATAAGTACTACTATTGTTCAGTGGAACGATGTCAATACTTACTGATATTTATGGTATATTAAATTTTGCCTGACCTAATATTGCACTTGTTTAGTACCTACATACATATTTTTTACAAACCATAATTCTATTATAGACTGTGGATGATCTACATAAACTCAAAATTCTCTTACACGCCTCGTGTAGTGCATTTCAGCAATAAGCTTTAGAAAAACGATGTCATTGGACTAAAATCGTGTTTAGTTCTATACAGACTTTTTTCGCTATTTTAGATAGTTTTGAAACCATAATCAAGACTAATTGCGTGCACTCTATTTTTTTGGATTAACATAAACTAAGTTGTAGTTACATTGTTATTTGGAATTCTAAGTTTAAAAATCGCGATATCGATCAAATCATTTTATTTGTTCGTATAAAACCTGCAATTTTATGATGATAAAAAACTGGGTCAAGTGTAACCAGTAATAATTATCAAATAAAAACTTTTACCGTAGTAGCTGTATATTTATAAAATTCATATTTTTTTGTAAACTTACGGTAAAATATAAAAAGTGAAAATCATACCCTGAGCTAAAATCGGTCAAATCACAACAGAAAGACTTCTAAAACGAATTTCTGGCAGCCATAAGCCTTAGTTATCTATCTCATAAGTTGCTTACTTTATATGTAGTTAGTAATGCCGAATATTTTTATATGGGTTAACATACATTTGTGAGTGAATTGAAGTGTTTTGACAGTGATTAAGGTGTTCACAAGTTGCTTAAAGCCAAAACTAGTGCTGAAATCATCTAGATACAAAAACACGGAAAATCTCTGCAAATAATCTATAATATTGTGATCCCACTCCATGCATTATTCAAATACAATAACTTACAAAGTTTGTGGAATGGAAAAGCTGCATGTAAATTGAATGTCATGAACAAACTTATTTATATGTATGTATTACATACATACGTTGTAATCTTAGATCATTGATGTATCTAAACAGATAATTATCTTCGAAACAATAGCGTCCAATCGTTGGGCACAATTTCATTTCAACTAAGACTGTGTTTTGTGTTGTCGCTGTCCTATTCCATTATTCTGCGTTATCCATTATGATAACGCAGGATAATGGAATAGCCTAAATTTATTTTTTGGAGCCCGACACTCCATTTAAACCTATAAATGATCTAAGATTGTTTTATAAATGTGTAAAGAAATCAACAGAACCTTATAACGATGTACTTACTTATTATTGACATGATTTTACAAAAAAATTAACGTGGTCTTTACAACGCGGCGCTTAATTTTACATATCGGTTACATGCAGCGATTTTGCAAGACGTTACTCAAAGATGAGGATATTTTTTTTTTCATAATACAGGCCGCAAATAAGATCTTTACTTCACTTGAGGTTGAAAAATAGCCAATTTTTATTTTTAATCTGTCAGATTGACTTGAAAAAGTGTTTAAAGTATATCTAGCATGTTGATTAAATTTTCCATTATTGCAGATGTCTTGCTCATTGCAGATGTACAAAAAATAAATCAAAAAGTTTCATTTAAATTGACACAATAAATTCTGCAATAGGAAAAACATATTTAGAACAGTCTCTCGGTCGTTTATATTCGTGTGGTTACATAAATCTGTTTTATAAAATAACAAGTTCCACTTACCCAACTTCTGGTCTCAATAGCGACGTATAGCAGCATTATAACTAGGCAGCATGTCATACAACATACGCCATAGCTACTCAAATCGACGGTGGTGTCCCAGTAAGCATACGTGACGATGAAGAATATAACGACGCTGATGTAGACGGACTCTGCAAGCGCTAGCCAATAGGAGTAGGATCTGTACGTGAGTCCTCGTCGACAAGAGCTGTATAGCCCTGGACGTTCGGTTAGCAACGATGCTGGAGCGAGTCGATCGTATGCGCCTGTTAAACAAATGTCGATAGGTCAATTAGATCAACGATGGATATTTTTGCATTTAGGAATCTGAAATGTGTTAATAACCAGTTGTCTGTGTGGTGATGAGCTAGGGATACGGAGTGTCACCACCTCTTTTTAGCCTGTAGATGTCTTATAAGACAAGTCGACTAAGGGAGTGAATCATACAGGACAAGAGAAGGAAAACTTTACACATAAATTCCATATCAACCCGTCTGGCCAGCGTCTATGCCACCACAATTGTTTTAAATGAGAAGCCTATTTCCAGTAGAGAACTATTTAAGTCTAATGCTGTGTGAACCAGTTTACATTTGATTTCAGTTGTTTGGGCATAACTAGTACTTAAACTAGTCCCAACATGCATTCAGTGTGGGGACGTGTGGCCTTAACTCTCTCCTGTGAGGAGACTCGAGTCTCGCAGTGGGACATTTTGAATAGTTGATGATAGAACTTAGAAACTATATGTACTATGTTATCATTGCCAACCCAACGTTGGTTATACGGACAATTATAATAATAGGAGGCAATGTAACAATAGTCCTAAACCTTACTATTTCTACAATAAACATTGATCTATTATGTTTTAAATGACGTGATGATGTCAGGGGATCAATTTAATAATACAGTCTGCAGCCAAACTTATCCTTTGTTTGAATAGAAACGAATCTAATGTGTCTGAATGAATCTCGTATGTGTATTGTACCTGTTTCTAAACATTTTCTATTGTGATGATAGAAACACGAATGAAATCATGAAAAAGTCATATTCGGAATTCTGCTTCGTATGCGAATTCATTTTATATTTTCCCCAATTCTATAAACCGTCACGTATTTCAATAACGGCAAAAGATGAGTACTAAAAAGTAAAAGTACTAAAAAAAAAGTCCTTGGTTAGTGAAAGACCAGAGGCCCAACGGATGCAGAAGATACTCTTGGATTATATTCATGCTTTTTATCAGGTAGAATAAAGTCACTTTAAAAAAGCAGTCGATATGAGATTGCAACATAGTCATTTTCATATAAAGTTGCTGCTAAATGTATTGTGTTATAGTGTAGTCGTGCCGAAAACATTGCCAAAATGACGGAATACTGTAACGGCTCTTTAAATTGCATCGTAGCGGAAATAATTTCGACACATTTATGATTTATGACCGTATTTGCCTGCCAAATGCTGAGTGTGGGAGTGCTATTTAGCTTGTATGCTATTATAGTATATTTCCTGAACAAATTTGATAAAGAAAAGCTGTGATGTTGGTAAAAAAAACATTAATCATATGTATTCAATCATGAGAATGATTGATTGGCAACATTACTTGCTACCACCCTTGATGCTCTACCTTGGTGTTCAATGTTTAAATACAAGTATGTCTTTTTTTAATACAGTCCGTCTGTACGAGTGCCTAATGGATAGCATGAGTAGAATCCATGAGTTGTGGTCGCCATCATCATTGTCAGCAGTGGCGGATTAACCACGTAGCAAGAGTAGCAAATGCTACAGGCCCCGCGCATTTAGGGGCCCCGCGCTTCAACGATTTCTGACTGCTAAAAAGTATCTACTTAAATCGAATCGTAAAAAAGCGGGAAGTGTTGTGACACATGACATGTATTGCGTTCTTCCTGGCGGTCTGATAGATCTAATTACAATCAAAACAACATGATGAGTAATGATGACACTGTTAGCTTCCATAGCCTCTATGTTTTGAAGATTTGACCTGCCATATTTATTGTTTGAAATATTTAGTTTAAAAAAAAATTGTTGTATATATTTTAACATAATAAAACCATTTGCTTTTGTATATACATAAGTATATCAACAGTCTAAGTTCTAGTAAATGTACAGGTTGCTTTTTCTCTTCCATGACTCCAAGATGTTCTATATAAATTACTAGCTTTGATATTTTAAAAACAAATTTTTTTTTTCGTGATTTCTTTTTAGCGGTTTGATGATGCGATAAAAACGTTTATTTGCAAATTAATTCGAGGACAGACAATGTACATGACGAAACTATAAGGGTTCTAACTATAAAGAATCCTATAAGTCGTGAACTAAATTTTCTGAAATCTCTCATTAAAGAGACAACGTATAAATATTTTTTTCAGATGATGCTTTCGCAGATGATTTGTAGGATAGCCTTTTTTACGCAGGGAATGCTTTTTCACTATCCCTTTAGTGGGGTACTCCCGGAGGAACCGGTCTACCCCTAAAACCCACGGCGGCCTACATCAGCAGTTCGGAGGAACACCAGGAACGCATCAGCGGCTTCTGGAGTCCCCCCTGCCGTTCCCCACGACAGAGGTACATCCCGGGGCAGGACGCTGTCATGCCTCTTTAACGCTCTAGCAGTAACAGGCGCAAAATGACCCACCTTAGGTGACATCCCCGGACTGCACAGGAAGTGTCACCTCTCTCGTGTCGTTCACAGTGGTCACATCTCCATAAGATGTGGCTGCAGCGACCTTTAGGTGATAATCGGGGTCCTAGCGACCTCTGCCACGTTCCTGCACTTCAGCCCTATCCCGATCTAGCTCAGCGGACTCCTTCTGGAGCATAATGTCCTCACGGAAGGAGACCGCGGCTTCCCATTCCTCGCTAGCATTGCCGCGATCAATGCTGACGGTGACAGGTTTCGTTCGATCTCTCCAACGAGGACTCGACACTCTTACTCCCACGCAGGGCAGTCTTGGCTGCGCGTTGGCTAGCATAGCCCGGAGTTCCAAGCCGTGCCTATTAATCCCGCAGAGAATCCAGGCTCGTGGTCCAATGCTGTCTCTTCGCCATTCTTACCGACAGAACGAATTTAGTCGTAGACCATCGTGTTCATGTCGGCCAAAATGTCAAAGGGTGGAGATCGCGCCAGGACCGTTGCCGCCTCGTACGGAATCGTGCAGTAGCCTCGTACGACCCGTATGGCCACCAGTCGCTGCAGACTCCGGAGTTAATCCTGACAGCGAGTGGAACCCGTCAGGTCTTCAGACCAGATAGGCACCCCATAGAGGACCGTTGGAGGATAGCCTGTGCGATACAGTGGTTAATGATCTTGGACAGTGAAAATGAACTTAGAAACACGATGAAGCCAAAACGCCTGAATCTTCTCACTTTGACGAATATTGAATTTGATTAAACTATAATGGCTGGGCTCGGTATAATCAAATGGATATTTAGTCGGGATCTCAATCCTTGGGAGGACATTGATAGAATAAGATGAGATGATTCTCATCATAGATGAAGTAATGATACGCGCAGTATTTGCTTGATGCTCTGGATCACTTGCACCAGCGAGCAGTACGCATACGTACGGTGGCCCACACCCTTGAATTCTACTCATGCTTTAAACCAGGCAAGTTGGCATTTTTTCAAAAGAAAAATGATTAACTCAGAGAGGTTGATTTAAATAGTATTATTATAAAAGCCTTCATTGTATCAAGATGAGGTTGCTTGTAGCAGCTGTAAGTACCGTCTTTAGGGTGCCGTAGCTCATGATTCGGAACCCTTATAGATTTGTCATGTCCGTCCGTCCTCGAGTTACCATCCAAACGGTTAGTGCTAGAAAGATGAAATTTTGCACAATTTTGTGTTCTTATCACACCAAAAAAGTGCTGAAATAAAATCATGACAAATAATTTTTATTAAGAGTACCTCCCCAACACGTAAAGTGGGGATTTTTTTTTTAGTTTCTACCAAATCGTGTCTCTCTCTCTCATTAGATAGGTCTTTTAAAAATATTGAGAGGTTGCCTTAGCAACCTACGTAATCAAAAACCGGTTTTAAAAATGGGTTTTTGATTACGAGTTAATTAACTTTAAAGGGTATTTTTTTCTTAAAACAGGGCGTCCCTTAATGGTAAACGTATGTCTCGAAAAAACTTTTAAAAATTATAATGGTGACTACCATTATAATTTTTAAAAGTTTTTAAAAATTTTAAAAATTTTAAAAATTATGGTAGTCCATGTGCTGAACTTTAAAGGAAAACTATAACCATTTAGATAACTTTTTTTGGTTCAGGAGTTATAGAGGCCTAACTTGTAAAATACGCTTCCTTAGAAATTTTCGTACAAAAATAACGAAAAAATAAAAAAAAAACAATTATCGATTGGACACGGTTTAAAAGCCACGTACCATTATGGGTAATTGCGGAACCCTATTCTATGCGTGGCCTAACACGCACTTGGCCGATTTTTAGAAACATAATATCCTGAAACTATGGAAGGGCCCCGCGCTAGAATTTGCTACAGGCCCCGCGCTGGCTTAATCCGGCACTGATTGTCAGTCCTCCTTTAGCAGTCCATTGCTAAACATATTCTTCTCTTTAGAAAAATAAAAATAAAGTAGCCAATTTGACCACTATAAAATCAGATAAAACTAGGTTCTAAAAACTTATTTACATGTTAACTTACCAATGACGATGGGTGGCAAAGCGGTGAACATGAGATTGTAAGTCATTAGATGTATTTGGTCGATCATTACATTCGATGAGAACCCGCAGTATATCTGGTACCAGAATATTAAGAACACAAAGGTCTGTGAACAAAACAAAACTTATGTAAAGCATACCATTAAAAAGGTAGTGGTTGCCCTGTGGTCGAAATTCGGCCACCTTCTAGCCTTTATTATACTTAAGACTTCGGCATCGGACTGAAGGTGAACTGAATTCAAATGTTGAAATAGCCGTCAACATTTTGGATACCAGTATTTCCCAATATATAGTATATATTGTATATAGTATAGGCTAACCACTAAGCTAAAGAGCTAGTCGTGGTCGAAATCAAACATAATTTATTATTGTTATTTATTATGCAAACTTTTTTCTCAGTTAATGCTGGTAAATTGGAACCTAACACGGGCTTACGCCTAGTGGGTTGGTTCATTGTGTAGTGTTTGAGTAGTGGATGTAAGGAATCGTCGCACTATGGAGCAGGTGTTAATCACTGATTTTTGTAAAGCGATGTATGTATATTTATTTAGATCCAATTCTGTGAGCGATGTGTGTAATGATTTTGGGATGACTCCGATTGATGAATATTGTTATTGTTATTATTATATAAAAAGGTATACAAAGCTTTTGGCTGACGTATTATTTAAAATTGAATCTATGTTATTCATAGGCGTGATATTCATGATACCATAGCATAGAAATACCATAGAATTTTATAGCTTAGATTATCTATGGCATAGAGTATTCACGAAACAATACATTAGGGTTTGATTAATGTCTTATTGTCATTTGCTGTAAATAAAGACTGTTCTAATGGTATTTTCTAATGGCGGCTTTCATGTTTCAATATTATCAGTTTATTATTTATTTTCATTTCTCCAATAGTTGAACTATAAATTAGATCAATAAATCTAAGAACTTTGAGATTTATCTATACAATATCTGATTACGTGATCATATTTACCTCCTCTAAAAACCGTTGCATTTATTAATTATACCGCTTGTTGCTTTATGGGTACAAAATACAAATCCCAGATGGGTCAACACTTTGTGTCTTCCATAAGTGTTGTTCTGAGTTTTGGTGTTCTTTGTGCTTCTAATGCGGGAGTTGTCTTTAAAATAAAACACGTTGTGCTTCATACATAGTAAGTCGATCGCTTAAATCACTAGGCCAATCGTGCAGTCATATGTCAGCCGTATATGTTGGTCAAGTCCCCCGCGATAATTGAAATATTGGTAGTATTGTATTAAGAATATAATATAGTATTGGGCCATGCACTCAATGGCTCCATCTTTAACTACCATTACAATTCATATTTAGATTGAATATTCTCTCTGAAATGCATTTTTAATAAGGGGGTAAGTACATCTAAATCAATAAAAACGACAATACTTGTTGCTATCTCAACACTCAATCGCATCGGTTATCACAAGTAAAATAAAGTCAATAAATAGCCCATAAGTCTTTCGTTTTCAATTGACTGTTTAATAATTCACATCATTTACAGTGCCTTCGATTGGAGTAATTTGTCAAACCAACTAGTTAATATTACATTAGTGAGGTACACTCACACCGAATTAAGGGGAACCTGTTACACCGTAAAATAATTACATTCATGTCAATTCGTCAAGTAATACCTTTTTTGTGTAGCATTTCTTTATTGCTATAATCTGTGTGTCTGTTTGGATATCCCATCATAGTTCTAATGTAATTATGAAAGGCGATTTTTAAAAGATTTATTTACTATGTCTTAAGTTCAAGAATTAGATTTTGATTTAAATAAATATTTTAAAACATTTTCGGACATCTACCAAATAACGCCAACTAGTTTTAAAATAATCAGAATTTGTCAATTCAAAGTTGT
Source organism: Phragmatobia fuliginosa (assembly GCA_932526445.1). Taxonomy (NCBI): domain Eukaryota; kingdom Metazoa; phylum Arthropoda; class Insecta; order Lepidoptera; family Erebidae; genus Phragmatobia; species Phragmatobia fuliginosa. Next base: position 19,721,752 of record OW052063.1, on the reverse strand, counting down.
GAAATCAGAAATGAAAGCTAGATACGAGTATAATACTTTTATTATTTGTAAATACATACATAATAAACTTAGAAAACACCCAAACTCCGTAACAAATATCTATAGATTATTATCCCATAGATTAGAACTCATACGCTACCACAGCGGCGCAGAGGCAATAAGGCTGACTGTATGTATTGTGTTCGTCCTTCATCATGATATGCATAAAACAGTAACACGCCACTGCTGGATATGAGTCTCTCCTTAGAAGGACAGTTTTGGCCTACTATTTCTATGCTGGTCAGACGGGATTTTATATATATATAGTTTACACGTTCAAGTTTTACTATGTGGCGAATTTAACTTAAAGCGCGAAGAAAACATACAACAGCGCCATCTATCGAAGAAACACGGAACGAGCTATATGGAGTAACTACTAATCCTGAATCGCGTTAGAGAAATTTTTGCGCCGATTAGCATATACAAAACTGCCTAACATCAACCGTTAAGCAGTGGCCTTTGTGATGGAGGAACACAACACCCATTCCCTCCACAACTACTCTTTGCAGTGATTTTGTTCTGCGTAGTTTGCTATGCTCTATGCGGCTTTTACGATAGCCCAAAAGATAAATAGTGTTGGTGGCACTTCTGTATATTTTCTGCAACTATAATTGAACCTCTTCTTACGCCGCTAACGTAGGTAGCCCCTAAATTTTAAAATGACAAGTCAAACATCGAAGCACTCAGGTGTCCCCTAAAGGTTAGTAAAAACGAACATGTCACTAAGGTTTACCTAACTCTCTAAGTGGCCCCTTAAATTTAGGCGACGTTGGTGGAAACGGCTATTAATCTTCTTAATTTGTCACCACACGGGCAATGTCCTTCGCAAACAATAAAAATTACTTTTTTAATGAAACATTCATTCATAATACAATTATCGTGGTATCAACATATGCATGAACCAGATAAGTTATTTTATACTTTATAATGCTATACATGTAGTATATTATGTATGAATACATCCGTTGTGACAACAGATTTTAAATAAATCACAAAGTCATAAATTATAGTTTTATTTTTCAAGAGTGCAACTATAATACCATGTTTTTTTTTTATTAAGTTCAATCTACGAATTCAGTTTGCCCTCAGAGTTTCGGAGGTCCGTAGCAAATCACTTCGTGGAGAAACTGATATTCTGGTGAAATCGGTTGAATTTGGGAATAATAAAGGCTAGGAAGGTGTTTTTTACTTTTTTATTTGTCCAAATCGAAGTGAAATGTTTACACTTATAGCCGAGTGTATATATGTATGTAATAATTCGGAGATCACGTTAAGCAGTCCCGGTTGTTATAATAAGTCGCCCAAAGGCCTCCAACAGTCGTGAAGCTTAGTTGGAGGCCTTAAGGCGGCTTAAAAACATCCAACGGCAAGATTTACATAGTCACAACGTGTCTTGCAAGTCTCCAACCCGCACTTAGCCAAGTGCTTAACCTTAACCCTCTCCTGAGAGGAGACCCAAACCCAGCAGTGGGACGTTATGGGTTGTTGATAATTTACACTCAACAATTTAATTTAATTTTTACATCTACAATATTTTTAGGCCTATTCGATTTTGGGTAAAGGAGAAACCCGAAATCCATACAAACTTGGGCCTGGCGTTACAGTGCTAGAATTTGGGCATAAATTACAATATCTATGACGATTTCACGAGCCTAATTTTCAGGTCTCCCAGCAATGGCCAAATTGGTAAAATCAGACAATGTTTACATTTTAGGTTATGTTTATTGGTTGAGTTATTTTCATAAAAATTGGCCAAGTGCGTGTCAGGCCACGCATAAAATAGGGTTATGTACTCACCCATAATTAAATCGTGCCCAATACATAATAAATAATAATAATAAATAATAAATATTTCAGACATTTTACACACAACGCCATCTAGTCCCCAAACTAGACAACTGATATAAATACATAAACATACTTTTTTTTTGTAAATACATACATATTATAGATTGTCGTATTTGCTTATTATTTCTTTATTTTTGTACGAAGTTTTCTAAGTCAGCTTATTTCACAAGTTAGGCCTTTACAACTTCTGAAATAAAAAAGTTATCAAAACCGCTATAGTTTTCTATAACATGAAAAACACGATTTGATACATTTGTGTTTTTCTATGGCATAGTCACATTAATAGAAAAATACAAAACTACCCTTTCTGCTATATTTAATGCTGCCAGTTGTAGATATTTTGAAGTGCCGCCATTGTAAGTAGTTGTGTCACGATTCGCTGGCCAGACTCTATTGACATTGATTAAAATACCTATTAAAACAATCATTTATACTAAAACAAAGAAGTATTATTTATTTATAACAGTATCGATTTCCACTAAATCGATCCTATTTTAGGAATGCTACGTTTGTGGAGCTAGTTACGAATATTGAATTAAGTGTTGCAGAGGTTTACAAAGATTGTTTAAAACAATAGAATTCTACTTATTTTCTACACTTGGCCATTGCAAATGAAGCTAAGATTTCGATAGGTTAATCAAGCAAAATAGACGAATTTTTTGGTACATATCCCATTCGTGTAACGCTTAGGCCCAGAATCGGGTTTCTCCTTTGGTTAGTTAGTCCATAGCTTCGTAATAAGAGTGAGTGTTCAACTTACGGCATTTTTAAGGAAAAAGTAGAGTATCATTCTGGCAAGACGATCGTAGCACCAATGGCCGTGGACGAGTAACAGCCTCTCAAGATACTTGAACCTCGAGAGTGCGAAGTCTGACGCCATCACTGCCTGCATACCCTCCTGGCCCGAAATACCTGTTATACATTTATTTATTCATATTAATTACAATTGCCTTTACAAATAAATCTATACAATAATAATAATAATTGTCTGTAAGTAATATCAAATTAACAGCTTTTTACTAAATTCATATGAAAGTCCATTTCTAACATGTTTTAGCGGGAGAGAAAGTTGTATGAATTTTCATTTCTCATGTGTTATCTTATCTATGGCGCGCGCCTGCCCAAGGAGTTTTCATATGATTTAAATATGGAATCTCCGTGCCACTGACATCCTTTTGTGAAGAATAAAAAAAAACAAAAGGAGCGCGAAATATTGGTCAAATTCTAAGCTAAATTGTGTCTTACATGGTGTCTTACGTTTTGATTTTATTTTAAAAATACTTTAAATGTTCCTCACAGTAGTAGTAGTATAAAGCACTGTGTAGCACTCGGGTGAAAGTCCCATTCCTACCTCGGGAGTATTGTAGCCTAGGCTGCGCCTTCGGGCCACAAACTGCTCCCTCGCTAGTAATCGGTTTCTTTCCTCCCTCGGTGAACAATGTACTATTGTGTGGCACCAATTGACATTCGTCTTAATAAGAAATAAATTCAAATCTCAAAAAAGGTACGCAAAGTGGATAAGTTGGGTTCAAAGATCCTTGTACTGGGTAGTATCAGGATGAAGGTATGACTACACCTCCGTATTAACGTTACTAAGCGATGGCCTAGAAAACTTTTAAACACACAGTTTTGCGATTAAAATAACCTGGGATCGAAAAATGATATTGTTTTCCGGAATTAATAATTAAGCCACTCAAATCCTGACCGCTTATGCCACCAAGTGTCGACAATCGAGAGTATAAACTATAACAAAGTAGATGACCCCGCGAACTTCGTACCGCCTAACTTCAACGTCACTCAATTGTTTTGCATTCTCGGAACCCTTCCAATCAAACTTAACAGATAATTTAAAAGAAAAAATCCTTAAAACCATCCTCGTACTTCAAGGAATATTATAAAAAAAGAATTAGCGAAATCGGTCCAGCCGTTCACGCGTGATGGCGTGACCAAGGGAAATAGGGATTCATTTTATATATATAGATAGTATTGTTTTCATTCTAACAGACTTAAGTATTACATTGCGAACATAACAATAAATGTAGGTTCTCTACTCAGTGACCTATTCGAATAATGGTTTTATCTCTTTGATTCATGCTTCAAATATTAACCAAAGTATTTGACCTAAATAATATTTCAGAGGGAAATAAGGTTGAAGTATTACCTTACAACCAAAGTACTGTGTGTCACATGAACACATACTTTTTCCTTGTAAGGTTTTACAGGCAGTCAAAGACACAACGAATATTTCAGGAAAACCTCAACCAACCATACTTCGCGTTTAAAGACGTCCGCAGATTTCTATAAATAAGGAAAATTGAAATCTGTTTTTATTTTCAAAGCCAATAGCTTTTTCAATTTATGCACATGAAATTATATAATTTATCAAAAAAACTTTTTTTTTGTCTGTCTGTCAGTTCGGGCTAATCTGGACAGCTGGACCTAGCTAGCTGATGTTATAAGGAGTAACTTCGACTACTTTTTAGGGTTCCGTAGCCAAATGGCAAAAAACGGAACCCTTATAGATTCGTCATGTCTGTCTATCCGTCCGTATGTCACAGCCACTTTTCCGAAACTATATGAACTTTAACTGTTGAAACTTAGTAAGTAGATGTATTCTGTGAACCGCATTAATATTTTCACATAAAAATAGAAAAAAAAAAATTTTGCGGGTGTACATGGAACTATAACTTAAATTTTTTTTTTCATCAAACCCGGATAAGTCTTTAAAAATGATATTGAGGTTTCTAATATCATTTTTTTCTAAACTGAATAGTTTGCGCGAGAGGCACTTCCAAAATTGTAAAATGTGTGCCCCACCCCTGTAAATAAGAGAATGATAAAACTAAAAAAAAATATGATGTAGGTACATTACTGTGCAAACTTTCACCAAAAATTGGTTTGAACGAGGTCTAGTCAGTAGTTTTTTTTAATACGTCATAAATCGAACCGCAATTTACCTTTCATTCAATCAATACACTATTATTAAAACATCGATCAAAGTTACAACGAACTACAATAACTTTTATAGGCCGACCGTTTATCTGAGTCCTTGACTGCGGTAACTCGCACCTGTCTCAGTCCCCTTTGTTGTCCTACCCCCGACACCGCCCTTGTTACCGCGCAGGCGAGGACTCAGATAAACGGTCGGTCTATATATGATGTTACTTGCTGCTACGGAACCCTTCATGGGCGAGTCAGACTCGCACTTGGATGCTTTTTTTTTAGCTAGCTGCCCCTGCGGTGTTACAATTAAATTATTGTTTTAAAGTTAAAGTTACACAACTGCGGGTAACACCATGGTAAAAAATTCATGCCCTTGCGCAGTCATGTGCTTATCATGAGCATTTAAAACGGACAATGGCTTCGGACAATGATCGTCACGATCAAACTCGGTATAGACATATGGCATTACACACAACAACAGTCATAATTTATCATTAAATATTGATAAACGTTTTATGATAAACTGGTGACTCATAATTAAATCAAATTAATTTATATGTCCTCAATAACATACATGTTAAACTTTATTTTAAAACACCATTTAGTTTGATAGATTTCCCAAAAGTGTCATTAGTATAATTCAATTATTATTACCTACGCTAACTTTAGGCCGGTAAAGTTTAAGAGTAGCTCAGTAGATTATTTTATTAAAGACTACTAAAATGACTCTAATGAGTTGAATCCAAGAGTCACCGTCCTCCTTGTGAATGTAGACAATGCAGTGACATGCACTATGAGATTCTGTATCGTTAGGCCTCTGATCTCACACTTACGAAAGAAACACGGCAGCACAAATGCTGTCATTTTACACACAACAAACAGACAGACAAATAAAATAAAAGCTTTTTGATGTTACTACCGTTATAAGACGGTTCATTTGATAATACATACAGACACTCCAAGTTTATTTATAGATAGATGGATTCTGAATAAAGTATTTTCAGGTTTCGTATTGAGTAAGAATAACCTTGTAGGCTCATTTTTAGGGTTCCGTTGCCAAATGGCAAAAAACGGAACCCTTATAGATTCGTCATGTCTGTCTGTCCGTCCGTATGTCACAGCCACTTTTTTCCGAAACTATACGAGCTATACTGTTGAAACTTGGTCAGTAGATGTATTCTGTGAATCGCATTAATATTTTCACATAAAAATAGAAAAAAAAAAAACACGTTTTGGGGTCTCCATATTTGGAACTGAAACTCAAGTTTTTTTTTTTTATTAAAACTCATACGTGTGGGGTGGGGTATCTATGGATAGGTCTTCAAAAATGATGTTGAGGTTTCTAATATCATTTTTTTCTAAACCGAACAGTTTGCGCGAGAGACACTTCCAAAGTGGAAACCTGTCCCCCCAGCCCCCTGTAACTTCTAAAATAAGAGAGTGATAAAGCCAAAAAAAATATATGTTGTACATTACCATGTAAACTACCACCGAAAATTGGTTTGAACGAGATCTAGTAATTAGTTTTTTTTAATACGTCATAAATCGTAATCCGCAATTAACCTTTCATTCAATCAATACACTATTATAAGACCCTAAAAATGATGTTACTTGCTGATACGGAACCCTTCATGGGCGAGTCCGACCCGCACTTGGCAGCTTTTTTTTATATCTATTGTGTTTTGTAATGATATTAAACGACATATTTACATTATAAATACATTACCTATACGATAAGATGACTTATTTAGATAGTACCGTATCGAATATACGGTTAACTTGATCCATTCTTATCTATAAGTATCTATCAATAACTTTTAAATAAAACTACAAAGTAAGATAAATTTTTAGACACCTAGGTGTACTTCACCAACTATACTTAAACAGTCCTTACTAGGAGCTCCTAACGTAGGTAGACCCTAAATTTTAAGGCCTCAAAGTGACCTCTCAAATTTAGATGACGTTGGTGTAAACGGCCATTAGTATTTTTATACCTTTAAGTTCTATTAATAAGCTATTCAGTAACTATTTTTTTTCTTCTAAACTCTTTTTAGCAAAGAAGCGCTCACAGCCGAGTGGCCTTAGGTGATTGGAAACAATCACCAAGGGTAAGCAACGACGGCGCGGTCGTACCTAGATGGGTGACCGTTTGTGGCATTATATGTAATGAGCGTTTCCGTGATTCGGAGGTCACGTTAAGCAGTCGGTCCCGGTTGTTATCATAAGATAGCAGTCGTGAAGCTTAGTTAGAGGCCTTCGGGCGGCTTAAAAACATCCAACAGCAAGATTACGTAGCCACAACGTGTCTTGCCAGTCCCCAACCCGCACTCGGCCAGCGTGGGGACGTATGGCCGTTACTCTCTCTTGAGAGGAGACCTGAGCCCAGCAGCGGGACGTCATGGGTTGTTGATAAAACTCTTTTTTTAAAACAAGACTGGAGTCTGTTTTAAGTCTACTAAGATATGACTAAACTTCGACTTTTTACCCAGAACAACTTATTTTAGATCTCCCTAGGTAGGTGATGGTAGGCAATATTGAAGTTCTGTGAGAAGATTGTTTTCGACTTTTTTTCCTATATCAGTAACCATTGTCAAAAATGTTCGTATTGTAACCAGTTCTCCTAGCCAAGTTACAAACTTTTTAATTTTCTATTTTATTCTCTTTTCTATTCTCTTGTTTCGTTGGCTGATATTTTGTTTCGATCACGTGACTGCGTGACATTAGCCAATAAAACAAGAGTAAAGAGAATATAAACGCAAATATAGACGCGAAGACTATACGTGCTCTCCGAGACTCGGAGGTGTCTCAGCTCAACGGACAATCAACTTTAAACTAACAGCCTTAAAGTTCAATATAACACAAAACGATATTTATGAATGAGGCCGTAAGTGTATAGTACAACCCCCATGTTTAATGTATAGTGTAGTAGAATGTCATGAGTGCATTGGATACAACGTTGGTAGCCAAATGTAATACATACCAACGCCAACATCAGCGGTTTGTATCATGGAAACGTCGTTGGCGCCATCTCCGATGGCCAAAGTGGTGACACCCAGCTCTTCTTTCACCGCCTAAATATACGACACAAGTTAAATAATTGTTTGTAACCACAAGAATAAATAGTATACTATGGGGTTTTGTTTACGAGAAAAGTATAAGAGTTGAAACAATACAAATACTGTTAATATCGAATGCCCAACAGATTCACATACCGATAACAAGAATCAATAGAGTATCCTCCGACCAACGGTTGATGTCGGAAAGTTGTATTATGGTAATTGGAGTGAGAATTTCTATATCGTGATACAGGATTAGTAGGTCGTTACAATGTAGTTCAATGTCTCTTTTATAGATTGCGCTGTAGTATGTTTTGCAGGACTGTGTGTTGAAGTCACCACAAGGTATTAAGAAACAAAGTACTCACAGTACCCTAATTAAAAAACATGAATATGTGAATGAGATGGTCTCTTATCATCATCATTAGCTTATCCAGTCACAAGTACTACAAAATATATTGGTATTTATTGAATTCTAGAAATGAAGTAATTATAATTAATGATGAATATTCTTACAGATAGCTGACGTGATCATAAGAGTACTTCGCATACTAATATCTGATTCAGTGATCTCGTGAATGCTTACCTTAACGATGTAAGCTTTCTGAAGCGGAGTGGCTCTGCAACATAGCACGGCGGAACACCGTTTCGCCAGAGACAGAAAAGGCTTTACTAATCCAGATCGTCGGTCCAGAATGTACGTTAGCGTTCTGCCGTCTACTACTAAAGCTTGTCCACCAATACTATTGGATTGGTTTTCTAGATAGTTCTTGATGGTAGATTCTGCATGGTCCTGTTGATAGTTCATTTTGAGTCAGTTTCCTTGTAAATAAAACTCGATGCATTCAACTGCAGAAATTTCTTTACAGACTAATGGGATCATAGGGTCAGTGTAACTAGCAGAACAGAAGAATATTGAGATAAGAACAGAAAGAAAAGGATTCCTCTTCAGGATATGTATAGACAGAGAAGTAATAGTAGAAGTAAATAAGCTAATATAAGAAGTTCAATGTGGATTCGTAACGTACAGTTACATATAAATGGTACAGTTTGTACCCAGAATTATAAAAATATTATGCACATTCATGCAGTATGCGGTAGCTGTAAGTAGTAGTGAGTGCATAGTGACCGGAGGCCCAATGATGCAGAAGCTTCACACTAGGCCGCCATAGTGCGGCTCACCATGCTGCATTGTCTGCATTCACAATGAGTATGGTGACCACCACTCTTGGATTTTACTCACGTTTTCCATCAGATAAAGTAGTCATTTTGGAAAGGTGATATACTAAAAAGTGATTCATCAATCATCATCAACAGCCTTTAAGAGTCCACAGCTGGAAGTAGGCCTCTCCTTAGAAAGGAGGTTTTGGCCTACTATGCCACGCTGGCCAGACGGGTTGGTATAGGGTTGGTTTCAAGTTTTCCTTCTCTTTGCATTGATGTTGTCTTGCGTAGTTTATCCCTTAGTCGCCTTTTACGACACCCGCGGGATGAATAGGGGTGGTGGCACTCTGTATTCTTAATCCGTCACCAAACGGAATAAAAAAAGTGATTACGAACAACTAACCTTGTCTCTCGACATGAGATACAAAAGCGTGTCACTTTGCGAGAACAAGGCAGCAGAATAGGCAATATTGATGGCAGTCTCTGGCTTGTCACCAGTCAGCACCCACACGATTATCCCAGCGTCTAACAGCGCTCGTACGGTGCGTGGTACCGATTCTTGTAGCCGGTCCTCAACGCCTGTTGCTCCGACTAATGTTAGAGCGCTCTCCAGCCGATTCAGAGAGTCCCGTATTCGTTTATCGCGACCCACTATAGGTACAAAAAATATTACATTGTAAGTTGGTTTAAAAATGTAACAGAGACATACATGCTGACCGTGGTAGTACTACCCTCGAATAGAAGGTCCAATAAAGATCAGTTAAATAGGGTCGCTATGAACATGAAAGGTTTTTTTTCAAAAGTAACAAAAGTTCAACAAAAATGGGGAGGTCTATCAATAATCAAATAGTATACCTTCACCAAGATCAGCAGCTCGCATATGACCAGCCAGCCATTCTTCCCACAACGCAGGTTGCATTATACGTTTCGCCATGACTAGTGTACGTAGACCCTGCCGCGAGTACTCGGACAATAGAGCCCGGGTCCTTTCACACGCAGCCGCTTCGGTCGAACCAGGCAGCATTGGTGCTAAGGCGTTTAGTACGGTGGCATCAGCTCCTTTAACGTATAATACCACCTACACAAAAAAAGACAAATAATGTTGTGTAATCAAATTGGAGGTGTAATTGAAGGTAGTAATGGATTATTATAGATCTTAAATTTGAATGCAATTAGGGCGCACTGGAAAGCGTGGTCGCCTTCGAACTATGCTGTGCTGAGTGTTAAGGTCCATTCCCAGACGGAACAAATAATCTCAATAGGCCGTCAACTAGACGGCCGCCACTATTCTTAGATTCTACTCATGCTTTCCAGAGTAGAATCACTTTGGCAGGCTCACATATTTTTCTTTTTGAAAATTTTTCAATTTTCAGAATCTAGGAACCATTTGTTTATATTATTATCAATTTTTGTATAACTTACATAGGAATCAGTTGCACGACCAGAGCTGGTTTATGAAAGTAAATGTAAACTTTAAGAGCATGACCTTTTTGCCATAAATTTTAAAAAGTTATATTGCGATTTTAACTGCAGATATGAAGTCTATATACCTATTAATATCTGGTTATTAGAATTCCTAGAACTAGAAGGTAACATCAAATTTAGGGTAAAATGTTTTATCACCTGTCCAGTCGGCAGTCTCAGAGCAACGGACATACATTTCCTTACAGAATCGAACTGTTGTATCCTCAGAACTTTGAGTTTGGTCAATTCGCCGCGTACGCCCAACTCCACCTCATCCGGGGCACGTGACCGCAGCTCATAACCGTAAGCCATAGCAGCTTCAGCTAAAGCCAGTTCATCTGGACTCTCTGCTTCGAAGCGGGAATGCTGTTGAAAGAGTTTAATTTTATTTAGGAATATTTATTCCTGCCATAGAACTTGTTTAATGAGAACATTAGAGGAGGCGCGTTTGATTCTAGCTGAGTATAAATACTTGTTTGTATGATGCTTATTTTACTGGGCTGATGGCCGTTTTCACCAACGTCCCCTAAATTTAAGGGGTCACTTAGAGAGAGAGTTAAGTAACCTTTAGTTATATTTGCATTTTCATCAACCTTTACGGGACACCTAAGTGCTTACAGGTGCTTACTGTTGTAATTTAAGGGGTACCTACGTTATGAGGCTCCTAGTAAAGAGATGGCTTAAGGATATATGATGAAAAGGGCCATAAGTCTACGTATTGTACGTTTGCAGAAGAGAATCCAATTAATAGTACAAGACACCCTTAGTTTGGAACTGGATATGTTATACCTATGTAAGCATTCATCGACGGCTTTCTCCGGGACGAAAACATGTCCGAATAATGTATTCGTTATTAAAACTTTATCTACAATTGCACAAACAAAACCTTCAGTTATTCAGTTTCAGCCGCAATAAAAACTGCCATGCTCTTCTTAAACACGTAATTTACTAACGAAATATCTTTAGCAATGAGTCTAAGAAAGGAATTGAGTAAGTGCGGCAGACTTGTGCAACTAAAACACGAGTATGGCGGGTAACGGAGCAATTGGTTACTTCTCTAAGCTTAAAATAACTTCTTTAAATTGTTTAAGGTAATATAACATCTAGGTTGAAGAATCTATTTTAGAAATGATTACAAAATCATGTAAACTTTTATACAAATAAATAAAATTGAAGTGTTTGTTTGTGATTTCAAATAAACAGTTTTTTACTTAATACATACGAAAGTACGGTACTTACATCTAAAAGCATTTCTTTAAATATTTGTCTGTCTGCCTGTTTCAATATCGGTTCAGCCTTTCTGGAATGGAACGGCTGGACCGATTTTGACAGGACTTTCACAGGCAGCTAGCCGATACTTAGCTGACGATAAAGGCGTAACTTAGACTATTATTGACTTAAGATTTGTCTCGCGGTGTTACCCGCGTTTATTGTTATAAAGGTACCAACCAACTATTACCAGGGGGGTGTCACTCCGCAGTTTAGGTATAGTCGGGCGCCTGCCTGCCCGGACGAGCATGCCGGTTGACTAGACATCGTCAGAACAGGTAAGAGTTACACGATAGAAAGAGACGCAATGGTAGGTAAATATAATTGTAGTTGATTCGGCGCAGTGCGATCTGAATTGAACTTAATCTTTTGACGCCTAGGGTTTCCATTTCTTTCATTTACTTTTAGGCGTGAGTCTTCTGTATGAGTACTATTATGTATTCTGTGCTACTACCGAGAGTAACACCGTAGGTCGCAACTAGCGTTTTATATAATTACTTTGATACCAATTATTATAATAAGATAAGATCTGTAAAAATTGTTGGCGTGTTAGTCGTAAGGTTTTTATTTGATTTGACCACGGTAAGAAGTGATGTCAGAAATTGTTACATCATAACATTGTACTTAACGTATTGATGTTAAGTAAATATAATGTGTTGACAGTCTTGACAATTTAAACTTATGTATTTAGTACTTTACTAGTGTTGTCGTAGCTTTGTTAGAGATTTATAATAACTTAGGATTGGCGAGTGATGTACAACATTTTGTAAGCAGGAAAGAACAATTATAAATCTAAATGCAAAACAAACAAATGAAATTAAAATATCTGTTCGTAATTTCAAATTAACAGCTTTTCACAAATGCGTATGATAGTATATTTACGGTACTTACCTTTTTTTTTTTTTTTTTTTGCGCGGGGAATGCTTTTCGCACCATACCCTTCTTGGGGGGGACAAGGAAGGGTGTGTGTGGGACTCCCGGGCAACCGGTCTACCCACTAAACCCCGCGGCGGCCTACGTCGGCAGCTCAGAGGAACACCAGGATCGCAACAGCGGCATCTGGTGTCCCCCCTGCCATACCCCAATAATGGGGTACATCCCGGGATGACTGGACTCACCTCCAGGGCAGGGCGCTGTTGCGCCTCTCACCGCTCTGTGCAGTACGAGGCGGAACATCGACCCACCTTAAACGACACCCCCCGGCCGCACCGGGGGTGTCACCTGTCTCGGGTCGTTTGCAGCGGTCACACCTCCCCAGGGTGTGACCGCAGCGACCATTAGGCGACGATTGGGGAACTAGCGACCTCTGCCGCGTCCCCTTCGCCGCCTCCTTCGAGCGGGATTGGCCCTTTCCCGATCTCGCTCTGCGGACTCCTTCTGGAGCATAACATTCTCACAGAAGGAGACCGCGGCTTCCCATCCCTCGCCACTCGCCAGCATTGCCGCGATCAATGCTGGCGGTGACAGGTTTCGTCCGATCTGTCCGACCAGGACTCGACGCTCGGATTCCCAAGCAGGGCAGTCCTCCAGCGTGTGCTGGGCGGAGTCCCGGTCAGACCCGCAATGATGGCATTGTGCTGTAGCCTCCCGTCCTATTCGATTCAGATACTCACCGAAGCAACCGTGCCCGGTGAGTATCTGAGTTAATCGGTAGGTGACACAGCCGGTCATCTCTACCCACGCTTCGAAGTTAGGCAGAACGGCTCCGACAGCGCGCTGGCTAGCACGACCCTGGATTTCAAGCCGTGCCTGCCAATCCCGCAGAACTTGAGCATGTCCGTTCCGCCGTAGCATTTCGGGCTCATGATCCGGCGCTGTCCCCTCGCCATTCCGACCGACAGAACGAATTTGGTCGTAGACCATCGTATACATGTCGGCCAGGATGTCGAAGGGTGGAGATCGCGCTAAGACCGTCGCTGCCTCATGCGAGATGGTGCGGTAGCCCCGTACGATCCGTATGGCCATCAGCCGCTGCAGACTCCTAAGTTGAGCCTTGCAGCGGGAGGAACCCGCCAGATCCTCAGACCAGACGGGTGCCCCATAGAGGACCATGGACCGCACGACGCCCATGTAGAGGCACCGAACCTCCTCCCTTGGTCCCCCGAGATTGGGCAGCAGACGATGTAATGCCCCTGCTACCCCTCGAACTCCGGGGACTAATCGCCCGAAATGCTCTTCGAAGCTCCACCGACTGTTCAGGACGAGGCCAAGGTACTTCATGTACTGGCCCACCTGGTCTTCAGTGTCACCCACCCGGAGGCATGAGCTGGGTGGTTCCTGGCGCTTACGTAGGCCGTGGAACCATATCGCCTCAGTTTTATGAGGCGCCACCCTTAGGCCCAGCTCACGAATCTTTTCTACAACGCAAGCCACTCCCTGCTCGGCGAGCAGAAGCACCTCCTCAAAACGTGACCCTCTAGCCAGTATTAGAGTATCGTCCGCGTAGCAGACAATACTTAGGCCAGAGGGCAGAACAGTGCGAAGGACCGCATCGTATGCGAGGTTCCATAATAATGGGCCTAATACAGATCCCTGAGGAACCCCGCAACACACTTCCCTTCGCATTTCCATCCCGTTCCGATCGACAAACTTCACAGTCCTGTCGCGTAGATAGGCATCTATGACAGCCCGCAGGTAGGGCGGCACCTCGTGATATACAAGAGCCGCCCTGATTGCCTGCCAGGGGAGGGTGCCGAAAGCGTTAACGATATCAAGGCTAACTGCCAACGCCACCCCCCCCCGATCGGACTGCCGACTCCGATAGGGAGCGAACACACCTAATAGCGTCCACTGTAGAACGCCCCTGCCGGAATCCAAACTGGCAATCCGAAAGATCGGGGCCTACTCGCGACAGGTGCCCGCTGATACGGTCAGAGATCACCCTCTCAAAGAGTTTCCCCGACTCGTTCAGCAGGCATATCGGTCGGAACGAAGATGGCGAATCTGCAGCCCTTCCTTCCTTTTTTAGGAGCACCAGTCTTGCTTCTTTCCACCCGAGAGGGAACATACCGAGGCTAAGACACTTCACTTTCACACACTTTCACGTGAAAATCTGCCTCAGTTTGTACCCTAGCACCGACAGAGCTATCACTAACGCCCGACCTGGAACACCATCAGGTCCAGGCGCGGTGTTGCGGGAAGCCAGCCGCCGCACGGCTCGGTCCAACTCTTCTTCCGTCACTTCATACTCGTCTGACCACATTTGTAGATACGATTGTGACGGAGGAGTCAGAGGACTGTCCTGGACCCTTGGGAACAGCGTGTCTAGCACTCTTTCCAGGAACTCCGGGTCCAGGGTTTCCGTCAACGGAGGGACCCATGGTCTGAGTTTCCCCAGAACCATTTTATAAGGTCGCCCCCATGGGTCCCTATCCAGTCCCGCGATGAGCTCTTTCCATGACCGAGCCTTGGCCTCAGCGATTGCATCGCTGAGAGCCTTAACGGTAGCTCCATATTCCCGCCGTGCTCCGTCGATCTCCTCGACTGTGGCTCGCCGTCTTCTCCGGGCTCGAAGGTACGGGCGGCGCAATCTCGCGACGGTCGATCTCAGCCGCGAGATCTCCGCGCTCCACCAGTATACTGAGCCCTTTCTGGCTGGCCTGACTCGGGGCATTGACTTACCTACGGTACTTACCTATAAAAAAATTATTAATTTTTTTTTGTTTGTATTTTATTTTATCAAACGCCCGGACGATTTTGTCTGGCAGATAACTGATGGTATAAGGAGAAACTTAGGCTATAGTCACTAGGTACACACACACACACACACATCAGTAAAAGTCAGAGTAACAGAACAGATTAACTCGAAAAATAAAACGACTTGCAAAAGCGTCTTATTTAATTTGCGTTGATATAATCATTTACTTTTATTCAGCGCAAAAATTATCTAAGTGGCCACAGTCACTTTATTTAACGCTAGCCAATCGAAACTCTCAGGAATAAGGTTTCTATGCTACATTTCAATTAAAATAAATAAATATTGCGGACATCTGACACACATCATCTAGTCCCAAACTAAGCAGATGGGTACTAGACAACTGATATTAATACATATCATATACGTTTGTAAATAAATACATATTATAAATACTTTTGTTTTTTATAAATATATACATAGTATACACAGCAAACAACTAAACTCCGAAATAAATATTTTTAGATCATTCAATCATATAATCCGACCCGGAAATCGAACTTGAACTCTTGATCAGCATCCGCATACGCTATCCCACAGATCATAGAAATACCTACAGGAGATATGCAATTGAGGCGTGTCGCTTGCGAACGCATCTGGCCTCAAAGCAGCTTGATGCCATTTTCGGACATTAGTCGCATGTCAACTTGCGACGTCTTCACTGCTCTTGATTTACGACAAAATGTCGCGTTGTTCAGTGATTTTTTGCAAAAATAACAGCTGTATTGTGAATTACAAGAAAGATGGCATCTCATTTCATATCTAAATATTATAATATTATAGTTTTTCATACTGAATTAATTAAAATATTTTAGAAACATGATGAAATACCAAATTAATCCCTTTCATTAGGAACTAAAACCATTGCTTGCTTAGTACAAATCGGTCAATGAATCAGCTGGTCTAATAGCGCAATGGATAAGTATTTTAGTGATACTCTCACTCACACGATAGTTTCGGGAAGCGGCCGCTGTCGGCCTTTGTGTTAGAGATGTGATGTGATGTTTATGATTGTCGATATTTTTTACGATCCTATTAAGAGGCCGGCGTACGACACTCGAAACTGCAAGTTGAAATTTGTATATAAAATATTGCTGTCTCTGTTTGACAAAATACAACGTAGATACGAGTGCACCGCTATATGTGTGTATGCGGATTGACATTCATTCGTAGTAATTCGGACTCTCTCGTAGAAGGTTCGACTATCATTATTTGACTGACAAGAATCACACACACATTGAAATATTTTTTGATGCGATAGCACTACTAATTGCTTGAAATTTGTGAAAATATGGATGTGTTTCGTAATATCGAAAATCATGAATGAAAACTCAATATTTTTTCGATTTATTTTGTGTAAGTAGTAGCATAATAATATGAGATATGTTTTTGATGAAACAAAATTAGAAATATTTTTGTTTTTAAGACAGAAAAAAACAAAATGAAAACATGACATTTACAATGTAAAATATGTAAAATTTAATTTGATGATATTTTATTCTAGATTAGTTTATTTTTAAAAATAAAGACGTTATAACCTAAATAAATACAGTCTAAGTCAGAATATCAACATATCATCGTGGAAATATGTTTATACTGCAAATGATCTTGGTATACCGTTTGTATGGACAATTCAGCCTCCGGGGGCCCCTTAAGTGCGAATGATTATTAAAGATATAAATAAATTGTAATATTATAATTATGTAAACGTAAAAAAAGTGTAGATAAAGTTATGATTTTTAATTTATTGTGGTATTCAAGCATCATTTATACCTTGATTTTATTTCAAAATTTTAGCTATCCGAAGGTTCCAAAAATTAAAGAAATGTGGATAAATGCGACAGGAAGGGGTTGAAGCTGGTTCCCAACAAAAATAGCACAATATTCTGGTCCCAATAAATTTTCAGTAACACGATCAATCGCCAATGAATAACCATTTAATAATACTAATAAAGGCCGTAATGGAAAAATATGCAACCGTAAGATTACACTACTTATCTAAGAACGCAACACTTAAACTGTCTAAGCGGCAAGTTTTAAATTAATATTTACGTTTTACTGGTCAATGGAATCCTTAACAATAAAATTATTGCAGTTTTACCTGTGTTCTAGTCTAGATTCGAGAAGATGATATCCGGTTTTTTGGTAGTTAATTAGTAAATATTCCAATTATGATAAAACATCGCTTGTATAGAGTATATTCGAGGGAAACTCGTGTTTATTTTTCTTTTCACAGTCAATAAAAACTGTAGGAGAAAGAGCAGATAATACAGCTAACCGAATTTCATTCGATATATTTATATGATTATCACTTCGCATCACTAGTTGCATAAATTGCACATGTGTGGATTTACTAAAACCGTAGCTACAGGTAGAAGCGCCGCCTTCTTTTCGCATGTGTTTAATTAGTGGGTTTATTGGTGTCTCTGTAAGTTTCTTTGTGTGCGGGAGAAATACGAGCGTGTGTGCCGTGCTTACAATTTTTGATTTTGTGTTAGTGAAGTAAGTGGGGGAAACGCGGAGACATCTGAACACGAATAAATTTGTGTCCACAGCTAATCTCCTGTGTTTCTATGATCTGTGCGCTATCCACTCGACCAACAAGGCAGTTGTTAAATTTTATTGAATCATAATTGACATAGATACGTTCATTGTCATAATTATCTTTCAAGATTTTTTTTAAAATTTTTAACACTTGATTTTTACCCGCCTATGTCTAAACATAAAGGAAGGGCAATAATTTAGTAGCTAATAAAGTAGTGGAACCACACATGCATTTCAGATGATGATGATGATGATGATGATGATGATGATGATTATGATGATGGGCGATACTACCCTCGCACAGAAGCTAACTTAAAGTGACAGCATTCGTGTTGTCGTGTTTCGTTGGTAGGGGAGAGACCGGAGACCCAATGATGCTGTACTGAATTGTTTGCATTCGCAATGTGTATGGTGACCACTACTCTTGGATTCTATTTTCTATCAGGCAAAGTAGAGTAACTTTGGAAGGGCCATACATAAAATCCTTACTAATATTATAAATGCGAAAGTAACTCTGCCTGTCTGTCTGTTACGCTTTCACGCCTAAACCACTGAACCGATTTTGATGAAATTTGGTATGAAGATAGAACTGAACTTGGGAAATTACATATGCTACTTTTTACCGCGATAACCGACATACACGCGGGCGGAGCCGCGGGCGAAAGCTAGTACGTTAATAAATGTAGTAGTAAGTATAGCCCGAGTGACGTAGCCTATACAAATTTTATCAAAAGTTTTACGTAGTCGAATTTTAGTTTTCTAAACTTTTCCTTGTTACATACCGTCTGTTCGTTGGAGGTGCTCGGTTCGCTTGTACTGGCCGTGTCTTCTCTGTGACTGGTGCTACCGAAAGTTAGTTTTGATAGCCTAATTCTTAAAGGAGATGAAGTTGGCGGCGGTGATGGAGTTGTCGAACGAGATTCAGTCAGTCGAGCATATCTATACAAAAAAAAACAATAATTAAAACATCACCTATGCCTGTATTAGTAATTAAGCACCCTTAAAATTACCTCACGTATATCTATTATTCTCGTGTGACGAGAAACTCCGGAACTATTTAAAGGATTTGGCATTTTTTTTTTATTAAGCTTTGGTATCCTAAGTAGATCAAAAGGAGTCGAGCATGATTGAACAAAAACGCAGAAGTTTCGTGGGTCTGCTAGTAATCCTTATTAACATAATAAATGCGAAAGTAGCTCTGTCTCTGCGTCACGCTTATACGCCGATACTACTAAACTGATTTAAATGAAATATGGTACACAGATAGCTTAGAGCCTGAGAAAGGACACAGGGCTACTTTTTACCGCGATAACTGACATACATAAGCGAGCGATCCAAGCGAGCGGAGCAACGGGCGAAAGCAGTTACATATAAGGATACCTCGGAGCGCGATAACTTCAAAGTTAGTTTCCATATCTATATTTAAACAAATCGACAATCTCAAAAGACATGCAACCACCGGAGTTGCATGACGAAATAAAGATCTAAATATCCAGGTTATGGGTAATGTCATGCAACTACAAAGGACTGTTTTATACGTTAGTTTATCCGTCAGTCTTGATCCATATCTAGAATCGTTCATAAAAGTTACAGCAAAATAACCGTTTTAAAACCGTGAAGGTATGGTAACATTTAAAATGGCGTTGTACCATTCAGAATGTGTCACGGAGGTTTGACGTTGGTTTGACTTTCCCTTGGCTGAGTCATGTTTACGGGGGTCAACTTAAATAATACACACATACAGAGTAATATATACTACTTATTAAAGATATATTGAGACGGAGACGGCTAATGTTATTACATTATTTTAAGCTTTAGAGTTTGCAGCTTCTGATTTTAGTAGTATCATTTTGCACATCGAAATAAGATATAAAATTATACTAGTAATTAATACTATTCTAAATTCAATATACGTTCAACTAGTGAGAATTCTGCTTGCGTATATTAAATGTTTTGTATAGTGTATTGACGGATATTGTAACGTTTAGAAATGAGATGGTTATTAAATATATCTTTATCAAATTACCCCAAGTCGCATTTTACACGTGTGTAACTTTATTCGCGATATCAATACTATCGGTACTTAGCAAACACTTGGTGATCTGATTTTCATTGATATTGTCTCTACAAGTGGCTAAATAAAGCGTTTATCAATATCGCATGATATAAGGTAGTGAAAGGGTTTCGTATAATAACAGGCAATGCTTGATTATATTGTCGACAATTTTTAATACGAGTAGTGCAACAGGTTACTCACTTATCATTCGATCGCAGCGTGCCGTTTGAACGCGAAGTTTTTTCACCAATATTTTCACCTGAGACGCTTACTTGCATTGTATCAACGTGGGGTTGGCTTACAACTACTGTGTTACATACGGCTAAAATCAGGAGAAATTCTCGTACCTGAAACATGACAATATTAGTACCTACACTCTACATTTTTTATCTTTACTATACATATATTATACGACTCCCATAGATAGAAAATACTTTGTTTCTCATCGTTAAGGTTTGGGCAATGAAGAAGTTAATTTTAAAATGTCTAAAAATTAATTTTTTCCGGAGCAGGAAAAGACTGACTCACGCTACTTCGGGTACGGGTTCTCTCCCTTAAAAATGAATCATTACAAAATGACTAGGTTTACTATAGTCACGACATATCCTTATGCTATGAATTTTTTTAATGATATATTACTATCCGCATTTAAGTTTCAGCCCCTGTAAATATGGCAATAAAAATAGTTACCAGAAACATTAAATTAATTACCTTTTGAGTATGTTGGGCGTCGTTATTATCAGTTATATGTTGTACCAGTCGTCTATTTGGCGACACGCTAGTTATAGGAGTGACAATTGGTGGTAATTCCAGTGAAGGTTCAGCAGGTGGGCCAGGGGGGTGATCGTAGTCTACTCCGTTGACAGTACACCTTCTAAACACCATTTTGTTTTCAGTCAGCGTTCCAGTTTTGTCGCTAAACAAGTAAGTAATTTGGCCCAACTCCTCAGTTATATTTAAGGCTCGACATTCTGTTCGTGTGTTTGTTTCGGGATCATACATCTCGATATCCTGATGTATATGGTACACTTGTAATAGTTTAGTCATCTCTATAGTGACGTACAGCGAAACCGGTATCATGACTTGAAGAGTGATGATATATGTCCAAAATATGAGTAATCCCTCGTACGCTGGGTTCTTTGTGTTCGTAATGAAGGGTACATGCTTATACAAATTATCATAATACTTGTCTAACCAGAGCTTATAGCCGACGGCGCCAGTGCAACAAAGAAAAAGCAGCACTAAGACACACCATATCACATCCGTGTTCATACGTTTCTCTAGACTAGAACACTTGTATCTTGGTCCCCCGTTGTTGAGCATAGCCTTAGTTTCGTGTCCAGCGTACACAATAATACCTTCTACAAAGTCAGTGTTTTTTATCGTACAGTCCCTCAAGAGGAGATTCTCAGATGATAAGGATACTCGACTGCCGGTAGGGTGCGATATACTTCCGGTAAATCTATATATTTTTGTCGATGGTCGTTCCACTTCGATTGTACTTCTAAATTTTATTGGGCTAAATTCGTGTTGCTGTAAAACAAACAAGATTACATCTGTATTGGTGGAAATATAAGCGACCCAGTGAAGTGGGCCGCGGTTCTACGGCGTCAATTGTGTTTATGTTTAACAATTATAGGTGAAAGTGTTCTCACGGTCCGCTTCTTACCAATGTTTCGAGTTTGCACGCATTGTACACAAAAACTAAAAATAACATTATGATGTTCGTATAACTACAAAACCGTTAAAGATAAATTTGAAGTTTTCTATTTTAAGTATTAGCAAAAAAGCATTGCAATGATTACCTTTTCTCTAAAGCCTGGTGCCACATTTCTTTGTTTTAAATTAGTCTCTCCGTCTAAGTTGCAGGTGTCGAGGTAGCAATATCCCAAAGGGTTTGAAGAGTGCAGCAGCACCATATCTG
The DNA here is from genome assembly GCA_932526445.1 of Phragmatobia fuliginosa. NCBI lineage: Eukaryota > Metazoa > Arthropoda > Insecta > Lepidoptera > Erebidae > Phragmatobia > Phragmatobia fuliginosa. The sequence goes on along the minus strand of OW052063.1, from coordinate 19,699,751 downwards.
CCGGCACAGCTTCGTTGTTCGAAAGATGGACAAAATCTCCGACCCGAACATCTCTCCATTTCACTCGCACGTATCGCTCCGCTGATCTGCGAGGTAGAAATAGTATCAATCAATAAACGAGATTTATGAACAGCTTAAATGCTTTTCGTGCATACACGTCACATTACTAGTAATGAGTGCACGCCTGCACGCCACGTGCTACGTTGTTATGTACTGAGTCAGGTTGTTTAATTGTTGACCGGTGAATTCCAAATAACGAGTACTAGGTTACGTTGGTCAACACAAATCCAACACACGAAACCAAATACACCAATTTCAAATTACTTGGGCAAAGACTTGCTCTTTGTTAGTTGCTATATCAAAGCTACAAGGTTTCTAGTAATGTTTTTTAAGGGTGCATTCGAAATTTTGGATAGTATGATAACGACACCATGAGCTCACAAATCTCGTCCATTAGTTTCAGCCTGTAGCATAAAATCATTCTAATAGCGTGATCGTAATAGACCTTCGTCATCCTCTCAAGAATCGCTAATAAATGTAGGTGTAGCTCTTGAGCATACTCGCATCTTGGACAATCTTTGAATACTTTCTGTCCTGTCTAAACAGAAAGTATAATCTCTCTTAGAACAGACGAAAATACAAAATTTATCTCAGCATTACAATAATAGTTAGTACTTTAAATATTTCACAAGAGCGTTATGCAATTGAGAATTGTTTTTCTTACGAGACAATTGCAACACCTTTGTAGAATCATAATAATGATTATTCAGATCGCAGATAAATCACATCGTTTGGAAAATTGCGACTTCTTGGCAGTTAGTGATGTCAATTCAATTGCCTACTTACGCAAGAAAAATCTAGCGTTACGCCTGATTCTTGACGAACTATAAGATTTTGACGTTGTTATACTTTTATGTTGACTCACAGTTAAGCTATTAACTTAACCAAAATATAAAACTACTTTAATAATGCTAGTGGTAAATTTCCTGTTTTGCCTAGAGTTTATTCCTCAATCAACGTATTGCCGCCTACGACTGAACGAAGGTCTTCCCTAAGGAGCGGCATCTATCCTGGTCTTGGGCAGTCCTCATTTATCCCGTCTGCCACGTTCTTAAAATATTTCATCAACATAATTTATCAGAGCATTTGATTTCATTATTTAAGGACACTTTTTCGTATTAAAAAGTATATCTTTGCTGAAAGTAGAATTGCCTGAAAACTGAGAGGCATAGTTACTAGTATACTTAACGTGACCATACGTCCCGCTTTCGGCGGGATTGTCCCGCTTTCAAGCTGTCCGTCCCGCTGTCCCCAACGAGAACAAAATTGTCCCGCTTTTACGAATAAACCTCTATGCCTACTTACTTATTACTTGCCTACATTATTATATTGCGAAAGACGGCAGCGCAGTGCAGCGTTATACAAAACACATGTAACTGCAAATTAATATCTCAGTCTTATTTAAGAAAAAGTTAAGATTGTCTTTATATTTGAATAAATAAATATATTAATAGTTCATTTATCTATTGTGCATCATATGTTTATTTAGAAACTTACTGAATACTTGCTTATCCCAACTCCTTATTATATTACATAATTTTAACAAATAGGAACCGACTTCAAAGAAAAATTATTCCGAGTACCCAAATCGCGACAATTGTGCCTATGATATTTGAGGAGTTCCCTCGACTTCCTAGGGATCCCATCATCAGATCCCGTTATGATGACGACGAGACCACCTGTAAGCTACGCCCATTTCAAGGCAAAAAGAGTTTTTGAAATCGGTTCATAAACGAAGAAATTATCGTTTAACATAGGTACATAAAAAAAAAGAATCCGACGAATTGAGAACCTCCTCCTTTTTTGAAGTCGGTTACCCTAATTGGGTTCTTATGTTTCATGCCTAAACCGTGGAACTGATTTTGCTGTAGCAAAGTAGTTTTTTGTTGCAAAATTATTTATAAATATTATTTTTAGGGTAAGTTGGTGTAAGAATTTAGATGCCAGTGAGGATAAGATACAACAATAAATTATTTAAGACATTTTTAAACCATAATTTTTATATTAAATATACATATTTATATAATTACACCGATGTACCCTATAAATGTATTTATTTATTAAATATACAAAATTCCGTAGGCGTCCCGCTTTGACATGAAAAAAAAATGGTCACGTTAAGTATACTACAAAATACGTGGCCTTCGTTAAAAGTTCATTAATCCGTAAACAAGCTATTCTTCGACGTTAACATTAGTAGATTACCGGTACCTTTGGCGAGTATCTACTTACGTCAGCCGTGTCACAAGTGACAAGTGTGTTAATGTGACGTCATCATATCTGTTCAACTATAGCTACGGTAATACCTATACCACACACTTTCTACGCACTCTCTCTAAGCAAACAGGTTATAAAAATATAATAAACCGTGATCTACGTCATTCTTAGCGCGCTATTATATTAGTAGTGGTATAGACATCAGCACATCTAATTAAATAAACATTTTATCGAAGTTAAATATTATTACTTCGTCTTTTCTAAGATGTAGGTGGCAAACTAAAATACGCTACACCAGTATCTCAAGAGTCACAAGTTCCGTTTCGATCTTCGGTGAATTAATTTATTTTATTTAAAATCCTGTTAAAGTGACTGGACTCTCCCTGATGGAAAATGGTAATAAGATCTCTAACTTCTATAACTATAATTGACCTGATGCGGGAAGAGTAGAGATTAGAAAAAATGGTGCATGGTTAATTCATTTTAAAGGCGCATTATAAATTTTCCAGAGTATTTTTATCTTTTTTAAAAAGACAATTCCCGCATTAGGAATATAAATTCCTGTGTCGCGGGGTCTTTACAAACATACATGAAACGGACACAAAGAACACCCAGACTCAGAACAACAAATTGTGAATTACACAAAGTGTTATCCTACGTGGGATTTGAACTCACGACACTGGGCGAAATAGGAAGCGGAGTGGCGACCGCTTAAGCCACTAGGCCAACCGTGCAGTCAATTAATCACTACAACATTTTAGTAATTAAATCTATTTTTAGTGATATTAGTTTTGAAGATTGTATCCGTTCGAAAATAGTGATATTAATAACTTGTCACATAGATTTTTTCTGCAAGTTCGATATCATAGATATACTATGTATTTATATAATTATAAATTATTATTGATAGTTTTATATGTAATCGTATGAATAACGGAGCTTTTCTGTTTCACTACTTATAATAGTGGTGGTAGACGTTTAGTTCTTTACTTAGTCCAACTTGATGTCAGCACGAACAGGTCGGTTCGACCGGATCGGTACTACCCTAGAAGATAAACCAAAAATGACAGCATTCGTGTTGTAGTGTTACGTTGGTAGTGTGAGACCGGAGGTCCAATAATGCAGAAATATTTACTAGGCCACCATAGTATACACACCATGTCGCATTATCTGCATTCGCAATGAGTATGGTGAATACTACTCAGGTGGATTCTACTCATGCTTTCCATCACACAAAGAGGAGTCACTTTGGCAGGTTCATACATAAAATAACACAGCTTACTTCCCTTTTTATACAAGAGTGTAACTCTCAGTCAATTAGTATAGACTGCTGTGTATGCCGGCATGGCTATCATAGAAGCTAGGCGGTCCTAGTGTGCGATATACCAGATCTATTTTCGTCTTGATTCAAACATAGCTGGAGAGTAAAGCTGTCAGACAAGTTCGATTTAGCCTTAGCTATTATCTGAAAAGTCTAATGTATTTTGACTGCGTTACAACGCTTTAGATACTGATATCGTCTATATAAATAAATGTATTTTAGAATAACATTCATGAATCTATACATAATTATCATCACCAGTTTATCGCTATTCACTGCAGGACATAAGCCCACAGAATACATAATAGTACGAGCACAGAAGACTCACTCCGAAAAGTAAATTAAAGTTATAGATACCCTCGGTGTCAAAAGATTAAGTTCAATTCAGATCGCACAGCGCCGAATCACTACGATTATATTTACCTACAATTGCGTCTCTTTCTATCGTGTAACTCTGAACTGTTCTGTCGATGTCTGTTCGACCGGCGTGTCTGACCCGACAGGCAGCCGGCCGACTATACCTAAACTGCGGAGTGACACCCCCCTGATATGCCTCTCTAATGAATAAAATCAAAGTGCCTGTTTGTTATCTTAAATAAAAGAAATCACCATTTAAAAACTCTAGAACAGCTGCATCGATTTTGATTTTGCTTTTCACTTCCCGATAGCTAATGATATAAGGAGTAACTTAGCCTAGTTTCATTTTAGTCTAGGTTGTTGTTGTAAAGGTACAATAACAACAGCGAGTAATACCACGGGGCGAAGCTAATCTAATCTAATAATCATGAATTAAGAATACAGTGTCACCACCCCTATTCATCCCACGCGGGTGTCGTAAAAGGCGACTAAGGGATAAACTACGCAAGACAACATCAATGCAAAGAGAAGGAAAACCTGAAACCAACCCTGTACCAACCCGTCTGGCCAGCGTGGTATAGTAGGCCAATACCTCCTGTTCAAGGAGAGGCCTATGTCCAAATATATAAATAGGTCGTGAAAATTATTAGACACATTTTACATACTGGTCACAGTTAAAATGGTCGTTCCTTGATCAATATATAGATATTCGATAACAATCTTTAAGTCTTGTTGTATGAACGTCTATAGACTTCATTCCGAAAGCCCGCGACAACTGCGAATCACGAGTGTGGATGTTGTTCACACTTCTCGTTCGCGCTTCGCACCGTTCTCCGATCGGTGTCGGTTTTTTGGCCCGCGACAAAGGGTTCGCGGCACGCGAACGTGAACGCATCCACACTCGCAGTTTTTTGCAGTAGCGTACAAGACATCGTAGGGAGTGGTTGTGCGTGCGTTGGTTATTGACCTAAATATGAATATTACTAGGTATAATAGGTAAAGTATTTATAACATTAAGAATATACAGCAAAAAAAATGGTCCAAAATGAAAAATTTGCCTGTTTCTATTGCGATGGATTCGTGTCATTCACCAACGTCTTCTTCTCCATATCTTTTTTGTGTGCTTCTTAACTATACAAAGGTAATTATAATACGCAATTGCAAGCAGTGACACAGTAGCAGCAGAAATCACGTCGTCGTCCATCATAGTCGCGAACAAGACTGTGAAGCTTTGCGAGTAGTGGTGAGACAGCGAATGCTATCGCTGCGATATATCACCATGCTATTTACGTAAACTGTGATCGCAGTTGCTATTGCTCTGCGCATCCAGCGATTCAGCGACTACAAATAGCAGCGAGCAGCAACACAGAGCAAGAACCGTAACTAGTCGCAAGTTGTTATCTGTACTTTCTGTACGGATAGCTAATTGCTCCCACGTGCAACTTTTAGCTACTTTAAGGATGGCGATCTGAAAGCGATTAATCGAACTCGATTTCTCGCACCAAAAACATCCGTTTTAAAATCGAACTGTTGTACTGAATCGATTCAGAGTCGATTCAGATCAGAAATCAATTTGATATTGTAATAAGTATAATATAGGGAATTGTTTTAGGTTCTGTTGGATACAGGGTCCACGATAGTAGAGTATGCTATATATATATATTTAAGTAGAGATGTGTAAGCCGCTATACATCCCGCTTCAATCAAATGGGATAGTAAAGAGGTATTTAAAGAGCGATTAAATCACTGCGACTGTTCACTGCGTTTTTCACTAACTGCTCAGTGCGATCGCTGCTAATCAAATATCACTCTTAGGCCCATCTCTATTTGCGAGTGTGGAGGGACACAGTTCTTGCGCGGATCACGGCGTTTATTCACGGCGTGAATTCATGGCGCGACGTCACGCGCGAGTGTAGAGCCGGCATTACATTTATCAAAACGAATAACACATAGCGTGAAAAGGTTTCGTGCGAAGCGTTTGACGTGAATAAATAAATATTGGTTTATATGTATAAACATGCCATTGTATTTGAAATACACACATCAAAAGTGTCTAGGGATCAACATATATTTTTGCAATAACTTTTCTCCTGATTGATATTAATTAAAAATTTCTTTAAGGATTCATCAAATAAAGTGTTTTCGTTTGTCACAGTAACGATAAACCAAGTCACCTTTGCATTAGTAAAGAAATTTGCCATTTTCCTAATAAAGGGATTTTTGACATTTGAACCACTAACATTAAAGTTCGAAAAAAAGACTGAAATAACAGTTTTCTTTAAAATTTTATTAGGTAACTTAAACAATTAATAATCCGTGTTTCTACCGCGAACACTAACAACACAAGAACATCGGTTTGGCATACTCAAAATGAGTTCATCCAAATCACGCTGTGGAATGGCCGCCCATGTTCGTTGCAACAACAAAAAAAGGTCTTCTTGCGACTGGATACCCTCCATATTCGGCAGAGCTCTTCTCTGTAGCATATCCCATGCATGCTCAATCGGGTTCAAGTCTGGCGACTGAGCAGGCCAGGGCAGGACATTGATGTTAGCTGCGGCGAGAGTCTGTCTTACAACTCTTGCGGTGTGCGGTCGTGCATTATCATGCATTAACTGAAATAAGGGACCGATTTGCACTTGTAGAGGAACGATGACGTCTGATACAATCGTCTCAGCATAAATTTGAGCGTTGAGGTTGCCTCTGATCCAAATCAACTCAGTTCTTCCGCCGATCCAAATACCCGCCCATACCATGATGGTTCCACCACTATAAGGATGGACTTCCTGGCAGGATTTTAATCGCTGTTGGCGTCCAGGGGTTCTCCAGTGTCGTATACGTCTTGTATCCGGTCTCATACCAAAACGAGACTCATCAGAAAAGCACACGAAACGCCATTGTTCTTCTGCCCAATTTCTGTGTTCAAGAGCCCATTGATATCGAATCCTACGATTGTGCATTGCTATAGGTGGTACCCGTAGCGGTCCTCGGGAATGAAGGTTCACTTCATGCAAGCGGTTTCTGACTGTTTGGTCGCTAATTAAGTTCCCTGAAGAGTGATGAAGCCTCACGGCTAACATCATGGCGGTTATTGTTGGAGCTCTTCGAGTTAAGATTTGAATGTATCGGTCTTGTCTCCGTGTGGTGCAGCGATACCGTCCTCCATGGCGCTCAGCCACGGTACCAGTGCTTCGGTAACGTGTCCAAAGTCGACTGATAACACTCTGACTTGTATTCAGAGCTAAAGCCACAGTACGTTGCCGGGAACCAGCTTCTATCATTCCCACGGCTCTGAGCATTTCTTCCCTGCTTAAATGACGTCGCCGCTCCATAATAACGTTGGTTTTAATCAGTAGTAGGGAAACAGTAGCACTAATAATTTCTTCAATGCGTTGTATGTTTTTATAGGGAAAATATTGGCAGCTGATTTTCATCTTTTACTCGAATTTGATTGACAGTTCCTGATTCAAATTATGAAATGCACCAAAAAGGATCCATATAAATTTATAAAATCATAAATTTATTACAAAGCCACATCTCAATCTCAAGAAATCCGCATAAAAATGCTTGATCCCTAGACACTTTTGATGTGTGTATATTGTTTTTGGTTTGATTTGAACTGAAAATGTTTGTTTGTCTCTACTAATATTGTAAGAGGAAAGAAACCCTGAAACTACAGGCCTGATTTGAAAAATTATTTCACTATTAGAATCGTACATTATCCCTAACGGACATAGGCTTTAGAATGTTTTTAAAAGAGTTAGTTTTTGAGATTTATTCTGTTAATTCACGAGTATATGTATATATAATAGTTTTTGTAGGTTTCTCTACAGATTTGAGTGCAGAAAATAAGTAAAGAAATAAGAATACAGGCAGAGTTAAGACTGACTGGCAGACAACACACAGACGAAAATAATGAGCGCAGGAATTTGAAATTTGGCATGACATGTGTTCCTTGAGAAGCGTAGGCGGGCACTAAGAGAACATTTTGAAAATTCCACCCCTAAGGGGATGAAATGGAGATTAAAGTTACACATCAGAATAACATTTATTTACACACAAAATGATAACGAATTTTAATTTTTTTAATGTTTTGTGTAATTTTTTTATCTTAGCTTATATAGTAGTATGAAAATTCGATGTCGACATTCAATACCTATTACCTACAGATGTAAAACATAAACCGCGGGTGACACTGCAGGGCGGAGCTAGTATAAAATATAAGTAGCCAATTTACTCCTTAGTTGGCATTTCTTGAAAGAGCTGTACTACTGTATTATATGTTACTCCATATATTATCAGCTATCTGTCAGTGAAAGTCCGTCAAAATTGGTCCAGCTATGTTAGCTGGAATAAACAGACAAATGATATATAATTTATAATGTGGATCTATTGTTTCGTTATTAACAAAAGCTATCTATCTATATGCTACAAATTATTACGACTACGATGTTGGCGCCGCCAGGAGCAGTCGACGCAAGGAGTTGCATATCAGTGGAGCGAGCGCTTTCACTCATGGTTTTTTGAAAGCACAAGCACGTTACTCGCATAAACTTACTTTATTGCATGCTATTTTAAGCGGTATGACGGGAACATTAAGGTTTAAAACCTTATTTTATCAGATATTTTCAATACTCTTTATGTGAAAAAATTTGATAATTATCTTAGCGACGCCCTGTGGTGATGGCAATGACGTTTCCACGAATTCAGTATTTAATATTGAGGACAATGAGAGAAATTGAAGAATTTAGAAAGTTAAGTACCTACCAGTTGTGAAAAATACATTTAAAAAGCATGAGCGTAGGAGATAATTACGCCCCGTTTTTTGGTTTATAAGTATTTTTGTATGAAACTTATTATCTAATGTAATTCATTAACGAGTACTTAATTTAGTCGGTCACGGAAACAGTTAAATGTTCATTCTGTGATGAAAATAAATGACAGTATCACATGTAAGTGAGTCAGTAACGCAGTTTGGTAATTGGAGCATTGGGATCTAATAGATATTTTTTTAAATTGACATACATTATAATGTATGACCGCCGTTATCGTGTATAGGAGCTTTTACTGAAGTGGTAGCTTCCACTCCGATCGATTTAAATCATAAGGTGTTTGTGCCGTTACGGGGTCATTTAAAAGCACATGATATATTGCATTTTTTCGCTATTGGCATTTGATGTTGTGAACAGTCCAGGTTAGAAAAACTAATAAATAACTCTGGGTGTCCACATTCACTTATATATATTGAATTGAACCTGCCAAAATGGCTTTACTGTGTTTGATGGAAACTACGAGCACAATTCAAGAGTATGTAGTGGTTACCACACTCATTGCGAATGGATACAATGCATTATGTCAACCCTCTAAATGGCGGCCGAATGAGATGCTACTGCATCATTAATAAAAAAACTAAAAAAAACTGTAGTTTCTATATATGTACAGTACAAATATAATGTAAGTATATTAGACTTAATAGCAATTAATAGAAATCGCCATCAATAAAATAAATGCATGGACAGAGTATAATCCCGTTTACTTTATTTTGTTGTGAAAAGTTATGTAACGAGAAAGTTTTAACAATATTAGTTGATTTGTTATGGTAATCACCTCGATTTCGGATGGTATGACTAAAAAAATTTAGTAACTTTGGAAAGTGTATCCAATCCTGTCATGACCTGTGTTACAGTGTTATTTGATTATTAGGCGAACAGTTCTAGATTATTTCCAAGCAGACTATTTTCTATTCTACTCAATGCAATATAAAACTAATGCTACTAAACTTCTTCCTAGGACCTTACGTTGCATGTTGAGAATCAATAAGTATAATTTTATAGTGTCTTTTAAATAGCCTATAAAAGTATGGTGATGTATAGTGATAAATGAATCCTTAGAATCTGTGTCACCCACACAATTCAATGACTATTAATCGAGGTTTATGTTTACACAACCATTGAAATAACATGTTATAATAGTATATATAAAATATTCTTAATGTTATGTTACCTTGCATTGTCAGAAAGAGACACCACTATTGACCATATGATACGATCTCACTCTGGTCATGATTTTAATAGGTCATAGACGGGCCAAGGTCTTAAATAGATCTGTTCTCCTGATTAAGCCAAAGGACACGATACTATATAATCATCTTATAATTATAATAGAATAATAAAGTATTTTGTTTATTTACCAAAAAAATTTACTATTATGAGTAATTAACGGTTTATTAACCATCTAAGTACGTAATATATACCTGGTGTAGCAATTAACTAACAAGAAGCAATTGAGGCGTGCTCGAAAACATAATATTAGTATAGCTCTTTTAAATTTCTACGAACAACTAGTACACCAACTATGAATGGCCTATTGTTCTATTTAAAAATAAAAACGTTGTCGTTCAATTTCAAGTTGTTTTGTAAACCGGCGCTGATGCCGACTGTGTGTACATTTCACTAAAGTTAAGATTTATTTTATTAAACAATTACTTTGTAATATATTTTACATCTTTTTAAGTCTCCATCTATTTAGAAACAAGATCAGTGTTTTGCCGCCAAGCTAATCGACCTACATGGTTAGCGTACACCACAGCGAGTAGAGAAAATCGAACATTTATACCTAGATCTACCGCAAGGAAATTATGTATTTTTTTCAGGAAATATAGTTCTGGAAACATTGAAAGTATTTTACAATCTGCATTTTTCTATAAGGTGTGTAGGAGATAACTTCAATAATATGTTGCATTACAAATAACCAGAAAAAGCCTGTCAATTTATTTTCTTTCCATAGATCATTAGGGATCCATAAAGTGTTGAAATATCGAATCTGCAATTTGTGTTACATCAATTATCGGATTGGAATGTAAATCTGAATTGGCAATAATTACATCTTACCCAAGTTATTATTACTGATTCACTGTCCATAACATACGACTCCTTATCGATAGTGAGTCATCGAGGGCTCCAGAAATCAAATAAGTCACCAAAATGTCCTTACATTCTTTGGAATATGCCATAATCGATAATATTGGTAATATCCGTTTATAAAATACGTCATCGGTTACTCATTTTCTCTTTAATGCGCTTGCAAATGGAATAATACTTATTCATACGATTTTTTTGTTGTTTTCATTAATGTTTTTAATAATTAAGAGCATTCAGATAATTTTGTTTATTTTAGATTAATTCTACAATGTATTTTATGCTTTAAGTACGCTCATTTACAAATGGATCTTCAAAGCAGGCTTGGAATTTCTGAAGGTAAATTAAAACGTCTAAATTAAAATGTAAAATTTGCCGAAAGCCCTGAATACAATTATTACATGTACAAAAACACATGCAAAAGTTGTATTCAGGTCTTTCGGTAAATTTTACGTGTTAATTTAGAAGTTTATAAATATTTATTTAAACTCTTCAAAGACGCCAAAAATTTTATTTAAGGTCAACGTTTCTTTATCATTACGTTGCACTTGCGAAACTCATAACACACTTTACTTTGTAATTAAAGAAACAATGTCATTAATTTAATAGTCTAGATTGCAAAAAGACATAAACGTCCGTATGTGTTTTACTAACAATGATCTATTATCATTAAACCAATTGGCAACATTATATTTCTATTTCAATTGAACACGTGTTTACTCTATTTAAAAATGTGATCTTTTATAGTTAAAAGTTCAATGTTTTAATAAAACTTAAATGAAGAAAATATCATGTGATTTTTTAATGTACATAATAATCTCCGTGTGGTGGATTAAGAATATGTACAGAGTGTCACCATTCCTCTTCATCCCGTGGGCGACGTAAGAGGCGAGAAAGAGATCTAACTATGCAGGACTACTACAGGAAAAAGAGAAAAACTTGAAAAAAACTTATTATAAAAGCCTACGTTTAGCTAGGCCTGTGTCTAGCAGTAGACTATTAAATAATGTTGATGTGATAGAAATATATATTGATAATGGTCATAATCATCATTTTCATTAATAGCTTCTAATAGTCTATTGCTGCACAAAGATTTCTGCAAAGAAAGGACGCTTTGTGTAGCTCTGCAAGTGACATCTTCGAGTCATCGGTCGAGTCCGCTTCCCAAAATCAGCGGGAGTAGGATAGTACGGACACCTCACTCACTGGGTTATAGTAAACGGAGGGAAATAATGCTTGACACTTGTTTTCTGTGGGGCTGTTGTATCACTTTGCTTGTGTTAGTTCATTTGTGTCACAATATGCTCACGCGACAAAGCTACTACTTCCTTTAATAATACTACTACTTACTGCCTTTAACTAAAATGTTTATTGTATCTCAAGTCAGTTCGAAATTTACTTTAAAATACAAGTGGAACAAATCCGTATTCTCAAATTACTCAATTGATATTTTTACCAGTTCTGTACTCGTATACGTTGTAAATCTTTTTTTCTTCAAAACGAAATATCGCTCTATCGATCGATGATGTAAGTTCGTCAAACAATCCGTAAAGTACTAAAAGGTACACATATGAGTCACATTTAGGTAATCTGCCAAAAGTGTTTTGACAACAGTTTCAGTGAAGTAAAAACAATGGATGAAAATCCAGGTTGATTGAGCTAGACCGGAGTAGAGTAAAATATTTTGGGCAATTGTTATATTGTTGCTTATTCGGCCCTCTAATGTCAACCTATATATAATAATCAATAATATAGTATCAACCTATGGTCGTCCACTGGTGAAAGAAGGTCTCCCCCATCGGAGGAGCACCAACCATCCCGGTCTTGCTGACTATGGCAATGTACTCCCCATGGACTGCGATCAATAATATACAAAATAAATATTATTTATTCGTAGGTCAAACCTAAAATTACCTTAAACCCTATACGCTCGACACAACATCGATGGATTAACAATTAAATCGTGTCGTGTGAAGACAAATTACTCAAAGCCATTGATTTGCCGGGCCTGCCTGACTTGATCACGCGAAATCAGGTGAAATCGATTGATGAGAACGGTAACTGGTGGTGTTTATTTATTAAAGAAATAGTATCGATCGTTAATTGTCAATGTAGTTGTTACATTTCGCAATGTGACCGTAATCCAATTCACATATAAATCTGGTCAGTAGTGAAATTATTTCATGCTAGAGCGACTTTAGACGTTTTGACAAAATTACAAATAAAAAAAAGCGGCCAAGTGCGAGTCGGACTCGCCCATGAGGAACCCTTCATTCAATGTTGTACATTACCATGCAAACTCCCAACGAAAATTGGTTTGAACGAGATCTAGTGAGTAGTTTTTTTTTAATACGTCATAAATCGTAACACGCAATTTACCTTTCATCCAATCAATACTCTAGTATAAAAACATCGATGAAAGTTACAACGAACTACAAGAACTTTTATATGATGTTACTTGCTGATACGGAACCCTTCATGGGCGAGTCCGACTCGCACTTGGCCGCTTTTTTTTAGTTTTATCACTCTCTTATTTTAGAAGTTATATACAATTTAGATTTATATGTATTTTAGGTCGTGCACAGTAATTATAGGTTGAAGCGCAGAACTGTTCCTTTACTTATTTGATTTTCGAATCAGAGTTTATGTTTTTTTTTTGTTCAACTCTCAAACTTCTCAATAAGCCGTCATAGTGTGGACACTGTATTGTCTATATTCCCTACTGTAAGTATTGTCGTGTTTCGTTTATAGTATAAGTGTCTAATATTCCTTAATTTATAAAATTCAAAAAGGAGACATGGTATTTATTATATCCACCCATCATTGAAGGTAAGGAAAATAGTCATCAACATACTTAAGCCAAGTATTTTAATAGAATTGTTTCAAAGTCATTTCAGATAGATGCCTCTATTTACTAAAGAAAAGATAGTAAAAAATAAAATATAAGAGCTCCATTACGTTGATACGATAATAGTAGAGCGCGTGCTCAGAAGCTAATACGAGATGCAATTTATCTTGTTGTTGAGACATCTCGTGCCTAACTGTCAACCTAACAAGCCGGGACTGCGATCAAATCTATTGCGATTACTGCAGCTCAGTTTATTGCAGAAAATGTACACATAATGACATTAGCCCTAATTCCTTCAATGACTGACAAGTTGTATATTGCTAAAATACGTACAAGCTTCAAGGTGAAAACTAAACGCTAACATTCTCTACCGTTTTATTTCCTTGAATTTCAAGTCCTAAGAATATTTTTAAAATTCAAGGATTTCTGAGACATATTTACCCAAGTGCCGCTAATGAGCATGGCAACATTCATTATTTAGTCATAAGGTTTTACTGTAAGATGTATGTAGTTTAACTTGTAACTTCGATGTACGACTGTAATCTGCCTTATAAACGTACTAGCTCTTGCTCACGGCTCTGTCTGCGTGTGTTTTTCTGATATATGAACTATTTTACGGGAAAGTCAGTCAGCAGTTTTGCGTGAAGGTGTAACCAATATCCATACATCAACACAAACTTTCGCTTTTTTTAAATTATTAGGCTGATATACAATGTGCGTCTTCCAAAATAACTCTACTATGCCTGATGGAAAGGATGATTAGAATCAGAACGGTCACCATACTCATTACGAATGCAGATAGTGCATATTACACTGACTCACTATTGAGATGATTCTGCAATGCTCTTTTAGGTCCATAGCACACTACTAGCTACTTTTAGCATCGGCTAAATCGCCGATCACCGATAGCTAGTGTGCTGTGGCCCTTACTCGTACTCCAAAGTAGTAGAGCCACGGTGATTTCAGCACGAATGGGTCAGCTCGACCGGGGCAGTAGTACCACACAGAAGACCAACCCAAAATGACAGCATTCGTGGTGTCGTCTTTCGTTGGTGAGTGTGAAACCAGAGCCCGAGAGAATGATGCTGAGACATCTCAGTAAGCGGCCATGGTATGGGTCACCGTGCTGCATTGTATGCAATCACAATAAGGATGGTGGCCTCTACTCCTGGATTCTACTCATGCTTACCATCAGGCAGAGTAGAGTCACTTTGGTAGGCTTAACTATAAAAAAGTGTGCTAGTTCTATAAATATACATAATTATTATTAGCTTGGTAAAATTTGCAAGCCAAATATTAAGGTACTTTTTCTTACATCTGGTTACTTCATCATTATCAACAGTATTTAATAGTTCACTGCTGGATATATTCCTCTCTAAGCAAGTGAATTAGCTAGGTATTGAACGAAATTCGTGTGACGTGTTTTTAGGCCATCATCCAAAGTAGAGTTACGGATATAGGTCACGAACGGACGTACGGGAAAACTTAGTTGTACTTCCAAACTAGTCTATGTATATAAAACTAGTATATAAATAATGTTCGTCGATTTAAAGGAACTGTTTTAAAATATATAATAAATATTTGCAAAGTGTTAATCTATAGGTACTAATATAATATTATTTTGAAAAGATGTAAAGTTTTTTATCTTGGTATAATTTCTGGGTTTACAGAAATTATTTTACAAATAAAAAGCTGAGTTTTCTGTGAGTGTCATATAGATTAATTATATTAACCCGATATTAGACAAACACTCGCGCGTAGCCCCGGGCAAAAGCTAGTTCCATAAATTTGCATACAAACATTGCTACTTTAATTTGATTTGTTGGTACAAATTAAAACTATTTGCTATTTTCCTTGAAAAGAAAAGTACGGTCAAGGTTCTTCTAAAAAGGTCTGATAGTTTAAAACATATGTACTAGAACCTGAAAATATGTTATTTCGTTTAAAAAAAAAACAAATGTCATTTCTTATATTTTTATCATACTAAAAGTTTTGACAGTGTTTTAAGATGCCACTTTCCGGTCAAAGTGCCTGCTAACCAGGCAGAGAGTGACGACATGCATGTCTTTGCCCAGTGTTGGCAATGTGAAGGTCGCAACGTTCACTAATGGCCTTAGCAACCTGTTGGTAATCTCATGTAATTACAAAACATGTAGTCTTCTAAATGATGTCACTTGATTTTCTGAACAACACTCGCCACGTATTTAGCGAACCTCGAATAGTACATAATATGAGTGAAGTCATATTGTATATGCCACGAAGTAGGTTTGTTTACGTAACTTTGTGCTTATTTTTTTTTTGTATATGAGCCTCAAAAAGTAACTCTTCTCTGTCTAATGGAAAACATGAGTGGAATCTATGCGATGTCTAATGTGAACAGGAATGTACATGACTCCGCAGTAACGCGGCGCATGCGTCGCGCACCTGCGGCGCTAACGCAGCGTATTCATTTATCCTTCCGCAACGCCGCGACAACGCGACGCCTGCGCCTCGTCGTCGTGGCGTCTGCGCTGCGCATACGTTTATCGAACGCCTACGCTGGACAAACGCTAGTGTGAAGGCGCTCTAAGTGTCTCTCTCGCGCAATATTAATATTTTTGTTATACTTTTCGATACCCACAATGGCTTCTAATCACAAACCTCGATCTTTTAATCCAAGTAAAAGATATTGTTCTGTTACGGATGTCTGAATAAAAAGGTTTTAGGTTTACGGTACGTATTTAAGGAGTAAAAGTACCTACAGTAATTATGGTCCCTATTTAGGGTTGGGTTTCGAAATACGTCACCTGAATCTGAGGGTTTTGGTGGTGTAGGGGGCTTAAGGGAGTTAGTCTTAATCCTCCCCAAGTAATTTTGGCTGCCGGAGTTGCGTCTAAATATTTTTAAAAAAAATTCAAAAATTCTTAAATACAATTGCAATTATGCAAAACGGAACGTATTTTTATGCTTTAGTACAGTTTTTAAAATGTAATTTTTAGTTTTTATATGAAAAACGTGAAACGAAACGCAACATTTTGACACTAATTGACAGCAAATTTCTAATTTATGTGTCATTCCTTTGCTTTCGAGTTTAAGTGAATGTGTTCTTCCGTATCGATTTGTGTTTTTTCTACGACTTGGCTACGTTCTTGGATTCTGTTTGGATTGCTTTACTGTAATTAATTAATCAAGGTAATTATATTGGCACAATCCGACTTCATTGGGTTAGGTTAGATGGGTAAGGCGGGAGCGTAGCGCAGCGAAGCTGCCGCCTTACCCATCGTGGTTATTTTTTTTTAAACCACCCAGAAATAGGAGCCCCGCGTAGCGGGGCTCCGTCGACTATAATGCATAAAGCAATAAAATATGTATATAAAGTGGTATAAATAATGTTTGTACAAATTTCTGTTTTTGATTTTTCCAAAGGGAATCAAGTATTTTCGGCGGGTAAAAATGGTGAGGCAGGGTTCAGAGGGTTCAGACCCCTCCCCCATCCCCCCAAAAACTCACAACCCCTTAAAATGGCGACGCATTTCGAAATTTTTACCATTTCTGTTTTTAATTTTTTTTAAGGGAACCAAGTATTTCCGGCAGGTAAAAATGGTGAGGGGGGGTTCCGACACCTCTCCCCCCTCCCCCCCAACCACTCACAACCCCAGAATCAGGTGACGTATTTCGAAACTTTAACCCCTATTTATTTAAATTACATTTCGAGTGAGTCTTCTGTACAGATAATCGCTTTCATGGATTTTAACAACTGCTGTTACTGCACGTTATCGGTCCAGTTATAACAACCGAGATATACAATTACCGAGAATATATGTTTGTTAACAAACTAAGCTCTGGGAACTCCTAGCTATTAAAGGGGATTCCCCATACTTTATAAACAGGAACCTTACATCAACATTATACACAGATATTGACCACTTAAATAATATATTTATTTTATAAAAAAGTTTATAACAGTTCATACGAACATAGCAGTATCTATGTGATGTTAATTGTTTTAATTATACAGAAGCATCTACTCAAATTAGCAATTCTATTATTTCTTAAAACGGCCACATTAGACAGCGACATTTAATTTGGAACATTCACGGTCGTTACCACATCACTGTGTGTGGTTTTAATTATAAAAAGCTATGAATGTATAAGATTATTGTTTGATACTAATTGCAAAACAAACGACTGAATATTTGAATAATTTCAAGAGGTGCCTATAGTCCAGTCAATAAAAGCTTAACTTTGCCATTTTGGTTGAACACCTGCAACCAACGCCAAAATTTCCGTAAGTCTTCGTAGATTAATATACTAAAATTGCAGGGTGCTGCAATACCGGCAAAGGGTGCAAATACATTGCAAAAGGGTGCAAAAACAACTTTTTCGTCTATATCTCACGATTGGCTGGAAAAATAAAAAAAGATCCTACTACAAAATTGTAGGAAATTAAATCCCCTACAAAAACTTTGAAAAGTATTTTTGCGTATCTCTCATAGTTTTTGCACAAAATGCATTTAAAGGTGCAAAATGAAAAAAATGTTACTATTAATCTTTTTTTTTTTCATATTGAAGTGATACTACATGTTTCATTAGGATTCAAATGATATGTTTCGGGCATATTTTTTTATTTATTTACACTTTTTCAATTACCTAATAATCTTGGCAAAAAAAAACATTTAAATTTTATTATATGAATAGCTGACCTGGCATACTTCGTACCGCCTCAGAATAATCATTAAAATATTATGATTAGTTATTAACTGATACTGATAAATTGACAGCAGTGCCACCTAACGGGCCCCGGCCGGTACCGCCACAATCGCTTTGTTCCTGCATTTTAAATCTGTAATATCTTCAAAAATATTAATTTAAATTACATACTGTAAAGGGTCATTTTAATCTATATTAGATGCACAAAGTATTTAAGGTACTTAATTGGATAAGGATTAATACTGTATTGCTTATAATCGTTTCGTAAATAATCCATTATTTCTAGCAAAAAGAAAGAAAGTATTGTAGAACTTTTTAAGGTGTACAATACTGTAGTACATTATTTTGATCTATCTCATAGGGTACAGCCAGCGTTTGCAATGTCAGCGTAAAAAAAAGCGGCCAAGTGCGAGTCGGACTCGCCCATGAAGGGTTCCGTATCAGCAAGTAACATCATATAAAAGTTCTTGTAGTTCGTTGTAACTTTCATGGATGTTTTTATACTAGTGTATTGATTGGATGAAAGGTAAATTGCGTGTTACGATTTATGACGTATTAAAAAAAAACTACTCACTAGATCTCGTTCAAACCAATTTTCGTTGGTAGTTTGCATGGTAATGTATAACATATATTTTTTTTAGTTTTATCACTCTCTTATTTTAGAAGTTAGAGGGGGGGGGGGGACACACATTTTTCCACTTTGGAAGTGTCTCTCGCGCAAACTATTCAATGTTTAGAAAAAAATGATACTAGAAACCTCAATATCATTTTTAAACACCTATCCATAGATACCCCACACGTATAGGTTTGATGAAAAAAAAATTTTTGAGTTTCAGTTCCAAGTATGGGGACCCCCAAAATGTATTGTTTTTTTCTATTTTTATGTAAAAATCTTAATGCGGTTCACAGAATACATCGACTGACTAAATTTCAACAGTATAACTCTTATAGTTTCGGAAATAATTGGCTGTGACATACGGACGGACAGACAAACAGACAGACAGACAGACAGACAGACAGACTTGACGAATCTATAAGGGTTCCGTTTTTTGCCATTTGGCTACGGAACCCTAAAAATGGGTTTATTTACGACATCACAATAAAAACCTCTAAAATTATCAATGTTTCTCTACTTTTATGCATGTATTATACATATAAACCTTCCTCTTGAATCATTCTATCTAGTAAAGAAAACAGCGTCAAAGTCCGTTGCGTAGTTTTAAAGATCGAAGCATTTATACGGACAGACAGAGAGTGTAAGCGACTTTGGCTTAAACTATGTAGTGATAATTTATTTTTAGTTAATTTTTATTCCATTGGATTCAGAGCAAATGCATTTGAAACGTATATTTGCAGTATATATTACCTCTCCATTTACCTGAGCTATTATAAATTTAATTTCAGGGGGACGTTTATAATAATATATCACTGGTGGAGAAAGAGAGTGGTATATTTTATATTATTCTTTCTACTACTATTCTACTCTTTTGCTCCCACTGATTCCAATTTTCTATAGTAAGAGTCTTCAATACAAGAGTGAATAGGTAGAATAAGACAAATATGAGACCCTTGCGCTCGACGTAAATAGTTCCATTCAAGATCTATAGGATAGGATCGAAAAATAAGACCCATGTGCTCGAATAAGACCATACGTTTCCTAACAAGAGCGAAAGAGATAGAGATTTAGACAAAAATTAGAACCTTGCGCTCGATGAAAATAGTACCATTAAGAAAACACACACATGCGCTTGTTTTTCTATCTCGCTGAGTGCAATGAGTAAGACTGCAGCAGAAAATGCTCAACTAACTGTTTGTCACTTACTGTCACTATACTCCAAACTGTCGTTTCAGGGATATTTCGTTTTTGTGCGTCTTACTGTCCAAAAGTGATTTTTTACAAAATAAACTTGATTCACTCTTTTCAATTGAAAGAAAACAATGAATCCTTCATTTGTATGAAGAAAACGTAAGATGCAACAATTGTTGTGAAAAGTATGCAATCCTCTCAGGATTGCATACTGATTTTAGTGATTGGTATGGTGAGAGTGAGGACCTCAGTGAAATGGCTAAGAAAACAAATATCATTGTATGTGCAGAAATTTTACAGTACAAAATAAACTCGTTACGAAACAAAAAGTTATCTACAACCGGACAAATTCCCTGATAACGTTGTATCAGAAATACCTCCACTATTAACTTGCTTCATACATAAATTATTATTAAATGATGAAAGTATTGTGTGAGATGAATGTCCTGTTATCCTAAAAATAGACACTATTGCCTATAGTGTTATTTCAGCACTTCGTCCTAAATCCTTCATTCGTTTCTTCAACTAGCTGTTGAGACATACATTTATCGAAAAACAGGATCGATCTTAGTTATCAATCTACTAAGCAAACTTTCTGTTTGCACATCATACCATAATATTTAGCTTCATGAAGCTTTATCAATAATTTAACCTCAGAAGACTATAATTACTGGATGCTTTCCTTCAATATGTTTTTGATAATACTGACCGTAATACAAGGTGGGCCAAAAGAAATCACCCTATTGAAAGATGCTCTTATATTTGCAAATGGCGGCCAATGTCAAATCTTATAATCGCGAAAAGTGACTGCATGGTGCGCTGTTCAAGCTGGAACAGTCATCGATCCACTTTTTTTCGAGGACGCCGCTGGTCATACGACAACAGTAAACGGTACGCGCTATATGGCCATGTTAACCGAGTTTTTTCTGCCAAAATTGAACGAATTAGGACTGGAGGACATGTGGTTCCAACAAGACGGAGCAACGACACACACTGCGCGAGACACAACCGATATTCTGAAGGCGGTGTTCCCAGGTCGCCTCATCTCTCGTTTTGGCGATTTGCACTGGCCCGCAAGATCGCCCGAATTTACCGTTCCACACTTTTTAGTGGGGTTTTTTGAAGTCCCGTGTTTATGTGAACAAGTCCGAGACCCTGAAAGCCCTCAACGACAACATTCGACACGATTGCGAGAATCTGTCGCCCGAAATTCTCGCTGAAGTAATGAAAAATGCCATAAAACGAGCCTGTATAGCAATCGATTGTGGCTGCGCCCGTTTGGCCGATATCATCTTCTCGACTTCACTAATGAAATTCTAAAGGTTCAAATAAACATAATTAAAAAAACAAAATCGAAGTTTTTCATTTAGAAAAAAATTTAAAGCCAAACAACATCGGATGACTTCTTTTGGCCCACCTTGTATAAGAACCTTAGATAGTCAGGAGACTTTTCATTGTTTAGGAAGCATAGCTGTGTACACACCAGCAAGTAGTGTTTGATATAAAAGAACTCCAATCAATGGTAAAAAAATCTGCAGCGCAATTAGCATCTACAACAGATACCACCGATGAGATGTATGATGAGAGATTGCCTTCTGGATTAAAAAACATCACCTATGCAGATCCTAGTAAACTATGTATAAGCATTTCACCTCTTGTATCACCATCGTATATAACATTTCTATCAGGCATATTACATGCCTCCCGTTCATTTGATGACCATCCTCTCAAATTTGAAAATTTGCAAATTTGCGCTGAATCCGATGGAATAAAAAAAATATAAAATAAAAATATCATATAATATAATTGAAATGAATTTTTTGTCAAGATTATTAGGAATATGAAATAAGGTATAAATAAGTAAACAAAAATGTCCGAAAAATATTAATTAAATCCCAAGGAAACATGTAGGATCGCTTCAAAATGAAAAAAAGAGATTAATAATAATATTTTTACAATTTTGCACCTTTATATGCATTTTGTGCAAAAACTATGAGAGATACGCGAAAATACGTTTCCAAGTTTTTGTAGGAGATTTAATTGCCTATAATTTTGTAGAAGGATTTTTTTTTATTTTTTCAGCCAATCGCAAGATATAGACGAAAAAGTTGTTTTTGCACCCTTTTGCAATGTATTTGCACCCTTTGCCGGTATTGCAGCACCCTGCAATTTTTGTATATTAATCTACGAAGACTTACGGAAATTTTGGCGTTGGTTGCAGGTGTTCAACCAAAATGGCAAAGTTAAGCTTTTATTGACTGGACTACTATTTATTTACAATGTTATACTTTTATTGACGAAAATTTTAATGTATAGGAGGCAAGGGAAGCCGGCCTCCATAATAATATGATGGAATTACCAGGGCAAATGGACGACTGCAACAGAAGCTTAAATGTGTTGCCGCCTCTAGTTGAGTTTGTTACCACGTAGGAACGTTGTAATAAAGCTCTCTCACGATTATCGTAAGTTCAATTGGAGTAAAGTTAACCATAGCGAAAAACGGTGCAAAAGTCTTCGAACTTCGTATTTTATGGTATTACAGTAAAACTTCTACATTATATTAATACATATTCCTATATCGAAACAGATGTATAGGCGAAGGATGGCATTAGATAATCATCTTTGGTTCCACTGTAGAGAGTTGCCGCTGCTCTGAGATGAAGATAGAACAACATCAGTCATATAGTTGTTAGTAATTAGTCGATCAATAGTTTCAACTGCGGAAGAAATAAACTAGCAAACTCAAAATATGTTCTCAGATTAGGCTGGTAAGTATTTCTTGAGATTAGAGCGTAAGGGGGCGTCCATTAATTACGTGAGGCATTTTTGAGAATTTTTCGACCCTCCCTACCCCCTTGGTGAGATATCGTAAGATTTTCCTCAACTCCCTCCCCCCTCCCCTAATCTCACGTGAGATTCTTCAAGACTTTTATTTGGGCTGTAAACGTGTTGGATTATTATTGCCAAAAATAAGCAAACACAAACTGTTCTATTAAACCCTTTGAAACGGTTACAGAGTGATTCGGTAACCGTTTATAAAGGCTGCCGTTATGAATGGGTTATCCAATCCCTGCCGCGAAGTTCGGACGAATACCTCAAATAATATTGTCTCAGATTTGGCCATATTATAGTCTAGAAATAATTTTTCACGCAGTTTTACACCGTTTTCTGTGAGAAAAATAATTACGATTTGGAAAGATTAAGCTTGATCCTCTCCCCCCCTAAAACACCTCACGTAATTAATGGACGCCCCCTAATATGTCCAAATAAAATGAGATCTCCATCTATTGTGCAGTAAAATTTTCTAGTAGTAGCAGTTTGATTTATTGATAATACAACTGTACATCAATTACTGTTTCAAAGTTTTTTATATTGGCACATTTACAAACAGATGCTGAAATAAAGAAAAATTTAACATAAACGGTAGTTAATCATAATGTTGATTGGTAGCAGTCTCGAAGTGTTAGGCCTCGTTTACAAATATTCAGCTTCGTAATTTTCTTTTAAACCAAATGCACTTCGGGTATCGACAAAACCTTTAGAAATTAAAATAGTTGCGGTTAACTTTTATCACTGAGCTTGATTTAATAAATCCACAAACAAATGTTTTTCAAAAGAAATTCCTATATTAATTTTAGAGAAATATTTCTGTTGCGGATCAAATAATTAACGGACACGAAGTGGGCTTAGACTTAGAGCAACACTCAATCTGTAAATAGCACTAATTATGGCTCTTTAGTTAAGGTAAATGTGACTAAAGAAATACAAACTACTGCGCTACCCTATTTTCCTTATTCCGAAATTCTTTTTAGAGGGTCGGCAACGCACTTAAAACACCTATATAGTGATGCAAAACGTCTTAGGAAAAAATCTATAATATTCTGCATAATATTAAAAATAAGATTCCATTTGAAATTGATGTAAGGCACGACTTTATACTGCTACCCTCATTTTACCATCAAGCCGTCTGTCGGTATCTTTGAACCGTACGTCTGTTACGTACGGTTCAAAGATACCGTTAGGTATACGGTAGATATCAGCATCGGTAAGGAGCGAAATTCCTTGTCTGTTTGTGAATCTTCAAACCTAAAATCTGGGCGTGTTGAGCTGGCTATTCAAAAGGTCTCGTCAGCAACTCTTAGCGAATATAACATCTAGAATTCAAGATATTTACTTGTTACATAGTAACAGAGTAAATTTTGTTATGTTGTTTTTATTTCTGCTATTATTTATGATAGTTTTAAGTTTAGCAATGCGACATGCATGTACATGTAATTCCTACTGTTGATTTGTCATTACCATCATGAACAGAAAGGAGGTTTTCTGCGTTTGAAAGGAGTTTGTTCCCTTAGTCGACTTTTGCGACACCCAAAAAATGAATAGGGGTGATTTGCGTCAGTAGAATCATGACTGTTGAACAGAAGTGCCATTTTCCAAGTACATTCTCCCATTCTTCGAGGTAGTAGAGCCACGCTGATTTTAGCACGAATGGGCCGGCTCGACCGGGGCAGTACTACCCTCACACAGAAGACCATCCTAATAATGACAGTATTCTTGCTGTCGTATTTCGTTGGTGAGTGTGAGACCGCAGGCCCAATAATTCTGCATCATGCAAACGGCCTTAGGAGGCCGGGAGAATGATGCAGAATTTTCTGACCAGGCCGCCATGGTATGGGTCACCATGCTGCATTGCCCACCTTCACAATGAGGATGGTGGCCCCTACTCCTGGATTCTACTCATGCTTTCCATCAGGCAGAGTAGAATCACTCTGGTAGGCTTAAATATATGTATAAAAAAAAACATGTATAGGACAATACAATTTATAAATTTTAATGTAACACACGTTTTAAAAAACATGTGAGAATGTAGTAGTAAATACAATTGTTATCAAATATCGAGATTTGGCAAGGACGTGTAAATTAAACATTGAAAAGAACAATGAAAACACAACGTGCTGATTTTATTTTATAAACGGTGCTTTCGAAGGTATGAATTTAGTTTGTATTATATGTTTAATGCAATTAAAAGTGAAGTTGTAAATTATTTAAAAATTTTAGTAGCTTAATTGCTTAGAGGAGCTGCTACTTCTATAAGTCTAGTTACTTATATGCTGCTGCATAGAAGTCTTATAACATCATTGATGTCACGTGTGCATTCTTGTTCCTAGTATTGATCTTTACTTTACTTTGTAGGAAAATAGATTTTTATTTATCATCATTAGCCTATCGCATAGCTGGACATAAGCCTCTCCCATTGTACACTACTCTGTTCAATTTTGGGCTTCTTCTTTTAGACTTTATTAGTAGAGCTAAATTATTTACGTTCTAAATAAGGCCTGAACAGAACGGTGGCATAGTTGAACGAATCTGTCATCGGGCACGACTTATAGTATGTTCTCTTTCAAGCTAATTGAAAACGTGTTTTTGTCACTACACAAATGCACTCACTGTTGTAATTTACTATTACAATATGTCATAAAATTGACTGCACCTACAGTAGTTTAAGATGTCGTCACGCCTCTTCCTAATTCGCTAAGTGTTGTGGGTTCAAATTTCACATGGGACATCAGTTTGTGTGATCCACAAGTTATCGTTCTGAGTCTGAGTGTTTTTGTGTTCGTTTCATGTACGTTTGTTGAGTTCCCTGCATCACTATTTTTTTCGTATTCCAAGAGGAAGGAGGAGGAGAAAGACAGAGACAATTGATGTCTACTTATAACTCTGTGTGATTTGATAACAGATCTATTTTGGTTCGTTCACATTCTAATTGCGGCCTCATAATTAGGAGAGAGAGGGAAGTCGGTGCCCAGGGATTACCTTGCGAGGCTGCACCTGGTTCCCCATTAGCACCGGTTGGTCGGTTCGTGTCCGACATAGCCACCACGTATTCGGTACTCGGGGGGATATCAGCACAGAAAAAAAAGGTGGAAGTAGGTGTTTTAGTAATTTACGCAATCGGTGAAAAGAAAAATTGCTTGACAGTAATTCTCTTTGAGGCACTTTATGCGATGTGTGTTCTGAGTTGCTCTCTTACGGTAATCCATAGAAAGAATGAATGCGGGTGACACATGAAAAGAACGTCAGTTCCTAGACCGGTGAGGGGAGACCACGCAGAACATCACTAGTAATTAATTATTCTTTCTTATAATAAATTGATTTGTTTTGAGCAAAGTCATGAAGTAAAGATTTTGCAAGGGTAAGTAAGAAGTGTAGGAATCATGGCCAACTATACAGCCTGATATGACATTAAAAAAAGTGAGCTAACAAGACTTATGATAATAAATTAGTTTCAATGAATATTATTTAGTTTTATCAAATTGTGAAATACGTATATTAAATAACCAATTAAACTTATTGCCGATTAACCGATTAACAGCTAGTCGACTGCTGAATAACTACCAGATGAAGCGTTTTAATAAATACAAAGATTTAGATAATTCACCAAATAAAAACTTAAAAAGAATCACAAAAGAATCACTTCGCTACTTTTACTAATAGGTATATTATTAGGAAGTGTATTAATTCCATTTTTTAGTTAGAAGTTAACAAGCGTTGTAATTTAACGTCGAAAACAGTAAATTACCCAAAAAACTAAGATTTTATAACTTACTTTCGAGTTTCAAACTAATTTTTCTACATTTAATTTTTTCGTCAGATATTTTATACTACCTACACAAGAAATGAGTCAGTTTACAAGTAGAAGTACTAATTTTAAACAAATAAATAATATTTAAAGGGAACATTTGATGATGATGATTAAAGGGAACAACATACTTATTTGCAGTAAATACCAGAACATTAAAACATAAATGCTCTTAAAGACGTTCTTAAATATGAGCTGCTGTTATCAAAGAGACATTATTTATACATAATGTTTTTACTTCGCCCCATCATCAAAATTAAATGCAACATCTTGATTTTCAGTGTACGGATGGCGCAACCATTTAAGTGATCACTTTGCTATTAAGTTTAAAAAAATATAACCATATGAAAACACCACACACGTATCACTTTAAGCACTTCAAAATTCAGTAAATCAATATTGACATCGATAAAAGCAAAATTATTTTCAATCGAGATAGTTAAAGAATGAATTATAGAAGTGTAAAGTTTATTAACTAAATTGTCTTTCAATAGACAATTGCGAATAGCACTTTAAACAGCATTATTCAGACAAATGGAAGAACTAATAGTGAGCAATGTTCAAAATGAAAAATAGTGATTGACTTCATTATTTCTAGCCTTTTTAACAGCACAATTAATGTAATTTGCTCAAAAGGCTTCAGTTGCAATATTGCAATTATAATGTAACAAAAGGATTGATTTGCTTTATCTCTACTAAAGGGTTGCGCTAAACTGGTTCTATTTAACACACGTAGGAGGTGATTGAATATAACACATAACTTAGTGGCAGGCAGTACATAGTGTCTTACTTATACATGTATCACGATACTAGTTCGGCGACACAACATTGGCAAACTCTTCTATGTGATATTGTGTACATATCTAAAAATTTATCTATTAAAGAATATCGCTAAAGATCCGAGTTCCTCAAACTATAAAAAAGACGCTAAAAAGGTATGAAACTTTCAGGACACAACATTCACGACCGCTAGAGGGCGCAACATTGGTTTAGTGATACGTCACATAGCCTATAACCAGCGGACGATCAAAACGCTTGTAACGATATCTCATTTGTACAGTTCTAATAAGTAGTTGAGGAGCTGTGAGGGAAAACATGAACATATAGACATAGCCTGTCAAAATCATAACCCTCTTTCGGCTTTGCCGTAATCGGGTAAAAAGACGTATTATCGATAACCACTCTAAAGCTATTCTTATTATGATTTTAAATAAGCTTATATTTATCGCGATACTATTAGAGTTCGTGGATTGATGTATTAAGCATAAATGTCTGCATTCGTTACATATGTACAGTATGTATGTATTATTTACAAAAAAACAGTTTGATGTATTTATATCAGTTGTTTAGTATCCATAATACAAGCTCTGCTTAGTTTGGGACGAGATAGCTTTGTGTGGAAGATGTTCAAAAATATTTATTAATTTAATTTATTTATTTATATATACCTAGACTACAAAAGTGTTTATTTTCAAGTCCAACTCCAACTTTGCTACTGTTACACTGTAATTCGTGGTTTATTGATTTACTAGTAAGGCAGCGTACAGTGCATAAAAATAATTGGCCCGTAATAAACGGTTAGGTACATGGTTAAATAAGTATATTTTATTAAATATGTGACATTTAACATAAAATTGTACATATAGGATCTTACTGACCTTCCTCCCACACAATGATTGGCGTACCTTGAAAACGTACTCACATGACTTGGATTTTATATAAACATAAATCCCACGTTTGGAAATTGACATTAATGGGTATTTTGGTTGTTACGAATTAGATATTTAAGTGTTACTAAAAAACTAGAACGAATAACATAGAAAAGTCAAGTACATGTAAGGACACACTTTTTAAAACTACATAAAATTGTAGTACATACATACTTTGTAACTCTTTTTGTATTGTTTTGTGTATACAACAAAGGCAAATAAATTAATAAAATACTGTGGTAAGTACTAAGTGCATGGCTGAGGTTTGGCGGATTAACAAAGTTTAAGTAATTATGCTGAGTCGTACAGTACCGTTACCTATTCGCTTTCTTTTCAGTGAAGCTGTGGAGTGTAGAAGCGCGAGCTCAGTGGAGAAATTTATGATCCAATCGTATGCGGAACGATTTCGCGGAAGATCAACGCGGTTAATAAAGAAACCATGCAGCACATATGTATAGAAGTATTGTAAAAGCAAAATTCAAGGTTTATGAACTCACAATAGATTGAAACGGTATAAAAATTACAATCTGATGCAAGCCCCACTCAATTGAAGTGTAATATCAAAAAGTGTTTCGCATTTCAATAAATTGATGCTCTCAACGATTACACAACTGAGTTTGTATTTTCTATTTATATGTAGGTATATTTATGGCATGTTGATTTGTGTAAGTACAAAAACACAAAAAGTTCTAAACCGATTGGGCTCCAATTTTAAAACAATATGCAACCCGCTAATCCCTGAGGATTAGTTTTTTATCTATTTTTCGCATCAGTTCTCTGTTGTCATCATTTTATCATTCGAGATTATTTACTACACTATTATTTACACGATTATTTGAGATCCGCTACTAGTTCAACTAGTTTTACCTAAATTTCAGTTTCTCGACGGGGATACTGGTATCGGACCTCTGCAACCCTGAAGGCGAAGGCTGTATTCTAGAGATGAATCAGTTGTCAGTACATTTAAGGTCATTAAACATTGCCATAGATATTCATGATAACCAGGACCAACCAGGACCGACTGTGCTCCCGGAATTATGGGCGTAAAACATCGTCAACCTTTCTTACTCTGTGTTGTTATTAAGAATCTTTTGTAAGAAAAATCCAACAACTCTTTTGGCCCGACCTGGAAATAAACCTCTCGCTTGGTGGCCGCATATGCTAACTGGTAGACGAATCAGGCTGTTTCTCATCTCAAAAAGTACCACGGTAAAGTGACGGTGAACATGCGCGCAAAGCTAAATGATCTATAACATCAGTAATATTGTAAGTACTGTTTTAGTTATGGATAATTATTTACTACGAGTATTAAAAAAATATCTAGACATTTACACTACAATGTGTTGATAGGTTGTCAGGTCCATAGTACCCAGGTGCTACATTTGCATGAATAACTCAGGACCGGACAATTGCCATTGAAATGATATCTTATATACATTTTTAGATATCTTGATTATACTTGTACGCTATGTTTCAACACTCTAACAGAGCTAATTCATTAAAATATCGAAGGTCATTAAAAATTAAATTCTGTTTTCAAGGTCACCTAGAAACATAATTTGTCACGTGCATAAATTTTATGACCTTGCACCATTTACATGAATCATACTGCTCCTTTTAATTACCTAATTATCCAGTGAGCAAGGCTTATTTATTTAAACTGATATAATAAAAATATATTATAGAGGGGCGGAAAACGCTGGGAGTAACTCACGGGGATTTCCATCCCTCTATTTATGGACTAGGTAAGTCAATTGCTGTAGAGTTAGTTGAGCATTTGTGATAAGCTATTTATACAGTAATAGTAAAGTTAATTTAATTTAATTATTTCTAATATTTAGAAATGCTAGAAAGTATAAAGAATTTCAATTCAAAGATCAGATTTCCAAACTTTATTTATGATTGAAACGCTTTGCACTACTTGAATATGAAGGTAATTGTCGTCAGATAAAGAAATAAATTACTATTTAAATTATACATCATCAAATAGATATTTAAAACGAGTTTCTGATAGTATTATAGGTTATGGCTGTCGTTAACACAAACAAGTATAATTCAAATGTTGAGGAGAACTAATATACACTAGTGAGTATTGAAAGAATATTAAAACGAATTGGTTGAATTATTACCATGTTAAGCAGTTATCAACAGGAAGTAACAGGCCGCTCGAGATCTCTACTGGCCTCGCTCCGAAGCACAAAGTCGCACCCGCGGGCAAAAACGACAAGCCCGTGTCTCTCGAGACTTATTGTAGTTGTGAATACTGTAATACAACCGGATACTGAGTAACCTTCATCTACTTCAGGGACTGCGAACTAGTTCCGACAATTACAATAGAGATTATGTTATTAAATGTAACAATGATACGACTGTTCTGCGACAAGGCGTTAGGTTTTATCTATAGCACATATTATATCAAATACGTTGCTCTTCTCATAATATTCTTTATTTATTTATATGCGCCTGTAAAAGTCAGTCTACGCTGCCCGATGGAAAGCATAATTAAGCAGAATTCAAGAGAAGTGATCAAGCGCAGACAATGGTATACTGTAACTGCAGCATGGTGACCCACACTATGCGGCCTATTGAGATTCTTCCGCATCTTATGGCCCGGTCTTGGTCTCACACACACCAACGTTGGGTTTTAGGTTGGTCTTTTGTAATAGAGTAGTACCGACCCAGTCCGTTCGTGCTGAAACCAGCGTAACTCTACTACCATATGAAATTGTTCCTCCTTTTTTTGTTGAGACGATCTATCTTTTAAACTAGACTTTTAGTAAACGGGCCGGTACCTAAAACGGCAATAGTTAGTACTGTTACTTGCGACGTATTCGACATGAAGGACGATTAATATTTTCAATGATGAAGTTACTATTTAAGACCAAAACCTAATTTCTATACAGAGGTCTATATTTAGCAGTGGAATGTCAAAGGCTGTGTCAAAGATTATGATTGAAAATCACTATTTTCGATCATGAGCATACACGGTGAAATATAAATACATTTTATTAACTTTCACTGTGTGTTTAATTGTGTGGTGGAATTTGTAATTAAATCATGCTACCTTTAAGCAATCTAATTCCCGACACGTGTCAGTAAAAGCAAACAATGTGGGAATTAGGTACTCCTTGAGCGATCACAACAAACGCCTACTGCACACTTATAACCTCTAAGGATTTTATTAAATGATTTATACTAATATTATTTCGAACAAACTATTGAATGTCATATTTAATATCGACTTTACTTCTACATACGTCTGGTGTAGCAGTTTACATAGCTTTAACAGTCATTATAATGATAAATAATTTGATCAATTTCCTAATGTTGTAATGTAAACAATGATAAGTATTATCTTTCAATGACATCTTATATAAGTGACTAACTCTATTGTTACTCGATATTACTATACACTTCATTAGCTACATAAATCCTAGCGCTTGCTGGCGGCATCGAAGCCATGCGCTGAGAATAGGACGTTTATCCTAGACGGTTGGCTTCTCACTCACGGCAGTAGTATGTAGTAAAGTTTTTTAATACTTTGTATCAAATTTTATACACGGACTTCGGTTTACGCTACAGCATTACTGTTGTAGAGGTATCATTACACTTATGATCGAAATTTAAACACAGCAATACCTCTTATGTTGCCTTCACATCCTGCATGCTATTGATTTTGAATCCTTCTTGATCACGGAGAACATAACTTATGACAAAATCTCAAAGTAAATCGGTCAGTGCATTGGTATCATAGAATATTCATGACATTAGTCGCGCTTGCGACAAAGTGAATGGTGACCACGAATCACGGTCAATGTCAATCGATACGGATTGCGTGCGAAACGTACTCCAGCAAGCGATGTGTCCGGGTCACCTACTATATTTTTTGTTCTGTGTGTGATAAATATAAAATCATAAAGATAGCGCGCAAAATTGTATCTAATATTAGCATTTGATGGACGAAATTTTTTTGTGAAACTCTAATATTAAACTAATTTAAATATTGTTGCGATAGCCTATGATTGATTTGTTTATACTATTTGTTTTAATCTTTATTGATTACCCTGAAAGTCAATTAAACTTAATGATCATTTCTGTTTCAGTAAAGGGTATCACACTCGAGATTTAATTTATAGGCAATTGAGGATCGGATTAAATCATGTTACAATTTAAGAATTGGAGTCTGAATTAAAACTGATCTAATTATTAGTCTTATTGCTCAAATTGTTCGGATTGGTCTCTAAATGACGAATGTTACGCTGCGGATTTTAACGAGCTGAATGGTCGACGAAGGTCTTTTGAATCCTATGCGACATCGGCCCCGGGGCAAACTAATAAAATTTATATTGACGCTTAACGCTTATGTTTATGAGTGGTGCGCTATTGGAAGTAACTGATTTTGCCACGACACAATGACCTTCAAGAATTACTTTAAACGTTGAAGAATAGTTGTTCAAACACAGTATACGGTGCTAGGGAGAGAAATCATATTGGCACAAATCCAATGTTAAAAAAAACAACGACCATTTCTATGTAGATTCTTTCATTCACATAATGAGTACAATGGAATAAAAATTTCGATGCTACAACAAAACCAACAAAGGAATTGGAATGTAGGAATAATTGAAACATACTAACTTATGAAATGGTTTTACCGTAGTTACACCAAGCTTCTTATTTTATTTTTATTTTAATACACTGTATTAATTTTTATACACTAGTACTTTAGATGTGGGTATTAGAACAGAATATTTCCTAAGTTAGAATTGCCCCTTAATTCTTATAGAAAACGCAAAGATAAATAAAGGAACGAAATCCGTACCTACATCTTTTACAGATATTTTTACACGTCGGACTTTACAGCTAGAAACAAACTCGACCACGAAGACGAAACAAACCACAGAGGTGTCTTTTTCATTAAGTCCGGGAATATTGATTAAGTAAAAATTATGGAGTACAGTATAGGGTCTGGGTTGGCCTTTTGAAGAAAAGATTATAGTTTTGAGTCGACCCGTCCATACAGACGGCATACATTAATTTAAAAGTTACCATTTTTATGCAAAGTCACCCTGAAGCGTGATATTTTATCTGTATGTACTTCTTTGTACTGTAATATAATTGAATGGGTAATTAAATGTTTCATAATGTTATAATTTATTTGTTTATGGGATGTTTCTCTTTAATTTTATATAGTATAATGCAAATATAAGAAAAAATACTTTATAAGTTAATCACTTTTATATGCAAAGAACAATATATAAAAAACTCAAAATACTTAAAAATAAACAGAAAGAAAAAAATGAAAACTTTTTGTTTTTATTCTGTATTTGTAGGAAAATTCCCGTAATGAATCCAAATGTGGTCACCCATCAGGTTCTCATTAAGTGTATTGTCCTTGATAAGGTTGTTTGTTGTTCCTTTTAAATATGGCCCTAAGTTACCTTTAAACTCATCTAGTGTGATATCTATCTAGTCATCAAGTGAGCTTGAACTCGTACCATAGTTGTTACCGTTACTAGTGTCCCATAAGCATAGATAGCATGGATATTTAGTGTGTCCACCATTTCGAAATCCCCTATCCGGGCTTCATATTTAAAGTTTAAAGCACAAATTTGGTAATGCTCATGCGGTTACAGTCGAGATTATGCCACTCACGCTTCACACCTGCAACCCCCCCCACCCCCACCCCCCCCATCTCTTGCTCGTTAAAACGGTTGCTCTTCAAACCGTCTGTAAAAATCTTAAAATATTTATTTTTCGCTTAAACACAATGTACAAAAGTAAACTTTATTTGCTATGACTGGAGCCTCTGGTTATTCTTAGTTGTAGACACTCAGAAAATATCTTTTATATAAGGTTCCAAAAAAATATTGTTCACTTGTTTTGTTTTATTTCTCAGATTTCTGTTATATTAAAAGTAATCACCATAATAATTTCAAATGCAAGTACCTATTTAAAGCGATGAAGTGTAACTGAACTTATCGTTTAAATTATATTAATTTGTTTTGGTAATTTTACACGACTTTTAGTATTAGTTTTAGTTATTTACAATATAAGTTTTCTCTTCTAGACGCTCCCGTACCAACAGTCGAAGCTGTTTTTAATAAGTATTTTCTATCCATACTATACTTTTATTTTGTATACTAATAATACAAGAACCGGGACCTTAGCTTATTGTTTTTAAGGTTAATAACCGCAGGTCTGGAGGCAAAGCCAATCTTAATTTTTTATTTTTGGCTTTTGCCTAAGTTAATCCTTATGTCATTGGATATTTACTTTTAGATTTAGTTATAAGTATATACTTTCATATGTCTCTAATGAAAAGCTTGAAGTTACAAATTTAAATTTTTCAGCACCGATCAGATAAGGCCTATTTTAAGATCAGATCATATGTGAAGCAGGCACCACACTTCGTTATTCGCTATTCGTTATGTGTCTACGCCGTATTCGCCTGAATATTTGTTTTGCGCGCAAACAACAAACACGCCACCACACTTCGCACTGGTATATCAAATAAGGCAAATATGTGTGTTGTAGAGATGTGTCATTGTCATTTTTATGGTGAACAAAACGAAACCATACGAACGAACGAAACATATTCTTTTAATTTTCTTTTTATTTTATTAAATTTACAGAACCTATACTTAAATGAAGTCTAATTATTTTGATCATAAAATAAACTAATTTGAACGTATAATCGATTTATTCTATTTCAAAAACTGTTTTATAGTCTATGGTTGTTAGTTATGCACAGGGCATTGTCATTTTTAATGGTCAATGAACGAACGAAACATATTATTTTAATTTCCTTTTTATTTTATGAAATTGACAGAAACAATACTTAAATGAAGTATTATTTTGATCATATGATAGGTTATTTTAATAGTTTAATTGATTTATCTATTTCAAAAACTGTTTTATAGTCTATTTTTGTTAGTTATGCACAGGGCACTTCACTACCCGTCCGAAGTGTGGGCAGTCGATGCGTGTATTCGCCTTATTCGTGTCCTTTGAAGTGTGTCAAGAAACCGACAAGTCGACGTATATGCGCATTCGCTATTCGATGCGTACGAATAAAGCGAATATTGGCGAATATACTCTCCACACTTCGCCGTATGCGCGCGAATTACGCGCATAACGAATAGCGCATAGCGAAGTGTGGTGCCTGCATGACACTACTTCATATAAAAAAATCGGCCAAGTGCGTGTCAGGCCACGCACAGGAAAGGGTTCCTCAGTCACCTATAATGGTATGTGGATTTAAAATCGTATCCAATAGATAATTGTTATGTTTACGTATTAATACGTTAATTTTGTATGACGTTTTCCAAGTGAGCGCATTTTACCATATAAGCCTTTATAACTCCTGAACTAAGAAAGTCATCTAATCGGTTATAGTTTTCCTTCAAAGTTCATTAGATGGACCACCATCACGATTTTTTTCAGATTTTTTGAGCCAGCCGTTTAGCTTTTAGAGGGGGGGGGGACGCCCTGTTTTTACAAAAAAGTGCCCTTTAAAGTGAAATATCTCGCAAACGGATACCTAAATCAAAAAATCGTCTAGGAAACCCTCTATTGTTTTTAAAAGACCTATCTAATGATACCTCACACGATGGGGTAGCCTCGAGAAAAAAAAATCATCCCCACTTTATGTGTAGGGGAGGTACCCCAAATAAAATTATATATCATAATTTTATTGTAGCACTTTGTCGACGTAATTACAACACGTATTCGTGCAAACTTTCATCTTTCTAGCACTTACCGTTTGGACGGTAAGTCGAGGACGGACGGACGGACGGACGGACGGACGGACGGACAGACGGACATGACGAATCTATAAGGGTTCCGAGTTATGAACTTCGGAACCCTAATAAAAACGTTGATATTAACTCTCTGAAGATTGTATGTAAATATTATCCAATACCGTACACTCGTAGGTGTAAATCGCACAATCTTGTTGACGGACTGACGCAATACAAATCATAAACATAAAGAAGTTAATGCCTTTATTTACTTAGAAAAATAAACGTTACAACTAAATAAATGTTTATTGTTGAATGTTTTGCTACAAATAACAGATAGAAAACCAATAAAGTGATAATCTATTGTGCATAAAGTACAGTCACGGAAGTAAAGAAATAACAATTAGATCTGATGTCCGACATTGGTCAAGGTTCAATGTTCCGTGTCAATGGAGTCATGGAATAGTTAGGTGGAGTAGCACACACCCATTGGTCACCACTAAGGTCAATAAAATAATTTACATATTTAATTAGCAAATTATTTTGGCAGCTCCCTACCCAATCTTACTCGACAAAAATGCTTTCTATGTAATGTACCCTATTTGTCAATAAAGAGTTAGAATATAATTGTTTTAAAAATCTATCATTACATAACGATTATAAAATAAAATCTCACCCAGTGTCTGTTTGTCTATCGCTCTAAAGGCTATAAACTCGAAAAGTATATAAACAATTTTCATACAGTTTCCACTAATGGATAGATATTTACAAGGAAGGCATTTGTCCGAGGAGGCCAGAAGTTTTATCTGCGATTGTATCACAGATTGACTGTCACAGTTGTGAAAACCAATTTTCATAAATATTTTTATAGTGTGTTTTCTGATTAAATATTTTTAATTCATAAAATATTCTACCAAATATTCTTAGAAATAGATAAATCCGCAAATTGAACGTAAAAAAACGGTTCAGCCGTTCTTGATATATGAAGTCTTACTGACGTCTTTGTTTTATTTATTCATCATTCTCAGTCTTTTCCCAAACTAGTTTGCGATCGGCTTTCAGTCAACTGTGACGCAGCTGAAATTAGACTTTTAACATAGGGCGATTGTCATTAGACTTCCACAACACTAGAAGATCCTGAGTTTCTTTTCTGTTTAGAGACTTTCAACCACCCGTTTGTTTTATTTATTAACATTAACAAACAAGTAAATATTTTGTCATAATTGCTTTTATTAATAAATCATATGAAGTAGTCGTTTTAGCTAATGTATTTTCGTGTTAGATTAAATTTTAAAGCACTAATGAACATCAGACCATATTGTTTTTAATTACGCCATTTACTTTCAAGTAACAAAAGCGTGCGTTTTTTATATCAATGTAAGTAGAAAGTGTATTAGAAACTGTATTTTACTTTTTAAATTTAAAAATATTAGTTAAATTAATAAAGATAATACATAAGTACATGTTTAATCTCGTGTTCATTTTAAAAAAGAATATTATTTATATAATGCTTTTTTAAAATCCACTTGCTCTCTAACATTCATGCCAACGTTGAAATTCATGAAACGGAATTGGATAACTTGTGGTGTTCTGTCAGAAGAACTTCTTGTGGATTACACAATTTTTTATGACGTGTGAAAATTAACAGCAAATTCCAACGAGGTCAAAAAATACTCGTAGCAACTGGAAAACCAAGTTTCAACACCTTACCGGTGATTTAAGATAGGTTATAAACCTTATTATAGGTAGTCGGGATTGGTAGGTACAGTCATAGTCAAATAAATAATTCCTTAAAATTGTTGCTGAATATGAATGAGATCTACCAAGAACATTTAAATGCAGCAAAACGTGAAAAATTATATTTAATGAAGACTATTTAAAATATTAATTGATTCGTAGGCGATCATTACTGAGCGATGGCCCATACATGTTATTTAGAAACTATGGATGTGTAAAAATAATCCCGACACCATAAAATGCCGATAATATTTAGCTTTTTCAGTTAGGAAACCATTAATCTGGCCACTTTTGTAATCATAGCATTTATTTACATAATAAATTGTTTTATTGTGTATAAAATTATATTAGGCAGGAATTTTCGCTGTTTTTCTTATTGCTCTTATTAAATTATTTATTGTTCATATCAGATTCACCTCAGATAAATACAATTATTTATTAATGTATTAAATATCACCTATTTCCTTTCCGTTATTAAATTTATAATTAACTAATAATATACCTACAAAGTTTTATTGATATTTCATTTTTACGTAACATATTATTTGTTACCGGAACTGTTATCGATTGCCAATTACATAATTTTAACAAAAAGGAACCGACTTCAATGAAATACTATTTCGAGTACCCAAATCGCGACATTGTGCCTATGATATTTGAGGAGTTCCCTCGATTTCTTTGGGATCCCATCATCAGATCCCGATATGGTGACGATGGGACCACCTGTAAGCTACGCCCATTCCATTGCAAAAATAATTTTTGAAATCGGTTCATAAACGACGAAATTATCGCTGAACATACATAAAAAAAAAAAAAAGATTCCGACGAATTGAGAACCTCCTTCTTTTTTCTGAAGTCGGTTAAAAACATAGGTTTAAAATATGGTATCAGCACAAACGTTAACAAAAAACCTGAAACTCGTACACTTCACAGTACTCTGATATATCTACTTAGGATATTTGCCTAGAGTAAGATAAGATAAGTTATTATAAACGGGATACTTATAATGTTTATTTTCTGGAATTAGTTTCCGTCATTTCAGAACTGTTGCAAGCGCTATGATCATTAGCAAACACAGTTCATCCTTGGCTATAGATCACTTATAATAACCATAACAGTTTTAATCGCCTTTGCGCTATTTCCTTATATCATAGACTGAGTTATAACTTTGTTCATCTCTGGAATAATTAAGAAACTATCAGATTTTGTCTCAGTACTACGTCCGATCCCATATTTTTGATACACTGCCGCTCTATGCAACATAGTAGTATCTTGACAATAGAATTATTAGCACATAACTCGTATCATGCAACCGACATTTTAAACCTAGGTCCTCTTATTTCCAGGTTGTGTAAAGTGTAGTATTTATTAACAGCCATCAATTCAAAATTATTGCTGTAAAAACTTTAATACAGAATTGTTCCTGTTTTATCAAACATCTATATTTATGGGCTAAAATCATTAATCATCAGCAGTCTTTTTATAATCCACTGTTGGACATAGGTATGTACTTAGAAAACAGGTTTTGATTTAATACACTACACTGACTACGAAGACTGATATACATTCAAGCCAGAAGAGTCACGCTGACTTCTTAGACCGATTCGACCGGAGCGGTACTACCCTCTCACAGAAGACCAACCTAAAATGACAGCATTAGGGCTGCCGTGTTTCTTGGTGAGTGCGAGCGAGCGGAGACTTGATGATGCAGAAGCTTCTCAACAGGCCGCCATAGCGTGAGTCACGTTTCTACTCATGCGTTCCATTAGGCAGTGTACAGCCACTTAGGCAGGATCGTTTAAATAAAACTAAACCTACCCGTTTAGCTAATCAAATAGACCCAATGGTAGTCAGCGTTTACAAAACGATGAATAGGCAGCGGTGGCACTCCGTATTCTTATTCCGTCACCAGATTAAGAATACGACAGGGATTGATTGATGAGGTATTAAAAATACCTCATAATCATCAGAAGCACAATTGTGAAATTCTTTTTTTATATATTGAAAAGGATAAGTTTTAAGAATTAATGTTCATTCCGAACGCATATTTTACAATACATTAATCCTAGGTTCGAACTTTCCGCAACTGTTCGGAAAATTCCTTATAGAAGTGTCTGCTAGTAAATTATTGAAAACACTAGAGGTTACTGGTTACTGGTGACTATTATAAATTTGGTTTTTTACAACAACTTATCTATATCTATACTACCTATCTGAGTAGGTACGTAATATCAGCAGATAAAGGTTGATCAGTTTCTAATTTCGTTTTATTAAAATTAAGTAAGCCAATATATTCTAACATTTGCCTTTGATATAGAAATGGAGGAATTAACAGATTATATGTAGTAAAACCTTGTGTATCCAATGTACATAGATAAATTAAAAATTTAAATTAGAATTCCTATCACTACCATGTGCAGTATAAGACAGGTGCTAAAGATGTGACCTAGTTAAATAGACACCTGGTACCTAATTCAAACGAAAAAATGTTTGATATTTTTTTTTGATAAACGTAAAATAAAATTATGCATAATTACGCGTTACGGTCCTGTCCACCATGGTCTTGGACAAAAGATACTATTTACCTTCTTTATTATTTCCTCCTGCCAGGAGCTGGATACGAGTAGCCAAGGATCGAACTAAGTGACGTGCAATTGGAGAGGCCTATGTCCAGCAGTGGACTGCGATAGGCTGATGATGATTATTTCCTCTCTTCTTTATTATTTCCAAGATTATTTAGGGTCGGCTACGGGTTCAACCGGTTTTACCTGAATATTAATTTTTCCACAGAGCGATTGGCATCGGACCTAAGCTACCCTGAGTACAAACTGAATTCGAAAATTGAACTACTTATCAGTATTTTTGAGGCCACCAACTTTACAATTAACGATTGCTAAAGATGAATGACAACAGGGACGCTCTCCAAAGCACTGGCGAGAATGAAGCATTGACAAACTTTTATACTCCAGGCTGTTACTAAGAATTTCTTGTAAGAAAAACCCAATAACACTATAGATAGGCCCGACCCAGGAATCTCTTGATCCCAAGACCTCTTGATCGGCAGTGGAAAACGCTAAACGCTGGACCAACGAGGCTAATGAGACTATTTATCCAACACTAAAAATGTATCCATGCTCATTGTTATCATAATAATTAGCACTCTTATAGGATATCACTCTAAATTATAACTTAATGCTCACATCGGTCATTTAATTGTCGGTCTGCTATAAACAGAAAAATATTGCTACATTACCATGCAACTCGCAAAACATAATTATACCTTAAGTATTCATTTAGATTACTTTGTTTAACACAGATTGTGATAAACTCATCAGGTACTTTACAGGTACAGGTAAAGACTTTATTTTTATTATTTATTTTCACAAAATTTAATTTACAGCTACATTTAACAGAGGTTGTAGTGACCTCGACTTGATATTAATATCGTAAGGGAGCGGCGAGTGTAGCGACTAACAGATTTTAAGCACGAAAAACTTCAGTGGTTAAATTCATTTAAAATCCGTTGCCCTCAACTACGTAAATAATACACGTTTTCGGGCTTTAAAAGTAACAAAGGAATTATTGTAAATACTTCTGTTTGCAAAATTTACACCCACGAATAATCAAAGTAGAATAAAATTGTTTAACAGCCTAAACGACAATTGTTTGATCACTGAGAATAGAACCTTCCGACGTGGAAATAAGTATTAAAACTGTAAATAAGATAATTCAATAACACTAACAATGATAATATGTTATCCGGTTGACAACAGATATTGCGACTGTTCATAGGCGGAAGTATAATGGGCAATTCCACGCTTAAGTCTACTATAAATGAAAAAAATAAATATCTGATTTTGATAGTAAAATACTTGAGTATGATGGCAAAGTTATGTGTCTTTTAAGTTTTTATAGTGGCACCAATTTTTAGTTTTTTTTTTCTATCAGCACTGTCATTTACGAGATGGCGTCGTGAGCTCAGCTGATAGTGGTTTTTTGTGGTGTAGTTTTGATTTAATTTTCACGGTAAGTCTTTTCAATTATTGTTATATTTTGTTATATACTGACTGTTCAAATGATGACGTATTGATAAAGAGTTCGTAATTAATGGAAAATTATTTTTTTCAAGAAATATTAGGTTTGTAAGATCACAGTGTCAAGTTGTAGTGTCGGTCACAGAATAGACATACTTTTCTCTCTAACTACTGTAAAATTACTTCAATTTCACGAAAATAAGTATTTTTTCCTACTTGACGGCGTTATTGAAATGATGGCTACAATAAAAAAAATGTTTTCTTTTTTTATAATGCCTAAACTCTTAAAAACATTTTTGTAGTGTCTGTCACATTGTAGAGTCGGTCACGTAAGTCACAGTCCATATTATCATTAAAAGTAGCTTATTGTTATTTTTTTTTACATAGATAGCGAAAACAACTACAGAAAGGAAGCGCAAGCAGAGAGAGAATTTGAAAGCTAAAGCATTATTGGAAGAATTAAAAAAAAAGGAGTCTGAGAACAGGAAACATAAACGACATTTGATAAAACAAACAGCATCGATTGACGTGATTAAAGACTTACGAGAAAAAAAAACAGAAGAGATGAGAAGCTACATAAGTAAGATTAAAGAAAGACAACTGCTGTTAGAATCATCTGAAACACTTGCTAAAGATGAGACTCCTTCTAAAGCATTTGCCTCAAAAAGCTCATATGGAAAAGCGGTCGCAAAATTCAAACGGAATC
This sequence comes from Phragmatobia fuliginosa, assembly GCA_932526445.1. Taxonomy (NCBI): domain Eukaryota; kingdom Metazoa; phylum Arthropoda; class Insecta; order Lepidoptera; family Erebidae; genus Phragmatobia; species Phragmatobia fuliginosa. The sequence continues at coordinate 19,656,964 of OW052063.1, read as the reverse complement.
TGCCTTTCAGTCCTTCGAAGTGTAGAGCAGTTGTGCATACATTAGCAAGACAAATTACTCCTGAAATAATAACGCCTAAATATAAAAAACCGAAGAAAGTAATCTGTGCTGACACAGTTAAAAAAGTCAAAAAAAAAATATGTCCGTGATGATATTAGTCGCCAAAACCCTGGCATTAAAGACACAACAATAGTCCGTCTCGAAGATGGAAAAAAATTGCAAAACAGGCGTTTGTTTAGCAATGTTCTCGAAACATATGCTCTGTTTTGTGATAAATTCGGAATGAATCAAAAGTAAATTTGCTGAATTACGACAGAAACATGTTCTCCTGAGCTGCCAAACACCTGAAAATGTTTGCCTTTGCAAGTATCATGAAAATTACATATTAGCTGTAAGCGCGCTGTCCAAATATTGCAAAGACATCCCTGGTTACGACAAAAACTGCTCTTTGTGATTGTGATTTATATTCTAAGGTTATATGAATGGTCTATGTTATGTAGGTCGGTTTCCGCACTTAGTCCTTTAAGTGGACCAGTGTACGTGTGCATGTCATGTAAAAATACTGACTTTTACACTACACAAAGTGAGTGTAGTGTCGGTCACGTTTTAGGCTGTAGTGTCAGTCACAATTTATTTCCCTAATAAATATTTTTTTAAATAACTTAAAGCTTTTATTTCCCTATTTTATAATAGTTTGTTCCATGCGCTTTCGATAAAAACACAAATTAAAGTTATTGCGCCAGAACATAGGAAGATTATTGAAGTTTAAAAACACTCTCGAAATGGACTTCCTTTTGCATGTAGTGTCAGTCACGTTTATATTTTACTAAATAAATGATATTTTATAATATCATTGGTTGCCAGTTTTTCTCTGGAGGATAATTGTTAAAACTGCTACAAAGCCATGTTTAAATTGTAACTGAAAACATAGTACTAATCGTAATATAAGACAAAACAAAACACAAACTGTGTCAAATGTAGTGTCAGTCACATATGGAATTGCCCTAATATTAATTATTTTTTGCATATTTTTTTACAAACTGTTTATACATGTATAGCTAACGGAGAACTGGTGGTAAAAACAATTTTGAACAATAACTGGTTTTCCAGAATAATAGGCAATTAAAATGGAAATGAAATCTAAACAACATGGTTGTCCATTGTCCAACGACTATTTAGAAAAAAGTAAAGACATTTCCCGTGTTACGAGAGAGGATACGTGCGTTGATACCTTTGCTCCGATTAAACTTATTTATAATTGGGTAAACTTCAAACGAAAAAGCTTTTTTTAGGTATTAAGAACTGAAGATATAGACAAATAAAGATGTGAAATCATAAGATGCCTTCAAATATAACTTGAGAAAGGTGAAAGTTATTCGGCTTGATGACAAATATGTGCATAATAGTTCTCATTTAAAAAAACCAAATAAGCAAAATAAAACGACCAAACGAATTGGTCAAAATTATTTTTTTAAACTCTTGAAGTTTTTTGTATACATACATTTAAGGAACGATGACAAATATGAAGACGACAGCATCAAATATAACACCAATACGGAGATATGGTTTTGTATATACTGGCTTTTTGTCTGCCAAAAGGAGGAGGAGTTTTAATAGCAAAGCTATTAGGAATACAAAAGCAAATACATAAGATCAATTTATGAACATAAAGTAGGCACAGAACCAAAGATTTTGACGTAAAGATATTATAAGAATGCGAAGTGATTAGCAGGAACAAGCGAGTGGAATCAATTATCATTACAGTCAATACACAATTAGCGCTAGGTAAAAATAACGTAGTTGTTATTGAGTATATGGAAATGCCAAGGCTCATTTATATAAACAGGTAACTTTAAACAGTACTGATACATCTGTCATCATACAAGGATCATAGATTTTGTGGACTTTTTTTATTTATGACTATACTCTGATGGAAAGCATGAGTAGAATTCAACAGTAGTGGTCAATGCAGCATGGTGACCCATACTATGGTGGTGTAATGAGATGCTTCTGCATCATTGGACCTCTGGTCTCGCACTGACCAACGATATACGCCACGAGCACAACTGCTGTCATTTTAGGTTGGATGAAAAAATTAGACAACTTTTTAATATATTTAGCCTATCAAAGTGACTCTACCCTGCCTGATGCAAAGCACGAGCAGAATCCAAGAGTGGGAATCAATCCACTCACCAATGAATCGCATGAATCCACACACCATTGCCGCGAATGCAGACATTAAAGCATGGCGGCCCACACTAAGGCGGCTTAGTAAGATGTTTTTTCACGCCCCGCTTAAAGGACCAGGGATCAAAGTGGGAAGGAAAAACGTGAGCTGGTAGTGAGTTCCAGCTTTTGATTGCTCGGCTTATGAATATTTGCGTACGTATTTCCTCTACCCTGAGCCTGTGACTTCCTTGTACTTAAAACGCCTGTATCATACAGAGGTCTACTACGAAACATTACATTACATTAAAAATAAATGAAATATAAAAACATCTAAATTAATCTTACTAGAGTTATACACGAACTTTGAAGCAACGAATACATAAAAATAATAACAAAACAGACAGACATTAAGTAGATAACAAGATTCTTGTATGTCAAAGTTATTTGGACACAGAGTTTAGATATAGAAACGTACAAAGTAAATACAAGGTTGGTTTCGTAACATAGTTTTCTTAATATACAGTATAAGGAAGTCGTATATGTAAAGTAAAACTTATAATTTTAAATACAATTACATTATAGCCATCTCTGTTTCACTTTACTCACTTAAAAACCAACACATACTACAAGCTTTCTTTGCATCGCCCAATCCATTGACTATTAGAAAACGTCTTAGGCATTAATTCCGCCGATGCATAAACCTATGCATGAAGTCAATCAATCTATATAAATAAATAAAATTGAAGTATGTATGTAATATCAATTTGACAGTTTTTTACTACAATGAAAGTATATACGGTACCTACATTAAAAAATTTTTATTTTTTTATTTTTAGTCTGTAAGTCCTTCTGTTTGTTCCGGGTAATCTCTAAAACGGCCGGACCGATTTTGACAAATCTATCACTGAGATAAAGCTGATAACTTAGGAATAACTTCGGGTATTTTTTTGCCTAGCTTTTCTCTGCGGCATTACTCGCGATTTACACCAATAACCGATGAAACACCGCGGGACTCAGCTAGTAAACAAATAATAATTGGATAATACCACGAGTTTACTAGTTAATAGTAATTAACTATAAGCTCATGAACAAAATAAAATAAAATGATAAATTAATAATAAAGAGGTGAGCTAAATATTGTTATAATTACCTACTTAAAATGTTTTTATCGTTATCAGGAAGAGTTTGAAATATATATTTATGATCTGTTTAATACATTCGGTTTATCTATTAAAATGAGTTCTTACGTGAGTTTATAGTAATACAGGAAAAAGGCAAAAAATCGACGAGTATAGAATCTACAAGACTTAATGCCTTGGGTATTAAGTCCGTCGATATACAAAAGTGCATGAAGTTGTAAATAAATAAATTAATTAAAATATATAACTGGAACGGCTGGACCGATTTCGACGGGACTTTCACTGGCAGATAGCTGATGACATAAGGACTAGCTTTTTTTAGACTAGCTTCGCCCCGCGGCGTTGCCCGCGGTTACAACAACAAACACGGGTAACACTGCGGGGTTCAGCTAGTAACTAATATATTTTTTTAGTTTTCTGGTTTATTGCTTTATTTATGTCATAATTTTTTTTTATCGTCAGAGTAACAACTCAATATGTGTTGTCGAGATATGAAAAACAAATCCTTTTTTTTGTACACTTAAATTTTGTAATTCGTCCCTCAAGACCTAGAATGACTAGGACCTCTGAATGCTAAGATCGAAATGTTTAAATAAAGTGTTAATAGCCTTTAAATCGATTCTATAGGGTTTGTTTTATAAGTATGTAAAGCCAAGTGTCGGTCCTAGTTGGGCCCCTGATGATTGGTGACTACAGACGGACATAGGTATACGCGACTCTGAACATTCTGACCTAATGCAATGCATTATCCCATTCCTTACCTTTCTTAGTCTATTCTTTAAAAGCGGCCAAGTGCGAGTCGAACTCGCCCATGAAGGGTTCCGTATCAGCAAGTAACATCATATAAAAGTTCTTGTAGTTCGTTGTAACTTTCATAGATGTTTTTATACTAGTGTATTGATTGGATAAAAGGTAAATTGCGTGTTACGATTTATGACGTATTAAAAAAAAACTACTCACTAGATCTCGTTCAAACCAATTTTCGTTGGTAGTTTACATGGTAATGTACAACATATATTTTTTTTAGTTTTATTACTTTCTTATTTTAGAAGTTAGAGGGGGGGGGACACACATTTTTCCACTTTGGACGTGTCTCTCGCGCAAACTATTCAGTTTAGAAAAAAATGATTTTAGAAACCTCAATATCATTTTTGAACACCTATCCATAGATACCCCACACGTATAGGTAAGATGAAAAAAAAATTTTTGAGTTTCAGTTCCAAGTATGGGGACCCCCAAAATGTATTGTTTTTTTTCTATTTTTATGTATAAATCTTAATGCGGTTCACAGAATACATCGACTGACCAAATTTCAACAGTATAGCTCTTATAGTTTCGGAAATAATTGGCTGTGACATACGGACGGACAGACAGACAGACAGACAGACAGACAGACAGACAGACAGACAGACAGACTTGACGAATCTATAAGGGTTCCGTTTTTTGCCATTTGGCTACGGAACCCTAAAAAGGATATTCTTAAGTAGTTGACTGTAGGTAAGAGACCATTAAAATGCTTTGCAGTGTTACACAATGCGTCGTCCAAAAATTCATTTTATTCTAATACATATGTAAAACGTTATTTCCTAGAAATTGTACTTGAACATTTTAGTTTTACATGTTGAAAATGGCAATGGCCTTACTACATAGGCCGTGTAAGGTCACGCTGCCAAGGTCAATCCGAAGCACGCAATTAGTGGTTTCATTCGTTAGGCTTCATATTAACACCCATACAATATTTTTTAATAAGCAAACTCATTCTATGCAAACAACGAAATAGTAAGTATATTTGAATACATCTGTGGTACTATTTTTGTCTTTGAGCTGTATCCAAGAATTGAAAAAATACGATGAAGATTAAAATTAAACAAATCTATACAAGTGAAATTAACATATTCGGGATGGATGATATTAGAGATTTTTAAGAAAAAGAAACTAATGCATACCAGCATGCTTATGGTATGTTAAGCTTTTATATTTATGCGATATGTATTATAAATATGTATACGACTAGAAAATGCAGAGATGAAATAACCAGTCAAGCATGCATAACAATTTGGTTATTTTACGGATATGAATAAAATTAAGACTGCCTTTGACTGGCCTGTATTTGTATAGTGATTATTCAACCGGATTTTTAAGCCAAAAATGTACCTATGATTCTCAATCATGATATACATTTGCGCGATAAGGACGAGCATTTATTGCGTGTCTAAGTGTGGGGAGGGTTGAAAAGTTTATACATGTAAGTATTAATTTTATGAATGAAAAGCCTGTGAGTACAGTAAATAAATTAACTAATAAATTGTAGGACAAATGTAACGTAACGCTAACAAAACTTGCAAATGCATTTTGAAGAAAAAAACAGTCTCTAGAAAACATATTTGTTACATTTCTTAGGTTGGTACGTTGATCTTGTTAATAAAACAAGTTATGCATTTTAAGCGTAGTTTGGACTATAGATAATAGAAAACTGATATAAATACATATTTATATCATCATCATCAGCCTTTCGTAACCCACTGTTGGACATAGAACTCTCCCATTGCATATCTTGCATCCCTCAGGCTTTTGTGCGCGGCTGCGCCCGCGTCTATGTCGTTTATCGTATAAAGTAGACTATCTCCTTTCTCAGGCTTTAGACTATCTGGGTACAAAATGTCATTTCAATCGGTGCAGTGGTTTTTGAGTTTATCGCGAACAGACAGACAGATAGACGCGGCGGAGTACTTTATTCTATAACATGTAGTGATATTTATTATTATTATATTACACATAGAAAACACCCAAATTCCGAAACAAATATTTGCAAATTATGCAAACATTTCGTTCGACCCGGGTATCAACCTCGTGCACAGCAGCAGCATACGCTACTAATTCGCCACCAAGCAATCAATGTAATGTACCGTAATTTAACCAGATGTTTAAATTAATTGGGAACAAATCAATTAAAAGTATATTTCTCAGAAGCTGCTTTAAGAATTTCAAGAAAGTTTCTGTGTTTATCCAAGTTCGTTTCCCACTGTGATAACCTTTATATCAACGAAATACTAAAACTACCGCCTTAAAGTAAACTAGGCTACACAATAGTAAAACTATTACACATGCAAAAAACACAAGGCAAAATAACGACCATGTCAACTGATAACTAAATCAGATATTTTTTATTGGCATGTTTAATTAAGGACACTATAAATAAATCTTCGACCAAATACTTTTAGTGTTACTAAATAGAAAACTTAATGCATTTTGAATCTTAAAGGTTTCAAGAGTCAATAAGTAAGGTAAAAGTAATAATATAACTCAAAAGTAATTGTCTGTCTGTCTGTTACGCTTTCACGGCTAAGCCATTACATGGATTTTAATCAAATTAGCACTTTAATTTATGAGGAAGGACATAAGCATCAACTCTTTAGCGCATCAATCGACTTACATACGGACGGAGCCGGAGACAAAAGCTATTTTTCACATATAACCAAAGTTACCAATACCACTGATAATATTGACAAACACTAAGTTTGCACAAATGTTTAGTAGTATTTTAATACTGAACAAAAACCTATTGTCAAGAAAGAAAAAGAACCTTCACACTTCATTTTGTAAGTCAGTTAATACTAATACTCCACAACCAACTTCATGTTTTAACCATGTGCAACTGTAAACAGTATTTAGAAAATTATTCTTTTAAAAAACTATTCCATATTATGCATAATAGGTAATAGAGTCACGCTGATTTCAGGACGAATCGGCCGGCTCGTCCGGAGCAGTACTATCCTCACACAGAAGACCATCCTAATAATGACAGCAGTCTTGCTGTCGTATTTCGTTGGTGAGTGTGAGACCGGAGGCCCAATAATTCTGCATCTGAAGAAATATCTGACCAGGTCACGATGGTATGGGTCACCATGCTGCAATGCCTACCCTCGCAATGACGATGGTGACCCCTACTCCTAGTTTCTACTCATGCTTTGCATCGGGCAGAGTAGAGTCACTTTGGTAGGCTTAAATATAGAAAAAAAAATGCATCTCTTTCAGGTATATTTTATTACTTCAAGCATCGTTACATTGTCCTCGCATTTAATAAAATACCTAAACAATGTAACCAAAAATTATAAAAACAATGTTGGAAAATAGTGTCCATGGAGTTTGTTGTCTGTTCTTCTCTATAGGATCTACGAATTGGAACAGACGATTAGCTTCACGACTGACTACTGACTACTTGACGTTTCAAAAGTGCCGTTGTATGGTTTATTTGAAATAAAAATGGTTTGATTTGATTACTATTTGAGCTCCACGGTTGTTGTACTTTACAACGATACAACGACACGGGGCGAAGCTAGTTTAAAAGTAGTCTAACTCATTACATATACATATTATGAGCTACCTGCTTGTAAAAGTCCCGTCAAAATAAGTGAAGCCGTACCAGATTAACCAGAACAAACATAGATAGACAGACACAATAACTTTAATAATTGCTCTTTGATGTGCAGTACCGTATCTACTTTAATATGCATTTAGTGAAAAACGGGTAAATTGAAATTACAAACAATTTCCTCAATTTTATTTCTTTGATCAGTAAACCTAGTCAACTTACAGTTCAAGCTATAACTGCCATAGCATATAATACCTACCATGATGAAAATTGTGTAGTAAAAGGTGTTTGAGTAAAAAGAAAACATTTCGAAACATATCTTTAGCATATATAATTAAGAGATACTGCATTTGAATATTTATATGCTATAATCATTAAAAATAGTAGGTAAAGAGCGACATTTGTATTCAAGTGCGCGATGACTAAGGTGCGATACCAAATGGTATAGTGACTTCAAAAATGAATTATTTCCAGTTAGGTACTCGTACTATTATCATCTATCTTCGTTTTCAGGCATATTTGCCTAATAACCTATTTCTTATGTAAGCATGCCAAAGTGGCTGATGAAAAGCATGAGTAGAAGAATCCAAGAGGTCGTGCTCCACCTTGTGAATGTAGACAATGCAGCGATATGCACTATGAGATGCCTCCGGTCTTGCATCCATCAATGAAAAACGACAGCACTAATATTTGAGGTCTTTTGTGTGACCGTAGTACCACCCCGGTCGAGGCTTCTTATGACATTTGGTGTGTTTGTTCAGTGTGTCTGAGAAAGGGTCGTAAACTACATTTCACTACTACTTTCATTTTCAGCGCACATTAGATTTATCCTGGAGTAAAGTGCTATAATGTTTGTAAAATATTAAAATACCATTTTTAAAGGTAACTGATGTTCCATAGTATATAAAATGCAGCCAGTTTATAGAGGTCCATTTTTCAGCATAAATTAATTAAGAAGAAGAAGAATTAGGTTTAAGTTTTAAGTAGCACCGATTTCAATGGCATTGACTAGGAAACACTTTGATCCTTGAAGGAAAGAAATAGAAGAGTCTTTACCTCGGTAAACGATGAACGAAATACAGATATAAAACATAAGTTTTATATCTGTGGGACGCGAGGGACCGCGACCATTAGCTAGTATTTCTGTAAAATGTTAAAGCACTCCAAAAATTCATATGCAAAGCCCAGACATATTAGGATGTCCTTGGGTACCTATGTATGTGTAATACATACTTGTATCTAAACAAAAAAGGAGTGAACGGCTGGGAATTTGTTGATTAGACCTCAAGTTGATAGTATTAATCGTAAGACCACAGATCTCAATAGGCAGCATATGGTTTCGTTATAAACACAAAACATCTGAACAGACTATAATCTTTTATTAACAATTAGTGGTTTAACAGTGAGGTAAAAAATATATTAGCAGAATATACCGCTACAATTACTTGCACGTTTTCTTTCTTTAAATATACATACCATAAATAAACATACAGAATGAATAAAATAATTTTATTTTTATGTAAATTAGTACAGTTAATAACGGGTTATAATTTACTAGCACCCTGTTAACTATTAATCCGAGCGTATTTTAAGTATATAACACGTCATAGTAATGAAGAGATAGTACGATGACCTAGTTACTGCATTTCCGTTGCATTAATTAATATTTCGCATGCAACAGCGAAACCAACAACTATAATTTAATTTGTAATACAAACAAATAAACGAGGTGTTACACTTTGTATTTATTTTATTGCATTTCGCTACATATTGTTCAATATCAAAACGTATAAAACTGTTCTGTTACTAACTATAAACTGTCAGACAACGCACATCCGAAAATACTGGCTATAAAGCTGAAATTTGGAATGTGTTCCTTGAGTAGCGTTAGGTAAGAAAGAAGATTTACGAAAATTCCACCCCTAAGGGGGCGAAGAATGCAATCAAAGTTATACACCAGAATAACACGTAAGAGAAGCAGCGGGCAAAAGTTAGTTATAATAATACTGTGTTGTTGGGTTTTCTAACAGGAAATTCTTATTAACAGCTCGGAGTATGGAAGTTTGGCTGTGACTGTGATTCACGCCTGAGCCTCGGAGAGCACGTTAAGCCGTCGATCCCGGTTGTCGTGAACATTTATGGCAATCGTGATTGGGAAGTCAGTGCCCTCAAATATATTGACATTTAGTTCAATCTTCGAATCCAGTTCGCCCTCAGGGTTGCGGAGGTCCAATGCCAGTCGCTCCGTGTGAAAACTGACATTCACGTAAAACCGGTTGTACTAGTAGCCGACCCCAAATGTCTTGGGAATGCAATTGACTGCACGGTTGGCCTAGTGGCTTAAGCGGCCGCCACGCCGCTTCCTACTACGTCAAGTGTCGTGGGTTCAAATCCCACGTAGGACAACGCTTTGTGTGATTTACAATTTGTTGTTCTGAGTCTGGGTGTGCTTTGTGTCCGTTTCATGTATGTTTGTAAAGTCCCCCGCGACACAGGAATTTATATTCCAAATGCGGGAGTTGTCTAAAAAAAAAAAAAAAAAAAAAAAATAACAAAGGCTAAGAGAACGATGTCAGACAACTTTGAAATGCCAAATTATGTTTTTGTTTATTAATTTTAGTTGTTTACTCGCACATCAGAACTAAGTATAGCAATGAGAGGAAGATTAAGAAGAAGATTAGAGTTACTTTGGAAGTATGAAAGTTCATAAATAAATAATCCTTACTTTATATTTAAATATAAAAGTAACTCTGTCTGTCTGTCTGTCTCGCTTTCAAGCCAAAACTACAGAATGGATTTGAATGAAATTTGGTGTACAGATAGTTTAGAACTAGAGCCTGAGTAAGTGCATACTACTTTTTACTGCGGTAACCGGCATTAATGCGGGTGAAGCCGCGGGCCAAAGCTAGTAATAAATAACCCAATTGGAAATTTCATACACATTTCGACAAAACTAACGGTTTTTTATGTCAACACACGTGTTAGATTTACGTGCAACATTTACCGTCATTACGATTACGTGAGGGCGTTACCTTTTAAAGTAGGTGTAAGAAATATGCATTGTTTAACATTAGTTAAAAACTGTTATTCGTAGTAACTTTACTTGTTTTTATACTTTTATAAAATATAATAGTTTTTGTACACGGCTTCAACCGCATGTTTGTCGTTTACCGAGGTAAAAGACTCTTCTATTTCTTTCCTTCAAGGATCAAAGTATTTCCTAGTCAATGCCATTGAAATCGGTGCTACTTAAAACTTAAACCTTTTATAATAAATTTGTCTTTTATAATAAATTAAAATTAAATTAAAATATACTATGGAACATCTTACCTTACAGTTAAGTTACCTTTCAAAATGGTATTTTAATATTTTACAAACATTATAGCACTTTACTCCAGGATAAATCTAATGTGCGCTGAAAATGAAAATTCACTGATGAGAATAATAATTAAGTTTAATGAAAAAAGAATTGAAATCAGTAAACAACATTATTATTGTGTGGTGACGGATTAAGAATACAGAGTGTCAATATCCCTATTTATCCCGCGGGTGTCGTAAAAGGCCACTAAGGGATAAACTACGCAAGACAAAATCAATGCAAAGAGAAGGAAAACTTGAAACCAACCCTATTCCAACCCGTCTGGCCAGCGTGGTATAATAGGCCAAAACCTCCTTTCTAAGGAGAGGCCTATGTCCAGCAGTGGACTGTTGAAGGCTGTTGATAATGATGATGAACCAACATTAAATAACTGCCAGATTATATTTCAAAAACAACTAATTAAAGCTGCCAGCAAGTAATGTAAAGATATTTCCTTGTAGCTCTTTCCTCATTTATTGTAATTTGTAATTCAGCCTGCTGTCGTACCAGTAATATGAGAACAACTGTACAATCATACACATATCCTAACTAATATTATAAACGCGACAGTTTGTGAGTATGTATGTATGTTTGTTGCTCTTTCACGCAAAAACTACTGAACGGATTTGTATTAAACTTTACAATATTAATATAGCTCATACATCAGATTAGCACATAGGATACTTTTAACTGCAATAATTGAGATACACGCTGGCAGAGCCGCGGGCGTAAGCTAGTACGTCCATATAAGTCAATCACAAATTTACTTCAGGACTCGACGATATCTACGTCACAAGAAATAAAATCCGTTTGTCTTGCTTGCTTTTAGAACCAATTAAGTCCTAACATTTGTTTTTAGGGCTTAATTGGTTTGTATAACGTTGTTGAAAGGTGTTAGTTTCAATAAAAGAATTTCTAAACTAACAACTGCAACGTCGCGGTGGAAATAAAACTTGAATGTATTTGAGACCTTCGTGCAGCTTATGGTTGAATTTTATGAAACGACCTACGCCAACGAACTGAATTTATATCGTTATTTAACTATTTGCATATGTATTATCGTTGTTTCAATGACGACGTCTACGTACGTATATCGTCTGGGTTTATAGCATCACTTTTAGCGCTCTAAACAGCTATTACTATAACAGGCACCTTATTAAGAGCATTGTCATCGACTTCAATTGATCATTTGATGTTTCGTTAGTTCATTTGCGTCATGCTATTTTTTTGTAATAAAAGTATTTCTCTCTTGTTAGTCTTCAAACCAACAAATATATTAAAAACAATAATGGTCGTTTTATTATACGAGCTCTCATTGAATCAAATAAATGTATCTGTTTGATGTAGGTACATATATACTACACGTTTATTGAGGCTTAGACAGATTCCTCGTGACACGGAACTGCATTTTAAACTTTCAACAGTTTATATACAAGACACGTATCTTCACGTAGAAATGTTGATATTGTTTTGTGTAAGATACACCATTACTTTGCCCAATCGGACACTTAAATGAATATCATGTTTTGTCTATTGTTCAGTAACTTAACATCGTTTAATACATTTTTATGATTTTTTATTACCGAGTATAAACAGCACAGAATACATACTGATGTCGTGATGAAAATACTAAGTAAATAATGATATTTATTGCAGTAATAACTTTACAGTGTTGATTGCTAAATAAAAAGAAATAGAAACCTGTTATCAGTAAAAGCAGGCGACTAGCGTAGTTGACATTCAAAGGCGATAGTTTTCAATTACAAATACACATAAAGTACTTATAGTAGTACTTAAAATAGTTGATTAGCTCAAATAAAATATTTTATAAAATATCTTGGAAGTCCCTTAATCGATAAAATATCAGTTGTGTATTTGACGTGCTACATTTACTTGCTGGTTTCCCGGAACTAAAAGGTTGAAGTCTTTGTTCGATACCTACCACGAAACCTTGCGCAACTTATGAGTAAGTAATTAAATTTTCACTTCACAACTTATTAACGAGAAACTCAATAATAAAGACATCGCTGTAATATTCGATTTAGTTATAGATAACGATATCTTTCGGCTATAATATCGTCAAGAAGATTATAATATTATCGTTGTATGAACAGATTGATAAATTTATCAATGATGTATGACGTACGATATCAAAATTATCGAATAATTTCGTAGTTAACTGTCAAAATTAAATCAATTAGGTATTCTTTATTACTCCGAACTCCGAACAGAAAAGAGTACGTTCTAATTTTGTATGAAACAACAATTTTGACGTCACATAAAGATATCGTCAAATTATTTTCTTTTCATGTGTGTGTCATTAAACATAATAACGAACTTATAAATATTTTATATAAAAAAAAATTGTTCGGTTAAGTTAAAACCCAATTGTAAATCAAAAATATGTATAAGTAATTTATTTAATACATGAAACCTTTTTTCACAAATACTAGATGTCCGAGATGACCTTGGAAAGTACTACCCTCACACAGAAGACCAACCTAAAAATGGCAGCGTTCGTGTTTGTCGTGTTTCGTTGGTAAATGCGAGACCGGAGGCCCAGCGATGAGGTTGCATCTCACTACGCCGCCATGATGAGGGTCACCATGCTCGATTGTCTACATTCACAATGAGGATGGTGACCCCTACTCCTAAACTCTATTCATGCTTAAGATAATTTATGTATATTTAGGTTTATCGATCCTATGATATCCAATCACTTTTAAAATTAAATCACTATAAAATGGTGGTCATCTCATGGTGGTCACCATACTGTATTGCCTATTTTTAAAAGCCTACTAAGGTGAATCTACTTAATCTAATGGAAAGCATGAGTAGAATTGAATGGACTGCATTCATAACTATTATGGTGCCGACTACTCTTCGATTTTACTTATGCTTTCCATCAGATAGATTAGAAATTATTTGGTAGAAATTTTCAGTAGGTAATTTAAATGTGTTCGTGACTACATATTTTATTTAATTCTACTTTTGGAGATTCTTAAAACTCGTATTTTAATAAGTCCACTTTATAAACTTGTAATATTTCCAGGTGACATATAATTTATGGATTATTATAATACTTTCTCTCACGATTGACTTAGCTTAGCTCCATCTGATCAGGTCCACATATGCGTCAACTTTATTGAATGTATTTTAAAACAACAGTATTCAGTGAAACGAGATAAGTGTAACAATTACAATGGCTATTGAACTTGAGTATAAGAGTGAGATTGTAAGGGTTATTGACGCAATTTACACCAATATAAATATATATACTAACTTTCGCATGCGGCTTCGCCCGCGTGTATGTCGGTTATCGCGGTAAAAAGCAGCTTATGTCTATTCTCAGGCTCTAGACTATCCGTGAAATAAATTTTAGTTTATCAAACCGATTTAGTAGTTTTAGCGAGAAAGACTTTCTCATTTATATCAGTAAGGGTTTGGAACGTAACTGTCCGTCTGTTACGCGTTCACTACTAAACTACTGCACTTATTGCAACGAAACTTGGCATAGAAATTGATATTTGAGGAAAAATATAAGCTACTCTTTACCGCGATAACCAACCGGATTATGCACGAGTGTGATTTCGCGGAAAAAAAATTGTGTTACATAAATTGTCACTAAAAGAAAAGATAGTATCTTCAGACTGATGAGTTACAAAATATTCGACTATTATAAGTACTAATCGTTCCGTGCATATTACCGATTAACCTGTTGATTACGAAACGATACTTAATATTTTACTACTTAAACCACTTTATTTTTTGCTATGTGATCATATTTTATTGTAGGTACTTTGCGTAAACTTAAATAGGCAAATAAATCGATATGTTAAGAATACTATCCCAAATGAGTTAATTTTTAATTTATTTTTGATGAGCAACTTGTGGTAAGTGAACACTGAGGTAAAGTAATTTTTTTTATCCCTTTAGACAAATAACGAAGTTATTCATACTTCGAATAGCTGATGTTTATAAGGTTTTCACCATTTTTTCTATCCCATAAGATTGAAAAATCATAATGGGTACACAAATCTATTACGGTCGTGAACACATTTTGATATGTCCGGCTACAAACAGATTTATATATATTCTATATTATAGTCAGTGCCCGCCTTTACAATCGTTTTAATAAATGTCTTAACTTCTATCCAATGACCATAAGCAAATGCAAAAAAAGTAATAATGGAGTGGCTTCTAACATTGACGCACCAAGATTTACTGAAAATTTACTCAGAGTCAGTGACTCTATTACTCTACTCTACATAATTTAATAGGCCTTGAAAAGTATCCCACAATCACAAAAAAAAATCCCTCAGACTATAATGTACACACACACACACATAAACAGCCACTCACCCACTCATACCCACACACACACACACACACACACACGCACGCACACACGCACGCACGCACACACATAAACATAAAAAAGAGAAAAATATATTGCTGAACTATCTTTACAATTACTGTACTAGCTTTTAGCCATAGTTTTATATTTAAAATGTAAAGCCAAGGAGGACACTATCTCTCGAGATACAGCTATCCACCTAGTTCGAAAGGTTGGGTCTCAAATTATTGTGTACAATTATATTGAATAAAGTTATCATTATTATTATTATATATACTGGTTAATATTATATTACAAGACATTCAATAAGGTCATTATTTGACCGACAACGATCTCTAGTTCAAATGAATGAACAGAAGTTTTTAGACAGAAAGAACATACGAACCAATGTCGTTCAGTATAAAGAACTGATAAGAGAACGTCAAGTGGAGGCATTAAATCAACTCATTTAGGTAATCTACATTCTTTACAATAAGTATTTGTTATCAGTTATTATATTATTATATCAAGCTTAAGGTTAGATTCTCTTTGTTTTACCGGAACAGAATTATAAATTAAGTACCTAAGTGGAGTCTCGCTGTGTTACAAGCGGTTATTGTTGTAAATCGCAAGTAAGTAAGCGACGATAGTCATAAAAAAATAGTATTGGTTATTCCTTATGTCATCATAACCGTGTGGTGACGGATTAAGAATGCAGAGTGTCACCACCCCTATTCATCCCGCGGGTGTCGTAAAAAGCGAATAAGGGATAAACTACGCAAGACAACATCAATGCAAAGAGAACGAAAACTTGAAACCAACCCTATACCAACCCGTCTGGCCAGCGTGGTATAGTAGACCAAAACCTCCTTTTCAAGGAGAGGCCTATGTCCAGCAGTGGACTGTTAAAGGCTGCTGATGATGATGATAGAAAACACCCATACTCCGAAACAAATATTTGTGGAAAACACAAACAAATTTGGTCCGACCCGGGAAGCCGCATACGCTAACCACTAGACCAACAAGGCAGTCTTGTTTAAAAAGAACCATTTAGAAGTAGAATCAGTTCTCTAACAATTCTTAAATTAATTGAAGAGTAACTTCTAATGTTTTGATTGCTTTAAATTACTAAGTTTATTTACCTAAGATTTCGATTTTAGAACTAGGTACTTAGTGGATTACCTTGTAAATCTAACGGAGCCAACAAGAAAACCAATAACAAGTCACTAGTTTTACCATATCCAGCAACAGGAAATTATGTCATATTAATGCGTAATTTATCTGGACTATAAATATTGAAATCAACTCGAATGAGTTTGTGCGGCATCGGATTTGTTGCTTGGAATATGTAACTTTTTTATAACAATAAAAAAGAAAAAAAAACTGTGAATATTCAAGTTTTCATGCATAGTCTTACTTATAAAACTATTGCCTATTTCCCTAATGTAATTTTACATTTATAATATAAAATAAAGTCGCTGCCACTGTCTGTTCGGTTAGATCTTTTAAACGATGGTAGGAATTTCAGCAATAGATAGATTAATTCAAGAAGAAGGTTTTTCAAATTTCTTCTTCAATTTCTTCATAGTAGAATACATCTAAAAAATTCAGAGGCGGGTCGCTAGTATTAATTAAAATATCGTTGTGAGTGTCTATTAGTTACCGCATCACTTCAAGCGACTAAACCGATTTGGGTCGTATTCACACAATATTATTTGCTTTGTTAGGAGAGCCTTGAAACTGATAGGAGTGGATTAGTAACCTTGAAGAGGGGAACCCCACAAGGCACCTTTATTATATTTTTAGTTTACACTTTTAAAAGAGCAGATACACGTATTTATAAGAGTCGTTTTTCGGAAGTAGATTATTAATATTGTAATTACATATGTACATATTATGTGTATTTTATTGTTAATTGTTTTCTATTTATGCTTCATCACGGTTCAATTTTAATTTATTAGTATATAATAGTTAAATTTCATGTCAGCAGTACATTATAATTAATAGCCTGTATTTAAATGCCACATAATTCTAAATGATAGTTTGTGAAAGTGTTGTCAATGGCCGTAATTTTTAGTGTAAGTTTGCAAGCTTAAATCCTCGATATATTTTTTATCCAGACATCAGATATAATCCTGATGTTAAATAATATAAGTTTAAATTAACAGTAACTATGATGGTAGCGTGCACGCGACGTATTCCAAACCTCACTTTTCCAGAATGTAATAAAGAGTTAGAACCTTGACCAATAAATATTTTCACGGAGCTCTGTGTACACTCAGACCTCCTCTTTATATATTAAAGCTTCCCGTAATCACTGTCCCCAGCTAATGGTCATGCATGAATGATATAGTCATGGAAATGGCTAATAAAATATGCATTACTGTAGCATGCTTTCATAATTCTTTGATTTGAATCGGGCTTTGTTCAACATAATCGACAAACAACTCTATGATGCATATCCCTGTATGGTATTATTTAATCTACTACTCACTATGGCAATATTGTTGACTCGTACATAAGTAAACACACATATTTCCTTAGTTTATTACTAATTTAGGCCTAATGAATACCTACAGTCATATGTAACACTGTAACTGTTGTGAAACTTGGTACTTTAAATTTGAAACAGTAATTTATTTTATGTTTAGTCTTATAATGATTTAAAGATAAAACATTAGAGTTGCGCACGGCCCCAGGACTGAGGTTGTAGTGTGTTCTAAGAAGATATTAAATGTAATTATTTTAAGCAATAATAAATCAAAGTACATGAAATAAGATGCAAACATTTTTCAATAGTTACTGACTCCTTATTGTGTACTAGCTTTGGCCTTATCGCGGCAAAAAAGTAGTCTGAGTTCTTTCTCAGGTTTTTCATAAAATCGCCCTTTCAGCCCTTTTGGCGTGAAAGCGCGACCGAGTTACTTCGTATTTATAATATTAGTAAGGATTACAACAAAATCGTAAGGACATTAGACTTTAAGAACCATTCAATGTGTGTTAGATAACTATTTTTTCATATTTTTAATAATTTTCATGTGGTCTACTGTTACTACTGTTACTACTGTTTCTGCTTTTTAACTGCATCCTTTACTTTTCAACTCGTTTAAAGTTTATGTATACACATTGAAGGCAAATAAAGTTTTCTACTGGTATGGTATGGGTGTAGTGATTCATTTAGCATTTATTTAATTGTGAACAACTGTATTTCCCCAGGTATCGTATGAATTGCTGGACACATGTCCAGCAATTCTAGTAAGATAAGTGCATACTTACTTATGTAAAATTGGAAAACTATCTTAATTCATAAAAGGAACGTTTAATGTGTCATTGTAACAAACAATTATTAATCACAATTAAAAACTGGAGTGCGTAAAACATTTGCCCAATTCTGATTCACGATTTTCGAACTGCGTCACAAGCAGCAGCTTGCTTGTTATTGAATAAAGTTCAAATTTCCTTGTCGCCTGTATTCCCCAGTTTTATTCTACTATTAGGAATTGACGTAGTATATTAGAAATATAACAGGACAATAAAGTTGTTTTTAATCTTTTGCGCTTTGTTCGCACATTTACAGAAACTTTAACTTTATAATATCTTCAGCATGTGTATTGTGGAAAAAGTTAATAGAAAGTAATATAGTTTTTTTAGTTAATAGAAAGTGCTCGTATTATTAAGTAGTAAATTGGAAAATTATTGCATCGTTGTCTATAAAGGATATCGTCTGATAGGTATGCAATTAGTCGTTTTACTTCATAATAAAACTTCACTGAAAGACAAATACCTATGTTTATTGGCATTTATAATATTACTAGCTTTTGCCCGCGGCTCCGCCCGTGTGTATCTTGATTATTGCAGTAAAAAGTAGCATATGTGTTATTCTGATATATAATCTATATTACTGTAAAGTTTGATCCAAATCCGTTTAGTAGTATTTGCGTTAAAGAGCAACAAACATACAAACTTTCGTGTTTATAATATTAGTAAGAGTATTACTTACTGAGAAAAAGGACGATTCACTTCATATAAAATAAGGAAAGCTTACTAACCTTTAGCATAATTCACTAATAAACAAACCTTTCTACTTCTACTGAAAAAGAACGATTTTTGATAACTAGGAACTTGTCAATAGAACAAGGCTAGAGTTAGAAACCATAGCTCTAAGTACCTGTGTACATTATATCAATAACCGTTAATAGCATGAGCGCGACTAAACTCATATTTATTTAGTAAACATAGCACTATACGCCAGAAATAACAACGAACACACAAAAGTAATTCTGACTTTAAATTTTGTAAATAGGATCATTATAACAAACCATTATAGCAATCAATAGGTTGAAAAGAAGTGTTAGATGCCAATGCCAAATAAATCTGTTCAAATAAAAATGAACAGCTACATGTGTTCCGAGGCACAATATTGTGAATTGGTTGAATCAATGTGGTTATTTTCACATTGTGGCGGGAAAAGTAGAAAAATTGTACGGAAAACCGTATTTCAACGTTCCATCGTCATTCCTAGATATGGATTAATAAGGATTAGATTTCAGAAATGTATCGATCCTGTTGTATAGCTTCTGAAATTATACATTAATTTCACATAGTATTAGATACGTACGTCTTTTACATACTAAGGTAGTGTAGTTTTCATTATGTATTATAGGCATCACAATCCAATTACAGTTTAATTTTTTACGAGAAATATATTGCTTTCTTTTATTTGGGTAACATTTATATTTCAACGATTTCATTTTATTGAACCGAAACAATTGGCCAATTCCTACTGGCTTCTAAGAGTTGGTTACGTATTCTTCACAAAAATCAAAGTAGCAGAAAAGTCTTGATAACATAATAAGTAATAGCAATGTATATCAATTGTTTGAATTTACATTTAAGTAATGTTTATGTTAATCTCTTATATTGTTTATTTGCATGCAAAGAATGCAATTATTACAAAACTTCCATTATAATGGATGCTACCTACATTTGTTAGTTATTGCACAAGCGCATCTAGATTGCTTTTTTATAAGAACCTTGGACAACATCGTTGATAGACGCAGGTCAAATAAAGGTGATAATAAAGTTTATTGTTAATCTTACAAAGGTACTTTTTCAATTAAAAATAATATCAGAATCTAGAAGTAGTTTCTAAGCCATCTTATTTCTCAACACAATTTAATAAAAGAGGATTATGAGAATGAGATAAGCATGTAATTAACCCGACTTAATTAGTATCACTTTAGACGTAGCTGTGAATAAAATAATCAAGGTTTTTCTACTTGTCACAAACGACTTTACCACCTTTATGGTTTATTGCGGTGACTTGCAAAATAGTCATTTGAATGTTACTATGCTGTTAAAAGTAGAGCTGAACTGTTAGGTGAAATTTTCGTCATGTGTATGTAACGTATGTGAAATTCACGTTATTTAGATTCATGTTATTTTTATGGTGGTGGTTGGTTCAGCGTAATAAATTTAAACAAATTTTGCTCTGTTTAGGATATCTTACGATTTTACCATGTTCCAATATATATTTCTTTTATCGCAAAATTACATTCTAATGGTGGTCGCCTAGTGGTTGAAATTCGACCATAATTCATATTCATACTCCTCCGTTTACATAAATTTTCGTAAAATGTTCTGTATTATTATCATGCAGAATAGTCGACGACATACTTTGCATCAGTTCTCTTTAATATACTGAGAATTACGGATCTTACAGACAACTACATGTATTTTTATTAGTAATATTTCCGCTAATATTTGCTTACCTTAGATAAGTCGCACGTTTCAACTGATTTATCGTTTGAATGCAATCTAAAATGTCGGGTAAGGAAGGATATCATTAAAATATTTACAGTATTAAGTCCCGCTATTACATAAAAAAAAATTCTATGGTCAAGATTCATATATCGACACTAAATAAGTTAGGTACATGTAGATGATAACTAAATAATACAAGATGATTGATGAAGAAGTACTAATAACTGTCTACAGCAAGCCAAATAGTGAAATAGAATGTAATGACTTATTGTTCTACATTAGTAACGGTTAGTATAGTTTTAGTTTTTTTTACTTTAGATTAGCTATAAATAGATTAAATGCAATGAATTGTGATACGACCTTGAGACCGTCACTCGTCCAATCACAAATGATCATTAGAAAATTATTTACCTATAGTTAAACGTGAGGTGTGAAAGTTACTTAGAACTTCGAGGACGTAGTAATTCTTCGATTAGTACACGAAATATTTTACAAACATTTGTTGAACTTTAATTTAATTTGGTTGTTAAGCAAAACTAATCTAATTTTTTTTCAAAACTTCCGGGATTATAATTAGTTTGTTTTATATTTGAGTAGGAAACTATTAAGACCAAAAAACCTGAATTTGCACACCACGAAATTTAAATTTTCAAGGCAGACGGCTCTGATCTTGTTGTAATCAATGTTAGTTAGTGTGAGATTTATAATAATTTCATATGATATATGTTCGTAATGTGTATTAGTAACGGTATTATATAGCAAGACACTAACAGTTTTAAGTGCATAATGCAAGCGACAAACAGTTGCGACAAAAATGAATGAGTTTAGGAACGTCAGCAATTTTGAGCAATTCTTTATTCTGAATATGATAATTTGTCACGCAAGGTATATTGAATTATTGTATATCATTATTTCCATAATATGTACCATAGACGATCATCCAGACAAGTTTTTTTTAACCGACTTCAAAACAGGAGGAGGTTCTCCACTCGACTGTATTTTTTTATCTTTGTTACCTCAGAACTTTCGATTGAGAGAACCGATTGTGATAATTCTTCTTTTATTTGAAAGCTGGTGCCTCCTTTTTGGTCCCATGATAAGGAAACCAGGATCTGATATTAGGATCCTGGACAAATCGAGGGAACTCTATACATATCAGAGAAACACCTGAAACGATTTGGGTACTTTTAAGTCCAGTAGCCTTTTTATCTACTAAATCTTATGCGCTTTACAGTTCAATTTCTTCAGATAGCTTTAGATTTATTCTATGATAATTTAATACATTTTAAAACGAGCTGAGTCTTGCGGTGTTCCACAAAACACAAACCCAACACATTTTTTTTTAAATTGCTTAATGGATGTAAGTACGGTAGGTAGGCATTACTTTCATACGCATCTAGTAAAAATTTGTAATTTTGATATTATGAGTAAGGGGCTAGAAATTCACTTCATATGTGGATTAATTACAGCAATATGAGGTCTCATGAAAGACCTAAGAATAGCAACCACTGTTATAAAGCTCTTACGGATAGTAACATATATTAGACGGTAGGTACGTGAGTCATATTCAATTAAAAGTTAATGTTTAGCTAAAGTTCTTACAAACTTTAAAGGTATGCTGTCTCTTTCTGTCTTGCTAATTAGGTTACTAATACAGAAACCTTGAATTCTAGAACAAGTATTCTATACGTCCTCCACAAAAATATACCAAAACACGGTAAAATATGGATTACTACTCATAAATAGGTCAATTAATTAATTGCGTTGTTCTTTTCACCATGCAAGCCGCATGTAACACTAATTGATAATTTATTATTAGGTACTTTGCGGTCGAATCAACTAGACACTTGGCGTAGCAAACATCATAAAAAATGTACTGTGTATTCGTTGAATTACTTATATATATTTAAGTGTAGTTCTGTACTAAATTACACACGTGCTAACATATCTCTACACATTACTGGGCTTGTATAAGTTAATAATTAATCTTGATTGCTTTCCGGGTTTTTTAAATTAATGTCGGTATTTTTACTTTAATTAATGACCTAAATCAAATTATACAATAATAAACACCTATATAATGGCTACTAATATATTCTTATATAATATAATTTACCTATATGTATACTTGTCGAATGTTTATATGTTTAATGTAATTTGTACAGTAATCTTAGTTAAACTTTAACATACCCAATGTCGAAGCCCTGTATCTGTGTAACCCAAGTACCTATTTTAAGGTAGCATGTGTACTCTACAGCTTTGTAGTCTGAACACAGATGAGTCTAGACGTTTTCGTTTGAAAAATCCAATAAGTATTTTCTTGGAAATCAATGAACGTGCAACACTTATGGAATATATAGGTACTGTTTCGCGGGACATTAAGATCCACCAGAACGTCTGTGGATCACACAAAATGTTGTCCATATTGGGTAAGAACAACACTCAGCGCAGTAATAAGTGGCGTGGCGACTGCATAAGCCATTAGGCCATCTGCGCGGTCCAAGGAAACTAGAATGATCTCGTTCGTGAAAAAAACTAAAAGCGGGTGGCTGGTATAACTTAATCGAGACTTTTACATTTTGTTAAATTGTGTATGGACATAAAATTAGGAACATATTAGCCGCAGAACTAATGACCGTTGGGGTAGAAGAGTTCTGGAGTGGAGACCGCGTCTCGGTAAACGTAGTGTAGAACGACTACAGGCGAAGTGGAGTGACGACCTGCGTAAGATGGCTGGCAGAAGCTGGATGCAAGAAGCCCAAAATCGATCAGAGTGGTGTGCAATGTGAGAGACCTATATCCAGCAGTGGACTGCGATAGGCTGATGATGATGATAAAATTATGAGTGATTTTATTTGATTTTAGATATTGTTGATATCGACATTGTAAGCATATTACCGTTAAGTTTGCATTTGTTGCACAGTTAAGAGGCACACTGTGGTCTGAAGCACAGTAAGTAAATCAATGCAGACCAAAAGGCTACTTTTTTCAGTGCGATCGAGTTATTGGAATGACAAACTGTCAGGGTGCTTTTATATCTAAGTATAAGAAACTTGTACCAATCGGATTTAATCTTTCAGTTATTTCGTAAAGAAATGTTCACAATGACCGTCACCTTAAGCAATGATTGCCCAGTAAAGGGTTTTCATATTAAACATATTATTATTATCCCGGGTCCTTTAAGAGGGGTGTGAAAAAGCATCTCACGAAGCCGCCATAGTTTGGGTCGGCATCGTTATTCTTCCTGCATCGCGGGCAGTGTGGTGGCCCCCACTCCTGGATTCTACCCATACTTACCATCAGACAGAGTGGAGTCATTTTGGCAGGCATCAAATAAAAAAAAAAACATCAGTTAGAATAGTTTATATATGAAGTTACGAATATTGCGTCAGTCGATTTCTACACATAAGATAGCTATGTAAAATTACCTGTTGCTGATGTTCAAATTGTGGAATTACATAGTTCATACGAGTCGAACGACAATACGGTAACTCTACAAAAGAGTTACCGTATTGTCGTTCGACTCGTTTGTTTATTTTCTGCTTTTTTTAGGTAATATACAAACAACTTCTACTCAATGATTATATCGAAAGTTGTTCGATTTTGTTCATATAAAGAGATGCAGCACCTATAATTGCCACACATTTCTAACTTAGGCTATCTTTTTTATATTAGTTTTGCACCGCGGCGTTACTCGCGATTAACAATAATACCCAGCTAGTTGCAAATATATTTTAAATTAATATTAAATATAATCTGTCGTCCTAAAATAATGACATAAAACTGCCTCGTAGGTTCGATTCTCAGGATGGCGCAAAAAGTGTTATTGATTTTTTTTCTGATTATAAGAATGCTTAGTAACAACCTAGAGTGCCAAAATGAGATCTTAACCCTTTAGATTCGGAGAGCAACATCCGACGAAACCGGAGAAAGATCTATCTTTGGTCGCGTCGTATTGCCGTAGGATTATGAGAGTGACAGAACAAAGAGTGCACCTCAGTGTGAGACAGTTACTTAGAGACACATATACATTGTATAGGTCATAGTTCAGAATAATATCATTTAAAATGAAATAATAGTAACTATTACTTTTATACTAAAACCTTATAAGTATTTATCTTGATATTTATTTCATAATAAGCTTCACAAACATTTTACCTGATGGCCTAATTAAGTAACTAATAGGAATATTACTAGTTTTTGCTTTAGTTTTTTTGAGTTAATCAGGGTTTATGTATTGTGTATCTCTACCGATATTTATTCATTACTAGCTTTCGCCTGCGGCTCCACCCGCGTGTATGTCGGTTATCGCTTTAAAAAGTAGCCTATGTCCTGTCCCAAGTTCAGTTCTATCTTCATACCAAATTTCATCAAAATCGGTTCAGTGGTTTAGGCGTGAAAGCGTGTTACGCTGACAGACAGAGTTACTTTAGTAGGGATCATCATAATACATAGGGCTCTACACAGAAAAGAGGTAAGGTAAGTTTCACATATTTATTCAATGAGTTGTTATTATCAGATATTTACTTGTTCAAACACTTCCTCACTAAGTAATGCAAACAATAAAATTGAAATAACAATTAACTGTCAATATCTATTTGTTAAATTGAATGTGCCCTTAGATTGTCATTTAGTGTGTATCTACATTTTACTTTTATTGGGTTTTGTAATAATTTATAACCGGAAATACTATAATATGTTAGGTACCAAAAAATTTTCAGTGCAACATTAAATTTATAGATATTTTGAAGGTGTAATAATTAGGTGCTTATACTTGTTTGTGTAATTAATTGTAGCCGACCCCAAATGATATTGGGAATAAGGCTAGGAAGAAGAATAAGACCTGTTTGTGTAATTCTTTCACACTAAATGAGTTATAGATACAATTGTGCTTAATGTTTTAGGCAGATCTGTTATTAGTATCTACATAGGTCCCGTAGTATAGGTATTAGAGAATAATAATCTGCACATAATACTCTGTTTGATAAAGCCAATTAATATTTATTATAAGACTAGTCTCCTACATCTTATAAATATAAATCGTTCATGGTGCATTCCTCATTCAATTTAATAACACCTAACACATTAAATAATGTAATTAATCTGTGAATGGATAACATACTAAATGGATCCTTGTTTACAAATATTACCATAATTAGAATAATGACATAACTTTGAAAATTAGTTATTTTGGTACAACAAACAATAGCTTATTGTAGCTAACAGTTATCTAAATGTGTTAATAGGAAAAAAATCAATAGTGATCACTTACTTTTTGAACACTCTACAAGAAGAGTTATTTATTCTCTTGTCCGACATGTGTCTTCTGCGGTCTTCAAACAAGTCTTTGATGGCAGTCACACCGAGCACAAACAACACTGGCAGCATAGCAATTTCTTTACCAAATGCATTTATTGCTGGCACCCAATTCAACAACACTATGAATATAAAGTACACATTTGCAATCCTATGAAACTGTTCAAACAAGTTCTTAGGCACAAACGATAGTAGAGTATATTTTGTAGTCCTAATTTTATTGTCGCATCTATGGCCATTTGGGTGATCCTTGAGAGGCGTTTTGTCAGGCACCAAGTGGTTGGGAGTGATTATTAGGTGACGGTTATCAACAGATGGTTGTGGCCTTCTTAATAACCAGAATGCCGCTTTCCTCCAAGGACTCATGACTGAGGTGCGACGAATTGTGTAAATTGAATCTGAGCGTGAGGCTTGGCGTGAGTGATGGTGCATTCGCACTGAGCCAAGACGCGGCTGTGCACTGGCAATGGGCGGTTCGCGATGGCCTGGCGGTAGAATAAAGTCCGTGCGACTGCCGGTGCGGCTGTGGCCAGGGCCGGACGACGGCCGTCCGCCCTCGCCGATCTGCCCATGTGAGAGGGCACGCTGATGTCCTCGCAATGCAGACTTGAGTGGAGGACGAGCAACTGTAGGATTTGTCGCAAGAGTAGGTGTCCCTCCATGACTTATAGATCTCGAGTGCCCTTTCGCTTTTGGAAATAGGTAAGTTTGCTCCGGTGCCCCAGGTAAACATGGCACAATTGGAGTTTCTCCGCTTCCTTCTGTTGACATTTTTATTCATTTGAACGTTGTTCAACCCACTTTTACCTTTCATTTAAAACTGATGCTTTGCCACTCACTGTTTGGATGATGTATTCTTATAATGTGATTTAAGAAGAATGAGCCGTACGAGTCGTAACATATGGTAGGAAGTCACCTGTTCACCAGTTCACACATCACTAACATGTTTAATTTCGAAAAACTCCATTGTAAGTGTATAGTTTTAAAATATGTCTTGTATACATTTTTAAAACTCTCAAATTAAAATTTTAATATTTTGTCATCACACTACATAAATACACGATAGCGAGATGAAACTCAAAATATAAGCAAAAAAGACAACGTACGTGAAAGACCAAACTTAATAACTGACAACTGACATTTATTTACAGGTTTGCCAAGTTGACGATTATGAGATGACGGTTGCCAGTAACTATTTAAATTGTCCCATGTTTTATTCTCCCAAAATTAATAAAGTGTTGTAAGTAGGAGCATATTTATAAAGTACATTAGCAATGAAGGGATCCGCCGATGAATCAAGATCACTGACATTTCCTAGAGCTGGCACCTTGCAAAGGACCGGTTGCTGTGAGGAAGTTCAAAAGCAACTTAAAAGGAAATAGTTTATTGTTATGCATATGCCTATTATTTTAGGGATTGTCGAGATTGGTACAAGCTGTCAAACTAACGGAGTTGTGAGATAACACAACTAAAACTAAACTTAGTTTCATCGATGAACGCAATAATAACATATTCATTAATATCTTTCTTTACCTGTTGTGTTTTGTAGTTTCCTAAATATAATTCCTGTGGATACCAACAACCCTTTCAAAGCCAGAGAAAACTTATGGCGTAAAAGGTTCCCTCTCTGCAATTTTGTCCCCTTAGTCGAAAAACTACCTCCAGGAGATAAACTTCCCTGGCCAACCTGGAAGGCGCTTAATAGGCTGCGTACCCAGGTTGGCAGATCTGGGGACAATCTGACAAAGTGGGGATTAATATACCTAAGCGCAAATAAATGCGACTGTGGCGCGTCACCACAGACAATGGACCATTTGTTGACATGCCCCACGAGCCCAGATTCGTGTATGCTTGAAGACCTGCAACAAGCAAGACCAAACGCAATCCGCGATGCCGAGCACTGGGCCAAAATAGTGTAAAGTGTTGCCATCGACACGATGAGAAGAAGAATATCTTTCTGATCATTAGTATTCGCAATAACTTAAATAAAATAAAAAAACCTTATGAAATTATTATACCTTTGTACAAGTTGTAAACCATGCCACCAAGAAATAAAATATTAGTTTTTTTTGCAGTTGAAAACAGTGTACCTATTAAATACCCTTATTACCTATTAAAATTTAAGTTACCTATGAATCACAAGAATTTCATTATTTAAGTTTAGAATTAACATTAAGATTCTAATATAAATTTACCTTATTAATGGTCAAACATCTTAGTACTGGCAATAAGACTAATCAAACAAAAACTGAAATTCTTATAGGGAAAGGCATTGATGGATAATCGAACTTCTTATTGAGGTAAAATTATAGTTTTATTTGTTTTTTATTTTATCAAATAAACATATATCCATTGTTCGTATAACTTTTAAATTATGAATAAATAATAAATATTTTTCGGACATCTAACACAACGTCATCTAGTCCCAAACTAAGCAGAGCTTGTAATATGGGTACTACTTATCTGATATAAATACATAAACATACTTTTTTTTGTAAATATAAATATATTATACATAGTAAATATGATTGATTATAAATGTATTTTTTAATATTTTATTAATAAGGCTATTTTCTGTTTCTGTACAATCAAAACAGTACAATTAATTACACTCTACGTCTTCGTAGCAATTTAAGTTGGCAATGAAATGGTGATTTCTATAATCTTATGTTATTACTGTAAATAACTGTTGAAGAAATTTCATTCAGAAGTAACTCAGTTTCTATAAATCAAGCTAGATTATATTATAAGTTCTAAATACGTTTACAGTTATTAGAAAAAATATTTTATCACCCTTAATAATCGATTCATCAGTTGATTGGAATTTGTTAAATATGAAGCATCACTAGTTTCACACGTCGACGTCACCGAGTCGGCCATATTCTTTCCGACATTTTGACATTTACCTCCCGGTTTGTGAATCAGATTGGAATATTTTCTCTTAAAAGTTTCAACATGGATGAAGAATACGACGCAATAGTTCTTGGAACTGGATTGAAAGAATGCATTCTAAGTGGAATGCTTTCTGTGTCCGGAAAGAAGGTATTACATATTGATCGTAATAAGTACTACGGCGGAGAATCTGCGTCAATTACCCCGTTAGAAGAATTATTCGCAAAGTTCAACGCTCCGGCCCCCGATGAAACATACGGCCGAGGTCGCGACTGGAATGTAGATTTGATTCCTAAACTGCTGATGGCCAATGGGCTTCTTGTGAAGCTTCTTATTCATACGGGTGTGACCCGATATTTGGAATTCAAGTCTGTGGAAGGGAGCTATGTCTACAAAGGTGGCAAAATCTCCAAAGTGCCCGTCGATCAGAAAGAAGCCCTAGCATCTGATCTTATGGGAATGTTTGAGAAGAGACGGTTCCGTAACTTCTTAATTTATGTTCAAGATTTCCAGGAGGATGATGCCAAGACTTGGAAAGATTTCGATCCTAGTACAGCTAATATGCAGTCGCTGTACGACAAATTTGGCCTAGATAAAAACACCCAAGACTTCACTGGGCATGCTTTGGCACTCTACCTCAATGATAACTACCTCCAGCAGCCTGCTATTCAAACCATCCATCGTATTAAACTGTACTCTGATTCACTTGCCAGATATGGTAAATCCCCATACTTATATCCTATGTATGGTCTAGGAGAGCTACCTCAGGGTTTCGCTCGACTCTCTGCTATCTATGGAGGCACTTACATGCTTGACAAACCCATAGACGAAATTGTTTTAGGAGAAGGTGGAAAGGTGGTTGGTGTTCGTTCAGGAAACGAAATTGCCAAGTGCAAGCAGGTGTATTGTGACCCCAGCTATGTACCCGACAGAGTCCGCAAGAAGGGCCAGGTTATCCGCTGCATCTGTTTATTGGATCATCCAATAGCTAATACAAAAGATGCTTTATCTACTCAAATTATCATTCCTCAGAAGCAAGTAGGCAGGCATTCCGATATCTATATATCTGTTGTGTCTTACACACACCAGGTGGCTGCTAAGGGTTGGTTCATCGCCATGGTGTCGACTACTGTTGAAACTAAGGACCCTGAAACTGAAATCAAGCCAGGTTTGGACCTCCTTGGATCTATACGACAGAAGTTTGTCTCTGTATCAGACTACTATGAACCTATCGATGATGGCACTCAGAGCCAAGTCTTTGTGTCTGAATCATATGATGCTACCACACACTTTGAGACTACCTGTTTAGACGTGATTAAGATATACAAGAACGGCACTGGGGAAGAGTTTGATTTCTCCAAAGTTAAAGTTGAACTCGGAGAGGAAGAACAGTGAATGAAAATTATAATTATAATATATACAATATTTATGTACATTTGCTTGTTAATTTTATATTTGTTTAAGAAGTGTTCTGGCAACAATAGTCTATGGATGATATTGGGTTAACAATTTTGAATAGCTTAGATGTATGAACTGTAGATCAAGTATTAATGATGTATGTTTATTACTGTGGTTCCATAAATGTTATATACATTTAATTGCCAAAAAAATATTTTATTTAAAGGATTTATGTGTACTTTATTAAGGCTGCTTATAAGTATTCAAGGCTAATGATCTGCACAAGTACTAGGTTATTTGTACCAGATATTATGCATTCCAATTTGGTATTTGTTTGACTCTGTAACCATATCATACTTGTAATATTACAAAATTTATGAATGCTCATTATTATACCTATATGTTGTGTAAGATCATGAATTAAAGTTTTAATTAAATTTGGTTGGGAGTTTTATTTCTTCACTCTGTACCTGTTTTGACATTTGGAAAGTTTCTCAATTCACTGAAGTATATGCCATGGGTTCAGACCTACGATCAAGTAGGATGACAATTCTAAACCATTGAAATAGATATTATAATGTTACATTATCTTAAGTTGGTTATCAAATGACTTAAAAGGTTTTTTCCAAATGAACACTTCAGCTCATAACATAATTAAAAAAAAAGTCTTATCACTGGGTGTATTCATCGGTTTATTCTGCAATATGACTAGTTATTTTACATCAACAATAGTTTTCTCCCAATAAAATAGAGCTGTCTGAATTAAATATGCATTTAATTGAACATAGATGATCATTTCGACATCCTATAAATATATAATCGCCATACGTAACTGGTGACGAAAACGTTTCGTTTGGTAATTGGTACTCCCCCAAAATTGTACCATTATCAGAGTCTATAATATATAATTTCCCATTATTTGCAGCAGCTACGATAAACTGGTCTCCAAATCCACAAGGGGTTGAGTAAACAGGCGCATTTAGCTGTGCTTTCCAATGAAGTCGTGGTTGGAAGTTCTTTACGTGAAGACTGTACACTGTTTTGTCGTGGCAACCGAATGTCACTTGCCAATTAAAATTAGCAATTTTTTTTACATAGAGGGATGAAAATATATTTCCTTTAGCACCTTGGTATTTCCATATCTGAAACAAAACTTTATTATTTATCCTGACGCATTGGTGTATGTATTATGAACAGGTAAAGTGTATTCAGTATATTTTGGATCTGCTAAACCAATTTTGAAAATTATTTTACCAATAGAAAACTATGTACATTATTTGTGAGTGTCATAGGCATGTATTATATCGAAAAATTATCACCGCGATATCAGACCCATACGCGAGCAGAACCGCAGGCAACAGCCAGATTATTAAATTTTAGTTAGATAACCCGTTTATTGAGAAAGTCTATGCGCTATATAACATCACGCTACTGGCAATAGGGACCGAACAACAATGCAATGGCAAAAACGAGAAAAATTGATTCTTTTCATGCGCGGGTCAACTAGTATACCTATTAATTAATATCTAATGATGTGTGTATAGTGAGAAGCGATCAGAATCCCAAATACGACTATTACCTATAGACGGATTTTCTAACTATAGACCCGTTGTCTAGGTATAGTTGGTAATACGACTGTCACAAAGGTGGTTCTTATGTTTCGAGTAGAGACCTTTTTCTGTCTCAGAATGGTTTCACGCTTTCACAACTACTCAACCGACCGTGACAATATTCTCTTTACACGTAGGTATCTACACATCCAAGACTAGTCTATCCTGTAGGTGAATCGATCTCGGAAAAGTAACTAACATCCAAACCCGTTAGGATATGCAAAAGACTTGTTAACCATGAGTAATTTGTTAATCACAAGGTTTTCTTTTTTATAAGTTTCATCTTGTAAGAAAAATTGATTGACACAATATTTTCTTATAAAAGACGATTTATTGATGATAGAATTATGAAAGCTTCAAGGAAATATATGCAACGTGTGTAATCTGTATGTCTGTGGCACAGCTTATAACCGGTGAGATCAATTATCTTCCTATTAATTCCCTTTCTTTTTTTTTTATGTTTGTCGGTCTGTTTGTTCCGGGTAATCTCTGGACCGGCTGAACCCATTTCGACGAGACTTTCACTGACAGAAGGATAAAGACATAAGGAGTAACTTATGCTATTTTTTTAGACTAGCTTTGTTCGCGGCGTTACTCGCGATTTATAACAACCACCGCGGGACTCAGATTGTAATATTAGTAAGGATTACCTTAATACCCTTCTCGACTGTTCTGCAATGTATATCACCACATACTTCAGCGAATATAACATATTTGTCCTCGTCATAGAGTACGGGGCTGGCGAATATCGGACTATTGAGCAATCCACGCCACACAACCAAATTTCTATCTATATGTATACTAGCGCACACACCCGACAAAGTCCCCACAAGTAAATACTGATTCTTAGCTAGCACCAGGTCCGCTGATATACCTTGCTCGCAAATATCTATCGTGTCGAGCACATCACCATTCTGGAACAAAGTTATTATTCATTAGAAGTAGTTTTCAAAGTATAAGAGTCACGCTAATTCCAGCACGAATGGGCCGGCTTGACCAACCTCAAATGACAGTATTCGTCCTGTCGAATTTCGTTGGCAAGTGTAAGATCGGAGTTCCAATTATGCAGAAGTATCTCACTAGGTCGCTGTACTACATTGTCTGCATTTACAATGAAGTTGATGACCACTCTTGGATTCCATTCATGCTTTCCATCAGGAAGACTAGAGCCACTTTGGCAGGTTTAATTATTTTCACAGAATTATTGTCATCAAATACAACCAAGTTAAGTGTCGTGGGTTCAAAACCCACGTGGGACAACATATTGTGTGATTCACAGTGTTTTGAGTCTGGGTGGTAAATTCCCCCGTGACACAGGATTTATATACCTAATGCGGGAGTTGTGTTATAAAAAATCATAATAAAAAAACAAGCATAGAAAATGCTTTGACGGGTACAAAACGCGGATTTCTGAATAGTGTCATTAAAATAATATTTTCTTATCAAAAAGTAGGTACTTGATAAGCGCAATAAAATATAGATAACACGCCCGTTGGCCGTCTGGTTTTGTGAATATATTAAAAACATACCGTGATATCAATACAACGGACGTTACCATCATAGGCCGCAATGTACAATCTACTATGACAGTACACCCCTTTGCTCTTGATCATACATCCGATATTAATTCTCCACAGTTCTGTGACAGTATCTAGTGAAAATTTAACTATAGTTCCGTCATAGGAACCTATGACACCGGCTGCTCGTCCTCCGGGACAATATACAACAGCTGCTTCGATGCGAGACTTCAGTTTCAACGTGCCTTGCAGCTCTCCACTCATTCCATTCACGACAATTACTTTACCAGAGTGACTGCCAACCGTAACGTACAGGTTACTGGAATAATAAAATGAATTTTAGTTGATGTATTCTGGTATATTAAATGCTTCGGTGGCGCAGCGGTGGCGTATACGATTGTTGTGCTTCAGGTCTTGGGTTCGATTTCCAGGTCGGACCAAATGTATGATCTGCAAATATTTGTTTCGGAGTATGGGTGTTTCCTATATACAGGGTGTCCCAGAACTCAACGTCAAGCCGGTGACAAGGTGACAAGGGGTGACAGGATTGATTGTAACCATCATGGGAAAAAAAAAATCTATCCCATGCAGTTTGAAAATTATGGGCATTTAAAAACAACCTAGAAATTTGGTCAAACTGTAACCATTTTCGGTTATTGTGGTTTAATTTTATTATTTTTGTTCATTTAAACTTGGGAACCGTAACCCTAATAACATTTCTAGAATCACAGTCAAAAATAATTACACAATTGCTCCAAGTTTCTTGGTATTAAGACTATTTGTTAAGCTATGAATTTAATTTCTTTTAAATCTGTCGGCTTTGGAAGACCCTCCTTTAAAAAAAATGTACTAGAGTGCCTTGGAAAGTACCATTAAAAGTTGGCGCACTTAATCAGGATTGTAAAATGGTACAATACTTGTTAGTTTCATACTATAAAAAACGAGTAAAAAAATAAAAACCCGATTTTTGTTAACGCATTTTACTCAGTTGAAATGTTTCATAATTTAACTGAAAAATTATAAGAGAGATGGATAGACTTTGCCATGGGTGAGCGAGACAGATGTATAAATTGCAAATATGTGCATTGGGACTAAATGGCGTTGGGTCCGAAAAATATATTAATTATTTTTATAACTTATAAGACAGCACTGCCAATATATATTTGATATCGTATCTGAAAAGTATATACTGACTAAACAGTTTATAGATTAACAGGTTATCTCATGTACCTAAAATATTTTTTATGGTTGAGGCTGCGAGCGAGATAGTATTGCAACGCAAGAAACCAGTACTTAGTAGGTAATTGTACCTACTAAGTACTGGTTTATTGGTACTACATTGGTACCCCAGTCGTGAGGTAAGGCACAGGGGACTCCAGAAGCCGCTGATGCGTTCCTGGTGTTCCTCCCAACTGCCGAGGTGGGCCGCCGCGGGGTTTGTATGTAAACCGATTCCTCAGGGAGTCCCACAAACGCCCTTCGTTTACCCCACAAAGGGTATGGTGCGAAAAGCATTTCCCGCGTAAAAAAAAAGTGCAAAAGGAATTTTTAACTAACAAAAATTCTACGTAACTAAACCAAGCATTTTTTAAATGTGGTAATTAGATTTTATTGGCCAAGTGGTGCGGCCAGTGAAACTTTTTTTTTCTACGCTCGTCCATTTCATTGACATTGAGATCACGATTCCGGAAATAACTAATCTAGGTTAGTTAAAACATTATTCATGAATGAATATTACTAAATTAACCGAAAAAGAAGGGACACAGGCTACTTTTTACGGTGATAACACTGATAACCGACATACGGTAACGAAGCTCCGAGTGGCCTTAGGTGATTGGAAACAATCACCGCGGGAAAGCAACGACGGCTCGGTCAGTTACTAGATGGGTGATAGTTTGTGGCAAAATATTTTGTGAGCGTTTCAGTGATTCGAAGGTTACGTTAAACAATCGGTCTTGGTTGTAATCATAAGATAATAGTCGTGAAATTTCGTTGGAGGGCTTCGGGCGGCTTAAAAACATCCAACGGCAAGATTACGTAGTCACAAAGTATCTTGACAGTGGCCAACCCGCACTCGGCCAGCGTGGGGACGAACGTTTGGCCTTTATATTAACCCTCTCTTGAGACAAGACCCGAGCCCAGCACTGGGACGTTATGGATTGTTGATTAATTCGACATATAGGAGGGCGGAGCCGTGGGCGAAAGTTTGTGTTATTAATGTTATTATATAGTTGTAAAATGAGTTAATAGATAACAAGAGATATAAGTACGTTTATAATATGATGATAGAACTGCAGACACTTCTTATAATTTTTTTTTTGGACTTTTGTCACACAACATTATTAAGCTATGGGTTTAGTACCCATAGTTTAAGCTCTGCTTAGTTACAGTATAACAGAAATACATATATATACTTTATTTTCTAAATACATAACTATTAAACATAGAAAACTCCGAAACAAATATTTGCAGATCATTCAAACATTTGGTCCGATCCAGGAATCGAACCCGAGGCCTCTTGATCAGCAGATGCATACGCTAATCACTAGACCAACAAGGCAGTCAAATATGACTATGCACTAGTTTTTAAGATCCAATGCAGTTGTTGATGGTCGGTCGGAAAGTTTTCAGATCACCTAGTATTACACACTGCCCCCGCAGCCCCCACTGCGTCTTCTATTGTCGTGGCGTGACGTTATACTGTGGAAACAAATTTGTTTCCCATAGAAATGGTTATAGTGAACCAACCTTTTAACTATGAATGAACAAGTTTACTTACTATTCTGTTTGAAATAATGTTGGTGTTGCGTCTATACATTTTCCTGTATCAACTGTCCATAAGGGCATAAATTGAATGTTATTCATTGACTGTACAGTATTAGCTTTTTTGATGGCCAGATGACCCACATTTAGTGAAGGCTTTTCAGACTCGTTTGCTGATCTACATCTCTTCATTTGCTTTTTACGCTTCGAATCTTCACCAAATATTTCCTTTTGTACTATTTGAATTATTTCATCAATCGTATTTCGTGATAGCAAATAAGGTAAAATGAGTTTGCCCATTTGTGGGAATGTCAGTGATAACTTATTGGCCATTGTTAAAGCTATGAATGATGTTCCACCAATTGCAAAGAAATCCTTGCTTTTAACTTGTTCATAAGTAAAACACTTTTTAAGTAGTGTATTCAATTCTTTCATGAATAACATTTTCAGTGTATCTAAACTCTGCGGTATTCCTGTTGTTTTTTCATACATTTTACATAAAAGTTGTTTTGAAATTTTTCCATGATTGTTTGTGGGTAAATTATCTACTCTCATTATTTTGTCTGGCCAATGCTTTTCATCTAGTTTACACTTCAGAAAGTCAGATAACTCTTGGCTGCTGATTGTCTCTGAAGAAAAATATACAACAAGAAGTAGGGGCTTTGGTAACCATAGACATGCACAAGTTTTTACTTTTGGACATTGCATGATGGTCACCTCTATGAGCTGTAGATTAACTTTATGGCCAAACCGCTTGATGGTGTCATCTCTGCGTCCTCTATAGTAGATGGTACCTGCATTAACTTCTCCTATATCACCAGTGTCCACAAATTTTAGGAAACTTTGTTCATCTTTGCCTTTCCCTTTATTGAGAATCATACAATTTCTTGTTTTGCTAACTGGAATAATATAAAGATGTGTTAGAAAAAATTATAGAACCAAATCTTTTTTGTCTTGAATTTAATGGAATGATTAACCATTTAAGTTTGTATGTTCCACTATAGTTTCTAAACTACTGAAACAATTTTAATCAATGAGATGTCAAATGGTTCGTAAAAATGGCCTGGGTGACATAGGCTATAATTTTTTAATAGTATTTACATAGGTTAGTTTTGTAATTTTGGGTCAATAGGACCAGATGGCTCCCATGGGTTTTAAGTGTGGTATTTTTCACGCTTTAGGGGCTCTATCAAATTATAAAACTCTCCTAAGGTGGAAAGCTAATGTACCAGAGTTGTTACAAATAACAAATTGCATACCTCTCAATGAAAACAGTGAAGGAGGAAATAAGAAAAGCTCCTGAGAATACCATGATGAGGCAAAAACCCTACCTACATGTACTCACCTCCCTCAAAATAGTAGAGTGGGGGTTTTGGTAATATTACTTGCTTAGTAAAAATATATAAAAAATCTGCTTGCTTTAAGCAGAGCTCTCCTCGCTAACACTTTTTTTCTAAATATTCTAATTACTCTATCACTCAAATTACCACACAATTTTAAATAGTGCATATAAATATATAAACAACATACCTAATATAATATTCCCAGTATGTTTACGTTCTTTCTTATGATGTTCAACAATTATTTGTGTTTCAGAGAGGCAATTCCCAAGCGGTATTTCTCTATTATTTGTAAGTTTATACAAGTCAAGTTCGGCAACACATGCCCAGCATGACATCTCCGTGACTCCATACAATGTGAATATTCTAGTTTTATTGTTAATATCTTTTAATTCGCGTAGTCTTTTGATACTACTTAATGGTTCTCCCCCAAGCGCTAGTACTTTAAGTGTGGAGTTAGCACTCAATATTGTATTTTGTAAATCAGAATTAGAAAATTGCAAAAACCTGGATGGTGTTGTTTGCCAAAATGTTACAGCATTCTGACTGTTAGCAGGAAACAATATATCAGCTTTATCAGGTGCTATGAGTAGTGAAGCTCCGTTCATACATGCTAAGAGTATTTCTACCATTGAAGGATCAAAAGTCAAAGGTGTTGAGAAGAAAATTACATCATCCGCTGTTATGTTAAACATTCTGGTCAAATCATCTATATTTGGTTGTAGGCACTGTATGGGAACTTGTATGTGTTTAGGTTCGCCAGTACTGCCAGAAGTCATAGCAATATATGAATGATGTTGTAAGAGTTTGCTGTTTGAATCACCGGAAAAATCACAACTATAAAAATTTATGGTCATATTGAACACAGATACTGTTCGGTCTGGTTTTTTGCTAAATAGTTCAGAGTTATTCTCACTAGTGCCACTCTTGATAGTAACAACTATGTTAAAATCTAGTTGTTTCGCTGTAGTTTCTACATCTTGATTTGGATCTACGAACATGAATGTAGTACTGCATTTATGGGCCCTGGAAACATTTAATACTTAAATTAAATTACTAGTACATAGTTATTTACACTTCAAATAGTCTAAAAATACGTACGCAGCAATAACACAAGGTACAAGGATATTTCTTTCTGAAACTAAGCCAATTATTTCTTTGTTGCATTTGAGTTGCTGAAGATTCTGTGATATATACTCGCCAACTCCATAGAGTTCGGAGTACGTGTAGTTTTTATAGTCTCCGTTGTCATAGTATCTTACTGCAACTCTTGAAGGATGTGCGGCACACGTCTTTACAAAAACGTCGTAATAACCACGTTCAAATTTCATTTTAATTTGAATCTTTTCTTTCTACAGTATTCAAATTGCCCAAAACGAGGCTTATATTAGTAAGTAAATTCGACTTTAGTAATATATACGATTCTATTAACATGATCAATTGTCATTTTTCCTAAGTTCATTTAATTTACAAGGTGTTTGGGCAAGTCCAAGAAATATTAAAATAATTTTGGTTTTTATATTAATGTTTTGAGAAATCGTAGTGTTATGACAATTGACGTTCATACTTCACAGATGACAGGTGACAACTTAAGGTTACATTTTGTTTTACGGAATGTTTGACAACTTATTTTATTTCTTTAATAATTTATAATTTACCTATAGATGTAGTAGTTGACTATCTTTACTCTGTAATAATTATGGTGATATAATCCCTTAACATTGTTTAACAACATTGCCAGTTTTATTGCTAAGCCTCAAACTTTTTTACTGAAAAATGCGGGATTGTTTCGTCGAAAGTGGGACAAAGTCAAAAAACGTATAAATTAAAAAATTGTAATATTTATCATAATTTTTTTTTAATGAACTAATTTGGTGCATAAAATATCTTGTGTGTTCCAAATTGTAATTTACAATAGGAGAACACTAATTATTTTTGAAAATTACTTATTCATGATATATTTAGCGCTCATGGCCGAGTGGCCTTAGGTGATTGGAAAAAAATACCGAGGGTAAGCAATGACGGCGCGGTCAGATCAAGATGGGTGATCGTTTGTGGCATGATATGTTATGAGCGTTTCCGTGATTTGGAGGTCACGTTAAGCAGTAGGTCTCAGCTGTTATCATAAGATAGCAGTCATGAAACTTAATTGGAGGCTTTCGGGTCGGCCTCTCCTGAGACCGAGCCAAGCAGTGGGACATTATGGGTTGTTGATTGTTGATGATGCAGTTTTCTTTATTGCCTAATAAAGATTATAAACCCTGCACAGGACAGCTCTAGATTGAAGTGGATGAGTAATACTGCTTTTATTTAAATCAAAATTACGTACTGGCTTCCAACCATTTTATATTTATCTGGAAAAACGCGTTCAGGAGTTGAAACATATTCAAAATATCAATTTTTAAATTTTATGTCTGTGTTTCTGCCTATGTGTCTGTTTGTTCTGGACAATCTCTGTAATGGCAGGATCCATTATTATATATATATTATATATATAAGCTCACGATAATAAGCTGATAATACATATAAGTACTTACTTATGCTACTTTTCACCCCGCTGTTTCATTCGCAATTGTCGAGGTAAAGGTACAACAAGAATAACTGCGAGCAACACCGCGGGTACATCTAATATATTAAAATACTAATTGTTAGGTATTAATTTCGCCCGAAAATCACAAAATTGTAAAATGGTTTCTGCAGTAATTATGACCAAAAAAATCGTAGTAAC
The DNA here is from genome assembly GCA_932526445.1 of Phragmatobia fuliginosa. Taxonomy (NCBI): domain Eukaryota; kingdom Metazoa; phylum Arthropoda; class Insecta; order Lepidoptera; family Erebidae; genus Phragmatobia; species Phragmatobia fuliginosa. The sequence goes on along the minus strand of OW052063.1, from coordinate 19,616,263 downwards.
CATTTCAAAATCGTAGCTAGTTCAATCATTTTATTGTTTATCTCTAATTCATCATCTTCCTAGCCCTTATGATTTTGGTTTCAATTGAATATCAGTTTTTTCCATGGAGCGACAGGCATTAGCATTAGCCGTCCGCAACCCTGAACGCGAACAGAATTGAAAGGTTGAATTAGTTGTCAGTATGTTAGAGATGGAGCCCGCACTAGGAGCGGGCAGGCGCTGGGAGGAGTCCAGAAGGACATATGACACTGGACCCTCCTAAAATAGAAGCGCAAATAGGGCACACCGTGTTGTTTTCAGTCGGTTCGAGTCCGACACACCGCCCCGCCGCCTCGAAAACCCCGGCGGGGTGACGTTCCGTGGGGATTTCCACACGTAAACGATCCGGGATTCGAACCCGAGACCTCTTGATTAGAAATCGTATACGCTAACCACTAGACCAACGTAGCAGTTAATTTTATTATCTAATTAAAGAAAATAAAATATCATCATCATCATCATCATCAGCCTATCGCAGTCCACTGCTGGACATAGGCCTCTCCCATTGCACACCACTGTGATCGATTTTGGGCTTCTCGCATCCAGCTCCTGCCAGCCATCTTACGCAGGTCGTCACTCCACCTCGCCTGTGGGCGTCCTACACTACGTTTACCGAGACGCGGTCTCCACTCCAGAACTCTTCTGCCCCAACGGCCATCAGTTCTGCGGCTAATATGGCCAGCCCACTGCCACTTCAGTTTGCTAATCCGGTGGGCTATGTCGATGACCTTAGTTCTCTGACGGATCACCTCATTTCTGATATGATCCCTCACAGAAACGCCGAGCATAGCCCTTTCCATAGCACGCTGAGCAACTTTAAGCTTATGGACCAACCGTACCGTAAGTGTCCAGGTCTCGGCTCCGTATGTCATGACACATATATCATTATTTTATTATTTTACCTGTTAAAACAAAAACCAGCAACAAGGCTTACAGTCTCGACTCTAATACATGTCGTCTGGTTCAACTGGTTCAATTTCAGAGTTCTGATTCCTAGTATGACTACAGTTACACCGGTTCTCAGTCATTTTGTTTCGTTGCGTATTATCGCACTAAACTTGTCCACGTGTCCACATCACGATTCTATATGTCATTACGAGTAGGACACACTGGTCATATGCTACCTAGCCCAGCCGAATCGTTTTAATTATCCTGTCGATCGAAGTTGTGGTGGCTGCTTTAGATAATTTAACTATGCTACACGTATCCTTTCACAACCTTAAAACTACCAACCAATATCCAATATTCATCCCAAGTCCAAGTTGCCTTTAATTATCATTATGAGGATTATCACTATATTACAAAATTCATTACGAAATATAGCTTTAAAAAATTATATGGTTAGACTATTATTAATATTTATTATATGAAGAGCTATTATAGTGTTAATGTAATAGCTCCATACCTATGTTAGTGCACGTAAGTTATATAACTTAGGTGACGCGAAATATATTTAAAACGTATTTTATAACCGAAAACTACTGACTGACTCTTTTATAGATTAGCACGTGTAACTTCACTACAGGAATGGCGTAGTGGTTTAACCTATAGCCACGTCGTTTTCTAGTGCGCTAAGTGTGGTGTACTCGAATCCAACATGAGTGTAATTTTTGACCGTTTTATTAATGTTTGTAAGGTCCCTTACGTTATAGAATATGTTCGCGAAAGAAGTCTTCACAATCCATACTCCATACTAATATTATAAATGCGAAAGTAACTCTGTCTGTCTGTCTGTTACGCTTTCACGCCTAAACCACGGAACCGATTTTGATGAAATTTGGTATGAAGATAGAACTGAACTTGGGAAAGGACATAGGCTACTTTTTACTGCAATAATCGAGATACAAAGGTTTTTACCTTTTTACTTAAGTGATTATAAAAATACATAAATCGCAGATGTCAAAATGTATCACTGTTTATCTCCTGTCAAAACTTCACAGGTTGCTAGGCATAACACACTTGCATGGCAACCATAATGATAGTTTGTAAATGACATAAAGACCAGTAGAGCAGGGAAGATAATTTTTGAAAACAAAATTTTAGTACGATGAAACCCATTGGAAAAGGAGGAGAATATTATGAAAAAAAAAAAAAATAGATTCGTCATGTCCGTCTGTCCGTCCGTCCGTCCTCGACTTACCATCCAAACAGTAAGTGCTAGAAAGATGCAACTTTGCATGAATATGTATTGTAATTACGTCGACTAAGTGCTACAATAAAATTATGAAAAATATTATTATTTAGGGTACCTCCCCGACACGTAAAATGTGGATGTTTTTTTTTTCTCGCGACTACCCTATCATGTGGGGTATCATTATATAGGTCTTTTAAAAACATTAAAGGGTTGTTAAGACGATTTTTTGATTTGGAAATCCGTTTGCGAGAAATTCCACTTTAAAGGCCACTTTTTTGTAAAACCGGGCATCCTCCCCCTCTAAAAGCTAAACGGCAGGCTCAAAAAATCTGGAAAAATTCGTGATAGTGGCCCATATAATGAACTTTAAATGAAAACTATAACGAATTAGATGACTTTGTTAGTTCAGGAGTTACAGAGGCTTAACTTCTACAATGTGCTTACTTGGAAAATGTCATACAAAATTAACGCATTAATACGTAAACATAACTGTGCGTGGCCTGACACGCACTTGGCCGATTTTTTAGTTACACTTTTTTCACATAACCTCAAATTATAAGTGAAAAATTAAAAAAAGTTTTTGGTTTTCTATTTTTATCTTTAACAAATAAAATAATTTTTAAACGAAGTTTAGTGAAAACTTACCTTTTTATGTCCCGAATACACTGTAATTTTTTTGATTTGAAATATTTAATTTTTTCACCCTATTTCGACTTTTTTCAAAAAAATGGGGTGTTTTCTGTTTGATGAAATCTCTACTTTCCGATGGTGTAATCCCTACTAATATTATAAATGCGAAAGTAACTCTGTCTGTCTGTCTGTCTGTTACGCTTTCACCTAAACCACTGAACCGAGTTTGATGTTATTTGGTATGAAGATAGAACTGAACTTGGGAAAGGACATAGGATACTTTTTATCGCGAAAATAAAGGTAGAAGGGTTCGAAATAGGGGACGAAAATTTGTGTCGAAGTTCCTTATTAATCAAACATAAAATCATGTAAGACGAATTCCACGCGGGCGAAGCCGCGGGCGGAAAGCTAGTATTATAATAAAAAATAAAATAAACAATAAAGCAAGAAATCATTAGCTTAATTAAATCAGTAAAATGTATTACATTAACATGTTATACATAGTCTTACACCAGTAAAAAGCAGTTCTGTTTGTTTTGACACAACATAATTTATTTTGGAGTAATTTTATCACAATAATTCTCTATTTTTACAGGCTTTTGTAATATAAGTGTAAAGTACTAATACTAAATTACATGGTGAATTAATTTGGTGAGTTAAATTAATAACAAGTGTGTCTCGCTACTCCTGTTCATCCTCTAGATGTTATAAAAGCCGACCAAAGAAGTTCTGCCACTCTTGATTTCACAACTGTCATCAAAGGAATTTATAAACTTTCAACATCTAACGTTGATTCTAAAGTACATCAACCGAAAATTTAATCTGCTACTCTGTTGAAGAATATAATTTTGACAGTTTTTTTTAAGAAGACTTTTCCTTATGAGGAGCCTTCTGATTGAAAAGAACTCACATGGATATAAAGAATTCTGCACCTGTGCTGGTATGTAATTCATTGTAACTTAGATAAGTTCAGAAAAGGTAAAGTAATGGACGAATAAGGGAAAGAAGAGTGATCACTACAATGCATTGAAGAACTTGCACAAAGTATCTCCTTAGAAGTGCAAGTTTGTAAGAGTTGGGCGCAGAGGCTCTGCGGCTGAACTGACCTAAAACGTGTTCGGCTAGTGAACGGGCCCAATCAATTAGGGGCGGTCAGCGATCCGCCAGAAAAGAGGGCAGCGCGCGCGCTCTCTAAGGAAACTCGGAAAATGGTTGCGGGGTTCGGCGGGGTGGGGCCGGCGAGTCGGTCGGGAGGGTGCGTGTCCAAGAGGCGCGAGCGAACATCGATCGTGCGGGGCGGCGCTCAGTCCGCCGGGGCGGCCGGCGAGAGCGCGCGTATCATGCGCTGCCTCTGAGATGGCCGGCGCTCGGGCGCTCGTGACCGCCTGCTGCTGCTGGTGGTGGCTGATTACCGCAGCCGGTGAGTACATTTACACTTTCAAATACACCTTCCAATGCCTCGTTATCAATTAATTTTACGAACAGCTGATTCGCATGGCGTGACCTCTAGAACGGCTGATTCTGTCGACACATGACTTTTCACGCTTTTCACCCGGTCGCGCGTATCTTTCATGCTTTTCATACTATTTTTATGAAAAAGCGATACCTAAATTAAAAAAAAAAATATCGCATTGTGTGAAATATTTTTGTACATTCAAAGTTATTTTAAAAATTATAAAAATTGATTTAGTCTGTTTTTTAAGAGCGTCTTAAATTGTTTAAAATAAACTATTATAAATAGTGATTTTCTCAACAACTAAAAATAGTTTCCTTTATAAAGTTATTATATAATTGTGAGTGTCGCATGTAGTACGCTCGGGGTTGTCACCAGCCGGCACTATTCAGCAGGCCGCAGCCGTAGGTCGTCCTTGCCTCGGCCAATACCTAAACAAACGTTGAAATAATTACGTAATACGAAGATGGCAGTAGTGACACATCTGCGTAAATATTGGCCACAATCACGCCACTGTGCCTTTAGGAAGTGAGGATTATAGTGCAGGCGTGCATAACCCGGCGACACCTGCCGCTACCACCGGACAAACTAACGTCAAGTCCGCACTACGACAACTACTAACTATAATTTACGTAGATTTATATTATAAATGCTAATCGCTAAAATTTTATTGTTCAATCTAAACCTTACGGTTAAGTAATATGTGTTAGATAGATTTTATTTAATGAATACGATATATAATGATGTTTTTAAATAATGTATAGTACTGTACAGAGATATTAAAATAAAAATTCAATCTCTTTTAAAAGACTTCAACGCGCTGCAGTTTTAATTACGAATTTTGGGACAAGTGCATACTCACAGAGTGATACATAACCATGCTTATAATCAATATTGTATAATAGTTTATTTTTATAATTGAAAGTGAATTATGTATTTAAATTGATAAGTTGTGACCTAAATCCAAATAGTTCCATTAACTGCATTGTGAAACAGTTATAGATTGCAGAAGTCCTTGCAATAAGAGTATGTTTTCAATTACTTTTACTTTGGGGATACTAAATATAGAAATAATTAAAACTATTAATTTATACAACCTACTGCGTTACACGGATAATACAATTATAATGTATAAAAAATTGATGCACAGAGATTGAACTTTTAAATAGTTTTAATGAGTAGTGTAGAGAGAGTAAATAACAATATTATTTCTTAATGATATAAAACAGATGGTAGAATGTCGCGTTTTCACACCGAAACTTCTAAACCGATTTAACTGAAAAATGGTACTCAAAAAGTTTAGTGCCTAAAAAAGTACAAGCTACGAGAGGCGATAATCGACATACACGCGGGCGGATCAAAAACTAACTTGTTATAAAATTATTAACTTTAAATTTCCATTGGTATATTGATTGATTTTCAATACTGCTTTTTAACAATCGCTATTCCTTAGTTATTGTTAAAAAGCAGTATTGAAAATGTTGTCTGCGTGCTAGTCTGCTATCAGTGCCTATAGAGAAGGCATTGGCCTTCTCTATATAAAAGACTAGAGTAGTAAATTAAAACCTCTTAATGTAATCGCATTCCTATATATCTCTACTTCAGGTTTTTTCGTGTCATGTACACTAAGGCCAACAAACATACCGAGTTTTGTCACTGGGAAAGTCCATGGAAGAATTAAACTTCACTTGCTTATTTGTCTTGAAATCCGATCATCAGATCCAATCAGAAGTAGGTTGGTAAAGTTGGAAGTATAATCAATCCACTTTGTTTAACTTGGAAATGCCAAAGTGACTCTACGCTTCCTGAGCATTAGTGGAAACCGAGAGTAGTGTCTTACCAGACTCATTGTAAATGCAGACAAGGCCGCATGGTGACCCACACTTGTATAGTGATGGTCTATTGAGATGCTTCTTCATCATTGGGCCTCTGGTCTCACACTTACCAACGAAACACAACTGCATGGGTGCTTTCATTTTAGTAGGGTCTCCTGTAAGAGATTAATAATAATAATAATCCAACCGATTTAAGCCGTGGCGACCACTTCGACCCCTTATAGGGCTTGGCGCTGATGCGCCCGGAGATGGATTATATAGCCGATTTTCGCAGCAAACTCCCTTGCACAAAGTGCGCAAGTGAGCTTACCGCTCTCATAATTATAGTGAATATCGGCGAGTGAACGAGATTTAAGCTCATCGCGCGTGGCGTCAAAGTCAGCTAAACGCTGTTTCTCAAATTCGCGGATTCATTTCTTCACAATCTCGCGCTATTGCGGTCACTGTGCTGCCAAACTCTCTACCGAGAGAGCAGTACCGCCCCGATGGAGGCGGCCCGTTCATGTTGAAATCAGCGTTGCTCTACTACCTTGAGAAAGATAGAATGGAATAGAACAAAAGTCTACAGTATATTTTAAGTTGTCTCTTACATATTCACAAGAAGTGACTTCCAACCAACTAAAACTTGATTTCCTCCAAGCAGTTATGTAATAGTGTCCGTGTGTTGACGAATTAAGAATACAGATTGTCACCACTTCTATTCATCCCGCGGGTGTCGTAAAAGGCGATAAAATACGCAAGACAACATTGACGCAAAGAGAAGGAAAACTTGAAACCAATCCTATACCAACCCGTCTGGCCAGCGTGGTATAGTAGGCCAAAACCTCCTTTCTAAGGAGAGGCCTGTTAAAGGCTGTTGATGATGAATAGTAAATCTAAGTCAAACAACGTACTTTTTTATTTTAAACTTAAAAAATGCAAAATAAAGTGCAGTATATATCCTAAATATTTTATAAAAAAAATACATGCAGGCATCTATGAACGACGCCTTCCCAATAGTTTTTTTCAGCCTTTCATTATGAACTTGTGACAATTTGTCTATTAAAGTTTTGACAAGTAAATAACCTTTGTTTAGTAGCCTGTAATAAAATTTAAATATAAATAAATAAAATAGAAATATCGGATACTCACAAACAATAAGGTACATGGTAGCAATCCCGCAGATTTATATTTAAATGTTACTGACCATGAAAGTTTAAAACAATAGCCTGTAATAAAAATTCTAAAAAAAGAAAGAAATAGTTATTTTGTTTTCTTATTATGTAGGTTTATCATTTTAAGAAAGTTAGAACATAAATGTCAGCTGGATTTCTACAACCCCATAATATCTTATGAAAAAGCATTTGCATTTTGTATGAATTAACTATACATACCTACATTGTTTTATTTTAAGGCAAAGCATATTTTATGGAAAGATAACTCGTACTTTATTAATTATCTAAAAAACCTTATAATTTGTAGCCTGATTTCTCTATAGAGTCTATACTTTCGCACCAGTAAATAGCTGACTAAATATCATAGTTGACTTTTTTTTACTAGGGTCTATACTTGTGATGGGTTCCATTGACATAAGTGAATACAATTTGAATTGAATCCTACCCACCTGTGCTCTTCATGCTAAATGGTATGTCAATCCATAATATCTTCTTTAAAAAATACCTAAGATATTAAATTGACATGAAATAACAACATTACTTGCATATTACAACTGGAGCAACTGTCAAACAGGCAAGTACTCGTCATTTCCTCTCTTCGTTTATAAAGCTTCATTACGAATTGATATTTCACAAATCTCAAGGATTTCTCTTTATTTTTCCATTGCATTACCGAACGAAACCATTTATTTATACTGCGAAATGCCTATTTTATGTATATCAGTCTGATATAATTTTAGGTTATGATATTTGGATCATGTTCAAAAGTAATAAGTATAAAAGTTTTACGTAAAACATGAAACTCTTGAAAAACATAGGGTACGAAAGATTTATTGCTCGCACCAGACATTGTCAAAGTAAACTCAATTTCAGAGAAAACTCTTAGTCTATTTAGTTGTTTTTAAACAGACGATGAAGATTGTGTTAGTTAACGCCCAAATTTGTTAAGGCAATTTTTAGTTGGCGACTTAGAAAATAACTGTGAAAAACGCTTCACGCTTTTGACATAATATTTCTCTTAAAACCTAAGAAATATACTGGAAAGTAATGGTAAAAATAATTTAATACATTCGTTTCTATTACAATACAACTATTAGTAAGTAGTTACTTTTCTATGTAAGGCTCTTTTGTTGCTTATGGATGTGTTCCGTTCGTTCCAAATCCTCATCAAATATTAACTTCGTCTAACACAACCCTACTACCCTGTTGTTCACAGATTGCAATCTGAGCTAGAGGCTCTTTGAAGCTTCATTCTCTCGATGTAGTTACGCCTTACATTTCTCATTTAAAGTTTAATCAGCTTCTTATCTCGTGGGATTACGTTTGTAGATTACTCAGGATTAGATCTTAAGGTGAATCTTAGTGTATAAGTTAATGTTTAACAATGAATACTGTATTATTTACTGAATAAAATATCTTTGATAATCTTAATAGGTTTTTTAGGGCATACCTCAAATAAGCTCGCATCAATTTTAAATATTACCAGTAAAACTTGCCACAACCTAACAGTATTTTCTTTAATAACTCATTGTCAACCGTTTCTCTATTTTCTAGAGGTTTGGTAATCCTACTTTAATACAACTATTAAATAATCGATATAGGATATAATAGATTTTTACTATTCTTATATATTGTATATTCGTAGCTCAATTATATCCTCAAGTGTTATTTCACACATACATATTTCAAAGCTGTAAAATACGACTGCTCTTTTGTGTTTACGAGTATGTATTCAAAGCTATAAAACAATCTTATGAGGTATCAAAACTATTGAAATATCATAATAAAATAACCGATCACCGCTATGTAAAGTTAATCCTCGGATGTAATAAGAATAGTTTATTTTAAAACTTGCCAGACGAATAAAATTGTAAAGAAAGATGAGTTTGAATATATATGTTATAAGTACGCCCAACAACATGAGCATACTCATGTTGTTGGGCGTACTATTAAAATTTTCGACTGGTACTACATATTTTAATTTGAATGAGTTTTAGTTAGTAGTAGTAGTAGTAGTAGTTTTAGTTAGTATACTTTCAACTTATCTTGTTTTATACCATTTTATATGAAGACAGCATATGAGTCAGCCTGTATTGCGACAGTGGAACCTCTGATGTGCATTTTACACCATGATGATGGTGCATATTCATCATTATCATCAGTCTATCGCACTCCACTGCTGGACATAAACCTCTGCTATTGTATGAAATGCGGATCTAAAATTATCGTGTTCACCACACTACATTTTGTCCAAGATGGAGATAAATAAAATACCAAAGAATAACGCCAACTAAATTTCGATCATATGAAGTCGTTTGCAGCATCCTTATGGATAAACATATCTTATCTTTTTATTCTATTTAAAGAGAGTAATCTATTGAAAGATAACGGCATTATAGTCTAAACGCCAAACAGGTGTCCTTACCATATCGTGTATTTCTAAAAATAAGTTGCTAGTGCTATAAATAATAGATCTATTTCGAGACTAAATTGACAATATTTATTCATGCATAGCAGACATCAAATGACGATCGAATTTTGAATGCTTTGAATGTTTTGTTTTATTCAATCGCAAAACAAATCCAGAAATAACATCAATAATGTAATGGATTAAAGTACTGGTATACACTAGCAGCTTATATTTTTTCGCAGCCATTTTCATACAGTTTTAAGATTTACAGCACGTACTCTTTCCCTACATGTGAACTTTAATTTTTACCATCATTTAGTTTTATAAAGAATCCATAACTAATATTATTGATACATGTAATCCATACTATATAATACAAGCGACTCAGACACATATCTATTTCTATATTATTTTATTGATGAAAACCGTATTAAAATCCATTGAGTAGTTTAAAAACATAAGCGAACAGACATTAGAAATTCCAAAGTAAATTCGTCTGTCTATTACGCTTCACCAGCTAAATAGCTGAACTAATTACAAAGAAATTTAGCATGGAGATAGTTTGGTTCTTAAGGAAGTTAGTCTTTGTCGCGATAACCATCGCACACGTGGGCGGAGTCAAGGGCAAAAGCTAGTGTATAAATATTTCTTCCTGACATCAGTTTTGCCTTGTCTATAATGTATACTAACTTTGGCTTTTCTTAAATCATTTTGTACCGTAATATATTTACTACGTTTATATGTTGCCCAATGCTAGCCGTACCGTCTCAGGTGTAATAAGTTTGCCTTTTATAATGTTAATATTTAATAAGGCAACCTACGTTAGGCTTTTTGGTTGCTGACTGTGTTTCACTTACTTTTACATTCTTTTGTGACTGATTTGTTGGTAATAATAAATATGTTAGTAGGTATAATATATTATGGCATGGTTTAATATTTAGGCGCTAAAACAATTTTTGTTGCCGCTAAAACTATTTTTATTATTTTCTGCAATAGTACATACATATGTAATCTAATGTCTGCATCTCTAAAGTTGTAGACAGAAACGTAACTTATGCTGTACCTCCAATACCTCTTGGTTTTCCCATGTAAATTCTAAAGGGGGTTTAAATGGAAAAACTAGGAGTAGTTCTGTTGAAAAGAAAGTTTTTTCAGAAATAAAAGCATTAACAAGAAAGATATATTTGTTTTATTTATTTACTAGTTTTTGTAAGCGGCCCCGCCCGCGTGTATGCTGGTTATCGCGGTAAAGAGTAGTCTATGTCATTCCTCAAGACTCAAAGTATCTTCATACCAAAATTTAATTATTATGCATTAATAGGTGAGTCCTCACTCAAATCTCGTTTAAATCGGACAAATCTTTCCAAATGTTTTTTTTACAATCCTACTATCGCCTATATTTTCATATGCATTTAGCGAAAGGTTGTTAATTTGAAATTACAAATACGAGTACACACAGTGTAATTCAATTTAAATTTAATTTATTTGTATAAATGAAGATTTTTTATCTTAATTTAGCTAGCTATAAATTACTATGTATAAGTACGTAAAAGAGAAAATGTACAGTTATTTTAGCAATGTCAGCATGACTCAAATCGTATTTATGACATTGTAACCAGACAGATTTTTCTCAGAATGCTTTCGGCGTGGGAAAGTTTTGTTGAAACAAATATACTCATAGCGATATTGACCGGCTCACTTTGTTGACAAGCTATACGTCACTCCCCTCGTATTACAAAAGGGTAGACAGAGTTTAAGCTAACGCTGTAAGAGTTATTGGTTAGTGTTATTATTCTACTTTATACGTGCTTGTGCTTTATATGGAACTGTGGTGATTGGATTTCATAATCAATTAACAGAATACATCTATACTAAACCACTTAGTAGTTATAATATGTACGATGTATTCTGATACTCTTCCGGCGGGCCTGATACTCTAGTGGTTGGTGAATCTGACTACTGAGCCAGAGATCGTGGGTTCGGTTCCTATCCGGGACATTGTGGATGAGCACGATCATTTGTACTTATATGATGATGTATGCACATTTGTTTGGAAGTATGTCTATCAGTGGTCTGGTCACCACGGCGCGGGCCTTGCCTGGCATACAATGAATGAAATGTTTAAGGATATTATTAACTATTCTTATTGTTCCTCTCCAATTACTGGAGGTTGGACATCAGCCCTGAAAATCTCGCTTTGTCCCTGGCGAGGTGAAAGAGTTCCGCGGCGCTCTTGACTCCGGTCCACTCGCGGACTATTGATAACTATTGTTAATCATTAATTACGATATTTGTAACACTACTGTTGAAATGGTACACTACACGTGTTGGGTAACTGTAAGTGTAGTGAGCAGTTGTTGAAAATAAATAAATAAATAAAAAGATGTGTGTCAAAAATTTAAAGTATATATTAGTATCCCTGACAGACTTTCTCTCGTCATATTTTTAATAAATATAAAAATATCATAATTAGTTTTGGAGTAGTGCATTCATTATTTCATTCTATTGAAGAATTCAATGGTTGATTCTGAAGAAAGTGTATTAAAATTGAATAATTATGTTACACATTGGCGTAAAAATCTACATGCAAAGTTATGCTCTTTCTGTCAGTTAGTTATCGATTTTATTGACTACTGTAATTCAACTAATTGCTTGTAACCTCTCTCTATGTATAGAAAGCGGTTCAATCTGGAAATAACGGATTCTAGCAGGACTCTTACATCCATAAATTCAAAATCATACTAATGACCTACACTTTGTCCCTTTCTCACTTTACATCGATTTAAGGATAAAGTAATAATACATGTACTATACAAATTGCTATTCTTCTACAACTGAATTAGTAGCCTTACTACGTTCTATGTATATAGTACACGCTTCGCACACGTATAAGAACTAGCCTTGAACTTTGTTTTAATAATAAGAATTAGAGTGAAATTATGAAAAAGTTATTAAAGTTAGAGAATAGTTCACAATAAATACTACGAATTTAAACTTTAGTCAGTCAACCTTGAATATTAGTTTGTCTTGCATCAAAATGTATGTAAAAATTTCGTTCCTTGGTATTGTCAAAGTTTAGTTTTTGATATAAATTACATCAGGAATAAGATGTTCATTCGAATTATTTAGCAAGCCAGCATCATTATTCTTTATTATTCTTTTTTTATTTTGACAGGTTATTATTCCTTTTTGGTAAAAATATTTTTTCCACTTATCATATACCCAATACATAGACATGTAGAACACTTATAACTTATACTAAACTAACAATCCATAATGGCCCAATGCTGGGCTCGGGCGTCCTCTAAGGAGAGGGTTAAGGCCTTACGACCCCACGCGGGCCGAGTGCGTTTTGGGGACATAACTTTAAAGAAAATAATAATTAACTATTATATAAGGTAATAATAATCCTGCTACTTAATAAAAATTGTTTGCTTCAAATTATCGTTACTATCGTAATATGAAACCATCTTATAAATTTAATATTTTTTTATGTGGGTATGTATAACAGTAATTTGAGTACACACATCTTAATACAAGGCATCTAAAACATTTACATTTTGTAGGATATACATACATAGGTAAGCATGTGTGTGTAGTATATTATAAATGGTTTTCTTTCTAAACTAACCCTCCCTTGCTCATATTTTAAATATGTACAGAATGTTTACACTCGTAACTCACTACTAATGAGACAGATTATAATCGTTCTTTCACCGTGATATTATAAATAGCCCATTAATAGTATAGAGCATATTATCACGCATTAGCAAAATATTTAAAAGAGGAGTTTTACGTTTGGTACATTCTCCTCATTGGAATATTTCAACGTCATTGTTGAAATATTCAAATGGAAATTTTTAAAAAGGAAAAAAAAAACAAAGTAGGATGTATTGTTGTTTTGCACATTGAGAAAATACTTTATAGAGGATCTCATTTTCGTAAATGTTACAGACATTTACGAAAATGAGATCCTCTTCAATATACTTATTGAGATATCGTAACTACGGCATCATTGTAGTTATTAAAGTTTGCCTGGAATTGATTGCTTTTGGCAATAAGATCGTTCTTTGTACATTATATGTCTGACTCTGTGGCAAAATAAAAGTTTTCTATCTATATATCTAAAGGATTGTAAACTCCCTTGATTAAATAAATAAGAATCAAAATTAGTACACCAATCTCCATTACTTTTCACTTTCGTATCATCAGCGTCTCAACGCTGTTGAAGTTTTTAGAGAGATAAAATACTTTACTGCACAAACGCTTTGAAGCATTAAATGCCATATTTTTCTTTGCTATTTGTATTTCCTTATAATAACACCTTTATTGTACCAATAAAACATAAATAATCGATTTCATAGGTCGTTCGGCAGTATAGGACCGCTATATATTTTTTTATTACAGCTATAAAGCATAAAGAAGTTATAGTATCGTTTATGTATATTATTGTTGTCTTACGAAAATTCAAAATATAAAAAGAACTGAACATATCCCACTTTACGTTAAAATTGATAATTTGTATGTATGTATATGCATAAAAGATCAACCTAAATTGAATGCATTGGTTCTGTCGTATTTTGTTGTTGAGTGCGATACCAGCGACTGATGATGCAGACGCATCTCAATAGGCTACCATACTGACGGAAACCATATTGCAATGTTTGCATTCACAGTGGGCATAGTGGCCACCACTCGTGGATTCTGCTCGAGCTACAAGTCAGAGTAGAGTCACTTTCGCAGGTTTATGAATAAAACAAAAAAGACACAGAACAAATGATCGTGCTCATCACTCAAAAATTGTTCTGGGTGAGAATCGAACCCACAATCTCTGGGATAGCAGTCAGAATCACTAACCACCAACGTACAGGTCGCATTTGCACTTATACTATGACATTAAATAATGTGTTTATTTAATTAGTTTACCCGAAACAGTATTGTGTAATTTAATAAATAAATAAATATTTTCGGACATCTTACACACAACGCCATCTAGTTCCAAACTAAGCTTGGATTATGTATTATGGGTACTAAACAACTGTTATAAATACATAAACTTACTTTTTTTTGTAAATACATACATATTATGCATAGAAAAACACCCAGACTCCGAAACCAATATTTGTGGATTATATATTAAATTTAAAAACGTTATCAATGCGAGAGTTGCTTGTTTAGTCTGTTTTGGGAGCTTAGCTACAGCTTATGTTCAATTACAATTGTAAATATAACGTTTAAATTTAAACACACTGCCTTTTTTTGTTACTCGTGTTAGAGCAAGGTTTACATTAAATAAACTCTTTGAAAGTCTTTTTTCAAAACTGTTTCATGATAAAAATAAATTAAAGTTACTCGGAATATTTTTTATCTGTATGACAGTATGGCATAGCTTGAAATAGAAAAAGATAGTAAGATCTTACAAGTTCATCGTTCGTTTTGATGGAGTAATAAAATTGAAAGTTCAGATCGCGTGTCACCCGCCCCCACTTTGCCACCGCCCTGCCGTGGGGATGTCTGGATCCTTTACTTCTTATACAAACTTTGTATACTGTTTTCTGTACGGTATGCATCAGATATGTAATACTAGCTTTTGCTTGCGGTTCCACCCATATGTACGTCGGTTATCGTAGTAAAAATTAGCGTATGTGTTATGTTGATGTATAAGCTATGCTAGTGTACAGTTTCAACAAAATTCATGCAGTAGCTTTTGCATGAAAGAGTAACAAACATCCTCGCAAACTTTATTTTTTTTTATTTACTACTGTAAACTGGGAGACGAGTAAGTTGATGCAGAAAAAATTTGCCATGGTGTATGCATATATGTATTATGATAGTACATTTTATTCCGCGCACTTATTTATATGAAAGAACTATTTTCATTGATACTTGACATTATAATTTGTGCCAAAAATACACTAAACACATATTAACTTGACCTAGCTCTAACCGTGAAGACCGAGTCCTCAAATAAGTTAGTTTCTAACTTCCATGTACATTACACGCTATTCCTCCGTCATATTGTTTACTATCATAATGTTCTATTCGACATTCTTAGTTTAAACCGAATTTGAGGACAGTTTGCATATGGGCAAAAAAATATGTAAATACTTTTAAATTATAAATCCTTACTTACTTACTTACACTATAAATTCAAAGTAACTCTGTCTGTCTGTTGTTATTCACGCCAAAACTACTGAATCCATATTTAATTAAACTGCAACGACTACGAATTTTCGATATGAAACACCTTGAAAATATGTAGTACACATATTTTCAAGGTGAAAATATGTAGTACACATATTTTCAAGGTGAACTCAAGAAAGCAAAATGGTGTATAAATTGTGACTATATATATATAGTTTAGCTGGTGGAGCAAAGCCAGTAAAATATTCACGGGTAGTCAGAGATGCCTACTTGCGCAAACTGTACAGTCCTAAACTTAGAAACTGTAATATAATTCCAGTTCTACACAAGTTTAGCAGTTTCATCCAACTAAATGGACTAAGTTATTGAAGGTTTTACCTTACCGTCAAAATTATATTACGACCTGTAGTAGAATAGTTTAAATGTAGTTTTACGACTGTACAATAGTTCTATACATGTATCTAATAACTAACTGACATGCTTATTTATCGGTAAAAATGTAGGTCAAAGTAGTCTATTTATAAATCAACTTCAATCAATCAAGCAGGAAAACTTTTTTATAGTTCCGTATTTTACTTCGTGTATTAATCACATTAACTTTGTTGACGTTAAAGCCAACTTAATATCGTAATTAAGAAGTTATATGAGGCAGATAAGGAATGTTGAATTAAAACAAATCAATACTAAAGGTTGATCGTGTGAGGGTGGACTAACGGGTCATTAACATGAGCGACCTATCGCTGTCGAAAACAGCTGTTTAGGGTGTAGGGTGCGACGGCTACTCTTCCAGGTGACATAATTTTTGCTTTTTTTCAATTGACACTTGTTCTACTCGTACGTTATAGTGATCGATTCTGTTGCAGAGTAATAGGAACTTAGATAAATTACAGCTAATAACGGTTAATTTTCTGTTAAATCTTGATATACAGTATAAACGAGATTAAGTAAGTTTATTTATTTCAACGCCTGTCAAGGTCACTTCACGCCTGATGGAAAGCATGAGTAGAATCCAAAAAAAAGGGTTACCATACTCACTAGGAATTAAGGCCAGTGATGAAGGAATCTTTAAAATGAAGTGAAACTACCATCAAACCATGCACGTAAATATTATAAATTCGAATGTAACTTTGTTTGTCTCTCTGTCTGTTACACTTTCTAATATTTTCACACATCGCACACACAGCTAAGTTGATAAACATACTTTTAAATTTATAAATAATTTACATGTATATTTTATATAAATTACTCCCAGATACAATAAATGGTTGTGATACATACACAAAGATTTGTCTGGAACGGGAAGCGCTCATAGCCGAGTGGCCTTAGGTGATTGGAAACAATCACCGAGGGTAAGCAACGACGACAAGGTCGGACCTAGATGGGTGACCGTTTGTGGCATTATATGTAATGAGCGTTTCCGTGATTCGGAGGTCACGTTAAGCAGTCGGTCCCGGTTGTTATCATAAGGTAGCAGTCGTGAAGCTTAGTTGGAGGCCTTCGGGCGGCTTAGAAACATTCAACAGCAAGCAAGATTATGTAGCCATAACGTGTCTTGCCAGTCCCCAACCCGCACTCGGCCAGCGTGGGGACGTATGGCCTTAACCCTCTCCCGAGAGGAGACCCGAGCCCAGCAGTGGGACGTCATGGGTTGTTGATGGGAATCGAACTCTCAACCTCTGGCTTAGCAGTCAGAATCACTAGCCACTAAACCAAGGCCCGTAAGATATAATACTCCAATTCAAAATCTTTCACTTCATTTTTCAGACAGTTATTAATAAATTTAAAAAAATATTCAATATCCATTAGCGCAATCGTATTCATTCTGAATAATAGCTTAATGTATATTTCATGTAGTATTTATTCAATCCTTGGCAATGACACTGATAAGTGTAGCGAACCTGCTATTAAATATTTCATGAAATATCTACCGGCGCCATGCATTTCATTACCATAAAAAGTTTTCCTTGAAAATGTATTATTGGTGACGTAGACTATTTTTTTTTATAAACAGGTGCTTAAGCAGTCAACTGCGTACAAAATATTGATAGCATTGTTTCAGATAAGTATGAAAGATTGTTACTAAAGAAATCAAAAGTATTATAGACTGGTTATTCTTAGGAATTCTAGTGATGCTTAAATATGTTTTAAAATACCGATTTAACATTTAACACTATTAAATACGAAAAAAAAAACTATATAATATACGCGAAAGTCTGTCGGTCTGTTGCGCTTTCCCGCCAGAACTACTAAACAGATTTTAATGAAATTTGGTATACAGATAGTCTAGAAGGCTGAGAAATGACTGGACTTCTTACTGCGATAACGTATAGTCACGAATAAATCTAACAAGGATTGCATACCTACTATTACACGTTAAATATACTTCTATAAACTAAAATATTATAGTATTAAGTTATCAGGCAATATCTATGTACATGCAACATTTAATACAGTTATTCTGTTTTAAATGTACAAGGAAACGTATATACAGGATAAATGAATATCTCAAAACATTACTGTTACAACCCACAAAAAAATTTGGCAGTAAGATAGCGCAGCAAGAGATTGCAGGTGTCGCATCCAGCGCAATGCGGTGCTTCCACTAAATCTAGTTTAGCCTTATGTCATGGCCATCCTGCAAAATAAGTGGAACGATTTCCAAGCTAACATTTTTTTTTCGGAATCTTGAAATATTTTCATTTGTTCTATTGGTTAACTGGAATAAAACTGAAACATCTCATACAACTTCTGCCTTCAATGAAATCAATTTGTCGGTCTGTAATAAGATTTAATTTAACAATTATACCCCTGATAGCGAAGAGGACTTTACTGTTCAGCGTCAGTTAAATTATTCACTAACTTTATGATATATAACTTCTATATGTCAATGAATTTAATGTTAATTGGATTTTTTTTTGGAGTGAGAAGGAACTCAAAAGTGACAAAGGGCAAACTTTTTGTTTCTTGTCGTTTAATGCATCGAGATAAGATTAACAATGCAAAACCTTTTTTTCAATTTATTATTGGCCCTTACCTTACAACAGCTCCGTATCATAATGTTATCATTTGTTAGCCCTGACATTTGTATGATGCTTTAAGTAGTGGCTTGTAGTTGTAACTAAAACATAGCATTCATAAAGTATCTAAAGTCTGATGTTAATGGCACAACTGCGAAAAGTCTACTCTGTGACCTCTGCCTTTGATTAGCCACTTTATATATTTTTGTTTAAATACAAAAAGAGCGGTTTTTCCACATCTCAAGATTATAAAACTGAAATATTCACACAAAAATGTAGGTACCTATTTATTATGTTACCCCGGTACCGAGTAGCATAACGGAATGAACAAGTTTAGTATCGATCAAATTCAGTGTATGCCCCGAACATGTACGTATTGCTACATAAACAGTGGCCATGTTTATGTTAAATTATGAACGGCTATAAGCCGCAATTAGGCTGTCTTTGGCAACCCCACGGCTCACCAGACTTGTTTACTTTCTTTATTTACAATTTTTTTTATACCAACGTGAAAAATGTTTATTATACTCGTAGGTTTAGCAATTAGATTACTTTAGTAATGTTCGAACATCATAATCTACTACTAAGCCCATATACGTATCTAGGGATTAAAGACTTGATCGGGCTTCAAAAGGAAACAATCTGAATGAACTAAATAAAATTCGCACAAGAATATGCATTTGAATATTTTTAGCAATGCTCAACATTTGCGAATACAAAGTGATATTTTCATGTCAATGCAAAAATACTACAAAAAAAACGGAAATTAGTAGTAGTGAATACACAAGCTGAATACTCAGTATTCAAACATTTTAATATAATAGAAAATTAAAAAATACAGCCTTTCAAAATTTTTACAAATCTTCATTTTTCGATAAATTTAGAAAATAATTTATAATCTAAGGACCTGATGAGGATGCGATGATGGGGTGGAATTATATTACTATATAAAGGATGGTTAAAAGCAGTAATAAAACGAAATGTATAAAATTGAAAAGAAACTAAATCCAAAAAAGCTCCAAAACCCAAGAAGCTATCGTTATCAAGTATGACGTAGTGACAAAACGCGATCAATATTAATATCTGCTAAACGTTCGTCCGACAAAATAGAATCGCTTATCGACGAGCGTCTGCTAAATTGAACGAATTTTGCTCCCTGGAGGGTTCAAGGTCCAGTTTCCTATTCCCTAATGTGTCTGCACGTAATATTGCCGTTCCGTAGCAATAATTTTACAGTACTATCGTCATCGCTATATTGGTCTGTAGTGAAATGGCCGATGTTGTTCAAATAACGCGTCTCGGTGAAACTATTGTATGCTTTGTTATGCTAACACTGTATTAACTATACTCTTTGTAGAAACTTTTATTGGATTATGGTTATAAAGTGCGTGTTGATTGTTGACGTAATTAAAATTCAAGTGTAACCTGTACTATGGGAATACATTATCGTTGCATGTTTGGTTACATAACTGAATAATTGCTATGTAATTTTTTGAATATTTCATTTGAATAGTCGAAATTGATGCATTTTATTTTACTTTCTGATAAAAAAAATCCATGTTATGACTTTGATTTATGTCAATTGTGTGTAGTGTTGACTTTTAATAAAGATTGCGGGAAATTATGCGCTCAAGACAGGTATTAAGTACGTATGGTAAAGGTATGTAGATCTTTGGTTTTTCTGCGTTTTACATTATCACAGGCTGACTCGATCTGTCAGGCGGTCACGAGTCAAGTATTTACAAGGTATGTACTACTCAAAACTTACCCTGAGTATAAACATAATTCTCTTTCATTCATGTATATGCCTTGTCACTTTAAAAACATTTTGTTGTGTCATCGGAAATCTCCAAGAATTACAAAAGTAAAACGAAACTGTTGTAATTTATGCTGATATGATGTTAGGCTTTATTTTTTAAGCTAATTTAAACATACATCTACTTAGATCATCATCAACCGCTAATGATAGGTAAAGACTTAAGGTAAAAATTAATTTTCACGCCGTTTACAATAAATTCCGCCTTTTAAACTATTTCTACCCGGCTTGCAATTCTGTCTTATCAAATAATATAGAAAAAACTTAAATAGTTGTAGTGAGTGCCAATTAGCGCGCGTATCCCAAGGCTATTAAATGTACCACAAGCACCTACTAGTCGTTTCCCTCCGTATGCTCGCGATGTGGTTGTAGATAACCACCTGACGCCTTTGACTGTGCACCTATTAAGTTTTTACCTACTAGCGACTACTCTAGTTTTAATTTCACACACTTCGAAAAGGGGAAGGTTACAAGATATTTTTGCGATACGAGAAGCAATAATAGTAAATTGATTTGAATACAATTTGCCACCCTTAAGGTGGTAGGTACAACTTAAACAAGTTGAATGGTAGAAAATTTACGAACGAAACAAAGAATACACGTTTTCAAAATGTGTTATATTTAAGCGCATCAAAAATGGAATTCACAGTGAATTCTATATTACTTTATTAATATACTCATAGGAATATTGACATATTGTTTAACTTCTAAGCATACTTAAATAACAATCACGACACCTGCAATATCACTTTTGAGTTATTCCACCCAATACCCAGTTATACCATTTTTATATAAATTTTAAAGTTTCGATGCAATCGATACTTCTGTACAGTGATAAAAATTTATTAATTTGCCGATACCGAGGGACCTAAATTACAGCTATTGTAGCAAACAGATTTATTACACTTGTAAAATTTAGTTTAAGGTATAATATGCGGCAATGAGTTTGGCCAATTGTCCGCTGGCGAGGGTCGGAATGTATTCACAGAGGGTTGCCGGTACCAACACCGACAGGTTGTCGCCACCCTTCGCTAAACAACCGCGACAGTACCCCAATTTGAGCAATACTTACCTCACAGATATAGCTTGTTGTTTACTCAATGCGACGCTATGATTTTATTTGACTTGCAATAAATTCTTGCAAAAACAACGTCTCATCGAGACGAGCTTGGGGCTTTTAAATTTATTAAAATATAATCACTCAGACGAATACTACTTTTCTATTGCTTGTTTAAAACGATCATCCTGAAATAAATTGCAAATTTTTAGTTGCTAGCTAACATTGAACTTATTAAATCGACCTGTTCCGAAAAGTGATTTTGTTATGATAAAGTAGTATAGTTTTTTTTATTGACGGACTACACGCGATGTTTTAGGTAAACCAATTGAATACGGAATGTTAATATTGTTACAAATAGTATTTTGTGAAGTCAGTTCAAGTGGTTTGTATGAGTGGTCAAGTTTAACTGATATTAGAAAATACAATATACCTATTTCTTGGATAAAGAACGTGTTTTAAGTAAAAAAAGATATTTGAGTAATAAGTAAATTAATACTTATAATTCATTCTAATTTCGATCAATTTTTTACGAATGACTAAACGAATATTGACAAATGTAGTGATGTACGAGTACGTATATGTGACTAGGAAATAAATGTAACAGAGTTCGTTAGTTATTGGATATTCCACCGCATGTGCCGTGTCTCAAGGTGCAGGAAGCGGGCGAGTGTGTACAAAATGGTATAATAGCGGTTTGTACACACGTGCGGCGATATCGGTTGTTATCTCTCGTGCTGTTTGTTCAGGATTAGACGCGCGCCACGCTAGCCGTATTGTCCACTGTCAAGTTCAAAGTGTCAAAGACACTCCTACTCGAATTGTTGAAGGTTACATGTTGGAACTTGTAGTAGGTACATACATGTTTTACTTAAAGCTGAGTTTAATGGGGTTTAACTTTTTTATGAAAGATAGTTTTGAAGTGGAAATGTTTCAAAAGTATCCAATTCGATGTTTAATGTACTATTTTAAGGTTACGCTAAATTTAGTCATTAACAGTAGGAACTATATTTTTTCTAGGATTATAGGAAAAAAATAATATTATCAGGGCTGAGAACGGACAAGATGACATCATAGAAAAATAAAAGCTAGACAGATTTCTATATATCTCGTAACTGCACAGTGAAGTTATGAAAAAATATTTTGTTTATACAACTAATAACGTTGGTACTGCTCACAAATCATAACAGTAGACAGTATAAAATATGGCCGCTACTGAGTTATTACATTGAGGCTAGTCTTCACTTACGGTAACTAAAAGAGAAATTTTGTATCTATTTTTAATGCATATATGCAGGATGATTTCGTTGCTTGTTTTCTATTGCATTACTTCTAGATTGCAGTAGACAAACAAGCAACGAAAGCACAATATGTGTACATAGTTTTTTTTTTTTAATTTTGTGTTCACTTATGCTAACGAGTTATTATTACTCATTAATATTCAACTTTACGTGGAGCTTTGATATAGGCAATAGCTTTAATAAGCTAGAACAAATCGATATTTTTATTTTTAACTCTGGATATTAAAGATCTGAAACTGATTCTCTGGTATTTGTATTTTAATATACTCACTCATTTACTGCTGCGTCCTTAAAGGTACTATTTCAAGTTATTAAGACACATTATTGCATTATTGTATTAGTTTTACTATTATATTATATTACTATTATCAATTCAAAAGTAACTAGTTTTCACGAATAAACCAATTTGGATGAATCTCGACATACAGTCTGTGTCTAAAATACATATTAAAATGATTTATTTACATACAAATGTATGAGAAAAAATTTTTTCGATTTCTGACATTTCTAGTACTTAAACCTCAATCGCTCCAGTAGAGACTTTTGATCCTTATAGGAAACAGGATCGATTAGCATCAAAAAAAGTTTTTGCTTAAAATGACAATTTTCTTGTTGGCTGTACATTTTTTGCAAAATCTATAAATGCAGTTCAGAATATCTTAAAAAATTGTGGATAGTATTCTTAAAGCGTTTTCCTGTAACTATAACGGTTAAGGTACCTGTCTTTACTGTCCCGTCTCAAAAATTCACCCTGTATAGGTAGAATAACCTTGGAAAAGGATAAATAACTTTTTGTTGCGATAACCGATATATTTAATGTTAGAACCTAGAAAATAAATAAAGTTAATAATTTTGATTCTGGGTGCTAGGTTATAAAATTTAACTGACTTTGCCAAAATAGAATAAACTAAGTGTCTTAATCTGAGTTACTTTACAAAGAGTTACCGGTGGAAATACATAAAAAGACATGCAACATATATTTAGAGTTGGGTTTTTCAGAAAAAAATTGATAAGTTGTTTTGAAACTGAAGCGAATGCAAAGCATGCAAATCTAATCCCGGGACACCGAATACCTATGCAACATCGATCAATGTTTAGGTAAAAACCCGACACATTGACAGCACTCGTGTCACCACCGGATGTTGTTTGCAAGTTTGAGTAAATAGCTGTAAAGGGTATCCGAAGGACATATGATATCAGAAATTCAAATTGTATGTTAGAATTACCACTAAAGGCGCTTATTTGTAGTGAATTATGTATGAACTAATGTATTCAACACTTATAAACATGATAAAAGACACAACCTTTTATTGTACGGGTTTCATAAATATTTTTTTTGTTTTTTTGCTACCTGTAATATTTAAACGTGGAAAAAATGTTAGGTATAAGAGTTGAAGGATACGAGAGAAGAGGGAGACCAAGGAAAAGGTGGATGAATTATGTGAAAGAAGATATGACTAGGAAGGGAGTTAACAGTGATATGTCGAGTGGAAATTAGGATAAGGGCAGGCAGGTGCCTATAATGATGACTACCTGTAATCTGATTCAGACTTGCCAATATAATTGTATTAACGCAACCGAAAAGTTTAATATTTATTAATTGTGTATCTTATGGTGTTTTCTATGTATAATATGTATGTATTTACAAAAAAAAGTGTGTTTATGTATTTATATCAGTTGTCTAGTACCCATAACACAAGCTCTGCTTAGCTTGGGACTAGATGATGTTGTGTGTCAGATGTCCAAAATATTGATTATCATTTATTTATTTATTTATTATTATATACCTGAGATCCACAAAAAAGATGAGTTTGACTTTATGGTTGATTTCGTTTGAATTAAATTTGACGAAAAATTTACATACATATAGGCATTAATATGATTTTGAAACCTAACTTACAATCTTTCATAGGCTCTTTATCTTTAGGATTTTTAACTACAATATATTTATCAAATGTAGTAAATCATTATCCTTAGTAATATAATAAATGCAAAAGTAACTCTGTTTATTAAAAAGTAGTTTTTACTAGTAATAAATATTTCGGACATTTGACTCACAACGCCATCCAAACGCAAACTAAGCAGAGCTTTTGCTAAGGACTACTGATATGAATACTTATTTCCTTTTTTTTTAAATACACAATGTACATATACTTACAAGGAACACTTTCATAAAAGTTTAACCACAACATATGGCCAAGTGCCATATGGGAGCAAGTAACACGAGCAAATAAAGGCAACTTACAAAGAAAAATAAATGTCTTCCATAAATTGCCTCGTCATTTACTCGTAAAAAACATTGGAGTATTTCTAGCACCTAGATTAAAATAGTTTCGGTGGTACGATAGGGCACGAGGCACGCGGTCGGTCTCTGCTCGTCGCGGGGCGGCGGGCAGCGACGCGTGTCCGCCACCTGCCAGCGCACCGGTTCGGTTCCCGGCCACCCCACAACCACCACCACTCGCTACTGCCTTATTAACGGAACTTATATTCCAAAATCTAACATACATGCATAATGCATTATTGTACAGATTTTTCTTCAGTTCATTTAATTTAGAAATTGGTGATTATTTTTCTTCTGTGACGATTGTGCGAGGTGTCTGTGTGTGTACTCGTAGATGTGAATATATTTAAAGATTAATTAATCTCAATTAATCTCAAATAAATGAGAATTCTCAAAGTCCCTTATCTTATCTTTTCTAATTTCTACAGAATTTTTAAAAGTGTCTATGTCTAGTCTAACGGATTAAAACCGATTTATAGTCATGACATCATTTCAAATGCTCACTTAAAATTGGATACGATTTTTTTTCGGATGCCTGTCAAAGGACTAATTTGCCTGATGGATAGCATGAGTAGAATGTCACCATCTTCACAATGCAGCATTCATTATGCCAGCCATCAGCGTAAGAGATTTGTATATAATTATCAATTTGTTTATATATTAACTTCATTGCTTGATAGGGTCATTTACAATAACATTACTAAATACTCGCTCATGTAAATTAACTTCCACGAACAATGCAGTATCGTACGATTTGTTAGACCAAAATCAAGACTGATGATGCATCAATATATCTATGTTGGTAAACATAAGCCGTATGAGGTAATATTTAAAACAATTAATTGTGTTTACATGGAACAGTGTCGAGTTGTGCCGCTGTCAGAGTTATTAGCCGTCATCATACGATGTTTACAATTGATTTGATATTTATTTCGAAATACTATATAAAGTCACATCACATCAAGAGCCTTTAACAGTCCACTGCTGAACAAAAGCCTCTCTTTGAAAAGAGGTTAGATACCTCGCGATTGTTACCTAACTTTCTTGGATTTCAAAGAACAATATAAACATTTCATTTCATGAAATGATACCTGACCTATATTTCTGTGACAGTCATTTTAATTTCCGTAGTGGACACGATAGCATCTTAAATTGTGAGTGGTAAACTGGTAAGTATATCAAAAAATACTTAAGAGATATCAATAGAGTGACCGATATCTTGTGTTGTACCAAATTTCACTTTCATGTGATAAGAAGAAGGATGATCATATAAGTATTTTATTTAAGCCGAAAAGTGTTTAAAATTCAAACTGTACGGCTGCTCTTGAGAGAAGTTTTTCCCGAACGTTTTCTAATTCTTATATAGGGTGTAAATGAATGTCTAAAATTAGTATGTGTTTAAGTAAACTGCCTAATGATCTACGATAATTTTATATGTATATTAGAAATACCACATGTGTAGCAACATAATTAACAAACACAATACTTACTAAATGTCAAGGCTATTTAGTAAGAGATGTAGTTGTATTCCCATAGCTTTATTTAGGTTTAGCATGTTAGTTTTGCAGACAGAATAAATATGACCTACAAACAAAATTAATGAGTGTCATGTCTAGAATTCTAGGAAAAACTATTAGTAGTACTAGCAGAAGTTTAAGCAACCTAATTATCATTTTTCGAGTAAAATGCGAGGTTTCGCTTTTATCTGGCGATATTCCAGGGCTTACAAGTAAGAGTTTTATTCTGAATATATTTTACTAACCTTGAATAAATCTTAGGATTAGCTGTAACATAACTGTGTTGTTGGTAAAGTTTGTAAGAACTCTTGGAAAGTTATACCGCTAACGATATTGAAAAGCGAATTTGTTTTCTTCTGTGATTATCCTAGCCTATTCCCCAGATTATGTGGAGTCGTACATTAGTACATCAATTTGCTTGCATATTAGTTTTTCCACGAAGCAACTGGCATCGGATTTATGTAACCCTGAGGGCGACCGTAAATCGAAAATTGAACTAGCTGTCAGTATATTTGAGGGCACTGACTTCCCAATAACAACTACCACTGATGTTCGTGATAACCAGGGGTGATACAACGTCAAATTTCCATACATCGAGGTGTTACAAAGATTTCTTGTAATAAAAACTCAACAATACTTTTGGTCCGACCTGGGAATCAAACCCGAGACCTCTTAATTGGTAGTCGCATACGCTAACCGCTACACCAACGAGGCAGTCGTCTGTGATTTTCCATAAGTTCTTAACTTGATAATATAGGTCAATAGTCATAAGAAATACAGCTTCGGTAATATTACCGAAGCTGTATTTCTTATTTGCTTACACATATGTGCAACCCTATCCAGAAAGTGCACGAGTTGGTTGAACCCAGCTAGAATTAGCATAATAACCTAAAAATGTTATTGTACTGTTATACAATGAAAATATATTGGCGATAGTTCAATTTACTACCAACATTTACACAATGTTCACTCGTACTCGTATCATTATCGACGTATCTTTCGTTAATGCTTCTCATTCATACTATTCATAACCATAATTCTCCAAAGGAGTTAAATAAAGTGCTTTAATTATTTTAAGTCTTGAGACTGTTACACGGTTCCCATGTTGTATGATTATAAAGTTACATTCATAAACCCTAGCAGCTTTAACACGCATGAGGTGTAGACACGCGCGGGTAACATATGTCACGGCTGACGACAGTCTTTTTTATCACACCGGGTGTTTATTAGCCTACCAATGTCTTTTTTTTATTGGTTGAAACTCCATCTTAGACTTTTTATATTAAGATCGTTTCTTTCTATAATTCTCAGTACAAATTAATTCTTTGGAGAGCGTCGTGTAATATCCTTATTCCCCAGATTTGTTCTGTTAATTGCTACAGCTTAACGGCCTTCTTCCACTTAATCAGAGCAAATGTTCCAAGTTTTATGAAAGGAAATTGTTTCTTCAATGCCTAATTTTGTTAGAACAAGTCAAGGTTAGAATGTTTTAAAGCTCGAATAAGCTGCCGAAAGTTGGAACATTCTCAAAATTCTAAAAGCGTTTTCATTTAAACAATTTCTTTTAAAATCCTATTACCTAAGTTATTTTTTTAGCAGCATATTCACAGATTTCATTTGAGGTTTTTTAATCACAGCGATTTTGAGATTGAAATTTTTGTATGGAAAGAATAAGAAAAGTTTCAGCCCTTGAACGCAGTAACTTAGTTAATTAGTTAATTAATTCATTATTCTTTGGGAACAGTTAGATTTTAATTTTAAGATAAGATAAGAAGAACCGTTTATAATATAATTGTGTAAAAAATTAAGATATTTTTTGTGAGCATTGGAAGCATAAGAAATAAACTTTTATTGACATTTATAACGTATGCAACTAAAATAATCACTAAAATTTCCCTCACTTAGGGTTTTGTATACTGGCATTTAGTCCACCACTTTAAAGTTCTTAAAAAGTAAACGTGATATTTGAAAATTACATTTGGTTGATGATAGGTTATGACATTTGTTCATAAAACCCATAAATCTAAATTGTTTCAAGTGCAATACACCCCAATAATACCCAATAATATTTGCTACCGTTCACGTAGTATTCCAAGAATCGTATTTTAAATAGCTACTTACACTGACCCCTCTTGTTTTGAGGTTTTACATAAAATTACTACAATTAAGTAAGCACCTCCATATGGTCGTTTTGCCAACACGGCAGGTTTCCTGCGCGTGCCGTCTCACGTTACAAGGGACTTCAGTTAATTGTTATTAGCCTCTGATCACCTTCCGATCGAGTGGTTATTCATAACTTTTATACAGCGTATTGAATTACAACACTGACACAGTAAACAACTATCGATTAGGATGACTGGTAAAAATTATTCCCAATAGTAAACATATACATACATTTATGATTATTAAGATACCTTAATACATTTTTGCAAGGCTATGTAACACCTAATATTCAGAATTAATTAAATGTGAATTAAATGGAAAATAGTGTGCTTTTCTGTTTGTACTTGTGCATTCCTTGTGGTGACGGATTACGGAGAATATAGAGTGTCACCGTGCCTATTCATCCCGTGGGTGTCGAAAAAACTACTAAATAATAAACTACGCAAAACAACAACACAAAAATCTTGAAACATACTATATACCAACTTATCTGGCCAGGGTGGTATGATAAGCACCTCCTTTGTAAGGAGATTCCTATGTCCATCAGTGGAGTGTTAAAGTCTGTTGATGATGGTGATAATGATGATGTGATTTTGTGACCTGAAATTCTTTACCGTTATTTTAAGATTAAAGTATTAAATTAACAAGGTACGCATAAGAAGCGTCAAAAGAAGACTGCCTGATGGAAAGAATGAGTGAAATCTAATAGTGGTAGTCACCATCCTCATTGCGATAGTCGTCTAGTGATAGATTATAAAACTATTGCTTAGAGACAGATATTTATCTAACGTTCCGACAAAGGTCAATTTAATTCGCAGATATGAGTTCAAGGTACCTATTATTGCTTATGTTCATTTTATTTAACTTTTGAAAATCCCACGTGCCATCGCCACGCCGAGGTTTACAGTGGAGTGTTGTGTCGGAATCAGACCGACTAAAAAAACACTCTGTGCCTGAAGTAGAAGGAGTTCAAGAACTGCTGTTGTTAAGACATTCGGACCTCGTTGCTCCCTATTCCAACCGTTTAAGCAACCTTTCATTTCATGTACCTCCAATATATATTTAAAACACTTAACTTTTACGGGAATAACGGGAGTGTCTAAAGTGCTCGGTCGATGTTACTAGGCTTGCCGTCTACGAAAGAGGAAATATGAATAAAGTTCGTAAAAAGTGGCTACTTTACTTTACTACACACCTGTGTCTATCCTTACGGGGTGAGAGACAGGAGTTTATGTAATGGCACCATTTTACTTATTATGCATTGGGTTTGACAAGGACTTCAAATTGACTAAAACGTATCTATTGCATAATAATATTATCTGTTAAATTAAGAGTCGTACTTATTTTAGTCTTTCAATTAGATTTATAATTATTTTTTTAACTTTAATTCTCTTTGTTAGTATTAATTGAAGTCAGTTCAATTATTTTTCCAAAGGCATTCAATTTACACATTTATTATTACACACGAAATCTGCCATGCTAAAAGCGTTTAATATATATAGTAAAATCTATCGTAATTATGTAGACATGTACTGCAGACCCCTCAGAATACGAACGCAACAAGTATTTAAATATTTATTAATACAACGTGCCTAAATGCTATTAAATAGGGTCATAAGCCATTAGTCAAGTCCCTATTTAATTATCCTGAAGAGACAATCGCTAACGAGTAAATTATGATAGAGATCTGAAACAAGGAACGCGTAAACGTCAGATCATAGACTATCATTGCTTGACTATGACTATTGTTCATTGTCTTTTTAACTGACTCCAGAAAAGGAGGAGGTTCTTGATTCTTCGGATTCTTTTACGTATGTTTAGCGATATTGTCGTCGGTTATGAACCGATTTAAATACAATTTTGATTGGCCCAGTAAAAGTATATTTAAGAGGTAGTAGATCCACTCTGATTTCAGTACGAATAGGCCGTCTCGACCGGGCCAGTACTACCCTAACACAGAAGATCATCCTAATAATGACAGCATTCTTGCTGCCGTATTTCGTTGGTGAGTGTAAGACCGGAGCCCAAATACTGGTAAGGCCGGGAGAATGATGCAGAAACATCTGACCACACCACCGTGGAGCCATGCTAGGGACCCCTGCTCCTGGATTCTACTCATGATTTCCAACAGGCAGAGTAGAGTCGACTAGAGAGTTTGGTAGTTATATAACCTCCCTTACTTTAATTCATAGATATACACGGTGATTTTATAGACGTTTTGAAAACGAAACATTTTAATTTGTAATCATCTATAGTACCAATAAAAATGGATAAATCAATTGTAATGTTGACTATAAAAAAGTTTCAGTTTTAATATTCATTTTTACTCGATCGACTTGGAAAGTAGTAATGCACTGCAAAGTAGTATGAATTAAACACGCCGCGCGCCGGTGACGCTAACAGCTGATTTACAAGTTTACCTATGCGCGAGCTAGCGAGTAGGTACTTCGTAGTTTGACTCCAGTTTGTTCTTCATACTTAATACGGGCTTAGGACTGTCGTATTGTCGGATATACTTATTTATTTAAACTTCTTTTCGATTATTAACCACGAATCACATCAAATCAATTTATCAACGGATTGTAGGACTGCGGCGTTAATACCTATTTTTTTAAAACTTCTTTTCGATTTATTAACCACGTGAGGCGTGTTAAAAATCGGAGCTATCTACAGAATAATTAGCTTACATACCTATTTACAGTTTATTTAACACTTCTCTGTATCGAAGCAACTGCTCAAAATGGAATCCGCGTTCAACACACAAGCGTCCACGTTTGATACAATTGTATTTTAATTTTCTTAATGTGTCTCTATCACTTTTCACTTTATCAACTTCATCACTTAACAATTAACATCTCTAAGTACGAGTTGCCGGTTAGATGACCTTTGGTCCGTGGTTAGATGACCGTGACCGACTGACGCCAAGGACGCGTGACGATTGAGTCCCGCTGCGCCCGCGGGGCAGTCAATCGTTATTGGTTGAAAGACGAAATCGTTGATTTTATTGGCGATTAACGATTTACGATATAAAACGCATAGTATTTCTGTTTGTAGTATGTACCTACGTGTGATTGAATAGTGCTACTACTGGTTCTCACTTTTTATCTGTAAACGATTTGAATATCGACTTTGATGTTTTTTTTTTTATATATTTTATTAAATTAACGTTATATATAGCTTCTGTTATTGATTACTAATTCAAAATTTTCGGTTTCAAAACGCTTTCAAAATCACCGTGTATGTATATATGAAAAATAATATAAATATATATATATTTAAACAATATTTCTATACATATATCTAAGTAAAATAAAATAAAGTAAGATATAAAAGAGTTGTATAGTAGGCCAAAATCTCCTTTCTAATAAGAAGTATATGTCCAGAATTCAACTATTAAAGACCTTTAATGATTATGAATTCCCCCCTATTCATTCAAGAGTGTCGTAAGAGGCGACTAAAGGAACAATATAAGCAGCTAACATCACTGCCAAGAGAAGGAAAACTTGAAACAAACCCTTTACCAACCCGTCTGGCTAGCGTGGTATA
The DNA here is from genome assembly GCA_932526445.1 of Phragmatobia fuliginosa. Lineage (NCBI taxonomy): Eukaryota > Metazoa > Arthropoda > Insecta > Lepidoptera > Erebidae > Phragmatobia > Phragmatobia fuliginosa. The sequence continues at coordinate 19,583,763 of OW052063.1, read as the reverse complement.
GTAGGCCAAAACCTCCTTTAAAGGAGAGGCCTATGTCCACCAGTGGACTGTTAAAGGCTGTTGATGAATGAAAACTGATTATGAAGATGATGCCTCTTCAATAGGCATATTGTAAACTGATTAAATCTTTTTAGCAAGCAAGCAAGCTCGTTTAGAGCAACGTAAGTATAAATCTCATAGATGTCCTTAGCGGGGATGATATTTCTAAATCCAGTTTTACCTGGATGTCAGTTTTTACAGTCAGTATATTTGAGAGCACTGAATTCCCAATAACGATTACTATGTACGAGCTTCTTGTAAAAAATTGACCAAGTGCGTGTCACGCCACGCATGAAGTAGGGTTCCGTGTAGTTACTATTAAGGGTAGGTGGATTTAAAATCGTGTCCAATAGATAATTGTTATGTTTACTTGTTATATCTCTATTTTTGTACTAAGTTTTGAAAGTAAGTGCATTCTAAAAGTTAGGCCCCTATAACTAATGAACAGTGGCGTAACGTGCCACGGCTGGGCTCCGTATAAAAATTTGTTTGGATGCCGTTTCTCACCAAAAAAAGAATGTGTGTAAAAAATTAAAAGAAATCAAATCAAATCAAATAAATCAAACCATTTTATTTCAAATAAACCATACAACGGCACTTTTGAAACGTCAAGTAGTCAGTCAGTAGTCAGTCGTGAAGCTAATCGTCTGTTCCAATTCGTAGATCCTATGGAGAAGAACAGACAAGAAACTCCATGGACACTCTTTTCCAACATTGTTTTTACAATTTTTGGTTACATTGTTTGAGGCATTTTATTAAATGTGAGGACAATGTAACGATGCTGATATTAACACATGTAGTGTCCAAAAACAATTAAACAATAAATAGAAGTTGTGAGATGACCAGCCGCGACTGGCGGCGCCCGTATCACGAGCATGACCCATGCACCAGCCATCGTCCAGTTCAACCATATCGTAGGGAGCCGAACGACCCGCTACACACGCCACCGCCAGCAGGACTTTTGAGCGAGCATGACATACTCACAACCGCCAGTCAACAAACTTATGCTACCAGTGACTACAAAGTGCTCACATGTACAATTCAAAATGTTCGCAGTTATACAATAATAAAAACCATTTATAATTATGCTACTCTCTAAGAATGCGATAAATATTTGGATCATGTCAATGAAAAGTAATTTATTATGCAATAATGATATTACAAAAAATAATAATAATATAATGTCAAACAAGATACAATTAAAATATCAATAATCCATGTCGGGGAAATATGGATATCCAATGTCAAAAAAAAAAAAATGAAAAAAAAGAAAAAAAGAAATATATGAATGTCAATTATTATGATAAAATTAACATAATATGACAAAAATACAAACTAACTTCTAAATAATTTGAGAATTAATCATGTGGCTGTGGAGCAGGACCAGCATTAAGCCAAGCCAAGAAATGTTTATTCATCATTCATTAAAACAAAAAAAAAATGGGAAGTTTTTATTAATTTTTGGGGGCTCCCGTGTTCCGGAGGCCTCGAATAATTGATACGGCAGATACGGCGGTAGCTACGCCACTGCTAATGAAATAAAAAAGTTATATAAATCGCTATAGTTTTCCTTTAAAGTTCAGTTCAACATAGACTACTATCATGATTATTTCCAGATTTTCCAAGCCATCCGTTAAGCTTTTAGAGTGGACGCCCTGTTTTTACGAAAAATGCGTTTTAAAGTTGAATAACCTGCAAGCGGATATATATATATATAGAATAGATATATAGAATCTATACCTAAGCGTTCCGAGACACTAAAAAAGGACGGAGGACTACGGAACCCTAAAAAAGTTTTTCAAATAAATTACTTGTTACTTTTAAATTATGAAGTCTCTCTGGTGTAATCTTGATAGCAGTAGCATTACTTGATAGTTCTCGCGCATAACGGTATCTCATTTGAAAATCAGGTGCATTTTAGATATTATTTCAAGAACAGTCCTAAGTATAGGTTGTGAAACTTTAAAAAGTATTATTTTTAAAGTTCTCTAGTATTCCATGGAGACTGAGAGTATAAACGAGACATTCTCTTTGTCAGAAACACTATCATTTAATCAAACATGATATAAAATAACTCGATAGTCTTATAAATTTCACTGTTTAAACAACATTAATTTAACACACATACATTAAACAGTAGGTTAGAAAAACTAAATTTATGTCCGTTTTAATCAACTATACCTAAACCGTCTCTTTACTAGGAGCCTCTAACATAGATAGTCCCTAAATTTTAAGAGATATCCAAGCACTCTAATTAAAGACTGGTGAAAATGAAAACCTTAAGTGGCCCCTTAAATTTAAAACGGCCATTAATCGTTTGGTTTCTTGCTCACTCTACCAACATGATGTATACTATAACATAGCATTTAATTGTATGCAATTATACAGAAGAAACAACGAAACATTTTTTCAGGTAAAACTAATTGTATTTAATGTTTTACGTTATTAATTTTCTTTGCATACCGACCGCCTAAATGTGGGCTGTTTTCGTTTCGTTTTCATAACAACTTTGTTAATTAATTAACCGCTGGTCGCCGTCGCTCACCGGCTGTGTTCCGCCTAGTTAAGCTTTTCTATGGAGTATCCTCATACTAAATAATGTATCACAAATTGCCACCGACCTTTCAAACTGTTCTGATAAATTACAGGAGCAATTACTCCGGCTTAATAAACGTTTAGGCGTCCATGCCAAGCAATAAATTGCGTTGAAGTGCATTCCACGTTAAATAATTTATCGACATTTCCAAATATATCTTTAACGTATTGGGATAAGTTCGATGGTCGTATGACAAAACTTTGTTACTGCAAAACCAATGCAACATTATCTTGCCATCACGGTATCTTGAAACGGAGCGCTATTAAACTGTATGGAAGTAGTATACTGGTGTGTATGGAAGTGTTTACGATCGCGTGGAAAATACGTTTAATGGCTTTCAAGCACTAACCGGATGAATAGTACCCGGTAGTGCTTTCGGCTAGACGTTATATATTACCGTTTCTGAGTAATTTTACATTTTATGGTACTTTAAATAGCCTGCAATGAATAAAGAAATAGTGAGATTGATTGTGAGATTATAAAGATTATACATAAACTAGGTGCAGTTGTTTGTTTGTATTTTATAAACTGTCGAACTCTTTACTAGATAATTATGCAATTTTATATACATTATTTCTAAGGAAACTATAGGAATGTTTTTTAACCTGTGGATATGGAGGCTTTCCCTAAAGCGATAATATTTTATTTTATTGCTGGTGTATTGTAAAAATTATTATATTTTTCAAAAATGATTCTAAAGTACTGAATCAATTGAAATAATTAGAACAATAAACAAATAAAGCATTGAAAGGAACTGCGTGAATTGATTTTACTTGAAAAATTATACAAAAAACTCAATATTTAAAACATATGAGCAAAGACGAAATCTACTAAAATACGGATTATAGTACGTTTAACATTAAAGTACACGCACGTTTTAACACAATATACGATTTTTAGGTACCACATGTCGTAATTAATTTACCGTATGTGGCGTACAATACGAACACGAACAACAAAAATTTAATGCCCTGAAAAAAGGAACATAAATTCGTATCCTGGGCAGAAAGCCAAATTTGTTGGATATCGAAATTGAGTTAGCAGTTTTACCTTCGTTGTAATATATAATCTGAACTAAATAAAACTAAATCCTATGAAAAAATAGCATTATGAAACTAAAAATAAAATGCAAGAGGTGACTTAAATGCAAGAGCTAGTTTAAATCTAAATAATAGTTATCACTTAACTGCCGATAGTGAAAGACTATAGTGAGAGAGTTTACGAGGCAATCTGGAGCATCGCTTTTATGTTGTAACCCGTATCTGTGACGGGAAGAGGGTAGACGTGTCGGCGTCAACGCGACGCGCCGGCGCCTACGTCTGCCTGAGGGAATCTAGGGCTGTCATAAATATTCTTAACTTACTGATATCAAGCACACATTTACTATGATATCATATTAGCTTTCAACATCCCATAACGTTTTCTTATTCTTCTAATTAGTAATTACTATGGTTTAACAATTATTTTTTAGGTTTTTTTTTGTGAAGCTCAACCCTAATATTAAGCTTCTCGACTTAGCTTAGGCGTTGCAAATTAGAGCTTCTACCGCTACACAAGAGTTCTTGACACAATCTGTGACGCTCCTTAATTGAAGTAGAAATTAAGAGTGCGAGGCTGACAGACTTATGATGGGGTAATTTACATTTTTGCTTTATTTTGTCCCCGTGTAGTTGGACTTTAAGAGCGCACGATGGGTAAGGACTTCTTGATGACAGTGGCCAAAATTTACGAAAATAGATATTGCAGAAGAAAAGGGCTACCTATATCATTCAAACAGATATCGTAAGAGCGCACGATGGGTAAGGAATTCTTGATGACAGTGGCCAAAATTTACGAAAATAGATATTGAAGAAGAAAAGGAATAACTATATCGTTTGGTAATACTATGAATATACCTTCATCACATTATTTTATATGAGTTTGACTGTGAAGATGTTTGGTGCAAATGCAATATTCCATTCACTATCACAGTGTGCAATTAATAAAATGTATTTAAGTAAACTGTTAGGCTTTCAAGCATTACGGCAAAGGGGTGAAAGTTGATTACAAATAATAAATGATGCTCCATCTTCAAAAGCGGTGTTAGTAAAGTATTTTTCATTACTTAATAACCTGAAAACAAAAACTATCATTTAGTGTGGAGTTTAGCTATGACTGAAGTTCATTAATTACCTAAATTATTTAGATAGTTCATTGATTTAAATGTATTTAGACGGTTGCGTTCAAAGCTCGGCAAGTTTCTCGAAGTATACAAAATTTTATCTTCGTAAATTCCGACTTCCGTTGTTAAAAATATTTTACTAACGGCTTACCTTTTATTACTCTGAGATAAAATCTAAAACAGAGTTGGCAACATTGTATCTTATTATAGGGGTTTACGTAAGTCGAAATGTTTCGTAGCCTAGTTGTAGCTCACGTCGCCTCGGCGATGCTACGAGTTGTAGCGAGCTACGTGACCGGGTTACTTGTGATAGATGGTACTTCCGTAAGCTCGTGAATAAAATGCCTGTGCTATGAAATTAAAATTAGCATGATTTAATATTAATGCAATTAATTTCCTTCTTTCTAAGGTGAGTCTGATGTCCACTAGTAGACTATTTAAGACTGTTGAAGAATGCAAATAAAGTATTCATTATTTAATGCGCTTCACTTTCTAATGGTTAATGAACTGCTGAACCAGAGATCGTGGATTCGATTTTCAAAAGAGATAAATATTATGTAATGACCATGCTTATAATTTGTTCTATGTCCGAGTATAATTTATCTATAATATAAATGTATAAAATACATAATTATGACAGATTTTATCATGTGTGAAATTTGCAAACTTATATAACTATTTGCCCAGTGTTTTAAGTGTAATAGCTATCAATAAATGAGCTTACCAACATTCTTTTTTCAATTTTTACAATTCGGACCTTATTATGTTTTTCTTACAACCTGCTCCAGCTTCAAACGTTAGCACCTTGAACCTAAAACCAAACAAATTCTTCAACATAATTTCTCTACGCTCTTCAGTTTAGGAGATTTTTGTTTTGTTCAAAACTTCTTAAAATAATAATCATGGAAGAACGGCATTTATACAGATCGATGAGGTCGAGCTTCCGTCTTCTTTTTGGAATCCTTCATTCGGTTATTGATTGGAACAATGTAGGCCAGTACGGCTTTATTATGTCGTAAATATTCATTATATAAAGAAAATAACAGCTGAACGTATATTGATCTATTATTTTCATGATGGGAGGCTTTATGAGGGTCGTATTCAATATATAATTGATAATGATATCAATGCCGCCGCTATGTACATATTTTATCGAGAACATAAAAACTGATAATAATCTGAACAGATTTTAATAGGAATTTACTTCATGGATTGAGATTATTTATGAATTAGCACATAATTTAAGTTTTTGGTTGTCTGACGTGTTTTTTAAAGAATAAAATTGTAGTATGCAATTAAATTATGTTCAAGTGATTAACATTTTTTATAAAACAATCAAAAATTTCATAGTTGTAAAATATGCTTTTTATAAATTGAAGAATTAATGCTCGCTGCTGCAAATAAAACGCAATGGTTTAACATAATAAGTGTTAGAAAAGACTTTTATAAGATTTAAAATGATATGAAGATTTCTATTTCAGCGAGACAAAGTTAAGAATTATGTTATTTGGTGATCGTATTTAAGATATGTATACAGGTACATATTATATGTACCATAAACATATGTATGTATATGCTTAATTGTCGTTATGCAAACTAGCAAATTAGAGTTCTGTATTTATAGGGAAGAAGGTTAATTTTTGTGTGTCAATATTAACATAGTATGTATGTTCCACAGCCACCGAGCTAGACTTGCTGGGCGCACTGTCGCTGCACAACACGTCGCGCGCTGGAGTAACTGCCGCGCCGGGCATGCAGCCGCAGCGCACTGCCTATACTTTACAAGGTAACATCTTATCTTTATCTATATTTAGATCCCATTTCATCAACATACAGAACTCTATAACTTCAAACATCCGATTGAATCAGTAGAAGTTCACTTTGTTTCTGGCAAATAAACTCTCATTCTTATCCAAAGTATTTTCTCTTTTAACTATGTCTTTTTAAATGATCTATTTTAGTATTACAAGTTGTAATACATTAGATCACAATTGTTTTACTGAAAGAAAAATAACTGTTCAAAAACTCGGTCATGACTCCACCATGTACCTACAAATTATAATTAACTTGAAACCAATCGTTACTTTGACAGTGATGTTACTACGTAGATCTTATCAAGGTAAAACTACAAAATAGAACAAAAATCTAGAACAAGTCGTAAATATAGACATTTATCAAAGTGTCTGAATTGAACATCGGGTGTGTAAAGCATCGATTTTTGTTTTTATAGGAGTTTTATACTACTTACTAGCTTTTGACCCGAGACCCGCCCGTGTGTATGTCGGTATTCGAAGTAAAGAATATGTCCATACCAAATGTCATTAAAATCAGTGCAGCGGTAATAAATAAATATTTCGAACGTCTGACGACAATAAAAGATGTGTCTTTTATAAAGATATAGTTATATCGGTCCAACCTAATTTCTAACTGTGATTAAATTACCACCACTATGAATATAGAATATAGATTCCTATCCTTTAAGCCGTTAAATTCCGGGTAGAATTATACTATACGTTCTACGTATGTACTTATTTGCGTAATTTTTTACCTTTAACCTGATCCGCTTCAAAACCATAACGTGGTTACCTATTAAAGTAGGTCGGTAAACGTCAGTGAACAACGACTTCAATAATAAATTATCAGAATGTTCAAATATTGACTTATGAAACTTTAACGCATGTTGCGATGGCGTGACCTTTCAAGTTGCTATGAAAGTTTAACAACAGACTATTGACGGGGAAACATTTTACATTCCAATTAATTTATATATTTTTTCTTTACATGTTGTAGGCACACAGTGTTAGTTTTGGTTTAGATAAGCGTATAATATAAATATATATATTTTTAGGCCCACCAAAGTGACTCTATACCACCTGACGAAAAGCATGACTAGAATCCAGTAGTAGGTCACATCCTCATTGTGAATGAGACAATGCAGCATGGTGGCCTAGTGAGATGCAACTGCATGATTGGCCCATTGCCCATGGCCAATGGCCCATGAGCCGGCCCATTTGTGCCAGCGTGGCGCTACTACCTTTGAAAGTTTAGGTTAGCAACTCGATTGTGCGGACGGGTGATGCTAGATGCCTTGCGCCTCGTTACCCATACATATCGTATGTAAATTTATTTCTACTCGATTTTTCAAAAATATAATTTGAAGTTTAAAACCATTTTGTGTTTTGTATTGTGATAAATAACAACTAACAGTAATCAGTGGCTATAAAAAATTGAATGGAAAATACATTTAAAAGATGCATGAAAATTAAAAAAATGAGCATAAATAAACCACTTAAAAGATACCTACATTTAATTTCACAACTTCACTTCTTTGTGTCTATTACTTATTTATATATTATGTTTAACTATAGATAGATAGCTTCATTTTATTACGATAATCACAACTAACAAATTATGCTATTGCTGTAATGGGCCTCTGTCGCCCTATTACGGCCAGAACCTAAATAAATAAAGGTGAAACAGTCGGTGTTACATTGTTGTATTCTAATGAGGCTAACGTATTATTTAAATAAATGATATTAGAGCGCGTTTGTTATTTCATGGCATTTAAGTGAACTCAGTACAAGGAAAAAAAAAGAGTTCTTAATGAAAGGTTAAGTTATATGATTTTATTTAATTCCGTTTATTTTTAAAAACACTCGTAAAACATTGTTATCCAAAATCGTTATTAAACATAGAACAAAACTAGAAGATCAGTTTCTCATTAATTTTCATTAAGGTTAGGTGACTATTAGTTATGAAATTATGCTAACAGTTGCGTTCGATAAATAGGATAAATTGATCTTTTTGAACCTCTAATAATAAATCGAAGATTCATGCGAAAACTATTTTAAATAGAACATATTTTACGAATTAAATCTTATATACGAGTATAAATATCTCGTGGCACAATGTTCGTTCCAATACTCCTCCGAAACGGCTGGACCGATTTGTATTAAATTTTGTGAGCATATCGGGTAGGTCTGAGAATAAGCCAACATCTATTTTTCATACCCCTAGGACGCGAGCGGAGCCGCGGGCATCAGCTAGTAAAACTATATTTACAGCCGGCAATGGATTTATGAAGTGCAAAATAACTCGTTTTCTTCCTAGCATTCATTCCCAATATTATTTGGGATCGGCTACTAGTTCTACCATTTTTACCTCAATATCAATTTTTTTACTGAACGACTGGTACCGGACCCCCCTAACCCTAAGGCAGAACTGAAATTCGAAGGTTGAACTAGTTGTCAGTATATTTGAGAACATCATCAATCATCAGTATCATCATCTACAGCCTTTAACAGTCCACTGCTGGACATAGGCCTCTCCTTGAAAAGGAGGTATTGGCCTACTAGGGTTGGTTTCAAGTTTTCCTTCTCTTTGCATTGATGTTGTCTTGCGTAGTTTCGCCTTTTACGACACCCGCGTGAGATGAATAGGGGTGGTGACACTCTGTATTCTTAATCCGTCACCACACGGACAATTTGAGAACATAATAAAGTGCAATAACTGATATGGGATTTAAATTATATTTGACAAAAATGTGAGCACTTAGCAAACTCCAGACAGCACCGTTGATACATTAGTTAGTTAAGTAAATGTTTCGAACATTTAACACACAACGCCATTTAGCTTCAAACTAAGTACAGATTGTACTATGAAACCTAGATCAAGTGATAGAATACTTTGATAACTTTTTTTGTAAATAGCTACAGATAATAAAATAATTGACTGTCTCGGTGGCACAGTGGTGGCGGTATGCGACTGCTGTACTTGAGGTCTCGGGTTCGATTTCCGGGTAGGACAACATGTTTGTGTGATCCGCAAATATTTGTTTCATAGTTTGGGTGTTTTCTATGTATAATATGTATGTATAAAAGAAAAGTATGTTTATGTATTTATATCAGTTGTACCCATAATACAAGCTCTGCTTAGTTTGGGATTAAATGTGTAAGATGTTCCAAATATTTATTATTATTATTACGATTAATAGAATTCATAGCAAGCACGCAAACTACCAAACAAATATTTGTAGATCATACAAATATTTGGTCCGACTCAAAATTTGAACACGTAACCTCAAGCGCAGAAATCGCATACACTACCAACGAGGCAGTGATATTTAGTTAAATTGTAAAGTAATGATAACAAACGAAGAATACTGTAGTACATTAATAGACTAGAAACATAGGCAAGCTATGTGAATGCAATCCATTCAGACACAATTCCATTCTATTGCACTTAGACAAGACGTCCATTAGCGAAGCCCGTGGCGCACCTCTTTACATTTTAATGTTCAACGTAATAAGTCTTACGTATCAAACGCGATATCGTATCGTAGGGTTTTAATTTGATTACTGGTTTGTGAGTGGTGCTCACAAACTGGTCTTTACTTATATAGCCAATTGATTTATTATTTGTAGAACTAACGATTTCTTAAATCCTATGAAGAGACGATCCTTTAACAATGCAAAGTTATAATGTCTGGCGCGAGATAATTCAACGTATGATTATGCAGTCTTACATTTACCCATCAACATATGAAGAATTTGGCTAAGCAGTTTGGGATCAGTAGTTCTTTCATCCTACAACATCATTATAGTTGGTCTTAAAAGTTTCCGACCTCAGTGTGAAGACAGCATCACTTTTTTATAAAAATTACTGAATGTCGCTGTGCTTTACAGATCTGCATTGTGTATTGGAGCAAGTAGAAAAAAAAGTTATAGTCAGCAACTTTTCAACCCATTCACGTAGCTTGTTAAGACATTATTTGATTTTATTGGTGAGTAGCTTTTATGTTACTACTATTAAGGAATAAAATAAAATACTAGTTATAGGTACAGTATGATAAATATTTAAAATAGATGCATTCTTTGAGATAGTTGATCTTACGTCCTCATAACAATAATAATAATGACTAGGGGAGTGGTCCTTTGTGTTCCCCTATCAGTTTTTGTGATGCGGATGTTCGGAGATTGATCGAACGCTCATTGGAAAAACTGGGAAACGTATTCCATCATTAAGGTTAGTGGAATGTGTATTTCGTAAGCAAAACTTTGAGTCACGATAAATCCAGACTCCTTCTCAAAAATATTTCATTATCAGTTTTGTCTCAAATTATTCATCAACCGAATAAGTTGATTATTTCTAATCTAATAACTTTGTTACACTTACCTTAGATGAAAGCGGTATAAAAATATTAATATGTCAATTCGTAGAGTTACGGGTTGGCGCGCCCGTAGAAGCGTAGGCATGCAGCCGTAGAGGCGTCCCCACCGGAGCAAGTCCATTATCGGCGGCAAGCCGGTAATCCAGCCGGCAAATATCCGTTATCCCTCAACGCGACCAGTGATTAACTCGCCTCTAAATAGCCCTGCATTTCATCACAACTCGAACATAGGGCTGTCCAGCGTCAATTTGTACATACATACATTGTTTTTAATATCCAATTTGTCGCTCTTTCCCCTTATACTGTAATGTAAGTTATGAAAAAGTATTTTATAAGATACTAAATATTAAATGGTAAGCGAGCGTAGACTACAGTAAAACCACTTATTTTATCACATTTTTTTATATTTTCATATTATTTATTTACTTCTATCATCTCTTTCTTTGGAGAATAATATACAGTTCATTAATATGCAATGTGACAACTCAAAGTAGAAATAAACGTACTTTTATACAACGAATTATGTTACTTATGTATATTGATAAAAATAATTTCAGGGTCTGTTATTTTATCAAATTACATGTAAGAGTACTATAAATACTTTACAAAAAACATAAATAAAAAAATATAATACTTAATGCATATAACATTGAACGAATTCAGCTGATATACAATGTTGGTAATAAAATACTTACTACTCCCTATATTGAGATAAACTATAACAATATAATGTTACAAATACGATTTTCTAATTTATATGTCACAATGCATTCCCAGACAACCCTACGATTTTGGGGACCGTTTTCGCATTTCACTTACGGGTAACCTAATCCTCACCATTAAGCAAGTTGCGTGCAATAGTGTAATTGTTGAAGGGTGTTCACCCTAATTTGTGGGGATCACAGACGGGGCCATATTGTCTCGTCGCTTGTTCAAGTGTCAAACGCCAAAGCGTTGGGATTAGTGACGGGACGCGGTGTTGCAAAATATGGACCATTCATGAAAACACTTTGGCTCATTGACTAAATGAAACATTCGGATAAAAAATAATCCGCACCACAAACAACATGGTGTGAGATGCCATTAGTTTTTTTCTGGAATTATTGCTAAATAAAGTTAATGGAAAACAGTCGGTTTGTCATAGACATTGGTCTGTTTAGGACAGTTGATCTAATGGTTGGATTATAGATAAATTAATGTGAATAGAATATGTTTGTGACGTTACAGCGACAATTATAATGACAGTTACAGACGCAATGGTCGTGTGTGTTGACTTAATGCATTATTGTGTAATGGGAATGGCATGTTGAAACTCTATCAATCACTTATATGCCATACGGTAATTAAGTACCCGTTGTTTAAACGTTGGTGCAAATGACCATCATTCCGAAGCATTTATCAGATATTAATTTTAAATTTACACTTAAAGTTACAGACATACTTAATTTTATTTCAAGTGATTTTAATTCTGTGTTTTTGAAAAATCATTAATTTAATTTAATTTGCAGTAGCGCAGCTTTATTTGTTCAGTGTTATTTTTATGATTCATTTGATTTATATCAATTTTTCTTCAATATTAATTATTTATTTCCAAGCAAAAACTTAGTACTAAATTACAATTTCAATAAATCTTAGCAATATTTTACATAACGATCTACATAAGCATCTGCAATCAAACTAGGCAAAGCCTGTATTTCGATTGTGAGCTTTTTTATTTTTGATAGTTATAATTCATGAAATTTTCGTTATCCAATACCTACCTAAAATTAAATATAAGTAATTTTAATCTTGTATTTATTTATTTTTTCCGTGAAAGTGTGAAAATGTGAGTCCTCTTTTTTTATTAATGTAAGTGATAAAATTATGTTATGAGGCTAATGTCGTGGTGCATTATGAGGGTGTGATCTTGTGAGTTTAAATAGTGTTTATGTGTGGGTGTGTGTGATCTGATGTACTCTACTGTAACTGATGTAACTTATAGCATTTCTGTTTCTTCGTATTCAAGTTTCAGTAAGTACTGACTCACTTTCACCTTATATTGTTTTTTCATGAGGGGGTAAATGTTTTAGTTTTCATTTATTTTATTATATAAGTTTGGCCCAAACAATCCAATAAACCGGCCGCTAAATTTGGTTTTCCAACTGATCCGTTTATAACATACTGTATTTTTCCGACTACTTTTTTAATATAATTTAAGTAATCAGTTATTTTAGCTGTAATTGTAAACTGTTATATACGCAAATAATATGTTTGTACATTATTGTATTTAAAATAAAACAAATAGTACTATTAGTACATTAATTTCATAGAAAATTTTGCTTACATTAAATTCAGATGTCAGTTACTTCAGGCTGGATAACTCCCTGAAGGTTAAATTGTTATTTCTGGCATATCAAGTACTTTGTTACAGGATAACAATTTATTAAGATATATTAAATACGAAGTTTGGGCGTGGTAACGTAAGATACAAACTCATGTTCTTAATAAAAGCCATTCCGGGCATATTATCTCATGCCTGTGTGATATAAAGTCATGATATTCATATAACTTGTCTAATACATGCGTCGCTCGTGTGCAGTGATCTTACATTGCCCACTGAACCGAGCGCGCAGGGACAGAAGCTTAATCACCTGAAAATTTGACTTTGCGTGCCCGTTAGACACCGCTAGTGTTTAACTTACATTTCTCATTTATAATTCATTTCCACGCCATGAGTTAGCAGTAGAATTTTAAAGTTGATAGGAGGAGGTGTAGTGAAAATGAATGAGATATGAAAATTTTATAAGTAGGTACTGACGCGCGAGCACAACATGTTGTAAATATTTAATTTCTATGTTTCGTCGTCCATTACTATGTACTTAAGTCGAGTACACGTACATACTTAGGTTATTATTTTATTATTTAAATTTGTCAATATGTCCATAAACCAAGCAAACATGATTTCTTGAATATTTTTAAGGTACTTAGCAATGCTTTTTGAAAACCATTCTACAAATGTATTAATTAAATATTGTTCAGTCTTGTTCCAAATAAACTTTATTTATTATTATTATTATTTAGTACATTCAAGCACTATGTATCACTAAAAATGTACTTAATATTCCCATGAATAGAGAGAATCTTTTACATACATGGCAATAATACATACTAATTAGTGTAGATAAAAGTGAAAGGTAAATTAGAAGGTACGCCCACGATTTAGATTATAATTATGGCATGGCACATGCAACAATGTGCGTGTACTGTCTGGAGTTCGAATAAGTACGTTATTTGGTTTCTAACGCACTATGAGTGCTTTATTATTATGAAAAGATGTATAAAGAATATGTTTCCTTAAAATATAACTCGAAATTCGTTGTATCATAGGTTTACAAGATCTTAAAAAGTCTTTATAAATGTTTAGACAACGAAGATATCGTGTTCGCGAGTGACGTTCTTAATATACATTTCGTGACTTCTTAATGTTATAGGTTCAGGTTTATTCAATATTTCAGTATTTTCTACACAAAATACTTTTCTTGCCCCGTAAAGAATATTCAGAAATCACCTCAGATGTTATCTACACTTACCTTCCTGCATTCGGGATTCTGAAAGACTCTTTCATTATTTGTGGTACAGTCCGAAGAAGGTTATATACACCTTAGTTTTCACAAACAAAAGCCAGCTCACATGATCCCAACGTGACTAGGGTGATTAACGTATTAATTCATAATAAGCTCTAACCCTCTGCAAGTAGTCCAGTCAATTAAAGCTTAACTTTGCCATTTTGGTTGAACACCTGCAACCAACGCCAAAATTTCCGTGAGTCTTCGTAGATTAATATACTAAAATTGCAGGGTGCTGCAATACCGGCAAAGGGTGCAAATACATTGCAAAAGGGTGCAAAAACAACTTTTTCGTCTATATCTCGCGATTCGCTGGAAAAATAAAAAAAGATCCTACTACAAACTTGTAGGAAATTAAATCCCCTACAAAAAATTGTAAACGTATTTCCGCGTATCTCTCATAGTTTTTGCACAAAATGCATTTAAATGTGCAAAATTGTAAAAATATTATAATAATCTTTTTTTTTTCATTTTGAAGCGATCCTACATGTTTCCTTGGGATTTAATTAATATTTTTCGGACATTTTTGTTTACTTATTTATACCTTTTTTCATATACCTAATAATCTTGACAAAAAATTCATTTCAATTTTATTAAATGATATTTTTATTTTATATTTTTTTTATTCCATCGGATTCAGCGCAAATTCGCAAATTTTCAAATTTGGGAGGATGGTCATCTAATGAACGGGAGGCATGTAATATGCCTGATAGAAATGTTATATACGATGGTGATACAAGAGGTGAAATGCCTAAACATAGTTTACTAGGATCTGCATAGGTGATGTTTTTTAATCCAGAAGGCAATCTCTCATCTTACATCTCATCGGTGATATCTGTTGTAGATGCTAATTGCGCTGCAGATTTTTTTACATTTGATTGGAGTTCTTTTATATCAAACACTACTTGCTGGTGTGTACACTGCTATGCCTCCTAAATAATGAAAAGTCTCCTGACCACCTGAGGTTCTTATACAAGGTGGGCCAAAAGAAGTCATCCGATGTTATTCGGCTCTCAATTTTTTTCTAAATAAAAATCTTCGATTTTGTTTTTTGATTATGTTTATTTGATCCTTTAGAATTTTAATAGTGAAGTCGAGAAGATGATATCGGCCAAATGGGCGCAGCCACAATCGATTGCTATACGGGCTCGTTTTATGGCATTTTTCATCACTTCAGCGAGAACTTCGGGCGACAGATTCTCGCACTCATGTGCTCGGGCTTGTTCACGTAAACACGAGACTTCAAAAAACCCCACAAAAAAGTCTGGAACGGTTAAATCGGGTGATCTTGCGGGCCAGTGCAAATCGCCAAAACTAGAGATGAGGCGACCCGGGAACGCTGCCTACGTAATATCGGTTGTCTCACGCAGTGTGTGCCGTTGCTCCGTCTTGTTGGAACCACATGTTCTTCAGTGTTAATTCGTTCAATTGTGGCAGAAAAAACTCGGTTAACATGGCCATATAGGGCGCACCGTTCACTGTTATCGTTTGACCAGCGGCGTCCTCGAAAAAAAAAGGACCGATGACTGTTCCAGCTTGAACAGCGCACCATGCAGTCACTTTTCGCGGGAGTAATGGCTCCTGGTGCTACACTCGTGGAATTTCGGTGCCCCAGAAGCGATAGTTTTGCTTGTTCACGTTCATATTAAAGGAAAGCATCAGTAATTATAGTCTTATGAGGTTAAATTATTGATGAAGCTTCATGAAGCTGAATATTATGGTATGATGTGCAAACACCCAGTTTGCTTAATAGATTGATAACTAACATCGATCCTGTTTTTCGATAAATGTATGTCTCAACAGCTAGTTGAAGAAACGAATGAAGGATTTAGGACGGAGTGCTGAAATAATACTATAGCCAATACTATCTTTTTTTTTGGGATAACAGGACATTCATCTGACACGATATTTTCATCATTTAATAATAATTTATGTAGGAAGCAAGTTAATAGTGGAGGTATTTCTGATACAACGTTATCAGGGAATTTGTCCGATTGTAGATAACTTTTTGTTTCGTAAAGAGTTTCCTTTATTTTGTCCTGTAACATTTCTGCGCATACAGTGATAATTATTTTCTTAGCCATTTCACAGCGGTCCTCACTTTTACCATACCAATCACTACAATCAGTATGCAATCCTGAGAAGATTGCATACTTTTCACAACAATTGTTGCATCTTACGTTTTCTTCATACAAATAAAACATAAAAAAAAGCGGCCAAGTGCGAGTCGGACTCGCCCATGAAGGGTTCCGTATCAGCAAGTAACATCATATAAAAGTTCTTGTAGTTCGTTGTAACTTTCATCGATGTTTTTATACTAGTGTATTGATTGGATGAAAGGTAAATTGCGTGTTACGATTTATGACGTATTAAAAAAAAAACTACTCACTAGATCTAGTTCAAACCAATTTTCGTTGGTAGTTTGCATGGTAATGTACAATATATATTTTTTTTAGTTTTACCACTCTCTTATTTTAGAAGTTAGAGGGGGGGGGACACACATTTTTCCACTTTGGAAGGGTCTCTCGCGCAAACCATTCAGTTTAGAAAAAAATGATATCAGAAACCTCAACATCATTTTTGAATACCTATCCATAGATACCCCACACGTATAGGTTTGATGAAAAAAAAATTTTTGAGTTTCAGTTCCAAGTATGGGGACCCCCAAAATGTATTGTTTTTTTTCTATTTTCATGTCAAAATCTTAATGCGGTTCACAGAATACATCGACTGACCAAATTTCAATATTATAGCTCTTATAGTTTCAAAAATAATTGGCTGTGACATACGGACGGACAGACAGACAGACAGACAGACAGACAGACAGACAGACAGACAGACAGACAGACAGACAGACAGACTTGACGAATCTATAAGGGTTCCGTTTTTTGCCATTTGGCTACGGAACCCTAATGAAGGATTCATTGTTTCGTTTAAATTGAAAACAGTGAATCAAGTTTATTCTGCAAAAAAATACTTTTGGTGAGTTAGAAGCACAAAAACGAAATATCCCTGAAACGACAGTTTGGAGTATAGTGACAGTAAGTGACAAACAGTTAGTTGAGCATTTTCTGCTGCAGTCTTACTCATTGCACTCAGCGATATAGAAAAACAAGCGCATGTGTGTGTGTTCTCAATGGTACTATTTTCGTCGAGCGCAAGGTTCTCATTTTTGTTTAAATCTCTATCTCTTTCGCTCTGATTAGGAAACGTATGGTCTTATTCAATCACATGGGTCCTATTTTTCGATCCTATTCTATAGATCTTGAATGGGACTATTTACGTCGAGCGCAAGAGTCTCATATTTGTCTTATTCTCCCTATTCACTCTTATATTGAAGATTCTTATATAGAAAATTGGAATCAGTGGGAGCAAAAGAGTAGAATAGTAGTAGAAAGAATAATATAAAATATTCCACGCTCTTTCTCCGCCAGTGATATATTATTATAAACGTCCCCCTGAAATGAAATTTATAATAGCTCAGGTAAATGGAGAGGTAATATATACTGCAAATATACGTTTCAAATGCTATTTTGCTCTGAATTCAATGGAATAAAAAAAACTTAAATTAAATTATCACTACATAGTATAAGCCAAAGTCGCTTCCACTCTCTGTCTGTCTATATATATAAATGCTTAGATCTTTAAAACTACGCAATGGACTTCGACGCCGTTTTCTTTACTACATAGAATGATTCAAGAGGAAGGTTTATATGTATAATACATGCATAAAAGTAGAGAAACATTGATAATTTTAGAGGTTTTTAATGTGATGTCGTAAATAAACCCATTTTTTACGCTTACATTGCAAACGCTGGCTGTACCCTACGAGATAGATCAAAATAATGTACTACAGTATTATACACCTTAAAAAGTTCTACAATACTTTCTTTCTTTTTACTAGAAGTAATGGATTATTTACGAAACGATTATAAGCAATACAGTATTAATCCTTATCCAATTAAGTACCTTAAATACTTTGTGCATCTGATATAGATTAATATGACCCTTTACAGTATGTAATTTAAATTATTATTTTTGAAGATATTACAGATTTAAAATGCAGGAACAAAGCGACTGTGGTGGTACCAGCCGGGGCCCGTTAGGTGGCACTGCTGTCAATTTATCAGTATCAGTTAATAACTAAGCATAATATTTTAATGATTATTCTGAGGCGGTACGAAGTTTGCCGGGTCAGCTAGTCATATAACAAAATTTAAATGTTTTTTTTGCCAAGATTATTAGGTAATTGAAAAAAGGTGTAAATAAATAAAAAAAAATGCCCGAAACATATCATTGGAATCCCAATTAAACATGTAGTATCGCTTCAATATGAAAAAAAAAGATTAATAGTAAAATTTTTTTCATTTTGCACCTTTAAATGCATTTTGTACAAAAACTATGAGAGATACGCGAAAATACGTTTCCAAGTTTTTGTAGCGGATTTAATTTCCTACAATTTTGTAGTAGGATCTTTTTTAATTTTTCCAACCAATCGCGAGATATAGACGAAAAAGTTGTTTTTGCACCCTTTTGCAATGTATTTGCACCCTTTGCCGGTATTGCAGCACCCTGCAATTTTAGTATATTAATCTACGAAGACTTACGGAAATTTTGGCGTTAGTTGCAGGTGTTCAACCAAAATGGCAAAGTTAAGCTTTTATTGACTGGACTAAAGTATCAACTTACAAATGTGTAACAGTTTGTCTGGCCCGCATGTAAAGATGCACTATAATCAAAGGGAAGTGTTACAGAAGGTAAATATGTACTTTTCAAAGGACAAAAAAAAACGGAAAGGTTCTTAATTCGACTCGGATATTATTTAATTTTTTTATGTATACGCATAACTTTTTACAGAGTAGCTTGATTTTGATAACTATTTTTTTGTTGGAAAGGGTTAGTCTATAATAAAAAAAAATCTACCTAAAAGGGAGGAAAATGAGAAATGACTGACCTTTTACTGATTGTTAAATATAAAGACCAAAAGTTTTACAGAATGGTTAGATTTTATTTAAAAAAAAATTACTGCAATGGATACATCTGTAGGTTAAGTACCTTATAAATTTTTAAAACAATCTAACATTAAGATTTTGCAACAGTTGATAGCTAAATTAAGGTATTTTTAGTAGCTTATAAACACAAAAAAATATAAAAGAAAACTTTTGAGCAAAAAATTTGAACCTTAGTAATTAACTTCATAAACT
The DNA here is from genome assembly GCA_932526445.1 of Phragmatobia fuliginosa. Taxonomy (NCBI): domain Eukaryota; kingdom Metazoa; phylum Arthropoda; class Insecta; order Lepidoptera; family Erebidae; genus Phragmatobia; species Phragmatobia fuliginosa. The sequence continues at coordinate 19,563,989 of OW052063.1, read as the reverse complement.
AGTATAAGCACACCTAAATAATTATCGGTCGGGAGCTGTATCACGCGTCGTTTTCAGGAATTCTAAATGATGAAAAGTTTGTGTTGATAGCATAACTACAACACATGCTCTCAATGCCCAAATGAAAATACTTATTAGTCTTGTCTACAAATACATCCTAATATAATTTAACATTTCTCAATATCGAGTTTTGTGAGACAGGACTTGGAAGTAAAATATGATTTAGATAATATTTCATTAAAGTACATATATGTATATGTCACATGTTTATAATATAAAAATTAATGAAAAAATTATGATATGCTCCCTCCAAAAGCGACACGTGTGAGGAAGTGGAAACCGATCGGCAATAAAATATATCACAATGACGGTAAGACCGAGAAATCACAGGGGACGACTGTTTACACGGAGAGTCGTAAATATTTGTGACTCTCACAATGATATCTGCCACCCCTACGTGATGTTTAATTAAACCGCTATATTGATAAGTTCACGCTCCGATCTCCGCTGAGCAAAGACTTGAAAATTTAATATTTCTTCACTCTTTATTATCATCATCTTTACTCTGTATAGTTATCACCTATCAACGTTGAGCTATAACCATTATAATAAAGTAACCAACATACCAACAGGGCACTGTAGCTTCTTATCACAGGTTGCTTATTAACACATATAGAAGGGTAGTTTTCAACCCAAGATTTGGTTATTTGGTTATCAGTTTAAAAAAAAAATTACATAAATTATAATGAATACATGTTTAACCTTATTTGTTTGCTTAATAAAGTATTACTATTATTGGTTTACAATAATAACTTCAACATAGCAGACTGATTCCAAATTTGATTGAGCCTTTTGAGTATTAAATGTTCTTATTTTGTATTTTAACAATGCTTTCGTACTTTATAAACTTACACATAATAACTTAATATACTAATGTAATTATTAAAACCGACTTGCAACACAATTTCAATTCAAGTTTATTTTATGTCGATATAAAAACTTCTTTTATATTATAAACAAGCTATTTTCTATAACCATTCCATTGGAAAAATATATGTCTCGTAAAGAAATTAAAGAATAAATTCTATATAAATTTTAGGCATCTTTGTCTGTTTTGGAAATGTCAGTTAGACATTTCCAAAACAGTCAAAGAAATTTACAAGAAAAAAAGCAGTATAATGTTAAAGAATTTGTTTGTGTCTCTCAAACACGTACTCTTATCGACAATATAACCCAATTTACTATAAGACAATGTACGACAGTAAAACAATTGAATTTATTCAGAGGAAAATATAAAAAATAGAAGTAATATAATTCTCTAGTACGCCTATCAATATGTAAAACTGTTCCGTTACTGACTGACAGACAATGCAGAGCCCAAATTACTGGTAGTAAGCAGAAATTTGCCATGTTTGTTTCTTAAGGAGTGTAGGCGAGCACTAAGAGAAGACTTTAGAAAATTTAAATTCGAAGGAGGTGAAAAAGGCAATCAAAGTTGTACATCAGAATAATAAGTAGGCGAAGCTGCGGGAAAACTGATTCTATACAGATTTTGAACAAAATGACTGTTTCATTATGATAAGGTAGACAATGAAGCATGCCCAGAAATATTGTTAGTAAAACTAAACAGTAAATTTAAAAAAGCGGCCAAGTGCGAGTCGGACTCGCCTATGAAGGGTTCCGTAGCAGCAAGTAACATCATATAAAAGTTTTTGTAGTTCGCTGTAATTTTCATCGATGTTTTAATAATTGTGTTTTGATTGAAAAAAATGTATATTGCTGTTTATGATTTATGACGTATTAAAAAAAAACTACTAACTAGATCACGTTTAAACCAATTTTCGTTGGAAGTTTGCCTGGTAATGTACATCATTCATTTTTTTTAATTTTATCATTCTCTTATTTTAGAAGTTACAGGGGGGGGGCTCACATTTTACCACTTTGGAAGTGTCTCTCGCGCAAACTATTTAGTTAAGAAGAAAATGATATTAGAAACCTCAATATCATTTTTGAAGACCTATCCATAAATGACACGTATGGTTTTGATGAAAAAAAATTTTTTGAGTTTCAGTTCTAAGTATGGGGACCCCCAAAATTTAATGCTTTTTTTTATTTTGGTGTAAAAATATTAATGCGGTTCACAGAATACATCTACTGACCAAGTTTTGACACTATAGCTTTTATAGTTTCGGAAAAAAGTGGCTGTGACATACGGACGGACAGACAGACAGACAGACATGACGAATCTATAAGGGTTCCGTTTTTTGCCATTTGGCAACGGAACCCTAAAAAAGCAGTGAAAATACAATCTCGGAAAAATGTGTTTTCTGAGAAGAATATAATTTTGGTATGCATGATGAATTTTTTATCAACAGTTAAAATATTTATTTCAATAGTATATTACCATACAATGATGATAATCAAGCTGTATAGAATATACTGCGCTTATTTTTCGCATCGTCAATTGCGTTCGACGAAGAGAAGTCTAGACACTCCTCGAGTACTAGAATCATTCAAGAGCAAAGGTGAACAATGTTAAAGAATTTGTTATTTTGACAAATTACGACACTTGAAATTAGTTCTATAAGCACAGATTTAGGCATATTTATGATTAATACATGATTAATGCCTATGTATTCGAAGGGTGTTAAAAAGTGGCATATTTCACTAATATAAAGAGAAATAAATCATGATTCAACACAATTATTTCTATTATTGCAATACTTTAATAAGTCAACAAAAATAGTATTTTTTTTTGCACAATATAACATCGCCCCTTTATGTTATTTCAGCAACAGACGAATGAAATATGAAGCGGTTTTATAACATTCACGTACCCCTCGCTAAGTCGACCTAGGGTTGGATCTTCCGACTTATTTTGACCTTTAATGAATCACACAGTGCCTTTAGGAGTTCAGAAATTTAAGGGTCTTAGTAAACTGGTTGATTTTTCAACTATCCATTGACTGGAATTGTGCGAACTAATTGATATTAAATAATGATTTAGGCAAGGGGATAGCAGGGCCTGGAGAGGCTATACATTATTCATTATTTTCATGGAAAACAATTTCACTTGAAACAGATGTTTTTCATCTGTTTTATTAGGATGTATATTTTAATGTACAATAATATTTGCTGTGTATATGGTGAATTTATTAGATAAATTAGATAAGTACTTGAAACTTAACCAGATAGACAAAACTACACTGAACGAAAGTACGGTCAAAACCAGTAATTTATTTATGCAAACTATAGCTTAGTAGAGCCACGCTGATCTCATCACGGGCCAAATAATGAAGCTCTATTTTCCGAAAATTAAGAATTCTTCGAAGTATAATGAACCTGGCACATTTTTACCAGTCCCTCAATTAGTGCTAGTTATTGAGGATAGAGACAGGCAGTGGACTGAGATAGGCTGATGATGATGATGATGGTTGAGGATAGAAACCTTAATGAGCATATTGTTAAGTATAGAAAAGATAAAACAAGTTATACGGAATGAACTCATATCAACTCATCTACGGCAAAGACAAAAGCTTATAGTGTGTCAAGTGTCAATAGATTTGTAATAAGAAGAGTTTTTACATAGGTTATTTTAAACTTAGTTTGTTATTCGATGGGATTACTGATAAGAACCTCGCCAAGTTTATTGAAGTGTATTCTCTTTAATCATATTATTTGAATATTTAAGCACATCCCTTATTCAACCCACTCAGATTTGTATATCTTTACAGATACCTATTCGAATATATTTCTCAAAAGACTGGCGTAATCTCAACTTGTTCAGTGGGTTCTGCGAATTGTCTCGCTCCGAGATTGTTTTCGTTTCATCGTGTATAATAATGTGAGTGCAAGTAAGGATTGTATAGGTGTGTATCAAGGAAAAAGTCGGCGACGAGTCATCGAACTCCTGAACAATACTGAAACTTTGACATTTATTCTCTCTCTCTCTCTCTTCGTTAGTTTGAAGTTTAGAAACTTACCGGATTACTTAATTGAACATTCTATTGTACTTTAACAATACCTAACGACGAAAACGATGTTTTATGATCGCCTGAAGCTGCAGAGTACAGACATTGAAGGGGATTGATTTATAACAATGATGAAACTCATGTTTTACGTATACACGACACGCTTGCTTGTTAGAGCTCCCCATTTTTACATTTCCTACCCCCGGCTGTTTGACGTCTTCGTGACAAGTCGGTCACGTGACCAACCAGTAACGTCACGACCCCTACTGCTATTTGTTCACAAAACAGCAGGAAAAATCAAATGACTGTACTTGGTCGCCGTGCCCTTCAGCGCGACTAAATTGAGCCTGGATGGATTAAATGAAACGATGGATTAAATAATTCTAGACCTTTCTTTAAAACATATGCTTTTATTGTCCATGTTCATTAAATGAGAGATTAATCACTTTGAAGTTCCGTTTGAAATATTAAAAAATATATTGTCTTTTAGTCAGTCGCGTGCCAACGGCCTGAGCTCCCCTTCCACGCTATTTACCCTCACCGCAGGGGTCTATCACGTCATTCATTCGAGATATTATTTCGTCATCTTGTCCAACCCTCCGTGATTTAAATCCCACTGTATTGCGCACTTTATTTTCCGCTCGTGAACTCAATGTTTATTGCTGACACATACCTTCATATAAAGTTAGGCAGGCGTATATAAATGTGTTTGATTGATTTTTATCTGCCCCTGAGTTTGTGGCAGTGAATATATTAAAATTAAATTATTCCTATTGAGATACGATTCCATTTTGTTAAAAAGATATTCCAAAATCTTTTCTGTTCTTGTTGTTGTTTGTATTTCATTTAATTCAAAACAAATAAAACGTCTGTGATATTGAAATGGTACTGCATTGCAGTTAATGTATCCAGTGATTATAACCGAGATATTCTCGTATTTGGCAAAGATCTACCAATGCATTAAACTAATTTGGTAGCATTCAGTTATGTAATCGACATGAGATGAAATTGCATTGAGAGTTAATGGTGTTTTAAAGGTCTAGTAAAACATTGGAGGTTCTAAATAAGAATCTTTCATTCATAAGACCAAAACATTTTTGTATCGCTGCTAAAGAGATCTACTTTAAAGTTTCTTCAAAATATAAATGTCGATGGTATATATAATGATTATTGATACCTAAAAGCTAATTCAGGCAGAGATTTAACTAAAGGTAAACAAAATATTGTTGTTAGCAATGGTAATTTTTATCTGAAGTATATGCTTCGGCATCATATTTGTCACAGTTGTCGATTAGAATGGAAATTATAGGGCTCATATTCATTAATAATTATCGTAATAACAGTAAGCCCTATTAAGTATGAAAAGTTTCAAATAACTGTTTTGAAAACGTCGCACTATCAATTCTTAATTTTAACAGCCAATGAAAGTGTTACTTGTAATTTAAACATGTTTTATTGTAGTAATGTGTAGTTTAGTAATACCGAAGCGCAGACAGAGAAGTAATAAACGTTTAGCTTTTTGCAGAATAATTTTAACCCCACTTATATAATAGGAAGGCAAACTTACAAAACATTCATTTTATTGACCAAGTATGTTTATTAGGATTATATTTGAAGAAAATATAGAAGGAATTAGGAAGGTACTGCACAGAGGGGAGTGCAAGAATATTTACTGAAGTTTTATACCATATCCCATAATCATAAAGTTCAAAGTATTTCAGTATTCCTACATTATACAGGTACGTACTTTATCTGTCGTTGAAATATAATGTTTGGACAGTAATTAAAGAATCAATTTTAGTGTTCTACCCCAGTCAATTTCACAGTGTAATCTAATTAGTTTAAAGGAAAACGAATATGACTCAGCGCCCTGTAAATGCATTTTCACCCTATCGCACAGGTTTTGTACACCCTCAATTTGTCTGCGTAACCCCTTTCTGAATCTTCTTCGGAAGTTACCGAGTTTTAATGATTTTTAAGTTTATTCATTTTTGAAGTATGAATTTAAGTCATTTAAGTCCGCCTCTGTACTATGCATAAGGCGTACAATCTCTTAGGAATTCTCTACAATAAGACCTCTCTGCAATTAGGCATTCTAAACAACCAAGGGGCATCGAAAATAAAAATGTTAACAGAATTAAATTACTAACATTGTGATATTTAATTTTAGTAGATACATGCATAATATACACACAATTTAAAAATATGTATGTACTATAAATATATATACATACACATATAAATATATTATATTAGCTTATGCTCGTGGTACCGCAAGGGTGGATATCTGATATTATTAGTAGAATAATTTTTAAAGTTAGTTCAGTAGATTCAGACCCCTACAAGCTCACAAGACACGAACTCACAAACTTCACCTATTTATAATGTTAGTATAGATTATATCATTTTACATACCACATTTGACATAGACGCAGGCGGAGCCGCGGGCGAAAGCTATAAATTACTAAATTTATAAAAATAAAAGTTTCTTTCGTCAATTATTATCGTTATTTTAATATGACAGTTTACGTTTCTGTATTATGTAGGTATTGAGTAATAGTTTTAATACACGTCACTTACACACAGTTATTTGGCCTACATACGAGTATTGTTTTCTATTCAATAGCAGGTTACCATGACATTAACTTATTATTAGAATTTTTGTTATATCATAGTCTCAAAACGTTTGTTAGATATTATTTTGATAATAATTATGATGATTTGTTAAGTTTAAGGCCTAACCGCCAGTAATGGATGACAATAGCTTGAACGGAAAGAAAATTAGTTAAAATATATATTCTTAGAGTAATTAGTTAAATATAATAATTAACTCTCATTGAATGTACAGTTTGGGAAATTCCTTGAAATATAATGAAATCAGGCAAAGATATCAATAAATTAAGATAATAAAGTTGGCTTGCTGCCAGTGCTCAGCGATCGTTAACAGTCAAGGACTTCGAGATCACGATACTACACTGTTACTATACCAGCTGATTGCTGTTTGATTTATTTTACTGCAGTACTGAATATTAAAGAAGCCTATTCTGACTTCATAATAAATTTAGAGTTAAGTGAAGAGAAACTAGTTTCAATAGATTATAATGATATTTCTCTAATGTCTATGTCAATTATCACGATAGTCTATATTCCTCCTTATGAATCAAAGTGTCTTTATGCCAAATTTCACTTAAAACGATGCCGCGGTATAGCCGAGAAAGCGTAACAGACAGACCGAATAAAGCAACAAAAATTCAGTTGCTATACAAGTACTAGCTTTTGCCTGCGGTTCTGTCAGTGTGTTTGTCGTTTATCGTTACAAAGGGTATCCTATGTCCTTCTCCAAGGTCCATTTCTATCTCTCAGTACAGTGGATTATAGGTGTGTAAGCATTACATACTCGTATAGGCAGAGTTACTTTCGAATTTATAATTATTTAATGTTATTAGTATACATATATTGTTTATTATATTTGTTGCGTATTTTACTGATTTCAGGAGAATCTCGTTCGCTGCAAGTAGAAGGTGTAGCTTTCGAACGCGCCGCTGAGCTGTTGCGACGCTCTCCAGAATTTACAGTGCTTGCCACGCTCAGACAGGAGCCCGCCAACTCGGGCTCTATATTGTCATTCTCACACGGATATAATAGGTATGAACTAGCTTGCGCGTCTATGTGTTTATTTTTAGATATATTTTTAAGTTTCCAGCACGATAATCCTTATTCCTAAGTATGTAATTTTGTCGTCAATAATAACTATACGTAACTCGTTATCAATTATGCGTTGCACTGACCGTTTACAATTAAAATTAATAGAAAATCATTTTTGCTGTTCAAAAGCTAAGTGCGTGACGAGTGTTGTAGCTAAGCGCTACGGCGCGTAGCACAGTTAATAGCGTTAAAATGTTGCGTTTAAATTGTTAAAGTTACGATTTCACGACTTAATTATGTATTATATTCGTCTGGTATCGAGTAGTGGAACGACATGAGCCACTGGCGTACGCAACGTGTGCGAGGGAGCGAGGACGGCGCGTTGCCGGCGCGGATCGACGCGCCATCACACCGTACGGTGAGTTCTAGATCTCAACATCGCTGTGCGCGCACGCATCTCGCCCTTTTCATTGAAGATATGCGTGCACGCATGTAGGGGAGAATCATGTATCTTGGAATGTCATGTGCCTCGGAATGTCCTCCTCGATCCATTCGTTGACCTGATTGCGCTCATTTTCTCCTCTGCATGGATGTATATGTGCGCGGATGGGCCGGTTTGCATGCGCTCCCCGCTCCTCGTCGCCCGCCGCCAGTCTTGTGTTCTGTGTCTTGACGTGTTGTGTTCTGTATATGTCCGACCACCCCCTCATAATCCATCTCTCGATGTTCTTTCCCTGTATGTTGATGTTAGACGTGCGGTTGCCCGCAACCCAGGTACGCGTTTACACCGAGGGGACACCGCCGAGCTCGGCCGCACTTGCATTCCAAGCGACATGGGAATCCCAACTGTCTCACACTGTGTCTAATGCCTCGCTCGGCGCTCCTGTCAGCTTCGCACCGTTTGCGGAGTCACGCTTAACGTTCGATCATGCAACTCCCTTAAAATATATTATTCGCGCGAAGCCCGGAGCGATTTATCATCAGACACCTTAGCGTCGACACCGAAAGCAATTCGTTCCGAGGTACATGGTCCCCCATCCCGGCCGTGCGATATTGAGATGTAGAGTGAGCCGAAGTCCGCTCGCAGCCGGTTCCGTTCCGTCGCCGTTCGAATGTATGTGTTGTTTGCTTTATTTATTGTGTACCTCGGAACAGTTTGCGAGGGCCTGGCGGAGTCGTCTCGCGGCGATGGTTGGTGTGTGATGTATAGTGCATCAGTGTGGCCGTGCGCAGGTACCTGGAAGTCCAGTCGAGTGGTCGCCGGGATGAGGTGCGATTACACTACGTGGCGGCTGGTGCCAGTGCGCCGCGCATCGAAACCTTCCCATTTCGCCTGGCTGATGGTGCCTGGCATCACCTGGCACTCTCAGTATCTGGGGCGCAAGCCACGCTTCTCGTCGACTGCCATCCGCTCTACAGGCGACTTATCCCGCCACCTGACCGGAACTTCACACAACCGCAGCTTGCTCTTTGGGTTGGACAGAGGAATAGCAAGCATTCTTTATTTAAGGTACAAGATGTTATTTTTTACAGTCATTGATTTCCGGATGACATTAATTACGCACTTAATTACAGAGGTGTAACACAATTGTTATTTCAGGGTTCTCTTCAAGATGTTAGGCTCGTAAGTGGGCCTCACGGCTACTTGGCCCAATGTCCGGGTCTCGACTCGGAATGTCCCACGTGTGGGCAATTTGCCCTGTTACAGGCTACTGTGCAGGAACTTACTACACATATCCATGATCTTTCACTCAAGGTGGGTGCATAAGTATATATTTGTAAAAATATTTATTATATTTCTAGTCACTTCAACATTAATTTGGTATGTTGTAATGATTACAGTTGGTAGGTACAGAGGCGAGATTAGCACGACTCGAACAGTGTGACTGCCAGAAGTCGTGTTATTCTAACGGCACAGTTCACGCTGATGGTGCCACCTGGCAAAAAGATTGTAATCGCTGCTCCTGTGTGGTAAGATACACTTTACCAAAGTAACAAACAATGATGTGCACTATTTAAATGACTAACGCAATGTAAATTTGACTTTACAGCACGGTGAGATAACGTGCAGACCAGTCGAGTGCGACAGAACAGAGTGTAAAAATCCGGTATTACATCCAGGAGAATGTTGTCCCACGTGTCTAAGTACGTTACCCCACAATTTTTGATATATATTTTTTTTTAATTTAAATAAACAATTTCTTGTTCATAATATATTTAAAAAATGTTCAAATTGTGTCGTATAATGTTTTAGGACAATGTTTATTGAAGGGGAATTTGTACGAACATGGAGATCGTTTTGCGCCGAAGGAATGTGCAGAATGTATTTGTCATGATGGTAACATGCAGTGCACGCGCGTTGATCCTGAGATTGCTTGTCCACCACTGCCTTGCGAGGTCGCCTACCAGTTCACAGTGCCTGGCGAATGCTGCAGGTTCTGTCCAGGTAATAATAGTAGCCTACAAATAATAATTCTTGAACTGAAGATTGTTCCTAAGAATTTGACCCATTTTCTAGTTTTAAGTCTCTATTAATATGAAAATTACCCCTCATCAAATAATATTGAAATTTTTCCGTATAGATCGATCTAACGATGTCAGTTTACTATTCTCATAAATAGAGATATTTATAAATTTAGTCATAAGTATTTTACTTTTTTGAAAGTACAACTTTCAAAAAAGTATTCCTGACTTTGTGTGTAAATATTATTTTGTATTCCACAATTTTCCACGCCCAGGGTATTTTTTAATTTATTATTAGATATTTTGTCTTTTATCTTCAAATGATGAAATAAAACGAAAATATAAACAATTATACACCACCGAAAAACTCCCTTTCTAATGTTATAAAATTTCACAAAATTTAAAAATAAAAGATTTCAATTTGTGGGTCAAAGTAAGTAAATAAAGTATTTAATTATTGTGTTCTATTAACAGGTGTAGACTACTGCAGTATGGGGCACTCATGCGATGAAAATGCGACGTGCATGAATCTCAATACGAAATACACTTGCAAATGCAACCAGGGCTTCCAGGGAGATGGCCTCTCTTGTCAAGGTAAAATCTAACTTCTAAGAAATAATAGGTATGTATGATACAGCTGAGTTTAGCTCTGCTTAATTTTTACTCTTAAAAAAATCCCAATACTCTCTTTCAAGAAGTTCTCTGAATTAAAATAATAAATATTTTGGACATCTTACACTCATAGAAGGCCATCTAATCTCAAAAAGCAGAGCTGATATTAGGGATACTGGGCAGCTGATATAAATACATAAACATACTTTTTTTTAAAACATACTTATTATACTTATACAATACCCAAACTGTGGATCATACAAACATTTGGTCCGACCCCGGAATCGCACCCATAGCGTCCGTGAAGCGAACCTCAAGCATAGCAGCCGCATACGCTAATATTGCGCCACCAATGCATTAAAAGAAAACAATCTTATATTACAGTGTTTTTTATATTTAGCAAGCTTCTTTTAGGAAGTGACCATTTATCTAATTCATTTAAAACATTTGCTCATTTAATAGGTATCCTGTGAACCTAATACATTAATAGGTTATATTATTTTACTCTTCAGATGTGGATGAATGCCAAAGAGCTGGTGGACTTGACGGGCATCATTGCCATTCTAACACGCGGTGTGTCAATGTCGTGGGGGGCTATGTTTGTCAATGCTTCCCTGGCTATACGCGCAAAGACAAGTTTAACTGTGTAGAGGTAAGTAAATAAACTAGACACAGTAAATAAAATTAAGCATTTAAATAAAATTGACACTTCCGTTTGTAACTTTAAAGTAGTTGCTTTTCACTAAATATATTTTAAAGTATTTACGGAACTTACATCAATATTTTTTTATTAAAATGTTTGTCTGTCTGTCTGTTTGTTTGTTCCGGGTAGATACTGGAACGGCTGGATGGATTTTAACGCAATTTTCATTGGTATAATATAATTAAAAGCGTAACTAAGGCCACTTATTATACTAGCTGTAGTGAGTGAATGATTGTAAATTTATTTCTCAGATAGACGAATGTGTAGGCGAGACTCACGGGTGTCATGCATACGCCGTGTGCACCAACACACCCGGCTCGTACACGTGCCGATGTCGAGACGGATATGCAGGAGATGGTTATGAATGCACTCGTATGTATTTTAGATTTCAACCCTGTTTTACTGAAAAAAATCAACTCTCTTTGCGAAAATAATTTCATACATATTCTAGAATTATGACCACTTATTTCTGATGCATCATAAAAATGTTAATATAATATCCCAACTGTAAGATAGGCTTTTCGTTTACTAAGAACCTATATATATTAAAACTAAAGAATTTTCAAGAATACTATGTTCCTTGAATATTTAAATATTTAATTATTTTTTTTAGTTTAAACCTTACTTTTATGTTTCGTTGCAGTTCTGCGCAGTTACATGTAAAGTTTTAATAAAACATCTCGACCATCGCAAGTCTACTTTTACAATTAAAGTTTACCTTCTCTAAAAATGGAGATTTCTAAGATCAAGTTTACTTAATATAGGCACCTGTCACTCATCCAAATTATTTTTTTCTATTTTGTTGTAGCGCATTGATGTATCTTGAAATTAAATAAAGTTGTTATTGCAAGTTATTATTATTATAACAAATGCACATACATATATTACTGTTTTCAGCGATCTGTACAGGAGGGTGCCTGAACGGAGGTGAGTGCGTGGCTCCCGAGCAATGCGCCTGTGCCGACGGGTTTGGCGGCGCGCGATGCGAACGCGACGTGGACGAGTGCCGCGGCGCGAGGCCTGCCTGCCCGGCGCGCGCTCTTTGCGTCAACACGCCCGGCTCCTACTACTGCGTATGTGCAGCGGGCTACCGGAGAGATGCTTTGCTTGATGGATGCCAAGGTATACAGCGCAAATTTTATCAGCGTTGTTATTAAAATAATCCTATTAATTGTAAAAAAAATCGGCCAAACGGCGTGTCAGGCCACGCATAAAATTGGGTTCCCTAGTCACCTATAATAACACGTGTATTTAAAAAGACACAGTAGTATACACATGGAGTGGCAACACGTCACCAGGGGCTCCTGGTGAGAGAAAGACGAAATGACTATTTTTTCCTTCTGCAATAGATGTTTCTTATCAAATTGTCATAAGAATAAGATCTTACTGAGCTTTATATTTCATAATACGACTTTCAGATGTAAACGAGTGCGTGGAGGGGTTTCACACGTGTCATCCGAGTGCCCGCTGCGTCAACATTGAGGGCAGTTTCACGTGCGAATGTGACTCAGACGAACATTGTGAATTAAGTGAGTGACCTTTACATTACAGTGTATGAAAAGCCTTTTATCAATTTTGTATAATATTTTATAAAAAAAAAAAAGTTTATTGTCCGTAGCGTGATGCAATACCGCGGAAGAAAATTTGTTTCTTATAAAAAAGCCGAGCCAACCTTAAAAGATTACTATATGCTGCTGCCGACTTTTTTTTAGAACTTTTAAAGGCTCTTCCTTCTTATGCCGAGCAGTCAAAAGCTGGAACTCACTACCAGCTCACTTGTTTCCATCCCACTATGATCCCGGGTCCTTTAAGCCGGTCGTGTATAGTCTATAGCCTTCCTCGATAAATACACTATCTAACACTGAAAAATTTTTTTAAATCGGACTAGTAGTTCAACCAAACAAATAACTATTCAGCTTTATAATATGTATTAGGTAGAGATGTGTCATGTGAATGATAATGTAATGAAGTGTGTTAATGTTTAGGTTGTTCCTGGCAAGGTCGAATACTGTCAGACGGCGAGTCGTGGTCGGAAGCGGGCGGCTGCCGCTCGTGCTCGTGCGCACGCGGCGTGGCAACCTGCGCGCGCGCTCCCTGCCCCTGTGACCTGCACGACAACCATAATGCATCGGTAACTTATGTTTTTTTTCCAATATCCTGTGCAAAGCAAAGCAGAGCAGACAATTGACATAAATACAAATATACTTTTTTTTTGTAAATACATACATATTATTTACATAGAAAAAACTCAAACTCCGAAACAAATACTTTCAGATCATACAAACATTTGGTCGGACACGGGAATCAAACCCGAGACCTCTTGATCATCAGCCGCATGCGCTAACTACTAGACCAACAAGGCAGTCCGTTTTTAAAGATACCATTAAATGGTAAAAAGAAAAAATGAAAGATTTTTTGTTCACATATATAAAAGCGTTCATAGCCAAGTAACCCTTTGTGATTAGTTAGAATTGCCGAGGGTAAGTAACGACGCCGCGTTCTGTACCTGGTTGGGTGACCGTTATGGGCATGATACCGATGATTATGAGTGTCCATGATTGGAATCAAAGCATAACAGTCGTGAAGCTTAGTCGTGAGGCCTTCAGGCAGCTTAAAAATATCCAACGTATGCAGTATAACTGGGAACTTATGGCCTTAACCCTCACCTAGCAGTTTTTTTTAAGCCGGCCAAAGTGTCTCTACTCTGCCTGATGGAAATCATGAGTAGAATCCAGGAGTAGGGTTCACCACGCTCATTGTGAGGGTTACAGGCTCACCGTTAACAACATCAATTAACCTCAAAGTGTTAAAAATAGTTAGATAATATTGTTTATGTTCAGTTGCAGAGCACGGTGGCGGGGAGTACTGCGCCAGCGGCGTGCTGCCCGCACTGCGAGGCGCGCTACCACTGCCGCCACCAGGAGATGCATCACATCACCTTCCGTAGCGGCGAGCGGTGGCTCTACCAGTGCCAGATTTGCGAGTGCCTCGTGAGTTCCACTACTAAAAACTCATTTTAACTTTAAACCTTTAGGGCCACCGCAGACTAGCTACTTTTAGCATCGGCGATCGGCAACTAGTCGCTTTTTAGAAGCTAAATACGGCAACCGAACGCTCTACATCGTACACTTAAAAACGCCAAACGCGGAGATTGAGTCGCTTTTTAGAAGCGCGATACAGCAGCTGAACGCTACTCTCCGCACACATTCGGATGCCGGTAGCATCGATTTAGCATGTGATCAGTCGATAAAACGCGCGTTTCCGATACCGCGATCGAACGCAGGAAGTCGCTAAAACGCGATGCAGCATCGATGCAGTCGGTAAATCGCCGATCGCCGATGCTAAAAGTAGCTTCTAGTCTGCGGTGGCCCTTATACGCATGCGACTGCTGACCAAGAAATCGCGGGTTCAATTCCCAAGTCGGGTGGTTGCTGGATTTTCCTAAAAGAAATTCTTAATAGCAGCTCTCGGAATACGAAAATTGGTGGTGTATCACGACCGTGCTTTAAACAGCACACTGAACTGTAGGTCCCGATTGTCATTAACACTTACGGCAATCGTTACTAGGAAGTCAGCGCCCTTAAATATGATAAGTAGTTCAACCTTCGAATTCAGTTCGCCTTCAGGATTACAGAGGTCTAATGCCAGTCGCTCCGTGGAAAAACTGATATTCAGGTAAAACCTATGAAGGCAAGGAAGCAGAAATCCCATAACTTTGTTAAGTGGAAACGTACTATACGCATTATATGTCTATTTACGCTTAAGTACTAATGCTTACATGTGTGGTGTAGCTGGGTGAGGTGGATTGTTGGGAGCCCGAGTGCGGGCTGGACGGTGGCGCAGGGTGCTGCGCGGGAGCGGGTGGGGAGGCGGGCGAGGGGGGAGGTGAGCTGGCGCCGCCGCACCGCCTCGAGCTCGCCGCCTGCGTGCCGCCGCACTGCCTCTGCACGGTACGACACGACAACACACGCCCTCTTACTTGACACACGATACATTTGATTAACTAATTATACTCGTAAAGACATCTAACAGTCAGTCTATTTACATGCAGATTACATTAATTTCCTACATCACAATTATATATTTGACGTGAAACAGAATCAAAACTTAAAGTAATGTATAATGACAACGAAAATATCGACAATATGGTGTCCAATATAAGATGAGACTGTATTAAAATCTCTTTTGCTAACTAACCCATATTAGATTTTAATTTGCATTCTTGGTTTCATGATTAACGTCACATTTAAAATTAATAGTCCTCTTTACCGTCACATTAGGAGTAATCGGTGACCCAAAGTATTTTACATTATTCGACCCCGTGCCGATCCCAGAGAGTTGAGTAGGCCGTCGTTTAAGATCGTCTCGTGCTCCACGGCTGCTTCCAATACTGTGTTGCTACAATTGTGTGTTAACCCGACGCTTGGCGGGACCGAGGCGGTCCGTGTGTGAATGCATCGTTTACGCTTGTTGCAGGGTGGGCAGTGTGCTACTTTGGTGAGCAATCTCGCGTGTTGTGTGCATCGGTAACCATCCCCACTCTTTTTATTCATTCATACATTTGCTATATTAACACATGTTTATTCGAATGCTTGTGTCCTCGATTTTCTTAAGTCACCCCATTGTAGTCGTTTAATACCTATTGTAAAACAAATCAAAACAAGGACATCGAAGTTTTGGTCAAGGTAATGAAATATTACTGTTTAAGAATTTATTATATACAATAATTTAAATCGAGGACTATCATTCTAGACATCATTTTGTGTTGCATGTTTTATCCTTTATTCATAACTCTCATCACTCTCTAAGCTTAAATATTCAGCATGCTCGAATTATATTTTGCATCGTTTGGAATCAGAAATGAATCGAATCGCCTTTGAGTTATTTTATCACGTTCTCCCACTAGATTTTAGGACGTAGATGTACTAGATTATATATTTACTGTAAATCATCGTATTTAGACCCACAAATAGTATTACGTAACCTTTTGTCTCAAACGATCGATAAAACGCATCTCGTATAATGAAATGTACAGGTAGTCGTAGATATAGATACGATGCGAGTAAGTAGACGCCAGGCGTCGCTGGGCTCGAGCGTGAGGTGTGTCGGGTGTGTCGAATGTGTGTCGGGTGTGTCAAGTGTGTGTGTCCACAGAGCGCGCGGGGGCTGGGCGCTGGTGCTGGCGCTGGCGGCGGCGTGGTGGGGGCGCGGGCGCGCGCAACATCGCAAGCACCGCGGCGCGCGGCGTTAGAGCCGCCCTGAGCGACCTCACCGGGAACATATTTATTCTAGATAGATCTAATGTTACGGGCCGAGCCGCCCGCCCGAGCGAAACGCGCACGCACCTTCCGATTCTAAATTTTAAACTATAGAGAACTCCGCTTAGCTACTTTTTGGTGCGCTATTGGCGGTACTTTATGACTCCCGAGACTAATAGGATATAGAGTACGCTCGTGGGCGAGAGCGCGGTCGAATGGACGGATCACGCGACTCGATGCGACCGTAGAGCCTCAGTCGCTTCGCTCGCCGCGTCGCGTGATCTCATAGCGATGTGAATGTTTTTCTTTATTGAGTAATCGCGAATAGAATTGGATAGAACCGGTTAGGATGCCACAAAAAGTAGCTAGTGTGTCGAGATTGTAAGTCGATCGCTTCAATTATATCCTAGTTCCGGAGTATGTAGCCCTTTTTGTAAATAGAAGCTGTGCTAGGCGCTGGGCGCTCGGCGGGCGGGCCCGGCGCCGCGCGAGACTGTACGAGTTGTATATTGTGTACCGATGTGGGCGCGGCCGGGCCGGGGCCCCGGGACATGCGTCCGACCAGTATTCATGTATGAGCCTAATATTTGCCTAACGATGTTGATAGTGTACGAGTCTGTAAAATCATTAGTGCGTACGTTTGTATAGAGTATGATTATGTTACGTAGGTGTATATCGCATGCACCTCGGGGCCGGGTCTAATGTGAGTATAGCGTTAGCGGCCCTCTCCGGCCCGCCTGCGCCTTCGCCCGCGCTCTGTTGTACGAAATTTTTCATAATATATTATAGTTTTTGTTTGTCTTTATATAGAGATCGTTTTTCTTGTATAATTTGAAAGTAACCAAAAATAGGTACCAAATATAGAGAAAGATATGATTGTTTCTTAATTTTCATAAAGCATTTCAATGCTTGCATGTTGTATTGTGTTCAAAAAATTACGATTAAAAAGATATCCTCAACCAAAACTAGTTTTCTTTTCCGTACATTTGCAAACATATCCCCACAATGTGTAACAAAATAAATAGAGATTGTAGAAACCAGAACCTCTGACTAGATGATTAAACGGCTGAAGCTCTTCAACTGACAGATAAACAGTGAACATATTTGACACTCGCCGTAAACTACGCATTTGTGTGATAGGTAAACCACATTAAAGGCAATTACTCTTGTGGTGTTTCCAAACATGGAGCGGCAACCATGCGCGGCTGCCGCGCGCGGCTGCCGCGCGCGGCTTTCCGCGCTGTGTTGGACGTCTGCCGCGCAAACATTCGTTGTTAAAGTTCAAACTAGTCCACAGCAAATTTGAGTCGAGCGAATGCCGCGCGTATCTGCCGCGCACCTTGCACGCCGTGTTTGGACACACCCTTGTATGAATCGGTTACACTGCAATCGGCTAAGTTACGCAAATCTGAACGTTAATTTAGGGCGCGTTCACATATAACGTCAGTTTTACAGGTCCGTTTAAACGCGTGTGTTATTAGCGTATGTAGTTGTATGAGCCAGTACACACATAATACAGTATTCCGTATCCAGTAAAAAATACCGATCCGACAAAATAATAGCAATCCGTTTTACGGGTCCGTTAAAACGTGTGTGTTATTAGCGTATGTAGTTGTATGAGCCAGTACACACATAATACAGTATTCCGTATCCAGTGAAAAATACCGATCCGACAAAATAACAGCAATCCGTTTTACGGGTCCGTTGAAACGTGTGTGTTATTAGCGTATGTAGTTGTATGAGCCAGTACACACATAATACAGTATTCCGTATCCAGTGAAAAATACCGATCCGACAAAATAACAGCAATCCGTTTTACGGGTCCGTTGAAACGTATGTGTTATTAGCGTATGTAGTTGTATGAGCCAGTACACACATAATACAGTATTCCGTATCCAGTGAAAAATACCGATCCGAAAAAATAACAGCAATCCGTTTTACGGGTCCGTTAAAACGTGTGTGTTATTAGCGTATGTAGTTGTATGAGCCAGTACACACATAATACAGTATTCCGTATCCAGTGAAAAATACCGATCCGACAAAATAACAGCAATCCGTTTTACGGGTCCGTTGAAACGTATGTGTTATTAGCGTATGTAGTTGTATGAGCCAGTACACACATAATACAGTATAGCGGATTCAGTATACTGATCGGTTTATCGGATCGAACTGCGCGAGGCTTGGCACGGGGTGTGGGGTGTGCGCGGGGTGTAGGGTGCTGCCTGCACACAGCCACCGAGCCGCCATTTGCCGGTTTAATTTTCAGAGTCGTGCACGTGTCCAGCCAGTGCTCGCATAATCATGGCAAACAAGGCGTTTGAAAAATATATTAATCAAGAAGTCTTGATAAATTGTGTTGAAATTAGACCAGTTGTATGGGACAAAACACTAGAGATTTATAAAGATAAAATTGCAAAAGCCGCAGCTTGGCGCGAAATATGCGTTATCCTAAAGGAGGATTTTGAAGCTATGGAACAAAAAGAAAGACAAGACTTTGGTAAGTATTTATTTTATATTGTAATGGAAAGGATTATTCCACTTTGCACCAGCAAAGCGTCCCACCGCCAACGGAAAAGTTAAATATTACACAATAACGGTTATTTGATTGGTTTTTATACCATTTATTTATTTTATACCAGCATGTGGGGCGTTTTGGTGGGGCAAAGTTCTAATGGAAACGTTCTTTATTTTAAATAGCTTCAGTCTACCAAGAAATAGACCCAACTTCAGATACGAAATAGTTTTCGAATTCGGTTCGGACTGAATTTGCAGTTCGACCACCTCGTACTGTTTCATCATCAGGTAGGCTATTGAAACAAAATGCTTCAGATTCAGATGTGTTGCCATCGTTTAAGCCATCTTTTTCTCTTACAAAGTTGTGTAGAACGGTACATGCCTTAACTATCCATACAACTGTTGTTTTGTTGACGTCTAGAGGCCGGTGGAATACTCTCCACTTATTAGCAAAAATACCAAAAGCACATTCAACGTATCGTCTAGCTCTGGTCAAACGATAGTTATATATTCGCTTATTTACATCCAAATGCGTCCCGCTAAATGGCCTCATTAAATTTTCGTGTAAACCGAAACCTTCGTCGCCGATTATGACGTAGGGAACTTTAGTTTCTGAGTTTGTTGTTAATGGGCGTGGTTCTGGTATTTGTAAACTGCCGTCTAGCATCATTTTCCAAAATGTCAACTCCTTGAATATTGATGAATCACATTCTTTTCCATATGACCCAACGCTGACATATAGAAAACGATAGTCAGAGTCTACGATCGCTAACAATATGATGGAAAAAAAGTCTTTGTAATTTAGGTACATTGAGCCACTTTTTGCTGGTTTTCGAAGTCTGATGTGCTTACCGTCCACTGCTCCTAAACAGTGAGGAAAATTTGCTTTTGTGTCGAATCCATTTGCTATATGCTCCCATTCACTCACTGTTGTAGGAAGTCGCATAAACTCGTCATTCAAGTTGTTCCATATGCATCGTGAAATTTCCTTAATAATGTTGCTAATAGTTGATAGACCGACACGAAAGACGTAATAAAGTTCTTGAAATGTACACCCAGATGCTGTATACCTAAAAAATAATAAATAATTGGTGTAAACTATAAGGTACGGTTTTAAATTTCCAATATTTTTTCTGTTATCATAAAATTATAACATTCATGAAATACATGAAATGTTCGGTTAGCTTCGGTCACTCGGTGCTGTCCGGTAGTGTTTTGGGACGACTTTTACATTACTCAGTGCGATAATCACTCGTTAAGTAACGCGACCTTAATATGTTTCGATTGACACCTCATTTGTCAAAATCGGTTCAGTAGTTTTTGCGCTACGGTCGAACATCCATACATCCATACATACTTACATACAAACATATATACATACATACATACATACATAGACTGTTAAAATCATTACTCTTCCTTTGCTGCGCCGTAGTCGGGTAAATAATAAATAAATAAATATTCCGGACATTACACACAGCGTCTATCTAGCTATTGACAACCATCTTATATTATTATTTACTTATTTCAGGAAAATACGTTATAAAATATGGAATTCGACTAGAGATGCCTGGATACGAACATTGGCTGAGAAAAAGAAATTGAAGAAATCCGGAGCTGCTACTTCAAATACCAAGCCTTACAAATATCACAATCAAATGTTATTTTTGAAAAAAGTTGTCACCCCAGGTGAAACACACGAGAACGTCCCAGATAATGTTAATGAAACAAATAAGTCAGACAACACAGAAACAGAAGATATTAATAAAGAAAACGAAGAAGAACCTGATGAGATTATGGAACAAAGTAGTAGTGACAGACAAAATTTAGCCCCTCCGAAACGCAAGGCAATCAAAAGAAATATGAATGAAGTAGATACCAAAATGATTGAATACATGAATGATCAGTTAAAAAAAGGTAGAAATGAGCTTGAAAATCCGAATCTATGTTTCTTCAAAGGTATTTTGCCGCAACTATCTTCTCTTAATGAGGATCAAATGTTAGAATTTCAGTCTGGAGTGTTAAATCTTTTACAAAATATTAAAAGTAGGAGATATGGTCAGTCAAACTACGAGTGGTCTCCATATTCACAAAGTTCTAGCACTCCTCATTACCACACCCAAGGTTATTTTAGTAGGCCACATCATCTTGACTCTACACCAGCAGTAGAAGCTTCGCCATCAGTAGAATCTACAGTGAGCCAGGAGTCAGACTTCCCAGATCTAAGTAATTTTTAAAATAAATCTTTGTTTTTGTAAGTCTTTGTAATTTAAAATTTTAATTAATAATTACAAAAATTAAAGTTCCTACCTTAAAAATATCGCTAGTTTTACTTCAGGGCACAAGCTTTATCTCCACCTTGTGTCTTTCTTTTTTAAATCCTTTTCTAATCGTTTAAGAAGGTCATCGAAAGTAGACGTCGTCATTCGGAAGTAAGCAAAAAATTTAGATTCGTCTTCTTTTAGCTAACGCACAAAAGCAGCACCTCTACATCTTTCCCTTAATAATGGATGGATCCAATAACGCCGGGGCTTCCTCAGACGCAGACGACGATAGTAGCAATACAACACGACAACGTCCATCCTCGTAGAAAAGTAGACGAACACTAAAGAACGAAAGTGCAGCGTATCTCTAGTAGCGACGTATCCGTTAAAAAGGATCCTGTAAATGCTGTGTGAATACTATCTCCAGTAGCGACAAATCCGTTAAGGATCCTGTAAAAATAGACGTTCTATGTGAACTCGCCCTGAATCACCTCCAGTAGCGACGGATTCGTTAAAAAGGATCCTGTAAATGCTGTGTGAATACTATCTCCAGTAGCGACGGATTCGTTAAAACGGATCCTGTTAAAACGGACGTTATATGTGAACGCGCCCTTACACAAATGTATAGATCTTCATTTATCTGATCTAAAAGTCAAAGTACCTGGACGACCGAGCTGCGCTCGAATTTTATTGTTTGACAACGCAATCTATTCTCTCAAGTAGCTGTGGTATTGCTGTGGTATTGTTGAGTACTCTAACCACGCAATGCTAAAAAAGTAATAAAGAAAAATGTACGAAAACTCGAAATCACACGTTTTCCTAAACATAGATCGATTTTTCACCCCCGAAAACCCCTCAATACGAAAATTCAGTTAAAACTTCAGCCGTTTGTGAGATCAAGATTTGCTCGTTTAAAGATATATGTAAAATTTAATTTTAAGTATGTACTAAATGTGGCTTACGGCAACTTTCTTACAATTGAATCGAATATTTTGTATTTCATAAACATTTAATGTTCAAAAATTATTCATTACAAACATTTATTACAACTTATGACAATTTGAAAGGAAACTACCACAATTTTAAATCATCCTAATTCTAGTATACCTATCTGTGTATATATAATAGACCCAAGCAGGTATACCCGTATACTGACACTGCAGTAATCTTGAACTTTAGTTGAAATGCGGTATACTCGTAGTATTGGCTGAGTTAAAAGAGGTTTCTTAGACAGTGTTGTACTGAACAGGCGGCAGGTTTGGCTCGACAAGTGACACGTGCTGCTGCTGAGGCGGGTGTGACAGACACGCAATCCCGATGCGAACAGGGGTAGTGGACTTACTCGATAACAACTTCTCTTGTTCTACCTCGTATGTCACCAACATGAAGGCTGCCTCGAAGAGTGTCACAGCCTGCTCAGAACACACAAAAAATTATGAATTATCGGCTTATATATACCAGTGTTAAGAATATTGTAGATTTTACATGCCATAAATATTTACCCAAACAACAAAGACGAGAATATTCAGTGGTTGGCTATAGTGCTATTGAGCGATTAACCGGCTTCGAAATATCTACCGACCTAGGATGAACGCATCATATTCTACAAACTTAGTACTCAATCATTTACCATTACGACGATGAGCGTTGAAGATAGTGCAGAAAGAACATTGGCGAAATGTCGAATGTCAGCGAGTGCGGGGCGAAGACATCCCATGCTGTAAAGCGGCACGTCGCATATGTCCGGACTCTGTACAGATAATTTTCTCAATGAGGTTTCTTGTACTACGGCAGTTAGAATAAAGTTTGGCTTGACCCAACATTTTTTGATTTTATTTACAATTTCACTCATAATTTTAATAAATTGCGATGTGTAGATATGGTCTTGTGTTAAACCTTGCAGTAAGAATTCTGCTAGTAGATGATGCGCCGGGAACATTTTGAGTGTTTTATGAATACAAATAACAAAGTTTCTGTTTCGTGAATTATACTGCTCTTTCATGCCAGCGTTATGTATGAAAAAGCAATATAGTTGATTGACTGAGAATATAACATTAGATGAATAACCAAATAGCACATAAAATTTCAATAACTGTCATGTAACTGACAGAACAGTTGGAACACCTATGTATGTACACCACACATAGGTGTTCAAATCATCCATTGTGGCCCATGCATTCAAGTAAATGTAATGACAGACATTATGTAAATATAACGGAAATGCAACCTTGCCACTCAAAACACGTCCACAGCACGCCGGGGGCAACGTGCGGCGGTGTTGATACCAGTCAGAGTACGACTGCACTCCGCAGCATTTTAACTGAAAGGTCAGAGATACAGAAAATATTGAAATTATAAAAGCAGGCTCGTAGTGAGACGATTATATATGTACTAGCATTTGCCCGCGGCCCCGCCCGCGTGTATGTCAGTTATCGCCGTAAAAAGTGGCCTATGTCCATTGGTTCAGCGGTAGGTTTTCACGCCTAGACCGCTGAAACAATTTTCAAAGAGACCTACAGACAGAGTTACTTCAGCATTTAAAGTATTAGTAACGATATCATATCTATTTATTTATGTAAATGTGTGTTTCAGAACTCTAATATAAAGTTGATAAAGGGATAATGAGACCTGTACCTGTCAATATACCTAAAAAAAATTGTGAAAAAGTTTTTCATTTCATTAATTTTGCTTCTTTATACATACCTGCATTCATTAAAAAATGTATAGTAACCTCAAGCTGCATAGCAGAGAAGGAGCTTCTCACAGTGGGATCGAAGTTGTCGATGGCCATGGCACGCAACATACTGGTGTTAAGCGCACTCGGGTCCCGCACAGCTCGAGCCACAGAATTCATGGACGACAGTCCCAACGATAGCATCAGCATCGCCACGCTCACCACACCCATCAACTGCAGGATTGACATCTTGTGAGCATATTTTTCTACAAATTTCTATATTATCTATTTATCATCTTTTACCCTATGGGACCATAGAATTTTCTCCCTCGTCTCTTTCATATGCAACCAATCAGTTTAGGGATATTAATAATTGCATTACTACGAGTATATAGGATATACATGATTATTTCAAATGCACAGAAATGACCTACACTTTTGAGTTTTAAAGCTTAGAGTCACTTTGGCAGTCATATAAGTAATGTCCATCGTTCCAACTAAGATGAAATATTAACATAAATACATACGGTGGCGTTCAATGCCTTTGATTTGAGGTTGTAAGGTACGAGCGTTGCTAGCCAGCATGTTGGTAGGCAAAGGAGCGATCCTGCCATAAACAGAACACTGGAGCTCAACTCGACGCCTATGTCAGTCGTCCAAAAATAGTATGACATTCGAAGTAGACTCCATGATACAGTACCGCCGAGTATGGTGCCGCCGCTCTGGGATAAAAGGAAACAAAATACATAATATTTATTATATATAGCGTGTTATAAAATCAACGCAAAACTGGTTACAGTTAATAGACCAAGGAAATCTTTGACATGTGCTTTTAAAATTTTAAATGTAAAAAATAAGATTTTGGAAACTGTTTTTTAGCTTTCTTCTAATAAAGAAGCTTCTGTACATTATTTATCTATATTAAAACATAATACTTCAGTTTCAAATCCAGTTGAATTTGAATTCAGTTGAACTGTTTTATTTCAGTTTTGGGTTCACCCAAAACTGAAATAAAACAGTAAATGAATGAATAAGACATTAACATGTTAATAAAATAAATATTGAATAATTAAATATACAATCATATTTTCAGGCACTAAAATATCCAAGTGTAAAATATATGAGGATTCCAAAAACATAATACTTGCTAGATTACTTCAAAAAAGATTTGTTTTTGTCCCCGTAACTGGTAATATTAACTACCTACTACACACAAAAAAGAGTATACATATACGGATCTCGTCAACGCACTATTGTTTGTTAAACTAGCTACTTTGATATGCCCGTAGTCTTTAGTTCTATAAATACATACAAACTTGAAGTCGCGGCATTGAATCTTTCCTATTATTACAAAGTACAAGATGTACTTTTAACCCTCAGGATTTATAATCTCTACAAATCAATTGGCAAAAAAATTACGTTTATGAAAACATCACAAAGGAATTATCCACATAGTTAGTTATTACCAACACTTACAAGTAAGAGACCAGCACAAGAGAACAAAACCAATGCACTATTTCTCATTACGTACTATTTTTAATCCTTTTGATATTTTTAATGTAATTTTCAAATTGTGAAAAATTTTCTATGTAAGTTTATTGTGGATTCATGCAATAATCACTTAACAAATTTGAAAGATATTTGAATGTGATCAATCGAAATTATTGTTTTTTTGTCATTAAATAGTTTGTATTTTTCAGAAAGAAGGTGGTAATTAACATATTATTTGAACCTATTTCGCGAGAGTTTTATTAAACATTGATTGTTTCATTCTACAAGTCGTTTAGTTTATACTAATCCAGTAGAAAGAACTTAAAGTATGTTGACCGTGACTTATGCTTGCTCACCATCAAGTGATCAAGACTGGTTCCTCTACTGATCCTACTGGTCCTACTGGTCCTATAGTTCCAGTCGTTCCAGACCACCCTACTTTGAGAATAGTGGTAAATGTCGGTTATTTCTTGTAGGTATACAACAAAAATTAAAATTACATTAAACAAAGATCGTGTCTCGAAGAGCACTCTAATGGTGATCGCACACTTATCCGCGCCGAACGCGCCGAACGAACCGAAGTCAAGGAGGCCTCGCACACTTATCCGCAGCGGAAGAATCGTCCGCGCCGAAAGCATCGACCGCGTCGAAGAAATCATTTCAAGAAATAGTACTGGTGCGTTGCTCTGTCATACGCAACTGATAGAATGCGGGCGCATCGACCGAGGCGACCGCATCATCCGCGCCGAATTTTATGACGTCATCCGAATTCGTCTACGATTTCTGCGGTTCTTCCAGATGCGGACGATTCGACGCGGGTAAGTGTGCGAGGTTTCATACAAAGAATTCTAAAATTCGTTTCGTTCGGCTCGTTCGACGCGTTCGCCTCTGAGAGGTGTGCGATCACCATAACACTGCAGTCTTGATTCCCATAGGGACATCTGTGGTAATCGTTCAGAAGTAGTTACCTTTTAGTCCGGCAGCCTTCTATCTACCGAACTAAGTACAAATTCACGTAACAAATAACCTTTATTAAATCTTATCACATTATCTTCAAATGTTCCGGGTATTACCATTTATCCGCTTAATTTTATGTGGTAATTTAACGCTGTAAACAATTTGATTTCTTTAAAATTAAGTTTGTTGTTAACTGCAAAAATATTTTATATTTAACAATTTTTTCTTTCTTTAGTCCAGTAGTTGTGAGTCTGGTTATCTGATCCTAAAGCACAAGTTTTTCCAACCATCATTCGTTTGTGAGAGACTGGTGTCCAGTCCAGTTTTTTGCCTACCTTTGCGATGATCAAAATGAAATACATTTTTATTATATTTATGAATTTTTACTGCAAAACGCTGATGATGATGATAAATACTTTATCCTTAATTCCAGAATCTTAATACTTTATGTATACGAAATACTAGATCCTTAATTATATAACTTAAGTGTTATAAATGCATTTTAGTTACCCATATACATTTTGTGTAACTAAAATGTGGATATGCACTAGAAATAATTTATTCAACCATTTGTAACGGGATTTGGCTTGCATAGATTCGTGTGTACAGAAATTAGCAATGTAGTATTAGATAGTAGCTTTTATATAAGAAAAAAGCTGCTAGTCCCATAGGATAGTATATTGATACAATGAGCAACATCACTGCAAAGAGATAGAAATCTTGATAGAAACCCTATAATAAGTAATAATAATAAATATTTCGGACATTTTACACACAACATCATCTAGTCCCAAACTAAGCAGAGCTTGTATTATGGGTACTAAACAACTGATACATAAACATACTTTTTTTTTGTAAATACATACATATTATACATAGAAAACACCCAGACTCCGAAACAAATGCTTGTGGATCACACAAATATTTCGTCCTACCCGGGAATCGAACCCCAGACCTCTTGATCAGTAGCCAATACGCTAACCACTAGACCAACCAGGCAGTCAAAGTATATCAACACAATCGGCCAATGTGGTAGTTATTTTCGTTAGTACTCGTACTCGTACGGCAGTGGACCAGGGAAAATAGGGATTTTCTTATAGTAACCGCATTGTTACCAGTAGCTCTTATTTTTCTCTTACAATAAAGGCAGGTAATACCGCGGGGTGAAGCTAGTCTGAAAGAAAAGAAGCCTTAATTACTTCATATATTATTATTATCAGCTCTCTGACTAAAAGACGAAACCCAAACCGTTGTTATTAACCTGAACAAACAGACAGACAGATAATATTATATATTAAATATTAAATTTTTGATGTTAGTAGCGTACATACTTTTATACGCATTTAGTGAAAATCTTTAATTTAACATTACAAACAGACATTTATTTTATTTTTATAAATGTACAAATAGATAAGGCTTTATTAGGGAGTGCAACACTTCAAGCATATCAGGGTCGCATAATAATATCTATAATTCTTAAACAGACTTGTGTAAATTTTTTTAATATCGTACCGTCGACGAAATACGTATATGGACTGGAAGACAGTACATATGAGTCCCCTCAATTTTTAAAGACGCTTATAATGGCTTGAACACCATAGAAATGATTGCACGATTGGCCTAGTGGTTTAAGCGGTTGCCACGCCACTTTCTACTGCGCCAAATGTCATGAGTTCAAATTCCACATGGGATAACACTTTGTGTGATTCACAAATTGTTGTTCTAAGTCTGGTTGTTCTGTCTGTCCGTGTCATTTATGTTTGTAAAGTCCCCAGTGACACAGGAATTTATATTCCTAATGCGAAAGTTTTAAAAAAAAACAACAGAACGAATCAATTCTGCACCCTTTCAAATTAGTTGTATATGCAATACGAATACATATATTTTTGAAATAATATTTTTAATATAATGTGCATTACTCCAATTTACTCCATATAATTAGGTAAATAGAAAGTATATAAATTGGTGAACTCAGTTCAGAAATACTTGTCGACCGAAAAACGTACTTAGAAGAAGAAGAACATGGGCTCGCAAACTATTCTTGTTCTGACCTTCACGTTACTGGCTATACAATGTGTACTTTGTCAAGTTTGGGAGTACGGAAATGATAATCCAGTTGATCAAGTTGTATTTTATGAGAAAGGTCATATATCATTGCTGGAAAAAGTTAAGGAAATACATGTAAATGTAAGTTTATTTAGCAATTATATTTTAAAACTTAAGGCCTACTTAATATGAATTAACAGTTTTATTAACCAAACCTCGCTCTTTTTATGGATCAAGGAGCTCTCGTGTCGGTTGTATGTGGCTAATCGATCATATATTCCCTTAATAACTCGAAACTTATCCCTTAATTCAGTTACTTACAGTAAGAACAACATGGAAATTATGGGTTTGGTGACTATACTTTTATTTTCATAGCCAAAACTGAAGTTAAAACTGATCTATAGATAAATTTGTTTAGAATGAAGACTGTTATTCTTAATACATACTTAATACCCAAAAAACATTTTAAAACTGTAGCACCTCTATACAACTGCATTACTCGGTAAAACGTACTGTAGATACCATTACACATCATACCCGAAAGAGGTCCACTGCTAGACATAAACCTCCCTCAAGGTTCGCCAGAATAACACCCCCTACTCCACCATCTCATAAACCGTATCCTTAACCATAATCGCCAGCTGATGGTGATGACAGTGAAATGTTACTGTGTTCAGAGGGATGTTATCGCCCATCCTTTAATATACTTATTGACCTTTACTACACCGGCAGGCAGGGATAAAATGGCGTCTTTTTTAGCCCTTGCCAAAAAGTCATTCATACTAATCATAAATTGCAGGTTCCAGAATGTTCCTCAATAGATTACGTGAGAGTGCGAGTGAATAACGCGATAACAAATCCGGAGACTGTTTTTGATAGAAGCACCAATATAGTAACAATTAGTTATCATCCTTGGCAAATAAGTATTTCAACATACGATGTAATAGCGAAAGGAGTTAATATATGTCATTTTGAAGAAAGGGAAGAGGAAAAAGGTAAATAATAAATATATGTAATACATACACTTCATTTTCGTGCGGTTTGAAATGAAAATAAAAATTAATATGTTTTACATTTGTCTGTTAATTTTGTCGTTCCCCATTATCTCTGTAATCCTATAAAAAGAACACATTAAATTTCAATCTTACTCAAGTAATTGCAAACTCAACTCCTGGATGCAGTTGAAACTCAAGCAAGCATGATTATGAGTGTCATGCTGATAAGCTGTGTTCTTATCAGTCAGGATGTATTTTGTTCGTTGGTCTAGCGGTTAGCTTAGGCGACTGCCAATCAATAGGTGTCGGTCTCGCATCCACATCGCATCATCGCATGGATGGTATCAAAAAGTGTTAATGAGATTTTGATTATAAAAATACTTGATGATCCATGGAGTTTGGAAGTTGAGGTCTTAATCTCCGTGCCTCGGAGAGCACGCAGGGCCCTGTGAGTTTTATACTGCTGCAGAGGATGCTAAACGTGTGATTCTAGACATACGTGACAGTCCTATAATTAATTATTTAAGTAAATTACATGTACTAATATAACTGCCTCGTTGGTCTAGTGGTTTGCGTATGCGACTGCTAGGTCAGACTCAAGAGGTCTCGGGTTCAAATCCCGGGTCGGGCCAAAAAGTGTTTTTCGGATCTCTAATAGCTGCCCGGAGTTTGGAAGTTTGGCGGTGATTCACGCCCGTGCCTCGGAGAGCACGTAAAGCCGTCGGTCCCGGTTGTCATGAACATCTATGGCAATCGTTATTGGGAGTCAGTGCACTCAAATATACTGATAACTAGTTTAATCTTCGAATTTCAGTTCTCCCTTAGGGTTGCGGAGGTCCGATGCCAGTCGCTTCGAGGAAAAACTGAAATTCAGGTAAAACCGGTTGAAGTAGTAGCCGACCCCAAATAAACTTGGGAATAAAGGCTAAGAGGATGAGATGTTCTAATATAGTATTTGACTGCCTCTTTGGTCTAGTGGTTAGCCGACATAGTAGTCTAGTAGTTAGACATCATGCTGAGTCTAAGTGCTGAGTCGACTGAGCTTAAGTTCAAGTTATTATTATTTTTACGACCTTACTGAAAGCACTCTACATATTATCACACATTATCGTTTTAAATTACAAAATTTCAATGATTCAAACTATCATTCTATCGATGGTTTGAATGACTGAACACAAACGATCAATATTTTCTGAGCCCATAAAGCAAAGTAGGTTTAACTCTAAACTGTTCGTGATAATTTCATTAAGAAAGTTATGTCAATAAAGAAGATAAAAATAATGTCACTGCTGAGATTTTTAAAGGATTAAAATTGATGTTTTTCATTAATTATCATAACAAAATCATAATAAAAGGCAAATGATCTGACGCTAAGAGACAACACAATGTTATTCTAGCTACACGTTTCAATAAACAATAGATTTATTTAGTGGTAAGTGACTAACTTATATTTGCATGCACATTTTCTTGGTATAATTCATTTCTTATTTGTATAAACACTCAAAGAATAAGTGAGCCCTTAAAAGTACGATAACAGTCTATATTGGATAATATCGTTTATATCCAAAATCTCTACAAATAGATCTCTACACATCCCAACGTTGGCTGGTATAGAATGACATAGGCATTATGTACGCTGATGTACACAAGTGCATGAAGTTATAAATAAGTCGATTAATAAAAAATACTTCTTGTATTATAACACAAAATTAATGAAGAATTCAGCATTTGAGTACCGTATATACTGATAAGCTATTAATTTCAAATTACAAATAAACACTTTCACTATGCCCCTATAATGGATGTCCAATCCACTATTACTGAATTTACAGTAAATATCAAATGCATGTATGTAATAGACAATCATCCGCATTTTAAATGTCTTACATAATTTTAGCATAGCCAAAGAACATAAGAAGACATACAATACAATAAAAATAATATAATTAAACATGCATCCGTTACGGGAAAGAACATGCGACGAGCTATTAGAACATCCACTCCTTCAAACGCCGCCACCAGAACCAGAAAAGCCTCGACCACCGCGCGTTCGCAAGCCTAGAGAGTTTAAACTTGTTAGTATAGTTTCATCATCAACAGCGTTTAATATTCCACAACTAGACACAAGTCTTTCCTTAGAAAGGAGATTTTGGCCTACTTATACCTCACAGACGATGTAAACGGCTTGGTATAGAATTTGATCATAGCTTTCTGCAGTGCCGACTAAGGGAGCAAACTAAGCAGGAAAATAATTTATTCCGTGAGTCGGTTCTTACAATACCCACTGTGTATGTAAAAGTTGGAACATGTCGTATCCTTTATCCATCACCACACGGACGGTTATGGTCTGTGCATAAACTCTATAAAATACACACATACTCGCTTACACTGGTTATTGTTTCAGCCTCCAAGATTTCCACTTCTGTCCAAAGAGTTTTATGCCTGCTGGTGCAATCACCAAAAGGAGGTGACAACCCTATTTTATTAACAACATTAAATCTCAATTGTACAGCACTGTGATCAAAAGTTTTTTTTAACAATTTTATTTCTTTTAATAAAAATATAAACGAAAAGTGTTGTGTACAATAAACCTACTTTTTCATCCAAGAAATAGCAGCTATGTGTCTCATCAATGTATATTAATAAGATTGTTGCCAATGAACAAAAAAATGTTTATTTATTTATAGATTTTTTTACGACTAAATATTAGAATAATATTGGTAAGTTGTACTTCTCTTTAATTAATGTAGCATGTTTAACCTCTTAATATGTACATAACAGTTACAAATGGCTACGCACATAGTGGACGATAGCCCCCCGGAACTCTTTCCAGAACTCTATTTGAAGCCTCGCAGACTCGACTATTATGCCTATCAAATCGAGGACACTATGAACGTTAATAAAGACCTGCTTAAGAAAATTAATATCATACAAAGAACGGGGGTTAGTTACTATAATCTGATTTCTATTTTCTTTGTTATTTAAACAGCATCATCACTAGCGTAGCAATTCCATACCATATTAACATTACCGAGGCTGATGAGAGAAAGACAGCTTGCGGAAAATACTTTCAGCAAGCTGTCTTTGCCTCATCAGCCTTACATTACACGACCGATAGCCTAACGAAATAACACTTAATACCATACGATTTTAAGTGTAATTTCGTTCTTTAGTTATGTTAAAGTTGTACGATCGAAATCAAATTATTAATCCTCATATCGTAAAGTGGTTTTGTATAAAATGGTACATGTGTAAAATTCTACACAGTGAACCCTAGTTTTCTTGTAAATTGCAATAAAAGTAAAATTATTTTAATGAACCAAGTACAAATTTTCTAAAAGATAACGGCCAAACAGCAGACTTCATGAAATATTTTTTTGTGAAAGTATCATATTACAAGTTCAATTCAATATCGAGAGCTTGGACTGGATATGGTTAGGTATGGGTAAGTAATTCAGAAATACTATAAATCACTAAAATGTACGTAATCATACATAATCACACATAACGCCATCCGGTTTAGCAAACTAAGCAGACCTTATACTATGAAAGCTACATTGACTGATGAAACACTTTTATGCTTTTTTGTAAACATACATATGATACATAGAAAACACCCAAACTCCGAAACAAATATCTGTATATCATACAAACAATAATTCCGGCCCTGGATTTGAACCCCAAATCTTAAGCACAGCAGTCCATACAATTTTACACCCTTACGATCACATTCACTTTTTACTTCTAACAATTAGCATCATAAGATAATTATTATGTTTTGTGTACAGGGATTTGTTGACTGTCATAGACCAGAGCCAAATAATAAATACAACAAGTTATTGTGTCAACAACGACAGAGACAACTGGACGAAATTCAGAGGCAGAACTTGTATTTCTACTCGAGACTTCTCATTGCTGTTAGTTGGAAGTATATATTACAATAATTTTCAGCTCTTTTTTATTACATTCCGCCTACCAAAGTGACTCTTCCCTGCCTGATGGTAAGCATGAGCAGAATCCAAGAGTGAGGCCACCACACTTGCTGCGAATTTAGACAATAAAGTATGGTGGCCCACACTATGGTGGCTTGAGATGCTTTTTCACGCCCACGCCCAAGTACCTGGGATCATAGTGGGAAGGAAACAGGTGAGCTGATAGTGAGTTCCAGTTTTTGACCGCTCGGCATAGGAAGAAAGGGCCGAACAGTTTCGTTCTGGTACATATTTCTTCCAGTCCACTTATTTAGTCTTAGGTGTTTTAAGCGATCACCTTACCGCTTACTTCAACAATGGATGTTGTGGTTATATAGTCTACAAATTGACGTTTTCTGCCTGTGTGCTCTTTTTATCCAGTTTCTGTGTACTTCTAAAGTCCTAAACTCATAGAATTCTTAGTTAATTTGAATAACATAAAATAACGATGATTACAGAGATCTGAACAATATCTAACGTCTGAACTAGATGAGCTATGGAAAGATACAAAACACAAATTGATTCTTGGAGCTTCGTGAGTATTCAAATTCTACATATAAAATTTATTGTCTATGAGAATGCCCAACTTATAAAAAAAAATGGGTCTGAGTTTTACTACTATTTTTAAATGAGATGTCTAAAAACTAAGACATTCTGGCTTAATAGGAATAAGGACAATGAATGATACAACTAAAGGTTTTCAATACACTAGAGACATGTAAGTATGTATACTCGTACTTATGAGACCCATGAGCTATTAAGTCATCGTTTCTGTATTAACGCTATTTACACTATATTCCTTGTTTTACAGATTACCATTTATTTTGTTCAAAACTGGAACTATAGATAGAGATATCAAAGATCCAGCATTTGATAAACCTCCAAATGTTACTCGTACTAAGTAAGTATCTAAGTATTTAATACCACAAATTGGATATTTAGTATAAAGGTTGAAATAAAAAGCAATAAGCTTGTTTTAAAGATGAGACTGTCTGCAATTCAACTGTAACTGAGAAAGTTGCCAGAAAATGAAGCCGATATTAGCTGAGTATTCGTGAACTGATATGACCACTTTTGCTGCAAATAATTCAGGCGGGACAATATGTTCCACGCTGACTTTACTCTTAATTGTGACTCTAATGGTAGGATATATAGAGTGTACCAAGGGAGTGTTCATTGTCAAGCCTGTAGTGTATGAAGTGTTGAACGAGAGCGATAATTAAATAAAAGAAACGTTAATTTTTAAGACATACACCTGCATAATACACCACACCAAGTATTTTAAAAGATATATGCATAAAACAAAACACGACCTTTTTGCCAATTATTTAGTCCTGACTAATGTCATATCTTTTCCACAGAGTATCTCTGGACATTTGGGTGCGCGGCGGTTCGAAGATCGGCAAAGTAACAGTGGAATTGTTCAATGATATTGTACCCTTAACGTGCCAATTGTTTTTAAACCTCATCAAAGGAGATGCAGCAGGTCACGCTTATATGGGAACAAGGTTTTTCAGGTTTGTAAATTCCAAGGTCAGACTTTGGAAGGCATACGATGCACCTACCATACTATATATCCACACCCCCCAAAGGCTGGCTGGTAGAAAATTAAGTCCGCCGATGTACAAAAGTGCATGAAGTTGTAAATAAATAAATAAATACGTATTTACAGGCAGAGTTATAAAAAAACTAACTAGACCACTGGACAGGCCTCCTTAAGAGGGGGTTTTACTGACTCACTGACATTCACCAACATTGCAACTGACTACATTATATATGAGGAATTTCACATACAAACATACAGAGAAATCATAAAACGCTTCATTACGACTCGTTCTTCAACACATTCTATACATGGAGGTATATGATCTATTGTCAGTTGCAATTCTACTTCATCATCATCAGCCTATCGCAGTCCACTGCTGGACGTAGGCCTCTCCCATTGCACACCACTCTGATCGATTCTGGATGCTCTTACGCAGGTCGTCACTCCACGTCGCCTGTGGAATTAATTCTACTTACCGACTTAAATTGCAAACATTGATGATTATATCATTCAAGTAACCGATTTCATTTCAAGGTATTGAATAAGTAATAAATCGGTCAGGTTCGAGTCGAGCTCGCGTATTAAGGGAAATATTCATTCATTCGGTAGAATAAGCTATACATTTTAAGCGTCCACCTTTTGTCGTTAGTAATATCGAGCAAAAAAACGTCAAAATAAATATTTATTTTATTTTCTTATTAGTACTCGTTGTTATAGCGGCAGCAGAAATACATCATATGTAAAAAAATTGCTTCTTTCACGATTCTTGTGATACGGTCTGGTGACGGACGGACAGTGAAGTCTTAATAACAGGGTCCCTATGAGTACGGAACCCTAAAACAATAATATATATTTCGTTTAAACTTACGTAGGGTTGTGCCAGACCTGTACTGTTGTGGAGGTGATGTAACTAAGGACAATGGCTACGGGACCTACGTGCCTGCTGACAGGGAGGACCCCATGGGTCCTGAGAACTTTATTCTGAAGCATACGGTGCCAGGTAATCAATCTCACGATGATAACAATTGAAATATATTCTTTAAAAGTAATGAATGGAATTTAATAAGTGTAACGATAATATAGCAATTATATTTTATCATTTACAATTAAGATAAATCCGTTTATTGAGGCAGATAGTAGATAGTTAAAACTACATTAGCTAATTATGTTTTGATCTTAAAACGTTTGTATATTAATTGATTTCCATCAACAACCCATAATGGTCCGGGAGCCAATGACAAATTTTTATGACCAAGTCCCTCCCAATCGAAAATTCGTGAAATGCATTAGGGATTTATACTATGAATACTCGCGACTGTCAGCTGCGAATCCGAGGGTGGGGCGGTCAGTGGCAGCCTCCCACACATGGAAAAAAATAATTTGCTTCCTTCAAAATATTAGGTAAACTATAATCTGACAAATTTTCAAAGGGGAGGAAAAAAAATTTTTTTTTCTCCATGCGTGGGAAGCCGCCACTGCCTGCCCCACCCACGGAGTCGCAGCTGACTGTCGAGAGTATTTATAGTATAAGTCAATAATACATTTTACGAAGTTTCGCTCGAGAGGAAATAATTGATCAAATTTTCACCTGGCTCCCGGACCCACTCCGGTCCGAGCTCCGGTCTCTCAGGAGAGAGATATGTATTGTTGTATTAATTTGTATCAGCCTCGTTGGTCTCAGCAGTCAGCGTATGGTTTGAAGCCCGGGTTGAGCTGTTGTTAGATTTATCTTACAATAAATTCTTAGTAGCATTCGAAAGTTACGAAAGTAGAGGTATTTAACATTCGTGTCTAGGAAAGCACGTGTCCCGCTTAAGCAGTTGCTCTGACTAAACACTGATATTTAGGTAAAATCGGTTGAAGTAGTAGCCGACCGCAAAAAAACTTGCTAAATAATAAAGGCTATGAAGATGAATGATTTATCTTCAACAGGTCAGACCAAACCGACAGGAGTCTAACCCTAGGTTTTTTTTTTCGTTTGCTTTAATCACCTAAACCACTTTATTTATTGCTTTCTAAAAGCACTTCAAGAACAATAATAAAACATTTATTTATTTCTGCACCAACGGTTTCCGCACTAAGCTCGTGGCTTGTGTCGCGGCAACCAGGACGAGATTTCCATTATCCAAACAACAACAAACTGGATCTCGTAACTTTCAAAACTGCTATAAAGACATATTATTTTGTACAGGAGTACTGTCCATGGCAGTGTCAAAAGATAATGAAGTATATGGCTTTTTCAACATTATCTTTAAACCGTTACCACAGTTTGACGGAAAACACGTAGTATTTGGTAGAGTAAGTATACTATCTTTATCATTTCACTACTCATGAACAGACGGTTTTTAATAACTTAACATACGTTTTTTTTATATTTAAGGCTACCAAAGTGACTCTTCTCTGCGGGAAACTATGAGTAGAATCCAATAGTAGGGATCACTATTCTCATTGTGAGTAGAGACAATGCAGCGTGATAGTCCACAATGTGGCTTAGTGAGATACTTCTGCATCATTGGGATTCCGGTCTCTCACTCTCACACGAATACTGTCGTTTTAACTTGGTTGGTTTTTTGTGTGAGGGTAGTACTGAGCGGATCGAGCCAGCCCATTATTACCTACCTATACGTGTAATGGGTAAACGATAACTACAATTTAGTTATCTTTTTCAGAAGAAATTGATTTTCAACTAATCTTTTTACTATGTGTCTGCCTTTGTAAGGGATTATTTTCGGCAGAGAAAACCTGAAGAATTCAGCTGGATTAACATGCCCTAAGTGTTTTTAAGTCTCAAACTAAGATTTTGTATGGTGATACAGAGAGTAACGTAGTTTCTTTGTATAGAAGTAACAGAAATACAAATGTTTTTTTACTGGTATTCTAAATATAAATTGATATTCACAGATAATAGGGGGACCACCACTGACGTTAGAACGTATCAGTGCCCTAGGGCTAGCACTCGGTGGAACTACTAACGACTGTATAATGAAATCATGCGGCTATTTCAGCCGTTATGGACAATATCGCGAGGGCAACCCTAACACCATCAAATTTCCACCCAGGCGTAAATAGTATCTCGAAGTCGTTCCAATTATCACTTGCCTTATTTTATGAAATAAAATTATTTGTGTTATTATGATGGTTGTATTATTATTCTTTCTCATAAAATAATAATAATGATGATGTTCTCCTAGACGATTTTGGCCTCGGCAATCAATCTAAATGGAGACCAGCAAACTACTCTTTCTACTCCACAATTGTATGCCGCAAGCACAGGTGCTCTTTCTAGATCCCCAGTCTCACAATCCGATGAGACGGCTATCCAACATGACATGATGATAGATAAGGCGCAAGACCGATGGCTTTAAGTGCTCTCGGCACAAGGTTAAGACCCCAAACTGTTAAGTATATCTATAATCTGAAAAACTCAATAACACTTTGACCCGATCTACGAATATTGTCCTAAATGTGGGAGCTTTTTTGTATACTTTTCATATACCTATGTTTCTGTCCCCCGCAATGCAGGATTTATTCTTAATGCGGAAAGTATATTTTTAGTATAGAATTACTCTGATATCTGTATCATGTACACATGGTTCCAACTGCATGTCGTACTCGCCCTTAGATAGCCCTCTACTGTGCGAAACCCTGATGTTCCTCCTCTACCAAAGAAAAGGTTGCTCGAGCTTTGTAGCACTCGCATTGCTTCCCGGACTTGCTTCTGCTAGAATGACAGATGACCTCACCAAATTATTAGTGAACCGCGATTAAAATGTTTTGCAATAGACTGTGTAAAGACACGGCGCCAACTTTCCCAGAAAATTTAGAAGGTCTATATTAATACACTTCTCCCTGGCTAAACCCACTACAAATGATAAATTGATTAACGGGAACTAATAAAAACATCGCCATTGACAAGAGGAGAACAAACACACAACACACATTAAAAATAAACCAAACTTATCGAATGCAATAAAAATTTATTGCACAAATATACAAAAATATGTAGAAAAACAGATTATACTAACTAATCACACACGTTCTTAATAGAACATTAATTTAATACTCGCAGTAGTTGCTACTTTGCGTTGATCTAAGTACTATCTTCATGTATATTTGTAGCGTCGCTCTCCTCAATCAATCTTGAAGAACAGTCCGCATGCTAACAACATGGCCAACAGCTGAAAATAGAGAAATTATCGTTAGTTTAATTGGTAGTGCAGTAATTTTCTTACAATCATCGTTATTGTTTTCATCCTCGTTATCTTCACTACTATTCTTATTTATTTATTTCTTCTGGTAATGGTAAATATAAGTTATCAGTGATCCGCACCAAATTACTTGAATGCTATGCTAACAACCTTCATTGTGCTCTTTTATACATTTTCATGTAACCACTTCCTTTAAACTCTTGGTGAACTCGTACAGAAAACAAAAAGTCATCCTCATCACCCTATCACCTAATTTCTAACTTTTTAAACATTCTAGAAAACCCTAAAGGAGGTTGTGAATGCTGACAGTTCCAAATGACTGTTTAGAAAATCTAAATAAGTACCGTAATTAAAGCCAGGATTATCCCAATTGCGCCGACATATGTTGTGCTCTGCTTTAAAAGCTTTATCAGTTTATCGTAGCAACCGACCATGTGGGTAGTGGTGGGGTTAGGATTCGCCCGGCAATCCAGTCTCTGTAACATTATATTACTATGTATGTAGATAGAAAATAAGTAAAGCAGTAGTATTTTCCAAAATACTTATTTTAGAAAAGATTTTTAAACGATAAGGAAATTAAGTAATTACTGTACAGTATTAATTGAATTCCCACCTTTCCTGGGTAAAGCTCTGTACAGCAGCTCTCGGGAAGATTAGTGTTCCAATCCTCGGGTCCCTTGACTCCGCAGCACTGTAAGTAGGTGTGCGTGTCATCCCAGGATTTTGTGTACTCCCTTTTTATTCCATAGTATGGTATCGCCGCATACATTTCCCTCTCCAAAGTCTTAACGACTTGCTCTCGAAATACAAACGGTAGGATGCCGCCTACGAGCAGTACCACGAATATGATGAAGACCAAAATGAAATACTGGAAAAATTAAATTGCAAGTTAGTTTTATAAAATCTATCCTACACACAGCAGTACTTTAGTGCTGAACGAAAATTTTGCAATTTTTAAAGAAGTTTTAATGTGTTTGTTGTACTAGTCATTCTATTTTCAAGCAGGACTAGTACCTAGTGTGATGAGCATAAACATTCTGTGTTTGTGAGTAATTTATCTACAATGTGTAAACAAACATATATATTTTTTAAATATATGTTACGTAACGTAAAAAGATGTTTATATAAATATAAATTGGTTACCATACTATTAGCTCTACCTGATTTGGAATCAGGTGGTCGTGAGTGAGGTATACGAGTTGTACTATTTATGGGTTGTATTGTACATAACCATAATGCAGTGCAATATTATTTCACCAAAAAAAAGTTCAGTATTTCGATCCGCTAAGTAGGTATGTCCGTCTAATTTATCAGAGTATACATATAAAATATGGCATGATCATACCGACAGAAGCATGCACTTGACTTCCATGATCGCTCCGCAACAGCCGAGTATCGAGAGGATTATTACAGCAAGTCCCATGAAGACGACCACCGCGACTGACGATGAGAACATGTTGCTTCTCACCAGCGTGTCTGAGAATGAACGATCTATCCATACCCATAGACCTATCCCTAACGCTGCTATGCCACCCAGCTGAAAAAAAAACCAGAAGATTTTCATTTAAAATTGATGTTATAAATACTAACGTTTACGGAAAACTAGGAAGACTTTCAATGTGCAGAAAAACTATAGAAATTTACGCATCAATATATAGGTGTATAGGTAGGTACTATTTTTTGCTTTTAAAAGAGATGGTCCAAAAAAAAACAGAATCGATTGGAACTAAATAGGTATCAGTAGGTTCATTATAATGCACAATTTACTCCACCGTAAGCGCAATGCCGAAATCAATGGGGTACATGAGCTATAGGCTGTCAAAATATGTATGAAAAAATCATGAGTTACTTGTTGATTGATGATGAGTTTCCAGTTTTTACAAAAACAATAATTATTACTGATTTACAATAATAATAGGATTACTGTAAAAGTTATAACATTCAACTGAGTAATCACTATGTCGAGCAGTAATATGTACTAGTTTAGAGTCCAATAGAAGCATTAGTATAGTATTTCAGTAAAACGGCGTCATAAACTAACAACTCTGTTGCATGCTATTGTCATTTTTTTCTCTTATCAGTTCAGTTAGCAAGCTCGAATTGTTTTTTTTTTTTCA
Organism: Phragmatobia fuliginosa; assembly: GCA_932526445.1. Classification (NCBI taxonomy): domain Eukaryota; kingdom Metazoa; phylum Arthropoda; class Insecta; order Lepidoptera; family Erebidae; genus Phragmatobia; species Phragmatobia fuliginosa. Next base: position 19,522,554 of record OW052063.1, on the reverse strand, counting down.
AAAAAAAAAGTGTTATTTTTTGGGTAATGAGTAATAATTATAAACGTAAATGGTTGATAGTAAACAATAGTATAAGTAATCCTGTCGTTATAGTCGTTAGAATATTGCTTATATTCTATAAACTGATAAAAATCACAAGTAACTTTTGTTTTTTTATATACTTTGTCACTCTATAGCTCTTATACCCCATTGATTTGGGCATTGCGCTTTCGGTGGGGTACATTGTACAGTATAATGAAACTACTGATACCAATTTAGTCCCAATCGATTCTGGGTTTTCGGTCCATACATTTTGGACCATCTCCTTTATAGTTTATCTTATCTTTACACTTTTTAGAGTACAAACTCCATGTGTAACTCTGAATGATAAATGGTAAAAGAAAATTCCTTAGAGCCCTGGCACTAATAACACAAGTTTACTCTTAACTTGAGTGCCAGAGGACTACGTTAAGTGTGATTGATTCACAAAATGTTCACATGAATAAAAAAAAATAAAAAACAAGTTGTCAAACAACTTTGCAACAAAGCATTGTTAGCGTACCTATAATTTGTAATCGTGTATTTATTAATTGAGATATAAATAATAATTATGTTTATTTTTTGTTACTTCTCAATTTTACAGCGATTATAGATACGCACAGACTGAAGCAGTTCGGGGTCTGGACCCCTGGATAGACCCCCTTATTTTTAATATTGAAGCCTACCAAAGTGACTTCACTCTGCTTAATGGAAAGCATTAGTAGATTTCAGGAATAGCGGCTACTATCCTCATTGTGAGTGCATACAATGCTGTATGGTGACCCACTGCATGTCGGCTTAGTGAGATGTTTTATATGATTGGGCCTCCGGTCTCACACCCACCAACGAAAGACGACAGCACTAATGCTGTCATTTTAGGATGGTCTTCTAAGTGAGGGTTTCTGTCCCTGTCAGCCAATAAAATTAAATAAATATTTTTAGATATCTAACACACAACTGCATCTAGTCCCAATCTAAACAGAGCTTGTGCTCTGGATACTAGTCATGTTATATAAATACATACCCTTTTTTTTGCAAATACATACATATTAAACATAGAAAACACCAAACTCCGAAACAAATATTTGAAGATCATTAAAACGTTTTGTAGGACCTGGGAATCGAACCCGAGACCTCTTCATTAATCAGCAGCCGCATACGCTAACCACTAGACCAACAAGGTCTAGTGGTTATCATTGGTGGTGGTCATTACGAAAAAATATTTTATTTGGGATACCTTCCCTACACGTAAAGTGGGGATGCGTTTTTTCACGTGTCTACCCCATCATTTGGGGTTTCATAAGATAGGCCTTTTCAAAACATTGCGAGGTTGCTAAAATTATTTTTCAATTTCGGCTCCTAAACTATTCGACTTTAACATTTTTTGGATCACCTCCCCCCCCCCCCCTCGAAAAGCTAAACGGCTGACTCAAAAATCTAAAAAAAATCGTGATAGTGGTCCATGTATTCAAGGAAAACTATAGCGGTTTTGATAACTTTTTTAATTAAGGAGTTAGAGGTCTAACTTGTAAAATACACTCACTTGGAAAACTTCGTACAAACAATTATCTATTGGATTTTAAATCTACCTACCATTATGGGTGACTATTCTATGCGTGGCCTTATACGAATTTTGCCAATTTTTAATAAATGTATATAACAGTATACACAGTAGTCAAATTAAAAAAAGCCAATTTTATTTGTGTATTTGTTTGTATATTCAACTAATCTATGGAACGGTTGGACCAATTTTGACGGGACTTTCACTGGTAGAAAGCTGATGACATAAGGAGTAACTTATTTGCGACTCACAATATTCGCCATTTACAACAATATCCGCGGGTAACACCGCGGTACACAGCTAGTAGTACTAAATGTTTGATATTTGAGAAATACTTACGAAGGTGGTAACGTTGATACATATTAGTGAATACTTCATACATCTTCCACAGCCGTCCATTGATTTTGTCTTATCCAAGAAGAACCTGAAAAATTAAAAATGTTAAATCATAAATAAACCGACCGACCGACAGACAGACATCTAATATTTTTTTATGTGATAGGAGAGGATAAGCGAACAAATAGGTCCTGCAACTCCAGAATCAAAAGGGCGATGCAGCAATATGAGTCCCTAGGAAATACTAGCTATGGTTAGAATTGGGACTTCAATAGATATGTTTATTTTATTAATATATTTATAAAGTATCTTGCCACATAGCCTGGCGCAGGAGTTATCTATTAATAAAGAAATCATTCTAAAATACAGCGACATTGTCAATCAATGTGATACCTGAGAAATATTAACCTGTATATACCCGTAATTGATACAATCAAGAACTTGCATCATAGTTACATACACTGGGTGACATTGTACACTGATAAGCAATCTAGACTACCGTGGCGATCTAGCTATACGTCCTACACAAGCCTAATCCTACACAAGCCGCAACGATTGCATGTAACAAAGCTCACTTGGTAAAATATATATTTTCAATTCTTAAATTATATTACACCTTGTTAAAATTTTTAATAAAAAAACGTACTTTTTGTTTATACAAAATATATAATAGCCTTATCGGGCCTGTTGATCTAGCGGTCAACGTTAGTTTATATCCCGTTTATCCAAATCAGTTCAGCGGTTTAGCCGTGAATGCGTAACAGACATACAGACAATCAATTTATTTTCAGGAGGAGGTTCTCAATTCGTCAGAATCTTTTTTTTTTATGTATGTTCAGCGATAATTTGGTCATTTATGAACCGATTTCAAAAATTATTTTTGTATTGGAATTGGCGTAGCTTACAGGTGGTAGCATATCGAGGGAACTTCTCAAATATCATAGGCACAATTGTCGCGATTTGGGTTCTTGGAATATGTTTTCTTTAAAGTCGGTTTCTTTTTGTTAAAATTATCTAATTATTATAAAGCTGTTGTTTTAACAATAATTTCTTAATTTTCACTTGTTTTATTTAAGACATCTAATACAGTACTACTATCCTGACTGACAGGTACAGCCTAAAGAACTGAAATGTAGGTATTAAAGACGCATGCTCAATGCCTTTTGATTTGTATCCAATAAAAAAGTAGGTAGTAATTGAGCCACTCTGATTTCAGCATGAATGGGCTGGCTGGACCAGGACGGCACAACCCTTACACTGAAGACCAACCTAAAATGACAGTATTCCTAGTGTCATATTTCGTTGGTAAGTACGAGACCGGAATCCCAATCATGGAGAAGCATCTCTATAAGACGCCATTGTATGGGTCACCATACTACATTGTGTGCATTTGCAATGAGGATGGTGACTACCACTCTTGGATTCTCCTCATGCTTTCTATCAGTCAGAGTGGAATTACTTTGGCGGGCTCATATATAAAAAAAAGTAAACTCAGCTTCTTTATACTTAACTTGCCTACTATAATCATGTACTGACTTTGGTACATTAGAGATGTAATAATGCGAGGCGGTTGGATTACAATGAATATTTTTAATCAGGGTTAGTAAGTGTCTAGTAAGTATTGACTAGTTTTGCTGACAAGGTAACAGACATTGCTAATCAATAAAGGACATCAGTTACTGGCCTCTAAACAATAGGCTTTCTAGAGGTCACTTATATCGCTACGATAACAAAAATCATAAGTCCGGAGAAAGAAGTATGTTTGATAATCCTGCGTTTTTAAAATGAGACTTAACCATAGACAATATTAAATGAACAGGTTTTTACAAAATGTATATGACAGTATACGGTACGTCAAAAAAAGGGTTTTAAAATGTTTGTCGGTCTGTCTGTCTGTTTGTTCCGGCCAATGGAATGGCTAAACCGATATTGACAGAACATTTACTGGTAGATAGCTGATGACGTAATTAATAACTAAGGCAAAAAAAATTTTCAGACTTTCTTCACTAAGCGGCATTACTCGCGATTTTGGATAATATCCGCGGTTTACAATAGGGGACTCAACTAGTTGAATAATAAAATAGGTTCCCACCGAGAACTGAAACATTGCTCACATAGGTATTCTAGGTGCAAATTCTGTGTCGTCTTTACTTCTTCCTTTCTAAAAATATTATCAATATTAGTCGTTGTCTAATCGCCGTAGTAGTTTCACTTGGGTTTATTAGTAATACTGCTCCGCTGCTAAGGACGTAGTATGGTGTATAGCCTCTTTAAAATACAAAAATATTAATATAATATCACTTTTAGTTCCAGAACGGTGCGTCTTTTTAAATAAGCAATTAATAAAATCAACCTAATGATATGGGTAGGTTTCCCTTTTAACTTTGGAGTATTGACTTTTAAATTGAATGAAACCGATTTAAAATATAAACTGCGGTTATTGTTGTAAATCGCGAGTAACGCTGCAGAGTGAAGCAGGTCTTAAAGATTCCTAAGTTATTCTTTATATTATCAGTTATCTGCCAGTGAAAATCCCGTCAAAATTGGTACAGCCGTTCCGACAGACAGACTTATTAAATGCGTTTCGAACGACAGACAAACAGCAATTTTATGTGTTTCGATCATTATATAGTATATATATATTATTATACCTCTTTCCGTTTTATATTTTCATTGAAAGAACAATCGTTTTCATAATATCATTTGGATTAAAATGTTTTTAATCTAAAGTTTATAATTAGAATTACAAGAATTAATAGCCTATATCTAATTGTCAATCACACTTTTACATTTGTTATCTTAAATAACTTATGTAAATTCAAGACTGATACAATCAGCGCAGTCGCTAGATTAAGAGGAAGGTCTGTGTCTGAGCGAGGCTTAGAACTGTTCTGGTATGCCAGGTTCGGGAACGAGCAAAGTACCGCAGGTGGCCTCTTCCTCCATAAGCGGAGCCCTGGGGATGTCAATAACAGGTGTTGCCATCGGTCACCCTAATAGAAATAGGACAGGGTAGCGGCGTGACACGCTTCAGAGCGCGCGCGCCTTTTGTGGTCAAAAAAGGGGGTGCCAAGCACACAAGGGGCTGTAGGTTTGTTCCATTTATACAACCATTATATTCCCTGTGTGTCGGCTCATAACACTACGCCATCTATTCAGTAGGTAGTGGTACTTTTTATATATAGCATGTCAAGGTAACTTTACTCTGTCTGATGGAAAGCATGAGTAGAATCCAGGAGGGGAGCCACCACACTCTGTGATTTTGATTTATTCAATCTAGTCGAATAGATTAACAGTTAACTGACTTTTAAAATGTACATAGGTAAATAATAATAATCATCATCATCATCATCATCAACAGCTTTTAACAGTCCACTGCTGGACATAGGCCTCTCCTTAAATAAAAAAATAACATCTTGAAATATAATAATTACATATTAAATGGAATGTTTATGATACGTTCGAATCATTTATTAAGACGGTTAAGACTTTATTGTATGTTATACTGTAACCTCAAATGTTCACGACGTCTAAAACATTTCTTCTATAAATGTATATTGTAATGGACAAACACGGAACCTTAGACTGAACATGTACCCCACTACCCCATTTGATCGTTTTTTTAATATTAGTTTGGGAGTTTTCTATGTATATTATATGTATAAATATAAATATTTACAAAAAAAAGGATGTTTATGTATTTATATCAGTTGTCTAGTACCCTTATACAAGCTCTGCTTAGTTTGTTACTAGATGACTTCGTGGGTAAGATGTCCGAAATATTTATTTATTTTATTTATTTTTTATTACTATTTAATTGTTAATATGTAATAGTTCTTCATTAACAGCATTTTCTAGTCTACTGCAGGACACAGGCCTCTCGTTAGAAGGGAGGTTTTGGTTTACCATGGCCACCCTGGTCAGAACAGTTGATATAGAATTGTTTTGTTTACCTACGCTTTGCAGTGCTGTTGTACTATGTATTTTGCTCCCTTATTCGCATCTTCCGACTACGACACCCACGAAATGCATAGAAGTGATGACACTCGGTATTCGCAATCCGTCACCACACAGATTAAATATTAGCTCGTAACTACTAACGCCCTTCCTAGCAGGAGGAAATAATAGGATATTAATATTATTTAACATTACATTCTCACCCTCATAAATAGTCATTACTGAGTAACAAAGAATTTAACTTTTTTATAAGAAGACGAGCTGAGGATGGAGTTGATGCCTATAATCTAAGCTAGAGTGGCTAGGAATTAAAGGGATTAGAGAGATGGCTTAGGGAAAAGTTCGAGACGTTGTCTTTTACTAATATTGGATTATCATTGAACAAACAAATCGACAGTAATATTTCCAAAAATGATCAACTTTAACTAAGATCTTAATAAATAAATCCTCGAATTATTATAGCTACCATGTGCTTCCCTTATATACTCGCACTTAAAAACTTGGTACAAATACTTACAATTTTCAGAAAATATAATAATTGACTGATTGATGAATTTGTTGTACAATAAGTTGTCTCATTACGAGTAATTTACATACAGAAACTAAAAGCAAGAACTTTTGTAATCGTCGCATTCTTGTATTGTTGCTGCTATAAAACTAATTTGTAAATTGTATGTATGTACTTCAAAAATAGTAGGTATATTAACAAAATGCTAAGCTAGGAATTTAACAGTAATTTATATTTATTTTTAGTTATAAATACGTACATACCTCGAATGAACCATGTTACGAGTTTTGTACAGCCGTATTAATAAGCCGGCAAGACCTTCCTAACAACTAAGTCTTTTGACTATAGTATGTCAGATATATAGCTGGTAAAACAGGACCATTTAAACTTAACTTATCAATTATGTTTGTATATATGTATATAGTAGGGTATATTTTGTTTTAATCAGGTAGATCATTAACTATCAGTTACAATAAGCCGGTAGATTTCACTTGTGTTAATAAATGCTATGTCTAGACTTGTTGACAGAGACATATTAATACGAATATATTATTACCAAAAGTAACTATCACAATTTATACATGTACCTACACTAATAAAGGTATGTACCAATGTGTGTCATATGAGCACATTAATCGAGCTAAGACGACCAATTGCAGTTACGTGAGTTGCGCAGACGCAACATAACTCAAGGTAATATACTACGGATAACACAAGGCCCGTCTAATACATTCTCTTAATAAGTAACAGTGAAAGTATTGTATATTTTTCTCCGTCAAAAATACAACATGGGAAAATGTAACGTCTGTTTTGAATAGGTCACACCCAAACTTGTCCGTTAAGTTAAAACGGTCAATATTTATTAATATTACTTTCGCATTCGCCGCTTCTTTACTTAAATATACTCACAGTAGTGAAATTATAGTCTTGTCGAGAACCGTTAACTGGAACGGTTTCACTTTGCCATCACTGTTTGTCACGTCACTGGCTCCTACGACAATTTAAAGTGTTCATTCACGAGTTGTTTACGTTCATTTTCTAAAGTGAGAAACAGTAAGTGCACCGTAGTCTGGCGTACAAACACAACTGGTTTTGTCTTCGAGTCGAGCATGCGGCGACGCCCCACCAACGGCGTGTTTTGAGGTGGAATGGGAATGGGACAGCCTTCAAAGGGTCTACTAACGTGTTTATGTGTTTCAACTGGGTCACTTGATTACCGCGTGGGTATGCAGGTGTACTTATGCTTGACAATTTTACTAGTACAAGTAATGTAAGCCGAAATCAATGTTGTCGTTAGTTTCCTCTGTCGTATAAAAAGTATAAAAAGAACAAATGAACTTCTAAAGTTAATGAACTAGACCAACCATTTTCTTCTTTTTTCTTAAGTACTTTGTACTAAGAAGATATATAGTACTAAAGCCAGATACGTATATAACATATTGCACCAGTATATATTCATCGCTCACCATGAAAATTCGTTTAAAAACTTAAAAGGATTTTATGCAGCGTAACAAACTTTTATTTTGGTACAGTAAAAACATTTTCTCTTTCGCTACATAAGTTACATATTATCAGCCTGAACAAAGCTTGTCTCACGATCACGAGTTTCTGTCATCCGTCCGTCCGTCCGTCCTCGACTTACCGTCTAAACGATTAGTGCTAGAAAGATGAAACTGCATGGATGTGTGTTTTTGTCACGTCGACAAAGTACTAGAATAAAATCATAAAAAATATTTTAATTTGAGGTACCTCCCCTACACGTAAAGCGGGGATGTTTTTTCTTTTCTCGCCGCTACCCCACCATGTGTGGTATCATTAGATAAGTATTTTAAAAAAATACATTGAGAGATTGCTAACACAAAAATATTTTTGTTTTCGAGTTACATCATTTATAAGGATATTTTTTGTAAAAACTGGACGTCCCCTCCCCTCTAAAAGCTATACGTAGCCGTTTACCGCCGTAACGTAGCTCGAAAAACCTGAAAAAACTCATGATGGTAGTCCGAACTTTAAGGGAAAACTTTAACGGCTTAGATATAGTTATAGAATTATAGAGATAGTTATAGAAATAATTAAGACTAAAGTTTTGGCAATAAACCTACTCAAACTTTCTCATATATCAAAGAGATTGATGCAGTTATGACTCCAATGCGCGCTACCTGTATGAATAGACTTCAATGATTATAATGAGCTCCGTTAAATTTCTTTCTTTCTATTTACATTTTTTCATTTATTTACGTAAGGAAACAACATACAATTACAAAGCACAAAACACCCATCAAACCGACATTGGTTTATCTTGGGTGCGAAATAGATATTCCTCAATCAGTAAATAAAAAATTGATTGCTCAACAAAACAGTATTGTTTTGTAGAACAATCCACATGCACGATATAAACGCAAAATATTAATGCGGTTCACAGAATACTAATCTACTGACCAAATTTCAACAGTATATAGCTCTTATAGTTTTGGTAAAAAGTGGCGGTGACATACGGACGAACAGACAGACAGACTTGACGAATCTATAGGGGTTCCGTTTTTGGCCATTTGGCTACGGAACCCTAAAAATCAGGTACTGTACATATATACATTTCAAAATTATGTGGGTATTACTTACTACAAAAAGTAATAAGTACATGGTAGGTAGGTGCACAGGTTTTTCTACCTTACGACCGGTGCGGCTGTTTACCCTAAGAGAGGGTCGTCGTACAGAGCGGGCAGGCGCTGGGAGGAGTCCAGAAGAAGATCTGACCCTGGACTTCTCCTCCTCCTAAACAGAGAAACGCGGAGGGGGCACGCTGTGGTTTTTAGTCGGTTCAAGTCCGACACACCACCCCGCCGTAACCCCCGGTGGGGTGACGGTCCAGGATGATTTTCCACACATAAAAAAAAAACTGTGCGGCTGTTTACGTTCGATGAAGATATTGTCATTATGTTAAGATACAGTATACAGAATGATTGTTGATAACTATTACTTACAAGGTTTTATTTTAACTTTGTTGTTATTGTTTTCTTTTAAGTATCTAACATGATCATTGCTTTCTTTAGGTAGGTATATATTTTTGACTTTTCGTTTTATATTAAGTAAATTTTTTTTATTTCTTGTTACCACTGGAATCTCATTTATAAGTCTTGGAATACATGAATTTCTTACACACAACATCTTCTAGTCCCAAACTAAGCAGAGCTTGTAATGTGGGTACTAGACAACTGATATAAATAGATACATAAACATTTTTTTTCTAAATACATATTTACATAATATACATGGAAAACACCCAAACTCTGAAACAAATATTTGCGGATCACACAAATAAAAAAGTCATGTATTTGTTTAGTGTTTTTCTAAGTTTCTTCAGCATCGCGGTGGTTTGAGTAATGGGCCACGGTAGTGAGACTAGTGATAGTTAGGGATTCTCAGAGGAACGTTGACGACGATCCCACTAAGAAGATCCGAATAATGTATAGCATACATTATTAAGCAATTTATTTAAAATTTCAGTGGCGACTTCCACATGCAGCGCAAGCGAAAATACAATAGCGCCATCTGCCGAAGACACACGAAACTACAGAGTAATGAACACTACACTACACTAAACCTACATCGCGATATAGAAGTTCTCGCGCGACAACATATATGTATACAAAAAAAACACAAAAAGACAAAAAAAACTATATTGAGTAATGAAATTGGGGAATGATTACATCTCTGTCTGTTTTTGCAATAAAATTTGTTACTTTCTACTTTACATATAGATGAGAGAAACTTAAGGATACTGCTTGGAATTCGCCATATTTTGATGGGGGCAAGAGCTAGTTAGTTATGTTTATTTATACAATATTGAGCAAAAATAAATACGTTTATGGCAAAACATACGTCACAAGTACATCGCCGCCCTTTGTGCAGCCTTTCTGCTAACCTGACTCAGTTAAAAGAAATTTAAAAAAAAACCGTGTACTGTTTTCTCTGAGACCGTGGTATCAGTCAGATCGAGCCAGTACATTATTTGCCTATGTCCAGCATTGAACTATTAAAAACTGTTGACGTGGTGATGTGACATGACTAACGTTACTATAAAGTTTCATATAAATCCGTGCAGTTTTATCTTGCCGTAGGTCTAGCAGTTATCGTATGTGATTACTAATCAAGAGGTCTCGGGTTCGAATCCCGGGTCTGGCTGTTGTTGGGTTTCATCATCATCATCAGCCTATCGCAGTCCACTGCTGGACATAGGCCTCTCCAATTGCACGCCACTCAGTTCGATCCTCGGCGCCTCGCATCCAGCTCCTGCCAGCCGTCTTGCGGAAATAATTGCCGACTTTTTTGGGTTAATTTTACAAAAAGTTCTTAATAGCAGCCCCGAGTATTGAAAATAGCGGTACTTCACGGCCATGCCTTGGAGAGCACGTTGTCGTAAATATCTATACCAATAGTTATTAGGAAGTCAGTGCCCTGAAATATACTGACAACTAGTTCAACTAATTTGAATTTCGGTTCGCCCTCAACCTTGCATCAGGCATCTTGCATTGAAACTGATATTCAGGTAGCCTACCTCAAATTATTGGGAACTAGCCGACCGCCACGACTCTAGCACGGGGACATATTAGTCTTGATTTTACGGGTTGATATACAGCCTATTTCACTCACAAATACGGTAGCCGTCTATTGGTAGAATTTTTACAATCGATTCAGTACATTCAGAGATTACCCCTTGCAATGTCTCAAACTCACAAACTTTACCTCTTTATATAATAGATTTTAAAGGCTAAGCAGATTATGAGTAGGTTTCACATGAAAGGTTGACAAACATCCATACATCCTCACAAACTTTCGCATTCATAATAGTATAGGATAGTCAGCTCAACAACAAAACACAAAATAAAAAGAAATATATTTCACATGTTGTTTTATTAGCTTTTTGTTAATAAAAGTTCACCTCAACAGAAATGTGATAGTACTAGTATGTAATTAACGCTGTCTTACATCAATATGAGCACACTGCGTATGTATTAGATATTATTGAGCTCTGGTTTACATTAAAACATAATTCGACATATATAAATAGGTATCGATTTCAATGCATAGAGATACAAATCTTCGTATTATCAAGAATGTCAAGAAAAACTGCAAGCTCCCCGACTACAAAAGTTGATTACTCACAAAGAATGGCATACGATATACGACTGCTTCAAAACCCAATAAAACCCAATCGTGAGTTATGAAGATAATATTGTGAATATTCTGCAAATATTTTGAATATTTTAGACCATATTAGATTTTTTGTAGTACATAAATAATAATAGTTTTTAATAACAAATATAGGTAGGTATTTTTTACATACATACCTACTCTACTGTTGTACTACTGTTTTTACTGGTTTTAATTACTTTAAATGACAGACGAATCGTATCAGAACAGCAGGAAGTCATAAAACATGCAAAAACAGTAACTATTTCTTGACTAAACGATGTTTGCATAATATTAACCACTCTTCAATTAAACTACAAATGTAAAATTCAGTGCATTGACTCGTAGGTACATATTCGATACCGAATAGAAATCGATATATTTACACCAGTGTGAATTTCTCCTCACAATTAGGGCCTAAGAAATCTCACAACATATTAGCAACTCATATAGCTTAAATCAAGAATGAGTTTTGACACGTGTAATTGTGAAATTCTTTTTAACACGAACTATTCACTTCAGTGCAATTAAGTATAGACAAAATTACGTCATTGTATCATACTTTTTTGTCCCAATAAATATTAAAGTCACGAAGTTAAGCCAAACCTGTATATTTAAATCTTTATATATATGGGACGTGATCCGCCAAGGTGAAAGGAACTGCTATCTAATGAGTGATCAAGTGTGATGTCGACAAGTGCCGTACGCAGACCAAGCTAGTCGGTCTAGCCTTGTCATGTCTTATGACGACATTGCATCACACGCAGACATTTTTTTATTCAGTATGACTTCGACTGCAGAGGCCTCAAGATTGTCTTTATTGCCATAGGGGTTCTTTACATATTTTCTTAAATAGCTTTATGCGAAGGCAATTGAATCTACTTTGATTTTAAATTTAAGTACCTATACTATGTATGAGTTTTTTTTCAATGGTACTTGGCTCCTATTGTCTGACCGTGATGTTAACTATTCTAACTTAGGCTCGTCAAACACAAAATCAGTTAGTTTCAAAATTCATAGCGAACAACGAGACTTGTATAATATAAGAATTACACGCATCAAATAAACATTTTGATATCGTAATTTATAGCTTGCGATGAGTATCAATCAATATAAATGAAACCCATAAACAAAGATACATCTGTTGTTATCTTAATACAGAGATATGAAGCAAGAAACGGTAGCTAATAATATCACTTATCTATACAAACGGATTGAAATAAAAAACAATTACATTTCAAACAATATACTAACTGAAACAGTATTTATATATTACATGTTTTGCGCTAAAAATACAACAAAATACACTTATACAAGCAACTCGGCACTGCTGTTGGTTACATACGGACCGACAATAAATTAATGCTAGTATGAGTTACAACTATTAACATTTTATTACCTAGCTTTTAACATTAAAGAATGCCATTGGACATTGATACACGGCATTCACTGCGCAGCTTCTCATTACCATACAATTATATTACAACCAAAAAATTATACATATTGAAATAAATGTATATTTTAAAGGGTTAAACTCTAGTACAGAGGTGCGCGGCTAATCGGTTTATGGAAAAACTGGAATTCGGGTAAAAACCGCTTGAACTAATGGTTGAGCTGACCCCAAATCATATTAGGAATAAGTTAACTAATATTTAGATACTTCAAAATTAACTACAGACCAGACACTATGGAGTGCCTTGGGAGAGGCCTATGTTCAGCAGTGGACTGCAACGGAGATAAAGAGGATAATGATGTACTACCGTCAGTTAATTAGTTCGTAAAATAATTTAAGGAATCGATTTTTTCGATCGACTATTAAGAAAATTTACCTCGTATTTTATGCAGTTGTGTAATGCGTTCCAAAACAATTAGATTAAAACTATTTGGTATGGACTATTTATCCCCGTTGACAAGTTATAATGATGATGAAAATGAAACAGAGAATCACATATTCAGCTGTTAAAGGAATTACTAAAGTATGGAGTATATTGATCATTGACGAAGTAGTAATAACAGGCCAGCAGTCAATAAATATAAAAATACATATGTATATTTAAAACAAGTTAATAATTTCGAAAAATGTTTCAACACGAGAAGCTGCACAGCAATGTATAAGTCCTTTCATTGTAATTGTTATAAAAACTTAAGTGAAGAAAGTTGAAAGCGATGAACTTCAACATTTGTTACATCTGTAGCTGTCCTTTAGTTATCCTTCGTGTGCGAGTCGGAATATCTTTCAACTTCATTCACTTAAAGGGAACTTAACACCGAATACTCAAGTGGAACTGTCAGATCTTTAATACACGCTCAGACTGGTTCTCAAACTTTATTTCTTAAGGAAACACGTAATCTAAAACATTAGCTGCCGATTACGGAATACAGTTTATACCCAAAACATCGGCATATTATGTTAATGTACTAATAAAATTTAACAATTTAGCACTATCGTTTTAAAGTCCTCGGCTCACTATCCCGCACAAAACTAATTAAAATTTTAAATTAGTACATAAAATTGGAAATTTCATAAAAACAATTTCAAAATCTTGTTTAATATTGAAATAATTCATACAATCGCAAAAGACAAATTACTTAGCATACTGGTTACCATAGTACAGTCTCTGCGTAGTTTGGGATCAGACCGCCGAGCTCATTAAAATCAATTAACCAAAATAAAAAAATACATGTTCTCTATGAAGTGCAATTCACATAAAGACTTAAAATGAGAGTAAGTTTATATACAATAGCTCTAAACGTGAGCATACAGGATTCCATGAGGTATGCTGTTTGAGTTGTACAGAGACCCCGTACCCTGGGTCATTTGCTGTTTATAAAACCTAATTGCCCCTGGAGCGACGTGCTGTACTCATAATTTGGTACAACATTTTTTTTGTCTCCATTGCTTAAGTCTGTAACTTTAAAATATATTTTATATCTGTATTTAATTATTTTATCGGAAACTTGCAGAAATCAATACATTTTCTTCTGCTATAAGTATTCTCTATGGAAAGAGCCTTGCATATAGCATTGGCATATGATCGAAACAATAAACTCACGAGTCAAGGAATTAAAACATCAAAATGACATTTTTGTTAATATACCAAAGGTAGAGTTGTTTAAATAAAAAGTTGCTGAGTAAATAGACATTGTTAGCTTTGAAATTGGGACAAGTTTTAGTAAAAACTTTAAAACAGTACACAAATTGACACTCCGTACTGGAGTTTTAAAATACAGATTGAGCTGTAGTTTAAAAAAGAATTGGCTATATATTTTTTTTAAATCTTTAAATACATCAACGTCTTTCTAGTACAATTATTTTAAATAAGTGCTAAAATTATTGTGATATCAGTGTTTGTCCTTAGTTAACTATATCCACATTTTTTTTCCATCAACTTATATAGCATATTAGTGCAGAGTCGTTAGTATATTAAACATAAATATAAGTAACTAACTAAACACTCTTGGTAGGTATTGTAAAGTTCCTTCTCAATTTAGCGTTTTTATTATGTTTATACACAACGAACTAGTTTTTAACGTCTGAAGCAATTAAAAATAATTTTAGTTCTAAACAATTAATTTTCAGAACAATTATATACATGCAGTGAAGCACTAAAATGAAAAAAATAGATAGAAAACACCGACTCTTAATAATATTAAAATCAAAATTATATTTTCTTTGTGTGTTCCTTATCTATCTTGTCCCGATAATTAAAATTAAAAAATATAAATAACAGAGTGTAAATTTTCACATCGCTTAACAAACAACTTAAAAGTAGAATCCATGATCGCTATTTTAGAAGTGAAACAAAAGTGCGTGTGTTCCAAACACGCCGCTCCGTTTAAGGGGCAGTACTAAGCTGTATTACATAGAGTGTGAGTAGTTCGGCGCCGGGCGGTCCGGGTGGGCCAGGCGGGCCGGGCGGGCCTCCTCGGGACAGGCCGGGCGGGACCTGTCAGCTGGCGGCGTGGCGGGCCGCTGTCCCCGCCGCCCACTGTCCCTACGGGCGTCGCGCCGCGAACACGCCGCGCTGCGACATGTATCCGCTCTCACCTCGACCCCCACCTGACAACACCGCATTCAATAATTAGTCTGCATAAAGTACTGGACCGGGACCGGGCCTACGGGCGAAGAAATTTCTAGCAAAATTAGGTTTGTCAAAGTATGCGGCACCATAAAGTGTTTAGTAAGCTTCCAAAATAATGCATTAGTCAGTCGAATGTTATATGGATATTAATAATTGTTTTTCTTTTTTCAGTTCATTGTTTTTAAGCAGTTGGGGTTTTGTTTCTATTATAATTATTTTGTTTTAAATATAAAGAAGTACTATCAGTTTATTAATACTGTACAAAACCTATTAATTCAGAACTTGACTTCGGATAAATTTTAGTAATCTTACCTTGGCTGGGGAATGGTAGACAATTCGTCTTGAGTATCTCCTCATGGTTACCATAGGCGCAGAACTTTACTACAACAGTATTCGCTGAGATGCCAGTAATTTCTGCTTCATAAAACTGAAACATTATGTACCAATATTAACCATACAATAATATAAAGCTAAGCAGATGTACCATAACTAAGCAGAACTTGATCTGTGGGTAGAACTAGACAACTGATATAAACTACTAAATCCATACTATACATAAACATCATACAAACATTTGGCCCGACCGACGCGGAGAATCAAACCCGAGACCTAAAGCACAGCAGTCACATACCCTACACTGCACTACTATTTAAAAACATCGAAACTAAATTAGTCCTGAACATTATGTTGCTGATATAAGTAGGCTTACGACAGTAAAGGACCAAATGGTCATTTTGTACTCTATCCAGAGTAGCTTGAGACAATAAATGCTGAACTTTAACAAAAACTTTTTGTTTTGTGATGATTTGTGAGCGATTTAGTAGTAATTAATTTAAATTAAAAAAAAAAATTAAAAAAAAAAACCAATTAGAAAGAAAGTATGTTACTCACATTATTGTCCTCCCAGTAGAGAGCGAGACAGCGATCACCAACTTTCCAGTTGATATCGGCGACGCCGAGCATGGCACGTGCCTGTTCGTTGACGGCGGCGTTCTGGAAGCCGAGCAGGGAACCTGCCAAGAACGGAGCCGCCCGGACGCCACCGAACTCCTGCGGACGAGCGCCGTACCCGTACTGCCTCCCTGCGTATCCACCGGCACCGCCCATATACCCCATGTTCGCAAACATCTGATTCTGTCTGTCCACATAGCCGTTCTGTTGCTGTCTTCGCTGGTAAGCTTGCTCCTGGTACTTCTGCATGTCGTTACTTCTTCGGTACGCAGGTGCTTCCTGCATGTTTTGGTAAGGCTGCTCGGGTATGTAACCCTTCGGAGGCTGGTAACTACGAACGTGCTGCATCTCCTCCAACGGACGTGATTGTCCCGAGAGAAGATTTAGGTTCACCGTAGCGTCGACCAGGCTATCCATACTGTTGACGACGTTGTGGTAACTTTGCTGTTGGTGCATACTACTTTCACTTACGTTTCTATCAGGCCTTATGTTTTTCTCTGTATAGTTACTAGGAACCGGGAGCTGGTTATGGTATGCATTGCTATATTGCATATTCATATTTGCATTCATACTATTAGCTTGATTTTGGTGACTTTGAATTTGCTGTTGTTGTTTATTTTTTTCCTCCAATTTCTTCTGGAACCTTGGTGGTTTTTCATTGGTTTGATACTTTCTATCGTCCCTATGATGGTTTTCGTGAGAGTAATGTGCTCGGTTTTCAGATCGTCTATTCGGTCCGTCGTACCTGGAGCCTTGATTGCGAGAGTTGTTTTTAGAACCGTTTCTGTCTCTATTATTACCATGATTTCTCTCGTTTCTATCTTCTTGTGACGTATTGTTTTGGCGATTGCTTTTATCCTTATCTGGTACATTAGGCAATTTGTCCTCTAGGAAGTCAAACAAAGACACTTTCCCAGAAGGTTTTACAGGCATATCTTCATCATTCATTTCCTTATTTCTTCCCTTGCGCTTAGGTTGTTCTGATTCTTTTGGTTGCTTTTCTTTACTCCTATTCTCAGAATTATCTCTTTTCTGTAGAATTTTAAGAGCCCTATCGACATTGTTCTTTGTATACTTAAGAGCATTTTCAGCTTGTTCCTCAGAAAATCCAGCATCAACAATCTTTTGAACATTTGCATCCAAAAGTGGTTTCGTGCCACCACCAAAAACCTGAACATGAAAATAATTTTTGCATATTAATAATTAAAAATGTTGCATATGGCAGGAAAACATAATATTTAGTGAGCTTTCTAATTATTATTTTTTACATGCTTATATTTATAGTTATTTTTACATAAAACAGTTAACTGAAGTTGTTTAATTTATTTATTTATTTCTACTAATATTACAAACAGGTAAATTTTATGAGTTTGTGACGTCATAGTGGGTACATTTTGGATCTACTGAGCCAATTTTGTAAATTCTTTTACCAATAGAAAGTAACTCTCAACGAAATTGGTAGCAGTCAGATACTCTTAGCTAAAACGGTATCTACACTAATTTATTTTCACAAAAGGTAATTAAATATTTTTTTGGCTTAATGGGGGAAAATAAGAATGCATGATGCTGACATGCTTTAGAACTTATTTACCTAATATAATTGAACTATCACAAATAAAATGTTGTAGAAAACAAATAAGAAGAGATGAGGAGCATTCTTAACCAAGTACGCAACGACGGCGCGGTCATTACCTAGATGGGTGACCATTTGTGGCATGATACCATGAGGGTTTTCGTGATTTGATGAAGAAGAGATGAGCAATATTTAAAACAATGAAATGTTCTACTTAAATTTAAAAAGATCAAAATATATATAACTAGCTGACCCGGCAAACTTCGTGCCGCCTTAGGATATTTATTCATAATAAAGTATTATGTTAAGTTATTAACTGATAGTGCATGAACAAATCGACAGTAGCGACAAATAACGGGCCCCTCCCGGTACCGCCACAATCGCTTTGTTCCTGCATTTTTAAATCTGTGATATCTTCAATACAATACTACTACTACAATACCGTAGTACATTATTTTGATCTATCTCGTAGGGTACAGCCAGCTTTTGCAATTAATCGTAAAAAATGGGTTTATTTACGACATCACATTAGAAACCTCTAAAATTATCAATGTTTCTCTATTATAATCATCATCATCATCATCATCAGCCTATCGCAGTCCACTGCTGGACATAGGCCTCTCCCATTGCACACCACTGTGATCGATTTTGGGCTTCTCGCATCCAGCTCCTGCCAGCCATCTTACGCAGGTCGTCACTCCACCTCGCCTGTGGGCGTCCTACACTACGTTTACCGAGACGCGGTCTCCACTCCAGAACTCTTCTGCCCCAACGGCCATCAGTTCTGCGGCTATTATTTTATTTATTCTGCGGTTCTATTATAATATTATGCATTTATTATATATAAAAACCTTCCTTTTGAATCACTCTATCTAATAAAGAAAATGGCATCAAAATCCTTTGCGTAGCTTTAAAGATTTAAGCATACAAAGGGACAGAGAAAGCGACTTGATTGTATACTATGTAGTGATTAATAATTTATATACCTTTTTTACACCAGAGAGCCTCTGTGCCTCAGCTATTGCACCTTTCCTCTGAGCCTCAAATTCAGCATTATCTTGTTTAGATGCTTCTTGCAAGCTCTTGAATTGCTTGTCAGGCATGATAGCTTCTAAACGTTGTCCAAATGGAATCCATGGTGGTGGACCACCATCTGCTCCAATACCACCTAAAATTTATGGTTTAAAATTAATAAAAACTATCCTATCTTCACATTGGTACTGTACCACTGGTATTGGTGGCTTTTTTCAAACATTTTACCCATGGGAGAGAGACATGCTTCAGTAATTGGCCAGCTCTACGTCACAGAAAACAGAACATATGCAATTGCAAAGGCTAAAACTGTCAACATAAATATTTACAAAGTAGTGTCATCACGAGACAACAAATTAGACCTTTTTAGACCTTTGCTAGAATTCGCCTGTCTAATATAGAATCCGTATTTCAAAAATGGGCAAAGTGCGTGTCAGAATGTCATAATGGTAGGTAGATTTCAAATCGAGTCCTTTCTTATTATTTCTTTATTTTTATAGGAAGTTTTCCAAGTGAGTGCATTTTACAAGTCAGGCCCTTATAACTCTGTAAATAAAAAAGTTATCGAAACAGCTATAGTCTTCCTTGAAAGTTCAGTATATGGGCTACTATTATGAATTTTTTCAGATTTGTTGAGCCAGCCGTTTAGCTTGTAGGGGTGGGCGGTGCAGGGCCGGATTTACCATATAAGCTGAAAAAGCTGAAGCTTGGGGCGGCAGAATTAGGGGGGCGGCAAAATGGCCAAAAAACAAAACCTTTTTTATTTTTTTTAAAGACCATACTCGCATTAGGAGTATAAATCCTGTGTCGCGGTGGGCTCTACAAACATACATAAAACTAACACATAGAACACCTTGACTTAGGACAACAATTTGTGTTTTCCCAGTTAGAACCCACGACACTTGGCGCAGTAGAAAGCAGCGTGGCGACCACTTAATACACCTCTTTTTTGACGTGTGGAAACCCTCTCGGGCCGTCACCCTACCGGAGTTTGCAACGGGGCTGTATGTCGGCATCGAACCGAATAAAACCACATGGTGTGCCACTCTGCACCTTAAATAGCAGGGGTCCAAGGAACCTGTTATTACGCCCTCTTAACCTCTCCCAGTGCTTCCTCTCACTGAAGCGGGTGCCATCAATTGCAGGCGGAGTCGCAATGATGGCACAATGCCATCACTGCGACTCCGCCCAGGAAACGCTAGAGGACTGCCCTGCGTGGGAGTCGGACTAACCCTGTCACCGCCAGCATTAATCGCGGCAATGCTGGCCAGTGAAAAAGGCCGCGGTCTCCTTCTGTGAGAACCTAATGCTCCAGAAGGAGTCCGCAGAGCGGGATCGGGAAAGGGCCGATCCCGCTCGAAGGAGGCGGCGAAGGGGATGCGGTAAATACAGCTAGTCGCCAATCGTTGACTAAGGGTCGTTGCGGCCACATCTTGGGGAAATGTGACCACTACAAGCGACTCGAGCAGACGACACCCCGGTGCGGCTGAAGGATTTCGTCTGGGGCGGTTTGGTGTACCGCCTTTTACTGTGTAAAACGGTGAGAGGCGCGGTATCGTCTTGCCCCAAGGGTAATTTATTGATTACCCTGAGATGTACCCCAGTCATGGGGTAAGGCAGTGGGGACTCCAGAAGTCGCTGATGCGTTCCTGGAGCTCCTCCCGACTGCCGAGGTAGGCCACCGCAGGGTTTAGTGGGTAGACCGGTTTGCCGTGAGTCCCATACACGCCCTCCGTCTCCCCCACGGAGGGTATGGTGCGAAAATAATTCCCCGCGAAAAAAAAAGGTACATGGTTAGCAGTATCGGGCCTTACTTACCTATCTTTCTTAACCTACCAAACCTTATAAGTAGTGCAGTAAAAACCAAGCTTTGCTTAGCTTAAAAAAAAACTCATCAACAGCCTTTAACAGTCCACTGCTGGACATAGGCCTCTCCTTAGCAAGGAGGTTTTGGCCTACTATACCACGTTGGCCAGACGGGTTGCAAAAATAATCTAGTTACGAAATTATTTCCTAAAGAAAGGAATTAACTTAATTATTGTGAAAAGTGTATCTAATTTTAGGAGTCATTTATGGGCGCCAAAAATTTTAAAGCTTTGGGGCGGCAAATGTGTAAATCCAGCACTGGGGCGGTGGGACGCCGTTTTTTGAAAAAAATGCGCTTTCAAGTTGAATAACTCATAGACGGATACCTAAATCGAAAAATGTTTCAAGGAACCTCACAATGTTTTCAAAAGACCTATCTAATGATACCCCACACGATGGCGTAAATGCGAGAAAAAAAAAACCTACCCATTTTACTTGTTTTTCATAAATTGTAGCACTTTCTCCACGTAATTACAACACATGTAAAGTTTCATCTTTCTAGCACCAAACGTTTGGGCGGTAGGTTGAGGACAGACGGATGGACATGGCGACTTTATAAGGGTTTCAAGTCATTAACTACGGAACCCTAAAAAAGATATTGTAATGTTGGAAAGGGTACAAAAAAAATGGGCAATTAAAATGGTCTTCTCTTTGAAAAACATGTCCTACGAAGAACATCAGTTAGAACTCAACCTGCCAACACTAGAACAGAGAAAAACCAGAGGAGACCTTATAGAAACCTACAAAATCCTCAACCACCATTACAATGTGAGAGATATTGAATCACACAACTGACAGGTCACTCTATAAAGAAATCCCCGAAACCATTTTTTGCCAAACTGTGTAGTGCGAATGTGGAACTCTTTACCAGAAACCATAATTAGTGTCCTGATTGTGAAGATTTTCAAAAACAGACTTGATGAACATTTAAAAACACAAGTGTAATGATATACAGGCATCAGCTTTAAGCTGCTTGTGTATTAAAAAAACATAGAAAGAAAATGAATATAGGAAGAAAAAGTTTGTTTAACAACATTTGTGAATAAAAATGAAGACTGATTTATTGAAATCAATAACCGTTATGTAGTATAAACAACTAGAAACTATAGTAATAGCATATAATATTTATATATTTTATTCAGTGATATAATAAACATCTTTAAACAGGACAACTTTAGACATAGAAGATAGAACAACATTAATGTTTAAAAAATATTTGAAAATTGCATAGCTTAACATACTTTTACTTTAAAAAATAAATAAGAATAAATTTAGTCAAAATATGAAATCAAAAAAAGCAAGAGACTATATTAATTTTTAATTATTATAATTAATTACTTAGATGAGCACTCACTGGGAAAGTGGCTCAGTCAGTTATTCTTTTACTACTAACCCCTAGCACATATTTAAATTAATTTTGTATCTTGAGAGAAGTCATAGGCTCTTTAACATGATAACGGATATTCACGCTGGTTATATCTTTCTTTTTCTAATTCTATATTAGTTTTATTATTATTTAATTCACTTACCTCTAGTATGCTTAGCCAAACTTCTGTTTAACTCCCATTTTTCAATCATATGTGATACTTTACCACCCAACACTGTTATTACACTTGGTACTAGCCAAATTACACCATGGCATACTTCAAGTCCTTCATTATTCAATAACAACTTTGTACCTGGTGGAGTATTAATACTTAAAAAAGATATAGGACTCGTTTCTAGGCCAGTACATATTGATTTGCCGTCATGTAATATCAGCTTTAACATTCGTGGAGCAGATGTTGACTCCTCATTAGCTTTAGGTGCCGACACATTTCTAATTTTCTGAATTTGGACCACTACTGGACTCTCCAACTTTGAAGGATCCTTGGTAAAATCTTCAGGTAGTGCTGCATCTCCGATATCCCTTAAATCGTACTGAAAAATAACAAGAATATTAATTCAAAAGACCAGAACAGATTGTCAAGTAACCTTGAGAGTAATTGAAATTAATAAATTCAAATACTCACATCTATAGCCTTGGTCGTTAGAATATTTATATCCTGTATTTTACCATTTTCACTAATAATATCGATGCCTTCTTGACTTAGATGCCTGAAAGAATCAGATTTTTACTTCGAGAATCTAACACTTTTGTAATCGTCACAAAAACAAAAGGTATGATAGAAATATAATTACCAGCCTAAATCTTTGAGTTTTTCCTGTAGTGTCATGTTTTAAATTGTAGCTAAATCAACATGACTTCAAGAAAAATAATTAAAAATAAAACTATCAAAAGACATACGGCACCATGACATGTACGGCAAAGTATTACGATAGGAGACAGATACAAAACATAATCATTAATCTATGACAGTGGGTTGTCCCCGGTGTATTGTTATGAACCGAAAATTTACGATTTTCTGTATCCTTCTGAAAAATAAAACTTTATTAACCTTTTACAATAAGCTTTAAAATTGATTGTCAAAAGAATGTAAAAATGATAAAAGAGTTAACCTTTCACAGCAAATAGGGTATCCATTGTTAGACATACGGCAAACTACAAATTTAACTAGACGGGCCCAGGCCTAGGCCAGAAATCGCAAGAAGAGGAAATGAATCGTCGATACCGTAAGAATATTTGGTGGATTAAAATTATACATTATTATCTATGTAATGTCCGTGTGGTGACGGAAAAATGATACAAAGTGTCACCACCCCTATTTATCCCGCGGGTGTCGTAAAAGGCGACTAAGGGATAAACTACGCAAGACAACATCAATGCAAAGAGAAGGAAAACTTGAAACCAACCCTATACCAACTCGTCTGGCCAGCGTGGTATAATAGGCCAAAACCTCGTTTCTAAGGAGAGACCTATGTCCAGCAGTGGACTATTAAAGGCTGTTGATGATGATGATGATGATGATCTATGTACTATTAAACAAATCTGCTGTTCAGAATTCGTTGGTGTAACGGCGGGTGGATCGTATGAATGTATCGTTAAAACTTCTTCTCTCGCGTTGTTCTTTTATACAAATACACATCGTGAACATCCTGGGGGCCCCGGAAAACGAAAGTCTAAGAAAAGATTCTAGCTCATAGACTCGTCCAATAAGGAGCAAAGGTACTCAATATCTTGTGTGTAGGTGCCAGTCGACAGTAATGGTAGTGACGTCAGAGACGTACCGCGGAAGCGGCATCTGTGGTAGGCAATGCACGCTGCACATACGTGCATTTTTCATGAGAATCCATAGCGGTGCACTACAACAACGCAATCGTGGGGGGTTAAATCTAACCACCTGATAGGTTTGCCTGTACCTACTGTCGAATTTTACAGGTAAATTGTTGTGTATATTGCACGACTGTACAGACTTCCACATTTGTTCAGGCATCAGAAAAATGAAATTATTAATTTTGATATATTTTGGATACAGGCAAAACTGAGCGTGTGTCCATCAATTCGTTTCTCCAAAGTTCATTCGGCGTCAATTGCTAGAAGAGACGCCATGGATTCACCTGTTTATACAGACTAACGGCCACTTGTGTGTAGGTACTCTATTCAAGTTCACCTGACTTTAAATGATCAGACTAATAATTAGTCTGATCATTTAAAGTAAGGTGAAAAACAAGTTGAGGAATTATTCCTCAAGTTGTTTTTTTACCTGTAAGCTTGTCCTAATGTACCTAATACTTAGTTACTTCTAGATGAAAGAAAATAAAAACACTTTTTTAACCGACTTCAAGAGGGGGGAGGTTCACAATTTAATTGGTATTTTTTTTCATACCACAGCCTCCACAATATGTACCAAAGAGTAGTAGAGTAAAGAAAATACTTGAGTTAGGTTTTGATTCAATGAATATGTCTGTGTCATGCAATAGTTTATCTTATACCCGACTCATACAAGTTATTTTCGGTAAAACGGGAATGTTGATAATTTTTGACAACGTCATACAAGGCACTTACCAGTTACCGATAAAATAAAGCTCAACCATCTAACGAAACAAATTTGCTGTAAATTTTTATGAGAATAAATTATTTAATAATTACAATCTTTGAATAAACAAACGTGCTTTATTAAATATGTCATCGGTAAGCCATTTCTTCCATAATAAAGATACCTTGTTAACAAAGAACTGTTATCTTTTATTTATGTTCCTTTCAGACACATATTTTCAACGTAGAGATGACGTGTGATGGTTGCTCAGGAGCGGTTGAGAGAGTACTGAACAGGCTCAAAGGGCAGGGCGTTGACAATATATCAATAAGTCTCCCAGACCAAAAGGTGTCGGTTACGTCTAGTCTTAGTGCTGATCAATTACTAGATATCATAAAGAAAACTGGTAAGAAAGCAACATATGTGGGTACTGAATAGTTATGTTTAGGACACAGTTCAGAAGAGATGTGAAGTGCATAATCAACATATTTTAAAAATGTATTCCTTTAGTCATGTAACTCACATTTTGAGACTGGAAGTAAGATAAACGTTAACATTTTATACATTTTTTATGTACTTTTACATAGCATTATGGTTGTATCATTTTGTTTACTAATTTTAAATTCATGTTATATGATCTATTTGTAAATAGATACAGTATTTTAATAAAATATGTTAAAATAATGATTATTCTTGTATTATTTACCAGAGAGAAACAAAAGCTCTATGAAAAATATAATCTAACTAGTAGCATCTTCTAGAGTGTTCAACCGTAAGTCCACCAGATCAACAGCCTCATGTAATGCATTTAGGTGATCAACAATAGCATTGACAGTTGGCAACACATCAGCACAGTCACATTCCTTTATTTTATCAATGTCACTGGTAAAAGTCTTGTTCAATTTTCTCAATTTCTTTCTGTGTAGGTCATCAGTATGTTCAATAACTTTAAACCCACTATTTATAGGGTAACCTCTTTTTCTGCCCACCCATTCTATTGTGCCACTAGTATAGCACACATCATTGTCTTGCAACTTTATCATACCAAAAAGGTCTTCTTCATGTTCATGAATTGGCAACATTGACTTGTTTGTAACAGATGGGATCGTAAATGTAGCTGGGGTAGGTGGAATACGAGGGATGTGGCTCATATGGCCAACGTCATGAGAGTGACTATCACATACTGGACTACTAAAGGCCTTGTCAGAAGTTTCTGGGATAGATTCATTAAATACAGAGGTCTGTCTGATACAAGGGTCTGTTTGACTACATATTCTTGGTTGGATTAGAGAACTGTTAGCATTAGGTGGCTCTTCTGAGAAACTTGCATAGTTCATTGTGTTATGTGTCGATTCATGTACATCATCCAGGTGCACAAAGTTAGTCACAGGCAGCTGGGTATTGTGATAACACATAGACCAAATTCTTGTACCCTGATTTACAGACGATGAAAACAATTAGTACTTACACTACCTTAGTAAGATAAAGACCTTTGCAGATTGTATTTAAAATCACAGGTTTCTCTGAACTCCAATTTTTGGAGAGCTATCATGTATTTTGAGGACACAGCACTTAGGGAGTCCTGAATAAGGAAAGTAATAAGTTTAAAATTGTGTTCTTAACCCAAATTATATATTCCTCAACCATATAAAAATCTGCATATTTACATACTAATTACAATTTTATACTAAAACTACTGTACAATGTAGCTACTATCATTTTAGAGCAACCTGAGATCTTCCTCTTGATGCTGAAGTGAGCTTAGATGATTGGGAAGCTGACTTAGGTATTGTTGACATTGTTTGGGGAATATTTTCTTTAATATCATTCACAAGTTCAGTGAAGTTTGTTTTCCAGATAAAGACCTGTAAGAATAATAAACATGTTTTTTTATGTATTTTGAGCTTACTTAGTATGAAAAAAGAGGTATACTTCTGCCAAATATTTACCAGTTTATCATCTCCAGCCGAGGCAAAGGTTTCACCACTAGCTGAAAAGTTAACTGCATTGATAGCACCTGTGTGCCCACTCAAAGTGAATATTGGGTGTCCCTCAAGTAAATCAAGTATCTGAAAGATAATTAATATTAAAACTATTCTATTACAAGAAAGCTTAAAGGAAAGAGTATGATTGTGTTATCTTACCTTCATTTTACCATCTTTGCTAGATGTTAATATATAGCTGCCACTCGGATGGAATGCAATCTGAGTTACTGCATCATTATGTATGCTGAAAATATAAGTTATGTATTTGAAGTAATAAATCAGAGATATTGATTGTTTTTTTTTCCAGTATCGCAATGTTTAAAAAATTTAACTGACCTATAATATTGCACAAGGCTCTGTGTCCTGACGTCATACAGTTTGACATTACCATGAGATGTTCCTACAGCTACATAGCAGCCAGATGGATGCCACGCTAGGCACAGACTATGACCTTTCTGATCCTTAAAAATGTGGACACATTCTCCGGAGACAGGATTCCATAGCCTGGTAGTCTTGTCATCAGAACAAGATGCTATTACGGACCCATCACTAGATATACGGGCACATCTTACCCAATTAGTGTGACCAACAAATGATGCAATAAATTTATGCTTTTCAGTAGACCACAGTTTAACTATTTTATCATCAGAGGCTGTTATTATCTGGAACAAAGAAATAAATTGCTATTTTTTTGTTTTCTTACAGTTGAACATGGCCAACTTCTATGTTTATTACCTTAGATCCATCACAATTAAACTGTACAGAGCGTACAGTTTGAGAGTGTGCCTTAAACATGCCTGTGCTGCCAGTCACAGTGGGTACCCATAATCTAACAGTTTTATCACGTGACGCAGATGCCATATACTTCCCAGAAGGTGAAAATGTTACATCCATTACTGCTTCATCATGACCTTGGAATCTATAACTTCTCATAGTACCACGAAGGTCCCATAACTGAAACAGTTACAGTTTAAGTATTATCTAAAACATAAGTGAGTGAAATCTACATTATTAACTTGATGTAAAAAATATGTACCAAAACACTATTATCTAGTGAGCTGCTGGCAATCTGTTGATTATTAGGATTGAAATATAATGCAGTGATAGCATTTTTGTGTCCTTTCAATTGCTTTTCTAGTGACGGTTCAAGACAAGTAAATTTGGTTTCCATGTCATATGTAATTAACCTACAGCTAATTAGTTTAATAATGTTGTTCGGTAAAGTTTTCACGCGTAAAATTCAAATTAAACGCTTCAAGTAGACGTCACGACGTCACGTCGTAAGAAGTTAATTTGACATTTATTTATTGTTTACTGTCAAAATACCTCTATTTTAAGTGTAGAAAGTACATTAAAGAAGTACATTTAAGAATGTTTTTGTTGTTTATGGTAAAAACGAAAACTTTGGGAACATTTTTTTAAATTAACTATGTTTTACTAAATGCCTAAGGAAGTTTATATACGTTACTTACACCAAAAAGCATTTCTTAATTGTTTTGTCTGTCTGTTAGTTCCGTGTGTGATTGATGACCGTTATTGAGTGTTTGTGTACTATTTTCTTAGTTTTCATAAAAATAACTTTCTTTTTCTAAGCCTTTTTCTCTTCTCAAGTAGGTTGAAGTTGAAGTCAAAATTAGTCCAATGTAATACGACAGTAGTCTTCATTAATTTTTTAAATAATATGATATTAACTCCACTTATGAAACTAACGTGAGCAGAATAAATAGGTTTTGTAGCTCGTAAAATAGTTACAAAATCGAAAAGAAATCCATCTTTCTCTACTGATTAATTAGTCTGTAGTCTGTGGTCGATTAATAGACATTAGACATTCCGACATTCGTCGATTAATTTTCAGTGGACACGAGGTTTTTCTAATGTTTTGAAATTGATTTCAGTAATTTTGTGATATTTCTTTTATGAATTTGGATGAAACCGGCGTAAATATACCTTCAAAAGATAGAATGTAATTAAAATCTTAAGTCTCATTTTTTTTTATTTTTTTTTGCAAACTTATGCTTGTTTCTTCCGCCGGGTACTTTTGTGTATTGTTAAATTTAATTTAAAAAGATAGTGTTTATTTTATACAAATAGAATTAACTTTGCTTTGTAATTTTTAGAATTCAAGTTGCACATGCTGTTAAAAATTTTCTATGGGGATTTTTGTTTTAAGTACAGCTGGTAAGTTTGAATATAGGAACATGACTCCATTTGTGATGTTTTCTTACTTTTAAATTACGTCTCAGTTCAAAATAAGTTCTTTTGAAAAAAAAAACAACTTTAAATATGCCAGATTTGTTACAAACATTAAAATGTTTGTATTGTCAAGATAATGACTTCACAAATCAACCTCAATAATATATTTTTATAAACTAGATACATTATTGAAATATCTTTTATTGCAGCTCTAGTATTGAGCTACAATGAATGTAGCAGTTGGGAGCGAAGCATCTGGAGAGGTGGCCCTTTTAGTTGATGAACTTAACCGTGCTGTTGAGCTCACTCTTATGCCAACAGTTCCTCATGAGGAGCGTAGCCAGGCCTATAATGCTTGTGAAAGGTAATTATTACTTTTATAAATATAGAAATTCATAAATAATCCTAAATTTATGAGAATTCCTTTGTTTGTCTTTTGTTTTACACTCCAAGAGCTGATTAACTTACCTAAAGTTTGTTCCTAAACCTAAGATCCTACTCAAGAAGATTTCTCTTATACTTTAATGAACTAGTAGATTATCAGTGTTCTAATGATTTTTGTGATGTAACAATCAATGAGGGTATATAGAAAGTTTACTAATAAGTTTTGTAACTTCTGTTTCAAGTTTCAAGGAAAATTCTCCTTGGTGTGCCCAAGCTGGGTTACTGCTGGCAAGTGGAACTCAGTACTCACCAGGAGTTAAACATTTTGGCCTTCAACTTATGGAACACACAGTTAAATATAGATGGACACAAATCACGCAAGCGGAAAAAATATTTATTAAGGTATTTAAAATCAATTTCCATTGTCATATCATTTCTATATAAAATTTTGAAAACATGATTGATTTCATTATTAAAAATTATAATTGGGGTTTTTTTTTAGTGGAGTCTCCTGGCATAGTGGTGACCACATAGGTTAACATATTGTAAAGTTAAGCTATCCTAGCCAGATCAGTCTGTGATGGGTGACCATTCTTAACAATACACCATGCCTTAAAGAGCATGTTAGGCCATCACTCACGGTTGTCATATGAACATCTTTGGCAATTGTCATAGTCATAATCATCATGTAAATACATGCCAATTAAACCAAACTAAATTCTTAATATGGATTTTTTTTAATCTATGTGGATTCATCAATATGTATATGTATATACTATATACTTAAGCCATATTCCTATAGCGAAAATTGATATGTAGATAAGGTGCATTCTTTGATAGATGTTTGTTAAAGGTTTTTAACTGATAAACAAGTGAGTGTCTCCAATGAACTTTTAGTTGATTCTGAACTTAACATCCATGCATTTGATATTGAAAAAATGGACTCTTAAGTTAATGTATGAGTTTAAAGTTTAAAGTATAAAATCCATCACCAAATTTTAGTTGACTTAAATTTGGTGATGTTATCAAGAGAATCACTGAGAGCAATAGAGCAAGCCCTAAAAGTGCCACACAGATTTTCAATATCAACTAGTAGTCATCATCATCATCAGCCTATCACAGTCCACTGCTGGCTGTAGGCCTCTCCCATTGCACACCACTCTGATCGATTTTGGGCTTCTCGCATCCAGCTCCTGCCAGCCTAGTAATTTATAGTAACTCATAAATAAATAAAAAATATTGAAACATGGAGAACTCTGTCCAGATGATGGCTATTTCCATGGTCATTTGAGAAAAAAAATCTCATTCCTTCTCTCATTTTAAAAAATTAGAAACAAAATTTTTTGTGTTGTAAAAAATAAATAAACAAAACACTTAAGTATTTTTTAAATTGATGTTGCAAACCAAGATTCTAAAGTAATATAATATGCTTAAAAAAAGAACACAGCACTTTTACTATGTTTCTTGTACTTCCAATTTGTGATCAAATCGAGTGGCACCAGTTTTACAGTTATTTTATTATTTTTACGCCTGGACACGTGTTTGGACTCTATAGGAACGGTCTCCGTCACGGGACCCGTTACGGAGACCGTATTATTTTATTTACGCAGTGTCGTTTTCCCGCGCTTCCCCGTGACGGACGCCCGCGCAGGTCCCCGCGACGTAGCACTTTAGTATGAAACCGCGCGGACGCCCGCCCCCTTAACGCAGTTTCAGCCTTAAATCACCTTAAGTCAGCGGTCGTCACAGATTTCTAACCAAGGGCCACACACAATGATATTATATAGAAAGATAGGTTACCTTCATACTAAACGGCGTTCGATATTGTTGCGGTATGACGAGACGTACTTATTTATAGGTGTATACATACATTACGATTACGAATGCAAAAGATAATACGGAGTGCATGGTAAAGAAAGAGATAGCGATCTCTTGCGAGTTGCAATTACACACACTAGTAAAATTATGGACTAACTCGTTAAAATTGATACAGATATGACATTGAATATCGCCATTTGCTAAAAGTACCAATCATCATCATCAGAAACATCATCTTTATCCTAAAAAGAAAAAGTATTTTAGTTGTCATTGTAAATTATATACTTTCCAAGATTATAAACAACATTTTGAATTGTGAAAACACCTTAATTAAATTTAATGTAAATCTAAGGACAGATTTAATCAAACTACAATTTTATTATGGATACAAACAAATTTTACCATGTTTATAACAGGCACTGCATTTTTTTTCAGACGTATGTATCCTTTCGAAGTAGTGTATTTATATTCCTGCTTAAAATGTACGGAACAAATAGTACTACTTTTCGTAGGCATCCAGTCGTACTCACTTCTTTCCGCCTGAACCATTCGAACCCATTTAATTCTCGTAAGATTGTTACTTGGAAATCTGGTAAATACAAAACAATATACACAGTCTTTTTACCAACATACATTTTAACACTATTATTGCCAAATAATATAATCATCATATTAACTGAAAGACAATGACAACTAAACACATAATAGTAATATGAGCGTATCAATTAGACGGTACTGGAGGACGCGGACGATAGGTATGTATTGTGCCTACGATATCCCTTCTGTTTGATTTAATCTATTACGCATGCCTTGTCCTTGTCACACTTCAGTTACAATCTTATCCTCTGTCCTTTTTTAACGCGTCTTTAATAATATTGGATATAATTTAATAATTTCGGTAAATGGGAAACAAAAACGTGACAAAATACAAATATTACGTAGTTACTTATAAATACTTACCCGTGGTATGTAACTCCTTCCTTTTTATTTATTTTGGAACCATAGTTTTTACACCTTCTTAACACACAGCTCGGCATTTTGGTAATAATAAGCACTTCACGAAAACGCTCTGAGAACGAGTTTATTCGCTAGCTTCTATTGGCCGACTAAATGAAATCACGACGATTGACTACATTTGTCCGCAACAATTTTCGCGCGATAGTGCGATATCTACCTTTTTTTATAATATCATTGGCCACACAGTACAATGTGGGTATCGTCACCGGGCCGCAGAGTAAGGACTTTTGCCCATTTATTCGTATTCGGTTCATGTCGTTTATATTTATGAAATCGAAGAAATTAATGTACTGTTTTAGGGTTTCGTAGCCAAATGGCTGAAAACGGAACCCTTATGGATTCGTCATGTCTGTCTGTCTGTCCGTCCGTATGTCACAGCCACTTTTTTCCGAAACCATAAGAACTATACTTTTGAAACTTGGTAAGTAGATGTAATCTGTGAACCTCATTAAGATTTTTACATAAAAACAGAAAAAAACAATACATTTTGGGGGTCCCCATACTTGGAACTGAAACTCAAAAATTTTTTTTTTCATCAAACCCATACGTGTTTCATCTATAGATCTATAGATATAGATAGATAGGTGATTTCATCTATAGATAGGTGTTCAAAAATGATGTTGAGGTTTCTAACATCATTTTTTTCTAAACTGAATAGTTTGCGCGAGAGACACTTATAAATAAGAGAGTGATAAAACTAAAAAAAAAATATGTTGTACATTACCATGCAAACTACCAACTAAAATTGGTTTGAACGAGATCTAGTGAGTAGTTTTTTTGTAATACGTCATAAATCGTAAACCGCAATTTTCCTTTCATTCAATCAATACACTATTATAAAAACATCGATCAAAGTTACAACGAACCACAAGAACTTTTATATGATGTTACTTGCTGATACGGAACCCTTCATGGGCGAGTCCGACTCGCACTTGACCGCTTTTTTGTTTTATTTACATATATGTGTTCAGTATCGAAAGCTGAATACCACTTTTTTTCTAAACATTATAATCTAGTGGTGTATAGGTACCTAGTTCACTATTGAAATAAATTACTGTGTCGCGAGTCGCACAAATACCGGCCACGGGCCGCATGCGGCCCGCGGGCCTCAGTTTGACGACCACGGCCTTAAGGTTTGAAACTGCGTTAAGCGGGCGCCCGCGCTTAATAACGCTAGGTGATAAGGGTCGCACACACGCGGGGAGAAAATGTCTTTCCATACAGAGAGGGTAATTGTGGAAGTGCAGTGTCATCCTGTCATTTTATTTGCTAGTCGTCGTTTTGCTACGTAATAATATAATTTTTCCATCGACACGACCATACATGCACATCGTTAAAATTGAACTATCGACACTGCGTAAATAAAATATTCCGGTCTCCGCAACGGGTCCCCGTGACCACCCACGTGTACACGCGCATAGCCACACGACAGTTGCCCGTCGCGGGCGCCCGCTTAACGCAGTTTCAGGCCTAAAAAAGACTACCTTATTTCTGATCTTTCAATATTTCTAGCAATACAGAGATTTCAAATAATCTGCGTTTAGTTATAATTAAATGGGCCCAATTCCTTTTGTTTATTTTAGTTTATTAGGGAAATGAAAAGATTCAAAATAGACAAACAATGACATACCTATGTCTACCTCTGACTAAAAGTGCCATTATATCTTTCTATGTAAATGTGAACTTACATAGAAAGATATAATGGCACTTTAAAAACGCGTGACTACGACTTTTAACTTGAATATGTGTATCTCTGGACACTTGTGTTGTGTCTGGATAATTGTGAGCTAAGAATCTAATCTAAGCTCAGAATCTAAGAGCTAAAATATGAAGTTCGGCCTCGATTTACCGTCCAAACGGTAAGTGCTAGAAAGATGAAACTTTGCATGAATATGTGTTGCAATTACGTCGACAAAGTGCTACAATAAAATTATGAATAATATTTTTTTATTTGGGGTACCTCCCCTACTCGTAAAGTGGTGATGATTTATTTTCTCGCGGCTACCCCATCGTGTGGGGTATCATTAGATAGGTCTTTTAAAAACAATACAGGGTTTTCTAAGCCAATTTTTTATTTAGGTATCCGTTTGCGAGAAATTTCACTTTAAAGTGCACTTTTTTGTAAAAACAGGGCGTTCCGCCCCCCTCTAAAACCCAAACGGCTAGCTCAAAAAATCGGGAAAAAATCATAATGGTGGTCCTTAGACTGAACTTTAAAGGAAAACTATAACGGATTAGATGACTTTGTTAGTTCAGGAGTTATAGAGGCCTAACTTGTAAAATGCGCTTACTTGGAAAACGTCCTACAAAATTAAAGCCCGTTTTTACGCCGCGCAACCGCTCGCAAAACCTGCTGCAATACTTATTTTTTTCGTTAGTCATTATTAATTTTAAAAAATTACAGGAAAATGCCATGAAGCTTCTTTTTATTGGCGGATGGGAGACAAGCCATCTTAACGATGCGCTGGCCCGCGTCATCGTGGAGATGATAAAACGTGAGTGGCCACAACAGTGGCCTACGTTATTAGCGGAGTTGAGTGACGCTTGCTCCCGTGGCCACAGGCATACGCAGATTGTGTTACACGTGTTCCTAAGACTGGCTGAGGATGTGGCTATACTACAGGTAAGGATCTTCAGTTATCTACTTCTTTATCCTAACACCTAGTTCATACTAAAAAGCAGAAACATCGTACCAGAGGCCCAATGATGAAGAAGCATCTCGAAAGGCCTCCATAGTGTGGGTGACCATGCTACATGTCCTGTATTCACTCTTGGATTCTACTCTTGCCTTCCATCAGACAGAGTCACTGGCAGGCTCATAAAAAAAGCTAAGCAGGTGTGCTACGATTAACTCTGGGTCTTGATGGTGCCTTTGCCAAATATGTACATGTATGCACCCTTTTTCGATCAAATTTATAGCCAGAAACCAATTTAATATCAATGTTACTCACGGCAAGCGTGAAGGGCTTATAGCTAAGTGACCTTAAGTAAAACTCTGATTTCTCTATCCCTCACCACACGGAGATTAATTTACAGCCATACATGCTTGTATCTACAATACATATTTCTTTATTATCTAAAATCCTGTTTACTATTTAAGCATATATTTGTAACGTATATCACACCGTTAACGAAATAAACCCTTATACCTTTGGAGTAATCATAGGTATGTCAAAAATAACGTGAAGTTTTTTTTTAATCATGTTTTGCAGACTTTAGATAATACTCAACGACGGAAAGATATAAACCAAGGTCTAACAGGCAACATGTCTGAGATATTTGCATTCTTCATGCGACTGATAGAGTTACACGTACAAGGATTTAGAGAGAAGACTGCTGCAGGGGACTATGCCGCTGCCACAAGCCACGGTCAAGTGGTGCAGGTACAGTAAACTTAAGGCCTTACTTAAGGCCAATATTACAAGTCTATGGACACCTCATTCATTGAAATCAGTTCAGTAGTTTAGGAGCTTCACATTAGTTCAGAGACAACCAAAAGTATTTACAGATAGTGCTTAATTTTACAGATAACTGTTTTCCTTTTTTGATTTCTAATAGACAATGTAGTTAAATGAAACTCAACTAGAAA
Organism: Phragmatobia fuliginosa; assembly: GCA_932526445.1. NCBI lineage: Eukaryota > Metazoa > Arthropoda > Insecta > Lepidoptera > Erebidae > Phragmatobia > Phragmatobia fuliginosa. Next base: position 19,486,577 of record OW052063.1, on the reverse strand, counting down.
AAAAGACACACAAGACAAGACCTAGTCTTTTGTTGGTAAGTGTGAGACAATCTGCGTCTGCCGGGAGACTGATGTAGAAACATATCACTAAGCTGCCATGCACTCACAATGAGGATGGTGGTTCTTACTTTTGGATTCTACGTATGCTTTCCATTCGGCAGAGTAGAGTTACTTTCTAGTAGAGTGTTTTTAACATGCAATTTAGCTTTTAGTTACTAATATATGTCTTCAAAAATTAAATAAATAAATAAATAGTTGCATATGACGTCACATCTTCGATCTGACGACGAACCTATACGCTCCGCGCACCTTACAGTCTTTCTGTAACACATGTCCCATTTCGCAAATCACACACGCATGGAAGCTCGAAAAAAATGTAACACATCAATAATTTAAAATAAATCCGTGTGGTGACGGATTAAGAATACAGTGTCACCACCCCTATTCATTCCATGGGTGTCGTAAGAGGCGACTAAAGGAACAAAATAAGCAGCTAACATCACTGCCAAGCGAAGGAAAACTTGAAACAAACCCTTTACTAACCCGTCTGTCCAGCGTGGTATAATAGGCCAAAACCTCCTTTCAAAGGAGAGGCCTATGTTCAGCTGTGGACTGCTAAAGGCTGATGATTTGCATAAGCATAAGTTTGCATTTTTGGACGGACTGCTTAACTGGAGGTTGTGAGTTCGATGCTCACCCAAGACGAGTATTATGTGATAAGGATAGTTATTTGTTCATTGCTAAGTGTATTTTACAGATAAATCTGTATGTATTAAAACATATTTAACTATATCTATCAGCAGTCTGGTTATAATAGGATATGCCTAATTTGGGATAAGATAGCCTGTGTGTGAGATTTTTTTGTTATTATTGTTATTCCCACAGATCATAGAAACACGGGAGATTAGCTTTGTACACAAATTTATTCGTGTTCAGATGTCTCCGCGTTTCTCCCACTTACTTCACTCACACAAAACCAAAAATTGTAAGCACGGCACACAAGCTCGTATTTCTCCCGCATACAAAGAAACTTATAGCAACACCAATAAACCCACTAATAGAACACATTCAAAAAGAGGGCGGCGCATCTACCTGTAGCTACGGATTCCAAATAAACACACATATGTTAGTTATTTAACTAGTGATGTTAAGTGATAATCATAGAAAAATATCGAATGAAATTCAGTTAGCTATATTATCTGCTCTTCTTCCTAAAAATTTTGTTGACTGTGCAAAGAAAACTAAACAGGAGTTTCGAACATACTCTATACAAGCGATGTTTTATCATAATTGGAATATTAACTAATTAACTACCAAGAAACAGGATATCAACTTCTCGAATCTAGACTAGAACACTGGTAAAACTGCAAGAATTTTATTGTTAAGGATTGACCAGACCAGACCAGATGTAAATATTTAATTAAAACTTTCCGCTTAGACGGTTTAGGTGTTGCGTTCTTATTTAAATAGTGTAATCTTATGTTTGCATATTGTCGTGTATTCGACAGACAATACTGATGGAAACACTTATTGAACATGTAAATGCTTTATTTATTGTAATTGAATTACAGCAGACATTCGTATCGTATCGTATTAACCGTATGAAAAACGCGAAGGACATCTTGTATTGTAGATGTCTCTGACGTAGTTCCTGTGTTGCCAGTGTAGCTGCGTTCGGAAATAATGCATATCATTATTTATGCCCTAACACTCTCCCACGTCACATAATTCAAAGGTTCATTCGATTTGGTTGTCTCCTAGTCCTCGTGCTTCGACGCGGCTCCAGCTTGGGTGGTGTAGGTAAGCGTACTGGCAGTGTCGGTGTCGTCGTAGGCATAACCGGTTCCGATATATCTGGTCTTATTACTTCCGGTTCTGTATTTTCAGGTTCCTGTACTTCAGAGTCTGGAGTTGGTGGTCTGGGCTCCTTCCTTGTGGGGGTATCTTGTATTGCTGTAGAACTTCTTCCGGAGGATTCAGGTGTATGTATGTTTTTATGTAGGTCACTTTGTACGGTTTTGTAAGTATCTGGAATCTTGATGTTATTACTCATGCAAGCCGTCTTAATAACTTGATCTACATGTCTTTTATGTATTCTACCATCCACTTCCACCTCATAATGTAATTTCCCTGTTCTATCTATTACATTTCCAAATTTCCATTTATTACTGTCATACATTCTTATTTGAACTCTATCTCCTATTTGAAACTGTTTATTTACTACTATGTCTTCCTTACTGTTATTTTGTATTTCTGGTATTCTTTTTACTAAGTCAATCCTAGTTCTGTATATTCTCTTGAACATCATTTCTGCTGGACTTAATCCTGTAGCACTGTTAGGCGTCTTCCTGTACATCATTAGAAATTTCTGTAATTTATCTTGTAAAGATCCTTCATCATTGATCATTGTTTTAAGTTTATTTTTAACTGTTTGGACATATCTTTCAGCTTGACCATTTGTAGATGGGTGAAATGGGGCTGTAAATTTTGCTTGAATTCCATTTTCTTTCAGAAATTTTTGCATTTCTTCAGATCTAAATTGTCTTCCATTGTCTGAAACTTGTGTTACCGGTAAACCAAATGTAGTGTATATTTTCTTTAGAATATTAATAGTTGATGTAGCTGTGATATTAGTAGTTGGTATGACTTCTAACCATTTTGTACAGGCGTCCACTACAATCAAGAAGTATTGGTTCATAAATGGTCCAGCATAGTCAATATGGATACGACTCCATGGCTCTTTTGGGTACTCCCAGCTATGTACAGGCACTTTTGTGGGATTCTTTTGCATTAAACAACATGCATTACATTGTTTGACCATATTTTCTATGTCTGTATCAATAGTTTTCCACCACACATAGCTTCTTGCTAGTCCCTTCATCTTCACTATACCAGTGTGAGCAGTATGTAATTCCTCTAAAATCTTGGGTTGTAATTTCCTGGGTATAACTATTCGTATGCCGTAAAATATGCAATTATTTTGTAATGAAAATTCATGTAGTCTTCTTGGATCGTTTCTTCCTGATTGTATGTCTAAATATAGTTTTTGTAATTCTGGATCATTAGCTGTAGCTTCTTTTATTTGTTGTAGTGTAACTGGCATCATTGAAATTTGATTTAAGTAGAAAGCTTCATCATCTGTAAGTGTATCCTTCTTTTCATTTGTATTTGTATGTTGTAATCTTGAAAAGTAGTCTGCATTGGCGTGCTCTGTAGTTTTCCTTAATCTTATTTCATAATCAAATCCTGCCAAAAAGTTTGCATAGTGTACAAGTCGTATGGCTGTGGTAGCTGGTGTTGCCTTTTCTGGGTGTAGTATTCTAGCTAATGGTTGATTGTCCACAACAAGTATTATTTTTCTGCCATAGCAATATTGGAAAAATTTCTTCAGCCCCCATACTAGAGCCGCCGCTTCTTTATCTAACTGGCTGTAACCATTCTCTGCTTTTGTAAGTGATCTTGAAGCAAATGCTATAGGTCTTTCAGATTTATCCGGCATGATGTGTGACAACACCGCTCCAAATCCAGTGGGTGATGCATCTGTGGCTAGGGTAACTGGTAAGTTTTCATGAAATGGTATAAGTACTTTTTCTCCGCAGATCTCTTTTTTAAGTTCTTGAAAAGCTTTCTCACATTCTGTAGACCATGTAAATTTTGTATTTTTCTGAAGTAATTTGTATAAGGAATATAATTTTGATGCTAAGTTGGGAATGAATTGTTGATAATAATTAACCATTCCCAAGAATGTACGTAGAGATGAAACATCTGTAGGACGTGGGCTATTCTTTATATCCTTAATCTTTTCTTCTGTAGGGTGTAGTCCATTTTCATTTATTGTATGTCCCAGGTATGTGACTGACTTCTGGAAAAATTGACATTTCTTCCTATTCAGGTGTAATCCACATTTCTGCAGTTTTTCAAATACCATTCTGATTCTATAAAGCAGTTGTATATGTGAGCTTCCCTGTAAGGCAATATCATCGAAGAAACATGCTGTACCTTCCAGACCTTGTAACGTCTGATCCATGTATCTTTGCCAAATATTGGGTGCAATTTTAACTCCAAACATTAATCGTTTGACTTTGTAAGTGCCTTTGCATGTACTTATGGCTTGCATCTCTGCTGTATCCTCATTGGTCTTCAAATGTAAATATGCTTGGTTTATGTCCAGCGTACAAAAGTAATTTCCCCCGCTAAGCTTTGAAAATATTTCTTCAATCCGAGGGATAGGGTAGTTGTCATTTTCCAGGTTTTTATTTAATGTTGCTCTGTAGTCTGCACACAGGCGAACTTTACCATTTTGTTTGATTACAGGGACAATTGGCGTCCCCCACTGTGAGTATGTAACTTTTTCTATTATTCCTTCACTTTCTAATCTGTCAATTTCTGATTCCACTTGATCTCGAAGTGCAAATGGTACTGGACGTGGCTTTAGAAATACTGGTACAGCACCTTTTTTTAATTTAAACGCTGCTTGGTAATCTTTTATTTCTCCTATCTCTTCAGAAAATAATTCTTTATATTCTTCTATTAAATTTTGTAATTTCTCTTTAAATTCTTTTTCTGTAATATCATCTTCTTTTTGTATTGAATTTATGTCAAATTGTAGGTTTAATTTCCTTATCCATTCTCTTCCCAGTACTGGATCCACTTTCTTGTCTATAACAAAAATTCTTCCTTCTACTTCTGTATTCTTGTACTTAATATTTAAATTGCAGATTCCCAACGGGTGTATTAATTCTCCTGTATAAGTTCTTAGCTTCACTGATGTATTATTCAGTTTCAGATTGCCAAAATTATTCCTGTAATATTCTGCAGAGCATGTTGTAACTGCTGCACCTGTATCTAGTTCAAAGGTATGTACTTTTCCATTTAGTTGTAATGTAATATTGAATTTATCATTTTGTATTTTATTTTTGTAGATGTTATGTATTTCATATATATAGTCATCATTATCTGACTGTTGCTCTACTAGCTCTAGCTGTTTCTGATATTTGAAACATACTGCTTGAATGTGTCCTTTTTGCTTACATATTTTACAGAATAATTTGTCCTTCAGACTGCACTGTACTGCAGTGTGGTTGTCTTTCCCACACCGGAAACACTGAATTTTTCTACTATTTTCGTTCCTGGTATTGTACGTATTCTGGTTCTTTGTTTTTGTTGATATTTTATTAATGTTTTGCATATCTGGAAACATTTCTTTAGTTTCAGCCTTGGAAGCTTCAATCGCCAACGCTGTCTTAATTAAGTCATCGAACTTGGTGGAAGAAGGTTCTTGTATCAATCTTTCTTTTATTTCAGAGTTACGCAGCCCCCGTATGAACTGTACACGCAGGTGAGTCTCAAATGTGCTATGTTTACAATGATTACAGAAAAAATTACATTTGCCCCCGATTTCCTTCAATCCAGCAACATAGTTAGCAATGCTTTCACACTCATTTTGTTGCCGGAGACAGAATTTGTGTTGTTGAGCAACTTCTCCGGGCTCCGGGGCAATATGATTTTTAAGTAGTTTGACTAAGTCATCGTATGTTTTAGTTTCCGGTGAGTCTGGCGATGTTAAATTCTTAAGTATTTGATAATACTTAGGTCCGATGCAGTTTAAGAAAATTTGTATTTTAATTGAAGGACTTGTAACACCTTTTAGGTTAATATAGTTTTCTAACCTTTGTAGGTACGAAGAAAATGCCTCGTTGTTTTCATCGTAAGGCTGTAGAGTAATGCCGCTAACCGTAGCTCGGTTAGGTTCATTATTTTGTAATACTTGTTGTAATTGTGCTTGTTGTATTTGCATGGTCTCCAACATTTGGGACAACACTTGTGCTAATTGTGCGTCCATTGTAGCGTATTTGCGTATGTAAATTATGAAAATAGGGAAAATAGGAATGCGTGAAGCGGGTTATCATCACTGGATGTGGAACCCTTGGAACATAGGAAAAAAAATGGGTCTTAGGAACACGTGGAAAATTTTCACTGCGCGAGATGGTTTATGTAAAGCACACTTCTTCTTCCCAATTCCACAATCCTCGTCGCCAATCTGTCGTGTATTCGACAGACAATACTGATGGAAACACTTATTGAACATGTAAATGCTTTATTTATTGTAATTGAATTACAGCAGACATTCGTATCGTATCGTATTAACCGTATGAAAAACGCGAAGGACATCTTGTATTGTAGATGTCTCTGACGTAGTTCCTGTGTTGCCAGTGTAGCTGCGTTCGGAAATAATGCATATCATTATTTATGCCCTAACACATATTTTTCCATTACGGCTTTTATTACTATTATTAAATGGATATTCATTGACGATTGATCGTATTGGGTAAAATTTATTGGGACGAGCATATTGTGCTATTTTTTGTTGAGAACCAGCTTGGGCCCTTTCCTGTCGCATTCATCCACATTTCTATAATTTTTGGATAGTACGGATAGCTAAACTTTTAAAATAAAAGCAAGGTATAAATGATGCATGTACCACAATAAATTAAAAATCAAAACTTTATCTACACTTTTTTTACGTTTACATAATTATAATATTATAATTTACTAGCTAATGCCCGCGGCTCCGCTCGCGTCCTAGGGGTTTGAAAAATAGATGTTGGCCGATTCTCAGACCTACTGAATATGTATATAAAGTTTAATAAAGATCGGTCAAGCCGTTTCGGAGGAGTATGGCACCGAAAACTGTGACACGAGAATTTTATATATTTGATTTATATCTTTAATAATCATTCGTACTTAATAGGATCGTATAAAATATCGACAATCATAAACATCACATCACATCTCTAACACAAAAGCCGGCGGCGGCCGCTTCCCGAAACTATCGTGTGAGTGAGAGTATCAATAAAAACACTTATCCATTGCGCTATTAGACCAGCCGATTCATTGATCGATTTGTACTTAGCAAGCAATGGTTTTAGTTCATCATGTTCCAAAAATGTTAAAATGAATTCGGTATGAAAAACTACAATAATAAAGTACTGTAGGGGCGATAGGGTTACCAGTCCAGAAATTATAGACTTCTTTGGTACTTTTAATCGTTTATTCTGGTTTCTGTTCTGTTAAGTTCATGCATATATCAACAAACTTGTACTTACCAGGTAGTAGAGCCACGCTGATTTCAGCACGAATGGGCCGGCTCGACCCGGCCAGTACTACCCTCACACAGAAGACCATCCTAATAATGACAACATTCTTGCTGTCGTGTTTCGTTGGTGAGTGTGAGATCGGAGGCCCAATCATTCTGCATCATTCTCCCGCCCTTCGAAGGCCGGGAGAATGATGCAGAATAATCTAACCAGGCTGCCATGGTAGGGGTCACCATGCTACATTGCCTACCCTCACAATAAGCATGGTGACTCCTACTCCTGGATTCTACTCATGCTTTCCATCAGGCAGAGTAGAGTCACTTTGGCAGGCTTAAATATAAAAAAAAAAAAAAAAAAACATACATATAACCCTATGTCGGTAGTGAAGAGGACTGCGAGGCTATCGCTCAACACTACCTTCCTACGCTACGTGAGTGTCTTAAGATATTATCTATATTGCGGGGCTATCGCTCTAGAAGACCTCAATACTTAGCAGAACCTGATGACTGCGGGGCTATCGATCAGGTCAGCTATGTCTACTGGACATCAGAGTGGACTGCGGGGCTATCGCACTCTGAGTCGCCTAGCTGTCGACTGGCCGAATGGAGGCTGTGCGGCTGCTTATATAGCCGTTGTGCTACCACCACCTCCACTACGTCATATGTAATGCGCGTCGAATGAGACAAATAGTCGATGTGCGAGCGAGAAAGTATTCGGGATCACGCGTAGTTGCTTGTTGTCTTGTTACAGTACTTAGATATGAAATGAGATGCCATCTTTCTTGTAATTCACAATACAGCTGTTGTTTTTGCAAACAATCACTGAACAACGCGGCATTTTGTAAAAAATCATGAGCTGTGAAGACGTCGCAAGTTGACATTCGACTAATGACCGAAAATGGCATCAAGCCGCTTTGAGGCCAGATGCGTTCGCAAGCTTCACGCCTCAATTGCATATCTCCTGTATTTCTATGATCTGTGGTTATTACATTAGCCAAGTCCTACAGAAATCCATTAATGATTATATTTTATTTTAAATTACAGGTGGTTTTACTAACATTGACTGGATATGTAGAATGGGTTTCAATAAACCATGTAGTAATGAACAATGGCCGTTTACTTCAAATGCTGTGCATTCTGATGCAGGATGATGCTTTCCAATTACCTGCTGCCGAGTGTCTTTTACAAGTAGTTAATAGAAAGGGTTCTGTAAGTAAATATTTATCTATTCATATAAATAAAATTAATGTCTGTTTGCAATTTCAAATTATCAGGTAAATGCAAATGAACGTGTATATGGTACTTAAATTAAAAAAAATATCTATTTTTAAGAATTACTGGACCAATTCTGACAAGATTTTCACGGACATAAAGCTGTTGATATAAGGAGTAACTTAGGCTACTTTTTTAGACTACCTTTTCGATAAGTGTACTACAACAACCGTCGGTAACCCCCTCGGTTACGTTACTCAGCTAGTACTGTAATAATTTCTATTAGAGATTGCCTTGCATCCAAATTTATACTATATACAATTGTGTCTTTTATCAGAATAGCAGTTATTTGAGCACACTCTTTCAGTTCAAATTAAATAAATACAAGGCTTAGTTTAAAATAAAACTAGACTTTTATGCGGTTTCTATGTATCTTTTGATTTTATTGTAAAACTTTTGTTATAAGTGCTACAAAATACATATACTTTAAATCTAAATCTCAGTTCTGTCCGCGTTTAGTTTTGTTTTTAAACTAAACAGAAACAATACCCCTTAGACTTGAAACATTGAAACACAAAAAAATTGTTTTGATTTAACCCCCTCAAGCATTTCCAAGGCCCTGCCTTTTTGCTTGGTTAGTGTAACTTTGGAGGTTAAGAATTATATACAATGCGAGGTAGTTTGTTTAAGCAAGTTTTTTTTTCCGTTTCAGACAAAAGAAAGGAAGCCTTTAGTAATATTGTTTAGTAAAGAAGCTATATCGTGTATACACCGTGCCGCAGTTGCCAGTATTAACACTGTCGACGAAGCACATTATTTGTTCCTAAAAAAATTCTCACAGGTAATGTTTTTTATTTATTTATTGTTATTTGTAATAATTTAAATAAATTATCTGGTAGTAGAGCTACGCTGATCGTAGCACGATTGGGCCGAAACAACCGGGGCAGTACTGCCCTTTCTCAGGAGACTGTCGTCTTTTGTTGGTGGGTGTGAGACCGGAGGCCCAATAATTCTGCGTCATTCTCCGCTATCTCAGCAACCCAAAGTGTGTCTTGACCTCTGATACAAGAGAACGTCACTTTGTTCGATCTTGGGCTGCCTGTCGCCAGTTAGGTACACACAAAAAAAAACGGCGGCGTGCTGTTAGTATTAAATATATGTAAACGTTTTCATTATATTTGGGGTCTTTGACTTTTTCAAAGCATAAAACATCCTCTTGCGACAGTGTTCCTGGAGACACTGGGTGTGGAACCCAAACTATAAAATCATTATAGTTTGGGTTCCACAGTATTTCTTTTATTAAACGATCATGTCATAAAGCGCTCTTTTTATCTTAGAACAAATAATGTAGCACCAAAAAGGTTTTAATAATAATGCTGTTTATCTCGTTCGCCACAGGTGTTAGCTGGTCTAAGTTTTCAGTTGACGACTTTGTGGAGCTTTGTTACGGATGTGGATACTTGGATGCCGATACTTTTGGAAACAATGCTACAGCTGACGTCACATCCCTCGTTATCTATCGTACATACGACCAACACTGTGTGGCTCGCTATTCTAAGGCACGAGCAAATATCGAAGCTACAACCTGTACTGGCCGTCATACCGAGATGGATGCAGGCTTCCGCGCCAAAAGTGCTCAAGGTACATATAAATGCGACAGTAACTGATGTCTGTCTGTTACGCTTTTAAGGCTATTATAGCTGAAGAAATCCGAGAGTTTCAAAGAGTTCCATGCTAAGCCCGACAGAGTCACTAGTAAGCTATACATTAACCCGATAAATACTATCGCTATATCCGACATATATACGTGTGGTGACGGATTAAGAATACAGAGTGTTACCACCCCTATTCATCCTGTGGGTGTCGTAAAAGGCGACTAAGGGATAAACTACGGTTACGGTTACTGAAGTTACGGTTTCATTACAGGTGACGTACCCATCATCAAGAGTGAGTAACAATCACGATGCGGTCACATATGCATGTATGGACTACGACAGCGAACAAGAGTTTGCCATATTTTTTGCCAGATGTCGCACTGAAATATTAGAAAGTTTTAAGTAAGTATGTTTGTAGTATTTATATGTATGTACCTATACTTATATCCTATCCTGACTAAGGTCAAGGTTTTGATTCCAACCTAGGACAAATTATTGTGGAATAATAATGATTATTAGTATAATTAAAGACTGCATGATTGATCTAGTGCTTTAAGTGGTGGCCACGCCACTTTCTACTGCGTTTTGGAAGCATAATGATGCAGCCATAGTGTTGGTCACCATTCTGCATTGTCTGCACTCACAAAAATAATGGTGGAAGCATTGGTAGAATTCAAGAGTGGTCTTGGATTCTACTTATTCTTCCACATCATGCTTTTCTTCAGGCATAGTCACTTTGACTGGCTTATATAAGTATTTTGTTTTTTCGGACATCTTTCACACAACGTCATCTAGTCCCAAACAAAGCAGAGATTGTATTATGGGTACTAGACAACTGATATAAATATACATATTATACATAGAAAAACCACCCAGACTCGGAAACAAATATTTGTGGATCACACATATATTTGGTTTGACCCGGGAATCGAACCCGAAACCTCTTGATCAGCAGCCGCATACGCTAACCACTAGACCAACAAGGCAGTCATTGGTATGTATAAAAAAAGAAGGTTATGCTGAGTTAACAATGAGACTGCCGTAGGTGAGATATGTGTACTTATTAACATCAATCAATCAATTTGTATGTTGTTACAGATACTGCATGATAGCAGCACCTTTAGTAACGTGGGGCTACGTGGAGCAATGGACGCGCGCTGCTCTAGACAAGGTTGACACGTGTCCGCCACAGATAGACACGCATCATCCTATGTATATCGAATGGGAGGCATTATCTCAGGTTACTTTCATTATTGTTAAATAATAAAAATTAAGCATTATAGTTTTGTCCTTGTATTTGATAGTCACTCCAATAAATGTCTCATTTTTTTTATATTTACTTCTGTACTATATAGGAAAGTGTTTAAAATAAAAATACCATTTAAATCAGTTCAATAGTGAAAACTCTTAAATAAAATAATGCCGCTAGACTTAGAGATCCTAAAATAACAGCCTCCTTCCGAAACAAGTTGAATATTTATGCTTTAGTCTATGTAAATAAATGAAATTGAAAGGCCTATTTGTAATTTCAAATTAACAACTTCGCACTAAATTCATATGAAAGTATACGCTACCTAAATATATTTTTTTTTTTAAGTTTTTCTTTCTATTTATATGGCTAATCTCTGAATTTGATGGACTGATTTTGATGGGTCTTTCCCTGATAGACTGCCGATGTGTATAAGGTGTAATTTATACCGGGTACTTTTATTTTAGTATGTTATAATACCAAGGGCATCAGCTAGTATAATATGCAATGAACAGTTTTGATTGAAAGAACGATTGTGATCTTTCCAGGTACTAGACATAGTGTTATCGCGCCTGCTTCAAGCGGATCCTCGTCCGAGCGTGGTTGAAGGCTTGCAGCTGCTGCAGCGCTGCGTGGTGTGCTCACCGCCCGCACCGCTCGTGCTGTCTCTCTTACTCTCCTTCATATCCGCTCTCTTCGTGTTCCTCAGTTGTGCATATAGTCAGCTCGCTGGTGAGTGCTCTATACTAAAACGCTTCACCTCTTTCTTGATTGTTAATAAAAAAGTGAAGTCACTGAATTCGTCAGTAGTCTATACTGTGACTATTTTTTAACGCTTTTTATTGGCTTGGCTCCTTTGGGTGCGATTTTGACCCACTTTAAACGGCCAAACTCAAAATAAATCTACAAAATTTCGTTCAAACTTTGTAGATTTATCGAGGACCGATGACAATACACTAATTTGAAAAAAACAAAACAAAACCAAAATGTTTATACAAATTAGTCTGTTTTAGTCTTTTTTCTATAAAATTGTTTTAAAAAACTATACAAACACACTTTTAAACTAAAAGGTATAAAATAATTTTAATGTAAAAAGCGTGGGGCGACGTTATTGAAAAAAATTCAGAAAGCACCCCACGCTTTGTTACATTTAAATTATTTTCTACTGTTTAGTTTATAAGCATGTTTGTTTAGTTCAATATTTGTTTTTAATGTAAGGTCTGGGCGTGGGTGTGGCGGGAGCGGATCTGTTGCCGCGGGTGTTAGATAAGATATTTGCGGCGCTCGTGTACGAAGGGAACGCGCCCGAGGATAGACGCTCGCGTTCTGTCAAGAACGTCAGGAGACACGCCGCTGGACTACTAGTTAAATTAGGTTCTAAGGTAAACTACATATATTTTTTTTTATTTGTATCCAGATTCCCTCTTTCCCCTATTGCTTCATTGCAAAGTATCCGAATGTTGACATGTTCTGTACAAAATTAAGAACTTTTTTAAAATACATACATAGATATAAATACATAGAATACAAGAATTGATATAAATATAAATAAATACATAGATATAAGTATTTATTAGAATCTTTGTAATGTTACAATGGCTTGCTGTATGTGTTGAGCAACTTTTAACTGTAATGAACAATTGTTTTGGTGGAATAAAAAACGGTTCTGGGTCAGAAATAGAAAAGTATAAAAATTAAGCACTAACAAACAACTAAATAATTTAGTTGTCAAAAAAAGAAAGCCTATATACACAAACATACACACATACACAAACATATCTAGAAATGCAGAAAATACAAATTATATGAACAATGCAATTTAATCTTAGATTACTTCAAACGTTAATTTAGAGTATCTAATGATTTAAACTACCCTGTGTCCCTCAGGTGTATTATTTGATGAGTTCGTTTAAGTGACATAACTGTTAAGAAAACCTACATTATAAAAATGAATTTGTTATTTTATTCCAGTACCCTTTACTTCTCCTACCGGTATTCGGTCGTCTGCATGAACTGTGTTCAACAGCTCTAGCCAGGCCAGATCTCAGCGCTGTGGAAAGTGTTACGTTGCAAGAAGCTTTACTGTTGGTGTCCAATCATTTTTGTTGCTACGAAAGACAAAGTCAGCTCGTTGCGCAGGTAAATATAACACAAACTAATATTATAAGTTATGTCAGTCGCTGCATCGATTTTAATGAAATTTTACTTACTACTTTGCTTACTCATTTTGAAACAAAATACATGCAAGAACGTAGCACTTACTCTACTGCTAGTCGAACATGAAATCATAACAGGTGACTTGAATGTAATTCATTAACACCGGTAAAACAAAACAGCGAATAGTATGACGTGTGTTTTATAATGCACCTTAAATAACAATAATAAACTGTTTATTGCGTAAAAAAAACTTCAAAAATCGTATGTAAGCCTTGATTCCCAAACAGCGTGAGCTGTATTGTAAGAAATCGAAATCTTTTCAAATACAGATTACAAAATGATATGCAGTAAATTTGCATGTAAGTACGGCAGATCCATTATTATCAGCCTTTGCTGTATATCGCGTTAATCATTTCAGGTCATTTTTTCTATATGATACTCTTAAATAATGTGACTTTCTTGTGGTAAAATAATTTTCAATAGAAGTTTTTTGCCAATTTGCCTTTTATAATGTGGCGACTTCCACATACGACGGTGACATCTATATAAGAGACACGGCACTGTACAGAGTAACTACTAGTCGCGATATTGAAGTTCTCGCGCAGGTTAGCTAATAAACAACTGACTATATCAAAACGTGAATCACAGTCTTCGAATGTGACATACTAGTATAGATAGTGAACGGATTAATATCAGGGTGTGTTATGTGGTCAGGTGCTGGGCGACTGCAGCGCGCGCTGGGCGGGGCTGTCGCCGCACCTGGCGAGCGCAGAGGGCCTGGCGCGGCTGGTGGGGCTGGACGCGGCGCCCAGCGAGGCCGAGGACGAGCGCGGCCGCGCGCGCCGCACGCTGCTGCACGCGCTCACGCTCGTGCTCGGCGTCGTCAAGCGCACCTGCGTGCCGCCCGACCCCGACAAGGTTCCCAACCACCTCTCATACCAGTACACCACATTCCAAACTACTTCATTAAATGTTATTGGTTTTTTTATGGAAAAGTGATTCTGTTTTGGGAACTGGTTTCCAATGTGCCCTAAGGGCTTACTATATTCGTTTCATAGTTGTATTAGCTAACACTAAGATGAAAATGTGAATAACGTTTGGCGTAGTAGTTTAAGCGTTCGCTACGCTGTTTTCTACTATGCTGAGTGTTCTGTGGGTTCAAATCCTACATGGAACAACACATTGTGTGTTCAATAACTTGTTGTTTCGAGTCGCGTGTTAATAAAGTCTTTGCGACAGAGAATGTATAAGTATATATTCCTACTGCGGATGTTATCTTTTTCAGAAAAAATAATATTAATATAAATGTATGACTTTAGGAACCTCACACCTTATACTTTCATCATCATCATCAACAGCCTTGAACAGTCCACTGCTGGACATAGGCCTCTTCTTAGAAAGGAGGTTTTGGCCTACTATACCAGGCTGGCCAGACGGGTTGGTTTCAAGTTTTCCTTCTCTTTGCATTGATGTTGTCTTGCGTAGGGATGAATAGGGGTGGTGAGTGTGACATTCTGTATTTTTAATCCGTCACCACACGGACATTTATGCCTTTATAATAACGTGTCGTCAAATCTAAAGTCTGCAACAACACATATTTATATATATATTTAAGATGGCACACTATTTTTTTTATTTGAAGCAAATTGTTCACGCCATGTAACATCAAGTTGTGACCAATAGGAAACGCAGATAAAGTTTCGTAAGTCAATCAATGTGTCATAACTGTAAAAATGCTTGAAACACTTACTTATATTGATTATTATCTAAGAAATAATATGATTACCTCATATTCTTGTAACCAATAGCAGAAAGTAAAATTGAAAATCCAAAAAATAACCCCGACTAATTAGACCGATTTCCATCAAACATAGCTAAGAACACTCCTGAGTAATTTACCTTTCAAACAACAAAAGAAACAATCAAAATCGGTTCATCCGTTCGTGTCGTCGACTGTGAGTGTATAGTTATATATTATGTTCAGGCGGCCCGGGGAGGGTTCAGCGGCGGCGTGACGGCAGCCGGCAATCCGATCTGGCGCAACCCGTGCGCGTCGCACGTGCTGCCGCTGTTCCCAGCCGCGTTGTCGCTGGCGCGCGCGCTGCACGAGCTGCACGAGCCCGCCCGCGTCGCACTACGTCACCCCGCACACGCGCGCGCGCTCACTCCGCCCGCCGCCGAGCGACGCAACCTGCTCGGCATTCGTGACCACGACGCACCGCCCGCCACACGACCACAGGTATCACACTCAAGCTTTTCTTATTCATCCTTCGACTTACTATTTCTGCGTCATATATTGTTATAAAGTAATAGATAGAATTTATATCTGAAATATGCTTGGTCAACATATTTCAGATATAAGTCTATTATCGAGCACGTAGAATTCCGGTATTCATGTATTGTAGCGATATGTTTTAGAATATACATAATGTAGCTATATACATATAATCGGGCGCATATTCCGATGCTTATGGTCTGGAATGTGGGGTGAGGCAGGGTGGATTGTGTTCCCCTCGTTTGTTCAACCTCTATATAAACAAACTGATTGAAGAACTTAGTAGCACTAAGATAGGATGCCACGTAGATGGTGTTTGTATAAACAACATCAGCTATGCTGATGATATGGTGTTACTGAGTCCTTCTGTTGGAGCGATGAGGAAACTCCTCAAAATTTGTGAAACCTATGCGGTGTCGCATGGGCTCAGGTACAACACCGATAAGAGTGAGTGGCTTGTTTTTAAGTCAGGTAGCTTTACGTACAAACAGCTGCCGGAACTCTCACTCTCGGGATCCCCTCTAGGTCGTGTTCAGAGGTTTAAGTACCTGGGCCACTGGGTCACCGATGATTTAAAAGATAATGTGGACATAGATAGGGAGCGCAGATCGCTGGCTGTCCGCTGCAATATGCTGGCCCGCAGGTTTGCGCGATGTAGCAACAGTGTAAAAATTACGTTGTTTAAAGCCTATTGCCAATCATTTTACACCTGCAGCTTGTGGTCTAGGTTTACGCAGGGGACATACAGCGACCTGCGAGTACAATATAACAACGCATTCAGGGTGCTTTTGGGATTGCCATGGAGGTGTAGCGCGTCAGGCATGTTCGCGGAGGCTAATGTCGACGGTTTCGCTGCAATAATGCGGAAGCGTTGTGCTTCCATGCTGGCGCGCCTCCGTTCCTCCTCTAACAGCATCCTGAATGTATTTTCAGATAGGTGGGACTCCTTCCTTATGACAAGGTGGTTGTATGTCCACACTTGTTAATTTGTTGGTATGTACTTATATATGTTATATTTTTAATGTATGTACTTATATGTTATATTTTAATGTATGTACTTATATATATTTTCTATACTAACACTAGGTTAAGTCAATGTAACTAACACAATATGGATTCAAGGTCCGAAATAAATAATTTGAATTGAATTGAATAATGTATATAGATCATACCTAATATATACCTTAGTGAGTAATGTTAGAGTAAACCAGTACTTAATAAATAAACATGTCTGTCATCGTGTACACTATAATTGTTATTCGTTATCCACCCATAATTTCGCGACTCCGACGACTGAACAAGCCTGAAGATATAAGTTCGCCATTACTACCATTGTCTATTTACAACAAGGTTTCATCTCTCTCCAGCACAAAAGGAGGATACTCCGACCAGGCCAGATGAATTGTGTTATGTTGGAAAGGTGTATAAATGTTACAATAAATACCGTTAAATTACAAATTAGCTCGCAAGATTGTAAACTGTCGAATTATTATGAAACGTAACATACTGTCAATAATTTAACGCATTATTTCTCGGTAGATTTTAATCTATCGAAAAGAAATTAAGTTAGTTAATTCGTTTGTCCACTGCAATTTGGGGGACTGTAAATTGATTTCGTGTTGAAAATGACTGAACAACATCTGAATTATTATATACTAGCTTTACGCCCGCGGCTTCGCCCGCGTGGAATTCGTTTATATCGCGCGACACGGTATGGGTAGATTAAACAATCTTACATGTTTTTATGTTTGATAATAAGGAACTTTGACACAAACTTTCGTCCCCTATTTCAAACCCTTCTACCTTTATTTTAGCGATAAAAATCCTATGTCCTTTCCCAAGTTCAGTTCTATCTTCATACCAAATTACATCAAAATCGGTTCAGTGGTTTAGGCGAAAGCGTAACAGACAGACAGACAGACAGAGTTACTTTCGCATTTGTAATATTAGTAGAGATTACACCATCGGAAAGTAGAGATTTCATCAAACAGAAAACACCCCAATTTTTTGAAAAAAGTAGATATTTTGACAGGTGAATTTTCGCTTAGGTCAACATAGGTTGAAAAAATTAAAAATTTCAAATCAAAAAAATTACAGTGTTTTCGGGACATAAAGAGGCAAGTTTTCACTAAACTTCGTTTAAAAATGATTTTATTTGTAAAAGATAAAAATAGAAAACCAAAAACTTTTTTTAATTTTTCACAAATAATTTGAGGTTATGTGAAAAAAAGTGTAAATAAAAAATCGGCCAAGTGCGTGTCAGGCCATGCACAGAAAAGGGTGGCTCAGTCGCCCATAATGGTACGTGGATTAGAAATTGTATCCAATGGATAATTGTTATGTTTACGTATTACCTAATGCGTTAATTTTGTATGATGTTTTCCAAGTAAGCACATTGTAGAAGTTAAGCCTCTATAACTTCCGAACTAACAAAGTCATCTCATTCGTTATAGTTTTCATTAAAGTTCATTATATGGACCACTATCACGAATATTTCCAGATTTTTTGAGCCGGCCGTTTAGCTTTTAGGGGGGGAGGATGCCCGGTTTTACAAAAAAGTGGCCTTTAAAGTTGAATTTCTCGCAAACGGATTCCTAAATCAAAAATTCGTCTTAACAACCCTTTAATGTTTTTAAAAGACCTATATAATGATACCCCACATGATGGGGTAGCCGCGAGAAAAAAAAAACATCGACATTTTACGTGTCGGGGAGGTACCCTAAATAAAAATATTTTTCATAATTTTATTGTTGCACTTTGTAGACGTAATTACAATACATATTCATGCAAAGTTGCATCTTTCTAGCACTTACCGTTTGGATGGTAAGTCCAGGACGGACGGACGGACGGACAGACGGACATGACGAATCTATAAGAGTTCGAAGTCATAAACTTCGGAACCCTAAAAAGTTGTAGATCTTTTAATTACCTACAACTTTGCCATTTAACTTTTTTCCATAGGACTTGTAGTTTTGCCGGAAATTGAGATAAACCGTTTTTTACCCTTTGTTTTATATATTTAGCCATCCAAAGTGACTCTACCCTGCCTGATGGAAAGCATGAGCAGAATCCAAGAGTCGGGGCTACCACACTTGCTGCGAATGCAGACAATAATGTATGGCGGCCCACACTATGGCGGCTTAGTGAGATGCTTTTTCACGCCCCGTCCGAGGAGGACCTGAAAACCTCCCCCCCCTACCCGACTCCCCTCAGATCGCAGATCGCCCTTAAATTACTTTTCCTTTCATTTTTATAATATTCTCCTCCTTTTCCAATGGGTTTCATCGTACTATAATTTTGTTTTCAAAAATTATCTACCCTGGTCTATTGGTCTCTAAGTCATTTACAAACTATCATTATGGTTGCCATGCAAGTGTGTTATGCCTAGCAACCTGTGAAGTTTTGACAGAAGATAAACAGTGATACATTTTGACATCTACGATTTATGTATTTTTATAATCACCTAGGTAAAAAGGTAAACACCTTTGTATCTCGATTTTTGCAGTAAAAAGTAGCCTATGTCCTTTCCCAAGTTCAGTTCTATCTTCATACCAAATTTCATTAAAATCGGTTTATTGGTTTAGGCGTGAAAGCGTAACAGACAGAGTTACTTTCGCATTTATAATATTAGTAGGCATTATATAATTTAATTTTTAGACAGTTTACAATCTCACGAAATAAAACATAAATCCAACGGTATTTACACCTTTACGGTGACATAATATATATTAATTATTATCAGTCTAAAATAAATCGACCAAGTGCGTGTCAGGCCATGCATAGAATGGGTTCCATAGTCAGCCATAATGGCACGTGGATTAAAAATCATGTCCAAATAGATACTTGTTATTTTTAGTTATTGACGAATCTGGAACCCATAGATTCGTCAATAACTAAAAATACTCTCATGAACTACGGAACCTTAAAAAATTTGCCTAAGTTACTTGCCATTTAGCTACGGAACCCTAAAAAGTGGTAATTTTAATATTACAAACAGACACTCCAATTTTATTTATTTGTATAGATTGTATTGTATGTATATTTGATGGTGTGTTGTGGTTGTGCAGGAGCGCATGCAGATGTTCGTGCACACGCTGCACGAGAACGTGTGCCACCTGGTGGGCGCGGCGGCGGGCACGCTGGGCCGCGAGCTGTATGCCGTGCCGGGGCTGGCCGCCTTCCTGGCCGAGTCGCTGCTGGCGGGGCTGCAGTGGCTGCCTGACCACTGGCTGCGGCCTATCGTGCGCAGCGCGCTCAAGCCGCTGCTGGCGCACTGCCCGCCCGCGCACTACCGCGACGTCGCGCTGCCTCTGCTCGAACACTTCGCTCCTCGCAGTTAGTATCATCAACAATCCTTAACGTCCCACTGCAGGCCGAGTGCGGGTTCTGACAACAACTGGGACCGACTGCTTAACATGACCTCCTAATACGGATGTTGTCTTTTAAAAAAATATGTATTGATCGGGGCGGTACTACTCTCTCACGGAATTACAAGCTGAAATGACTGCATTTGTGCTGTCGTGTTTCGTTGATGGCCGTATGATGCAGTAACATCTCAATAGGTCGCCAAAGTGTGAGTCACATACTGCGTTGTCTGTATTCGCAATGAGTATGGTGACTCAACTACTCTTGGATTAGACTCATGCTTTCGACATGGAGTCACTTTGACAGACTCAAACATAAAAAAAAAGATAGCCTCGTAACGTATGACACTGTTATGCTTAGTGGTTTTGGATTCGAAGGTTTTGTGTTTATACCATCTGCTAAAATTTATTTCGAAGTTTGTTTCCTATGTAAAATGTATATATTATTATGTATGTTTATACAAAAAAGTATAAAATGTCAAACAATGCTTATTGTTGTTAATAACCATGTCTTTACAGTATAAACATTCAACTGTCAACTGTTTACTTCATTTATATTTGTGATCATCATCATCAGCCCATCTCGGTCCACTGCTGGACATAGGCCTCTCCCATTGCACACAACCTTCATCGATTTTATGCTTCTCGCATCCATCTACTGCCATTTATATTTATATACATACTTAATTTCATGTTTCTAGTGTTATCACACTTGAGTCTGCGCTGGGACTATATATCATCTCTTTATGAATCTGGCAAACTGGAAGAGGAAACTGGAAGTGAATCCCAGGAGGTACTTGAAGACATTCTGGTTCGAACTCTAACTAGAGAGTATCTCGAAGTTCTCAAGGTATAGAATATTCTTGTGTTTTTATTTCATAATTTGCCATTATTATCAGAAATAAGAGTAATTCCAAAATGAGTATTCTCAGAAATTTACTAAGAAGTCTTAGAATCAGCACATTTTTTTTATTTCATTGATACGTTTAGTATTTATCTATTTATAAATTTCATAACCATACCATTCCAGATGCTGAAATAAAAATAAATTTGAATTTCTTGATCAGACCTACTTACAGTGTCAATGAGAATATTTTAGGTAATAATATTTGATAAGAAAATAATACTAGTGTCCCATAACTGCTTTATACAACACAGATATCGTTGGTCGACGGTGGTCTTAGCGCAGAGACTAACGTGGACGATATGGACGAAGACTCGACCCCCGTCAGCAACGCCCAGCAACGCGCCCCTGACACTGTCTCGGAGCTCGGCGCGTTGGTACTGGCCGACCCTTGCGCCGGACCTGCTGTGCTATATACGGTACATTGCGCTTTTTAGCCTATTTTACACATTCATTAATTGTAATTTTTGCATTTACTGTATCTCCCTATCTATACATACTAATCCCTACTAATACTATAAATGTGAATGTAAGTTTGTTTGTTACGCTTTCACGCGAAAACTACTCAACCTATCATCATGAAACTTCGTACACATATTCATTCTTGGAGCCATTAGACGTAACATAGGATACTTTTTATGAAAAAAATACGTTTTTTTTTTACCGCGATCACTAAAATAGACGCGGGCAAAGCCGCGGGCGAAAGCTAGTATTATATATTCGAATGTAATTTTGTTAGTGTCACTGTTGTGGTTATGAAGTTCGCGGGGTTATATGTAGTATACTAGTTATTACTCCTGGCTCCACTCGCGGGTAATCGCGTCAAAAGTAGTGTATGTTCTTCTTCAAGGTTTTTTCTTTCTCTACACGATACTCATTTGAATGAGGGCATGGGTTCATCAGTTTATAGGTTTAGCCGTGGAAGCGTAATAGACAGTTTGGAATTTATATTATTAGAATGTATATTGTTGTAATTAACGAGAAACGCTACGAAACGAAGCTAGTCTTAAAGAACTTAAGTTACTTTTTGTGTCGTCAGTAAAAGTCCCGTCAAAATTGGTCTAACCGTTCCAGATATTAACCCGGAACAAACAGACAGACATACAAAAATTTTAAAAATAATGCATTTTAGATGTCAGTACCGTATATACTTTGATATGCATTTAGTAAAAGACAGTTCATTTGATATTAGATAGAGACATTAGAATTAGATTAATTTGTATAGATATATAAGGTTCGGTGTCGTGTGTAGGTGTTGCGCGCGCTGACGTGGAACGACTCGATGTCGTCCCTCCGCGCGGCGGCGCTGGCGTGGCCGGCGCTGCGAGGCGCACTGGGCGCGGGGCGCGTGGGGGCGGGGGAGGCCAGCGCCGCGCTCGGCACTGTGCTGCACGCGCTCAGAGTGCACGGCCAGCACGACGCCAACCAGGCCGCGCTGCTCGCGCTCGCCGTACAGGTACACTACGCACTACACACCATTCTAACATACAGGCGATCGATCCCGAAAGGCGCTCACCGTTTCATCTCATCCACGTTTTTTTATCATTAACTGCCCGAGTTGATTATGATGCTAATTAACTTTTAAACAAAATAATGTAGCGACGAATGATTATATTCAGACATACGAGATCCTGCGGCCGGTGTTCCCGGACGTGGCGAGCGTGCTGCGCTCCATCCCGGACGTGGACGCGCACGACCTGCAGCGCCTCGACGACAAGCTCGCCGCGCACAACGCCAAGCCCTCCAAGATCGACAAGAGCAAGCGAGACTTGTTCAAGAAGATCACCTCTAGGGTACGTCTACTTCGAATACCCACCACACCGCAGGAACAAATTAGAAAATGTTTGTCCAATGATGCAGAAGCATGTCAATATGCCGCCATAGTGTCGGTGACCACTACTCTTGTACTCGACTTATGCTTTCCATCGGGCAGTGGAGTCACTTTGTCAGGCTCATACATAAAAAAATTGCTGTGAGTTCAATGAAGTAAGAAAAGTTTGATGCAATATAAAAACTTAGCAAAAATTATATAGTTTGACTACTCGGGCTATTGTTACGAATCTATTGACACATAATTCATTAAAATCGATTCAGTAGTCGATGGACAATATATGGAATGCCGAAACTTCGTTTGGCTTCACCGAAGTTGGGTAAAAAATGGGACTTCATGTCTTCTCGTCTAATTTAAAATCATTTAACTAAAAGATTTATTAGATACTTTATAACATTATTTTATCTTTATTAACTTTTATGATATTTTTTATGTATGTTAATTAACCATAATATGCATATGGAGTACATCCTTTGTAATGTAACGTGTAGTGGCTACTTAGTATATACTGTCGAAGATTGCCTAATTATAAGTCACTACATCATGTTTCAGTTGATTGGCCGAAACGTGGGCCAGTTGTTCAGAAAGGAGGTGTACATCCTGGACCTGCCCACCATGCACATAGTGAAGGACAAGCCGCGCAGTGCCATCGACGCGCCGGAGGGTGCGGGCCTGGAGCAGCTGTTCACGCCCAGCGCGCCCACCTAGCGCTCGCCACTAACTCCCTACTTATTATGGCATTATACATATTATTATATGTTATAAATCTATTTATACCGCACTACGACTTTTATTTTTGCTATTTACTAAAAAATAATCCACTGCTGTACCTGACACCTCTCCTAAAGAATTTGCATTGACCGGGCTCCGTGGTGGAGCCCGGTCAATGATTAGAACTTAAATATTTTGGCTATCGCTTATGCGACGAAACTGATTTCGTCACAGTCAAACGGGGTGAATGGGCACGGAATTGAACTTTGAGTTAATTTATCACTAGTCATGCCTAAAAATATTATATTGATATTGGTATAAAAGTTTTAGTCACATCCTGAAGATTCTTATGGACTTTACACGGAATTATCTAAAGCATCCAGTTTTAAAATTTTCTTCAAATAATAGGTCGTCCCTATTTCAACACGAATTAGGTACGATAATTAACATTATAGGGAAAAACTGCTAGGGCTGTCACAATTTTGGTAAGTTATGTAGGTACTTAAGATTTATAAGATTAGTACTGTTGTACTCATTTAGTACCTGTTCTATGATTAATAATAATATTAATAATAATCTAGCAACACTCAAAGCAGTTGGACGTCCTTATACATTTTTTCGCAAATAAATAGTTTTTACCGATTTAAATAACGCTAAACAACCAGAAATTTGAAATAATAGAATGGATTATTGGCATAAATTGAACACCTTAAAAAATACCATAAAAATATATGAAAAATCAATAAAAACATATTTGATGTAAAACATGACGTTTAACGTCATGACAAAATACATTAAAATAAAGGACTTTCACGATAATGCTGACAAGAGCTAGAAAAAGAGCACAAGTAAGATCTCCGGACTCGTTGCTGTGCTCCGCCGCGCCAGCCTTGGAGTCAACAGGAGAAGTTTCGACTGTTGTTGAGGCGTCGAGCAGTACTTCCAGCGACGAGTTTTTCTCTCCGCCGACGTCGCCAACACCTGTACGTCGGCAGGAGAGAACCCGGCCACCAGACAGCTTGGGATCCCGAGGACCACTGACCTCGAAAAGGGTCCCCGCTACCGGTGGTGGTGTGCGCCGCATGAAATGGTCACATTCAATAAATGAGAACGTCATGCGGGCATATTTTCGGGCTACAGAGTTGGGAACAAACCTCACTGCGTACCGTGTTCGACTAGTCTCTTTGTTTCAGGAGCTTGAACCAGCCGTCAACGTATCAGCACAACGATTGTCGGATCAAGTACGAGCTATACAGCGCTGTCACCTGCTGGATGATGCTGTACTTGAGAGGATTCGCTCTGACATACGGAATAGCTTGGCTGTCCCTTCAGTGTCGCATGTTCAGAATGTGGTACCACAAGATGAAGGTGTTGATGCAGTAGTGGACAGTGAAATTATATCCGTAAGTACCCAATGTAATGATAAGATAAGGAGCGCTTTGGAGGATGCGATTCAGAAATACCGATATGTTAATTCTAATAACAGACCCCGGTTGTCTCGTTTGCCCATTCATAAACGAAATTTAGCGCTAGTGAGTGCCCTTGATTCGTTATTACCGGATTATTTCAGTAATAGCGAAGATCTTAGTGATACACATTCCATTCTATACTGTGCGGCAATTGCAGTTTGTCGAGTAGCTGGTGTTAAATTTGTAGAAAATATAACTGCTACTCGACCAAAAACTACTATGCCAGCTTGGCAGTGTAGAATCGAACGTCGTATTGCTGAGACAAGGACACTCATTGGTAAGCTAATTAGTTTTAGATCTGGTAATATGCGACCGAGAGTCATGCGCTTTGTGAAACAGGCATTCCTAGGGACTGCTATCAGTCCTCAACGGTATATGTCATGTGTCACAGAGCGCATAGACTTTCTAAAGCAAAAAGTTTATGCATGGGCAAACAGAATTAGGCGGTATAAAAAACGAGTAGATCGGTATAATCAGAATCGGATGTTCCAAAGTAATGAGAAGTGGGTGTACCGAAAATGGGAGGAATCGAATCCATGTGTGAATGATGGGCACTTTCCAGATCAAAATACCACAAATACATTTTGGCAAAACATCTGGTCGGTGCCTGTCATTCATACAGATGGTGATTGGCTTTGGGGTGTCAAGCGTTCATGTGAGCCTATAAAACCCATGGAACCTGTGGCCATCAGTCCAGAGGACGTTAGTTGTGCAGTCCGTTCATTACCGAATTGGAAATCACCTGGTCCAGACGGACTGCACAACTTTTGGCTTAAGTGGTTCCGTAGCTCACATGCGTGTTTGGCATCGCAATTTCAGACATCGTTGGATTCGAGTTCATTACCCCCATTTTTGACCACTGGCATGACCCACTTACTCTATAAATCTGGTGCTGCCACGGATCCCAAAAATTTTCGGCCTATTACTTGCTTACCAACATTATATAAACTTCTTACATCTATTCTGAGACTCAAAATTACTACTCATCTTAATAATAATTCGATACTTTCCGTATTTCAGAATGGATGTAGAAGTGGGACCCGTGGCACTAAAGAGCTCCTTATCGTGGATATGACCATTAGCCAACAGGTACGTCGTAATCGTAAGAGTTTGGCGACATGTTGGATAGATTACAAGAAGGCATATGACTCAGTTCCACATTCATGGCTTTTGAGGGTGCTGGAGTTGTATAAAATTGATACAACTCTATGCACTTTCTTGGAGTCATGTATGGGGTAATGGAGGACAGTCCTTCGCTATCCTGGATGTCACCAAACTGCGGTAAACGACGTACTTATAAAGATCGAGAGGGGCATCTTTCAAGGTGACAGTTTGAGTCCCTTGTGGTTTTGTCTGGCCTTGAACCCTCTTAGCACTCTCTTAGAGGGTTCAGGGTTAGGCTATAGGTTACAGAAAGATGATCGAGTTATATCTCACCTTCTTTACATGGATGATCTGAAACTTCTGGCCTCCACTAAATTACAATTGACAGCGTTACTAAAGGTCACTGAAAACTTTAGTAATTCCATCAAGATGGAATTTGGTGTAGACAAGTGTGCAGTCATGTATGTGAAGAAAGGTGTGATTGTAGAATCTGAAGGAATAGAACTTTCAGATTCAACAAAACTCAGATCTCTTTCTGCCACCGAAACCTACAAGTATCTAGGTTTTTCGCAGTCCTTAGGAATACCAGAAACTGATATGAAACAAACGTTGCGGGAACGCTTCTTTGGTCGCCTGAAAAAAGTCTTTAAGAGTCTTTTGTCGGGGGGTAACAAGGTGCGAGCCTACAATGGTTGGGTCATGCCGGTTCTGATGTATTCCTTTGGTATACTTAGATGGACTCAGACCGAATTAGATGCCCTTGACAGGAGAGTCCGTACCTTATTGACTGCATTTCGAATGCACCACCCACGTTCGTCGGTTATGAGATTGTATATCCCGCGAAAGTTTGGGGGTCGTGGATTTTTAAATATCAAGACCCTACATAATCGCGAGATATACAATCTCAGAGAATATTTTCTTAATACTGATGTGGGAGTGCATCGCAATGTGGTTGCAGTGGATAACGGATTCACTCCACTCGCTCTGGCTAAAGAGAATTGGCGCAAACCTGTAGTACTTAGTACTGATGATCGCAAGGAGGTATGGAAGGGTAAAGAGCTTCATGGTCGGTTTTATCGGGCTTTGAACGGGCCCGATATAGACTTTAAAGCATCAACTTCCTGGCTACGGTATGGTGATCTCTTTGGAGAAACCGAAGGTTTTGTTTGTGCAATTATGGACGAAGTTATCATGACGAATAATTATCGAAAATATATCCTGAAGGATGGTACGGTTGACTTATGTCGGGCATGTCACCGTCCCGGGGAATCTATCAGGCATATTATTTCTGGTTGTTCTCGTCTTGCTAACGGTGAATATTTGCATAGACACAACCAAGTAGCTAGGATCGTACATCAACAACTTGCCCTTAAATACAAACTTGTGAATTTGGAGGTGCCATACTACAGGTATGAGCCCGACCCAGTTCTCGAGAATGGTCGTGCCACATTATATTGGGATCGATCTGTTATCACAGACAGGACTATTGTTGCCAATAAGCCTGATATTGTGGTGATAGATCGATTAGAGCGCCGCGCAATGATTGTCGATATCGCTGTTCCTCATGACGAGAATCTCGTGAAGGTTGAAAAAGAAAAACAAATAAAATATTTGGATTTATCTCACGAGATTGTCGATATGTGGAATGTCGATTCGGCGATCATTGTTCCGATAGTCGTTTCTGTTCATGGTTTGCTAGCCAAGAGCCTCGACCAACACCTTAAGAGGCTCACGTTAGATGGCTGGATCAAGGGTCTGATGCAGAAGGCAGTTCTTCTTAACACGGCACGTATAGTGAGGAGGTTCCTGTCTTTGGAGCCCTAACCACCGGTTTCTTGGTCCCTGAACCCGAAGTCGGTGGTCTACTATTTTTTATATTTTTAAATGTATTTTTTATATTTATATTTAAAAATGTAATTAGTATGTTTATAGACTTGAATAAAGAGAATAATAATAAAAGCTTTATTCATTCCATACAAAATCATTTCATAATTACATATCTGTATAAATTATATTATTACATTGTATTTGTTATTATTATATTTATTTTAATATTATATTTGTTGCTATTATATGTGTTAAATCTTGAGTCCACTGGGAACGTTAGTAGGCCCCATATTTCTAATTGAGGGTAGACGTGAGTTTAGCGGGTGAGGAGAATGTTCTCGTACATTCACTTTATTGAAGCACTCGATCACGAAATACAGTTAGGACATTGAATAGCATCCCATGATTAATAATTTTAAATAAGACACTCCACCGAACACGTGGTGCTCACACGAGACGATCCACAATAATTATGCTCGCCGTACGACCACGTTCCATTTTAAAAGAACTCACGAATCGAATGAACGAACAATAATCATCTAGGGAAGGGATAAAACCATTGTCACCCGTGATCCTTGTCTATGACTTATGACATGAAAGTAATCGACTAAAATCAATCATTCAATCGCGTTATTATTATTTTAAAGTGTCAATGATTCCCATCCCTGCGGTCACCGGTCGCACGCGCCAGTGCCCGGTGTTGCGTCAGTGTCTTACCTTCAGACACTTAACAGTGTTGCCAGCTAAAATAATCGATACGCCGGCACGGCCATACTGACAATCGCACGTCCCTGTGCGATCACTCACCTCTACAGGTCTCGTACTCCTCGTCAATCAGAGAAAAAAAAAAAAAAAAAAAATCGCTCGTCCATCACTGACTCTCTACTAATTCATGACACCTGTTTAAAAAGATCTCGATCTTTACCCCTCGCATCTAAATTAAACATACTGGGCGGACACCTGACCTCAGGCGTCCCTTCGACCATCCACCAACTCGCATGGTGTATCGGACCTGACAACCCGTCAGCGCCCCTTCCACCAATCACACACACACACACACTGGGCAGACAACTGACCTCAGGCGTCCCTTCGACCGATCACCAACTCACATGGTGCCTCGGACCGGACAACCATCAGCGTCTCTTCCACCAGTCTCATCGCGTAGTCTGATCAGGTGCATCGATCCGGTTTACAGACCAGCTCCATTTTTCAGATACGCGACTACCAACTACCCATCAACCCTACTATAAATCGCGAAGTCTGATCAGGTGCATCGATCCGGTTTACAGACCAGCCCCATTTTTTCAGATACGCGCCTATTAACTACCCATCAATAAGGCTACATACCGCGTAGTCTGATCAGAGGCATCGATCCGTTTTCCAGACCAGCCCCCTTTTTCAGACACGTGCCAACCGAGTACCCATCCAGTGTACGCTCGCTACGTTACGTACGTACGCACGCTCTGGATTGATACTCTACGTACGTTCTCTAGATTGGTTCTCGATAAAAGAACAGAATATACACAAATGTAATTAATGAATTGCGCAAATGAAATAGCAATTGGTAATACACGTTTTCCGAAGAAACTACGATAGATGAAGTCATATAACTATTCTGGCGACCCTGAACAGGAAGTCGAAGTGTTGGTAGACCAGCTGCCAGGTGGTCGGAAGATATAAAGAAAGAATAGACACACCGCATCCAGAAGCGTATGGAAAACCATGTAGGAAGCAAATATGCTGAGGAAGAAGAAGAATGAAGAAGAGTGCACAAACGTTATAAACTCACCTTTAGTACTCATGTTCGGAGGCAGAGGCTAAAGTATGTGGACTAGATGTCGATGCTGCATCACTTTCCTCATAGGATGTTATGTCCATAGCCCTGACTATAGATTTTGAATTTCATGAGCATACTTACAGGTTAGGTTAGACCCACCAACGTCTCTCAGCTCGTCTCTATAATGATTTAGTACCTTGACAATAAAAGGATCTTACCTTTGAACTTTTACTGTAGTTTGGTTTGGTTACACTCGCTATCCTTGATAAAGACGAAATTGTCTGCACTGAATGGACTCACTATTGCTCTACTTCGGATGAAGCGTTCTGATGTATAGTCTTTTGATATTCTACATTGCTCGTTTGTAAGGCATTAATTCCGCAGGGGAGTAGCCTGTAACTCTGGATCTAGTGGTATTAAAGGCAAGCTGGACTTACAGAAGTTTTGTTTGGTTTGTTTTCTACTATTGTGAGCAGGCATTTTAGGGGACGTATTAGACGCTTAGCATTAGCCCTACCGGAACCAGTACCGATAAGGTGATGTTGTACACTATGCCACATCAACACCATTTGAAGTTTACACCTATATAACACCTACTTTAGTCTGCTTTTACACGCTTCGGTGCACCAAATAGGCAAACAGCCCTCTTGAGGGATTTAATTAAGGTATGAGCATCGAGAGCTGCCGAGTAATGAAAGACACGCACTCCCTCCCATCATCTTTATCGCCCAATCCCCCCGCAATATCTATGTAAATCGCATGGCAGGACCCGTGTCCTTAGGCATTGATGAAGGCCAACTTGCCAAGCCTAAAGGCCCCAGGCGACCGGAAACAACCACCAAGGGCAAGCAACGACGGCGCGGCCAGAACCGGACGGGCGACCACCCGTGGCACGACACGCCACGAGCGCCCCCGCAACCCAAAGGCCACGCCAAGCAGCCAGCCTCGGCTGCTGCCACAAGGCAGCATCCGCACAGTCCAGCTGGAGGCCCTCCAGGAAAACAACATCCGACGGCAAGACCACGCAGCCACAATGCGTCCCGCAAGTCCACAACCAGCGCGGTGACGCACGGCGTCAATCCCCACCAAGAGGAGACCCGAGCCCAGCAGCGGAAACCACGGGCTGCTGACGAAACTTGTTGGGACCCGGAGCAGTCTTTCGAAGCGTTGCATACTATACAAGAATCAATAAACTTACGTACCTACTTGATCATCTCTGGAAACCAATAATCCTCAAATAGTTCTTAGTTTCTTAATTTCCGAAGGAACATGATTAATTAAGGTCCACGTTAAGGATCACGAAGCTATTGGTAACCGGAAACTGGTTACCCTTACGCACATCATGGTGCGAGTAGTCTGAGGTTTCTTTGTTCTTATTTTTGTTAATGAGGTCACGAATTTTGATATCACGATTTTGTTCTACCGCTAACTACCCTTGATAAAGTTAACACTCAGCGTCATCTCGCGAAGAAACACTGAACCACGAAGAACACACGGTATGAACTACACGGAGCAACTACCAATCCTGAATCGCGATGAGAAACTCTCGAGCTGATTAGCACACACACACACGACATCCCAACATCAACCATTGGGCAGCGGCCCAGCAGGCACGACCACCTCGCCTGGTCGGAGGATCCCCCCTCTGTGTCGGAGGAACACGACACCCGGTCCTCTACAATATTCTAATATTACGTTTACAGTTTCATCTGATAATGTACTGGCATTAGACTCATCACAAACTGTTTTTGGGATTGGATGTCTAGACAAGAAATCAGCATGTTACTTGTTGGCACCTTATGCACAATATTAAATCCTGTAGAAATACCCACCACTAATGGTGTATGCTGCCCATACAAACACTGTTTAAAGATCTCGACTACTCAGGCGACTATCATAGTTTCTAGTTCCTACGAATGAAATCGCGATTCTGCGTCAGTCGTTCGTCAACTAAAATATGACACTAAGATATGACAACATGTAGCAAACCATTCTTTCTTTGAATGATTATGGCCCCATAACCGTTAGAAACATCATCAGTGTGAAACTCAATAGCTGCCGCCTCACGATCTAATATTGTTAGTACAGACTCCTGAGCTAAGTATTTGAACAGTTTTCTTTTAAATATTGTCATGTAGGTCCATCCACCTTATTGTCCCCTTCAGTAAATAAAGTGGGCCTACCATACGAGTATTATTTGGGTATAAAGTTTCTGAAGTAAGAGGCAAGGCCCAAGAACGGTCTATTCTGAGTAGCAATCTTCGTGGTAGGAAAATCGACCATTTCTCCTGCTCTAACTACACGATCCACAAAATGTACTCCTGTTCTCATGAATTTACATTTCTATAAAAAAAAGGAAAACTGCGTCTGGCAATGCTCTCAGGGTTAAAACAACGTTCCAGACAATGGGAAAGTTTATCAGAGAAACCAAGTCCATAATCAATGTAAACCAGCGCAACGCTATATCTAAGTTTATAACTAAGCCTTGTTGATACACCTTTGATAGACTGCAGCCGAATTTCTAAGATCAAAGGGCTTAGTTAGAAACCCATATTCACCATCTTGTGAGGGTGAGGAACTACCGTAAATAACTTACGCTTCTAGGAGGGCTGAAACTTTTTCGTCTTTGAACATTCTTATATTGATCAATAGGGTCTACCCGTAAATCTCCTGTAAAGACGCGATGCCCTGGTATACCATCGATAAAGAATTCAGAATATTTTCGTAACTAAATTAAGATCAATAGGATTTTTGATTTGATTTTGTCCACACAGTTTAAGTCAGTATCTATATCCTCAAGAGCTTAGCTTAGTTTGGGTATGCTTTTCGCTGAAACTCACTTACTTTTGTAAAAAAAAAAGCAATACGGTTAATTTGCACACTGACGTACTCGTTTAAAAAAAATCACTGCCTATAGAATTACTTTACCTTTTATCGTTCCTTTCGGCACAACGTAAAATAGTAACTTAGTAGTAGATAGTATTTGCGAAACATCTTACGGTTCCTTTTTTTTTTTTTTTATTCCTTTTTTTTTAACTACCCCCGATACTACGACACTGTGTAAAATACTAACAAAAAGCATGCCCACTATCAACGAGAAAATAAAAAGAAACGATCTCACCGGATTCTGCGTTGCTTTTGCTCCTCGTCGATTCATGCTTACAGATGTGCACCTCCTTCATTGCTGTAGCTCGGAACCCTTGCGTTCTTCACAAACCGACGGGACATATCCAGCCTGTCCGCATACGTAGCTGATAGAGAACGACACTCGATAGAGAAAATTATGTGCAAAATGCTGTGCCCTTGTGTGCCAAAACGCTGACATATCGTCGTGGTCCAAACAAATCAGCCTTACGGTAATGTTAAATTCCAATTGTTGCGGATTAGCGGTCGCCAGTGATTGAGATTTTCATCAAAATGTTTTGTAGCCAGTTTGATTGTCCGGGCTGCTCACTGCTGTTCACTTTACACTATTCTCCTCAGGTGGTTACCCTGCGTATCCCACTTCTGATGTTAAATCTTGAGTCCACTGGGAACGTTAGTAGGCCCCATATTTCTAATTGAGGGTAGACGTGAGTTTAGCGGGTGAGGAGAATGTTCTCGTACATTCACTTTATTGAAGCACTCGATCACGAAATACAGTTAGGACATTGAATAGCATCCCATGATTAATAATTTTAAATAAGACACTCCACCGAACACGTGGTGCTCACACGAGACGATCCACAATAATTATGCTCGCCGTACGACCACGTTCCATTTTAAAAGAACTCACGAATCGAATGAACGAACAATAATCATCTAGGGAAGGGATAAAACCATTGTCACCCGTGATCCTTGTCTATGACTTATGACATGAAAGTAATCGACTAAAATCAATCATTCAATCGCGTTATTATTATTTTAAAGTGTCAATGATTCCCATCCCTGCGGTCACCGGTCGCACGCGCCAGTGCCCGGTGTTGCGTCAGTGTCTTACCTTCAGACACTTAACAGTGTTGCCAGCTAAAATAATCGATACGCCGGCATATGTATTTTTAAATTATATTTTATTGCAATGTAATTACTTTATTTATTTCCTAATTATTTGTTTATTTTATTTTGTTGTATGGACCCCTTTTGTTGGGTAAAAGCCTCCCCCATGGCGTGCCACTTGTCTCTATGTTGGGCAACGGAAAGCCAGCGCTGCCCCGCGGCGCGCTCTATCTCGTCCTCCCAACGAGCGCACGGCCGCCCTTTTCTCCGCGTCCCGCCTGGTCCTTTCCATTTTGTTGCTCGCAAGGTCCACCTGTCATCCTTCAATCTCGCTACGTGGCCTGCCCATTTCCATTTACTTTGTAGTGAGAATGTTAGGGCGTCTGTTACTTTGGTTTTCTTTCGGATGTCCACGTTCCTCACCCTGTCTTTCAATTTTATGCCTAAGTAGCTTCTCTCCATTTTTCTTTGAGTAGTTTGGATCTTATTTCTAGTTTTTAAATCGTACGTCCATGTTTGACTTCCGTAAGTAAGGCATGGTAGAA
The DNA here is from genome assembly GCA_932526445.1 of Phragmatobia fuliginosa. Lineage (NCBI taxonomy): Eukaryota > Metazoa > Arthropoda > Insecta > Lepidoptera > Erebidae > Phragmatobia > Phragmatobia fuliginosa. The sequence continues at coordinate 19,452,426 of OW052063.1, read as the reverse complement.
TAGCCGAATCCATAACTATCTTTTTAGTAGAGAGAGGGAGCTGTGACTTGAATACTTCCTTATGAGCCCAGTATTTACTCCAAGAGATTGCTACTCTTCGCTCCACTTCTTCGATATTTCTCTCTGTGCTGAAGGAGATTTGCTTTCCTAGGTATATGTACTTTTCAACATAGTCGAGAATTGTATTATTTACCAGGATGGGTGTTGGGTGGTGGTTAGTCATAATTTTCGTTTTTTCCAGGTTCATTTCGAGTCCTATTTTCGTGCTTGAGTTATTTAATTCATTGATCATGCTACTTAGTTGCTCTGGGCTTTCTGAGAATAAGATAATATCGTCGGCGAACCTCAGATGACTTAGATATTTTCCGTTTATATTGATGCCTTTTTTGGACCATGGTAGATTCTTCATTATATTTTGTAGGACTGCTATGAACAGTTTTGGAGAGACTGGGTCGCCTTGCCTTACCCCACGTTCTATTTTAATTTTTTCGCCTGTTCTGTCCAGTTTGACTCTACTTGTGCTATCTGTGTATATGTTGATTAATATGTTTATGTATTTTTTCTTTATGTTTTGGTCTGACAAAGCTTCCCAGATGCTGTCGTGTGATATCGTGTCGAAAGCTTTCTTGTAATCTATGAAGGCTAAGTATATTTTTTTCTGAAATTCTAGGTACTTTTGTATTACTTGATCTACTACTTGAATATGGTCAGCGGTGCTAAATTTGCTTCTGAAACCAGCCTGTTCGGTTGGTTGAGCAGCGTCGATATCTGGGGATATTCTATCTAATAAACAAGAGGCGAACAGCTTGTAGAGGCAAGGCATCAAGCTTATAGGGCGGTAGTTTCCTATGTCAGCTGGGTCACTTTTTTTATATATTAATATTATTTCTGACTCTGTCCAGGACAATGGTACTCTTTCTTGTTCTATTACTTTGTTACACAGAATCGTGATTGGAGTTAATAGTAGGTGTTTTGCAACTTTAATACTTTCGTTTGTGATCCCGTCCGGACCGGGACTCTTTTCTGCCTTGAGTTTCATTATGTGTTTTAGGATCTCTGGTTCGGTGAACTGTTCAACTGCTGGAGCCGGTTTTTGTTCTTGTTTGGTATTTGTTTCGGAGTCTGATTTGCAGTATAATTTTTTGTAAAAGTTTGTAGCTGTGTTTATAATCTTTTCTCGAGACTCACATTTCGTGCCGGGTAGCAGTGAGGGGATCCAAGTTTTCGCTCTATTCAAGTCTTTATAAGCTTTTTTTGCTGATCTTGAATTATCCAGGTGCTTTTTGATTGTATTTAATCTGTGTGTAGCGTAGCATTTTTTTATTTCTTTATTTGTTGTTTTGTATAGATTTTTCAGCTGTTCTTTATCCTGTTTGTCTAGTTTAGGTTTATTTTGAAGTTCGTTTCTTTCTTTCATAAGTTGTAGAGCTTTTTCCGATAAAATTTTGTGTTTATTATTTTTTGTTATACATTTTAAGCTTCTTAAAATTACATTTGTGATTTTTTCATTGTATTCTTCGACTGTATAGTTTTCTGGTGACGTCATAAGTTCAAGCATATAGTTATTTAAGTTTTTAAGATACATTTCTTGTTCATCTCGTGTTTTCAAAGGATTTGATGGTGTGGAATATTTGCGCCTACTTTTCTTCGACTCTAGGTGGATTGTAGCTCTTATTAGTCGATGGTCTGATCCGTAGGATAAGGAAGATATTACTTCATAGTTTTTTATGAAATGTGGATGAGAAGTCATTATATAGTCAATTTCATTTTTCGTTTTCTTGTCTGGAGAGATCCATGTCCACCGGTTGTTATCTTTTAATTTAAACATGGTATTTATAATTTTTAGTTTATTTTCAAAAGCATACTGTACGAGTCTCATGCCACGGGGGCTCCTCCTTCCGCGTCCATATTTACCGGTTACAAGATATTCGTGTTTCTTCGGCATACCAATTTGTGCGTTGAAGTCGCCCATAGATATAATATATTTAGTAGAGATAGAGTCATGGGCTTTTCTGAGGTCCTCATAAAAGTTATCAATGTTTTCCTGTGAAGAGTTTTCCGGAGGCGCATACGCCTGAATTATAGCAAATTTTATCTTTTCTATTTCAATTTCTAATATGCATACTCTGTCTGATATTCCAGTAAATTTTATGATGTTTTCTTTATACTTTTTCCTCACTAGAAAGCCCACACCGTAGAGACCTTTTGTTTGCCCTAAGTAGTACATAATATATTCCCCATCTTCTTTGATATTTTCACCAAATCGGCGAACCTCGCTTAGACCTATGACGTCATGCTTGATATTTTCTAGAGCTGCTTTTAATTCAATCAGTTTTTCAGACGATGATAATGACCTGACGTTGAGAGTACAGATGTGTATATTGCTTTTATTGGTATGTTGGTGTGGCCTTGGGGGGTTGTGGTCGTGTTCTCCCGCGGTGACCGGCCGTACTGGGAGATAAGTGAGTGGGGAGTTCGGTATTGATTGCTATTTTTCTTTATATTCTGATGTCTTTGTTTGGCTTTGAGGCGCTTCTTTCGGAGCGAATACTAATTTAGGCGTCTTTATTATGTAGTTCTTCATATTTGTTGCTTTGGTTTTCTTTGGAGGTTGCTTTTCGATATGTTGAGTTTCTTGGCTAGCAGGAAGAGCCGTTTCTGGGGATTCGGAAAGGTTTCTCTTGTTTGTTTGGTTACGGGAGGAGTTTTTCTTACTCAATATAATAAGTTTGTCGTATTTTATAATTGCTGTATTGCCTGCTTCCCTTTCTCGCTCTAACTGAACCTGTAAATCTTTACGTTTCTTTAAGATTTCAATGGGATAGTCTTCTTTTATGTAGTATGCGGTGTTTTGTAGACAATATTTGCTTTTCTGAATTTTTAGTTTGAAACCTAGTGTATTGAATGAGATTACCACTGGTCTGATCTTCTCGCACTTTTTTCCCAGTCTCCTTACTGCTTCAATGTTGTTAACTTCACAGGATACCTTAAAATATGTATTTATTATGTTAATTATCTTTTCTTCAAGTTCGTGGTATGAGTTTTCGCACTCTTCTACACCAAACATTACTAAATTTTTTCGTCTAGACTGTCTCTCTAAGTTGTTTATTTTTCTGTTTTGTTCCTCAATTTTTTGTTCCAATAATTCATTTTTTTGCTCCAAGTTGCTAAACTTCTCGGTGAGGCTGCTAACTATCGTGTTTTTGATGTCTTCCTTCATCTTTATCATGTCCTCATTTTGCTTTTTTATGTCTTGTTGCATATTTAATAACATACTTTTTAGTTCTTCCATTGTATATTTTTGTTACTTTTAGTGACCTCTGTTGACAATGTGCAGTACTTTATTTCTTCAACTCGAACGAATATATCGATGCTTATTAATTAGTGTTGCTCGTAGTCGCTAGATGGCAGGATACGGAATGGCAGGGGTGTGTCTTAGTTCTTTTCGACGAACTCGGTAGATGTCGCTTATTTTCTATGTTATTTATAATTACCCTGCATTTTGAGATATTAATGTAAAAGTTAAACTTTTTCTTTCACTCAAATATTTTAAAATATTTTTAATTTGAGTTCGACGGCAACACACACTTTTAGAGATAGTAGTAGTAGTAGTAGTATTATATTCGTTGAAGATTTCCTGTTGGTTTGTTGGTATTTTCACGTATTTAAAGAGTTTTTTTCAGTGGATTGTATTTATACACTTTTTTAAAATTTCTGTTGTAATTTCACTGTGTTCTATATATTTTTCGGGATTATTTTGGCACTGTTCATGTAAGTTTGCACATATATCACTTCTATTTAGCACATAAACATTTATAAAGTTTATTTATACACGAGCACGATGTTGACAGCAGCACAGTAGCGCCACCCCAGTTCTATGATTAGCTCATCATATCTTTTATATTTTTTTTCTCAGCTGGGTCTGTATGTTTTTCGTACGCGGCATTATTACATTACGTTACATTACTGTGGGCGAGAGTTTATATCCAAAGGAAAATGAAATGAAATAGTAACTGCCTTGTTGGTCTAGTGGCTAGCATATGCGGCTGCTGATCAAGAGGTCTCGGGTTCGATTCCCGGGTCGGACCAAATATTTGTGTGATCTACAAATATTTTTTTCGGAGTCTGGGTGTTTTCTATGTATATTATGTATGTATTTACAAAAAAAAAGTATGTATGTTTTTATATCAGTTGTTTAGTACCCACAATACAAGCTCTGCTTAGTTTGGGACTAGATGATGTTGTGTGTAAGATGTCCGAAATATTTATTTATTTATTTGTTAGACAAGCTGCGCCCCGTTTTGTTAGTGTATCTTTACAACAGCAGCCGCGGGATGAAGTTAGGCTATAACAACTCTATATCATTAGCTATCTGTCACTGAAAGTTTCGTCTAAATTGGTCCATCGTTTCAAATGAAGAATTTATAAAATCATTTTTATTCTCGATGGACACAGTGGTAGCGTAGCGTGTTATTCTCGAGTCGGACCTGCATGTATGATCTACAAATATTTGTTCCAGAGTTTGGGTATTTTCTGTGTATAATATTTAGGTATTTTTGATTTTCTAAGTTTCTTTTCTATCAGAGAATCAAGCTTTCATAGTAGGTTTCATGGTTTACCAGATATCTAAAATATTTATTTCTTAAATAAGAGGAAAAATAAAACATACAATAAAACGCGTCTAATAAATAATTTATTACGTTCGTATATAAAATAATTGTTCTTATTTCTCATAGGTGTAGATAAGTTTAGTGCCTACGGGCAGGTTCTTGCCGTTCGCAACGAGTTCCACAGTCGAAGTGGTTATGTCCACTTTTAATACTGAACCATTGTCTAAAACAGCACATTTGGTAATATAATCGTCTGGTACAGGAATTGTTCGCGGACCCATAATGGGATCTTTATAACGCCATAACTTCAGAGAGTTCAAGTCTGAAAAGAAAAAAGATTGTAAATTAAAATTGTTTATACATAGTATAGTAGTATATGACTGGCTTTTTGGTCTAGTGGTTCGGTATGCGGCCCAAATGTTTATACGGCCCAGTTGTCTAGTACCCATAGTACAAGTACTAGCTCTCTGCTTAGTTTAAGACTACATGGTGTGTGTCAGTTGTCCAAAATATTTATTTATTATCACGAGTTTAGTAATACATTAATTGTTTTTTCTTTGACCTCTAGAATTAATTTACTTACGAGTGTATTTACACAGAATTTAACTTGCTACCTATGAATCACAGAATTTCATAATAAAATATTTTCTTATCAACTCATCAGTCCTTGTGCATAATAAAGGATAATTGACACTACAAATAATTTTAAAAACTGCGTCTCAACCAACAGAAGGACCACGAAGCCATTGTATTAATTCAATTGACGATACGAAACACCCGCACGTTGCACTCTTTGACTACTTCAAATCATTTACAGTCTTTAATTTGTAAATTCCCTGGTCAACGTGCCACCGTTTATCAGCTACAGCCACTAAATAATGGACATAATAACAAGCAATATATCTGATACCTTTGATGGCTTTAACTTCCTTAGCAATTTTAGCCTTGATCCTTTCAACAGTGTCTCCATCTGATAGAGTCGCCGATACCGTAAAGAGTCCGTTCATAGCGACGGGATTGATAAAAGTGACGTCGACGCCCGCTTCAACGCTGAAGCTAACGTGTGGCTGGCCGGGAGCGCAGTCCTCACGGGTTTTCTCTGGAGCCTCGGGGTCATCAGTGAACTTGATGTCGATGGAATCCAACTAGAAAGACCAGACATATTTTTTTTTTACTTAAGTGTGTCCGAAAGACCAAGTACGGTCTACACTATGTACCATGTAACATAAACATTTTTTTTCAAGTTACATATTAATGTTAAAATATTATCAGTAAAATATAATTATTTTAATTTAATATTTATGTGATATTATTCAAAGGATTAACCTATTTCGCAAGATATTGGCAGTGTTGATATGAATTGTTTTTCTTACAACTTAACTAACAGCTACAACTACAGGCGATGAAGTAGTAGTGAGTACTTAAATATTAATCATAAGTAAAAAATACTTACATCTAAAGTGTTAAGTAGATAAATCTTATTTTCATTCAAGATGGCCGCCTCATCGAACTGTAATCCCACGGACAGAGCTTCAAGGCCGATTCGTTCCATATTCTCTCTTGTTGCTTGGACGAAGGGCATCACTCTCTTCATATACTTCTTTAACTCAGGTATACCGCCTAACTTCGTCGAGATCGCTTTATTATCGGGCAATCCAGCTGCCTGTATAAATAACGTGAAAATACAAATTATGACAGAGGTAACTAAATAGTTGAGCCCAGCGGTGTTACCCAAGTTTGTTGATGTAACCGCGGGCAACGCCGCGGGGCGAAGCTAGTCTTAAAAAAGTAGCCTAAGTTACTCCTTATATTATTGGCTATCTGCCAGTGAAACTCCCGTCGAAATCGGTCCAGTCGTTCCAGAGATTATCAGGAACAAACAGGCAGACAGACAAAAATTGATAAAAAAAATACAAAAACAAACAATTCAATTTTATTTATTTGTATAGATAAGTTATGTAGATAAGTTATGATAAATATTCCACGTCATCAGCTGTCTACCAGTTATGTAGTCCCGTCAAAATCAGTCCAGCCATTCCAAACATTCACCGGAACAAAAAGAGAAAGATAAAAAAATATATAATATGAGTACCGTATTTACTTTCGTAATTTGCTAACATTATTCCCCCCTCCTAACCCCCGGGCACCTGTACACAGCACATACACAGCCCTTTGTAAAACCAATGTTTAGTTGGTTGGTTTGGTAGTTACTTCCATTAGAGTTGTCCAAACTATACTAATATTACATAGCTCAAGAGTTTATTTGAACGAGCAAATCTCAGAAATCACCGGTCCGATTTGAAAAAATCTGTGTTACTTAACCCAGCTATAGAGGAAGGCTATATATCATCATTCCTTTAGTGAGCATTCATTGCGTGCGTTTCATAAACGACTAAATTTTCACTAAAACAATGTATGAAAGAAATCTTCCTTTTTAAAAGATCTAAAAAAAAAGAGTTTTAAAAAACTAAACAAACACGCTTTTAAACTAAAAAGTAGAAAATAATTTTAATGTAACAAAGCGGGGGCGACGTTATTGAAATATTTTCAGAAAGCACCTCACGCTTTGTTACATTACAATTATTTTCCACTTTTTAGTTTGAAAGCGTGTTTGTTTAGTTTTTTAAAATTATTATTTTTTTCTAGACTAAAAAATACTAATTTGTTGAAAAAAAATTTTTCCTCGATAAATCTACAAAGTTTGAATGAAATCTGGCCGTTTTAAGTGGGTCAAAATCGCACCCAAAGGCGTCGGTTACAAACAAACAAACACAGGTGAAGCTAATAAAAGCGTGTAAAAATTCGGGAGAGCATACTCGTATATGTCTATCTTTTAAGGTTGGCTCACAATAACCTTTATTATGGTTAACAAATTTGTTTCCGTTACTTAACATTAAGCAACGCGCAATAGAAGACGCAAATGGGACTGGACTTGAAATAATTAAAACTTTACTTACCCCACTAAGTTCTTTTAATGTCGTCAATATAATATGTTGCCATTTGGGATACTCCTTCGCTACCCAAATTACAGCCTTATTGGGTTTCCTCTCCGGTTTAGGTGCTTCTCCCTTCTTTGGTTTTTTAACAGCACAATGATTCTTCAAATAAATACGGAAAGAATGTGCAGCGTCCATTAAGTAATTGCTTGCCTTAATTGATACTTCATCGATTTCGCCCGCAACAGGCCAAGTAGCATGAAGGATACTAGTTTTCTGTAAAATTACATTAAGTTTAAAATAAAAATTGGCCAAGTGCGAGTCGGACTCGCCCATGAAGGGTTCCGTAGCATCATATAAAAGTTTTTGTAGTGTAACCTTCATCAATGTTTTAATAATAGTGTTTTGATTGAAAGAAATGTAAATTGCGGTTTATGATTTGTGACGTATTAAAAAAAAAACTACTTACTAGATCTCGTTCTCTCGATTACAGGAGAGATAATAAATGCAAAGTTCGGACCTAACAAGAACCCTACCAACACGTTCTTTGCAAATCTTCAACCAGGCCCCAATAATAAGGCAGTAAAAGATATAAAAGTCATATACCATCAAACTGTGGTCATAGAAGATCCAAGAAAAAGGAAAACTGTAGTACAGTGCCAAAGGTGTCAACAATATGGGCACACAAAGAATTATTGTATGAGGCCATTTAGGTGTGTTAAATGTGGACAGTCGCACAAGACGTCAGAGTGTCCTAAAAAGGACAGAAATTCACCTGCAACTTGTGCTCTATGCAATGGACCGCACCCGGCAAATTATAAAGGCTGTGAAGTCTATAACCGCTTGAGTGATATATCAAAAACACAAAACCGATTGAGTGACATGTCAAAAACGCAAATTCGCGCTAATTGCCAGAGGTCACGTGACATCATTGGCCGTCGCCGCGAGTTTCACCGAGTGAACTTAGGTATTAATTTTTTGTGGCCTTAATATTGCCAACTGTATTTACGAATAATATTATTTGTGTACGTTAAGACCGAAGCTATGACGTAGAACCGATAGTTTGTTGAGATTTAGTTTGTAATGTTGGATATACCACGACAAACTTTCACTATGGTTGAAAAAATCACTATGTATATTTTGAGATTAATTATTTTATAAAGTAAATCGATAGAATGCATATTTTATTACTTTTACGGTGGGATGGACCTATCTACTCGTAATGAAATAAAAAAAACAAACTTCATAGTACAAAAATATAAAATTACAGGCATAGAAATATATCACGAAACATTTTCAAACGGTGAATATTTTTCTATGCATATTTATCAATTTATTATAAGCATACGCTTTCACGTAAATAAGAAATATTATTATTATATTATAGCTATGCTCATGTTGGACGATATTGTATTACGATTTCCTTGGTAGGTTTGTAAAATACAGAAAAATATGAAATTGATTAAATAGACTTTTCGTTTTCTCCAAAATTCTCTACGCCGACAAAACTTGTTATAAATCAAAAAAAACTCACTCTGAACTGCCAACTCCATCACAAAACACAAATGTATATTATAAATATACGTAATAATCACTTAGTTTATTGAAATTAAACACAAACACGACTAAAATACTATTAAATTTATGGCGCGCGTTAGCGCTTCAACGCGGGACCGGAGACTGACTTGTACTAATTTATTACGAGTCGAGACATGACTGTGTGCGAATGACGTCATATTTTCAACGTAGCGATATTAGAACAGAATAATGTACAAAAGAGACATTAAACGGCACATTTACGGGATAGAAAGAAATAAAACATTTTTGAATGATGCGTCGTGGTGCGCCGTTTGGTGAAGAATAAAGGACAATTGCAAACTAACAATAAAATTTTTGTCCTGATTACTGGACAATTGCAATTAAGCGGATTATATTTTTGGAAGTAATCATCACAATTGCAATTAAGCGGATAAAGAGATTATTGAGAGAAAAAGTAAAGGTAAGCCCTTAGAAATAAATCAACCACCTGCGAATGATAAATGTGCACCTACAACAAAAGCAAAAACCATGAATGGTGTAGCAATGAATGTGGCTAGCAACAACTCCAGGTCATACGCTAGAGCCTGTATAGAAAACATTAAACCTCCAGAACCTGATAACGACTACTTGCAATCACGTAAATTGACTTTGGAAGAAATGCTTGCAAGACAGGCTGAAAAGTTTGACATAATCTTACAACAGATGAGTACTCTAATGGTACTCATGACAAAGCTCGTTGATCGGCTAACAAAATGAATACTCTTATAATAGCCACTTGGAACCTAAACGGACTTGCACCCAACAAACTAGAAGTCGAACTTCTAATGAATCAACATAAAATTGACATTCTTTTAGTTGCTGAGGCACATGGCACCAGCAAAATAAATATTAAATTTAGGGAATATGAATGCTACATGACAAACCACCCAGATGGTACTGGACATGCTGGAACAGCGGTAATAGTCAAGAAAAACATAAAACACCACTTAATGCCAGAATATAGAACTGAACACCTTCAGGCTACGACAATCGCAGTGCAAGATAGTGCAGGCTACATTAATTTCTCGGCAATATATTGTCCCCCAAAACATAAAATACACGAGGACATGTTCACGCGATATTTTAATCAACTGGGAAATCGATTTGTAGCGGGTGGTGACTGGAACGCGAAAAATGTCTCCTGGGGTTCCAGACTAACAAATACTCGAGGCAGACAACTGAAAACCAGCATAGACAAAAATAAGCTTTGGGCATCTTCCACCTGTGAGCCCACGTCCTGGCCAAGAGACACTACAAAAATGCCAGATGTTATTGACTTTTTTATAATAAAAGGATTGCCAAGATACTATCTTAAATCTGAATCATGCTATGATAGCTCCTCAGACCACACTCCGGTTATATTAACAATAAGCGCCAAGTTAATAGAATCAGAAACTGTGGAAACGCTTACTACCAAAGACACTGATTGGGATTCTCTCAGAGAGGACATCGAGGGCAAAATACAGTTAAACGTCCCACTAAAAACACAAAATGATATAGAGGAGGCTACAAAATATATTACAACTCTAGTCCAGGAAGCATGTTGGATGAATACGCCTTTCCAAAAACCGAAACATAGCTACACAAATTATCCAAAGCAAATCAAGGAAGCTCTACTCTATAAAAGAAGACTGCGGAGAATTTGGCATCAAAGCAGACTAGCCACAGACAAAAGTTTGTTCAATAGAGCCTCCAGGAATCTAAAAGAGGTTCTCAATCAGTGGAATAACAAAACATTAGAGGACCAGCTGGAATCATTAACAGCAAATACATCGACAAACTATTCATTGTGGAAATTTACCAAGAACTATAATAGACCGCAAATTCATAGGCACCCAGTGAAAACCCTAGGGGGATGGGCGCGAACATCCCAGGAAAAGGCTAATGCATTTGCTTCACACCTTGAAGATGTCTTTACTCCAAATCCAGCTGTGGACCTGCAGAATGATCAGTATGTTAGCAGTGTACTCGCGCAGGACTTCCAAATGTCCCCACCTCCTCGTCCTATTACCGTACGAGAAGTATGGAGAGTGATCAACAAACTGCAAGATAAAAAAGCCCCAGGGTACGACCTTCTTACTAAGGAAATACTGAAACAGCTGCCCAGAAAAGCTATTGTATTCTTGACATCACTCTACAATGGTATTATGAGAGTCCAGTACTTCCCACTAGTATGGAGAGTATCAAAAATTATAATGATACACAAACCAGGCAAATCACCCAACGCAGTATCCTCATATAGACCTATTAGCCTACTCCCAATACTCTCAAAGGTGTTCGAAAAGTTACTCTTGAACAGAATGCTACCTATCTTGGATAAAGAAAAAGTCATCCCGGACCATCAGTTTGGCTTCAGACAGCAACATTCTACCACCGAACAAGTCCATAGAGTATACGAAACTATAAGGAGAAGTCTAGAGGAGAAATTGTACTGCTCATCGGCGTTCCTAGATATCCAGCAGGCGTTCGATAAAGTGTGGCATCCGGGCCTGCTGTATAAGATAAAATCCAATCTTCCGCACCAGTACTACTCTTTACTAAAATCTTACCTGAGTGAAAGATTATTCCAGGTTAAAGAAGGTGACGCAACGTCCGAATTCTGTGGAATAACTGCTGGAGTCCCACAAGGGTCAGTTCTGGGACCCATCTTATACACAGTGTACACTGCGGACATTCCTCACATTGACGAGGTTACAACAGCAACATTTGCCGATGACACTGCGATACTGGCAAGTCACTCAGACCCTAAAATAGCATCGCGCATACTGCAAGAGGGCCTTGATAAAATAACCGCTTGGCTGCAAAAATGGCGGATAATAGCAAGTGCAAGCAAATCCGTACAGGTCACATTTACGCTGCGGAAGGGTGATTGCCCGCCTGTAAGACTTGGGAATGCCACGCTTCCTCATAAAGACCACGTAAGATACCTTGGACTACACCTGGACCGCCGTTTAACGTGGAAAAAACATATTACAACCAAAAGGCAGGAACTCAATTTACGATATAAGAACCTACACTGGATCATGGGACGAAACAGTAAATTGAGTACTGATAACAAACTTTTGATATATAAAGTAATTCTGAAGCCAGTGTGGCTTTATGGAATTCAACTCTGGGGTAGCGCGTGCAACTCAAGCATAATTATGATACAGCGGATTCAGAATACTATCTTGCGCTCAATCAGTGGCGCTCCTTTTCTCGTCACAAACTCGGAAATCCATAAGGAGCTAATGATGTCTACTGTCATGGAGGAAATCCAAAACATAACAAAAAGATACCAAGATAGACTGGTAAAGCACCCTAACAACTTGGCGGCAGCGCTAAAGACTAGAAGCTACGCAAAGAGGCTGAAAAGGAAAGACATTACATAGTTCGCCATCGCCAACTTGAGTGGACTATTTGGAAGTAAATGGAGTAGATGGCTCGCTGGAGTCACGCTCATCCTGTCAATTACACATACAACTCACCTGCTTATAGTATCACTACTGATCGCAGATCGACCCAAACAAAAAAAAAAAAAAAAAAAAAAAAAGATCTCGTTCAAACCAATTTTCGTTGGAAGTTTGCATGGTAATGTACATCATATATTTTTTTAGTTTTATCACTCTCTTATTTTAGAAGTTACAGGGGGGGGACCAACATTTTACCACTTTGGAAGTGTCTCTCGCGCAAACTATTCAGTTTAAAAAAAAATGATATTAGAAACCTCAATATCATTTTTGAAGACCTATCCCCACACGTATGGTTTTGATGAAAAAATTTTTTTTGAGTTTCAGTTCTAAGCATGGGGACCCCCAAAATTTATTGCTTTTGTTCTATTTTTATGTAAAAATATTAAAGCGGTTCACAGAATACATCTACTGACCAAGTTTCAACAGTATAGCTCTTATAGTTTCGGAGAAAAGTGGCTGTGACATACGGACGGACAGACAGACAGACAGACATGACGAATCTATAAGGTTTCCGTTTTTTGCCATTTGGCAACGGAACCCTAAAAAAGCGGCCAAGTGCTAGTCGGACTCGCCCATGAAGGGTTCCGTATCAGCAAGTAAAATCATATAAAAGTTCTTGTAGTTCGTTGTAACTTTGATCGATGTTTTTTTAATAGTGTCCTTGATTAAATGAAAGGTAAAGACAGACATGACGAATCTATAAAGGTTAAGCGAATAGATTCATTTTTAGGGTTTCGTTGCCAAATGGCAAAAAACGGAACCCTAAAAATGAATCTATTCGCTTAACCTTTGACGTTTAAGGTCAACTTGATCGGTGCGTTAAATTTTTTTAATATTTTAAGTACAATAATATAGTAGTATCCGTACTAATATTACAATGGATAAATCCATACTAATATAAGATAAATAGCAAGCTGAAGTAGCGGTGGGCTGGCCCTATTAGCCATACGTTAACCATAATACCACCATATTAACCATACGTTGGGGCAGAAGAGTTCTGGAGTGGAGACCGCGTCTCGGTAAACGTAGTGTAGGACGCCAGGCGAGGTGGAGCTGGATACGAGAAGCCCAAAATCGATCACAGTGGTGTGCAATGAGAGAGGCCTATGTCCAGCAGTGGACTGCGATAGGCTGATGATGATGAATTTTAGAAATTCAAAACTAAGCTCTGTCTGACAAACGTCTGTTAAGCTTTCACGGCTAAACCGCTGAACCGATTTTGATTAATTTCAGTTATATATATTATAGATCAGCATACACGCGAGTGGAGCCCTGGGCTAGTAGTAAAAATGAATTAAGGAATTTGCAAGTCCTTATCAAAATTGGAATGTCCACCATCGGGTATTACCCGCACCTTATTATAGGTATACTATATAATCCATCAGAGTGGTGTGCAATGGGAGAGACCTATGGCCAACAGTGGAGTGAGATAGGCTGATGACGTTGATAGCTACATTTGTTACTAAACATTATGTTTACCTTAACTTAACGATAAATAGGTAATTAAAAATAAAATAGGAATATTGTCTTACATTTCCCATTAACTCCCACACATACTCAGCAACATGAGGACAAATAGGCGACATCAGTTTGGCCTGTATTTCAATGTACAACGTCACAAGCTCTGCGTGCATGCCCCCTTCGGAACACAGTTCTCTATATTTGTCCCTCGCTGCTTGCAACTCAAAGAAACCTGTCTTTAAGGCTTCTTTAAATAACATCTTGTTATAATTTTCATCTGTTTGATTGATTTTAGTGTTCATCTCGCTGACAAATACTTTATCGTGGAAGTTGTGTGGTCCTATGGAATAAAATGAATACTATTAGAAAACTTGGCCAGAAAGAGCTAGGCCACAAATTAAATTCAATCTGGTTTTTGTTTTTTGGATAGATATTAACCATTCGAGTTGTGAATCTGGTCTCGTAGAAAGATATTTCAACGAGGAAATTTTACGCAATGGAACTCAGCAAAAAGACTCTTAGTCTTTTTGGGGTTCCGTAGCCAAATGGCAAATAAAAAAGTGCGAGTCCGACTCGCCCATGAAGGGTTCCGTAGAAGCAAGTAATATCATATAAAAGTTCTTGTAATTTGTTGTAACTTTGATCGATGTTTTAATAATAGTGTATTGATTGAATGAAAGGAAAATTGCGGTTTACGATTTATGAAGTATTACAAAAAAAAACAACTTACTAGATCTCGTTCAAACAAAATTTCGGTGGAAGTTTGCATGGTGATTTACATCATATTTTTTTTTTAGTTTTAACAGTCTCTTTTTTAGAAATTACAGGGGGAGGGGACACATTTCACCACTTATGAAGTGTCTCTCGCGATAACTATTCAGTTTCATCATTACCCTATAAATAAATACAACGAACTACAAGAACTTTTATATACAATGTTACATGTTGCTACGGAACCCTTCATGGGCTAGTCCGACTCGCACTTGGCCGCTTTTTTTTTTGATGATGATATTTCACCACCGTACCTCGGAGAGCATGTTCCACCACAAGCACCATCGGCAATCGTTATTGGAATGTCAGTGCCCTGACAGCTAGTTTCGAATTCATTTACGCTCAGGGTTACAGAGGTCCAACGCAAGTCGTTTCGTGGCAAGCTACTTCAGATAAAACCGGTTTAACTAGTAGACGACCCCAAATAAAATTAGGAATAATAAAAGCTATGAAAATTAAGACATTTACATACCTGTCCGTAAAGTTGTCTTTGTAGCAATGACTTCCTTCACCCATTCGATGAAAGTATAAAGTCTCAAAATAGCTGCATCTGCAGTGCTTTCAACGAAGTTAGCATCTTCAACGGAATCACCAGCGTCTGCTAACGTCAGTCGCATACCATCTGCACTGAACTTATCTATTGACTCTTTCAATGTTAAGAAATTCCCCTCAGACTTGGACATTTTAGCCGAGTTTAACATGAGATGCCCATTCGCACGGATCCCTTTAGGCCACTTGTCCTCTTCATTCGGCCAGATAGCACAGTGGTTGTAGATATAAAATGTTAAATGGTTTTGAATCAAATCTTTTCCAGACACTCGAAGGTCAACTGGATACCTTTACAAATAACAGTAAAAGCATATGTTTTAGTTTATTATTTACAGTTACACGATTTTATCAATTTTTGCTTGTGTGACGTCAAATCGTTAAATATTTGTCCTAGTTTTATCAAGAGTTGTAGGGCACATATATTCACATAATCTTTATATATATAATTCTTCTGAGTGTGTATGTCACTGAACTTCTCTCAAACGACTGGACCGATTTTGATGAAATTTTTTGTGTGTGTTCAAGGGGATCTGGGAATGGTTTAGATTCGCAATTGGACCCGGTAGGTGACGCTGCGATCAAGTTCTGGAATTTTAAAGTTGGGCGGTACGAAGTTCGCTGGGTCAACTAGTATTAATATATATATGCGATATTATGCAAGTCAACCAGTCTATAGTAATATGTATTACAAAGGAGTAGTTTGTGAGATTATAGTGTGTAATTTTTAGATACTTTTAAAATTCTTTTATTTATGAGAAGCTCCATTATTTGTAAGTGTTATAAGCTCTATATTAAAACCCGAAGAATGAAAGGATTTTTTTGAGGTAAGGGACAATTCATTTATCGGGATTTACGGGATCGACCGTATCTTATTTTTCTAACACGGGAGTCTCGATAGTTCTTACATGATGACATGAATCTAAAATTTGCTAAACAAATTTACTTTTAAAAAATATATATCATAACCAGACAAAGATATTTTAGTTTTCTTATTTAAGGGGGTCAAAAACTAGTAAAAATCGTCTTACGTAATAAATGAATAGCCCTTAGTCCGATTTGCTTGAAAACGTTTAACACCCAACGAAGTGGGTACTGTTCATATAAAATGAAAGTAAATCAGTTTATAAAATTATAAAATACTAACCAGAATTGGAATGATTTCCTCATGCGATCTAAGGAGTCCTTTGCAATAGTTGTCCCTTTTGGGAATGGAGCATCTTTGAAAAATATGTAATCCCAAACAGCACTGGTCATTTCGTCAGGTTTGATATTCAGAGCGTTCCCCTTGTCGCCTCTATAAGTGTTACCTTGCAGAAAATGAGCTATTGTGTAGTAGGCATTGTATATGGTTGAATCTGAGAGAGATTCGATTAACCATTGCTGATCCCAAGGCAGCTTGGAGCCTGAAAACCATTGCATATTTTTTTTTAAATTTCAATGTAGGGCAACCTTAAATAAAACCCTTTCACTGCGGTCTACATGTCTAAAACGACAAATTAGGTTAACAATAAAATTTACTGAATTATCATCTAAATATAATGCAATAAATAAGAAGACCTTTTATATAAAAATAAGAAGATTCAAAAACCCTAAACGTAAATAAAAATGTACCCAAATACAACACTGTGAAAGACTTTCTTAATAATAAGCACATAAGAAATCTTATAGTACCAATTTCAAAAACTCAGACCTACCAAGACCATAAGTGCGAGAGCAAGCATATTCATGAAGCCATTTAAGTGTTGCTAAGAAATTCTTCTTAACCTCTTCATGATAAGTATTCATTGCATTGAGAGCTTTCTCCACTTGACTCTTCCATTCCTCATTACCATAATCTAAATACCACTGATTACAAAGAGCCACTACGCACTCGTCACCTGACCGCGAAATAATTGTTTTTTCCGGTTCATAGTATATAACCGCTCTGTTTTCCTCCACAAGTTTAGTTTGCAACAGTTTTTTAACATCCTGTATTTTTTTTCCTTTGTATTCACCAACTAATAGCACACCATCATAGAAACCTTTAAGGTAAACCATTTCTTTGGCTTGTGTTAATTTATCTTTATCATTCTGACTTTGGATTTTAAGTAAGTCATAAAGATGGACAGCAGACAAGTTTCCGAATTCTGGAATTTCGAGAATAGGGACCGGTTTAAATGGAAGTACCATGTGATCTTCAATTCCATATTTTTCTCTGAAAGCTGGTTTCTTTTGTAAGTCTACCAATGCAGCGTAATCGTCAGGAGCATCTGACGGCACACTGGTTACAACGCCAGTACCCTTATCTTCTTTGATGGTCAGCATAGGAAGTACGTAAATCTTAGGGTAACTAGTAAATGGCGATTTTAGGGCAGTTCCCATAAGTTCTTGTCCACTAATTTCTGCTAACACCTTGAACTCTCCATCTTTCTCTGTAAATCCTTGGTAAGACATATTTCTTGCAGCTCTCTTTGTACAAACAAAAACTCCATCTTTTACGGTCTCAAAAGCTATATATTTAAGATCAGGATGCACCCAACAATTTGTTTGTCCATACATGGTTTCTGGTCTCAAAGTTGCAGCTACCAAAAATACTTTCTTTGACTTCAAAGGCCTAAAGCAAAAATATATATATCTTAATTGTAATGCTTTATACGTAAAATAATGAAAAACAGGAAGAAAACACATACTTTAGAACTTCAGGAGCTGGGTCTAAGACCTCCATTTTGACAACTGTGTATTCTTGGGGACCAGCACCTTCGCCCGTACTTCTGTCGTGGTCCATGCAAGGTTGCTTATCTAAAGGTGAAAATATGGTATAGCGCTTGCCATACATGATCTTGTTCCGTTCTTTGAGATGATAGAACTGCCATCGAACAAATGAATCAAAGAAAGGGTTTGCATCAGTTGTAATAAATTTTCTACGCCAATCTACCTGCAAATGAATTTAATTGTTTAGCCTTATGTACTCAATTCAGGAAGTAATGTTTCTCTTAAATTAAAAAAACACTTACATGAATACCCATTTTTTTTAAATCATCAACTGCACGGGGTGGGAAATATTCCAGCCAGTAGCTCTCGTCAGCAAATAATTTAATCTCTTCTTCAGGCACTCCAATACTCTGCATAATCTGCCATTGATATTTAGCACCTCCTGTTTTCGCAACAGCTTTACTTTTTTTGCCTTTGCTTTTGTCTTTTGGGACAATATCACCCTCTTCCTTTACAATAAGTTCTTCCTGCTCTGGGAATACAGGAGGACAACCATATAGAGCCATTTCTCTTTTCAGTTTGTCAGCACATGCTTTTATTGGCATGCCAGTACAGTGAAATGCAAATGGAAATAGCACTTTTCTACCCTTGAGTCTATGATATCTTGTGGCAAACTAAAAAAAAGATTATAGTTAAAGTAAGCTTTATTTTTATTTGTTTAGACACATATTTATTTATATTTTTTAAATGAAATGCCAACACACATCACTATCAATATCAATACCTGCGTTATGTGTGGGTTCATATACTTTCTGTACTAATATTATAAAGATTTATTTGTATCTTTGTTCTTTTGAAAGCGATAATCTCAGAAACTACTGGTCCAATTTAAAAATTCTTTTATTGTTAGATGGTCCATTTACTGAGGCAGGCTATATGCTATTTCATCATGCGATGACAATAGGAGGAGAGGATCAATGCAAAATGTTTTAAAAACAGGGAAAAATTATTTCTGTCTTTCTATAATATGTGATAAGGAAAACATCACGCTATGGCAGCCTGGGTCAACTAGTCCGTAATATAAACAATTATGGAGTCAAATCTGCAATACTTGATCACAAGTAGAAAAAAAAATATAGCTTAGGAAATCAAAGTTTAATATTTAATAACAAACAAATAGTTCATGAGAAGACAAGTCTTTTGCATTTACTATAAATAATATGTAAAAAAAAAGTTTTTTTTTATTTTATTTCATATTAGTTATACAACACTTTTATAGACATAAAAATGTGAATAAAGGAAAGTGAATAAAAACATTGTGGTTTATTGGAACTCTGGTACCCAAGGTAAGATCTAACTAGAGTTATGGGTACCAGTTCCCTCTCAAATTTTACATTTGTTACATTTTTACAAAGTGGATCATGAATGTTATGTTAAATAACAAATGTTATTGCTTAAAATTATTTGCTGTATAATGCATGTGTGTGTATATAATGTATGTATCTCACCGATATGTATGAATATGTGTGTGTGTATGTGGTTGTGTGAATATTGTAGACATATCGTGAGTTGACGTATTCGGTCATGGAGATTGATGAAGATATCATTGTCATTAGTTGCTTGTTGGAAGATGAAGAAGAACTTAAAACTAAACATAGAATGTGGGTTCAAAAAACAAATTTGAAGTGACCAATTTTTTGAGAGTATCATTCATCCTATCTCCTCCCAAATATTGTCTCTTCTTTGGACATTAAAATAATGTGTGTGTTTTAAATTGTATAATTCTTCATATCTTTCTACTAATATAATCAAAAGTGCGTCATCCATTTAATTTTTTTTGTCGTTCGCTCCTTAATTAAATAAGACAAACAGCACGAGCGGCAGTGGGCGATGCTGGCCGGCCTGCGGCGAACTGATTTGTGTGACGTCACCGGCACGCAACGCATATTTTGCTCAAAAATGCCGGCGTTCGGTGCGGGCGGCGCGGATAGTGGACGCAGCTCTATGTAAAATCATACAAAGCAAAATAAAATCCGTTGCGTGCCGTGCGTGCGTGCGGGCCTATGGACGCGCACTTTAGTCTCCTATTACCAAACCCATGGGATGAATATAATAATATATTGCTGTGATTAATTATTAAATAGATACTTATTAGATACTTTAGTATACTTCAGTACTGACAGATTTTGATTGTTTGTTACACAACTATGTCTCAACGGTTTTCAAAAATTTATCAACTTAAACATGAAATTTGTTGTCATACTTCTTTTAACCCACCAAAGGATTACCTTTTAAACCTAAAGCTGCAGACCTTTATTAGTTGTTCCAACTGGCTGCCTGTCTATTAATAATGAAAATAATAATATTAAGTCTTGGCAGTCTACATACATTTCTATGTTCATCTTTTGAGCGCGTATATTACTGAATCAATTTTAATAAATGAGGTGTCAATAATAATAATACATCTCTTTATTGTACACCAGAATAATAATATACAATGGTAGCTTATACTAGGAGGAACAAGTGGCGGCCTTATCGCCGAAGGCAATCTCTTCCAGGCAAACATGATATATTATGATGATAATGAATTCATAATCATGGCTCAGGCTCACAATAAACACGTTTTGTATATATTTATAATATCTATGTTTAATATGTATGTTTTTACAAAAAAAAAAGGATTTTTATGTATTTATATCAGTTGTTTAGTACCCATAACACAAGCTCTGCTTACTTTGGGACTAGATGATGTTGTGTGTAAGATGTCCAAATTATTTATTTATTATTTATTTTGATTTATTGGCAAAATATATTACATACCTCACATTTTGATAGGGAAAAAGTATGGCCAAGATGCAACCGACCATTCATGTAAGGAAATGGGAAAGTACACATAAATTTTTCATACTTTATCCCATCGTCAGGATCTTCTATTTCGAAAATCTTTTCATTGTCCCACTGTGACTGGACCTTCTTCTCAATTTCTTGAAGATACTCGACCTTAAATGTACCCTTACGATCTAAGGTAGCCTGCAATTTAAGAAATTATTTGTATTTCTTCAGTAAAATAATTTTTGCTTCAAAATAAGATCAGCGGTCGAAAATATATGTCAACATGAAGATAACTAATCATTATTAACATTCACATTTACTTAATCATGTAGACCGTTGAAACTTACCATTCTATATACGATTTATTGAATTAATAGAATTTTATAAGAATACAACGATACCAATACGGAAACACAACACGTTGCTTACTGCCACTGCCACGAGATTGCGTGACATTGACACTTGACAGTATTGACACTATACTCTATCTTTTTGACAGTTCAAGAAATTTCGAAAATAGTGACGCTCTCTCACGTCACCGATTCGATTTGAAATTAAAATCAATTTTATTGAGGAAGAACTTTCAATCGATTTAATTAAATATTTTTAGTTTTAATATTCATTATTTGTTAATTAGTTTTTTAAAATTATATATGAAATAATTAAAAGTATAAATGATAGATCACTAAATAAGAAATATTTATACATTTAAACAATACAACGGAGGTCTCATCTGACTAGTCTACAGTGCATCTATTCTATTGGTTTGGTAAAGTTGTGTTTTTTTGTATTTCAAGAGATTTATACCTACTTTGTTTTTGTGTTTTTGACTTTGTTTACTTTGTTGTTGTTGATTTTTAAATTTTATTTCTTAATTAAAATGCTGAAACGCAATTCAGAAATATGGGATCTGTAAAATTATTAAAGACCAAGAATAAAGGCTTTTATTAGCTAAATGACAATTAACAATTTTAAAATATCAATACATTGTCAAATTCAATCTATGGTATATTGGTATATAAAAACTCCTTTTTACCACATTCTTCCAGCCTTCAAAGTTCTGACTCTACATCGTCTCAAATGAGAATATAATCATCAAGATGTCGAGGTAGACGATGCTCCCTTGCTGTTCTCCGAGGCTGTTCTTCCGGGGTAGGTAGTTGTACATCATTTTCAGTCTCAACTCTTTGTTGGCTGTTTGTAGAGTCAAAAGACTCATTTGTATCGAAGAAATCATCAACGCTCATTGATAATCTTGTTTCATTTAGTATCTCAGGTATCTCTTGGACTATTTGACCTTCTCCGTCTTGTCCTAAAGCCGCTAAATGGCGATTCGACACCGTTGATTCACGTCTATCAGCCAGCCGAACATATGAGTACTCTGGATTAACGTGAATTAATTCCACCTCTTCCACAATAGGTTGATATTTATTAGTCCTGTTAAATTTCCGCATAAGTACTCGCTCTGACTCGGTTAACCAAGTAGGAATGGATACTCCGTTTGCCGATCTCCTTACGTGAGTAAACATTCGTTCGTGTGGCGTACAATGTGTTGCCGTACATAATAATGATCTTATTGAATTTAAAGCTTGTGGAAGGACTTCTTCCCAATGTTCTATTGGTTTAATAGCAGACCGAAGAGCTAATTGTATCGCTCTCCACAATGTTCCATTTGGGCGTTCTACCTGACCGTTACCTCTGGGATTATAAAGGGTAGTTCTACTTGAGGCTATTCCAAAAGAATTCAAAAAGTTTTTGACTTCCGCCGACATAAAAGATGTTCCACGATCTAAGTGCAAGTAAGATGGTAAGCCGAATAACATAAATATTTCATTTAATTGCTTTATTACTGTTGAAGCACTCATGTCTGGACATGGGAACGCAAATGGAAAGCGTGAATATTCGTCTATCACAGTCATAATATACTTATTACTTGTATTCGAAGGGACAGGGCCTTTAAAATCAATGCTTAGTCTTTCCATTGCTGACGTAGCTTTTATCAAAATTGGATCATTTTCATTCCTAAAGAATCTAGGTTTGATTTCAGAGCATATTCTGCATGAATTTGTCATCTCTTCAATTTCTTTGACAGAAAAAGGCAAATTTTTGGATTTTACCCAATGACACATACGTCTTATTCCAGGATGACACAGTGCTTCATGTAAAGATTTTAATGTTTCATTCCGTTTAGGCATTGAAGCACATACGCGTGATAATGCATCAGCAACATCATTTTGTTTACCTGGGCGATATATAATATCATATTTAAATGATGCCAACTCCAGACGCCATCTTTGTATCTTTTCGTTCTTTATTTTGCTTGTCACTTTATTGTCGAACATAAACGAGACAGATCTCTGATCAGTGATAAGCCGAAATGGTTTACCAATGAGATAATGGCGCCACTTCATTAAGGATTCCACAATAGCGTAAGCTTCCTTTTCTATTGCTGAGTGATTAAGTTCGCAATTATTCAACATCCTTGCAAAAAATGCCACCGGCCGACCAGCCTGTGATAATGTAGCAGCAATTGAATGTTGAGAAGCATCTGTTTCCACTGTAAATAGTGCATTATGATCAATAGAATGAATGGTAGCCTTTGCAATGTCAGTTTTAAGTTCTTCAAAAGCTTTAATTATGTCGGCTTTCAGGGGAAACACTTGAGTATGAGCAAGGGCATAGATCTTCTCTGAAAATCTTGGAATCCATTTGCTGTAATGTGCAAACATTCCAATTACTCTCCTCAAGGAAGGTACATCAGTTGGTGGCGGTAGACTCAAGAGAGGACGTAAACGTTTACCATCCGGTCGTATAATACGATCTCTTATGTTATATCCCAATATGTTTATAGAATGCTGAGAAAATTTACTTTTTTCTTTATTCATTGTCAGACCGTATTTCTTAACGGCGGTCATAAATTTCCTCAAATTTTCATCATGTTCGCTCTGGTTCTTACCACATACAGCTATATCATCAAGGTAAGCATAGGTCCCTTTAAGATCTTCTTTACGAATTACCCAATCGATGGTTCTTTGAAAACTTGCGACCCCATTTGTAACTCCAAATGGAATTCTTCGAAATTGATACAAATTTCCCAAAGCTTCGAAAGCGGTAAAATGGCGTTCTTTAGGTAGGATTGGGACTTGATGATATGCACTTTGTAAATCGATAGCACTGAATATATTGTATTTAGAAATTTGTGATACCATTTCTTCCATATTCGGTAATGGATAAGCATCAAGTTGTGTATATCTGTTTATTGTTCTTGAATAATCTATAACAAGTCGTTTCTTATGATTAGCAGTTTCAGAAATCAGAACTTGTGCTCGCCAAGGAGATCTGCTCTCTTCAATTACTCCATCATTCAAAAGTATCATTCTTATCTCTTCCTCGATAAACTTCTTGTCCTCTTCACTGTATCGCCTCGACTTTATAGCAATTGGTTTGCAGTCAGGAGTCAACCGGAACAGCGGTACTGCTGGAACGGAAGCGGCAGCCACACTGCAAACTTTGAACGGCTGAAATGAAATTAAAGATGAAGAGAAGGCTACTTATTACGTAATTTTTCAAAAGTTGAAAGAGAGACCATTTTTTAGTTTTTTCTTAACACGATTTATTGACCATTAGACGGCTGGAAGGAGCTAGAAGTGAGTAGCCTCGGATCGAACTAAGTGGCGTGCAATTCGAGAGGCCTATGTCAAGCACTGCGATAGGCTGATGATCATGAATATGATATTAGAAGTCTTTAAATAAGCAGAAGCAAACATATAGGTAGAATAATTAGCTATTAATAAACCTATATGTTATCAGCTGGTCATAATAATAATTGGAATAATAGGTAATATAATAATGCAGCTGGTTGCTTTCTCACTGAAAAGCTAAAAATGATTTAGTCCCTAATTTACTACTTGACTCAGAATTTAAGAATTTTGTTAGTATTGTTAGTGTCACGTATAGGTTCCTTTTCTTTTATTTTATTTGTACCTACCCTCTGTTCACCGGTACGCGTCCCCTAAGGACACGCGGTGAGGGACCATCAGGGGGATACGTCCATGAGGCCGTGTGTTCCCGATCGGCGCTTACACGTCCCGGACCGGACGACAGGGAGATAGACAGAACAAGAGAAAACTTCAACAAGCAACCTTTTATTTGTCAACCCACTTATTTTTTTTGTTGTAAAGTGAATCATATTTTAAATTTTTATTGCTCAAGGGCCTCATTCGTAGCTTATGAGGTTACAAATGGTGTTGTGTTAAATAAGAGAAATATATTTTTTGTACAACTGCAAAGATTGATTACTATGGCGATTAACACAAGGCACCGCGCACCGCCGCGGTGAAGCGGATCTCATGTCGTATTGGGGTCTACTTAATCCGTTCTGTGTATATTATATTTTATTGTAATTTCGAGGTTCAAATTTCAATAGTCCGTTTAATATCTGTTTTGTAATCTAAAATTCTAATTACTAGTTCTAATTACTAACCTGCTTAGCAATATTGTTTTAAAGCAAAAACCATATTCCATCCAGGTCATCCTTATACAACTTATGTGACCTTATTCTTTTTCCTTAGATTTTTGCCACTTGCAAGTATATTTAAAAAAAAAGAACAAAAATTGGCGGCAGCCGGCGGTGGCGGTACGATATATCTGTCATTTTACCGGAAACTTCGCCCGCTTGCTAATTCAACAACGCAGTTTTATTGAAGAGAAGCAATAATTTGCATATAATTACGGTGAAATTTAAGTTATTTCAATATACACTAGCCTCGTTACAATGGCGCCAAGGTCTGCAAAAGCTAAGGTATCGTACTTTAACACTAAATGCAGTGAAATTTTGCGGATTTGCATTGAATACACAAACGTGTTAAAAGGTGCTAGTTTAGTTACGACTAGTTGGGACACAAAGAAATGTCTCTGTTACAGAGTGTGCTGTTAAGAATCGCATTTGTATTCGTACTTCATTAGATTTTGATGTTCCTTGTTAGTTATACCTGATGTTATTATTTGAATTTTAATGATTTATTAAGATTTGAAGAGTGGTACGTTGCCTTATTTAAATATCCATCATGTGTCAGGGTTACATGCATGGGATTTCTTAACTGAAACCAGTTAAGTCTATTTGTAATTTTACTTCTAGTAAGAACTCAAACTAACCTCAGATGTACATAGATTTTTTTAATAGATATAACTAGTGTAAAGCTGAAAACAATTGATATGCCTCTTAGAACTTAAAAGCGCGCGAAAATAGTACATTGTGTCCAAAGTATGCTTCTAAGTCCTTGTAGTGCCATATAATATTGTACTACTGTACATACTCCATATTCTAACACTAACTTTGAAATTCATAGATGATATTTTCAAACCCCATGATCAGTGAAGTGGATTATACTTATTAATAAATTTTCTTTTAACTTTTCTGTTTTTACAGAAAGCTGTTGATGTAAAAGTAGCTGAATCTGATGCACCAAAAAAAGGCAGGGGCAAAGCTAAAAATGTTGTAGAACCTGAGCCTGAACTAGAAGATGTAGATTCAGAAGATAAACCCATTGTGGTATCAGAAAAAAAGCCAGCAAAGCGTGGTAATAATAAAACTGCAAATGATGACCAAACCAGTGATAAAAATATTGAAGTTGCTGTACCAGCCAAAAAAGGTAGAAAGAAGAAAGGAGAGAGTGGCGACAATGAAGAGAAACCAGCTTCCAACGGTGACCAGTCAACAGATGAGTCATCAAGCCAGGTTGAAGAGAGTGAACAAAATGATGAAAATGTTGAATCTAATGGACACACTGATGAAGCTCCAACTTCTGGTAGAGGTAGGAAGAAACAAGCAAAACCAGCTGCTGAAAAACCAGAAACAAAGTCAGGTAGGGGAAGAAAAAATGCAAAACCAGAAGTTAATGAAGATAAAGAAGAGGTTGTAGAAGAGAAACCAGAAAAAAAGACTGGTGGTAGGGGAAAAGGTCAAAAAGCTGCAAAAGTTGAAGTAGAACAAGAGGATGGATCTGATGTTGCTGAAGAGGAAGAAAAACCAAAGGGTAGAAAAAGGGCTCCTCCTAAAAAAGCTGAGGAAGATGCTGACATTGAAGAACAACAAGAGGAAGAAGAAGAGAAACCCGAACCTAAGAAAAAAGAACCTAAAGCTAAAAAGGGCAAGAAAGCGCAATTAAAAGAAGATGTTGACATTGAAGAGGAAAATGAAACATCTTCCAAAAAGAAGAAAGTTAACAAAAAGGAAGAAAAAGCCAAAGGTAATGACTGAATTTATGTTTATTAGTTGTTTTACATTTGAATTTTATACACTTGGTTTGGCATCAATATTTATTACAAGACAATTTTTTTTACAATAATGTTATATTCCAAAAAGTATTATATTGTGTGAAAAAAAAAGGTGGATAGAACTGCAAAACAAACATGAAAGTGACCATGCCATAATAGCAGCTTAGGAAGTATCAGGAACAATATTTTACTGTTTTTGTTGTGTGAATTTGAACTCATAGAAATTTAAACAATACATTTCAACAACATTTTACAATTAAAATGTATCTTAACCAAGTAATTATTTAGTGCATGAAAATCTTCCAAAATAGAGTTTTGCTTAGGGGAATAGTGTCCATAATTTAAATAGTCTACGATGCGATAGTTCAAAAAAAGTTTTTAGCCTATCATCAACCTATTGCAGTCTCAATGCTTTACATATTGTTCCTCAGCTTTGTTTTTTAGCCCATACATCAATACTTCAATATTACCATACACAAATGTAAATTGAAATCAAAATGAATACTAAGTCAATCTTAGAAGTTCTATCTTGTTTTTAGGTTTGCTATGCTATGTACACTACAGTATTGAAGTGAATTTTTACTTTTTAATGTTTATTATCATTTTTAAAATTTTTAAGATGAAGAAGATGTTCCCGAGGTAAAACCAGCCAAGGGCAAAAGGGGACAAAAGAAAGTTGCAGAAACAACCACAGAGGCTGATGAAGCTGAACCCACAACCAAACGACGACGTAAAGCAGCAGAGGAAAAGGGTAATTAGTTATATAGATTCATTTAATCATAATTGACAATTATTGTTTGTATTAGGTACTACGATTGTTCTATAATTAATAAATCTTTTCTAAAACATATATGTTGAATGCTTTATTTATCTTTTATACCTCTTTTACGTATTGCTTTAAAAATTTATATTATCGTTCAGGAAAAATACATTTTCAGTATTCAGTAATATATAGGTCACTGAATAAACAGGCTACTATTTTATACTTACAAAATAAACACATTTATGTATATGTTTTAATATGTAATACTGGGTTTGCTATGAGGTAACTAACTGGGTATGTTATTGAGGTCAACAGAAATACATTTGACATTTCCGTTTGCATGATAGAGATATCTGCTGCATTAGGTACTTTAAGCTTTATTTATTCGTTAGAAAAAATAATCCTGTATTTGCCTTCAAAACAAATAAGAGTATCTGCTATTTGCATGCTTAATGATATGTAACAACAACCTACATACCACTAGCCAACTCAATCCAGATGTATTGTTGGACATGTTCTAAAATCATAAATGTTGATTTTACCCCACTCATAGACTATTTCTTATTCAAAATTATTCAGGAAACTTAATATGAATTTCATTACACCTAAGAATTGTTCTTTCGTCATATTTAATAAGCTATTTTTTTTTCAATAACAGTGTCCAAAGATCATATTTATAACAGTAACATGTATGAATAAAATATTTAAAGAAATCAAAATTATATAAACCAATATATAACTGAGATAACTTCATATAAAACTAGTATATCTTACGTAAAGATATGTCAATTTCAAGTGCAAGTTATATTTCAGCTACAGAAGATACAAATAAGAAAGCACCGCCTAAAAATAAATCTCTAACAGATTTTGAATCTCTCAACTTCTCAAATACTTCTGTTAACACTAATGGTAAACAGTGGAATTTTAAAATATCCTGCTGGAATGTCGATGGCATCAGGGCTTGGCTATCCAAGGGCTGTTTAGACTATTTGAAATATGAAAAACCAGATATTTTGTGCCTCCAAGAAGTGAAATGTTCGCAAGACAAATTGCCAAGCGAATTAACAAATATACCTGGCTATCACGCTTACTGGTTGGCTGGCGAGAAAGACGGCTACGCTGGCGTAGGCTTTTACACAACTAAACTCGCAATGAACGTCACTTATGGATTGCAAAACGAAGAGTTGGATACAGAAGGTCGAATAATAACCGCTGAGTATGAGCAATTTTACTTAGTATGTACTTACGTACCGAACTCTGGGAGGAAACTAGTCACACTACCTAAAAGACTGCAGTGGAACGAGGAATTTCGTAAATACGTTAAGGAATTAGATAAGAAGAAACCTGTGATAATTTGTGGTGACATGAATGTTTCACACAAAGAAATAGGTAGAGTATTTTCCTTTGCTTAATTACATTTGTAGTCAACACGAGTTATCAAGTTCGTGACGTTTCTGTTAAGCTCCAAAGGCTAACCAATCAGACTCCAAGCTACGATATGGAACGATAATTTCTTGGAATCCCCATTGCCAAGATGCAATTGGTTCACGTCGAATCTCTTTTTGCCATCGCTAACGCCTCTATTGTTTATTAGCTAATATTTTGTTTTCACCACATACAATTGTAAGCTTTCTCTTATCGTCTAAGTTTAGGTATAGGTCAACTTGGCTAGGGGCGGAGCTTTATAGAGGCGTCACCGTTTTCTTAATGCGATTAGATTACAGTTCGTTTGCATAGATTTGTTACAAATAAATAATACAAAAAATATTATTTTGTATTTATAAAATGTAACTGAATTACAGATTTAGCTAATCCTAAGGCGAATAGAAAGAACGCTGGTTTCACGGACGAAGAGCGTCAAGGAATGACAGAATTGCTCGGAGATGGTTTTGTTGATACATTCAGACACTTGTATCCTGACAAAACTGATGCTTACACGTTCTGGACTTACATGTCTAACAGTCGCGCTAGAAATGTAGGATGGTAAGTTGCATTTTTCATATTTAAAAAGTATTTATTATCTGAACTAAATTTAAGTATTTACAGCTGACCAAATAAGACAGTAATTGAAAGCACTAGGTGTGCTTTCAAACACATAAAAGTATGAAAAAAAGAGGCACCGATCGACTGTACTGATGACGTATTCTTCTACGTTCGCACAGCCGAATGGTTTGAACGCTGCATTAAGCTCGGTGTTCTTTCGCGTTCGAACTGGTGGTATATTGTCATGGTAGAGAATCGAGAAATGGTGCTGTCTCGCGCCGTGTGAAAAGAAAACCGTCGGCCGATACTCTTGCCGGTATTGCGGAACGGCCCCTAACATCTTCCTATTATTTTTTTTAGGCTGTTCCAAATAGGTTAAACTTAATTGAAAATGTATTGTTTCAGGCGTTTGGACTATTTCATCATATCAGAAAGATTACTACCGGCATTGTGTGATAATGTTATAAGAGATAAGGTTTATGGAAGCGATCATTGCCCACTATCACTTTTCCTGCACTTAAGCAGTGCTGACAAGCCTAAAGAATAGCCCACACAACACATTTGAGAACTGTTTCGATAAAGATTTCTAAACTCGTTTTGAAATCAAAGCTTATTAATTTTGTATTGTTTTTGACTTCGTAATGAATAAACACTAATTACCCTATGTTTCAAATATCAATTATTTAAAACATGTAAAGTTTCCAATGTTTGTGAGTAGTCATCTACTTGTTCAGCCGAAAACTACGATTAGTATAAGAAGAAATTTTTTTGGGGAGATCTGCTTTCTCCTAAAATTAATCGCAACTCGTCGAAATATTTTCCCTAAATATTATCAAATCGATAGATTGTTTAGCTTTTAAACAAAATGCGGCATTATGTGAGTTCGGTCCCTACACGAGACAATACTTTGTGTGATCCACAAACTGTTTCAGTCTGTGTAAAGTACAGTGAATTGTGTTTTTAAAATAGATTTTTGTGAAGTACAAGTCAACAAGTCCTTTAAACCTACATATTGGATTCGATTATACAAGTATTTCTTATATTTGTTTTCATTTAATTATCTTTATATCTTTGAGCCCAATTTAACTTTTAAGTATAATGATTTGTGAAATTGTATCCTCTATGATTTGCATATTGTAGATCTCGTTGAGCCCAAGACACAAGTGCACCTTAGTTTAGGTGCAATTTTTTGTGAGTCCTGAGAGACTTATAAGTTCTTTGAAAATAAACAATACAAAAGACCGAATCAATATTCCTTGACTTACACGGTTTACAGTAGTCTAACCCATATTAACAAGGCAAGATAAATAAAAATGTGTGTAAAATATATATTTCATTATTTTGTATATTTATAAAAATACATAATAAATTATAAAATGTAGTTACAAGCTTAGCTTCATTACTGCGAACTTATTAGCGACATCTTTGGACCTTTACGCCGATATTTCAAATGAGCCTGAAAAAGAAAATATTTTAATTTTAAACAAGATTCTTGACGCACACATAAGTTCAGATACCCATAAGTACTTGAATGTTATCGGTTACTTTACTATGATGTCCCTTGAAGAAATATTCAATTTGAGTAAGTGAGCTATATTTCCTATATTAATAATTAACAATGTGTTAAGAAATTATATTTGGTACAGAAATCCAGTTGTCATTTTCATCTATGGCAATCATTAGTAGAAATTTATTGCATTTAAATATACTGGCAACTAGTGCAATTTTCGGAGTTGCCTTTATGGTTGCGGACATCCGATTCTAGTGCTCCGTAAAAAAGTGACATTAAGGTAACAAAAAACCGGTTGAACTAGTAGCCGACACTAAATAATCTTGGGATTAATAAAGGATAAGAAGTAATAAAAAGGTATATTTTACCTCGGCTATTTGAGCAAATTGTTTCCTTGACAGAACAGTGTATGCAGAAGTCAGATTACTTAGAGCGATTGAATGCAGTTCTTTCAATCCAGAACAGAATAGATCAATACCAAGTTCCAACCCTGTACCAAAATCACATTCATCTACTGCTATGCTCGCGTTAGTCACTACTATTTGCAAGTCTGAGAATACTTTATCTTTTTCCTCTTGTGTTGTTGCATTCTCGAGACTGTTAAAGAGCTTTTTCAATGTTGCTGTAATGAAAGATTCACAATAGATTAGAAATGTAATATTATTTACGTAAGATTTACTTCTAAACATCCTATCACACATCATATCATAAACATCGCTCAATGAGAAGCATGATTAGCATTGCGATTAGTAAAGACTTTGTTCAAGGCGATTTGAAATAAACTCACACTAGGCCCTATGCGTCTGAATAAAAGTTGATTATAAAATACGAACTTATAACTATTGAGCGCTTATATATGAATTAAGTTCAGCTCTTTTGATCCAGACTAGAATAGATGAATATCAAGTTCCAAACCTGTACTAAATTCAGATTCATCTTCTTACTAATAGGCCCTCCGATCCTAAATAATGGTTGTAAGATACAACTTATAAACTTTTGTGCACTTTGAAAATAAAATGAGGTGGGGATTAAAATACATAGGTCTACACTAGGCAGATTGATTGTGCCGTGCAACTATTGTCGAGCCAACCTGTTGTGGGCAATAATGACTACCAACTATAGAAAACTTTTGCCATAACTAGTATAGATATTAACAAGTAGTTAACTATTACTAAAAACCCACCGTCTGTTTCTGCCAAACGTCTGTAGCCCAGTTGCGTCTGCTTGTTGTACGGAACAGCAATCCCAGCTCCATGGAAAGTTTTTGCTACAATTTGTTTTGATCTGTTTTTCGTATTAAATGGTTCTAAAGAAATATTGTTATCCTCAGCGTATGATTTCATTTTATCCATTAGTTTTTGACATGGTGCAGCAGTAAAAGGTGAATATTTCTTTTCATTCTGTAGATAGTGACTGAAATAAATAAATAAATTATATATGTAATGAACCTTCTCCTGGCTGACTGATGTTGGCTGAAACCGAAACATGTTAGAGTGGATTCTGTGATTAGGGTCTTTAGTGTTGGGCGTTCTGCCACAGAATGGACTGACGACTTGAATAAAGGGCTGGCAGTGAATGGATGCAGACTGCCAGTAGCATGAAGTTTCAAGCACAAACATGAACAGTCCCCTGATGTTAAGTGACCAGTGCTTTCTTCAACTCTGAAGCAGCAAAGGTGTTACTCTTACTACACTTTTCCTTACCAAAGTTATTCTCCTTTTTTGGATGATATAGCAATCAGCTGAATAATATCAGCTACTACTGCTGTCATTGTAGTGAAATTAATGATAAAAAAATCTAAATGACATGAAATTGGACCGTTTCGGAAAAACAAAAAATGATCTTGCAAAAGTTATTTATTTAATTTCTATAAGTATATACAAAAATAAACAAGAAAGTAAAGGATATTGTACCAATAAAGCTGTTTAATTATTTAAATGTTTATTCATTATCATCAACAACCTTTAACAGTTCACAGATAGGACATAGGCCTCTGCTTAGAAAGGAGGTTTTGGCCTACTATTACCTGCAGTCCAGACAGGTTATTAGTTGGATTTTTTTGCAGTTTTCTTACTCTTTGCAGTCATATTTGTTCTGCATATTTTGTACTGACCAAATTTATAGGATCTGAATGTTAACACAGAGCCACCAAGCATAGAGGAGTTTGTCTTGCAAGCAGCTTAAATTATAATGAGACATACTTACTAAACGGCTCCAAAAATATTTTCAGACACAACAGTTATATGACAACCTTTGGCACTGTCATTACTTGCTACAAAGGCAGTGTCCTGTTCAGGTGTGTCTCTGAAGTAGCCAATGTGATATTCACTCCGTTTCTTTTTAAGGACTGCCTGTAAGAAATTTCAAAAATTTAAACATGACTATCTACAACAGTCTATGTGAGATAAAACGAACATTTGCTGTGTAACTGGATTTCCAAAACATTAATGAAATTGATAGTTATAGAAATGACTCAAGAGCAAGAAGGGTTTACATGGAGAAAAAAAATAAAAAATATGAGGAACACAGTTAAATACAAATTAAAACATTGTCTAATTTTGTTCAGAGTTTCACTGGTAGATAGTTGATGAATGCAATGTAACTTGGGCTACTTTTATTTTAGACTGGCTTCATTTTTGTACCAGCTAGTATATACTATGAAATGTAAATTATGTTCAAAGGAGCAACACCTCTCTAAGGATTTGTGAAAATAAATATAAATATTTCAGCCATCTTACACAATGCCATTTATCCCAAACTAAGCAGCGCTTGTTTTATGGGTACTAGGCAACTAATATTAATACACAAATATACTTTTTTTGTAAATATGTAGAAACTTGATTACCCGGACCTCAGTTATACGGATTTGCGGTTCTCTGGACTACCAGCCGTGACCAACTATATTGTACCTACAAGTAGAATTTATGCAAACATAAACATGTCCGAACTGGCATCTCATAATGCTCTCCAGGCCCGGGAAACAGCTCATGTGGTTTGAAAAACAAAAGGAGAGTGATACTGTGAGTTTACTGCAGTTGAAATGAATTCATAATATAGCAGTGATGAAGAGAAAAAGTTGCATGTGTCTAGTAACAAATATTTTAAACCTAATTTTCAAATGCAATTTACCAGATACATTTTGTAACTAGTACCTACATTTCTTTTGTGATTAAGGCTGCAGTATTTTAGAATGTAGATAAGTGTATACATCTTATGTTGAACAAAATGTCTCTTAATATTTCATAAACATTGATAGATATATTTTCTAAATTAAGAAATTTAATAAAAAATGATTTTTGTTGATATGTATTTGTTGTTTTTAATAAACACAATATTAGGTTTCTAATACATATGGACATAACCAAATTTCCTTGATACATTCAATTATCCGGATTTTTGACTATCCAGATGTCTAACGACAATAATTAATCCAGTACATAGAAAACACCCAGACTTCGAATCAAATATTTGCAGATAACACAAACATTTAGTCCCATCTGGGAATCAAAGCCAAGACGTCTTGATCAGCAGCCGCATACGCTAACCACTAGACCAACAAGACAGTCAATTAAAATAAATTATTAATAAGCCGTTATATTTTGAAGATGATTTTATCATTATA
Source organism: Phragmatobia fuliginosa (assembly GCA_932526445.1). Taxonomy (NCBI): domain Eukaryota; kingdom Metazoa; phylum Arthropoda; class Insecta; order Lepidoptera; family Erebidae; genus Phragmatobia; species Phragmatobia fuliginosa. The sequence goes on along the minus strand of OW052063.1, from coordinate 19,417,392 downwards.
GAGTTAGGTCAGTTGAGCTCTATAGAGAGAACAACTAAATTGCACCACATGGTGTAACTACTGTAACATATGAATTATTAAATTATGTTTGAGATATCTAGCAATAGCAATATAATTTAAAAAAAATAAAGCCATACTTGGAATTCCGGTGGATCGTAAAAGAATCTCCAATGTATCAAGTACAGCTCCTTGTCCTCCAAAATAGGCAGTTTGCCAAGCAGTAAATCAAATGGACCAATCAACTCCAAATTAACAGAAGCCATAGATTCTTCAGCTGGTTTTCCAAGGTCACTAATAAATTCGTAGAATTTAAAAAAATCATCAGGCATATTAACCAGAAACAATTCCTTAAAAATACTCTTGTCTGTGTCTTTGTCATAAAAACTCAAGTCCTCTGGTAAATTCAGGTTTATAGGAACTTCTTTATCCTTATCTACTTTCCTTTCCGTGTCTGGTTTAGATGATTCAGTTTCAATTTTAACATCTTTTTGTTCCTCCGAATTGTTAGGTCCCGGCGAATTTTGTTGTGGTGTTCTTGTATAGGGCGAATACCGCCTTTTATTTCGATTCGTTTCTTTTTTCCTAAGAGGCGGATGTTTAAATTGCTTGTGGTGTTCCGCATTTTTCTGATAACATTTGGTCCCATATTTACATACTGTTCTTGAATCGTTAATGTAATTTTGCCAGTCATCAGACATTTTTACAATAGATTTCTTTATGCTAAAAGGTCACAGATCATACTAATATTTTTTGAAATTTGTTTATTATTTTTTTAAATATGAAATTAACTTCTGCGCGGGACTTTTAATACAATATTGTGCTTGTCTTGTACGACATTCAGTGCGTTCCACTAAGCGCCCACAACGATCAAAATGCTCCTTTAGTCGTTCCACTTAACGACCGCGGTCGTTGTGGTCGCGGCCAAAACGTCACTCATGACGTCATGACTTACGCTCACGCGAAGCTCGCGACGACCCATTTAAAAAGGTGGGTCGTGGTGATCATTGAGAATATTGGCGGCCTTTTCAAATGTCAAAGCATCAAAAATGGCGACCGTTAAACTTACGTCTATGGTTTTATTTTTTCACAATCATATTTTCGTAAAATCGTATTCCATTCTTCATCTGAACTGGTTGAACTAGTACTTTCTAGAGCATTAATGAGACCTGTTACCAAATATCCAATTGCCGCCGCAAACGATATTTTATTTACATTTAAACATAAATTAATAAAATACACCACTAATATTACAAAAAATTAAATTATAAGTTTTTAATTTAAGTCGATTTAAACAATAATTAATTATTATTTTCAAGGCTTTATTATTATAACCTAACCTCTTAAATCTTTTGTTTTTTCATAAAATTTTTATATTATTTACCTCCACGCCCAAAACGCCCTTTATTCCATTCCACTTGAGTTTACTATAGTAACGCTCACAAGCAAGTGGAACGGGAAAAACTGCGGTCGTGAGCGTGATCGTTGTGAACGCCAAGTGGAACGCACTCATTGTATGGCAGATCAGATGGTTTTGGAAATTTGTTAGTTGTTTGTCAATCAAGTGTCAAATTGTCAACGTAAACTTTTAATATTCCAATCCAGATTTCGTGGTTTGAGTACTGCATAATTAAGGACCACAGCAGCATGATGAAACAACGATTTGAAGAAGCCGCAGATAGCCGTTGGATGTGGACTGCCCAAGACCAGAATAGTTGACTCTCCTTGAAGGACATGAGCCCTACATTTTGCAGTAAGAAATATAGTTAACTTATTGTAACATTGGCAATTGTTGAATGGAGTAATCTCAGATAAGCAACCTATTTGTATTATGTTACTGGTAGGTTTGATTTATAGTTCGGATTATTTTTCTTAAGAAGTAGTTTTATTTTAAACTGAAAAATTGTGATGTATAAATTGTTGATTCCGTTCAGAGTTCTAGAAGTATCAGCATGTTTTTGTAATTCAATATAATAATCTTTTTCATAATGCAATGTACCTAAACAGAATTATATTCTCAAATGAGAAAATCTATTTATCGGTTTATTATTTTCTGAAGTGACCATATGGTTTTACAAAAATGATTTAGCCACATCCACTGTTCAGACTACATCCACACAGAGCAATTACTACAACTTGATTGTATCGTTTCCCATTTTTATAACTATTTTTTCCTTTCTTTTTCTTTGTTTTGTGGAAATATTTAATGGATTAACGAGTAGTAGTAGTAGACGTACTAGAGAGAAATTTAATCTCCACGTATTTTAAATGATTGATAAAAAAATATATGCATTATTGAGTTATATTTTTAGAAATTAAACTTTTAAAATATTAATAGATGGGCCACTTTTTAGAATCAGTTTAACAGTGTTACCAGTGTGTTTTAGTTTTAGATGCATGAGGCCACACTGACATCGTCTTGATCGTGATGCAGGCACCACACTTCGTTATGCGCTATTCGTTATGTGTCTACGCCGTATTCGCCCAAATATTAGTTATGCGCGCACACAACAAACACGCCACCACACTTCGAACTGGTATGTCAAATAAGGCAAATATGAGTGTTGTAGAGATATGTCACTGTCATTTTTATGGTGAACGAAACGAATCCATACGAACGAGAGAAACATATTATTTTAATTTCCTTTTTATTTTATTAAATTTACAGAAACAATACTTAAATGAAGTCTAATTAATTTGATCATATGATAGATTATTTTAATCGTTTAATCGATTTATTCTATTTCAAAAACTGTTTTATAGTCTATGGCTGTTAGATGAGCACAGGACATTGTCATTTTTATTGGTCAACGAACGAGCGAAACATATTATTTTAATTCCCTTTTTATTTTATTAAATTGAGAGAAACAATACTTAAATGAAGTCTAATTATTTTGATCATATGATAGATTATTTTAATCGTTTAATTGATTTATCTATTTCGAAAACTGTTTTATAGTCTATGGTTGTTAGTTATGCACACTATGCACAGGGCACTTCACTAGCCGTCCGAAGTGTGGGCAGTCGATGCGCGTATTCGCCTTATTCGTGTCCTTTGAAGTGTGTCAAAAAACCGACAAGTCGACGGATATGCGTATTCACTATTCGGCTTAACGAATAAAGCGAATATTGGCGAATATACTCTCCACACTTCGCCGTCTGCGCGCGAATAACCCGCATAACGAATAGCGAATAGCGAAGTGTGGTGCCTGCTTTAGCTATAAATTCAACAGCCCAAAAAATCGTGATTTTTCCGAACATTTTCTTTTTCTGTCATCGGTGAAGTAAATGATTTTTATAAATTTATCGCACATTAAAACTGAGAAAGTAGACATAAAACATTTCAAATTAAAAAAAGGAAAATAAAAATTAGTGTATTATTTACTTGAAATTATAATTATGTTTTAAACGTTATTATGTGAAATATTTTTTAATACGTCGGTGCGTTAAATTCGATACGAATTATCGTGTTTAAGTTCAGCGTTATGTAGTTTAATTTAATTTTAAGTGGTATCAATGTATGGGTGTATAAAATTTTACAATAATTTGCCAAGGACATGTACATATTAAATCATCGTTTCTCACGACGTTCTACAATTTCTGCGGACGACGAATCATGCTATGCTACTGGTAAATATTATTTTTAATTCTTTAGATTATGGAATGTTCTATATTTCAAAACCTATCAGTATTCTATCCTTTGTCATTGTCATAGTAAAAAAACACATTTTGAACCCTAATGTAGACATGAACCATTAATTTTAATACATGTTCTTTTCTATTTATAAACTCTGTCTTTTATTATTTAATTATTTTATTTGTACTTAGTGGTTGTAGAGGTATCCTCTAATAGGATATTTAAATTATTATATTAATTTATAATAGGTATGAGAGTGGAAACATGAAAATATGATGTATGTATATAAATATAACAATTTAATTTTTAACTATGAAATTAATCACTTATTATAAACTTTGGTGCAATTTAAAGGTTGATGTATCAAAACAGTACAAAATTATGGTGCAGTTGTATCTAATATCATCTAATTATACCTAGGTTTAAATAATTTTTAACTTGCTCTTTCTTTTCAAATAAATAATAGTGTAAAGACCTTAAAAAATGCAATATATTTTTACTGCATGTTGCTAGAGCTAGTTGGACACAATTTAAAAAATCTTTGTGAATATTGTCCTATAATTGGCACATACTTCTTACTGAAGATAGGATTAGCCAATTTAAATTACAGGTACTTATTCACCTGTTTACCCTGATTATACCTCGAATAGGGAAGGATGAGCAATATCCAGTAATCCATATAAGCATTCTCTTCCCATTTTTTTCCCTACATTAATTTCAAACCATTCATTTTTGCTACATAAACATTTATACATAAGACATACAAATCCCATCCATAATCTTATGCTCAATATCATACCACACTTTTCAGCTGGACCATGTTATTTGCCCCAACAGTTAAAAGTTAAGTTTTGCACACAACTAAATCATAACACAATAAACATTAAATTGAAGTAGGTACATTAATTAATTATATAAATTTATAATTATAAACTATTTCAATCTGCTGTAGATTCATGGGTATTCTCTAATTGTTCTCAAAATTTCCACTATAAGATTCCGTTGTTGATTTTAGTGTTGGTCATCCCATATGGATATTTCATAAAAGTTTATTTAGGTCATTTTTGCAAGGTAGTGTATGTGTTGAAAACAATTTATGACACCTAAATGACTTTGACGGAATCAATAAATAAACAAAGAAATAGAGTTTTTGGAACATTTCATGTTAACATATTTTACCTCCTCTATTAGCCTCTATTAGCCTGTGGGGTCAGCTACTATGTTACACTTTATGTATGGGAACATTTTTATGTGCTGCACCTTTTTATTATGATCTTGAACTAATTAATTCAGCTCTTCTTTCCTGTGCAGTTGTTAAAATCAGGAACTCAGTACCAATGCAGCGACAGTGATGATTCAGGATCTTTTATTGTTCAAAAACATCTAACTAGACAACTATAGTTTAGGTCACTATGCTGTATTGTCCACATCCCAATGAGGATGAACCAGCACTATGGGATTCTGCTCATGCTTTTCATCAAGCAGAGTAGAATTATTTTAGCAGCTTTATCAAAAGAAAACAATATGTATAACTTCAACAATTAAGGGTAATGTTATTGTCACGACTATTCCCCCTAATATTTATCTATATCATTATCAGGCTGATTGCAGTCCACTGCTGGACATAGACCACTCCCATTCCACGCCACGATTTTCGGTCTCTCGCTTTCAGCTCCTGCCAGTCACCTTGCGCAAGTCCTCACCACGTGTGCGTCATAAACTATGTTTGCTGATGCACGTTTTCCACTCCAGAACTCTTCCACCCCTTAGGTTTTTTCAAAGAGAGATCACCATACGGTAGCCAGGAAGTGGAAGCTTTAAAGTCTATATTGGGCCTGTTCAAAGACTACCTCCTTGCGATCATCAGTACTAAGTACTACAGGCGGTGTCTTTGGACATCGCTACGCATTCAACAGTCTGCCATTTAGCTGCATCCAAGTAGCACTCCTCTACAACGGAGTGCCAGAGTACCCCAGGCGGCTAGTGGCAGACTATTTAGAGGAGCATATGAGTCTGTCCTCGGACCACTATTGTGGAACGTAGAATACAACTGGGCCCTTCGAGGGCGTCTCATCCCCGGGCTGAGCGTAATCTGTTATTCTGATAAAAACTCTGTTTACAGTCCGGGGGCGAACTTTCAGGAGGCGATGCGCCTGACTACCACAGGAATCTCCCTGGTGATTATCCCTCGCATTGAGGCGATGAGCTTATGGGTGGCCCTGGATAAGACGGAGGCCCCTTTGTTCCATGAGCCTCGTCGTTGTACCGGTCCGGGTCCAGATGAAGTATCTGAGCCTGATCCTAGACGGTAGTTTACTTTTCGACAAGGACTTCCGACAGCTTGCTCCGAAGCTAGCCTCCGCTCTTGGGTGACTTTGACCAATTTTGGATGGAGCTAGTGTCGCGACGAGACAACTGTACACGAGGGTTGTCCAATCTATGGCACTATACGGTGCACCCGTTTGGGCGGCGGCTCTGACCGCCCAGAATAGGTAGCGCCTCTGACGACCCCCAGAGACCATTGGCGGTTAGAGCTATACGTGGTTACAGCACCGCGTCGACCGAGGCGCCGGATTTGGAGGCGGGAGAAGAACGGCTTTCGACCTCCGCCCGAATAGATAAGCGAGTGGCGTAAAGCCGCTAAATGGCCGGTAGCGATAGCGGTCGCAACATTTTGCAAAGCCCTCCTTTCGCAGAAGGATCATCTCCGTTTCATGTTTGTAAAGTCTCCCACGACACAGGACTTTCATGCATTCCTAATGCGGGAGTTGTCTTTTTAAAAAATAAAATGAGTTGTGTGTCCGCAGCCTTACTTTTTTTCTGTACCAATACGATCGAGTCACAGGCTTTCTCATAGTCCACGAAACACACGGGCTGATTATACTCCTCCGTCTTCTGTATAATTTGCCGCACAGTGAGGATGTGATCTATGTGCTATATCCGCTCCGAAATCCATCTTGCTCTGGTGGTTAAAATTCGTCGATTCTTCGCGCTAGATTGTTCGTAATGTTTAACGTAATTCGTAACTTATTTAAACAATAGTAAACAAGGTATTTGTAAAGTAATCCTACTTTGTTATTATATAAATGTGGGCCATAGAAGAACCTCTTTCTGAGATGTTTTGCGAGTGTTGTTTTAGGTCCTCCTCCAACTCATGACGTTTTTCCTCACTAGATCGTGACTTCTCATCCTTAGGACGATCGCTCCAACTCCACCTGTTGCGATCCTCGGCATACTACTTCGTTGAACCCCTAATTTGTTGATGCCGCGTATGCGTATACGTAGCTTGACTGCTTTGTCTGTATTTTTCCTGTTGCCAGAATATTTATAAAGTTTTTCACTTTATGCATTGAATTTTAATTAAACACACACTTTCATAGTATCATATCATCATAAGATACTAAGCGAACTAGTGATTCATGACCATCACCTCTCACCACTTGCTCGTTTCTAGGAAAACTGCTAAAGAAAGCTTGTTCTGATTGATTGATTGAAACAATATTACTCTATATTGGTGTTTAAGTTTATATCATGAAGTTATTTTTAAATTAATAATAAAACTACGTCACATCTACATTGCCTTTTGCATGTTTTGTCAAAACAAAAATGTATTTCGGGATCGAAAGTTGTACTTTTGCGGGCATCCTAAATTTGCTAAGAAACTTGAAGGTCGATCTAATTGTTACAATGGAAAATTGGATGCAAATTAAGGAAATCTTCGACCAATAATATTAATTAAAAAAAGTAATTTATAAAAACGGAAGAAGTTATTAAAAATAGAAAGAAAATATGGACGTGTTTCGCGCAGCAGCAATTTAAGCAAACAAACAATGAAACAAAAACAAACACTCCTTAAACTATATTTATTACTTATTGATTCTTTTATTTACATTTTACTTTCAACAAACAAATCCTGCTTATTCGAAGGCCTACATATTCTGCCAACATCAATCCATGTGAAACCTTTCTTCAGGGATTTACCAAAGATAAAGTCTTCAGTGAGCTTCTCGGTAAAATTCGATTGCGTATTAAAGGGCGAGTATTTTGGGTACTCAAACACGTTACGGAATTCCGACTTCACGTCGTGCGAGAATACTCGATTTATTCTCATCTGACAAAATGAAAGAAAAGGTATAAAAGATCATACTGACATGAGACATCTATTCAAGAACATCAGAACGTCTACAGTATTGAGATACATGCAAATAGGAGTATAAAAAGGGGATAACTGTACGTGCGATTAACTAGGAAATTATGTAAACATCAGTATAATTGCTTTAATGCAAACGGCAGTAAAAAGACAACTTCAGGCCCTACAGATGGATGTTTATACTAAGAACATTAAGCGCACAGTCGGTATGCACTATTTGAATATTTTCTTGTACGCCTGCCAAAATTTAACAGAATCTAGCCACAGTACAAACTTCAAAGAAATTATGATATTCAAGTATTAGTACAGAATTATCAAAACATGTACATACATTAGTACGCAAATAAAAAAGTAAAATATGCAGCATTCTTGTTTTAGTAGCTAATTAGTTTTTATATAAAGGATACATAACAGTGTAATCAATCATGCATTTAAAAAAGTATTGATAGAAGTATGCATTAGTATTAAAATAGTAAAATCACGTTATATGAGGACTTCAAAACGAAAATATGATACATAAGTACGTGATTAATAGTCAATAATAAAGAAACAAACACCGTTCATATTATAGGTAATGATTTAAGCTGTTACTCCTTCATGAGTAACCGAGTGCTCCACCTGCGTCGCTATATTTAGTTTCATTGTGTGTTGGGTGTAATACATCGATCTGGTGTGCAATTTAGAATTATGTACCTACCTACGTTAGCCATATACGTATATGTATACAAAAAGGCGTTAGGCTATATTAAAACGTTTTCAGCGCTTATGAAAGCCATCCTTACTACATGAATATTCTTTATCGAAAGTATCAAAGGAAATTTGCAAGATTTGTTTTATAATGGAACCATTAAAATCGTTTTGAATATGCTCGACCGTTTATAGAGCTCTTTAATGGTATAAACAAATTTTAAATTCTGTTGGACACAAGGACAGGAGGACACATACCCTGTAAAAACCCGTTTGACATGCATGGTATTTATTATGGCCTAATACGTCCTTTCTAAGGAAAGTCGTATGTCCATCAACGGACTATTAACAGATGTCAATGTTTGATGAAATCTTCGAATAAAATTGATTTTATTGTTGAACGAACTATCGACCCGGTCCTATTTCACACGAGAAGTATCTAATATTCTCGGATTTATTTTACTACAAACAAACAACAAAATAAATACAAACCTTACCCATGAATCACTCTATCTATTGTTGAAAAGTGCATTAAAATCCGTGGAGTAGTTTATGAGATCTAAGCGAACAGACAGCGTACAAGATTTCATTTAGAAACCGCTCTACCTACATAATCAGAACAAGCATCAAAATAATGTGTTTCTGCGTTTAACATGTTTCCGGATTACCCGAACATAAATTACAGTTGAAAGGTCGCAAATGAATTTATAATTAACATAGAAACAAGGACAGAAAGTATTTTTAATATTTAATAAACAATGTTAATCGCTGTGCTTGACTTTCGTGTCTGGCATTTTTGTCTGCATACCTATGGAATAAATTGTATCGCTTTCTGCAGAAGTTTGTCTTCCTTTGCTTTTTATGAGCAAAAAGCAAAGGTAGACAACTTAAGTCTCTATTTACATTTGATAACGTAATCTAATATTATTTTTAATCTGAAAAGTTTAGTTTTCAATCTTGCCTAAACTTAATTTAACAATTAAGGATCTAGGAATCAAATTCATCATCAAACCGACATTAAATAGTCGAACAAGTGAGTATATACGAGTATATGTATACTCGTATATATGGTCTAATATCACAATTAAACTAAGAAAACGGATAACTACCGAACTGTTTGAACTATTTATCCTATATTCTGGTTCAACCAGTTTTTTTATATTATTTCTATATCAGTCTGGATTTAGTATCTTAATGATTAGAGCAGACGTCTCTCACACATTTTATCCTATTTATTTGAATAACAGTTCATTGTTTCAGGCGGCTGATGTTAAGAGAGCTAAATACTTGTTCAACATAACAAAAGAATACGGAGTACATTGCTCCGTACTTTGTTTTGACGTTTTTAGCAGTTTGGTTTATTAGTTTGAACATCAGTCGTTAGCCTTTACATGACAGTAAGAAAATTGAAAAATTATAAGGCAATTGTATTATCATTGTTATGAGCTTACAACAATAAAATATATATGTACCTGCTTTTTATCTTGTGTAATCTCCCAGGGCTTACTAGACCATACCATGGCTCAGAATATGGCTGGGCTCAGGGTTATGTTCGGTCACATGTTATTAACTCAAGTATATATACCCTATAAAATATACCCCAGAACCCCGGTAGATCTTGGCAGCCATAGGCAGCGCCACCTTTGTGTGCAGAGAGTCTTGTCCTTTACCTAAACACGCGTAGTATTTTGGCTACTCGCGGAATTAAAAAGTCTTATTTGAATATTTTCTGTATAATGAAAATCCTCATTTTATTTGTGACTAAAGCTCATATTTGCTTTGGTGATGGTTGAAGTCAAAATGAAAGCCCTCTGTCTCATTTATTTAGCTGCCTTACACAAATATTTTTAAATGCATTAAATGCACACCGGTTAACGTAGAACTAAGTCGTTTTCCTAAACCTACAAGGTCAAATATCAAAAGTCAAACCTCGTCATAAACAAACTGATTCTGACAAGCCAGATGTCACTTTAAACGAAGTTTATTTCTTCGAGTTTCGAGTGATCTATTATACACAACAATATTAAAATTCTTGTTAGGTATCTCTTTTTACTTTCATCTGTTTTCTGTTTTATTGATCAATTTAAATTTAACGCCATACTTTAACAACTTCAATTAAACATCCGTCACAAATCAAATGGTTTGTGTAATTTTTGACAACAATAGATTAGTTTGATGCTTTTTTCAAGGATTAATATCAATAATTATCAAAAATATATATCTAATAGTCAGAGTTCCTCATTTTTATATATGTAATATACGAAGAAATATAGAGGTGGAAGCAGGTGGAAGTCATTTACGATAGTATTAATAATCTAAAAAGAAACGATAGTCGCAGTTTCATGGTTGTTGCCGGATACTGCTTTATTTCCGACTGTCATAGCGTGAGGCAATACTTCTCAAGAATGTGACATTTTGCCCCATTTAAATGTACTTAATTTGTTTTACTATTGAAACTTTAAAAAACAAGTGTTTACTATGAAAACATCACGAATCAAAATGAAATTAATTACTTGATGGCAATAATAAACAAGTTACGAAACAGACGGTAATTAAGTGATCTTTTTTTGTTTTCTCGAAAAACAGATCCCATTTCATATCATCGACATCTTTTTATTATCAATTTCATTACGACGACGACTTTAAGTCTTTAAATATGTAATTGACGTTGTCAGGAATAGCTGATATTATTCGCCTCATTCCTATCTCACCAAAAGAAGAAGAAGATAATATACTAAAACTAGCTGACCCGGCGAACTTCGTACCGCCTTAGAATATTAATTCATAATAAAGTGTTGTGTTTAGTGAAATCGACAGCATCGTCACCTAACGGGTCCCGGCAGGTAAGGCCACAATCGCTTTGTTCCTGCATTTTAAATCTGTAATATCTTCAAAAGTATTAATTTAAATTACATACTGTAAAGGGCCATATTAATCTATATTAAATACACAATGTATTTAAGGGTATTTAAGGTACTTAATTAGATAAGGAATAATACTGTAATGCTTAAAATCGCTTCGTAAATAAGCCATTATTTCTCGTAAAAAAATGGTTATTGTGAGGCATCCCTAATCTATCTCAGACATATACCATCGCGGACTTTTTGTAGACCTTTTTAAGATGTACAATACTGTAGTATGTACATTATTTTGATCTATATCGTAGGGTACAGCCAGCGTTTGCAATGTAAGCGTAAAAAAAGAGTTTATTTAAGACATTAAATTATTAATATATTGTTTTAAACTTTCATGGTCAGTAACATTTAAATATAAATCTGCGGGATTGCTATCATGTACCTTTTTGTTTGTGAGTATCCGATATTTCGGCGTATTGATCGTGAATATCCATATTAAATTATTATCTACTATATTATGCATGTATTATACATAAAACCTTCCTCTTGAATCACTCTATCTATTAAAAAAATGGCATCAAAATCCGTTGCGTAGTTTTAAAGATTTAAGCATACAGGGACAGAGAAAGCGACTTTGTTTTATACTATGTAGTGATTTTATATTATGTAGTGATATGGCCAGCGTGGTATAGTAGGCCAATACCTCGTTTTCAAGGAAAGGCCTATGTCCAGCAGTGGACTGTTAAAGGCTGTTGATGATGATGCGTTCTTGCCTGCGTCCTAAATGTGCTTACGTATTTATTAAGTTCCTAAATCACATGTTACAAATTATTTTTTAACGGAGGTTATTTAGACTTTAAATGGCGGCGGCGTCTCGATAGGAATATAGTGAGATGTATCGCTGTAATTATTATGAAATAATGAAAACAAGATGTTGTTTACGCTCTCACGTACTTAAACACATATTACGGAATGAACATGCGTCAATAAAACCTGTTTTATGAATGTATTTCAGTTTAGAAATCTAATATTGTACCGACCTATGGTGCCTATTCCCCTATTCTGTCTCCTTCTTCAAATTAAGGTCGGCGAGAAATTTTACAATTTCCAAATTTTCGGAGATTTAGTAATCCAATCAGTTTCAGACAAAACAATATTTTGATAGACTTTAGAGACATTTTTACCCTAAACCCAGACGTCGTAGGCAGACGTTAGTACCAAATCATGTAAATTGCATTCGAACCGATCCAGACCGCAAGATGCAGATGGTGGTGTAATTTTATGAAAATTATGTTTTCTGCCATACAGTTAAGAGCAACTATTATCATTACGGGTCTACCGTCCATGAAGAACTTATTTCATAGACATTAAACCCCGAATAAGTTAGTATCTGTAAAATAAGATTTTTTTCCACTGCACTCATTGCCAATCAGAAAGGCTCCCGAAAAAACAGAGCAGCAAAAAATGATTAATGCAAAAAAAGGAACCACTGACCCTCACTTTTATGGCTTATTTGTGATTAGTTATTTGTTTTCTTCTTTGTAGACGGTGTCATTTGTTAAGCGACAGAGAAAGAAATACTACTTGTTGTTTCAAAGTTATAAACGGAAATAGGATAAATTATGTACCTATTCAGTCATAGACCAACACAGATCGGTGGACCGGGGGGAAGTCGCTATAGCGTCTTTTCGCGAAATAAAATAGTCTGTCATTTTTGTAAGGGAAAATCTTTAAACACACGGTTACTATGAACTCACATAACACGTAACAAATAAATCAAAACATTCAGAATTTCACACACACAAACACATTCTGTGATATAATAGTGTTATGCATATGCCCATTTGGGCTTTTACTTTGACAGAGGGGAAAGCCTGCGTATATGGCTGCGTAGGCACTACCTAACGTATTGCTCTATGCTACTCAGTAATTTAAAACATGTTAAGATCCCTCAGTATAGTTTTTTAGCTGTAGTTAGTATAGTTTTTTGGAGGCAGATAGCCGTCCTAGTATAGTTAGGTACTACTAGTACTTGGGAGACTTAATAGATATTTCTTATACAATTATTTAGATGTAGATTTGTTAATAGAAAAAGAAAATAAATTATATGTTTACTGTTAACTACAGCTAATAAAAAGCCGCACTGTAAAACACAGATTCAGCTTTTTATACCTTCATTGATCTTTGTAGCCCGCATCGGCCATCCTTCAAAGATACAATGTAGGTCACCGAAACTAAAATTACAGACGATGTCAATGGTAGGACCATCCCTTTGAGAACGAGCCTTGTTGTACACGTAGCTTGATATTTTATTATTCACGTAAATATAAGAATGTGAAAAACATAACGCAGAGTGCGGCCTTATTTGTTTATTTAAATCAATGTATCACAAAAGTTCGTGAGTTTCCTCACACAAAGCGTTTAATATTTCGTCGACTATAACATCATGCGGTGGATCCAACGTTACATTGTTTGGTCTGCGGTTGAGAACTTAATAGACAGGTAATAGGAAAATATCCCAGGAATCAAGTTACACAATGTACTATATTTTTCCAATGAATAATCCTAAATAATATTATATTTCGAAAGAGACTTTGGTAGTTTGTCTGTTACACTGTTACGATTTGGATGAATTTCGGAATACAGATAGATTGGACTTCGGGGAAGGACATAGACTTCTTTTTGTCGTAATAACCGATATAAGTACGTAGCCGTATGCAAAAGCTAGTATTTTATAAAAAGAATGTGGTTTTTAAAACCATAACTGTCTTTAATGTGAATATTATTTTCTTATGCCACCAAATACACAACCTGCAGCCAATGTCTTTCTTGTTTAGAGCCTGCAAAAACGTTTATTGTATGTACGTTTACTATGTATTTAAAGTTATCTTAGGCATTCTAAGCAAAAATATGCCTACGTGTAAGTAAATTAACATAAGTACAAGTTCTTTCTGTTTAAGATTAAAATAAAAACAAGTAAATTACTTTTTTGGCTTTCTGCCTTTCTATATATATAATATATGAACTTTAACAGTCCCAAATTTTATACCCCTCCGTTCATTCGACCATAATTTTCATTATTGTGTGAGCTTTCTTTCTTCCCCATAGGCATAAAGTTTAACTGTGCCGATTTATACTTAACCTTTCTTTATATAAAAAAATAAAATATGTAACGTAGTTTATGAAATTATGAAAATGGCTTTTCCATTAAATGCACACCGTGTCCCAGATATGTCTCTCGGGAGTGTGGTCCGATGCAACTGTTGAACGGAAATCGCCTAGCGACAACATTGTTGTGCGGTCTCTCTTGTTCGACTTGGGATACGAAGCATCTATAATATAAGCTAAATTTACATGATCTTATGTATTCTATAATAGCCGCCCGCCCCGGCACCGCACGGGGACATACAGTAATGATTTTTCGGATTAATATATAGCCTATGTCACTCACAAAATAACGTAGCCTTCTATTGGAAAAATAATTTTTAAAATCGGTTCAGTAGATTCAGAGATTACCCCTTACAACGTCACAAACCTCTTTATTATATATCTAATATATAAAATTCTCGTGTCACAGTTTTCGTTGCCATACTCCTCCGAAACGGCTTGACCGATCTTTATGAAACTTTATATGCATATTCAGTAGGTCTGAGAATCGGCCAACATCTATTTTTGATACCTCTAAAACTCGAGCGGAGCCGCGGGCATCAGCTAGTCTTAAATATAAAATTCTCGTGTCACAATGTTCGTTCCCATACTCCTCCGAAACGGCTGGATCGATTTGTATGAAATTTTGTGAGCATATCGGGTAGGTCTGAGAATCAGCCAACATCTATTTTTCACACCCCTAGGACCCGAGTGGAGCCGCGGGCATCAGCTAGTATTAGTATAGATTTTACACGTACAAGTCTGTATGGAACTGTTGACTTGTGTGTTGACATAATAAGAATCTATAAAGAGTGCGTTCCACTAAGCGCCCACAGCGATCAAAATGCTCCTTTAGTCGTTCCACATAGCGACCACGGTCGTTGTGGTCGCGTCGAAAACGTCACTCATGACGCCATGACTTACGCTCATGCGAAGCTCACGACGACCCATCTAAAAAGGTGGGTCGAAGTGATTTTGAAAACTCAAATCATCAAAAATGGCGACCGTTAAGCAATATTTTTTATTTATCATCTGAGTAACGATGAATTACATTATCGTAATCAATAATACGTGGTCTAAGTTTTCTTTTTTCACAATATAATTTATGTAAAATCTTATTCCATTCTTCATCGTATAGTGTTCTTCTTCATCGTCATTCGTCATTCTTCATAGTATTCGTTTAACTAAACTCTAACTAAACTACTGTTTGTTGCGCCATCCTTGTCATCATGCATGGTTAATTTGGTTTCCCGATATCGTTCTCATTAAGTGCATAGCCATGTTCAATTAAAAATACTCCCCTGTCTTTATATTAACTACTTTTCGATATACCGTACGTTAATATGATTAATAATTTATTTACTGTTTACCACCTACATAACTATCAAATCAAAACTGTCATGCACATTGCGAACCTGTCAGTTTGACAATTATTTCACGCCACAATGCGTCACAAGAACTGTCGTTCGGAAATCACTACTTAAAAACAATCTATTGCGTGTACGGTGCGTTTGAAGCAGAAAATAATTTAAACTGATTTAATGACCTAAATAACATGTTCTATTTTTATTTATTTTGTTTTTATTTGTTTTCCTTTAAATTCACATTTTACAATTTATTATTTTTTCTCTTTTAATTATTGAATCGATACTTTTCATGTAATTGATGACTGGTGGTGGTTTAATGTTTTGCTATTATTATTATTTTTTTGTTTCAAGCTCTTTTTTTTCTTCTATTATGATTTATTTTACCAACATGTTTGTTGTTTTATGTTTTTGTAGTAAGTGTATATACATTTCTTACATTTGTAACGCACCTGGCGGGTGGACAAAATACTCGAGTATAGTATTTACGCGCATATTTGTTTTTTTTTTATTTTGTTTTTTTTTGTGTTATTTTTCTTTTTAAATTAGATTGTATATTTATTTATTTTTATATAACTTGAATCTTTATATTTACATATTTATTTATTTGTTTCTAAATTATTATTGGTTATGTCAAGTTTAAGTGATGTTGATAGTTTTAAGTCCGCTAACAGTTCTGTTTCCAGTTTTGTTAGCATACCGTCACTATCTGAAACTCTAGAGTCACAATTTTCCGATGTACCTTAGAATTTTATGTAGTCCACATAAACGACCAGAGTATTCCGGCCCATTTCCCAGAGATGCTGACCAACTTTGACTTTAAGCATATTCACGCAATCCTTGTTTCCGAGTCATGGCTTAAGCCATGTCTCCCTTCTACCTCTTACTCTCTTCCAAACTATAATCTGATTAGAAATTATCGAGATAAAGGCGCCGGTGGTGGGGTGGACATATACCTACAGAAAAACATGTCTTATAACATTGTAGATCTGTCAACCCAACCGCCGCCACCAAATGCCGGTGAGCATTTGTTTATAGAGTTAAAACTCTCGCACAACAAACTCCTACTAGGGGTATATTACTCTATTTTTTTCTCTTCTTTTGAAAAACTCCTAGAAAGGCTTACACCTGCTTACAGTCACACCATCGTAATGGGAGACTTTAATACGTGCTTACTTAAAAAGGACTTCCGTACCTCCTCTTTTACTAGTATTGTCGAGTCATGCAACTTATCTATCTTACCTTTAAATGCCACTCACAATTTTCCCAACTCTACTCCTTCTCTCCTTGATCTCATACTTGTTTCCTCAGATCAGTTAGTCGCTAAGCATGGACAATGTTCAGCTGATGACTTTTCATACCATGACTTAATATTTCTTCTATAAACTACATCCACCAAAACCCAAGCCCAAGATACTCCTGCAACGCAATTTTAGTGACATGAATCTTAATAAACTTCGCCACGACGCTGGTGTAATTGATTGGAATTCCCTTCTATCAACAGACTGTATTGACGAAAAGGTGAATATATTAAATAGTAAGCTAATCTGCCTCTACGACGCACATGATCCAGTTCGAAGAATTAAAATTAAGCATCTACCTGCACCTTGGCTTACTGCTGAATTAAAAACATTAATATTGAGGAAGTCAATAGCCAAAAGCAGGTTCAAATCATGTCCGACAGCAGCCAATAAAGATAAATATATTGAAATACGAAATCTCTGCGGTAAGGCTTGTAGGAAAGCGCAACGCCAATACATTCACAATTCGGTCGAGGACGGCGACCCTGCGAAAGTATGGAAATTTAGAACACTCTGAGTTGGAAAATCACAGTTAAATATAGTTCCTATAAAAAATCATATTGATTCGTTAAATTTACATTTCTGTTCATCGTCAAATTACAGTCAGACCTGTAAAGCCAATACCTTACAATATCTTGCATCACTTCCAACTCCTGATAATTCTCCGTTCGGTTTTCTTCAAATTACTGCTTGTGATGTTAAGAAGTGTATAATGTCCATAACTTCTAATGCTATTGGTAGTGACTGCATAAGTCGTAATATGATACAACCTATTATCGACGAAATCCTTCCTATTATATGCCATATTTTGGAACATTCCCTTACCAATAGTGTATTTCCTAACACTTGGAAAGAAGCACAAATCATCCCTTTGCCCAACAAATCAAATCCTTCATCCTTCTCCGACTATCGTCCCATTTCCGTTTTGTCCTTTATGTCAAAAGTCCTCGAACGCCTCGTCCATACCCAACTAACTTCTTACCTACTGAAGAACCATCTCCTCAATCCATATCAATCGGGCTTCCGTACAGGCCACAGCACAGTAAGTGCGTTGGTCAATGTCACTGATGACATCAGGAAGGGTATGGAGCACGGCAAACTCACAATACTCTCCTTACTTGACTTTAGCAATGCGTTCAATACGGTTGACTTCGACATCTTGATGGGCATTTTACACACTATTAACATATCTCCAACGGTGATTGATTGGTTTCGTAGTTACCTGCTGGGTCGAAGGCAGCGTGTTTGCGTCGAGGGATCCTTTTCCTCGTGGTGTAATCTGTCTGCTAGAGTACCGCAGGGTGGCGTTTTATCTCCATTACTTTTCACTATTTTTATAAATTCCATTTCTAAAACATTAGTCTCATCCTACCACCTTTACGCAGATGATCTTCAAGTTTATATACAAGCACCATTAAACAGATTGTCGGAAGCTTTCGCTATTATGAACTCAGATTTGGCAAGCGTGTTTAAATGGAGCAGCCAGTATGGACTTACTGTTAATCCGTCCAAAACCAAAGTTATTGTTGTGGGCTGTTCCAGAATGCACTCTAAAATTGACTGGTCTGAATTACCTGACATAATATTTAGCAATGTTATACTACCAATCAATACGTGTGTTAAGAACCTAGGAATACTGATTGATAGTACATTATCGTGGGGTCCACAATTACGTGAAGTTAGTAGGAGGGTGTTTGCATCAGCGGGATCTCTACGAAGACTTCGCAACTTTTTACCTACAGTTACTAAGTTACTTGATTACGCTGATGTCAGTTATCTCAATATTACCGAGGAACAGCTTGATAAACTTGAGCGCCTTCAAAACTTCTGCATTAGATTTATATTTGGATTACGCAAATATGATCATGTGACTGAATTTCGCAAATTGCTCAAGTGGCTCCCAATTCGACTTCGCCGGAATTCACATATCCTTTCTATGCTATCTTATTCAATCCATTCACCCCACCTTACTTAAAGGAACGTTTTGTGTTCCTCAGTGACACACATCTAAGATCCTTAAGGTCGTCGGTAACTTTAGAGCTTATGGTACCTAGCCACACTACCACATTCTACGATAAATCGTTTACGGTACAGGCTGTTAGATTATGGAATGCCTTGCCGATTTCCATTAGACGTGCCCAAACACCGACAGTATTTAAGAACATGGTCAAAGATCACTACTTGAATTCATAACACTCAGAATAGTTGTACATGATTTCATAGTTATTAATAGATTTGTATACTTATATTTATATTATTTGTATATATTTATGTGATAATATATAAATGGTATATATGTATATGGAGTATATATGTATCTGTGTGTATTTTATTAACCACCATAACTACGCAACACCGAAACTACCCTTTATTTATTTTTACCTCCTGTCAATTTGTCCATCCAAAGGTTGCCTGGTAGAGATTGCATTTAGCAATAAGGCCGCCCATTGTACATACATATCAACATGTAATTCTCAACTGCGACATTGTAATTGGTGTACAATAAAGTATATTCTATTCTATTCATCTGAACTGGATGAACTAGTACTTTCTGGAGCATTATTGCAACCTCTTACCAAATATCCAAGTGAAAAGGGCCGCCGCAAAAGACATTTTAATTACATTTGAACGTAAAATTAATCAAATACACCACTAATATTAAATAGAAAGATGAAATTATATTTTTTTTCAATATAAATCGTTTTAAACAATAATTAATTATGTTTATTTTCAAGGCTTACAGATTATAACCTAACCTCTTAAATCTTTTGCATTATTTTTATTAACTCGCCGTTTATAATATTTACCTCCTCAAAACGCTCTATAATCCATTCCACTTGAGTTTACGAAAGTAACGCTCACAATCAAGTGGAACGGGAAAAACTGCGGTCGTGAGCGTGATCGTTGTGGGCGCTTAGTGGAATGCACTCATAAAGATGAAAGCGACGATAGAAAGTTGCATGTTGTAATGATAAATACATGTGAGAAATGGGGGTTTCCGCAAATAAGTGATGATTGATTGACTGATAACCCATAATCGAACAGTGACGTGCAATGGGAGAGGCCTATGTCCAGCGGTGGACTGTTAAAAGCTGTTTATAATAGTATAATGATGAAAATGCAGTTTTTCTTTAGAAATTTGTATCATTTATCGATTTTAAGTTTTTAATATATTTGTATACACAGGGCTTAACTAAACTTATTTCTATCTAGTTTCTAAAATTGATAACTTCGTGCACTTTTACACTTACATTCAAGTAAGTGGCTGCTTTCAGTTACAACATGTAAAAATAAAATGTCGATAACAAATTTATCTCTATGTCAAAGCTATTTGCGTTATCGCGGATAGGTTTGACATAGACATACATTAGTATATATGTGTATATGATGAATTAAAATGTGTTTGTTTTGCATTGTTCGCAGGCGATGAACGTTTAACCGCGCGATGGATCAACACGATGGATGGAGTAGTGGAAAGCCAGTTGCAATCGAGAACTCAACCGAAAGTTCCCGGGCCGCAGAACGCGACCGGGTTCGGATCGAGTTCTACGCTACTTATGACGTCATGACGGGCGTACGTATAGCTGCCACTCTTGGCGGCTTTTTCGCGTTAATGGTTTTTCTGATTGTTTATAAAAGCCGCAGCAAATCAGTGAAGGCTTTAAATGATCCTAAACTAGTAGAGCTGGCCGAAGCCGTGGTTGCTGAAGAACAGGCAGTTGAAGAGGAACGGCAACTAACTGCCGCCCTGGAGGAAGCACTGTCGGAGCGTGCACGTTCGCGTCCCTCTCTAAGTGAAGAACCACCTTGGCCAAGAACGGCAAGGTTTGCTTCGTACGGTGGTGGCTACGGTAGTTTACTAACGCCACCACGACGTTTATCAACAGTGCGCGGTGATTCTCTTCCTGGATCTGCTTTTCGTTTCGCTGATCGACGGGCATCTGCAGGGCCTCGGGACCGACGGTTAAGCTCAGCGACCTGTTCCAGTTCGGGCAGTTCCTACTTAGAGAGACGTGGTTCATCGGTGGTATGTGCGTTGCAAGAGAGGCGTTTGTCACCTTGTCCCAGTGAGCGACTTGCTCCACTCGCATCGGTGGGTAGTGTAGGTCCATCGTACGCTGTAGAGTGTGAGTTAGCATCGGTGGGTCCAGACTCAGTTTTTGCGGAAGACGATGCGGATTCCACCGATGATGAGGTGGAGCAGTTTTCGACTGACAGTGGCGGTGGTGAAGCGACCGTGATCGGGGAGTGCACAGAATTGGCGAGCCGTCCTGCGCCACGGCCCTTGCGGTTAGACCGCGCCTCACATTCGCGAGAAACGTTGTTCTAGTCTAAGGTGACGATTGTAATCGTTTAGCCAAGTTACATGTTAGTTGACACATTTAAAATATCGACTTTGTTCATTTCTATAATATTTATTTATTCACATATCATAGAGACTCGACGAATTTGACATATCATTTGGTTTTAAAGCCCATTTTAAAATTTAATTCTTAAGAAATTAAATAAACGCAAAATTATTACATTATCGACTTATTCAATGCTACACTCGAACGATACTATTTTTGGTCTTTACTCGCGCTTATATTTTATTAAAACTGAACGAAGGCGTCGATATTTTAATATGTGACGATAATTTATATTTGTACATAATAGATTGTTTTTGTTAATAAATAATTGATGTTTCATAATGTTGTTGTTTCCAGACCACGGCAAATTTATAATCTATGTACTAATTATATATTGTGTTGCGTTTATATAAATAGGTAGCAAATTAGTCCCATTTTGCTAATGCCATTGTTTTGCTAACGGCAGACCAGCACATTAAACAATAACGCAAGTACGCATACCCAATACCGCTGGTATTCACCATAGTGTTCGATTCGATGTAAAAGTAATATGTAAAGATTTGCCGAATTAGTCACTTGTAGTTACATAATTTAATGTGATTATTTAATATAATAGTTTTTGAAGAATTTATAACTTCTTTAAATCGCCACTCTATTTACAAGTTTTCAACTCCACCGTGCTAACCGTCGACCTCACTGAAAGCGCGGCTTGATCAGATCATTGCCAACTCACATGGTGTTGTATGATGTAGATATGTACTCGTTAGGGTAGATAGACGTCAGTGAAGTCAATTGCGAATGTGTATTTGTATTTTGTATTATAATTAGTATTACTACAGTTTTACTTAGAAATCAAGGGCACACAAGACCAATACGTCCTTTGAACAATAAATTTGAAGTTGGAAGCGGCCTAAGATGTTGCTCGTACCAATATCATTTTCCAAGTAAACTGCCACTGTTCTTGTTTAATAACAAAGTTGCTCGGACACCGGGGTTTTATTGATTCTGCGTGTTTCGATCCCGCCACAGCCACACGCGGGCCCAGTAGATTGATTACGCATAAGTCGTTTTTATTACGATTTAGATTTACGTGTTAGTTTATGTAATGTTCGTTGCTCGAATTAAAAAGAGCTCCCTGTAGTCTGTAAAATGTTGAAATGTATGTAAAAAAATTGTAAATATAAAACACAACTCATTAATTGTTTCATTTTTCATAATTTGTAATGTCGGTTTTTATAGTGCGTATAATGCAATGACTGTTCACACAAAGGTAAACAGACGAACTAAAATACGTTTTCAATAACATCCTGTCATAAATCTTTGGTGATGATTTTGCATCGACAAAAATATTTAGAATTTTAATTGCGCCTGGCTAGCCCGGGTCAAACTACACTGAAGAAATTATGTTAATTTCAGACCTTGCGAAGTACCAGTAACTTTTGAGTCGAACTTATTTTTAGATGGCTACACTACTACGGGAGCGGGGTAGACAAAGTAACAAAAAAATACGATTCATACGTAAGCACAGAAATCTGCCAAATTAAGTAATGTAATTAGTAATGATTCTCATATCAATTCATGTGACTGTAAATTAGCCTGAAAACATTAAAATTGATAACCGAAATATATTGTGAAACAATTTGCCATGTCTTTACATATGAAAATGTTTATATTATGACCGCGAGTTGTACATATTCCAGGGTATGAATAAAAGCAAAACGATTTTCTAATGTACGTTACTGTACAGTCAGCGTCATAATCATATTGGCGTTCAAATGTCTCACTTCGATGCAAGTCTCCCGTTTCAGTAGCTGAGTATGGTAGCGACTGGACATAGGTCTCTCCAATTGCACGCCACTTAGTTCGATCCTCGGCTACTCGCATCCAGCTTCTGCCAGCCGTCTTGCGCGAATCATCACTCCACCTGGCCTGTGGACGTCCAACACTACTTACGTTTGCCGAGACGCGGTCTCCACTCAAGAACACGTTTACCCCAACGGTTGTCGGTCCTGCGGCTAATATGGCTAGCCCATTGCCACTTCAGCTTGCTAATCCTGTGTGTTTTCTGCCGGATTACCTCGTTTCTAACACGATCCCTTAGAGAAACTCCGAGCATAGCCCTCTCCATAGCACGCTGCGTGACTTTAAATTTGTGGACAAGCCGTGCCGTGAGTGTCCACGTTTCGCTTCGTATGTCATGAAGGGTAGGACGCACTGGTTGAAGACTTTTTTTTTGGCACTGTGGGATCGATGATGAGAAGACCCGACGAAGATTCCCAAACGCTGCCCAACCCAGCCGAATTCTCCTGTTCACCTCGTCCTCGAAGTTGTTTCTACCCAACTGCAAAGTCTGTAAACATATTTTTGAACAACTTCGAGAACGGCACCGTGTATCGCGACCGGTTCCGGTAGTACATTGCCGTCGAACATGACCTTGGTTTAGTCCAAGTTCATCCGTAGGCCGATGCGAGGTCATTCAGCATGTGTTGTAGGTCCTGCAGCGTCTCCGCCATGATGACGATGTCGTCTGCAAATGGCAAGTGAGAGATGTGTTCACCATTGATGTTTATGCCAACGTCCTTTCCTGTGCAGCGTCTTGAACAAGACCTCCATTGCATTTCTGAACAATTTCGGGTAAATAATATCCCCTTGTCTCACTCCTCCATGCAATGGTATGGGCCTTTTTTGCTGATTCTGTACTTGGACTTGCCAATCTATTTCCAGTCTGCCTTGGCAACGCTGCAGGGACTCCAGAACAGACCAGATCTCGATCGAGTCAAAGGCCTTCTCATAGTCCACAAATGCTAGACACAGGGGCTGATTATATATTCTTCGGTCTTTTGAATAATCTGCCGCACTGTGTGAATGTGCATGTGGTCTATGGTGCCATATCCGTTCCGAAACCCAACCTGCTCCGGTGGTTGGAATTCGTCGAGTTTTCGCGCAAGACGGTTCATGATAACTCTTGAAAACAGCTTATAGACGTGGCTTAAGAGGGAAATGGGTCGATAGTTCTTCAACCTGGTCTTGTCACCTTTTTTGAAAAACAAAATGGCCACACTTCTACTCCACGCCTCTGGAGTTCTCCCTTAGAACAGGACAGCGTTCAAAAAGCTTTTGGAGCTCCCTGAGTACGGGCTCACCTTCAGCTTTCAACAACTCTGTTGTAACGCCGTCCTCTCCCGGGGCTTTTCCATTTTTCAGATGTCCAAGAGCCATCTCGATTTTGTCAATGCTGACTTCTGGCAGATTTTCCTTATACAATCAATCCAAACCTAGTATTAATATTTCCATAGTTAAATAGTTAAGTATTTCTTAAGGCGTATGACCACTTCTTGTTTTAAACGGATTCAAAATAAGAGAGAAAGTCTATTCGCTGCCGTATTTTTTATGTTTTTTTGCCTCAGAACGCCATTTCGCACCCTCGATGCAACATAGTCACAAATTGGCAAAATTACATAAAATGATTTATAGTCCTTTGAGAACAGTATGATATTATTGAGATATATATTATGATAAATTAAAAAATACTTAAAAGTCAGTTCCTGCAAACTTGAGTATTTGAGTTGTGACCACCGAAGCTTCTAATTTATGAACCAATCTTGAAAGTTATTTTTATGTCCTTTATCATATCCACTTCTCGACTTTTCATATATCACGAAAAAATTCACCACAAGTTGTTGGTACCCATGTGCATAGTAGTACGCTCCTCTCTCAATAGTTTTGTATTGAAAAACTAGATTCGTCGGCTGGCGGTTACCTATATTGACACAGGTCTATCACAAGTGGCAGTGATAGTGCAACAGCAGATAACGGCTAACTTTGTATTCAGTAAGTACGAATATTATCGATTTTCTACTAAATGAAACATGAGCCCAAACTCGCGCTGTCTAAGGCAGATAAGGTAAAATACATTTGCATTTTACTCAATTACAATATTTTTTCAAGTTTTACACGTACATATTTGTGTAGATAAATCTTCGTATTTTGGGTTTGATTGAAAACGTGGATTTCACTATAGCACTGAAGTTTTATATATATATTTTATAATATTGAAATAATGAGTACTCTGTCTGATCGAAAGCATGAGTAGAATCTAAAGTAGTGTTCTCCATTCTCATTATGAATGCAGAAAATTTAGCATGTTGACCCACCATGGTATTACATTGGTCTTGTGGTTAGCGTATGCGACTGCTAATCAAGAGGTCTCGGGTTCAAATCCCGGGTCGGGCCAAAAAGTGTTTTTGGGATTTTCTTAGGATATTCCTAATAGCTGCCCGGTTTTTGGAAGTTTGGCCGTGATTCACGCCCGTGCCTCGGAGAGCACGTAAAGCCGTCGGTCTCCGGTTGTCATGAACATCTATGGCAATCGTTATTGGGAAGTCAGTGCCCTCAAATGTACTGACTAGTTCAATCTTCGAATTTCAGTTCTACCTTAGGGTTGCGGAGGTCCGATGCCAGTCGCTCCGTGGAAAAACTGAAATTCAGGTAAAACCGGTTGAACTAGTAGCCGACCCCAAATAAACTTGGGAATAATGGCTAGGAGGATGATGACCCACCATGGTATTAGTGGCCTACTGAAACGCTTCTGCATCATTGGCACGCTGTTATTTTATGTTGTTCTGTTCGAGTGTAGCCGCAGTGAACGAGCCGGCCTGTTCGTGTTTAAATCAGTGTCTACTAATTTATCACACATTCACACATTTCACACACACATATGATGACATATTTAACTAAGGCTCGTAGCCTAATGAATTGTATGTAAGTAGAAGCAGTACTATTATTTGAATGAATTATTTTTATTATTATTATGTTACATAGCTCGCATACGAAACAACCTCCGTAAATGAATACTCTATAGTCCATTAAAAAGCAATAAATTGCCAAAGAAAACACCACAAATCCGTAGCATAACAATGGTTTGTCCACCATCACGCATTTTAGTTTTGAAGACAGAAAAAGTCGTGTGGCACTCGGGGACTGCCGCGGTAGAGATATTGCATAGCATTTTTTATCAAGTTAAGCAATTATATTTTTTTATTTGTGCAGTTTTTTTTCTTTGATATTAATTCAGGTTTACAAAACAATATAGGTACCTACACTGTCTTTTAGCAACATACCTACAGTCTAACCACAGAACACTAATAGTTTAATACTATTAATACCAAACAATAGGTCATCATCCTATTAACCGAAAGACAATTAAATTCGTCGGACAATAGACAATAAATAATAATAATAGACAATAAACAACTAAACAGAGAACATAATAGTAATATGAGCATATCTATGGAATAAAAGTCGGCCAAGTGCGTGTTCGGCGTGCATGCGGCCACGCACAGGAAAGGGTTCCTCAGACACCTAATGGTAGATACGTGGATTTAAAATCGTATCCAATGTATAATTGTTATGTTTACCTAGTAATGCGTTAATTTTGTATGACGTTTTCCAAGTGAGTGCATTGTACAAGTTAAGCCTCTGTAACTCCTGAACTAACAAATTCATCTAATCAATAAACAAATTCATCGAATTTTTCCAGATTTTTTGAGCCAGCCGTTTAGCTTTTAGAGGGTGGCGGGGGGGGGGGGGGCTGTTTTTACAAAAAAGTGCCTTTCAAAGTGGAATTTCTTGCAAACGAATACCTAAATCAAGAAATCGTCTTAGAAACCCTGTATTGTTTTTACAAGACCTATCTAATGATACGCCACACGATGGGGTAGCCGCGAGGTACCCCAAATAAAAATATTTTTCAAAATTTTATTGTAGCACTTTTTCGACCTAACTACAACACATATTCATGCAAAGTTTCATTTTTCTAGCACTTACCGTTTGGACGGTAAGTCGACAATGGACAGACGAACATGACGAATCTATGAGGGTTCCGAGTCATAAACTTCGGAACCCTAAAAAGGATAGAGAATATGATTGTATATATGTCGTCAAACATAAAAAATTGTAAGTCGGTTAGCGTATGCGGCCGCCGATCAAGAGGTCCCGGGTTCGATTCCCCGGGTCGAACCCAATGTTTTATATGATCTGTAATGTGATGATGTATAATAACATATGTATTTACAAAAGAAGTGTTTATATCAGGTTATCAAGTACAAGCTCTACTTATTTTTAGATATTTACTAGCTGATGCCCGCGGCTCCGCTCGCGCCCTAGGAGTATAAAAAATAGATGTTGGCCGATTCTCAGACCTACTGAATATGCATAATATAAAGTTTCATGAAGATCGGTCAAGCCGTTTCGGAGGAGTATGGCAACGAAAACTGTGACACGAGAATTTTATATATTAGATATATTTTTTTGATAAATTCTAGTATTTATAAAATAAAAACGATTTGTTGGTGTTGACGAAATTTCAATTTATATCGTTGCAAAGTCAGTCTCGGGGACACAAAAAAAGTCTTCAACTTTATTTCATTTTGACGACGTTTTTGACGGAACTTTCATTAGCGGATAGCTGACGATTTTAGGATGAACTTAAGCTACTTTTCGTAGACTTGTTTCGTGCTGCAGCGTTACTCGCTACTGTTGGAAAGGTACAACGACAACCGCGGAGTTATCTATAGAATAAAATAAAATTTAAGCGTTTGTTTCGGGTAATGTCTGCAACAGCTATAGTCGGATTTTTAATTAGACGATATCCACTGACGTTTACAGTGTTGTCAGTTTTTGATGAAATAAAAATAGTGTTGTGACAAAGTGAATGATTGAAAAAACTCCTGAATGAATAAATTAATAAAAATTAATAAAATTAAAATTAATTAATAAAATTAAAAAACAATCCTAAACACAAGTACATAATTAATTCTGTGCCATTACAACCAGTGGACTCCCAAAGAGACCTCGGAGTTATCATAACACATAAACTGAAGTGGGATGAGCGTATTACAATGATAACAAAGAAGGCAAACTCATTATTGTATATAATTAGAAAGGCATTCTATGTTATCAATAAAGAATTATTTCTCAGCATCTATTTAACGTACATTAGACCCTTGCTGGAATTCGCGTTTCAAATATGGAATCCATATTTAAAAAAAGATATTGTAATGTTGGAAAGAGTACAACAAAGGGTAACTAAAATGGTCTTCTCTTTGAAAAACATGTCCTATGAAGAACGTCTGCTATAACTCAGTCTACCAACACTAGAACCTCTATTCTAAAAACATAAACATTTCTGATCATAAACAACAAAAAATACTTTTTTATTTATAATTATTTATTATAAAATAGTATTTTTTGTTGTTTATGAACTCTTTTGTATTTTCTATCAATACAAACTTATATGTCATGTTTTCATTGACATACATCAAAGCCGGAATTTTTCAATGAAAGAAAAAATGTGGTATGGGGAAGGGGCCCGCCCTCGTAAGACTATGGTTAAAACCGCATACCTAAACATTTCTTTTGGAGGAACGGGGGTGAAGCACCATGGAGCCGTCAATGACTCATGTTGCCACTTTGCCTTAACAGGAATTAACCCAACCTGTTGAGGGATGTCAGTCTGGGCTCCGACCAGCTGACTTAATGCAAGGAGGACAAGAGGGTGCCAACCTCCTTGTTGGTATGTGAGTGGCAAATTATGAAGCTGTGCATAGCGCCTCAGCCATCAGATACGTAACAGAATAGCCTTGGTATCCGATGACAGTAACTCTACATAAAATATTGGTTTGAGGTAAAGAGATCATAAGAAATTCGGCGCTTCCAATAGGCATGCTATCCGGATAGGCTGGTGAATCTAGAAATAAATTTTAGAGATATGACCGGGAACACCATGTTAGAA
The DNA here is from genome assembly GCA_932526445.1 of Phragmatobia fuliginosa. Lineage (NCBI taxonomy): Eukaryota > Metazoa > Arthropoda > Insecta > Lepidoptera > Erebidae > Phragmatobia > Phragmatobia fuliginosa. Next base: position 19,388,113 of record OW052063.1, on the reverse strand, counting down.
AGTCAGGCCGCGAATAACACATGACAGATCTATTTAACAGGGCAATTGTGTCGTCTGACCCCTACATTTCTGATGTAAGAGTGAAGAGGCTACAAAAATTAGACCGTAAGCCACTACCAGTGAGGGCTTTAGAACTGATCCAACCATATCAAATACCAACATCAGATTTAAATGAACCAGATGATGTAAATGATCTCTTTGAAGATTGTGAGGATTTAATTTTTACATCCGACTTTCACAATTGATTCTTGACTGCACAGTTGGCCTGGTGGCTTAAGCGGTCGCCACGCCGCTTCCTACTACGCCAAGTGTCGTGGGTTCAAATCCCACGTAGGATAAAACTTTGTGTGATTCACAATTTGTTGTTCTGAGTCAGGGTGTTCTTTGTGTCCGTTTCTTGTATGTTTGTAAAGTCCCCCGCGACACAGGAATTTATATTCCTAATGCGGTAGTTGTCTTTTTAAAGGAATAAAAAAAGGAATTATTTTTAAAAATTTGTATAAATAGGCAAAATTTTCTGTCTGTCTGTCACTCAATTCGATTCGTTTATTTTTAACACAAGTGCAAGAAAGTACAACAAACAAACAAACCAAAACAATAGAGCAAATCTATTGATGTTCAGTAATTTAAACACTAGAGTGAAATTTATTGACATGTATACTGCCAATACCCTTCTTGTTTGCTTTGCCTTTGCCCACAGACGAGTAATATCTCTATTATCAACCCTAAAACCAAAGAAAAAAGTACAAAAATCGAGAAGCTTGTAACTTAAAGATCCTGGATGATTAGGATTTGTTTTTTTTTTTTGTATTACTAGTACTATTGCAGGCTAGTTATTTATCAAGGTTTTGAATCCAACTAAGACAAGATATAGCTGTAAAAAATTATATCCTGAAATAACATTGTTTGTATTTCTCTCCGGTATTTTTCATGTTATGGTTTATATTTTTGTGTTATTTGTGTATGTTAAAGCCGCAAAGAAGGACATTAGTAGATTTACAGAAACTCATATGGGATCTAAGATTTTAATAAAAAAAAATTTTTTAAATATTTACAAAAGAAAAATATTTTGATCGTAGCACATTTGGACATCAGGAATTCTCGTCTTTCTTTTTAAATTAATTTATCTATTTAATAAAAATATAATAAGAGGATGGTTGTTTTTTGGGTCAAAAAACATAATGCGCTGCGTTGAGCCGTCAAAAAACTGATTGTTGTTACATACTACTAGTATCTTATATCAGAGCACTTTTATACAATTTCATTCTTAAATAGATATAATATTCTTTTATAGTTTGAAATGATTAACTATTCACACTCATTGTTCATAAATCTGATTGAATGAGAACTGAACGCATCACTATTACTTTAAATATGGCAGCATTATTTTACTAACTGACATTAGCTACTGTCAGGTAGCTTCGTCTAATTAAAAATCCGACTATAGATAGATTTTGACGGGACTTTCACTGGCAGATAGCTGCAAAAAGCCTATAGCGATAGCCGCATTTTTAATTAGACGAAGCTACCTGACAGTAGCTAATGTCACTTAGTAAAATAATGCTGCCATATTTAAAGTAATAGTGATGCGTTCAGTTCTCATTCAATCAGATGAATGAACAATGAGTGTGAATAAGTATATAAGAATATTATATCTATTTAGGAATGAAATTGTATAAAAGTGCTCTGATATAAGATACTAGTAGTATGTAACAACAATCAGTATTTTGATGGCTCAACGCCGCGCATTATGTTTTTTGACCCAAAAAACAACAATCCTCTTATCATATTTCTATTAAATAGATAAATTTATTTAAAAAGAAAGACGAGAATTCCTGATGTTCAAATGTGCTTTGATCAAAAGATATGTTTTTTTTGTAAATATTCAAAAAAAATATTTAATCTTAGATCCCATATGAGTTTCTGTAAATCTACAAATGTCCTTCTTTGCGGCTTTAACATACACAAATAACCCAAAAATATAAACCATAACATGAAAAATACGGGAGAGAAAAACAAACAATGTTATTTCAGGATTTATTTTTTTACAGCTATATCTTGTCTTAGTTGGTTTCAAAACCTTGATAAATAACTAGCCTGCAATAGTACCAGTAATACAAAAAAAAAACAAATCCTAATCATCCAGGATCTTTAAGTTATAAGCTTCTCGAGTTTTTTACTTTTTTCTTTGGTTTTAGGGTTGTTAATAGAGATATTACTCGTCTGTGGGCAAAGGCAAAGCAAACAGGAAGGGTATTGGCAGTAGGTATACATGTCAATAAATTTCACTCTAGTGTTTAAATTACTGAACATCAATAGATTTTCTCTATTGTTTTGGTTTGTTTGTTTGTTTGTTGTACTTTCTTGCACTTGTGTTAAAAATAAACGAATCGAATTGTGTGACAGACAGACAGAAAATTTTGCCTATTTATACAAATTTTTAAAAAGAATCAATTGTGAAAGTCGGATGTAAAAATTAAATCCTCACAATCTTCAAAGAGATCATTTACATAATCTGGTTCATTTAAATCTGATGTTGGTATTTGATATGGTTGGATCAGTTCTAAAGCCCTCACTGGTGGTGGCTTACGGTCTAATTTTTGTAGCCTCTTCTTCACTCTTACATCAGAAATGTGCCCTGTCAAATAGATCTGTCATGTGTTTTTCGCGGCTGACTTTCTGGCATGGTGTTCCCGGTCATATCTCTAAAATTTATTTCTAGATTCACCAGCCTATCCGGATAGCATGCCTATTGGAAGCGCCGAATTTCTTATGATCTCTTTACCTCAAACCAATATTTTATGTAGAGTTACTGTCATCGGATACCAAGGATATTCTGTTACGTATCTGATGACTGAGGCGCTCTGCACAGCTTCATAATTTGCCACTTACATACTAAGAAGAAGGTTGGCACCCTCTTCTCCTCCTTGCATTAAGTCAGCTGGTCGGAGCCCAGACTGACATCCCTCAACAGGTTGGGTTAATTCCTGTTGAGGCAAAGTGGCAACATGGGTCTTTGACGGCTCCATGGTGCTTCACCCCCGTTCCTCCAAAAGAAATGTTTAGGTATGAGGTTTTAACCAAAGTCTTACGAGGGCGGGCCCTTCCCCATACCACATTTTTTCTTTCATTGGAAAATTCCGGCCCAAAAGAGTTCATAAACAACAAAAAATACTTTTTTACTTATAATTATAAATTTGTTTATTACAGAATTGTTTATGTTGTTAGAACAGAGGTTCTAGTGTTGGTAGATTGAGTTATAGCAGACGTTCTTCATAGGACATGTTTTTCAAAGAGAAGACCATTTTAGTTACCCTTTTTTGTACTCTTTCCAACATTACAATATCTTCTTTTAAATATGGATTCCATATTTGAAAGGCGAATTCCAGCAAGGGTCTAATGTACGTTAAATAGATGCTGAGAAATAATTCTTTATTGATAACATAGAATGCCTTTCTAATTATATACAATAATGAGTTTGCCTTCTTTGTTATCATTGTAATATGCTCATCCCACTTCAGGTTATGTGTTATGATAACTCCGAGGTCTCTTTGGGAGTCCACTGGTTGTAATGGCACAGAATTAATTGTGTACTTGAGTTTAGGATTGTTATTTAATTTTATTAATTAATTTTAATTTTATTAATTTTTATTAATTTTATTCATTCAGGAGTTTTTTCAATCACTCACTTTGCCACAACACTATTTTTATTTCATTAAAAACTGACAACACAGTAAACGTCAGTGGATATCGTCTAATTAAAAATCCGACTATAAGTTACCACTTAGGCTATTTTTTTGACGAGGTTCAACGAGCATTAACCTGGGGTGTAAGAATCAGCTAGTTAAATATATATTGTGTAAGGGCGGATCCAGCTTAGGCGCCAGGGTGTGATTGCATGGCGCCTCGTCAAGCACTTCTATAGTGTGGGACCGGATCTGGCGGAAAACCAGTATGGTTTCCGTCAGGGGCGCTCCACCGTGGATGCGATCATGCGTGTGAAGGCTCTGACGGAGGAAGCAGTTCTCCGGGGCGAAGTGGTGTTGGCTGTGTCTCTGGACATTGCCAACGCATTCAACACTTTGCCCTGGAGTTGCATTAGAGAAGCGCTTCTATATCATCGAGTGCCCCTCTACCTCCGTCGAATAGTCGGGGCATATCTGTCGGAAAGAGCCGTTGTCTACCCAAGCAAGACTGGTCTCGGGCGACGTGAAATGTCGTGCGGTGTTCCACAGGGTTCGGTCTTAGGGCCGCTCCTGTGGAACATTGGCTACGACTGGGTGCTTCGCGATGACTTATTAAATGGTATTACCGTCACATGTTATGCGGATGACACGCTTGTGACGGCATGCGGCGGCACACACCGAGAAGCAATCCTGAGGGCCACGGCCGGGGTTGCCCAAGTCGTGGAACGAATCCGGCGGCTGGGTCTTGAGGTGGCTCTTCACAAATCTGAGGCCTTGTTTTTTCATGGGCCTCGGAGGAAGCCGCCTGATGGACTCAGCCTTATAGTAGGAGGCACTCGCATCGGCATCGAGCCCTCTATGCGGTATCTGGGGCTCGTACTTGATGGCCGATGGGACTTCGGATATCACTTCCGAAGTCTGGTCCCCAAGCTAGTTGGCACAGCGCGTGCATTAACACGACTGCTGCCAAATATGAGGGGACCCGATGACTCCTGCAGGAGACTCTACGTGGGGGTTGTGCGGTCCATGGCCCTTTATGGGGCTCCAGTTTGGGCGGAGGCCCTAAAGGCCAACAATGTCGTGCTACTGCGACGACCGCAGAGAATGTTGGCCATTAGGGTCATAAGGGGGTACCGCACAATTTCCTTTGAGGCGGCGAGTCTCCTGGCCGGCACTCCACCTTGGGACCTGGAGGCGAGAGCACTTGCTGCTCTTTACCAGTGGCGCAAGGAGGCGCAGGAGTTGGGCCGGAGTCCTGAACCTCGAGAAATCGAGGATCAGAAATCCCAACTCCGCCAGGTCCTTATGGAAGAGTGGAAGGAACGACTTGGGCAACCGAGCGCAGGGCACGCCGCTATTGCGGCCGTAAGACCCGTTATGGAGGATTGGCTCCAGAGGCGTCACGGGAGCCTCTCATACCGGTTGACGCAGGTGATCACTGGGAAGGGATGCTTCGGAGATCACCTGTGTCTAATCGGAAAAGAGCCAACGCCTGAGTGCCACCACTGCGATGGCCGGACCGTGGACACGTCGCTCCATACGCTAGCTGAATGCCCAGTGTGGGCGGCGCAGAGGGATGACCTCGTGGCGGCCATCGGAGTGAGTATTCTCTCGCTCTGCAACATGATCGCGGCCATGCTGCGGAGCGAGAGTGCGTGGAACTCCGCCGTTTCGTTCTGCGAGCAAGTTATGCTTGCAAAGGAGATGGCGGAGTGGGATCGGGAGAGGTTTAGATCTCTCCCGGTCCGCCAGGCCCGGGAACGGGCCCGGTACCGCAGAAGACTCAGGCGCCGGAGGTCGCAGAACGATCTCCGTCCTCCATAAGCGCTAGCCTGGGGATGACAGGTGAGGCCATCTGTCATCCCAGCAGAAGCAGGCCGGGGTGGATGCGCCATGCACTTTTAATATGACGAGGGACGTCTACAAGCCGCAGGTAGATGGCCCGAGGTACGTCGGGGTTCCAGGGATTTCCTTTCTAGGGTACACCTGATTCCCCGGCCATTGGTACATTGAGACGGCGTGCGGTTTTGGTCGGTTCGAGTCCGACATAACCACCAACTGGTGGTATCCGAGGGGATTTCCGCACAGAAAAAAAAAAAAAAAAAAAAAAAAGGCGCCAGGGGGGTCACATAGCTATGATCAAATTAGGCTTGCCAGCCTCACTATAATTGATAGTATTGTACTATATTTCGGGTGGCGAACTATATTATATTATTGAAAAAATATATAGTAAGTACGCAAAAGTAAACAAACCATTGAACGATTGATCTTTGTCTTTGGCTCCAAACTTTGGTTAAACATTGTTAAAAATGCAAGAAATGCAAAGAAATATAGCTTTTTATAAAACTAATAAGTAACAAATATTTCTCTGATTACAGTTTTATTTTATATAATGAACTTAACCTGTATTTTTATTTTCAAGACTTCTTCCGAAAGTCTATTTAGACGTTCTTCAAGCATTGAAGCTCTTAGGGCTCATACACACGAACGGCATGTTGTCGACGGCAGCCGTCGACCCGTTTCGATTATTTGGGGCGGCTACTAGTTCAACTGGTTTGAACTAAATTCAGTTTCTCCATGGAGCGACTGGCATCGAACCTCGGCAATGCCGAGGGAGTACTGAAATTCGAAGGTCCAAAATAGTTGACAGTTTATTTGGTCGCAGCTGTGGCATATAGTGTCACATAGTGCCGGATTAGGCGGGTAAGCTGTTGTGGAGAAAACAGGTGTCGTGTCCCTCAAACACAAAGGGAGGATCCTCCGAACAGACGAGGTGATTACGCTTGTCGGGTTCCTGCCCAACAGTTGATGTTGGGATGTTGTATATATGCTAGTCAGCGCGAGAATTTCTCTATCGTGATTCAGGATTAGCAGTATAGTTCATTCAGTATTTTCTTCGAAGTTCAGTGTTTCTTCGTTAGATGGCGGTGTTGTATATTTCGTCGCACTCTATGAAGAAGTTGCCACCTCTTTACTGTGGAGGGACCGATTGTGTTCCTCCAACAAAAACGGAGGATCCTCCGACCGGCGAGGTGATCGTGTCTGGTGGGCTACTGCCCTACATTTGAGAGGGTGCTCTTTACTCGCATCGTCCGGCACCTTCGTGTGGTGGGCCCGATATGTCGGACGCCTAACTCGGATTTCGGGAGGGGCTTTCGACAGTCAACGCCGTGCTGTGCCTTAGGGCCGTGGCCGAAGAGGAGGTGTACCAGCGTGCTGTTGGCGGTGTCTTTGGACTGTCTGCCATTTAGCTGCATCAGGACTATTTAGAGAAGCGTACCGTCATGTACGAATACCGAGATAGAGTTTTGAGACGTCGGGCCATGTCGAACGATGTGCCGCAGGGGTCTGTTCTTGGACCACTCCTGTGGAATTTGGCATACGACAGGGCCCTGCGAGGGCGTTCCCCCCCCCCCCCGGTTTGGTCACAGCCCGAGGGGCAAACTTGCAGGAGGCGGCGCGCCTGGCCACCACAGGAGTCTCCCTGGTGGTTGGGCGCATTGAGGCGCTGGGCTCACGGTTGGCCCTGGATAAGACGGAGGCCCTTTTGTTCCATAGGTCCTGTCGACAGCTTGCACAGAACCTTGTCGACACTGCCGCGCTTGGGTGACTTTGGCCCAATTTGGGTGGAGCCAGTGTCGTGACGACGCAGCTGTATACGGGGTTTGTCCGGTCTATTCCACTGTACGGTGCACCCGTGTCGGCGGTGGCTCTGACCGTCCAGAATAAAGTACTTCTCTGACGATCCTGGAGGATATTGGCGGTTAGGGCCACCGTGTCGACCGAGGCGTCGTGCGCCTTTACCACGGTCGCAACTTTCCGCCTGATGCCACCCTGAGTGTGGCTGCGTATGAAATGAACACCCGTTCATTCCATCCGCAGCCACTTTCCCCTCTATCCGCTTCAGTGGCCAACCGCGAGGGGGTACGTCTGCGTGTACCGGTTTTCACCTAATTAGTGTTTAAAATTGCACCCGCGCCGCGGCATGCCCTGGTAGCAGTCCAGATGGCGTAAAAACAGGTTCCCTGCCCCTCCTATTTCAGGCGCATAGTGGCACACTCGTATGTTTAAGTCGGTTCGATTCCGACACACCGCCCTACATTACTTGTATTACACTTCCTAATAGCGATTGCCATAGATGTTCATGAGAACCGGTTCCGATAGCTTAACGTGCTCTCCGAGGCATGGGCGTGAATCATCGCTAAACTTCCATACTCGGGCTGTTATTAGGCCCGACCAGGAATTTGAACCCGAGACGTCCTGATCAGCAGTAACAGGTAGTGACGTAGTGTAGCGACAGTGTGACGACAGTGGCGTGTGTAATACACGCCACTGTCGTCACACGGCGATGCTGTTCGAATCAACTGAATGGATGTTATGGCCTGTTATAGAGTCATTCCAGCGAAAAATTCCTATATTATGATACATCTCAATATTTCAATTTAAAATTGAGATAGATCAGGAATCGACTGCGGTATGTACTGACTCCGCTCCCACTTCACCATCCACAGCCGATATTAATTTACAATGACAGAATTGGAGTATATCTAGTAACAATATGTTAAAGTTGTTGGTTGTTTCAGTGTCTAGTTTTGATTACACTGTGACAAGAAATTTATAAAATTATGTTTAACATTTTTTTATTATTTGCTATTTTAGTAATTAGTTTTTCAACTAGATCCTGGACCTAGCCCAGGGGACCACCCCGCTACCTAGGTACCATCTTTCAGAGTTTCCATCAATGATATTATAATTGGTTTCCATCCTAAATATCAGCTTATACCTATTCTATCAATCATATCTATTAGGTATACTTTAAATTATAGTCGTAGTGAACAGATATCTTCACATTCACAACTCCTTCCACCTATGAAAATATCAGCATCGAATCTGCAGTTAAACGATGTAAACACATATCAAAGAAGAAATAAACAAAACTAAAGTGTTAAAACTCACTTTAATCTGTGTACCTACCTATTATGTCGTTCAAACAGTGGCTATAAAGTTTTACGACGAACATTCAGGTAAGACAGTGGAGCAGAGAGGCACTCCCGCTTGTTTGATGTTTCAGAACTCGTTAAAAATGTAAAGAGAAAAAAAAACATTTCGCAGAAGAAACGAAACACTGAAATGGTCATTAAATTCGCATAATATAAAATCTATCTATTTTATAGCTTAATAATAATAAGAAATAGACTTAGTATTGCCATTCAACGTGGCAATGCTGCCAGTCTTTTAGGAACGCCACCAGTATGGAGCGATTATGTGGAGGAATTCTTTGAGAAATGTCATGGGTCAAAATGAGACGGATTATTTTTTCTGCTATTTAGGTAGGTTATATCTTGCGTAGAAATAATTTCCTTAAGAAATAAAAATAATAGAGTAGAAAAAATGTGTGTGTCTGATTCTCACACGATAGAAGTGAAACTTCAGTAAATCGACAATAGAATGGGATGAAAATATATAAAAAGCTGTAATACGCAGCTACATACAGGGTACAGTAGTATTAGCTCACGTTCTTTTCACATATACTAACACACGTTAAATGCTCAAATACAAGCAAGTATTAAACAGTGTGCAATATACATATACTTACACCGACATTTGCTCTCTCGCTCAGGCTCACAATTTTTGTATTTTTGTCTCTTACCTGTCGTTTTTCCGTTGCATATGGTTTGAGAACACAACGATTATAAAGAAGTTTCAGTTCAATAAATACAACAATAGAAAAAAAGTACAAATTACAATAGAAATTTTATTAAGTAGTAGTACTTATAAGTTAATACTAATCCTTACTATTTGGACTTTGTTTGGTGATTTTACGACGCCTTGGCTTGTATCTGGACTGGTTTTGTGTATCAAGATATTCAATATACGACACAAGAATACGCAAACATGCACTTCATTTTTTTTTTTTTTTTTTTTGTATTCTGACATATACTGGGCAAAGCAATACACGGTTTAAATACAGATATGGAACAAAAGCAATATAATGCCCTGTATGGCGAAGCCATAGCAAAATAGTAGTATAGATCTTTATACGGTTACGTGCTTAAATAATTGTTTTACTGAAGTTAACGTACGTGCCGCCAAACAATAGTAATATTATAAAATATTAAATAAGGAAGAACAAACAACATATTGTCAATTAAGCAATTAAGTAAATAGTACTTCCTAGCGCCCCACCTAAACCTGTACATATTACATTGTATATAAGCTTTAGTTTAAGTTAAATTAGATGGAGTCAATACGGAGTCTTACAGTCATAATGTAGTCATTATTAAAACATTACAATCAACGTGTCGTCTAATTGGCTCCCTGGGTAAACACGCAATAATTGGTGACCCCGACGTGATCTATTGGTTTCTAGTGCTGATATAATACCGGGACGACCGGAACCCTATATGGTGTTCAGCAGTGAATCTAGAGAACAATAGCATTACGAAATTATCACACCCCAAAAATGGCTCCAACAACAACTCCTTCAAGAGGCGACACGGGTGCCCACCCAGCGAAAACAAGTACTCCACCATCAAGGAACGTCTAATAAACTGCTACTAAGAGAGCGAACACCGACGTTACCACAGACTACTATCAGAAATGGACCTTGGAGACCAGAAGCCTTCCCAGCTCTTGGGGAAAATGAAGGAAGCTGGATGTGGAAAAATAAACGACGACACTATTCGCCTGCTGTGGCTAAGGCAACTCCCCGCTTCACTAACAGCGATATTATCAGTCACAAACAATATGTCGTTAGACAACTAGAGTGAGTTAGCCGATAAAATATACGAAAACTTGACCTACAACAAGAGAAATACTCAAGAAACAGCGGTTGACATTAACCTAGTTACAAACATATCGTCACAACTTGAAGCCATGCGAATAGAAATAAATGCATTACGCAGCATACGCGAGAATCAACCTAGGCAACGCAGCAAATACCAAACACGACATACGCCACATTCACGGTCAAGGTCGCGCCACAGAAACTCACATAATGGATTATGTTATTTCCATAATCGGTTCAAGCAGGATGCATATAAATGCAATAAGCCTTGTTCATGGAATACAATTAAAAATAACAGGCCATCGGAAAACTAAAATTAGCACAGAATACGACGGGCCTCTGTGCTATCCACCCAGCAAACCGTCTAACTATAACTGACTCAAACAGTGGTTATAGATTTTTAGTCGACACGGGTGCTAACATTTCGGTCATAAATAGCACAAATAAAGAGAGCCAAGCATGCGAATACCAATTATTCGCCGCGAACGAGACCCCTATAAATACATACGGGGAACGCGCTTTAACGCTTAACCTAGGACTGCGACGAAGCTTTAAATGGACATTCACCATTGCCGACGTCAAGATGCCAATCCTGGGAACTGATTTTTTGGATCATTATCAATTATTAGTGGATACACGGAAAAAAAACTGATCGATAAAAAAAAACAGGTCTGGAAACGCCTGCCAAAATAGTGAGAACAAAAATTGCATCAGTGCGATCTTTAAACGCTTCTCTACAGGAACCAATAAAGGGATTATAAGAGAAATATGAAGATATTACAAAGGCCTCCACAGGGACACCACAAGCAGGACGCGACGGCTCCAGCCTGGTTACCCCTACGGCCTCATCAACGGCTAGGCACAGCAAACTGCACACACGGTCCACGTAAGAAGAGAAACTCTCTCCCGTCAACGCAGCAGCCAGCCACTACGCAGCAACCGCCCCGACTCACTGGGGACTTCACCGCAGCACCGCGCATCACACGCCCGACTCACTGGGATCAGCGGACTTCAGCCCCGACTCACTGGGGACTTCACCGCAGCACCGCGCATCGCACGCCCGACTCACTGGGATCAGCGGACTACAGTTCCGACTCACTGGGACTAGCGGCATACAGTTCCGACTCACTGGAACCAGCGGCACTCAGTTCCGACTCACTGGAACTGCTCACTCCTGGCACTGGCAAGCTCCGCAACAGAGCACAGACAGCTGACTTCCACATACCGCGCAAGCGAAAAACAATCTAAAAGCGCCTACATAAAAACGGCATAACAATAAATGCAAACAAATACGAATTCGCCAAGTCGGAGATTGATTTCCTCGGTTATCATACAACGAGCCAAGGGTTGACTCCTACTATGGAACAGATTACAAGGTATAAGGATATTTTCTCTTCAGAGGGGGAATATCTATGGCGAAGCCATAGCAAAATAGTAGTATAGATCTTTATACGGTTACGTGCTTAAATAATTGTTTTACTGAAGTTAACGTACGTGCCGCCAAACAATAGTAATATTATAAAATATTAAATAAGGAAGAACAAACAACATATTGTCAATTAAGCAATTAAGTAAATAGTACTTCCTAGCGCCCCACCTAAACCTGTACATATTACATTGTATATAAGCTTTAGTTTAAGTTAAATTAGATGGAGTCAATACGGAGTCTTACAGTCATAATGTAGTCATTATTAAAACATTACAATCAACGTGTCGTCTAATTGGCTCCCTGGGTAAACACGCAATACCCTGTGCTATGCCAGAAAAGACGCCTATCTCAGCATATTGCTGTAGTCAGAGTGACTGCAGCGCTGGTATTACGATAGGACATGCGACCGGTGTCGTCTTCACATTTATGGTGAATGTGAAGGTAACGCAAGTGCTGCTGCAGCCCTTTATAGGAAAAGATACCCTACAGCGCGTCATCCAGATTACCGCGTATTCATAAGAGTGCACAAATGTTATGAGGAAGTTAGAATACCTAGCAGCGGCATAGGTGGTAGGAGCACTGGAATAATAGCAAATATCAATACATAAGACATTGTGCTTGACGAAATTCAGCATGACCCGTCCACCTCTACTAGAGCAATAGCAGGACGTACTGGAATCTCGAAGACGACCGTCCACTGAAAGAAAATTTTCATCCCTACCACATTAGACGGATTTAAGCTCTGCAGCCTGCAGAGAGATTACTACGCTAGATTGTTTTTTTGTCGACTAATGCTTGCAAAAATAGAACAAGATCCACAATTCTTTGACAACATTCTGTGGAGCGATGAATCCACTCTTATTTTAAACGGAAAAATCATTGGTCCATTCGAACTCCGTCCGGAAACTTATCTGGCCAAATTTATTTACATTTCCTACAAAGTGTTCGGCCAAATTTAATAAAAGAGGTACCTGAAGAGGTGAGGCAATCCCACTGGCTACAAAATGATGGTTGTCCTGTATATTATGCTGCAAATGTCCGTGCCTATTTAAATGCCATATATCCAAATAAATGGATTGGTCGTTTGGGTCCTATTTTGTGGCCTCCACGATCCCTGGACTTAAATCCATTAGATTTCTTTTCTTGGGGCTGCCTAAAAGAACACATGTACTTTAAGCCCATTTCAAGTTTGTAAGAATTACGCAGTCGTGTTCAGGAGGCTGCTTCAAAAATAACTGAACAGCGTTACGCACGACTTCTTAAAAGAGCATTTATCAGAAGATGTCGAGCTTGTATCCGAGTTGGTGGCAGAAAATTCTAACACCTCTTATAAAATAAAGATGAATATAACAACACCTTAAAGCTTTTATTATTACAATTGAAGACAAGATTTATTCAGTTGAATTTACTCTTTTTGCATCTAAATAACAATCACTGCATATACATTAATTAAAACTATGTATTAAACCATTTTGTAAACTGCATTAACTGCGCATTTTTTTTAAATAGTTGGCCCCTTAGGTTTTCATCATTTTTTTTCACAAAAGGCTCTCAAACTATGTCAAATTTTTTTTGATCAAATCTCATGTTAAAAATTTAAGTTGATATTTTTTTGTCTAAAAATAACAATAGGTACTCATACTATTTACTGCATTTCTAATAGGATTGTCTGAACGAAAAAAACGCAACGTACATGTTAGTGCAGTAAGGACAACAAAAAAGTTTTTTTTTTAAACTTCATAATTTGGGCACCAATTAGATTTTATTTTTGTTTTTTTTTTGTACGTCAGATTGTAGCTATACTACTAAGCACTCCAGGATTATCCATTCTTTCTTGGACACCCTGTATAAGAGGAAATAACAAAATAATATTTGAATTCAATTCAGGCTAATCTAAATCAACCCGTTAGATTAATTACTTTTGTGCATTGAAGTTTAAACATACTAACAATTTTACCTTAAATACTTATTAAAATCCTAATCTTAAACTTTATTTTGTTATTTTATTAGGAACCAGTTGTATCTGATTTTAATATAAAATTATCTTTGTCGTTTAATCTAGAATATGACTTTCCCTTATTTATAATCGGGATAATATGTGAATGGAGATGCATAATTTTGGACATCACTAGTTTACTGTTAATCTAACAAGCTGTCAAATAGACTGAGACTTGTGATTAGCCACCAAATCTTAATCCAATTGATTATCGATGATTCCTTTTCTTTGAAAAACAGATTTTTCTTTGTAGATTTTGAAAAAAAAATGGTGAAATTAAACGTAAACTAGGTTTTCGAACGACACTTTGCTTATTTGTCATTTCATTCGTTTGACACTGTCAAAGTGTCAAGTGGTAAATCTGTGAAGGAGTGAGGTCGTTGATTTTTTATTCGAAATCTTGGATTTTAATTTTGGTGGATTGATAAAAAATAGGTAGCCATGGACGACGATTTACCGACCGACTTCCAGGTCATTGTTGTGGGGACAGGTAAGCCATATTATTTGTATAATACTGCACCGGTCATAATGGCGATAGCAGCCTACTTATCGATCCTTTTTTTTTCATAGCTGTCTAGTCATCAATTTTACATTTGGGAATGCTTTGATTTTAACTCCCTATGATTCATACCTTCATCTACGTTATGATAAACACATTTTTACATTATTGTGGTCAGAAAAGCGTAAACGGCCACTCCTATTAGCTAGCTTAGTCATTATTAATTAAATATTTGTCTGTCGAGCTACTGTCATTGTCTGCCTTTCTTGAAAATGTCGACTACGTTTACAGGTTTCAGTTTCAGAATATGATCTGGGACAACTCTCTACTTTATTGATACATTATTAAATATTTAATGGATTGTTCTTTGATATGAATTTGAATAAATTAAAACCATTTTTTTATTTACATAGTTATTTATTTTTTAGCCTATAGCACTGATTATGGAAATAACATTTTAATTTGCATAACTCATATGTTAAATATGAGAGGAATGTTTATTAGAAAAGTACTTATTTCTAATTAGAGAAAAAAATTAAATGTATTTTATTTGCATATTTTTTAAAATGTAGTGTATGTAATATGAATTTTCTAGAATATTTTTTCACAAAATAGAAATAATATTTATGTTATTCTAATACATTTGGGGACTTCTTTGAACTATGTGAGACTTAGCGGGTTTGCAACACCTGTCTCCTCAATTAGAAGTCCTTAGACTTGTCTCAACTCCCTTCACCATCCCCTAGCCTCAGATAATATTTTTCAGATATGTTCCTAGTGCAAATGTGTTGGATGAATCTGAAAAAGAAAATCATAATTTGCATAAATTTTATTTAACAATAATTAAGACTAGCATTTAAGATTGCTTGGAAAGTAGATTATAATTACATTGAAAATGAAACAAATTTCAATTTTGTTTCTTTGAAATAAAATCTGTGAGACTGCTTCCACCCTCCTTGCCAAAAAACACCTTGCAAAATCAATTGATAAACTTTTTCAATGTTTTCAATTAATAATACATAATAATGTTTGTGTCTTCACATATGTTGCCAATGTATATTATATAAATCATTTAATGAAATTACATTCTACAAACCTGCAATTTTAAAGGATGTGTTAAAATTTTAAAGATTTCTAATGTTTAACTTTAATGTTCATATTATAATTATTACAAAAAAAATGTGAGCCGTCACGGGACGCCTGGCAGATGTGAAACATCGCCATTATTTTGTAAAAGTAATATGCAGAAAAGAACATATTGTAATAGGAACTAAATATGTCATAATGATAAAATAAAATATTACTAATTATTAAAATAGTAGTCTATATGCAGTAGTGTGTACGGTGTGGCGAAGCCACACCGTAACACTGCATATAGACTGTATATATATACCATCGTATAGCGTGCCGTGGCGACGCGTCGCCAATCGCCAGGCCAGAAATCTATTTTACGTGCGCCTATAGACGTTTCACATACGTGCGCCTATAGATGTTTCACATCAAAAAAAACTGTATATTATGTGTATATCAGATTTCTTTTCCTTATATAACAAGCTCTGCTTAGTTTGGGACTAGATGACATTGTGTACAGGCATGTTATGGAGCTCCGTAATAAAACTATTGGATATCCGAAAATAAAAATATGTATATCCATAACCATATCTGTTTCAATAGTTTCGGCTAATTTCATATTAGGGCGGAGTCTAATTAAAACACAATTTTTCAACAGTTTTGTTTTACTGCTCGCGCACCACGTAAATCTTGCAATTTGTTTGTTATTTCTTGTCATAACATTACTTCTTACATAACAACTTACTTTTTATTCAAGAGTTAATATGTACTTAATTTATGAAAGTCTTATGTTAAGTATTAAACTGATGACTATAGACAAAATGCGACTAAAGTTGAGTTTAATTTGCACAGTTTTAGGGTTCTGTAGCCAAATGGCAAAAACGGAAACCCTATAGATTCGTCATTAGGGATGTTATGGATATGATATTTCGGATCTGGATACGGATATGGATATAAGAATAAAATTATATCGGTTTCGGATATGGTTATGGATATCTAATTATTTGGGATTATCCGTAAGTTATTATTCGGATAGTTTCGGTTACGGATCTTAAATTGAAGTAAAACTTAAACACAAATAGTATGTAATAATTTTGATTTAAAATAAAGTTTCAGTGAAGTAGTGCCATTTTTGGGATAAGTTTTTAACACACTGTTTACATTGTGCAGAATCTACATTAACTTACAAAACTGTCGAAAGATATTGTTTTATTTATACTCCGCTCTAATATGAAACTATCCGAAAAGAAACAGATACGGTTACGGTTATGGATATATTTTTATTTCGGATATAAGATAGTTTCGGTTACGGAGCTCCTTAACATCCCTGTTCGTCATGTATGTCTGTCTGTCTGTCCGTCCGTATGTCACAGCCACTTTTTTTATCAAGTTAATGTAGATTGGCACTACTTCACTGAAACTTTATCTTAAATCAAAATATAGACTAGATAAAACCTATAAGTAGATCAAAATTATTACAAACTATTTATGTTTATGTTTTACTAGAATTTAATATCCGTAACCGAAAATATTCGAAACTAACGGATAATCCGAAATAATTATATATCCGTAACCGTATCCGAAACCGATATAATTATATTCCTATATCCATGTACATGTAACACAAACTGTCTGTAAAAAAAAATTGTTTCAGAAGTAATTTATTCTCTACTGAAACTGCTTTTTTTACATTTAAGCCTAGCAAAGTGACTCTGCCTGCTGTAAAGCATGAGTAGAATTCACTAGTAGGGGTCACCATCCTCATTGTGAGTGCATGCACACCATGGTGACCATTATTAGTCATGGAGGCTTAGTGAGATGTTTCTGCATCTTTCTACACTCCAGAGGCCGGGAGAAAGATATAGGATTTAAAGCAGGCACCACACTTCGCTATGCGCTATTCGTTATGCCGGTTATTCTCACGCATACGGCAAAGTGTGGAGAGTATATTCGTTTCGTTCACCATAAAAATGACAATGACACATCTCTACAACACACATATTTGCCTTATTTGATGCTTATTTGGCATACCAGTTCGAAGTGTGGATGGCATGTTTGTTGTTTGCGCGCATAATTAATATTTGGGAGAATACGGCGTAGACACATAACTAATAGCGCATAACGAATTGTGGTGCCTACATTAGGTTGATCTTCTGTGTGAAGGTACTGCTGTCCCGGTCAAACCGGCCCATTCGTGTTGTGGTCATCATTGCTGAACTACCTATTATATAAAATGATTTAGGTTTTGACAGTACTAAAATAAAATCATGAAAAATATTTATATTTGGGGTACGCCCATTAAGCAGGCACCACACTTCGTTATGCGGTATTCGTTAGACTTCATTCCTAGACTTCATTTAAGTAGTTTCTGTAAATTTAATAAAATAAAAAGGAAATTAAAATCATATCGCACGCCCAGAACGACACTGCACTAACTCAAAATAGCGCATTTTTCAGCATCGACGAAAAACCGTTATTTTATTCTGTACAAAGGTTATTACATATGTTTTAAATTCTGCATGTTTGCAAACTAATTCTTGTCAATATAATATATGACAGTTAGATTAAAACATACTGTGAATGCAAAAAAATGCATTTTTTGATTTGATTCACTATTGTGGAATAACTAAAAGAAATAAAAAAAAATTATTTCGACTTATGTGCTTTTTAATGAATGATTCTGAAATAATTCACTGTTGTTTTATTGATTTTTAGTTTTGATACAATATACAATACAGAACTTTTATTTTTGTTCTAAGAAATAGCCTTGTTAAAAATAAAATAAAAACCAAATTTTATAAAAAAAATGTTTTAATTAAACATACAATTCACAAAAAACAACATTAAAACTATTCAAGTCAATTAAAACGTAAGAAATAAAAATTGCAAACTAGTGCGAAACAAAATATTTAAAACTGAAGCTGCATAACAAAATAGAAAATTTCTTAAGCAAAACTATATTTCCACAATCACAGGCCGTAAGTATGGCTATTTAACAGTATCAATAATAAAAAGGGCACATTACAAATTCTTAAAAACTAAAAGAAAATTATAATTTTGAAAATTTGTCTTCAAAATTATATTCTTCTTTTCTCTTTTAAAATACTAAACCGGGTAGTTTTTAAAGCTGTTAAAAAATATTAATAATAAAAACATGTTAATATCTCTATAAAATAAAATTGGACAGTGTTCAACATTGTTAAGTACTAGTTATCTTTACTTTTTAAGTTATAGTTATCTTATTATTGTATTGTTATTGTCTTTATAAGTGGAAGTGGGCCGGACATGTCTCCAGACGAACTGATGGAGGCTGGAGCCGAAAGGTGCTTGAGTGGAGACCGAGATTAGGCAAACGTAGTGTAGGACGCCCTGCGGCACGATGGACCGATGATTTGAGGAAGGTGGCTGGCGGCGGATGGATGCGGACTGCCCAAGACCGGGACGGTTGGCGTTCCTTGGGGGAGACCTTCGTCCAGCAGTGGACGGCGATAGGTTGACACTAAATTGTCTTTTTCGTAATAGTAAGCTGAATTTAAATAATAATATATTAAGGTTTAATTTAATTTATATAATTTATTATGTATTCTCCAAATCTCATAACTGCCATAACTTATTAAACATTTTCTTGTCTCACCATTTCGTCTATAGTTTTGCGTTTCAGCCTGCATTTGTCGCCACAAGGAGGACGTATTTGACATTTAGAAATAAGTTTTGTAGATTTTTTTAAAGAAACATACGCCTTTCCTGTATCATTTTCTTTTTTTACTTAATTTGGGTTCATTCTCTAATGGAGCAGTGTCTACAGTATTAGATGTGGTCACATTTGTCAGAGTGGAATAAACTTAAGTATTTGCTGTAGAGGGTCCCAGTCTACTGAATTCTTAATCAGATGATCTGGATGATGTGGATGATCAGCTGTCTAACCAGGAGCTTGAGGAATAAAAAGTCAATCACTGAGATATTTTTTTAACAGAAACAGAAATGTTGGATCTGCATCGGAATCATAAATAAAATCTACTTCATCGCTATGATCGGATAAAACAGGATTTGATGTTGTTATCGCTGCCATCTGTTGTTTTTACCGCAACGGTTGTACTTGCGACTCCCTGTTCCAGTCTGTTTTGTTGAACAGAAGGTCTGCCTTCATCTGTAGCTACTTTTGTTGCCCTTTCAAGCAATAGGAGACCACAACCCTTCATAATCTGCCAAATAATAATTGCAACTTTAATTAATTCAACAATACTGCATTATCTTAAAATAAACTATAATATCGTTGTTAGTAAAGAAGAATGTAAATATTAAATATACTATTTCTTATAGTTTCTTAGTTTAGCAATATTTCGAAGCATAATCAATTAATATATGTGATTTTATAACAATTTAGGACACAATTTATATCTACCATCAATAGTGCATCATTTCACAGATTTTCACCTTTTTCGAACAACAGAGATTTATTTTGTAATAATACAAAAAAACTAACTTACCTTCGTTAACAACAGAGCACTATTTTGAATTAGTATCAAATTCGATATATGAAGACAGTCACCAACACTGAATCAAAACTAAATGATACGACGTGATTTTTACACTACATTCAACGACACTGCATTATATCCAAATAATATACTATTTCGTAAAGCTGTCTGCGTGTTGCTCCCAAGACGGACTAGTTGCAACAAGAAATAGTTTAGTGTTCTCGGCATCATTATGACAGCGCGACTGCAGCAATAGAGAGTTAGCACGCTCTCTATTTCACATTTGAAAAACTATAAATACGTCTGTCTTCTTGGTATACGCGGCAAATTTTCGGCTATTCAAATATACTAAAAAGTCGATTTTGTGATTTTTCGACTTAATACAGTATCGTTCTGGGCGTGCGATATGTTGTGTTCGTTCGTATGGTTTCGTTTCGTTGACCATAAAAATGATAATGACACATCTCTACAACCCACATATTTGGCCTATTTGGCTTAGGCGATTAACACACGGCACCGCGCACCGTCGCGGTAGGCGGTGAAGCGAATCTCATGTCATATTTTGATCTACTGAATCCGTTGATGCTTAACACACGTACACCGACCGACCGCGCGGTCGAGCGGTGTTCTCACCGACTCTCGCCGACCTTACCGCGGCGGTGCGCGGTGCCGTGTGTTAACCGCCTTACCAGTTCGAAGTGTGGATGGCATGTTTGTTGTTTGCGCGCATAACAAATATTTGGGCGAATATGGCGTAGACACATAACGAATAGCGCATAACGAAGTACGGTGCCTGCATTAGCTATTCGGCTTATGTGTCTATGCGTACGAATAAAGTGAATATTTGCGAATATACTCTCCACCCTTCGCCGTATGCGCGTGAATAACCCGCTTAACGAATAGCGCATAACGGAGTGAGGTGCCTGCATTACATGTAAAGTGGGGATGCTTTCTTTTTCACGTCTACCCCGTGTGGGGAATTGTTAGATAGGTCTTTTAAAAATATTGAGATGTTACGAGGACGATTTATTGATTCAAGTATGCGTTAGTGAGTTATTTAACTTTAAAGGACATTTTATTGTAAAAAAAGGAGGACATTAGATGGGGTTTGAACCTTTTAGATCACTTAATAGGTATAGAAATGTATTTAGCTCAAAACAACTTTTTGGAATGTAGATACATTTTAGATAAAGAACTAGACTCTAAATTATTTTGTTGATGGTTATCACAATAGAAACTGCCTCGTTGGTCTAGTGAAAAGCGTATGCGACTGATAATCAAGAGGTCTCGGTTTCAAATCTCGGGTCGGGCCAAAAAGTGTTATTGGGTTTTTCTTAGGAAATTCCTAATAACAGCCCGGAGTTGGAAGTTTGGCGGTGATTCACGCCCGTGTCTCGGAGAGCACGTAAAGCCGTCGGTCCCAGTTGTCATGAACATTTATCTGGAAGTCAATGCCCTTAAATTTGCTGACCTCAAATAATATTGGGAATAAGGCTAGGAAGAAGAGGTTATCATAATTGACTAGAGAAGAAGACTAGAGCATAAATATGAAACTAAATGTATATTTTGGTATCACTCTCATTAGGTATGGTGGAATCCATAGTAGCTGCTGCCTGTAGCAGGATAGGAAAGAATGTTCTACATCTAGATTCAAGTGACCATTATGGAGGTCTTTGGGCTTCCTACAACTTTGATGGGCTGCAGAAATTTATCAAAGAAGTCAACGAAAATCCCAAGAGACAAGTTCAAGTATACAACTTAGCTGAAAAATGGTATATCGAAAAGTAAGTCGTGCCGAAATCGTTATTTCTTCTAACAGCCAGACTCACGCTAGGCCCAGTGTTAGTTTGTTACATGTCAACTCTAACGTCACAGTAACCACATATTTCCTTCCTCCTTAACTAATCGCAACGCCGAATGCGCTCGACGTCGAGAACGAGTTAACGTGTAATAAACTCACACTAGGCCCTCAAAAATGTTAACAGATACAGTTGAACTGAAATTCAGTAATTTTGTATAAATTACTTTGTGTTAAAAGTAGAGTCAAAGTTTCAAACCAGCAAATTGTTGACTGTGTAGCTTTTTAATAAGAATTACAATTGTAGAGAATTACCGCAAGAAGAGAACAAAGAAGGCGAGGAGAAAGCTGAAGATGCTAAACCACAGCCTCCTAAGAAATTGTGGAGTCAGACAAACTTTGCTTCAGAGTATAGGAAGTTTAATATTGACATGACTCCTAAGGTATGTATATTATAGTATTATATTATGTATATATAGTAATTTGATTTCTTTTTATTTACAGTAATAAAACATTATTGTATTGACAACATATTATTCTGAGTTAGGTAACTATTTCATAACAATATGCTGTAATATATTTAAGAGTCGATAATTGATTATTATGTAACTGAAAGGTACCTTACATTTTGTCGAACAGCACTTAGGATCGACAGAATGGCTTTATTCAGATGGAAGATCTAATAAACGCGCATTTGGTATTGACGCGTAAGTTGGCATCCTCAAGGTTATTTAAAAGACAAATGAATAATCAATGGATGTTTGTAATTTGCCCCCACTTTTACTTTAATGTATCGGCCCAGTTAAAGTTGAATCAGTGAAGGGTTAAACTAATTAGAATTAATATACATATAACGATTCAAATCTAATTACTATTCAACGAGCCTATTGGGCTTGAAGACCCAGTGATTTTAACGATTTAATTAAAATGCCACATATAAATTAAACAAGTCTGTGTCTGTCTTTTGTCTGTCAATCTAAACGCGAATAACTATTGAAATACTGAATAGATAGTGGATCAATGAGAAAGATCTGATGTGAAGTGTATTACGTTTTTTTTATGTTTTCTTAACCATGACGAACAATGTTTAAAATGTCACTAAAAATCATGCCGACTAGTGACAACTTTATCTAGCGAAAATGAATTAGTAATAATGATGTTTATTTATATCTATATATACCAAACTAGCTTTCGCCCGCGGCTCCGCCCGTGAGATTGTCGCTTAACAGGGAAAAAGTAGCCTGTGTCTTTTCACAGGCTTTAGACTATCTACGTATCATATTTCATTTAAAAGTTCAGTAGTTTTGAGGTGAAAACGCGACAGACAGGCAGAGTTACTTTCGCATTTATAGTATGAATAAGGATTCTCGTGTCACAATGTTAGTTGAAATACTCCTCCGAGACGGTTTGATCGATTTTCATAAAATATTTATTGTTAATATATTCCTTGGGTCTGTGAATCGGTCGTAATCATTTTTCATATCCCTAAGTAGGAGTGGTCAACTCCAAAAATGTTTTATTAATTTGGTTTAAAATATTTAGCATTCAAAATACATACAACAGAACATTTTCACCCAAACATCTATTTACAGAAGTTAACTACCATAGTCCGGGGATTTGATTAACGTGTTTGCAACTATGATATATATGATTTAAACTTCATTGTTTAAAACATGACGTTCTTTCTATGTTGCTTAGTTGCTCTTCTCTCGAGGCCCTCTGGTTGAACTTCTCATCTCGTCTAACATCGCTCGTTACGCGGAGTTCCGATGTGTGACCCGCGTGCTAACGTGGCTCAACGACCGGCTCATGCCAGTCCCATGTTCTCGCGCTGATGTATTCGCAACTGAAGCTGTCGGTATCGTGGAGAAACGACAGCTCATGAAGATGTTGACATCCATTGTCGGATACAATGAAGAGGAAATGCAAAATGAATTTAAGGGTGAGTTCATTTTTATATTAAAACCATGTCCTAATTGTTTTTTTCTGAAACTCCTTGTCGATTTAAAGACTCGTTCACAGTTCACAATATTTGAGCATTATCCAGAAATCAGCGTTCTAATGATACTGAAATAATGTACACACACTCTGAAGTGCCTTCTTTTTTTGGAGTGCCAATGGTACCTTATAAAAGTTCAAAAAAGTGCCTGATTAAATGAACAGTGAATGAGAACTTTGTCACGTATTATTCTATAGCAAAAGGTTTAATAGAATGAGACACTTGATTTTGTTAACTTTCGTACACGAAATAAATGCGCTCTGATAGATAGGTAATATTAATATAACTGATATAAGCCTGTTTCAATTACTTTTTCATTATTTCCAGTAAACAGGTAAGAGTAAATTCTAGTTTTAAATTACAGGTATTTTAAATTAATGTCATCTACTATTTAGCATTATTACCATCATTTTCTTTGAAATGTTTTGTATTAAGAAATATGGAACTGCAACGAAAACATTATTGAGATATTTTATTTATTTATTTCGCTGAATTGATTTCTTATCTAAATTCTCCTTTCTTCCACTTCCACTGTTACTTCTTCCAAAATCTTCTCCATGCATTGACTCCTTGTACAAGGGTAATGTGAATTGGCCAAAATAGCATTCTCGTTCCTCAATTAATATAATTGAAGAACGAGATTTCTTTCTTTAATATAATCCTTTAAACTTGTTGGCCAGAAGATCAATTATTGCGAGTGTGCAGTAATGTACCGAAAATAGACAAGAAAATCAATATCAGCTTTGTAGACAACATCGAAACATACAACGACTGTTATGTGCAGTTCAGCTTTAATTGATTACCGAACTTGCATTGCTGTGATCCTTTTTAGCTGTTCTAACCTTGATCCAGATAAATGAGGGAGGCTCTTTTCATGAGATCTAAAGAAGGTTCCTTGTATTGTCTATTGGATTGGAGGAGCTGAAAATTCCATTATCATACCTACTATGATAATGGAATTTTCAGTAATTAGAAATTATGAATACAATATCGATCAAGGAGCCCTGGTTACGCGATCAGACTGCCCATTGGGAAAAATCTAAAAACGTGGGAAATCTTAATTACTTCAAAATCAAAAACCCGTTTGAAATCAATTAATCCGCTATTTTTCCCTAACATTCTTGTTCTTAATAAATTACTTTTGTATCTTAGATTGGAACGACAAGTCCTTTAAGGAGTATCTTGCCCACAAAGGGTTGACTCCTAACCTAATCCACTACGTGTTGTACGCGATCGCCGGCGGAACGAACAATATGC
Source organism: Phragmatobia fuliginosa (assembly GCA_932526445.1). Classification (NCBI taxonomy): domain Eukaryota; kingdom Metazoa; phylum Arthropoda; class Insecta; order Lepidoptera; family Erebidae; genus Phragmatobia; species Phragmatobia fuliginosa. The sequence continues at coordinate 19,363,113 of OW052063.1, read as the reverse complement.
CTTGCTTGGAGGGTGTTAAGGAGTGCAAGAAGTTCCTGATGAGCTTGGGCCGTTACGGCAACACGCCCTTCCTTTGGCCCATGTACGGGAGTGGAGAGCTGCCTCAATGCTTCTGCAGGTAAACTAAGATCTAAACAAACAAATAAAATGTAAGTATCTGTATATATATAAAAAGCAATTTGTTATAATTTTTTGTCTGTCTGTTTGTTCCGGCTAATCTTTATACCGGCTAGACCGGTTTGACGGTACTTTTACTAGCAGATAGCTGATGACGTAAGTAATCACTTAGGTTATTTTTTTAGAATAGCTTATTTCCGCGGCGTTCTTCGTGATTTACAGCTCTATTCTGACTCAGCTAATTTTTATATATAATTATTTTAAGTTAAATCTTAAAAAAAATTGCGCCCTCATTTTTATAAGAAATATTTTAATCTATTTTTCATATTCATTTTGTCCATACAGTTGTTTCAGTGGTCTACAGCGTGGCAGTATACAGATAATATGCATAAATATTTTAAATACATCCTCCATATTTTCTAAACTTTTTATTATTATTTTTTAAATTTAATACACATTTGTACACAGTCGGAATTGAGTCTCGGGCATTCTGTGCTGGCCAACCTTGGCTGATGTAGTAATGTTAAATAATATTTATGCTCACTGTGAGTCATCACAAATATTTACAATATGAAATAATATGACAGTTTTATTTTGTTGCCACAACTGTATTTGGAGAACGTTATTTACTTATCAGGTTATTTACTTAGGTTTAGGGGTAAACAAATTGCTACCCCGCCGATATTCCTAGGGGTCACGCAGGTCTTAATATAGGTAAACTAGAAAGGCAGGAGAAAAGGAAATCCAGAAATTATCTTAAGTAGAATAAGCCTCCCCTAAACTTTTCTTCATGTAACAAGTGCGGTAAGACTGAAATGAGGAAATCAAAATGAAACTATGTAGAGGTTTAAAATCTGAAAGAAATTGTTGTTGACTGTTGACTAATTAGAAAATACTTAAATAAGGAAAACTATAACTACCGGATACTCTATTATTTAAAGAGTAAAGTCTCAAAAAACTTACGTCCGTGTGGTGACGGATTAAGAATACAAAATGTCACCACCCCTATTCATTCCATGGGTGTCGTAAGAGGCGACTAAAGGAACAAAATAAGCAGCTAACATCACTGCCAAGAGAAGGAAAACTTGAAACAAACCCTTTACCAACCCGTCTTGCCAGCGTGGTATAGTAGGCCAAAACCTCCTTTCAAAGGAGAGGACTATGGTCCAACAGTGGGCTGTTAAAGGCTGTTGATGATTGATGACGCATACCAAACTGAGTTTACTTCGCCTGATGGAAAGTATGCGTAGAATCTAAGAGTAGGGGTAATTATCCTTATTGTGAATGAGACAATGCAGAATGGTAACCCTTACTATGGCGGCCTACTGAGATGCATCTGCATCATTGGGTCTCCGGTATGACACTCACCAACAAAATACGACAGCACGACAGTATTTTTAAAAACGATCAAATTAGATTAATCCTTTATTGCGGACCTTTCATATCGTAAACATTAATAAAAAACTATATAATGGGTGGAAATGACGTCATCACTAAATCACGTGGTCCAAACAAATAATTAGCCAATAATACAAGAGAATAGAGACGATAGCGATTGTAGAAAGAGAGTCGACGCGAAACAATTGCATCTTTTCTACAGGATATTCACTAAATCGTACAACGTTTCGAAAAAATCTTTCGCCGTGACAGCTCTAAAGACGCGACAATTGTAAATTATTGTTGCAAAAAAGTGCACCATGAAAGTGCGGGCTTGACGCGCGACGGTCGACGGTTCAATGACCTAAATGTGCACCACTCGACTACGCAAACAAAAATGAACTAACTTTCTAATGTTGCATGCTGCACAGTTTCAAATATCGTAATTCTTTATTTCAGTTATTACGCTGTATTCTGAAGTGATAAATAAAAAAACGCATAATATGATTATGATCTTATAAATTAGGTACCTATGTCCTGTCATTTTCCCAACCGTCTTGCACATACTTGTAACTCAAGTTGACTTTGGGCGACGGAGTTGGGCTTTTTTTAATTAGTTCATTGGATGGCTGCATTTGCTGCATATAAAAACAAATCTGCAATCATTGTTACAACTTACTTCGAAATTATTAATAACCGATAACGTTCTTTGAGTGACATTAGTTTTGACCTTAAATGTAGGTAATTGGACAACAGCTGGGGATGACGTCACATGGTATTTTATGAAAAAAATATATAAATTTTTGCACTTCCTACAATCATCGGAGGCATTGAAAATGATTTTAAAAGTTTTAAAAACACTAAATACTTACGTACCTATAGTGTTAATTTATTGACACTGACGTTTTATGCAACTCATATTATACTTTGCCACTTATGTAAGGCCCATTTTCATAAATACAGTTTATTTAAAAAATTTCAATTTTCAGAGCACATCAATTCCTCCAATTTTTATTTTTGTTTTCTGATTCGTGTTTGACTAATTTTCGATAACTCAAATATTTTCGAAGACGTTGTGCTTATACTTTTATAGAAATCAATGAAGACGGTTATTGTTTTTATGAAGGACATTCGGTCATTAAGGAGTTAAAGTTGATTGCCATTTCGGCCTTTGCAATGATACCTATAATGTAGGAAAGTTTACAAATATTATTCATTTCGCGTGAGAGCGTAAGAGTGCGTGCAAATCTGTCGCTAGGCAGTAGATGCCGTACGTCGGGGTTCCAGGGTTTCCCTTCTAGGATATACCTGGTTTCCCGGCCACTATTACCTCAGGCGGCGTGCAGTTTTAGTCGGTTCGACATAATTACCAGTAGATGGTATCCGTGGGAATTCTGCATAAACAATAAAAAAGTCAGAATTCAGAACCCTCCTTTATGGACAATCGGCTATTGATGATTCAGACCTGTCTCCCAAAGATTAATTAATTGATGTAGAAAAATATTTCGAAACGCTTTTGTGCGTAGCAGTTATTTTTATATTTTATACGCCATAAAGACGTCCGTGAATCATCGATGCTCCCATTCTGCTACAGAATTGTTACCAACTGATTTATTTTTTAAATATGATATTCTTATAAAATGCCGTTTGCGGTAATAGGTATATTGAGAGTTTCAGTACGTCACTTTATATTCTTTAAGTACAGGTATTTAAACGCGCTGTGTATTGATCAAATGTGATGATAATTTTATTGCAATAAATTAGTATTTCCCATTAAATGAAATAAATTCTATGTAACGTTACAAGTCTTTAAACGAAGAAAATAAACAACAGATTTAACGCTGAAACTTTTATTTTCATGGAACCATTGAACCGATTTGTTTGCGTTTTTTTACAAGGTTATTCACCAGGAAGTTTATAATTAAAACAGGAGGAAGAAATAATGCTCTCTATGGGTCGATTGAAGCAATAACATTTTAACGTTTATGTTTTATTCTATATCGTCTGGATGTCTTATTATTAGTTTTATTTCAATCTATTTGTAATTGATACGTTAGTTCATTGTTATGTATGACTAGCTGAGTCCCGTGGTGTTACCCGCGGTGATAGCAAAGCTAGCCTAAAAATATAACTTAAGTTACTCCTAATGTCATCTGCTATCTGCCAGTGAAAGTCCTGTCAGAGTCGGTCCAGTCGTCGATATTAGCCGGAACAAAAAAACAGACAGACAAGAGAGATACATAGACAAAAAGTGTTTTTGATGAAATAAAAAAACCGTTCATATAATGTTATAAACAGACACTTCAATTTTGTTTATTTGTATATAGCGAACTTAATATCACAGTGGGTGGGTAGTATGGGAAAATATCTGACTAAGTGCACTAGAGAATAAGTTTCTATTATCAAAGAGACTGAAATTATATCGAACGACGCACATATAAACCTTTCTTTATTTATAGATTATGCGCCGTATTTGGCGGCGTATACTGTCTGAACCGACCCATTGACAAGGTAGAGACGAAGACCGTCGATGAAGGCAAGACGGTGGTGACTATCGAAAGCAAATCAAAGACATTGAACTGCGATCACCTCGTTATCGGTATTAACGAATGTCCTAAGGACTTAATCTCTCCCGAGCCCGCGGAGGGCTGCGACATATCAAAGGCGGTGTTCATCACCAATGGAACTATTATGAAGAGTGAGAAAGAGCCACTGACTCTGCTCCGATTCCCGCCAATCACTGATGATGATAATGCTGTTACTGTGCTGGAAGTTGGACCCGCTACTGGATCGTGCCCTAAAGGGTTGTGTAAGTATACACTTACCTATTATAAATACTGCCTTCTTGGTCTAGGGGTTAGCGTATTCGATTGTTGATCAAGAGGTCTCGGGTTCGATTCCCGGGTCGGACCAATAATTTGTGTGTTTCACGAAGATTTGTTTCGGAGTTTGGGTGTATGTATTTACAAAAAAAAGTATGTTTATGTATTTATATCAGTTGTTTTGCACCAATAATACAAGCTCTGCTTAGTTTGGGACTAGATGTTGTTGTGTGTAAAATGTCGGTAAACGAAAAATACACATACACCTTTACACACAAATACATCCATTAGTAAACACATACCCTTGAGAAAAATTCAATTTAGTAAGGAATTGAAAGAAAATTTAATCTATAAAGGATAAACAGTTTTACTCAGGTAAGGTGTACGTGACACCGATACCGTAGGTCACTTCATCCCTTAATACCTACATTTGCGCCTCTGAGGCTGAAACATTCTACCCTATTTACAGAAATAAATGATAGCTATTTTGCTATCTATACAACTACATATTACACATTATATATTGCGGACCCACACAACTTTTCAATCATGCTCGGTTCTTATTATGTTAATTATTCTAATTAGCTAGCAAAACACACACATTAAAAAAAACTTGAAAATTGGTTAGGTACTTTCGGAGTGCTCACGATTAACTCCGAAACTATATATTATCTTTTATGCGTGTGAATATAACTTTTTAATATAGATTTTTTTCTTTTTTACATAATCTCTTTACATTATTTACTATACATACATTTTATTTACTGTCTTCACAATGAGCCAATTATTCGAAATTTCTAGTGGTGTACTTCGCACTATTCATTTTCAATTAGTTGAATACAGTACGAACACTCAAATTTCATAATGAAAAAGTCATTTCAAGTGTCCAATTATATTTGTACGCCTTCAGGCGTAACATATCGCTCTGTATAATTTCGGTGTCATGTATTTTTTCCCTGAAAGTGCCAATAAGTTAGTCACAAGTTTGTATTGTGAGAGACATTTGAAGCCGTTTTACTTCGCTCGGGTATGATATCAATGTGACTCATTTCCTCGAATAGGTACTTGAGAATTTGTAGTCACGTGCGGGAATGCTTTAGACACGAATTTGTAATGGTTTCTTTTGCCAGGATTGATGTAACCTTACAAAAAATAATTCAACTACTATAAAAACTTTTTAAGTCTCGATATATATTGCTGCCTTGTTGGTCTAGTGGTTCGATTCCCGGTTTGGACCAAATGTTTGTATGATCTGCAAATATTTGTTTCGGAGTTTGGGTGTTTTCTATGTATAATATGTCTGTATTTATAAAAAAAGTATGTTAATGTATTTATATCAGTTGTCTTGTAGCTACATGGGACAAGCTCTGCTTAGTTTGGGACTAGATGATGTTGTGTGTAACATGTCCAAAAAAAATAAATTCAAGTCTTTAGTAAATAAAATAAATTAATAATTACGATAGAAAAAAAACTTAAAACAAACCCTTTTTTTTTATCGTGTGGAAACTCATCATGGACCGTCACCCCGCCGGGGTTTTCTTCGGCGGGGCGGTGAGTCGGACTCGAACCGACTAAAAACCACACGGTGTGCCCTATCTGCGCTTTTCTTTTAGGGAGGAGGAGAAGTCCAGGGTGAGATCTCCTTCTGGACTCCTCCCAGCGCCTGCCCGCTCCTGGTGCGGGCTCCGTCTCTAAATGACGATCCTCTCTTAGGCAGCTTCCGGCACAACTTAAAACAAACGCTATACTAACCCGTGTGGCATGCGTGATGTTAGACTAATACCACGGACCTAAGGAGAGGCATATGTCCAGTAGTAGATTATTAAAGGCATAACAAGTTACTATTTATAATAAGTAAACCAAACGTATAATGATTTAGTCGTAGAAAATCGTGAACGACACACACAAAGATATTATCGAAAGAATATTAAAGTTTTCACACGTTTAGTGTAAAATAAAATGATTTGACTACTAAAATAGTTCGAAAATTTGACAAAAGAAATTAAAGGTTGATTACATTCTTACTACATTTTATTATTTTGTAACATTTTATTTTATAAATAATAAAACTTCACCTTGATCGTAAGCTACCTCACAGATGAACAAAGAAAACTACATATTTTCTCATTCATTGCTGTTTTATTTTTTTAATAAATACTGATATATATTTTAAGGAATGTTACAAATCGGTCGAATCTTGTATTCTCTTTCTTGTATACTGTTCGTGATTTTAAAGCAGCTTTATATTTCAATTGAACGTACGGAAAACCTTCAGGGTCACTTTACTTTTTTCAATCAGGTTTTTTTTTTACAATCGCTCCACTCGGTTACACGTCGAGCTTCCGACTTTTTGTTAGCTGTATGTGAGTCACAACCACAGAAAATTTAATGGGTTTTTGATTAGACTGAGATATTTCCTAACTTTTACCGTTATATTGATGACAGCCACGGTATAATCAGTGGTGGGACTACTGTTGTGACAGTTAACGATTGTAGATTTCTGTGGCTTAATGTACTTATAGTTCACGTCAAGCAGTCGGTCCCGGTTGTTGTCATAACAGTGGTGAAGCTCAGTTGGAGGCTTTTTGGCGCATAAAAATATCCTTGCCAGTCCCCAACCCGCACTCGGCCAGCGTGGGGACGTTATGGCCTTAACCGTCTCATGGGAGGAGACCCTAGTCCAACAGTGGGACGTTATGGGTTGTTGATGAATGTACCTATGTTGTTATTGTAGCTGTACTGGCTTGAACAAACTGTTAACCTCTGAAAGTAAATGAAGCCATTGTCGGTTTTTAGCACTTCTTAAATTGTTAAATCAAGTTAAACAACATTTCTAGTATAGAGCTATTATTTACCATTTATTTTAAGTAATTCCTTATGTAATAAATAATATCTAAATAATAATAATAAATATTTTGGACATCTTACACACAACATCATCTAGTCCCGAAACAAATATTTGTGGATCACACAAATATTTGGTCTGACCCGGGAATCGAACCCGAGACCTCTTGATCAGCAGCCGCATACTAACCACTAGACCAACAAGGCAGTCGCCCGCCCGAGTTTACGAGAGTTGTCTTAAATAATAAAATCGGACAAGTGCTTGTCAGGCCACGCATAGAAAAGGGTTCCGTGGTCATATACAATGGAAAATTTTGTCAGTTTACGCAATTCGTTCCAGTACTTCCTGATATTTCGTTCGATGACTTCTTTTAAGAGTCAGAGCATTGACACTAAAATACTCAATAATTGTTACAGTTGTAGTGTACTTCATCACCAACAAGGTGAAAGATGCCCAGAGCGACCTCCTGCCGATTGCTGAGAAGATCTTTGACATGTCTGGAGGAGACCAATCTGCTGAATCTGAGAAACCGAAGGCAATTTTTAACTTAATAATCTTTAAATATACATTATTAAGCCTTGTTTAGCTTCCTACCTATGTCCACTAGTGTCGTCTGTGTTTGTATGTAAAAATAAAAGAAAAACTTATTTAAGAACTGGCTCCGTGGCCGAAATTGTCCAGGAGTACATCATTACACTAAAAACCAACTTGATACAGGTTAGGGCTCATACACACGAACGGCATGTTGTCGACGGCAGCCGTCGACACGGGTCGACGACTGCGTTGACGGCAGCCGTCGTCAGTTCACATAGGTAGTATAGGAGTTTACAGAATGGATTTCAAAGAAGAAACACTGTTATTGCTTTTACTTCGTCGTTTTTTATTGTTTTATTACTGTATTCTTTCAATTTATAATTTCAAATATAATTCCAAGCATTTTTCTTGATGACCACAATTAGCAATTCAACATCAATTTCTTCGTTTCGGTGTGCAATAAAGTAATTTATTATTATTATTATAATTCGTCACTAGAAATCATTTTACATATTTCCGACGCCTGCGAACTCTTGAACCATATGCAATCGACTGACAAAATGGCGGACGCGGCACGCTACAATTGCAATGTCGCTATAGATCGACGGCTACCGCCGAGGCGTCGACGGCTGCCGTTGACAACATGCCGTTCGTGTGTATGAGCCCTTATACCTAGGCCCAGCTGATGATGACTTGCAGATGACTCACTTCTAGATGCGAATCCTGATGGTCAAACAACAAGCGCGTCGCGCTATTACACCGGCTTGCTTCTGCAAGGGTGACAAATGGCCTCTCTTGTCACCCCCAGGCTTGAGCTTATGGAGAACGGACATCGTCAAGCTACCTCCGCCGCTGCTGGAAACTCCTGAATATAAATAATCACAGCAGCCAAATGAGACACATAAACTTATACTAGTAGAACAATTTCTTTAGGTATTTCACGATCAATATCCACAGTCTTAAACAGTCCACTGCTGGACATATGCCTTTTCTTAGCAAAGAAAATTATGCCTTTCTATTTGCAGTAATGTTGAATGGAATGGAATGAAACTGGAATGAATAGAGAAGTTAACACTCCGTATCCTTAATCCCTCACTACATCTCTTTGTAGGAATTAGTGAACCTCTGTGAGACTTATTCTCCAATAACTTTTACAGAGGTCCATCATTAACCATTCTGTTTTTAAATTGTTGTAATGTTTTTCGTTCCAGTGCTTGTGGTCCCTGTTCTACAACGTGAAGGATACGAGCGCGCCCGTTGACAGCATGAACGATAGCATACACTTGTGCTCCGGACCTGACGCTGGACTGGACTTCGATAGGGCCGTGGAACAGGTACGTTGAATACTAATCAACCATATCATACAAAATCATGTTTTGGCATTACAACACTTTCATGACACGCCTGGCAGAGATTGCTTTTGGCAATAAGGCCGTCCTTTATACATACATTTCTGACATTTTATATATTCTCTTGTGTAATATAGTGTGCAAATAGAGAGTTTTTTGTTTATCTATCTATGAGACGTCCTTTAGTTCCGTTTAACTGTCAAACGATATAGGAACTAGAAATATGTGGTATTTTTACTAAATATCACCTATTTCGCTTCGACCGGTCTCGGCGCTTTACACATACCGCATACTCCCATCGGCCCTATCATAAATTTAAAAATAACTATGAAATATCGTATATAACATCTCGTTAAATATTCTGATATACCTTGATGATAGATAAGAATTATAAATGATGTCATCATCATCTTCATCAGCCTATCGCAGTCCACTGCTGGTCATGGGCCTCTCCAAACAATCATTTCGTAAAACAAAGTAACTATTTTTTATGTATGAACTTGGCAAAATGATTCCATTTTACCTGATGGAAAGCACGAGTAGAATCCAAGCGTAGTTGTCACCATACTCATTGCCAATGCAATATGCTGAACAGTTCCGGATCTAAGGGGGGGCAAACCGGGGCACTTGCCCCGGGCGGCAGTTTCACGAGGGCGCCAAATCCTTGAGACAAGATTCCGAAATATCAAACAAATGAAGCTTATTTTCTTACAATCTCATAGGTTTTTATCAAGTAATGGAATCTTAATATAAGATGTTTTAAAAACAAAGACTTTTCTATTTCCATACGCGCAGTTAGCTTTTGAATTCATACTAAGTGATTTATGAACGCAAAACGTAGTAGCATCACAAAAATGCTACATATTGGCTGTTTTAACAGTTTTTCTCAAAGTCTGAAGAGAGGGGGCGCCACAATCAAGGTTTTGTCCCGGATCGACAGATAGATCCGGGACTGATGCTGAACCGCACTGTGGTGGCCTATTGAGATGCCTCTACGTCATTGGGCCTCCGGTCTATCCACCAGTGTTCGGCAAAATTTAATTGCAAGGAAACAATTAACAATTTATTAATTGTTAATTTCGTTTCTGCAACGGGCAACGAACTTCAACTTGAGATAAAAGAAAAACAATTTACACGCGACTTTCCACCAAAAATCTTTTTTTATCAAATACATATAAATACTAGCTTTCGCCCTAGTGTAGTGATCAAACCAAAATGACCATTTGTAATGTCGTGTTTCATTGGCGAGTGTGACCGTAGACCCAATGATACATAAGCATATTAATATGCCGCCTTGGTGCGTGTCAATATACTTTAAATCCCTACTTCCCTACTAATATTATAAATGCGAAAGTAACTCTGTCTGTCTGTTACGCTTTCACGCCTAAACCACTGAACCGATTTTGATGAAATTTGGTATGAAGATAGAACTGAACTTGGGAAAGGACATAGGATACTTTTTACTGCAATAATCGAGATACAAAGGTTTTTACCTTTTTACCTAGGTGAATATAAAAATACATAAATCGTAGATGTCAAAATGTATCACTGTTTATCTCCTGTCAAAACTTCACAGGTTGCTAGGCATAACACACTTGCATGGCAACCATAATGATAGTATGTATGTAAATGACATAAAGACCAGTAGACCAGGGTAGATAATTTTTGAAAACAAAATTATAGTACGATGAAACCCATTGGAAAAGGAGGAGAATATTATAAAAATCAAAGGAAGAATAATTTACGGGCGATTTGCGATCTGAGGGGGTCGGGTAGGGGGGGGGAGGGTTTTCGGGTCCTCCTCGGACGGGGCGTGAAAAAGCATCTCACTAAACCGCCATAGTGTGGGCCGCCATACATTATTGTCTGCATTCGCAGCAAGTGTGGTAGCCCCGACTCTTGGATTCTGCTCATGCTTTCCATCAGGCAGGGTAGAGACACTTTGGATGGCTAAATATATAAAACAAAGGGTAAAAACGGTTTATCTCAATTTCCGGCAAAACTAGAAGTCCTATGGAAAAAAGTTAAATGGCAAAGTTGTAGGTAATTAAAAGATCTACAACTTTTTAGGGTTCCGAAGTTTATGACTTCGAACCCTTAAAGATTCGTCATGTCCGTCTGTCCGTCCGTCCTCGACTTACCATCCAAACAGTAAGTGCTAGAAAGATACAACTTTGCATGAATATGTATTGTAATTACGTCGACAAAGTGCTACAATAAAATTATGATAAATATTTTTATTTAGGGTACCTCCCCGACACGTAAAATGTGGATGTTTTTTTTGTCTCGCGGCTACCCCACATGATGGGGTCATGTGGGGTATCATTATATAGGTCTTTTAAAAACATTAAAGGGTTGTTAAGACGATTTTTTGATTTAGGAATCCGTTTGCGAGAAATTCCACTTTAAAGGCCACTTTTTTGTAAAACCGGGCATCCTCCCCCTCTAAAAGCTAAACGGCCGGTTCAAAAAATCTGGAAAAATTCGTGATAGTGGTCCATATAATGAACTTTAAATGAAAACTATAACGAATTAGATGACTTTGTTAGTTCAGGAGTTACAGAGGCTTAACTTCTACAATGTGCTTACTTGGAAAACGTCATACAAAATTAACGCATTAATACGTAAACATAACAATTATCCATTGGATACAATTTCTAATCCACGTACCATTAAGGGTGACTGAGGAACCCTTTCCTGTGCGTGGCCTGACACGCACTTGGCCGATTTTTAATTTCAACTTTTTTTCACATAACCTCAAACTATGTGTGAAAAATTAAAATAAGTTTTTGGTTTTCTATTTTTATCTTTTACAAATAAAATCATTTTTAAACGAAGTTTAGTAAAAACTTACCTTTTTATGTCCCGAATACACTGTAAATTTTTTTATTTGAAATATTTATTTTTTCGTCGTATTTTTTAAAAAAAATGGGGTGTTTTCTGTTTGATGAAATCTCTACTTTCCGATGGTGTAATTCCTACTAATATTATAAATGCGCAAGTAACTCTGTCTGTCTGTCTGTTACGCTTTCACCTAAACCACTGAACCGATTTTGATGTAATTTGGTATGAAGATAGAACTGAACTTGGGAAAGGACATAGGATACTTTTTATCGCGAAAATAAAGGTAGAAGGATTTGAAATAGGGTACGAAAGTTTGTGTCAAAGTTACTTAATATCAAACATAAAATCATGTAAAATTGTTTAATCTACCCTTACCGTGTCGCGCGATATAAACGAATTCCACGCGGGCGAAGCCGCGGGCGTAAAGCTAGTAAATAAAATAATTCATAAACAAATGACAGGAAATAACGCCATCTATGTTTAAATCTTCAAAATAAGCAGACCTTGTACTATGCCGCCTAGATTGACTGATAGAATACTTTTATTTGTTAAATCATGCAAATAAATAAAATTGAAGTCATCATCATCATTAACAGCCTTTAACAGTCCACCGCTGGACATAGGCCTCTCCTTAGAAAGGAGGTATTGGCCTACTATACCACGCTGGCCAGACGGGTTGGTTTCAAGTTTTCCTTCCCTTTGCATTGATGTTGTCTTGCGTAGTTTATCCCTTAGTCGCCTTTTACGACACCCGCGGGATGAATAGGGGTGGTGACACTCTGTATTCTTAATCCGTCACCACACGGACATTGAAGTGTCTTACACTAAATGTATGTAATAGAAGTACATACAGTACTTACATATCCGTCTGTTTGTTGCGGCTAATCTTTAGAACGTCTGGACCAATTTTGACCGGACTTTCGACAGATAGCTGATATTATATTAAGTAACTTAGACTACTTTTATACTAGCTTCGCACCTGCGCTGTTACTCACGGTAGTTGTTACAAACGTACAAGAACGACTGCGAGCAGCACCGGGGGGCTCTACTAGTAAATAAAAAAAAGGTTTGAATTACGTCAGTGGCACAGTGGTAGTGTACGCGCCTGCTGTGTTAGAAGTCTCAGATTCAAATCAATCAGAGTGGTGTGCAATGAGAGAGACCTATGTCCAGCAGTGGACTGCGATAGGCTGATGAAGCACAAGCTCTGCTTAGTTTCGGACTAGATGGCGATGTGTGTAAGATGTCCGAAATATTTTGACTGCCATACTTTTCTAGTGGTTTACAAAAAAAAGTATTTATGTATTTATATCAGTTGTCTAGTACCCAAAGTACAAGCTCTGCTTAGTTTTAGACTGGATGATTTGTGTGTCAATTGTCCGATATATTTATTTATTATTATCTGATTAGTTTCTTAATAGATGGCGTTGGGTGTACAACACAAACAGCGCCATCTAATCAGAGTCCTGCATATTTATGATTATAATTGAACTCACGATCACAATTACACCTTCGATACTGTATCGCAAACTACTGTCATTTATGTCAAACCGTGTATAAAACTCGTGCGAGCTAAGATGCCACCTGACTCATATGACAGTTGTTTAAAGTACCAAGTGCATAAAAAAATAAAAAATATTTATAGTATATTATTATTTTTTTAATTACAACATTTATTTTGCGCTAAACCTTTTTTCATAACATACTACTTTATCTTATGTGTTACTTTACTACCTGAGTTAGTTAGTTAGAAAAAAATACACATGCATATTAATAGGACGCAGGCGTTATTCATTATTTACCCGAATGCATTCTTCGTGCAGTGATTTAAATGATATTAGGTAATATCTGATATAATTTTAAATGATATTAGGTAGTGAAATATGGTTATAAAATCGTTTTGAGCCAGGTGCTCGCACGAGTAATATATGGGTTACTGACTGTGGTCAAGGCGTAAATGAGCCGGTTTGACCGGATTGACGGCTTCACAGAATACCAGTCGTCTTTAGTTAAGAAATTATTTTTACCTATGACAAAGGTAACCGGAATGTCAGCTTAATAAGTAGGCTTAATTACCATAATTTTAACCTGTCTGTAGTCTATATTTATCAGTGAAGCAATACTGAATGTTTACTTAAAAGATTTTTAAGAACGCTTAAGTATGTAGACAATTTACTTGAAGTGGAAACTTCGACCAGAAAACGAAGCGTTGGTAAAACTACTTTAAGGTGGTCTGACGACCTACCAGGTCGTCAGACCACCGTAAAGTAGGTGTAGGTTGCGGCAAGCATTTAGTTGCGGGTAGCGCAGGGCCGGTTGTCTTGGAGAAACTTGAGGAAAGCCTATGTTCAGCAGTCGACGTTTTTTGGCTTTCGTCGTGGATGTCTTTAAAAGTTTAAAAAAAAAGTATACGACAGCAATTTCAATTATTTTTTTTAATAAATATTTTGGACAACTTACACACATCATCTAATGCCAAACTAAGCAAAGCTTATTTTATACTTTTTTTTGTAAATACATCCATATTATACATAGAAAACAACCAAACTCCGAAACAAATATTATTAGATCACACAAATATTTGGTCCGACCCGGGAATCGAACCCGAGACCTCTTGATCAGCAGCCACATACGCTTATCACTGGACCAAGAAGGCAGGCTTGGCTCACAATAACCTATTTTATGGTTAATAACACATTTGTTTCCGCTGTATAACATTACGCTACGGGTAATAGAAGGCGTAGGCGTAGTGTTTGATTTCACCAATTATAAATAAACCGTCACCTCACAGGAGCCCCTAATTTAGGAAGCCCCTAAATTTTAATCAGTGTGGTGACGGATTAAGAATACAAAGTGTCACCACTCCTATTCATCCCGCGGGTGTCGTAAAAGACGACTAAGGGATAAACTACGTAAGACAACATCGATGCAAAGAGAAGGAAAACTTGAAACCAACCCTATTTCAACCCGTCTGGCCAGCGTGGTATAGTGGGCCAAACCTCCGTCTAAGGAGAGGCCTATGTCCAGTTGTGGACTGTGAAAGGCTGTTGATGATGATGATGAAATTTTAATCGACATCTAAGTACTTGGTTGTCCCCTAAAGGTTAACGAAAACGAAAATATCACTAACGGTTACCTCTCTCTAATTTGTTCTTAATTTGAATTTTCATTCCAATTCGAATAATTCATTATCCACTGTTGTTTGTATTCTAATTAATAATGAAACGATAAGGTTCCCCACATCTTACTATTACAATAAACAATTACAATCTATAAACAGTTTTATTAATTTATCACAGTATAGATAACTGTTGGTTGTTACTGGCGGAACAATGTTAATAATTAATAGGTACCTACTAATAAATTCACGAGATTGTAATTAAATTGATATAAAAAGTTGTATTTCGAGTGTTAAAATATGTAAAATATAGATGTCTTGAATAACCTCAAGGTTTTATTTTTTACCTACTTAAACTCGATTCTCTGTATACCTATCATTGAACTAATTTATTAGTGACTTGGGAAGCAACCTTTAATATAATCTGGATGTTTAAAATGAAAGATGGAATAGGTTCTTAAGTACCAAGAATTTAATATATTAAATATGACTCGCTTTTTGAGTAAAGAAGTAAAATGAAACCATTGCCAATTTTTTATATAACAGGCTGAACAAATCTTCAAGAAGATCTGTCCTGGTGAAGAGTTTCTGCCCCGTGCCCCTGATCCAGAGGAGATCGTGTTCGAAGACGACGTGACGCACGGCCCCGAGTTCCAGCGCGAGCACGAGGACGAGGCCGAGGGCGACGCTTCCAAGTAGTCGGCTCGTGCGACTGGCGCCTCACTCTGTCAGCACGTTTGAGCGGAGTTCGTGCGTCCAAGGTCTTAGAACACGTGGATTGACTTTTATACTGTAGGAATTTCAAATAAAGAACATAATCAAATATTGCACATTATAAGCTTTATAACAAAATCCACATTCTCTCCTTGGTCTACGCCTATTTTGCTCTTATTTGTAAGTCGTATTGAAATTTCGATGATTTAAATAATTTGAAACGCTTAAACGTGCTGAAACTAAGATGTAATCTCAGTAAGATTTATACGCTTTGGTCGCTTGACTTTGCGCATTCCGACTGGTGCGTTAAGGTGGCGAATGTAAGATACGGAAGTTTGGAACCAATAATAGGTACGCATTTTACGAGCGCGTATTTCGAAGTTCGTGACCC
The DNA here is from genome assembly GCA_932526445.1 of Phragmatobia fuliginosa. Lineage (NCBI taxonomy): Eukaryota > Metazoa > Arthropoda > Insecta > Lepidoptera > Erebidae > Phragmatobia > Phragmatobia fuliginosa. The sequence continues at coordinate 19,347,002 of OW052063.1, read as the reverse complement.
GCTAAGTTAGTTGCCTTGAGAATTAATAAATGTACTGATAGCGATTTTATCGCTGTTTTTTTTTCTAATTATGAAATTGATATTTAGATTGTGCAACAATTGGACTATGCGGGTCGTTAGGTACCTATTCTATCCGTGGTCTGTCTGGGTAGACAATTACCAGCTGGGTTGTCTTGATCTATTGAGCAAGATCAACTTGTAGCTTCGGAGGCTAACGCTCATTGATTATAGGTATAATAGCCAACAAGAACCCGAGATCTAGTTAATAACCAGTGTAATACGAACTTGATATCATTATTAAGTATTTGTGTAATATTTGTATTATCACGCATGCTGGTTGGTTGCTATGCTCTCTACCGAATTATATTTATTTGGCACTGTTATGTATCGAAAAAAGTTTTTTACCCACAGGAATTCTATTGTGAAAGAAAATATTACATAGGTTAGTTATCACCGCATAGAATGTAATATTTTTGGACGCACCAGTCTAAATCATAGATTGTAGTACATATATTTTTTAATAAGTTACTTAGCACTTTTATGATATTTATTGTCAGAATAATCATGCCTGTGCAGCTTGTGCATTTATAATTCCATTAAAATGTAATTAGAATAAGTTGTTTTCTTTTATCACATGACCTATGTAAATTTGTTACTGAAGTCCTAGCAATACTCTACAGCGAAGCCAAGTAGGTATTAATCGATAATACCTACTAACAAGATTTAACTCAATAACAAGATTATCTATACAAAACTAAATAAATTGAAATGTCTGTATGTAAATATTAAATGTTTTTAGGGTTCCGTAGTTCCTGACTCGGAACCCTTATAGGTACGTCATGTTCGTCCGTCCGTCAAACGACCGTCGACCTACCGCTCAAACGGTTGGTGCTAGAAAGTTAAAACGTTGCACGATTATGTGTTGTGATTTAGGTCGACAGTGCTACAATAAAATTATGAAAAATATTTTTATATTTGGGACCTCCCTTACATGTAAAGTGGGGATGTTTTTTTCTCGTGTCTACCCCATCGTGTGGCGTCTACGCCATTAGCTGGGTCTTTTAAAATCATGAGGTTGCGAAAACCATTTTTCGATTCAGGTATCCGTTATTCAACATTAACCTTTTGAACGCCAGAGCAAAAACTGGTCAACTTGCCCTCAACGCCAGACCACAAATTTAGCGGAAATACCTACGAAAAAAATAAGGATTCAAAAACTTTATCGATAACATGAATTGTATTTTTATTTTCGTCTGCAATTTCAAAATATATGTCCTTATAACATTGAATTTATTTCAACATTACACCTCTTTCCACTCTAGTAATAGTTATACACTATTTACAGAGTTGTTTAATACCGTAATAACAGATATGAGACGACAATTTAATTAAATATAATAACTAAAGGTACGACACTATTCTTGATCTGTTGTCTTCATATTGTGACCCTGGCGTGGGCGGTACGTCATTTTTTTGAATATTGCGCTTCTCAAATAGGGATGTAGCAACGTAATATCTCGCTTATCGAGTACAATATTTTCTAATAATAAATAAAACACGTATTATAAATTAGATTTAAATTTTCTACAATTCCGTTGAAGGAGATATTTAAAAAAAATACACGATTCAAATAGGTTAAGTATATAACTGGGCGTTTTTCAAAATTTTGCTCAGGACTATTTTGCTATGTCCTACGAGTTTGAATATTGATTAAAAGGCAAAAATGTAGGAAGTGAGCATCAAATTATTTTATGTTAGGGTAAAATGTTTAACTTACTGTAAAAAAAAAGATAAACATAAGACTTAAGCGGAAAACATATTTTAATATTTAATAAAATACCAAATATTATCCTACTTTTTATGTGTCCTTCATCATATCCTGGATTTTGATTATATATTTTGGAGAATATATAAGCTATATTTAGATATCTTTAGTATTACTCGAATGAAATAACTCACTTTATTTGTTTTTAAATAAAATGTAATAAGGTTGTAGTATATTTTTCTAATTTAAATACTGAAATTATCGGATTTTAAAAACTGACCACAGCGGACAGTCCTGTACGTAGCGGTGTGATTTTATAAAGAATAACATTAACATTGTCTTTGGCTTTAACTATTTTTAAGCAATGCCATATTGACAATGTTTTTATCATTCATTCGTTCTTTTCCTTTGAATTAAAACTCAAGAAATTCAATCGTCAAAACTTGCGGTCCGTGACGTACGTAACGGGTCTGTTTGTTTGTCCGGTACGAACATTGATTTTGAAAGGTAAGACCCACAAATTTTATATACTTCTCGTGTTAAATTATAAGTAAATATGTTGTAGATAATGAATGTGTACTAGTAAACTACTATAATCAACTTTTTTTATACCAAAGAAATATGTGATGACAAGTCCGCGTTATACGTAACGTCCAGGACGTGACGTGATTTAGTATGAAAATAAATGGACATCCTGTACGTAACGGAGCAAAATTTTGAAAAACGCCCAACTATAAAAAAATTTACAAAATGTAAAACAGTATGTACGTTTATAGCCTTTATATACTAGCTTCTATAATCCTGGCATAAAAAGTAACAAGTAGAATTTTGAAAAAAAAGCTAAGCAACTTGTGATGGACATTTTAAAACTTTTATTTATTTCATTTAAACCTCAGTAGTGTACAAAGCATTTTTTAGGGCACTGCTTATATTTTGTATCAGTAACTAAGAGTTCTCTTTCTTCTTTACAAAATAATTGTCTACTTTAATTATCATTTCACGAGCACGGCTGTTAATTACTTTCTTACTCATTTTCATAATAAGTATAATAACAAAACTTAACAACAAAAATAAAACAGGCTAAAGAAATTTTAATATAAACTTACGATATCTAACGTGCCCTACATCACTAGTGGTCACATATTTGTGACTCTGGCGTGTGAGGACATTCTTTTTTAAGAGTTTATTTCTTTCTTTTTAGAGTAAAATTTCTTAATATCATAAAGCAATTTAAATAGTTTTATGGAAATAGATAACAGTTAGAGCTTCTTCTTAAGGTACTTATATAAATTTAAAGGCATAAAAGTAATGTTTAAAGGCTTTATTTCGTATTTCGGTGTACCGCTTTTTTGTCACATATTTGTGACGTTGGCGTACAGGGACAGTTTTCGCTTGTCACATATATATGACCATGGCGGTCAAAAGGTTAAAGTACATTTTTTGCAAATACAGCCCTCCACCTCTCTAAAAGCTACACGGCTGGCTCGAAAAACCTGAAAAAATTCAATGACAGTAGTCCATAATATATTAAATGTTAAAGGCAAATAGGAATCCTGGGTCAAGTACAAATATTTTTGAGCGTTTCTTACAATAAATCCCTAATTACAGCTTGGAGTAAGGAAGATGGTTATGTTAAGCCGTCGTCTTCACGAAAATATTAGGGCAAGGTTTTTTAAAGTCAATACCCTCAAAAATACTCATTCCACCATCACATTCAGTTCGCTCTCAATTAATATTCAAGCAAAAGTGGTTGAACCGACTCCAAATAATATTAAGAATAATCAAGACTAGGAAAGTCATTAAAGTATTAGTAAATTAAACAACAACATCTAAATCACACTTTTTATTTAAGTGAATCTCTTCTGCAATCTGAATTGCTTTTTAATAAAAACATTATAAAATATTAAAATGGAATACTTTGTAGCAATGGATAACCATGTACTTATAATGTAATACACTTTGTTTAACACTAATTATCTACATTGAAACTTATGAAACATATAAAAATTATCTAGACATTTTCCTTATTTTCAGATATACACATATGTATTTACATTTACAATTTAAAATAATCTTTTTTCGTAAGAGAACAAACTGTGCACATTGCCCTCCAACTGTGCAGAGTATGTCCTCTTCATGAATCTCAGATCTCCACAATGGCTCATATCACGAAGAATGTTTACTGAGCGTGCACCTATATCCTGACAGCTATGTTGCATACCGGCTTGCAGGTATGGAAGAAACCGAAGTACAGAACCCTTGTCAACAATACTTCCGCTTACACCCTGTGCAACTCTGTGTTTATCAGTTTCCTTGTGGAAGTATCTGCTCATTGCAGCTCCTTTGCCATCCTTGTTCTCCATTGCTTCTAGGCTTCCCATGCCTCTGTACTTCTTTAACCTTACACCATCAGAGAAGAAGTACTCACCAGGTGCTTCTGAAGTTCCAGCCAATAATGATCCCATCATTACTGTTGATGCACCTAGAGCAAGGGACTTGACTATATGCCCAACGCTCTGTATTCCTCCGTCTGCAATAACAGGCACATTGAACTGACGAGCATAGGATGCAACTTGGTAAACAGCAGTTGCTTGAGGACATCCACAAGCCATTACCTCTTGAGTTATACAAATAGAGCCACTACCCATTCCAACCCTTAATGCATCAGCCCCTGCATCAATAAGATTCTTTGCTTGCATTCTTGTCACAACATTGCCCCCTATGACTTGAATATCTGGATAAGTGTTCTTGATATATTTGATCATTTCAATTTGATACATTGAATTTCCTTGAGATGAGTCAAGTATAATAACATCCACACCATTGCTGACCAATAACTTCAGTCTCTCTTTGTCAGAGTCACGAGTGCCAATTGCAGCTCCAACCAAAAGTTGTTTATTGGAATCCTTAGATGCATTTGGGTAGCTCCGTGCTTTTTTCAAGTCCGTTCTCGCAATCAGAGCCACCAGTTCACCAGCACCATTGATGATTGGCAGTTTTCCCTTCTTGCTCTTCTCAAGAATGTAATTGGCGTCTTGTAAAGTAACACCAGATTGTGCTGTTATCATGTCATCAATTGGTGTCATCACCTCTTTCAGGCTCAGCTGTGGATCACCCTCCCTGAAGTCAATGTCTCTGGATGTTACTATACCAATTAATCGTCCACCCAACTTGCCATTCTCTGTAATGGGATATCCAGTAAAACCATTTTTCCTTTTAGCTTCGATGACGTCAGCGACCGTATTGTCAGGACCCATGCACATTGGATCTCTGATGAATCCGTGTTTGTACTTCTTTACCTTATGAACTTCATTGGCTTGGTATTCAGGAGTACAATTATGGTGTATAATACCGATGCCTCCGCACAAGGCCATAGCGATCGCCATATCCGCTTCAGTTACGGTGTCCATAGGAGCCGATACTAAAGGTGATTTCAGGTTAATTTTTTTCGTTAGGGACGATGTTAGATCCACCTCTTCTGCGGTGAAGTCTATATATCCTGGTAACAACAAAAAGTCGTTATATGTGAGACCTTCACGATTCTCGAAGATCTCGGCCGCTGAAAGTCCATCACGAAGATCTCCTTCCGCCCTAGCAGTCATTGTTAACACGTGGAGAAGCGGCCAATAGTAATTAGAAACTGCTACGAATTGCTTCCTTACGTATGGCGTCTATGGATACGAAACACGTTCTCGTACTATGAACTATGAAGTCGCAAGAATGACTACAAGCACATAAAATCGCACGCACACGTGGTGTATATTCAGTTTCGAGTTTTTGTTGCTACGAACATTAAACTTTGGTAAAAGTGGATCAATTATAATTTTCTTCGAAACGCTGAGATCCTGAGATTATAAACAATATAACTTCAAAAATAGATTTTAGTAAAATGAGTATGACTACAGCTACGGTAAATGTTGTACCGGCGTCACCACGTTTTATGAATCAATGAAACATCAAAGAAAAGAAAGAAGTTGAAGAACTTACTCCATGTCAATTGTCATTTGGGGTGGGGAAGATGATCTGAAATTGATTAATCGAAGAATCGATTACTCGGACTAAATAACTAGTTTTTTTAAATCGATTTGTTGTACTGAAACGATATTTTACTTTTGAAAATAAACATTAGATTAGAATCTGTTTAGTTAAAAAATTACAATTACTGAATGTACGCGTAACATTACGGCGTTGCCAGTTTACAGGTTTAATTACTCAAAAAGTCGCGAGTGAAGGCAAATAAATACTTCAATTTTAGAAATTCAAGCAACAACTTCCACAAAATAATAGTGAAGAATTCGTCGCATTAAAAGGGTTAGTCAAGAAAAAGGAAATTGAGATTTTTATAAGTTGCTTGCCAAAAAGCAACTCTCTACATATAATATACTTGCGCTGGAAAGTCAGGGCTTAAATTGAATTTAAACATTATTTACCACAGGCAGTTGTGTACCTAAATTATGTTCCTATACTTTACTGGCAAAAACAAAAAATCTCTCTATCTATCACCATGTTCACTCAATAGCCGTAATATATTTGAGTATCGTGGGGTCATCTGTTTCTTTTGAGCATCTTTTTTCAATTGCCGTCTACATCGCAAGTGATGAGCGGAACCGCTTGGATCCCAGTAGACTTGACAGACTGTTGTTCTTAAAAAGCTTAGATATTAAGCATTGTAAACTATAAGCTATATTATCCTTTTTCTTAACTTTTTAATGTAAAAATACATTTTGAAAATAAATGTATTTTTTTATCTGATATGGTAATAAAAATAATTCTTATTATCGAATTCCCTGAACTAAAAAATACCTGTTTTCACCGATACTCCTATCAGTAAAATCAGGGATCTCTATCCCAGACATTGTTTATTATGGTTTTTTTCTTGTTTTTCATAACATGCATTTATATTTACATTGTATATACAAATTAAAAAAAAAGTTTTTTAGAAATCCATTTTTTAGATTTCGATTTTTTTTATGAATCGTTTCATCAGGTTAATATTAGATTTTTTTTAAAATCGATCTTTTTTTATAGAATCGCCATCCCTAATGTTGGCAGTCACAACTTAGACAAAGAATTACTAGACTAGACACGCCATCAGCTTTACCACGAGCGAGTGAGATAACGATACCATTTTCCAGTGTACTAGAGAAATATAGGGATACGTATTTCTTGTCCTTATCGCCGTATAGCTTGCCACTTAACATATGTGCCAAACATAGTTCAAAGCGGGATTGATATCAGGAGTGAAAATAAGGTTTTTTTTCAAGTGTATCTAATTGTTTTTAACCCAGATACTTTAAAAACTATGGTACAGTGTTGTGTTGTCAGCTGCAGAAGCCGCAGTGAACGTAAATATTAAAACTTAACCTTTCACATGTAAGTATAAAAAATAGCGTTTTATCGGCTTAATATTGTTTTTACGATTATTTAATTCAATGGTTGTTTGTTAATGTGCAGAAATAATTGAAAATAAGAGGCGACTAAAGGAACAAAATAAGCAGCTAACATCCTGCCAAGAGAAGGAAAACTTGAAACAAACCCTTTACCAACCCGTCTGGCCAGCGTGGTATAGTAGGCCAAAACTTCCTTTCAAAGGAGAGGCCTATGTCCAGCAGTGGACTTTTAAAGGCTGTTGATGATGATGATGATGATAAAAAAAAATGTGAGCCTTCACGGGACGCCTGGCAGATGTGAAACATCGCCATTATTTTGTACACATTTTTTTAATTAACCGATGAAATTGCGTAAGTTGTCACAGCTATAGTTTGAACGACCATTGTGTAATGGTAATTTTGCAAGGTTATCAGCATTTTAGGGATAACAAATCAGCCTTTTGAAATTACCCCATATGGTAAGGAAATTTAATTTGATTGTGTTTTATTGTTCTCCAGATTTCATAAGGATGAAATGGTGCGAAAAATGTAGTTGAAGGTAGTAGAGGAAATAGCAAAGCTATATGTAAAAATATTTAAACGTAAGGAAACCGCCCATGGACACCCGAAACACCAGAGGAGTCACAGGTGCGTTGCCGGCCTTTAAGAGTATGGTCTGTTTTTGAAGGTCTGGTTTTTTTCTGTTTATGGGCCAATAAATACTTCTTAGCTTCTAAAAATTGTTTTTTTTTTTTTACAATTAAATCAATCCCGTTCCCGATTACGTTTTGAGGGCCTAACATTCTAATCTAACCATATTTGACAGATTTGTTAAACGTTTGTAACATTATACGGAGTAACAATGTTTTAACCTGGCAGCATTGGTACTTTTTTCTATCCCTAACGGGTGTACATGTCAAGTCTATAGTATTTTTTGTCTAAGAGTATTAATGATACTAATGCTACTGCTCCACCTGCGTTAGCGTTAATGCTAATGTTAATGGCAAATTACGCGTTAGTTAACGCGTTAAAATGCGCGTTGGCTACATTAAGGTTACAATGACATTAAGACGTAATTCCTCGTCAATTAACGCGTTAACACACAACACTCCCAAGGGGGCCAAAACAGCTACACTAGTTGCGATAATGAGCCTCATAAATTATTTTATGTAATTTAAAAAGGGAGAAAAAACGAAAAAAATAAGATAGTGGATGATTCATATACATCGTCGGCGATTTTTATGGGATTGCAGCTTTCGATTCCAAAGACACGGCTCTTATTGCAATAGCTCTAAAAACTAACGCCTTTTCGTTCAACCACTCCATTGTTGTTCTAGTACCTAAATGTAGTTCCCGCCTAAAACAAAGGGCACTCGTCCTTGCTATGCGAGCGCATCCGATAGAATGATAGAAGCAGATGAAGCCAACATCAATTAGCGCGCTAAGTGATTGATGATGATTGAAGTGAGTGAGTGATGCGCACGGCTGCGCACCATTTCATCCTTTAATGTGTCCAAAAAACCGACACTCGAGTTATCGCTTAACGTTTAACGGCATCAGTAATGCCATTTGCTTTTAACGCATTAAAACGTTGGCCACATCTGCGTAGCGCCTATATTAGCGCACTAATTAACGCGTTAGGACGCAGGTGGAGCAGTAGCATAATGATTATAAAAAATTGATATATCGAACTATGTTGATATTGATTTATATATTGGGGTTTATTACACACAATATTATTGTGATACTGGAATCACGATATTATCACAAGATCGCAAATACTAAAGTGGGCTATTAGTGCTATTACACTATCAATATTACCACGTTGACTTTACTGGAATCTGGTTGTGTTACAAAAATTATGGATAATAGGAAAAAATCAGTTTTAGCTATTGTACTCGCAATTGCGCTGAACAGAAAACGTTGCAGAAATCGTTTGGTGAAAGATAGGGTTTTAAAACGAAACCAATACACCCATTTGAACATCACAAGAAATGCTCTTGGGCGATGATTTGAATGATTACGCAAATTATTTTAGAATGAGTGAAGATGTGTTTGAGAAGCTTTTATACTTGGTTTCACCTGTATACGAGACAAGATAATTTTGTGATAGTAATAAATAGAATACATTATAGGGAGGGCATTAAAAATGAGAAAAATTGTGTAATTATCAAAGTATTAATCTAATAAAATGTCAAAATCAAGTCTCAAAGTAGCAATTATTATAGTGTCTGCATGTTAGATAGTATTACTAGCTACTATTTCATTTTGTAAGTCTTTATGATTTTCCGTTTCATCTTTACTTTTGTTGAAATTGTACATATTTTTATTGAGATTTTTTGAGATGGTCACATAGAAATTTTATTGTGGTCTTTAGGGTTGGCAGCACTGACAAAAATATTGAAGCCACGCCCCCTTGGATCGTGGATTTCAAAATATCCGGTTAGCTGGCGAAATTATCATGATACTGCGATACCATCAATACTGCATCAGTATTTTCGTGATAAAAAGAGTATCGCGTGACAATATTGACTGTGTAATATAGCCCATATATTGACATATCGGTCTAGTAGGCCGATATTTTATATAAAATATATGACCCCTCTCCATAATTGCTTATAGTTTTTGTGTGTGATTAGACAAATCAATTTTGTTCTATTTATTAAAATGTGTACGTGAACTCATTATTAATTAGCGTGTACCGATACAATACAACTGAAACATTAGCAAAAGCTACACATAAATTCTAAACAATTAGGATGAATAGTGGGGCGCGCCTTCGTGGATGGTACTATCTACAGCTTAGATCACTTCTTAATTAGTTTGAAGAAGTTTTATTTTATTCTTTTCAGGGTTTTCTACTTCAGTATGTATTAAAAACTCAGGCCATGGTGTACCCAGGGGAGGGCAGGAGGCAAGCTGGCGCCCTCTAAAATTTGCTTAGAAAACTAATTCATCCCTTCGAATGTACACAAGTCACACATAAAACAGCCATCATTTTTGCGTTCGAGATAGGAAAAATAAAACCACTTTTTTGCATCTGAACTGTATTATTTAACAAGACTTTATAACGTGAAGACATAGTTATCAACTGACCAATTATTTTTCGCTTGAACCCCTATACACAGATAACCCCTAATCGGTAATTAGATGAATCCCTACTAGTCGTATATATACCGTTATTAATTGAATTAGTAAAGTGGTAGGCTTTTTTGATTTTTACCCTACCAGTGGAGATAGTGTTTCAGACGTTTCGTTTTATAAATCTTTCAGAAACATCTAATTATTAATAAAATACAAACCTCTGTTTTTATTATCTATATATTCTATTTACTGGTGAGCGAGCGATGAACAGAACATTCCTACCAGATGAGTAGCAATGTATTATATGGAGTAGAAGAAACCATATCCATAACCTATCAGTACCGGTAGCTGATAACTGGAAAAAAGTTTCAAGTATTCCTAGTGGGGATGGTAGGGATTAAAAAAATGGAACAGGCAATTTTTAAAGGATTTTATAAATCTGAGTGTGCTATCTTCTTTTCTGTTTTTATTTATTTATAATCCGAGGCCGATGGTTTTCTTTACAGCCATATGTTCTAATTTTTCAGAATTGTCAGCGGTAATATATTCTTAAGTTAATTTTGAATGTCAGAAAGTAATAAAAATCTGTGTTTATACAAATTTATATTATAAATAATTTCGTGGCACTACCAAAACTTTGGTCAGGAGGAAAACTTTTGAAATTGTACTGTTTATTTCATTCTGCATACTAAGTCGTTGCGGAGATTCAAATAAGCTTATATCAGATACTCAGAACAGTCATTATTTGAAAAAAATGAAGTTATGGTCTTTTAATTTTGGAGTTTAATTTTATGCTTTTGTCCTTTTTTTAGCTATTCATTTTTATCGGCCAAATCTCATTATCATGAAAGATTTACAGAAACATCCATTATCTATAAAATAACTGTATAAATCCATTATAATATAGAAATAACAAATTCTCTAAAATGATGACTAATAAAAGAAAACATTTTCCCTTCAGCAATGACACATATATGCGATAAGAAAGTTATTACATCAAGTTGGAAGCGAATAATATATGTAGTGTTGAAATTAAGCCTTGACTAAGATCCACATATAACTTATAACTTACATTTAACATTTGGTTTTTAAACGCTTATAATAAACACATGTGACTTGTTTCTGAATAGAAGAGGTGAAAAGATGATATAAATAAATAATAAATATTTCGGACATTTTCCACACAACAAAAATTATAGCGCGTAGATATATAGCTAAATTATAGCATTTCTGTTAGAGGCACAAATTACTTTAAAAAGTTTAATTTCACTTTAAACAGTTTTGGCGGGAGAAGTAAAAGAAAGCAAATTCTATATACACATCAATTCACCCCTTTTACGCAGAACTAAAATTAAAATCACAAAAACATTGAAAATAGACTTTACGTGGTTTATTATTAAATTATAACGAAATATTAGTTATACTTTAACTTCCTTTAAATTACATTTATTACAATATATTATATACAAACTTAATATTATTAAGGCACTGTTTTCTTAGGTGTAATTTATTACTCGTTTCAGTGATTTAAGTACATAATAATATAGTGCAATTCTAAGCTCAGCAGCGACGAAACTTATTTAAAACTAAAAATTGGATTTTGAGTTCATAATGAATAAATAAATATTTGGATGTTGCTTGAATATTTCTAAAAATTAAACATTTTTTTAAAATCAAAATATATGGTTACAGTTATGACAAGATAACATGGAGTATAACACAAAAATAATATGTATTTCTATAATCAATCCATGTTATTTATATGTGAGTACACATGTTATTTACATGCAGTAAATAAAATGATCCAATTCTTTTAAATGTGAAGTTACAAGTGGCTAAATAAATAGCTACTTGTAGTGGTTTAAATAAATGTACATAATACACAGATGAAGTCATGAATTCATTTAATTTTACTTTAGAACCTTTATATATATATATATAACACATTCAACCGGTATGGTTTGTAAAAAACCTAAGAATCAATTTGAACTCAGTTCTAAGGAAATCATACTAGGGTAGATATTGTACCAAGTAAATTGAACATAGACCGAGATTATTGTACCTTAAACTTGCTTCAATAAACTCAATAAAATTACTAATAATGAATTCGTTTTTAAATACAACGAAATGGATGCTTCATATCTTGCAAGTGCTTAAATTATTTTAGTGTTCTTTACATTCATACACTATAAAATATTTAAAGCATAGATAAGTACTATTACACGTTTATAATTACGCTATACATTATCGTATATATATATTTGCAATTCCAAATGGCTCTTATTATTAATGAAATGAAAGATACAACACTTTTATATTAATGCGTTAGCCCGCAATCCATTTACAAAGTAGTACCAATAGCACCGTCTTACATGAATATAGTCACTTATCGATTAATCGATACACTGATATAAATTCGGTCACAGTTTCTACATCACTATTACACAAATATTAACTCTGTATAATAATCGATTAACATCCGATGAACACATTAGCTAAATCTACAGAGATTCGATTTTTGACCAAAATTCTTTTTCGAATTTTTTAAACTATTCACAGTAAGTTAGTTAATTTTTTTTAATCCGAGTTACAAGCCGCAGTCGAAATCGAATAAATCCTAATAGGCAGTTTAATTCATTAAAAATATTAGACCAGTGCGTGCGTCTTACATTTTACTGAAATAATACGAATTAAATATAAATAAATGCAGCAATGATAGTTCACTAAAGTATCGTTACATTTATAAGTAAGAAAATGATTTGCCAGGACTTATTTTTTGGGCCAAGTCCTGAGTGATGATTTTCAACTATTGAGATTAATTACTGATAAAATATTTTATTCCATTTTTTGCAAAATATATTACTCGAAATCAGGTAACGACATGTAATTTTTTACTGTTTTTAAAGTAATCGGTTTCGAAAAAGAACGCCCTATTGAAATATTGAGCATTATGTTCGTTTATAGAATTTATGACTAGGCTTTCAATTAAATAAATAAAAAAATCTTTGCATTAATTACTTGTTTTCAAAAGTACTCATTATATTTATCGGTCTATTTTTTGAAGTTTTTATGTTAGTGCAAGGGGTTTATATGCTAACGTTGTCGCTGATCGTGGAGATAGGTGGCGGTCGAGGGTCGACCTCGGGGTGTACGGGGCAAGGGGCAGGGGGCCGAGCGGCGGGCCGGGGGCCGGGCCGGTCTAGGGATGCGGCGGGCCGGGCGAGAGGTGCGGCGGGCCGGGCGAAGGACGCGGCGGGCCGGGATAGAGGCGCCCGCCGCTGAGGCCCGCCACCAGGCCGGCTCTTGTCGAACACTTTGCGGTTCTTGTTCGGCGCCGCGGCCCGCTGTCAGTCGATCACGTGTTTGATCTTCACGTAGAGCACGCACGCGAATAGAAAGCCGAATATCGGGATGACCGCCATGCCCACGCCCACCGCCGCCAGGATTATTAAGTGGTCTCGTATGTGGTTCGTGAATTGGCGGATGCAACCCTGGAAATATATGGATCGTAAGATGGTCTACGTTAGATAAATAAATATTTAATATATGTGACAAGTAATTTAAATACATATTTTCTATTTTATAAATAATATTATAACAAAAAACATAAAAAACAAATATTTGCATACGATGCAAATATTTGGCCCGACCCGGGAGAACACTACCACCAGGGGGGTGTCACTCCACAGTTTAGGCATAGTTGACCGCCTGCCTGCCAAGACAGGCAAGCCGCTGGGGCTGTCGCTTACGCACGATACGCGTCACGTTCGTCGCCGCGTCGCTCTCGCGCATTATTGCAATTTTTTATACTTTTTGATACCCACAATGGCTTCTAATCACAAACCTCAATCTTCTATAATCGTAAGTGATTCGGCGCTGTGCGATCTGAATTGAACTTAATTATATGACACCAAGGGTCCCTATTTCTTTAAATTACTTTACGGAGTGAGTCTTCTATACTAGAACTATTATGTATTCTGTGCTACCGCTACGTCAACGAGGCAATCCAGATGATGTGAAATTTTAGATTGTACAATAATATCAAACAAGGTATTTATTATATTGGTGTCGTGATCATCCGTAAGTGTCCGTTTATTCGTTCATTGGTTTGTTTAAAAATGTTATTTGAACGTCAATAACTACACTACTTGTTTTTTAAATAAGGTAGTGTGGCTTTAACAAACAAATTTTGAATTTTATACGATAAGATTAGGGTTTTTCATTGCAGGGAATCACAGCTCTGATTATATTTTTATCTAATCTATAATGTTATCTCTATGTGTCATGTTGAAAACAAAAATGTTAGTCAACTTACATGATAGTATATGTTGGAGGGATGGTCCCTGGCGCCGCAGCGGTTGGTGATGGTCTTGCAGCAGGAGTCAGGGACCAGCAGCCGAGGGTCGTGCTCGTGCCAAGGGCTGTGACGCCAGTCTCCGTACCGAACCGCACCACAACATTTGAACTGCAATAGCAAACAAATAACATTTTTGATTTTTATTTTATTTCGAATACACATCGTCAGCTATTTATCCCGCGGGTGTCGTAAAAGGCGACTAAGGGATAAACTACGCAACATCAATGCAAAGAGAAGGAAAACCTGAAACCAACCCGTTTGGCCAGCGTGGTATAGTAGGCCAAAACCTCCTTTCTAAGGAGAGGCCTATGTTCAGCAGTGGACTGTTGAAGGCTGTTTATGATGATGATAAGTATAAAATGTAGAAATACTGCTAAAATACTTATATAAACTTTTTTTAATACGTATTATACATAGAATCGAATCTGGAAACTGGGTTCATTTAGTAGTCACATATACTAACAATCTTTTCACTATAAACTTCTGTGTACTAGTAATAAAAAATCGGCCAAGTGCGAGTCAGACTTGTGCAGGAAGGGTTCCGTATCTACACATTTCAAGCGTTAACGTTTTGTTTTATAAATATCGCGCAAGAAAATCACGTTAGTTGTATGTATTTATTTTATTTTTAGTATTATATTATAGCGGCAACAGAAATACAACATAATCTGTGATTTCAACCGTCTGACGATCACGGTTCAAGAGATACATCCTGGTGATAGACAGACAGGAGTCTTAATAGTAGGGCCCCGTTTTACCCCTTTAGGTATGGAACTCTAAAAATATACAAGTTCTACGTACTTCTGTCTGCATGCGGTCCACGGCATTAGTGATGGTTGTGTCAAGCGCGTAGTTGGACAAGAAGGTGTTGTTCAGCTCAGCGGTCAGTTCATCTTCCACTGCCACTTCGTAGTAGTACGCCAATCCTCCAGCACCGACCTCCAAGATGAACGTTATTAGGAGGAAATATGTGTACTGGGAACAGAAATTCATTTAAATCAACAATGATAACAATTTACACATTCTATATAAGACAGTCTAATCTCTACTAGGCATTAGTACTAGGAAGCGACTGTGCCGTACATCGCCTAAATAGAGTTTTAGTAAAGATGGCGCCCGCGTCAGTTACGGAAGGCGCTGGGAGGGGTCCAGATGTCCTATTGAAAACAGTTTCGCAGCTTTTTGACTGCACGGTTGGCCTACTGGTTACTACTGCGCCAAGTGTCGTGGGTTCAAATCCCACGTGGGACAAGACTTTGTGTGATCCAGAAATTGTTGTCCTGATTCTGGGTGTTCTTTGTGTCCATTTTATGTACGATTGTAAAGTCCCCGCGACACAGGATGTATATTCCTAATACGGGAGTTGTCTGGTTTATAAAAGAAAAGAAAGAAAAGTACCCAGACCCCTCCCATTGTAAGTTTCCACACGAAAAAATGCAGTCTACTATGGTAACCTTTTTTTTATTTTGTTGACTGCCTTGTTGGTCTAGTGGTTAGCGTATGCGGCTGCTGATCAAGAGGTCTCGGGTTCGATCCACAAATATTTGTTTCGGAGTCTGGGTGTTTTTATATGTATAATAAGTATGTAACAAAAAAAGTATGTTTATGTATTTATTTAAGTTGTCTAGTACCCATACTACAAGCTTTGCTTAGCTTGGGACTAGACGGCGTGGCGTGTGTAAGATGTCCAAATCATTTATTTATTTATTTTAGCTTGTTCCTTGAGACCTCTGATAAACCTAGTTATATATTTCTAAATACATATTATATACAAAGTTTATATACCCATTAACAAATGATCGTGTATTTAACACAATAATTTATTCTAAGTCTGAGTATAATATCACAACTATTACAACATACATTGTATAAACACCATTATGCGATAACAGTAAAGCTAGCAGTTACTACAGATTCTTCTCACAACAAGATAAGGAAAAACTATTTACTATGTATACTACATAGTTTAAGCTAATTATGAAGTACAAAACAATATGTATGACTGATATGAATTCTTATTTTAATAATAGGTTGATCTAGAGAATATCTTTGAAAAGTTTTTTTAAATCCTCTTTATCTTCCTAGCCTTTGTTATGCTCATTATAATATGGGGTCGGCTACTAGTCCAACTGGTTTTACCTGATTATCAGTTTGCCAGAGAGTGAATAGAAGAACCGTTGTTATTTTCATTCAAAGCCTACTTTCCCAGCCTACTCATGTAAATACTATACAATAAGAATTAAATATAGAAAAATAAGACTCAGTTTGGCCCTATAAAAAGAAATTCAAAGAGTTTCTAATATACTTACACACAACAAACTGGTTCTATTCTCAGTCTTAAGTCCACAGCAGCCGAGGGCACACAGCGGAACGCCCATAGCGCCTGCGATGATCAACAGATACGCTATGGCAGGGTATGTGGGCGTGGGCAGCAAGGGAACGTATCTATGTCTGTAGGATACTGTCCACGCGCCTACAGCCAGTACTCCCGCATCTGCAAACTGATAACATAACTTTTGTTATCACCCAGTCGATCGTCTTAATAGTCCTTAAATTATGGATAACACCTTATCATCCAAATTTCTTCGAGAGTGAGTTATTTGGCGCCTTTGACATCTCACTAATATTGTAAGCATGTAAGTATTGATTGGAAATTAGTTTCCAACGTAGAATGTTGAACCTTCTTTTGACACTTCCAATTTACCTTTATTTCTACACATTCCTTGAAGAGAACAAGACTCCAAAAGCTACTTACAAGTACCCGTAATAGTATATTTTTAATCAGCAAGTGACATATATCGCACCTTGATAGTAGCTATGAAGTTCCGACTAGTCAAGGAGTCTGTGGATATATTGAAAGAGCTTCATATCAACACTAAATAATATAAAAAAAACAAAGTTTATATTTTTTTCTCAAATACTATGTTAGCATTTATATTTCTTTAAAATCTGATTCAGATGACGACAATATCAGTGGCATTGAAAATTTGTAATAAAGTTTTAAATTGTTAATTCACATTTTTTGCACACCATACAAAAATATCTGAAGTTGTTGACAAACGTAGGGCAAGATGGCAGATTTCCAATCCTATTGTTATTTAAAAGGCATTGTAAATTTGATCATGTTATAGATAAAAATAACAAATAAAAACAAATTCTTTGAAGTAAAAATCTTAAGAAAAACTATTTCATCAAAGTCACCTACGCGTGTGTCGTTATGATACTGATTACATAATATGAATGATTGATTTTAAAAATCTACGCCCCCACAATCGTGATTGACAATTGAAAAGCGTTAGTACTAATAAAAATTTGTTAATGTATGTCAACTTATAAATAATCTAGCTGGCCCACGCATCTTTTTCTGCGTCTCTTTTCAATAATACTTGGCTCCTATTGTTTTAAACATGAAGTCAACAGTGCAGTCTTAAGCACGCAAGGAAAACGCATTCCAGAAAAAAACTCACTTTACTGGGAGTAAAGAAAGTGAGCTGGAAATTATATATAACTAGTTGCTCGCTGGTCTAATCTAAAATAAGTTACATAATCATACAGAACATGACAGTGCTCATCTTAAAGTTATTAGTAACAGGTGGGAATCAAACTCACTATCTCTGGCTCAGTAGTCCGGGTTCCCAACAGAGAGCAGCTCTTGGTGCTCAAGGGACATGACACCCGGTCCTATACATATTTCGACTGCACGGTCAGCCAGTGGCTTAAGCGGTCGCTACACCGTTTTTTTAGTGGGCCAAGCGTTGTAGGTTCAAATACTACATGGGACAATACTGTGTGATCTACAAATTGTTGTTTTGTATCTGGGTGTTCTTTGTGTTCGTTTCATGTACGTTTGTAAAGTGCCCCACGACACAGGATGTATATTCCTTATACGG
This sequence comes from Phragmatobia fuliginosa, assembly GCA_932526445.1. Lineage (NCBI taxonomy): Eukaryota > Metazoa > Arthropoda > Insecta > Lepidoptera > Erebidae > Phragmatobia > Phragmatobia fuliginosa. The sequence goes on along the minus strand of OW052063.1, from coordinate 19,328,537 downwards.
GAGCTGTCTTAAAAAAAAGGTAAAATGCACCAAAAGGCGTATAATAAAATACGCTACACCTAGAAAATCTTAACTAATATACATTGTTCATAAATTGCATGCGCAATCAAGTTTTCTGAGGAATGTTATCTTGAATAGCTATGTAGGCTTATTAGGTTCATTAAAAGACTTGTCGTTTGACCATGAAAAGATTAGGAATATTTAAAGCGAGCCAACGCACCGTATAATCCGGTTATTCTACACGATTAGGTAATACACGACCCAGTGTTTGTTATAAACTAGACATATTTAATTTAAATTTTTTAACCGTACACTAACTTCTTTGCTACATACATTGCTGAATGCGTTAAATCGAAAAATTAAATATATCGCATTCCACATGGCTTGTCTGTCTGTTTGTTGCAGCTAATCTCTGGAACGGCTGGACCGATTTTGACTGGACTTTCACTGTCCGATTTCGATTCGATTCGATGACGAAAAAATACGTTACTCGTTAAGTCGGCAGATTTCGATTCGATCCGATGACGAAAAAATACGTTACTCGTTAAGTCAGCAGATTACGATTCGATCCGATGACGAAAAAATACGTTACTCGTTAAGTCAGCAGATTTCTGCTGACTTAACGAGTAACGTATTTTTTTAGATCAGCCTTTCCCCGCGGCGTTACTCGCGTTTAAAATAATAAACGCGGGGATTCAGCTAGTCTATAATCTATACTAATCTAAATATATTATATAATATTATAAAGCTTAAGAATTTATTTTGTTTGTTTGAACGCGCTAATCTCAGGAACTACTAGTCCGATTTAAAAACTTTTTGCACTGTTAGATGGGCCAGTGATCGAGGAAGACTATAGGCCTAGGAATGGACGAAATTTATTTGCAAAAACGAGATTTTTTCCCTTTTGCGAGTTAATAAAAACCACTTCATAAAAATAATGTATCGAAGAATTGTTACCCTTGAAAAGATCAAAAAAAAAAAAGTCCGCAACAGCGTATGTTTACTTTGGTTGGTTCACATTAAACCTCTTTTATGGGAAACAAATTTGTTTCAGTTGTATAACATTACACTACTGGCTATTGACGACGCATAAGGGGCTGTGTGGAGCTAGTTGATAAAACCAATAGCAATACAAATGAAGTCAGTTACAAAACCTAGTCGAGTGTGATCTACAAGTAATTCAATGAAGCTGCACATGCAATGTAAACAAAAACATATTTTTATTGTTAGACACAAAATACAATAGAAATACTTTGTGTATTTTGTTTTAAACAGACAATAGATGCTGATGGACACACAGTTATTTCCACATTTATAATATTAGTAAGGATCACTTGATATAAACCTCAACTTCAAAAAGAGGTTTTGACCTACTATTCCATGCTGGCTTGTTACAAGTTTTATACTTTTTTTGCAATGTTGTTGTCTTGAATTGTTCCCTTAGTAGCCTCTCACGAAGCCCGTGTATGGAACCGGAGTTCTGACACTGCATTATTATCTGTCACCACACATATAAACATAGAAAACTTACCAAAAATACAACATTGAAGATATGTAGTACACATTTGAGGAAATTGATGCTGCAGCAGTCCGCATCCCTAGACTTGCGCGGCTTTACTTTCTTCTTCTTTGCCAGCAGTGCATTGCCATCCTTATTTTTGTCTTCTGCCATAGCGCTTGAACCAGTCACTTGCTACTGATAAATTCAACTCCGCTCCACTATGCTCATGATCTCCTGAAAATAAAGATCTAAATTAAAAATATACCCTCATAGAACAATTATTAGATATTTAACACAGAATAAAGTACTTACAGAAGGTATTATGATATTAGTTATGTCAGGAAAGTAATTAAAATGTGTGATAACATATTACATTGTTTATTTAATGTCTAAAGTAGCTTAAAAAAGTGGAATATAGTACAACACTTATGCTAAATTATACAACAAAATGTCTCAAAAAAATTGATCCACAGTTAGTAAATTTAATAAAATAAAAATTATGTATACATATTAAAACATTGTATCATGAAGACCTTGTAAGAGTGCAAAAATATATACAGATTTTTAATAGATGTGTAAGCAATTATGATGTACATATCAATATAGTTGCTTACATTCAGTCCTTAGTTTCATCACAATGTAAATTCATTATATGCACTTAAATCAATATGTTATGTTTATCGTTTTTAATCAATCCTTTGGATTATGAAATAAACTTGCATTAAAAATAAATATCATTTAATTTAGATAGTAAATAATATAAAACAACAATGTTGAAGACTATTTTAATGGATTACTCATGAAATCAGATAATTAATAATAATTCATTAGAGCTTCAAATTAAATTCTCCAAGTCTGTGCTAACTGCATTTACTGGACAATTTTTATTATACCACCTGGAAGTACACATCCAACTATAAGTTCTATTTATTATGCCACATTGGCTGTTACACTAGATACAAATATAATCAACCTTAACAATATGTTCTGTGATGGGCTTATATAACAGTTTTTCATTCAAATCGTATGTTCTGCTCGGTGCACTTATTCATCGTAGTATTTCAGCGTTGTTTCTAATTTTTCAACAATCTTCTTATAAAAGTGAACTTGCTGCCTTAAGAACTTCTGCATAGTTGCATTCAGATCTTTCGTTCTCTCAGATTTGAAATGATTAACTTCGGCAAGAAGTGCATAAGATATAACATCAGTTCTTCGCAGTACTTCATTCAGTTGTGCTACTTCCATTTTACCCTCAGATGTAAGTCTTTCGCATTCCCTCTTTTTCTGCACAGCACTTTTGTGAGTATTTAATGTGTCAGGGAAGCCTCCAACTACGCCTTTGTACAAATGAAATTTATCACCCAACGGGTCCCAATCGTATTTTGGTTGATCATCATACATTCTCCCAATATCAATATATGCACTGCCTGTCATTTTGATGGCTGTGGTCAGTTTTGAAGTTGAAGCTAATGAACCTTCATCCAGGCTCAGTGACGCAGCTAAACTACAAAATGCTTCACCAACTTTCTGGCAGTCAGCTTTGTAAGGGCCCTGGAATCTCTTGGTTTGTACAACACACATGTTGGTGACTGACTTAACCGATGTGTCCATGCTGTTTATAAACATATGGCATTGCTCTGTTATGTGATCTACTTGTGATTGCAGTAAAGCTTTTTCAGGTACTACTATTGATATGCAATAATTTAGTCCGAGCAGGTTGTCCCTTTCTGCTTGCCTCTTACCAGCTTTCCAACGCTTTTCATCAGTACATGTCAAGAAATGTTGCCATACTTCACATTTTGATAGCACTGGATGTCTGCACATCCAGTCCACAAACTCTTGAAGTTGAACTCGGCGACGTTCGATTAGTTGTTCATCGTATCTGCCAGAAATCTGTTTATCAGGAAGAGGTGGGATTGGAATGAGAGTAAATTTCTCTTGTAATCTTTCATGCAGCCAATCAAAATGCTTGTATCTCCTAGAGACTTGTATATTATTGAATGATGGTGTCAATTGATAAGCTATGTAGCTTTTAATACCCTTAAACTTAGATTCCTTTTTAGGAGAGGCTACAGTGACCGTGTAGGGATGTGTGATGGGCCACCACTCATATCTGTCTTCCTCCTGAACTATGTAGACTTTCTCCGAGTCTGGTACTTCTACATTTAAAGTGGCAAGTAAATAGCTTTCTCCGCTAATTTTTGATGATGGAGCAAACTTGCTCTTTCGAACAGTACCTACTGTGGAGCTATAGTTGGATGCAGTTTCCTCAGTGTGTGCATTATATTCACTAATTGGCATGCCTGGCAAGGGAGTGAGTTGTTGATTGTATTGAGCTTTACTTTGTTGCTGAGCTGGTCCTATTTCTGAGTAAGTGTCATCGTCCCAATCATCATCCCAGCCATCCTCGTGTGAAGTGCCTCTTTGAAAATTACTATCGCCTGCACTGAATTCTACGTCACCCCAAGAATCAGCTGCTTGGTCATATCTTGGTGGAGCAGGAGCTGCCGGTGCTGATTTAGTTTGAACTGACTCTTCAGGTGTTAGTTTTCTCACATATGCAGCAGGAAATAGGCCCGTTTCTCCTTTGGAATTTTTTCCTTCCCACCAACCTTCACCAATTTCTGTGTTGATAAGTGTTAATATTTCACCACTGACTATTGACATTTCAGTTGTGTTAGGCTCACCCGTGAAGTCATACAGTGCTTGTACTTGGCTTGTCATTTTGGACCGCTCACCTAAAACAATTTTATTCAATTAGGCTAAACTGTTTATAAGGATAAATGGATACAGTACTAACAACATACTATCTTATCATTCTTATCTACAGAAGTAGGGAGTATGCAATATGATAAATGTTTTCACACATATAGTGTTCTTTATTATTATTAGCACTGCTATTAACTATTTAGGGCGTCACTTTAAGGCGCTGACACATATTCCTAATAGTCCCTAATTAAGCTAGTTCAAACATAATTGTTTCACATGTTACTGTTATACTTAATGTTGTAAGTATTTTAAAAGAAAACGGTATAGCACCGGTTTAACTAGACCTCTTTTGTATAACAGACAATAACATTAGAATGATAATACTGATTCTGACCTGAAGAATAAATTGCTATCTACAAAATGATAATGCAACACTAAGGCGAAAAATATCACATACACAAAAGGACGAATAATTTAAAAACATTAATTTAAGAATAAAACACTGATATGTTTCAAAATTGTTGATTATTACAAATTATTTGGAAATGTTTAAAGAAATTAATACAATGACGTCAATTCAAGAGCTTACATGAAGTGTTGTTTCTGACTTATATTGCATTCGTAGATCTTTGAAAGTAACAAATAAACAATTAATACACTATAATAAAGCCGATAAACGATATAAAAGGATTTTTACTTACTTTTATCACTTTAAAATTAATATTTCAAGGCGGATACACCGATTGAACAGTCATCTGTCTGACAGATTACTAAGAATTTGTTTTCCGTTACACCATGTTCTCGATTACGTGGCAGTTATAATGGAAAACAAAATTATTTCATTGGTCAAATGAGAAATGTAATAAAAAACCCACCAATAGCGTTCGAGTTTATTCGGTTACTTTAAACATGTATTATTAAACATAAAAGTGCCAATGGGCGAAATGAATTTCAAAGTAAAAGAACTAAGCTTGTACGCTCAAGCCGATGCCGCGATGTTGCGATGTTAGCGATTCTCTAAGGTTTCGCTAGAGGGCACTCTTATAAAAAATATAATAAACTAAATATGTACCAGTATCGCGTACAGTCAACTGACAAAATATGTATGATTCTGTATCTATCTATTTATTTGTTAAAATTAAGTAAATGGCATTTAATTTTTTAAATTACTATATTTGGGGCCGTGGCCCACTAGGCACGATCACTTCGCCTGATCGGTGGATCCTCCGTTTGTGATGGAGGGACATGATACCCGTTCCCTCCACCCACATTTGGAGGTAGTCCGCCTAGTAGAGCATATGGGTCACACTCCTGGGTTCTACTCATGCTTTACATCAGGCAGAGTAGTCACTTTGGTGGTTTAAATTATATAAAAAGAGTTGTGTTGAGTATTATCCGATTGTGTCAGGAATATTAATGTTTATATTTATAACTTGAAAACTAAAAAGAAATACAATTTCATCCTAAAAGTGTTACTAAACTACATTTTGCATAGGACAGAAGAGCATCAAAGCATTTTACAACGAACCTAATTTCCTTTTAAATAAAAGCAATGAATATTTATAGATATTAAATTCATATTAACTACGAGTACCAAGTAAGTAGGTACCTCTTTCTGGAAGCATTTATTATACATGCAGGGAAACTAATTAAAGTGAGACCTTTGTGTGAATTTTAAATGAACAATGAAGTTTTGGTTAGCAGATCGTAAATCTTGGCTCCGAGAATGAGGGAATTTATTTCGTTGTTGCTTCTGAATGTGGTAATATGACGCGGTGGTTCAGCTGTGGAACCGGATTTCATTTGTAATTTTTTAAACATTTATTTTAACAAAACTAGTGTTCTAATCTTAATTTTCTAATTCTTGTACCACGGTGACGAGATTAATGTTTTTATAGGTATATCCCTAAAAAACTTTCATATTTATATGCATGTACTCAAACAAGCATCTAGATATTTAGATAACTAAAGGTTCAGCTTACAAATCTTAACCAATGTCTTCATCAGAATGCATCGAGAATAGAAAATTATACTTTGTCCATTCGTTTATTGTCTTTTTGACAGGTCACGCCTATAAATTACCAGTATTTTTTTCGTAATAAAGTACTACAGTAATGTCGTACTTTATAGACGGGTAGGAAAGTGGGCAGTGTGCATAGCTAAAATCAACATATAAAACAGTTCTTGAAAGTTGAAATACGATAAATCGATTAAAATAATCTATCATATTATTATGATCAAAATAATTTGATTTCATGTAAGTATTGTTTCCGTAAATTTAATATAATAAAAAGGAAATTAAAATAGTATGACTTCAAGATTGATTATTTGCAAGGAATTAAGTCGAAATTGTGGAATTTAAGTTCAAACTTAGAATAAAGAACAATAACTCTGTGCACTAATTAATTTATTTTTGGACCACTGCCTTAAAATGTAACTATGCACGTGTTAGTAAAATTTAACTTTGAAACGCGTGGTTAAGAAAATAACGTTTAAATACAGAGTTATGAGAAAATACATTTGAAAAATCACATAATACTTACTAAACCGACCTTCAAGTGACTGTGTTACGAAGTTTTATTTGTTCTGGGCCAATTATATATCATAATAGTGCACATTTTATTTATTTACAATACTGACTTATAGAATATTATATCAATTGATTTTGATTTCAAATCGAATCGGTGACGTGTGAGGGCGTCACTAATTTCGAAATTTGTTGAACTGTCAAAAAGATAATAAAGGAATGGACAGAGTATAATTTTATTAATTGTAAAATTACTTTGTCGATTAGGTTTTTAATTTCATCTTTAATCACGCAACTCCACGATTGTGTACCTACGTACTTTGATTTTACTCGGTACGCTAACATAACACATGATTTCTCAACGGTCGTTAAAATACTTAGGTCTCAAGAGTAAAATCTGATAAATAAATCTTTAAACCCATGAAAAAGCGTTTGAATTACCTACTTTTGAAATAATTTTAATCTGGTTGATATATATAATTTTTTTTTTTATTATAATTCACAAAACTGATGTTCAATCACAAAAACACAACAAACATGACTACATAAATATATCTACTGATTGACATCTACTAGATGTGAATCCTGCATGCATATTAATAGTAAGACAATAATAACAAATCACACTATTCCACTTAAATAATACTATGTGAAATCAAGTATCATAAACAGTTCATTTGAAATATAATATAAATATTGCTAAGGTTGAGTTAAACTAAACATTACAACGAAAATTAACTTCTTAAAAAAATTATTATTAATTAATTAATTTTAAAATAAGTCTTTGAGCTTAGATCTTACTGAGGATACGGAACCAGCAAATAAATCTATTTCGTTGCGAATAGAGTTTGCGAAAGAAAGCATGCGAGATACAGGCGAAAATTGGCCAATATTAGTTCTATTGTGTGGCAGAACAAAAGTTTGCCGGTTCGACAAACGACTGCCAGTCCGCGGAATGTTAAAATTGATCATTATTCTCATTTTTAATTTCATTTCAAAGATTAGATTAGTAATAATATATGATTTTTGAACAGACTGAAACAATTAAGTAGGTAAGTCGGCAATTTGAACTAGTAGCCGAGCCTAAATAATATTGTGAATAAGGCTAGGAAGACGAAGAAGGTAAGTCGGCAGTTCTAAATGAAATGAAGTGAGTCACAAGTGAGTCTACCCCGTGGTTGAGCGAACTCTTCGAAGAGGTCTTGGGTTCGATTCCCTTGACGGGCTGTTGTTTTAGTTATCTTATAAACATTTCTTAATAGTAGCCCGGAGTATGGCAGATGGCCATGTTTCACGCTCGTGCCTTGAATGAACATCTATGGCAATTGTTATTAGGATTATAAAGATTAGGAAGATGATTTGTAAAGTATGATTTAGCTTAATAAATTCTTAATATGTAAGTGAATCAGAACGGTTGAGTATCTACTGGAATATGAGTAGGAAGGTACCGCTGTAACATTAAACAATAATTACACATAAAGCCTACTCCATACACACTCAAGCTCTTGAGCAATAAGAATGTAATAAAAGCAAATCATTCGTAATAATTGCTGTCTATTCTTAAAAGGCATTTTATATATGGCAACAAAGAACAACAATCTACGAAGATAATTGGAGGATATAGGAAAAGTCAACCTGTCGAATGGATGAAAATGGACTCGGGTTAAATTAAATGATTTGGTGATTTATCTCTGCTCATCAACTCAAGTTCAATCAATCTTCATTATTCTCATAACTACTCATATTTTAATAATCATTATACTCAATATTAAAAGTCAATTTTAATTTGTGTTAACTAAATATTATACAGATATTTTTAATCGACTGTCTCGGTTGCGCAGTGGTAGTTAGTGTATGCGACTGTTGTGCTTGAGGTCTCGGGTTCGATGCCCGGGTCGGCCCAAATTTTTGTATGATTTGCAAATATGCTTGTGGGTTTGGGTGCTTTCTATGTATAATCTGTAGGATTTTATAAAAAAAGTATTTATCTATTTACATCAGTTGTCTAGTAACCATAGTACAAGGTCTGCCTAGTTTGAGACTAGATGGCGTTGTGTGTCAGTTGTCCGAAATATTGATTATTGTTTTTGTGGTACCTTTACAACCGCGGACAGTCACAGACACCCAGTCAGCTACTGACCGTGCCGTTGTTACTAAGCATCGGTAATTGTTACCAATCGGCCACTTAGCCAATAGCGCAATTTGATAGATTGAATGTGGGAAAATATTTAATAGAAACATCTAGTGAAATCACCAGCAGAGTTAGAAAGAGACAACAACAGAAAACATCATCTAAGTTACTATGCCCGGCAGGGTTCACAATTGTTAACATTCATTTTATATGTAATGCAATAAGAATTGAGAATTAATCGTATGGCCTTTACTCAAACTAGGTTGGGGTCAACCTTCAATCAACTACGATAGGGCTGAACTTCGACTTTCTGAACTACTACCATCTGACATCCACTAGGCTCCTCTAACTAACCATAGCTATTACAGCAGATATTCGTATGTCAACTGGGACCGACAACTTGCTACCAGAGGAAAAGAATGGTTTCACTGCACCTATGACCTATTCATAGACATAATGATTAATCGTTTTTTTAGCTACTCATGCTTTCTATCAGGTAAAGTAGAGTCACTTTGGTAGGAGTAAATATACAAAAAAAGTTGAAAGCTTAGCTTCGCGCGGTTTATAAACATCCCACGGCAAAATTACGTAGTCACAACGTTGTTTAGCCAGTCTCTAACCCGCATTCGATCAGGGTGTGGACGTATGACCCAGTAGTGGGACGTTATAGATTCATGACCATCCATTTTATTGGAATGTAAGAAATCCAAATAAATCTGACCCACTTCAATTATTTTATGAAATAAATAACAAACAATCATACTTCAGAACATTTAATGTCATTTATTCATTTACTTCACTTTCACCGAGAAACATTATTTCCGGTACTGCATAATGGTAGCCAACTTCATTAAAGGTTATGTTCTCACTCTGAATCAAAGCGGCTGGTAGCCAATCCAACCAATTATCTCCAAAAAAATGGTTAACACAGTCACAAACTCCTTCATGGTTATTGGGCAACACTTTCTCAGAAATGTCGATCGATTTAACTATATCCACATGAGAAACACAGCTAACTGCAATGATGGAACCGAAGATAATAAAAAACTTACGCACCATCGTTATAATGTTATGGTGTTGATTTGAATGTTCGTGATGATTTAGAACACCATTATTTATAGAAAAATCGGCGAAGTAGGTGCGAAGTTAAAAGGCCAAGGTACGATTAGAGTACCTATTAAGAGAATAATTCGAACTTGCTTAAGGTCAAGTATGTTGTTAAACAGTCACAATTGATCAAAGGAAAATACCTCATTTACAGACGTAAGTTAAGTAAGAATAAAATGCCATAGAATGTCCGAACCACCACACTAGTGGTGTAGAAAATTGTAAATGAGATTGACAAGTGTAATTTTGATTATGGGTCGGTAAATTAAAATCTAGACATTTATGCTATCCTTTTATTTAATTAACAATTTTGACAAAGAGTGTGGTCACGGTAAGACACTATCTATACAAATAAATAAAAAAGAAGTGTCTTTAATTTCAAATGATTAGCTTTTGCTAAATACATATGAAAGTGTGGCTGTCGTCCCTCTGTCTGTCTTGTTTCTTCCTGCTAATCTCTTCAATGGTTGGATCGATTTTGACGGGAGTAACTTAAGCGAATATTTTTAGACCAACTTAGACCCGCAAGTAAATCCGCAGGTGAGACTCAGTTAGTTTTAAATATTTAAATAATAAATATTTCGGACATCTTACACACAACGTCATCTAGTCCTAAACTAAGCATACTTTTTTTTTGTAAATACGTACATATTTTACATCGAAAAGACGCAGACTCCGAAACCAACATTTGTGGATTACACAAATATTTAGTACGACCCGAAATTCGAACACAAGATCTCTTGATCAGCAGCCGCATACGCTAACCACTAGACCAACAAGGCAGTCAATATAAATCCTGATCAGGTCTATAAACTTAAACGCTTAGTTTTGGATTCCAGAAATGCGATTCCTATAATTTTATGTAGGTATTAATGTCAGAAGAAAATTGATCTTATGTATTGTAAGAAAATGTCGCAAGCGACTGAACGTTTTGATAGAGGAAGGGCAGTAAAATTTCTTCCTTCAATTTCTCCAAAATTCCTTCAATTTCTAAATGAAGTAAGTAAAATAAGAACAAAATTAATAAATTTCAATGTTTATAATAGCACAACAAGCACAAGTAAGTACTTTTCTTCTTATTTCGATAAACATCTACCATTTAATACTAAAAACAAAAGATTTACTTGTAAAGTACTTTGTAGCAGCAATGCCGCATATATGTAATCACGCTTAGCGCTATAAAAGTTCCAACATTTCGCTTAAAATGTACACCGCAGAGATCAGAGACAATGTGTGAGATATTTCTTAATTATCCCGCCCACACTTACTCGACTGTACGGTGAGCATCTGTCGCCGACAGCGACATATTGTTTGACACTCAAGACTCAACGGTTTAACGCTCTGGTTTATAGTCTGTAAACTGCAAAACATTGCAATTATTACTACTAGATTACACTTCTTCTATATTATAGAATATTTATGTGTGTGTGGGCGTGTGTCCTCTCCAATTTATTAAAGATACCGTAGTAAGGGTCTTGGCCAAGTCTAAAAATATGTCTATTATTTCTCACTAGAATTGACATTCCTCACCGCATGGTCCATGCTCCAGCTCATGAACCGCGTTATATGTAGATCTTCTAGTACGGAAACCAAACTGATTGTGAGGAAAATGGTTATGCCTTCATAAATTTTACTAATCTTTTGTTGATTATACGCTTTAGAATTTTAGAAATCGCAGGAAGAATAGAGATTGGCCTGTAGTTAGTAATACGGTCTTTATCATAGACTTATGGATAGAACGCACCACTGACTTCTTCAATATCCTTGGGAACTTGCTTTCGCTAAGGCAAAAATTAATACGTGATACGTGTCAGAATGGCAACGAACAGATGTCGGTTTTCCTTAAGGACTTTATGGAATGAAATGTAGTGTCTGTTTGTAATTGTAAAATAAGAGATTTGTACTAAATGAGTATGACATAAATAAAATTTTAATGTAATTTTAAAATCTTTGTCTGTCTGTCTGACGGATTTTAACGAGACTTTCAATACCTAATGAATGGGATAGCTAATGAAGTAACTTAGGCTACCGGTGCCACCGGTGCCATTATTGTATGGGTACAGCGCGTAACACCAGTTGCGGTAACTTTTATTTATGCAGCGCAAAATTAAACCTCAAGCACAGCAGTTGCATGCACTATGCGATTGCTCTGCTTGATATTATTAATTCTTAATTCTTCCTCGCTTCTCTTTCTCTCATTTGGTATGTTCTTTTTTTATTTTATTGAAAAAAAAAAATGTGAATAAGAAAGTTTACGTTTGCACCGACTCTTCAGTGAGATCGCAATCTAAACTATTTTGAGTCGGTGCCAAACAAACAACGGAACAAATGAATTACCTACATAGAATAAGGAAAAGACATTGGCGTCAAGTTAAGAGTTGTTGGGGCCCCTATTGATATATCTAATATATTACAAATGAAAGGTTGTAGTAAAACACTCGACTACTCGACTAACAATTCTTTTAGCGATCGTAAAAAATCATTTTAATTGAAGGCATGGGACTAGTCTTTCCAGACTAAAGTACTGTATACAAAACTTTTTGGTAAATCTAGCCAGTTTATAAATAACCTTATTTGACCTTTTTGAAGTTTATAGAGGCTTAAATTATCTTAGGTTAAATACAAAGTATGGAGGAACCAAATATTAACTCCAGGCGGGATAATAACAATGAATAAAAAGTACTTATTTTTTTAAGTAATACTAAATAAATCAATAATAATCATATGAATAATATCAAAAATTCGAAAGGAACTCAGTAACGCTTTCATGGCTAAACCGCGAAGCTAGTTAAAACATAAACTTTGGCCGTATTAAGTATTATACAAAATTCGAGTACATATTTGTAAAAATTTCGCGTATTTATGAAGCAGTCAGACACTTAATGACATGATTAAATTCTGACCCTGATCTGTTTTTACTATTTGTATCCCAAAAGCTTTGGTGAGTAGTTAATTTCAGAACAATGGAGTTTGTTGTTCTAAACTTTATTATTCGTCTTACTTTATAATTTAAAGTAAATACTATTGGAATATTACTTATTCGTATGAAAGTACAACGTAGTTACCAAGTGAGAGTAAACAATATTAAGAAATTCCATTTATAACCGTCTTCAAAAACAAGACGAGTGTATTTTAATACCGAAATTAACTGGTTACAGTAGGAATTTTTTGTATTGCATTAGTCCAGAAATATTTTATTTATAAAATGTATTACTTTGCTAAGCAAATATTTTGTACCTTTTTAAATAAAATATTCTTTGAATGAGGGACGATCACGCTTACGATCAAATAGTCAGCATCACCAAAGACTAAGATATTGTGTTTTATTGGTTGGTTCGCATCCAACATAAACACTTCGTGGATTCGTAGAAAATGATTTAGTACTGTTTTTTTTTCTCGAATTTTTAAATATTCTTTATAAATGATCGAAAATGCACTATTCATTACATTGCAAGCGAACTATAGCAAATAATCGATTGTTCTGAAGTTGTAAGAACTTACACGTTGCTGCAGTGTATACATATACATAGTCTAGTTTGTAGAGTTGGGAATAATCCGCGGTTATTCCAACTCCATAGACAAACAGTTCTGTTAAATTTTTAGATAAATTCTAGCCAGTGGCATTGTCAATATTACTAGCATTTGTCGGCATTATTACAATAAAATAATTCCATATAAAGTGACTTGGACAAACTGATCCTTATAATATTAAGAACACTGCCACCACTCACGCCGGGCTTCAAAGTATTTTAGGTTTTTCTAATTCACTTTTCTTCGTTCGTCGAACAACCCTTAGTCTTTTTAATATCAAATATTTGGGAAAGGGACTATACAAAAATGCAGTTGAATGAGATACTCTTAGAACGTAGCACACCTATTGAATACGTATTGATTTAAATTGTATTGAAGTAATAAATCACACAAAGAGACATTAGTCTATTTTAGAAACCATTTTGAAGGCATTCGCAAAGTGATTTAATGTAAAGTATGATCAAGAATGGCGTAATTAATCACTGGGTTCTTTTTGTAATATGCTATTTGAAATGACTCTTTCATATTTTGCGAATTCTCTGAATATTTCTTTTTGGGCGTTTTTCAAAATTTTGCTCAGGACTATTTTGCTATGTCCTACGAGTTTGACCATTGATTAAAAGGCAAAAATGTAGGAAGTGAGTATCAAATTATTTTATGTTCGGGTAAAATGTTTAACTTACTGTAAAAAAAAAGATAAACATAAGACATATGCGGAAAACATATTTTAATATTCAATAAAATACCAAATATTATCCTACTTTTTTATGTGTCCTTCATAATATCCTGGATTTTGATTACGTATTTTGGAGAATATATAAGCTGTATTTAGATATCTTTAGTATTACTCGAATGAAATAACTCATTTTATTTATTTTTAAATAAAATATAATAAGGTTGTAGTATATTTTTCTAATATAAATACTGAAATGATCGGATTTAAAAAACTGGCCACAGCGGACAGTCCTGTACGTAACGGTATGATTTTATAAAGAATAACAATAACATTGTCTTTGGCTCTAACTATTTTCAAGCAATGCCATATTGACAATGTTTTTATCATTCATTCGTTCTTTTCCTTTGAATTAAAACTGAAGAAATTCAATCGTCAACACTTGCGGTCCGTGACGTACGTAACGGGTCAGTTTGTTTGTCCGGTACGAACATTGATTTTGAAAGGTAAGACCCACAAATTTTATATACTACTCGTGTTAAATTATAAGTAAATATGTTGTAGATAATGAATGTGTACTAGTAAACTACTATAATCAACTTTTTTTATACCAAAGAAACATGTGATGACAAGTCCGCGTTATACGTAACGTCCAGACGTGACGTGATTTAGTATGAAAATAAATGGACATCCTGTACGCAACGGAGCAAAATTTTGAAAAACGCCCTTTTGTATCTAATAAGAATTAATTTTAAGTCATGCAAATATAATATGCAAATATAATAAACTTAATCGAGTGTTTTTAAAACAAACATAACTTATTAATTTATGAAAGCTGATAAATTTATTATCTAACGAAGTAAAAGCAAAGTAGAAGAGGTTTAGTAACAAAATTATTCTGACTGACAGTTCTGTTAATTACTCCAATAACCAAATTAAAGTGTCAGTGCCTAATCTCGCTCTTAGCTGATCAATATGTGTGTCTGACAAAAGATTTGACATTTGATTAAATTTTTGCACTAATCAACATTTATAAAAGCATGCGTTGTTAAAAAAAAACATATGGATTGATGTTTGCTAAAAGCAATCTCTTCTAGGCAACCTTAGGATGGAATAAAATGATTTGGAAAGATAGTAGTTGACGGTGCAATGAGTTTTGAAAAATTATAATCTACTAATAAATATAACGAGAGACGCATTTATATCTCTATACATGTACACATACATATATGCATACATACATACATACCAATGATATGCATACATACAATATCTAAATAACTATCAATTATATTAAAACGAAAACATTCACATGAGACCCAAATATTGCGATTGATTAGATAAGAAGTATAAAATTCCTGAATCATTTTCTTAAAACTAGTTATTGTTTGCGCTTTTCTAATGTTTACTGGTAATGCATTCCACAAGCGTAAAGCTTGAACCGTAAAGTACTGGTAATAGAACCTTGTGGAATGCAGAGGCATCTTATGCCTCAAATCTTCAGATGACCTTAGGCATTTGTCATGTGTGTCATAAAGGAACTTAAATCGTTCTTTGAGGTAGAAAGGGGCTCTGGGAATAAACAAGATGTTATAAAGAAAAGTAAGGATATGAGTATTCCGGTGAGAGCGAATCGGAAGCCACTTGAGCATTTGACGAAATTCAGAGACATGATCGTATTTTCGTAGGCCAAATACAAATCGTACAGAGAGATTTTGTAGTCGCTCAAGCTTATCAAGTTGTGCTTCAGTTAGATTTAGATAGAGATAGCCGACTACAATCCAAAGAGGAAAAAAAGCGGCCAAGTGCGAGTCGGACTCGCCCATGAAGGGTTCCGTATCAGCAAGTAACATCATATAAAACTTCTTGTAGTTCGTTGTAACTTTCACCGATGTTTTTATACTAGTGTATTGATTGGATGAAAGGTAAATTGCGTGTTACGATTTATGACGTATTAAAAAAAAACTACTCACTAGATCTTGTTTCCGTGATTCGGAGGTCACGTTAAGCAGTCGGTCCCGGTTGTTATCATAAGATAGCAGTCGTGAAGCTTAGTTGGAGGCCTTCGGGCGGCTTAAAAACATCCAACAGCAAGATTACGTAGCCACAACGTGTCTTGCCTGTCCCCAACCCGCACTCGGCCAGCGTGGGGACGTATGGCCTTAACCCTCTCTTGAGAGGAGACCTGAGCCCAGCAGTGGGACGTTATGGGTTGTTGATGATTGAGATCTTGTTCAAACCAATTTTCGTTGGTAGTTTGCATGGTAATGTACAACATATATTTTTTTTAATTTCATCACTCTCTTATTTTAGAAGTTAGAAGGGGGGGGGGGACACACATTTTTCCACTTTGGAAGTGTCTCTCGCGCAAACTATTCAGTTAAGAAAAAAATGATATTAGAAACCTCAACATCGTTTTTGAAGACCTATCCATAGATTTTGAGTTTCAGTTCCAAGTATGGGTACCCCCAAAATGTATTGTTTTTTTCTATTTTTATGTAAAAATCTTAATGCGGTTCACAGAATACATCGACTGACCAAATTTCAACAGTATAGCTCTTATAGTTTCGGAAATAATTGGCCGTGACATACGGACGGACAGACAGACAGACAGACAGACAGACAGACAGACAGACAGACTTGACGAATCTATATCTATGTAAGGGTTCCGTTTTTTGCCATTTGGCTACGGAACCCTAAAAACTTAATGCAAACTTTTTTTTTGTTTTTTTATAATGTGTGGCACGGGCTGTCCCCCCACCGGGGTGTACGGCGGAGCGGTGAATCGGGATCCTACCTGCGTATGGCTTTACCCGCCAATATTCTCCAGGGTCGTCGGAAGTGCTCTGCGTGGTAGAGGAGTGCTTCCCTGATGCAGCTAAATGGCAGCTCACTGCCTCTTCAGTCACGGCCCTCAGTTATTGCGAACCCTACACTGAACCATCTGACCTACGTGGTACAGTAGACCAAAATCTTCTGCAGGTTTATGTCCATTATTAAAATATTAATTATCTTCCTGGCCTTTATTATTCTCAAGATTATTTGGGATCGGCTACTAGTATAACCGGTTTTACCTGAATCTATGTTGTTCCACGGAGCGATTAACATAGGACATTTGCAACCCTGAGGGTGAACTGAATTTAAAAGTTGAACAAAATGTCAGTATATTTGTATATTTGAGGGCACTGACTGTCCAATAACGATTGCCATTGATATTCATGACAACCGGGACCGACGGCTTAACGTACTCTCCGAAGCACGGGGGTGAAACACCGCCATTGTCCATACTCCTGCTATTAAGCATTTCTTGTTAGAAAACCCAACAACGATGATGATGAAGATAACTCTTAGTCGAAGATAAGACCTTTTCAAACTAAATTAAAAGATAAATTATCTCGTAGAAACTTTAACTGAAGACTGTTAAAACAAGCAAAATAAATTGGAAACAAGCTGAAGGTCATCAATTACAGAGAAACTTTCGGATGTTCTTATAATTTGTTCAGTGTTGAAGTTAAGACATGGTTGGCGGGGCAAGTGTGTCGGGACAGTCTAAACTTTTGCCAGAAGTGTAACATTTGCTAGCAAGTGCACTTTAAACTTGGCCACGAATCTTGCGGGCACAGACAGCCCGTGACATAACCTCACAATTCAGCAATAAAGAGCCGACACGAATTACGCTTGTTAGCGAACGTTGCTGACCAATTATTAAAGGACACGAGGGTACAATTTTCATGTTTACGTTCTTTTCACAATACAATATTTAACAATTTGTTATGAGCAACACGACAACGAATACGACAAATGAGCCTTTACATTCTATTTTAGTAATTGAACACCGGTGATTAATAAGATCAGTATAGACTTGTGCTGAAACTGTGCAATTATTGCAGTCAGGTCATGGGGTGAAGAGCGACTGTAACTCTCCGCTGCACACATACCACCTCCCCCACTACCTCCACCACGTACCTGCATTTTGTAGTTAACTCGCACGTTTACTGTATTCACTTGAACCATTCCTGTACATACACATGTGCATTGGCACATCTCATAAAATATTATTCGAGTTTAGGTATAACAGATATATTTGAGATTATGACTGTTTACAGACCCGCATAGATGATAGTTACAGACAAACTAAATAGGTACCTCCATATGTATAAGGCTGCGGTATACACGACTAACGCCTCACCGTGTATGTACATATGAGGTAGGTATGGTGTAGGGTTTATTAGGAAATCGTTGGGCTTTGTTCCCGGGAAATCTAGCTCGAGAAAAGTCGAGAACTCGAGAAATCATGTAGTCGGGCCAAAGCGCAGCGGCACCCTTAAACATTGATCTCATACACTGCAAGCGCTCTGCGGCGTCGTTTTTACCCGATAGTTTACGTAGTGTTTCACAGATTACGTGATAAATTGAAATCAAACGGGTAAGTATTTTCACTTTGATTGACACATCATGACTTTATTATTTATTTTATTTTCATCAATAATATAATATAAATATGATCTTAAATTTTACTAGGTACGAGTAGGTACTTAAGTGTTCTTTTCTATTATTTTTAGTCAAACTTTAATACGATACATTAATTATACATTAATTATATACTTAGTCTACTTACATTTCCTATTTTTGTAAAACAACAAGACACAAGCTTAGTTGTTAATTATTCCTATATATTTTTCTTATGTTAGTAATTTGAAATTAATTAATGTGTCATTTTAAATTTGTGAGACGAATATTGCAAGTTGTGTGTGTGTATATCACATACTATTCAATAGGCTTATTATTAATTTGAATTGAGTTTGTTATAGATTTTACCGAAACGACACTACAACAGTAAAGATGAAAGCATCAAAAATATGAAAATATAAAAAAAAAGGAATCTGCAAATGCGCAATGCATAAAATGCCAAAACACCATTGTTTGCAAAGGTTCAAATACTAGCGGTTTGGTGAGATATTTAGCACATATGCATAAAATCAGTAAGTATTACTAAATGCCCGCAATCTGAATCTGAAGCATCTACAAGTTCAGGTGTGAGTGCACCGAAAAAAAAGGCCTGGGTATGACAGTATGCAGCAACAGAAACTAAACTTTAAAACTCCACCGATTCAATCATTGGGTGATTTTTTTTAAATTGAATTAGCTTATTTAGATTAATGTTTATTGAATAAAATAAATAAAAGTTTTGTAATTAATTTAATACTTTTATTTGAGAGGGAAACCATTGAATTTTTTGAGGTTATTGCAACCAAATAATATGAGAAACCGTACGTAAATGTAAATTTCTCGACAACCCGAGAAGACCCGAGAAATTAGCTTCGAGAATTCTCGAGACCCGAGAAATTGAAAAGCTCGAGAAATCATGAACCCTAGTATGGTGGTATGGCGTTACCACCACTCTTTGATTTTACTCATGCTTTTTATCAGGCAGAGTAGAGCCATTTTACCAGCATGTATATTTGTATAATATATAATAAGTTGTAGCATATATGTGTTTATAAACAAATCATCATTATCAAAATCAAATCTGCTTAGCAAAGTTTTCTATCTTTGCGGTTTTCTCGGAATATTAATATAATGTCTCATACTAGCTTTCGCCCGCAGCTCCGCCCGCGTGTATGTCGGTTATCGCGGTAAAAAGTAGCCTATGTCCTTTCCCAAGTTCAGTTCTATCTTCATACCAAATTTCATCAAAATCGGTTCAGTGGTTTAAGCGTGAAAGTGTAACTAACAGACAGACAGACAGTTACTTTCGCATTTATAATATAAGTAGGGACAAACTAACGAAAATTAGATATTTCGTTACATTCAGGTCCAGCAAAAAAGCGTAAGATTGTTTAGGATTTCTTTACGACTAAAAGTAGTCCCAATCTGAATCTTACCAAATATCTAATTTTACTAAAAATTAACATTCATCAACAGTAAAATCAAAGTTGAAAAGTAGATATTTCGAAATTTGATCGAAATAAGACCACGTATTTATTTAACGTATTGCGGAAAATTAATGGTTGGAAAGTATAACGAGGACAACGAGGAACTCCACACATTTCACGGGACGTTTGAAATGATTTAAGTACAATGTAGCTGTGTTATTTGCCGACTATTAATGTGAGGTAAGGTAGTTGGAAATTAATTAAAACAATATGCATTATTAGTTTTTAAAATTTTGGTTAAGTTCAAGGTATGGAGAGACAAATTGCGATTTACTGGTAAAAGTATAAGGTATAATGTATCTATGTATTGTATGTATGTTTATATTTATATTGTATGCATGAATGTAATGAGTGTATGTATTTCGTATGAATAAATCTCAGATATATTATATTTTTACTATTCCCAAACAAAGTGTAACGCACCTTCACAATAATTTTCGCACCACTCACGGTAGACTGGTAGAGAATGCCTCTAGCATTAAGTCCGCCATTGTGCTCTCAGTGCATAAAGTTTGTAAATAAAAATAAAATAAAAAATGTAATATGCAGCCATATCATGCTTTCACACGATGTACGACATCCCTATATGTATCATGTTGTTGTTTCTATAGACTTGCTTTTAATTGTTCGTTTAATAAGGACTAATCTCTGGAATCCCTCAGGAATACCCCGTCTATACATTGAAATGAGAATATTTTTTGCTGACTAGTACCTACTTTCACTCCTGAAAAAGAGGCACTGAACTCAAGATCCAAACTATAAAAATCATAATATCCATTTAAACAGTAAAAAGTTATTTCATAAATTAGAAAATGCTAAAATGAAAGCATAGTAGTTACATTAATTTAATGAACAAATTTGAAATAAATTATTAACTAGATATCATTAATAATTAATTTTCAAAAGAAATCACACAATCACAACAACAACACAACAAAATCTAAAACTTTTTGAAGAAAATTACATTGACTATATTCAATTCCGCTGAAAGAAAAGTTAGCAACCGACTTAAAAGATTACGTTCTAAATAAAAAAAAGCTCTTGTTTGGGCCTTTAATCGTGAATTCGTTATTGATTGTCGTGAGCGGAGGGAAATTGATGAGGAATAATGATTTTACAATTCTGTCTGAAAAACGATACTGATTCGATGGAGCCTTAATTGATTTCATAATTGGATTCGCGTTATTTTTGGTACAAGCTTATTAGTTTAACAATCTTAATTAAAAATAAATACTTCAAACAGTATACGGTAAACGATGAAGTGGTCAAATAGTAGGTTATAATAACTACGTTATCAAATTAATTATATAGTTTTTTAAGAATAAACAAACAATCATATTGTAGTATTTCTTCAGTCTTTGTCAAATGTACTCTTAAGTAGTTCGGTTCCTCAATATATTTTTTTATGATATCCTGATACAAGGCGTGGTCATCAAATCGTTTTTTTGATTTTTTTTTAAATTAATATTTGTAGCGTAGATATATTAGAAACATTTATATCATAACATCATGATAATTTCGATAGTTTTAATATGTGTAGCTTGTAACGGTTACACTTATCTTATAAATAACTTATCTTTGTAAAATTTAAATCTAGAAAAATCCGCCTTAGTTTTTAAAACTACTGATTCTTAATTATTTTATATGCAGTTGTCGCTAAACTTCTCTTACTAACAGTTTAAAAAGAGATTACGAATAATCACTGCTGAATTTCTAGAAAGTACGATGAAGGAAATCTTAGCTTTGCTGAGAGACAAAGCATTCGGTACTGAGTGAGTCTAAAAGGCTTATCCGGATAAAGTGTATTCATCTCATTAAAATGTCGACCTTTTGAGAGAGTTTTCATGTAGCTAAGTTATATACTAAGGAGCATTTTGGCTTACATTTTTGAACGTCCGTGAATATATCAAAAAGGGTCAGGATTTAGAAGAACCGGAGAGCTAAGGCGAAGGCCTTCCGGTGTTTAGAGATTTGTGCCCCGACATCGGACTTGTGCCCGGCAACCGCCATTTTAACACAATAAAGATTATATGACGCGTATATTATTCAAAGAACTGTAAATTTTAAGGGGAGTAAATGTGGTGTAATGTTAATTACATTTTCTTTTCAGTGAAATGAGTGTTAATTTTTTTCAATTAAAACATATTTTTTCTTGATTGAGTTGTTGACTACCTTATTTTACGTAAGAATTCAGAAAATTCCAAGAGGGTTGAAACGCAAGCATCAATTTGTATAGGATAAGGTATTTATTTGGCGTGAATAATTTCAAAAAGGTGACAATTATAAGTGTCATATTTAACATCAAGGGAAAACATTTATTTTACAATAGCAGAACGAAAATAGAGTAACTATTAAGGCGCAGAAACCTGTATGCCTAACGATGTTGTTAATGGTAAAAAATTACGACCTGTAAGAAACTGTTTAGAGTTTAAAATTGAATACTTTGAAAGTTATAAAATGAAAACAACAGTTATACAAATATATAAAAAATAATGTGTGTGTAATATGAAATTAACAGTTTTTTACTAAATGCATATAAAACTTGAAAGTGTTTACGGTACTTACCTACATTATATAAGCAATTACAAAAAAAAACTCTGTCTCGCTGTTTGTCCCGCCTAATCTCTGGTACAACAATACCGATTTTGTCAGGACTCTCACTGGCAGAAAGCTGACAAGGCTGATTTCTTAGACTATTATCACCCCGCATTAGCTGCGGATGTTGTACCTGTACAACAACAATCGCGGGTAACACCGCGGTGCTCAGCTAGTTGCATATAATTCTGTAGAGCCACTTACTGTAGCGGTTCCCGGATGCTATTTCTTCTGCCACCGCCGATTCTAACCTCATTTTCAAATTAAAATAAAGTCAAAATTTGACTGCACGGTTGGCCTAGTGGTTTAAGCGGTCGCCACGCCGCTCTCTACTGCGCTAAGTGTTGTGTGTTCAAATCCCACATTGAATAAAATTTTGTGAGATCGAAACCAAAGAAATTGTTGTTCTAAGTCTGGGTGTGCTTTGTGTCAATTTCATGTATGTTTGAAGTCCCTCGCGACACATGATGAATATTCCTAATACGGGAGTTGTCTTTTCATTTAAAACGAAAAAAAAGGTTCTACTGTTAATATGGTCTGGCTTAGTCTGAAAAGGTAGTAGTCTTGTCGACAAGTTGAAAATGGTACAAAATAGAGATACTGCTCTTAAACTTATGTGCGATAGCTCATTGGATCCGGAATGATGCCTAGAAAAATGTGCCATAAGCGTGTATTAGCAAATAAAAAATTGCAAAAGTTATAAACAATTAAAGATGAAAAAAATGGCATTTCGTTTTTTGCCAATATTTCATAAACTATTAATATTCAAGATATTTCAAAAAAATATTCTGAAAGAGGAGGAAATTTCAAATAAAAAAACTCCGAACTCCCGGAACTCTAACTCCATTATTTATAATTTTAATTTAACGCTGAAAATAGGTCTGCGCGCGACATTTCTAGGTTTCACGCGTGGCGTCAAAAGCGAGTACGGCACATTAATTAATTTATTTAAGGTATTGAATATTTGTTTTTAAATTTGAAAAAAATATTGTTATATTCTGAACACTATAAATAATTTATTTCCGTTAGAAATTTTACTCAAAGTTAATTTTTCAACAACATATACAATTGTTAACTAACGAAATTTTCTCGAACCTTTAATTGTAAGTGAAAAAAAAATGTTTTAATAATGGTCGTAAAAAAATTTCGCTTCGTAGAGCCTTTCTTACATACATACTTAGCAAGATCGCGCCATAAAATTAAAAAAAATATTTATACTTTGCTTATAACAATTTTTTTAACTTGAACAAAAACTGAAAATTGCAAGTAATGTACTAAAGTAACAAATAAGTTTTGGCACATTTTTCTAGGCGTCATTCCGGATCCAATGAGCTATTGCACATAATTAATTTTAAGAGCAGTATCTCTATTTTGTACCATTTTCAACTTGTCGACTAGACAATAGAAAGTAACCCAAACTACGCGTCTTACTAGCGGATTTTTGCTAAAACCCCATACTATACTAACCCGTCCCTCTACAAAATTATAGCTGAGCGGAAATTCCACAATTTCAATTGTCACAGAATAAACACAAACCATTAATTTTGTTCAGACGTTTTCTATTAAAAAATTCCGGGAGCACCAACCGAATAAATTTTAATCCTTAAGCAAATACTAACAAAAATGCTATGTAAAGTTATACTGTAAGTAAAATTGAAACAATTAAAATGAAGGATTTATTCAGCCTTTAAATGGTTTTTAAGTTACATGTATACATTATAGGCTACAACATACATCATGAGAATAAAATTAAATATTAAAATTAAAACCTTCCGACGTATCGAACTCGTAGGCTACCGTTCCGTATAGTCTGTTTGAAACGTCGGAAAGTAGAATGTATCGTAACCTTTTTAATTTTATAGAGAATAAGTCCCGTTTACAGTAAAAACATGAGTATGTGCAAAAGTTGCGAAAGACTAAAAACAATTTATTAAAAGATAAAATTTAACCCTTTCGGCAGAAAGCAGTTTGTCACGTCAGCCTATGTGCCTATTTTATTATGCAGCCGTTGTCGCCAAAAGATATCAAGCAATCTGTAGAGATGAGCCACTTCCCCTGAAGAACAGCTTATGAAAGTCGTTAGATACATCAAAAGTTACGAATTGCTCGTACTTAACTTAAGTAAAGGCCTTTTCTTAATTTCAGAAAAGGACTTTTCCTCAGTAATAATTCGTCATTAATTTGGAAATGGTATGTGTAGTATTTGTAAGCTAAGGTGAAGGATGGAAGTATCTATATAAAACTCAATGTCACAGAGTATACGCACTCGTAAACTATCGGTGTAACAATATTGACATTTGGATGTTAAAGAGGATCAAAATCCAGTCATGTTCAGAGTAGAGTGCCGTAATCATCTTGGTTAGTAACAAAACTAGTTTCACAGCTCAGTTTTATATTAAAATCGAACGGGTATATAACTGTTTATTCATAGTATACAAATCGCATAGGTATATAAAGTTGAGGCTGCTAAACAAGAAGTCTCGGGTTCGATTCCCGGTATGGACCATATGTTTGTATGATCTGCAAATATTTGTTTCGGAGTCTGAGTGTTTTCTATGTATGTTATATATGTATTTACAAAAAAAAAGTATTTATGTTTTTATTTCAGTTATCTAGTACAAGCACGGCTTAGTTTGGGACTAGATGATATTGTGTATCATTCGTCCGAAATATTTACTTATTTATTATTATAAAGAACTGTGAGAGGTAGTTGGTAGTAGACACTTAAATTGTACCTGTTAAGATTCTTGGCGTTTAAATTACAGCTTATAGTTCGGAGGGTCTTACATTCAGCGATTTCAGAATCAGAAATGTAGGTCTAAATTTAATGAACATTTTAGGTTCACTAATTACTTGATACTTACGGGGAATATTTTGTAGCCAAAGTGCTTTATACACGAATAAGAAGTTCTTACAGAGTAAGAAATTTAATTGTGTTAAATTTTAATTACACAGATTAGATATTTTCAGTTACCAGGTTGGTTACTGAGTAAGTGATTTATGTTTAAAAGCAACTAAACAGCTTTAATTTTCGTACCTATTATCTGGTGATCTTTCCTTGTTTATCTTTTCCTGGTGATAAGTAAAGCATATTAACGACTTTACACTTTCTTTAAAAAAATAAATGAGCATTTCCTTTCTCATCTTTTGTTACAAAAGTGGCGCTGAAGTGATACGAGTATGATAGCGCGGTTGCGCCCAGTTACAACCAACGATGTTTATTCTGTTTTATTTTAGTTCTCTCCTTTGAAAGGAGGTTTTGGCCTACTATACCACGCTGGCCAGACGGGTTGGTAAAGGGTTTGTTTCAAGTTTTCCTTCACCTGGCAGTGATGTTAGCTGCTTATTTTGTTCCCTTAGTCACCTCCACCGACACCCATGGAATGAAAAGGGGCGGTGACACTTTGTATTCTTAATCCGTCACCACCCGGACAGCAGTGGACTGTTAAAGGCTGTTGAATGTTGATGATGATGATGATTTTAGTTCTGTTTATCTGAAGAGAGCTTTATTATAATTTTTGGTTTGTTTCGAGTATTTTAATTTTGTTCTACTATTAATCAGGAGTGATACCAATAGTCATTGACGTGCAAAACATTTTTTGATGTGACCTGGGTCTTCCAGGTATAGAATCAGGCTGAAGAATACGAGTCCTTTCAGAAAAATGATACAGATCACAAACGTATAAAATGGTTTCTTGCTTCTGATATTCCATCAGTGAGAAAGAACTGATGAATATAATACGATTACCATAAAGTAATTTTAGTCTAAGTTTAACGAAGTAAAATAATCATACTGAGCATGTGAGGCTTGAGTGCTATTAATATACTTCTTTGTTTTTATAGCTAGAGATAGCTAAACTTAAGTGAATGAAACAAAAGTATGGCATTTACTATCTCCAATAATATTGGTCCATCTAAGAGATAAGATTTTTTTATATACGTCTATTTTATCTTCGCACAATGTGTTTGGTAATTATCTGATAATGTGCAAATTCGAAAACTATAATGAAATATTTTTTCCACAAACAATATTTTGTGAACCGTGCTATTGCTACATCCGAATGTAATGCCTATTTATTAATTCGAGTGTTGCCAATTTGGAACCCGCGACCACAAATAGAAGAAATAATGTGCAATGACTGTTGTGTTTATCTCTTATATATGAGTTTAACTGGTTGTAAGCGGGGATTATGATAGTAATGATATCGACACAATAGACTTCAGTGTGGTAAATACTGTGAGTTTAAAAGAGTATTACGAACGATTTGCTGAAAAATGCAGGGAGTTAGGCTAGTATTCAATCTAATTACGCATTTTAACTATTATTCTTGTCTTGACTTTCCGGTAAGCGATTATGTTTTGTTAGTGGGTTGATGTCGCTAGGGTCTTAAATGTTCCATGACACCGAACAATTATGCTTTGAAATATTACAAAAGGCTTCTCCTAATCTTAAAAAAAATGAATATATGTAGGTATAGGGTTCCTATTGTTTTCAACAAAATGTGAAAATCGTCTACGCTTCATATTGGATATTTTTTAGGTAAAGTTTTTTACAATAATTACATACAAGCGTCTAAAAATACTTTTAAATTAATTTAAATTTTCTGCATCACAAATGCATTTTGCATTTCATAACATGCTTTTAGCTATCTTTGGTAATTGTACTTTAGTGTTATATTATTTAAATCTAGTAGGTGACATAACACAACATATCGCTGCTTCTTACTACGCTTGGAACAAAACTTAAACTTCAACATGTTGTTCCAAGTCTGAGTCTACTCTCCTTTCAGTATGTTTGTAAAGCCTCCAGCGGCTTAAGGTAATTTCTACTATGCAAGAGCCGCTAGTATAAGAAAATAACCAGAAAGATCTGAGTTTTATTAAATCTATACATATAGAGTGCATTTTAAGAGTGACTATGTAGAGTAGTAATTTTTTAATCTCAATATTTTTTTTTGAATGATGCAGAATGATTGATCTATCGGTCTCACACTCACCAAGGAAATATGGCGGCACGAATGCTTTGCACGAATTAGGTTGCTTTTCTGTGTCAGGGTAGTATTGCCCCTTCATAGATCATAAGTAATAATGTATTGCCCATGAACTCCAAAATTCATATTATTACTATAATTATAAACATACCTGTTATGTTTATTTTTAATTGCGTTTGTCTTTTTCACTGCAGACGAGTGAAGACAAATTTTTGGATCAACTTAAGCACGTGCCGGGCGCGGTGCCGCGCCAAGAACTACTTCCTTTGATGTTTGTATTTATTTTTTCCTTGTGAAAAGGAATAACGTTGCAAAGTCATGCCACTAATACAGAACAGGAGCTCGTAACACTTACATTTATGGCAAGGTGCGATGAGAATGACTTTTATATTCGAGTGAATTCCGGGTTAGGAGAGATAATGCAATTATGGCGGTGATTAAAACGAATGTCTTCGCACTTCGTGGAGATAACACAGCCTCTTAGGTGCTTTATACAATCCTATTTATATATTCTTACTATATAAAGATAAGTGTTTAATATCTTTTATAGTTTTGGTGGATTTTGTTGACAGTGTTTGAAAAATGCAAGATGTCATTTAATCCTAAGTAGGTATGGTTAAGTTTGTAATATTTGTAACTAAGTTAGCTTTTCTTACTATTTAACTCATTAAAATTACATTTTTAACGTTTGCGTTGGTTTGTTTTGTTCAATTTAAGAACATAGCTTCTACAAAATCGTAACACAGAGTAGGCGGACTGTAGAACAAGAAACGTTAGGATGACTAATTATATCCCGCCCTAATAGTATCTAAAATAAATTATTTGTTTAAGAGAATAGTACAAAAATAGATAAACAGTACCATAAGACTAAAGCTTTAAAGTTGAAGTTTAAACTCCGATTATAAGCTGAACTTATTCGGAAATTTCCTGACTACCCCCAACAATTTTCCATAAGCCTTCATGTTCATTTGCATAAACGACGAGTACGACGAATACTCTCTGTAAATTTATCTATATGCTATCAGTTATTGCTGATGATATTGAATAAAGCTAATTACGAGATGAATGAATAATTTGTAGCCATCACCGCAGTAATGAAGTTGGTCAGACGCGATTAATAATATTCAGTGCAATTTATATTAATCACGGCGGAGTCGGACATCAAGGATTTAACTGCATTGCCATTGCCAAGTTATAATCGAGCTAGAAACATTATTTATGGTTGATATAACTATAAAATATTAGTGGAAAATTACTTTTTCATATTAATTACAAATACAAAAAGTCTAAAATTATTTTGTAATGATTATTCTATTAAATTTTCTGAATAATGTATTACTAACGACATCACTTTTATTTTTGACTAGCTTTCGCGGTAAAATGTAGCCTGTCCTTTTTCAGGCTATAGACTATCTGGGCACAAAATTTATTTTTATTCGGTGCAGTAGTTTTTAACAGAATGACAGACAGACGCGCAGGACTTTATTTTATAATATGTAGTGATGATGTAGTGATTATTCAATAGGGCACTCAATCAAAATGATTTTTGCTGTTAGTGCATCTCATATAAAGCATCAAAGCACACACACGCATCACATTTTCAAATGTACTGGAAGATCAATTATTCTGAGTGGTCATTGATAGCTGATTGGGCAAATCATTCTGGGATTTTAGCTGCATGATTAATAAAAAATAAGTACAGCATAGAATCTTTATTGCAGTAAATTTTGATATTACCTGTGTGAGCTGCCTTTATATTCCCTTCTCCCGTTGTATTATATGGCGCGGGTGCAACAGACAGCCGGTTACTGCGACTGTTTGCTTCTCGTTGCCATTGTATGTACTCGTACAACAATTTTAATTGAAAAACGCGATAGCTGCGTAATCGCGGCAGTACACGATCGCTAAATGTTTTATTTTAAACTGTGAAATAGTTTTTCTATTTGCTTATCAGCCACTAGCCAGGTTCTACGTTATGAAAAGTATTAATAATATTAAAAAGTATACATTGTTTAAAACTTTCATGGTCAGTAACATTAAAAAAGAAATCTGCGGGATTGCAACCATGTATCTTTTTGTTAGTGAGTATCCGATATTTCGGCGCTGTTGCAAGCACCATGATCACGGAGTAATTGGATACTCATTAATCGGTAGTAATCCCACAGATTTCTATTTTAATAAAAAATATACATTTAGAAATTTTCTACTGTAGTCCTGACAGTGAAACTTAAATTTTTTATGAATATGACATTTTGTGAAGAATAAATTGTTCTCACCTTTTTCAAAGTAGAAAGATTAAAATGACACAAGGCGAATACGTGGCGAATTCGACATTATGTGTCCTTCGAGTGATTGATTTATTTTTAAATTTTCCTCACTTAATATCTGGGCCATCGATACCGATATTTTGCTTACTCACCGAGTACTTACTTACGTTATTTATAAATTTTAAATATTATCAGACAGAGAAACACTGGGCCAAAAATTCGTAAAGGCATTGAACAGATAATTAAAATAATCGACTAATCAACTTCGCACATAGAATCAGTGCGCCGATGTGGTAATGGGCCGGTAATGTCTCCAGAGGAATCGATGGTCGCTGGATTCCAAATATGTTAGATAAGAGACCGCGCCATGCCTATAGGGCTGATTGTCACAACTTTAGATACTTATAAATTTATGGTAAGTTGACAATACACATTGTAAAACAAAATTTTATAAGTCCAACTTGGTGCAATATATTCTAGACTAAGTAACACAATAAATAGTTCTGCTGAACCTTTTCACTAGATTAAACATTAATAATCAAAAACGCACTGATTTTGCTTGAGAAAATAGCTATTTTTCTCACTGAAGTATTTATAGAACAATAAAATGCATTAACATAAGCCTCGAACTAATAGGATCTTTATCTGACGTTCGTGAGGTTGATTATTACATACAGATATATATTCCAAGGCGGCAGAACAATCAGGAGCCCAATCTTGCTGACTAATCGCAAATAAACTTTCCTCCGTAGTGTTTTTCCTTCTATGTATATAACCGAGTTTTACAAATGTAGATACTAAGGTAAAATAAAAATAAATGAAATAACTATTTTGAACTTCTTATACACAACGCCATCTAGACCTAAACTAAGCAGAGCTAGTATTATGGGTACTAGACAACCAATATAAATATATAAAAAAAAATGTTTTCTAAATACATAAATATAATATGTATATGTATAGAAAACTCCGAAACAAACCTCTTTGCGGATCACAGTAACATTTGGTCTGAGCCGAGAATCGAACCCGAGACTTCAAAAGCACAGCAGTCACAAACGCTGCCACTTTGCCACCGAAGCAGTCAAAAGGTACGCAAAGTAACCTTTTCAATTGGAGTCGTTCTTTTCTTATCAAATAACACAACGCCAACTCGTTACAAACTAAGCAGAGCTTGTAGAGTGATAGAATATTTAATACTTTTTTTTTGTAAATACATACATATTATCGACCAGGATCGATGGCTTTACGAGCTTTCCGAAGCACGGGGGTTCATATCATAAGTTTGCAAACTCCGCGCTGTTAGTCTAGTTTGGCCCTACCCAGGGTTCGAACACGAGGCCTCTCGATCGATAGTTGCATTCACTAACCACTGCCAACGAGTCATCATTTCTAAATACATAGATATTACAGATAACTTACACCCAAACATAGAAAACATCATCAGGCTCATTAGTCAGTTAATGTCCTGGGCGGGAATTGAACTCACGACCTCCGCTTTAGCAGTCAGGATCACTAACAACTAGACTGACAGGGCATCTTAATTTCTGCACACTAATGGTGTAATTCCAGGTGAAAGTAAACACAATTACCACGCTGATTGAAAATGGAAGTCTAGTTTACAAACGCCTTAATCAATCGTAGGTCACGATTCCGCCTAATTGAATTTCTCTCTACAAGGCTCTACTTGCTCAGATCTCATCCCAGGAGGGATCATTACCGGAGCCAACATCGGTTCGAAAAATACGTTAGCAGATAGTTACGTAGCTTTATATGTATATATGTAGCTTACATATAACATAATTGGTAAATCAGTTTTCTAAATCTAAAGCTCCAAATACTTGTTATGTTTTTCCCTTTTAAATCTTTATATTCAGAACAACAAAAAATATGAAATACACATGTTTAGACTAATTGAATATGTTAAGATACCTATAATGCATGTATATATGTACCTTGTTAATGAAGTAGTCGCAACCCAATAAGATTGTTGTAGACAGTGTTATTGTACTAAGTTTATGTTAATCAATAAAAAGTGTTAAATACCAATTTAAACGGATATCTTTTTATATGCCCTAACAGAATAAATAAATAAATATTTCGGAAGAATGACATAGAACATTATCTAGTCCTAAACTAAGCAGAGCTTGTACTATGGGTATTAGACAACTGAAGACCTCGGTATTACAAAAGAATTTCCGTACGTAATGAATATTAGATGCTATTTTCACAATGATTTTTACTGCGAGTGATCTGTAATGTAGAAAGATTATATCAGATATTTTTCCATGTTAATTTTTTGAAGAAGCAACTGAAATTCATCTCGGTCTTCTAAAATGACAGCATTGGTGCTGTTGTTTCGTTGGTGAGTGAGAGACCGGAGAAATGATGTAGTATGTAGTGTCTACTCAATAGGCCGCCATACTGCATTCTCTGCATTCACAGTTAGTATGGTGACCACTATACTTGGACTCAACTGATGCTTTCCATCAGGCAGAGCTGATTCACTTTAGCAGACTCACACATAAAAAAAATCATAAATAATTCGGACATCTTACACACAACATCATCTAGTCCCAAACTAAGCAGATCTTGTATTAAGGGTACTAAACAACTGATATAAATACATAAACATAATTTTTTTTGTAAATACATAATACATAGAAACACCTAAACATTTGTGGGTCACACAAATATTTAGTCCGACCCGGGAATCGAACCCTAGACCTCTTGATCAGCAGCCGCATACGCTAACCACTAGACCAACAAAGCAGACAAACCAGATATGACGATACTAAAACGATCTCTAATAGATAAAATATGTCGCCCTGAATCGTCAGCTCCATTAGATCGACGCAATCTGTATCCCTAGGTATAATTATTACTGATAATGAAGACATTAGGTGTCTTATCTCACTAATACGAGGCAGTTAGTGTGATTATAACCGAAGCTTGCTAACAATTTCTTCTAATATTAGGTGTTAATCGTGCTTGATTTCTTCTATTATATATTTTTTTTGGAGATACAGGGGTATTTCTTTTAGTAGACTACACTGTAGATATACCGCACTAAAACCTTCCCCGAGAACGAATTTATTAATTGCTGAAAACAGAAAAAATCGGTGGCCTTTGTTTTATAATATACTAACTTTTGCCCGCGGCTCCGCTCGCTTGTAGGTTCGTCAAGGCGGTAAATAGTATCGTAAAACTTTCGCGTTTATAATATTAGTAAGGATAGTGATAAGAACAAAATTCAAACGTATCGGTCTAGTTATTTATAGTATACGTATCAAAGAAGAGAATCCTATAAAAATCGTTAGCTTAGATATTATTTGTAATATGAGCACATACATACATTATACGGATACAATGGCCATAAAGTAAAATGTAACTGTTTTACCTCATCTTTTTTATTATAGCTTTATATGACATAAAGTTCATTTTATTTTTTACTTTTATCCATGTTGGCACGTCTATCGAAAACATGAATAAGATACGAGGTTTTAAATGTTTGTCATTGTTTGATACTTTTACCCTGTTTGTCAATTGTTTGATAAAAAACGACAGTTCAACAGATTCATGATTCAGTTATCTCCTGTTTGTGAAACGATCTCGCGAAAATGTAGTAATGTTTTAAAAACGATTGTCGTATGCTTTTGAAGACTTTTATTTTAGTGAGCGTATATTAAAGTGATCTTATATTTAAAATAAAGTAAATTCATAAAATAAGCAATTCATACATCTAAGACACAACGCCAACTTGTTTCAAACTAAGCAGAGCTTGTATTATTAAACTTAGATTGTCTGATAGATATTTTTTTTTTTTGTATGTACATATTTAGAGAGAAAACACCCAAACTCCGAAACAAATAAAATTATAGGTCATGCGAATATATGGTTAGACCCAGTATTTGAACCCGAGACCTCGAGCACAGCAGTCATTACCAGAGAAGGCAGGGGTTTCACCAACTTGTTAATCGCTTTGTTGTTAGATTACCTGTAACAAACAGACAAACAATCATTTTTTATTAAACTGCTTTTCTGATTTAAATATCGTATGTACTTTCATATGCATCATCCTCCTAGCCATTATTCCCAAGTTTATTTGGGGTCGGCTACTAGTTCAACCGGTTTTACCTGAATTTCAGTTTTTCCACGGAGCGACTGGTATCGGACCTCCGCAACCCTAAGGGAGAACTGAAATTCGAAGATTGAACTAGTTGTCAGTATATTTGAGGGCACTGACTTCCCAATAACGATTGCCATAGATATTCATGACAACCGGGACTGACGGCTTTACGTGCTCTCCGAGGCACGGGCGTGAATATCACCGCCAAACTTCCAAACTCCGGGCAGCTATTAGGAATTTCCTAAGAAAATCCCATAAACTATTAAGACATCAATGTTCTTCTGTTACTGATAACTTAAATAAATTCTATTTTTTAATCCCAAGCATCACCAACCCATAACGTCCCACTGCTGGGCTCTCCTCTCTCCTCTCAAGAGAGGGTTAAGGCCATACGTCCAAACGCTGGCCGAGTGCGGTTTGGGGACTGGCAAGACACGTTGTGACGTAATCTTGCCGTAAGATAGGAGTCGTGAAGCTTAGTTACTACCAATAATCCAATAGTATTAAAATCTATTACAATTGTATTCCTAACAGTAAATATAAATAGAAACTTTACTAAATTATATCATAAAATAGGACTAAATAACTAAACAAAGCTTAACGGAGTTTTATTCCTAGTATTATGGAAATGAAATCACCATTTTATAGCTTCCCCATTAGATAAAGATTTCCATTTTATGGATTTTCGATAAAGGTATAGACAATGTAATGTCAAAATTCTAGTGATTTTCTGTTTATGTAAAGCATATAAAGCTATAAAGTATTGTAACATCTTGATAATTCATATTTCTATATCCATACATTACTATTAATGTCTAAAACTGCCTCGTTGGTCTAGTGGTTAGCGTATGCGACTGCTAATCAAGAGATCTCGGTTTCAAATCCCGGGTCGGGCCAAAAAGTGTTTTTGGGTTTTTCTTAGGAAATTCCTAATAGCAGCCCGGAGTTTGGAAGTTATCGGTGATTCACGCCCGTGCCTCGGAGAGCACGTAAAGCCGTCGGTCCCGTTTGTCATGAACATCTATGGCAGTCGTCATTGGGAAGTCAGTGCCCTCAAACTATAACTAGTTCAATCTTCGAATTTCAGTTCTCCCTTAGGGTTGCGGAGGTCCGATGCCAGTCGCTCCGTGGAAAAACTAAAATTCGGGTAAAACCGGTTGAACTAATAGCCGACCCCAAATAAACTTGGTAATAAAGGCTCGGAAAATGATGACATTACTATTAATGTCAAAAATTTTAAAGGCAGATAAAGTTACTATCTGTCAGATTGTTACGGTTTCACGGCAAAACCGGTGCACCGATTTCAATTACGCTTGGAGACACTTTGGTTGCGGTTAACGGTAAAGGGTAGCCTATGCCTTCTATCTATCTATATATCCTCCTACAGAGGCTATTCTTTACCACAATAACTGATATACACACGGTCGGAACCGTGCGGACTAAAACTAGTCCCTGCTATATTAATATTACTAATGCCAAAGTAACTCTGTCTGCCTGTCTGTTAAGTTTTCTAAACTAAACTGCTGAACCGATTTTGATGAATTTTGTTATAGAGATAGGTGAAACCCTGGGAGAGTACATAGGCTACTTATTACCGCGATAACCAACGAACACGAGGACAAAGCCGCGGACTAAAGCTAGTATGCTATAAATGACCCGAAAATCCGATATTATGTTCTCGGACTTTAAAATGGGGGTACGCTTTTGACTTGAAGGTTTAAAAATCATATAGGCAACATATCTTTTGAAAGTGGTTTAGTGCTGATGATCGAGTGATGAAATTTCATCCAGATATATGAGAATATTCTAAACATTTCTCGTAAGCGACAGAAAGTGCAGGTATTTTATAAATCAGCTGCAGATGTTGTGCAAGTATCGAGGTCAAAATAATAAAGATGGATAGTGAGCAATATGTACTATGTATGTAATAGTTCTTACAAAGGATTTCGATCTTGCATCATATTGAGACACACTTTAGGTGCGATCATAAAACGGAGTGTAAAAATATCAATGAGTGCATAGGAAATTCTTTGATTATGAAACTATTAGTTTTAGTATTAACATAAGCTATATACTCGTAATAACCCGGAAAAATTATATCGATTTATCGATATTCGAGGTACAAAGCTAGTTATGTAATATGAATTAATATTCTGTCATCGCTCTTCCATCGTCATATATACGAACTGAAACAGTTCCATTTAATTCCTAATTACCACGCAATATATCACATTATAAAGACCTTCCACTTTTATAGCTCTTTGTGCGGCTTTCATATAATTAATTGTACGCATTTTATTAGCTAATGAAAATGTTCGTGAATGAGCGTCGCGGGTTAAATATGTCTTTTGTAGTTTGCAATAACTTCTGTATGAGTGATATATGTGTTTAATACATATACTCCTACTCCTACCACCAAACAACCGTATTTACCAACTTTTGTCGAAATAGAACGTACCCCTAAGGCGGTTCTTTTGTTTGGAACGTTTGAAGAGTTTGTGGTGAGAATGACTTTCAAGTCTTAATATACGAAATGATTTTTAAAAATAAAACGTTCTAGCAGTGTCTTAAGTAGAGTTATTAAACGGAATGACTTTCTGAGTGTTATTTTGTTTCATGCATTGTTTACCATCGTCTGTTAGATGTTGCTTACTCACAAATTAATTGACGTTAAGACGTAGTAAGCTTGACTTGTAGATAAGTGCGTCAGCAAGTATTTTCAAGGTAGTAAAGTCACGCCAATTTCAACACGAACGGGCCAGCTCGACCACTACTCTTGGATTCTACTCACGCTTTTCAACAGGCAAAGTAGAGTCATATTGACAAACTTAAATAAATAATAAAAAATATCCCGTGATACCCTAAAAAACAAACAATTAACTAAAATTACAAAGGGTGAGGATGGGTAACATAATGCTACATTATAGTGTGTTTCAAACATTTGTTTGATTGTAGAGATTAGGATAAGGTATTTTCTGCACAACATTTTCTTTTCATATTGAAAATTAAATTTGAAAGAAAAACATTCTACGTTTTTGAAAAAAAAGACAATGCTTTTGCCATTATACTAGTTACCATTACCATCAATGAAGCCCTATATTACAAAGAATTTAATCAAAAGCGCAAAATGCACATGGCAATATCGAATCTCGGGCGGGAAAATACAAGCATATTATGTTGGTTTACTTGATAGCGTTAATCATAGATTCTATATTTACAAAATTACTTGTTCTGACTACATCATTGATATCTCAACACAACGAAAAAACCGGCCTTCTAGAAACTTAACGCTATTTTGGATGTGATGCGAAAATTCGCCTTTAAAGGTGTAAAATAAACATAAAATACATTATCTTCAAAGTTAGGAACACATAATAAGAACTTACCCGTGCGTACCCATGATCAATAATTAAAATATAAATATATATATTCGTAAATAACAACATTTAAACTAACACACACAAAGAAAACATTTAAGGGACCTCTAGTCATCTGGATATTGGGTACCTGAATATGCTCATAATAGTAATTAAGGTAATTATCTTCTCTGGCCTGAATATATTTTACTATTTCTCCATAGTGAATCTAGTTTACTTAAGTCTACTATAGAAATAGTAACATAAATGTTATTATATATAACAGTACTCGATTCCTCGTAGTGCAATATCGTAATA
Source organism: Phragmatobia fuliginosa (assembly GCA_932526445.1). Lineage (NCBI taxonomy): Eukaryota > Metazoa > Arthropoda > Insecta > Lepidoptera > Erebidae > Phragmatobia > Phragmatobia fuliginosa. The sequence continues at coordinate 19,290,769 of OW052063.1, read as the reverse complement.
TCGGGATACGCTTCGGTCGATATGTGGGACGTTTGTCTTTGTGTGGTCGGTTATCTCTTTAACAAAAGCTTCGTATCAGAGCAACTGAAACGAAACGAACGTCTTTATTGACATTTTAGGTAATCTCTCTAAAACCTTGTAGTTATATACGCTAATCTACAGTAAAAATGAATTATTAATGGAAACAATAAGTAATTTCTTAGCTCTTATATTTTGATCAGTAAAAAGTACAAACACTACTTGTCAGACAATAATCATAATAATCTTTTTTGCCTAAAATTAATTTTGGGAAAACCTTTACCTGGAGGTCTTTTCTCCGGAATACCTTCCAAATATATTCTTAATATAAAAGTAGGGCTAAATTTTCTTCTTCTGTAGGACCGAGTTGCCCAGACTTTATTCAGTTTAGGGAAGACTGTTTAACTGAGTCTGGGATTTAATACATTGTACACATGAATTACTTATTCTCAGTGAACATTATTTAAAGCTAACGACCCCTAAATCGCGCTATATAACAAAATCTATATGTATATGTAAATAAAAGACGTGTAATTCTAAAAACAGTTAAGGAACATTTAGCTTTTATTTGCAGGCGAATGTCAAACACAACATATGGTAATGATATATTTTCCAATAAGTAATGCCTCACAGCGTGGAAAATAGCAATGTATCATTTTGAAACAGCCGCTACAAAGACTGTGGAGGAATTAGGGAAGTCGATTTGTTCAAGTCGATATCAAACGAGAAGTGTCTGTGCGGTTGACAGACGCGTCCCTTGACTTATGAGACAGCGAGCGAAGAGAAGGAAGCGTATTAATCGAATCGCACCCCGACATGTGTGTTCAATACGCACGGATGAATACAACCATCATACTTACAGAATACATAAACGTGGAATATGTTCAATGTGGAATTTGAAGACACTTACGTCACAGAATAAGATGAATAGTTTTTGAATTTAAATCTTTATAAAACTTAGATAGATTTGTAGTCTTTGCTTTATTCTGTCGTCACATTTTATATACTTGCTAACCAGAATAACTCCACTCTGCCTAATGGAAAGCATAAGAATAATTCATGAGTGGTGTTCAGCGTTCTCATTGTGAATGCAGATAATGTAGTATGGTGACTTATACTATGACTGAATAGTGAGATACTTTTTCATGTACCACTTAAAAGAAGAAGACCGGGATCAAAGTGGGAAGAAAACACTTACGGTGGTTGTAAATTCCAGTGGACCTAGCTAAGTTGCAAACGTATTTCGTTCTGCAATCGCTGATACCTCTATTCTCTTATTTGATTGGCTGATATTTTATTTTGATCACGTGTCTGAATGATATTAGCCAATCAATCAAAGCAAAGAGGCATCAGCAAATAGCAGAACGAAAAACGTTTGTAACTTGGCTAGGGGAGCAGGTTTCAAGTGGGAAGAGCAGCAGAAGGTAGTGTCGAATTGTTTAGAGGAAAGCGTATATTATCTATTTTACATCCAAGGCCAGTACGTGTAGTCGTGTAGAGAAAGAGAAGGGGGAGTTAACAAGAAAGTATATATTTCACCAAAATACTTTTCTTTGTCAATAAAGTCGTTATCTTCAGTTCAAAGTAGTTGCAACTGTCACAATAAAATTCCAGCTCTTATCATGTTGATAGTCACACGTCTAACATAGTGAGGGAAGTGAATTCTTCTATTTGGGTATTTAATTTGCGGCGAATTCTCATTTGGCACGTGTCCAACTAAAAGCAAGGGAATTTGAACCGTAACTACTATGAATTTTCGCTGGGACTGAAAAGTTTTCATTTCTTTCTTGCGTTCATTCGTTTATGTAAGGTTTATGGAGCACGGTTTTCATTACTTGAAATATGATTTTAGTTCCACCTAATTTACTTTAAAAAAAGTTAAGACATAAACCTGACAATTGGTATGTAGAAATTTATGGTTAAGTAATAACAATAATAACTTTACACATCTCACACGTGGCAGCCTGTACCGAGACCAGAGGCCGGCTGATGCAATGTTGCATTGTTTGCATTCGCTGTTAGGATGGTGGAGAATGAGTATGGTGACTCTTGGATTCTACTCATGCTTCTCATCAGGCAGGGTAGAGTCATTTCGGCGGGTTCATATATGTATATAAAAAATGAAACTAATATTAAACCTTCAAAAGCAATGTCAAATACCTTTAACGAAGTATCATCGTTGGTAACAGTAAAAATAGGATATGGTTTTTCTTTTTACAACAACATTTTGTTTTTATCGAGTTTTACTGACTACATGAAAAATATATTTTGAACATCGAATCAATCAATCAATCAATCGTTTATTTGTGGAAACACAGGTAGGTACAGGTCTTATGTATATGTTAAAGGTGCACTATGTCCTACCATATAATGTCGTGTACAAATATTTATACATACAAAAAGAATTATTGAATGTAATTAATTAAATAATAAGAAATGACAACAGCTATCCCCACGTTTACATGTAATGTTAGAAATTAAAGTTTGAATAAGAATAAATATTAAAGGAAAAAATATATGAAACATTAAAATTACAAATAGTAGATTAAGATTGTTGGGATGACATTAGTTAAAATGTCAATAAGTTGTGTTACAGCAAATATTATTATACATAATCAAAAAGTAATAACAAGTGTCTATTAGGAATGTGAATAACTTATTTTTATAAATCATTCTTGAACAATCATTGTTTCAACCCTCTAATGAATGGGTAATTGTTTGAATAAATTAAAAAAGACTAATAAATCTTACTGGCCTGCTGTATCTAATTCATTAGTAAAATTCTAAGGAACGACAGTCTCAAAGTTAGATTCAGTGTAATTTAGTAAATCTGAATTTTATAAGAACGATAAGTAAATTAAGTTGAAATTTCAAACAATTACTTTAATATAATTTATTTAAATTCAAGAAGTTAAATTAAAGATATGTACAGATAACCTCAGTCGGTGAAAACTGACCAAAGAAAACACCAATTCCTGTGAGGCCCACGGGTCACTCCGGTCAAGTTAGCCTATAGCCCCATATGTGAGAAAGCATACATAAACACATACCTACCTATTGTTAGTGGTAAAAAAGTTCGTCTTAACACAATGAAGCCGCAAAAAGTAAATTACCGAAGAAAATTCGAGCGGATTGAAAGTGGCCTTAGAAGTTGGTGTTGTTGAGTCATGTTTAATACAATGACTTGAAGTTCTTGCTAGTGGGGCGGCGGTTTAATCGAAAGATTCCTCCGAACATTCTCCAAATACTTGCATGATTGAAAAGGCTCTAACGGACGAACATCAGCCGCCGATACCTTCCGATATTTTGAATTTTCCCAAACGGTTTTCAATAAATAAACAGGCATTCTTTGTTTGATGTTGAAGAAAAGATTTATAATAAAAATAAGTGAAGTACCTCTCGATCTATGTGGATAAAAAATATTAAGGTTTCAAAAGCATAGATTTTTTAGTTATTTACATGCTTTCTAAGCTTAGATATTCTGCATCTTTTTCTCATCTTGCTCTTTCTCTTCTTTTGCTTTTTCTCTTCTGGAAGCCTCTGCTTTCAAACGGTTAGATTCAATAGATAAACGCGGTATACGTATGTTCAAAACTTTCTTAGTCACTGAGTATATTTTCAAAATTTTTGGTGTCTATTATATTAATTATAAATTGATTATTTTTTTTCGGAGTACAGTGACATTATGGTGGAATTCGCTGACGTCTGCGAAAGGTTTCGGTATTCTCCTTCTACATTTTTGGTTGTTTTTCTTGAATATCGTTCTTTCAAACAATTTAAAGTGGAAGATGTTTTCAGTTTTCGCAATTCTAAACTCAAATAAAATGAACGATATCGCCAAAAATAATCATAAAATAATAAAAACAGTGCATACAAAAAAAAACGTAAAATCTACCTATTTGTTAGTTCAGTATTTCGTAGTTTAGTTTAGGATTTGGAATTTTCTTGAAATTAAAAAAGGAGAAATTGAAGAAAGGTTTCTTTGAAAGTCAAAGCACCGTGATTGTCTGGTTTCTTACAGTAAAGTTTAAAAAAATTGACTGCTCCGTATTATACAGGATGTTCCGTATCACAAAATCATCCTTAGATTATGCGGTAGTTTAATTAACCGACTACAATAAAATAGGGGATTCCTCAAAAAAAACTTCTAAAGTGATAACGTATTGCGAAGGTCTATGAGGATGCTAAAATAAGCATGGTTGTGGCCATGTGGTTTGTTGTTTACGTAGCACTCAATTAACACGCCTCGGTAACCACACACAGTAACTATTTAGAGGTAGTAACTGTACCAAGATACGTTATACTACACATTTCAGTTTACACCATGTTGTAAGTACGTTGGTACAAATGTCTTGTACTTACTGTTTGAACCTTTTTAGAGCTTTCGTAGATCTTAAAACACCGTGATTATTAGAATCCGACAGAAATAGGGTGCAAGGTTCTTAATGATATTGCCTTGTATTTTTTGCAAGAGAATTTAGTTTGTTTTCAGTATTTCACTGCTTGGTAATATTCACATTTGTAATGACATACTTGCATGTAAGACGGTTAGCAGTTTCACCAGTAATTAAATATGGTAGGAACTAAATTAGTAATTTGACTAGTGAGTAGCTGTAGCCTTTTGTAAATTTGTTTTTTTTTATTATATGTTACATATTATATATCACAGGCGACTGTCTGACTGTCTTTTAATTCTATTGGAATAAAAAATAATGTTAATAAAGAACACCTGCCATCCTTTCGCTTACAATAGCTCAATACAAAATACTCTTACATGCACTTTTGTCTAATTTGAAAATGAGACGAAATTAACTATAAAAGTTTCTTTATTCTGTTCTCTTACCCTGTTATTGGCGGACATTCAAATAAACACCTTTCAATTGCATTAGTATTCAATAAAGGAACATATATATACGTACATTTATGTATATATATTATGATTTTTTATTTAGATGCGCGCGAAACATCTTGTACAATAGAACAGAATATAGTTTGGACTTTACTTTGGGTTCGTTATCCTTTTCGTGAGTCCGATTGAGTAAACAAATAAATTTGTTTACATAAACACCCTTTCCTGTTTGTATTTTAGGTTTTATACACATAGAAGTAAAATAAATATTGCTTTTCGTTGTACGCAGTCATTATGGCGCCCGCTGTAGTGTAAATTTGTAAGCAGTTTTTGTATTAAGTACGGTCTTTATACCGCTGTAGTTGGAGAAACAATAATTTGTTCAGAATATGCAGTTTTGTTGGGTTTTATAGTTTTGTTTGCAAAAACTGTATATTTTCTCTGTTTTGTCCTGAATAAGTCTTTTAATTAAATATACCTAAACTAGCTTTTGCCTGCGGTTTCGCCTACGTGTTATTCTGATGTATAAAGCTTTATTCATATAAAATTTAAATGGCTTTTTCTATTTTCAAAAATCCTATCTTAGTGCTCGTCTACACCCCTCAAGGAACAGCTTTCTGCGTCGAGTAGTGTCGGCTGTGCGTTGTCTGTCAGTCAGCCAGTAACGGAATTGTTTTATATAATTATATGTTGTGTGCCCAGCGTTCGTTTGCCCAAGTTGTTCCTTTCATTCCTCCCCAAGGACCTGACTGACTAGACTAAAAGACATGTTGGATATGAAAGTGGCAAACAATTTCGAATAGCGCCGGAATCTAAAAGACAAGTTTGATGATTTTATTTCCCGTTTCCATATCTTTGAGGTTGTCACGAAGTTTTGGTTTAAGTTGTGATTTTGAAATGTTGATATAAAACAAAGAAGTCATATAGAAGCAAACATAGCAATATCCACTTTTTTTTTCAAACCGACCTATTTACAGCGCCACTGTCTACGTGAAATTCTAAAAGTGTTTTATTAAAAATACCACAAATGTTTAATAGTGTTTTTAGTGTTTTATAAATTTTAAAATATAATTTATTCAAAAACTTATAGGTATTGCTACAAACATGTGTTTTATTTAATTTGCCCAAAATTGCAATGAATGGAGATTGCTACATTTGCTTTTATATGACTCAAATAGTCCATTTAATACTAAGTTAATCAACACATAGAACGCAAATTTTTTTTCTATCAAATGGAATGGATGTGTGATCTATCAAATGAAAAGTTAATTTTTGTGACCTATTTAAAATTTTCCTTAAAGTCTAAAAATCTAATGTCTGCACCTAAAACTAACCTAACTTGCAGAACGTCAAAATAAAGCCGGTTCCAAAAATAACGGGTCAGTCACATAAACCCGAATATCTCCCGAACTACGTATGCCATCCTAATGAAACGAAGACTGTTCAATTGAGAATTTAATTATACAGATAAAAAATAAAATAAAACTTAGTTACACCCACAATATTAATCTTAAATTAAAAAAAAACTAAAGTAGTCATATTTTTCTTAAGATTACATTTTTTTTATGATTGTTTTTTTGCTGTTTTTCATCACTTTCTTCATTTAATACTTTGTATTGCCTCCACGAGCTCTTCTGACAGCTTCCAGGCGATTAGGCATGCTGTACACCAAATTTCGAAGCCGGTGCTGAGGAATACCTTCCCATTCCTCCACCAGTGCTTGTATGAGCTCGGGAAGCGTGATTGGTGGGGGGTTTCGACCTTTCACGCATCTCTGAAGCTCGTCCCAGGCGTGCTCGATGGGGTTTAAGTCCGGGCTTCGCGCTGGCCACTGCATGAGTTCGATACCGACCTCTTCAAGGTAGTCATGTACAATTCTGGCGGTATGGGGACGCGCATTATCATGCATTAATATGCCATGCCGGTCCATCCTGGCCATGAAAGGACCTACATGTTCATTGAGGATCTCTTCCACGTACCTCTCTGCATTTAGAGTTCCATTTTGAATGAGCACCAGCTCGGTGCGGGCCTCAGCAGAAATCCCAGCCCAAACTTGTACGGAGCCTCCACCGTACGCCACTTTTTCCTCCACACACGCTTGATGGAAGCGCTCCCCTGGTCTTCTGTACACCAACTGCCTACCATCATGCTTATAAAGCATGAATTTAGACTCGTCCGTGAACATTACCCTAGACCAATCGTCTAGTGTCCAGTTTAGGTGTTCGCGCACGTATCTCTGTCTTGCAATTCGATGTCCCCGTTCCAGTTTGGGGCCATTTGCGGGCCTCAATGGTTTCAAATTTGCTTTAGCAAGACGTCTTCTTACTGTTTGAGCGCTTAAATTGCCACCTCCAAAGCGAATAAAGTGAGTTTTTAGACCAACAGCAGTTTGAAAACGATTTCGGAGCATTGTAGCCACCAGTTGTCTGTCTTCCCTGGCCGTTGTGCATCTTGGTCTGCCATTTCCTGGTCTTCTAAGGTGTGATCCGGTCTCTTGGTACCGCTGGACTACCCGCTGAACAGTCGACAAAGATACACCAATGTTTCTGGCTGTTTCACGCTGGCTCCGCCCAAGTTCCAAAAAAGTTAGGATTCTGGTACATTCCTCTAGCGTGACTGCCATGCTTCACCTCACAGAATAATAATTATGCACGTGGAAGACGTTCACGATAATTTTTTTTGTGACAGAATAGAAATGGAAAGCATCCATAATGACATGAAACAAAAATTTTGTTTTTAAAAATAGTCATTTTTTTAAATTTTGTTTTTCTAATGAAGTTTTTTTCATCAACCAGTTTAAATAATATGCTATTAGAAGCGCAACTAAAAAGTCTTTATTCTGTTTTTTATTTCATTGATCTAGCTTTTACAGTTCTGGAGGTATTTCAATTTTTGTGACTGACCCGTAATTTTTGGAACCGAGTGTAGAATTTTAATACAAGAATATAAAAACCTAAATACAAAGTCCAAGATATACGCGTAATGGGAGTACTTGAACGAAAGACCTGTCAAGACTTCTTCATAATGCTGATATTCAGTTCATATTACCTTCTAGCTTAGATCCAGTTACATGGGTGCCTCCCAGAGAGTTTTCAGATCGAGCCACCTGCATAGCTGATCTCTATCTAAATGGTCACTCTGTACACAAAGCTACAAAATCTCTTGATACAACTAAGGGAGCTGGACCAGATGGAATACCGCCATACTTCATTGTAAAAACATCTGACAATATTTACAAAGCCTTATATATTATATTCAATAAGTGTTTACAGGAAGGCGTGTTCCCATCTGTTTGGAAGCATGCATTTGTGACTCCAATATACAAATGTGGTGACAGAAGTGAAATAGGGAATTATCGCCCCATATCAATTCTTTCGGCTTTGTCAAAGCTTTTTGAGAGGTTAATACATGACGCATTGTATCCTTACATTCATCAAATTATAATACCAGAACAACATGGTTTCGTCAAGAACAGATCAACTTGTACCAATCTAATGATTTTTGTTGATCATTTGTTTGAAAATCTTGACAAGCAAGTTCAAGTAGACGCCATCTATACTGACTTTCAAAAAGCATTCGATAAGGTAGATCACTCATTGCTTCTAGACAAGATTGCTTTTAATGGGATACGGGGTAACTTGCTTCGATGGTTCACCTCATACATTTTTAATCGAACTCAAAGAGTTGTAGTTAATGGCTTTAAATCTGAGTCTATAGTGGTTAAATCTGGTGTACCACAAGGATCAATACTGGGTCCCCTTCTCTTCACCATCTTTGTTAATGATATAAAAAAGTGCTTTATAAACTCTAACTTCTTAATGTACGCAGACGACATGAAAATTTATATGCCATGTAAAACCATTCAAGATTTCTTCTCTCTTCAGGAAGATCTTAACAGACTATACGATTATTGTAATGAAAATAAACTCTATCTAAATCTCCCAAAATGCCACACAATCTCTTTCACTAAAAACAAAAATAAACTTATTTTCAATTATTCATTCAATAATTATACATTAGCCAATGTAAATGTAGTCCTCGATCTGGGTGTTTTACTGGATTCTGCCTTGCATCTCGATAAACATATTGACAGCATTATTAACAAGGCCTACAAGATGTTTGGATTTGTCGTAAGAGCTTCACGGGACTTTGTGCGACCCTCTACACTTCTGATTTTGTACAAAACTATAATAAGATCACAATTAGAATATGCCGTTTCAGTCTGGAGTCCATACTATATTAAGTATATACACAGTCTAAAGATGGTTCAAAAGAAGTTTCTGCGAACCGTAAATTACAGGTGCAGGCATCCTCGTGCCGGCTACCCTGAACTTTTAAAAAAATTTAATATCATCTCCTTAGAATCTAGACGTTTACTACTGGATGTCATGACGCTGCATGGATTTTGCAATAACAGAGTTGACAGTAGTGTAATTACTAGTAAATTATGTTACATAGTGCCTCGTACTGTCTGCCGGCGGGGAAATCGAGTTCCTAAGCTATTCTATGCAGGCATCAGCAGAACTAACGCTGGTGTCCGTGCACCCTTTCATCGCATTGTGGATGGTTACAATGAACATTTTTATGCCCTCGACATATTCGCTCTTACTAGCTATCAATTCAAAAAGCAAGCCATTGAACTTCTGCGTGTTTCTCACTAGGATTTGTCAACGCTGATTAATCATAAATTGACCAGCTGACTGTCCTATAAATGTTTGTTTTTTATCTTTAAACTTAAAATTTAACGAGTAACATGACCTATTATTCTTGTTGCTAACCTGTGAACAATGGCGTGGGTTACATGTTTATAAATTTGATGTACACATTTGTATCTAGCTATAATCTAACATGTATCTGTTTTTTGTTCCAATAAATAAAATAAAAATAAAATAAAAATATTACCCAAAAGTCCTTGGAAGTAAGTTACACGATATCTTCATAATACGACATGTTAATCAACTAGTTTTATCTATCGTACGTGGAAGAATTCGTCTCTTATGTAGCTGCCAAGTACCATCCACAAATAAACCTTTCTTATTTCGTGGAAGCATAAAAAATGTATCGTCGCCGTCGTTATGGTTGTATTGAAAATTGTTTACGATATTTTAATATATTAACTTAAAAATAAACCTATACTTAATTATGGACGAAAAAGGTTTTTACAAATAAATTAATTAAAAAATTAAATAATTAAACATGAGGTTAGATTTCGCGGTAGCTCAGATGGAGCGCTTTTGAACGAAAGTTAAAGTTTTATTTTAGCAGCAAAATAATATAATTTATCTAAAATTATATTATTTTGCTGCTAAAATAAAACTTTTTAATTTTCTCTGAAAACATTACTAAGTACTTAAAATATAATTTTTAATGGAACCTATTTTATTAACTAAGCAGAGTTTTAATGAACCTGAATTATCGTGAAAATTAACTTAAGTTATTGAAGGTATATTTGGCTCCTTAATTTAAAACTTAGGACAAGTTATTCTAAATTGCGGCCAAAAAAAGACTTGTAATGAAATCATAGACACAGTTGATAAAGTTCTGAAGTTGACTCGAACTTGTCTTAGACTCGAAGATGAAGAAGCAAATCTTATTAAAAGTCTCATCTAACTCTCGGGTTGAACAATCAGTTCAAAGTCTACTGCGCATGAGGTTACGGACAGAGTTACGTAAGCCAAGGTCACTTCGTACTAGTTGCAATTACGAGATGAGATTATTATCGAAAGGTTATCCAGCTAGCAAATTTGGATCTTGTTAGTTTTTGTTTCTTACATGGACGTGTCTAATTAGGTTACCGAAGTTATTTTTCTTTGATGTTGCGACGAGACAACGATTTGTTTTGTATAGCAGTTCATAGCATTCGTTAATTTTAAGAACACAATAAAATTATTGTTAAACTATAAAATTGTAGAGAAAAAAGATGTGGAATCGATGCAATATAATATAATATCCTAAGTGCCAATATAAAATGATTTACTGGGAACCTTACAATTTTGCCTTTTATATATCCAACCAAATCAAAATATTTGTGTTCAGTAGAACCTACAATTAACATAACGAAAGAAACACGCCCCAAAAAGTTTTATGCGAAAGATGATTTTATACAAGGGCTATCAAAAGAAAAGTGTCGTTTATTAGCGACATTGAAGGTAATATTTATATTTCCATTACAGAGAAATAGCATTGGTAGAAGGTTTCTCGATGGTGCTTCAAAAATTTCCACTTGAGAGTAACGAGACACGGAGTGCTTCGGAATCTTTATTGAGAGTTTTGAAAGGAGAATTTGTAGATATTTGCAAATATGTATGTTAATGGTGATGAGAAAAAAATAGTCTGTAGAAAAAAGTGTTTATTTAGTAATTGAGAGTAATATGCGGCGGAGGCGACGGAGGCTTTTGCTTTTTTATTATACAAAACGATAAACGTGTCTGTAACGACTTTGACAAATTGCTTCTTTATACTCCACCCAAGAGAAATTATTTAAAACACTCGCAATTTTTCTTCGTACCAATTCAGGAGTATTGCCTGTCTAACCAACTTCTCAGAATAATATGTTAAATGGGATACAAGAGGCAGTGCCTACATAAGAAATTGAATTTGTACATCCTGAAAATTATTTGTAATGTAATGATCACGGTTGAAGATAATTTGTACAAGATATTCTCAAGTAAGACTTTAACCCAGTGGAATAAGATAGAAACAATGTAGAGTAAATGACTGTTAGTATTATGTGTGTATGGTGAAAGTTATTTTCGAATGCCTTGTTGTTCTAGTGGTAAGCGAATGAGACTGCTGATCAAGAGGTCTAGGGTTCGATTCCCAGGTCGGACAAAATGTTTGTATGACCCGCAAATATTTGTTTCGGAGTTTGGGTGTTTTCTATGTAAGATAATAAAATGTATGTATTTACAAAAAAAAAATGTTTATGTATTTATACCAGTTGTCTAGTACCCATAATACAAGCCCTGCTAAGTTTGGGACTAGATGGTGTTAGATGTAGGAAATATTTATTATTATTGATTATTATTTAGTACTTTTATTGTCTATAAGAAAAATATTCACAAGAAACATTTATCACATCAGCCTATCGCATTCTTCTGTTCGACATAGGCCTCTCCAATTGAAGAAAGAAAAAAATAAAGAGTTTAACTTTAGATATTTGGAATAATATGCTTAAAAATTCAAAAATATGATATCACCTAATGGTAAGCAACTACCACCCACCGTCCACCGTTTACAACAAACGGTGGAATCAAACTCACGACCTCTTTTAATTTTTTGTTTGAGAGCACCATAAGCAACTGGTCTAGGTTCTTAAGAACATCTATGGTATATAATAGGAAGATAGCGGAATCAAATATAGTGATAACTATGTAGTTCAATCTTCAAATTATATTTGCTCTCAAGGTTGCGGAGTTTTAGTCTTATATTACAGAAACAATAAGTAGGTAGGTAAACAGTAAAAGCACAATATGTGAAGTAGCTCATACATTAGAGCAGTGTTGTTAACAGATCATTAATATGGAAACTCATTAAGAAATCATATGTTATAAACGGGAAATTAGAACGGGAACATCAAGCAATATACCAAAACCATTAGGTGGAGAAATATTTAGTACCAGCTGAGCCCCGCAGTTGTTTACAAAAAGAACAGCGTGTAACGCCGACGGGTGAAGCTAGTCTGAAAAGTACTAAGTTACTCCTCACATCTGCCAGTATAAGTCCTGTAACCGTACCGTCAACCGTTCCAGAGTTCAGCCAGAAGAAACGGACAGACAGACAAAATGGTAGTGAAAATACGTTTAAATATGTACAAATAAATAAAATTTGAGTATCTAAATGTAATTGCTAATTAACAGTTTTTTATTAGATGCATATGAAAGTATTTAAGTTACTTACACCAAAAAATGCAATTATTAAAATTTTGTCAGTCTGTCTGTCCGTTTGTGCCGGTTATCTCTGAAACGGCTTAACTGATTTTGACGGACTTTTACTAGCAGAAAGCTGGTAACATAAGGATAACATAACTTAGCTATTTTTTTTAGACTTGATTCACCCCCGGCGTTACTCGTGTTTCACAACAATAGACGCGGGTAAAACCGCGGGACTCAGCGAGTTTTACATAATTTCTTATAAGTAGTTTTTCTCGTTGAATGCTAGCCATTTGCGCGTTGTAAAATACCTACAGATAGATAAATCCCCGTGAACTCTACGATAACGGGTAATATACCTAATGTTATCGGCGTACTGCGTCTTATCTCGCAGGCTCGCTTAACCGAAAGTGCCTTTTAGCTCCGATTTTCGAAATGTGTATATATGAAAGAGAGATCATTTCAAACGAAATGGAGAAGTTCTCGCATATAATATTTGAAATTGACATTGAGTATGAATTATAAATCTTTTGGATTGAGCATTTATAGGTAAAATACTTGTTTCAATTTTATCTTCAGTAAAATAGTATTCACGAAGAGCGTGTCATAAATCTAATGTCTTTACGAGCTATTGTTATATATTTATAATAATATATTAACATATATAAATATATTTGTGATCTCGGAAACTCGGAAACATCGCTAATGATATCCCTGAAATATTGAATTTAAGGGTTTTCAGGGGTAACAATTGAATCATTGATGATGATATTGAATTTTTATGCGTTTTCTAGTAAGCCAAAACCTCCTTTCAAAGGAGAGGTTAATGGCCAGCAGTGGACTTTTAAAGGCTGTTGATGCTGATGATGATGATGCGTTTTATGTCGCTTTACTCTTGGCAATGCTACCGACATCTATACTACTCTTTATGTAATACTTAGATGTTTGGTGGTCGGTACTACAACACAGCAACACTACCAGTACTAGACAGAATAGATGGCAATGTTAAACAATAAATAGTAGTAACCGAGCAAAGCTCGGTCGCCTGGGTACTATTTAGATAAATGACGAGTAACTAAATGTTAAGTTTTATATTCTACTTGTAGAATCTTGAATCCACTGGGAACGTTAGTAGGCCTTATATTTCTAATTGAGGGTAGACGTGAGTTAGCGGGTGAGGAGAATATTCTCGTACCTTCACCGAACACGTGGTGCTCACTCGAGATGATCCGCGACAACTCTCAAAGAGTATGTAACACTACGTATAAGAGGCGGGACTGCAGTAGAAAAAGACGATGTATGAAACGTACGTCCACGTACCATACCAACCTTACGGAACTAAGGCGTTATACAATGCTGCCAACACAATGTCCATAATGTCATTACTAGTGATGTGGTATGGTGCCTAGCGAAAAATTATCAATGTCGATTGCAAAATTTTGGGCTTTCAGGAAATAAATAAATAAAAGAATATTAAAACTCAGATTGTTTTAAATCATATTTATTTACAAGGAATTAAACAATTACCAATACTACTGGTAGTTTTAATTTTAGAGATAGGTTTTACAAACACACGTCAATAATATTTTTATAGAACTAGATGGGTTTCCTATCTGAAACTCGTAAACATAAATTACATCATTATAGCAAAGTAATTTATTGAGAAATCAGGATGTCAAATATATTGACATAAAACAAATAACTAACTTGGTTCACACAAAAAGGCTCGGTGGTAATTATGTTCCTTCTGTATGACTGAAGATAATTCTGTAAATATAAATAACATTATTATAGCAAAGTAATTTATTGAGAAATCAGGGTGTGCTTTACAAATATATTGACATAAAACAAATAACTAACTTGGTTCACACAAAAAGGCTTGGTGGTAATTATGTTCCTTCTGTATGACTAAGGATAATTCTGTAAACATAAATTATATCATTATAGCAAAGTATTACTTTGCTATAATGATGTAATTTATTGAGAAATCAGGATGTGCTTTACAAATCAATAAATATCTCACCACTGTATGAGAGCTGCACATTATCAGTTCTTCTTGCTGGCAATGGTGGACTTTTAGTAGTAGTATGTAGTGGAAATCCAACTAAAATTTCATCAGATAATGGTGTAGATGAGATTTTCAGACTCGGAATAGCAGTTTTCTTCAGTTGAGTTTTTTTCTTCTTGAAATCATTACTTCGGAAATGCTTTTTACAAACATATTTTAACTTATGCACTTTTTCAATTGGCAAATAGACTAAGTCTTCTTTCCCTATTACTTTGACCCATTGTTTGCACCTAAAAAGTGGGTGAAGTTATTTTTACTTAAAAAATACATAAACTACTGTATTATAAGAATGTAACAAAATAACTTTATACAATATTATGATACGCTAAAATTATATCATAAATCCATATATTTTATAAACTCTTTCGACCAAGTATAGCTTTACATGAAAGGAAATTTATACTGACAAACCAACTAATTGAGAAAACATTGATTTTACTTCCTTAAATCATTATCATCATCAGCATAGACTTTCCACTGCTAAACAAAACTTTGTCCAGTAATTTATATAATTAAACATCGATATCGATAAATCCGATTGATGGGTGATCTCACTATGCAATGTTTTGTTAAAGTTATTTTGATTTGATTAAAATGCACTAAACCTTTAGGAATTGTACTAGAATTGACTTCTATAAAGAAATAAATATCTAATTTTGCTTACCGTTCTTTGTCTAATGGAAATTTAGCAAAAAAAGACGTTTGTTCCAGTTTGTTCACAGTCATGGCATGTTTTTATACCACAAATTTCACACGTAATTTTTCTCATTTTGTTTATTAGAAACATTCGACGACAACCAGACAACAAATTTCTTATACCTAAATGATTAATAATACACTTTTATGCAATTTATACGCGAAAATATAGCTTTAGAAAACCATAACAAACTAACTATCAAACGCTTAGCAAGAACTACACAGAGTACTTTTACTTGCTAGTGACACTAATGACAGTCAAAATTTTGACCACCCATTTTGAAAATCGCCATTTCCATTTTGAAAATCGCCATTTTGACTGTCATCTATGTGAAGAAGAATCGTAGCCCGATATAGTTCCAGAGTACTCGGTGTTCTTCGTAATTTTACGGGTTATAGCCGCCATCTTGAAAGGACGCACGTTTCATATATCACGTCTTTCGTATGGGAGTTTCGCCAGACTGACAACTCTGCTCGTCAACGACCGCGTTCCTTTTTTTAAAGGAACTCACGAACGAATGAACGAACAATAATCATCTAGGGATGGGATAAAATCATTGTCACCTGTGATCCTTGTCTATGACTTATGACATTAAAGTAATCGACTAAAATCAATCGTTCAATAGCGTTATTATTATTTTAAAGTGTCAATGATTCCCATCCCTGCGGTCACCGGTCGCACGCGCCAGTGCCCGGTATTGCGTCAGTGTCTTACCTTCAGACACTTAACAGTGTTGCCAGCTAAAATAATCGATACGCCGACATACTTAAAAACCAAAACTTTTTTCTAAAGATTTTTAAAAGAGTTAATGTTAAAGACTTTTAAATAAATCATATATGATGAATATTAATAAAGTTATATGTTTTATAATATACAAAATTGTAGTAACTGTAACACCGTAAATAGAATGGTATTGAAATATAGAACACTCAACGATGCACTTGTTAATGTTAAGACACAGGTGTTCTGTTAGTCACTATTAGTTGGGCCGTCTGCCCGTTTGCATGATTGCCCCATGAATCAGAAATGCAAATCAACGTTCGCAAGCCGATAAATAAAGGCGTTATCAGAAAATATCAGACAATCAAAATAAAATTAACGTGTATATATTCGACTTTCTGTCAATAGCTAATATATTCGAAAGATCCTTAAAGCAACATAACAACGAAAGCGGAGGTGAGTAGTCATAGTCTTTTTCCGAAACATTCTGTCATTTTGTACTATTTCTATATTGCCTGAAGGTTAGCTAGGAGAGAATACCTTATGGCATTAAGTCCGCCTTTGTATAACATATGCAGTAAGTTTAAATAAATAAACACATTTTGTGTAACAATATTAAAGTTCAAAGGAGTGGTTCTTTGACTTTTCGATTGTGTAAGTAATCGATTGAAAATGTTCTATCTACACCATCATAATAAAATGTAACACTGTTTTATGGTGGTTTAGGAGAGTATCCATATATATGTAAACATCCTGCTACCCTAAATAGGGCTGTAAGACACAATGGTCAATAATAATGACGGAACAATTCTTAATAATACTTCTGCTTGGGTATCTTAAATCATGACCCCGTTAAATGAGGCGAGAAATCAATTCATTCTCGTATTGTTAAACGGAATAGATGGAATAGCGGAGGGTTGGAGAAATTGAATTGAAAATTGTGGTTTGTAAACAGTAAACAAATCTAAAAATAAGGTATTTATATAGTGTATAGGGTACATGCTTTAAACAAACAATTGAAGTCGTCTTTTTTACCCTTCTACGGTGAAGCCAAAAGGTAAGGTAACCTATTTAAATAAATGAAGTGTCAATAGATTCGTAATAATAGCGCGGATGATACAGGATATATAAATTTAATCAAATGTTTCTATGTCACACATCGAGTCACAGCTTTCGAAAGATTGTCTAAAAAATCCCAATTTCAATAAAAATTAACGGAACTTACAGTAGGAATAATAGTGACAGAATGCATTGGTTACTTTAAATTTTCTTTCCTAGATTGCGTTCGGTCTAATCATTTTCCCGCTCTGCCATAAAGAATATTACAAAACAACTAGCTGATGCCTGCAGCACCGCTCGCGTCCTAGGGGTATGAAAAATAGAAGTTAGCCTATTCTCAGACCTACTCACAAAATTTCTCAAAAATTGGTCCAGCCTTTTCGGAGGAGTATGGTAACTAACATTGTGACACGATAATTTTATATGTAAGATAACTAAACGACCAAACTTACTCGTAATAACATTTATATTGTATAATGCCTTTTGATAATTCGTTGTTACGATGGAATTGCAGCAATCTTAGTAAGATTAAGTAAAATTATTCATAGTCGTCAGAAATCGTGGCGTGACTATCAATCGAGCGCCGTCTCTTTCAATCCCCTTGAAACAATAGCTGTACTAAATATTTTGATTACTCTTTGAGACAATTTTGCGGAGAATCTCCGTTGACACTGAAATGATTGATGATAAAATTCGTTTTGACAGCGAAATGATAATGCTACTTTCGTATTTTCTGCAAGGACACTCGGGGGAAGATATTTCACGAATAAATTAGGTTCGCAACGAGGTTCCTCGGAACTTTGCGAGCAGACATAAAGACAAAGTGGATAGAGTTCAAAATTCCAAAAGAAAGTTCCGCGGATTTCAATATTCCAGAAGCGTGTAATTTTATGTATTAGATTTAGAACAAAATTGAATTGCTCACGTATGTATATGCACTAACATACATATTCAGCATACATATTACTTCAGTTTAGATCATGTTTTATTAATAGAAAGACATAATTGACCTAATCATAGAATTAATAATCTGAGAATAAGATAACAGTAATATTAAGAAGTTATCTAGGAATCGAATAGAAACCACGGAATCGATTAGGGGTTTTACAGTTGATAAGGATATTTAAATTACGAGTAAAATTGTTTTCAAATTACTTTAGAGACGTCATATTTTACTCGATTAAGGCGCAGTCACAAAGAAGGATAATAGTTTTAGCAATCTATGTGTGTCTGTTGGTACGTTTCACTATAGCGCCTAAACTACTGACCTAAATTTTGTGAATTAAGTGTTAATAGACTCGTAATAATGGCCCGGATGATAAAGGCTATCAGAGGTTAGGTACGTAAGCGTTTGATAAAACGTTAAGTAAGTGTTACAGTTTTTAAAACTCTTTTTTTTTTAAATTATTATGCTTCGAAAAATATCTGTTAATAAGAAAGTAGTAGTGATGCTGATTTCAGTACCAATGAACTGGCTTCACAGATAACATTCAATGATACAGAAGCATCACACCATAATGTGGGTCACCATGCTGCACTGTGTGCACTGACAATAAGGATGGAGACCACCACTCTTGGATTCTGTTCATACTTTCCATCAATCAGAGTAGAGTTACTTTGGCGGGTCCAAATACACAAAAAAAAAAAAAAATTTGATTGCATCAAAAGGTTTATCAGAGCCGCTTTACAAATGTTCTCGTTTGTAATGTAATTAATGCTTAGTATTTTACAGGGATACTGTTTAAAATTATTTTCATTTGAAGTTACGTGACAAGGGTTTAAAAGAACGGGGGTTTTTCAGAGCTCTTTGAACTCAGTGTGTAAGCGTTGATACCTGTAATCGCCTAGTGTTACCTCATATGTCTGCTTAATATTATAAAAATGTAAAGTAATATACTTTTCATAATTCCTCAGATAAACAAGCTTTCTCATAATATTTGTTTCTTTTTAGGATTTCATATTTTCTAAGTACCTATGTTATTTAAGTTGGACAACTACTTATCTATGCTAAATAGTCCAATCAATAAAGGCTTAACTTTGCCATTTTGGTTGAACACCTGCAACCAACGCCAAAATTTCCATAAGTCTTCGTAAATTAATATACTAAAATTGCAGGGTGCTGCAATACCGGCAAAGGGTGCAAATACATTGCAAAAGGGTGCAAAAACAACTTTTTCGTCTATATCTCGCGATTGGCTGGAAAAATAAAAAAAGATCCTACTACAAAATTGTAGGAAATTAAATCCCCTACAAAAACTTGGAAACGTATTTTCGCGTATCTCTCATAGTTTTTGCACAAAATGCATATAAAGGTGCAAAATCGTAAAAATATTATTATTAATCTTTTTTTTTCATTTTGAAGCGATCCTACGTGTTTCCTTGGGATTTAATTATTTTTGTTTACTTATTTATACCTTTTTTCATATACCTAATAATCTTGACACAAAAATCATTTCAATTTTATTAAATGATATTTTTATTTTACATTTTTTTTATTCCATCGGATTCAGCGCAAATTTTCAAATTTAAGAGGATGGTCATCTAATGAACGGGAGGCATGTAATATGCCCGATAGAAGTGTTATATACGATGGTGATACAATAGGTGAAATGCCTAAACATAGTTTACTAGGATCTGCATAGGTGATGTTTTTAATCCAGAAGGCAATCTCTCATCATACATCTCATCGGTGATATCTGTTGTAGATGCTAATTGCGCTGCAGATTTTTTACATTTGATTGGAGTTCTTTTATATCAAACACTACTTGCTGGTGTGTACACTGCTATGCCTCCTACACAATGAAAAGTCTCCTGACTACCTGAGGTTCTTATACAAGGTGGGCCAAAAGAAGTCATCCGATGTTGTTTGGCTCTCAATTTTTTTCTAAATGAAAAACTTCGATTTTGTTTTTTGATTATGTTTATTTAAACCTTTAGAATTTTATTAGTGAAGTCGAGAAAATGATATCGGCCAAATAGGCGCAGCCATAATCGATTGCTATACGGGCTCGTTTTATGGCATTTTTCATTACTTCGGGCGACAGATTCTCGCACTCGTGTCGAATGTTGTCCTTGAGGGCTTCCAGGGGCTCGGACTTGTTCACATAAATACGGGACTTCAAAAAACCCCACAAAAAAGTCTGGAACGGTTTAATCGGGCGATCTTGCGGGCCAGTGCAAATCGCCAAAACGAGAGATGAGGCGACCCGGGAACGCCGCCTTTAGAATATCGGTTGTGTCTCGAGCAGTGTGTGCCGTTGCTCCGTCTTGTTGAAACCACATGTCCTCCGGTCCTAATTCATTCAATTGTGGTAGAAAAAACTCGGTTAACATGGCCATATAGCGCGCACCGTTCACTGTTGTCGTTTGATGCAGTCACTTTTCGCGATTATAATGGCTCCTCGTGATACACTCGTGGATTTTCGGTGCCCCAGAAGCGATAGTTTTGCTTGTTCACGTACCCGCTGAGGTGGAAATGAGCCTCAGCGTTCATTATTATTTTGGTCAAAAAATCGTTTACTTCGTCCTCGAGATTGAGAATCACATGGGCGTAGGCTACATGCGTTTGGTGGTCGACAGGCAGCAGCTGACGCACGGACATGCGCAGGTCTTTGACCAAGATTCGCCTTAGTGACGATCGGCTGATGGGTAATTGCGAGGCACGGCGTCTGGTCGATGTTTCAGGCGACAGCTCGACAACCTCAGCAACAGCTGCGATATTCTTGGCAGAATAGACGCTCCGGGGCCGGCCACTCTTGGCAGCGTCTCTTGTGGTCCCTGGCCAAACGGCGCAGTGTTTGCGTAGTTAGTGCCGGACAACCGGAGAATCGGCGATGGAATTCGCGCTGCGACGAACGACGACGAACACAGACGAATTGTTACGCAAAAGAATAGACACAATTATCCCGCGTTCCGCGGGGAGTGTATCGCTCCATGGCTTGTTCACTTGTATTCTACATCTGTCTAGTTTACAAATGTCAAAACAAATTTGACATTGGCCGCCATTTGCAAATATAAGAGCATCTTTCAATAGGGTGATTTATTTTGGCCCACCTTGTATTACGGCCAGTATTATCATAGACATATTGGAGGAAAGCATCAGTAATTATAGTCTTCTGAGGTTAAATTATTGATGAAGCTTCATGAAGCTAAATATTATGGTATGATGTGCAAACACAAAGTTTGCTTAGTATCTACTAAGATATCAATCTTGATAACTAACATCGATTCTGTTTTTCGATAAATGTATGTCTCAACAGCTAGTTGAAGAAACGAAAGAAGGATTTAGGATGAAGTGCTGAAATAATACTATAGGCAATAGTATCTTTTTTGGGATAACAGGACATTCATCTCACACGATATTTTCATCATTTAATAATAATTTATGTATGAAGCAAGTTAATAGTGGAGGTATTTCTGATACAACGTTATCAGGGAATTTGTCCCGTAGTAGATAACTTTTTATTTCGTAACGAGTTTATTTAGTCCTGTAAAATTTCTGCACATACAGTGATAATTTCACATTCTTAGCCATTTCACTGAGGTCCTCACTTTTACCATACCAATCACTACCATCAGTATGCAATCCTGAGAGGATTGCATACTTTTCACAACAATTGTTGCATCTTACGTTTTCTTCATACAAATAGCACATAAAAATGAAGGATTCATTGTTTCCTTTAAATTGAAAACAGTGAATCAAGTTTATTTTGTAAAAAATCACTTTTGGACAGTTAGACGCACAAATATCCCTGAAACGACAGTTTGGAGTATAGTGACAGTAAGTGACAAACAGTTAGTTGAGCATTTTCTGCTGCAGTCTTACTCATTGCGCTCAGCGAGATAGAAAAGCAAACGCATGTGTGTGTGTTCTCAATGGTACTATTTTCGTCGAGCGCAAGGTTCTCATTTTTGTCTGAATCTCTATCTCTTTCGCTCTTGTTAGGAAACGTATGGTCTTATTCGAGCCCATGGGTTCTATTTTTCGATCCTATCCTATAGATCTTGAATGGGACTATTTACGTCGAGCGCAAGGGTCTCATATTTGTCTTATTCTACCTATTCACTCTTATATTGAAGACTCTTACTATAGAAAATTGGAATCTTACTATGGAAAAATATACCACGCTCTTTCTCCGCCAGTGATATATTATTATAAACGTCCCCCTGAAATTAAATTTATAATAGCTCAGGTAAATGGAGAGGTAATATATACTGCAAATATACGTTTCAAATGCAATTTTGCTCTGAATCCAATGCAATAAAAATAAACTAAAATTAAATTATCACTACATAGTATAAGCTAAAGTCACTTCCACTCTCTGTCTGTCCGTATAAATGCTTCGATCTTTAAAACTACGCAACGGACTTTGACGCCGTTTTCTTTACTAGATAGAATGATTCAAGAGGAAGGTTTATATGTATAATACATGCATAAAAGTAGAGAAACGTTGATAATTTTAGAGGTTTTTAATGTGATGTCGTAAATAAACCCATTTTTTTACGCTGACATTGCAAACGCTGGCTGTACCCTACGAGATAGATCAAAATAATGTACTGCAGTATTGTACACTTTAAGAAGTTCTACAATACTTTCTTTCTTTTTACTAGAAATAGTGGATTATTTACGAAACGATTATAAGCAATACAGTATTAATCCTTATCCAATTAAGTACCTTAAATACTTTGTGCATCTAATATAGATTAAAATGACCCTTTACAGTATGTAATTTAAATTAATATTTTTGAAGATATTACAGATTTAAAATACAGGAACAAAGGTACCGGCGGTACCGGCCGGGGCCCGTTGGGTGGCACTGCTGTCAATTTATCAGTATTAGTTAATAACTAAGCATAATATTTTAATGATTATTCTGAGGTGGTACGAAGTTTGCCGGGTCAGCTAGTCATATAATAAAATTTAAATATTTTTTTTGCCAAGATTATTGGGTAATTAAAAAAAGGTGTAAATAAATAAAAAAAAATGCCCGAAACATATCATTTGAATCAAAATGAAACATGTAGTATCACTTCAATATGAAAAAAAAAGATTAATAGTAACATTTTTTTCATTTAAATGCATTTTGTGCAAAAACTATGAGAGATACGCGAAAATACGTTTCCAAGTTTTTGTAGGGGATTTAATTTCCTACAATTTGGTAGTAGGATCTTTCTTTAATTTTCCAGCCAATCGCGAGATATAGAAGAAAATGTTGTTTTTGCACCCTTTTGCAATGTATTTGCACCATTTGCCGGTATTGCAGCACCTTGCAATTTTAGTATAGTAATCTACGAAGGCTTACGGAAATTTTGGCGTTAGTTGCAGGTGTTCAACCAAAATGGCAAAGTTAAGCTTTTATTGACTGGACTAAAAAGTATGTAATGTGTATTGTTATTCGAACATACAAATATTCGAATTCATTATTTTTAAATAGTTAGAACGGCAACACGTAACAAAATGCGTTAGTTTTAGATATATTTTAGAGTCCCTAAAATATCTATAATACATAAATGAATGTTAGTGGAAGAATTTTTTTTTAATTGTTTTTATTACATTTTTTTTTCTCTAATAAAAAATAACCAAATTGGTCGCACCGTTGAGCAATGTTTCATTTTCATCGTCAACAACCCATAACATCTCTGCTGCACTTAGGTCTCCTCCCAGGAAAGGGTTAAGGCCATACGTCCCCACGCTGGTCGAGTGCGTATTTAGGAATGGCAAGAGAACTTTGAGGCTATGTACGTATAACAACCGAGACCGACTGCTTAACGTGAATCACGGAAACGCTCATAAAATATTATCATGCCACAAACGATCACCATCTAGGTACTGACCGCACCGTCGTCGCTTACACTCGGCATTTACACCTTGCCACTATGCTATGAGTGCTGTGAGCAACATTTGGGGGTTTTGAAATTAGTAGGACAGCCCCGAATATCACACGGGCATATAACGGTCTATTTTTAATAAATAGTAGACTAGAACGTTACATTGAGATAAAAGTTCTACGTACCCATACAGTATACCGCAATAATAAACTGTACAGAACAAAGGCTAGAATCGGAGGTTTCAAAGCTAAAAGCGAACCTTATTAAACAACCCCGAATATATGAGATAGATAAATTTACAATATGATATGAACAAGTTCTGTGTTTGAATTAAACGCCACTGAATACTTGTACTTTGCAGGAAAGAGTTTCTGAAGTACGAAATGGAATTCAGTCTAGACAGAAATAATTTAACTGTTTACTGTCGCGAATTTTACAGATAGATGTTGTTAAGAGGTAAAGTTTGTGACGTAACGGATAATCTCTGGATCTACTGTACCGATTTTGAAAATTCTTTTACCAATAGAAGACTACGTTATTTGTGAGTGACATAGGCTATATAATTATATAAGAAATCATGTGGATACATAATCTTGCTGTTGGATGTTTTTGGAATGCCTACAACTATTTTATGATAACAACCGGGCCCGACTGCTTAACGTGACCTCCGAATCCCTACATATAATGGTAGGGTAAGTCCGGGGTAGACGGCCTCACAGGAGAGATGAACAGTCAAATTATTTTCGAAAGTAAAAACTAGATGGCGCTTGTTTTTATTTAAATCGGATAAATACCTGAAAAATAAATACTATATATCCCCATGCGAAGGGAGAACGGGCGGCTAGAGTGTGATAAAATTATTAAAAGGGTTCGATACCTTCAATCTTACGATTCTAATATATACGTCTTGAACGGGTTATATCGCTCGTAGCCACGGGTAGTCCCGTTATACAATTAAAAATAATTTAGTTGGGACTATATTACATATTAGCCGCAGAACTGGCGACCGTTGGGGTAGAAAAGTTCTGGAGTGGGGCCGTGACTCGGCAAACGTAGTGTAGAACGCCCACAGGCCAGGTAGAGTTACGATTTGCGCAAGATAGCTGGCAGGAGCTGGATACGAGAAGCCCAAAATCAATCAAAGGTGTGTGCAATGGGAGAGGTCTATGTCCAGCAGTGGACTGCGATGGTCTGATGATGATGATGATATTAACACTAAAACTTTTTCTAATTTTCGAACAATCAGTTTCAATTTTTTTTAATTCTATTAATTTATATTTTAAATATCTTTGAAGTAAGAAAAGGTTGAGAACCTTTTCTTACTTGTTCATTGATTTGTAGTTTTTTTAGTTACCTTTTCAACTTCAAAATCCATAAATTATTTTTCATGATAACTGTATGTAAGTGTTACGCAATGATTAATAATTAGTGATTTAAAAGTTGATAATACAGTTTTTACGGTCACTAAAACAGCTGCTCGTTTAGTATCATAAATTACAGCTTACATAAATCTGTTTCTATGACCACTTTAATAACTGAAACTCGGAATCGGTTAGAATTTCCTACTGACCTTCCTTTACGGGCCATTATGCTCGTGTACATTATATATTCTATATACGCCCGGGTTCTTGGAGCCTTTCCTTAAATCTTTACTTGTTCGTAGTTTATCGACTTGTTCTCATAATATAAGGATATTTTATCTAAATGTCAAGAAAATTGAAAAAAATAATGAAAGTAGGAAACAATTAGAAAAGTTACATTTATAGCTTCTTGCACTAGAGGGAAGTTATTAATATTTCGGACATCCTACACAAAAAAACCATCTAGTCCCAAACTAGGCAGAGCTTGTATTATGGGTACTAGACAACTGATATAAACACATACATATACTTTTTTTATAAATACATACATATCATACATAGAAAGCACCCAAACTCCAAAACAAATATTTGTGGATCACACAAATATTTGGTATGACCCGGAAATCGAACCCGAGACCTCTTGATCAGCAACCGCATGCGCTAACCACTGGACCAACAAGGCAGTAAGATGTTCGAAATATATTTTATTATTATTTATTAACTTGATATATACCTCATGCTACTATGTATGTTATACGAGCCGCTGACAAACATACTCATATAATTAAGAGTTATCAACCGCTAGATCACCAGGCCACTCAGTCATAGTTATGTATATACATATAATATACATTATATGCTACATTCTAAGAGAAATTACCACTCAAGTCTATTAATTATCCTCAAAACTAACCAAAAATGTAACTAATTTTCAAGAAAGAACAGGAACTACGGTATTATCTCAAAACTCAAATCAGATTACTTATGCGTCTCACAAAGCTGATCTCCCTTTTCGTTTATTATGCGACGGTTGCAAAGTCAATGAGGCTAAAGTTTTAAGAAGTATTATTAGTGCAGAGTAGGTAGTTCCGAAACTAATAGGCCTGCATGTTCAGTATAGGGGTGGCACGGAAAATTAATTATATTGCTTTGTATGAGCATACTAAGCCTCCTAATTTACATGACAAGGAGCCAACGTGGGTCAGCCCGATAAAGTCTAGGCAGCCCTTCCTAATCCGGCGAGCTTAGATGTATATCTTTGCATGTTTTTTAACGACATAATTTAAAAAAATAAAGCATTTAATCTCTATGAGCATTGTGACTGAGCTGTGTCAGTAAATATATATTTAAAAAGATTGGATTATCTCGTTTAACTGTGGTACGCCTTTCTACATATAAATCTTTTTAGCTTTGGGAAGAATTTTAGTGATAAAATTCTAGTCCAAAAATACAAAGGCATAATGGTTAGGACGAGAGTTTAATTGCTACCTATTTTTATTATATCTATAAAGCAGTATTTAAAATATAATGGTTGAAAAATATAGTGTTACATATAAAGTATGTTTAAATATAAGTTGAAGGAATGATAATTATCGTAACCTAATTATGCAGAGATCTGTGTTATGGTAACTATACTGCTGTAAATGTTTATAAGCTACCTTTTAGATCACGTTTAATTCAGCACGAATTGAGTCGATACTCCGTCTCACAGTCGTTTTTCGTCCGCCAGTGCATGACCGGAGGCCCAACGATTCAGAAGCATCTCAAGAGGCCGCCATTGTGGGGCTTACTGTACTGCACTGTCTCCATTCACAATGAGAATGGTACTCTTGAGTTCTATTCATGCTCTCCATCAAGCAAAGTAGAGTCACTTTGGTGGACAAGTTTGAAACATGACATATTTTTAAATATACCCATATCATTATTATAATGCTCTCAATACAATTATTGGTCTGTGAACACTACTTCTAGCTTAGCAGTTAGGCTCACAAACCTTTAAACTACCAAACAAGTCAGCAAAATAAAATGCCCTCTTATATTTATTCATTATGGTTATATACATCTCACCTTAGTAAATAAAATATATAATATGTAAATATTTCAGACATCTTACACACAACGTCATCTAGTCCCAAACTAAGCAGAGCTTGTGTTATGGGTACTAAACAACTAATATAAATACATAAACATGCTTTTTTTATAAATACATACATAATAAACATAGAAAAACAGACTCCGAAACAAATATTTGCGAATCACACAAATATTTGGTCTGACCCGGGAATCGAACCCAAGACCTCTTGATTAGCAGCCGAATACGCTAACCACTAGACCAACAAGGCAGTCAAAGTTAGTAAAACTATATCAGTACTCTTGTAACACGAGAACATAAAACAGAAGAAAGTTGTTCAAAGAAGGACTCAAGTTTGTCTCAGTTTTATAAAGTAACAGCTACCTAAAGCTTTCTCATCGTCCGTTGTCATTCCCAAGCACGTTCCTGTGTTTAATACAACCTTGAGGGAACACTCGTTCACATTAAACTCGGAGTTTTTGTGAACCAATTTACGTATTCATCTGTCAAACAAGTGTTGCGTTACATTTTCCAATATGTCTTGTCTCATGTCATTTTGTTTAGCGTCTGTACGGGCTTGTTAGGTATTTGTATATAAAATAAAAAAACAAGAAGTTTATATCAGTTACTTACAAATGTTACTTTGTCTGTCTGTTACGCTTTTACCGCCAAATCTCTGAATCGATTCGACGTTCCTTTGAATTTTTTGGCCGAATTTAGGCTACTTCTTTATTGCCATAAACGACCTACGTAACTACACATTATAGGATATTTAGTAGGGGATTACGAATTTTGAACTCCTTTATCACAGTGTCTGTAGGAAGGAAGCAATAAAAGAGCAGATTGATACCACGACTTATTGAGAAGTTTACCGTACTCAGTGCAAACTTATTACTGGCCATTTTTAGTTCCGGCTGTTATAAATATATGACAGAATCGCATAGTACCTAGGCAGATTATTTAGATAATAAAATAATAAAAGGCAAAGATCTATATTTTAAAATACATAGGAGAATTTATTTGAAGATCCGGGTTTTGTTTCAATATTTATAAGTTTATTGGAAACCAATCTCATATTTTATATCGAGTTACAAAGTACATACATACAACAAAATATAAGATAGAACTTGTAATCGATCTAACACATATAGCTTTTAGAACAACTATGCTATAATTTAATGATTAAAAGGTCACTGAAGCCACAGAAGTTATGTTTGATATTGAATATTATATTAACCATATAAATATGCTATAACTGAAACTGATACGTTATTAATCACGAGATGGCTAAAGTAATGAGTAATTCAGTTTGTAAATCAGATTTTCGATGGAGTCAAAGGGAACGTTTATTATAGAACGATTAGTTAGAACGCGATTCAAATTTGTGTGCAGGGTTAAAATATTTGAAAGTTATTTAATGATTTTCCAATAAACAGGATGGATAACTGTACTTAAAATTAAAACTTTAATGGTTTTTTGACCTATAAAGTTCCTAATCAAAATAATAAATATCAATACAATATAAAACAGATTGAATTATTAAATTTAGTTCACAACTTGTGAAGATATTATCATATTGGCCAAAAGGTCCCATGGAAGATTCTTTTCTTTGTTGAAGTTTGTTTGAGAATGTATATGTAGGTTTTTTAATTTAGAGGTCTCAAGTAAAATTTACAACTGCTTTTTGTGAATCACACAAAGTGTTGTCCCATGTGGGATTTGAACCCACAACACTTGGCGCAACAGAAAGCGGCGTGGTCACCGCTTCAACCAAGGCCAGCCCAGGAGTGGGACATTATGGGTTGTTAGAGTCTAAACTCTGAAACAAATAATTGCAGATCGAACAAACATTTGATCCAACCCGGGAATCGAATCCGAGAATTTAGTTCAGCTGACGTATATGCTACTACTGCGTCACAATATTTATAAACCCAAACTTAAAACCTTGTAGATTTTTTTTCCAATAACTGCTATACTTCAAACTACATGCCTTTTATAATATAGTGTGTCAAACGAAGCCTTGATAGCTAAAAGCACTACGCTAAGAACGTCACTCAGGAAGTACAGTTTCAAACTAAGTGAATGTACGTCGAGGCTTAAATTAATTACGTACATTTGTGTATCGGTTCCCAAGCGATGTGTAGAGTGCATTCATTAGCGGCCGGTGGAGTTTGTTATAGCACAGATTTGTCACCTTCACAATAATTTATTGTAGGTACTGTATATACTCGTAGTATATTCTAGCTATTCTTTCATGAACAACTATGTACCTATTAGTAGCTATTGGAATTCTACTTATGTAAATCTATCTCATACTGCAATAGTGATTAAAGTCGTTGGTAAAACAAATTTGTATAAGAATGCAGTCACTAATACACGAACACAACTAGTTTTGAAGTTAATTTCAGGTTCTTTTTCCATGTCTGTGTCAATGTACTGACGTTGTAGATTTCCGTTAGGTAATTTAATCCGAACTCTGCGTTTAACAGCTGACAGTTACTAAAACGAACACGACCGAACCCCATTTTTGCCGCAATCGAACAGGATATTTCAAGTCCCTTGAAGTGTGTGGTAGGATGTGCTACATCTGTCGCGCAGGGTCCTAATGGACCATTAACTGAAAACACAGTTCAAAGGGTTCCGTACTGTCCGCTTTTTAACGTCGTCCCGTAATTCTCGTATGAAATGGATTCGAGCGCGTTACTTTATTCGGAACTTTTAAGAATTAATATTTTTACACATGAATCAAAATATAAATTTAACAAAAACAATTACCATATTGTATTTTCCAAGTCAACGATTTGCATTTCGAGAAAAAAGAGAGAAAATCACAAAAACAATTCTAAATACATAAAAACTTCGTTGCTAGTTATTATTACGTCATTATTTCTTAACGGACACAAAGAACACCCAGCCTCAGAACAACAATTTGTGGGTCATACAAAGTATTGTGATATTTGAACCCACGATACTTGGCGCAATAGAAAGCACCGTGGCAACAGCTTAAACCACTAGGCCAATTGCGCAGTCTTTTAATTTTAAGTTTTTAATTTAAGGTCTTTTAGTATTTTATTTTAATATTTGTATGAAGAATAACTCATTGACAGAACACAACACACTGACGGGTAAAGAATGTAGATTATGAGAGATACGATTATGGGTGGTAAATGGTGATCCTCATCACCTGGACGTCATGAAAGGCGACTAAGGAAACAAGCTATGCAGGAAAGCATCACTGCAAAAAAAGGAAAACTTGAAACAAACTCAATAACCAACCATCTGGTCAGCGTAGTATAGTAGACCAAAACCTCCTTTTGAAGCAGAGGCTTACGTCCTGCAGTTGACTTTTAAAAGCTGTTGATGATGATGATGAACTTACTAACTTATCGTGAGGTTTCTTGTACAAATGTACGCGTCCTTTAAAATCTCCAACAAACGTAGACTTCCTTTGAATATAGTACCGTGATAATTTTATGTCTAAACTGTCGTGCGGTGAAACATTAGTTTACCGCCCGCTCTGAATTCAGCATACTCTGATTACCGCATCTGTTCCCTGAAACTTTGACCAGTAATTGCAAAGCGTGTGGCATCTAGTGAGGAAACGCCCATTCTAGTTTAATTCGGAAATTATCTCTAAAAAGTTTCTGTTTGCCCAATAAAACTATACAATTTGAACGTTTGAAGTGACTGACAAATTTTGACAATAATAATACATACTTTATTTCTAAAAGGAGATTTAAATTATTTAATCGGTGCAACGGTGTCCTTTTACACAAACAATGCATGTGACAGGTCACTGCGCCCCTCCAGAGCAGTTATTTTAATCTTAGTGCGGTTATTTTGATTTTAACAAAAAAAATAATAATTGCAAAAATCATAACTAAACCAATAATTTACAAATTAACATACGGAATTTTTAGGGTTCTGTAGTTCATGACTCGAAACCCTTATAGTTTCCTCATATCCGCCGCTCAGTCCTCGACTTACCGTTCAAACGGTTAGCATTACAAATATGAAACTTTCATGGATATGTGTGTTTCTATCAAGTCGAAAGTGCTGTAATAAAATCATTAAAAACATTTCTATTTGGGGTACTTCCCCTACACGTAAAGTTACGGAATCCTATTCTATGCGTTGTCCATGTGGTGACGGATTTAGAATACAAAGTGTCACCACTCCTATTCATCCCGCGTCTTAATCACTGCCAAGAGAAGGAAAACTTTACTATACCACCTGGTCAGCGTCGTATAGTAGGCCAAAACCTCCTTTCAAAGGAGAGGCCTATGTCCAGCAGTGGACTGTTAAAGGCTGTTGATGATGATGATGATTCTATGCGTGGCCTAACACGCACTAGCCCGATTTTTTAATCATTACTATTACCTGCCCGTAGCAGTTCATTGCTGGACACAGGCCTCGCCCCAGGAACACCACAGACCAGACCAGTGATTTTTAATTCAACATAACCTTAATTTAAATTATTACGAACATTCCCCGCAAATCAACAGCTGTTAACAAGCAAGAGTGACTGTAACCACATTGGATTTTGGTGTTAAATATTACATGTCGAATTTATTGAAATTTGCATTCATTTGACGGCAAAAGTTACTGGCAAAAGCGACGGGTCACGAATATATTGTGTTCAACAGTTAATCAATGAGAGACTGCGTATTGTGAATACTCACAGCTTTTATCATGTTAATATTTTATTGAAAACGAGAATTTCCATCATTGTTGTGAATATTTTTGTTTTGAATGAATTTACTACACAATAAAACAATGAAATTACACCCTTAAAGTTTAGTTTTGTAAATTTAACAAAACGTTTAGTTTTTCAGTCTAAATTCAGATTTTTTTTTATTTTTTTTATATATAGCCTACCAAAGTGACTCTACCCCGCCTGATGGAAAGCATGAGCAGAATCCAAGAGTGGGAGAAACCACACATCATTGCTGCGAATGCAGACAATAAAGTATGGCGGCCCATACTATGGCGGCTTAGTGAGATGCTTTTTCACGCCCCGCTTAAAGGACCCGGGATCATAGTAGGAGGGGAACACGTGAGCTGGTAGCGAGTTCCAGCTTTGGACTGCTCGGCATAAGA
This sequence comes from Phragmatobia fuliginosa, assembly GCA_932526445.1. Classification (NCBI taxonomy): domain Eukaryota; kingdom Metazoa; phylum Arthropoda; class Insecta; order Lepidoptera; family Erebidae; genus Phragmatobia; species Phragmatobia fuliginosa. Next base: position 19,258,127 of record OW052063.1, on the reverse strand, counting down.
AGGAAGAGCCGAACCGCTTCGTTCTAGTGCGTATTTCCTCCACTCTGAAGCGGTGACTTCCAAGTCCAGCACGCGTTGTCCTGTAAAGGAAGGGAGAAGGAGGGACCAATTGGAAGAGCTCTTCCGAACACTCTCCATGGTAAAGGCGATAGAGGACCACCATGGAAGCGATGTCTCTCCGCAACTGCAGAGGCTCCAGGAACTCGGTAGTTTCGGGACTGTCAATAATGCGGATTGCTCGCCGCTGCAACCGGTCGAGAGCGTCAAGTAAATATTGCGCGGATCCATCGCAGAGGTGAGAACAGTACAGATCAAATAATAATGACTGTGTGGCCAAAATTATCTGTATTTATGTTAAAACAAACATAGTTAACGTACCTAGTTGTATTATGAAAAATCCGTTTATCTAACTTCTAGTTCAACAATTACGTTGTATGCTTTAACTACTATTGTATACTACTATATATTACCCGTAAAATTCTTGTGTGAAATTCATAGAAATAACTAAGTTAAAGTATCCATTTCGGATGATTGACGATATTTGATGTATATTGTAATCCTTACTAATATTATAAACCCGAAAGTTTGTGAGTATGTTTGTATGTATGTTGCTCTTTTCCGCAAAAATTACTAAACAGACTTGAATGAAACTTTACAGTAATATAGCTTATATATCAGAATAACAAATAGGCTACTTTTAATAGCAATAATCGATATACACGCGGGCGGAGCTGCAAGCGAAAGCTAGTCTAGCATAATGTGGATTGTTAGATTCGATAGGAAGATATATAATAATAAGAATTATTAATAAAATTTTAAAATGAAATATATAATATGTAAGTACAATAAAATAATAAATAAATATTTGGACAACTTACACACAACATCATCTAGTCCCAAAGTAAGCAGAGCTTGTGTTATGGGTACTAAACAAATGATATAAATACATAAACATACTTTTTTTTTGTAAACACATACATATTATACATAGAAAAACACCCAGACTCCGAAACAAATATTTGTGGATCACACAAATATTTGGTGTGACCCGGGAATCGAACCCGAGACCCCTTGATCAGCAGCCGCATACGCTAACCACTAGACCAACAATACAGTCAAATGAATGCTAGTGTAATAAAAGTTTAAAAAAATGATTATTATTTTTAAAAGAGTGAATTTTTTTGTCTGTACGAGTATTAACCTATTAAATAACATATTATTTGAGCCATTAAACCTAAAAAATGACATTCATTTTTTATTTTACTACTGTTTTATAGTCTGAAAATGAGCACATATATTATTTTATTTTACTGTCACAAAGAGGCCATTAAACGGTATGAAAGTCGTTAAGGTTGTTTGGGTATCTGCTTTCATTCCTTTTGAAGTAACTTCAATCTATTGACTTTTCTAAAAGGGGACAATTGATTACGTTTCTAGAATCTTTATTGTAAATATGATTCAGTATTCTTTTTTTCAGTTTTATTCAACCAATATTTATTTTAAATCATTTTTAAATCATTTAGATCAGAAAAAGTGATCTTATTACTACTCATGTTTAGAATAAATACATTTAAGACAATTGATAATAATATGTTTATTTATTATGCAAAACTAGGATTTTAGTTGCATTATTCTTTTCGGATTATCATTTCTTAGAAAATAACAAATGAAAATGTGCTGATATATTTATGTATTAAAAGACGTAGCGAAGATTTCATTTCGATTGCAGTACTTGACACAAGCAATAGAAAATATTGTATGTTGTCTATGAAAACAAAAATTGTGAATACAGAAAATGGAATGAAACTTCACATTTATAGAACTGTAAAATTAAATCTGATAAATTGTTTGAACTAACTTAAAAACCTATGTACTGACTTCTATAGTTCATAACCCACCTAAGTATTCTGTTCACACTTATTGCTATATTAGACCAGTGCTTTTAGTGTTTGAAAACAAAATAAATTATAGTAGGATGAAACTCATTGTAAAAGGAGGAGAATATTGCAAAAATTAAAGGAAAAATAAATTACGGGCGATCCGAGGTCGGGAAGAGGGAGAGGGGGGGGTTTTAAGGGAAAAAAACTACGAGTCCTATGGAAAAAAGTTAAATGGCAAAGTTGTAGGTAATAAAAAGATCTATATCTTTTACATTTACACTTTTTTCACATAAGAAAAACCTTTTAATAGCCAAAAAATTTTCATAGGTCACTCAGGTATTAAATCATCTTAAAATAATAATAAACAGGCACATATGCATATAATATAAAGAAGATTCTGCAACTTTCTCAAAATATTGTAGATGTTTTATTAAATATTAACTTTATTATTTATTATTTTGTTAATTATAGTAGTATATTTCGATTTGTAATATTTTTGTTTATCATTGTAACATGCAATCTTACGTTTTTCGAGTGATTAAAGTGTAAATTTTAATAAATATCTCAATAACGATTAAAAAATATCGAATTTGAGTTTTTTCAATTTTGCATTTTCTGAGAAGATTTACTATGATAATGTATATATATTTTTACACCATCGGAAAGTAGACATTTCATCGAATAGAAAACACCCAATTTTTGTCAAAAACGTTGATATTTTGACGGACGAATTTTCGATTGAAAATTAGGGTTTTTTTCGGTATTCAGTCAAAATGAGGTGAAAAAATAGATATTTCAAATCAAATAAATTACGGTGTATTCAGGGCATGAAAAGCTAAGTTTCCACAAAATTTCGTTAAAAAATAATTTTATTTGTAAAAGATAAAAATAAAAAACCAAAAACTTGGTTTTTTGAATTTTTCACATAAATTTGAGGTTATGTGAAAAAAAAGTGTATGCAAAAGTTGTAGATCTTTTAATTACCTATAACTTTGCCATTTGACTTTTTTCCATAGGACTTATAGTTTTGCCGGAAATCGAGATAAGCCATTTTTTTCCCTTAAAAACCCCCCCTCTCCCCCTTCCCGACCTCAGATCGCCCGTAATTTATTTTTCCTTTAATTTTTGCAATATTCTCCTCCTTTTAATTGTAAAAGGAGGAGAATATTGCAAAAATTAAAGGAAAATTAAACCCATTGGGGTTTCATCCTACTATAATTAATGTTCACTTTTTGTTATTTTAAGAGCTAAAAGCACTGGTCTATATTTGAACACTGAATACTTGTTTGAGTTTTATTCGTGATAAAATGATACCATCATCAAATTAAATTGCAGTACATTATTTAATGCAAAGAAACGTTTAATTAGGTCTCGAAGATGATTTTTTATTTATAGCCTACCAAGTGACTCTATATGATAAAAAACGTGAGTAGAATTCAAGATCAGGGGTCACCATCTTCATCATGAGTACAGACAACAAAGCATGGTGACCTACACTATGGCGTCCTAATGAGATACTTCTGAATCATTGGGCTTTCGGTCTCACACTCACCAACGAAAGACGACAACACGAATGTTATCATTTATAGGTTGGTCTTCTGTGTGATGGTTGTACTGCCCTGGTCGAGCCAGCACATCGACATCATCAACAGCCTTTAACAGTCCACTGCTGGACATAGGCCTCTCCTTTGAAAGGAGGTTTTGGCCTACTATACCACGCTGGCCAGACGGGTTGGTAAAGGGTTTGTTTCAAGTTTACCTTCTCTTGGCCATGATGTTAGCTGCTTATTTTGTTCCTTTAGTCGCCTCTTACGACACCCATGGAATGAATAGGGGTGGTGACACTTTGTATTCTTAATCAGTCACCACACGGACGCGAGCCAGCACATTCGTGTCGAAATCAGCGTGGCTCTCTCTACAATATGTGTCAGTATTGTAGAGTATAAATTATGATATTTTTCTGTCTATTTTCTTTCTTTTTAGGGTTCCGAAGTTATTGACTCGGAACCCTTATAGATTCGTCATGTCCGTCCGTCCGTCCTCGACTTACCGTCCAAACGGTAAATGCTAGAAAGATGAAACTTTGCATGAATATGTGTTGTAAGTACGTCGACAAAGTGCTACAATAAAATTATGAAAGATATTTTTATTTGGTGTACCTCCCCGACACGTAAAGTGGGGATGATATGCAGTTAAAACCTGGAACTCTCTACCAGCGCACGGGTTTCCTCCCTTCTATGACCCCGGGACCTTCAAGCGGGGCGTGAAAAAGCATCTTACTAGGCCGCCATAGTGTGGGTCACCGTACTGCACTGTCCGTTGTGGAAGTGAGGATGGTGGCCTTCACTTCTGGATTCTGTTCATGCTTTCCATCAGGCAGGCCAGAGTCATTTTGGCAGTTAATATAAAATAATAATAATAATAATAATAATATATATTTATATATAGCCTATGTCCTTACCTAAGAATCAATGTCTAATTTTATTGAAATCGTTGCTGCAGTTTGGACTTGAAAACGTGACATACATAGCATGTAGTGTGGATTAAACTTAGATCAGAGCAATGTTCGCATTACGCAAGAAGTATGGTGTTACCTAGAAATGGGACCGTTTTAAGTAGGGTATAATATTTTAGTTCGTTTCCTGGTAAGAGGCCGGAGATGACCATTCCTGGACGAGTTGGATCTCGCCCAACTGGCGGCAATTAGTGACGGTTCGCCAGCCATGTTAATGGTTGTCATTCACTACAGAGGGCCCTTTTTAGGGTTCCGTAGCCAAATGGCAAAAAACGGAACCCTTATAGATTCGTCAAGTCTGTCTGTCTGTCTGTCCGTCCGTATGTCACAGCCAATTATTTCCAAAACTATAAGAGCTATACTGTTGAAATTTGGTCAGTCGATGTATTCTGTGAACCGCATTAAGATTTTTATATAAAAATAGAAAAAAAACAATACATTTTGGGGGTCCCCATACTTGGAACTGAAACTCGAAATTTTTTTTTTCATCAAACCTATACATGTGGGGTATCTATGGATAGGTCTTCAAAAATGATGTTGAGGTTTCTAATATCATTTTTTTCTAAACTGAATAGTTTGCGCGAGAGACACTTCCAAAGTGGAAAAATGTGTGTCCCCCCCCCCTCTAACTTCTAAAATAAGAGAGTGATAAAACTAAAAAAGATATATGTTGTACATTAACATGTAAACTACCAACGAAAATTGGTTTGAACGAGATCTAGTGAGTAGTTTTTTTTTATACGTCATAAATCGTAACACGCAATATACCTTTCATCCAATCAATACACTAGTATAAAAACATCGATGAAAGTTACAACGAACTACAAGAACTTTTATATGATGTTACTTGCTGGTACGGAACCCTTCATGGGCGAGTCCGACTCGCACTTGGCCGCTTTTTTATAGACTGGAAGGTCAATTGAGTCTATTCTACTACCGTATTATGTGCTTAATGAGTTAGTATGTTATTGTATAGAACTTAGACTATAACTAATAAGTCACGGTTAGATTAAGGAGAGTTAGTTCAAAAATATATTTTAAGAATTAATAGCTAAGCCCTAACGCCGTAGTCCATACTATACCTAAGTTACTCTGTATAAAAGTTTTTACTTTTATATACAGAGTCTTTCTATATATAATCCGTTAACCGAGGGTAGTCCGGATCTCTAACTCTAAGAAAATCTACTTTGTATGTAAGGGTTGCCAACACTGCGAAACTTGTGATTATTTTTGTATTTTTTCTAAAATCTTCAATCAGTACTTGACAAGCAATATTACTTTGTAGGAGCAAAAGAGCTTAGGACAGTCGGAAAGAGAACTATTTTTTGAGTTAGACATCAGGACTAACCCCGGTAGATTATCCACTAATTACGACAGACCCTGTATAGAACAATTTAGGCCGAAAAATTGTTCCAATTATTAAATGGAACAAACAGAGAGACAGACAATTTTATATTTACATTTTAATGTTAATCTAATATGTATATAAAATTCTTATCATCATCTTCCCAGCCTTAATTAGTGCCAGGATAATTTGGGACAGATTATTGGTCCAACCGGTTTTATCTGAACATAGGTTTTTCCACGTAGCAACTGGCATCTTACCTTAATTTTCACATTAAGAGTAAATTTAAGAGCACTCATTTTCATTTAAATAGTATCCTTAGTTTAAAGATGAGATATATATTTATAAAAACGGTAAACGATGCCAGTCGCTCTGTGTAAAAACTGAAATTGAGGTAAGTAAATCCGGTTAAACTAGTAGCTGACCCCAAATGGGTTTTACAATAATAAAGGCTGGCAAGAACAAAGAAGATATATATTTATAAACTAGCTGCGCCCCGCGGTGTTACCCGCGTATATCATCATGGTTACTATGCCAGTTTGTTATGCCTAGCTGTGAAGTTTTGACAGGAGATAAACAGTGATATATTTTGACATCTACGATTTAATATATTTTTATAATAACCTAGCTTTCGCCCGTTTATCTCGATTATTGCAGTAAAAAGTAGCCTATGTGTTATTCTGATACATAAGCTATATTATTGTAAAGTTTGATCCAAATCGGTTCAGTAGGTTTTGCGTGAAAGAGCAACAAACATACACACATACACACATAGTAGGATTAGTAGGATACGCGTATTATTACGTTGCAAAAGATCTATCCATTCAGACTGCCAGGCGTTAAGTGTATTATGTTATTGCTACGACCAGGTAAGTAACATTACACGTCTTATTAGATGCGGGATGATGTAATCCTGGAAAAGTAACAGGATGAATATTTAAACTGGAAACAAAAAGAAAAGCGAGTATTTTTTTCCCACCAGTAATAAGATGATGAATTTAAAAGCAATGATTCATAACATTAATATTATGGTGAGCCTTATAGTTAAGTTCGAGAAGTATATTATATAGATGTAATAGAAAAAATACTACAAATGGGAAAACAATAATTAATTCAAAATTTTACGAGCCAAAAAGTACACATAACCAAGTTTTCTACTTATTAGTTTTCAGGCGCGGTTCCTCAAGCCTGTATATCGGTTATCATGAAAAAAGTTTCCATACCGAAATTCATCAAAGCGTAACAGATAGGCAGACAATGTTACATTCGAGTTTATAATATTAATATATATAAAATCATATCAATCCTCCATGATATGGTTTTAAACTTAGGAGAGATATAAGAAGTAACTTGTTGACTTTTAAGTGAAATGATAATAAATGAAGAACTTCATTTATGTGAATAAAGATTTAAACTTCGTCATTATATTATAACTAAGACTAAGAATTAGAAGTCCTTTAGGTGACTAGACGACACATTTGATATTTATAAAATAAAACAGCAAAGAATACTTAGTTAATATTAATTCTTAGATAACACTCACTCTTAGATGAAGCTTATTTAAATTAACCATTAAAGATTCAAAGTAGATCGATTTAATTTGAGTAATATTGGTGATTTTAATACAGTTGAACCAATATTAACTTAATAAAGCTGATTAAAATGAAGCTATTCGGATCGAACTAAGCTTTGACTAGACAGAATCAGCTTAGACGACGCATACTTAAGATACCTCTATTTTTAAATTATATTATGTTGTACAAAAAACTCACAGAATTATTTTATTACATTATATATTTACTTTCCGTCTGAATACAATTATTTTCAGTTAATAAAGAAAATTATAAACCAAACTTTACTCGAGTATTAATCTAGATTTTATCAAGCATATTAAATATAAATCACACTAACAATGTTGATATCTTTGAAGAAACTTTGAAAGGGATTTGGGAAGGTTTTAAATATCCTCAATAATGTTTTGCAAACATAGTTTGCTGTCATAACGAGATCGGGTGAAACCAAATAGCTTTATCGACATACAGCTCCGATAATGGCAGTCATGTCAATATTTACGAAATATTTACGAGCATTTTGGCGTTGTTTGCTAAATCTTCTCCTTGTTTTAGGCAAGAAGAAATATTTGTATAGAACACAGTTATTCGCTTAATTGTTTACTTTAATGGTAAATTTTCAAAGAGGTGTTGAAATCTGTAGCTCAAAATTCTATTTATAGTTTAAAAAAGCGGCCAAGTGCGAGTCGGGCTCGCCCATGAAGGGTTCCGTATCAGCAAGTAACATCTTATAAAAGTTCTTGTAGTTCGTTGTAACTTTCATCGATGTTTTTATACTAGTGTATTGATTGGATGGTAGGTAAATTGCGTGTTACGATTTATGACGTATTAAAAAAAAACTACTCACTAGATCTCGTATCGAATGATAATCGAATGATATAAGAAACTTCAACATCATTTTTGAACACCTATCCATAGATACCCCACACGTATAGGTTTGATGAAAAAAAATTTTTAAGTTTCAGTTCCAAGTATGGGGACCCTAAAATGTATTGTTTTTTTTCTATTTTTATGTAACAATCTTAATGCGGTTCACAGAATACATCGACTGTCCAAATTTCAACAGTATAGCTCTTATAGTCTCGGAAATAATTGGCTGTGACATACGGACGGACAGACAGACAGACTTGACGAATCTATAAGGGTTCCGTTTTTTGCCATTTGGCTACGGAACCCTAAAAATCGTTTACCTTATTGACTAGTATTGTCGGCGCTTTCTTGTACTTATGGTAGTGGGTACGAATTTGCTTTGATATACTTACATTTACATCTGCACTGCATTAATATTATATTTATCAGTAAGTATAAAAGTATATTATTACCGACTTTGTATTGTATGCAGGTATATATGTATCTTTCACTCCTTTATATAATTGTCAAGTATGTACCATCCTATTTTATTATTACGGAAGGTACATATTATTTGGAAAAAACATCAGAGAGAATGATTAAGTTATCTAATAAAAATCGGCCAAATGCGTGTCAGGCCACGCACAGGAAAGGGTTCCTCAGTTACCCATAATGGTACGTGGATTTAAAATCATATCCAATAGATAATTATTATGTTTACGTATTAATGTGTTAATTTTGTATGACGTTTTCCAAGTAAGCGCATTTTACAAGTTAAGTCTCCATAACTCCTGAATTAATAAATTCATCTAATCCGTTATAGTTTTCCTTCAAAGTTCATTATGTGGACCACCATCACGATTTTTTTCAGATTTTTTGATCCAGCCGTTTAGCTTTTAGAGGGGGGGGGGGACGCCCTGTTTTTACAAAAAAGTGCCCTTTAAAGTGGAATTTCTCGCAAACGGATACCTAAATCGAAAAATCGTCTTAGAAGACCTATCTAATGATGCCCCACGCGATGGGGTAGCCGCGATAAAAAATTTACATCCCCACTTTACGTGTAGGGGAGGTACCCCAAATAAAATATTTTTCATAATTTTATTATAGCACTTTGTCGGCGTGATTACAACACATGTTCATGCAAAGTTTCATCTTTCTAGCACTTACCGTTTGGACGGTAAGTCGAGGACGGACGGACGGACAGACGGACGGACGGACGGACGGACGGACAGACGGACATGACGAATCTATAAGGGTTCCGAGTGATATACTTCGGAACCCTAAAAATGAATAATGATACTGCTACATAAACCTACAAACCACTTTGAATGAGCTATGAGCAACTTTACTAAGTCCAAGAAATAAAATAAAATATTTCTCCAGCAAATTGAAATAGCAATCTTAAAGCATTGGAGTTACAAGTTCTAGCAACTTGATCCCGCTTCTTGAAAGCATAAACCTATTTGTATTGTCTTGCTCTAGACATTATTGTATACAGTAATCAACGTCATGAGCAACCATTTATTTTCATTTACACAGTATGCGACAGCCCTAACTTTCAGCACTATATTTGGCTCTAGTATTAATTCGAAACAGCGGTCTTTACTCCTTTGCGTACCTAATTGCTTTCTCGAATACAGTAAATTTGATTAGGGTTACCACTTTAAATGGCGGGTGTTATATGCATTTTTATGGGTACTTAACATTAAATGACTTCATTGACATTTAAAGCGTTTTAATAGCTAGGGTGATCTCTCTCTCCGAATCTCAGATGAGGTAACTGCCGGTTTATAGCTCTAAATTTTGTGTGAGAGGACATAAATTGGAAGAGAAAATAATGGGGAATTCGTATTTAACTTAACATACACTTCAGTGGAACGGATCGAATTCAGTTTGCCCTCAGGCTTGTAGAGTTGCGCTGTCAAAAACTGAAAATCAGGTAAAACCGATTGAACTAGTAGCCGACTCCAAATAATATTAGGAATAATTGAGTATAGAAAAAAGACGACTACGCATTAGCAATACATATACCTATTTAGTTTTCTTTTTTAGAGAAGCTTCTTGAGAAGTCACTTAATAAATAGGACGTTCAACTGCCTTGATATGAAATGAGTTTATTATAGAATTGATAAATGCCTTAATTCTCGTAATACATTTGAAGAGTAAGTTCACGGCAGTACTGTACGCTGTCTAGCAAGAACTTTCCGTGTTAGGGCCTTCAAGCAATTCGCCGCCTTATGCAAATATAAAATAACTTAAAATCGATTTATCGATAATACAATACCATCAGGTTTCTTCTTAAAGCGATGAAATCATCAAGAAAAATTGATAATTACCTGTAAACAAATAAATTAATTGATCAGTAATGATGACAAGTAAGGGAACCACGTAGTAAATTTAATTTTAAAAATTTCTATCAATAAAATACCAATTGCTCAGCTCTCAGCAAATCAGCTTGATTTGCATTTATTCAATACTAGCTTTCGCCCGCGGTTCCGCCCACGTTATTTCGATTATTGCAGTAAAAACGAGCCTATGTCTTACTCTGATATAATTATAAGCTATATTACTGTAAAGTTTCATCCAAATCAGTAAGGACTAGCTGACCTACGTAACTTCGTCTGTGCATTTTTTCAACCATTCTCGGCTCCTATTTTTTAAGCGTAATTGAAAAAAACGTAGGCATCGATTATGGCGAGTTTCGGAGTACATCGTGAGCTAGCATGACGTGAGAATTTTATCCAAGCTTTTAATAGTTTTATGAAAATCTTGCAAGTTTTTTTTCTATTCACTTCTCGGTTTCTGATTGAGCTGAAATTTTGTAAGTTAGTATATAGCGTGAAAATGCAATATTATGATAAGACGAAGCTGATCTAATGCTGGAACTGAAAGGTGGTCATAACAACTCTCCAATAAGATAATATAACTCCATCGAATTTGGGGTCGTTTGATTTGTCTTGATGAGTACTTTTATCCTAAATACCAACATTCTAAAGAGTTTGAGAGGTTGTTTTAAGCCGGTTCTGAAAATTATTTTACCAATAGAAAGCCTCATTATTTGTAAGTGCCTCAAGGTATATAATAACCCGAAAAATGATTACCGCGATATCATACATACTTGCAGATGAAGCCACAGGAAAACCTAGTTCATTGTATATTTTGGAAAAGTTCGTGTTTCAAATTCTAACGAATCAAAAACCATGCATTTAAGTACTACATAAATAAATGCGTTTTTCATACAAGTTACAAGCGTGTCCAACAAAGATCTGGTAGCAAAGTTTCATTATGATGAGTAATTAGTAATTAGGTAGGTTTGCATGTCGCAGGCTAGCCTTCATTACACAAAGGGTGAGGCTTCGACCTTGGAGCAATTGTAGTGTTTTTAGCTCACTTTAATGGTTTTATTAGCTAGGCTTGGCTCTTTTGCAAAAAATCACATTAGTTAATGAGATATCATTAAAATGTTTAATGAATTTTAGAGCAACGGTTAATTAAAAATTTTTGGAAAGTGAATGTGAATTATTGAGTTATTTTTCATTTTTGTTGTTGTGAAAACTGTACTGGTTCAGTTTAATTCAATTTAGTTGGTAAATGTAAATCAGTGCATAGCATAATTACAATGAGTATTTCTATACTGCACTTCTGTACTGCACTTCTGTACTGTACTTCTTCACTACTGCATTTCCAATTCTTCTGAATTGGAAATGCAGTGAGGATTCAAGAGGCCATTATTTTTACGGATGAACAATAAAAAAATCTGATACAATGATTCTGGTTTATATTTGACCGTCATCTCTCAACTTCAAATCTACCTATTCACTATTCAACTGCAACGAACCTTAACACTGACTTGTAATTTACGTCACTACTAATACAGTGCTATCTAGTGATATTAAAAGAATTAAAATTTATTATCTTACTTGAACAAGATGAATCAATATCGACTTCTACATCTATTCTAACATTATAAAGAGGCAAAGTTCGTGAGTTTGTGAGCTGGTGATATTATAGGTAGTAATATTTAGATCTTTACTGAACTGATTCTGAAAATTGCTTTACTCTTCATCATCATCATCATCATCATCAGCCTATCGCAGTCCACTGCTGGACATAATATAAAACACTAACATAGACACTGTGAGAAGCCCAAAATCGTTCAGAGTGGTGTGCAATGGGAGAGGCCTATGGCCTACCTACACTTGCTTTGCTCTTATTGCTCGCGGGTGGAGTCAGGGGCAAAACTAGTCTATAAAATATCTATAAAATACTGTAGATAAATATCTTCACAATGTTATATTATAACAATGATAATGAAACGGAAGATAAAGTAAACAAATCTTTAGAAATATCGGTGTGGTATCGTCGGTTATAAAGGCACAATGAATTCATTTAATAGTGTCATGTTACCATGCCATTACTCATAGCAAACATTTTCAGTGCGCGCCGCTGAAAATGTGAAGCGTGTAATTTATTTTCGTGTTATAAACGTGTCAAGATAAGACAAAATTACATTATAAAACATTTTTAATAATCAACTAGGCAGCGAGCCTGCAGACCTTGAAATTTCAATAAGACTTATTAATTTTCAACGCTTTGACTGTTGTAGTAAAGGTAAAGTACCTATATATAACAGTTATTAGTGAATATCGCGCCAAGTGCCATATTCTGTGGTGTGAGTTAAATAGGCCTACTATATTTATATATTTTTTTAAAAGACAACTCTCGTGTTAGGAATACAAATCTTGTGTCGCGAGGGACTTTACAAACATACATGAAACGGACACAAAGAACACCCAGACTCAGAACAACAATTTGTGAATCACACAAAGTGTTGTTCTGAGGAATTCGAACCCACTACACTAGGCGCAGTAGAAAGTGGCGTGGCGACCGTTTAAACCACTAAGTCAACAACCTGTATACCATTTAAGGAGTACATTGTTAATGCAGTCTTTTTGCTTTTTTTTTATTTACAGATCTGTCTGGTCTAGGCGAACTTAAAGTGTTAAATTGCATTATGTTCTGATAAAATATTCAACGCAAATTCAGGCAAAACCAAGTTGTTAAATATATATGTATAAATAGTTAGAATCAATATTATGTTCACACGTGAACTACCGGGTTTAGATAGATTTTTTGAACAAGTAGTCGCCAGTGGACGACCATTATTCATTTTTTATTATTTTTCGCTTTCTGCACTATTCCATCCATGTAAACTTTAACTGTGGCATATTTTTGCCGTTACAAAGTTTTAAATTAACGTATTATAAAGATGTTTGCATTTTGATTTATCTCTGTCTTGTGTTAAAATGAAATCATAGCACTTGATACTCTACGAAGGTATCTACTTATTTAATTTCACTCAATCACCATGAACAGCAGATTACGTTGCTTGAATAAATGAGAAATAAAATTAGGTAAAAGAAAATAACACCTTTCGAGTTATATAAAGTACTATTGCTCTATTATTTTTTAATAGAACTTTGTAAAAATAAGGATGTAAGTATTTTTATAAATTACATTGATTTTGCCCACAGTTTCGCTCATGTGCATGTCAATTTATGTCTTTCCTTAAGAAATATATTGTACCTCTATACCTAATTTCATTGAAATAGGTCCAACAATTTAGCCACGAAAGCTTAATAGACCAACAGAATGAGTTATTTTCAAATTTCTAATACTAGTATGGTAGTATGAATATGGATTAAACTTATTAAGTAGAACACATAAATACGCCGCTACTGGTGCTAATGGACGGTAATCTTCTAAAAGGTCTACTGTCATAGGTTCAATTATAACCTGAATCATAACAGAAGCTAAGCAGCTTAATCTCGTTATATGTCGCCTACACATATTTAGCTTTATATGTCGCTTAAAATTTTAGTTGAAATCGACTTACTCTGTTTATTTTTTTACACACGTCTGGAAAGCCGTACTACAAAAATAATGTGTAAAACAAAACGAATTCAAGTTGTGGTTTTCTTAACACATATCGTTTAAGTAAATTGTATCACAAATGTGTAAGCGTTAGTTCTACTGTGACTTGTTCCGGATTTTCCTTGCACATACACGAGTGCGCACAGACTGTGGGATTCCTTCTGCATGACTGCACGTAATCTGATTACTTACGAATGTATCAGTCTTCGTTACTTACTTGTAGACTGTTTAATTTTGTTTCATCTAAAACTCAGCTTTATGTAATTAAAAATCGGTACTATTATAAAAAAAAACCGTTTACTGTTTCATAAAGAAACCTTTGTAATCTTTACTTAATATAACTTTCAAATCACTCCACGGATTTTAATGCGGCTTAATTAAATAGAGAGGGTGGTTCAAGAAAAAGCTTAAAATTTATAATATATGAATTAATAATTAATTATAAAAGCGAGAATTTCGAAGATTAGTAGTAGTTATACTACAAGATTCGTGTTTTAGAAGGAATCTCTAGATTTGAAAAATTTCAAAAACATTTTACTAACGGTTAAAGAATTTATTTGCTGCAAAGCAGTCAGACCCATATCACCATGTATAAATTATGTCATTACCTTGGTACTATATTTTACTAACCTAAATTACTTACTAAAACGCTTGCAAAGTACGAAACCTTCGGTTCAACTACCTGAAAGGGGTTAGTAATAATTCCTAACCATTAATGCCTAATAGGGGTATAATTTGAGAAATGTTAGTTGTCTATGTAATGGATATGGACAAACACGTACTTTTTATTTGTAATGTAATAAAACAAAATAATTTGAATAAAATATCGATTAGAGTAAATTCGGAACTACATAAAGTGTTTTGTCTAATAAATCACTATTTTAGAATATTAACCTTGGGTAAAACTTAAGAAATATACTACTACTACTACTACTACTATTAACTTTGTATTACTATCTGATAAAATCGTAAAATTTGATAAACAAAAGAAAAATACATCTGAATTTGCTCAATTTTAGTGATATTTTGGTTTAATAAGTTTCGGTTGTTGTAGTGAATTCAAGTTGATTCGAAGTTTTGAAACTGTCTTCATTTCGGAGACGTACCAGACTTCGATTATCTGCTGATAAGTTCCAAGGATTTGTGGTGTGTCTCTCAGACGTGCTTGTTCCGAGGTACCGACTTATTTAAGACGTTTGCGATCAGAATGCAAACGAGTTCATGAATAATTCAATAATCCTGCGAGCTTTTTGCTAGTCATCGATATTCATTCGGCGCTGAATTCATTCTTCAGAATATAGTATATGAACAGTCTTTGAACATTGGAAATGGATTTGAAGTATAATTGGTCTTCTGTTTCTATGTGGGACTTCATAATTAGTTCAAAAACAAAACAAAATAATATCATCAACAACTGATAGCTTCCCACTGCTGACCTCTGGTCTCCTCTCTAGAGGCCATATGTCCCCACGTGACTGGCAAGACACGTGGTTATGTAAATCTGATACGGATGTTTATAAGTCGCCTTACCTGAGCTTCCCGATTGTTATCTTTTGATAACAACCGGAACCGACTGCTTAACGTAAGTCACAGAAATGCTCATAACATATTATGCCACAAACGGTCACCCATCTAGGTACTGACCGCGCCGTCGTTGCTTACCCTTGGTAATTGTTTCCAAAAAAAAAAAAAAACCAATTACTACTATATTTTTCGTTCGCCTCGGGTGTTAATCTGGACTAATACTGGTCAAGTAACACGCCAGGCCGATTCAAATCTATAGTCCTTTCTTCGAAAGACCAACCCAGACCCTATACTGTACTCCTATAGTTTTTTCTTGATAAATGTTCACGGACTTAAACAGTAAAAAGACACCTCTGCGGCATGTATCGGCATTTCTTCGTAAAATGAGTCTTAGGAAATGCGGGCGCCGGCTGTAAATTGCGACTTGTAAAAATATATGTAACAAGATCGAAATCTTAGTAACAAAAATAAATATCATTTAATTTTCATTACTAATGTATAAAAAAAATTATGAATGCCATAAAAAAGAAAAAAAAAACTTAAAGAGTATAATTATTTTTTGTATACATATATGCCTTTTGGTTTTAGCCGGTTTGTTTCCGACTGATTACAATCAGCGTTCTACTGATCTGGGATCTTGTAGGGAATGAGTTCCTACACGGATGAAAATCATACACTACGCTAATTAATCTTTAATTCTGTAGATGTAGAGCAGATATAGTTCTTAATAAAACCTAAAATTAGTTTTTATCAGCCTTTAGGTGACTTAAATGCTTAGATGTCTTTTAAAATTTAGGGGTTACCTACGTTAGGGAGCTCTCAGTAAGGAGACGATTTAAGTGTAGGTAGTGAAAATGGGATTCATTCTCTTGTGTTAGACTGACTCTGTTTTCTTTTTTCCAATTATATCAGATAACAATGAAAGCATTTACCAGATTTAGTCATTTCATTTATGTAATATGAATCGAAATGAAAAACGATTTCAACATAAAACTGAATATCATGTTGCGTATCCGAAAATATGTGAACAAGATGATATCAGTGCTTTAACTAAAGTATATACAAATATAAGTCGGCATATATTAACATCACATGAAAATAACATTTGAGGGCACTTGCACTGCCAACATGTCCTTGCTATAAAATTCGCCTATTCTCGTGGAGGGATGACAGATTTGCGTTCGTCGTCAATTTGCTCGCCGTCTCATATGCATGCACATATGTAGTAAGCTTTGTGTACGGTTAGCAAGAAAATTTACGTCGTATTTTGTACATATGAATTTGGTATAGTTTTGGTATGTGCAATGGGAGAAGCCTATGTCCAGCAGTGGACTGAGATGGGCTGATGATGATGATGATAGTTTTGCTAAAAAATATGTTGAATGGTCTGTTTCATTACGTGAAGTTTAGGTACAGAGAAATACAGAGAATATAAGATTTATTTGAATATATTATTTAAATTGATAATTATGCCTAGCTGACGATAAGTAACGCGTTTAATATACACTCGGTTCCAAAAATAACGGGTCAGTCACATAAACCCGAATATCTCCCGAACTACGTATGCCATCCTAATGAAACGAAGACTGTTCAATTGAGAATTTAATTATACAGATAAAAAATAAAATAAAACTTAGTTACACCCACAATATTAATCTTAAATTAAAAAAAAACTAAAGTAGTCATATTTTTCTTAAGATTACATTTTTTTTATGATTGTTTTTTTTGCTGTTTTTCATCACTGGAGGCTTCATCACGTGGAGGCAATACAAAGTATTAAATGAAGAAAGTGATGAAAAACAGCAAAAAAACAATCATAAAAAAAATGTAATCTTAAGAAAAATATGACTACTTTAGTTTTTTTTTAATTTAAGATTAATATTGTGGGTGTAACTAAGTTTTATTTTATTTTTTATCTGTATAATTAAATTCTCAATTGAACAGTCTTCGTTTCATTAGGATGGCATACGTAGTTCGGGAGATATTTGGGTTTATGTGACTGACCCGTTATTGGTTTATGTGACTGACCCGTTATTTTTGGAACCGGCTATAGATACAAACACGGTCTAAGGAATTTGACCAAAATGTTAGAAAATTCAAAGCTATTCTTAATTTTTTTAAGGGCTTTTATTGTTTTATTTTATTTATTTAAATCAAATAATGCTCTGCCATAGCTAACATTGCAATGAAAAGTACTATTTAAATATAAATAAATATAAGTTATTTAAGCCATCCTGCGTATTTATATATTTCGAAATACTTACTCATTTCAATTTCATTTAAAAATTGAATTTTCTTACTTGGCACACTTGATTTACACAAAAAATATTTAGAGTTTCTTAAAAATGTCGTTTTCTCTAATTTCACATTTCTTAGGAAGCGAAATACCAAAGTACGCTAGACTGTTTGTTAAGCATTAAAAAAATATGCCAAGCGCCTTTGAAATTGTATTTTAAAAGGCAACTTTTTCAGGTATGCTGAGATTGACGGAGCATTATACTTCTGTCAAAATTAGCAGAACATTCTTGATTCTTTTACTACGCCGGTGTTTCTCATACTTACATTTTTAAAATCTAGTGCTCAATTAGAAATGTTTACCAATCCACAACTTTTTGAATTGTAATTTGTTTTGTAGGTTTGTGTCTTTTATATATACTACTAGCTTTTGCCCGCGGTCTATGTCCTTTCCCAGGCTCCAGACTAACTGTGTACTAAATTTCATTTAAATTAGTTCAGTAGTTTTGCCGTAAAAGCCAGACAGACAGACAGCGTTACTTTCAAATTTATAATATTAGTAAGTAATATTTATAATATATTCTTGTGTAATATTCTAATTTGTTCTGAAGGTTTACGGTTCGTTTCCTCTTTATTTAATTTTGATTTCTGTTATTTATTTATTTCTGGCGGTAGTGCCACGCCTCGGGTTGTTGATCTTGACTTACTATATACTAGTTAGGTAACACAATGGCTGGGACCCAAATGTTATCTGTATGTTCCTTTCTTAAAAATGCCAACCCAGACCCAGACAGACGTATACTGTATTCGCAGTTTTTTTACTTAATCAATGTTCACGGACTTAAAACAATAGAGGCACATCTGTGGTTTCTTTCGACATTTTTTTCTAGAGTGAGTCTTAAGGAATCCTACTTTTAAATATATCTCTAAAATATTTACTTACTTAACTAAATGTCGTTTATATTAATAAACGAATGCTACGTTTAAAATAAAAAATCAACATAAACACAATTTCATGTTTAATAACTACTGATTGAGTTGCTAACTGTACTGAATAAATGGTGAATAGATAATAATTTAGATAGAGAAAGCTTTCAGATCTCCGCGCATTGCAGATGGCGTGCCTTTATTGAAAAGTGTTACTATCCAACTTGTACCAACGAATATTGTTTTCATCACTTGAGAATTAGAGATATCTAAATTTCTATCTCTAAATTTCGCATTTCAAAAGCGACAAAGACAAAGGACCCTTATGTTCTTTGTCAGATGGCTGAAAATAAGCAGAAGTATTGGTTGGTACATTAAAGGTATTACATGCACACAAATATATTTGGTTTCAAATTTTAGCGGTACTAACAAATCAGTGACTTTGCCAAAAATAATCATTAGGCGGTTCACTTAAACAAAATACAAAGTAAGTGGCTTTATAACATATTATATAAATATTTATATCTAAAATTCAGATACACAATTCGAATAATACGACCAATTTTATCTCCTAAAGCTACTTTATTGTAATAAGAGTAATCAGTTTTAAGTTAGAAAAACAATTCGCACCAATATAATTAATGAAGAATCTCGTCTTAGTTGCTGTTGTGTCATGCTAAGCCATGAGCTAAGTGCGGAAACCGTCATAAAGTATAAATTGTAATCTATTTTTAAGTATACATAAATAAAGATTACACTCTAATTCTTTACAATTCAGGTTTGCTTAAAAATTTAAGAAATTAATTGGAATTTGTTTTCATTTTCTTTTTCCTTCTAACTTCTCAAAACCATTCTATCAAAGAAACAAAAATATATCTAATTATTCATTTAATAGTGGTGTACGATAATACATTAAAATACCCTTTTCTGGGACAGGATTTAAGGTACTTACAATAAATAAGGTACAAGTAGAGGTATAACTAAACGATACGGTTTGGAAATAACAATTAAATAGGGTTTTAAGCACTTAAAAGGATATATTTAGCAAACCACGGGTGCCATTGTCACGCCTATGTGGGCAGTCCCCATTAAAGTGATTAAGTTTCATCTGTAGTAAATCACTTCATATTTTATTCGTCATTGTAACGATGAGCTGAAATTATATGGTAAATTTCAGGGGGTATTTGTCTTAAGCTTTGTTAGAGAGAGACAAATAATGTTTCTTATTGACTCGTTGAAGAAATGTGCAGCCAATTAGAGATAAATCGTTTATCTTTTGTCAAGCAACGTAATTTTAAACTGGAAAAGGAATTTACGTTAGTACAGTAAAGTTTGTTTAGTCTATTATTTATATGCTGCTACCTGACAAGGCGAACTTCGTTTCTAATTTTTTCGTGAACATTTTTATATGGATTTATTTATTTATTCCAAGCATTTATATTGGCAACACTAGTAGGTTACAATTAAGTTATACAAAAAATCATTCGCTGTAATATAAAATTTAAGCGAATTCTCTGAAGTTTGGGAGGTTCACATGTCTTCAAATTACATTGATAAGCTTTATATCGCATGATACAGAGGCAGAGTAAATTAATTCAACCATTCCAGAGATTAGTAGAGAGTAGTTCCAGAGAGCCGTTAAAAACAGACAGGCAGAGAGACAGAAAGACCGACAAAAATTTAAGAAATTGTATTAGATGAAATGCATTTAGTAAAAGCTTGTACGAGTATATTTGGAATTACAAACAAACTCTTAAATTTTATTAATTTGTATGGATAGGCCCGTCTCACTGGAACAATTTTCATCTGAAGTTATACATATATACATACGTTTCAGTTTCAGACACACACGCATAAATCCTTGTACTCTTTTGTCAAGTTAACATTGTAGCGTAACCATAGCGAAATTCAAGATTAAGGAAGTTATAGTCTTTGACAATAGAACCTTAATAATGCTGCTACTTATAATTTGATTTGACTGCCTTGCTGGTCTAGTGGTTAGCGTATGCAGCTGCTGATCAAGGTCTCTGGTTCGATTCTTGGGTCAGACCAAATATTTGTGTGATCTACAAATATTTGTTTCGGTGTGTGGGTGCTTTCTATGTATAATAAATGTATGTGTTTACAAAAAAAAGTATATTTATGTATTTATATCAGTAGTTTAGTATCCATAATACAAGCTCTGCTTAGTTTGGGACTAGATGACGTTCAGTGTAAGATGTCCGAAAAAAAAAATTCATCATGGTCGAATTTCAACCAGTTGACGATTACTAGTTTTATTTAATAGATAAATAGAATCCGTTTGTCTTTTATATTTAAAGATTACAATACTAAAGAAATGATATTATTATTGTTAATGCCATTTGGAATTATTTATTTTATTTTTGAAATGTAAAGAGAAATTGTAAATCGTTGAGAAATTGCTATAAAATCCGTGCAAGTTTGAAAAGGCTCAAGGCTTAGAGGAAGAAAAGCTTTGGATAAAATGTAAATAGCATTTCGCGATTCTATTCAATTTGGGTTTTAAAAAGTTTTTGAAATACGAGTTTCGTCACGGATATTTTAAATTAGATTTCAAATAGTCGAGAAGTAACTTCGAAAAGAAACTTTGAGAATTTTAAGGAGTCTTTAGTATATTGGTTCATATAAAATTCTCTAGTATGTTCTTAAGTTGTGTAAAAACATTAAACTAATCGAACCACGCAGCTATACAGACATGACAGAAAGTAATAGTTCAAAATCTCGTCCACATACGTATTGTGATTTTTTTACATAGTGTACGCCTTGTACACTATGTAAAAAAATCACCATAAAATCAGCATCTGCATCGTAGACCACTGCTGGACATGGGCCTCTCCCATTATACACTATGATCGATATTGGGTTACAATATGTTAAAACATCTATACAAGTGAATAAAATTAAGGTGTCTGTTTATAATATTAAATGAACAGATTTTTACTACATAAAATATGAAAGTATTTAGTAATATGATGTTTACATCGAAAATTTAATTTTTATTTTTTTTTGTTGTCATGTATATTTATTTCATATACATCATATATGTTTATTTTCACATATAAGGCCTATAAGGTGACTCTACTCTGCCTGATGGAAAGCACAAGTAGAGTTCAGGAGTGGGTGCAGCATGGCGACCCACATCATGACGGCTTAGTGATTGTATCAATCTCCCGGCCTCCCACTTTCGTTTTCGGTCTCACACTCACCAACGAAATGCGACAGTACGAATACTGACATTTTTAGGTTGATCTTCTGTCTGAAGATAGTACTGTGTGAAGGCGGCCCATTCGTGATGAAATCAGCGCAACTCTTCTACCTAGTGTTTGTTTGTTACGGCCAATCACAGGAACGGCTTTACTGATTTTGACAAAACACGAGTACAATTGATTTACAAAAATACCCGCGGGTAACACTGTGTGACTCTGCTCATACTTACTATATATTTAACCAAATACGTTTTCAAAAAATAAGTAGCGCTAAACGTCCAACTAGAACAATTCAGGTTAAATAGCAGACGTTTCTACAGATAAAACGTTACTAATGTTTTTCCCACTGGGGTGCAATTTACTAGCATGGCTCGTAAATTTTACTGCAACTGACTGTGTTGAATTTAAAGCATATTACTTATCACACTTTAGGATCTAGACCGTGTAATATTATCGTTAGTGTTGTGAAAATTCTGAAAGTAAAACGTTAATGCATGACATGTATTAAGGTTATTGTTTCATGTTGTGACTTATTAACTATACAAATAAATAAAAATCAAATGTCTGTTTGTCATTTCAAATTAACAGCTTTTCATTATATGTTTGTATATGTTATATATGGGTCGGCGCCAACAAAAAAAATCGTTGGCTCTCTGTTTATTCTAGCTGATCACTGACAGATCATCATCATCATCAACAGCCTTTAACAGTCCACTGCTGGACATAGGCCTCTTCTTGAAAAGGAGGTATTGGCCTACTATACCACGCTGGCCAGACGGGTTGGTACAGGGTTTCAAGTTTTCCTTCTCTTTGCATTGATGTTGTCTTGCGTAGTTTATCCCTTAGTCACCTCTTACGACACCCACGTGGAATGAATAGCAGTGGTGACACTCTGTATTCTTAATCCGTCACCACACGGACAGATAGCTGATGTTATTAGGAGAAATTTAGGCTTCGAAAGCAAAAATCCTACTAATAATAACGTGGGAATTGTGGAATGCGATTACGGGACGCGCAGATAATAGTGGGGTGCAGTTAGTAAACTATATAATAAGTAAAATAATAATATAACTATGTAAAATAAAATTCTAGTATTACTATAAATAGTAGTAGTATTAATAAATAATGTTCCCATTGTTGAAAAAAACCTTCTGGCCCAGCCCTAAATTAGCTAGTTAAACGGTACGTGTAGTTGGATTTACACTATATGAAGCTTTTTATAGTTAAACTTTACATAAAACTACTACGAGTATGCTGGTAGATACTATACTTTATTACTGTACTATAGAATACTAGTCTTCTAGTATTAAAAGTCACCTGAAACCTAGAAACAGAAATGATTATACCTATAATCGTTTTATGCGTAGAACACTAAGTATTCAATAACATCACATCATCATCAACAGCCTTCAACAGTCCACTGCTGGTCATAGGCCTCTCCTTAGTAAGGAGGATATTGAATACTTAGTAATCCTCCTTATTAAGTATTCAATAAATAATCAGAATGCTTTTTGTAAGTTTTCTTTTTAAAATTCCTAATTTGCTGTGTGACCACATCGACACTATGTAAGACTATCTTCACTACTAACTAAAGACACAGAGCAGTTAAAGTCGGGCTAGATAGAAAAATAGCATTAAAGACAAACGAAAAGCGCAAAATCGAGTACATTGTAAAAACGATGTCCATTGACATTCGGTCCCAAAGTAGTTAAGTCGTCAATAAATTAAAGAACCCGCTGTTAAGAATCATAAATTCTCTATGCTAGACCTATTCCAATCGAATACTTATTTTTCCTTTAAGATACTTTCTTGCTAGCAAAATCATCTTTAAGCGTCATATAGTTAGGATAAAAATATATCTTTTTCAGAATATTAACAAAATATTGTTTGATAACACTTATGGCTCTGTGTGGTGGCAGTTTAAGTCTAGGGTACAATACGCTGGCGCTAGCCAGGCAGTCAGTCTGTTCGATTTTCTGATTGCTCAGTATCCCGATGTCGACATATTCTATACTAGTTTCAGTATAATTTCAAAATTTTGGATACTTTTTCTAATAATTGGGCTCACTAGCCCTCACAATATTTCAAAGTGAGCAATTTATTTAGCTAAAGATGCTATTGGCGATGACGCTTTTTGCTTATTTATCTCCAATATCATGAAATAATTTATTTTGTATTACACGAAAACAATAGCTTTTACTCTTAAAATATAAAGATTTCTTTTAAAAATTAAATTTGGTTCAGGTGTTCTCCTGCCTGATTTCAGGAAATGCAAACACCCTCGGGTAATCTCAATAATGGGAGATGGCGTCTCAAGGATTCACCTAATATTTGTTTATTTCAATCTCATTCATCTCTGTTGAAAATCTTAATTATTTTGATCTGTACTTGCCAACATTTTTAATGTATTAAAACTGTATTTTTATTTATATTCGTTTAATGGAAAGATTGATAATAAGAAATAATCAAGTTATTTCGGTAACCTAATGGTAAAGTTTGGGTTTAAAGTAACCTTTAGTTTTGATAAATTGATGATATGGGATTTAAAAAATTCGTTGAATTTATTAATCAATATTCTAAAAAATCACATTAATACTCTAGTATTTATATTGACAATTAAAACATGTTAAACAGTACTGAAGACTCTCGAAAAAAGTATACATCAGTCTGATAAATGACCATCTGGGGACGAAATATCTCTAAAAGCATGTACTTGAAGCCTCAGCATATGTTTACATAGTAAAGGTTACAAAGTATAGAAAAGTCCAAGGTACTGGAGGGGGTATAGCAGAACTTGAGTTTCGAGCCAAGCCCTCCAGAGTTCTTCAAATGATTTATTTTTGAATGTTAACATGAAATTATTCCCTACCCAAAGATTATGGAATAAGATTTGACATACATGAAACGGACACAAAGAACACCCAGACTCAGAACAACAAATTGTGAATCACACAAAGTGTTGTCCTACGTGGGATTTGAACCTACGACACTTGGCGTAGCAGGAAGCGGCGTGGCGACCGCTTATGCCACTAGGCCAACGGTGCAGTCGTTTATGTATATACACAGGTAGTAGAGCCACGTTGACTTTAGCATGAATGGATCGGCTCGACCGTGACAGTACTACCCTCATACAGAAGATCAACCTAAAAATGACAGCATTGTATTTCGTTGGTGAGTGTAAGACCGGAGGCCCAACGATGCAGAAACCTCATCCGTCATCAGCCAGTGAAAGTCTGCAGCTGTCTGAGCAATAATTTTTTTATAAAATGTGGTCGATTGTCAGTCAAGAGAATTAAAAAAAAAAATCATTACATACAAAATCTATAGCATTTATATCAATACCACGATATATGTACATATGAAATGTATAAAGTTCAGTTTCATTGTGCAAAAAGTGATTGGGTCAGCTGTGCACCATTTGTTATGTTTTTGTGTTGATTCAACTTGTCACACACATAATCGAATACAGTTAGTTTCGTTGTTTGTTCAAATATAAAAATAAAATTCTTTAATGTCTAAATATCCATTGCGTTGTAAATGGTAACATTGTTGAAATGGGAGCAGTAAACAGAAATATGTATTTTTCCAATAGATGGCTTTTTAGCTCTAATGAAATCCAAAAAAGTCCCCAATGATCTCGTGTGTGCGAAAATTTTTATTCAAGGTCAATGAAAATAGTTTTCAAAAAAATTGTTCTTGTAGTTTTTTTTCGATCAGGTAAGAGAGGTATATATTATACTTTTTTCTCTAAGATTTACCAAATATGAGGAGAAGCCATTCAAAAGTTAGAGGCAGGTATAATATCGAAAATATGCTTGACTACGCTGTTTTTGAATATAACTGAAAGCGTAAAATAAGTAAAATTTCAAGTCTGCGTGACCAATATAAATTTATAATGAGTAAGGGCCACCGCAGACTAGCTACTTTTAGCATCGGCGATCGGCAACTAGTCGCTTTTTAGA
Source organism: Phragmatobia fuliginosa (assembly GCA_932526445.1). Lineage (NCBI taxonomy): Eukaryota > Metazoa > Arthropoda > Insecta > Lepidoptera > Erebidae > Phragmatobia > Phragmatobia fuliginosa. The sequence continues at coordinate 19,232,158 of OW052063.1, read as the reverse complement.
AGCTAAATATGGCGACCGAACGCTCCACACCGCACACTTAAAAACGCCAAACGCGGCGATCGAGTCGCTTTTTAGAAGCGCGACACAGTAGCTTTACGCTACTCTCCGCACACATTCAGATGCCGGTAGCAGCGACTTGGTATCTGAGCAGTCGCTAAGACGCGCGTTTCCGATACCGCGATCGAACGCAGGAAGTCGCTAAAACGCGATGCAGCATCGATGCAGTCGCCAAATCGCCGATCGCCGATGCTAAAAGTAGCTAGTCTGCGGTGGCCCTAATTTCGAGAATTTGTGTTGAAATAAATCCATACTTTGTTAGATGTGACCACGTGGCCTTGAGCAACATCTGTCAGCTGTTTGAGAGGTCTCTATTCGAAGAGCCAATCGAAATACCATTAGTCTTCAATGTTCCCTCGTAAAGGAAATACATGGTAATGGCATTTTTGTTTTTTTATTTGTTCTGTGTTCAGTTTTTAGAAAATGTCTGGCCTTTTCTTCATTTGTAAAAATTCTTTCCCTGTAAGTATTTCACTTACATTTTTAATTAATTCATCGAATTTTTTTGTTAGAGTACATCATTTCATTAATATCAAACACACAATTGTTGTATATCTAAATCAAACGGAAAGGAGGACGTAAAGGAGAATGTAGTTCACGTATTTAATGGATTAAAATTGCTACTTGAAAATAAACCACTAAGAATATAAACCGCATGTCTGAAATCACGGCAACATAGAGGTTGTTGCTTGAGGCTACAGTAAAGGGTCGGAGCTATAAATTTTACACTGCAACTATTCCACAAACTTTGTTTTGCCGCCGTTTCAGTTATTCAGTAATGGCATCCCACTTGTCGACAACAGCAAAATAATATTTGCGAAAGTTTAATGTGACGTGGGAGGAGCTTAGGAGAATCACTTCGAAGTATATATTGATAGAATATGACGGAGCAAGCAGTAAAATAAAGACATAAAAGATTTGGGTCTCTTTGGAACTAGATTAAGAAGACATAAAGAGAGTGTTAATATAACTTGAATGAACGAGGTTTGTTTAGAAGAATCTATTTCAGAATTATTACATCCCAGTGTTTAAATAAATTTAATACTTAAGTTATATTAATATGTTCAAAAAAATATAAACTAAGTAATACGTGATTCGTACATTTTATGCCTGTTATGAACGTTACGTTAACGCTTTTATAGTATAATTATTATGTATTACGAAGAAAAAAGAAACAAAATCACTATTTAGTGTCTTCGTGACTTAGGATGTATAGGTGTATTCTTAGTGCTATGTAAGTTTCCATATGCGGGAAGTGTCTTTGAGACAAGAGATGTATAAGCTAATGCATAAAGTAACCTAAAATTGATTTTACATAATAGTATGGTATTTTCGTAAGACGGAAAGTTAAATGACGTTTGAAGAGACGCGTAAATACACCAGTCAGAAACCGCTCGTTACGGAGGCAGTCAGCATTCCACAACGGAGTGTGAAAACGGCAGAGGTGAAGGAACATTTCCTTGATAATTAAGCTAAATCGTCGATTTACTTACAACAAAACTCAAGGGGACTGTATCCTATTCCCCCGGCTGCGTTAGCGCATGAATAATTCAAAAATTCATTACCTTATTCTGCAAAAATATTTTTTACATTTTCACAGGAAATGAATTCTTCAGGAGTGTCGAATTGAGATTTATTGGTTATATGAATTGTAAAGTGGCTACTTATCAACTCAGTGCTGAGATTACGTAATATGTACCGTTAATCGGTTATGTCATTTCATTGGCAATGATGTATACTACAATTTTTAGAAGCATGATTACTAAAATAAAGTTAACATATTTATAAAACTCGGTTAAATATTTTAAACAATCATTGAATAAGAAGTATATTTCTATTTTTGTTTCAAAATATATATTGAACATTTGCTGTACAACAGAAGCTAGAAGCTGAGAATATGACGACTAGCTTTAGTCAGCGGCTTCGCCCGTGTTTTAGGCCGCGTTCAGGAGTTACTTTCGCATTTATAATACTAGTAAGAATTTATTTGTAAATTTAATTCTAAAACAACTAATGAAATATCTCAAACCAATATATAAACCAAACAAAAAAAGTACTATACTAAATGAATATTTTTTTAAAATAAAAACAACAACTCAAACACCATAAACTGAAAACTCGGAACCAAATTTATACTGAACAATTTCATTAATCACAAAGTCTAATAATTTCATACGTTTAATATTCAAAACCATTTAAAAAAAGCTTACGCTAAAAGCCATTTCGATTTAGATTTAAAAGAGAAGTGTGGAGTTTGCGGGTAGTCGATAGCCAATACCAGTACGTAGGTAGTAGTCGATGTATCGAGGTTGTGCGATCGCAACAAATCCCGGGGCAATACTATTAAATTGGAATCGGTTCCCTAGTTGACAGTGAAGACATCGGACAAACTGCAATCGTTTCGCTGAAACGGGTTACTTTAGTCTGTTATTTACGAAGTTTTGGGATCAAAAAACCGGGAAGTTGAAAAGTGTTACTTTGTAGTATTATTGTTTTGGAAGTAGTTTCCTGAGATGTGTTAGCTTGTTAAGTTTTTGTGTTGTTGAACGCGCAAATCTCAAGAACTACTGGTCCGATTTGAAAAAATATTTCAGTGTTATATAGCCCATTTATCGAGGAAGGCTTAAATATACGCCCAATAGATCATCACGCTAACACCAATGGGAGCGGAGCACGAATGAAGAATGTGTCAAAATCGGGCGGTTTTTTTCCTCTTGAGAACTTCCGCTGCGTAAACGGTTAAAGTTTTGCAAAAATCATGTATGACAGAATTGTTCCCCTTTAAAAGTTTTATAAAAAAGTTTGCGACAGAATATGTCTATCTTTTAAGGTTTGCTCACTATAACCTTTTTTATGGGAAACAAATTGCTTCTGCGGTATAACATCAAGCTACGGGTAATTGAAAATAAGGTATATAAGGTACAAGAAAATGATGTTACGTATATAAAAGCGAGCATAACCCAAAACTGAGTTTCCTTCCAACTAACCCTCAGTGTTCCAACACCTATTCATGCAATGCATACAAACAAACCCCTATTCACGCCACGCGGGTGTCGTAAAAGGCGACTAAGGGATTAACTACGCAAGACAACATCAATGCAAAGAGAAGGAAAACTTGAAACCAACCCTATACCAACCCGTCTGGTCAGCTTGGTAAAGTAGGCCAATACCTCCTTTTCAAAGAGAGGCCTATGTCCAGCAGTGGACTGTTAAAGGCTGTTGATGATGAACCCTCAGTGAAATGAGAATGGTATAGAAATGTGAGGGCGCACACTTATGCGTAGTTAAGAATCATTAGAGAAACGTATTTAATTAAAAATAATACGGGCAATGATTTATAAAATTAAATACAATTTATATAATGTATACTCTCGATTGTCAGCACTTGGTGAAACTTTTAAAATACATTCTTACTTGTACTTTTATTCCTCTATTCAATGTATTTTGAAAAATGTTTACTTGACCGGTTTCGCGATACGGCTTTATCAAAGGTTACTACAATTAAATAAATACATTATACACATTAATACCCACATACAATATTTTCACATAATAATAGACGTTTATTTTTGCATAAAGACATACATCATATACTTTTGATATACTAAGAGTTCGGTTACTGTACGGATAGATAGGTAATAATATCTGTCACCTAACCAAAAAATGCTTTGCTAATCTTTGACCACTAATTTTTGAATCAAAAGTGTATTATGTGTTACCGAGTATTTAAAACATCTTTGAATGTGTTCAGTAATATAAAAAATAATCTAATTAACGTCCTCGTGGACCAGTTCGATAGACTTTTATTTTGCTTTAGTGTATTACCTTATTGTGGAGCTTCCTTGGTAATGAAAAGGCATTTTAATTAAATTGAATACCTATTTATAGTATGTTACTCGGGTAAAGAATAGAAACTGTGATCAATTACTGTTGAAGATTTATTTTCCACGTCGAATCCAAGGAGTAAAGTTACAATCGATGGAATGAAACCAATCGGGTACATACTTGAAGGAGTTTAACCATTTCTTTCACGGCAATTTTTTTGTAATACAAAACCAAAATCATTTCATTGAATATGGGCTCATTTCGGTTTACTTTTAGTACTATTTACAAGTTAAGAGACGACATTTCTAGGTTCGCTTCTTTTCTTTGTGAGATAATAACATACTTAAGTATTCCAGTTTCTTACAAAAATATGGCACAAATGCCCCTTATCAAACTAATAATAATGAGAAGTAAGTGAATGATTTTAATTATATCACTAGTTCAGTCTAACTCACCATCCTAGTTATTAAAGTTGTAATCTAATAAAACTACAGGCAAACGATTTGCTCCTGTACAATTTTACGTTTTTGTAGTTTCATTTCTAAATAAACAGGAATCGAACAAATAAATCAACCAAGTGGCTCTAAATAATTTCAGGTACGTATATTTTTTTCAGTTTTTATTTATATTTTGTTTATTATTAACACAGTCTCTAGTCACGTAAAAATATACTTAGTGAATTTAATAAACTAGCATTACAAAGTCTCAAATTCTCTGTAAGCTTAAAATTATCTATTGCGGTGAAACCCGACACATTAGTTTAGAAACGTGGGCCTTTTAGAAACCTGTGAAGTCGAATTGAAGGAGTCTAATAGGTTTACTTACATACGAGTACATAACATGTTAAGATGATCTTTAAATACATTATAATTAAAGGTATTATGTAGAATTAAAACATAACGGATCATAGTCATGCATATGGGCATTCATTTGTCTCTCATTACACGTGTAACTTTCATGGATTCCGAACCACTTTTGGGCTCAACTGAACCCTTTAAACAAGACAAAGCGTCCTGACGTGTCTATGTCAGTGCCACAATAGAGTGGCACATTCAGACACTTAAATATACATTATGGCACGAAGAAAACAAAACCTACAGTGTATTTAAATAATGCAAAACTCATAAAATACAACAAACATTCAGTACTACTCTTTGCTTTTAAGACAATAAATTTTAAAAACACATTGAACTCGCCCAACTTGCAACATTAACAACGAAATGTCGAAGAGTGGGTATTTAGAGGGCGTGTGAGTACAAAGACAAAAGGCAAGTTGGGAACTTCGAGAACTCAATTAACTTTATGTTTCGTTGTAAGCAGTTGTACGTGTCGAGTGAGGAATCCTAAGCGAGTTGGTGCTGAATGCGGTGAACGCGACACCAATGCCCAATTCGACTTTTAACGAAGTTTCAAATTTATGTTCTATATCAGTGCTATCCGAATTTTAAAAGAGCTTATGTTTAAACAATGGAGACGCGTTATATACTCTTACAGTTCAGTACTCTATGTAAAAGCTTCATTGGAGCGAATTATTTTCTAGACCTAAGCAAAAATACTTTTAGTACAAGTGGACTAACAATGTTTTGACAGTTTGTTACTTTTATTTTCTTTTATGCTCGCAAGCTATTATTGTACATTACACAAGAGGTACTCACATCAATTTATATCACATATACAAAAGGAATGAAATCGTATTCATTTATTTTCTGTATACAGCGTTTTTTCTTCAGATAATGGTTGATGTTTAAGAAATTCAATCGTACATCATTTTTATAGTTTATAATTTGGAAAAGCCAGGTTTACCAGACCTCAGTCCCTGTACCTACTACTGAAATTCGCGGAGTAATATCATATTTTAAATTAAAGAATAATATTTATTCAATAATAAAAAATAGTAATCAAAATTTAACGATAAAACAATTTTAATTCACAGTTGTGTGTCTTGCTTAATTGAGTGAAACATCTGCGAGCATTGTAAGAAGCTGTTTCAAACATCTTGCTTAAAGGAAAAGTTTCTTTTCTTGGAATGCATAAAGACGGGAAAGGCAACTGGACGCCTGCCGGTTAAATTCCGCGTTCCTTGTAAGTACGTAAGATAAATTCTCTTTCACTGCACGTTTGCTTTATGCGAGATGTTTTTTCTATTTTCTTGAAAGCTGGTTAAGTTTACCACTTAACACTACTCTACATTTTATTGAAGCACACACTTTTTGTCTCTTTTATTAAATGAGAAAGAGAGAGTTTTATGTTTTTTTTATACTAACTGCGCCCCGAGATATTATCAGCCGGTTTTGTTGCTTTTGAATCGGATTTAGTTAACTAAGTAATTGGTTTATTTTGTGCAAAAAATGTTCTATTTCAAATTTTTATAAAATATCCCGTCAAAATCGATCGATCCAGAGAACAGAATATGGAACAAACAGACAGTCCAAAATTGTTTTTGTTGGTACACTTCAATTTTATTTGTTAGTATGATAGATATTATAGTGGGCTGTACATTTTATGGCAGCGTATCGAATTTTTACTGTTTAAAATTTATTTAATCCTGTTAGAACTGACCATCTGTAATGACAGATGGACCAGTTTTTTGATTCAGTAAATGATGTTGTTGAATATATATCATGCTTGTTGTTATTGTCATGTTATCTGTTTTTAGAAAGTTATGGAAAATTTATTTTACCAATTGGCGTTACAACTCAAGTAAGAACGAAGAAAACAAAAGTGATTTCGTATTTTCTCCAAGATCTCACATAATATGAATAACTTAGTAAGAACCATGTAAGAACATAACAATGTTCCTAATTTTCTTCAATTCAATTCAATTCAAAATAAACGCTACTTGATCGATAATGACATCATTTTGTTCAAATCGGATTACTTTTCTAAGTACAAGTTTTAATTGCACCAGTTTATTTACTTTAAATGCCTTTGGAAACAATAACTTTGTTAATTGTTTTTTGATTGCCCTCAACCCGCCCTCGTGGATTACAAGGGCAACAATCTAACCCAATACAAAATTTCTCTTTATTTAAATAGTCTTACGATTTTACTTGGAGCTCATCGAACAATTTGTGTATTTTTTCTGTACACAATCTAAATAAAGTAAAATTTTACGGAGTCTGCTATACAATATTTTAGCCTAATAGTTAGCCTAATAATGTATTTTATATTTTATTGCCATTATAGTATTCTATCAACGACATGATATATACATGTGTAATATTTTATACATAGTTTTCAATAAAAGGGATTGGGAGGACACTAATCCCTCCGACACAAAGGAGGGATCTTCTGACCAGTTGTATACATGCTAATCGGTGCAAGAATCTCTATATCGCGATACAGGATTATTAGTTACTTCGTATAGTTTGATTCTCGGTAGCTTGTTGTGTATTTGATAGATGACGGTGTAGTATAATGTTTGAGCTGTAAGTGGAAGTCGTTACAAGCTCAAAGCATATCTGTGGTGTTAACTGCATGACATGCTCTTCCTACATAAGGTTTTCAACAATAACATCGACAGCACCGACATACTTAATCGTTTATTGTTGGCAATTCCTAGGAAGACGCCACGTTACCTTATGACTAAGTCTTTCTACCAACCATCAGTGAGAACTAATCTTGGACCAAATTGGACCAAAATTGGAAAAATTCACCATTAGTGCGCGAGTGTAATGAATACAACAGATTGAATGGCATAGTTGACCAGTTAGATACTTTTCACGAATTCATTAGATAAATTCAAAAATGAAATATTGAAATCGTTTGCGTAATAATTTTTAGTGTAATTTTACGTTTTTTTCAATCATTTTTTGTAATCATTCATTTTCTTTCTTTTTGTTACTGAAAATAAGGCACTGAATTTCTACCCTGGAAAATTATAAAAATAGTGCTATATTGTGTACCTACTACATTGTTCTACTCAAACCGCTTACAACACAATTTCACGGTGTTCATTGTGCATGCCTTTTATTGGTCTACACTTAAGATATATATTGTATTGTAATGTTTTTTTTTTCCAATGTTGTATATGTACACTGTTGGCATGTCTATAATAAATAAAAGAATATTAGCTTATAATCATGACTCATAGTCGAATAAAACGATTTATTTTATAATATTTTGCATGTTTCTGATAGGTGACAATAGAATTTTAGCTTTATTTAAAATAAACTTCAATCCTTGGAAGATGAACATAATACATATAACATGAATCAAAGACTCTTTGTCACGGGACAAAGTGATCTATCCTGACCTGACTTTGACATCATTTGTTACGGCCTGAAACAAGTCCAGCTTTCTCAAAACACTTTATGTGTATTATGATTATAACATTGCAAGTTTTAATTAAAAGAGTTATTGTTCTAATATGGTTATTAAGTTATTTAATCCATGAAGAATGTATACCAATTAATAGGTACTTGATAATATAGAACTCCTCCACAATATTTAGTGCCAGTCGGATGGGTAAATAAGTTCATAAATTCAGGTATGAACGAGTATTATATACCTTTGTTTTATCTCATGTTTTGATCAGGTTTTATTAAACCTCTTGGTGAAGTTAATTTAGAAACTAATATAATTATAAATCAAGTATCGAGATGATTAAAAATTCCATCCAATCATCATCACATAATATTTTTTTCAGTAGTCTTTAATACTATGCTGAACATAGTCTGTAGAACTGAGATTTTGGTCTACTGTACCATGTTGGGCAGGCGGATTAGAGAGGAATTTATGTGTTTTCCTACACTTTACAGTGTCATTGTACTGCGTAGTTAGCCATCTTAGTACGATCTTAAAACACTTATAGAATCAATAGAGGTAATGTCGCCTTGTATTCTTAATTTGTCACCATATGAGTAGGATAGTTTTGAAGTAAATACCAATTCAGACAATGTTTACAATTACATTGTGACCCATTTAATCATTAAATCCCTCCAGTAAGTGCACCATGTTCTTTAAACAATTCAAGGAAATTCGAATCCGTGTTACAATAAGCCACGGTGAAGTTGTTGCTGAAATTAAGGGTTTTAAGTACTATCTGTTTTAACAACCGGCTTTGCGGCAACTTGCATTCTGTATTAACTAATAAAACAGTCTCACTCAAATATTTTAACTGTTAGGACTGTTTAAGAAGTATTTTATTGTAATTGTGTACTTGATTGTTAGTTTTTTTTTATGAAGTGGTAACTCTTTACTGTTTTGGAATTGTTGTGTAGTAGCTTTCGATTACATTATTTGTACATGTATCAACAGCGTAAATAATGGTAATCATAGCTTTATTCTATTTATTAAAAATATTAAATATTACTATTTTACGTTGTTGTTGCATACTAATATTATAAATTTTAAAGTTTGTGAGTATGTATGTTTGTTTCTCTTTCCCGCAAAAACTACTGAATGGATTTTGATGAAACTTTACAGTAATATATAGCATTCATATCATGCTTCTTTTTACCGCCGTGACGGACCTACACGCGGGCGGAGCCGATGGTAAAAGCTAGTAAATAATAATATAATGTACACGAGAATTATAAGTAAAATTTTTGATCACATGATTATACTGATGATTATACTATGATCACAGTAACTTACGGTGCTTCTTGCCATTTCATCTCCATATGCCATTTTGCAAACGTTCAACTGTAGTCAAAGACCTACTTGAAATAAATTTGATTTTTATTGCACGTACAGCCTAGTGGTTTAAGGAGTCATCACGCTGTTTTCTACTGAGCTGAGTATTGTGGGTTCAAACCCCACATGGGACAACACTTTGTGTGTTCCACAAATTATGTTCTTGAATGTTATTTGTGCCCGTTTCATGTTTGTTTGTAAAATCCTCCGATGTACAGATTTTATTCCATACGGTAAATGAGTTCTTAAAAAAAACGTTATTTTCAATGGTTTGGGATAGGGATGTAACGGAGGTAATTTTATCGGAACCGAAGTCGGAGTTTTTAAATTTGATTTATCGGAGTCGAAACCGGAGTAGGAGGCGAAGGCAGTCAAAAGTGGTGGCAGGAGAGATTTTAGCCTTTTAAAATTTCCATTTATGCCATGCACTGGCAGATTTAATAAAGACACATTCGAACTTAGTTTGGTCCAAATGTCTGTAGTAAATGGGATCTTCTCAAATTGTGTGAGCAAATCCTTAATTTTTACTCGAAAATGAACTTCATACATTTCGCAGGGAGAATCCCCCCACCCCCGCTATGTGCGCTCTATCGTTGATTGTTTTTTCACTTGTTGGTTTTTTACGCACATAACGTCGTTATTAGTTTATAGTCATTTATTTTATGTTTTACGGCTTAGTATCAATAAAAGTGATCTGTTTTTGCATTGGACAATTAATTCAAAATCAAGTTGTATTTGGAACTATGTACTTCGTAGAAGGGCGGTCGACGCAGGCAGCCGCTGCTATTTATTATGCTTCGAACTCCGATTTAAAACCTCTGATTTAAAAGTTTCGGAACCGAAAGTGTAATTATATCGGAAGTTCCGAATTAACTTAATCATTAACTATTCAAAGAAAAATCTAAACTGAAAACTGTAAGGCGTATTTAATAATCACACACTTAAGTTGATCGATATACTTACTACAAGATAAACTTTATGGTTCTTTAGGTGATATGATCACTGGAAATTGGTTAACTGTCGGTTTATTGAAGATTTCCTTCTATTTTATAAACCTAGATTAAAATTTTAACCTAAATAGCTATATTTTCTTCAAACAAGAGTACAGTAAATTGAAAAAGCATCACTTAAGAGACGCAGCCTTCTCTCGGACGTTCTGTTGAGCGGATCCAGCGATGCAAATAATGAGCTGCGTTTAGAAAATATAAAATATATTTTCATAACTGTAGGCCACTGTAATTTAAATTATTTCTTAACTCAAATCTACTCAAGGAAAATCACTTTGTTGGGCTTTAAGAACGGAGGTTTTGGTTTACTATACCGTGTGCCTGACGGGCTGCTATAAGATTTGTTTCAAATTCTTCTTTCTGATGTTGTCCTGCGTCGTTTGTTCCCTTAATCGCCTCTTACGACCTCCATGGGATGAATGGTTGTATCATTTAACTAATCGATCTTCTTAGGTAGGTAGACTAACAAAGAATTAGTACACTGTCAGGAAATAAATCATGACTAGCCAGTGACCTATCTCGCTGCCGAGTACTTAATGCCAACTGCAACAATTTCATTAAGATGATAAAAAATGATATTAATTTGTTCGACTGCCACTATTATTACTTTTTGAAACTAATTTTAGTTTCAAATCTATGTTTAAATAATTTAAATTATGTTAGATTAGTTGAATTAGAAAAACTCATAAACTAGACATCCTGAAACGTAGGTGATATGATTTATAATATTGCTCAATGGAAATAAAGTAACGAAAAGAAATATGAAAAGATTTAAGTAAAAATGTTAAAAACTAAAATCCTGCCACGAAAAACTTTTGATAAACTTAAATAGTTTATGTCAACCGGGCTGTTACTATTGACACTTCAATCAATAAAATGAGTTCAGTAATTTAGACGAAACGGTGAAACATACAAACATAAATAAATTGTCAAAACCATTACCGTTTCTTTTGGCTTTGCTGGTAAAAATAAAAATTTAAAAGACAACAAGACCTATTAAAGTTAGGTACCAAGTTAAGAAACAAGTTCGTTTAACCTACCTCATTACCGCAGCAACAGCGCAACTTGATCTAAGTTAAATAAATGTGGGAAGTGAAATTATGTTGTATCTCGTACCTGTACTCAAACTGAACATTAAGTAGCTCGTTGAATGAAAAGTACACACATTCAGATTTTCTCAGATGCAGTGGCATGGTCGTAAAAGCGTAACAGACTGACAGACAGATAGATAAATAAGCATAGTTACTTTAAATTTATAATATTAAGTAAGGAAATACCAAAGAACATATTTAGAAATTTATAAGTATGATTGACGTCTGTAATACAATCGTTAATAATCTTTTGCACGTTTTTCATTAAGACTGAAAGATTTTACGTATATTTCAACAAAAGTAATCAAGCTATTGTTTTCCCGAGGGAAAGACAGTAGTATAACACTAATATCTCTATTCTTTCTTAATAAGTGAAGTGGGTGTGTCCCTTTAGACTCTGCGATGTTTCTGAAAGTGTATACCCTTCCTTCATAAGTGCCAACTTGTATCACAGTCTTTTGACTGATTATCATTTTCAAGATAAATTGGCGTTGTTTCAGACATATTACTACTTTTGATCGTAAACTATATTCTGAATTTCGTTTTCTTTAAGACAATGGCACTAATAAAACAGGTCCTTGTCCAACAACTTAAAAGTTCTTAAAATCAATAAATATTTCCATCCGTTCTTATCATTTTCTTATTAGTCTAGTGCCTGAGGTCTCGGGCTCGATTCTCGAGTCGGACCAAATGTTTGTTTGATCCGCAATTTTTTGTTTCGGAGTTTGGGTGTTTTAAAAAAAAAGTATGTTTATGTATTTCAGTCTAGTTCCCATCATACACGACTGACAACAATGACAATAAATAATTCGACGGTTTAACGTGCTCTGCGAAGCAGGGGCATAAAACACAGTTCCATTCTATGCTCAGAGCTGTTATTTTAAGAAGAACCCAAGAACTGTCCTCAGACAATCGGAAATCAAACCCAATACCTCTTGATCAGCAGTCGCCCACGCTAACCGCTAAACCAACGAGGCAGTCCCTTATTATTACTATAATTACCAATCCCATCATCATAAAATATATTTGCGTTATGTTTTAGGTGAACACGGAAGGAAGATTATTAACTAAAGATATAGACAGTCTTGGGGTTCTTCAGATGATAAATATGACAAGGGTCCCTCTTATTGCCGTAATTACCGCTGTTTGCCAACGGTTTGCTAATTACAGTCCGCTGTTGATTAGGATACGCTGTTTGGTGAATAAATGATAATTTATATTTAATGACACCATAAATTCTACCATGCCTTTATTTTATGACAGCTTTTGTGTTCTTCACAGTTTGACGAAGATATTTTGTCAAACTAATATTGACTGTAGTGATATAATAAACTACGGCTTTGCCGAATATTTGACATTAGAACTCTGAATCTATTATCGAAAATCATGGAATGTTATACTCTTTCACACAATTTATCCCCCTTTTCTTTAGTCTCTTCTGTTGTGCTCCCATACCTAACATTTCCCTCATCCCGCCGCACAACATGTTTATACTAAGATAACCTAATACTTCTTAACATACTTCTTAACTTAACTCACTACTACTAACTACTTTTATGGACTTTCATAAGACTATAAATTTAGATTCTTAGTGTAGATAATTCGTTCATAGATTAGAACAGTGTCTCAATAAAATGATAATTCATGGACAGGGGTAATAACTTTAAATGCACACACACCTCTGTTTACGTTATTGCGAATATCCTAGCCTCTTTTATAACGTTACGAAAGGAAACAGCTTGGTAACATGTCTATGACACGACATTAAATGAAGTACCTAAATATACGGTTTGCGTCTATCTTAATGTTTAAAATAATTCATTAGTTAAATTCAATTTAGTAAAAGCTCAATTCACTTGGATATAAGCTTTAGTTGCGGCTCTACTGTAGACCTGGTTACATATTTTCTTGCCTTTCTTAAATGTACGAAAAATCCGTATACATTTTTCCAACACATTACATGAAGACCGCATTTTATTATTAGTTTTTGATGTCTCAATAAAATGGATGACCACATTTCGTGAAGTGTATTGGAATGAAAAAATGTCATGACTTCGGTCGGATATTATTTATATAAAAATCGGCCAAGTGCGTGTCAGGCCACGCACAGGAAAGGGTTCCTCAGTCACCTATAATGGTATGTGGATTTAAAATCGTATCCAATAGATAATTGTTATGTTTACGTATTAATACGTTAATTTTGTATGACGTTTTCCAAGTGAGCGCATTTTACCATATAAGCCTTTATAACTCCTGAACTAAGAAAGTCATCTAATCGGTTATAGTTTTCCTTCAAAGTTCATTAAATGGACCAGCATCACGATTTTTTTCAAAATTTTTGAGCCAGCCGTTTAGCTTTTAGAGGGGGGGGGACGCCCTGTTTTTACAAAAAAGTGCCCTTTAAAGTGAAATATCTCGCAAACGGATACCTAAATCAAAAAATCGTCTAGGAAACCCTTTATTGTTTTTAAAAGACCTATCTAATGATACCCCACACGATGGGGTAGCCTCGAGAAAAAAAAATCATCCCCACTTTACGTGTAGGGGAGGTACCCCAAATAAAATTATATTTCATAATTTTATTGTAGCACTTTGTCGACGTAATTACAACACGTATTCATGCAAACTTTGATCTTTCTAGCACTTACCGTTTGGACGGTAAGTCGAGGACGGACGGACGGACGGACGGACGGACGGACGGACGGACGGACGGACGGACGGACAGACGGACATGACGAATCTATAAGGGTTCCGAGTTATGAACTTCGGAACCCTAATAAAAATGTTATTAGATTTTATACTCTCTGCGATCAGGACTCGGGTCGTGATGGCATTTAGGAAATTAAATAATTTAGTATAAGATGATATGTCTCTGTAGGCATCGTAATGAGATAAATGTAATACAGTAAGAAATATCAAGTTATTTAACGTCTTGTATGATGGCAATACTATGAAGTAAGATGAAATAAGAGCAATTCGTTGTCATGTTAAGTTATCGGGCGAACTATGAAAGTTACTAAACAATTAAGAAAAAAGAAGAGTTTAACTGTGAACATTTTGAACCCCTAAAAAAGGCACTCTCCTAATACAAAATAACGGAACCAAGAGAAGATTAAAAAAAAAACATGATTAAACAAATTACGAAGAAAATTTCAGCAAAAACGATTCAACTACATCTGTAATTGTTACTTTAGAAAAGAAAACACTGTCGGGGGAAAGTTTATTAAAATTAAAAACCATAGTTCTATTTAGAAGTCACCCGAATAAAACATATTTCATAGGTAACACTTAGGCTCTGTAGCAGTTATTCATATTGTTTAGTACCCGTAAAAAGGTAAAGTACCTAGAACAAAGAAGTTGGGTCCCAATCCACCAATTGGATTTGAGTTGCCAATATGGTATGGCATTTTTGCTGAGACTTTCCGTAGGGTCTCGATTACAAATTGACCGATATTTTAACTGCCCACGGATTCTATAAGGGGTGACTAGAGAATCAGTTAGTGAACTTTGACCTTAAACTGCGGTGAGGCTGGTCATTTCTTAGCATTTTATTTCTAAAGTAACCTATAGTTAAATCGAACGTAACAGCCTTAATCACTTATCGCTACTGGGTAGTGAGATGAGAAAGCTTCTGATTCAGCAGATATTGTCTGCTCCGTCTGCTTAAGAGTCATGTGCAAATAGATAGTGAACTTTGCTTCACGTGACTTGTGAGTGTTACGGATTGGATAAAAATCTTTTTCTAAATATGTTCAACATAACACGGTAAAAGTTTTTAAAGTCGATAAATATTTGTATCCTTTTAATTCTTAACTGCTAATTAATGCATACACATCTACACACCTTCCGAATGTAAGAATAAAAAATGTTCAGAGTTTACCAGAGCTTTAACTTGTCACTATGGCATATGAGAAACTTTAATGGACTACTGCCGGTAAGTTTTCTAGTCTGTCTGAAATGAAAGCCAGAAGTGATTTAAATAAAAAAGTAACCTATTTAATTATTCAGTATATTACTACTAAACGAGTTTTTGGCTTATTTTAAACTGAATACTGATAAGTAAATGTACCTTTTTCCACCAGTCTGGTACGTATTTTCATATGAAATATTTAAAGCGATGCAGAATCATGTACGTCTTAAGTTGTAGGTGTATATACATTTATATATGGTTAAAATTATTTAACATCATAACGTATCTGTTCGTTTTGCTTAAAGAACACAAAGCCCGTGTTTTTACTTTTCAATTTATGAATTAAACGCTGTCGAAAACGCTGTAAAACTAGTTGGTATTAAAAGTAAGAAAAGTTAAGCGTTCCAACTACAAACTTTATTCTACTTCGCTCGAAACTGTCCCCGACTATTATTTTGGCATTCATGCATAATTAATTGAAAAGTACTTTATTATGTTAATGACTCAATATTTCTATTTTGATTTACAGTAGTGCTATTTACTGAAGTATACTATTAATAGGTTTTCTTTTGATGAAATCTAATACTATCAAAAGGATTAATAATATTAACGAGTGTCAAAATCTACCACGCTATGAAAATATTTATTATCATTTTTCTTAAGATGCAGCTAGTTAACAAAACTTTTGCTCAGCGCTTAGAATAAACCATGTTGTAATATATTGATGTGAAACATCTATAGCCGCACGTAAAACCGATTTCTGGCGTGGCTACGCATGCCGTGGCGACGCGTCGCCACGCTATACGATGGTATATATATACAGTCTATATGCAGTAGTGTGTACGGTGTGGCGACGCGTCGCCACACCGTACTATTTTAATAATTAGTAATATTTTATTTTATCATTATGAAATATTTAGTTCCTATTACAATATGTTCTTTTCTGCATATTACTTTTACAAAATAATGGCGATGTTTCACATCTGCCAGGCGTCCCGTGACGGCTCACATTTTTTATACAAATGACTACCTTTTTTAGAGTCCATCTACACCGCCTAAGCAACATTTGTGCAATATTGCGTGCCAATAGTTTTCATCTGTGTTTCTGACAGTTTCTTCTTTATAGTTGTAGGAGCGGGTATCGTGTTCCTCCAACACAAAGGGAGGGTCCTCCGACCAGGCGATGTGATCATGCCTGGTTGGCAATTTCCCAACAGTTGATGTTGAGATGCTGTATGTATGCTAAAAAGAAGAAACACGGAATGAACTATACGGAGTAACTAACTCCGAATGGTTCATTCCATGTTTCTTCGGTAGATAGCGCTATTGTACATTTTCATCGCGCTGTATGTAGTAGTCGCCACAGTTAGTAATCATAGAGTAACGACATGGCGACTGCCATAGCGTCTTTCTTCTTTGCAAAAACAATCTCATTCAAAAACAATTGGTATGTCGTATGCGTATGGTGTGCCCTGCCTTCTTGCTCTATGTAAGTAATAAATTTTATCTAATAAAAATAAAACTTAAGACACATATGTACCTAACATTGTTACTGTAACATTTTGTTTGTTCATTCTCGTCTTATATCTCGAACGAGTTTAACTGGCATCAATAAAATTTTCCACGATACCCAACTTGATTTTATTACGAGATCAAATTGGTCGTCAACAAAAAAACTTTTTACAAAGTAACCCTCTTTTATTGACGTTGTTTATTTTGAAAGATGCCTCTCTATCCCGACGGTAATAAGATTTACTAGGAGTGGGACTTTATTTAATTTCGACCAAGAACTTGAACGTCCTTCGCGAGCAGGCATGTGTACACGTTTAACCGGTTAAGGAACTGCGCGAAAGTGTATCTATTTTGTTTTAGGCAAACGTTACTTACGACGTAATTATGTAGCTATTATTGTTTTTACACTTTTGCGACTTCTATTTTATTGCGAATAAGTCCCGTTTATAGTAAAAAACATATGTAGCTATTTATCAGTCAGACTATTTATCAGTCAGCAACCTTCAGTAGGAGATGGCGATTGATTATAGACAGTAAAGGTTAGGTTTCTTGTTAATTTTTGCAATTCCATCGATTGAATTGCTGCAGTTGTACGAGGTAACTGTGTTCTCATTTGGATTGTTTTTTTTAGTATTTTTTAGGTCTCTGTGGTCTATGTTATTACTCGTCTACCAAATTACCGTTATCGGTAATTGTTTTTATTAAATTATATTACAACTGATCTTTTCAACCAACTGACGCAACTCACCTCATCCATGAGGATTTATGACCATGCGAATAAGCAACAATACCGAGACTCATCAACGAAAAAGTATTTTTAAAATACTACTGATCGACATCCAAGTTAGTAGAGAATAAAATGGACTTAAAGCTGTAGGAATGAACGAATTCGAACAGAATCAGATAAAATTTGTAGAATAAGAATAGATTATTGTCCAGAATAAAACTTAGGGTACTATTTCTAATAAAAGTCAACATGAGCACGGGTGATATCACAGAGCAAAGTGAATAAAGCTGAAATGAAGGCAATATTGTAGAGCCAGCTATTTAATTATCATATGCAAAACATTTCACGCTTCATCTAGAACACTGCAAATTCCGCAGAAATTTCACCAGAAAATCCTCTACGGCAACTCTGTATTGAGGTGATAAGGTAGTTAACGTTCATGCTTAAGTATAATTACTATAACTTTTCTAAGTAATGTTGAAAACACAATACACGGCTCATTCTATCGCAGATAGCTTTAATAAGCAAGTTTGAAGTCATATTGTCCTAGTATGAGCTTAACAGTTTGTGAAGTGAATATAATGTTTGGGAAATCGGTTTGGTTAACTAGGTACGTACATTGTCAATGGAAGACTTCGGTTTATGTTTATGCACGGACTTAAGTTTATGCATGGCACTTATTTTTAAATAAAGGAATTTATTTAATACCTAACAGCTTGATTGTCTTGGAGTCCAATGTCCAAGATTCCCTTTTCCAGTCAAAAGTACAAGTCATAGTCCATGAACGATCCACAGTCGAATTGCTTTCAGAAGCCGATTACAAACTTTTCTCGTTTCGCATATAATCGGTTTGAATTTGTTTATGTGTGTTTTGTATTCCGATTTGGGGGCATTATTGTCTGTGAGCTGACTTGACTAATCAGATTTATTTTGTTATTATTTCGTCGTGGTTATTGACAACTTCTTTCTTTGACTAGATATTGAATTCCTTATTAACTTCTCTTTTAATATTTTTACGTAGCTTATCACGCCAGGATTCCTATTTTATAATATATTATTTATATCTCCTGTCGATCTGTCCATCCAAAGGTTGCCTGGAAGAGAAAGTTTTTAGCAATAGGGCCGCCCATTGTATATGTCTACTTGTAATATATAATAACAACATTAACTGACTTGTTGGTCTATTGGTTAGTGTATGCGGCTGCTGATCAAGAGGTGTTATCTATGTATAATATGTATGTATTTACAAAAAAAGTATTTTCATGTATTTATATCAGTTGTCTACCCATAAAACAAGTTCTGCTTAGTTTGGGACTAGATGGCGTTGTGTGTAAGTTGTCGAAATATTTATTCATTATTATTATTTATTATATAGGTAATGTAAGTTGTGTAAAATAAAGTTTATTCTAATATATTCTATTAGAATAAAAATCAGGTTGTAAAATAAAATGCACTGAAGACACTTTTTACAGGCGTTGCACAACTAGCTTAATTTTATAAAAGAAAAATTAATGGACTAGTTATGGCAATGACGATACTAATTGATATTACGGCCGCTGCTCTTCCATTGTTACTTTTATTTTCTTCTCGTTTTGTTTAAATTTCTGTATTAGGAATATAATTCCTGTGTCGCGGTGGACTTTACAAACATATATGAAATGGACACAAAGCACACCCATTAACATGGCTAATATAAACTCTTATACATTAACGCATTGCGTTTGAATACATACTATTGAGAAACAATATGTTAATTTTTTTTTAAACAGCTGTATAGCATACAAGCATATTAGGAAGCACTTTACAATGTTCTTTATCTAATACAGTGTTCTTTATATAATACAACGTAAAATCTTTAAAATAGCTCTATGGTTTGGTGACATATATCTTATTAGAGTGCTCAATCATGTTTAAAAGTGTAGAACTTGTAAGAAAACTTTTTCTTTTTGTTTTAATATTGTACCTATCAATATTTATTTATAACAAACAACAAATCCATATAGTGCGTAACTTTCAAAGTACGATCTCAAGTCGTTAAATAATTTCACCAAAGTTTGTATTTACTTTGCGACTTTCATAAATAAATTAGGGAGAATTCTACGAGTTGGGGACTGGTAGAACTAATGCTATGATGTTTTGTTCTTTCGGTTAGAAGTCACCAGTGTAACATGAGACGGGAAATTATTTTATAATTGTCTATCGAAAAACCATTTTACCACGTGATTCATTGCCAATATAACAACGACAAACATTCTTCTTTTCTACTTATGTTACTTTTAAGTTGATTGCAAGTGCATAGTAAATAACCTGTCCATTGAACTTATAATACGGTCATTACATATCAATTGACGTAACAGCTGTTTGGTTTTAACACTTTGTTGCTGTATAATTGACTAATATTTAAGATATCCTGCTATAATTTCCTTGCTGTATTTTTGCTTATACCAGCAATAAAATGCATCTCAAATTTCATTTGTTTACCGAACTACAGACAGACTATTAACAAACTGATCATTAGAGTGAAATGTAATATACAACATGCCTAAAGCAAAGTTAAATGATACACCCCGAGAACCATTTGTTTAGTCGAGATGCTGGTTCTTTATCTTTGTATTAACTTGAGTTATACTCTGTTACACAAAAAGAATATCGAATTTTATTATCAGACACTTGTAGCGTCACGTATCTGCATTGTAGAATATTTTGTTTCTAGAATATCATACCTTTTACCTTTTTATTTTTACATAGTTTTTGGTTGTTTTATGTGTTTAAATACACTAAAAATAAAAAATTAAATAAACAAATATGCATTGTGGAATACACAAATACCATTAGCAGGTAACGATGCACTTATTATTGTGTATTTTTTTTAAACAATTGTGTAAAAAAAGGCGCTTTTCGTAAGTAAAAGACTGCAATCAATTTCCTGTTTGTTAGTTGCAAAATCACTAGAGTTCTTCAAATCAAATATGTAATATATTATATAAAACAATATCGGTAACTATATTATAAGAAATATGATTTATTATCGTAAGCGGAGGTGAGGAAAAAAAAGCCACATTTCGTGGTTGCACAATAAATATTATCTGAAGTGTGTTCTCGATCGTATGATATTATACTAACAACATGGTCTGACAAGGAGATTCTTAAGAGGCACTGAACCTCCATATTGTACTAACTGGGGCTTCGTGAAGAGCCTCCGAGGAAAAATAGCTCGATGTTTCACGGAAAAATGCCTTGTCAATAGCCTTGTTCAAGCCTAATTGGAAAATGTGTGGGACGCGTGATACTATTCGCTTGCGAAGTTATTGGAAGTGTGAGAACATTGTGTGGCTTATAGACTTATTTTGTCTCGAATGAGGCACTTTAGGGATACGTTATTGGTAATTAACACTAATTAAAGATGGTGAGATCTTTAAGCCTTTAATATTTTGTACCTATTTTGTAGTAGTTTTTGTTCCATTGTACATAGAAGCACAACATAACTTATTATTATAGACCGAAGATCATAATTTATTGCTTATGAAAAAAAAAAATATAACAGAAACGAATAGGGCCGTACTTGAAATTTATTTAATAGAGTCAGTTGAATCATGACAAAATCGATCATAAATCATAAGGTAAACGACATTTTTAGGGTTCCGAAGTTCATCACTTCGAACCCTTATAGATTCGTCATGTCCGTCTGTCCGTCCGTCCGTCCGTCCGTCCGTCCGTCCGTCCGTCCGTCCTCGACTTACCGTCCAAACGGTAAGTGCTAGAGAGATGAAACTTTGCATGAATATGTATTGTAATTACGTCGACAAAGTACTACAATAAAATTATGAAAAATATTTTTATTTGGGGTACCTCCCCTACACGTAACGTGGGGATGTTTTTTTTTTCTTGCGGCTACCCTATCATGTGGGGTATCATTAGATAGGTCTTTTAAAAAGAATAAAGGGTTTCTAAGACGATATTTTAATTTAGGTAACCGTTTGCGAGAAAATTAACTTTAAAGGCCACTTTTTTGTCAAAACAGGGCGCCCCCCCCCCCCTCTAAAAGCTAAACGGCTGGCTCAAAAATTTTGGGAAAATTCGTGATAGTGGTCCATATAATGAACTTTAAAGGAAAACTATAATGGATCAGATAACTTTGTTGGTTCAGGAGTTATAGAGGCTTGGGGTGCTGGCTAGAAAACCTCCTCGTGGTGCACCCTGGAAACGCTGGCGATAACGCTGTTCCTCCTCATTTCCTCCGCGTCATCGGGAGGAGAGGATTATCGCCAGCGGCTAATATTCTAGCAGGAGAGGAAGCCATTCCATCGGCTCTCGGGCAAGGCCTGATCCAGCAGGGTGGGCGTGTCTGCCTGTTGCCCTGCTGGCTCTTCGCTCTTCGGAGCATGGAGGAGGAAACCTCGGTAAAAAACCTGAAGGTGGGGTCCTGTAGGGGCCACAGTTTCTCCGCTGTTAGCGGTGGAGAAAGGAGGACGGGCTCGGCGTGTACTTACACTACCACCGAGCAGGCAGGGGGACGTAGTCTTTCTGCCACCGTCGGCATAACGTAATCCCGGCTCTGTCCGGGGGCGTGGGTCTTGGCTTAACCGCCCGGACCGCGAGGAAGAAAACCTCTATAAAAAATTACCCCGAATCCCAAGCTCTGGTGCGTGGCCAGGGGATGCATGGCTGATGGGAAGTTCAGTTGCGAGCGCA
Organism: Phragmatobia fuliginosa; assembly: GCA_932526445.1. Taxonomy (NCBI): domain Eukaryota; kingdom Metazoa; phylum Arthropoda; class Insecta; order Lepidoptera; family Erebidae; genus Phragmatobia; species Phragmatobia fuliginosa. The sequence goes on along the minus strand of OW052063.1, from coordinate 19,209,700 downwards.
CCCCAAGCCGAGGTACCTGCGGACCCCTCGGTTGGGTAAAAAATGTACGCTTGCCCGGGTATTGGGGGATCTCTGCCCGGGTGGACCTGTAGTTCTCCCCCACTCGTGGGACTATTATGGAAAATGAAACCAAAACCCAAAACATAGGAACGGACAATCAAACAAACAAAACGGCATGCACAACGGATACCAGATTGAAAGGCAGGAAGGAAAAAACAAAAAGGAGGAATAGGGTTTTGAACGCGAAGTCGTCTGACTTCTCGTCCACCGAAGACGAGGCGTTGATTGGGACGCCTATCTCGGTTGGGCTCCCAGTAGTCAATCCGACTCCTGGGAGCCGAAGAACTTCGGAGCGTTTGCGTTCGAAGTCTTCCACCGATGACGCGGGCGACTCTAGTGCGAGAGCAGACGACCTGGAGCTGAGGGCATTGGAGTCTAGCGACAAGCGAAAACGCAGTGATGGTGAAGGCGAGATGTTGCCCCCTCAAAAAGTTCCAAGTAGTCGTAGGGGTCGAACACGAACTCCGGCTGCGGCCCCATCTGGCTCCGTCTTTTGTAGGGCGGAGTCATATAGGCGAGTCAGGGCAGACGGCGAAGCACAAGCGGAGGAGGAGATCGCCGATCTCCTGCAAAAAGTAGTGGTGCCGACAGGGGGGGATCCCCAAACTCCCTCGTCCATACGGGAGAGAGCGACAGCAGCGGTGGCCGTCATCAACAAGGTGGCCACTAAGTCGAGCAACCTTAAGGGTTCCTTTGTCAAGGCCCTTAAGGACTCGTCTTCCGCTATTGCGGGTGTTGTGGATACCCTAATCGGAGACGTGGCTCGTCTCCAGGCGGCCAACGACCGCTTGACGGGCCAGGTGACTGAGCTTAGCGCTCAGTTCGCCGAATTTCGGGCTGAGCGGCCTCAAAGAGGGGCCTTGCCTGGCCCGTTGCAACCGGCTCCTGCCAGCGTCGAGGTACCTGACGCCCAGCTACGCCAGGTCCTCCTAGCAGTGGAGCATATGCTGGACGGGCGTCTGGCCGGTCTGGAGGCGAGACTGCCCCCTGCGCCGGTCATGCGCCCCCCGCTCGCGTCGCAGCGACCGAAGGCTGCGACACTGCCGACCGCACCCGCTGTGTCGTATGCGGTGGCGGCGGCTTCAGCTCCGGCCCCTGCGGCTCCCAAAAGAGCGGGGAAGGGGGCCAAGGCGCCGGCGAAGGCCCCGGCTAAGGCGCCGGCCCAGGCACCGGCCAAGGCGCCGGCCAAGGCGGTGCCTGAAACGGCGGCGAAGTCCGGAGCGGAGTTCCCTCCGCTCCCCACTCCACCATCTCAGCCGGGCCCCTCCACATCTGCCTCCGATGACCGTTGGCAGGTAGTGGAAGGGTCGAAGTCGTCCCGAAGGCGGGCGAAAAAGGCAGCACAGAAGGCAGCCCAAGGCCCGCCTTCGCCACCGGTGGCAACGGCCACCAAGAAGATGGCGCGGAAACTACAGCCGCCCAAAACAGCGGCTGTGGTGGTGACCGTGTCGCCGGAGGCGGTCAGTGGCGGACTGACGTACGCGGCTCTTTTCCAAAGGGCCCGCAGTCTCGCCACTGAGTTCGGGACGGCAGGCATGAGCCTGCGCAAGTCCCAGACGGGAGCTCGAGTGCTCGAGTTCCCGGGGGCTGAAGGCGCAAAGTCGGCGGACGCCTTTGCGGAGAAGCTGCGGGTCATGTTTGCAGCCGAGGATGGTGTCAAAGTCGCCAGGCCTACGAAGTGTGCGGAGTTGCGCATTTCGGGCCTGGACGACTCAGTGACGGTGGAGGATGTCCGCGTTGCAGTCGTGGAGAAGACGGGCTGCAGCGCGGACAACGTCAGGGTGGGCACCATCCGCCCCGGACCAGGAGGACTTGGCGCTGTGTGGATCAGCTGCCCCGTAGTGTCGGCCAAAGTATTGGGCGATGCTGGCAAGATCCTCATCGGTTTTGTCAACGCTAGGATTACGGTCCTGGCGGCGAGACCGATGAGGTGTTACAAATGCCTAGTATCGGGGCACACACGCGCCAGGTGCGATAGGTGCTTTGACTGCAGCGGATTATGTTTCCGCTGCGGTCAACAGGGGCACAAGGCGGCGGAATGCTCCGCCGCCCCTCACTGCCCCGTGTGTGCGGCGGGCAATAAACCCGCCAATCACCAGATGGGGCAGGGGAGCTGCAAGCCTCCCCGTGCTTCTCCGCAAGCGCCGGAGGCCAGCCTAACGGCCCGGGCTGCCTCCGACGTCAATCGTGCGTCGACGCCGACGCCCATGGAGGGGGTTGGAGACACGGTCCAATAATGGATCAAGTCTCTAGCCTCCTGGTCCAGACGAACCTCAACCACTGTGCCGCGGCGCAGGACCTCCTCCTGCAAACCATGGCACAGTGGTCGGTAGGTCTCGCCGTAGTCGCGGAGCCTTACTACGTTCCTCCCCGTCCAAACTGGATGGGTGACTGGGACGGCTCCGTGGCAGTCGTCGGCTCCACGGCGGCCCATTCCCCGCCCTTGTCGCTAAAAGACAAGGGTACGGGATATGTTGCCGCTGAGTGGGGGGGAGTCACCGTTTATGGTGTATATTTCTCCCCCAACCGGAGTCTGAGCGACTTCGAGGTCTTCCTTAACAACTTGGAGACCTCGATGCGGCGACTAGCGTCTGGGCACGTCCTCGTGCTGGGGGACTTCAATGCAAAGTCCATTGCGTGGGGTTCCCCAGCGACAGACGCCAGGGGCGTAGCTGTTATGGAGTGGGCGGCTTCGGTGGACCTCTGTTTGCTAAACAGGGGCTCCACCAACACGTGCGTGCGACAGCAGGGGGGGTCGATAGTGGACCTTTCGTTCGCTACCCCTGCAGTCGCCGCACGAGTAAGGAACTGGTGTGTCCTGGAAGAGGTTGAGACGCTCTCGGATCACCTGTATATCCGATTGGAGCTCTCCCGGTCCCAGGACCCCAGTAGGGGTCACGCGGCGCGGCGCCCTTCCCGCTTCCCGCGGTGGGCTGTCGCCAAGCTCGACAGGGACCTACTGGAGGAGGCGGCCATTCTCAACGCTTGGCTGTCTCCGCGGGCCCCGACCGAGGGGGTTGACGTGGGAGCTGGCCGCTTCGCTGACGCGCTAACGCGGGTCTGCGATGCGGCCATGCCCCGCGTTCGTGGGTGTCGGCCTCCGAGGAAGGAGGTCTACTGGTGGTCCCAGGAGTTGGCGGACCTCCGTGCGGCGTGCGTTCGTGCCCGGAGGTCCCTAACTAGTAGCAGGCGACGTCACCGCGGGGTCGGTGAGGAGGTGGACCGGCTTCACGAGGAGTACCGAGAAGCTCGGAAAACTCTGAGGCTGGCCATCTGCCGCGCCAAGGATGTCAGTAGAGAGGAGATGCTGGAGAGTCTCGAGCGTGACCCCTGGGGTCGCCCTTATCGTGCGGTGCGTAACAAGCTCCGCACGTCGGGCCCCCCCCTTACGGAGACTCTCCAGCCCAGCTTCCTGCAGGAAGTGGTCGAGGGCCTATTCCCGCAGCGGGCGGAACACACACCCCCGTCGATGGCTGCATCAGCCGAAGACGACGGGGGTAGCGAGGTTGAAGTTCCGCCCGTCAGGGATTCGGAGGTAGGGGCGGCTGTTCTACGGATTCGATCCAAGAACACCGCCCCCGGGCCGGACGGGGTTCCAGCCCGAGTGATGGCCCGAGCCCTCGATCACATGTCGGACCGCCTCAGGGAAGTGTTGGACGCTAGCCTGGCGTCCGGACGCTTCCCTGAGCGCTGGAAATGCGGGAAGCTGGTCCTGCTGAGGAAGCCGGGACGGCCTGCCGATTCGGTCACGGCCTATAGGCCTATCGTGTTGTTGGACGAGGCGGGTAAACTCTTTGAGAGGATACTTTCTGCCCGCATCATCCGGCACCTCTGCGAGGTTGGCCCCGATCTGTCGGACGCCCAATTCGGTTTCCGAGAGGGGCGTTCGACGATCGATGCCGTAATGCGCCTTAGGGCCGTGACCGAGGAGGCCGTGAGAGGCGGCGGAGTAGTGTTGGCGGTGTCCCTAGACATCGCCAACGCCTTCAATAGTCTGCCATTCGGCTGCATCGGGGAAGCACTCCGCTACCACGGAGTGCCAGAGTACCTGAGGCGGCTGGTGGCAGACTATCTTGAGGAGCGATCCGTCATGTACGAGGACCGAGATGGCGTCTTGAGACGCAGGGCCATGTCGTGCGGTGTTCCACAGGGGTCTGTCCTAGGACCACTCCTGTGGAACATGGGATACGACTGGGCCCTAAGAGGGCGTCTCCCCTCCGGGCTGGGTGTAATCTGCTACGCGGATGACACCTTAGTCACGGCCCGGGGGGCTAACTTCCAGGAGGCGGCGCGCCTGGCCACCACTGGAGTGTCCATGGTGGTCGGGCGCATCGAGGCGCTGGGTCTGCGGGTGGCCCTGGATAAGACGGAGGCCCTACTCTTTCACGGGCCCCGTCGTGGTCCACCCGCCGGCGCCTCGATCGAGGTCAACTCGGTCCTCGTACCGGTCCGGGCCCAGATGAGGTACCTGGGTCTGGTCCTAGACGGAAGGTGGCTCTTCGACGAGCACTTCAAACAGCTAGCTCCAAAGTTGGTGGACACTGCCTCCGCCCTCGGGCGACTTTTGCCCAATTTGGGCGGGGCCAGTGTTCCCACTAGGCGGCTGTACACGGGGGTGGTCCGGTCGATGGCACTGTACGGTGCACCGGTGTGGGCGGCGGCTCTGTCCGCCCAGAATAGGGCGCGCCTCTGGCGCCCCCAGAGGATATTGGCGATCAGAGCCATACGCGGGTACCGCACGGTGTCTACCGAGGCGGCCTGCGCCCTGGCCGGAACACCCCCGTGGGATTTGGAGGCGGAAGTGCTCGCCGAAGTTTATCGACGAGTGGCTGAATTCCGGGCGGAGAGCGGGTCTCGCCCTCCGCCCGAGGACGTACGCGAGTGGCGCGAAGCCGCTCGTCGAGCCACCTTGGCTAGATGGTCGTCCCGACTGGAAACTCCACGCGCTGGCTTCGCCGCCGTGGAGGCCCTCCAGCCGGTCATCGCCGAGTGGGCAGGGCGGCAGCACGGGACCCTTTCCTTCCGGCTGACGCAGGTGCTTTCCGGGCACGGTTGCTTCGGAAAGTATCTGCACTCGGTCGCAAGGAGGGAACCGAGTCCCGCCTGCCACCACTGCGACTGCAGTGAGGACACGGCCCAGCACACGCTGGCGGTCTGCCCCGCATGGGCGGCGCAGCGCCGGGCCCTCACTGCAGTCATCGGAGAGGAACTCTCGCTGCCGGTCGTAGTTCGCTCCATGGCCGGTAGCGACAGTTGTTTTACCGCGGTCGCAACCTTCTGCGAGGACGTAATCTCGCAGAAGGAGGCGGCGGAGAAGGCCCGGGAGGATGACCTCCACTCGGACCCGATCCGCCGCCGGCGCCCCGGGCGGCGGAGGCGCGCCTATCTGCGCCTCATGCCGCCCTGAGTGTGGCCGCGGGTGGACGGGACGGGTTTCTCCGTCCATCCGCTGTAGTGGCCAGCCGCGAGGGGGTGGCGTCCACGTGTGACCGGACGTCGCCCAAATAGAGAGTACGAGGAGATGGCGCCCGCAACAGTGCGGGCAGGCGCCGGGAGGGATCCAGAAGGAGAAAACAGTTACCTGGATCCCTCCCAAACACAGGCGCAGAGAGGTCACACCGTGTGGTTTTAGTCGGTTCGAGTCCGACACACCGCCCCGCCGAGAGCCCCGGTGGGGTGACGGTCCGTGGGGATTTCCACACGTTAAAAAAAAAAAAAAAAAAAGGAGTTATAGAGGCTTAATTGTTACAACTTTTACAATTGTCAGTACATTTATGAAAACATAATGTATGTTCGAAAAAATTTACATCTCTTCAATCAAAGATGTGATAGACATGGGTATAATACTAGAAATAAAGATAAATTAATTCATTCACGTTTTAGACTCTCAAAAGTTCATACATCTTTTATGGGGTACTGTATTAAATTTTATAATAAAATACCTCAAAACATACTAGATTTAACAGAGAAACGATTTAAAAATGTTGTAAAGCGCACACTATGTAAGCAAGTTTATTACAAATTAGAGGATTACATTGCCGACAAGAATGCTTGGCTTAATGCTGGTCCTGCTCCACAGTCACATGATTAATTCTCCAATTATTTAGAAGTTAGTTTGTATTTCTGGCATAATGTTAATTTTATCTTAATGATTGACATTCTTATACCTATTTTTCTTTATTTTTTTTTGACATTGGAAATCTATTATTATTATTATTATTTTTGTTATTAACATTATTGCATAATAAGTTACTTTTTATTGACATGTTCCAAATATTTGTCGCACTCTTAGAGAGTAGCATATTTATAAATGGTTTTATTATTGTATAACTGCGAACATTTTGAATTGTACATGTGAGCACTTTGTAGTCACTAGTAGCATAAGTTTATTTGTTGACTGGCGATTGTGAGTAGGTATGTCATGCTCGCTCAAAAGCCCTGCTGGCAGTGGCGCGTGTAGCGGGCGGCTCGTTCGGCTCCCTACGATATGGTTGAACTGGACGATGGCTGGTGCATAGGTCATGCTCGTGATACGGGCGCCGCCAGTCGGGGCTGGTCATCTCACAACTTCTATTTATTGTTTAATTATTTTTGGACAATACCTGTGTAAATATCAGCATAGTTACATTATCCTCACATTTAATAAAATGCCTCAAACAATGTAACCAAAAATTGTAAAAACAATGTTGGAAAAGAGTGTCCATGGAGTTTCTTGTCTGCTCTTCTCCATAGGATCTACGAATTGGAACAGACAATTAGCTTCACGACTGACTACTGACTGACTACTTGACGTTTCAAAAGTGCCGTTGTATGGTTTACCTATTTGAAATAAAATGGTTTGATTTGATTTGAAAAAAAAAATACGCTTATTTAGAAAATGTCATACAAAATTAACGCATTAATACGTAAACAGAACAATTATCCATTGTATACGATTTCCAATCCACGTACCATTATGGGTGACTGAGGAACCCTTTCCTGTGCGTGGCCTGACACGCACTTGGCCGATTTTTTTTAAATTACTGTCTACATTAGAAGGTTCGAATAGTTCGAATTTTTATTCCTCTAATGTTGAAGTTGATTCTCAAGAATGTATTTATCCTAAGTAGAACAATATTGATTGCTACATTGCGCCGCGGAGCCATAAAAGCAAGTAAATCATGAAGTTGAAGCGATAAACGGTATCGATAAAATCTTATCGATAGTTTGGATGTTCATCATCTTTTAGTGTAGAACTAAAATCGTTTGATAGCCGAAGTGTAAAGATTAAAATTTGCATGTTGTCTAATATGAACAGAGCTTTATGTTTCTTGTAAAAGTTAAACTTTATGTAGCAAGGTAGAAAAACATGCAAACTTTTCTCATGGAAAATTAAGAGCACAATGTTTTGAAAATTGTAATTATACATGATGTAACATCCACTTTACACAGATTTGCCTGAATATCAATTTTTATATAATGAAGTTGGATTGACTGACTGATCACCGAAACTTGGAATAAGCTTAATATGTTTCGTGTATAGAAGTTTCTGTGTCTGTTTATTTTAGAGGCACGTATTTGATAGTTTTGAACTGAGTGTTCTGTTTTTCAATACGCCCTCTAATTAATATAGTCTTGTCATCATCATAGCGCAGCCTGCTGGAGATAGGCCTCTCTAATTGCACACCACTTAGTTCGATTCTCGGTTAGTCGTTTTCAGCTCCTGCAAGCTGTATTATAGCCTTATACAGTCCTATATATAACATAATATTTAAATACTATGAGACAAAATAACTCGAATTCATTAGTAACCCTAATTTCATATATTATAATGTATGTATGTATGTATTCCATGTATTTAATGTACTATAATTTAAATGTCTTCTATGATATTGATGTTGTTACAGTGTAGCCTTGTTACATAATTGATTGCCTTCTGAAACCTATCAACTTAAACTAATTAAATCAAGCAATGAATTAATAGAGTCACAGTAAGAAGTAGGTAGTAGTAGTTGGATTGAAGTTGAAATTTTTTTTTTTTTTTTATTTGTAACATCTTTACCCTGAATTTCCTATAAACTTTGAGTTTTACATAGTGAAGATCGACGATTGTTTACGAAGACCTTATACCCCTATTCATCATCATCATCATCAGCCTATCGCAGTCTGCTGCTGGATATATTGCACGCCACTTTACCCCCTTTAAGTGTTACAGTTTAACTATATTTTATGAAAAGAAGGAATATGTTATACGTTGAATCCAAAACAAATTAAATTTAGTTAATTTTTTTTAAGATTTAGCTTAGCTTTGATAAATATAAAAATTTATAATACTATTCGTACTTATTTTTTTTAAGTAAAAAACTAATGTCATGACGTTTATACTAAAAGATCTATAAATAACTTCTTTAATAAGATTTCTATAAATAACTTTAGCTATGATTACCAGACAAATTTCACAATCTTGTCATTCAGGAATTGTAAAGTGACGCTGCGGTGATCAAAACGATGGATTAATTATCTATTGAAGGCTTTAACCCGACTTAAGGGTGAATAGGATTGACCTTTTGCTAAATTGTGTGAACTCCACCATAGCTTGAATTTAATCAATGAGAGAACCTTGCGTCCGTACAATTGGCGGTTCGACAAGAGAAAAAACTCACAGAAAACTAGCAATAAAGCAGCTTTTTTGTTACTATGGTTTTGTGACTCTAGAATTGTAGATGGGCATGGGTAAAGTTTACTATTAGTTAACTCGTTTACTAATTTTTCTTTTGCCTACCAATGTGACTCTACTCTGCCTGACGGTAAGCATGAATAGAATCCAAAAGTGGGGGCCATCAGACTTACAATATACCATGAAATAGAGCAGTCTAACTCTTATATAGTAACAAAATGTTCAGTTATTTGAAAAGTATTTTTAATGTTGTCGTGTTTAGTTGGAGAGTGCGAGACTGTAACAGTGCGGGTCGTCATGCTGGATTGTCTGAATTCACAATGATTACCAATACTGTTGTATTTCATTCATGCTTTCAATTGAGATACTTTCGCAAGCTCAAAAAAAAAAATTCGTTTGTGATTTGTGACACAGTGTAACAAACGCATATTTAGCAGGTACACCGAACTACGGAGTAACGAACAGAGTTACAACTAATCCTGGATCGCTGTATAGAAATTATCGCGCCGATTAGCATATATACAAATTTCCAAAATCAACCGTCGATCAGTCATGATTACCTTGCCTGGTGGTAAAAACGTTCCTCTATTAGTTAATAATGTCTTTTAGAAGCCAGAATGTCACTTAAGCAATTCAAAACATAAAGTGCGAAGAAATAAATTAAAGTTAAATTTTAATGTAGGATTTCTTCTTATTATATATCATTGTATTATCCAGCTCTTTATGTAGCGGCCATTAAAATTAGCAAGATAAAGCAGTAAACCTCTACGTTTGTTATGATAATTATAATTGTTGTTTAAGGAGAATAAGAATTACTACAGCATTTTTTAAGTTAATTAAAACATTTGTGTGTACTGTATTTTACTGGTAAGTAATAAAAAAAGGATGCTGGAAATACTGTCAACAAAATTAAAATCGTAATAAAATCCTCATTAAAAATAAATGATCTAATACTAAAGAAAAAATTCCAAGATCACTTAATTTCTTTTGAAGTAAGAACCTCAAAGAAACATTCTAAGAAATATTTTATATTGATGAACATTTTATCTTTCTATACGTCGCGGCGTCGCTAAAATAGCTAAAAAAAGTACTTGGAAATATTGTCTAAGTATTCTAAAGCAAGGATTAGAAAGCTGAAGTGGCGTTGGGCTGGCCGTATTAGCTGCAGAACTGATGACCGTTGGGGTAGAAAAGTTCTGGAGTGGAGACCGCGTCTCGGTAAACGTAGTGTAGGACGCCCACAGGCGAAGTGGAGTGACGACCTGCGCCGGAAAGCTGGCAGGAGCTGGATGCGAAAAGCCCAAAATCGATTAGAATCGACTGATGATAATGATGATTCTCGAGGCATTCGTGCATTTAATTACATTTAGTAAAATCAAATTAATGACATATTTGTTGATATAGTAGATATTGTAGGTAGTAGAGCCACGCTGATTTCAGCACGAATGGGCCGGCTCGACCCGGCCAGTACTACCCTCTCACAGAAGACCATCCTAATAATGACAGCATTCTTGCTGTCGTGTTTCGTTGGTGAGTGTGAGACCGGAGGCCCAATCATTCTGCATCAGTCTCCCGCCCTTCGAAGGCCGGGAGAGTGATGCAGAATAATCAAACCAGGCTGCCATGGTAGGGGTCACCATGCTACATTGTCTACCCTCACAATAAGCATGGTGACCCCTACTCCTGGATTCTGCTCATGCTTTCCATCAGGCAGAGTAGAGTCATTTTGGCAGGCTTAAATATAAAAAAAAAAAAAAAAAAAAAAAAAAATATATCAAAGGACATGCAAGTATTTGTTCATGTATTTGTAAATAAACAAATCTAATACGTAATTATTAAAACATTTTAAGTCTTTGTAAATAATTAATTTGTAAAGACGCTAAGCGACGGTAATTTTATTTCCTTATGTTTAATTATGTTGCTCCTGAAATACAATACAGACAGACAGAAAACAATTAGAAATCCAATTATTCAGATAATTACAGTATATATCCCGCACTATAATAGACACGTATAATTTTATACATAATTAAATTGGTGTTGATATTGGCAGAGATTTCCTTCACTCACATTCAACTACTCAATGTCTGTTTAACTGAATGTGAGTGAGTGAATGAGATCTATGTTGAATTCTATTCAAATATTTTTTTGTTTTACATTTCATAGACCTAAAGCATCTTTTTTATTTAAGGTCTTAATTTCTCTAAGCATATGGAACATTCATAAATCTAGAATACTGTTTTGTACGTTGATAATTAGCACAATAGTCTATGTGATAATAACTACGATGTTTGACTTTTTGAATGACTAAAATACACTTATTTTATTTTAAACTGCTTAGGTAAGTGGAGACATAATTTTCACTGAAAGTGTTAAACACTTTGCTGAGAGACAGAGTGTGTTAACCCTAATTGAAACGTAGCGACAGCAAAAGTACTAAATTTGTTTGGAAGTTAACGCTCACAAGTCGACGAGGCTTGTCTCCATATGCGATATTTTTATTCCTTCATCAATTTTTACATTGTTTTACTAATGGAGAATAGAATGAACGAAATAAATAATTGAAAAGAAAATATTTTAGACAATGATCTTTTTATTTATAAAATATCATTGATTTTAGAATTTTAAACTTCCCTTGTGTCTCATTTCCTTGTGTATTAGAGAGGTAGCAATTCTGATTAGCTCTGTAACAGTTTAAGGCTGTTGATATGATGTGATGTGATGTACCAAGCAATTTTATAGGAAACCTTTACGTCAGTTGAAATCAGCAAACATTGGCGCATTACAACAAAACATAACACAAAGATAAAATCTTTACACAATGTCGAGTTTTTATTGTTTTAATTTTGCTCTAAAAAATACAGAAAATTATAAACAAAGGCGTTATTCACGCGTAATTAGCGAAGTCGCCTAGTCACCGCGAGCTCTGTAGCTGAAGAGCGCATGTAAGTGACAAGTTTTCATAGGAGTCATGTAGCCGGGTGCCAACTGAAGGGGACTCGTTTTTTTCTACTGTTTTTATTTTAACTTTAGTTTACCAAACCGTTATGTCTTCATAAAGGTTAGGATATTCTTTTTTTTAAGCAGGTATTATGATAGTTTCACAGATAAAAAGAAAAATAATGTTACATAGTAAAAACTATGGAGTTGTGAAAATATGTAAAAAAAAAAATATTAAACCTACCATGTCTACTCTTTCTGATGGAAAGCGTAAGTAGAATCAAAGAGTTGGGGTCACCATCCTCATTGTGGGTATAGAAAATGAAGTATGGCGGCTTAGTAAGATGCTTCTGCATCATTGGACCTCCAGTTTCACATTCACCAGGTAACGAAATACGTCATAAAGAATGCTGTCATTTTTAGGTTGGTCTTCCGTGTGAGGGTAGTACTGCCGCGGTCGAACCCGCTCATTCATGCTGAAATTAGCGAGGTTCTACTACCTATAAAATTCTTACTTTTGCATTTATTGAATTAAGTGTTACAAACATTCATCACATATATAATTGTTTTAACTTGACAACACTTTAATTAAATCATTATATGTAGTTGGTAAAAAAGACAACTTTTGGATAGTGTAATTTACTTATATTACAATAAAATGTACAAATACAAATTTTACATATAACAAATTTTATTATGTCTTACCAAATTGAGTACCTGTTGTATGAAAGTTACCTGAAACAAGAAAAGTATGATTTAGTGAAAAACTAACTAGATTAATAACAAAGAAGGGAAACCCTAATTTCACAACTACAAAAAGATTTCAGAATATCTTATTGTGAATACGTGATCGATGACTAGTTTTTTAATGTATCGTTCGCAGTATTTTTAAAAATAGATGTTAGCCGATTCTCAGACGTAGGTACTGAATATCCATATAAAATTTCTTGTAGATCGGTCGAGCCCTTTCGGAAGTGTATGGGAACGAACATCGTGACACGGGAATTTTATATAAAAGATATATATATATATATATATATATATCAATTTGCACAAAAATAAACGTGTAGAGACAAATCAATAACCGTTCCGGCAGATACACAGATTATACTGTTTCTATAGACAACATAATTCATATCTCAAGATGGGGTCTTTTGACCGAAAGAAATCGAGACAAAATGGTTTTGTTTGAATAATATTCATTGGTTTGTTTCAGTTGGAAAACAATTTGCCGGTCGGTTACGCTAGCAACATGGAATTTATCAGTTCAATGCATTTTTACATTGTTAACAAATAATGTAAGCTACCATAAAATGTGCTTTATTTTGCATTGTATTAAGAACTGTATTTTATTAAGTTTCTTTATTTTGTCTAACGTTATATATTAATACCATTTTGAAAATAAATATAAACATTTTTTAGTCAATTTATTACTACTAATTATATTTATGTACTTAGTTAATATATGAAAGGAATTGAACCACCATACCTCAAAGTGACAAAAAACATAAAACTACCTTCTCATATGGCAAATTGAAATGATTGCTGTGTGAGAATATTGCTAAACATATACAGGTAATCTTTGCAAAGAAAATAGTAAAATAGAGTTTATATTATATCATAGTAAACGGATAAGAAGCAGTTAATAAAAATGTAACAATAACGTTAAAGTATTTAGAATAAACGTTTAATTAAAAATATATCATTTATTGCAGACCTAGATCCATATTTGCTATATATATATACTAGCTACACATTAGATACAGCATGTGGTCCTAAAAGCTCAAATCAGGAAGTAGCTGAAGAATTTGTAAATTTCTTTACTAATATACCATCAAAAACTACAGAGGCTCTTAATTCCTCACCTGATGTCTCAATTGATTTATTAAAGGCGAATGTGTCTAGCTGCCTGGCTGAATTTAAATTTAAACACATTAACCCTAAGATAGTTATTAAGGCTTTCCGGCAAATAAAAATCAAACTGACCGAAGATCTATGGGGAATGTCTATCAAAGTTTGTACATCCATACTTGAGACTATAGCCCCATATTTAGCTTTAATTTTTAATTTATGTGTTGACCAAGGAGTTTTCCCTGATTTAATGAAATACAGTAAAGTAATACCTCTTTTCAAATCCGGGGACAGTAAAGATACTAATAATTATAGACCTGTATCCGTGTTACCAGTTTTTAGCAAAGTTTTTGAAAAGGTAATGCTTAATCAAATGCTCGATCATTTTAACACCAACAGAATCATACATGATCAACAGTATGGTTTCACCAAGGGACGTTGTACAACTGACGCCGGTGTAACCTTATTAAAGCATATATTTACTGCGTGGGAAGAGTCCCAAGACGCCATAGGAATTTTTTGTGACCTCTCCAAAGCATTTGATTGCGTAAATCACGACACATTACTTTTGAAACTTGAGCATTACGGACTAGGAAAACTTGCACTGGATTTGGTTAAATCTTATTTGAGTGATAGACAACAATATGTACAAATAAATGGTGTTAATTCACAGGGTTTAAAAGTAAAAATGGGGGTTCCTCAAGGCTCAATATTGGGTCCTTTCCTCTTTCTAGTATATATAAATGATCTACCATATTTATTAAAAAATCAACCTCAAAATATGGTGTTATTTGCTGATGACACTTCCTTAATTTTTAAGATAAAAAGACGGGCCCAAAATCTAGATGACGTGAATAATGCCCTAGTTCAAGTCCAGAATTGGTTCACAGCAAACAATTTGGTATTAAATGAAAAAAAAACCAAATGCATAAGATTTGCTTTACCGAATGTTAAGAGTAGTGATTGTGATATAATTTTGAATAAAGAGAAACTTGAATTCGTAGATAAAACTGTTTTCCTGGGGATTACGCTTGATGCAGGGCTACAATGGGGTTCTCATTTAACATCTCTTACGGGGCGGCTAAGTTCGGCAGCATATGCTATTAGAAAAATCCGTCAATTTACTGATGAAGATACCGCTAGACTGGTCTATTTCAGTTACTTTCATAGTATAATGTCTTACGGCATCTTGTTATGGGGACGGGCTGCAGATATTGAGTCTATATTTATTCTGTAAAAAAGAGCCATCAGAGCCATATATAATCTTCGTAGGCGCGATTCTCTAAGGGAACTGTTTAAGAATATTGGCATCATGACGGTACATAGTCAATACATCTACGAAAACATAATGTACGTTAGGAAAAATCTTCATCTTTTTGGCAAAAGAGGTGACAAACATAATTACAGTACTAGAAATAGGGACCAACTAGTTCAGCCAGGCTTTAGACTCGCTAAAGTAGACTCTTCTTTTATGGGGTACTGTTTGAGATGCTATAATAAAATTCCACAAAGTATTCTTGAACTGAATGAGACAAAATTTAAAACATGCATTAAACGCACACTATGTAAGCAAGCATATTACAAGTTGAGCGATTATATCGCTGATAAAAATGCTTGGCTCAATGCTGGTCCTGCTTCACAAGGACAGGGGCGCATAAATTGATAGCATTGAATGGTATTGTTGGAGCTGCTGAAGATTGTACAACTTTCTTTGCATTGTATAGATTCAATCTCTTTAGTGTTATATAATCGCATAGCCCATATTGTGTGAGTACTATGTACTAGGAAGCTATTCAAGCTATCATTCACTGGAAACCTACGTCTTTTCTTGACCTGAATCTGCCCTGGCGGTTGAGAGTATGTCATGCTCACTCAAATGTCACGCTGATGGTGGCGCGTGTGTCTGATCATTTGATTCCCTTCAAAATGGTTGAGTTGAATGGTGCGGATCCATGCGTCATGTTCGTGAACGGGCGCTGTCAGTTGTGACTGGTCATCTCTTAGTTGCCACGGCTTATTTGAATTAATTATTTTATTTTTCAATTGTATTTTTGTTGTACTATGGACACTTTTAACGTGCACGTCTTGCTACATCGTTCTCACATAATGTACCATCTCAACATGAATGATGTAACCATGATTTTGTAAAAACATTTTGATTTAAAAGAGTGTCCATGGAGTTTCTTGCCCGTTCTTCTCCATAGAGATCTACGCTAGGGAATGGGCAACTACAGTACTTTCACAGTTTTTGTGTCTTGTGACTGGGACTGTAGCTACATTTTTGTTTCGACAATTCAAAAGTGCCTGTAACTGGCCTACTTGAAATAAATGCTTTGATTTTGATTTTGATTGATGATTTTGATTTTGAAAATGTTAGTAAAATACCAATTTATACCAATAACACAAATAAAATGCAGATAAGATAATTTACCCAATATTAGGACTCTGTATACATATGTAAAATATCAAACATCCCAACATTGGGCAATACCATCTGTCACACAATACATTCAGGAAGCTGTGTGAGTTATAGGGAAAATGGGAAAATTTTAAATTGTATAACTCCGAGAAAGTTTAAAATTATGGACATCTCAAAAAGACAAAGATTTATTTGTACACGTATTTTTCTGCTATGAATTGCTTTTTATGAAATGTTTTTTTTTTGCCTTGTTTAGTCCTGTAATACGGAAATCTGTAAGTTGAACCATTGAAGCGGGATAATAACAATACAAATTTATGGCGAATGAACCGTATTTTAACCCCGATAAATCAAAGCCAGGGTTAATAAATTAGAAGAAGTTTGATGGGTTAAGCACATTGCATTTAATATAAAACTTATTGCCGCTGGCCCATGAGTTTATACATAATTCTCTAAGCGGTTGATAGGAAGGGTTCCTTTATATTACGCATGTCATGTTCGTCTATGATAAATGGTAAGTTCAAGCGACGCGATGTTGAGGCCTTGGATATTAAATAATGGATGTCATTCAACTAATACTCATGATAATGAATATTCATCACACCTTGCGATTAAGGTTTTGAATAATAATATATATATCACAATAATTGTTTGTTTTATATTCTTTGTCACCGATGTATTTAAACAATGAGTCTCATTGACATAATATTACTGGTAGTATCTCTATTGTAGACAATAGTCCCTATGTCTCCTACAGACTTAGCTATGACAGCTTCTGTGGTGTAAGTGCTAAACTTACCATTTTTTTTTAATAATTTTAAAAACTGTCTTGGGCCGGAACGTCAAAATATTTTTGACATTGAATTAGGTCGTTGGGCCTTACGAGGTTAAAAAGTCAACTCACGCATTAGGAATATAAATCCTATGTCGCGGGGGACTTTACAAACATACATGACACACGGAACGGACACAAGGAACACCCAGACTCAAAAAAACAATTTGTAAATCACACAAAGGGTTTTCCCATATGGGATTTGAACCCACGACTCTTGGCGAAGTAGAAAGCAGCTTGGTGACCGCTTAAACCACTAGACCAACCGTGCAGTCCGCTGTCGAATAATACGAAAACAAGAAAGATGACAAGCAGTGGACTGAGATAGGCTGATGATGAAAAAAAGGCGCCTCTTCATAAGCATACTTCTATAATCTGATCAGTTTAATAGTATCTTTTGAAGCCTGACCCATATTCGCACCAGCTAACAGACGCATTTCAAACCAATTTAGATATTCGCTGTTAGCTCATACTTATGTCCAAACGACAGAACTATTCCTTTTAAAACTTTCATTGTATTTTGCCAAATAAGAATAGCTTTTAATCAACAACATTCCAAAGTTTGCTTTTCAGTATTTTCTTCATGTCCAAAATATAACGTTGTAACTATGCAGCCGCAGAAATGAAAGTAGTGATAAATTTCAATTGCCAGAAATACATACCATGATTATACTAACAATATTATCTATATAATTGAATTGCGGAATGGGCGGATAACGTAGATTAATTAAGTCCCGACCATAATTCCAATCAGTGAAACACATTGACCTTTCTAGAAAGTGGTATAGCCAATTAAAACAATTGTTATTGTGATTGTACTATTGTTGTCGATGCCTGCTTAAAACTGTTATGTATTTTCTTTATGTAATCTTCCTAGCCTTTATTCCCAAGTTTATTTGGGGTCGGCTACGAGTACAACCGGTTTTACCTGAATTTCAGTTTTTCCATGGAGCGTCTGGCATCGGACCTCCGCAACCCTAAGGGAGAACTGAAATTCGAAGATTGAACTAGTTGTCAGTCTATTGGGGAGCACTGACTTCCCAATAACGATTGCCATAGATGTTCATGACAACCGGGACCGACGGCTTTACGTGCTCTCCGAGGCACGGGCGTGAATCAACGCCAAACTTCCAAACTCCGGGCCGCTGTTAGGAATTTTCCTAAGAAAAACCCAAAAACACTTTTTGGCCCGACCCGGGATTTGAACCCGAGACCTTTTGATTAGCAGTCGTATATGCTAACCACTAGACTAACGAGGCAGTACGTATTTTCTTTATGTACTTCTGCCAAATTGACTCCCCTTTGACTGATGGAAAGCTTGAGTAGAATACAAGAGTTGTCACGATATTCAATACGTATGCAGACAAAGCAATATTGTGAACCATACTATGACGCCCTATTGAGGTGTTTCTGCATCATTGGGCACAGTAGAGTCTGAGACTGGTGTGTTTGAGGCCTCGGGTTCGATTCTCGGGTCGGAACAAATGTTTGTGTGATTCGCAAATATTTGTTTTGTTAAGGTGATTCCTATGTTTAATCCTATATATGTACGAATTTACTAAAAAAAGATGTCCATGTATTTATATCAGTTTTCTGGTAGATACCCATAATACAAGCTCTGCTGAGTTTGGAATCAGATGGCGTTGTGTGTAAGATGTTATTTTTTTTTTATTTGTTACACCAACGAAACACGATAGTATCAATGCTGTCATTTTGTATGTATATTATATTTGGATTTGGAAAGACCGTAACATCAACATATATAATAAAACCCTCAACAAAAATAAAATTGGCACAAACCCTCGTCTTTCCAATATTCCTTTATGGTGTCGAGGCCTGGACGATGAAAGCGGCCGACCGTAGGCGCATTGATGCCTTCGAGATGTGGTGCTGGAGGAGACTACTGCGGATACCCTGGACAGCTCACCGCACCAACACCTCTATCCTCATGGAGCTTGCAATCTGTGAGCGCCTGTCATCCCTGTGTCTCCGTAGGATCCTGGGATACTTCGGCCATATTGCGAGGAGGGCCGATGATAGCCTCGAAAGGTTAATGGTGACTGGCAAGATCGAAGGGAGGAGACCCAGAGGCCGCTGCCCGTTGCGCTGGACAGACCAAGTTGGCTCCTTTCTCAGATGTACGATCCATGCTGCTCTGCATGCTGCCCGGAACCGACACAAATGGCGAACCGCCATTCACAAAACTTTAACAAGTGGGGGTCACGACCCTCAGAAATGAGGAGAACGACTCAAGGAGGACGAGTTATCTAAGGAAATGACATTCATTGGTCATTCGTAATAAATTCCCTAGGTCGTGTTCCACTAAAACTGCGATGAATATTCATTCAACACAATATTACCTTTCAAAGATGGATCAGATTATGCTCAGTAATAACTTTCATTATTTTGGTGCCATTTTCATGTTCATGAATATAACGTATATCTGTTATCATCATAAGCTTGTTTATTACTCCTAATTAGTCTAATTGAGTAGTAATCCACTATTATATCAGCAATTAATACGAACCAGATTATTTTTTTATTACACTCACTTGATATCGTTTATATAAATGATCAATGCAAAATCATCATTTATTTGATGGGCCTGATGGTTTAGTAACCAAATTACACCCAGACACAGCCTTAGGTTTAGGAATCAGGATCACCAGTGATCCACCAAAGACTAAAAATATTTAGATTCTGACTAGTTTTAGAATAGACTAGTGCATTGGATTACTGTTATTAACGTTATTTAACATCTCTTCTGAATGTAAAATCCACTACGATGTTTTAAACTATACCTTGTCCATTCCTTTAATATCTTTTTGACACATCACGCCTATAAATTACCGTTTTCTTTTTTCAAAATAATGTATTACAGTAATATCGTACTTTATAGACGCGTAGTGAAGTGCCCTGTGCATAGCTAACAATCACAGACTATAAAATCGATAAGTCGATTAAATGATTAAAATAATCTGTCATTTTATAAAATAATTTAACTTGTGTAAGTATTGTTACTGTTAATTTAATAAAATAAAAGTCGTGTGGCACTCGGGGACTGCCTCGGTAAAGCTATTGCATAGAATTTTTTATCAACTTATGCAATTATAATTATTTATTTTTTATTTATAATGCATTTTTTTATATAAATTGAAGTTTACAAAACTATGTACACTGTCTTTTTACCAACATACATTCTAACAAACTAAATCTTTCTTTCACTTTGAAAGTTAGGCCTTAAAATATTATGCCAGTCCACAAGGCCGGCGATATAAGCGATGTCAAAAATTACAGGCCTATCACTATACTATCTGTGTTCGCCAAGTTGCTAGAATCCTTGTTATGTCCTTACGTATCATGGTATATTAAGAGTGTTCTCGCAGACTCCACATGGATTTGTATCTGCTCGCTCGACTTGCACCAATCTTGTGTATTTTATTGATGACATATCCCGTTCTTTAGACGATCGCACTCCCGTTGATTTTATTTGTAATGACTTCTCGAAAGCTTTCGATAAGGTTCCTTACAGTAGGTATATTATTACAGAAGTTATCGCTACTTGGATTCGCTGGTACTTTTCACAAATGGTGCTCCTCATACTTGCGCGAGCGGACATCAAAGGTAGTAGTCAGTGGATATGAATCGGATCTTTTTTAATATATCTGGGGTTCCTCAAGGTTCTCATTTAGGACCTATATTCTTTAATATTTTCATGAACGACGTCACCTCTTGCCTCAAAAATAGCAAACCATATCTTTATGCGGATGATCTCAAGTTAATGAGACCAATCAGGAATGTTCAAGACAAAATGCTATTGCAAGAAGATCTTGATGGATTGGTTAGTTGGTGCAAAGATAACAAAATGGTACTGAATGTTGACAAATGCTGTTATATTCGCTTCACTCGAAACCGTAATGCTGAATGGTCTGGGGTTTATACAGTATCTGACCAACGTATTTAAGAAGTCGCAAGTGTTAGGGACCTTGGCGTTATTATTGATAAAAAACTTGATTTTAGGAAACATTATGATCGTATAGTCTCTACACTTAAAACCCTCGATTTTATAATGAGAAACACCAAAAATTTTAAAAATTAAGTGTCAGTTATTAGATTATACGAGAGTTTCGTCAGATCTGTCCTGGATTATTGTTGTGTAGTTTGGCATCCACTATTCATCCACCATCCATTCACTATGAAGTTCATTCCAATAGAATTGAACACGTTTAGAAAAAAAATGTGTACCACTTAGCATATAAATTTAACCTTTCAAGAAAACTAACCAGCTACACAAACAGACTTATCCATTTCAAAATACAATCACTAAAAAAGCGTCGTTAAATTTTAGATTTATCATTATTACACACATTAGTTAATGGTAAAATTAATTGTCCTCATCTACTACAAAAACTTAATAATACGGTCTCCAATAAACTTCAACGACTGACTAGATACTCCCTTTTACACCTAAAGCAGGCACCACACTTCGTTATTCGCTATTCGTTATGTGTCTATGCCGTATTCGCCCGAATATTTGTTATGCGCGCAAACAACAAACACGCCACCACACTTTGAACTGGTATGTCAAAAAAGGCAAATATGTGTGTTGTAGAGATGTGTCATTGTCATTTTTATGGTGAACGAAACGAAACCATACGAACGAACGAAACACATTATTTTAATTTCCTTTTTATTTTATTAAATTTAGAGAAACAATACTTAAATGAAGTCTAATTATTTTGATCACATGATAGACTAATTTAATCGTTTAATCGATTTATCGTATTTCAAAAACTGTTTTATAGTCTATGGTTGTTAGTTATGCACAGGGCATTGTCATTTTTAATGGTCAACGAACGAACGAAACATATTATTTTAATTCCCTTTTTATTTTATTAAATTTACAGAAACAATACATAAATGAAGTCTAATTATTATGATCATATGATAGATTATTTTAATCGTTTAATTGATTAATCTATTTCAAAAACTGTCTACAGTCTATGGTTGTTAGTTATGCACAGAGCACTTCACTACCCGTCCCAAGTGTGGGCAGGCGATGCGTGTATTCGCCTTATTCGAGTCCTTTGAAGTGTGTCAAAAAACCGACAAGTCGACGGATACGCGTATTCACTAATAAAGCGTACGAATAAAGCGAATATTGGCGAATATACTCTCCACACTTCGCCGTATGCGCGCGAATAACCCGCATAACGAATAGCGCATAGCGAAGTGTGGTGCCTGCTTAAGAGATCTAAAAGCTACCTCCGTTGTATTGTTTAAATGTATAAATATTTCTTATTTAGTGATCTATCATTTATACTTTTAATTATTTCATATATAATTTAAAAAACTAATTAACGAATAATAAATATTAAAACTAAAAATATTTAATTAAATCGATTGAAAGTTCTTCCTCAATAAAATTGATTTTAATTTCAAATCGAATCGGTGACGTGCGAGAGCGTCACTAATTTCGAAATTTCTTGAACTGTCAAAAAGATATTAAACGAATGGACAGAGTATAGTTGCGAAAATTGCTATTCGAAATGAAATCTGAAATATACAGACTTTCACAAAATGTTTCTTACTAACTAACTTTCAACTTCAATTTTTAATTAATAATAAGTACATTATTTGCAAGATGCCAGAGATTCCGACCTGAGTACCCTTCACGCTTAAATATTTCTTACCGATCCGTAACCTCTACGGTTACGGATCTCACTCTCACTTGTTCTTAGTTGACTTGTTCTTAGTTGTCAATCATCTAAGTATTATTCCGATGTGTAAGCTATATTAATGTGAAGTTTCATCAAAATCCATTCAGTAGTTTTTGCGTGAAAGAGCAACAAACATACATACTTACAAACTTGCACGTTTATAATATTAGTAGGATTATCCAGAGGTCGGTAGTAGTTTCCAAACACATTCACATGACACCTGGCCGTTAAGCTTAGCTTCCACGCAATATGCTTCCATTTGTAAACGTGAACTAAGATAAGCGGCCGAGCTGCCGGCTTTATGTGAGAGTGCATGGATTTAACTGCTTGAAACAAACCGTACGATACATAGGCTTCTAACTGCTGTAATATCGGAAACAATACTACATATAATTCTTGAACCATGACGTATTGGAATGGGATTTTCAATTGTGACAAAGCATGTATGTCCACAAAATATTCGGAGATAATTTTATCTGGCTTACTATCTACTACGATGTGACAGAAAAATGGCTTGGAGAATTGGAAAAATACATAATAAAATATCACTAGTCGTGAAGATATAATATGAATGTTGACTAGTTTTTCAATATTAACTTATAAAATATTTACATAGAAGCGTCAAAAAATTCTCGCCCATCATCGCTCACCGGTTTCGTTCCCAAAAGACTGGCAGCATTGTCACGTTGAATGGCAATGCTAATTCTCTGAAGTTATGTTGATCATTTGTGTAAGCAATGTTTTGATAGTTTCAATATACCTATTTACCATTTCTTAATTCTTAGTTCATGTTATGAAATAAATTATTAAACTAATTAATATTTAATTTAAATAAAACCAACATAGGTTTCCATTTACATGTATTTCATCATCAACAACCCATATAATTCATAATGAATGGTTGTGGATTAATATTTTTTTAATTATCTTCATAGCAATTTTTGTTTCTCCTTAAAAAAATATTTGTTTTTTATCGAAAACCTTAAGAAAAAATAACCCAGTTGGTCGCTTTACATTTATTAGTTAATAGCTAAATCAAAAGCTTACAGTAGAATAATAAAGCAAATATATTGAATTGTACAGATTAGAATTTAAAACAATCTATAACATTTTCACAGGCAATCACCAATTCAAGAACGGAAATAATAGCCGATGCGACGTTCATTAGATTTGAATCTGATGTCACCTAGTTCCGGAAAACGATCAAAATGGACGTGCGATTTTGCAACAATTTCACACAGGCGTTGAATTCAAGAGCACTAAATGTCGGGCTCTGTCACAATCGGTCGTTCTGACCGAGGATAAACCCTCGGGGAAACATACTGCAATAGACATATTCGTGTTTTTGTGACGTGAGACATCGTAAGCTATATTTGTGACATCGTTCAGTCGTGTCAAGCTAATATTAGTTTACAAAGTATAACATTTGTTTGTTTCAAAACTATTAATAACTATATAAGTATTTAAAACTATGCAATGATCTTTACTTTCGACTTTTCTATTGCAGTACTGCAATGAAATTTGAAACTGCAAGGATAGTATAGCATAAAAATATATTCTATGATATTTTTATGCTATAATATCCTATTTATAACAATTTTTTGCCCACGGTTCATTAATCATTTTGCGGGTTAACAAATAGCCTGTCATACTAACAAATAATGTAGCTCTTTATTGGTAAAATAATTTTATAAATCGGCTTAATAGCTTTAAAGATTACATCCTTAAATCTTACAAACACACACTTTACCTTGATATAATATTAGTATAGTAGGTATGTATTAATAATTGTCCGACTTGCTGGCCGAGAGCGAGAGGACTGAATTTTCCTCTGTTTTTCCGTAATTCAATATCTTTTTGTGATACTTGACTATACACTAGAGTGATTTCCGAACGAAAGGTTATGAAGTTAATCCCCGGAGATATGTTACATCGTTCCTTCTCAAGATACTTCCAATAATTGTAATGTTTCGATACAATATAATATTTACAATACTTTGATGTGGGATCATCTTGGTTAAGACGAATAGTTTAGGTCGAGGGTTATTTGATAAACTGGTTGGAATGTAGTAAAAGGTATTTTATTTCTGTAATGAGGATCAAGGATCAACTTCTGAAGGTCAGAGATTGACATATACTTACAATTTTTTATGTTCATTCCTATTGTATTTTTAACATTTGAATAATTTATTTTACGTCACTTATAGTAATTAAAGGATACAGTGATTACATATTTTTCATAACACATATTTATAATACTGCTCACGTTTATTGTCAATTTAAAGGTTTTCGCCCTTTTAATTGAAAATAAACGTGTGCAGTAATAAAAAAAAAAAAAATATTTCCAGACACACAATTCATAGATATATTGTACAAGTTTATGATATTAACTGTAAGGAAGCTTTGATAAACTATAATGAATACAAGGAAGTATTCAAGAAAGATCCACCTAAACATACTGTTAGTGAAAGTTAATCGATTAATGAATATCATTCAAATCCTTTCATAAAGTTTTTAAAAATTTGTAAGAGTAATTAAAATAAGTATATTTTGCATATAGGACTTTAATTTGATATTGTTAAACGATTTCATTTTGCATAATATAGAATTTCAATTTTATTATTTTTTATATTAAAGTTTTTTTTATATATTTAAGTCAACCAAAGTAACTCTACTCTGCCTGATGGAAAGCATTGGTAGAATCTAGGAGTAGGGGTCACCATGGTCATTATGAGGGTAGGCAATGTATCATGGTGACCTTTACCATCGCAGCCTGGTTAGATAATTCTGCATCATTCTCCCGGCCTTCGGAGTATTCTGCCTGATGGAAATCATAATTTCTTTTTCCAACATAATGCTTTCCTGAGCAGTTTACTTCGTACATAAAATTGAAAATATATTTATCCACATACGGAAATCTAGTTACAATGCTTGATGAAAACGAAGAGACACTCCCTAGCGGCACGGAACACGATAAACTAATAAATGACAAAACAGTCAAGTGTTGTCGCAAACACTACTACCACGCAACATAAAATTCTCCCCAACTCTTATTTACCCTGGAATATAAGAGAAAAATAGTAGAATACTCACCAGTGACTTATAAATCACCAGAAGTACGATAAGGTAAAACGAATAGGAGGCAGTGTCACGCAGAATTGTTTTACAAACAGATAATAGCATGTTTATGTAAAAGAATTACTATAAATATTCCTATTGAGTCCAGGCTTGAATGAATTTACACAAGTTTCGTCACGAAACTTATTGAAAGGCATCTGATATCGTATTTGATTTTGTTACACATATTACGGGCTGATCAGAAAATATAACACAAAGTACAAGAATAAATGGACACGAAATATACATGATTTAAAACTGAACATAAAACTCTTTTTATATAATTCTTATTTTTAAAACTTGTAAAATAGCAATTTTACAATTTATGTAATACCTCTCAAATTGCAATTCCTGGTAAAGGCTACTAAGTTGAGACAAATCATAGCATAAGACCACATGTAAACCTAGCTAGCAATAAGATTTAGATTTTGAAAATATTTTGATTCGATTTGAAATTAACATTTTTACGGCTTATGAGTGAAAATGCTTTAAAGAAACTGAAGTATGATTCTTTATTTGGACAAATATTAATCGTTCTGTTTTAAATCTTAAAACTATTTGATGACAATAGAATTATAATTGATATCCCATTGAATACATCTTTTATGAATTTATGGGAACCCAATTTTCTATTGTCGTCTATCTTTAAAAATATTTTGGTCCCAAGATTTAGATTTTCCCAAGAACAACTCTCATAAATTTGGTGTTCGGAAAAGATTTATAAATTATTTATAGCTTTTGAACGACTGTACTGAACATAATATGGAGAGAGTTTTAAAAAGTCCTTTCAAATATTATGGAAGTTAGAGTTTCCCCGCACTCCGAATGTTTTTATATTTAGTTAGATAGTATAAATAACTTTTCTCTCTTTATATTTCTTCACCAAAAAGTATTTAGTATTTATTTTAAACCAGTCTTTTTAAAATATCGTTTTAATGTTGAAGTGTGTTTAGTTAGTATCCTCCTCACTTGTATATTAAAAACATGTATTCTATTTATGTAGCTGGTTATGAAAACTAATTACAAAAACAGAAATAAAATTCCGTTTTTGTTACTGGTTACCAAATGAGAAAAATAAAAAATACCAACTGAGTTTTCGTAGCTATGAACGATCTAAGAAAGTGTATGAACCCGGTTATAGTCGTCACAAAATAAGAAGCCCGTTTTGACATTTGTCATTTGACATGCCGCATGTAGGAAATTGAAAAATCAAATTCATAATCCTATTTAATTACTATGTTACCCATACACTATCACAACGCGTATCATAAATAAGCATCAAGTTCAACTTGATATTGAAAAATTGCACTCAAAAACACGAATTATTCGTATTGGTTACGCCACGATGACAAATGTCAAACCGGGCTTCTTATTTTGTGACGACTATAGTCTGACGCACCTGTGTGAGATGTGTTACAAAATCATCAATATTTATTGCAATAAATATTGATGATTTTGTAACTGGTTCCTAACATGGCGTTTTACTTCTTAAAAAGACACACGTTTGTAAAAGTCTTCTTGTCTATATCGAAATATAAATCTCTTTCTGCAGTCTGTAAGATATGAATTCTATCTACTAATCCGGAACTTGCTTCGAAGTGACTGTAGAGACACAGACCCAGACTTACACATTTTGGTAACATTTAAATTAAGATAAATCATACTAGTATTCGTACAAAACTGATTTCATCTTCCAATAGAAAAAGATATACATTTTGAAAGGTATCTGAATCTAGTGTTGGTATATAAATTACGATTCAATGTTATTAAGTTCTTTGTTCACGAAAGTGTAACATTTATTTACTAATCAAAGAATGACTTAGAGAAATTTCTCATTGTTAATATTCAATAAATACATCTGATTTCATTACAAAAATAAGGAGGACTTTCTATTTGACTTTTCCTTATGAAAGTTTTGAATTTACTTTGACGTATTAATTATAATAATAAACAAATTGTTATGAACGAATTATTAGCCTTGACCTTTTATTATGTTTTAGAGAGGAGATTAAATTTTTCGATGTTTTCCTGACAAACGAACATGGTTCGAAAGAGGGGAGGGGGAGGAGTAAACAATAGCTTTGTAGGATTTATGAATAGTAGTCGCGTGTTGAAAGAATAATTGGATGTTTGTTTTTTTTTTTCAGCAAACGCACCTTTATCAATGCATAGTCCTCAGTCTCTATTTGCTTTTCTTTTAATTTATCCCGCTGAAATATTAATTTGCAAAAGCCAGTGGGAATGTAGACAGCTTAAACGGTATGTACGTGTATTCGATTTGAATGTTTCTAAACGATACTAAATTCGAAATTATTTGTTTTGTAACTCCAAATCTGACTAAATCCCTCTGACGGATGGAGTATTATGATTGGATTTTGATATTTTATGCAGATCAGTGGGTTTTGGTTTTCAATGAAATCTGCTTTGGATGCAAATATTCCGGGTAGATCTAATATGCTCAACGAAGATATTCTAACAGTTTTAACAGAGGTGAAGCTACATTTAAGTTGCGGTAATTTAATGAAGTGTATATTGACTGCTCATGAACGGGATGATTGTCTCTCTTTAGGGGAAGCTTTTGATCAGCTGTGAATTGGGCTGAATTGGAAGTTGAAACTTCACTCGCACCAGGGTCAGATGTCACATTAAAAGTCTTTAACAGTCCACAACTAGTCGCAAGCCACTCTTTACAAAGGAGGTTTTTCATTTTCACTTATGTCAAGTCTTATCGACCCACTCTGTGGTGGCCTAGTGAGATGATGCTGTATCATTGGGCCTCTGATCTTACACTCACCATTGAAATACTACAACACGAATGCTGTTATTTTTAGGTTGGTATTCTGTTTTTTTGGGTGGTACAGCCCCAGTCGAGCTCGCCCATTCGTGCTGAAATCGTGACGAGCTAAAATGACAGCATTTGTGTGCTGTGATCGTCCGTTCGTCGTCACGATCATTCTGCATCATTCTCCCGACCTCTGGAGGTAGTAAGAATGATGCAGAAACATCTTACTAAGCCGCCATGGTTAACATGCTGCATTCTACGCACGAAAAATGAGGATAGTGACCCCTACTCGTGGATTCTACTCATGCTTTCCATCAGGCAGAGTAGAGACATTCTTCGTAGGCTCTGCTATAAAAAAAAGCTTTTAGTGATGACGCTCCGTTTTCCTAATCCATCACCACACGGAGATCCGTCACTACACGAAAAATCCGTCACCAGACGTAGAACGAATGAGCTAAGTAGAAACATTTATTACTATTTTTAACCGA
The DNA here is from genome assembly GCA_932526445.1 of Phragmatobia fuliginosa. Lineage (NCBI taxonomy): Eukaryota > Metazoa > Arthropoda > Insecta > Lepidoptera > Erebidae > Phragmatobia > Phragmatobia fuliginosa. The sequence goes on along the minus strand of OW052063.1, from coordinate 19,180,835 downwards.
CTTCAAAAATAAGGAGGAGGTTCTCAATTCGTCGGAATCTTTTTTTATTTTTATTTTATGTATGTTCAGCGATAATTTCGTTGTTTATGAACCGATTTCAAAAATTCTTTTTGCATTGGAATGGGCGTAGCTTACAGGTGGTCCCATCGTCACCATATCTGGATCTGATGATGGGATCCCAAGGAAATCGAGGGAACTCCTCAAATATCATAGGCCCAATGTCGCGATTTGGGTACTCGGAATAGTTTTTCATTGAAGTCGGTTCCTTTTTGTTAAAATTATACGTAACCGGTAGTCTGTTACTAAAATTTGTTTCAATAGGTACGCAATATTTTTAGTACCCCAGTACCCCCTAAACGTAACGTATCATAAGAAATACGATTACGAAAAAATACGAAGGATAATAAAAATATATTATGTCCTACTTGAGAATAGTTTTTACAACGACGAGTATTTTAGATGCGTGCGCGTAGAATTTTACTATCAGCTGACGACATAAATACACATTATCTACGACTAGTTCGTGAGATCTTTAACATAGCCGTGAGATGAAGAAAGCCTAGGTACATGATTCTGGGATGTGACGTGTTTTATGTTCTGAATCCTTGGAAATGTTCTGTTTTCTGCCTGCCTCAACATATTAAGATTCTCGTCATTTGTCATACTAATTTATTATTCCTTTAGAAGAGATTTATAGCTTTTGACCTTAGTTTTATTACTGTGGAGACATTGGAACTACAAATTATGACTACGATGACTGCCTTGTTGGTCTAGTGGTTAGCGTATGCGGCTGCTGATCAAGAGGTCTCAGGTTCGATTCCCGGGTCAGACCAAATAGTATTTGTGTGATCCACAAATATTTATTACGAAGTCTGGGTGTTTTCTATGTATAATATGTATGTATTTACAAAACAGTATATTTATATATTTGCCGGCGTATCGATTATTTTAGCTGGCAACACTGTTAAGTGTCTGAAGGTAAGACACTGACGCAACACCGGGCACTGGCGCGTGCGACCGGTGACCGCAGGGATGGGAATCATTGACACTTTAAAATAATAATAACGCGATTGAATGATTGATTTTAGTCGATTACTTTCATGTCATAAGTCATAGACAAGGATCACAGGTGACAATGATTTTATCCCATCCCTAGATTATTATTGTTCGTTCATTCGTTCGCGAGTTCCTTTAAAAATGGAACGTCGTCGTTGACGAGGAGAGTTGTCGCGGATCATCTCGTGTGAGCACCACGTGTTCGGTGGAGTGTCTTATTTAAAATTAATCATGGGATGCTATTCAATGTCCTAACTGTATTTCGTGATCGAGTGTTTCAATAAAGTGAATGTACGAGAACATTCTCCTCACCCGCTAAACTCACGTCTACCCTCAATTAGAAATATGGGGCCTACTAACGTTCCCAGTGGACTCAAGATTTAACATATTTATATCATTTGTTTGGTATCCATAATACAAGATCTGGTTAGTTTGGGACTAGATGGCGTTGTGCGTAAGATACCTGAAAAAAAATTTTCAGTAATTCAGTTTATTTTTATTTTTATTAAACTTATGTTAAAGTGAGTTTCACTCGCGTATAATTAATCAATGGGAACGTTAAGGCTATGATATTTATATAATTATAAGACAGGGATATGTTCGAAACAACATATAAAAATCAACTAAGTGCGAGTTGGACCCGCGCAGGATTCCGCAATATTATCCAAACATTCGCACAATAATAAGCAAAAAATCCCTTAAATATTTATTTTATTACTTTTTAATATTTGTTTGTCATAGCGATAACAGATTCAACTGTCTTACTATCGCGGTTCATGTGATACAGCCTGGTGACAGACGGACGGACAGCAGAGTCTTAGTAATAGGTTCTCGTTTTACCTTTATGTATAGAACTCTCAAAATGAGATGGAAGAAAAAATACACTAAGGATAGGAATGTTAACCGAAGGATATTATAACTATTTTATTTTTCCACGTTATAATCGGCGTAATTACATAAATAAAACAAATATAATGTTTTACCAAAAATTATGAATAATCAATGCTTATCTGCATAATTTTGAAATAAAAATACTGAAGCCAAAAAATTCCTGCAAGAACTATTCACTATTCTAAACTGTACTCAGCTGTCCGTAGCACGCGTTGAGTATTCGTAACGTATTGTCTACGAAAGTGGCTCATTTTATATCTCGCAGATGTGGCCGGCGGCTGCGGTTGATGTCTGTAAGGACCTTCTTGACGATTTCAGTAAAATGGGTTTAACTAAAATATAAAGTCTTTACTTTAGAAGTACTAAATATTGACTATTATTTCTGTACATCAAAACAACGTGAATGTGGTGTTGTCCATGGTAAGCATTTCTTTTCTTTAAAGACTACTCCTGCATTAGGGATATAAATTTAGGGACTTTACAAACATACATGAAACGGACACAAAGAACACTCAGAACAACAATTTGTGGATCTACACTTGGCGAAGTAGAAAGCGGCGTCGTGACCACTTAAATCACTTTTTTTTTTTTTTTTTTTTTTTTTTTTTTTTTTTTTTTTTTTTTTTTACGTGTGGAAATCCCCGCGGACCGTCACCCCGTCGGGGGTTACGGCGGGGTGGTGTGTCGGACTCGAACTATCATGCCGCCCCCTCGCGGTTGGCCTCTACTGCGGACGGACGGGAAACCCGTCCCGCCCATCCGCGGCCACTCTCAGGGCGGCATGAGACGCAGATATGCGCGCCTCCGCCGCCCAGGGCGCCGGCGGCGGATCGGGTCCGAGTGGATATCGTCCTCCCGGGCCTTCTCCGCCACCTCCTTCTGCAAGATTACGTCCTCGCAGAAGGTTGCGACCGCGGTAAAACAACTGTCACTGCCGGCCATCGATCTTATGACGGCCGGCAGCGAGAGATCCCCTCCGATGACTGCAGTGAGGACCCGGCGCTGCGCCGCCCAAGCGGGGCAGACCGCCAGCGTGTGCTGGGCCGTGTCCTCACTGCAGTCGCAGTGGTGGCAGGCGGGATTCGGTTCCCTCCTAGCGACCGAGTGCAGATACTTTCCGAAGCAACCGTGCCCGGAAAGCACCTGCGTCAGCCGGAAGGAAAGGGTCCCGTGCTGCCGCCCTGCCCACTCCGAGATGACCGGCTGAAGAGCCTCCACGGCGGCGAAGCCAGCGCGTGGGGTCTCCAGCCGGAACGACCATCTCTGCATGGTGGCTCGGCGAGCGGCTTCGCGCCACTCGCGCACGTCCTCGGGCGGAGGGCGAAAGCCATTCTCCGCCCGGAAGTCAGCCACTCGCCGATAAACTTCGGCGAGCACTTCCGCCTCCAAATCCCACGGGGGTGTTCCGGCCAAGGCACACGCCGCCTCTGTGGACACCGTGCGGTATCCACGTATGGCTCTGACCGCCAGTATCCGCTGGGGGCGCCAGAGGCGCGCCCTGTTTTGGGCGGACAGAGCCGCCGCCCACACCGGTGCACCGTAAAGTGCCATCGACCGGACAACCCCCGTGTACAGCTGCCTAGTGGGGACACTGGCCCCGCCCAAATTGGGCAGAAGTCGCCCTAGGGCGGAGGCAGTGCCCACCAATTTAGGTCCAAGCTGTCGGAAGTGCTCGTCGAAGAGCCACCTACCGTCGAGGACCAGACCCAGGTACCTCATCTGGGCCCGGACCGGTACGAGGACCGAGTTGACCTCGATCGAGGCGCCGGCGGGCGGACCGCGACGGGGCCCATGAAATAGCAGGGCCTCCGTCTTCTCCAGGGCCACCCGTAGACCCAACGCCTCGATGCGCCCGACCACCCGGGAGACTCCCGTGGTGGCCAGGCGCGCCGCCTCCTCAAAGTTTGCCCCCCGGGCCGTGACCAGGGTGTCGTCTGCGTAACAGATTACACCCAGCCCGGGGGGGAGACGCCCTCGCAGGGCCCAGTCGTATCCCATGTTCCACAGGAGTGGTCCTAGGACAGACCCCTGTGGAACACCGCACGACATGGCCCTGCGTCTCAAGGCGCCATCTCGGTCCTCATACTCGACGGTACGCTCCTCTAAATAGTCTGCCACCAGCCGCCTCAGGTACCCTGGCACTCCGTGGTATTGGAGTGCGGCCCTGATGCAGCCGAATGGCAGACTATTGAAGGCGTTGGCGATGTCCAATGACACCGCCAACACCACTCCGCCGCCTCTCACCGCCTCTTCGGTCACGGCCCTCAGGCGCAGGATCGCGTCGACCGTCGAACGCCCTTCTCGGAAGCCGAATTGGGCGTCCGACAGGTCGGGCCCCACCTCGCTGAGGTGCCGGACGATGCGGGCAGAGAGAACCCTCTCGAACAACTTACCCGCCTCGTCCAGCAACACGATGGGCCTGTAGGCCGCGACCGAATCGGCAGGCCGTCCATGCTTTTGGATCAAAACCAGCTTCCCGCACTTCCAACGCTCAGGGAAGCGTCCGGACGCCAGGCTAGCGTCCAACACTCCCCTGAGGTGGTCCGACATGTAGTCGAGGGCACGGGCCATCACTCGGGCTGGAACCCCGTCCGGCCCGGGGGCGGTGTTCTTGGAACGAATCCGCAGAACAGCCGCCCCTACCTCAGATTCCCTGACAGGCGGAACATCACCCACGCTGCCCCGACGACGACCACGACGGGCCATCGACGGGGGTGTGTGTTCCGCCCGCTGCGGGAATAGGCCCTCGACCACTTCCTGCAGGAAGCTGGGCTGGAGAGTCTCCGTAAGGGGGGGGCCCGACGTGCGGAGCTTGTTACGCACCGCACGATAAGGGCGACCCCAGGGGTCACGCTCCAGACTCTCCAGCATCTCTTTTCTGCTCGCGTCTTTGGCGCGGCAAATGGCCAGCCTCAGAGTTTCCCGAGCTGCTCGGTACTCCTCGTGAAGCCGGTCCACCTCCTCACCGCCTCCGCGGTGACGTCGCCGACTCCGGGTGTGGGACCTCCGGGCACGTACGCAGGCCGCACGGAGGTCCGCCAACTCCTGGGACCACCAGTAGACCTCCTTCCGAGGAGGCCGACGGCCACGAACGCGGGGCATGGCCGCATCGCAGATGAGCGTTAACGCATCGGCGAAGCGACCAGCCCCCACGTCGACCTCCTCGGTCGGGGCCTGCGGAGACAGCCAAGAGCAAACAATGGCCGCCTCCTCTAGTAGGTCCCTGTCCAGCTTGGCGACAGCCCACCGCGGAAAACGGGAGGGACGCCGCGCCGCGTGACCCCTACTGGCGTCCTGGGACCGGGAGAGCTCAAATCGGATATAACGATGATCCGAGAGCGTCTCAACCTCTTCCAGGACACTCCAGTTCCTTACTCGTGCGGCGACTGCAGGGGTAGCGAACGAAAGGTCCACTATCGACCCCCCCTGCTGTCGCACGCACGTGTTGGTGGCGCCCCTGTTCAGCAAACAGAGGCCCACCGACGCCGCCCATTCCTCGACGGCTTCGCCCCTGGCGTCCGTCGCCGGGGAACCCCACGCAATGGACTTTGCATTGAAGTCCCCCAGCACGAGGACGTGCCCAGACACCAATCGCCGTATCGAGGTCTCCAAGTTGTTGAGGAAGACCTCGAAGTCGCTCAGACTCCGGTTGGGGGAGAAATATACACCATAAATGGTGATTCCCCCCCATTCGACGGCAACATATCCGGTACCCTTGTCTTTTAGCGACAAGGGCGGGGAATGAGCCGCCGTGGAGCTGACGACTGCCACGGAGCCGTCCCAGTCACCCATCCAGTTTGGACGGGGAGGGACAAAATAGGGCTCCGCGACTACGGCAACACCTATAGACCACTGCGCCATGGTTTGCAGGAAAAGATCTTGCGCCGCGGCACAGTGGTTGAGGTTCGTCTGGACCAGGAGGTTGGAGACTTGATCCATTACTGGATCGTCTCTACAACCCCCTCCATGGGCGACGACGTCGTCGCCTGATCGACGTCGGAGGCAGCCCGGGTCGCCGGGCTAGCCTCCGGCGTCTGCCGAGAAGCGCGGGGAGGCTTGCAGCCCCCCTGCCCCATCTGGTGATTGGCGGGCTTTTTAGCCGCCGCACACATCGGGCAGTGAGGGGCAGCAGAGCACTCTGCCGCCTTGTGCCCTGTTCGACCGCAGCGGAAACAAAGTTCGCTGCAGTCGAAACAGCTCTCGCACTTGGTGCGAGTGTGTCCCGCGACTAGGCACTTATAGCACCTCATCGGCCTCGCAGCCAGAACCGTGATTCTGGCATTGACAAAGCCGATGAGCATGCTCCCGGCGTCAGCCAACAATTTGGCCGACGCCACGGGACAGCTCACCCACACCGAGCCGAGGCCTCCCGGGCCCGGCCTGACGGTGCCGACTCGGATGGTGCCCGCGGCGCAGCCAGTCTTCTCCATGACTGCATCGCGGACATCCTCCGACGTGATGGAGTCGTCCAGACCCGAAATGCGCAGTTCAGCGCACTTGGTGGGCCTGGCGATCTTGACACCGTCCTGGGCGGCAAACACCTCCCGCAGCCTCTCGGCGAATGTGTCGGCCGTCTTCGAGCCCTCTGCCCCCGGGAACTCGAATACTCGAGCTCCCGTCTGGGCGCGGCGCAGCCTCATCCCCGCAGCCCCGAACTCAGCGGCGAGCCCGGGACGGGCCCCTTTGAACAGGGCCGCGTACGTGAGCCCGCCACTGGCCGCCTCCGGCGACACGGTGACGACAACCGCCGCGGTTTTGGGCGGCTGTAGCTTACGCGGCCTCTTCTTAGAGGCTGCCGCCACCGGCGGAGACTGCGGGGCTTGGGCTGCGCCTTGGGCGGCCTTCCTCGCCCGCGCTCGCTGCCGCTGCCCCCGCCTCTTGGAGGACCCCACAACCTGCCAATCCTCGTTAGAGGGGGCTGGTCCCGAGGAACCCGTCGGAGGCGCCGGAGCGGGAAGCGGGGGGAAGTCCGCTCCACTTGTGGGCGCCGTTTGAGGCCCCTTCTTGGCCGGCGCTTTGGCCGGTGCCTTGGCCGGCGCTTTGGCCGGTGCCTTGGCCGGCGCCTGGGCCGGTTTCGCGGCCCCCTTCTTCTGCCCCTTTTGATTTTGGGGGGGGGCCGGGGCTGACGTCGCCGCCGCGTAGGTCACGCGCGTTCCTACCAGAGGAAGCGCGGACGGAGCGGCAGCCTGGGGGCGCTGCGACGCGAGCGGGGGGCGGACAACCGGCGCGGGGGGAAGCCTCGCCTCCAGGCCGGCCAGTCGCCCGTCCAACATCCGCGTCATAGCGTCGAGCGCCTGACGCAGCATGGCGTCAGGGAGCTCGCCGCCAGCAGGGCCCTCCGGCCGAGACGACGCAGGCGGGGCCGGGGCCTCCATCCGAGGCGGCGCAGGTGGGGCCGGGACCTCTACCCGAGACAGGCTGGGTGGGGCCGGTACCTCTGCCCTAGACGGCCCGGGCGGGGTCGGGGCCTCCGGCTGAGATGACCCAGGCGAGGGCGGGGCCACCTGCTGAGTGCGCTGGGCCCGGAATTGGGCAAACTGCGCACTTAGCGCAGTCACCTGGGCCGTCAGGCGGGAGTTCGCCTCCTTGAGGCGCTCCATGTCCCCGCACAGGGTCCCTACAACCTCCGACAAGGCGGAGGAGGAGTCCTTGAGGGCCCTGACAAAGACGCCCTTCAAGTTCACGGACCTGATGGCCACCTTGTTAATAATGGCCACCGCCGCGCTCGCCCTCTCCTGCACGGACACGGGGGCTTGTGGGGGTTCTCCCTCCACCGGCTCCCGAACCTTAAGCAGGAGATCGGCGATCTCCTCCTCCGCTGCGACTTCTTTGTCCAGTCGCTTCCTCCTGTAGGACCCCGCATTCGAAAACACGGAGTCCGTCTGCAGCAAGACAGGGGCCCGCGAACCATCAGTGCCGAAGCGCTTCGGGACCGGCGTCTCTGCCTCGCTGTCCACATCCTCGGAGTGCAGACGCTTCTTGCTGTCGCCCGCCCGCATCTCCGTCTCCATCGGCTCCGGGCGCGCAGCATCGCTCCTGCCCGCCACCGCCGACTTGGAGCGTATGCGCTCCGAGGATCTTCCTCCTCTTCCTCTTCGGCTCCCAGCAGTCCGTTTGACTACTGGGAGCCCCACCGAGGTGGGCGGCCCGAGTGCCACCACAGCCTCCTTGGACACTAGGTCCACTATCGAAGAAGAGCTTCCCTTGAGGATGCCCTTCTTCTCTTTTCCAACTTCCGTTTCCTTTGTCGTCGTGCGTTCCTTATCCATTTTCCTTGCCATTGTGTCGTTTAATTTGTTATCAGTCCGTTTTTGACCACTTAAATCACTAAGCCAACCGTGCACTCGTATTAGATATCCATATATATATTAAATGAAGACTTTAATGTTACTTGGCTATATGTTATTGAATATCATACCATAATGATTAGAACTGGAGACATACATATTAAGATACGTACGTATCTTAAGTAAGACACGATCAACGTTATTATTGAGGTTCAAATCCCACGTGGTACAACACTGTGTGATTCATAAATTGTTGTTCTGAGTCTGGATGTTATTTGCAAGGCAAGATTACATTCCTAATGCAGGAGTTGTCTTTATGGTTGTCTTTATCTAAAAAAAGTCAATATTTAAGAAAGACTATGAAGAGAAAGAGAAATTCTTTACTAGCAGAAAGCAGATGGACATTAACTATAACAACAAAATTGGTTAAAATACTTTAGATACACACGTTTGTTTCAAGTTTAGATCGTTTTACTAAGTTTTTTTAAGGTCTTTTTTTAATAAACTATTATATTAAAAGCCTTGAAAGTCATTTAAACTTCACCCTTTCCAATGAAACTACAGGTATACCTATTAAAATTTGTATACACCCTACTAGAGATATATTACAGAAGAATAGAAGGATTATACATTTCAGTTTTTCTATTTTTATTGACCTTGACCTCTCACAAAATATTAGTTATGAATATAACAACAAAGTTACAATGAACCAAGCCTTGGTTTTTACAACTAAGTTACAAAGAGTGTATACAAAGAATAGTTTAAATGTGGAATGTTGTTCGAAGTTGAGCATCCATAGAGAATAGGAGAAAGTTTTCAGTGGTTCAGGAAGTTGGCGTCACGCCACGACGGGTCTTGTCGCGAGCCGACTCACGTAGGGATGTCATATTCCATAAAAACGAAATATACATCTAACGCTTGTGATGAAGACAATAGTTGAAAGCAAGGTAAGGTGTGGTAAGGGCTAGATGTCGTCATAATACAAATAGTATGTAATATTTAGATCTTCGAATAAATTCGTACAGCTGTATTTTTAATGATTTTGTAATTCTTATCTCTTGATTCGATTCTTTATTCCTATCCCGCACACTATAAAGTGTTTTATAACTAATATAAGTAAGTAAAAATCTATAATTCTTAAATTTAAATCTATACATAAGTCTAAAATACTTATTAGTAATTAAAAACTCATTACCTTTCGAACAAACTGTTCTAGTATCTTTTTCTTTATTTAAACAGAAGGCAAACGAACAAACAGCTTTCTCAATATAATTAGAACCTACATCAATTCCCCTTAATTAAAAACGACTAGGGGAAAGAAATCTTACTATTTTGTTAAACATTTACAGAATTTTATAAGAACCAAGACAATACAAGAATTTCTAATATTAAAATATAGTATTAACACGCTTGTTTTTGCACTTAATTTTTCTATTTCTGAAGCATGTAAAATAACGTGATTTTGTATGCAAGCCTTGTCTCGGCGGCATCTGTTCTGAAACAAATTGAGTAATTAGCATAATCTGGACATTTTTGATAAATTGCCTCAGAGTTGGAGTTAATCAAAAGAGTGCAAGTGCCAACCCTACCATGACTAGGTGATATCCACCCCTGGACGTCAATTAAATTAGTCTCTCATTAAAAAGGAATAAGGTTTCATTTAGTTCGAATTGAAATTAATAATGCTTTATAGATGTCACTATATTTAACAGGTAATTTGGATACTTGAATTAGCACCAAATAAAACAAATAGAGAATTTAAAGAAAATTAAAGGTACGAAATCGCTAAGAAATTGAATAATTAAGAAATGAAACTAAAAAACTGTATTTTTCAAAAATGTATTTTTACATGAACCTGCCAAAGTGGTTTAAGTGACTGCTATGACTGTTTAAAAGTACGAGTGGAATCCGAGAGTACCATACTCATAGCCAATGCAAACAACGCAGCATGGTATCCCACACTATGACAACCTACTGCGATAATTATCAAGCCTTCGGTCTCGAACTCACTAACGAAATACAAGAACACTAACTCTGTCATTTTAGGCTGGTATTTAGTTAGAGGGTAGTCTTACCCCGCTCGAGCCGGTTTCTTTGTCCTGTAAGCAGCGTGGCTTTATTTCCTTGAACTATAGGTATTATTACCATCTCACGGCCTACTCAAGAAGGCTTTGAAAAAGCTCTGTTCCTTATTTATCTAATTACTGAACTGTGGAGTTTCAAGCTTTATTGTTAACGCCATCTCTATAAACAATTTACAGTCATACAAATTAAGATTATTGTTCCTTGAAAGATCAAATGAAAAAGCGAAAATATATATCCTCATACATTTTGTCTTTATATTAAGTGGTCTATTTCAATTTCAGATTTAATGAGGCCATAACAGCCGGTAATAAAAAAAGAATTTGTAACTTCAGCAATTGTTTTGTTGTGGAACAAAAAATACTTCGTTCCCTCCGGAAAAACTCCACATGACGTCACTTGCCTTTGTGTCGCCCCTTTGTACTGGCCACCATAAGGGTGCATTATAGTAAGTGCTTGTGATGGTTATTTCAAGGAAATGTTTTATTTATTTTTTCTCTATTTTCATACAAAACGAGGGTTTTATAAAGACTTCAAAAAAGAAAGAGGTTTGGAGTGGTTCGGAAACTTTTTAGTTTATTTATGTTGCGATTGTTTGAAGCTGACTGGACAAGGCTGAAGTTTTATTTCTATTTTTAAGAGTATTAACATGGTAAATAACATCAATAGCTACTGACTGACTGCCTTGCTGGTCTAGTGGTTAGCGTATGCGGCTGCTGATAAAGTGGTCTCGGGTTCGATACCCGGGTCGGACCAAATATTATTTGTGTTATTCACAAATATTTATTATTGGTGTTATTTAAGTGTGTGTAAGTAAATGTTTGAAAGAGAAAGTATACAATTATTACGCTGAGGTTAATACCGTGGACCCAGAATTCTCTAGCATTCCAAATGTCCCTGGGATTTGGTGGGAACAATGTATAGTATGTAATAATATATGATGTACAATAAATGAAATCGCTAACATCTACAACCCATAATGTCCCACTGCTGGACTCGAGTCCCTCTTAGGAGAGGTTTAAGGCCATACGACACACGCTAGCATAGTGCGAGTTGGGGACAGGCAAGAAGAAAGATGTATTTAAGCAGCCCGAACTAAGCTGCACGACTTCTATCCTATGATAACAACCAGACTTAAGTTGACCTCCGAATCATGAGGATATTATAAAATAAGTTTTTGTTTTCGAAAAACAAATGTTGAAAGAAAAATATCTCAATACAATACAATATTACAACTGTTTTAGTATGATACAGATATTTAAATAATGTCAGCAAAACTCCCTCTTTTCCTATAATTATCCTGATAAAGTTAATTCAATTATATCTGTTCAATAACTGGAAGAATTCTGAGAAGCTTGTGAATCGACTATACTGACCTAAATTATAAAATGGAATCAATTTCATCGAGTCTTAAATTAAACCTGTCAACAACTAGAGGGTTAGACTTATTTACTCTACAATTTACAAAACTAAGTTAATATAACTAAGTTGATCGACCTGTTCTGTGTCTAGTGTTCAGTAGTCGAAGATTCTAAGTCAAAAGTTGAGGATTTGATTTCCACTTAGTAGAATCTCTCTCTGGAGTCGGACCGTGGTTAGCTTCAGGGTTGCATCTAGAGCGGATGATCTTCCTCAACCGGTTTCTGTCCAGCGCGTCTCTTACAACCGAGTAGAATTTAGAGGTCAATGAGTCCTTTACTTGATCGGTCCATCTTGTTGGTGAATGACCGCGCGATCTTTTGCCTTCGGTATTCCCCACCACGATCAGTTTTTCCAGATTTCCGTCACCTCTGCGCATTGTGTGGCCGAAATAGGAAAGAATGCGTTGTTGGCACGTGGTGCAACGTTAGTAGAATAGTTTATACAAATGAGTAAAATTAAAATGCTTGTTTGTAATTTCAAATGAATATCTTTTCACTGAATCCATATGAAAGTATAAACGGTACTAACATTTATATTTTTTTTAGAAATTTGTCCCTAACCCGCACTCTGCCAATGTGGCCTAAGACCTCTCCTCAGAGGAGACCCTAGTCCAGCAGTGGGACATTATGATTTAAGGAGTAACTTCTTTTCTGTTAAAAACTAGTTAGGCCCCGTGAATTATTCCTCGGTTATTGTTGTACCTTTACAAAAATAATCCGGAGTAACACAGCAGGATATAGCTAGTAATGATATAATAAGCACAATCATTTATTCTGTATTTGGGTGTAATTTTTCTGCCATCTATTTAGAGATATACGTATACGTTTGTCAGCAGTCTTAAGCCGACTAGTTTGAGATGAGCCGGCCATGTGGGAGATGTGTTTGATTTAATTAATAACTGACATAAACGAGGGCAGAGTCATTAGACATATAAACCTGCCTCTTGAATGATTTCATCTATTGTTGAATACCACATTAAACTCTGTTGCGTAGTTTACAAGATCCTAGCGTACAAGAACGGGGTACGATTATAATTTATGTGTTGTAAAGATATACAAAATGAACAAATATAGATATAACAAATGAACAGATAAATAAACGCGGTCATAGGCGAGGGCAAGAACTAGTGTATTATATACATATATTTATATATATATATATATATTTATATATAGATGTATATAAACCTTACCATATATACATACAAACCGCATAAATCCGTATAGTATCTCCATTCCTTTATCGGACTCCCAGGCGCAGGCAAAAGTTTCATCCATACGTTGTTGGCATACCCAAAAGACGAACTAAACGGTTTGACAGCTCGTTTTTGGTGAGAGTCGCCAGAGTTTGGAACGACCTGCCTGGGTTTATTTTTCCTGATGAGTTGAACTCTGGAGCCTTTAAGAGTAGAGTGAACAGGTTTCTTTTGGATGGGCGTGTACCATCTTCTTCTTCATCTACACTTTCCATCAGGTGAGATGGAAGACAAACGCCTATTCCATTACAACAATAAAAAAAAAATAGACATACCAGAGAATTTTAACTTAATTTTTTAGCAGATAATTTCATTACAACGATACTTTATACGGATTAAACGAGGCTTTAAACGTCAGTCTGTGTCTAAACAGTGACTAAGCTTCGTAAATACCTCCATTTGTCATGTAATACGTTGTGTGTCCATTACAAAACGGCAACAGGCTTTACCCAATCCTTTTACATAACACATGATGCCTTTCTTTTTTACCGAAGCAAGATTAAAAATGGTAACTTTACGGAAAAAAGACACCCAAGTATCTTTAGGGTGAATACGACGACTTTCGTTTTACCGGAAATTAGGGTCTCCTTGCTGTAGATTGCTCAAAGCGATAACAAGCAAAAGGTTACTGGGAGTTGAATCGAATGAGGTTGGAAATAATTTAGGTAGAAGACGTTCTGGATGTTTTTGTTATTTTTTCTTAAAAGGGAAAAGAATTGCTTTTGTCCTTTGTCGACTGGCTAGATTTTGTAACGCTTTCTAAAAGATTTTACGTTGGTTTGTTGTTATAACTATGTTATTTCAGAACGTTGTGTTTTCTGAGGTGAGGTCAGCTTGGGTTTGTGTACTTAGTATTTTGATTTATACAAAATAATGCTTTCGCATTTAGATATATGTATATCTGCATCTATTTCAATCCGTTTCTTACTATGTTTGCTCCAGTTTATATTAGTTATCAAGTAAATCAAAATGACAAAAGTTAAAAAAAATTGTATTATTAATCAAGTAATCATTATAAAAAAACGATTTTAACCTTCAAAGTATTTACTTAGGTTAGTAAATTTAAAATAATATTTAATTTTCAAATGGTCGAATAATTTACTTTACTTTTTTTCTAAAATTACTACAAACGTATTTGTTGCCTTTTTGTTCTTCTTCAAAGGTATTTCTAAGTAATACCTACTATACAATTTATAAATTTATACAGTTAGTTACTGACTTTATAGACAAATATTTAAGCATATATTAAATATTAGTAGCCACAGTAGTAACCAAACTGTTGATATACAAACATCCTTTTTGTCTAATAATAGGTCTTTACCTATGAAATTGCCGTTTTGTATGCAATAAGTGAAAGTACTTGTTTTTTCAAACTTTTTTATTTCTGTTATTCGAAGTAATCACCCATGCAATCGACGCATCTTTGCCAACGCATTGGCAGTTTAATGATGCCCTTCTTGTAAAAATCAGCTGGACGGGAGGCAACAAACTCTTCAAAGGCATTTTGTACTGCTTCTCGGGAATTGAATTTTTTACCCACTAAAAAGTTGTCTAAATTTAGGAAAAAGTAATAGTCGATAGGTACAAGGTCTGGTGAGGATGGCGGATGAGGGAGAGCTTCCAACCCCAGCTCTTGCAACTTGGAGACTGTCTGTTGCGCAGTATGGCGTCGCGCGTTGTCGTGAAGGAGCAGTGGGGACAACCGATTGACCAAAGCTGTTTGCAGATGTTCAAGCTTCTCCACCATTCTCTCCAGTTCTTCACAGTACACATCTGCATTAATGCTAATGTCGTTTAGTAAAAAGCTGTGGTGAATCACACTCGCACCAGACCACCAAACAGTGACCATCACCTTTTTAGGGGTCATTTTTGGTTTAGGGCATTACTTTGGTGCTGAACCAGGGTCTAACCAACTTGCTGAGCGCTTTTGATTGTCGAACAGAATCCATTTTTTGTCGCACGTAACAATTCGTTTCAAAATTTCTTCATTTTAGCAGTTCAGCAGTTCTGCCTGTTGAGCAGCGCAAAACTTTGTACAACGTTTTCACGAAAATTGTGCGGACGGAGGAGTATGAAATTTCGCACACTAATAGAGTATATAGAGAAGGAGTGCAGAATGCTACTTTTTTATTACGCATAAAAAACATATAAAGTCAATTATAAAACAGCACACACACTACCATGTATTTGACACACACGCATAGATACTCTTTTGTCAAATTATTTAATTCTATAATCAAATTAGTTACTAGAACTTTAATAATGTTGCCACTTAAAATTCAAATTAATTATCGTCGAATTTGCACCACATTGCAGCCACTAGTATTTCTAAATGCACATGACGGCATGGAGAACGTAGACATTTAAGCGGTCATGAGTGTTAAGGTTTCAAATCCTGCACGAGATAACACTGTCAGATTTACGAATTGCTATTTTGAGTTTTTGAGTACTTTGTCTCTGTTTCATAATATATGTATAACCCATTAACAGAGAGAGAGATCTATATCAAGTCTGTCTGATCTGTCAAAGGCTTTAGAGATTCAGTTGTTTAACAGTACTTTATAACACTCATACTTATAGTAGAATGTTACTTTCAATTTAAATTTACTCCGGTTCTTTTATATTTACTTACTTTATTTATATTATAGCATTGTCGTTACGTTTTAAGCGACGAACCTATTTAGCCAAATGAGACGCCTCGTTTTGTTTCCTTTAAACGCTGACTCTCATTTAACATTTTGCTTTTAAACATACCTAAAGTGAAGTTGTACTTGTTAAGCTATTAGTTAATTTATCTTAATAATGAATTGCATAGAAGGCTTTCAAAGATAGTTATTTTTAAGTAAGCATAATTTTGACTAGCAAAGTTGTTCTAAAAGTGTTATTTAAGTAAGACGAAGTTAGTGATGCTAAATTAATTGGTTGCTAAATCAGGTTTTTTGCTTAGAAAACTTTTAGTAGACAGACTCAACTAAAAACTTAAAATAAGTTTATAGACACTGTTCCACGTTATTTTAATATTGACGCTTATTTGATACTAGCTTTCCATGCGGTTAAGCTGTTTATCGCGGTAAAAAGTAGCTTATCTCTTTCCCCATGTATCTTCCCAAAGTAAGATACTTTGGGAAGATACATGTAAAATTTTATTGAGAACGGTGTTGCGGTTAAGGCGTGAAAGCATAACGTCTGTCTAGAATCTAGAATACTGTCCATCTAGACTCTAGATGCACAAACGGTCAAAGTTACTTTAGAATTTACAATAATAGTGTGGAGTACACCGAGTCATTGCACAAATTATAATTTTCAATAAAATAAAAAAAAATGAAAAATATATTTCAGTGTTGCACTGAAAGGATAAAATTATTTTGTTTAATTATTTATCCTAAGAAGCTTGTCGTGCTAATTGTAAAGAAAATGCGGAAAGAGTAAGAAGATTAATGGATTCAGTTGGAGTGAATTAAGGTCGTTTCTTGCTTCCGTTTCTTTTTGAGAACGGTGTTGCGGTTAAGGCGTGAAAGCATAACGTCTGTCTAGAATCTAGAATACTGTCCATCTAGACTCTAGATGCACAAACGGTCAAAGTTACTTTAGAATTTACAATAATAGTGTGGAGTACACCGAGTCATTGCACAAATTATAATTTTCAATAAAATAAAAAAAAATGAAAAATATATTTCAGTGTTGCACTGAAAGGATAAAATTATTTTGTTTAATTATTTATCCTAAGAAGCTTGTCGTGCTAATTGTAAAGAAAATGCGGAAAGAGTAAGAAGATTAATGGATTCAGTTGGAGTGAATTAAGGTCGTTTCTTGCTTCCGTTTCTTCATTAAATGTACAAATTAATATAACTTGCAATGTTCTCAATATGCTTTATACAGTGACGACGACGAGTCTTATATTTAGTAAATGGATATATTTGCGCACGATCCTGGGGAAATAAACGTAAGATAGATATTATTATCGTAGGTTTTTGGCAAACTTTAACTTTCTGTTAGCCAGATAAAAGTCTCTTCCAAGTACCACTAGGATTACCTATATTTCACATAACGCTGTCACGTTGATTTCAGCACAAACGGGTCGGTTCGATCGGGGTGGTACTACCCTTACCCAGAAGACCAACCTTAAATAATAACATTAGTGCTATCTTTCGTTAGCGAGCGCGAAACCGGAGGCCCAATGATGCAGAAGCATCTGAATGAGCCACAACAGTGTTCTTTCTAATTTATTAATCATAATTGGCCACAGTGAAGCTTGGTTTACTTTCTTTCTAATTTCTAAATTATAAATGGCCACAGTGAAGCTTGGTTTACTAGCTCGTTTTTATATCATCGTACTATACACGTAAAGTCTAAAATAGTTACGAATTCAATGCGTTTATATTTATATTCGAATATTTTTTAATAATTTATTTACAATTATATACTTTAAAACATTTCCAAATCATGTTGAATAATTAATCAAGCATTTATTTATTACTACACCACAAAAATGTTCTGCTGGTGGGGGTAAAATAGGAAATACCTGAGCTTTAAGTACCAGCGATCTTTAGACATGGCTTACATAATATATATACACATCTGGAACTATACATACTTATCCTTGCCAGTATGTTAGAAAACAATTAATAATAATATATTATTAATAATAATTGGTATGATAAATTATGTCTTTCCTGTATGTGAAATCTGCTTCAATTTACTCAAATAAAAGAGATAGAAAAACACTTACACAATTCCTTTAAAATTGTAAAATCTTCACCTCTCCTTTATAAAATACATTTAAATATTATAACCTACATTGTAACATTTATTTGAAGAAAAGAACTCTTAAATAATGCTCAGAGCTTCTTTATTTTTATTAATATCACCTCTCTTAATTTTTTCGCAGTCTAATTACCGGGTCGCTTAGACCCACACTTTTTATCTAAAAACCTTTCAGAATCGTAATTGACCGCGAGAACCGGCATTTTCACTCGCTCGTGTTGCTTATATTAAAGCCATCAGATTTTTTATAACTTTCAAATTTTCTCCTGACACTTTGGGGATTGTAAGTAACCTTTTTTATGAAAGTATTCAAAACAACTTTTTTGTAGAACAGCGTCAAACTTTTATTAATTCATAGCCGCCATTTAAGGGCACTTTTGAAATAATCAGAGTTATTTGAGTACAATTTTATTTCTTTCTGGACTCTTAATGGAACGGTGTTTATTGTAAGCTACGCATATGAAAAAATGGAATAATTTTCTCATTGAGAATGGTAGAAAAACGCAGCGGAAATACTTGCTGACACAATGTGTAAACACATAAAGGGTTGTTGTTTGCAATTTAATAACAGTGACTGTGAATTCATTAGCCTTTTCATGGATCATGTACTAGCTTTTCTCCATGTTTCCACCCGCATGTGTATCGGTTATCAAAAAAAGGGTAGCATATGTAATTCTTTAATAACCAATGTATCTCCATAAGAAATTTCGTTGAATTCGGTTCACTGATTTTGCAGACAGACAGACAGTTACTTTTGAATTTACAATGATAATATGATCAACACTAAATAGTTTTAAACTCAAAATAGCGTAACACAAAATACAGTTATGACTTTAAAACAATGCCTTATGATACTTCAAATAGAAGATTAATTTTAATATTATTGTATTTCTCAAAGATTTAAAAACAAACATGTATGTCTATACTTATACATAGCTCGAAAGTGTATAAAATTAACATACTCGCTCTCTCTCGTATATTATTATATATAAAATTTACCTTTATTTAGGCGCGAATTGCTAATAACTTGTAATAAGGACTTTCAGATGAAACCTGTAACAAAAAGGTCAAATATAAACTATTATTTTACAAAATAAAAATATCTCATAATTAGAAAACACACATACAATATTAAGTATTAATGTCTTTTAGCCCCCTCTGCCCTCTTCAGAACCATAATGTATTATTCAATTGCTTTAATGCTGACATAATTGTTTTTTACCCGTATCAGATCAGGGTTATATTTTGTGAGAGTATGTATTTTCTTTGTTACATTTATGGTTTGTCTGTCCATAACGTTTCACGTCTAAGCCTTTATAGGTATATAGGTATATATTTAGACTTATTCAATGTATCATTTCTCGATCGATCGATGAATTCTGCCTTTCAAATTACCCAACATATTTGCAGCCTTTCTAAACAGCAATAGATTATATTGGTGGACATTGGTCTTTTTTTATTACGAAGGTATAAAAAATTAAATAAATTTTTTACACACTAAATATTTAAGTCCTTCACCACTTTGCCTTCTTGGGGTTCGTCTTTTAACGAAATTAAAATATTTTTTAATCGCTGAAAGGTATTTTAGACACAATTTTTTCACTCAAAAGATCTTTCAATTAAGGAAATAAACATGACTCGGAAATCTTTACAAGAAAATATAGCCTTGACAGCAGTTTTGTGATTTAAAATCCCACATAGGGCAACACTTGTGTGATTCTCGAATTATTGTTCTAAGTCTGGGTGTATTTTGTGTTCAGTTCATGTATGTTTGTAAAGTACCTCGTGGTTATAGGATGTATATTTTTAATGCTGTATGTTCTATATAGTGTATAATAGCATAGTCAAGTTAATACCAGCACAGGAGTGATTATTGTAGAGAGTGCATCTTTTGGGTGGGATGATAATGTTAATACGTAGAAAACTCCTTATTTTTTGCAGTCACAAGTTACTGTAATTTCTCCCGATCTAATGTCATTTAGTATTCTTATATGAGGGAAGTATTTGAAAGTAAATTTTGGGTAGATCATAATTTATAAAGTTCGGCCATTGGTACGAACCACAGCAGACACAACAGTAATAGAGTGTCCATTACACTTTAAGTAAGTTTACCCGACACAAATCACTGTAATGGTAATGTTTTGGTATTTCGTTTCAGAACATGGCAATTATGTCTTTCGGTTATTATTCGAAACTTTTCCTTTAATGGAAAAGTAAGTGGTTGTAATGTAAACGAAATCTGTCTCTTCAAATTATGTTCTTCTACTGGCTACAAAATTATTATTACCATTGCTCTTTATTAAGCTGCAAGCTCTAGAAGTAATGACAACCATACACTTGAATTTTATATTTAGATTTTGAGATTAGTAGGTTTTAGTGGAATGGTTTCTCTCTGTGAAAAAGAAATAGTTAAAAAATATCATCATTTTAACAAAACCATTAAGTTGCCATAAAATGCAAAGCATGAAATAATAAACTTTTCTTGTTTAACCTCAATCACTAAGTTATTGAACTAATTTAAGTATACCTACCTAAGTAATTTTGAGTCGGCCTCGTACAATCAATAAACAAAGATCACAGAATTTACATAAATTTAAAGATACAACAAAATCAAAGCAATATTGCCACGTGAAATCTCCATTGATATTTAAAATACCAAAATTTACTCGCTGATATCAACATTGTGAACGCATGGCATTTGGTAAAGCAATGCTTTAGGGTATTTAGGAATATCATCAACATCTCCGATGAATGGTGTCCATGTGTCCAAATTGTATTAAACAACAATTATAAATAATCAATACACCGACTCTCATATCACAGGGTCTTCCTAGTTTAAGATCAGACAGATGACGACGACAACGGATTTTGATGTGCCTCAAGTTATTACTACGTCTGCCCTTATTGAGGTCTCTGATTTGCATAGAAATAATATCTTCGTTCCTGGTTACGAATTATTATGTGTAGCTGCACTAACTAATTTAGGTTGGGTTGCGATTCTAGGTGTATAATCTGGCTTTTAATTACCATCAACAGTCTTTGAGTCAAATGCGGTAATTATTCAAATCTCTTTCATTAATCTATGTTGAGATTTACTAGAAAGGGTTACCTCGCCTTTTAAGTGAATATCGAAATAATGAGAATATTGTAACTGAAGATCAATATAGACATAAAAGTCACTGTGCAGTTTTTATAGTAGTGTGGTACTATTATGTATTCTGTGCATGTGCAGGCCCATTACAGCCCTATGGTAAGGATTTCTATTTCTCAAAGTAATAAATCCACACTGATTTCAGTACGAATGGACCAATTCAACAGGGACGGTACTATGTTCTCACAGAAGACCAACCTCAAATGATACCAGTCATGCTGTTGTGTTTCGTTGGTAAGTGCGAGACGAGAAGCCAAATAGAAGAATCTCACTAGGGCAAATAATAATAATGATAAATATTTTGGACATCTTACACACAACGTCATCTAGTCCCAAACTAAGCAGAGCTTGTATTATCGGTACTAGACAACTGATATAAATACATAATCATTTTTTTCTTTTTTGTAAATACATACATATATACATAGAAAAACACCCAGACTCCGAAACAAATATTTGTGGATCACACAAACATTTGGTATGACCCGGGAATCGAAGCCGAGACCTCTTGGTCAGTAGTCGCATACGCTAACCACTAGACCAACAAATAAAGACTGGGCTGCTATGGTATGGGTCAATATGTTGCATTGTCTGCATTAACAATGGGGATATTGACCACTATTCTTGGCTTTTAGGTAGGCTTTCCATCAAGTCGAGTAGAGTTACTTTAACAGGCTTAAAAATAAAAATAAATTACCTAAAGGGATGTTTTTGAATCGACTAGTAAACAATAGAAAAATAGTAACATTCAGCTATTTATTTAAATTTGAATTGTTAACTTTGTTACATTCTCGAGTGAACTTTTAAGACAGTTAATATTTCATAATCGCGGGTAAGTGGGCTTAGAACCGACATGAAACGGCCTGGAGTATTGCCCAACCATTAATATACGACTATATACTATACTACACAACATACATATTATATACGAGATCAATAATCGAGGTTGCCACTTCATGGCAAATCATAGCCAATATAGTAAATGCCTTGCTAAAATCCATATAAATGACATCAGCATGTCGTTCGTGCTGAGCATAAAGGTTTAGCTAATATCTCAGTAGCTTCAGTTTATTATATTGATGATGATTGTGTTAAATTGTATTGAAAGTTCTCGAACAGAATAAATCTTTTAATAGTTATTCCTGTGTTGAGTCAGAAGCTAATGAAGCTACCAACCACACGTTGCCGAATTCGATGAAAGCTTGCATGAAGGAGTACCTAATATGTATAATATATTTTCTATATACATATATAAAGACTGCGGGAGGTATACCTCCAGCGGTCCTTAGGGAGGCACCCTGTTCCGTCCCATCCATGTTTTATAACACTATCTGTTCCTCATATTATTTCACAATGGAACCACGCAACGTTATTTCTTTATCCCAAGTTTACGGTACACGGGAGAAATGTGTTTTATGATATAATTTTGTGGAAATTTTAAGAGAATTACTCATGAGAGATAAGTAAAAGTTCTTTAGTATATAAATCTGTGTAAAAGTTTAGGTTGGTAATTGTTTATGGGTGTAATATATTTTAGCTGACATGGAAATTAACAAAACAAATTCTGTTTAGGTCTTTGAAAAACATGTCTGCATAGTAATTAATAAAAAACAAAGAGGTTTGTTAGTAAAATTCGTGTACACAGAATTTCTAGTCTACAAACGATAATACTTATGCGAGTATTATTCGTGAATACTAATGAAGAAAAATAATTATTATAGAAACAAAAAACCCGACTGCTTAAAAGTAATGAAACGAAAAGAGAAAAACAAGTATCACAATATGTCGGGTTTCTTTTTCTGTAATTATGATTGTATTTCAGACTTTTCACTTATAAACGGACAAGTTTGAGGGTTCCGTAGTTCATGACTCCAAACCCTTATAGATTCGTCATGCCCGTCCGTCCGTCCGTCTGTCCGTCCTCGACCTACCGCCCAAACGGTTGGTACTATAAGGATGAAACTTTGCATAAATATTTGTTTTAATTACGTCGACAAATTGCTACAATCAAATTCCTCTTAAGTATCTAAACTACTAAAGGTGCTAATTGTAACTAAAAAAATATTAGAAAGCCAAATACGTCATTAAAATAATAACTGGAACGTGTACGCTTCTTATATCAAAAAGTTTTGCACTGATTGTGTTCCAATTTGGACACGATACAACTCGCTTCAATACATACTATATATCCAAACATTTCTCATTGTATCCATGTCAGGTAATGAATCGTACCGTTCTGAGGGAATTATGTCACTATTTATCATGTCATCGTATAACATAATAAAACGCCAATAAAGTAACAGCTAAACGACAATATTTTGGCTTAACGCCAGCGCTATAAATTTACTTTGAGAGTGTCTTTATAACAGTTTATACGACGATGAGATGAGATATTTAAGTGCGTCAAATCGTAGCCTGTAATAGGTTCAAAAAATTTATACTACTGTTATAAATTTATTGCGTGTTTACCCAGGGAGCCAATTAGACGACACGTTGATTGTAATATTTAATAATGACTCTCTTATCTCTGTATGACTCCGTCTAATTTAACTTAAACTAAAGCTTATATACAATATGTAATATGGAGAGTTTAAGGTGGGGCGAACTAAGGAAGTACTATTTACTTAATTGCTTAATTGACAATATGTTATTTGTTCTTCCTTATTTAATAATTTACAATATTACTACTGTTTGCCGGCACGTACGTTAACTTGAGTAAAACAATTATTTAAACACGTAACCGTGTAAAGATCTAAACTACTATTTTGCTGTGGCTTCGCCATAGATATTCCCCCTCTAGAAGAGAAGAAATATCCTTATACCTTGTAATCTTTTCCATAGTAGGAGTCAACCCTTGGCTCGTTGTATGATAACCGAGGAAATCAATCTCCGACTTGGCGAATTCGCATTTGTTTGTGTTTATTGTTATGCCGTTTTTATGTAGGCGCTTTTAGATGGCGCGCGGTAGCTGGCGCTCTTGTATGTTTTTCGCTTGCGCGGTATGTGGAAGTCAGCTGTCTGTGCTCTGTTGCGGGGCTTGCCAGTGCCAGGAGTGAGCAGTTCCAGTGAGTCGGAACTGAATGCTGCTAGTTCCAGTGAGTCGGAACTGTATGCCGCTAGTCCCAGTGAGTCGGGGCTGAAGTCCGCTGATCCCAGTGAGTCGGGCGTGCGATGCGCGGTGCTGCGGTGAAGTCCCCAGTGAGTCGGGGCGTTTGCTGCGTAGTGGCTGGGTACTGCGTTGACGGGAGAGAGATGCTCTTCTTACGTGGACCGTGTGTGCAGTGTGCTGTGCCTAGACGCTGATGAGGCCGTAGGGGTAACCAGGCTGGAGCCGTCGCGTCCTGCGTGTGGTGTCCCTGTGGAGGCCTTTGTAATATCTTCATGTTTCTCTAATAATCCTTTTATTGGTTCCTGTAGAGAAACGTTTAAAGATCGCACGGATGCAATTTTTGTTCTCACTATTTTGGCAGGCGTTTCCAGACCTGTTTTTTTATCGATCGGTTTTTTTCCGTGTACATCCACTAATAATTGGTAATGATCCAAAAAATCAGCTCCCAGGATTGGCATCTTGACATCGGCAATGGTAAATGTACATTTAAAGCTTCGGCGCAGTCCTAGGTTAAGCGTTAAAGCGCGTTCCCCGTATGTATTTATAGGGGTCCCGTTCGCGGCGAATAATTGGTATTCGCATGCTTGGCTCTCCTTATTTGTGCTATTTATGACCGAAATGTTAGCACCCGTGTCGACTAAAAATCTATAACCACTGTTTGAGTCAGTTATAGTTAGACGGTTTGCTGGGTGGATAGCACAGATGCCCGTCGTATTCTGTGCTAAATTTAGTTTTCCGATAGCCTGTTATTTTTAATTGTATTCCATGAACAATGCTTATTGCATTTATATGCATCCTGCTTGAACCGATTATGGAAATAACATAATCCATTATGTGAGTTTCTGTGGCGCGACCTTGACCGTGAATGTGGCGTATGTCGTGTTTGGTATTTGCTGCGTTGCCTAGGTTGATTCTCGCGTATGCTGCGTAATGCATTTATTTCTATTCGCATGGCTTCAAGTTGTGACGATATGTTTGTAACTAGGTTAATGTCAACCGCTGTCTCTTGAGTATTTCTCTTGTTGTAGGTCAAGTTTTCGTATATTTTATCGGCTAACTCGCTCAAGTTGTCTAACGATATATTGTTTGTAACTGATAATATCGCTGTTAGCGAAGCGGGGAGTTGCCTTAGCCACAGCAGGCGCATAGTGTCGTCGTTTATTTTTCCACATCCAGCTTCCTTCATTTTTCTCAAGAGCTGGGAAGGCTTCTGGTCTCCAAGGTCCATTTCTGATAGTAGTCTGTGGAAACGTCGGTGTTCGCTCTCTTCGTAGCAGTTTATTAGACGTTCCTTGATGGTGGAGTACTTGTTTTCGCTGGGTGGGTTAGTTAAAATGTCACTGACTTGATGGACGACCTCTTTTGGTAGTTTGGATATTACCATGTTATATTTGTAATCTTCGCCCTGTTTTTGTGGTGCTATTATTGCTTCAAACTGGGCGAACCATAAACGTGGGGAGTCTGTCCAAAATTGAGGTAGTTTGTCTGTGACCGTGATAGCAGCAACTGATTCGCACCCCGTGTCGCCTCTTGAAGGAGTAGTTGTTGGAGCCATTTTTGGGATGTGATAGTTTCGTAATGCTATTGTTCTCTAGATTCACTGCTGAACACCATATAGGGTTCCGGTCGTCCCGGTATTATATCAGCACTAGAAACCAATAGATCACGTCGGGGTCACCAATTATTGCGTGTTTACCCAGGGAGCCAATTAGACGACACGTTGATTGTAATATTTAATAATGACTCTCTTATCTCTGTATGACTCCGTCTAATTTAACTTAAACTAAAGCTTATATACAATATGTAATATGGAGAGTTTTAGGTGGGGCGAACTAAGGAAGTACTATTTACTTAATTGCTTAATTGACAATATGTTATTTGTTCTTCCTTATTTAATAATTTACAATATTACTACTGTTTGCCGGCACGTACGTTAACTTGAGTAAAACAATTATTTAAACACGTAACCGTGTAAAGATCTAAACTACTATTTTGCTGTGGCTTCGCCATAAATTCAAAAAAAGCTAGCTTGTAGTAGAAATGTATATCTATCTGTTACACTTCCACGGCTAAACCGTTGCATTAATTTCAATGAAATCTTTGGTTCTAAAGGAAAGAGATTGGCAACTTTTACTGAGATAATCATGCATACATGCGGGAGGATTCGCAGGCAAAGTTAGTTTAAATATTAGTTCAGGTAACTCTCTCTGTCTACTTAATTTATATCCAGTGTAGTGCCCTTCCAGAGTTTTTTTAGTATATGATTTAGATAAATCTATTTCTGTATAGATCTTAATACAGCGTATTATTTTAGATTCAACGAATTTCACCCGTACCTAGTAAGTGAAGGCTCGACATGCGTATGATGTTTGAAGTAATTAACGCAGTATTGGTGATACGTGGAATTGAATACCCTTCTACGTAACGAGGGCAGGTACTTCCCGAAGTAGCCGTGCTCGTAAAGAGCTTGCGTTAGTTGAAAAGAAAGGAAACTTTGCTTTACACCGCCCACTTGAACTGAAATATCAATAAGCTCAACAAATTAAAAATTTAATCTTGGCATTACAGAAAGACGTCTCTAAATTTTAAAATGATATTAAATCTAATATATTTTAGGACATTCTTTATAGCTTTTGAACTGACAAAACATCTTGAATTTTCTTAAAAAGTAACGGGTATTTTTCCGAGACAAAAAACAGTAGACAGACTAGTGAATAAGTAAAACATGAACCATAAATCCTTGCCAAGCCTGAGAATAACATGTGCCAAGTACTCACCTCGTCTTGTCGTAATGTTTTTATCAGAGATTCTCGTAAAAAATAGCAAATACATCGGCATGAATGTCTTAAATTTACATATTTTTAACTGCTTTTTTTTCATTTTAAAAATGGTACCGTGGAGCAAATCATGAGGTTATAATCAGTAATAATTGAAGAGGTAAAAACAATAACATAATTAATAGAATCTCAGGGTAATAAAATGTGTACCTTCTTTCCTATCACGAAAAGTTATTTGATAAAAGACATCGTTATCTATTTACTGCATTTATTTAAATTATATGCTTTAGGTACATGGAGAAAGAGCATGAAGATAGAAAGCTGAAATAAGGGGTGATGCTGAGAATCAAGGCAAAATTTAAATTTTATGATTTTGCTTGTCTGTTCGTCTAGAGGTCAGAGTCAGGTCACTGATTGCTAAGTCAGTTATCGTGACTGCCGTTCCCAACCAGGACAATTTATGTGATGAAAAATTATCTGTAATACGTATCTGTTTAGAAATATATGTCTGGATCGAAACCAAATGCAATAAAATTACTGATTTATTTCAATATTTATATGTCGGCCTACGTCTGTAAGATTATATACACTTATACAAATTTCTGAATATTTGTATAAAATATATTAGAACAGGCAAAAGATAATTAAGTAACAAGATATTATTTTCAATTTCTTGATATAAGATTATGAAGCAATATTATATTTGATTTCATGAGCAGACGTGACCTACTCATTTTATGGTAAAGACATTAACTATTTATGTTCTTATGATAAGTTGAATATGAAAGCTTAAAAGAGAAGAAAGGAAGGAGAAAGAAGTGAGCCAACATTTTTTTGGCAAAGAAGGGTAAGTTTTTACGTAGCCTATAGTTTTTTAAACTTTAAGATAATAAGAATAATTAGATAAGATAAGAGTAGAATAGAAGAACGAAGAAGAAATGTAATAAGATAATAAAATATTTGCTGCAGTCTTTCAGTGTTCAGTTTACATTAAAAGAAAGGACTTTGTTTTTAGTAAACCCTTTTATGGTTTTGAAAAAGTAATAATTATTTAACAGTTAAGGAAATTATTTTAAACTTACAAAAACTATTTGAATGTATTTTTTGAGGCGGTTTGAGGCGGTGAGTATCTCATGCGGGCGTTTATATACGTCACTTTTTAAAATGGAAACAGGGTTGTTGTAATGGGAATATTTATGTTAGAAAATTACATCAGTTAATTTTAATATGGAAAACAGTAAAATTAACTAATATCTACGTTGTTGTTTATTGATTCGAATTTTGATCTTTTAGGAATTATTGTTAGTTTGAATCCC
This sequence comes from Phragmatobia fuliginosa, assembly GCA_932526445.1. NCBI lineage: Eukaryota > Metazoa > Arthropoda > Insecta > Lepidoptera > Erebidae > Phragmatobia > Phragmatobia fuliginosa. Next base: position 19,152,725 of record OW052063.1, on the reverse strand, counting down.
TAATAAAAAAAAATCCTTAGAAATCATACAGGTTGGAAAAATTGATTCATTTATTTTTTACTGATTACAGCTGAAATTTAGTCATTGTTTAAAAATAAATCAAAAGAAAATAAATACAGCCAAAAGAAAATAAAAAGCTACAATCAATTTTCAGTTGAGTTACAAATGTATTGGATATATTAGAGTACTTTCGAAATACTATTTTATTTTCATTAATAGATCTCTTGCTTACTAATAGTACCTAATCGAAAACAAAATCTCGTAATCTGTTTAAGAAAATTTATTAAAAAAGCAAATTATATATTTACACAAATCCGAAACACATTGACAATAATTTGACAATTTTCAGAAACTTTAAAGAAACTGTTACACAAAAGGTACGGAAACATAATTGAAAGCTGGAATAAAATCTGTTTTTTGGGATAGTTTGATATCAATGACGTTGATGTTTGTATGAACATAAACATATTTATGAAACACAATCTCGAAAAGTTTATTCATAGGTCACCATTCCCAATAAAAAAAAGATATTCCACAATATGTTTCAAAAACGATTGTTCTCTAAAGCATTGGTTGCGTATTTTCGGCTTTATACAGGTCCGGATGAAAAAATAATATTCGTATTACAAAACCTGCTTGGGTAGACCCTTTGGTAAAATTTGAATAGGGGCGAAAAGGTCGACTAGCGTTTTCTGATGACTTTAGATTGGATTCCGATTTCCATATCACTCTCACACACGTGTAGTTCTAATTACAAAAAGGTTCCTGTTTATAAACGCTTTGTAATTTGAAATGCAAATTTAAGTAGGTATGTAATTTGTAGTTAACCAATAGTTTTAGTTTAATTTTCCTAATTCCTTTGTAAAATAATGTGCACGTATACTGTGACTAGATACCTGTGGTATTACTCACAGATTTAGATTTTGAATGGTATATTTGCCACTGTTTCATTGATTTTTCATTTTTGTACTACAGCTTATTCTTCCAGAATTTCAGTCCAGCCTTTCTAGAGATAAGTCGGAACAAACAGGTAGGTGGATATATAGACAAACAAAAAGTTAAAACAAACAATAATGCTTTTTATGCGAGTACCGTATATTTTTTATTTGCATTTACTCGTAGTCAAAATTAAACCATTCAAATTAAATAAACACTGAAAATTATTTGTTCTACTTATGATTATCATATACCATACGAGTTTATATACTAACCGTAGGAACGACATACATGCGAGCAGGATCGTGGACAACATTTAATGTTATTTGATAAAATTATTTATCGTATTTTACTCGACAATTACATACTCTAAGTAAACACAGTACTCGGAGAAACTAACTATCTGACTAAGGTACCTTGTGGCCCTTTATATGTACCTATGTAGATAAAACATTCATTATTGTGAAGCACATTATACAAGCCCACAAAAACCGTTAGGCGAAAAGTATAATGGGCCACGTTATCGCTAAAAGCAATGTCTTCAGACAACCTTTTGGATGGAACAATAGATGCGAACAAGCGGTGGCCTAGATTACATAATACTAATAAATTATGGGAATAAAACACAACTAAAGCTGGAACAACGCTTGTTTGACAACATATTCTACTACATTGTCTTGATAACATTTGAATATTTTCTTACTTAACTACTCGAAAATACTTAGAGTCACATGACTTATTGTTCTATGTACTGGGGGCAAAGAGAGTTCTCGCTAAGCTTCAATCACGATCATTATTGAGTTTCGTATTTGATTACTATTCAGTTTGTGGTGACATTTTTTACCTTGTACCGAGGTTGTATTTAAAATATCTAGTAGAAAAATTTATAGGTACACCTATCGTTTTATATATTTAGAAAAAATCTACACCTCTGAAGCTTGTCTATACATAACCTACTTGCCTCCATTACTGTATAATAAAAATATAATAATGAGCATGAAATAAAACAACCTCGTAACAACCAAAGAAAAAATACATTTTTAGTTTGTACCAAAAACCCATATAACGAAATGGGAATTCCAATATTATGTAACTTTAAAAAGCAAGATAAAAATTTACAACTGTCAAAATGGTAGTGCACAAAGCAAGTATTAAGTCCATTGCAGTTCTATTCTATACAAAACAAATGTTAGTTCCGTGAGCAAATATTAAAGTGTATGTAGTGCAGCACAGTGCGAGTATTAAATGGAAAGTCTAAGCGTCTTCTCATAAAACACTACATTCTGTAGACACTAGGTTTTAAACTAATATACTAACATTATAAAGAGGTAAAATTTGTGACTTTGTGTGTAATCTCTTTAAATACTGAACCATCAAAAAGCCATCATTGGTGAGTGTCATATAAAGCGGTTATGATTTTTCGGGTAATATTTATATATTAACTCGAAAAATCATCTCAATGTCCGATATAGACATGAGCGGAGTCACGTTCAAAAGCTAGATTCTTTTGAAGTCGCACTGTGCTTTAGGCTATATTTTAATGTGTAACATATTTAACCAATATTTGAAACATTGTCTACTACCTGAACGCTCACTAGCAACGCGGTCTTACATTGATCAAATTCAATAAAACTCTTCCCAACTGAAACTATTTATTACTCAACCAACTATTTCTAATATTAAAATGGTAAGCTCCTAAAATTTAATGTTTAGGTGTAGTGTATTTGTGTCCAATAAAGTTTATTCTATTCTAGAACTCATTTCCATTTCATCTTACGAAATTACTGATCCGTCAGAAATACAATAAACGCCATTATTAATAACTTATAATAAAACCAAATCATGTTACAAATAATTAAACCTCAAGCAAAGAATGTAATATTTAATTAAAGTCACTTTTGATCCGTGTGAGAAAATACATTTTAAATTATATTATGCCTACAGTTCCAACCTCGCTCAGGAGTTGTCAAACAAAACAAACCCTTTACATACCACGACACCTTCATCAAAACAAAATATTTACCTCTCCTAAATAAACTCCTTCAAATATGCATAAACCGTAATTAATCATACCTGTAACAGTATATTCATAGTTTTATTATACCCCTGTATTGTTTAATATGACTGGTCACTAACATGATACACGAAATATTCGAAATTGAATGATATCTTTCACAGTAATAGAGCCGTGCTGATATCAAGACGAATAAGCGATACTATTCTCTCATAGAAGAACAACCTAAAATCCAGCATTAATGCTGTCAAATTTCGTTGGTGAGTGCGAAACCGGAGGTCTAATAATGCAGACGCATCTTAGTAGCAGTAGAGTCACTATGGCAGAATTAAGTATATAAAAAAGTACATTCGGGAATATTACCGACTATTTTAAAATAAACGAATGACTGATGCATCGTTTTACCAAATTAACGATTAACTGAACACATAAATATGTCAATTTAAATGTATTCAGCAAAATGGTATGGTGTAAAACATTGACGTCGAAAAGATAATCTGCACGTTTTTAATTTATTACTATGGTTCATGTAGCTTACAATAAATTTATTACTGTAGTTGTATGAGTACAAGAAAAGGCTTAAAAAGCTATCAGTCGACTACGAGAAAACTAATAACAAATTTATAAGACCTACTAGCTTTTGCCCGTGGACAGTATTACTTTCGAATTTATAATATTAACCCTAGAAAGATAAATAAATAAATAAATAAATAAATAAATAAATAAATATTTTGGACATCTCACACACAACATCATCTAGTCCCAAAGTAAGCAGAGCTTGTGTTATGGGTACTAAACAACTGATATAAATACATAAACATACTTTTCTTTTGTAAATACATACATATTATACATAGAAAAACACCCAGACTCCGAAACAAATATTTGTGGATCACACAAATATTTGGTCTGACCCGGGAATCGAACCCGAGACCTCTTGATCAGCAGCCGCATACGCTAACCACTAGACCAACAAGGCAGTCATAGATAATCATATTTTGTAGTACGGAAAAGATACTCATGCGTAAAATTGACGCATATGTTTTAATTAGCTGCTGGGCGAAGTATATTGATTTATTTGAATAAATCGAATACTATTATATATTTACACATATATTAGAATTAGTAACACTGCAGATAATTTAGTTTATACTCATTTGTTCATTGAAAAAACACAAACCCTTTAAACTTTGCTATAAATCGACGAAATTTTTTAATACTTACTGTTACATATCAAAACTAATTTTAACTACAATAATCAGTATTTTCTTTAATACAAAATCAACAACCTAACATATCTACTATGAGGAAAATATACAAAAATCATTTACAAACACCTTTGTCACATCTCAACGTTTTGCTCACGACATATAACTTTTTTACATTTTTCGCAGAACGCATCTGCCTTTCACCTTATTTTGGATTAGCAAAAAGTACAATAAGTACGTTTTATTACTACTGGCTCATCAATATTGACTTCTGATGTGCTAGGTACTTCATTTGGTAACATATTCGATATATTATCTCTCAAACATCTCTTCAAGATAGGTGCTTCTAAACGTCTACGCATAAACGAAGAAGACAGACCCAAGCTAAGATTTTTTCTTTTGTGACTTAGATGGTTTTTTTTTCTTTGTTGTTAACGTTGTGACAGTATATTTTATATGCGTTTATACGAGCAATGTTTGTCATTCCATACAATAAAGCCATAGGCCGTCTATTTGTTTTCCTACTACAGGCCATCAGAGAACACATTTGATCTAGTATGTCTACCCCGGCTTTTGTTTGTCTATACGAGCTTCTTCTGTGTCGCTCTGCACTTGATTTTCACTTTCGTGGTTCGCTACTTTACTGTCACACATAAGAGCTACCTCCTCCTACAATGGGGAGAAGAAACTTGGAAAAAGACCATTTCTATGGTTTTTATCCAAGTTTCTACTCCCCATTGTATTATATTGTTGCCTATGGATCTAGAAAAACAAAATGAAAATATAAGTAATGATATAAAAGTACTTATACACACGAAAAAAAATCATATATGTATATCATATATGTAAGTAAAAATCATAAAAGTCACGTAAAAGATAATCATGTTATCGTTATATTTCAAAATCGGTGACACTTACCTTATTGACAAATACGCCACACGTCAGCTCCCAGCATCGAATGAGATGTCCCAAAAGCACAGTTATGGATTTGCACTATTTAGGAAAAGAGAGCAAAATTTCGAAAACATATGCGTCAATTTGACGCAGACTATCTTTCTAGGGTTAAGTATGGATATCATCTAAGCCATTATTACGAATCTATTGATAGCCTCATTCATTAAAATTGGTGCAGTAGTTAAGGCGCTATGATGGAACATACAAACACATATAGGCTGTTAAAAATACTACCCTTCCTTTTGATTGCGCCGTAGCTAGGTAAAAAAAATTAAGAGGAGTTTTTTCTCGGAACAATTTCAGTGGCATTGAAGAAATATGATTTGATATTTAAGAGACAGGTACTATCAACTTGTAATCAATCAGTCATATGTAATGTTAATGTCAAAAACTTTTCATAACTAAAAGGATAAATTCCTCGTTTTTCTTCTTACATAAACATTTTACCTCTAAAAATATTGTAGAAAACTTTCTTAATTATATGAATTAGTTAGTGTTTTATTAGGTTCCGTAGTTCTTTATAACTGAATTCCTACCTAAATCTAAAGACCTTATCTTTAAGTTTCGCAATCTTTACAAAGTGAAATCGCTTTAATTTAAATGTACCTGTCACCTAATGTGGTTTGAAAATATCTATATAATACTAGCTGATGCCCGCGGCTCCGCTCGCGTCTTAGGAGTTTGAAAAATAGATAGTCGCCGATTCTCAGACTTACTGAATATGCATAAAAAAATTCATAAGCATCGGTCAGGCTGTTTCGGAGGAGTATGGGAACGAACATTTTGACACGAGAATTTTATATATAGGATATATTATAAAAACTTGTACTGAGTGTAAATCCGTTTTAAAAAATTGGCCAAAAGCCTTGGACTCTTGGGTTCCGTATCATTATCTATACAAAATTAGTCACTTACTTATATATTTTTTATAGTTCCAAATGTAATTTTATTTTCAATGTTAATTTTACTATCTTTATGGTATTTGTTATTATAGTGGCAACAGAAATACGTGTAAATTTCAAATGTCTAGCTATCGAAGTACAGTCTGGTGACAGACAAACTGGGGTATTAGTAATGGGGTCCCATTATTGCCCTTTGGGTACGAAACCCTAATAACTACACACAGAAAGGTGGAGAAAATTAATTTTATGTAATTGTGTCTCTTATTTACATTACATTGTTTACATTACCTTATTATTCCTAGTATGATTTGGGTTTAGCTACTAGTTTAACCGGTTTTACCTGAATATTAGTTTTTCCACGGAGTGACATTGTAAATTAAATTCGAATATAGTTTTCAGTATATTTGAAGGCACTATCAAATAACGATTGTTATAGATGTTCATGACAACCGGACTTCATAACCTTCGGAGACATGAGCGTAGAAAACCTACTAAAACCAATATGTAGATATAAAGGATGTTTAAAGTCGGACTTCTGTAATTAATAGCACAGGCAAAGAATATTAAACACTATAAGATATTTATTAATAATGCAACAGATGTTTCAAGACAATAATTACATTAAAATAAATACGTGTACAACCTTGATGTTCAATCTTGATCATGTGCCACATTATATTTATGTCTGTTTCCGTATGGAAATTATAACATTATTGGATATTATTACAATAAGAGCACAATAATGCAAATATTTCGGGGAATAGACTTATTAAAATAATAAACTTGATTTACTACATAGATATTATACCTATTTCATAGAGCAAAACAGGCCGGCGCGCGAGCCGAAGTGTGACCGTTATCTTCTATGCCAATATACATAATGCTACTTCGTGTGCATCTTTTTTCGATCAAGCTTTGCTCTTATTATCCTTAGCGTGATGTTTACTAACTTATTGTAGGCACGTCAGAAAACACCTTTAAAGATCCTGAAAGTCGATAGTTTCGGAGTTCACCGTGAGCAACAACATGACACGAGAAGTACATAATATATGTGTTTAATAGTTAGTTGCTATATCTATATAAGAGACTGGTTCACACACTGATCGAGCATTATTGGTGATACCTCTTGGTATAAAAGCATGTAATTTAACGGTGAAAAGGTTACTTAGGTGGGCGCTAAGATTTTTTTTTTTAATTCCATCCAAAATGTGGAAATTTAAAATTTAAATGACATTTCGATATATATATTATATAAGTTCAATAAATAACTATTACATATGCAGAGTCAGGAATGTCAGGATAGAACCTCATAACCACATGCCATATTAGCCGCAGGACCGACAATGGGGTAAACGTGTTCTTGAGTGGAGACCTTGTCTCGGCAAAAGTAGTGTAGGACGTCCACAGGCCAGGTGGAGTGATGATTTGCCAAGACGACTGGCAGGAGATGGATGCGAGTAGCCGAGGATTGAACTAAGTGGCGTGCAATTGGAGAGGCTAATGTCCAGCAGTGGACTGCGTTAGGCTGATGATAAACCAACTCGAAATTCTCATATACGCTTTGAGGACTATCTATATCCATCATCATCATTTTCATCTTAACCAATAAAACAGGCCTTTATTAGGACATAGGCCTTTTCTTACTATAAATATAGACAACTGTGGTGGTGTATAGTAAGGGGTTAGTACGTAATTAATTGCCTGCCTGTAAAACTTAAATTTCATACTGTTCTTTCCTGGTCTGGCAGTAATTAATATCTGTCGTGGACTTTACAAAGGCAGTAAATATATTCAAATTAACAAAATAATTTCAGTCAACAATTTAGATAATAATTCTCAATAATTTTATTTCTCATCTTTTACAGACAAGCTGAGACAAAGACGACACGAAAATGACAAGCTGACGGACAGAACTCGAGTAAACAGATGCAAAGTTATAAATTTGAACAAAGTTATTATATCCAGTTATAAAAAAATAGCCGTAGTCATAGCCGAGTGGCCTTAAGTGATTGGAAACAATCACCAAGGGTAAGCAACGACGGCGCGGTCGTACCTAGATGGGTGACCGTTTGTGGCATTATATGTAATGAGCGTTTCCGTGATTCGGAGGTCACGTTAAGCAGTCGGTCCCGGTTATTATCATAAGATATCAGTCGTGAAGCTTAGTTGGAGGCCTTTGGGCGGCTTAAAAACGTCCAACAGCAAGATTACGTAGCCACAATGTATCTTGTTGTTTGACATTATATATTTTTTTGGTATTAACATTATTGCATAATAAATTACTTTTTATTTAAATGTTTCAAATATTTATTGCAGTCTTAGAGAGTAGCATTTATAAATGGTTTTATTATTGTATAACTGCGAACATTTTGAATTGTACATGTGAGCACTTTGTAGTCACTAGTAGCATATGTTTGTTTGTTGACTGGCGGTTATGAGTATGTCATGCTCGCTCGAAAGCCCTGCTCGTCTGTCGTTCGGCTCCCTATGATATGGTTGAACTGGACGATGGCTGGTGCATAGGTCATGCTCGTGATACGGGCGCCGCCAGTCGGGGCTGGTCATCTCACAACTTCTATTTATTGTTTAATTATTTTTGGACACGACCTGTGTAAATATCAGCATCGTTACATTGTGCTCACATTTAATTAAATACCTTAAACAATGTAACCAAAAAATTTAAAAACTGTTGGAAAAGAGTGTCCATGGAGTTTCTTGTCTGTTCTTCTCCATAGGATCTACGAATTGGAACAGACGATTAGCTTCACGACTGACTACTGACTGACTACTTGACGTTTCAAAAGTGCCGTTGTATGGTTTACTTCAAATAAAATGGTTTGATTTAACAACGTGTCTTGCCAGTCCCCAACCCGCACTCGGCCAGCGTGGGGACGTATGGCCGAGAGGAGACCTGAGCCCAGCAGTGGGACGTTATGGGTTATTGATGATAAAAAAATATATTCAATTAAATAAGTTTTACAAAATTTGTTTCACGTTTTTTTTTTAAATATTTCGGACATCTTAAACACAACGCTATCTAGTCTCAAATTAAGCAGAGCTTGTATTATGGGTACTAGACAACTGATCTAATCTAAATACATATAAATATACTTTTTTTATAAATACATTCAAATTATACATAGAAATCATGTTTATATATTAATATTTATTTTCAATGTTATTTCTAATATATATTTAAGTATTAGTTATAACTAATACTTATATACTTATACTAATACTAATAATACTAATACTTATACTTATACTTATACTTATACTTATACTTATACTTATACTTATACTTATACTTATACTTATACTTATACTTATACTTATACTTATACTTATACTTATACTTATACTTATACTAATACTTTGATTGGGTGCTGCTCTATAGAGCAGCACCCAATCAAATTGCAATAATCTCTAGTCAAAAAAAGAGTGCAAAATCCAAGTGATTCGAAGATTGTTCTTTTGTATCATTTGTTGAGAAATAAGTAACTATCCTGTGGGATGTATATAACTAGAATTAGTCACAAAAAAATTGCTTAGATTGATAATGTGCTCAAAAAATTTCAGCTTTCACCCTCACTTAGGACGATGGAGCGATAAGTGCACATTTAACAAAACATGAAAATAAATTCCGCCATTATGAATTGTGATGAAATAATTTAAATACGTAAATACACATTGAACACTTTATAGACCATTATTGGCAGCCATGTGAAATATCCATCACCATACGGACAAACACTGCAGTCCTTAAAATATTGTTTGGTCTCTATGACAGATGGCTAACAACCAATAAAATAACTTTGGTCAAGTGATTCTATCAAGTATCATCTATATTTTTAATCTTTACGTACTAATTTTCTCACAAAAGAATAACATTAGCTTGTATTTACATAGGAAATTCACCTCAGAAAACTCAAAATTTTACTAGTAACAATATTGTTTGATCTTTATAACTGTGTATACATTAAAGAACAGATACTTAGCAATAAATTTTAAAGAACTCTGCTATGACGTGTATATAATGGTTAGATTTTTTGGTTTTCTAGTGTACATCACTAATACTATCTTAACTTCTTTACTATAAAATATTTTGAGTGAAATATGAAACACTTGAACTAAGGTCGGTTTCTCTAGAATCCAAATGATTATAAATAAGTGTCTGGATGAGAATAATGAATTCACATCACGTCACTTGTGGTTGATTTGGGTTGTTTTCGTATAAAATAAACATTTATACTCAAATTAGAGGTATAACGCGACTTATCGCTTAAATATTTTAATACATAATACTCGCAATATCTTTAGTAAAAAAAATGAGTTATTTGAGTTATCGTTCATGAATTAAGTCACTGACAGTATTTAAGACTGGATCTTGTTTTATAAAAAGAGGCCAAGTGCGAGTCGGACTCGCCCATGAAGGGTTCCGTATCAGCAAGTAACATCATATAAAAGTTCTTGTAGTTAGTTGTAACTTTCATCGATGTTTTAATAATAGTGTTTTGATTGGATGAAAGGTAAATTGCGTGTTAAGATTTATGACGTATTAAAAAAAACTACTCACTAGATCTCGTTCAAACCAATTTTCGTTGGTAGTTTGCATGGTAATGTACAACATATATTTTTTTTAGATTTATCACTCTCTTACTTTAGAAGTTAGAGGGGGGGGGGGGGACACATTTTTCCACTTTGGAAGTGTCTCTCGCGCAAACTATTCAGTTTAGAAAAAAATGATATTAGAGACCTCAACATCATTTTTGAACACCTATGCATAGATACCCCGCACGTATAGGTTTGATGAAAAAAAAATTTTTGAGTTTCAGTTCCAAGTATGGGGACCCCCAAAATGTATTGTTTTTTTTTCTATTTTTATGAAAAAATCTTAATGCGGTTCACAGAATACATCGACTGACCAAATTTCAACAATATAGCTCTTATGGTTTCGGAAATAATTGGCTGTGACATACGGACGGACGGACAGACAGACAGACTTAGACTTGACGAATCTATAAGGGTTCCGTTTTTTGCCATTTGGCTACGGAACCCTAAAAATGAACAAGTTCACGATTTACATTAACATTGCAGATTTCATACTGAAGTTATAACATCTCTATTTTAATTTATAAAGTAATTCATAAAATATTGTGTCTCGACTGTGTGCATTTATGGAGTCGGGTGGATAAACAACGAATAATTACTGGTAAGCTGCACGAGATGTGTGAATACAAAACGGGGTACAGTCACAAGTAAGGGTTCACTATACTAGTTTGCCTCGGTAGCGCAGTGATAGTGTATGGGACAACTATGCGAGGTCTTGGGTTCGATTCCCGGGTCGGACCAAATGTTTGTATGATCTGCAAATACTTGTTTCGGAGTGATCTGTAAATATTTAGAAAAAAGTATCTATAAATGTATTTATATCAGTTGTAGGGTACCTACAGTACAAGCACTGCTTAGTTTGGAACTAGATGGCGTTGTGTGTTAGATGTCCGAAATATTTATTATATTTTTTATTTCTTTAAATTGCAGTGTATGCTTGAATCATTTTCTAATGATCCAAGTATATCCTGCGACTCATCATTATCATTACCATCAACAGCCTAGTAACCACATTACTAAGGAGAAGCCTATACTTGTGCAGAGTCGAAAAAGTACAAATATTTTATTCTAGTGTTCATTGTTTCTTTACGATTTTAAATTATAAGTCATGTTCAATATCATGCTGATAAAAAAACTGTAATAAGAACAACAATAAAAATACAATATATTTTAAAAATATAAGAAAAACTCAGATTTTGCCTTTATCATTCTTCGAAAATTAATCAGAACGCGGAGTGAATTCCATGCCGGGAGCAGGACGGAGAAGGCTCTATTCACATGGCACTGAATAGTGTCTACCATCGCAATATTGAACAATGGTTCTTTTGTATCCTGGAATTATCGATAGGTATTTGCAAAATGTTTTGAGATATGATGGCAAATCGTTTCATTCACAATCCTTTTCATACAAAATTCTAAAATACCTATTTCTTGCCGGCATACCCGTGTGGTGACGGTTTAAGAATAAGGAATATCTTTGTTCGTCCCATGGGTAAGTTGTCGTCGTACGAACCGTCTAAGGAAGCAAATTACGCTGATCAACTGATTTCAACCGAAAGAAAATTTTTTATAGATCCTTTATCAACTCGTATAATCAGAGTGGTATATTGAGCTAAAGCCTCTTTTTCTAGGAGAGGCCTATGTCTATTAGTGTACTGTTAAAAAGTATTACCTGCAACCATAACAATAATAACCAAAGCATAAACCTAAATGGGCATAGTTTATATGAATTACACTGTTGACCTAAAATATGTTTGTGTGGCATTTTGAAATTTTGTTTTAATTATTATAAGTGAGTTAATAGTGTGTAATGTCCGTGTGGTGACGGATTAAGAATACAGAGTGTCACCACCCCTATTCATCCCACGTGGGTGTCGTAAAAAAGCAACTAAAGGATAAACTAGGCAAGACAACATCAATGCAAAGAGAAGGAAAACTTGAAACCAACCCTATACCAACCCGTCTGGCCAGCGTGGTATAGTAGGCCAATACCGCCTTTTCAAGGAGAGGCCTATGTCCAGCAGTGGACTGTTAAAGACTGTTGATGATTGATGAATAGTGATAAGCGATTGTTTTTGTACGTGAGTCTAAAATGTGTATGTATGAAGACCCCCCCCTCGCAAAAATGACAGACTACTTTTGGCTATGGCTACTCCCCTCTGGTCCGTGGGACTGTACTATTTTGAACCTTGCTAGAATTTTAGAGCTTTAGCATGGTTCTGTTGGATACTTAAGTATCCAGTATTTCTACTGACGTAATTTAGTTTTGTAATAAGTGAAGCCCTTTCTATCCGTATCATTCCGAAGTGCCAATTGTGGCCAACGACCGCGTGTATAATATATTATAATTTGCATAAAGGTGTTTGAGTATATGATTTTAGTTAATAACTCTATTTAATTATGTTATTTCTTTAGATGAAATAGAATATTGCTACTTTTATTTGTTTTTCTACTCAACTAACAGGTACGTAGTGTAATTCCTATATTTACGAGTACAGTTAAAATGAGCGGGATCGAAAACGTACATCTCTTTGCTTCTTACTTGCTATTTTTCAAAGCATCTCATGATCTATCTTCCTTCTTCATGTCAAATCTTGAAGGTATTTTGTCGGAAAATACAGGAAAGCATAATTAATATTAGTAAGATTGTTGTATGAAGTGAAAGCAATTTCTGATCATTTCTGAACTCTTGGTAACTGTTTTTCTACCATTTAAATTGTATTACTACATTATCAAAGAGACTCTGAAATAATAGAATCGTAATGAGAAATGAAATTGTTCTCGACGAGAATTTCAGTTCTATATTTCGAGAACAAATTAACTCTTGAAGTATTTTAAGAGGGACTTGAGTACGAGCCGCAAAGAGTTAAACCATAACATCGTAATTCCCTTTGAAAACAGACCAGCCTACAAAGACCTACCATGCCCTTTGCGTGTCTCGTTTACATTAAAAGAAAAGGGAATCACAGAACAGTTGAATATGTCTACTTTGTTTGGTTGTTAGTAGTTCAGTGGCTGTTATCGCAGTGATTGAGTAAGCCAAGGGCAAAAGAGTTCGTGCTCAGAATATAATACAAAATGCGTCTTACTATAAACACAACTATTATTCAAAATGAGAATAAAGTAAGCAGTGTGTACTGATTTTTATACCAACTTTAAAGAGTTCTGTTAAGTTAAATTTGTACACGGTATTTTATGTCTAGCGATATGTTATTATAAAAGATTTTAATTGTATTAATTTTCGTATGGGTTCTTTAATTTTAAACACTTTTTTTTATTTATTTTTTCTTTTTTATTCTCTGTTGTAAATATATAAAACGGTGTACAAATAAAGTAACTATATAGATTTGTTGCTTTTGAATTGGGTATCGATAACTATTTAATAGGTTTTAATTTGAGTTTTGTGTGTATTTTTCTTCTAAAATGCACACAATAAATAAAATTGAAGTTTCTGTTTGTAATTCTAAATCATCAAATTTTCACTAAATACATATGAAAGTACGTACGGTACTTGCATAAAAAACTATTTATAAAACTTCTGCCTTTTTGTTCCAGCTAACTTTTGGAAGGGCTGTAGGTACCAACCCTGACGGCTTTCACTGGTATATAGCTGATGATATAAGTAGTAATTAAAATAGTGTGATGATGTATTAATTTATAATGATCCCTTCGCGTGAAGGCCGACTTTCACTTGGCCGTTTTATTAGAGATCAAATCCGATCTGAAACAGTTCAGGCAACAATTTATTTTAAAGATTGAAATGTTTCTTCCCGCAGTGTTAGAATGCCATTAGTCAAATCGTGTCGGCAAACTGCAGACTACTTATAACAGCTTATAACTGGAAGTACATAAATATTTTCTAGGAGCACTCTTTTAAATTCAAAAATTAGAACTAATTTCACTCTTATTACAAAATATATTATATGCGGTTGTTTTCTTAATCTTTTTTAAGACAACAACCGCATAAGGAATATACATCCTGTATCGCGGGATACTTTACAAACACACATGAATCGGTCACAAAGAACACCCAGACTCAGAACAACAATTTCTGGATCATACAAAATTTTGTCAGAGGTGGACTTTGAAGCCACGACACTTAGCCCAGTAGAGAGGCAACCGCTTAAATCACTAAACCAAATGTACAGTTTTAAATAGTATCTATTTTAAGCAAAGCAAGCAAATAGTTTGTACTACAGTAAACTTATCATTGTTATTCATTAGTTCTCCCGTCGTTCTACCTATAAGCTGTGTAGATACCATCTTGTGGTTTTAATCCAACGGATATGTGTGAACCAACATATATTATTCAAATATTATCTAGGTCTTTAGTTTAATGAAGCAGCATTTACCTATTCACAACTTCTAACTAAATACTTGTATACCAACAGTCTTATAATTAAGACATGTATACAAAGTACAAATTACTTTTTTAAATTAGGATTTATATCATGTACACAACTTTAACCCGGTGAGTTTGTATAGAGGTGTGCTAAATATTCATTATTAAAACATTGTGGGTAGATTCTGCTTTCCCGGCATTCAGTTCGAGTCACATGGATGTGACCTTGGCCACTCACCATATAGATACCATGAGAGTAATTTGTACAATTATCAACAACTTATTATGTCCCACTGCTGGGAGCGTGTCTCCTTTTAGGAAAGGGAACAACTTTGTGGCTACGTAATCTCGCCGTTGTATGTTATATATAAGCCGCCCGTAGGCTTCCAACTAAGCTTTACAAATGTTGTCTTGTAATAAAAACAGGGACTGATGGCTTAACGTGACCTAAAAATCACGGAAACACTTATGGTTTCATGCCAGTAAAGGTCACCCATCCAAGTACTAACCGCGCCCTCGTTGCTTACCCTCGGTGATACTTTATTGTACTTCACTGTACTAAAATTACATATATTATTATCTGTTAAAGTGAAGTGAAGTCATAAAACGACGTGTTATTTTTGATTCTTCAATTACTTACCTATCAAACACTTAAGTAAATTTCTAAAAAAAACATAACGTTATTAATTCAATGTAGCTAAGATAACTGGATAAACATACTCTTTCACACATCTCCTTCCTACAACCTAAATATACATTCCCCTTTCTAATAAAGTTCGATGTGCACTCTTCAACAATACTAGAGAAAGCGGAATAATATAGCAGCAAAACCTTTAAATATATTACGTATAAAGTATACCAACATAGCCCCTATTATTAGCTGGATCCCTTGTCTTAAAGTTACATAAACAATTCAAGTCTCATTACTTACTCGTTAAACTCAATAATGCTACAATATTACAAGATATGTTCACAATATAAATAGGATCACTTGATTAAACGTCAGTATAAGTGGTAGGAGGAAAGAGAGATATTTATCGGTTATTTACAAAAACGCTACAATAAAATCTAATAAATCACTTATAGGTCAAAACAGCGCTGTTTCGGAATTCATCTTTGAGCTTGTAAGCACTTATGTAAACAAGGGAAGTTCTTTTTCATCTAACATCCACAAAGTTTTCGTCTGATATTACTTTATGATGACGTGGATTGTTTGCATTATTCGATCTTTATTGAAAACTGTATTAAGTCCTTCGGGATACCACTTTATTAATGAAACTTTTATGAGTAAACGTAAAGGGTTCTCAAGTTTAAATTGTTGTAGAAATAAATCTAAATTACCTTCAAAGAAGTTTTAATTAACCGCGTTGATTAAACTTCTATTAAGCGCTTTGAGCTTTTTTATGGACTCTTGTAAAATACTTTTATAGCGTTTTTAAGTTTCCATTTTATTTTTTCTATATTAATTGTTAAAAAAATGGTACACGGTTATATACTGTTACCAAAATGATGACTATGTTTTGCTGTTAGATGTTTTGATGACTTTATTCTTGAAAAAATATAATACAAAGTATGCATCTTTGCCAGTCTTGAACCAAAGCCTCAGAATAGTCCATTAGCGGAGGTCTGAAAGTAAAAAGTAAGGTTGCATGTTACTCTCTAAACCGAAAAGATTCTCTCTACACTCAAGAACGCGGTTTGCAGACACTTCCTTCGTGGGGTGTATATGTACATATACTCAAGTTCCTTACAATGGATTGGTGGTTGAAAATTTAGTCAGTAAATCGCAATCGTAGAAGTTTTTTTTACGAAATGTAATCCATTTTTACAGCACCGTGTTTCAAATGACATTGCATGTCAGACCGTGAATTTGTTAATTTAATATGAATTACAAAAGTAATGAAGAACAAAAGTTGTAGCAAAATGTTTTCACAAAAATGTTTAATTAAATTACAAATTACACTACTTAGGTTGAGCAGAAAAAGAAAACATTTATGTCATTAGATAACTAAACGTAATTTTTATCCTTTATCTTAATTTTATAGTGTTTATACAATGCCTACATAAAAATGCAATTTTATCATATCGTGTCTGTCTGTGTGGTTCTGGTAATCTCTGGAACGGATGAACCGATTTTGACGGGACTTTCACTGGTAGAAAGCTGATGATGCAAGGAGTCATTATCAACAGCCTTTAACAGTCAACTGCTGGACATAGACCTCTCCTTGAAAAGGAGGTATTGGCCTACTGTACCACGCTGGCCAGACGGGTTGGTATAGTGTTGGTTTCAAGTTTTCCTTCTCTTTGCGTTGATGTTGTGTTGCGTAGTTTATCCCTTAGTCGCCTTTTACGACACCCGCGTGGGATGAATAGGGGTGGTGAAACTCTGTATTGTGATGTATATTGTGATATTTTTCAAGTATGATGCAAGGAGTAACTTAGGCTAATATATTTTAGACTAGCTTCGCTATTATGCTCTGTGTTTATAACAATAACCGCGAGTAACACCGCGGGTCTCAGCTAGCAGTAAATAAGTTGAAATATCAATACACTCAATACACCAGAAAATGATCGGTCCCTAGTTGGATCGTCAAGTGCTTCTCCATAGAATCAGGGTCAGTCTGAACGATCTTGAGTACACATTACAAGTTTCATAGACCTTGTTAAGTGTCGCATAAGAGTCTAAAGCGATAGGGCTGTCATTCTTTCGCCAGCGAATTTTAATGTTGGGTATTTTATATTATTCTATTATACTAACACAATTACACGCATTCTTTTATTAACAGTGAATCTCAGTTCAAAAATTTAATAAAAAGCGTTGAATACTTAAGTGCTTAGATCACCTGTATAATTACCAATTTATTTAATAAATAAATATTTCGGACATCTTACACACAATGCATATGTATGTTATTTGGGACTATTGCATAATGCATGCAATAGTCCCAAAATAAGCAGATCCTTGGATCATGGGTACTAGATAACTGCTATAGGCATTTTTTTTTTGAAAATACATACATATTATAGATAGTGAGCACCCACACTCTGAAACAAATATGTGTGGATCAGCCAAACATTTGGTCCGAACCGGCGTCGATCCCGATACCAAGCACAGCAGTGGCATACGCTACTACTGCGCAACACCAAGTTTTCTGAATTAGATTCTTAATATTGTGACGATTAAATAATTTTTATTAAATCTCGGCATTACTTAACATATAGTTTCTGAGATGTGTATCATACATCTTTTAACAATTCTTCTCACAGTTTAATTTTATTCTTAAATAAAAAAGACTACTACTAATCTTTTATAAAAGTAATTGAAAAACAAGTTAGTTAAAGTAAAACAGCCTAAGGCAAATCTGTTAAAAACTAGCAACTCAAGTAAACTTTAGAAAATATTTAAAAAACAATTTTATTTAAGTCGCCCTCAGAAACTTTGTAAACTATCAGGAAATTAATTTATTCGGGCCATCCCTATAAATACAAACCAATGTGACGTACTCAGTTCTCAAGTAATCGTTTCCTTCACAATATGATCGACAAAAGGCGAGATGAAATCCGAGCTGTATTTGGTTTACTTAACGTGAACGAAACGATACCTAAGTGTTACGTCAAGCTCAAATTAAAATAGAACAAAATGAAGAGATTCTCAAGTAGTATAGGGCTCCTGAGGTACGATGTACTGACTTCTTTAAAAAAGTAACTAGTGGTAATGTATTTCAGCATCAAAGGAAATCTGAACAAAAAGGAAATTTTTATCTTTGACTTGTTGCTAATTATTCTAAAATTGTAAGCACGTATACTAAAGACTTAAGTTGTAAAAGCTATTGACTCCATAAAGCTAGCCTTTCATAGTAACACTAGCTGTCCCGGCAGACGTCGCCCTGCCCATAAAAGATTCCCATAAAAAAGTCATCCCCTATTTTCTAAAAAAAGATTTTCCCACTTTTCTGTTGAAATTTTCCTGAATTTTCTTTGCTATAAACCTCACGGAGCCCGAGACCTTTCCAACGAATGCAAAACCGTGGAAATCAGTTCGTGCGTTCTGGAGTTATAGCGTCAGGAAGGAAAATCCGACTTATTTTTATATAGTAGATAATAAATTCAAAAGTAACTCAGTCTATCTGTCTGTTACGTTTTCACTTTTAAACCGCTGCTACTTTGAATCTGGAGCAAGGATAGGAAACAGCTTTTTCTTGAAATTAAACTAACTGAAGTTAATGGATAATTTAATCGACAGCATCGAAATTAAAACCACAAACTTCAAACAGTTTCATTAGTTTTATAGAAAAACTTTTAGGATATGAATGTTGAGTACGTTTGACATAAAATGTTGAAGCTGGGCTATATGTTGACATTTGAATTACAATCACTCTCTTTTCTTTTCTCTTTTATTTGTCCTTGGAGTGAAATAAACAACAAACAAGTGTCTGACAGCCTCAGATGTGACAACAATGACATATCACCGCCGTCTCGTTTCTATAAATCAACTTGACATCGTTGGGGTCCCTTATGAGTCGACCACGGCACTGATTTGGTAACGTTTTTGCTTTTGCACTTTATTTCTTGTTATCTTCTTTTATTTCTTGGGTTGTAAGTCAAACTATTATATATGCAAGTAGTAGCCTAGTGGTCTTAATCCGCCCCTAATTCAGTTATTTTTTTTTAGTTTTCTACACTCTCTACAAATTTTAACTGTGTCAACTTTTATATCCCTCTATTTGCAAAATTTCTGTAAAAATGTGTTAATATATATAAATAATTTATTGAGTGCACACTATTAAATTTTAACAGGCTATCGTCACCAAATTGTTTACTTGTTGTTATTTCTAGTATCACTACTGCAAAAGTGCGTAGTTAATATATATCGATGTTCGATTCGATACATATCGATTAAAGCTGGGACGGCCTTACAGGAAACTAATATAAAACCCTTCTTTTGTTTTTCGTTTAGTGTGAGAGGAATGGTGATGGCATGGCATATATGGTGATATATCAAGAATATGAAGTCACTGCCAACTAAGCAACTAAGAAGCTAACTAGTTAAAGTAGGTAGTAACTAGCTATAGTAGGTAGTAGAACCACGCTGATTTCAGCACGAATGGGCCGACTCGACCGGGACAGTACCCTCACACGGAAGACTAGTTTAATAATGACAGCATTCTTGATGTTGTATTTTTTAGGTGAGTGTGAGAACGGAGGCACATTCATTCTGCACAATTCTCGAAAAATGATGCCGAATTATCTGACCAGGCCACCATGGTATGGGTCACCATGCTGCATTGCCTATGCTATGAGGATGGTGGCCCCTACTCCTGGATTCTACTCATGCTTTCCATCAGGCAGAGTACAGTCACTTTGGTAGGCTTAAATATAATTTTTTTTTACTAAACTACGCAGGAAAACAGCATCACAAAGAGACTGAAACTTTAAAGACTAGTGTGGCCAGCAAGGTGTAAACCTCCATTCTAAAGAGAGACCCATGTTCAACAAGGATCTTTTATAGGTTATCGATAATAATGAAGATGAACAACCTGTTCTGGGAAGGAGTGCACAAAAAGAAGTTATCCTATATTACATAAAAAAACACAATAAGAACGTTGTATGCTACAGAAATGTATTAGAATGTTCATCGTGTTATGGTTCCAGGCAACGAGATTACTTGATTTTCAAATTTCAATTTCAAAAAATTTCAGCTCTGTAAATCGCAATAATGGCAGTTTACATCAGCAAAGGAGTATGTAGTGTACGATAATTTATCTTTAGTACTCGTATATTATTAAGTTATGTGTACCATAAGGAATATTACGTGAATCAACTCTATATAATATGAATCTTTACTAAAACGTAGTTAAAATCCCAGGCTTACATGATTTGCAATGGTGGTTTTTAATAGAAGTTAGGTAAAGATAAATTCATTTTCTTATAAAACTTGTTTTGGAATAGCCCTTAAGCAATTATTTATTATTTATATACTAACTACTCTTTAGTGTGTATATACTAACTATTATTGATGTTGAAAAGCAGTATTCATATATATTATAATACTCATTCATATTCAGCAAGATGACGTGTCAGAATTTGTCGAGTAGAAGGTAAGTATTTTGATAAGAAGTATTCTTAATGTAAGGTAAATTTAATCATAGTATATAATTGTGTAAACTGATAATCAGGTAAAACTTGTAGAAGTAGTAGCCGACCCCAAATAATATTGGGAATAAGGCTAGGAAGAAGAAGTATAGCTGTGTGATCGTGAAAGTTTAAAAGTTAGTAATAAATTGAGGTCTTCTATTTTAATATAAAAGATCTTAATTTTTATTATTATTTACGAGTCTAGAGCTGTTTTTTTGCTGCTTACGGTGGCAGACATCGTAGATTATATTCGCTCTTGGTATTTTGTCACTAGAATGTTACATTTGCAAATAAGTTTTGATCAGAACTTGTTATTAAGATCGAGACGGAATACTGAAAAAATAAAAAATTGTGACAAACAAAAACAAAACAGAACATAAATTTTGAAATTTCAATGAAAAAAAAAAGTTTCACATTTTCATAAAATTTATTATAACACGCTAATGCAACTGACGCAAGTAATTAGTGCCCAATGAGCAATATAGTAATGCTACGTATTACGTTCCGAATGGCTTAGTAGATATATTTATTTCAATCCTCGTATCTTTCAATAAGTCTTGAATGTTTGTGTGTGCGTTATTACTCTTGGCAAGTAACAGAACGGTCCAACACCTACTTAGAGCTTTGATATAAAACGTTTGGTAAAAAATTCACTCTCATTAAGAAGATTTTCAAGTATGCTATGCTACACGTGGAGTATTGGTAAACGATAAATTAACATTGTATTTATTATCAAATATTATGTTTATTTCATGACCAGAGGATGAATGACGATGTCGAACAAATTGACGTACTAGATTGGCGTAGAAAACTATAGTCTATTATTTATAATGAAGAATTACTTTTTCATACATCTTTCTTCTAAAAAACATCTCATAATGTAAACGCAACACAGCAGGACTATCGCGTACACAACATACATCTAAAAGGGAATCAATTCATGTAACATCTGCTCACACCTTTTTACTACAACGTTAACACGTGTTTCACCATATCGGTTTATGGTGCGGTTTATAAACAGTTTTATTTACTAACACGAAGTTACTTTGGGAGGAAAGTTAAATAAACAGAATAATTACAGCTCCAGGTTCTTACAAAACCCTTGTTAACCTCAAAGTAACGGCTCGATTTCTTGGAATAACAACGAGAACGCTTCCATTTTTGACTGTTATGACTTGCAAGTGAAAATAAATTTGTTTAGAGTTTTCATGTCAGAGGGTTCTATAGGGACTTAAAAGATACACGTTTAAAAGTCGCGAGTTAAGTTGAGGCCCAATATACAAACCTTTATCAAAATATTGTAGTAGTATTTCGTATCTGAGCCATTGTACAGTCTTTTATGTCAACTTTAAAAACATTATTAACATACTAAAATGTGCCAGTACGCGTGTAAGTATATTTTAGGAATAAGCTATGATTGTAAGTTGTGCGGAGTATAGTTAATAATTACAGACCCCCATACCCAAAAACTAACATATTTGTAACATAAGTGTAGAATATATATTTCACAAATTAAGTAAATGAATAAGTGGGTAAGCATATTATCTAATAAATAATATATACAGTTGTAACTGGATGACAGGTTCACTGTATTGTGATGTTATGATTCAGTTTTGTATTTTATTAAACCGTCATCTGTACCTACATATTTGTAAAAAATAAATACGAATATTGTCATGAAAAATTAATGTTTTCTTTCCATCTTGTGTAACCTAAGCTTCACCATGTATTAATCTGTCTCTATGCAAAGCTTATTAGATCATATAGAAACAGAAACACTTGTATGATTTTACACATAATTGGTCTACAATGAGGAATATTTGGTCTGCAACATATACGAAAATCAGCATGAGAAGGTTATTACCATCTCCAAAACACGTTTTTATGTCGTACATATGTTATTCTCTCAAATGCCGCTACAAGTGAGCTCGTAAACTCAAGAGATATACGTATATTTTCATGACATCTTGCACATGTTACGCACCTTTTCTTTTCGTGTTTTCCGGCTTACGATGCGATTATTTCCTTTGACACATTAAACCACTTTTTTCCTTATCTGGTGTTTGCTAAAAGTCTCTATATTGTTCATGGAGTAGATTCATTTATTATCTTTCTAACTAACATGTTTCTTGTGGTTTTTTCGTTTGTTTTGTTGATTAGGTTATTTGTAACAATTTTGTTTATTTAATTATCTGCTTAAATTATCAAAGTTCTGAATAGGCGAAACCGGTGGGTTAAAAGAATGGAAATATTTTCAGTTAGTTAAACAGTGGAATAAAAATGTGAGTGAGGGTAATTTCAAGAATGTATTTTACAAGTTCCACAGTAGTATCAAAACGCTAGACATTGATTCTATATTTAATATCGATTTATTGCCTTCTGTACTTACTTTTAGTAAAGCTGGATGCTTTAGTAAAAGTAAGCTTTTTTCTAAAATTTGGCACTTTTTGGCTATAAAATTAATTATCATCAAGTCATATATATCATTCTTCACTAAATTCATAATCCCATTAATATTACGAATGTGAAAGTTTTTGAGGATTAAACAGTTGAAAGGATTTGTTTGAAAATTGGCCCTGAGATAAATTGTAGATAGATAGTGAATAGCACTTGGGTTACCTTTTTGTCCCAAAAAAAAATTGTGTAAAAGGACATATATTTTTCATTTTTAATGTAAATTTAGCAATTCTTGGTAAAATCGAAATGCACTACTACTATTTTCTCCCTCAAACATTTTGATCCACTCTAATGATGCTTAGAAGATACTGCGCCTAACAATAAGGTACATTACAGAATTGTCGTATCATAAAACTCTTGTTAAAATTGTGTTCCAATAAACAGTTTTCTATCGATGCGTGATAATCGTAAAAGGTACAATCGTCAACTATAAATCGAACCTAAATCAATATTCAATAAAATGATTTATGTTAACCAAAACTTTAATATAATATTGCTACAGTCAATGCGAATACACCCTTATCCAATATCCGAACCTAAAATCCAGGGTTTTATACTGGATTAGCTTGCACATTCTCAAAGCAAATGCCCTACATATATATTTGTGAATAAATATGGTATTCATATGCTAATATTATATTCGTTGGCTAGGACCACCGTCCGCGCCGGTTACGACGATAAGGCCGGAACCGTTTTTGTAAACATTCCAATATTTACATTATTTACAAGCACCTAAATAATGTAAATATATTAAATGAACTTTACTAATATTGCCGAATGAACGCATTCGGAAATAGGTCGGATTTATTGCCACATAGTTATAAGTTAGGATTTAAAACGTTTTTTCTAAGGTAGTAAAACACAAATGAGCCGGCTCGACCAAGCCGGTACTACCCTCTCACAGAAGACCAACTTTAAATGATTCATTCGTGCTGTTGTGTGTCTTTGGTGAGTGAGAGACCGGAGGCCCAATGATAGTGAAGCACCTCAATAGGCCGCCAAAGTGTGGATCACCGTATTGTATTTTCTGCATTCCCAATGTGTATGGGGAACACTACTCTTGGATTCTACTCATGCTTTCCATACTTTGGCAGAATCATACATAAGAAAATAGGATAGGCATATATCCATCCAATGGAGTATTAAAGGCTGTAGGAGAATTATAAAAAAAAAAAAAGTTCTTACTTTACGTACATTTCAATTATATTTTCCTATCATTAGTTTAGTTAGATATTCACATTTGTTAACATTCAGAGTAGGTTTTTATTTATTTTTCTTCAGTAACTTATTATATTCCACGCGAGGAGAAATGGCTTTTCTTTCTAAAGTTATTTCTTCTTGGTTATTTTTCATTTAAACAAGAACTACATTCTTATGCTTGTAAATTAAGTTCCGCGGTATTCGTCGTGCAAAACGTTTCATAAAGCGCAACTTAAAAAACAATGGTTCTTTGTAGTTACTCATCTTCTATAATATTAAATAAAATTGAAGTATCTGTTTATAGTTTAATTTTACTAATTGCATTATGGAATTATATTAAATATAATTAGTACTTACATTAATAGAAACAAATTTAAATAATATTTGGTTTTTCTATCTATTTATTTGTTTATTCTATATCTCTTTAGTAAGTTAGTAGTTTATTGTATATCTAGACACACTGAACGGGACTATTGGCAGATAGAAATAAATACATTAAATAAATAATACGAAGTGAGAATAATAGATTCAATGCTTTTAATATTACATTATATACATTTTAAGCGTTTATATCATAAAGTTAGATGGTTTGAACAAAAATTTTTTTTTGTTTATTTAATTTTGAGAGCTTAGTCAACATTCTATATGATATTTTTAACCCATAAAGCACGTGCACTGACGACATAAGACATTAGGCGATAAGCAATGACACTGATACCTTGATTTCTGTTGGGAATCATGATGATATTTCTTAAGTAAATAGGATAACTCGGAAGACAAACGGATGATTAAAATGTTTAAAATTTTATAGAGTGAATGGATGATATTTATGTTTTTCTAATTTAGAACTCAACTTAAAAAAAAACATAAAAGAGTATGGTTACCAGGAATAATAAATTCATAATACTATGAGAAATTCATTTCAAGCTGTATTTGTTTAAACAGAAGTATGTATGTATGTATGACATAAATGATAATACTCGCAGCGTCCTGACTTACAGAACTGAACGCCCTTGAACTATTTACTTTGATCAGAAATACGAGTACGAAGTTGACCTATTACAATTAGTTTAGCTAAAAACTCTGAAAAAATAATCAGAATGGTTGAATGACTTCACTTGAGAGGTAAATAGGTATAAGCGTTGAAGCTGTTGTGTTGTGCATTACAATGGAGGTTTGGGTTACTGTTACAAGGTTATCCAAGGTTATCAGTTTCGTACTAGTTAATGTTTGATAACACAGAAACAAAGTCTTGTTTATAGTTGAATTTTTAAGAACTAACTTTTCCTCGCGGTGCCTCTACTTGTATTTTGTATTTTGTTATTTTATTACTGCCTCGGTAGTGTAATGCTAGCGTATTCGACTATTATATAAATATTTTTTTCGGAGTTTGGGTGATACTTATAAAAATGCAAATATGTTTATTATATATATCAGTTGTTGGGTATATTTAGTACAAGCTCTGCTTTGTTTGGTCCTACATGGTGTTGTGTGCCAGATGTTCGAAATATTTATTTATTTACTATACTCAGATTCAGTGTTTTCTTTTCTAGACGAAGTGCAGTTTAAAATATCGATCCTTTATATCTACTCTTAATGTTTTATAATCATTGATGTTATATTCTAATCCATTCTAATCTAACAAATAAACTGATTTTAGTTCCCATTAGCCAGAATACGAATATATTCTTCTTATTCTTTTTCTAAATAAATTTAGGATAGACGCAATGACTGATCCCATTCTACTCTTTTTTGTCATTTGTCAGTTCACTGCTACTGTTTACTTTTGTTTTAATGGTCAATAAAACATCATCGGCCAAACTTATTACAATAAATAAAATTTAAGTAATATATGGAATTTCAAATAAATTTTTACTAAATTTTCACACACATAAACACAAGGTTTTCACTGAATGCATATAAAAGTATGGTATTTACGATAGTTATGCTAAAATTTTTGTTTTTTAAATCTATTTGTTTGTTTCGGTTAATCTCTGAAACGGAGTTTGATGGGACTTTCAGTGACAAATAGCGGATGATATAAGGGGTGACTTACGTTACTTTTTTTAAACTAGCTTCACCCTGCGGGACTTAGTTACATATTCGGAACATAATATCAGTATATCAATACACACATTGTATAACACTACATTCATACAGCTATTTATCTACACTCCTGAACTCTTAAACATAAATCTATTCATTACATAAAATCTCAGGTACCCATTAAACATTATGAGAACCACCGAGATCAAGAATTTAACCTTAGTCAGTTAAATGTCTGTAGTTTAAACGATAACGGTTATTATCAACTGGATTCTAAACTTGTCTGTATTTGGTCGTAAGTACAATCATAACAACGTATGAAAGAAAACGCTTCAAAACCCTCTTTGCTTTATTGTCAACTTGTCCATACTACAACCGTATAACACTAGCATGTAATGACAGCCATGTAATAAAAAATAATAGTAGGGACCGCACTAAATTGAATTGAGGTGAACACGTTGATAACCGTTCACCTACAAAACATATTGAAAGGAGATAAATAATAATATCAGGAAGATTAATTCCAGGCCGTAATATGCAAAACAGATCCGCACTTTTATATTCTTCGAGAATGTTCTTTATATAGGCAGTAAATAGTGTATTTACAACCTTTTTAGCGTAGGGAAATGATGGCGTTTTGACTAGACTGTAGGAGATCCTTTAATAAAAGTTAGTTGATATATGAGTTGTAGCCCTATGTGAAACATATGAACGGAGCTTGGCGCGGTAAGTTTAGGTCGTAAATCCTGTGATAAGTCAAAGTCGATGCTCATTTGCTCCGAGAAAATTGCCAATAGGCCTCTCTCTGATACTGGGATTTGTTTTTACGATTTCTCATTGCCTTTCAAGTTGGTGACGATGCAGTTCTTTTTCGAACATACCATTATTAAAAGAAGGCCTCATTAGGGAAGGCTGTCGCTGATGTGTAGTGATGTTTAAACCCTGAAAAGATAACTTTGATATCTTATTTCTATAATTTATGAAGGTAGTAGAGCCACGCTGATTTCCGCACGTATGGGCCGGTTCGACCGGGGCAGTACTACCCTCAGAAGACCAACATAATAAAAACTTAAAAAAAAACAAAAAAACACTTTTTAAACCGTTCTCGAGTTTTAGCGAGACTAACGAACAGCAATTCATTACCGGAATTTATTTTCTCTAGTCGCCTAATTTCCATATTTGAACGATACGATATAGAAACCTGCACCCTCCATTTAAAATATTGCATTTTATTAAAGCACCTTTTACGTGGCAGCCCACTACCAGAAAAAGGTTTAGTTGATACCCAAAAAATGATATTCGAAAAGGATATTTACGAGAGACAGGTACCTCGCTGCAATATTACGACATTGATGGCTCTCTATCTTTTAGGTAAAATATGTATTTTTTCAATATTCAATGAATATTTATTAAACTCTTCTCAAATAGATTCTACAAAGATATATCGAATAGAAAATGATTGTGATTCTCTAAATATCACAGCTAGTTTTAATCATAGCGCGTCTATAACACGATTTCAGTTTATACGTAGAATTCGACTGTGTCAAAGGACGTTTTCATTCAAGATAAATTAATCACTTCTGATTGCGTTCGGCTTAAAAAATTCTTTGACCTGAAAAAATACTAAAATACGTGTAGAAAAAAGGTTTCTTGGAAAAAAAGTGCCAAGAGAAAAATTCCAGAAGTTTTTTTGGATATAATGGTTTCTGCTGGAATAGATTCAGAAGAATATTCGGTTCGAAAATCGTGATATCTTTAGATTAATTTTATCAACTTGACAGTTTGGTATTTTAATACAGTTTGATATTTTGATTTTTGATTCCAATTTATAATGTCTATAATCCTAACAAGATTTAATTTGTGTTACGCGCATTTGTTAACAATTAGTGATTCGCAAAATAAAAGTACAGGGTTTTCAAGAGTTGTTGTGGAATTCGTCGATGACATACTGAAGTGTAATATATTATGTGATATTTCATTTCAAATGCTTCTTTTTATTTGCAACTTATGTGAAATTTAATTGATTCTGGCATAGATAAATAATGCGCTGTTGCAAATATTAACTCTGTTCTCAAAGACAATTTTTTATGGTAGTTATACTTTGTTCTTTTAAATATCTATATAAAATATAAAACGTTATGATCTCAGTAATTTTAAATCGACCATACATATATATTTTCATTCAAGATAAATTAGCTTCGGATTTCATTCGACCTCTAAGATTTTCTCTGACCTGTGAAGAATACAAAGATTTATTCCTTTAGAATTGCGACCTTATCCCTGAGTTTCGATAAAATCCTCACAGATGCAGACCTTGTAAAGATACATTCACTTATTATTAGAGTGCTCAGAGGTTAAATATCTTAAGCTCAGTTGAAAGCTGTAACACACATTTTAGATTGAGGATAATTTTATCACAGTATACTTGGTGACTCGTAAACGTTTGTGTTATAACGTGACTGCCTTGTTGGTCTAGTGGTTAGCGTATGCGGCTCCTAATCAAGAGATCTCTGGTTCGATTCCCGGGTCGGACCAAATGTTTGTGTGATCCTCAAATATTTTTTTCCGAGTCTGGGTGTTTTCTATGTATAATATGTATGTATTTACAAAAAAATTATGTTATGTATTTATATCAGTTTTCTAACACCCGTAACACAAGCTCTGCTTAGTTTGGGACTAGATGATGTTGTGTGTCAGAAGTCCGAATAGTCCGAATATTTATAAGATATCTAATGACCAGTCAACAGCTGTAATGATGTATTACGAACTTCCCTACCAATATTATAAATGCGAAAGTAACTCTGTCTGTCTGTCTGTTTGTTACGTTTTCACGACTAAACCGCTGAACCGATTTTAATGAATTTTGCTATAGAGATAGATGGAATCTTGGGAAAGGACATAGGATACTTTTTATCACGATTACCGACATACACGCGGGCGTAGCCGCGGGCAAAAGCTATTTGTACATAACTCTACCACAGAAAATTCAGCCCCTTTAGCAAAGACGCAAGTGTTTCACGACGATTCCGTTTCTACTATCGCTGACGCTCCATTAAAATAAAATCATTGTCTGCATTTGCAATTTGAATGGCAACCACTTCGATTCTGCTCATGCTTCCGCATCACACAGAGTAGAGTCACATTGTCAGGTTCATAATGTAAAAAAAAAGTTTTGTAATAACGTTTATATCTAATCTATAAAAAACTGATTTAAAAAACCTCATTGCTCGACACAGTTGGCCTGTTTTTTATTACTCCATCTTTTGTAGTTGAAACAATTCCCTTGAATAATTTACTACTACTACCCTTTTTAAAAAAAGCTGTATGTTAAACCTCTAGTGTGTTAACATTGTGTTTAAATGGTTCTTTTTTCTCGTAGATTCAAACGCATAGATTTTGTAGGCGTGATACGAGAAGTACGAAGTGGAAAGGTATATTGGCATCCCAATCACGTAAAGTAGTAATAATGTAGATCGGTTCCGTATAACGATTTCTTTAGACTTGATTACCATTGAAGGGACTCAATTAGGTTAGGAAATTGCTACCCTCAGACACTCAACGACTACGTTGATTTTGGTCCCGACT
The DNA here is from genome assembly GCA_932526445.1 of Phragmatobia fuliginosa. Lineage (NCBI taxonomy): Eukaryota > Metazoa > Arthropoda > Insecta > Lepidoptera > Erebidae > Phragmatobia > Phragmatobia fuliginosa. The sequence goes on along the minus strand of OW052063.1, from coordinate 19,122,335 downwards.
GTATTATGTACTTACGTGTTTTATATGCATACTACCGAGAAACTAGATAAAATTTTGATTATTTGGAACTTCTTTAGGTTATTGAACATTTACTTTAGTCTTTGAAATGAAACTGTTTTATGATTCATCATCAACAGTCTTTAACAGTTCACTACTGGACATATGTCTTTTAGAAAATAGGTTTTGGTCTACCATACAATGCTGGCAAAACGGGTATAGTATAGGGTTTGTTTTAAGTTTTCCTTCTCTTTGTAGTCATTTTGTCCTGTTTTCTTAGATTGTGATTAACTTCTGAATTAGTTAAACCGATTCAACCGACCAAACCCATAACAAATAATAAAAATAATAATATCCTTTCTGATGAAAAGCATGAAATGATAAAAAAGCTTGTTCCATTGGTTGGTTTCAGCTTTTCCCCGTTTTGCGAATACCAACAAGGCTTCTTGTATGTTGTAATTTGCAACCAATCTTGGATTAAGGCCAAATTATGCCTTGAAAAATAATCAATCAGAGTGGCGTACAATGGAGTACGCCTATGTCCAGTTAGGAACTGCAATAGGCTGATGATGATGATTTCGTCATCTCATATGGTGCCATAATATGTGGAATGTAAAATGTCACGTTAAGCAGTCGGTCCCGGTTGTTGTCATAAGGTAACAGTCGTGAAGCTTAGTTGGAGGCCTTCGGGCGGCTTAAAAACATCCAACGGTAAGATTACGTAGCCACAACCTGTCTTGCCAGTCCCCAACCCGCACTCGGCCAGCATGGGGACGTAAGGCCTTAACCCTCTCTTGAGAGGAGACCCGAGCCCAGCAGTGGGACGTTATGGGTTGTTGATGATGATGATGATGAAAATGTTAACATTTCTAAATCAGATGCATTAGTGAAATCATGTTTGATTACGAAAATGGAAATATATAAAAGGTTTTTTTGTAGGTATTAGCGGTGTAGGTATGTGAAAAGGGTAACTATTACTTTTTAAATCCACATCGCGATTGCTGTTAACGTTGGCGATATGAATAGTGACATTGAGACGACCATGAAACCCATAAACTATTCTTGTTTAAATGAATAAAAACCCGACGATGAAAGTTACACCGATAAAGCATTAACATTACTATAAAGAATAAGGAAAAATATATTTTCAGCTAGTATCTTCGGAACATTGCCTAAAGGGACTCCTTTTAATATTATATGTTAGTTATAATGTTATATTTTTAAGGTTATTAGTTTTAGGTTCTTTGTTCTAGTATATAATATTATAAATTTAATAAGATTAATGTTTTATATATTAGATAATTTACATCCAGGTACAGAACAAATGGTCTTGTTCATTATATAAAAAATGTCCTGGGTGGGAAACGAACCCACGACCTACGGCATAGCAGTCAGGGTCTATTTTGGTTTATGATCAAGTATACAGAATTCTACAGGACAAACTTTATGACAACCAATCAAAGTGTTACAATCCCAAATTTAAAAGTAAAATAAAAAAAATAGTCCCAATATATTGCAAATATACTCTGACGCACTAGTATTTGTTTTGAAACATTAAATATAATAAGACAAAGGCAACAATTGATATTTGTATTCGACCACCTGAGGCCAATTTGCCCTCGTTGACTCTGGGGAGCGGTCTGGGTTGATGTGATTCTCGCTACAGTTGAGCTAACGAGCTTCCTCGATGCGGTCAAACAACAACAATGTATCTCTATTCTGGTAACTTTTGCCACATTTCAATCCCGGTAGAATTATTTACATCCCTTGCTGGAATTAATCTGAAAGTTTATTAAGTTTGTAAATAATCAGCTTCTGAGGAAGTATGCGGCTTTATTACGATAGAAATGAATTAATTTAGATTTGACTAACTACAAACAAACTTTTAATATGTTTACCTGTAAGGTTTTGTTTTTATATTTGATAAATAGATAAAAAGGATATTCAATTAAACTTCATCAATATCTAAGCAGAGAGATATTTACTGATAGACGTTTGACACCTTTGGATTTATTAAAATAGAAAATTTGTTCTAAATCCGTTTATAAATAATGAGACCTTAGTTATGAAATTTATTATTTTGGTAGATAATTGATTTTAAATTTCTTTGTTAATGTATCATTCCCCTATTAGCTGCAAATATATCAAGCAATTGTTTGATTGGTACTTGAGTATTTCTTCCATTAGTTTTTGCTCCAGTTATTGACACTCAAACGTTTTTTAAATTCCGATAATAGATGACTCAGATCATGTAAAAAGCCCGAACCAATTAGCACGGGTGTGTTCATTGTTGTAATTTGAACTAACCAATATTATAGGTGCGTCATGTTGAACTTCGATAAGTAGAGTTATTCAATTGATTTAAGATAACATGAGCTGTATTGTATTCTATGATGACGATGATGTATCCATTGCCGAATTCGGCCACGGCAGCCAGTCTCAACGGAAATCAGCCAACTACGCAGAGCTGCTCCCCTATCCAAGTTACAATCGTTTTTCTTTTTGTACTCGCTTTTTATTAGCTTCACCTGTATGTTTGTAACCAACTCCTTTGGGTGCAATTTCGTCCCACTTTAAATGACCAGATTCCGTTCAAACTTTGTAGATTTATCGAGGACCGATGACAATGCAATAATTTGAAAAACAAAACTAAAAAAAGTTTAAACAAATTAGTATTTTTTAGTCTTATTTCTAAGAAATAGTTTAAAAAACTAAACAAAACGCTTTTAAACTAAAACGTAGAAAATAATTAAAATTTAACAAAGCACCCCACTGCTTTCTGAAAATATTTCAATAACGTCGCCAAATATATCATTTTGAAAAAAACATCATTAAACAGAGTTAAGCATTCTACTACTGGGCACAGGACTTTCATTAGAAAAAAATGTTTTAGAACTATGTTATGCTGGCTAGATTAGTTTGTAAAGGGTTTATTTTTTTGTGCTTCACTTACAGGTACGAACAATAAATTGTTTATTCTTTTTTGCCTTCTAATATTTAGTTAATGCAGTTATGCTGTTCCAGTTTGTGTACAGTTTACGTGGATTGCACTACACTGCAAAGAGGTCTAATTAATTACGAGCACGGCACTCTAAGCTAAGCGCTTTAAAAAAATAGCAGACAGTTTTTGCATTTAAAAGCCTTTCGTAAAACTTAATGTAGAATAAAAAAATAGGTGGAAGTTTTTCAAAACACTTTTGCTCGCACGTAAATAATTTTCAACCCGTTGAGTAGTTCCGACCCTTTTCTTGATAATATACCGAAATATGTTAAATTTTTATTTAGATAAAGCGATATTAAATGTGTAGGTGAATATATTAAAGTGAACTTTTATGTACATAAATAAATAAAATACAAGTTTACACATTTTTGTGTAGTTATTATTTATAGTCTGAGAATCAAAGTTACTGACAAGTTAATGGGTAGAGCTACATAGCTAATGAGGTATCAATGGGCTGGGCATATGTATCAAAACAATTGGATTTCAACCCGCAACACTTGTCGCAGTAGAAAGCGGTGTGGCTACCGCTTAAACTACTAGGCCAACCGTGCAGTCAATCGTCATCATTTAACAGTCTTTAACAGTGTACTGTTGGATATAGGTTTTAGAACTGTACCATGCTGGCTAAATAAGTTTGTACAGGGTTTGATACATGGGGTGCTGCTGGCTAGAAAACCTCCACGTGGTGCACCCTGGGCGCTGGCGATAGCACTGTTCCTCCTCATTTCCTCCGCGTTATCTGGAGGAGAGGATTATCGCCAGCGGCTAATATTCTAGCTGGAGAGGAAGCCATGTCATCGGCTCCTGGGCAAGGCCTGGTCCAGCGGGGCGGGCGTTTCCGCCGGTTCCCCTGCTGGCTCTTCGCTCTTCGGAGCATGGAGGAGGTTAACCTCGTTAAAAAACCGAAGGTGGGACCCTTCATGGGTCGGAGTTTCTCCCGCTGATAGCGGTGGAGAAAGGATGGCGGGCTCGGCGTGTACTTACACTACCACCGAGCAGGCAGGGGGACGTAGTCCTCTTGCCACCGTCGGCATAGCGTAATCCCGAGAGAAGTGCTGTGGTCAAGTCTCGCGGCTTTGATCGGGGACGTGGGTCTTGGCTTAACCGCCCGGACCGCGAGGAAGAAAACCTCTCTAAAAAATTACCCCGAATCCCAAGTTCTGGTGCGTGGCCAGGGGATGCATGGCTGATGGGAAGTTCAGTCGTAAGCGCACCCCAAGCCGAGGTACCTGCGGACCCCTCGGCTGGGTTAAAAATTTTCGCTTGCCCGGGTATTGGGGGATCTCTGCCCGGGTCGACTTTTATTTCTCCCCCACTCGTGGGACTATTATGGAAGATGTTAAATTGAATTTAAAAGTAAAAGGATCGATTAATCAAACGAAAACTGCAAGCACAACGGAAACTGATATGGAGAGAGGAAGGGCGAAGAAGGGCATCCTCAAGGGGAGCTCTACTTCGATAGTGGACCTAGTGTCCAAGGAGGCTGTGGTGGCACTCGGGCCGCCCACCTCGGTAGGGCTCCCAGTAGTCAAACGGACTGCTGGGAGCCGAAGAGGAAGAGGAGGAAGGTCTTCGGAGCGGATACGCTCCAAGTCGGCGGTGGCGGGCAGGAGCGATGATGCGCGCCCGGAGCCGATGGAGACGGAGATGCGGGCGGGCGATAGCCTCAAGCGTCTGCACTCAGAGGTGGACAGCGACGCAGAGACGCCAGTCGCGAAGGGTGTCCGCATTGACGGGTCGGCAGCCCCTGTCTCGCTGCCAACGGACTCCGTGTTCTCGAATGCGGAGTCCCGCAGGAGGAGGCGACTAGACAACGAAGTCGCAGCGGAGGAGGAGATCGCCGATCTCCTGCTTAAGATTCGGGAGCCGGTGGAGGGAGAACCCCCCAAAGCCCCCGTGTCCGTGCAGGAGAAGGCGAGCGCGGCGGTGGCCATCATAAACAAGGTGGCCATCAAATCCGTGAACTTAAAGGGCGTTTTTGTAAAAGCCCTTAAGGACTCCTCCTCCGCCCTGTCAGAGGTGGTGGGGAAACTATGCGGGGATATGGCGCGCCTCGACGAGGCCAACACCCGCCTGATTGCCCAGATGGCCGAGCTGAGTGCGCAGTTCGCCCAATTCCGGGCCCAGCGTGCTCAGCCGGTGGCCTTGCCTGGGTCATCTCAGCCGGAGGCCCCGGCCCCGCCCGGGCCGTCTAGGGCAGAGGCACCGGCCCCGCCTGCGCCGCCTCGGATGGAGGCCCCAGCCCCGCCTGCGTCGTCTCGGCCGGAGGGCCCTGCTGGCGGCGAGCTCCCTGACGCCATGCTGCGTCAGGCGCTCGACGCAATGACGCGGATGCTGGACGGGCGACTGGCCGGCCTGGAGGCGAGGCTTCCCCCCGCGCCGGTTGTCCGCCCCCCGCTCGCGTCGCAGCGCCCCCAAGCTGCCGCTCCGTCTACGCTTCCTCTGGTAGGAACTCGCGTGACCTACGCGGCGGCGACGTCGGCCCCGGCCCCCCCCCAAAATCAAAAGGGACCGAAGAAGGGGGCCGCAAAACCGGCCCAGGCGCCGGCCAAGGCACCGGCCCAGGCGTCGGCCAAGGCACCGGCCAAAGCGCCGGCCAAGAAGGGGCCTCAAACGGCGCCCACAAGTGGAGCGGACTTCCCCCCGCTTCCCGCTCCGGCGCCTCCGATGGGTTCCTCGGGACCAGCCACCTCTAACGAGGATTGGCAGGTTGTGGGGGCCTCGAAGAGGCGGGGGCAGCGGCAGCGGGCGCGGGCGAGGAAGGCCGCCCAAGGCGCAGCCCAAGCCCCGCAGTCGCCGCCGGTGGCGGCAGCGGCCTCTAAAAAGAGGCCGCGGAAGCTGCAGCCGCCCAAGACCGCGGCTGTAGTGGTGACCGTGTCGCCGGAGGCGGCCAGTGGCGGGCTCACCTACGCGGCCCTGTTCAAAGGGGCCCGTCCCGGGCTCGCCGCTGAGTTCGGGGCTGCGGGGATGAGGCTGCGCCGCGCCCAGACGGGAGCTCGAGTATTCGAGTTCCCGGGGGCAGAGGGCTCGAAGACGGCCGACACATTTGCCGAGAGGTTGCGGGAGGTGTTTGCCGCCCAGGACGGTGTTAAGATCGCCAGGCCCACCAAGTGCGCTGAACTGCGCATTTCGGGTCTGGACGACTCCATCACGTCGGAGGATGTCCGCGATGCAGTCATGGAGAAGACTGGCTGCACCGCGGGCACCATCCGAGTCGGCACCGTCCGGCCAGGCCCGGGAGGCCTCGGCTCGGTGTGGGTCAGCTGTCCCGTGGCGGCGGCCAAAGTCTTGGCCGACGCCGGGAGCATGCTCGTCGGCTTCGTGAATGCCAGAATCACGGTTCTGGCCGCGAGGCCGATGAGGTGCTACAAGTGCCTCGTCGCGGGACACACTCGCACCAAGTGCGAGAGCTGCTTCGACTGCAGCGAACTTTGCTTCCGCTGCGGTCGACCCGGGCACAAGGCGGCAGACTGTTCTGCCGCCCCTCACTGCCCGATGTGTGCGGCGGGCAATAAGCCCGCCAACCACCAGATGGGGCAGGGGGGCTGTAAGCCTCCCCGCGCCTCTCGGCAGACGCCGGAGGCTAGCCTGGCGACCCGGGCTGCCTCCGACGTCAATCAGGCGACGACGTCGTCGCCCATGGAGGGGGTTGTAGAGACGATCCAGTAATGGATCAAGTCTCCAACCTCCTGGTCCAGACGAACCTCAACCACTGTGCCGCGGCGCAGGATCTCCTCCTGCAAACCATGGCGCAGTGGTCTGTAGGTGTTGCCGTAGTCGCGGAGCCCTATTTCGTCCCTCCCCGTCCAAATTGGATGGGTGACTGGGACGGCTCCGTGGCAGTCGTCAGCTCCACGGCGGCTCATTCCCCGCCCTTGTCGCTAAAAGACAAGGGTACTGGATATGTTGCCGTCGAATGGGGGGGAATCACCATTTATGGTGTATATTTCTCCCCCAACCGGAGTCTGAGCGACTTCGAGGTCTTCCTCAACAACCTGGAGACCTCGATACGGCGATTGGGGTCTGGGCACGTCCTCGTGCTGGGGGACTTCAATGCAAAGTCCATTGCGTGGGGTTCCCCGGCGACGGACGCCAGGGGCGAAGCCGTCGTGGAGTGGGCGGCGTCGGTGGGCCTCTGTTTGCTAAACAGAGGCGCCACCAACACGTGCGTGCGACAACAGGGGGGGTCGATAGTGGACCTTTCGTTCGCTACCCCTGCAGTCGCCGCACGAGTAAGGAACTGGAGTGTCCTGGATGAGGTCGAGACGCTCTCGGATCACCTTTATATCCGATTCGAGCTCTCCCGGTCCCAGGACGCCAGTAGGGGTCACGCGGCGCGGCGTCCCTCCCGTTTTCCGCGGTGGGCTGTCGCCAAGCTGGACAGGGACCTACTAGAGGAGGCGGCCATTGTTTGCTCTTGGCTGTCTCCGCAGGCCCCGACCGAGGAGGTCGACGCGGGGGCTGGTCGCTTCGCCGATGCGTTAACGCTCATCTGCGATGCGGCCATGCCCCGCGTTCGTGGCCGTCGGCCTCCTCGGAAGGAGGTCTACTGGTGGTCCCAGGAGTTGGCGGACCTCCGTGCGGCCTGCGTACGTGCCCGGAGGTCCCACACCCGGAGTCGGCGACGTCACCGCGGAGGCGGTGAGGAGGTGGACCGGCTACACGAGGAGTACCGAGCAGCTCGGGAAACTCTGAGGCTGGCCATCTGCCGCGCCAAAGACGCGTCCAGAGTGGAGATGCTGGAGAGTCTCGAGCGTGACCCCTGGGGTCGACCTTACCGTGCGGTGCGACAAAAGCTCCGCACACAGGGCCCCCCCCTTACGGAGACTCTCCAGCCCAGCTTCCTGCAGGAAGTGGTCGAGGGCCTATTCCCACAGCAGGCGGAACACACACCCCCGTCGATGGCCCGTCGTGGTCGTCGTCGGGACAGCGTGGGTGATGTGCCGCCTGTCAGGGAATCGGAGGTAGGGGCGGCTGTTCTACGGATTCGGTCCAAGAACACCGCCCCCGGGCCGGACGGGGTTCCAGCCCGAGTGATGGCCCGTGCCCTCGACTACATGTCGGACCACCTCAGGGGAGTGTTGGACGCTAGCCTGGCGTCCGGACACTTCCCTGAGCGTTGGAAGTGCGGGAAGCTGGTACTGATCCAGAAACATGGACGGCCTGCCGATTCGGTCGCGGCCTACAGGCCCATCGTGTTGCTGGACGAGGCGGGCAAGTTGTTTGAGAGGGTTCTCTCTGTCCGCATCGTCCGGCACCTCAGCGAGGTGGGGCCCGACCTGTCGGACGCCCAATTCGGCTTCCGAGAAGGGCGTTCGACGGTCGACGCGATCCTGCGCCTAAGGGCCGTGACCGAAGAGGCGGTGAGAGGCGGCGGAGTGGTGTTGGCGGTGTCCTTGGACATCGCCAACGCCTTCAATAGTCTGCCATTCGGCTGCATCAGGGCCGCACTCCAATACCACGGAGTGCCAGGGTACCTGCGGCGGCTGGTGGCAGACTATTTAGAGGAGCGTACCGTCGAGTACGAGGACCGAGATGGCGCCTTGAGACGCAGGGCCATGTCGTGCGGTGTTCCACAGGGGTCTGTCCTAGGACCACTCCTGTGGAACATGGGATACGACTGGGCCCTACGAGGGCGTCTCCCCGCCGGGCTGGGTGTAATCTGCTACGCAGACGACACCCTAGTCACGGCCCGGGGGGCAAACTTTGAGGAGGCGGCGCGCCTGGCCACCACAGGAGTCTCCCGGGTGGTCGGGCGCATCGAGGCGCTGGGTCTGCGGGTGGCCCTGGACAAGACGGAGGCCCTATTATTTCATGGGCCCCGTCGCGGTCCGCCCGCCGGCGCCTCCATTGTGGTCAACTCGGTCCTCGTACCGGTCCGGGCCCAGATGAGGTACCTGGGTCTGGTCCTCGACGGTAGGTGGCTCTTCGACGAGCACTTCCGACAGCTTGGTCCTAAGCTGGTGGGCACTGCCTCCGCCCTAGGGCAACTTCTGCCCAATTTGGGCGGGGCCAGTGTCCCCACTAGGCAGCTGTACACGGGGGTTGTCCGGTCGATGGCACTGTATGGTGCACCGGTGTGGGCGGCGGCTCTGTCCGCCCAGAATAGGGCGCGCCTCTGGCGCCCCCAGAGGGTATTGGCGGTCAGAGCCATACGCGCATACCGCACCGTATCTACCGAGGCGGCGTGCGCCTTGGCCGGAACACCCCCGTGGGATTTGGAGGCGGAAGTGCTCGCCGAAGTTTATCGGCGAGTGGCTGACTTCCGGGCGGAGAACGGCTTTCGCCCTCCGCCCGAGGACGTGCGCGAGTGGCGCGAAGCCGCTCGCCGAGCCACCATGCAGAGATGGTCGTTCCGGCTGGAGACCCCACGCGCTGGCTTCGCCGCCGTGGAGGCTCTTCAGCTGGTCATCGCGGAGTGGGCAGGGCGGCAGCACGGGACCCTTTCCTTCCGGCTGACGCAGGTACTTTCCGGGCACGGTTGCTTCGGAAAGTACCTGCACTCGGTCGCTAGGAGGGAACCGAGTCCCGCCTGCCACCACTGCGACTGCAGTGAGGACACGGCCCAGCACACGCTGGCGGTCTGCCCCGCTTGGGCGGCGCAGCGCCGGGTCCTCACTGCAGTCATCGGAGGGGATCTCTCGCTGCCGGCCGTCATAAGATCGATGGCCGGCAGCGACAGTTGTTTTACCGCGGTCGCAACCTTCTGCGAGGATGTAATCTTGCAGAAGGAGGTGGCGGAGAAGGCCCGGGAGGACGATATCCACTCGGACCCGATCCGCCGCCGGCGCCCTGGGCGGCGGAGGCGCGCATACCTGCGTCTCATGCCGCCCTGAGAGTGGCCGCGGATGGGCGGGACGGGTTTCCCGTCCGTCCGCAGTAGAGGCCAACCGCGAGGGTGCGGCGTCCGCGTGTGACCGGACGTTGCCCAATAGAGAGTCGAGAGCTGAGGTGGTGCCCGCAACAGTGCGGGCAGGCGCCGGTCGGAGTCCAGAAGGAAATCCCCTCCCTGGACTCCTTCCAATACAAAGGCGCAGAGAGGGTCACACCGTGTGGTTTTAGTCGGTTCGAGTCCGACACACCACCCCGCCGTAACCCCCGACGGGGTGACGGTCCGCGGGGATTTCCACACGTAAATAAAAAAAAAAAAAAAAAAGGGTTTGATACATGTTTTTCTTTTCTTTTCCGTGATGTTGTCTTGCGTACTTTGCTGTCTAACGGACATTTTCGCCTGTTTCCCCTTAAGTCTTTACTTAGAGATAACCTTTAGTAATCGTGATATTTTCGTTTTCATTAACCTCTAATTAGCTAAGTGCTTATTAGTCTCTTAAAATTTAGGGAGACGGTTTAAGTAGGTATAGTTTTGGTAATAACATCTCCGAAATCGATGCAGTAGGTTAGCTGTAAAAATGCAACAATGAGACAGTTACTTTTCAAATGATATAAGTATGAGTAATGTGTATACCTACATTAAAATAGATTCACCGTTTGATGTGACGTGACAGTAACCCACCTGAAAAGAAACAGAAAAATTGAAAAAGAAAAATTGACTATAGTTATATCATAGATCATGACAACCGGGACCGACGGCTTATCGTGGTCTCTGAGATAAGGGAGTGAATGACTGCCAATCTTCCATACTCCGGGCTGTTATTAAGAATTTCCTGTGAGTAAAACCCAACAACACTTTTGGCGCAACCCAGAATTTGAACCCGAGACCCCTTGATCAGCAGTCAGCATTTTTATTACGCTAATCACTAGACCAACGAGGCAGAACGAACACATAAGAAACATGTAACAGATTTTTTCATTTTAAAGTCTGCCACAGTGACTATTACAGCGAGGGAACGTGGGAGGAGACCATTATGAGCAGTTGATTATGATGATGACAGTGACTTTGAGACAAAGTTGTATTGGAATCGGAAATAAAAGTTACGTAATTCAAATTAGTTTTGACGACTTACCTACTCTAAAAATCTAAACCAACACTGACAACGCAGTCTAGGCAAAAAGTAAGGTCAAATGATTTTTGATGTCTAGCATAATGTAACTGACGGGCCACCGGCGTCTGAAGACAAATTGTCGGGAAGCAATTTGTCAGTTCTTGTCGTGGTCGGGTGATTAAGCGGAATCTATAACAGGCGTAAGTAATTGACGAAAATTCCTTTTATTATTTGTAAATATTTCATGAAGTTTACACAATTATTATTTTATAAATTTTCTGTTTTTTTTTTTCATTTAAGCCTGCCAAAGTGATTCTACACTTCAAGGCATATTTATCTCAAATTTATTTTGTAAATCAGTACTTTATGACCGCTAGAGAGCGCCACATTAGCGTCAGTGACACTTCTTATCAGATAGCCTAAAATCAGCGGATGATCAAGACGCTTCTAACGAGACTTTATTTGTTCAGTTCCAATAAGTACTGGAGGAGCTACGAGGGATCAGTTGAACATATAATACATACATACCCTGTCAAAATCATAATCCTCATTTTGCTCTGACGTAGTCGGATAACATTTATACTACAAACAACAAAAAATAAGAAAAAAATAATGACACCACTTTCAAAACGGGTAAATTACCTACAGTGCTTTCAAATTTTGCTAAATATGTTAAATTTTTAGCAATAATTGTAAGGGCTACGTAAAAAGAAAATTAATGATAACATTTTAAAACGTAATAGTTCATGTTACTTAGAATTGTTTCTGTTTTATCTCACGAGATCACTTATAATTTTTTTTAAGTCATCTAATAAAATATGCTAAAATGAGCACATTTTTATTACTTTTTAAAGTGGTTAAAATAACACAATGTTTTTCTACCCTCGTCTTTTTAGTTTTAAGCATCGTTTTAATATCGTGTAATAAATTAAGCGTCTTTAGAAATTTAGACATTTTAGGCTATTGAATAAGAGACGGCTAAAACAATTACACTTTTTTGGCAACTCTGAAATCATTGGCGTCTGACGTCATTATTTTTGTCAACATTTAAAATTAGATCTGGTATATGAAATGCATTGTATTGAGTGAGTGGCGTGCAATGGAAGAGGTGATGTGCAGCAGTGGACTGCAATACGCTGATGATGATATAAAATGCATCCTCAGATAAAGTAGAAAAAAAAGCGTTTAGGCAATAACTAGTTATTACCAATATAGAAACTTTCAATTTTAAATAATAACTACTCTAATTTCAATGAAAACATCAGAACTTTACAATAAAAGGAAACGCGAATGTATAATATTTTTTGCAATACATAATATTGTAACAAACCACTTATATACTTTTATGCCTTAAATATGTATGTGAGATAGTTTTAAATTTCCCTAGAGAATGTTATTACTTCGTAGCTACGTTATTATTAGTTTTGAAACGTTTTTATTCTTCTATATTTTTAACCAATAATGTGAAAGTTAGAACGAAGGATAGGTAATAGTTTTGGCAGTCTAATGTATGCAATTATGTTGCGCAGTCGTGAAGCTTAGTTGGAGGCCTTCAGGCGGTTTAAAAACATCCAACGGCAAGATTACGTAGCCACAGCGTCTGTAGCTAGTCCCCAACCCGCATTCACCTAGCGTGTGGACGTAATAATATGGCCTTAACAATCTCCTGACAGTAGATCCGAGACCAGCAGTGTGACGTTATGGGTTGTTGATGATGTTTCACAGTAGCGCATAAACTACTGAAGCGATTTTAATGAATGACTTTAATGTATAGTAATGATACGGTTGATATTAGCTTTATAAATTTGTCCATTTTTTCCGCAGTAGGATTGTAGTTTTTGTAGATGTTTCTTGAGTTCAAAAAGACTTACCGGACAAAACTTTGCGTGATTAACAAATTGTTGCCTAGTGCAAAAGATTGTGTTAAAAATATAAATATAAGCGTATATTTTTTCTTTAAATTAAACATTAAATACAAATATATAAAACTGAAGATTCAAATTACCAGCTTCTCACTTCATCCATATGAAAGTATTTATGGCACTTACATCAAACAATCTTTTTTTTTCTCAGTCCGTCTATTCTAGCTGATCTACCGAACAACTAGACTGATTATGACAGGATTTTGACTGATTTTCGTTTATGACATAAGGGTCAACTTTTTTGTGAAGGTGGATGGTTCCCAAAAGGTACAATACAAAACCGCTGATGATACCGCGGTGCTCAGCTACCATTAAATATATAATTTACCAAATGGCCCTATTAGCACCATTTTTAGTTTCTGCCGTGTTTGTGTACTGTGTCAGCATAAATGCTTAACCTATAGTATTCCTCAAAACTACTACTATTAGACTAAAAGCCTCAAGACTAAAATTACTGTTCTCTTCAGTATTTTTGTATCTGATGGATCTTTCTCTGATACACTCGACTAAAAGCAAACTATTAAATGTATTGGTAAAGAGTTATTAAAAGTTTTGGCTCCATGTCAAAATATTTCAAATCACATAGTAATTTGGAACATGAACTCATTTTTAAATTGCATTTTCTTTTTATTAAAAACATGTTATGACAGCGTCCTATTTACTTTCTTAAAATATATTTGATTTCATTCCATCACTTTAATAAACGCTCTAATGATATCAAAAGAGGTTTCGAATGCATTATACGAGTAAACATGCTCTATACGTTTAATCATTGCTTTGGTTGTGTTCTTTTACCAGAGTCGACTCCTAATATTGCACTGAAAGTAGTGCCAAAAAATCCAAATAAAATATTCTCCTTTCAGGGAATATCTTGCTATTAGCTACATACATCCGGTAGAGACATTGCAACAGTTACTCTGATAATTCTTTTGACTTACTAATAATTAGTTACTATACTGCATAAATGAAAATATTGTCTGTTGAATTGTATTCAGAAACTAACTTTGAAGTTTCGGGGTTATTAAGTTTTTCAGAATAGTTTTGGTCAACAGATGGCGTTGTCGTCAATGTCTGAATTTGTGTGCGAGATGACTGTCCAAGATTGACGAACATTTGTATGTGTATGATTCAATGCCCAATGAACATCTAACAGTGGTCTCGTGTTTTATTGTAGTTGATACCTGAGGGCTTCTCTGGAGCACGGAAATGAAACGCAATCACAGGCATTGCAACAATATTATATATTGTATATAATATATTGTTGCAATGCCTTGTGGTTAAAACGTCAGAAAGATCTGTAATTAGTTATTACTAAATGATCAAGTAAATTTACATACACATCTACAGTTTACTTATAGTAAAAACAACTACTGCAATGCAAACTAACAATAACTGCAACTGATTTACGTACGTTAAACATATCCTACGTATTTCTTTTTATTTATTTATAACCTCACTTATATCTACGATTTCAGTACATTATAAGCTTATGTGCAAGTATATATACATATTATATTTTCTATTTTCTATGTCAATGTCCTAATTTGAATCTCGTAAATTATTTACGATTTCGGCAAAACCGATTGAAGGTCGTTTCTGTGGAAAAGTACTGTGGAGAAATGACAGTTTTGCACTTTAACGGGTACTTATAAAAGTAATCAAGCGTTGTTAGCAGTTACTTACAGCACCCATTATTCAGTATATTAACCTCTTTATTTGCTAAACGGCCAACATTGAAACTTTTTAATGTCTTGCTTCGAAAACTTCCTTTGTTTTTTTATGTTTGACTGTCGTGAAAATCCTTGATACTCTTTTAAACTGATATCGTTATAATAAAAAATAATTAATGTAGATAACAATTCATCGAGAATTAAGTATTATGATGGCAAATAATAAAACAAAACAGATGCATTTTAAAACTCATACATTTGACAGATTAGGGAACATCGTTATGTAGTGTCTGTAAGAAACAAATTCATTCCAATATCAACGATATCATTTTAAATTTACTTTGAGAACTTTTATATAAAGGTTTCTAACGCTTTTCTAAAGAATGCCAACATCAGCACATACTAAATTTTCTACCTTGATGATGCATACAGTTCTTAAATTTTTGATTATTTAACACCAGACGTTCTTAAGTATTATTGAAACTAAAACCTTTCTGATTCTTTTATAATCTCACTATTTACTAAGTAAAAAATACTATTTACTTTTTTACATCAGTTTCCAATGTTTTTTTCTGCCGCTTCTTACAAATATTAGTAAATATTTGAAAAGCACCATTATTTTCTATTTCAACACTTTTATATCTTCACAAACCAGCAAATAGTCCAAGAGTAGACTCAAAGCTGCCTCGAGATGACAAGCAATTCCCTTGTTCCCTCGCCGTTGGACATCGGGTCCGTCCTTTTTGCAGATTGTATTGACTTTAATGTGCCGCAGACGGGTTGACGCCAAATAAATTACGAGAAAGACTATTGAAGTAGAAACTTTTATCGAAAAACGATCAGAGATACATCCTAAAGTTCTGTGCTGCTTTAAGTGCTTGAAGTTTCGAAAAAGTTTTGCTCAGTAACCGATGTTTAATAAAAAAGTATATTATAATTTTGTTTTACACGCTTTATAATATCTACACTTGCATGTTTGTAACCGACTCCTTTGGGTGCGATTTTGACCCACTTTAAACGGCCAGATTTCGTTCAAACTTTGTGGTTTTTGAGAGATCGCGAACAGATAGACAGACGCCGCGGAGGGCTTTATTTTATAATAAACATATTACCGAACGGTAACAATAAAAGCTATTTTTATTTTTTGTGTAAAAGTTTGTATCAAAATTAAATTCTATAAAATTTGTGGCAGTTCACTAAATGCAGACGTTTATAATGAATAACACAACGTACCTCTTTACGTTACACGCTGTAACAGATTTGTGCAATTTTATCACGGTCCCACATAATGCTCAGCATATTTCATTCGCGTACTGCAGGGAAACAACATTATAAACGCTACCTGTAAGCCGAGCTTGTTATTTGTTTTCAGATTCGTGCAAAAAGTCTAACCCTGTACAACTGAAATTGTTAAACATAGAATTTTACATATTGTTGAGTGTTTCATTGCTGGATTTTGTCCACGTCTTCGTTAAAAGCAATTTGTGAAGTGGCAATGTATAAAACGAAGAAAATGGTTCAGCGGTTTGTAAAAATGTCGGAAATTGCTACGGTTAGCGATCTCAGGCGGGCGGCATGTCACGAATGTTTGTCAGACAAATAGAATCTGACTCGTAATATAAAAGTACCAAATATCAAAGCAAAGATACGCTGGCAGAAGTAATGTCTGCATTGGATTCGGTTTTTGCTTTAGTGGGTCAAATATTTAAAGAGTACCTAATTTAAATTTCTGAGAATATATTTATTAGACTTTTTTTATATACTCATTAAGTTACATTGTTACTTGAATGAAGTTAATCACATTATTTTTCTACCCTGTTCTGTTTCTTTGTCTGTTTTCCGAGATAGTATGTAAATATATTCATTGCTGTGGATTGCAACGGGCTGTTAATTCTGAGATGATGATTATAATGATTTAAATTCAGATTAGGAAAGTATTGTTTTGATCTTGTTTGTACAAAAAAAAAT
Organism: Phragmatobia fuliginosa; assembly: GCA_932526445.1. Classification (NCBI taxonomy): domain Eukaryota; kingdom Metazoa; phylum Arthropoda; class Insecta; order Lepidoptera; family Erebidae; genus Phragmatobia; species Phragmatobia fuliginosa. Next base: position 19,105,834 of record OW052063.1, on the reverse strand, counting down.
ATTTTCAATTTCGTGTTTTACTTTCAAAATTTATTAGTCTAGAATTAGCCGCCATCACTACTACGCCATTCAGTACATGAAAATTAAATACAAAGAGTTTTTATTAACCACTTAGACTTTTGATTAGTCGATTTAAAAGGAAGGAGATTGCCTAAATAAATGCCTATTTCTAACTGTTTACATATTTTACTCATAGTTAACCTCCCAAGCTATGCGGGCTCTTTGAGCAGCTCTTTGCAACTTTCAGCGAAAAATGCTGGTCCAATTCAACTATAAACCCTGTTGCGCAATTCTTTTACAAATAAGGAATGACAAAAGGAAACATAAAGCCAACTTTGTTTCAAATATTCCACAACTGTATTTCAATTTTAAACAGCTTGCTTTTTATTTCATTTCCAACTTAATACATGATTTAATTCAGTCTGTCCTACATAGGATTACAGCATAAGCTAAATACAGTACTTCGGCAGTCGAACGGAAAAAAACTTTTTTTAGTATGATACTTGTACTATACAGCATTACTCATGTTTTTACTGTAAACGGGACTTATTCGCTATAATATTATAAAGGTTACGATACCTTCTATTTTCCGACGTGTCGAGCGGGTTATACCGCTCGTGGTCGCGGGTAGACTACCCGTGACCGACATATATTATCGCGAATAAGTCTCGTTTACAGTAAAAACATGAGTATGTGTATAAGTCGCGAAAGTCTAAAAAATATTTATTACTTAAAACAAATTAAAATTAAAATGTGTTTTATCTTTTTTGGCCGCTTTTAATAACGGCAATTGAAAGGAAATATACATTGATTATTTATGTGTTTAATCACTGTGAAAATAAATAATTCAATTAAAATAAAATAAATATTTAAGGGGGGCTTCCAGATGACAAACATGTTTTTTGACACCTTTTTCTCTACATGCTTATAATATACTTGAAATAATAATAAGATACTTGAAATCTTGAAATACTTGAAAAAAAAAAAAAAAAAAAAAAAAAAGTATTTCATAAAATGTTATTCTGATTAAAGTGTATGTACCATGTAGTTTGAAACATTTAAATATGCATATTGTTTTAAATGTGTTTACATTATTTAATATTGTAAAATGAGCGCACAGTGTTCGCCAACAAACTGTCATGCAGTTTGGCGAAATCATGGTTAATGTACCAAAATGTATCACACCTGTTATTAATAAATTAAAAAAAAAAAAAAAAAAAAAAAATGTGAATGAGAATGAATGTGATGCTTGAAAATCCTATTCTTCTTCTTCTTGTTGTTCCTCTCCAATTACTGAAGATTGGACATCAGCCCTGAAAACCTCGCTTTGTCCCTGGCGAGGTGAAAGAGTTCCGCGGCGCTCTTGACTCCGGTCCACTCGCATTGAATACATTGAAAATCCTATATTTATTTTCAATGTAATCTTGCCAAAGTGACTCTACTGTGCCTGATCGTATACATGACTAGAATCCAAAAACAACAGTGAAGCATCTAAACAAGCAGTTGCTATCATTTCAGATTGGTCTTCTGTGAGCAAGTAGTACTGCTCTGGTCGAACCGGCCTTTGCGTCCTGAAATCAACGTGATTCTACTACTTTGATAATGGTATGGAACCCTGAGTGCGTTACTCGGACTCGCAGATGTTTGGTTTTGTTTTAAATAACACTGTTTAATATTCCAATTCTGGTTACAGAAACAACTAACAAAACGCAAAAAAACTTCATTTTGAACCAACGAAAAAACGGAATAGGTTCTCACCTATATTTTTTAATGTACGGCCACGCATAACTTATTACAGAGTAGTACGATTTTGCTAATTCTTTTTTGTTGAAAGGGTATACCCCTAAGTTGGACCCATACAAATTTCGGAAAAGAATTTCAACTCTAAGGGTAACAAAACAGGGGAAAATTTATTGTGTACTCACTGATTCTAAAATATAACTACACATAACTTTTTACAGAGTAGTCCGATTTCGATATTTTTTATTGGAAAGGTACACCTTGAGGTTAACCCGCATCAATTAAGGAAATAAAACAACCTTATGGGTAGGAAAATAGGAAATGATTGATCAGTCACTGATTGTTATATATAGCCACGCATAACTTTAACGCCGACTTAAATATTTAGAAATGCTTACAATAGTTTAAGAAGTTAGTTATTAAGGCGATTCACACACTGGCGACGCGAACACGCGCGTAGGCGCGGGCAGCCAATCCCGAAGCTGCTAGCCGCACGCGCTCACGCGCCTGGGCGCGTGTTCAGTGTGTTGGACCTGGCGTGTTTTCTATACTAATCGATGTACTTGCATACAATATTAAAATCTGCCGCTCCGCGCTACGCGTCGTAGCGCGGTGCAGTGTGTGAATCGCCTTAGGGTAAGTCAATGTCCCACTGCTGGGCTGTGCTGGGCTCAGGTCTCCTCTCAGGAAAGGGCTAAGGCCACTTAAGGCCAAGGTTAAGTAATGATAGTTTATTATTTGCTGCTTTTGAATTCTTTCAGCTGTTGTGATGTTCAGTTATAAAAGATGCATTAACGAAAATAGTAAGTTTTAACTTTATAATTAAAAATCATGGCTTAAATCAAATTTACTTAGAGTAACTTATAAAAATAAGTTCTAACAAATTACCCAACAAACCGTCCCGTCTTGGTCCTTTACAGAAGAGAAGACTCAGAGATTAGTTAGATAATAATATAATTTAACAACAACGTTTTAGACTAATTCAAACAAACTACTAAAGTCCAATATAAACTTGGACAATTTGAATTATCAGCAAAACAATTACAGTCAATTAGTTAACTCGAGATAACAAAGACCAACACTAATTACCTTTAAATATATACAGATACAATAAGAAAGTGCTACAAAGGCTTGTTTAATATAACTACTAATGTTAGTAGTTTATTAAGGGGCACCTCGCTGCTTCCCACGGCGCTGAGTGTTTTAGGTTCAATCCTCATAGCCTCGTAAGGCCCAACGACCTAATATAATGACAAAAATATTTTGACGTTCCGGCCCAAGAAAGTTTTTAAAATTATTAAATTACGGCCCAGCGACCTAAAATTATGACATGATCAAAAATTTACTAAATTTGATTTTATCGAACAATTATACTTAAAACTATGACCCAGTAACCTAAAAAAAAGGACAAATTATTTCAACATATTTTTTGCATGGAATAGTTAACTTTCGGTATAGGAAATACCCCCTAAAATAGTTTTGCCAAAAACATTACATTTTAACACTTTTTTACTAAACCAAAGTTCTGGGCCGCAACTACTTGCGCCTATTTTTAGTACATTGGGTCGTAGTGTATATCGTCCTAAATTTAGGTTGGGCCTTACGAGGATAGGAAAGTAGGTTCGACACTTTGTGTAATACAAAAATTGTTGAGTTTGATTTTTTTGGCCGTTTCATGTACATATAATCGTTTTTTATAGTCCCCCGCGACGCAAGATATATTCTTTCTGGGAGTTATAAGAAAAATAATTAAATACAGAGATTTGCTTGTAGTTGAGAACCTCTCGACTTAAGTTATTTTGATACAATAAAGCTATTGAACTAGTTGACCGATGACGGATCTCTTCTAGACAATTTATCTTAAGAAAGATTTCACGTATAAGCACCCAAACCTGACTGGTCGATGTTAGGAACGGTTGATGTTGAGAAGTTGCAATGCGATTTCTATATTGCGATACAGGACTAGTAGTTACTCTGTAGTTCAGTGTGTCTTTGCTAGATGGCGCTATAGTATATGTTTTTTTGGCCGTATGGTAAGTCGCCATATTTTCACACAACCCTAACTTACACGTTGACCCTCATATAGCCAGAGCCTGTACTCTTGTAATCTTTTTTTTTTTTATATTTAAGCCTACCAAAGTGACTCTACTCTGCCTGATGGAAAGCATGAGTAGAATCCAGGAGTAGGGGTCACCATGCTTATTGTGAGGGTAAACAATGTAGCATGGTGACCCCTACCATGGCAGCCTGGTTTGATTATTCTGCATCATTCTCCCGGCCTTCGAAGGGCGGGAGAATGATGCAGAATGATTGGGCCTCCGGTCTCACACTCACCAACGAAATACGACAGCAGGAATGCTGTCATTATTAGGATGGTCTTCTGTGTGAGGGTAGTACTGGCCGGGTTGAGTCGGCCCATTCGTGCTGAAATCAGCGTGGCTCTACTACCTTCTCTATCTACTTATAAAAATCTACTTATATATTTTTAAATATTAACCCAAATATTAATTTTATTTATTTTTATATATTGCTTATATAATATATTATTCATATAACATATTACTCATTCCACAATCATTAATCGTGAATGGTAATCGATCGCAAAGAACCTCTGGTACAGTAGTCAGGGTCACTAACCATTGAAAACAACCTAGCTATATTAACACTACTCACAGAGACTGAAACCAATTTAATTTACTAATTTGCAGACAAGAAATTATCTTCTCGAAATTTATGTCAAACACTAAGCCACAGAACCCTTTGAGATAAGTTGAATTAATGCTTTCAATGTACTATGATCCTTTAAATTCTACGTTTTGATGTACGACTTACAAAGGATAGTTTATGTCAACCTAAACTTGTAGTTTTAGGACAAAGAATAGCTCGCAGGCATTAAACTACGATCATGCCAATTATGCCCGCTACACACGTTTCGACAAACCATTCTTATTTATCTGTGTAGATGGATCTGAGTAGATGGATCCGTACAGATATATCGAACGTGTCAATGAGAAGTCGTCGGTCGTTATCGATATCGGAAGCAAGGAGGCACCAGGAGTGTTCGATTTATTTTAGTGTGTGTAGCGGGCATTATAACAACAACATGTCTTACGGAATGATTAAAGGTGACAATTCTTAAATTTGAATTAGTTGACCCTTTTAATCTTTCTAATTAGTCGTGTAGACTACGATAAAACCAAAATAAATTGGGAAGTCTAAATATGTATTTTTATCGTAAAACCTTAACTCCTGAATTCATTATAATGAATGAAATATCAATAGATTTGTGATAATATTCCGGATGACATAGACTATATAAATTTCATCAAAAGTTTTTAAGTATATAGTCAAAGTTTTCAAAACTTTTATCTTTTTTTTTTACTTTTATAGTTAAAACATCTCTAAAAACATTACCTAGTTAGTATTTTTATAGTAGGTAGTATTAATTCTCCTCATCGATAGTGGATAATTAAAATACTAATACATTATGGACTCCACCACATTTGGTAAAGCACCAACTTACTTTATATTTTGACCCTTTCTTCCGAGAATACATTATAACTGAAAGTGTAAGCCGGCATAAATATTTAATTTCAACTCTATTACTTAGAATCAAGAACTGAATCGAGTTTATCAATCCATTTAAAAGTTGAAGGAGTAGTTTTGCTAAAGCTAAATATTGGAACACAAATTCAATAATGAAATTTCACAGAGCTATGTTGTAGAATCGTGAGTACACTGAGAATACGAACGGGGATGTCGTCTCCACGAATATTACGTAATACTACGTCTCTTAGTGCTCTCCTCTATTATTTTAGAGTATTTGCACTGTAACCTTTCGTCTTTAAATCGTACTAAGAAATTATTAGTTTTAATTTTATTACTTTTAAAATATATACATAGTTTACATGAATTTTATTAAACAACTATTAGGCGACTACGTTAGCACTTTTAATAAAATTAATTTAGCCTGTCATTATGGGTATATTGATTTCTCCTTTATTAAAATCTGTTCAGTAGTTCAGGCGTTACGGTGTAGTATATAAACAAACATACCTACATAGACTGTCAACACTATTAGGAAGGAAAAAAAGGAAAGGTACTTTTCTTTTGGTATCGATGTATTTGGGTATAAATGAAGTCAAGTCCCGTTCTTGTTTACTATCTTCAGAATTTGAGGCAGTTTTAACGAAAATAATTTTTAAGGAAAGTTGCTATGTATAAAACATTACTCCCGTGCAAAGCCGGAGCGGGTCGCTAGTTATACATATTTTTTTTAACTCCGTTCGTCAATTCAGCTAGCTCTATCTAATATCATGGTAATTACTCCAATTTATAGTGTTGTGTAGGAACGGGTGACGTGTTCCTTCAACACAAAGGGAGGCTCCTCCGACCAGGCGAGGTGATCATGACTGGTGGGCCACTGTCCAACATTTGATGTTGGGATGTTGTATGTTATATTTATGCTAATCGGCGCGAGAATGTTACTTTCACGATTCAGGATTAGTAATTTATCCGTATAGATCGTTACGTGTTTTTCTTTGTAGTTCCGTGTTTCTTCGCTAGATGGCGCTGTCGTATGTTTAAGTCGCGCTGTTTGTGGAAGTCGCCACAGTGTCATAGTTGATGCCTGTAACTTGTCTTAACAATTAAGCTATCACATGTAAGAACAGTGCAATTTTCAAAATAACAGTATTAGTAGCGCCTATTGCTGGTTTAAATAAACAAGTATGACCTAGGGATAGTCCAGACATAAGGAGTTCTCACCTAACTTAAACGTTCACAAACGCTCCTGAGTTTCATCTTATAAAAAAGTTAGAAAACTTGAACGGTTACCATATTAAATATATTCTATATCGCCTCTAGATTGAAAAGTCACTTTGCAGCCAGCCTTTAACTAATCACTTCATGAAATATTTACTTTTGAAAATGTTTAACTCATTATCCTCCTATCCTAAAAAAATATTAATATAAAAGTCAGTTTTTCAGTTTTAGTATCAATAGTCGTAGGGAAGTAGTAAATTGAAGTATTTCTATAATAATTCGCGAGAGAACCTAGAGAATTTCGAATATTATTCCTACTGATGGAAATAACTGTAGTGACTGATTTTAGACATTCGCGACTTATAGACATACTCATGTTTTTTACGTACGTGAAGCGGTTGAAATTAAAAAGCATAAAAATTTCAACCGGGAAGACGGATACTGACTATCAACATCGTGGAATCCAGTCATCAGCGGGAGCAGTCACCATCGAAAGATGAAACAAGGTGTGCAGATGTTATAAGTGTGGTGTGTATGGGTACCGACATTACAAGAAATCAACGCGATCAATTACGGGTAGACACAACCTGAACATCACGAAGGCGGCGCTAAGCTCACATCAGTCTACCCGTGACCACGAGCGGTAACCCGTTCGAAACGTCGGAAAATAGGACGAAAATATCACTTAACATAATTTAAAATTCAGTGTCATTTATAAAAAAATCTCGTATAAAATTTTGACAAAAAAGTACAAAATTATCATTTCCATTAAAAAGTTTATAAGGGTAGATTTATAAATGTAACAATTAAAAATAGCAAAGCGTGGTAAAATTTACAGAAAATAACTTATTATGATCAGAGTGTGCGTTTAAAATATAGAAGATTACAGTTTCTCAACACCAACACAAACTTCGCTTGTGAAAAGTTTAAAACTGAGTTAAGGAGCTGTGAAAATATTTTACTATGCCGTTATTTTTGTTATTCAGATCGTATCTACTCTTTAACTTCCATAAAGTATCCAGACCACCTTGAACTTCCACATCAAGTATCTGTACTCAAGTGTAAATATTTCTACGTTGAAGCTGCTGTAACTTCATCACTTCTTAATTAAATCGATACTTGTTCTAGCAAAACACTACTGGCTGTATTATTTCTGAATAGCTACTTAATTTTGTTTGTTTTTATAATTAATACTGCTAAAGTGTTGTCTACTCTCCCTGATGGAAAGCTTGGCGGCCATACTATGGCGGCTTATAAGGTGTTTCTGCATTATTGGGTCTCCGGCCTCAAACAACAAAGTTAGTTAAAGTTGACCTTTTCTTTATAAATTACCTGTCAAAATGACTCTACTCCGCCTGATGGAAAGCATGAACACAGCCCAAACTTTTATGTAAGAGTAGTATCATCCCGGTCGAGCCGGCCATTATCTAATTAATATAACACTTATCTTATTCATTAAAGACCGTATTTTATTTGAAACTTTAATCCGGATTGTTATATTTATCAATTATATTATGGTATTGATTATTGAATGTATATTATATTAATTATGTTTGGCCGTATAATTATTTGAATATTATTTTTAATAATTATATTACATATAATGACAATATTTGAATTGTTCAAATCGGGAAACGAATACACCACACTAGAATGAATGAAATGAATTGTTACTGTTGTCCGAGGTCGTCACAATATTTATCGGATAAAGGATATTTTTCTCGTTTTTCGCATTTCTATATAATTTATTGCTGAAATCTTTGTACAGTCTTTACCAGAAATCTTTTATTTCCCCACAATCCCGGAACATGGACCTCAGAAATGTCACTCTTATAGACAGATGAAATGACTTTGGTTGATTAAGAGCTAGTTACGTGAATAGAATCCACAAAAACTTGGCATTGCTTTTTGCTTAATTAATTTGCTTAGACAAGAAACTTTTGTTCTGGTGGGTACGTAATATTAATGAATTTTGTTGAACGGAAGGTGGGACTTAATAAATGATTGGATTAAATCAGAATTATGAGGAGATAAATGTTTAATTTCACCGATGTAACAGAAAAAAGGGGCCAAGTGAGAGTCGGATTCGCCCATGAAGGGTTCCGTAGCAGCAAGTAACATCATATAAAAGTTTTTGTAGTTCGTTGTAACTTTCATCGATGTTTTAATAATAGTGTTTTGATTGAAGGAAATGTAAATTGCGGTTTATAGTTTACGACGTATTAAAAAAAACTACTTACTAGATCTCGCTCAAACCAATTTTCGTTGGAAGTTTGCATGGTAATGTACATCATATATTTTTTTAGTTTTATCATTCTCTTATTTTAGAAGTTACAGGGGGGGGGGACACATTTTACCACTTAGGAAGCGTCTCTCGCGCAAACTATTCAGTTTAGAAAAAAATGATGTTAGAAACCTCAATATCATTTTTGAAAACCTCATAGATAGGATACCACACGTATGGTTGTGATGAAAAAAAAATTTGAGTTTCAGTTCTAAGTATGGGGACCCCCAAAATTTATTGCTTTTTTTCTATTTTGGTGTAAAAGAAATTAATGCGGTTCACAGAATACATCTACTGACCAAGTTTCAACAGTATAGCTCTTATAGTTACGGACAGACAGACAGACATGCCATAGTAGGCCAAAACCTCCTTCTAAGGAGAGGCCAATGTCCAGCAGTGGACTGTTGAAGGTTGTTGATGATGATGATGATGATGATGAGACAGACATGACGAATCTATAAGGGTTCCGTTTTTTGTCATGTGGCAACGGAACCCTAAAAAGGAGGATAAAATTTAAGCCATTTGGAAGTGTTGAATGGATTTGAAGTTATATATCATAGTTGGTGTTTAAAAAAATCTGTTAAATTTAACAAAATATACCTGTTTTATCAAATTCAAATTGGATTGCAGTAAAGTCCACCCCAAAAAATTATTACTACGATTTCTGGTGATATTCGGCATACACACGGGTGGAGCCACGGACAAAAATTCGTTATTAATAAGGTCAATCATTGTTTTTTCATTAATAGTGGTTAATGATGGAGCCATAACCAAGTACATCTAGTGATAAATCAACAGATTTTAGTTATTTACTTTTATTTACTTAATTTAAATCTACATTATATAATAATTGATAGTAGCCGACCCCAAATAATATTGGGATTAAAGAAGAAGAATTATAGAATTATTCGAATTAAAATAAATAAAAAGTTTTTTTTTGTTTTGCCAGATAATTTTAAAACTATGTTGTCTACTAGAATATGTAATCCAACTATCAAAAAGTTAAGCACCCCTGGAGAGGTCATATTCCTCATTGTGAGTGCAAACAATGCAGCATGATGGCTCACAATATGGTAGCCTATTGAGTCTCCACTGAGTCACTTTGGCAGTTTGGTATCGTGTTCCTCCAACACAAAGGGAGGATCCTCCGACCAGGCGAGGTGATCGTGCCTGGCGGGCCACTGCCCAAGTTAAGCACCCCTGCCGTTTCGTTTACATTTAGTAGAGCTTGTCGTTGGCCGTAATTTATACTCGTATCGACAGTGGTAACTACAGCACCTGACTCTCGTAGTTTAGGATCACATGACCGTTAATAGTTACCGTTAATGCGGGAGTTGTCTTTTTTAAAAAAAAAAAAAAAAAAAAAAAATAGGACGTGTAAAGTCATTCTTAATATTAAAATGATCTCGAGAGGTGCTCATAGGCAAGTTACTCTAGCTAGGTGATTAGAAACAATAACAGGTAAAGATCGTCAGCGCGTTCAGTACCTGGATGGGTGACGCATGATACCATGAGCGTCTCCATGATTCGAAGGTCACATTATGCAGTCACATTGTCACATTCAAATTCAATAAGAATTCAAATTCAAAAAGGTCACATTGTCCGTGTGGTGACGGATTAAGAATACAGTGTCACAACCCCTATTCATCCCGCGGGTGTCGTAAAAGGCGACTAAGGGATAAACTACGCAAGATAACATCAATGCAAAGAGAAGGAAAACTTGAAACCAACGCTATAACAACCCGTCTGGCCAGCGTGGTATAGTAGGCCAAACCCTCCTTTCTAAGGAGAGGCTTATTCTGTCTGTCTGTCGCGCTATCATGGCAAAATTATTTTATTAAAATTTGGTTCACAAATAGTCTAGAGCCTGAGAAAAGACATAGGCTACTTTTTACCGCGATAACCTACACACACGCAGGCGGAGCTTAGGTCGAAAGCTAGTATTGTTTAAATTATATCTCAAATGAGTTATCAAAAACGTTGTACAGAGTATCAGGTTATTCACCAGTCTGATGACATGACACCGAAGCACTCCCGCTTATTGGTTGTGGGTGCAACCAGAAGCTAATGCTGTAATGAGAACGAACTTGATGACGCGGGTACTAATTAATTTGGTTATCATTAAGGATGCGTTTGCAGGTATTGCTAATTATTACTGTATATAGAATTGGTAGGATGCTATAGGTATAGGAGGTAGGTTTCTTTGTGATTCAAACCAGTATTTTATTATATGAACCTATTTCTGTAAGGTAAAGAAAGTTCTTTCTATAGCTATCATGTTCATCATATAATGCCCCACTACTGGGCTCGGGTTACTTCTCAGGATAGTGTTAATGCTGGCTGAGTGCGGGTTGAGGACTGTCAAGACAACGTTATGGCTACGTAATCTTGTCGTTGGATGTTTTGTAAGCCACCCCAATGACTTCAACTAAGTTTCGCGGCTATGATAACAATCGGGACCGACTGCATAATCATCATCATCATCATCAACAGCCTTTAACAGTCCACTGCTGGACATAAGCCTCTCCTTAGAAAGGAGGGTTTGGCCTACTATACCACGCTGGCCAGACGGGTTGTTATAGCGTTGGTTTCAAGTTTTCCTTCTCTTTGCATTGATGTTATCTTGCGTAGTTTATCCCTTAGTCGCCTTTTACGACACCCGCGGGATGAATAGGGGTTGTGACACTGTATTCTTAATCCGTCACCACACGGACAATGTGACCTTTTTGAATTTGAATTCTTATTGAATTTGAATGTGACAATGTGACTGCATAATGTGACCTTCGAATCATGGAGACGCTCATGGTATCATGCGTCACCCATCCAGGTACTGAACGCGCTGACGATCTTTACCTGTTATTGTTTCTAATCACCTAGCTAGAGTAACTTGCCTATGAGCACCTCTCGAGATCATTTTAATATTAAGAATGACTTTACACGTCCTATTTTTTTTTTTTTTTTTTTAAAAAAGACAACTCCCGCATTAACGGTAACTATTAACGGTCATGTGATCCTAAACTACGAGAGTCAGGTGCTGTAGTTACCACTGTCGATACGAGTATAAATTACGGCCAACGACAAGCTCTACTAAATGTAAACGAAACGGCAGGGGTGCTTAACTTGGGCAGTGGCCCGCCAGGCACGATCACCTCGCCTGGTCGGAGGATCCTCCCTTTGTGTTGGAGGAACACGATACCAAACTGCCAAAGTGACTCAGTGGAGACTCAATAGGCTACCATATTGTGAGCCATCATGCTGCATTGTTTGCACTCACAATGAGGAATATGACCTCTCCAGGGGTGCTTAACTTTTTGATAGTTGGATTACATATTCTAGTCGACAACATAGTTTTAAAATTATCTGGCAAAACAAAAAAAAACTTTTTATTTATTTTAATTCGAATAATTCTATAATTCTTCTTCTTTAATCCCAATATTATTTGGGGTCGGCTACTATCAATTATTATATAATGTAGATTTAAATTAAGTAAATAAAAGTAAATAACTAAAATCTGTTGATTTATCACTAGATGTACTTGGTTATGGCTCCATCATTAACCACTATTAATGAAAAAACAATGATTGACCTTATTAATAACGAATTTTTGTCCGTGGCTCCACCCGTGTGTATGCCGAATATCACCAGAAATCGTAGTAATAATTTTTTGGGGTGGACTTTACTGCAATCCAATTTGAATTTGATAAAACAGGTATATTTTGTTAAATTTAACAGATTTTTTTAAACACCAACTATGATATATAACTTCAAATCCATTCAACACTTCCAAATGGCTTAAATTTTATCCTCCTTTTTAGGGTTCCGTTGCCACATGACAAAAAACGGAACCCTTATAGATTCGTCATGTCTGTCTCATCATCATCATCATCATCATCAACAACCTTCAACAGTCCACTGCTGGACATTGGCCTCTCCTTAGAAGGAGGTTTTGGCCTACTATGGCATGTCTGTCTGTCTGTCCGTAACTATAAGAGCTATACTGTTGAAACTTGGTCAGTAGATGTATTCTGTGAACCGCATTAATTTCTTTTACACCAAAATAGAAAAAAAGCAATAAATTTTGGGGGTCCCGCGGGTTATCGCGGTAAAAAGTAGCCTATGTCTTTTCTCAGGCTCTAGACTATTTGTGAACCAAATTTTAATAAAATAATTTTGCCATGATAGCGCGACAGACAGACAGAATTACTTTAGTATTTACAATATTTGTCCTTACTATGACTTGTCTTGTCTTACTATGTCTTCACACATCTCAGATGCGGCCGTTTTATCCCGAACTTGTGCTATAGATACTAGACAGCTAATAAAAACACACCTATTCTTTGCTTGTTAATACATACATTATATATATATATATATATATATATATATATATATATATTATATATATATATATATATATTATATATATATATATATATATATATATTATATATATATATATATATATATCAATCTCTTAATTCAGTTCTACCTTAGGATTGCGGAGGTCCGATGCCAGTCGTTCCGTATTAAAACTGATAAACAGTTAAAACTAGTTGATTTAGTTGCCGACTCCAAATATCTTGAGTACAATAAAGGCTGGCAAGATGATGATACATATTATATACAGAAAACACAGAAACTAATATATGTAGATCATACGTCCTATCCGGGAATCGAACCCGAGGCATCATACACAGCGAACATACATTAAAATTGCGTCACAGAGGTACTTGAAACTACTATACTGTATTGCTATACCGATAAGCTTATGCCTGTTTTAAAATCCCGCCTAAACTTTATGATAAAGTCAGGTTAAAAGATTATTCAAATACGAAGAACCCACTCCCGTATACTTTGGATTTCCGCCCAAAATGATAAATTAACAGTCGTAATTTTTACTCACCTTTATTTAGATATCTGAATCAGGTAGATGATATGGAATTTTTGGAATTGGTGATTCACATATTAACTATGGGAGGAAAGCGCGTCATATTCATCTTATGTGATTACGCACGAGTATAAAATGAGAACAACCATTTTTGCTTCGTTGTTAAATAATGTATTAATAAAAAGATCTAGTAGTCCACTGCTACCTCTCCTTGTACTAGAGGTTTTAGTCTACTATAACACGCAGAAAAGTATTTATGGTGTTTGTTTCAAGTTCAAGAAAGAATTCTCTATACAACGGTATTATCTTAAATAAACTTCTCGCTTAATAGGGTCCTACGCCAATAGCATTGTTTACTTCGCAAACAAAATATTAATTAATCTTAATTTATGTGATTATTTCCTGCATATTTTTAATTATGTGTTAATGTTGAGGTCTAACATTAAACAGTGATACACAATACAACGTTACTAAATGAATAATCTTATCATTTCTTACGTTCAAACGTACAGTTTGTTACTATGAGTGCTAGCTTTTATGATCTAACTTGACGAAGTAATAGAATTTTGAACATGTATCATCACAGACCCTCTAGTATCACCAGTAAGTTTTTCAATTGCAGTCGTAAAATCAAAATGTACGCCTATTTCCATACGGATAGTATTCTCCGACTCGGCTCCAAAATTGTACAGGAAATTCCTTTAGAAACCACCTATGCAGCATCTTTTCTTCATTTGAATATTTATTTAAATATATTCGTTAAGTTTGGTGTACCATATGATATATCTGAGGAATTCACGCATCGTCAGTTCGCCAAACCTAATGAGTAAATAGAATTTCTAACAGCTTTCATAATTTATAATTAGATTTGTTTGTATTCAATACGTAAGACAAATTTGAATTATGTGTGGTACCATGTGTTTAGACTGTTGTTGATGTTGCTTTTCACCGTCAATGAGTGTTTTCCTTTGAAATTTGTTACAAAATGAATCATTTTGCTGGTTATGATTCAACTCTATAAACGTAATAGGAAGCAAAATTATTATTGCCATCCTGGCATTTCTTGTATTAGACGAGAGTACTTGCAGTTTTCAAAGAAATAAGGAAGAAAGATGGTAAGAAAATAATATTGTTTATACGAAGAAGTTTAACAGTGCAAGCTACACCTTGAATAGATCAACCCCCTAGAAAGGTTGCAAACCCTTGAATGAATTCCTACTGGGTGCATTCTAATTTCCTTGGGAAGGCCATATGAAGACAGACTGAATGAGGAAAGAAGAATGAACGCATGCAGAAGTATGGGAGGTGCATGATAGAAGGAGGTTATTTGTGGAGCGTAGTGCTTTGTCATGATTAGAACCTAGATACTGGAAGAGGGATTAGAAACACTCAAATCCACCAGAAAAATACTAAATTTGTAAACGCGCAAGATAGGTGTCAGGAACTGGATGCGAAAAGCCCCAACTCCATTACAGTGTAATTTATACATGACACTTGTTTAAATGTAATTTATACATAGTATAAACAATAATGATAATAATCTAGGAATGTCCTTAAAAATAATAAGAACCATATCATAAAAAGTGTGAACTTATAAATCTAATAACTAGTAATTAGGTATTAGTTCTCGTTAAGTTTTTAATCTCTTGCAGTTATTAAAGCAATCCTGAACGATAAAAGATCTTGTTATCTTCCTTGATCCGTTGCAAAGGCAATTAATCAATTTCCAATAGCAAGTGCAATTGCTTTTACCGATAACTTCGTTTACTACTCAGTAATAAAGTACGACATACGAGGTTCGAATTGGAATTCGTTGAGTTTTATTTTTCGGCTTTTAACACAGCTATTGCGTTCAACGAAGAACATGGATGTATTTATATGTAATCTATATCTAGTAATCAATAGTATTGATAATAGATATTTCATAAAGCTGAAAAGTTTGATTATTTGCTCGCCCTAATTTCATGAAGTACTGGTTCGATGTGAAATATTATTTAGATATAATTTATATTATATCGTGTTAGATAGCCCAGTTAACGAGAGAGGCTTATACTCTGTCCATTCCTTTATTATCTTTTTGATAGTTCAACAAATTTCGAAATTAGTGATGCCCTCACACGTCATCGATTCGATTTGAAATTAAAATCAATCGATTTAATATTCTTTAAGTCAGTATTGTAAATAAATAAAATATGCACTATTATGATATATAATTGACCCAGAACAAATAAAACTTCCTAACATAGTCACTTGAAGATCGGTTTAGTAAGTATTGTGTGATTTTTCAAATGTATTTTCTCATAACTCTGGATTTAAACGTTATTAACCACGAATTTCAAAGTTAAATTTTACTAACACGTGCATAGTTACATTTTAAGTCAGTTGTCTAAAAATAAATTAATTAATGTACAGAGTTATTGTTGTTTATTTTAAGTTTGCACTTATATTCCATTATTTCGACTTAATTCCTTGCAAATAATCAATCTTGAAGTCATACTCATACTATTTTAATTTCCTTTTTATTTTATTAAATTTACAGAAACTATACTTACATGAAGTCAAATTATTTTGATCATAATAATGTGATAGATTATTTAAATCGTTTAATCGATTTATCGTATTTCAAGAACTGTTTTATATGTTGTTTTTAGCTATGCACACTGCCCACTTCCCTACCCGTCTATAAAGTACGGCATTACTGTAGTACATTATTACGAAAAAAAATATCGGTAATTTATAGGCGTGACCTGTCAAAAAGACAATAAACGAATGGACAAAGTATAGATAATGTATCATTATGTTATGACTAGTAGCAGCGGAGTAACAGTGAAACATTTTCTAAAAACAGGGGAAAATTGTTTAGGAGGTTCCATTGTTTGAGCTGCGTTAACGGTTAAAGTTTCATCAAAATAATATATGAAATAATTGTTCCGCTTTTAAAAATCGAGCAGCATACGACAGTATGTCTCTTTTTAAAATTTCTTATTGTAATGAAAGTAGTTCACTCCGTTATAAGATCATGCCAAGGGCAACAGAAGGCGGAAAAGATGTAGCGCGGATCAGCTTATTTGTCTACAATGCATGTAAATGCATTATCTAAATCAACATAAGTTATGTAAATCAGCTATCTGGATAACATAGTGCTGACCTTAACTGGTTTGGGACTATAATTATGTACCATATGACCATATGTTTAGCTACATTATTCATGAAATGGAATGTACTCGATCCCATTCCATGAATAATGCAGCAAGACATTCTACAACTGCAGGCAGCCTACCATAGCATACCTTAGCATCACACTAGGCCGCTATAGTCTGGATCACCATGCTGCGTTGTGTGCACTCACAATGAGAATGATGATCACCACTCTTGGATTCAGCTCATGCTTTCCATCAGGTAGAGTAGAGTCGCTTTGTCAAGGCTATATAAAACATTAAAAGCTGTGCAATGAAGTTAATAATATTCAGTGGAATTAAAAACGACCTTTCTAAATACAGTGAGCAATACTGGATGCGATATACAATTGTATTCAATAAAACTATATTATCAAAATCACGCGGTTTTCAATATATTATAATTTTAGATTAAAATGAACGTCAAGTTTTGCAGATTGTCGTATTTAAAAGATGTCTATTGACATCATGTTTATTAATGTAGTTATTATTTTCTTTTTAAATTGTATAACATTGAAAAAAAGTTGGTAAAGTGCTAGTGGAACTCGCGCAAGAGAATTCCGTACTATTATTTATAAATTTCAAGTGTTACCTGTTATCGTTATTAATATCCAGCAAAATACGAAAAAAAAGCACATTTGTGATATGGGAGCCCCTTTAAATATACTGGTAACAGGAACAGGTAGTTGAATGCACGAATAATAGTAATAGGAAACCATTTTTACCCTTTGGGCACGGAAGCCTAAAAGTATGAAATAGAAAAAAAGTTCTTCTGAAATGGTCTAGTTCCAAAAGTCCAAAAATTGTGTTATTTATTAATCATACTTTGGCGGAAAGTTTATTTTAAGATCTAAAAGTTTAATTTCTACAAGAATAATTTAAAAATGCCACTTACAGTGCCGTCAAAAATGACAACCAGTGAACTTCTAAGCGATAACTTAATTTATCTAGCCATGGTCTACATTTTGTCATAATTGAACGTCGTAAAAATGTCAAAGTTTGATTTAGGAATAAAATATTATATGAACTTAGACGATTGGATTTTAGGGTTGTCAGAAAGTGTCTGGCCGTGAATGAAAACCTTCAGAACGTTATAACGAATGAACTTTAAAAGTCATTATCGTGAGCGGTATTATGAATGAATGATTTAGCTATCTCGAGTTTCCATTTGGGTGTTAGCGTGCTTTACCCTACCTGTTCATACATTTCGACTGCCTCGGTGGCGCAGTGGATGCAACTGCTGTGCTTGAGGTCTCGGGTTCGATTTCTGGGTCGGAACAAATGTTTCTATGATCTGCAAATATTTGTTTCGAACTTTGGGTGATTCCTATTTATAAAAAGTTTTAATATTTACATAAAAAATATGTTTATCTATTTAAATCAGTTGACTAGTATCCATAATACCAGCTCTGCTTATAGTTTGTGACTAAATAACGTGGTGTATAAAATGTCCGAAATATGTTCATATTACCAACTATTAAATTCTACCAACTTCAGTTTTTCGTATTTCTATATGCGAGGTAGTATACTACATATTCATTTATCAGTCTTTATTTTTTGTTAGCGGCTAGTGTATGCGACAACCGATCAAGGAGTTCAATTCCCGGGTGGCATAAAAAAGTGTTTGCCAAATAAAATATAAAATAAGTTGATAAACAGGCTACAAAACCGACGGTCAAATAGAATGAAAAACGTTAGAGTAAGCACAGGTTACAATAAAATTTAGTCATACTGCAAAAATGGCATAGTAGCTTAAGCGATCGGCACGCCTTTTTCTATTAAACAGCACTGAACATCTAACATCAAACACGCAAATATTACCGTCGTAAGGGCGCTATTTTCTTAAGATTGGCATGAAAATAGGTGGCATAAAAACATAAGAGTTATGAACTGGGCAGCCGTACTCTTTTTGAACTAGACACTTTACTAATAGTTCTCGACGCGCATGCCGCCACCCGCGACGTCTCGCCTCTACTGACACAAATTGCAGGTGAATGATTTATTCCTGTCCGAGACCACACACTGCAGTAGTTACGGTATACTACTCTATTCATTACCGCTTTGAATAATGACAGATGATAAAAAGTAACAGATATGTATTTGCGAATTCATTCATTAATCACGTGAATATTATTCATAATTATTACTCACATTTAAAAGTATTTACGTATAGAAAGGCGGAAGCAACAGTATATTTCGAATAACATTGCGGTTTGTAGTTGTTCTTGGAAATTCTAGAAATAAACAATACCGCCATTTATAATACTTTAGTGACTTCGGAATAAGTTAAATATTTTAGACTATATTTATTTTAGCCCCTCGACAGTTTCAGAACCTGTAGGTTTGTTTATTTAAAAGAATAGGTCACATCGGGATTGCCTAAAATAGATGATGAGTAAAACAATAATTTCATATTATTTTGCACAGATATTCAGTGTTAATTTATCTATGAACAATCTTCAACTTTTTTGTTTATTTTTTTTAAGAACCTGCTAAAGTAACTCTGCCCGGTGGAAAGCATGAGCAGAATCTAAGAGTAGTAATTGCCATGCTCATTGCGAAGGCAGATAAGGTAATATGGTGACCCAATTTATGGTAGCCTCTTGATATGCCGCGGCCTTCTGCATGATTGGACTTCCAGTCTCGAACTCACCAACGAACCACGCTGCTGACACGAATGTTGAAATTCTAGTTTGATCTTCGTGAGAGAGTAGTATGTAGTATCGCCCCGGTTAAGTAAACCCATTTATGCTGAAATCAGCGTGGCTCTACTACCCTGAAAACAGTATTTATTATACAATACAACAACCGTAACCCATATTTTCCCCTGAAACCTCATTTTCTGAACTTACCGGCCATGTGACCCTTGAGAGTCGCTAATTATCCCGATATGACCCACGTTCTGCATAAGTACCTATATTTTAGAAACTTTGTGAATATTTTGTAATTAATGTCATCGTTAATCATTATTAAAGGGTAAAATAGACTTATTATTTTTCCAGTTTAATGTAATAATAATAATTTAATAGTAGTAATTATATTGGGATCGATCTATTAAAAAGAAAATAAAATAAATTTTGCAAATGTTACTTCTATGATTTTTGTAATGTTTAGTTGTATGTAAGATGTTCGAAAAATTTGTTTATTCATTTATTTATATCACAGAAGGACTATTGTTTGCCAATAATACTGATATTGTTGTTATAGATTGATTAGAACGCCGCGCAATATAGCTGTTACTCATAACGAGAATCCGGTGAAAATTGCAAAAGAAAAACAAATAAAATATTTATTCATATTTATATTTAAAAATGTAACCAATGTGTATATTTATTTAATAAAGGAGATAATCATAATAATACGTATTATACGTACAACGTATGTAACGTAAGGTATGTATAATACGTATCATATCGCGAGTGCGTAGGTGCCGCTATACAAGAGAAATTTAATTAAATAATAAGTAACTAAACATATCTCTCTCTAAATACCGTAATACTTTCAAAATTCAAATTTGTTATTTCAATAAAACAAATACATATTTAAAAAATATGTTCGATAGATACCAAAGATTAAATAAACATACACCATACTACCGTACTCTATAAAACTTATGTTTATAATATCAAAACGAAATCAGTTCTTAAATTAGTACATATGATTGATTTTTACCGGACGCAAATACTCTGACTGGGGTCGTTCAAGAGCCGGCTCCGTACTTCTCAAGGCGTCGAACTATTTTTATAAGCGATTCCACGTGCCATAACAGTGCCAGATGCAACGGAACAAGGGTATAAAAGTACCTACATTTATGTGTTTGTACATGTGTGCTAGCCGTTTGTTTGTCAAGAGCGTCGTAAAACATTGACGGAAGCGAAATAAAGTTTTCTTTGATAAGATCTTTTGCGTATTATTACAGCGAATTTTGGTTCGTTGTTTATGGAAATTTGTGAATATGTAATCGTCTGAAGTTGTTCGGTCTGGGAAAATCCTTCTTCATATATTATTTATGTCGTTGTTACTTATACTGTTTTCTGAAGTATGTGTTGTTAAAGTGGTAATAATAGCATTTAAATACTTAAACACAAACATTCTCTCTCACTATTTTTTTGATAATAATATTATGGTGTAAGCTTTAAAAGCTATTCATATAAATATGTTGTCATTACTAGCTATTAAATAACATTAGCTAATAAGTAAAATCAGTTAGTACGTAATTTTTTAAAAACTTCATCCCTGTGACAAAAGTAACATTAATATTATTCTGAAAAAAAAAGAGATTCAGGATAAAGGAAGACCTTTACTCCTTAAATTTTTTATATCAGTTCAGAGAGAGTTTAATTCCAAAAACCTTTAAAAAATAATCGAGTAAAGACAATTTTTAAGCAAAAGAGACATTTCAAAATAAACTTAAAGATATCATCATCTTCGCAGCCTTATTCCCAAGTTTATTTGGGGTCGGCTACTAGTTCAACCGGTTTTTACCTGAATTTCAGTTTTTAAACGAAGCGACTGGCATCGGACCTCCGCAACCCTAAGGGAGAACTGAAATTCGAAGATTGAACTAGTTGTCAGTATATTTGAGGGCACTGATTTCCCAATAAAGATTGCCATACATGTTCATAACAACCGGGACCGACGGCTTTACGTGCTCTCCGAGGCACGTGCGTGAATCACCGCTAAACTTCCAAGCTCCGGGCTGCTATTAGGAATTTCCTAAGAAAACCCAAAAACACTTTTTGGCCCGACCCGGGAAAACTTAAAGATATAATTAATTTAGGTTAGGTTTAGAAAAATAATCCCTCAATATATAACTTTACAAGTCTATATCTTGACTTGTAAAATTTCGTACCACACAAAATTTATAAAATAAAATAATTTAAATACGGTCTAGTAACTTCACTAAAGTTTGAACCGACTTCTAGTGATGCATTCCAAGTAACGCCGTATGTGTGCCGCTATCGTTCCTCAAGCCGAGTTTACTATTATTATAACAGTTATTACAGGAAACACTTAAGTAACCAATCAATAATAAAGTTTTGTTTTATAATACCACAAGAGAACGGAGTGCCACCTGTTGTTGAGTTATTTATGTCACCATAACGAGCAAAACTACTTCTGTACCTGTATAAATCTCAGCTATAATGAAACTTTCGATTGTAAATACTATTTAGACTGTATGTAGCATTTAATAGAAAGGAATAGTCCTCTTCCCTCCCTCTAAATTACATTATTTATTTGTTTTGGCTCTTTTCAGACGATTTAACATAGTTCAATGATGATTTTAATTTATAGTTTGCGACCACAACCTGTCACAGTGGGTATTGCTAGTATTATTCTAATTTTATGTACAACAAATAAAGGAATATTCTTTTTTATACACACTTATTTATTTACTTGCTTAAGCCCGTGTATCCAGTGTTATCGGGACAAAAAGTAGTATATTATTATGTCCTTCTTCAAAAATTTAAGTTTTTCTATGTCAATTAATTTAATAGGTGCAACAGTTTGTAACTGTGAAACCATAACAGACAGGCAGACAGGCTTACTTTTGAATTAATAATATTGATACATATTTCAGGTTCTTTTGTTTTAAAACGTAACTCTTTTATTATCAGCAATTTATAATTCCTTAACAATAATTAGGCACATACTAGTTTCTTACGCAATTATTGTACGAAGCATTATGTATACGTAACATAAGTATAAAAGCACTTTTATTGCTTAACGGGTCAATGTTCATGGTCTTATAACTATCTTATAGAAGAGAGTTGATGGCTTATTGCAAATATTCAGTAAAACATCAGATATAAAACTGAAGAATTGTACAATTACAGTATCTTTTTGTTATTATCAGTATCAGTATGTTCAAAGGAAAAAAGGGAATGTAACAAACATTATAATTATGTCAAAGACACACATAACATTGTTTTAGGAACTGATAATTATTTCATTCATCAGTACAATCAATCTAACTATGCACTGTATATGTATATTTTCAATATTTCGTACATCTAACACAATGACAACTAGTTTCAAATTAAACAAAAGTTGTACTATGAAAGCTAGACAGCTGACAGAATACTTTATATTTTTTTTTGTAAATATTTAATAAACACCGAAACCCACCACCACCACCCACCATTTCGATTCGATTCGAACCAAGACATGTAAATACATACATAGTAAACACCCAAACTCCGAAAAAAATATGTATAGATAATTCAAACATTGCGATTGGATTCGAACCGAGACCTTCAGCAGAGTAGTCGCATACACTATAACTGCGCCAGACTTACAAATTCCTTTGTATAATTTAAATATATCAATATATACATCGATTATAAGCTATTTATTTTAATTCAACCTTTGGCAATAACAGAAACTAACACAAACAAATAATTTAATATAACACATGTAAGTCGTACGCTCACAAACGTATGTAACCTTGTATAACTGTCATCTATTTTCCCGTGTGGCACAAATAGGAATACATTTCTGTCCTACAAATTGCGTACACTAGAAAAAATATGGTTTCAAGAATTCCTAACACAAATGTAAGTTTGGAATATAGATTCAAAACACACTGAAATTTGAATTTTCAGTTAAAATCCATTTTAAATTAAATAGGTATTATTTTTTTTGTGATTATATTACGTCAATCAAGATACTTGTATTTTTGGGTTTAAAATTCTGTTTAAAAAATATATCAATATATAAAAATATACCTAATATATGTTTCTATCAATCTACTACGATAGTTATTACTATCATCAATAGCCCTTAGGATGCCACTGCTGGGTAATCACATGACATTACGCAACACCACGCTGGCTAGTATCAGATTATTAATATTATAAATTGCAAGTTGAATTTGATTGTTCATATCATAGGCCTCACTAGTATCAGGGGGGTGTCACTCCGCAGTTTAGGTATAGTCGGCCGGCTGCCTGCCGGGTCAGACACGCCGGTCGAACAGACATCGTCAGAACAGTTCAGAGTTATACGATAGAAAGAGACGCAATTGTAGGTAAATATAATCGTAGTGATACGGCGCTGTGCGATCTGAATTTAACTTAATCTTTTGACACCGAGGGTATCTATAACTTTAATTTACTTTTGGGAGTGAGTCTTCTGTGCTGGTACTATTATGTATTCTGTGCTAGTATACTGGTTAGCATATACGACTGTCAATTAAGAAATTCTCTCTCTCGAATTCTCGAGTTCGATTCCCAGTATTATGACTGAACGGTTGGCCTATTCGTTTAAGAAGTCGTTCATGCCGGTTTGTATTGCGCTAAGTGCTGTGGATTCAAATTCCATATGGGAGTACACTTTGTGTGATTCACAATTTTTTGTTCTGAGTCTGGGTGTTCTTTATATTCGTTTCATTTATGTTTATAAAGTTCCAAATGCGAGATTTGTAAATATAAATAAGAGAAAATAATATTTTAGCCCAGAGCTTAAAAGCCGGGAGGGGAGTTACTGTGAAAAACTGCTATTAAAACGAAAATTGCTATTTCACATCAATCAATATGGCAAAACAGCAAAGTGGCTAGTTTACAACCGTATTACATCTGCACCATTTAAATTCTGACAATGCAAATCGTGCAGTTTAGTGACGTCACTAAACTCAATTACATGTCAGAAGTTACGGCAGTACCGCAACTTGGAATTGTGCCCGATATGTGACAATAGGCGCGTCCACTTCAACATGGAACATAATATGAATAAGCCAGCAATATATGGATGTCACATACCAATCTGTACAGCATAAAGACAAAATGGTGCTAGATATAGTTTTCTGTGAATTATAATGAATATTCTATTATAAAGAGTTTTGGTTATTGAAGGTCAAACAAATAAATAAAATTAAAGTCTTTGTTTCAAACTAAAAGTTTTTCATTAATGCATATGAATGTATATACGATAATTTTATAAAATGACTGATGATTTTCAGTGGCAGATACCGCAGAGATAGCTGATGATACAAAGAAACTAAACCACAAGCACAGCAATCACACTGATTTTGTAACGTTCGGTAAATAACTAAGACACAGTAAATTTTCAAAATAATATTTAGTTTTCCGTAGTTCATGATTCAGAACCCTTATAGATTCGTCAGCTCGTCCACCATCATCAACGTACCGCCCAAGCGGTTGGTGCTAGAGAGATGAAACTTTGTATGAATATAATTACGTCGACACTGATACAATAAAATTACGAAAAATAATTTTATTCGTGGCCTGACAAGCACTTGGCCAATTTATATTCAGATACAGTTCATCCAGCGGTTAATTATTATTTACTCGCATGTTAAGCGCCGATCAGAATATTTTTTTATAATTCTTACAATACATATCCACAACAATCATTCTCAAGAAGTTTTTCAAGTTATGATGTCGAACTTTGTAGTATTTTAAATCCGTACAGTGAGATGAAACTTTTGTCGTTTATCTTTTCAACAGAAGCGTCTTCAGCTTAGTTCTATAAGTTTAATATAACTTCTATCCAATGTTATATATTCGAATGATACTATGACGTTGTCTGTTACGCTCTCACGATTAAACCGCTGCACCGATTTCAGTGGAATTCGTTATGGAGATACTTCGATTCTTGATACCTTTGGGCACGTGGGCAGAGCCGTGGGCATAAGGTAATAACTTATATATTTATTGGTTAATTTTAATTTAAATGCTATCTCTCACTGAACCAATTAATAGTTTTAATCATAAACCAAGATACTCTATGGTAACTTGAGTTAAAAACGACTGAAATTAAAATATTCTTATTATCGAATCGAACCCCTAGACCTCTTGATCAGCTGTAGCAACAAGGCAGTATTCTTGTAAAAATAAAACTAATATCATTGTGAAGTTATTTTACACGTATTAATTTTTTGTTGATAGAAACATTTTTGTATAAAGCATCGAGTACCGACTAAAAATAGATGGTTAAATACAAAGGTTTCATAGTTTCAACATTGAATAAAATGTGTACAATAAATACATTGTCCAAATCGTCACCTGTATTTGTCTGGTGACATAGATGGCTAAGGGTTGAGTGGAATAAGCCCCTTCGAAATAAAACTGCGTGCGAATATTTGTATGTTCAATCTCCGTCCCAAAGGAAAACAGCGAGCCATTTTAAATTTCAACATTTAATTTCCTTCTCATAAAAAGAAAATCATAGCTTTTATTGTCTTTATCCTCGGGCTTAAGATAAGAACGAAGGCCTTGTTTTTACCATAAACAAAGTCCAATAAGATGCTAAATTGAAAATTGTTACTTCTTCATATTGTTTTGCGTTCTTTGAAAAGGTTTCAATATTCAGTGATTCATAAGTGAAAGAAAACCATTCATGATCTAATTAATAACTTGTAAACATAGCTTAAGAATAAAATACACGATTTTAATAATAAAATGTATGTATTAACTGAAGACTTTACCTTCGAAATTAACAAATAGAAATCGTCAGATTACCTTAACACTTTTTCTTTTTTTTATTTATTTAGGTTCCCATGTCAGCCCCATCGTACCCTTACCTTACCATAATCTCTAAACCTAAGTAGAAATAACATATTTAGTACATTATAGGTTCATAGAGTTTAAATACCAACAACGCCGCTTCTGACAGAGGTTTCGTAATATTTTAATGTCAATCACCGTTAAATCGTTTGCTATATGCAATAGGTATGCGGAATATGCGGATAGAGGTGTGAAACAATGATAATGTCCAATATATTATGCACTGTGGTGTACAAGTGCATTACAGCTAAGGTGTGTATTCTAACTAATGTTACCCCCGGGTTCCTAGTTTCAGATGACCGTGCTAAAGTACATTGAGTTAAATCGCTTTAATTCTGATATATTCATATAGATTTCGTATTACTTATATATGGATAGTATGGGTGGGTATTTGTATGATGGTGTTTGTTTATTTTTGCATTTTTCTTCACATACAAAACTTTAAATTCGGAAAAAGCATTTGTAAATATTATTTCGTTCTAAAACATGATGTAGTTTGTAGGTCTAGGATGGTAACAGAACAGAAAAATACACAGGCCATTACGCTTTGGTCTAGCTACCCTGCAAAGGTATGCCTCGCCGATAAATCGCAGCGTACGCCGATAAACTGCCGGCTTTACATAATGAGATGTGCAACAAAACTGTCAGTGAAGAAGATTTACCTAAAACTTTATAAACAGGGACATAGTCTCTTCGTCTTGGAACACAACTTATACGGCCATTAAAAAGTTTATCCATGTAAATGCGGGTGACGTTGTTTACTTCTCTAACTGTAGCGGAAAATATATTTTATTAGTTTTATCGGAGTTTCCTTTAAAGGTTTAGTTACTTATCTTCTTTACAAACACTCATAACTTAGAGGAAATTTCGATGATTGGACTAATCAAATCTAACTAACCACATGATGTGAAGACACAACAACCATTGCAAGGTACATTTATTACATTCTCCGAGTCTTGATAAGCTTGTCACGGATTTTGATAGTTTAAACGTGTTGTATAGAGACAACGTGTGTATAAAGTGTATATTATTAGCATTACGTAGTCGTTCAATAAAGCCACTAAAAATAATATCACATGCAACTATACGCATAGTCCAAACAAGAAATACCCATATTATTTCTTTTGGAAGAAATAATATGGGTAAGTATGCTTCTGAACAAAGGTCTCTCCAATGGGCTTGTCAGTTTTATAAAATTATATCAACTGACATACCGAAACTCTGTTCTTACATGTACATCATCAGAACTTTTAAATTTAGTACTAAATTGTTGTTTTTTAACGATTGATCATTGTACAGCAATAACTAACAATGCTAATACAGTGCACCATTCTTTTAAACTGCTTCTATTCGGTGATTCTTTTATTAGATTACACTAACACCAGTAAGTAAAACATTTATAAGTGTTGTTACATACTTCAAAATCTCTAAAATTGACACTGTAATTTTCAAGGTACAGTTCAAAACTGTAAACACGTGATCTCCTAAAAACTAATGAAATAAACGCATGCACTCTGATATGCATACTTATATTAAAAACCTTATTTATATATATCCCTGAAATCAAATATAAAAAATCTTAATCCTTTCTGAAATAACTGAGGGATAAAATAACTTAGGTGTTTTCGTCATAAATCAGAAGTTGGACCGTGAACAAAATTTAGGACTTTGATTAATCGGACCCTGAGACCTGAGCTCAGGCTGACATATCAATAATTCCGTTAGAAAAATAAATATAATAATTCTGACACGGCTAAAACCGGGATGGGAGAATAAATTCATTTTCAGCCATTAAAGTTCTCGTCTAGATAAAGTTATTAAAATGTGTACAAAAGCTTTAAATACCACAAAAGAGATTAGATGGTAAAATTGAATGTCAGATTGTGTTTGTATTGTACTACTTTGCCTAACAGAAAGCATTAGTAGAATCCAGGAGTAAATGTCACCACCCTCATTGTGAGCTCAGACAATGCAGTATGGTGACCCACTCTTTGCGGCCTAGTGAAAAGCTACTGCTTCATGGACCTCGGCTTTCACACACCAATGAAACAGCAACAATACTACAGCACGAATGGTATCATTTCGGGTCGGTCTTATTTGTATGGTTAGTACTACAAGTAGAGCCGTCCCATAAAAGTAGTATAAGAAAATATTATTTACTTAATCGATTCTTTTACAACCATTGAAAATGTGTATTCGTTAATCATCATATCGTGAGTGATTCTGTCTTAACTTATACATAGACGACCTAGAGTTTAAAAATTTAATATTCCTAAGTTGAAACTCGTTAAACAATTCCAGAAAACAAGTTCTTACATAAAACTTTATTGCTACCTTAGGTATTAAGGCTAAAAGGACATCAACATATTTTACAACTCAAAGAGTTTTACAACTTACACACAACATACTTACATAGTAAGGTTATTTGAGGTGCAGTTCTATAACAATTTTTTTCGAGAAAATCTTTATTTTCTATGTCTGTAGAATAAAGTAGTAACGTAATTACTACTTTATTCTTCAGACACAGAAAATAAAGATTCTAAAATCCACCACGTCTAAAACATTAAATTATGAATAAGATAATTTCTTAAGGAAGAAGTTTTGAGTATCATTGATAATTAATCGAGGTTACAACTTAAACTGATACGAGAGGTACCGAATCGCCACCTTAAAAATAATTGTAAGCGATTCGTACGAAAACATTAACTTATCGATGCAGACCGATCTGTGCAGATATATCGGTTGTGTGTATGAAAAATCGTTAATCTTTGTTGATATCGGAGCCGTGTGGAGGCACTTGAAGCAGTCTGCATCTGCATAGATAAGTTGGAACGATTTGTTGAAACATCTGTACTGTACTAGGCTCGACCGTTGTAGTACCACAGCCTCATAGAACATTAGTGTTAGCCGTTCTTTCGGCAAATAAGTTAGGTTACCCGAGCCCAAACTCTCCCATCTCCTGTTTCTTCGGAGGAGAGTGATTGAAATAGTGGTAACAATCTTGTAACTCTTGAGTAGCATGTTTTCATAGACGGCGTTAATCATTTACAATCAGGTAAGTCGTCTGCTGATATATTTTAATGCCTACTATTTATCTAGAAAAGTAAAAAAATACACCCGACAAAACTTTTGTTCAAATTTATATAGCCCGGGCTATTATTGTCATTTTACTGTAACTTCATAAACTAAAATTGGTTATGCAGTTTGGATGCTACGGTGGTATGACCATT
Source organism: Phragmatobia fuliginosa (assembly GCA_932526445.1). Taxonomy (NCBI): domain Eukaryota; kingdom Metazoa; phylum Arthropoda; class Insecta; order Lepidoptera; family Erebidae; genus Phragmatobia; species Phragmatobia fuliginosa. Next base: position 19,076,225 of record OW052063.1, on the reverse strand, counting down.
ATACAAATACTACCAAAAATTCTACCCTTCCTTTTGCTTTGCGTAATCAGGTAATCAATCATCACTAAAAATCAAAAGCACTACTTAATATGGTGAGTTACATTCATATTTCAAACCTACGCTTTTTCTCACATGTTACATCGACGCGGAAGGTCCTTTCACACTTCAATAAAGATCCCTCGTCAGTTCAAAAATATGCGGGAGTTCTCGAAATATACAAGTAGGTAGAATTGTCTATCCTTTTAAATTTTAAGAAAGTAAGAAATATGTTTGTATTCATTCTGACACTTTCTAAAATCTATTCTAAATATAGGTAGCGTAAATGTATGTAGGTTAAAAAAAAACAGTCAGCATATAGAATCGTATATATACAAATATATGACACTGTACATGTTTTGTATAATTAAATTAACCAATAGTACTTTTCAGACTATATTGTTCGTACTCTTTTATTAATGTATTTATTATTTATTCTTCTTTAACATGTGATTATTACAAAATCTGTTAAAAAAACAGTCATTGCATAAGAAGCTTGTAAAGTTACTTCACATAATTAACTCGTAAAATAGGTTTACAAGTTAATTATGTATATTAAAATATTATTAAAATATGTTTAATTTTATTTTAATGTCAGAGGTAAGTTAAACAAACACTCGTCAGTCAACTCGGCGTCAAAAAAACAATGGCCATGTGGTACGTGTCAAGTACACTCGTACCTCTTGAAATTTAAATGACGAAGAGTTGGAACTACTTGATGATAAGGTTAAACTTAGAATAAACTGTAATCCGTGTTTGTAACGTTTTTTTTAATTACAATGTACCAGCTCTTGCCCGCAGCTGTACCCGCATCAATGTCAGTGATCGCGGTAAAAAATAAACCTATGTAGTTTCTCAGGTTTTAGACTGAGTACAAATTTTCAATTAAAATCGTGCAGTGGTTTTTGAGTTTATCGCGAACAGACTGTTATATAGATGTGGCAGAGGACTTTATTTTATAATATGTAGTGATGCTGTAGAGTTTAACTTTAATTGTAGAATTTTTTTCATATTATTTTTATCAAATTATAAAAGTTGTGGCTCAAATTGCAATAAACAATTTTTTTTTATTTCTTTACTCATAGAATGTCCTTCACATTTTATAGAGATTGTCTGGACTTTAAAAGAGACGAGATCCTTGAATTTGTTTTGTATTTTCTTCTCGCCGCCGCACTCGTGAACTCAAAAAATATAACTTGCAAAAGTGTCGGTATACCCTAATTGTAGAATAAATGATTTCATTTCATTTCGATTTCATTTCATTTTATTAACACGTATGGCAGTTGATTTGGCATAATTTTCATTTCAATTTTGCAATTATTTTATTTCCCAGACTACCATTTTTAGGGTTCCGTAGCCAAATGGCAAAAAACGGAACCCTTATAGATTCGTCATGTCTGTCTGTCTGTCTGTCTGTCTGTCCGTCCGTATGTCACAGCCAATTATTTCCGAAACTATAAAAGCTATACTGTTGAAATTTGGTCAGTCGATGTATTCTGTTAACCGCATTAAGATTTTTACATAAAAATAGAAAAAAAACAATACATTTTGGGGGTCCCCATACTTGGAACTGAAACTCAAAAAATTTTTTTTCATCAAACCTATACGTGAGGGGTATCTATGGATAGGTTTTCAAAAATGATGTTGAGGTTTCTAATATCATTTTTTTCTAAACTGAATAGTTTGCGCGAGAGACACTTCCAAAGTGGAAAAATGTGTGTCCCCCCTCTAACTTCTAAAATAAGAGAGTGATAAAACTAAAAAAAATATATGTTATACATTACCATGTAAACTACCAACGAAAATTGGTTTGAACAAGATCTAGTGAGTAGTTTTTTTTTTATACGTCATAAATCGTTACACGCAATTTACCTTTTATCCAGTCAATACACTAGTATAAAAACATCGATGAAAGTTACAACGAACTACGAGAACTTTTATATGATGTTACTTGCTGATACGGAACCCTTCACGGGCGAGTCCGACTCGCATTTAGCCGCTTTTAAGATTAACTAAAGGTCGTCTCTCTGGCTCGAATAAAAGGCATCGTACATCTATATTTGTATGACCACAACATCATAACGTAATGGGTGATATCATAGCACTTTATCAGGACAGAGATTGACAGAAAACAGATTATGTTCTGTAGTTGTAGGCCACAGGTCAAGAACTGGCAATCCGCATATAACGAAGCGCGTGCCTATTGTATGTATAATAACTCTTTATTAACCTTGATAGGATAGTTAAGTAATAAATGTTTTATAGTACTATGAGTTATTTATTAAAAGTATTATCTACAGTAAAGGCCGCTGCATACGTGACGGGATTATACACGGACGGGACGGGAAGTTATGCAAACATCGTTTCATGCAAAATGTATAAGGAAATGCATACTTCACGGAGACACGGACGGGACGTGAACGTGGCACGCACGGGACGAGCTAAGTATCGTCGCCGACGATGTTTAGCACGTCAATAGCAATTAAAGCCAATTCTTGAAATGAAAAATCCCTCTTTCCTTGTTCACAACACTAGCACGTTAGATCCGAGTCACAGTCACGGTGCGTATGCATTTACATCATGTCCCCGTTTATAACGAGGCAACCACGTCCCCGTCCCGTCCACGTCCCGTCCGAGGTAATATCTCGTTACATATGCAGCGGCCATAATTCAAAGAGGCTCTTATTAACTGCTCTTGTAACTTTTTATAATAATCGTATAAACAAATCTTTGAATACTTATGTAAATAGCTTGGTCAATAATCTATGGTATTTCAAACCGGAAATGATTTATTTCTGTATGTTATACAGAGTTTGCCCAAGTGATTACGATAAGGCCAAGGGTTAGATTGTAGTACTGATCTTAATTTTGAAATCAATTTCACATCGAAAAATTGGCAATTTTACTACAACATAACTATTTGTAGCATGTATGATAGAGATAGCTGTCTACATTAGATATGCCTTAATCTACCTCAATGTGACTTAGATTACGGTAGGTAGATATCTTAGGTAGGTTTACCCTTTCAAGCGCTACAATAAAAAAAAGCAATACAATTCGAGTTTCATGAATATGGGCGTCATAAAAATATGTTGATGTGATGTGTGCACAAAAAAGGACGATTTATGAGAAATGGAATAACTCCTCTTGGCATTCGTATAAGAAAAGCTTTACTTCAAAAAACTGTGTAGAAAAAATTTGAACTCATATTGTTTACTATCATATTTCTAGGGTTACTTTAGTCAGGCATTTCTCATAGGAGAAGGTCGAATGCGGAAGTAATGCATCATTTAAAAAGATGTCTCCAACTTTTAAAACGAGATCGAGCAGAACGAAAGCTTAAACCAAAAATGAGATCACTTCAACAGTAACAAAAATAATTCTGTACCTTAGAGGTATCCAACGTTAAGAGACTAAAGTCAAATTTAACAGGAGAGGCAAAAATGCGATATATGTATATAAATAGTGAAATTTTGAACGTAATATTGAGAAAGTTATAATAAAGGCAGAGTAATTAATTTAGCTGTATTTTTTATAATAAATAAATGAAAGTTTCATGAATTACATATAATTATGATAAATCTATCTATTAACTAAATAATAAACCCTAAAAAAATATTTGTGCAATTAATGTATATCATTGTATATCTCTTTTCATAGGCAGCTTAGGACTTAATGCTTTATACCATTATGTAGAACTGGTTCTTGCCATTATAATGGTATAATAAACGTAATTATCACAAAATGTGGAGTTACTATTGTCTCCCTTTGAGGTACAGAATTGTGAACTAGATTGCTCCAGTAGAGTGGACGGCGGAATAATTGACCTCACACTCTGCCTATTTTTACGTTATACTGTCTCACAAGTTTTGGTCCACCGTTATATCTTTAATGGGTTCTCCGCTGCAGATTTCCGCATTACTTTAGTGGAAACCGAATGGAAGTTAATAAACAATCGAACCAAATTAGATGTATAAATCGGGACTTTATTGCGCGACTGAAATGTACAATCATTCTCATGGGTCAGTGCTCCGGTGAGTACTATGGGTACAAGCTATTGGAACTTCAAATAAACTAAAATATAAATATGCTATGAAAATTGTTATGAAGTCCTTATGCATACATACATATAAGTTAAAAAGGGTTGGCCATTCTAAAAATTTCAATGAGGTACATTAAAGTTTCGTTCGTCAAAACGGTAAATAGGTAACTTATAAAGAAACTGGCATAATATAGAAAGAAATGAAGAATGTTCACTTCTACTGAAGATAAAAATAAATAAATAAATATTTCGGACATCTTAAACAAACCGCCATCTAGTCCCAAACTAAGCAGAGCCTTTATTATGTGTACTAGAAAACTGATATAAATACATAAACATACTTTTTTTACATAGAAAATACACAGACTCCGAAACCAATATATACGGAACACAAAAACATTTGGTACGACCTGGGAATCGAACCCAAGACAAGCACAAGTTTTTTTTTTATATAAAAATATATAGAAACTAATAACTAGACATCGGATTGTTTAATTTTACTTAAAATATAGTTAGTAATATTTAAACTGAATCTAGGAATCCTCCTCCTCCTTGATAGTACTTATAATCCAATGTCTATTAAAAAGAAACGATTAAATTACTGAGAAAATACCTTTTTTATGCGGCGAATGCTTATCATTCCATATTCTACGTAATTACATGATAATTTTGGCTAAGGTCAAGCTCTGATTATAATTAATTTAAGTAAATATTTCTTTATCAATAACAACCCATCATGGAAAAAAAAACTGTTTGTATTTGATGACCGTACTTATTTATTAAAAAGTTCTTTAGTTTTTTATTCATCTAACCTTTATATTACGATCGTAGATGCATTTCAAAGCACTTAAAAGTTATTTGAAACTTGAATAAACTCATAGGCAGTGATAAAGTGCAAAGTGCAACGTTAGACACTGTTTTAAGTACATAATGTTACTAAGCACTTGTTTCCTCACTTCATTCATAAAATGAGGTGAATTTTGAGTATTATACATTTTAGTTCTTGAAGTGCGATCGCAGTTCAATTGTCCTATTATTCAAATAATTACGATGATGATGATATTTATGTAAAAATAAAAGAATTGATCCTGTACTAATAAGTATTTCTTTATTATTTAATTAAATATATATGAATACAATATATATTTTAGGCCATATATTTATATATTTATCATCTCTATTTCACAAAAATATTTTAAAAGATAATGAAAAATGTTGTTTACGTTAACAAGAAAATTAAAATATCAGTTTATTATTCTTTTTAAATCTTTAATATACATATTAGAGTATTTATAGCCACTTTTTAAGATACACATAGTAACATGTACATGCAAATACGATCAAAATAAAACGTAACAACACTTCTTTTAAAATAGTAGTTGTATACATTTGTTATGAATGAAACAGAGCATATTTTTTAAGGATTAGGCTGTGAAATAGAAATAACCATCTAATTTTAATATAATTTAATGAAGACATTCTAAACATTCAAGGACATTCACAAGCGATTCTCTAATTAATATTATTGAAACTAAAATCACCTTGACTGTTATCAAAGTATAAAATACACAGTTGTCGTAAAAAAAATCTCCAGTTTTTTTAATACGAAAGCCATTAAAATTTTATAAACTTTTTTTTTTGTGTTTTGTGAAGCCATAATACTATTTTTTAAATTTGTATTATCAGTCATTACAGTAGGTACCTACAAACTGCAACGAAAATCAAAACTAAATTTTATTTATAATACCTACTGGGTGACCGGTGCAAAAACTATGTTGAGCGTTTAAAATTTCCAAGTGAATCCGATTTCCACCAAAACAGCTTTATTTTTTCTTATTAATAGGTTATAGCTTATTATTATCAAGAATAATGTGACTTTCTATTGGTAAAACAATTTTTGAAACTTGGTTCATTAGATGAGATTACCCCCAACAACTTCCCGACATCATGAACTCAAAAACGTTACTCTATAAGATATTATTATAGAAGTATAGATAAGGATTTTTTTTTTAAATTTTATTCAGTTCATCTAATTACACATCCTATACACATATTTATAAATCCTAAGGGTTCCTTCGTGAAAGGCGTTATGTTAGTGGGTTTATTTATATTTTTAGTTGTACAATTCTAGTTCGTTTCTAACAAATTAGCATCTTAATGATTAGTTATCTAGTAGCATACGATGTCCGTTTATAGTATGCACGTGAGTCATTTAGTGACTTAATACATCGCGGGCGCACAAGGCCAACCTGAGCGAAACGCGCTTGTAAACTAAAATCTACAGTTTTTGCTAGATAACGACTTTTTGTTGAGATTTCGTCGTATCGAATTATCCCACCAGAGTCCATTCATAGACAATATTATGATTTCATCGTCGCGTCAGAGCGAATTTGTCACTTTTAAATTTGGACCACTTGTATTTTTTTTATCTTTCATAAAACCGTAGAAATTACCTATTAATTATCATTTGCAATTTGTAGGAACATGTTATTGAATAAGAACGAATAGAGGTTGTTATTTGTCAAAGGACTATTTAAGTGATATCTTCAAAGAGTTGAAACAGATTGACTAACCCCATGTATTTACGAAAGTATAACATTTTTATGACTTTAAAATGGTGTATAGATAAGCGTCTTTTTATAGCCACTTTCGATTTTTATGGATCTTAAACCTCCAGATGTAGAAAAAAAATATTTTATGCTTTCTTAATATTTACATCTTAGAATGTACTTGTTCGTATAATGATTATTTTAATAACCGTTTATTGCGAGATGTTTGTCAAAATGTTTTTAAAAAAAGTATAAACAATGCTGTGTATTCCATCTTTACTTACCTAATAATTAAGCAAACTGATAAACTGAGCTCAGAGTTTTTTTATCAATTAGTTCTCAGTTAATTACTAAAAGTCAGAACTTCACGGAATCACTTTTCACACAAGCACCTAGAATATCAGAAGAAAAGTTAAACTAAAACACACTAAAGAAACATTCGTCACAAACTGTGATTCGAATTCGGCGCGAAAAACATCGATCAAAAATCGTCATACGCACAACACGTCCAACACTCGTAGCGTTGCCGCCGTACTGACTTACGTATTTCCATTTTGAGCTCCTACTCTGAAAGGTCTCAAGTGGCGCGTAATCACTTGTACCGCGATAAACCTACTTCGAACAATATACATTACTCGTTCAGAGACATTGTTCGCCCATATAATTAAAAACGACTACGCAATGAATCAGACCTTAGGAAAAAATTTAGCCGTATTCACGTTTACGTCTTGGTAGATATCTTCCTGTCAACACTGGAAAATCGCGGGGTACATTGTTGGAAGTTCCAGTCTGGTCTGGTCATTTGGTTCACTAATTCAAGCTAATTCTGAAAGCCCGTTGCTTGAAACTATATAGAACCACGACCGCCTTTCAAGTCCCTCTGTGGGAGGAGTTATGTTTAACAAGTCGAGTTGAATTAACAACTTATGACTAGTCAGATTAAGTGGGTGCTTTCGGCCAATCCGTTGTTTAAGACTGTTGATTCATCCGCATAATGTTGAGAAGTGCTGAAAACCGCAAGTTTACTTTTTTGAGCTCAACGCGTGAAATAGGCTCGTTAAATGAATGTTTGTTTTCGTGCCTCGGTCCGACATTAATGGACTTCTGAGTATATATTCATCTTAATCATATCTAAGAGGGTTTGTTGTTTGTTTGGTATTCAAGCGGAAAGGTTATTTCCGGATGGTTTGATACTGATTGGTTTATTTGTAACAGGTATCCAGATGTTTCCAGTTATGAATCATTTTAAACAATTAGATACTAGAGTTGTACCATTATTTATGTATATATTGTAGGATATTATCTGCACACTGTACCTTAAATACAATTCATACAATAATCATAAACTCACAGTTGAACTTATTAGGCTTTCTGTAACATGATAGCTTTATACTCGTAATTATTGTAATTTTACCTATAACTTTATATAATTTTTCGCCTTTTTTTCAAATTGTTAGATAACTTGCTACTTTCAATAAAATTTATAAAGTATTTGTTATATATTGCAATTGATTTGTTAAATGATTTTATTTGGCATTAATTTATAGACCGTTCTCTGGCTAATTTCATACTTAAACCAGTAGTCCTTACTAATATTATAAACGCAAACGTAACTCTGTCTGCCAGTCGCCTTTTCACGAGAAAACTACTGAACCGGCATAAATGTGATTTAGTACACAGATAGTCTACAGCCTAAGCAAGGACATACGCTACTTTTTACAGCGTCAACATACACGCGGGTAGCGCCGCGGGCGAAAGCTAGTGCTAAATATAACGATTTTATTACCAGAGTTTTTTATCCCCTACTGTATTTTTATCGGGCCGTGTAGTAATAATAATAAATTATCATCTAAGACATTTCTGGACTCATACTGAAGCTTCAAACCTTCGAAAAAATCTTGTAAACCCACCTCAAAGACGAGCAACGGCTCTTTTGATTCTTGAGTTGAAAGTATCTATGGTCAACGGTAGTTACTAAGGGTCAGTTAGGTAACCCATGTGTTAGTTTACTATCTAAACTAACATTATAAATTAGTAAGGAATTCTGTCTGTCTGTGAAGATTTTTCAGCTAAACAGCGGCACTGATTTCACTAAAATTTGCCATGGATATACTTTGATTCTTGAATAAGGGCATAGGGTTATACCTTTTACCATGTCACATATTTCGGTTATGTTATACAGGCGGGCAGAGTCGCGGGCAAAACCTAGTGATAAATAAAGTGTAAATTAAAAAGAAATATGGAAATATTTCTGGTAATATAATTAATCTCTCCTACATTGATTGATTTCTTTAATAATCAAATATTAAAAATGAAAAACGTTCGTTTTGTGATGATGTGCAGAATAAATGATATCAATTAGCTTTACAGACGGACAGTTGAGATCGATTATCGGTATATTGTCATGTACCATCTGTCAAAGTATCAATACCCGTGCTGGCGCGTTCAAGGTGAACAATTTATACAATGTAAACATAGCATTTATTATACATACTATGTGCAAATCGAATAAATTAAAGAAAGGTGTGTTTTTATTAGTGTAAATTAAATGTAAATTAAAGAAAATTTAGATGATTTTAATTTTTTTCAACTTCAAACTGTACCCCGCGATCACTATTATAAATTGCGGATTATGCTAGTCTTGTAAAATTAACCTAAGTTGCGGCATTTTTATTAGCTATCAACCAGTTAATTTCCCGTCGAAATCTGTCCATCCATTCCTGAGATTAGCTGGAATAAACAGACATACATACAAAAAAAAATGCTTTTTTGATGTAAGTTTCGTATATGCTTGCATATGAATTTAGTAAAACTTTTCATTTGATACATATTACAAACAGACACCTCAATTTTATATTTGTATAGATATGATATGAGGTGGCGATGAAACTAAAATTACTTTTTATTGTAACTGGCAGTCCAGATAGACGTACCCACTTACCATCCCATGTTTGTTACTAAAATGTCTTGAACTATTTTTGTGTGATTGTCATTTGCCGGTAAGTCATGTTACATGCTGTGACTATGATACTTTTTGAAAAAGTATTAGACTTAAACGAAAATATTGCACTAAATATTAAATATTATTAAATAGTAAACAAGAATTATAAAATTTATCCACAATTTTTTTTATCTCATTTTAATAAATAAGCTGAAAATCACTTTCCTTTTAACATAATAAAATAGTTGAATAAAATGAAAAAGTTGATGAAAAATGATTTTTCCACTACTTTTGAATTTTATTTACTTACTGAAATTCAAAGATTTAATATAAGTTTGCAATTTTATTTAAAAAATATCTAATATTTTTTCCAATATAAAAGTAACACATTTACTACTTATAACAATAGGTATCTGCCAGTGTAATTCCCATCAAAATCGGTTCAGCCGTTGAAGAATTTTGCCGGAAAAAAACAGATAGACAAATAGATCAAAAAACTATATGATATTGGTGAAAAACTGTCAATTTGAAATAACAAAGAAACACTTTTGTTTAATTTATTAGATTTTGTATGCATTGATTACTGTTTTCCATTACATCAAATTTCTAAGACTTAAGTCAAACCAATTTTGCCAATCAAATACATCAATCTCTCCGAGTTTAATGAATAGGAGCTTAATTGTATTGAAGGATCTGAATCCAGGTTGAAGTGAGATCGGTTTCAGCATGTAATTGATATGCGAGAGTACTACAGCATACCTACTATGCAATTAAATTATTCTATAGTGTTCTAACTAATGTTATTAATGACAGAGGGCAAAGGGAATGTATATATGTTAACACAGATACATTCCCTTTGACTCTAAGCCTTAGGATTTAACACTTTATTTACTCAGCCTCATATGCCTACCGGCTGCACTCGGCTCCTATTGATCTGAGCAAGATGTTAACTATTATTTTATAGGATAATAGTAACAATAGATAATAGTATCTATTGTTACTACTATCCTATTAAGGCACGTCAGCAAAATACATATTAAAAAAAATCGCCCGAGTGCGTGTCAGGTCACGCATATAATAGGTTTCCGTAGTCACCCACAATGGCACGTGGATTTTAAATTATTTCCTTATTTTTGTACGAAGATTTCCAAATGCATTTTACTAATTAGGCCCCTTTATTATAACTCCTGAACTAAACAGTTATCTAAGGCGCTATCGTTTTCCTTTAAAAACTAATATGGACTACCATTATATATTTTTTCAGATTTTTTATCCAGAAGAAGCCTTTTTTAAAAGTTGAATAACTCGCAAACGGATATCTAAATAGTAACCTCTCATTGTTTTCAAAGACTTATCCAATTATACCCCATACGATGGGGCAGAATCGATAAGAAAATTATCCCCACCTTACGTGCAGGGGAGGTACCCCAAATAGAAATATTTATCGTTATTTTATGTGCAAATACGAATAACAAACTCTAGTTTCAAAGGACTGCATCTGTCGTTCAAATTGCAATCATCACCAAAATTCATTTTTTACGTAAAGCTTTCTCATTATTATTTATTTTCTTATCGATGAACAGGATTGCTAAAGCTCTTGAGCAAATGGTTACCAATAAACTAACAAGTGCTTTTTTTGTAGATAAAATACAGACGGCCATGCAGGTCACTTATTTTAAGATACTAAAATGGCAAATCAGCAAACGGTCCAGTTGATGGTTACCGAAGCGAATGAACATTTCCATCAAAAGGGGTGTCAACGACATATTGCTACATGTCAACCCTCTTTAACCTTTCTTGTGTCTTACCGATCCTACCCTATAGTGCTAGCACTAGTACTTTTAAACATTATGTAGTATCTTTGCACTATCGAGGGTTTTATATAATTTGCTTTCTTATAAACTACACATATGTCTGTGAAGCGCTCATAGCCAAGAGGAATTAGGTAATTGAATACAATCACCTAGGATAAGTAACGACTGCGCGGTCAGACCTAGATGGGTGACCGTTATTGGCTTGATATGTCATGAGCGTTTCCGTTTAAGCAGTCGTGAAACTTTATTGGAGGCCTACGGGTGGCTTAAAAACATCCAACGGCAAGATTACGTAGACACAACGCCTCTTGCCAGTCCCAAACCCGCACTGGGCCAGCGTGGAGACGTATGGTATTGCCTAAACCCTCTCCTAAGGAGAGACCCGTCAAATGCAATGTTTATATGAGAGGAGACTCGTGCCCAGCAGTGGTACGTTATGCGTTGTTGTTGTTGATATCCCTGAATATGAAAATTGCATGATCTTATTTTTATAGAATTTTACTTGACTTTTACTGACTTTTACTTGCCGATAGCTGATGATATAAAGAGTAACTTAGGCTGCTTTTATAGACTAACTTTATCCTGCAGTTGCTGTTGTAAAGGTAAAACAGCAACCTCTGGTAACAGCTCAGACCTCAGCTAGTATTATGATAAAGTTGATGAAATTTTATTTGATTGTGAATTGAAACACACTATTATCTCTCCCTCTCCCTCTGACTTCTCTTCTTTCTTTATCTTTTTATTTATCTATCTGAGAGAGATCATCTTTTAGTAGTAACTGGATGAGAATACCTGGGGAGAATACGCCGATGTACAAAGTACATAAAGTTTAAAATAGATAATATTTCTTCTCATCATATTGGAATAAGAACTAAATAATTAAAGTCTTAAACTTGCATCTAGCTGCGAGCTTTAAAAGCTTAACTGTCACTAGGAAAGCAGGGAACGAATCGTCAGGTAATAACTGCGCTTTATAAAATTTAACATATAAAAATAAACACTAGATATTTATGAAAACTTGAAAACATAACCAGACTTCGATCTTATTTCACATAAGTAGGTATTCGACCGAATTTATTTATATTGTGTGACTTTACATTACAATGTTTCGTCGACAAAGGTTTCAATCAATTCTGTGGAACTGTATTTATATATGAGAATGTTTGGGCGTTTCTTATCGTGCCGTTGTATATTGAAATGAGAAAGATTTCCATTCTCATCCATAAAATTTCGTGAATCGTGATTCTTGTAATGAAAATATTCACGTTGGGGATGAAGTCTATATTTGCGTTTCGCTTTTAAGGTCAGTTAAGATATAACTGGATGCGATAAGCCCAAAATCGATCATAGAGAAAGAGGCCAATATCAATGGACTATAATAGGCTGATGATGATGATGATGAAGATACAACACAATGAACCGATAAAGTGAAGAAAGTGACTGGCAGCTAATGGATGCGGATATAGCGACTCCTTGGGGTACACCTTCGTTCAGCCGTAGACATTGGAGTGGAGTGAGGTAAAATTAGAATCGTCTGTGGTATGTACATTTTACGGAAGGTACCATCGCTGACTGCAGTCGTATTTGTAACAGGCTAATGACCTCATAGAAGATACAATATCTTTATATAAGCACTCGCTTCTGACTATTGACAAAATATTTACTCACAAGCATGACAAAAAATCATCCGTATCGTCGCCTACTGGTAGCGATCTCAAAAGACGTAGTATTGCCACGTTGAACGGCAATGTTTATTTTCTGTACTAGAAAATAGCCGGCCTTCTGTGTCAACACGACGGTATAGTAAATAATTCTATAATTTAAGGAATTTATACTAATTGTTTCATTATTATAATGTAACTTAATGCTATATGTACTTGATACGGTAAAAAATTGAATCCCATGAGACCAAGATATTTAATGGTAGTTCCTTAAACCTTAAAAATTTACCAGTAGTAATAAGTAGTATGTTGGAGTGACTTGTACATTGTTGTTTTAAGCCGCAGAATCTACACAATACCTATTATCTTCGGCAGCTAAATAAATATACCAATATTCGATAATGGATTCCATCTTATAGAATTGAACTTCGTTTTGATCCAAATTAATCGTTTGAAAGCAATTTATAAATTAAATACGTTACTGGAAAAATGGCTCACATAAGAAGAGGCCAGAGGTATATTAGCTGCCAAACGTTTTACATAAACAATGAGATCCCATTTTCGTAATAGGGGGTGAGATTATTACTGTGCAGGCACTTTCGTTATAAAATGGGAAAATTAAGAATATATTGAAAAGAAAGGTTAAAAGGGAGGGAATAAAAGAAAAAATAAATGGCTTCGTATTACTTGATTGTTCTTTTGATATATATTGTTAATTGATCCATGTTATAGAAACAGATTACATATAATAATCATATTAAACTAACTTTCGAGCGTCCGTGTGCATGTTGGTTTTTGCGATAAAAAGTATCCTACTTCTCAGGCTTCACACTACTTGTGTACCAAATTGTATTTAGATCTGTTCATTAGTTTCGGCGTGAAAGCGCTACAGACAGACAGACACTTCATCGCTGCATTACGTATTTTTCTACCAGTAGGCTTGGGTTGAAAAAAATACATAAATTCTGGTTAAGCAAAAAAGGATTGCTTACAGCTACCAACATAAAATGGCCGCTTTTAAGCTGTGCTTGTTCTTCTGGAGGATTTACACGTTGTATTCCAAGAAAACACCAAATTCATTGAAATAATTATTTCCAGAGTTTAACTGAACAAGATAGTGTTACCTAATCCGGAATATTTCCACTAATTGTCTGATTCCTAAAATAACGGCTGGTAACAGTGTTATATTAAATTCACAGTATAATTTGGATTATTGATCGGTAATATGGTTCTGGAAACTTCATGATCAGTAGTAATGTGCGCAGTATAGGTGTTCTATTACAATAGCACAGAATCTAAATTAGAGTAAACAACAGTTAGCATAGTACTAGCGTTACTCCGTACAAGTCCTAAATTACACAGGGTTTGTTCTGTGATTAACAAATAGACTCACAAACTCACACATAGATTTTTAATATTAATTCAAATTAATGTATGCTAATGTTATGAAAACTTAATGTTTGTGAGGTTGTAAGGGATAATAACTACATTTTGAAAATTATTTTACCAAAACAAAGCTACATTACCTATTTGTTTGTGACTAAATATATAACAAATTGGAAAATGATTACCGAGATATCGACATACATACACGCATAGTAAAGAATGAAATATCTTCCAAATCTATGATGAAATTTACACGTTTTCGATAGTATTTTACAGTATAATATTGTTACTTATCATCAACAGCCTATTCGCTCTTGAACGAAACCCTCCTTTAAAGAGTGCGAAATACTCCTCAACTATCGTTTCTTACAAAGCTTTTAATTATAATAATATCATATTTAAATTATACGTAATGGTTATATATTCTCTACAAAAACAGACATTAAAAAAAAGTTGGAACATAATTAGCTATTGTCTTTGAACATTTGTGGTTGTCACAAACGACCCATGTAAGGTCAACATATATGACTTTCAGACATTCGCCATTGTCGTCCCTACATTAAACTGGATGAGCAGGTAGGGTAACATTGGCCTCACAGGCGACTTTTATTAAAACGTTTATGTGTTTCACTTTGTATTAAAGATAGTTATCGTTTGTATTGCATTACAAATACTCAAAGAACACGATATCTTATGGTAAAATGTGATGTTATGCTAGACATTTTTGCTTTATGCTATAATGGTAACCTTGTGCATTTGTATTTATTATCAAATTTTGCCAATGGCTCCACACATGTGTTTATGTTTTATTGTTATTTTGGAACGTTAAAAGAAATTCGTGTGAAGAATAGTCTTTGTTACTATTTTTTTAATGAATTGTATAAGTACAAAAAGAAAAATAAATTCACATTGACAGGGATGCTAGATGTCCATAGATTTTAAGAATTTAAGTAATGTTATCATAACAATACAATATCTTAAGAACAATCCTTCAAGTGCGAGTCGGACTCGCCCATGAAGGGTTCAGTAGCAGCAAGTAACATCATACAAAAGTTCTTGTAGTTCATTGTAACTTTGATGTTTAATTAATATTGTGTTAATTGAATGAAAGGTAAATTGCGGTTTACGATTTATAAAGTAATAAAAAACCCACTAGATCTCATTTAAACCAATTTTCGGTAGAAGTTTGCATGGTAATATATGTACATCATATCGTTCACTCTAAAATCAGGCCAACACCAGTCAAACTCGTGTACGAAGTGTTTCGTACCATTCTCAATACATTTCAAGCGTCAACATGGTACCTTTATCAATATCGAGCAAAAACGAGCAATAAAATCACGTTAGTTGTATGGAAGCCCCTTAAATATTTACTTCATTCTGTTTTCAGTATATTGTTACAGTGGCAACAGAGATTTGTGAAAATTACAACTGTCATTCACGGTTAACGGTATAGAGCCTGGTGACAGATGGACAGACGGATAGACAGCGGAGTTTTAGTAATATGGCCCCAATTTTATCTTATGCTTTTTTATTTTATCTCTATATATATTTTATTTATTGAATATGGAACCCTGAAACACCCCACTTTTGGCACCTACTACCCCACATAAACTATAACAAAAATCAAATTGAAATTCTTTTATATAATATTTGTTAATCCATTAAAACATAAATTATCTGCTGAGACAGTAAATCTAAGCAATAAAAAATAACTTTCTAAAAGTATGTCAAGTTTCTTAGATAAAAACGATAGTTACTATACAACGGCATATCATATAAAAACAAATAAGAAACGGAATAATTACTCAACTCACAAACAAGGCAAAGGCCGTTGACGAGTAACTGTAATGCTCCATTGAAACATTAATCTCAGTGACAATAGATAATTGCATTTGACAGCACAATACCAAGCTATATTTGGTTCGGGCCTTTTTCTTCTACTTCTTGTTTGGATACGACAAACCATAGTAGGCGAATAGGGTTACGGAATAGCACGTGGGCGATTCTTGTCCCTGCTACAAATATAAAGAGACATCTATCCATTATAACTTGAGCCGTTTGTCTCTCACAAATCGATATTTATTCGAGACTATCTGAGTCCCGCCTTGTTACTGCTATGGGTCAAGTTTTTTTTTATTTGATGCCTACCAATGTGACTCCACTCTGCCTGATGGTAAGCATGAATAGAATCCAAGAATGTTGGCCACCAGACTGCCTGCGATGGAAGGCAGGAAGTATGGCGATGCCGACCCAAACTATGGCGGCTTTGTGAGATGCTTTTTCACACCCCTTTTAAAGGACCCGGGATCATAATGTATTCATACATTCTAAGAAGAGTAGTATAAGTTACTCATGTCACCAATTATTTGCCAGTGAGTCCCGTCGAAATTGGTCCTGTCATTCCAGAGATAGCTGGAACAAAAAGACAGAAGGACGGACATCCGAAAATTAAAAAAAAATACCTTTTGATGGAAGTACTATATATACTTTCATAAGCATTTAGCGAAGAGTTATTAATTTCAAATTACAAACAGACATTTTATTTTTATTTATTTGTATATATGTATAAATATATAAATGGATAAAAGGTTGTATAACTCAGATGGGTCAAGGTTATTAGTTATTGAATTGCTGACTATTGTTGTACTGGACTATTTTGTAAATACGTCAGAGGCGATCAGATTGTCGGGGTTGTCGTTTTATTTGTGATTTAGGATAAAATATCTACGTATGATAAAGATGATACGCAGTAGAATATATATGTACTCTTTTTGGATTTACAGGTAAAGGAATATACTGTATATGAAATAAATTTTGCCCAAGAAAATGTGATGGCTAATATTATGTATCTATACAAATATCTTTTATATCAACCAACATCTTTTCACTAAACGCATATTAAAGTATATACTTTCTATCCATGTATCTCAATTTGTTTTCAAAAAATTTCATCAAAATCGGTCCAGTCGTTTGAGAGAAGTTCAGTGACATACACACTCACAGAAGAATTATATTTATAAAGATATAATAACTATAGTTGTAAATTCTTTTGTTGTACTCTCCTAAAATGCTCGATTTGTTATAACCTTGTGCTATCTAAATAAACTTCTAATGTAAAACATTTTGAAAACTACTTTATTAAATAAATAAATCGAATTGAATCTTTAAAATAAAAATATGGCAAAGTTCCTCTTTGCTTTACAGATATACCTTGACCGGTGTTTTGACAGGATTTTACAGTTGGTGTAGCACACGAAGCCAAGTGAAGCGTCAATAGGGACTGTTAGCTTTTCGCTAAAAACAACGTTGAATATCATTTTCAACCTAAAAAAATAGCGGTTAGATGAATCTCCCATCACAAACACAGGCAGTAGTAGCCCACGTTAAAATTTTGTACACGTGAAAATGGTCCTTAGCAATAATAAAACCATTGTTACTAAAATTTTATTTAGCATGCAAAGATTGAAATTGGTTTTATATTTATTTAGGTTTCTGTACCGTAAAGGTTTGGTCAGTAAAATGGATATTATACTGGTCAAACCTCTTGTTAATTTCCAAATATCGCAACCTGTTTCTTGTGATATTTGGAAATTCATCTCGTACAATAAAAAAAAACTATTCAAAGCCTTTTTCAATAAAAACCCGGTTTGTAGTTATTCTTATTTCTTAGAGAAATATAGCTTCTTATTTGTCTGGATAATCATTTATCCAGTGGAGAAAAATAAACATCATGAACATAATGAAAGGGTCAAAGAATGCTAATAAGATGAGAATATTAAATTAAATGCAAAACAGCGGCTTGGTATGGGCAAAGCCATAGCAAAATAGTAGTTTTAGATCTTTGCACGGTTACGTGATTAAATAATTGTTTTACTAAAGTTAACGTACGTGCCCTCAAACAATAGTAATATTATAAATATTAATTAAGGAAGTATAAACAACAGATTGTCAATTAAGCAATTCGATTAAGTAAATAATATCTCATAGTAGCCCCCACCTAAACTGTACACATATTACATTGTATATAAGCTTTAGTTTAAGTCAAATTAGTCGGAGTCTTACAGAGATAAGAGAGTCATTAATAAAACATTACAATCAAGTGTCGTCTAATTGACTCCCTGGGATAACACGCAATAATTGGTGACCCCGACGTGATCTATTGGTATCTAGTGCTGATATAATACCGGGACGACCGGAACCCTATATGGTGTTCAGCAGTGAATCTAGAAAACAATAGCATTACGAAAGTATCACATCCCAAAAATGGCTCCAACAACAACTCCTTCAAGAGGCGACACGGGGTGCGATTCAGTTGCTGCTATCACGGTCACAGACAAACTACCGCAATTTTGGACAGACTCCCCACGTTTATGGTTCGCCCAGTTCGAAGCAATAATAGCACCACAAAAACAGGGCGAAGATTACAAATATAACATGGTAATATCCAAACTACCAAAAGAGGTCGTCCATCAAGTCAGTGACATATTAACTAACCCACCCAGCGAAAACAAGTACTCCACAATCAAGGAACGTCTGATAAACTGCTACGAAGAGAGCGAACACCGACGTTTCCACAGACTACTAGCAGAAATGGACCTGGGAGACCAGAAGCCTTCCCAGCTCCTGCGAAAAATGAAAGAAGCTGGATGTGGAAAAATAAACGACGACACTATTCGCCTGCTGTGGCTAAGGCAACTCCCCGCTTCGCTAACAGCGATATTATCGGTCACAAACAATATGTCGTTAGACAACTTGAGCGAATTAGCCGATAAAATTTACGAGAACTTGACCTACAACAAAAGAAATATTCAAGAAACAGCGGTTGACATTAACCTAGTTACAAACATAACGTCACAACTTGAAGCCATGCGAATAGAAATAAATGCATTACGCAGCATACGCGAGCATCAACCTAGGCAACGCAGCAAATACCAAACACGACATATGCCACATTCACGGTCAAGGTCGCGCCACAGAAACTCACATAATGGGTTATGTTATTTCCATAATCGGTTCAAGCAGGATTCATATAGATGCAATAAGCCTTGTTCATGGAATACAATTAAAAATAACAGGCTATCGGAAAACTAAAATTAGCACAGAATACGACGGGCCTCTGTGCTATCCACCCAGCAAACCGTCTAACTATAACTGACTCAAACAGTGGTTATAGATTTTTAGTCGACACGGGTGCTAACATTTCGGTTATAAATAGCACAAATAAGAAGAGCCAAGCATGCGAATACCAATTATTCGCCGCAAACGGGACCCCTATAAATACATACGGGGAACGCACTTTAACGCTTAACCTAGGACTACGCCGAAGCTTTAAATGGACATTTACCATTGCCGACGTTAAGATGCCAATCCTGGGAGCTGATTTTTTGAATCATTATCAGTTATTAGTCGATATACACGGAAAAAAACTGATCGATAAAAAAACAGGTCTGAAAACGCCTGCCAAAATAGTAAGAACAAAAATTGCATCAGTGCGTTCTATAAACGCTTCTCTACAGGAACCAATAAAGGGATTATTAGAGAAATATGAAGATATTACAAAGCCTAGATCAATGAATCTACAGACTAAGCACCAAGTACAGCATCAAATAATAACAAAAGGTTTCCCAGTATTTACGCGAGCACGTCCATTACCGCCTGACAAATACAGGATTGCAAAACAAGAGTTCCAAGATATGATGGACATGGGAATATGCCGTCCTTCAAGCAGTCAATGGGCATCGCCACTCCATTTAGTCAAGAAGAAGAATGGCGAATGGAGAGCATGCGGAGATTACCGCGCACTAAATAAGATAACAGTACCAGACAGGTACCCGCTGCCAAGGCTACTCGATTTCACGTATGTAGCAAGCGGAAAAGGAATATTCAGCAAGATAGACATAAAGAAAGCTTTTCACATACTGCCCGTTGCTGAACCAGAGAAAACAGCGATAATAACCCCTTTTGGACTTTTTGAATTCATCAGAATGCCATTCGGGTTACGAAATGCAGCACAGTCCTTCCAAAAATTTATGGACTCTATATTCAGAGACTTGGACTACGTATTTGTATATGTGGACGACATATTTATAGCTGACAAGAAAAATAACCTTAAGGAACATTATGAACACTTAGAGGAGGTGTTTAAGCGCCTACATAAAAACGGCATAACAATAAATACAAGCAAATGTGAATTCGCCAAGTCGGAGATTGATTTCCTCGGTTATCATATAACGAGCCAAGGGTTGACTCCTACTATGGAAAAGATTCAAGCTATAAACAATTACCCTAAACCACAAACGGTAAATGAGTTACGACGTTTTTTGGGTATGATTAATTTCTACAGAAGCAGTATTCCACACGCAGCAAAGCATCAGGCACCGTTAAATAAATATTTAATTAATAGTAAGAAAAATGATAAGACGGTTATCCAGTGGAATACTGAATCAAACCACGCGTTTGAACGCTGCAAGCAGGACATTCGACAATTAACTACATTGGCATATCCGGACAGCAACGCACAAATAGCGTTAATGACAGATGCTAGTCTCAAATGCGCAGGCGCTGTACTACAGCAGCGAAGAAAAACAAAATGGGAACCAATAGCTTTTTTCTCCAAATCATTTAGTGAAGCCCAAACAAAATACTCTACCTATGATAGAGAGCTGCTAGGAATCTATATGGCTATAAAACACTTCAGAAGACTCATAGAAGGACGAGAATTTACAGTCTACACGGATCACAAACCACTAATGCATGCTTTCGACAAGAAGCCATCATTGGATGATACCCCTAGACGAATCAGATATCTGGATTATATATCACAATTCAGTACGGATATCCAGCACATCAGTGGCCACAAGAATGTGGTAGCCGATGCCTTATCTCGAGTTATCGAGACGATAACCTTACCCTCTGCAATCGATTGGCACGAGGTAGAAAAATATCAAAAGAATGATAGCGAGTTAAAACGACTAAAAGCCAATAAATCATTAAAAATAGAATTAATACACTTTCCAAATGAAAATATTAAGATTTATTGCGATATATCAACAGGAAAACAACGCCCTTTTATACCACTCAAATACAGGAAAACTATTTTCGAAAGCTTTCATAACATTAGCCATCCTGGAAAGAATACTACGAGGAAACTTATTTCAGCTAACTATATATGGGAAAATATGAATAAAGACGTAAATGAGATGTCGGAGACATGTTTACAATGTCAACGAGCAAAAATACATCGTCATACAAAGTCACAATTCGGAGAATTCATGCCAACGGGAAGATTATCCCATCTGCATATAAGCGAACGAACAATCGGAGACAAGATAACAGAATCTTCACAAGCAGATAAGCAAACAGAAAAAAGGACACGTTCTGGTAGAGTCTCCCACCAGACGGTTAGATTCCAATTACAATATATAAACCAGAAATACAACAATAGTATATAATAGTAATGTAAGGATGTTTCTTCTCTTTAGAGGGGGAATATCTATGGGCAAAGCCATAGCAAAATAGTAGTTTTAGATCTTTGCACGGTTACGTGATTAAATAATTGTTTTACTAAAGTTAACGTACGTGCCCTCAAACAATAGTAATATTATAAATATTAATTAAGGAAGTATAAACAACAGATTGTCAATTAAGCAATTCGATTAAGTAAATAATATCTCATAGTAGCCCCCACCTAAACTGTACACATATTACATTGTATATAAGCTTTAGTTTAAGTCAAATTAGTCGGAGTCTTACAGAGATAAGAGAGTCATTAATAAAACATTACAATCAAGTGTCGTCTAATTGACTCCCTGGGATAACACGCAATACTTGGCATAAGATCTAGTAATTGTTAATATTTTTGTTTTGTAAACAGTATTTTATAGCACTTACTTTCGACGAACTATCGGATCACCTACGAATCGAAAAGAATTTGTAACATGTGAGAAGCACTCTTTCCCACTGAAGGCTTTTTCGCCTAACCAAACGTATCGTGCAATTCCCTGTGTCAAATCCCCTTTCAAATCGAACATTTTTTCATGAAACAAGTTACAGCTATTGTGAAATATTGCCTTCCTGTTCGTTTATTGAAAACCTTTAAGTTATTTTGTATTGTAAGTGGTGCAATTTATTTAAAAACTCAACCGACATATTCATCAAATCTAAATTTACGCAAATTTTATAAAGTTATGGGTTTTGTTTGTTTAATTGGCTTACTTTATATTTTTATATTTAGCACAATTTTAAATGTTAAATTTCAATGCCGAACATGATATTTTTTTTACAGAAATTGAACTTTCAGAGCTGAAATTCCGTGAAAGAGTTCAGAATCATAGTTTGTGTGTGTTGTTTGAGATTTTTAGATCAACAAAGTTAAGTTTAGTATAAATTTATGAACTGACTAATAATTATATTAATCTTTATACCGTTAAAAACAATCTTTAAATGTTGGAACCTATTAGAATTCGTAATTAGCTTCGATATGGTATTCAGCCCCCCTAGCCAAGTTGTAAACGTTTGTCGTTTTCTATTCTATTCTGTTGTTTCATTGGCTAATGTCACTCAGACACGTGATCGAAACGAAATATTAGCTAAGGGCCACAGCACACTAGCTACTTTTAGCATCGGCGATCGGCAACTAGTCGCTTTTTAGAAGCTAAATACGGCGACCGAACGCTCTACACCGCACACTTAAAAACGCCAAACGCGGAGATTGAGTCGCTTTTTAGAAGCGCGACACAGCAGCTAAACGCTACTCTCCGCACACATTCGGATGCCAGTAGCATCGATTTGGCATCTGAGCAGTCGCTATAACGCGCGTTTCCGATACCGCGATCGAACGCAGGAAGTCGCTAAAACGCTATGCAGCATCGGTGCAGTCGCCAAATCGCCGATCGCCGATGCTAAAAGTAGCTAGTGTGCGGTAGCCCTAATGAAACGAGAATAGATAAGTAGAATTAAAAACGAAAAACGTTTGCAACATAAACGTTTCTCAAACATATGCCTTCACATATCAATGCTAGATTCAGAATGTAACATGCTGTCTAAAATATTGGTACGTAAAGAAGAAGAATAAAAACCTATGGAATATAAATATATCCTTGGAATTGTAATATCTGATTACATATATTACAACACGAGGAGAATTATTTTTATGCGTGCAACTGTTTGGAGCGATAGAATGAAAATAGAAGGTTTGGCATAGATTAAGTTTATATCAAACTTGAAGAGATAGGCCAAAAGTACATAAAATGAACTTTATATAGATACCTTTCTATCTTTCAGGTTTTCCTCCATCATTAAGTACATACGACAAATGTACTTATTCAAGTAAGTTTGCACATTTAAATGTATGTGAATGGAGAATAACTCTTTTTTTTATTTATATAATTGCATATTATTATTAACTAGCTGTGGTCCGCGGCTCCGCATGAGTCTACGTCGGTTGTCGCGGTAAAAAGTAGTCAGGCTTTAAACTATCTGGGTACAAAAATTTCATATAAATCGCTACAGTGGTTTTTGAGTTTATCGCAAACAGACAGACATATGCGGACTTAATTTTATAACACGTAGTGAATACTTTACATCATTTCTCTAGTAACAGGTAATTGCATTACTGACATAATATATTAACTACGGAAAAGGGTAACAATTTTGGCAGTCTTTGTATATTTGTATGGTCTACTGCCTAAACTACTAAACCGACTTTAATGAATGAGATGTCAATAGATTTTTAATAACGGCAAGGGTGACATAGTATTATATAAATTTTATCAAAAGTTTTTTATATGTCGGGGTTTTTAAGATTTTTCTTGTCTCATATTTCACTTATTTACTTTTAAGAACTTTCTTTGCTCATAAAAAAATTGCTAAATAAAGATTCGATATGTAAATTAGAAAGTTAATTTATATTTTAACTTGTGTCATAATCAAATCAAATGGCTTCGTGAACCTAAATTACTCCAGTATATATTTTGAAAAACTATGATTTAACAATAGTTCAAAATAATGGAAATGTAATGAAAATAGATATTCAATTGGATTGAAATTCGGGAGTCAGGTATTTAAATACATACAAGTACGTATCAATATTCAATAAGAGACAACTGAATAAGTGGACATATAAATGAATCATTAAAAAATATAGTTTGAACTAAATGATTTAGTACTATAGAATACTAAGTACTAAATAAACTATAAACTTAGTCAGCACATCACCTACTACAAGCAAAGAATAGATAAATAGGTATACTATTTGTATTTCACGCACACTACTTAGTATTGGCGCCATAATTTGGCGACATTAACAGTCGTAGGTCTATCTGTTATGTTTGACATCAGCTATTACAACAAAATAATATTAAATTTTAAAGCAAAACCTCAACTTTTTTATTGAATGTAGTAGTTTCTGGAAGGAAAACAAGATCTTCATATAAAAACTGATTTTCTTCCCGACTTAAATAGAATCGGCACTTATTTTTCGCATGATCCGTAGTCCCGTTTGAACTTGGCTTGATGAGTTTTGGCTAGATATATGTTCTTAGATTCGAATGAATTGTAAACGATATTTTGTGTTTTGTGTTTTTTTTCGTAACTAGCTTTTAATTAACAGAAGTTTTGAAATATAGAAGTTTTATGAGTTGAACTCAATTTAAGTCGTTAAGATCGTACAGTCCTAGTTATCGATTTTTGTGCTAAAACATTTTTCCATAAGACATAATTACTGCTTATGGGCTGATAAAGCAATTTTGGCAAATAAAGCCTTATTTAGTAAGGTGTTGCTCATTGGCTATGCGAAATTGTGTCGTTATGTTCCATGCGTTCAATAAAGTTGCGCCTTGTATAGCAGTTGACTAGATGAACGTTTTAAGCATAGACTTTGTTGAAATAGGCTCTATTGCCAATGCTAATTGAAACTCGTTATTGAAAGAACATTTGATAATAATCTTATTGTATTTAGTATATTTGCAGTCTTATTATACTCGTACGTAACGTCCGTGTGGTGATGGATTAAGAATACAAAGTGTCACCACTCCTATTCATTCCATGGGTGTCGTAAGAGGCGACCAAAGGAACAAAATAAGCAGCTAACATCACTGCCCAGAGAAGGAAAACTTGAAATAAACCCTTTACCAACCCGT
Organism: Phragmatobia fuliginosa; assembly: GCA_932526445.1. Classification (NCBI taxonomy): domain Eukaryota; kingdom Metazoa; phylum Arthropoda; class Insecta; order Lepidoptera; family Erebidae; genus Phragmatobia; species Phragmatobia fuliginosa. The sequence goes on along the minus strand of OW052063.1, from coordinate 19,050,655 downwards.
CTGGCCAGCGTGGTGTAGTAGGCCAAAACCTCCTTTCAAAGGAGAGGCCTATATCCAGCAGTGGACTGTTAAAGGCTGATGATGATGATTGATGATATATACTCGTAAGTTTAAATAAGTAAATTTACATACATGTTTTTTCTTACAAGATAATTAAATGTCTATGTGTGTATATGATCTAAGTTACGGTTTGCCTGAGTACTATGTCCGTCTACCCATAGGAACTACAAATTAAAATGCCATAACTCGAATTGCACATAATCCAAAGAATGCAAAGTATGCAAAGCACAATGATTTTATGGCCGACTAGACCAGGGCGTACAGGGAACATCTCACAGAAGAGCAACCTAAAATGACAGTATCCGTACTTTAGGGTTTTATTTTGATTACGAGAATAATGTCGCCAGAGTATAGATCGCCATGCTGTATCGTAGTATTGACTACATTCGCAATGAGTACGGTGAATACTTCTCTTGGATTCTGCTCATGCTTTCCATCAGGCAGGGTAGAGTCACTTTGGCAGACTCATATTATACATATTATACTGCTTCAAAAATTACCATCTCAATCGTATTAATTAGTTTTAAACAACTAAGGGCTTTAAATTAACTACTAAAAAACCCTCTCCAACTAATAATTTGAAAAGTTCCTGAATCAATTGGTTTCGAAAGAATAATGCGGTGCATGCTGAAAAGGCTAATCGGGGAAATGCTTTTAAAATGTACGCAAGCTACTGAAGGAAAGACTATTCTAGTCCTTATGAGAAATGTAATAGATATTTTTTAAATTTAAGTAATTAAATGGTATGTCATAATTTCACCTGTAACCTACTATGGCTATCTGATGGTAGTGATGATGATACAGAGCCTGTGGCATGGTAACTAGACAGCTGATAAACATATTTACATGTTGACATACATTTACATACTTATATGTTATAAAATAAAGTCGTCCGCTACGTCTGTCTGTCTTTATGTTCGCCATAACCGGTATCCATGCGTGCGGAACCACTAGTAAAAACTAGTTTTATTTTTGTTATAATTGAACTTACCAAACTGCCTCCATTCTGCCTGATGGAAAGCGTAAGTAGAATTCAAGACAAGGGGCCACCATCCTCAGTGTGAGTGCATGCAATGCAGCATGGTGACCTATGTATCATTCTGCCGACCTCCGGAGGCCGGGAGAATAATGCAGAATGATTGGGCCTCCAGTTTCACACGCGCCAACGAAAGACGACAGAACTAATAATGTTATTCTAGGCTGGTCTTCTGTATGAGGGTAGTACTGCCCGTTCTAGCTAGCCCCATCCGTTCTGAAATCAGCGTAGTTCTACTACACACAAATCGCATCCAGACACGGAACAAATTATCGGGTTCATCACACAATCGCTTGTCCTGGGTGAGAATGTCCACGGCTTAGCACTCATGGTCGATGTTTTCTAAACCAATGAGCCCATATGTACCTAACTATATTTATCGAATAACTTTTGAGAAGGCCTTCGTCCATCACTAGATGGCAATGGACTAATGATGAAGAACTAAAACTTGGCATTACAATGGTTAACCCTGTAGCTATTATTGTATATACCTACATTGTTGACAAAGCTAAAAAGAAAATAAAGAAAACATCCTTTACATCGAGTTTTAGTTGTTGTACAAAAAATATTTTAGTCGACAGGCCTTTAACAACATACTGTATAACTTAAGCGGACGTGAGAAATTCAGATAAAAACTTAACAAAAGAACGTGTGTAGCTTTTGTTTTGGCTACGTGTTAGTTTGGCTTAGGTCCAGAGCCCAGTTTGTATAGATTAGGTAAGGGGCGATTATAAGAAAACGGAAAATTATAGTACTCAATGTTAGTATTTTTATGCTTTTCAAAAAATCTACTCTGTCTGATAGAAAACATGAGTAGAATCCAACAGTTATCATTTCCTTATCTTCTATGGTTTCAACGAGCTATAAAAGCAAAATATCATGCAGTTCACTATTCGAAATGCCATCTAATACGTTTTTATATCTTGCGGTTTGAGAATACGCCTCCGGCCTGCTGACACAAACTTCATTCATTCAATTTACTTAAAGCTTTTGCCCAATAAACCTACCTCGTGCAGAACTTATGGGAATATTCTTTGTGTACTTTTTTTTTTTCCTTTTAGTATTGCCTATATAAATTATTGATTGTAATTAATGTAGTTTGCCTAGTGAACGTAAAACTGCAGAGAGAATTATATTATTCGTAAGGGGATTATGGAACAGGACAGCTGAGACTTTAAAAAAAATCATAAAGTAGGTAGTAGTAGCTTTCGTTGAAAATGATTTTTATTCAAGGTTCATTCATTATTATAGATTCTAATGCCTAGTTAACCAGTTTAAATTATAGTAAAAATGTACCATGGTGGGTCGAAATACACATATTTGCCCCTATTGTTTTATGTGGTCAATTGGAAGAAAAGAAAAAAATACGCTTGGTATAAGCGTTTCTTTTTTCTTTTCACACAAAATAAACATAAAATATAAAAGATAACAAGACTAACAAGAAAGAAAACGACGACTGAACTACTACTACTTACGTGACTTCTGTGCTTGAGGTCTCGGGCTCGAATCCCGGGTTGGAGCAAATGTTTGTGTGAGTTACAAATATTTGCTTGGGTGTTTTCTATGTATATAAGTATTTATAAAAACAAAAGTATCTCCATTCATATTATATCAGTTGTCTAGTCTACTAATAATACAAGCTCTTGTCAGTTTAGAACTAGATGGCGTTGTGTGTAAAATGTCTGAAATATTATTATTATATTATGAAACAATAAACAATTCTGTTTGTGTAATTAGAGGACTAAATTCCTTTTTTTACTTTTGGCAAGCACTTATTCTGTAGACTGTAAAAAATCAAAAAACGGAAACAAAAATCCATACATACATATATTACAGTGCTTTTAAGCATCAAATTTGCTTGAAATAACTTTTCCTGGTTTTATTCTTTTACTTTAAGTGTACTCGTATTTTGTCACAGGTATATTAACGAATTGCAAATATTGATTAAGAGTAATGATAGGACAAAAACCGTTACCCTGAGTGTTAAAGTACTATTCAAAGTACGACTTAAAGTTTAATAAAAGAAAATCTAAAATTAAATGTGCTCGGATATTACCTCACGTCCCAGATGTTTGTTGTAAACTTGAAACTTAGAAACATCAGCTGACCTTGTTACACGACTCATCCAAGCAAAATGAGCCCGGTCTCCTCGGCACTATTCTGAAGATTTCAGTTTCAAAATGAAATTGTTGCTGTTAAAAAGGCATTCTATGTAATTATTTTAAAGTCGACTTTATAGAGGTTAGAAAGCATTAAGTTAGATTCTGCTGTCGCTCCATGTAGGGGAGTAGTATGTTAATTGTTTTCTGTGAATTTGTTAATGCTGGTTGGTTTCTGGAATTTTATTTGTCTTTAAAATTACATAAAATTTTAGAAATAGTCTCTTTTTTTCGTGTTTCACAAACATTGTTCTTCTTCCTAGCCTTTTCCCTAATATTATTTGGGGTCGGCTACTAGTTCAACCGGTTTTACCTGAAATCAGTTTTTCCATGGAGCGACTGGCATCGGACCTCCGCAACCCTAAGGGAGAACTGAAATTCGAATGTTGAACTAGTTGTCAGTAAATTTGAAGGCACTGACTTCCCAATAACAATTGCCATAGATGTTCATGATAACCGGGACCGACGGCTTTACGTGCTCTACGAGGCACGGGCGTAAATCACCGCCAAACTTCCAAACCCCGGGCTGCTGTTAGGAATTTTCTAAGAAAAACCTAAAAGCACTTATTGGCCCGACCCGGGATTTGAACTCGAGACCTCCTAATTAGCAGTCGCATAGCGTATCAACTAGACCAACGAAGCGGTAAACACGAAAATATACCTACATATATATAAAAGTCTTTCTGTCACGTTTCTCTACTAAAAATTAATAGTCTAGTAAAAATTTAGTGTAAAACGATAACTATTTGTTAGTCTGACACTTATGTATATCCCTACTAATATTATAAATGCGAAAGTAACTCTGTCTGTCTGTTACGTTTTCACGCCTAAACCGCTGAACCGATTTTGATGAAATTTGGTATAGAGATATATGGGACCTCGGGAAAGGACATAGGCTACTTCTTACCGCGAAAATCGACTCACTCGCGGGCGGAGCCGCGGGCAAAAGCTAGTATACGATATATGTAAGTGTCAACTGTTAAGTGACGATCTGCCAAATTAGATTACTTAACCTCATCGGAGATTCCTTCTATTGTATCGAAGGGACAAAACATCTATTCCTCTATGTCAGCACATGCTCCATTTAAAACAATTTGAATGTATTGTACTAAACCTGAATGGACGGTTTAAATTGGTTCGTTGGTATTACCTTTGTATTTAATAGAACATATTATATACTAACATATTTATGTAGGTAACTAGCATGGAAAGCATTAGTAGGGTAATTAAGAACTGTTCCAATTTTGTTCCATTACATGATCAATTTAACTTCCTTTGTATAAAATGTTCGTAAGATACTTAAATATTAATATTGTCGTAATTTAATTAGCAACAGTTCGCGAAATTAGAATTTCTGAGATTTTTCTTTGTGTCGTAAACTTTAATATCCCGGGACCTTGTACAAATTGGCCATCACTTTTACTTTGTTGATATAATACTAATATGAGTAATGTTTCAGGATCCCTCTCAAATAAATTTGTTGCTTTAGAATTTCATCACAAAGATTATTTTTATACTTCTGAATCGATAATTATATTTTTTTATCTGCGTAGAAACTTACTTCGACAAATATTACCATTCTTATGCTGACAACTGGGACCGACTGCTTAACGTGACCTCCGAATCACGGAATTGCTCATAACATATCATGCCACAAAGGGTCACCCACCAAGGTACTGATTCCAACGAAGTTGCTTAACCTCGGTGATTGTCTCCAATAACCTAAGTCCACACACACACAAAATAAATAATAATAAAAAAACGGGAAAATGACACACAACGTCATCAAATCAAGCAGAACTTTTACTAGACAACTGATATAAATAGGTACATATAAACTTTTTTTTTGTAAATACATACACATTATACATATAACACCGAAACAAATATTTGCAGATCACGCAAATATTTGGTCCGACCCGGGAATTGAACCCGAGACCTCTTGGTCAGCAGCCGCATACGCTAACCACTAGACCAACAGGGCAGTCCTATGTTAGTACTCTGTACGAATTAAAATTAAATTAATCGACTGTAACATATTCTTATTACTCTCAGTTTAGTGATTTCGTGTTTCAGGAAATGAAACACCTAGCTGCTGCGCTAGCTTTAGTTCTTTGCACTAAAAATAGTAAAAATATTTTTAGACGACACGAACTAATCAGCTAATTGCTCCCGTGTAGCATTCTGCTGCATTAGCTTTTTGAAATTGGTTCACTCATGTAGAAGTCGTTGAAACATCTGGTCCATGAACCTTACTAAACCATTTCTTGTGCAAAATATCTTTTGTTTTTATATGGACTCTCATCTTTTCAAAATATTCTAAAAAAACGTTGAAGAGGTGTTTTCAATATACGATTAGTATGCATATTATTGAGGGGAGATCGCGTTTCGGCAAACGTAGTATGAAGACGTCAACAGTCCGGGTGGAGTGATGATTTGCGCAAGACTGCTGGCAGGTTTTTAGTTACGTTGGGATACTGTACCACGTTTTGTTCCTCGACGCTTCTTACAATACCTACGGAATTAATAGGGGTGAAGACAGTCCGTGTTCTTAAACCATCACGGGACGCATAACGTTCGATATATAACGTTCGATTATTATAGCAGAGTATTGTTTAATGAAATAATAATGACATGAAACTTTGGCACAGTCAACATATTTAAAGCAATACCTATAGGTTTCAAATTTGTACGCGTCAACAGCTATCAACTACAGACACTGCCAAGTAAATTCTTATCTTCCTTTTTTCTTAAAAAAACTATCAAAATTACTATATTTATTGTTTCTTTTGGTAACATAAGTACATAAAACTCCTAAGAGGAGGACTTTATGCTCATATTTTTATTGTAAATGGTACTTATTTGCGATAAAATAAAAAAGGTTACGATACCTTCTATTTTCCGGTATAACCCGTTCGAAACGTCAGCAAATAAAATGTATCGAAACTTTTTTAATTTTATCGCGAATAGGTCCCGTTTACAGTAAAAACATGAGTATGTGTAAAAGTCGTGAAAGTCTAAAAACAGGAGGACTTTAGTTATAAACATCTGTAGAAGAACTGTGGAAAAGCCCCTCAAATTAATGGGAAAACCTCAACAAAGCCCGCTGTTGAACATTGAACTGTTAAACAGATTTTCTTGATTAGACCTAAGCAAGTTTACTCTCTATCTATCTAAATGTAAACTGATGCATCGGAATCATCAAGATTCTAAAGGCTAGACAGTCAAACAATCAATATTACATTTAACTATTCCGTTACTGACTGTTTGACAGGCAACGCACAACCGAAACTCCAGAAAGCTGAAATTTGGAATATGTGTTCCTTGAGGAGCTTAGGCTAACCAAGAGAGGATTAAAAAAATCGATCCTTAAAGGGGTGAAAAAGCCAATCAAACTCATACATCAGAATAATACGTAGGCGAAGCCGCAAGTAAAAGTTAATCACTTATAAATTCCTTTTATCGTTGAATACTAATAAACATGACATGTACTAAACTTTTCCCATATAGACTACATTCAAATTTTATACCTCTATTTGCCCGACTTTATAGATCGTATCCAAGTTTTACTGATAATATATGTAGCAACTTTGTTATGGAATTTATACATATAGAGTACTTAAGTTATTTCAATATCGTGTCCATATCCTTGAATCCTAATAAAGTTGTTAAAAACTGCTCAGATATCCGGTTCAATATTCCCCGGTTTCTATTCCAAAAGTCACATTATGATTGCACAAATTTGCACATATTTGCATACGATTTATGCGTTCCTCATAATGGGTGGAGACACTGACTTCTGTAATACAGATTATAAGCCCAGTTCAGAAGTCAGGAACTTCAAACATTGCATTCATAAAAAATAATAACTGAAATGATTTTTAGTATTATTTTATCATTTTACGTTCATAAATATTTTGAAAGGTTAAATAAATGCAATCCTATTTCTCTCTTGTTTTTTAGTTAGTTGTATATAAACAAATCAAAGTAAGTTTTTTCTATGATACTTAGACATATATTTAAAGTATGAAATTACCGTTGTATTGTACTTGAATTCTTTACGATAACCTAAGTTAAAAATGTTTAATGGCTGACTCCAAGTCAAACGCCACAACAGTGTCCTAAAGCAAAGCTTACCAATAAAAAGGTAATGGTAACTGTTTGGTGATCTCAGCATTATGTTATTCACTGTAACTTTCTCCGAACTGGTCAAGCAATAACGGCAGATGTGTACTGTGCCGAACTCTGAACAACGATAGCAAAACTTGCAGTGAAACAGCCCCGACTCATGAATCGATCTTCACCATTATTGCTCCATGATAACGCGAGACCTCATACAGCACGAAAATTCATTTCAACTTTACAGGAACTGCAATCAGAAACTATTCGTCACTTTTTCGTGATTTGGACAATTTTCTTCATGATAAAAAGTTTTCTTCCCAGGAGGCAGTACAAAATGCTTTCAAACAATTTGTAGAATCACTTACGTAAAGGCGTTAATGACCTTCCTAATAGATGGTAGCAATGTATAGATAACAATGGTAAATGTTTCTATAACCCCTAATATATTTTCGATGTATATGGTTACCTATAATTTAGGCAGCACCGATGCTATGCAATTAGTACTTTTAAGGTAAATCTTCTTGCTGGTTGCTCGAATAAATAAAAAAACAGTCAATTTAACCAGAAACGAAAAATTAATCACTACTTAATTGTTGTAACTTAAAGCACTTTGGCAACTAATAGGGCTGAAAATCCGTAAGCTTAAGCGTAAATAGAGAGTAGATCTTAAAACTGTCGCCTACCTATGAAATGCAATAGACTAAATATTTATTAGTATTGACAAAAAGGATCCTTTCATCTTAAGATCAAAACGAAACTGTGTGATACAAATGGAATTGAAGCGGATAAACTAATGGACTACATTTAAAAGCAATCCACGGGGACTTAAGATACGACAACAGCTAATCTCCCCTAAATGTGAAGGCACTTTGTTATTCTTACAAAATCCAATACATAACATAATATAAACTTTATATTATTTTTACATCTTCAAAATTAGTCGATAGTCGTTTTTTCATAAGTCTTTTCAGTACCAACTAGAAATTTTAACATAATCGATCAAATTTATAAAAAAATTGGCCTAGTTCGTGCTAGGCCACGCATAGAATAGGGTTCCGTAGTCATCCGTAATGGAACGTGGATTTAAAACCATGTCCAATAGATAATTGTAATTTTTACTTATTATTTTACAAGTTAGACCTCTATAACTCCTGAACTTATAAAGTTAATTCAGCCGTTATATTTTACCTTCAAAGTTTAGCATATGAACTACCATCTTTTTTTTTCAGATTTTCGGAGTAGTTTACCTTTTAGAGGAGGAATTTTTTTAACAGTATTGGTATTAAACAATAAGATTCAGAGACTAAAAAGGCTACACTAAAAAGTTGCCTCTACCTTTTAAAAAGGAGGTTGAGGATTATGTTGAAAGTGCGTAAATACTACACATAGAGTTAATCCTAAAAGTACACATTCAGTCACAAGGCATCTGGCATTTGTTACTCCTGGTGTCAGTCCCAGATGCCCTTACAATGACCAGTTGACCTATATTGGATTGAACTCTCTGTAAAATAGGAGAATGATGCTGGGCCTATTGTTTTAATAAAGCGTGGTAAAGGGGTCCTCCACTTCAAAGGTCAGCAATGCACTTAACACTATGGCATCCAAGATATTCATTTGCCTCGAGTCATTTTCTATCCAGACTACAAGTCACTTGATAGAAAATGACCTATTAATATCAAGACCTATTGCCATTAAAGTCAAAATAAATGTTCAGCACGTTGTCAGTTTAAATTGAGAGTTAAAGTGCTCACCTATTGTTCGAAACTTCTCGAAGATTTGTTTTATTTGAACATAACAATGTTACGAGTGTTATAACCATAATGTTACGTCTTACAGAGTACGCTTGGGCCCCAACAATCCCGAAACTTTGCTATGAAACTTTTGTGACCAAACTTCCTATTGCTTTTGTATGTTATCGTTTTATTGGCAAAGTATAGCGGGGAAAACACGCATGAAAGTACTCCAAAACAGTGAACACGCTTTCAAACCAAACCCTGAGATGTTTATTTATTCTATAAATCTGAAATTATCAATAATATTATACTCGTAGTTCTGATAATCTGTGAATTAGTTCGCTCAAGAAGTTTAATAGAACATCGTCCGTGAAATTACCCTTTGAACGATAGTTTAAAAATAACTTTATATTGAAAGAAAAATCTAGTTAATGCAAATCTTTAAGACCAGTTTCTGATAAAATATTAGGTAGTTCCTGGTTCCTGATAAATACATATTTAATGTGACATCTATAAATATTATAGCATATTCTAATGCCTTACTCCTCCGAAACGGCTTCTTTGATTCTTATGAAATTTTGTCTGCTTATTTAATAAGCCTGAGAATAGGACGTAAACAATTTTTTATACTCTCAGGTAGTAAAGGACTAGCCGTGCCTCTAAAGCGAGTGCATGCGTGTGGGCGTTCTGTCGTCTCTTCGTCATTCCGACCAACAGAACGAAATGGTTGTAGACCATTGTGTCCATATCAGTCAGAATTTTGAAGGATGGTGATCGCGTACGATATCATATGGTAGCCCTTTACGGTGGTTAACCGGCGTAGACACCTGAGTTGATCCTTACAGCGGGAGATACCTGCCAGGTCTTTTCTTCTTTAGACCAGACGGGCACCCCATAGAAGACCATGAATAGTATAACGCCCATATAAAGGCAGCGAAATCCTTCCTGTGTTTCACCTAGATTCGGCAGCAGATGATGTAGCGCTCCTGCTACCCCTTGTACTCGAAGGACTAATCACCCGAAATGCTCTTCGAAGCTCTAGTCCAGGATGAGGCCTAGGTACTGTACGGTACCGGTGTATGCCACCACTGTGGGTCCATGTGGGCGGGACACGGTCCAGTACTCGTGTCCGTGCAAAGAGAATTCCCCACCTTTAAAAACAGGTAATAAAGGGTGAAATGGACGCGAAGCGGAACCGCGGGCATCAGCTACTAATAATATATCTCTGTCTAAGATTTGTAGTTTTTTTTTTCAGATAACTTAGACATAAGTATATCAGGGACTTTATCAGTAAGCACTTAAACTGGCCCTAACTCTTTAAAACACAGTCACATAATATTTTAATTGGTAAAACATTTTTTGCCTAAACAAACAAGAAGTTAAACATGTATACAAATAAATGTAAGTAAAACTAAATACCTATGAAAGTATATACGGTACTAATATCAAAATGTTAATTTAAAAATCTTTGTCTATCTACCGTCTGTTGGTCCCGGCTAACATATGGAACGGCTGGTTCGATTTCAAGGGCAGATGTCTGATAACGTAATAAGTAACTAAGGCTAATTTTCAGATGCACCTTTGTCCCTCAGTGCTAACAGCGATTATTGATATAAAGTTACAATTACAACCGATGATCTCAGCTAGTATATTATGAAATAGGTTTGTTTAAATGCCTCTCTAGTTAATATAAATCAATATTAAGTAGGAACAAGTATATAGGCTCAGTTTACGAAGTAAATTGGCTCACGTTCCAGCACAATAAGGCAGTAAATTAATCTAAATTATACCATAACGAACGGACTAATGATGTGTACAGAGTAATAAAATGTACAGAGAAGTGTGATATAACAGTAGTATTTATTCGTATAAATTGTAAGTAGTGTAATTACTTGCTTCGGTTTTAGGGTTCAGTAGTTCATGATCCGGAACCCTTAGACGATTAGGAGTTATTCAACTTGTTCCGCTTGTTAAGTAAACTTCGTACAGAAATAACGAAATAATAAGTAAACAAACCAATTATCTATTGGCCACGCTGGTATATCTACGTGGCATTATAGGTGACTACGGAACCCTAATCTATGCTTGGCCTGATATGTGCTTGGCTAATTTTTATAATTTATACCAGTCGAACCGTCTCTAGCTACCGCGTTAATGGACTAAAGAGCTATAAATCTAAGAGTATGTCTCTATCCGTTGCCTGCCTTTGAGACTTGAACGTTCTAATGGTCTGGCAATAACACAGGTGTTCACATGATCCTCTTCTACATTTTGAAGTTAATCTAGTCCCTAATCAACAACAACGTCATCTAGTCCCAAACTAAGCAGAGCTTATATTTTGGGTACTAAACAACTGGTATAAGTACATAAAGATACTTTTTTTAATATAATACATATTTACAAAAAAAGTAAGTTTATGTACTTATTGGAGGCCTTCGGGCGGCTTCAAAACATCTAACGTAAGATTACATAGCCACAACGTGTCTTGTCAGTCCTCAACCCGCACTCGGCCAGCGTGGGGGGGGGCGTATGGCTTGAACCCCCTCCTGAGAGGAGACCGAGCCCAGCCGTGGGACATTATGGGTTGTTGGTTAGAAAAGAAAATAAATAATAGTACATTGTTCACCGAGGGAGGAAAGGAACCGATTACTAGCGAGGGAGCAGTTCCTACCTCGGGAGTATTGTGGCCCAAGGCTGCGCCTTCGGCCACAATACTCCCGAGGTAGGAATGGGACTTTCACCCGAGTGCTACACAGTGCTTTATACTACACTTGTGAGGAACTTTCAAAGTATTTATAAAATAAAATCAAAACGTAAGGCACCATGTAAGACACAATTTAGCTTAGAATTTGACATAATATTTATAAATATTTCGCGCTTCTTTTGTTTTTTTGTATTCTTCACAAAAGGATGTCAGTGGCACGGAGATTCCATATTTAAATTATATGAAAACTCTTTGGGCAGGCGCGCGCCATAGATAAGATAACACATGAGAAATGAACATTCATACAACTTTCTCTCGCGCTAAAACACGTTAGAAATGGATTTTCATACATTTTTTCCTCCCGCTTATTTAGGTCAAGGAAAAGACTAACTTTCAGGGAATATTGACTACTGTTCCGATCAGGTGTAGTATAAAAACATTTGTCCCACGGGGCCATTTTACACATACACACTCATATGTATACTGCGTCAATCTGTGATAATCGTTCATTCACACTGAGCACGTTAATTCAGTGCCAAGATAATAATATGGTACGTAAGCCACACGAGAGCACACGCCCGAAACTTTGATGCTCTTTGAAGTTTGATGATGATTTGGGGATGATGACTGCGTCAATAAGAATACATAGACTGAGTCAATTTAATAACATTTCACTGTATGCGTCAAATTATATTCTAAAGATAAGGTGATAATAACCAAGAACTTTATAATTATTATGATGCAGGATTCTGTATCATATAGATCTGACCTCCTGTCCCTAAAAGTTTGTGTAAAGAAATTTAAAAAACCAAATGAGAGTAACCAACGTTTAAAATTACTAGATGCTAATGGATTCGAAGAAGTTATGAAAACCTTTTACTAAATTAAATATTTAAAAATATAGATAAATATTTTAAATTTGGTAGGTGGTATTTTGTTTTCTTGTCGCTTGAAGCGAAATGTGAGAAAATTAGATTTCTAAGAACTGAAAACTTTTATAGCCCACTTGGGAAGTAGTAGGCGGAGACTACCCCGTAACTTAGAACTACTTAGTACTATTTATAACCTTATCTAACTAGAACAACACGGTAGGGAGAAGCCATACGCAGGCGTTCCCCTCTGGCAAAGCATAAGCCTAAATGGGCATATGCTGCACTATTATGAACCAGGATTTGTTAATGTGTGAGTGAAATTTTATTGTTTGTATTAATTAAAACATGAATGTGTAAAGATTTCCCCTAAAACTGGTAGACTGTTTTCTGCCATCTTTTTATCTTTATCGTATCGGAAAAAGACTGGCTACTCCTCTCCGGTCTGCGGACTTGTATTACTCTATTTATCAATTTCCTTATCTATCAATTTCTATTTCATAAAAACATAGGCTATTTTCTTTTCTATATGCCGTGAATAGCTCGAGTTAAAACTGGTATAGTTTTCGTCGTCTCGTAATTTTTACAAAAATACAAATTAGTTTGGAACTGTTCTACAAATTTGGCTCCAGCCATGACCTCTTTGGAACCGCACCAATACGCGCAACAAGTGACAAATGTCTCTTAGAAATGAGCGTAAGTACAATGGCCTTTCTGTTTGATATTCAATTTTTTTAAAATATTCATAATTTAAATCCAATCTCCGTGTGTTGGCACCAATGCAAACTACGCAGAATAACATTAATGCAAAATAAGGACAATTGAAAGCAAACCTTATACCAAACCAACTGGCAATTAAACCTATACATCCTTCCCAAGGAGAGGCTTATGTCTAACAGTAGGCTGGTACATGTTGATGTGTTCTTTAAATTGATAATTATAATTATCTAAAGGCACTCCCAGCAAAACATATCAATCTTTGAAGGCTGAATCCATTAAAAAAAGCAAGTATGACATTAATCAGTTACTAACTTGTTCAATACGAAACTTATTGAGCTGGTAAAATATTATAAAGGTAACTTATTGCTGGTATAAATAATTAATCTTTTGAAATACGAAAGGAGTTTGACGGTTGAAGCGAGAACTAACGTTAATTTGCACAACAAAGTTCTACGTGTAACGTACATCTATTAATGGTAAATAGCACTGAGATACCCACAGTTAAGACGACAAGTATCTTCTTAAATATCATAGAAAATAGCAAATATTACCTTACACAGGATTCCAAAACATAATTGGATATAGCACAACTAATACGGCTAAACAAACAAACAAAATAACCGAGGCCTGCGTTAAAGCCTTTGAAACGTTGGGAGTAAACCGCAACAGAGCAATGTCGAGTCAAAAGTTACGATACTGCAAAAAAACCTTTACATTTCCGAAGCAAAAGCCGAACACTAGCAAATACAACTTTTGGCGCAAAATACAGCAGCCAATTTATAATTTGAATGTTGATGAAATGTTAGCGCGGTAAGCTAAATGATTTTTAAAATTACATATAGAGTCTCGCAGGTCTCCCAGAGAGGTAGTCAGATACAGTTGATCTTCACAAACTAAGTTCCTGACACACCTCTTTTGCTTCATCCCTTCATAACCATGCATGCATGCTCGTCGGTTCCGACATCAAGTAGTTTTCATATTTTATCGTAAGTCGAAATAAGAATGAGAAAGAGAGTGGAAACTTTTGCTTTTATAGATAAACTAGCTTTAGTATATGTGTACGTAGATATGATGACGAATTATGAATACGGAGAGCCATCGTGTCTATTCATATGGTGGGTGTAATAAAAGTTGTCTAAATCGACTAACTACGCAGGACAATAACACTGCAAAAAGAAGGAAAACTTGAAACAAATCCTATACCGGTCAGTATCGTATAATCGGCCAAAAATTATGTTTAAAAAGAAGCCCTTAGTCAGCAATTAACAATTTAAAACAGTTTTTGATTATAATTTTAACAAAAAGGAACCGACTTCAATGAAAGACTATTCCGAGTACCCAAATCGCGACAATTGTTCCCCTCGATTTCCTTGGGATACCATCATCAGATCTCAATATGGTGACGATGGGACCACCTGTAAGTTACGTCCATTCCAATGCAAAAAGAATTTTTGAAATCGGTTCATAAACAACGAAATTATCGCTGAACATACATAAAAAAAAAAAAAAAAGATTCCGACGAATTGAGAACCTCCTCCTTTTTTTTGAAGTCGGTTAATAAGGAAGTTAAATAGAAACGAACAGCTGTTTATCATGATACACCTACTCTTACGTTCGAATGGCTGGCAGAGATGTTAGAGACATTTTAAACGCTCTCATTTTTTCGACTTCGACTAATCTACGTTGATTTTTATTTCACAAATGTACCAAAAACCTGACACCGATATCTGATAGGTATTTGTTACACGTGTCTTCATAATTTAACTTAACACCTAAAAAAATGACGAAACAATAATTCATCTAAGATTACAAGTTTAGTGTTTCATAGCGGCCAAAAATTGGCAACCTTCCGTTTCAAATTCAATCTGAGATTCGTTTTGTGTTAGTACAAAAGAAAATGTATTTCAAAGGTAATATAAACATTATCAAAACCTTTTAGGTTGTTAGACTTGTACCTGATGGACGTCATTAGATTTGCCCAACAACCTCTTTAAGGCGTAGGTGCCTATTTTTGGAATTTATAACAATATCGATATTTGTTGTAACAAACGTTATAGTAATGGGTGTGTGGGCGAATTTCATATTATAATATATATTTCACAGTCAGTACTTACCTTGAACTTAAGGGTTATCGTCTGAGTAAACACTTCTAGTAGTTGTTATTTATTAACATTTTAGCGATATGATGAGGATGAGGAAGGAATAAACAATAATATCGTATAATTTTAACAAAAAGGAACCGACTTCAATGAAAAACTGTACCGAGTACCCAAATCACATTGTGGCTATGATATTTGAGGAGTTCCCTCGATTTCCTTGGGATCCCATCATCGGATCCCGATATGGTGACGATGGGATCACCTGAAAGCTACGCCCATTCCAATGCAAAAATAATTTTTGAAATCAGTTCATTAACGAAGAAATTATCGCTGAACCTACATAAAAAAGGAAAAAAAGATTCCGTTGAATTGAGAACCTCCTCCTTTTTTTTGAAGTCAGTTAAAAAGTTGACGACGGGAGTACATTGAGAACGTCACAAAGGCGGCCTCGCGGAAGCCAGGCGTACTCAACAAGGTGAGACGGTTCTTCTCGCCGGAACATCTGTGTCTTCTCTATAAGACACAGATTCGCTCCTGCGTGGAGTACTGTTCTCATTTTTGCGATGGATCTGCGCAGTATTTGCTTGACGTTCTCGATTGGTTGAGGCGAGCAGTTCGCATCATAGACGGTCCCGAAGCCATCGAGTTCCTGGAACCTTTGCAGTTGCAAAGAGATGTCGCCTCTATGGCAGTCCTCTATCGCCTTTACCATGGGGAGTGTTTTGAAGAGCTCTTCCAACTCATCCCCACCCTCTCCCTTCGTGTACAGAACAACACGATCTGGCGAGGGAAGCCACCCCTTCAGAGTGGAAGACATACGCTCCAGAACTAAGCGATTCGGGCCTTCCTTCTTGTGCCGAGCTAACTGCTCGGCACAAGAAGGAAGGCCCGAAAACTGGAACTTACTGCCAGCTCATGTTTTTCCTTCATACTATGATCATGGGTCCTTTAAGCGGAACGTGAAAAAGCATCTCACTAAGCCGCGTTAATGTGGTTCGCCATACTGCTTGCGTTTGCAGTGAGTATGGCGACCCCCACTTGTGAATTTTACTCATGCTTTCCATCAGGCATAGTAAAGTCACGTTACTCGTACTATCAATCGCCTGACCTCAAAGTAGGCATAGCCTGTTGAATAGTAACAAAGCCGTATAAAAACATTCTTAAATGTCTAAATACATATATAAAGAATAAAATACGTTTATCAGTCCCATAATAAACATAAAAGAGAGAAAAAAAATTAGGAAGGCTAAACAACAAAACAAACATAAACCAAAACAAAGAACACAAA
This sequence comes from Phragmatobia fuliginosa, assembly GCA_932526445.1. NCBI lineage: Eukaryota > Metazoa > Arthropoda > Insecta > Lepidoptera > Erebidae > Phragmatobia > Phragmatobia fuliginosa. The sequence goes on along the minus strand of OW052063.1, from coordinate 19,033,865 downwards.
GAAACAAAAACAATCTGATTATGTAACTTAAGGGCCACATCTCAACCTATGCTACGGTACTGTAAGCCGAAACCCAAAAATAAACTGAACACACCCAAACTGAACACAAAATGAGCGATCATCACATAATATTTGTCCTGACTGGAAGACTTTCTTAGCAGTCAGCATTGATAACCACTAGACATTTGTCCTAGGAATAATCTAATCTGATAACTGAATGTACGTATTTGAAATTGATTCCATTGCTATAAGTCAATACCTATAGGTAAAAAGAAAAGTACCAAACCTTTTTATAATTTTATTGAAATACGTTATTTTGTGGACCTCGTAATATCTAGTTAGAGTTTTCCAGAACAACCCTCGAGGCTGAAAATGTTGGAAAACATATATTTGCCATTTAATGATATGTTATAATTAATATTATGACAAGAATATAACAATTTGAAGCTTGTTAAGAAACGATGCTTCGAGCGAAACAACATACTGAAATAGACTTTCGCTATTCATAATATAATCAGTCACTATTTTCTTCCTATCAAATATTCATGAGATCCGTCTTCAAAATATTCCAGCTATTATTTCATAACGGCTATAGAAATACCCTCGTTACCTTTTAATTGAACGTTGTCTTCTAAGGATTTCATGGATCTCAATACATATTTTTTATAGACTTTATTATTCCCAATATTATTTGGGGCCGGCTACAAGCTCTACAGCGACAGGCTTTGGGCCTCCGCAACTCTGAAGACGAACCAATTTGTAAAGTCAAACTTGTTGTCAATTTATTTAAGGGCACTGACTTTCCAATAACGATTGCCATAGATCTTAACGACCACCTATAGACGACGGCTAAACGTACTCTCTGAGACACGGGCGTTAGCCGCAAAACTTCCATACTCCGGTCTATTATTAAGAATTTATTTATTTTATTTTATTTTTATTTATAACTTCATGCACTTGTGTACATTGGCGGACTTAATGCCCATGGCATTATCTACCAGCCAACCGTTGGGGTGTGCAGATATCTACTACGGTAGTTGCAACAACGATTTATTGTTTTAAAAACGCAATAACACTTGATTGCCGCTGGAGACAAGACCGGTTGTTGTGGCGAACCTTGAGAGAGGGCTACGTGCAATAGTAGACGTTTTTCAGCTGACATGATGCTACGTCTATTAGTACATTGGAACCCATCTATGTCTATGCGCGCGGCTCCGCCCGCTTGTATAATAAATATTACGGTAATCGTTTTTCGTGTCTATGCGTGACATTAACAGTCGTATATATATATATATATATATATATATATATATATATATATATATATATATATATATATATATATATATATATATATATATATATATATTGTATATGTACGTATATGTATTTGTAAAAGATAAAAATAAAAAACCAAAAACTTGGTTTTTTGAATTTTTCACATAAAATTTGAGGTTATGTCACTATAATTTATTTTGTTTTCAACCATCATCGGCACTGGTCTATTAGTATAAGTAGAACTTATAAACAGACACGAAAAGTATATGATTATGTGTACAGACACTCTTATTACAACTTATCCTTGGCTCTTGTAGTGGCAGTGGCTATCAGAATGCTTACCCTACAAGAAAAAAAACTTATCAAAAAATATGGACCCAAAAACGTGTAAATTTACTTCATTAATTCAAATAATTAAGTCTCACTGCGACGATAAAAAGGGTAATAAATAATTTCAGACAAACAACTAATTGCCGAGGAAAAGCCTCACCTCAGTTTAGGTATTCTATTTATTTGACCTTTTTATAATTAAAAAGGTCAAATATGCTAAACAGTTTTGTCTTCTTTAATTTTAGTTCCCATTGTTCTTTTGCCTTTTTTTTAGCTATAAGTTTATGAAAGAATGTTCTTTTGACGTTTAAAATACTTCTGTAAAAGGCAGGGTACTCTACACCAAAGTCAAATTCTCATCTACAGATTCAATCAATTAACAATTGAGTCATTTCTTGAATTAAAAATCGTCTGCTATTCACATAAGCCCACTACACTCCGATTTTAAAAATGGAAGCTAGATATTATGAGGCTAATCCAGTCCACAATATTTATATATTATTCGTAGCTGATACGATACTGATATATTTTTAAAATAATTGTACGAATATATGTTTCCGTACTGGTAAACAACAAAAACTCATAGTACTTTGATTGATTTTTTACTTCCTAAACAGAATTATCACTGCTTATTACGAAAATATATTTAATACAACATTTGTAAGCGTATTTCAGAGGATAATAACAAAATACCGCAAGTAAGTTTGTAGCTTTGATTATGAGATTAACTAAAAATTGCCTAGGTAAAAAACATTTATAAAAAACCCTAAATGTGCAATTTTTCCGGTTTGATGGAGAAGAAGGCATTGAACACTTTGTAATTAGTATGTCGATATCGCTTCATTTACTTCTGGTAGAAAAATCATCATCTGTATCTCTGTTTGAATGTTAGAAAGCTTAAATAAGGCAATCATACCCAACCTCGAGTAAATTCAATTGATTTATTCGTAGCAAGTAGTCATCATCAGCCTATCGCAGTCCACTGCTGGACATAGGTCTCTCCAATTGCACGCCACTTCGTTCCATCCTTGGCTTCTCACATGCAGCTCCTGCCAGCCGTCTTCTGCAAATCATCACTCCACCTGGTCTGTGAACGTCCTACACTATGTTTGCCGAGACGAGGTCTCCACTCAAGAACTTGTTTACCCCAACGGTTATCGGTTCTACAAGTAAGTAGTCATAAATTATAGTAAGTATAGTAAGTAAGTAGTTATAAATTTAAATAGAATGCTACGCCACTTTGCCATCCCTTTGTTAAAACTTAGTTAAGTCGATAAGCATATGCGACAGAGTCACCAATTTCCGACCTGTCATCGAGCTCTCTAATTTATTAGCCAGAAACACCTGATGCTGTTAATTGGGTTCTTTTCGATTTGGCTTGATGTTGAAACGGCTTTATTAAAAAACACAAGAGATAGTATACTATCAGGTCTAGTATACAAAATTTGGCCTCAACGCTCATGCAAATTTAAAGTTTTTTAATAAAACGGTTCTGCTCTTCAAACTTTTCACATACTTTTAATTCATTCAAGACTTAAAATTGAAGTGCGATTACTTTTTCTCAAGAAGAAAGGCGGGTGCCTTTTTACGACGGGAATTAAACCGCAGCTTGTAACCTCATAGGTCTGTCTTCTTTATGCCTTTATTATTAAAGCTGTTGTAAGCTCTATTTATGATAGGGTATCGAAGAAAAATATTGAAATTATATAGAACAGTATTATTTGTATTGTTAGCAAAGTTACGGGCAATCTCAAAATGTTCAATTCATACTTTATTATTTTAATTGGTTCTATGTTTTTATGTCATCAATTATCACCAATTCTTAATATCCCACGACTGGCGTGCTGAATTGGCAAGAAAACGTTGTAGCTATGACTCCCATAGTATTATGCTACTAAAGGTCATTCACCCAAGTACTGACCACAATTTATCTTATCCTCGGTGATTGTTTCTAATCACCTATGGTAACTTGGCTATGAAGTCCTCATTTATCGCCTAGCTTCTTTTGTGTGTTAGTAGTAGAATTTAATAAAACTATATTTGAAAGATAGTTGTTGAAGCTTAAGTCGAAATTGAAACATTTTCTACCTTTAAATTGAATGAAGCATTTACAGCATAAAAATTTACATTTTGATACTGGTAATTCTGGCATTTTGGTAGTTCCCGAAGCAGGGTCTTTAAGAACGTAAGCTAAGCGTACCGTAATCCATCGAGTGTATTCACTGAACCTTGATTTGAATCTTTATTTAGAGACTACCTATTTAAAGCTTTTATCTATTTAAGAGTACACGAAACGATAAATTTCCTCTGAACAAGTGGTTAATTTAGTACGAAACAGCATTAAGTTTTTGGGTTCGTACGGGTTTAAAAGTATTTTTTTTTTATGAAATGCTATCTCTACTTTATTTACATCGCACGTGGTGAATGGACGAGTTAAATTGTTAACCTATTAAAAGCTACATAAAATTTTGTATGTACTATAACTATATTTATAATGTAACTTTAATTCATTAGCGAAAGCTACAAATTTGTGAATTCCTAACAATAATCCTAATTAATACTAGCTCAAGTCTTCTTCTAACTAACTTATATTATTGCTGAGATTATTTCGGTTGGCTACAAGTTCAACAGTTCTACCTGTATACTATTTTTTTCACGGATTGTCTGGCATTGGACCTCCACAACTGTGTTGTGGGTGAACTATTAAAGAGCTCTTCATTGTACAAATTAAAATTTCACAAATTAAATGTAAGCCCTGATTCTCATTCTAGTTTGCGTTGAATGTTGAAAACCAGTATCTTTTCAAATGCAGATTATAATTGAATTCGAAGATTGAACTAGTTGACAACATTTTCATGATTCCGACTGCTATTAATAACTTCCAGAAAGAGAAATAATAAATATGTCGATTCAATCAAATTCCAATTCTAAAGTTACATCATAATTCTTCGAGGATTTGGTGCATATTAGACAACTTAATCATCTTAATTATTGTCACTTGACAAACAAAAGTTCCGAAAAAACACGTAAAAATAACACATATTTACTGTACTCGTAAAACGTGAACACACAAGGTAAAACACAACAGCTTTCCCCAAAATATAACTTAATAATGTTGAAAATAACATTACCTGTTTATTCTACACAATCGAGTAATATCACCGAAAACACGGCGCTGCTACTAATAAAATATATGAACACTAAAAGAAGAAATGCAAATAACATTTTTACGTTGTCGAATAAAATCAAACACAAGTGCCTCAGTAAAAACAAAAGTTCTATGTAGATTTGCCTACTGAGCTTGCGGAAATCATTGATGCAAACAATTCTACATAAATGAAACATAATCCCTACTACGTTAAACTTTTGATAAAATTCATATTGGCTATATCACTTGGGCTGTTATTACGAATATAATATTGACAACTCATTCATTAAAATCCGGTCTATACTTTAAACATGCGGTGAAACCTACATGAACTGCCCTTCCTTTTGGCGTATTTGGGTAAAAAATCTTACTGTTAAAGAAACACGAAAATCAGTTGAGTGGTTCCAGATATTAGCCGGAAGAAACAGACAGACTAGAATTTTAAAAGGTGATTGTTTGTTGTTAGTGCCGTTTATACTTCCACGTGCATTTAGTAAAAACCTGGTAATTTGAAATTACAAACAGACATGTCATTTTTATTTATTTGTATAGATATGATCATCATCATCATCAGCCTATCGCAGTCCACTGCTGGACATAAGCCTCTCCAATTGCACGCCACTTACTTCGATATATGTCCATTCAATTGGCAATCCTGTAAAATGATTTTACATTACATAGTAGGGAGGCAGTACAACGAGTTCCCCAAATTGCCCAGCCTTGTATCAGAGTAATAAGGGCTGAGATATTACGGTCGAGTACATCCCTTGTAACATATGCCCGTATATGGCTGATTTCGTGTCGACTAATTTAGTTGGGATTTCGTACTAAAACTATCAGGATACCGTCTCTAATTAAAGGTAAGACAATTAATAAGCTATTTGCTCAGCAAAATGTTCGACTAATATAAAAAGAAGTGTTACTGAGGAAAGCCTAAGGACATTTTTTTATATGTTGATTAATTAAAATTAGTAAAATTAAAATTAGAAGAATTTTTAGAAGATGGTTTATATTGGTTAAGTACTATAACAATATTTAATTAAAACCTTTAGTAGACTTGTCTTACTTTCTCTAAAAATAAATATGTTAAAATTTGTAGAATACATCGGCGTCTTAAATAAATAAACCTTTGTTGTACTATAATCAAAGATTTTAGGATGTATTAGTTTTAGTCGTTTCAACAATGATTTTACACTTGATTAGAATTCTGTCGTTATCATACCCTTTATTATTACTAAGATTGTTTGGGATCGGCTACTACTTCAACTAGTTTTACCTAAATAACAGTTTTCCCATGGAGCGACTTGCATCGGACCTCCGCAACCCTAAGGGCGAACTGAATTCGAAAGTTAAACTAGTTGTCAGTATATTTGAGGGCGCTGAGTTCCCAATAACGATTGCTATGTATATGAGCCAATGTGATAAAACGAGTTTTTTAACCTTCAATATGACTATATTGCACTTATAAATAGAGTAGTCTAAAATAGTCAGTGACTCCTGGAGAATCTGGAATCCCAGATCCTCCCAGAGTAGGGCGCTAGAGACCGACCATCGGGGCGATTTAGATGCCTATGCGAATAAGAACTGTGTTTATTCCTCAATCGACTATTCCCTTCTTCCATTGGCTTCCATTTTTACATATCTTATACATATACTTATACTTTTCATTACAATCATTTTCACAACTTTCATTCCCAAAGTGCACGTTTGACGCGAACAGGATTACCTTCAATCGTGTAAATTGAGACCAAAATTTAATCGGCAAAATACGGGCCTTTACTTGTTCCTTTGGGATGTGTGATTGTATGTATTTATTTTTTAATGTGTCTTATAACTGATCATGAGACGGATTTCCAGTTTTAAATCACAATAGAATGAATTAAAAATACGGAGACTCCATTCCTAATAATCCCATGGATTCCTTAGAGACCACTGTTCGAGTAAACTAAACAGGACAATTTCATTGCAAAGAGAAGGAAAACTTGAAGCAAACCCTTAGCTAAGTCGCCTTACTAGCATGGTAAGTATAATAGGTAGGGAGTCGTCTAAGGCGAGTCGGTGTTCCGCCTCTCACTTGTTAGAGCGGTGAGAGTCGCAACAACGTCCTGCCCGGGAAGTGAATCCAGCCACCCCGGAATGTATGTACCTCAGTAGTGTGGTCCGGCAGGGAGAACTCTAGAAGCCGCTAATGCGTTCCTGGTACTTCTCCCTTTTACGGAGGTAGGCCGCCTCGAGGTTTAGTGGTTAGACTGGTTGTGCCGGGAGTCCCTCACATGCCCTTTATTTATCCCACGAAGGCTATGGTGCCGAAAAGCATTCCCCGCGAAAAATAAAAGGTATAATACACCAAAACTTCCTTTCACAGAAGAGATCTATGTCCAGAAGTGGACTGTTAAAGGCTGTTGATGTAACGATGATGATGTGTGATGTGAATCTTGGGAAAAAGGTAACTAAAACATCACTCATATAACATAAGGCTCACAAATGATAATGAACTTTGATATAGTAGTACGCCATATTTGGAAGGTTTGAAGATCAAAGGAAAAACGTTTTTTGTAATTGTTTTATATTTTGTACTTCATATAAAAATTAACAAATGTATTATAAATAGTAAACAATGCTTGTTGATGTCAATCATCTTAAATTATGCATGTTTTCCTATCTTTCATCCTATATTAAATTTAGCGTTTAAGCATTTAAGCACTAAAAGTGAAGTATAATGAAATACACAAAAGCATATTTATTTTATTTAAGTGCTCATAATATTTTTGAATGTAGTAGTTATTTATGATCGTCTAAGAAATTACGTAAATTATTAAACTTATCTCAAAAGAACTATGTCTTTTTTTCCTAGAGAACATTAAAACGTGTTCATTTTACTTATACCAAATTGTTCACCCTTCTGGTAATTTATTCAGCTGATACATTTAGGCGGATGCTGAAAAAAAGACAATAACAATTATAGAAAACACTATTATACAAACACCTATGATAAAAATTTTGAACACTAAGACATTTACAAAAATATCTATGTTTTAATATCACGATCCTAGATATATTATTCGTCAATCATTTTTGACATCACGTTGTTGATATAATGTTAAAGCTCAACTAGCCATATGAGGTTAAGCTTATATGATATATTTCAAGTTAATACACACCTGAAACCGGCTCAGGTGCAGCTGCTGCAGCAGGTTCTGGCTCGGGTACAGGCGCCGGAGCTAAAAGTTAAAAAAAAATTAAAGTCTTGAAACATCTGAGTATTGGTGTCTTGATATTCTCGCTTCGTATTAACGTGAGCATCCAGAATCGAACCTGCTAATCGTTAGGATTTTGGTAAGAAATATACCTCCTACACCCTTTTTTTTTATGTGTGGAAAATCATCATGGACCATCACCCCACCGGGGGGTTACGGCGGGGTGGTGCGTCGGACTTGAACCGACTAAAAATCACACAGTGTGCCCTCTCCGCGCTTCTCCGTTTAGGAGGAGGAGAAGTCCAGAGTGGGATCTCCTTCTGAACTCTTCTCCAGTGCCTGCCCGCTCCTGATGCGATAATGGTGGACTTTAGTACTCGGCTACTTATATTATGTCTTTGCAGTTGAAAATAAACGTCGCCTCCATGACAGCTACAGGACAACACGTCTTTTATGTAAACCTTTAGAGCAGTTGACATAATATGCTTTCGGACTATACGATTCGGTTCTTCCTTTCCGTGACGTGTTTTTCATCTATAATCTTGGGCCCTTCAAGCGGGGCGTGAAGAAGCCACTAGGCCGCCATGTGGCTCGCCGTGCTACATTGTCCGCATTGACAGTGGGGACGGGCAACACTCCTAGATTCTACTCATGCTTTTCATCAGGCTAAGAGAGTCATGTGGCAGATAATTTTAAATAAATAAATATATTGTTTAGAAAAGACAAAAGCGTACCGGGGTCTGCCGCTGGCGCTGGGGCTGGTTCTGGAGCTGGGGCGGGTGCATCAGGTGCTCCTATAAAATATTTTATGCCAATATGAATACACGTAAGGCGCTACCTCTCCGCTCTCCCTTCGCAAGTGTAGTAAATTCAAATCCGACTTGGTGAGGTCCACAAAGTGTTGTTCTGAGACTGGGTGTTTATTGTGTTCGTCTTTTTGCCTTAGTTTTTAAGTCTGACGACGATGATCTTAAGAAACTAACCTTCAGCGGGGGCAGCAGGAGTAGGTGCTGGCGCGCCCTCTGCTGTTGCTTCTGCCGGCGCACCTGTAGTTACGAAATATAAAACTTTTGAAGTCTTATGACAATCACTTCACATTTATCCAATCCAACTAGTTTAGTTGTGTAGTGTTGTAGCGGACCGAAAGCTGACCCCTACTTGGTTATACTTGGTTTAGTTTGGTTGCTGATGAAAAGACTAGGAACATGATGATGACAATCTTAAAAAATATGGATTAATTTTGACAAGATATATGACTATTGTATCGTTATCATATATTCACTTGCTTCGGTTTATCACAGGTTTTTTTAACATCAGTCTAACCTTCCGCAGGTGCTGCAGCGGGTGCTGGTGCTGGAGCACCGTCAACTGGGGGTGCTGCATCTGGGGCACCTTCAGCTGGCGGTGCTGTCGCCGGTGGGGCTCCTTCCGTAGGTGGAGCCCCTTCCACAGGAGGGACCCCTTCCGCTGGTGGGACCCCTTCCGCTGGCGCCCCTTCCGCTGGTGGCGCCCCTTCTACTGGGGGAGCACCCTCACCTGGGGCAGCCGCAGCTGCCTCACCCTCCTGAAACATCTTTATTAGTTAGAAAATGTAACCTCTTACAATAACAGAAGCAATCATTTATCTAAAGCGTCATTCTAGTACAAGCGCAAATGAAAAATAAACATGAGTGTGTCAAGTTTAATGAAATAGGCTGAGAATATAAAATTACTGCAGTTTATTGTTACGAAAACATGGATGAATGAATAATTATCGTACAATGCACGTTGTGACCACTCTAAAACGCACAAAGGGGATACCGAGATGGTTCATTGCGAGTTTTCACCGCAAGCACCGCTTTTTGGACAAAGCTTGAAGCGTAAATGTCTCTAGCACTTTGTAATGAAAAGTGTCTCCTATGAATATAAATGGAAGTGCTACATCTTTAGTCGTAAAATTATGAAGTACCTCAATAGCCTACAAGTAACTAAATGTAAAAAAGTAATGAATTAAAATACCGTCCACATTTGCCATAAAATATATATAAATGAATTCTTTTGCAAAAACGATTAACTCTTTGTGAATTTATTTAAACCATATTCCAAAAGGCTCATCACTAAATATTTCAGTTTCATATTTTAATTATGAATAAATACAGATGCAATTGGAATTTTCATGGTGACATTATATAATATAGTATCAGCTTCGCATTATATTTACGTAAAACTTTAATAATTAACATATTTAAAAGCAGAGTTGTAAATATTTTTGAATTTCTTTATTATCTGAAAATTCCATCACTTAAAAACACGATTTGGAGTTTATCTTTTTACATTGCAGGATAAAGATAATTCTCATTAGGATTGATTTGAAATTGTTATTTAAGTGTTTTTATCTAACTTTTTGATATCATTTATACTGTCGACCTTTAGTAATGACATGAAGCGAAACTGGTTAGATAAAAATTGTTGGAAATCCATTAAATAGTGGAATAAAAGACCAAGTGAATTTAATTTGACGAACTTGGTGAACGTTTGATTACTTACAACTTGAGATCCTTGTTTATGTTATGAACTATTGTCGTTTTTATTAGTATTATATATCTGTGTATTCCGTATACGTTTAGATTTTTTGTACACTTCGTAGCCGTAAAATATTGTTCGGTTCATATTTGATGTATCAATTTATAGAACCAGAAGTGAATGTTAGCTTTGAATCTACTACAACCAGATATCAATTTTTTAATATTTTTAGAGTAATAAGAAACTGTTAATATAAAAATGATGATAAAAGAGAAATCAAAGCCGTTAAATAAGCAAAGTTATGAGTTAAAGATCGGTAGGCTGAACAAAGTTGAAACTTTAAATGATTCTGAACTTACCAAAAGGATTCACCAACAGCTGCGGATGAAGGAATGATGTGGACTTAGCAGAAACTTTTTAATTGTGTTGATTTAAAACGAAGATTTAAAATAACTAAGATATTTCTAAAAACTTGTGACATTTTTATAGCCTCTTAGTATAAACTTAGAAAATGTTTAAGTTTTTTAAGTATCTCATTTTCTCTACAAGTAATTAAATACTTCGAATTTTGAACTTGATCCATTACATTGAAACTGAGCAACATGGCTGCTCCCAGACATACATAAATGTCAAAGCATAAGTCTAAATGGAGCTACGCACTATTCTGATGGTACAGAATGTGTTTTGGTGTGCGATTTTTTATATTTATTTTAACTTCCTGCAAACATATTGCATATTAGTTTTTTAGTTGTTAAGTGTGAGGTCGTAATGACAGGCGATTGTTTTTGTATGTAAGTCTTATATATGTATGTGGATGACTTTCCAGCGCAAAAAACATTACAAACGTGTTTTGTAGCGTAAAAGACGCGCTATGGCTATTCCCCTCCGTTATGCAGGTCTCTGCTAGTCTATGAGAATCTTGCAATCCGATTTATTCTGATAATTCAAGTGATTTTCAAAAAATAGTTCAAGCGACATCGTTGATTTTTAATTTATTGTCATTGTAGGAACACAATTCACAAGTATACACACAGTCATATTTTAAATACCTACTTTACTTGACAATTACTAAAGTTTCTGGAAATTACGTTAAAAATTATAATAATAAGTAAAGCCAACTGAAAATTTTCTATTTCATACTCTGTTGTTTAAAACAATGGTATCCAAGCGTCACCACCAGTCGCTCAAAGAGAAACCATCATTAAACGCACAACGCTTATAACGTTTTCACATAAATCTTTTATGTGTTTTGGAGATCATAATGCTTAGTCATTTTATTTTACGTTCTTTTGCACTTATGGCTCACTCGTGAGGACATAATTTATTATATTTTTGTCATTATTTATATCCGCGGTATAAAATACGTTCATAACAATCCAAACAGAGAAGTTTATAACTCAGTAATAGCTACAGACAAATATGTTGCTGTGCGCAATTCAAATTAATTTTAATTCATTCATTTCAAATTTTAAAAAGGCTTTAAACAGCTTTACAAAGTAATTTAATCGTTGATCATCGTTCAATCAAAAGGCAGAAGTAATTCAATCGATAAGTCGTTGATGTTGTAAGTTTCTAAATTAATTTTTATGTGAAAAATCAGATAATTAAGGAAATGCGCACTACTTATACTTTTGAGCTACTTAAAGTGTACTGATTTAAGCCCTTGTCTATTCCACGATATTATGTATGTGCCATAAGTAGTAAGTCAAGTCAATTATGTAAAAAATAAAGTTTATCACATAAATAAACCATATTGTAAAACAAGAACCAGTCAACCTTGTGCTCAATGTATGAAACTTTTGAAATAAAATCTCATGTAAACACCCCATCTATACAACTCTCTCATGCCAAAGAAGCTGACTGTAACACATGGGACATCTCCTTCTAAATAACATTTGAATATATGGACCCTCTTCAACTTTACCGTCTTATTCATTCCACATTAGGTACAGACAGCAGTAATAGCTTTATCATTTATTGACTATCGTACTTCTAAAATCTAATATTAAATACACCTATGCACTCGTGACTTTATACATGACGTGTTGGACTAGTGGACTTATAATCAGGGATTGCTACTATTAACTAATATTAATGGTAGTACATAATATATAGGAAATCTTGTGTTTTAATAGGCAAACTGAAAATGAGTTTGAGATTGCTATGTTTAATATAAAACAAAGAAATACATGTCCGACTGTACATTTGATAAAATTATACTATTTTCAAATAATTTTCTGCTTTTCTTTAGTACTATCTAGTAAATAACTGTTTCTTGTTTCAAAAAGGTTTGTGTTAGCCCTAGCCTACGTGTATTTCCTACACCATAGATATCCTTCGCCTATTCCATTCCAGTAAAAAGCTTTTTAAAAGCATATCGCACCTCGGGACCTATTGAAGTATGAGGTAAATATCCTGCAAAGAATTCTCTTTCACTTCCATGAATCAGTACTCCATATCATGTTACTTTATCATATATATCTATATGAAAGTAAATAAAACATACAAATGCAATTTCTAAGAACTTGTTACTGAAAACAACCCTTTTTAATCTCTTTTCTATAGTAATTATATATCAATGGGCTGGAATTTTTTCTCTCTTTTTTAAATATGATGACCTGCCATAGTGGATGTATCACTCTACTCGAATTCACATAATCATCATCATCATCAACAGCCTTTAACAGACCACTGCTGGACATAGGCCTTTCCTTTGAAAGGAGGTTTTGGCCTACTATACAACATAATACCTACTTATTCAAAATACAAAATAATGTTTCAAATATCTACAATGCGATCAAAATATTGTAACCCCAAAAATATTGACTACATTTTACATAATACTAGCCAAGTAATGTTATTTTTTCTCGAACTTGTCGTGTTCTCAATGTCCCATTTGTTTTTTACAGACGAACAACAGAACACATCAAAACCATAATATATATTATGTTCGATAGTAATATATTACTAAACAAACATCCTCTTTCAACTATCAAATAGTTATATATCTGTCTAGGGTTTTTGTTATACTGTATTTATCGGTTTGATGTAATTTTTTAGTTAAGTATGTTGACTCCTACTCTTGGATTCTATTCATGCTTACCATTGGACAGAAAGGAGTCAATTTGGCAGAATCATCAATTAAAAAAAAAGAAAAAACTATATTTTTATTAGCTGACGCCCGCGGCTCCGCTAGTGTCCTAGGGGTATGAAAAATAGATGTTGAGCGATTCTCAGGCCTACCCGATATGCTCAGAAAATTCCATACAAATCGGTCCAGCCGTTTCGAAGGTGTATGGTAACTAAAATTGTGACACGAGAATTTTATATGCAACATAATTTCCTACTTTATTGCGCTTTTATAGAAGGCATTTAAAAACATCTTTAAATTTATTTTAAGGTGAAGGGTTGTATTTTTTATCATCGCTAAGCTATTCCTTTGGTCCTAAATAACAGGAGATATTTATCGTCTATTATCTTTTTAAAAAGTTATCAAAAAATGGCAGTAATTTCACCAATCAATAACATATATTAACTACTTGTTAAATGTCTTACGTAGTATCCTATTCTATTAATTGTGTTTCTGTTTACATAAAACAAGTATGTGTTGAGTGTGTACGTTTTAACGTGATAATTTAGAGAATCCTTTGGCCAATTTTTTTTTTTTTTTTTTTTTTAAATATTGTTTCGTACCTTTTCAGCGTGGTTTTTATAGTAGTTGGGATTTAATTTTTACCTTTTTTTTATTTAACTTTAGTTGATATAGCAATGCCACATAAGGTTTGTAGGACACCACAGCGCACAAAATATTTGGACAACTTACACACAACATCGTCAAGTCCCAAAGTAAGCAGAGCTTGTGTCATGGGTACTAAACAACTGTTATAAATACATAAACATACTTTTTTTTTGTAAATACATACATATTATACATAGAAAAACACCCAGACTCCGAAACAAATATTTGTGGATCACACAAATATTTGGTCCGACCCGGGAATCGAACCCGAGACCTCTTGATCAGCAGTCGCATACGCTAACCACTAGACCAACAAGGCAGTCAAACAAATTTGAAATGTTATAGTAAGGTTGGGTAGAGCACTTCCTTGCAACCGATATACTAGTACTAAATTTGTTTCTGCCGTCCCCTAGCAAATTCAGGTGCAATGTAACTTATACATGTAGGTATCTCTTGATTTATTTTGTATAGTTATAGACATATATTAATTATAATTGTTGCAACTGATTTTATAGAGATAAGTACACTAATTAAATAAGGCATTTTAAATCGATATATTACTAACATTATCACAGTCCCACGAATATTATAAGTTTCATAATTTAAATGCAAGAAGTATAATTTTTTCACATGACATACGTCATTTATAGTTAAACTAGCTTTCGTTCGCGGCTCCGCCCGTGTGTATGTCGATTATCGCGGTAATAAGTAGCCTCTGCCCTTTTCCAAGTTCTGTTCTATCTTCTTACCAAATTTCATCAAAATCGGTTCAGTGGTTTAGGCGTGAAAGCAAACGGACAGACAGACAGATTTAGTTACTTTCGCATTTATAATAGTAGTAGGGATTTAGCAGGTATTGGCCTTGGGAATCAGACCCCAGACCTCAACCATATCAGTCATATAGTCTACCATTGCGCCACGTATATTATTATCTACTAAAAATATACACCGTAATTAAAAAAAAACATTATGACCCTCCAAGACATGCTCAAAAAAATAACACACACAGTATTTTAAAAACATATTCTTCACACTAAATAATTCACACAACACAGACTACGTATTCAGAACATAAAATTGTTTACAGACCCAGGAGATACAAAGGATCAGAAAAGGATAAATTATATAGATTGAGGGTAGGGCTATAAAACAAAAAAAAAACAATTTCATTCACTTTACACATTGAAACCACCTATAATAGTATTAACAACACAATGAAGCTTAGAAATGAAATACCTCCAATTTTATAGGTGATAAAAAGGGGTATCATAAATTGCTGCTTTTTTAATGTTGGCTTTAAAATTTTCATCGTAAATCTTTTTTGGTTTAAATTTATATTTTCATCACGGAGATGGCTGTAACCTAAAGTCAGAAGGACAGCATCTTTATTCCAAAACTGCTTTCAAAATATTTGCTCATTTTCAGGTGTGTATTTGCGTCTTTTTAAAACCATTACAATAATTACTATAAAGCAAGAAAACTATCATCATCATCATCCAGCATCCAGCTCCTACCAGCCGTCTTGCGTCATCACTCATCACAAATCATCACTCCACCTGGCCCTTCGACGTCCTACACTACGTTTGCCGAGACGCGGTCTCCACTCAAGAACAAGTTTACCCCAACGGTTGTCGAAAACGTTACTCAAGAATTATTCTGTATAAATTATTTAGTGTAGAGCCGAGCCGAGCTCTGTCTTATTTTATTTTTACTACAAAAAAGACCTCCTCCCGCATTAGTAATGTAAATCCTGTGTTGCGAGGGACCTTATAAACATAATTAAATTTGGCTAGGAGATACTAGCATCGTGGAATCAAGACACAGCATATTCTTTTTAAAGCCAATTATTTTTAAATATTTACGCTGAGATAGTAAAAGATTATTAAAATCAATTTTAGTTTAAAACTGTTACTCGCAGTGTTACCCGCATTTTTCGTTTGTAAATCAAGAGCCGCGGACCGAAGCTAGTTTAAAAAAATAGCATAATGGACCAAGAGCCCAGAGCCGCCAGACCTACGTCATTAGTGCAAAGCTGAAATTTTCAGGATTATTAGTACAATGTCTTGTTAAGATGTATGTGTACCCATTAGCTTGAAAGCGGGGCCGTTTCTGAGATAGCGCGAAGTACAGATGGATAAAAATCTTACTTACCTACGCTAAAGGTACAAAGCTAGTATTTACATATTTTTTCAAGAATATTATTTAAAATTAAAATTCATTACTGCCAGACACTTTCCGTGGGTCATTACTTCTGCCAGACGTCTTGAAAGTTGTGAAAAAATTAGGTAAACTACGTTAAAGTAGCAAACCTAAATTTTATACCATTATCTAAGGTACTATTTTAAGACCCTTCGTATGCGGCCGAAGGGCCTATCACCCCCCCAGACATATATTTGTAGTAATTAGGAAGCTGAGGTATATCATCTTTGGTATTATTTCAAGAATATAATTGTAAAATATTAAATGGTTTTTACACGCTTTTTGGATTGGTCATACAAAGGGTCTTAAAATAGTACCTTAGATAATATGTATAAAATTTAGGTTTGCTACTATAACGTAGTTTACCTAATTTTTTCACAACTTTCAAGACGTCTGGCAGAAGTAATGGCCCACGGAAAGTGTCTGGCAGTAATGAATTTTAATTTTAAATAATATTCTTGAAAAAATATGTAAATACTAGCTTTGCACCTTTAACGTGGGTAAGTAATATTTTTATCTATCTGTACTTCGCGCTATCTCAGAAACGGCCCCGCTTTCAAGCTAATGGGTACACATACATCTTAACAAGACATTGTACCAATAATCCTGAAAATTTCAGCTTTGCACTAATGACGTAGGTATGGCGGCTCTGGGCTCTTGCTCTATAAGTTCCTCCTTATGCCATCAGATATCTGTCTATAAAAGTCCCATCAAAATAAGTGCAGCCGTTCTAGAGATTATCCGGAACTCACAGACAGACAAAAAATTATAAATAGTTTTTTATTTAAGTACCGAATATTTTCATATGTATTTAGTTAAGAACTAGAAGAAGATCAATTGATATGACAAACAGATACTTCATTTTTATTTGTTTGTAAAGATCAACTTCTATTTATATAAAAATCGAATCTATTTTCGTTTTCATAATTTTTATTTTGCGGTAATCTATGCTAATCTTTTGTTTATTGAATATCTGGGTGTAAGTGTCGTTGATTTCTACAAATATAAACTGAAATAATAAAATGCTCTTAAAACAAAACAGTAACTATTTCTGAAAGAAAAGTTCAATTGAAACTGTAAATTACACTTCACTAATACAACGTTGCTTTAGTACTAAGTGTCATTGTGCCCGCTCCAAACGGCTAAATCTCTCAAAATATCTTCAGTGTTCTTGAAGTTCTCATTATAGAAATATGTTTTTAAAACTTAATAAGGTATTTTGTTTAGCCAACTGTGATTTAAATTTTTGCTGATTATTATTGACGTTTTCACCAACATCACTTAAATTTAAGGGCCCACTTAATGAGAGTCAGGTTATCCTTCGATATTTTCGTTTTAACCAATCTTTGTGGGATACCTAAATGCTTAGATGTCTCTTAAAATTTAGGGGCTACCTACGTTAGGGGCTCCTAGCAAAGAGGCGGTTTAAGTATAGTTAGTGAAAATGGGGATTGGTGTCTTAATGTGGACGTTTGAAAATTTAGATAAAGCAAAGTTTCTAAAACTTTTTACAACAAAATCAATACATTCACAATCATTGTTGTTCTCGAGCTTAGGAACACCAAAACAAACTTGATGTCACCCAATTTCAATATTTATAAACAACAGGACTGTAATTTTTATTGTATCATTTTCCCCTCCTCTTCTCTGAACATCTCTCATCCCGTTCACGTATAGAAAACATGACCTCAGAAGTGCTGAGTATAGTTCCAATTTTCGTCTAGCCCAAATTTGAGCAGATCTCTACTGTGCTAAAAGTAGTATTCAGTGCAACAAAATAACATATAATAATATTCTACTACAGGTCAAACAACACGGGTAGGGATACACAAGGTCACAGGGTATTTTACAGGAAACATAAATAACATCCACAATATGTAATACAGTACAGAAAATTAATTTTATTATATGTATTATCTTACAAAAAATATTTAATAAATAAATAATAATTATATAAAAATTATTTAGACATGTTCGAAATAATATGTGGCTGTTCAATCGACATTTACACAGATAACTAAAGAGCAACTATTTACTGGAAATACCAAGGGAATTCCCTGACGGGCGCATGGACTAGCCACACAGGGTAGGTATATCACAATATGTGTATATAGTTAATTACAATTGTCAACCGACATATAGTAAAGGTTTTATGGTAAACGGGGGATGTCAACAGTTCATGCCTCAACCTCTTCCTCTTTTACCTTTTGGTCTCCTGGCTTTCCCTTGGACCAGTCTGGCTTTTTCTGTGGAAACAAATAGCATACATTATTCACTGATTCGTATTAACAGTTCTGTATTCATAGTCAACGGCGTATCACGGCTATATGATCAGATACGAACGTGACAAGCAAAATTTTTCGAGATTTGTTGAAGCATATGTCATATTATATACAAATGCCGCCATCACCGACGAAGTATTTGTGTGTAAACTTTATTTTGTTAAAATAATAAAGCATTTGTCAATATTCAAAATAAAATTTACACCGTTTCCCTTGAGATAAGCCTTTTACTGGTGCTTCCGAACAACAGACCCACCGAACCAAACTCCATAATATTTAATTCTCGAGTCTTTAAATGCTTACGTCATATGGAGTATGGTGCAGTGTAACAAAAGGTTCACTGAATTGTAAAAAATAATCCTCTAAAGCACACACTTCGAAGCTTTCAAATAGGAATATAACACATCTAGGAAAACTGGTCTAAAATCGAAGCATTTTGTGTAGCGACCTATGAGAAAATTGATTTATGATACATCGTGGAATATGTGTATGCTTAACACATATAAGCTTTATACAATAAATCTGCTATGGGTTCAAACGCAACGTAATCAAGTACATCTTTATTACTTTTCCTTCCAAAAAGTTCATCAGATAAGAAAAATAATAAAACTGCGACGCGAATAGCACGCAATTGAAAACAGATGTTTAGATGAAATATACAAAACGAATTGATGCCAATTTTTAATGTCTCTGTATTGGCAAAGATCTTCAGTTGAAGTGAAAAAATAAAGTAGGTAATTGTAGCCACTCTATCAACGTTACATCTCATAGCTGTGCTCAAAATATAACATGCCGCGTGTAGGAGCATCGTCTAAATAAAACGTGTCGTATACGCGTTGCCATTTTTACTGTTTATTTACCTTGGCTGCAGCGCCACCCTGTGAAACATCGCATCATGATATACAAGATCTAAATATACTACATTATTAACATTTAAATTAATACTAGATTGATTGCCTCAACAGTGATCTAGTCTTTAAATAGTACTTTTGTAAATAGGTAAGGTGAACACGTACGTTCATAAAGATAGATGCTACAATTTTCAGTGTCAAGATTTAATTACAGTGTTAATGTGTAGTATAATATTCTTAAACACTTTCTTATGACAGTCCAATAGAATGTCGGAGATATACAATGATATAACTTTTTTTATTATATATATATGGTGATGTACAAATATATAAAATAATTAATACATTGAAGATCGTTTGCATTAATTTGGAAAATACAGTTTATATTTTTACCTACTTGCAGATTTATGTGATAATGTTAGTCACTGTGCTTTGGAATGGGAACCATTTTGAAAGGGTAAAAGCTTTGCAGGGGAGTAATTAAAAAATTGAATAAACTGCCTTTAAAACCTTGTAGAATAAGCCATTTGGCAAGAAGGATTTCTACAAACGTGTTATTGAAAATGTAACATAATACATCATCGTAATGAAAAAAAGCAGTAAGTAGCGCGTCATCCAAACTCACTCTCACCTCGTTTTATCAGGTTTGGATGGTATGGTATTTAAAGATTTGCCGTAGAAAAGAATCATTTATTTATATTAAATTAACGGATAATTAAAATATAAGTCATCATTTAAATGACAATAAAGAATGATTGTAAGAAATTGACGGTTAAATTGACTAGTTTAGTGCGGTCTACTTCTTTCCGATGGCCCAATCAGCCTTCTCCGCGTTCTTGGCCTGTTGAAGATGAGTAGGCAATTGATACTTTGAGATAATCCACTAAAGAATAAACCTTATAGAACCTTTAAAGCTAGTATGTTAAGTTCCGATCGCCCTCTAAGATAAAATTAAAAATCAATTGAGTTAGCCTTAATGAAACGTATGCAAGTTAAGCAGAGTGTTTTTGGATTCGAACCAAAACATTTGAAAACAAAATCTAAAATAACATTAATATTTGAATATTAAAGATTAAAAGAGTGAACATTCTGAATAGAAGACTCTGAATTGAAGAAGTTAATAATATAGTTTGAAATTGTTCGCGTGTAGAAGGATTGTGTGATGCTGTATCATTTTCGTAAACTATTTATATTACTACAACTAAATCATAACTTTATTAATCCAATAGTATGTCTTTCATTTTTATTAAGACGTTTAGAAGATAAATCTCTGGTAGTTTTAGTGTCAGACTATAAGGATAAAATAATCGTAATCAAAGCTAAATTATGTTGTTTCTATTCCAAGAAAAAACTTTTTTTTAAGACTCCTTACCTCTTTGTCTTCTTCTTCAAGGGTGAACTCCTTCTTTTTGACGACCTTCAACTGGTTACGGAAGTTGAATTCGGCGGCCTTCTTCTGGAGCTTGGCGAATTTGTTCTCATATTTGGACACCTTCTTTAGTGTGGGTTTGACGCTGTTGAATTAAACATGAAGTTTCGTTATATATCCATGAATCAATTATAAATAGAGGCATTCTCAAATTTATCAATTTAAGGCACTTTCGAAACAATACAGTACAGTACGTGACTCTAGTTACGTGATTCCAAAATATTATTCCTATGCAAAAAAAACAATCAAATTACTCCATTAGGAAAATTTTAAACCATTTTTTGCCAACTGAAAAACTGTCTATTGTTTTTTTTTTCGTTGAAATATGATTGTTTTTAAAAACGAGATTCAACTTCTCAAAAAAAATAGTAAAGTACTAAACCCGATGGTGAGTATTCATAAAAATATGTACGGTTTAAGGCACTTACTCCAACCTAATTTGCTATAAATATCCTACATCATATTAAATTGAAAACCGCTATAACCAAAAGGATCGGCGTAAATGAAATGAAAATAAAGCCTGAAAGTCGAGATTATGATAATTTAGCTATACCCTTTTACGGAAGATACTCACAATTTTCCTCTGAGGTCGTTGACTTGGGAGTTTAAGTCGGCGATCTGTTAAAATAGAAGAGTCTCAAAATAAGGTACATAACACAAGATGGTAAATTAATACAACATTAGATGGAATAGGAAGTGTTATTTTTCTACTGAAAATATAGTAATATTTCAAATATCATTCCAAGTAGAGTAAATATTAAATAAGTGTATAAGTACTAATAAATGTGGAAAAGTAAATCAAATGAAGTATAGAAACAAGTATGTATGTCAATTAATAAAATACGTATAGTAAATAAGTACAAGACAAGGTGCAAAAAGTAATTGATTTGAAAAAGATAGAAGATATAAATATTTTACTGACCAGTAATGAATAATAAATAAATTCATTTCACAAGTTTGTTCAATCGGTAACTTACAATTAATATTTTGTGCATTGATTAATTTATATCAAATTTCACACAACTTACAGAAGTTTCAAACTTGTGCAACGTTTGTTTCATTAAACTGTTGGAACTACCATGCAATGCACAATTGCCACAATGTCATGTAAAGCTCAACAACTCTCAAAAGAAAACAAATTCACCACGCGTAAAATGATTATGAGAAAATTGAACTTGAAATATTAACTAGAAAAGCACAGAACAAGATATAGAGCTGAGCATAGATTAGGCAGTGTTATTTGCAAGATGTAAACAGCTTCTAATCTGTGGTCTGTAGGAACATACAATGACTACCCCGAATCAATTCTGTGACCTCCATTATCTTTAGCCTGTGCTCTTTATCTACCCATTACAGGACAACATCGTGGACTCAATGAGTAAAGTACTCATGGAGTATGCTCGTGCAGGATATCTACTTATCGTGCCTCGTGATTGGTAGCTGGCCGCCTGCAGCTCCTGTTCCTCAACAATCTAGATATATTCACAAATGTACATTGAGATGTGCAGAATATAATACATGTGCAATTTTTGTAAAACACTAGCGCCAACAATATTTTACTGCTTCGAGCGTGAACGAACCGTGCGTCGGTCGACAAACGAGTTCAGTTGTGCTTTACTAATAACTAGTGATCGAAATTGTAACATATTGAGCGCTTGTCGATGCTAGTTAATTGATACATTTATTCAAATGACTAATGTATGTTTCGAAAGTATCTTTATTGTATACATCAACGAACAATGTATGAGTACCACGTTGCATAATGTGTATCATGGAGTGACGGTGCAAAATCGACCCAGACTTGCAAATGTGGGTATGTATGTAGATACAGATGTTGGTACTGTGTGTCTTTGGACTCGCAAGTGAGCATAGTATACATCACTCAGTGTCCCGAATAAGTGATGCAAACTGTCCGAGCGGCCGAGGGCGCCACGCCTCGTACACGCAGGAGGGGGGTGGGTAACATCGACCAGAGCATGGCACTTTCAATTTAACACTTGGCGTAGATAGGTATTGCGAAAGGTATTTTGGGAAGTATCAGCAACCGAACACGCAAACATGTCGCGCGGAATATGACGGCACATACGTGAAAAGTTGGAGATTTGGAACAAGAAGTTTCACTTACACTATGCACTTGCGTGTGCCAATAGAGGAACCAGTCCATCGTCCCAATTAAACCTCAACGGTTCTCTTTATTGTTATCATAAAAAAGAGAAAATTCAGTAAGGCCACTAAGCTCGCCAACACACATGAAGCGTCACACTGGCAGATGCAGCGATTATGCTTGATTAACTACTTCTACACACTTTCGATTATTGTTTAAGTGCCATACTATTTTAGAAATGATGAAGGTCTTTTTAGGAATGGTTGTTACATAAATTAAATATATATTTATATATGTAGAATATAATTGTCATGCAACAGGCAAAGTTTTAGAGGGTGAAAGCGGTTTCGTGAAGAGATGATAGTGGTAAGGATGAACGTGGAAAGCACATAGAAAAATGACCGAAACGGCACATCAATCGACTACAGTTTAGAAATATATTAGACATAGAAACGAGATCGCGTTGATAACATAGAAGTACTAGTACAATACATAAATATACGTACATAGATTTGATGAGAGTTACGCGAGCATGCAGTGGCTGCCGCGAGAGCGGGCAGACACCAGTGTGAGTGCAGTGTTACGCCGATGGCGGTTACTGTAGTTAGTGTAGTTAATGGTGTAAGCTCCATGTAGATGACGCGCCACGCCGCGCGCCGGCGCCGGCGGAGATCGATTTTGCACCGCACGCCTTTCGTGCGCGGAACGGAATTGCGCCCGAGTCCGCCCCCTAACGTCACGCACACACGTGTCTACAACGTACAGCACTAACGAACCGACCTTTTACCGTTATTTACAATTCAACAACAAACAACCGAAAACTTACAAAGCGTTATCAACGAACTGTCACACGCGCACGTTTGTTACAGAATCGATGACTGTGGTATTCACAATGGTTATAAAGTATTGGTCAATACCTCATAATCTCTTTTCCTGACTTCATGTTCCAAATCCCACTTCTGGCCCTCACACACATACATGCGGTCATAATACTCCTGTATTATTCTCTTGAGCATTGCTATAGAAAAAGGAAAGACATATTATTGAGCCAGCAGAATGAGCATGGGCATCGGTGTGAGTAACCTGCGTCTGTCCACGTGGAGCGACGTGTGCATGTGTGCGGTGAGCCGTAACTATCATATCATGACGTAACAACTAAATCAGAATCAACTCATATCATGTCATATGCATTCCCAATCCTAATTGTGTAGTTTACCTCCATTTTCCTAATTTCGATCGCTCGTTCTAGTTCATATTTATCCCCCTCAAGGTTGTATATTCTGTGCCAGTACATTTGACAAATCGTCTGGAGTTCAGCTAAAGAAAAACATAATCACATTTTAAGTTTTGAACCATTTCGGCGCATCGATGAATGTCTCACGGGTCTGTGTTCTTGCTGTATAGAGGATACGAGATCTAGGGATCTTTGACTGGTGGAATCAAAGCGGAAGCGAAGCTACATGATCAATACTGAGGTGGGTGTCAAATGGACATTTACTGAAACATATCAATGTTGTTATTGACTTAAAACACGATGACAGTATCTACAAAATCTATTGCAGCTTCGGAATTGCTACAACGGGTCGTTGTTATTTAGCGTTTAATATTTATTTGTTATCCACACGGTTAAGAGGTATATTTTTATTTTCAGCTCCGTAAATCGACAATTATAAATTTTCTGCGAAAACAAAACATTTTTTTATCTAGTCACATTATCGGCATAAACTACTCAAACGAGAGCGTAATAATTGCATTGCGGCCCAAACCAGGTCAGACCTCGAACCCTTTGCGGGCCACCTCCATCTCGTGATCGTACTTCTCCTCTTCTAGCTTGGTGATACGCTGATGGTAACCGGTTATGATGCTCGTCAGAGCCGCTATAACATCAATAAGTGTTACTCGAGCGCTGTACTAACTCACCAATACGTTCCACGAGCGTGTCCGTGCCCCTCTGCGCGGTGGCATCGCGCTACATCGACCAGCAGTTAGCCAAGGTGTGAGTTCAGAAAGAAGTTTAAGGACCAGAATAAGGAAGATAGAATGTTTGCAATATGATTAACGATATTCATATGGAGTTTAGAAGAAATAGACCAAACGCATTAGACAAACAGGTAGGCCATATACAATAATGGCCTGATAAAACATCGTTAAGATTTTGTTAAACCAGCTGACGAAGGAAACAACACGGCACTTGACATATCACAAATAAAGTTAGATGCTTTTAAATATGAAAATAAGTTCTTTGTAAGTTTTGTGAGTTCCTCAAAAGAGAGCCACGTTTTAGCGACTCATCTCTCTACCTCCATATCTTTTCTCTTAACGATGTATTCCAGATCGAACTTTTCGTCCTCGAGGCGACCGATGCGTTCGTGGTATTCTTTGCAAACTCTCGAAATACTATCTATAATGCGATAAAACACATGTACATATATGTAAGTAGTAGTGAACCCCTATGTGATTGTAACAAGATAATACATAAATCAAATATGATTTGGACAAATTGCCGTGTCATGAAGTGTGTGATCAACTTATTAAAGGTACTTTTATTTAATGTTCCATATCTATATGATACAAATATTCGAACATTATGAACAGATATTTACCTTCGTTTGCATCTTCAATGTTCTTGGGTTTACCGCACCTTTCCTCAATGATGCGCCTCCTCTCGGCCGCTTTGCGCTCCTGCTCCTTCTTCAATTCCTCAGCGGCTTTCTTACGCAGCAGCAACTGTCACCGGAATTCAATAGTCAAACAAGAACTTAAAAATAACATGTACAATGTGACTTTTTAGGGTTATTACTCACCCTGAGCTTCTTCTTTCTCTCGGGTGTCATGAAACCTTTCTTGGCCTTCTTAGCTTTGGAGGCCTCCTCCATCCGCTTGCGCACCTCAGCACGCTTGCGGTCGATCTCGGCCTGTTTGGCCTTCTTCGCCTGGAGATATTCGACAGTAGTAATGACATTTCTGATTTGTTAAGTGTTTGAAAAATATAAATGCAGTGTAAAAGGCAGCTATGAAATTTAGTGAAGACTTTAAAAAATATTTACTTATGTGTTGGTACTTATTGTTACAAGAAGAGTGTGTATACAATACTACATATTATATTGCTACAAAGTGTGAGTTAGTGAATGAAGCGAAAAGATGGATTAAATGTAAAGGAATATTTGATACGTATGGTGAGTAAATCGTCCATGAAACGATGGTTGGTCCGTTGTTACTTTACCTCCTCGAGAGTCTTTTTCTGTAAAGAGAAAATAAATCTTAGTTACATAGAAAACATTCTATCAGCGGTGTTTATTTAAGTACCAGCATAATGTCCTTTATGTTAATACTTTTAATACCTCTCTAGTCAAAAATTGTGAATCTTCGTTAGAGAATCTAAATAAAAAATATATTGAATGAACACTTGTGTAGTAAAATCAATATTAACAAGTAAAACGTACATTTTGCTGATACATATTTCATTAATTCTCATACACTACAATGCAATATTGATAGATGAAACAATGCAATTTCTATATTTATCTGTATTTCTATCTCTTTGCTCGAACAATACTTAAGTGTACTTTTTGCATTGCATTGTAATAGTATAAGGGTATGAGTTCTATATTATTGTGCATTTGTAATAAAAGTGTTTGTTATGTGTGTTGGAAAGCTTGCTTGTGAGTTTTAGATTATATTATCTTCGTAGAAGCCATACAATAAATACATAAATTCTGAAATGTAACCAATTTTAGATTGTCCTTTGTGATTACTGGCGCAGTGTGAGCTATTATTACAAAACGTTTTGTTTTGCTATTTCTTATTTGTAAGCTTAACTTATGAGTAACATAGTTAGGCATATTTATTATATATTATGTACGATTTTGAATATGAGAAAAAAAGTAATTAAACATCGAATATTATAAACACAGTGCTTTATTTTTACTCCCTGTGTGTTAACCACATACAATGTTATAAGCTTGTTATATTGTGTATTTATGAGCAAATTGCTAACAAATGTATTATTTAGACAAGTCTAAGATGTATATACCGACTTACGATATATGTTTTTAAAACAATATATGGACATATTAACTGCTGTAACGAAACTGTAAAATTAAAAAGTCACAATTTACAAGGGTAAACGATGGTGTGTTCCTAGCAAAATTAATATGTCATGGTAAAAAATATAGAGATCTGTCTATTATAATGGCAAACTAACTATAAATACCTGTAACATTTCTACCGTTTTGTCATGCAAACCATTTTGAAATTCAACCTTTTCATTTGTGTAAACCTGTTTTCCGTTACTATTTCTTTATGCATTGTATTTTTTTGTACAATTTATGAATGTGTTTATTGAACATCAATAATTTCATTTGAAATGCTTGTATTTACATTTTTGTATTTATATAAGTGTAATGCAAGTGTTTATACGTTAGTAATTAAGCACAATATTTACCTAAGCCTCGAGGAGAGGTTGAATTCAATACTATGTATTGACACATCAGGTACGTTGGTGAAGGTTGGACCCAAGTCGCAGTTGACAATGAAACAGAAAAAAATAAACACGAAATATGTTAAAATTTATTACAGATATAATATTTTATTTTAAAAAAAATTAAAAAGGTAATAATTAATAGATAAAAGTATGTATATTTTAATCTTGTTTAGAATATTTATTTACTGATTAATGTGTCTTAAGTTATAGAGAAAAAATATTGATGTTTCTTTATAGCTTTCATAAACAACTGGCTCTCATAAGTTTCAATTTGTTTTTATTTTTGGGAATATTATATTAAAAGCGGTTTTTTCCTCATTAACGCCTGTCACGGCAACTCTACTCCTGGTGCCTCTCTAGCCTGGTGGAAAGCATGTGTGTAGAATCCAGAAGTGCATGGTAATAAAATCACTGCGAATGCAGGCAGTACGGCAATCCACACTTGAAACTGTTTGAAATGCTTAAAACTTCCCGGATTGATTAGAAAAAAATATTTTTTTTATGACCAGATTATTTATTCTGAAGAGATGCTCCTGCCAATCAAGAGTATTTTATTTTCATAAATGTAAATAATGATTTGCGTATTTTCTTTTTTTTGTGAAAATGAAATTGCCACTGTATACATAAAATATTCATAATATGTTAGTTGAACTTTATGTATCTTTTCCTTGACATTGAACTTCCATAGCTTACCTTACTTCATCATCTGCCATTTTGAATGTGTTGGTCTAGGTGTCCTGGAAACAAAAACGATTCTCAGTAATATGTAGCTATCCAGAGACATCTTAAGAATAATTCAATAAATCGCTTTGATCTGCCGTTCATATAAAAAGCCCTGATATTGTATTTCTCTTTTAGTAAGAATATATTTATTGGCACATCCCTACCGATATTTTAGTGTGTTACTTCATCAGCAGAGATCGGAATTGGGTGTGTGAAAATTCCCCACATTTGCAAAAGTTTGCAATAATAATATGGAGCTGTTACAACCACTTAAGTTAAACCATTAAGTTAAACCAATATTTATCATTTCTAGGAAAAAAACTAATATTATTGCATGTTCCGAACTCTGAATGTCGAAAATAGTTTACGCACAACTTTCTTGCAATTGAAATAAATGTTTTTAATTTATTTTTATGCAGTGCAGGTTTAATAATTTTAAAAAAAAAGCCGACTTCAAAACTATGTAAAGACGCGAAAATGTTCGTTTTCCTTGCATCAACCTGTAGCAAAACTTTTTAACTTAAGATACAGATCAAAAAAAGAAATTAAAACCGCATTAGCATTTTGCAGATATATAAAATTCTGTGTTTGACCTACAAAGAACAATTGGGACTAAAAGACCGAATTTTAACCGGAAAAGTACAAAACAAAAATTTATTTAGAACTGTATCAGCAGCTTGTAAATGTTTATAGTTCGGTGTTTCAAAGGTAAGGAACATGTAAAAAAAAAACTAAACTAAACCGGTAAAATTCAAACCCGGTTTAACTTAAGTGGTTGTAACAGCTCCATATTATGTCCCGCTGCAAACTTTAGGTATTTTCACACACCCAATTCCGATCTCTGTTCATCAGATAACATATAACACCACGAAACTATTTATACTAAAAAAAATCAATAAAATAACTGCTGTCAGATTTTTTATTCCTTATGTATCTAATTAACTCGTAACATACATTTAACCTACTTATAATATATATGAGCAACTAGATCAGATCGTAAAATAAAATATGAAACCAAGTTTAGTATCAAAAGGTTAAAAGTAAGCTAATAAATAACCGTTATTACTCCATTATACTCTAAGTTATAAAAACAATACAATTAATAATAACAAAAAAAGAATTCATATTTGGCCGTAGTCATGAACCAAGTTCGTTATTTAAAACGATTTGGCCGAAAGCCAACCAGACGCCGACGTGTGAATACCGATACTTGATACTCGAAATCCGGTTACGTACCCTACGTTTCCCATTTTCTACAAAATCAAGAACAAACAAGAACTACTCTAATTTCTAAAACCTAAAATCGCAACCGCAGTTTGTATGAGTCATTTGACTGAACTTTATTTTAAATCTAAATTTAGAATGTGAAAATAGTAAAGAAGATTGTAAAAGAATCCGTGTAATAAACAGTCGCTAACGTAATGTAAATTCCACAATTAGGTTCGGGCGCGTTCGGAAGATGTTCGGCAAATTTCGGAAGATGCGCGGGCGCCTGAAATACTGAAATAGGTTGGCTCGCATATAGCGGATCCTAATTTGGTCGCACGTATGTTCGGTTTTGCTTACTCGGGTTTCGGTTGCAGCGGAAAGCACACCGATAACCGTTTCAAAGTTATGTTATTTTAGAAAAGTAGGTACCAGCGAAATCTAAAGTAAATATGTTAGTTTAAAAAAATATATGTATATTAATTTTAACATAATACAATATATATATAGAAAGTAACAATTTTTTTTCACCGTTTAAAATATTTCATATCCTGATATGACAGTAAATGACTAACATTAAAAATGAAAAAAAGCAGAAAAATTATTAACCTTTGACCTAGATATTAAATTATGTCAATATCATAGCAAGTCATATTTCAGGTTTCAATCTATGAAGAGTTAAAAATAATTATTAAGTAAAAATGTGTGGTACAGGAAGATTATTTTTTAATTTATGGAACACTCAACAGCAAAATGGCTTAGACACACCACAAGTCTTCCTTTAACACACACTAGTTGCAAGGACGATGCATCACAGTGCTCCGACTGCAACGATATTGATATTTCACTTCACTGAACGTTAAATGCACTTCATTAATCTGACAATCCGTACTTTTACATGTTAGTAATATATATTTAACTTTCACTAAAACTCACCTACGGCAAAGAAAAAGAAGATGGCTCTATAGATGGTTCAGCCAACACGAGTCACAGTTGCTGACTGGTGCGAAGCGGGTGGCAAGGTGCGGCGGGCAATGCGTAGGCGCAGAGGCCCCGCGCGTCCCTCGCCCCTCGCCCGCCCGCCCAGCGAAGCTCTCGCGAATCCACCGCGCGCACTATCCTCCTTCAGACATTTTTAGAGCAGTGTCGTTTTGACACCAACACCGAAATAACATCAGATGTAAGCTCCAGTTTGAACAACTCGGATACCTCATAAACTATATCCCGCCGATGTGTTTCGTAAATAGTTATTGCAGTAGATACATAAAAGTTTAATATTTTCTATTGTGTTGCTGGTTTACAAGATATTAAAAACAATATTTAGTACATTAAGTAATAGTATCTCATATCCACAGAATTATTTATTTGTTGGCTTAAATTTCAATCCAAAACTGTGTCTAATGTAGACCCAGTTTTGGATTGACATTTTTACACTAGATTTGATTGAGATTCAGTGTTATTAGTATGTAGGTAGATAAGAATCTCCAGATCATTACGATCAAATGTAATTTCTACCTCTATGATTTCTACTTCACTCAAATGCGGTACACTAATCTAAAATAAATATTTGCATAGTAGTAATGAACAAAATATATTTACGCCAAACCGTTTTTAAGGGCCTTTTTTTCTACTTTAGAAACTTTATAGAAAACATTGACTTAATGAATTAGAGTATGAAGGTGGTCTTAAGAAAATTATTTTATAATCTTCAGTCTCCTTGAGCTACCGTATAAAAATTTTAGGGCAGAATTAAGGAAAACTACAATTATTTGCGTAGCAAACATTTTTGCATAGTCGAATATAGAATACAAATGCTGAAACAGGCGAAACGTCTATGAGTGAGTGAAAATTATTAGATAACACAAATGTCAGTGACCTTATTTTTGATTATAAAAAATGTAACAAGTATGAAACTTGGCTTAGGCTGGATTTTGTCAGCGTAGCATAGAATGATAGCAGCCGTGCCGTCGTATTTCAGTGAGTGTGACACCGGAGGGCCACTGATGCAGAATCATCTTTATAAGTCCCATTTGCAATTGTAATGTGACTATTACTCTTTTAAATACTCTACTGCAAAGTGGAATCTCTTTAGAGAGCGCATATACAAAACTTTGTTTGACTTTACATCCTCAATAGAGAAAAATAAAGGAGAAGGTTAATAAAAATAACAACATAGCAATCTTCAGCTTAAAAATCTATATAATTATAATTTTATTTAGCTAAACGTTTAACATGCCAAACTCACTTAAATAAATGTCACAGATACCATTGCTTGAAGTTGAAATTAATTCATCATTCATCGCAGTCAACTGCTGGACATATGCCTCTCCCATCGCTACTCTTAATCTCAACTCTGATCGATTTTGGACTTCTCAAGAAATTCATATTTGAATCTAATTGGTTTGTCGTCTACTTGACTTAAATAATAAGCCAAATAAACAAAAAATACGTGAATCATTAAACGTCCTTTTCGCTGGAGTTCAAAATTACTCATATACCTAGAGATTGCTTATGAACAACACATAATCAGCAAAACCTCTAAGCGTATGTAACAATTAAAGGATATCACAAATCATATACGTAGTCTCATTGGCATTAGGAGTATTTGTTTTGAACATTTATAGCAACAGTATATTTCATCATGGAACATTCACCGTTAACTAAACTAAAACAAAATTCACGAACAGAGAACCTTTGGTGGTTTGGAAACTCCGTCTGCCTCTACCGTCTAGTGCTTTAGGATAACAGGAATTCTAGTTAAAACGTTTTGAGCTCAAGTGCAGTTACGTGTAATGCTTCAGATTATTGATTGTAAGTAACACCAGTAAGAGTTTCATTTATACAACTCCATATAAATTTAATAAAGCGATGTGACTAAACTTTAGTCGAGTTAGTAGAGGGTTAAAATTTCGGTTGTCTCTTTTAAATTAGTAATGGTAAATTAATAATAATTATAAATATTTTGGACATCTAACACACAACATCATCTAGTCCCAAACTAAGCGGAGCTTGTGCTATGGGTACTGGACAACTGATATTAATACATAAACATACTTTTTTGTAAATACATACGTATTATACACAGAAAACACCCAAACTCCGAAACAAATATTTACAGATCATACAAACATTTGGTCCGACCCGGGAATCGACCCCGAGACCTCTTGATGAGCAGCCGCATACGCTAACCACTTGACCAACAAGATATGAAAGCTTCTATCTGTTCCGTAGAATATCCGGAATGGCTGTACCGATTTTGGCGGAACTTTCACTAACGGATAGCCGATGGTAAAAAAACTAAGGGAAACAGGGCAGGGCTTAACTAGTGTAACAATAAAATTTTGCGTATATAACAGCTAAACGCAAAAAATAATAGTGTTGTATTATTTTAATGAGTTAATAGATACCACATAATAATAGTATTATATAATTTAATTTATAAATTTATAATTATTATATAAACACAACTTAAGATGAAAAACCACCTCATTAATTATAAGGAATAATATTTGAGTAGGTCAATTGAACACATTAAATTATTTCTAAAATCATTTTACCCGTATAACCTAATCACTCTCACAGCTACCGAAATCACTTTACGAAAATTATTTATGTACGTAAATTAAGTTAAGCCAAAGGGATATTCCGAGGAGCGCAAAATATCTTATTTATGACAGGGACCTTTGATACGAATAAAGCTTTGATGTTTGTTTTCGTGATTATGTTAAATATTAATTAGGCGCCTTTGACCTTTGACATCAATACCTAATTACGTCTGGTTAATAAACGTATAATATTAATAGAATCTATTTACTTTATGTTTAAAGTTATTTAAATTGGTAGCTAAGGACAGTTTTAATATATTTCTTTCCTGACAATAAATTATATTACCTGCATGTACAGGTTATGTTAGATTTCATTTTATTGAAACCAAGTTTTTTGATAAATATAATTGTTTGTTTGACTTTGGCAGGGATTTGGTGACTTTCGGTTGCAACCGACACCTTACCGATGCCTTATATAAAATCAGACAAGTGCGTGTCCGTGTCCAAATAAGCGTATTACACAAGTTAATCTCTATAACTCCTTTAAAAATTTTAAAGTTCATCACGTGGACTAGTCATGATTGGTTCATACTTATATTGATGGTTCATACTTATATTGATGAGTATATTTGGATATATTTGAACCTTGATGTGTATAAAACGTAAATGTTTATTTTATTTTGTATCTCTCACAGTAATAATTTACCGAAACCGAATAACCTAGACAGAAGCTATAAATACATATAACTCGACTTCATAAACAACAGTATCCGTATCTAATATGTTTTTGGACATCGATAAACAAAATGTGTGACGTCATGTTTATCCCCAGTAAATTGTACATACTGATGACAATCTCTGGTAAAATTAGTTGAACAAGTAGACCCCAATAGACTTGAGAATAATTAAGGCTAGGAATATGATGACGCACTGATGTCAATACTTATTTACGACTACCGTGGAACGAACCATATTTGACCATATTATTACTGGTATTTATTTTAATAGACTTTCATTTTCAAATATGTGCATGGACGACGATTGAGCACATGATGTACCTATGAGCATTTTACGTGAAATTATTAATTTGAATGTGACTCTATTTGTTTGTTACACTTTTACGTATAAGTAACTAAATCGATATTTATTTATTTTTTTCATTAGAAAGCCACGTCATTAGCGAGTAATATAGGCTACTTTTAACTCCGATAATCAATACACATATAGGCAGAGTCACGTACAAAAACTACTATGTAATTTCCCACCAAATGTTAATAGAACAAAATCGTTTCTGGTTTTCCTTATGTGTCTGTCCTTTGTTCCTCTCACTATTCATGGTAATCAATCATGTCCGGCTGACGGAGACCTAATGTTTAATGTGTGGAAGTTGTGTGGGCATTGTAGTTTCACGGATGTATCCTTGAAAAGGTAGAACCATAATAAACACGATCCAAATTTTACCATACCGCATCTAACTGCAGTGCAGCAATATTATAGTTAAGATATAAATACTTTTAAGTATATATTTAGATAATTATTTATAAATTTAAGCCTACCAACATGACTACTCTACCCTACCTGATGGCAAGCATCCAAGAGTACCGGTCACCATCCTAATTGTAAATACAGATAATGTAGCATGGAGAACCACACTGTGGCGGCCTGGTGAGATGCTTCTGCATTATTGGGCCTCTAGTCTCGCACTCACCAACGAAACACGTCAGCACGAGTGCTGTTTATTTAGGTTGGTCTTCTATGCGAGGGTACATGCTAGCGCCCTGGTCAAGCCTGCTGCAAGTTCGTGCTGTAATCATTGTGGCCATACTACCTTGATCACTTTACTAGTTTTAAATAAGTAATAATAGTAATTTTGATTCATTATAATTAAATGTCAAAACAATATTTGCTTTGGATGCGAGAAACGACCTCATTCCTTGTTTCCAGTTGCTATTTTGGTTTCCAGGTCAATTTTAATGATCTTGTAATATGACTGCTTTCAGTAAGCCGATCGGAAATTCAGTTGTAGATAAAAACAAGCGAAGATTGAGATCTTGTGTTACTTTTACGTTTACATTGCTCTATGGAATCGAACACAACTTTAGTTATTCTAAGGACAGAGTAATGGATCATCTTTGATTGTAAAAATATACAATTTGAATTTGTAATAATCTTCTATCTTGGATGTTTGTACTGCTTACTAATACTTTTATAAATGTGAACAAAAGATTTCCTCGTAACTACTAAGGCCCTTCGTACACATGGCTACGCAAATCTTCGATACTAATGTTGTATACGACATTAGTATTAAGTCGCGAGTATCGAGTAGCGCACAGTCCGTACACACGACATTGAATCTCAAGACGCGAGTTGCTTATTCATCACTATACGTAACGGCTAAACAGATCACACTTTTGCCAAAATGTCTGACACAAGTGATGATGAAACTATAATTTTGTACTATCTTTATCGAAAACAGAAGATACTGGGCTCACCCGTATATAGAGAGAAATATAAAGTGCAGACTGCTTGTAGCTGCAAAAGAATTGCAATATTATTATATAAACAAGGATATTTCTTTAGCTTTGAAATATATTTAATATTAAAACATTGCTCCGCCATCTTGGAAATCGCCGAAACTTATGTAACGGCGATCTTGTCCGGCAGGTAGCGCGCGACTGGCGCGACGCAAGTCGAGCGACAAATTTCGGCGACGCGACTCGTGTACGAACCTCTAAGGATTTGTATGGCGGTAGTCGCTTGGAGACTAAAATCGTTGAGTATCGGAGATTTGCGTAGCCTTGTGTACGAAGGGCCTTAGCCATTGATCTTTTTCATCACTTTGTATGTAAAGTATAATTAGGGATAGAACACGCACATAGAGCATTCCATCTCTGTTGTTTGTTTCGGCGTGCCCTGAGTGTCTCAGGAAAAGTGTATCGGTCTTCCAGCTGAAAAGTCTTACTTGTAAAAATAATAATAATATAGAATAAATATTTGGGACATTTTACACACAACGCCATATAGTCCCCAAACTAAGCAGAGCTAGTATTATGGGTAACTAGACAACTGATATAAATACATAAATACATACATATTATGTATAATATGTGTTTTGTATCATTATATAATATGTGTTATATTGTGTTATATATTATGTATAAATTGTATGTAATGACCGACTTTTAATGTCTTTATTGTTTAACTAGATATTCGTTATTATAAGATATCAGATTATTTGAAGAACTATCAAAATGTCAAAAGATTGGTAACTTTAATTCTAACATTACCAATTACTAGTTAGTAATATGAGATTTGGCATTTTGACAGTGCGTATGGACAATTATATCGTTAATATTTATTTAAATATAGTTAAAAACTTTCAGTAAGTTGAAATAACTCCATTTACACAACAAAACTTTAGCTGTCTTTTATACGTCGTCATATCCTTCTAATTACCCTTTCCGATGTCTTCATATGTCCAGTATTATATGAGATTATTATATGAAACTTCGTACCCGGCTGCCTAAGTGGCCCTACTCTGCCTGATTGCAATATGAACAGAATATAAGAAATATGTTATTAAATTTTAACTTAATTCTGTAACTATTCAATTTCAGATATAATCTAAATATATTCTGAAATTCTATAAAACTATTAACATATATAGTAAATTTGTAATTACTTCCATTTTAACAAAAAGATTTCCATGCTTTCAAAATTACCCCGAGGCCTTGGTACGCCTTTCATCTCATATCAAGATACAAGTTTTAGTGTTCAATTACATTGTAAATGAAATTTTCTCCCTCTATATTGCTCAGCATTTATAAATCATATCTAGAGCATTGTTATACATACAATATGAGATCTAGATGTATCTATACCTATCTCTCTAGATCTTCCAAGGTCTTTCAGAATGTCTTCCAAGAATAAAAGAGAGGGCTAAGTTCAGCAAAATCAAAGGCTGATAATTATGTTTTTAGAAATATATTAATGATATTTATTAAAAAATATATGGGCTCAGTTGATCACCAGTAAGAGGTTCACCATGTTTTAGATGTTTTCACAAATGTATCCAAAATTTAAGGGACCTCTTAAAGAGAGTTAGGTGACCTTTGGTAATATTTTTGTTTTCACCAACCGTTAGTGGACACCCAAGCTCTGAGATTTCTCTTCAAATTCAGGGCCTACCTACGTTAGGAGACTACTAGTAAGAAGAATATTTAAGTTTAGTTGGCCAAAACGGGCACTAGTCTATTTTTTGCTAGTCTATTACGTGTAAAATACACCACTGTTCACCCCTTTAGATATAAAAAGCGTGAACGTATATATGTACGTGAGAGACTCATAGTTACGGTATGTAAACTATATTCGTCGGCTCTCATTAACGGTACATCTATTTCTGATCATAGCCGCGTACATAAATAATAAAGTTCTAGGTATTAGAAGTAATGTTTTCATTTTAGTAAATTATTAAAAACAATTGTCAATTTTTTACATAAAATATGTCTTAGATCAGTTTGCTACTGCTTTTTACGTGGGTATCAGTATTTTTTTCTTTTAGGCAACCCCGCACTGGAATAATTTAATTTATCAAAGGGGACGTTAAATACATTCATGGAACGGACGCAAAGAACACCCAGACATAGAACCACAAATTGTGGATCATACAAATTGATCAATCAGAGTGGTGTGCAATGGGAGAGGCCTGTGTCCAGTTGTGGACTGCGATAGGATGTTGATGTTGACAAAGTATTGTCCTAAGTGGTAGAAGTAATAAATAATAATAAATGTTTCGTACAACTAACACACAACTCCGAACTAGTCTCAAACTAAGCAGTGCTTGTACTATGAAAGCTAAAATTGACTTCTAGAATACTTTGAATTTTTTTTGTGAATCCATACATATTATACATAGATAACACCCAAATTCATTCATTGATTGATTGACCCAGGATTTGAATTTGAGACCTTAACCACAGCAGTCGTAGCAAGCAATTTTAGTATGCTAGCTTTCGCCCGCGGCTCTACTCGCGTGTATTTCGATTATTGAAGTAAAAAGTAGCCTATGTGTTATTCTGCTATATAAGCTATATTTCTGTAAAGTTTAATCCAAATCCGTTCTGTAGTTTTTGCGTGAGAGGGCAAATAACATACATACTCACAAACTTTCGCGTTTATAATATTAGTAAGGATGACTATAATTGGGCCACTGAGGCAGTTATTAATTAGACAACCGCTTAAACCACAAAGTCGAACATGTAGTAATATCACATAGACATCCCATCCAATTAATAGCTAGATAAATCAGAACCGAATCCAGATTCATTCATTTTTTTCAATGAAAAATGAAAGTTAACATTTTTACCCGACCGCAATGATTTTCGAGCGTTTGTATGTAGTGTTTAGTGAGCTTGCAAGACAATGCATTAGTCAGTCCAATTGTATGAAGATATTATGATACTGGTTTTTCTCTTTTCAGTTCATTACTTTTAAGCAGTCAGTTTTTGTGTTTCTATAATCATTATATATACTGTACTATTGAGTTCACAACGAAGATTTAACTTCGACTTTATTGTTTTGTGTCGTCTACTTTACTCTCCGGTTCAAAAAATCAAACCACTTTTAAGATTTACATAACCAATGTACAAAGTAAAAACTGAAGCTTCATTTTTCGTTCCTTTCAAGATTTATAATTTGCTTTTAAACCGATGAGTGAGAGGTTAATGAACTCTTTTAGATAAAAGCATCAAACAACTTTTCTCATTTATAAATTTTCAAGTATACTCAAAGTCGTAACGATCTAAACCACTTACTTCAGTTACGAAAGACGAGAAATTTCTATATTATTTTGTTTTTTCTCTTACAGAACAACTTTACAGAACAAGAGTCTGATGAAGATTTGCTACATTTTGTACACATACTCAAGTACTAACACTCTAATAAAGAATAATTTGGAAGGTTCTCCCGGGAATATAGCACCGGTTTAGATTACCTTCATCGCTATACTACAGCGTAATTGGATATCACAGAACGTAAAGGAGTCTGTCTATTTTACGGTTATGAACTTAATATAAAGTAATAATATAATATGTTCATATAAAAATTCCATTTAAAAAATTTACCTGTCGTCTATCTTTGACAGTATATATATAATATAAAGTTAAACATATATGTTATTTGTTGTTATACATACATATATGTATAATTTTTATGTAAAAGAAGTAGTGTATTTTATTAAAAGGGTCAAAAATTATTTTAAATAGAAATTTGATATATTAATATATATAAATTAAATTTCAAAAATAAAGGTTTTTATATAATATAAATGTGTATATTTCATTTTTCTATACCGTTTTCCGTGTCAATCTTTGAACGTAAATTTTAAAAACAAAAATTGGGGACTAAAGGCTCAATACACAATTTGTAATCGCCGAGCTTACTAACGCCGCTAATTTTAACATCAGGGATATTTGTATATTAAAAGATAATATTTTGTTCAAAATGTTTATTTATTATTCCGAGCACCAGCTGACAGGTGCTTGCATGCTGATAAAGGCTTTGTTTACAAGGAAGAATTTGATGACTGGTGTTATTCTTGGGTAAATAAAGAAATTTTCTTGAAGCTTGAGAGTAGAAATGTAAGAAGAGTCTAAAGGAAAGGTAAAACTTTTGAAAATCGCGTTTTAGTTGCTGTGCGCACCGAGCTGGAGTAACTTTGACTACGTGACGTCTGGAGCTCTATTTAATTTTACGGAAAATATCTTTCTGGTATTTTCATATAAATCGATTCTTACACACATAATTAAATAACAATATACAGTTGTATGTATCATAATAATATGAAAAAGAATATGTTACATCGTTCTATAAATAACACTATAGTTAGCACAAATGCTTGTTGTCAAGCTCACGTCATGTTCTAAGTCTACGTTAATGCGTTGATAGTAAAAAGTTGTCGTAATTATAATAATCTTGAATTTAAGAAAAAGAACTAAACAGTTTCATTTTACATCACAGGAAATTCATTGCACTCATCACTACATAGTATAAAACAAAGTCGCTTTCTCTGTCCCTTTGTATGCTTAAATCTTTAAAACTACGCAACGGATTTTGATGCAATTTTCTTTAATTGATAGAGTGATTTAAGAGGAAGGTTTTTATGTATAATACATGTATAATATAGTAGATAATAATTTTAGAGGTTTCTAGTGTGTTTTTTTACGCTTACATTGCAAACGCTGTCTGTACCCTACGAGATAGAACAAAATAATGTACTACAGTATTGTACATCTTAAAAAGGTCTACATAAAAGTCCGCGATGGTATATAGCGATAACAGGGATAACTAGGGATAACCCACAATAACCATTTTTTTTTCTTTTTACGAGAAATAATGGCTTATTTACGAAGCGATTTTAAGCAATACAGTATTAATCCTTATCCAATTAAGTAAATACATTGTGTATTTAATATAGATTAACATGGCCCTTTACAGTATGTAATTTAAATTATTACTTTTGAAGATATTACAGATTTAAAATTCAGGAACAAAGCGATTATGGCGGTAGCGGCCGGGGCCCGTTATTTGATGCTGCTGTCGATTTGTCA
Organism: Phragmatobia fuliginosa; assembly: GCA_932526445.1. Taxonomy (NCBI): domain Eukaryota; kingdom Metazoa; phylum Arthropoda; class Insecta; order Lepidoptera; family Erebidae; genus Phragmatobia; species Phragmatobia fuliginosa. The sequence goes on along the minus strand of OW052063.1, from coordinate 18,993,242 downwards.
CTATCAGTTAATAACTAAACATAATACTTTATTATGAATTAATTATAAGGCGGTACGAAGTTTGCCTGGTCAGCTAGTATTTAATAAAAAGTATCATGCTTCGCATCAGACAAAATAGAGTCATTTTGGCAGAATCATGTATTTAAAAAAATATCAATAACATCATGTTTGATATCAATATCAATAATACATGTGTGATACTATTGATGCATGTGTGCATACATAACTGCGGGGATACGTTGCTTGGTAATTCAATTTCAAGTGTTTGGTTGCTGCTGCAAAGGTTCACTCTCCACGAATTAACTAGAACCAATGTTGGTATAAAGTTGAGTTATCTAATAAACCGTTAGCGGTAGCGACATAGGATGCGAGTTTTATTATAAAATTGGTTATACTGTCCAAATATCGAGATATTTATATATATAGCCGGTTCCAAAAATAACGGGTCAGTCACATAAACCCGAATATCTCCCGAACTACGTATGCCATCCTAATGAAACGAAGACTGTTCAATTGAGAATTTAATTATACAGATAAAAAATTAAATAAAACTTAGTTACACCCACAATATTAATCTTAAATTAAAAAAAAACTAAAGTAGTCATATTTTTCTTAAGATTAATTTTTTTTTATGATTGTTTTTTTGCTGTTTTTCATCACTTTCTTCATTTAATACTTTGTATTGCCTCCGCGTGATGAAGCCTCCAGTGATGAAAAACAGCAAAAAAACAATCATAAAAAAAATGTAATCTTAAGAAAAATATGACTACTTTAGTTTTTTTTTAATTTAAGATTAATATTGTGGGTGTAACTAAGTTTTATTTTATTTTTTATCTGTATAATTAAATTCTCAATTGAACAGTCTTCGTTTCATTAGGATGGCATACGTAGTTCGGGAGATATTCGGGTTTATGTGACTGACCCGTTATTTTTGGAACCGAGTGTAGTACATATAACTATATATCGACACCTTGTTGGTCTAGTGGTAAGCGTATGCGGCAGCTGATCAAAAGGTTTTCGGGTTGGACTCCAAGGTCGGACCAAATGTTTGTATGATCTGCAAATATTTGTTTCGGAATTGTGGTGTTTTCTATGTAATATATGTATCTATGTATTTACAAAAAGAAGTAAATTTGTACTTATATCAGTTGTCTAGTACTCATAGTAAAAGTTCTGCTTAATTTGGGAGTAGATGATATTGTGTGTCAGACGTCAAAAAAATATATTTATATATCTACAGTTTAAAACAATTAGTAGTTTTCTTTCAACAGTACTTGTAATTTTAATGGCACCGTTTGTAATAAAACTAATGAAGGCGAACTATGTGCTTTTTCAATTAAAAATAGGAATTTTAAGTTGAAACAGTGTACGGATAACCAAACTACATAGTAGGTATCTGTTACACAACTTCATTTTTTCGAAATGTTAGTTCTGAAATAGTTTTAGAAACGTGGTTCAACGTGCTATTTTTGAACGTCGACTATTTTCACAGCAGTGCGAATGAACAGAAACGCGAGTTGTAGTTCTTTAATGTAACTACTTAGTGATAAAGCTTTATATAAATCGTAATAAAGTTATTAATTTTCTTATATATTGATCTGTAAAGTATAATAGAAAAATAGCAAATTGATAAATATAACAAGTTATTTTATATTCTGATTCATCAATTATAGGTCTATAGTTGACTTGACCGATGCAGTTTTAAGCATGAGTAGAATCCAAGACTAGTAGCTACCATACACATTGTGAAGTCAGACAATGTACATACTATGCCGACTTGTTGTGATGCTTATGCATCATTGGCCTTCCAGTGCCCTACTCACCAACGAACCACGACATCAGGATAAAAATATTAAATTTAGAGTACAAATTATTACAATAACCGCAGAATCGTTCCTATCACACATCATACCTATTGTAAATTGCCGCGAGCCTTGTAAATATACCTTTTTTTTTTTTTTTTTACGCGGGGAATGCTTTTCGCACCATACCCTTCGTGGGGTAAACGAAGGGCGTGTGTGGGACTCCCGGAGGAACCGGTCTACCCACTAAACCCCGCGGCGGCCTACCTCGGCAGTTGGGAGGAACACCAGGAACGCATCAGCGGCTTCTGGAGTCCCCCCTGCCGTACCCCAAAGGTTGAGGTACATCCCGGGGTGACTATTTTCACCCCCAGGACAGGACGGTGCAGCGCCTCCCAAGGCTCTACGCAGTAAGAGGCGCATCACCAACCCACCCTGGCAACACCCCCCCAGCCGCACCGGGGGTGTCACCTGTCTCGGGTCGTTTGTAGCGGTCACATCTCCCCAAGATGTAGCCGCAGCGACCCTTAGGCGACGATTGGGGAGCTAGCGACCTCTGCCGCGTCCCCTTCGCCGCCTCCTTCGAGCGGGATCGGCCCTTTCCCGATCCCGCTCTGCGGCCTCCTTCTGTAGCATAACGTCCTCACAGAAGGAGACCGCGGCTTTCCATCCCTCGTCACTCGCCAGCATTGCCGCGACCAATGCAGGCGGTGACAGGTTTCCTCCGATCCGTCCGACCAAGACTCGACGCTCAGACTCCCAAGCAGGGCAGTCTTCCAGCGTATGCTGGGCGGAGTCCCGGTCGGACCCGCAGTGGTGGCATTGTGCCGTAGCCTCACGTCCGATTCTATTCAGATACTCACCGAAACAACCGTGTCCGGTGAGTACCTGAGTTAGTCGGTAGGTGACACAGTCGGTCCTCTCTATCCAAGCTTCGAAGTTCGGCAGAACGGCTCCGACAGCGCGCTGGCTGGCACAGCCCTGTGTTTCAAGCCGTGCCCGCCAAGCCTGCAGGGCTTGCGTGTGTGCGTTCCGCCGTAGCACTCCGGGCTCGTGATCCGGCGCTATCTCTTCGACATTCCGACCGACAGATCGAATTTGGTCGTAGACCATCGTATCCATGTCGGCCAGAATGTCGAAGGGTGGAGATCGCGCCAGGATCGTCGCTGCCTCGTACGAGATAGTGCGGTAGCCCCGTGCGATCCGTATGGCCATCAACCGCTGCAGACTCTTGACTTGAGCTTTGCAGCGGGAGGAACCCGCCAGGTCTTCAGACCAGACGGGTGCCCCATAGAGGACCATTGATCGCACGACGCCCATGTAGAGGCAGCGAACTTCTTCCCGTGGCCCCCCGAGATTGGGCAGCAAACGATGTAACGCCCCAACTACCCCTCGCACTCGGGGGACTAATCGCCCGAAATGCTCTTCGAAGCTCCACCGACTGTCCAGGGTAAGGCCTAGGTATTTCATATACTGGCCCACCTGGACTACAGTGTCACCCACCCGGAGGCATGAGCTGGGTGGTTCCAGGCGCTTACGTAGGCCATGGAACCATATTGCCTCAGTTTTCTGAGGCGCCACCCTTAGGCCCAGCCCACGAATCTTTTCTACGACACTAGCCACTCCCAGCTCGGCGAGCAGAAGCACCTCCTCGAAGCATGACCCTCTAGCCAGTATTAGAGTATCGTCCGCATAGCAGACGATACTTAGGCCAGAGGGCAGACTGGTGCGAAGGACCGCATCGTATGCGAGGTTCCATAGTAAAGGACCCAATACAGAGCCCTGAGGAACCCCGCAACACACTTCTCTTCGATTTTCCATCCCGTTCCGATCGACAAACTTCACAGTCCTGTCACGCAGATAGGCCTCTATGACAGCCCGCAAGTAGGGCGGCACCTCGTGATATTCGAGAGCCGCCCTAATCGCGCACCAGGGGAGGGTGCCAAAGGCATTGACGATATCAAGGCTAACTGCCAACGCCACCCCCCCCGATCGGACTGCCGATTCCGACAAGGAGCGGACACACCTAACAGCGTCCACTGTTGAACGCCCCTGTCGGAATCCAAACTGGCAGTCCGACAGATTAGGGCCCACTCGCGACAGGTGCTCGCTGATACGGTCCGAGATGACTCTTTCAAAGAGTTTCCCGGACTCGTTCAGCAGGCATATCGGTCGGAACGCAGAGGGAGAATCTGCAGCCCTTCCTTCCTTTTTCAGGAGCACCAGTCTCGCTTCTTTCCAGCCGAGGGGGAAAACACCAAGGCTGAGACAATTCGTGAGAATCTGTCTCAGTTTGTCTCCCAGTACCGACAGAGCTATCACAAGCGCCCGACCTGGAACACCATCAGGCCCAGGCGCAGTATTGCGGGAAGCTAGCCGCCGCACGGCTCGATCCAGCTCTCCCGCCGTCACCTCCCACTCGTCGGACCAGAGTTGGCGGTCCGACTGTGACGGAGAGATCGGGAGACTATCCTGGACCCTTGGGAAGAGCGTTTCTAATACTCTTTCCAAAAACTCCGGGTCCAGGGTTTCCGTCAATGGAGGGACCCATGGTCTGAGCTTACCCAGTACCATTTTATATGGTCGCCCCCATGGATCCCTATTTAGTCCCGCGATGAGCTCTTTCCAAGACCGAGCCTTGGCCTCAGCAATTGCATCGCTGAGAGCCTTTACAGCGGCTCCATATTCCCGCCGTGCTCTGTCGATCTCCTCGGCTGTCGCTCGCCGTCTTCTCCGGGCTCGAAGGTACGGGCGGCGCAATCTTGTGACCATCATTCTCAGACGCGAGATCTCCGCGCTCCACCAGTACGCCGAGCCCTTTCTGGCAGGCTTGACCCGGGGCATTGAGGCATCACATATGGACGCCATAATGTTCCCAAACCAAGCCGCCAGTTCCTCCGGATCGGACGAAACCCTTTCCTCGGACCAATCCGCGACGTGGGAAGCGGCTACGACCATATCTCTGTCGAGCCGCTTAAGGGACCATCGTCGCGGAGGTTCTCTATCCGGGCGTGGTCGGTCCGGGCGGCAGAGAGACACATCAAAAACGATGTGCCGGTGATCAGAAAGACTAACCACTTCCTCCGCCACCCTCCATCCCGATACCGTGTGTGCTGCTGAAGGAGTCGCCCAAGACAGGTCGACAATCGACTCCCCCTGCCATCGCACACAGGTACTGACCGAACCCCGATTTAAGAGTCGTAGGTCCAGTCCAGCCGCCCACTCCAGGATAGCTTCTCCCCTCGCGTCGTCTCGGGTGTCTCCCCACTCCCTTGAATGAGCGTTAAAGTCACCCAGGACGAATACCCGACGGGAAACGTAGTTGCTGATGCAAATTCCCAACCCGTGCAGGTATGCCTCATACTCGGCTAGGCCGCGATTGGGGGAGAAGTAACAGCTTATAACCACTGTAGCCCCCCACTCCACTGCGACAAAACCCACACCCCTTCTCAGGAGAGAGCAATGAAGACCATCCCCACCTGACCAGTATATGGCTGCAGAGCTATCGACCGCACCGAACCAACGCGGATGGTCCGGGACGGAATAGGGCTCCGCAATGACTGCCAGGGCAACCGACAGCTCCGCGAGCGTCTGGATCAATAGGTCCTGTGCTGCGCGGCAGTGGTTGAGGTTGCCCTGGAGAATCTTTGTGTAGGGTGGGAATTTCAGGCCTCCATAGCCTCTCCCAAGGCGGGGCGAGGATCACCCTCTCCGCCTTTTTTCTTCTTCGGTGGACAGCAGCTCTTGCTGCCCAACCGATGGTTAGCAGGCCGTCCGTAGTCGGTGCATACTGGACACTTAGGTGCGTCCGATGCACATTCTCGAGCCTTATGACCCAACTCCCCGCAGCGGTAGCAGCGCCCACTCCTGTCAGCGTGACCCGCGCATTTCACTCTGACGTGCCCCATTTCGAGGCACTGGAAGCATTGTAAGGGTCGTGGTGCCAGCATTTCGACACGAGCTGACACCCAGCCTACCTGCACTCGTTTGGCGGCAACAACTTTACGTACTGTCGTAAGCGGACCCCGGACCCAAACCGTTCCTAACCGTGCTGCAGTTCTGCGAATCTCCCCCACCTTAATGTCGGACAGGGAACAGCCACCTGCTGCAGCTATTCCATTCGCGACCTCGGAGGGGGTGATGGATTCATCTAAGTCCATCACTCGCAGTTCGGCCGTCTTGCATGGACGCACAAATCTGGCATCCGTGTCGCTCATGACAGCGCGCAAGCGTGCGACTAAAGCGTCAGCTTTGGCAGCGCTATCAGGACCGGGGATCTCTAGTACTAGGTCTCCTGTGATCGCCTTCCTCTGTCGGACCCCACCCGTGATCCCGAGTTCTGCCAATCTAATACGAGCCTTTGCGGTTTGCATTACCTCCGCAAGTGAGGTACTAGACCCTGGAGGCACTGCAATTAGAACGGCGGCGTTGGTGGGAGGACGTGGCAGTTCCGGCTTCTTCACTTTTGCGGGAGTGACCACCACGACACCCTGACTTGCAGTGACAGCCCGGGCTTTTCTCCCAACTACTTGGGCCCAGGTACCCCCTTCCTGGCTTACTGCAGCTTCTGGCGGCGTCCTTACACCAGTTGCCTGCCTCGTTACTGGTGCTGGTTGGGCATCTGGCGTTTTGACCTTCTTTTTACCTTTTCTGTTTCTCTTTTTCTTCTTCTTGTTTTTAGAAGAGTTCGTATTTTGGTCTGTGCTTGTAGCTGCCGGCTGCTGCTGCACAGGAGCCTGTCTCTGACCTAGTTGAGGCCGTGCACCTCTCTCTGGAAAAAATCTATCCATAAGTCCGGACTGGAATCGAGCAAATTCTCGGTTCATGATAACTTCAATTTGCTCCCAGTCCGGGTAGTCTTCCCTTACCTGGCGGGGAACTACTAATTTCACCGCCGGGTCGTTTGTCGGCTTTGGTCCCGTTGTCGATGAGGATAGTCGGATCTTGTCTACTCCCTTTGTAGCTGGTACGGCCGAAGATGACGACATTGTACCTGTGAGATTTTTGATCTCTTGTTGGAGATCTCTCACCTGGTTGGCTAACTCGCGCTCACGGGATGCCGTCTGAATGCAGAGCTCCTTTATGTCGTTCTGTAGGGACTGCAGAGTGCGGCGAAAGGAGCTCATTACTTCCGCCTTTGTAGCGCGAGGTTTGTCAAGAATTTCCTGAGCTTCAACCAGGCTTCGCAACATGTTGGCACCAACCTCTTCTGAGCTCCGGTTGTTAGGCCTTCCCTCAATCTCCGGCTCTTTATGTGCCCGTTTCGCCTGGCTAGACCCGTCCTCTGTCTCAAGGCGCAAATTTCCGCGCTTCCGTGCCTGCCGACGCGTTATTCTCTCTGAGCTTATCGAGATTGAACTATCGCTCTCATCGGTTCGCTCAGCTCCATCTAGGGGAAGCGAAGTGGAGGGTCTGGAGATAGATAGAGACGATTTAGGCGATCGCGACCTATGCCGCAAACGCCGATCATCTCCCTCACTCGCCTTCTCTGTTAAAATCATAAGTCCTTTTTCTAAGCCAGTTTCATTTTTTTTAGATCCGTCCGTTGTTTCTTTTGGTTTATTAGTTTCAAATTCCATAGCTAATCCCACGAGTATGGGGGAAATAAAGTCGATCCGGGCGGTGCCCCCTGCACCCGGACAAGCCTATATACTGTGGAGGTCAGCCGGTATCCACAGGTTTTTACGACTTCACTGTCGGGTTTTATAGACTGTCCTTGTCATGGGCCGGTCAATTAAGGCAAGCCCTTCGGCCAACAGGTTCTCAGCGTACCCTCCTGGAGCCACCATTCGGGTCCTTGTTGAGACTCTGTTGGTTACGAAATGCGAGAGGGTGGCTAACCCTCTCTCACCGGCGACAGTACTAGTGCTTGTCAGCCACTGCGAGAGTAGTGAGCTAACCCGCCCCTGGTTTCTCTGCAGATTCCATCTCGGCCCTGCCTTCACCCGTCCAGTCTCTTCTGATGAACAGAAGAGTACCGAGAGTGATTTACCCCCCCTGTCGAGTTATTCGCCGGCGGCCAATAACCCAATAAAAGGAAGGTTATTAGGTTATTGACCGCCGCCCAGGGTGCACCGGTCCTCTGCTTCTGTTCCCCACCGACCCTATGGTCAGTATGGACAAGAAACGCGAGAACGCACGTGGAGGTTACCCGACCCGCACCCCTTGTAAATATACCTACCGTTATTTCAGTAAATATTTTTCATCATTTTAAATGTCGCTTCTATATTCCCGAAAGAAAAATATGCCGGGTTTTATAATTCTCAACGAGAATCAAGCAAATCTACAATGATTTATTATATTTGTTCACACACATGCGAAGGTTTCTGTTACACGTTCTTTTGTTAATTTAGGCGTTACGACAAATGTCATGTCGTTTGTTTTTAGGGTTCCGTAGTAAAATGGCAAAAAACGGAACCCTTATAGATTCGTCAAGTCTGTCTGTCTGTCTGTCCGTCCGTATGTCACAGCCAATTATTTCCGAAACTATAAGAGCTATGCTGTTGAAATTTGGTCAGTCGATGTATTCTGTGAACCGCATTAAGATTTTTACATAAAAATAGAAAAAAAACAATACATTTTGGGGGTCCCCATACTTGGAACTGAAACTCAAAAAATTTTTTTTCATCAAACCTATACGTGTGGGGTATCTATGGATAGATGTTCAAAAATGATGTTGAGGTTTCTAAAACCATTTTTTTCTAAACTTGTTTGCGCGAGATACGCTTCCAAAGTGGAAAAATGTGTGTCCCCCCCCCCCCCCCTCTAACTTCTAAAATAAGAGAGTGATAAAACTAAAAAAAATATATGTTGTACATTACCATGCAAACTACCAACGAAAATTGGTTTAAACGAGATCTAGTGAGTAGTTTTTTTTTAATATGTCATAAATCGTAACACGCAATTTACCTTTCATCCAATCAATACACTAGTATAAAAACATCGATGAAGGTTACAACGAACTACAAGAACTTTTAAATGATGTTACTTGCTGATACGGAACCCTTCATGGGCGAGTCCGACTCGCACTTGGCCGCTTTTTATTTTAGGTGAATATTTCTTTACTTTTATATCAGTATTTAATAAAGTAGAAAAGACCATCAATGTTTATTGAAATTCAATTGAACGTAATCTTGAACCTTGAACAATGTTGTTTTAACTATGGTTTACTATTTAATTTATCAAAAAAGAATTTAATAAATAATAGATTAGACGCTGGAGAAGGACATAGGCTACTTTCTGTCGCGATAAACGACACGACTTTCACGCGAGCATGACCGTGGACAACTAATAGATAAATAAGCTAGTAGATAAATAGATAAATAAGCTAGTAGATAAACAAATAAATAACATTTATCTGTAAATATTTAAAGATTTCAACAAGGTATTATAAAATTTTGAGGTAATTTCACAATTTAAAAAATATGAGAATTAAAATTTAAGGAAGAACTTTACAACACCACTATATTCGAGCGTAAATTATAGAATCTGCAGAGGAACGCAAAGGGATGATCCTCTGACCCAGGCGAGGTGATCGTGCTTGCCGGCCACTGCCCAACAGTTTAATTTGGAATGTTACATATGTGTTAATTGGCACGAGAATTTCTCTATTGCGATTCAAGATTAATAGTTAGTTTAGTTCATTCCGTGTTTTTTCGTGGTTCAGTGTTCTTTCGGTGATAGCACTGTATATTTTTTTCGCTTGCGCTGTATGTGCAAGTCGCCACAATCCCTTACAAAACAGTCCGACTCACTACAAATACCTACAAAAACGTTGAACATAAAACATTTTTGGTAGATACTTACATAAAACACTTTCCTTAGGCACTTACTATCAAGTAAACGATCTACTCATAATCTCCTTTTTTCATAAAATAAATGTTATCCTAACAAAAATGTTGTATTTCAACATGATAAACAAATCATGCTTAGGAATGTAAGGCTCAAAACTTTACTGACTAGAAAGCCTATTTTCAACGTTCCCAATGAATTTGCTACAAAGGCATATAATGAAAACGAAAAGGGATAATATAAACATGGCGTTGTGAAAGATTGATGTGGGTATTATACAGCTCCGGATATGAACCGGCAATCATACGTACAGTTTTCGTTGTGCTTAATCAACTCAAAATATGTTTTCCTTTACTTTGTGTACTTGTGTGTGGAGATTGCTGAATTGTTATTGAATTCTTTCTTATTTGTTGTCTTATTTTGTTGGATATAAGCTTTTCATGTTAAAAATAGGCGAAAATACTGAACTGTAGATATTACGTACTCGCTAATTTAGAAAATATTTTTAGTTACATTTTTATGTAATTATTGCCTGTCTTAATGTGTTACTGTCTGTTTTTTGGGGTTCCGTAGTTCACGACACGGAACTCTTACAGTTTCGTCATGTCCATCCGTTCGTCCGTTCTCGACTTAACGCCTAAATGGTTTTTGCTAGAAAGATTATAAACTTTGCGCGTAAATGTGTTGTCATTACCTCGACAAAGACCTAAATTAAAATTACGAAAATTATTTTTAATTTAGGTACCTCCTCTACACTTAAATTGGGAATGTTTTTTATTCTCGCGTCTAATCTCTGGATGTGCTGAACAGACTTTCTACCAGTCTATGTGTAATGTATAATACAATTTGTACCTTTACAATATTTTTGTGGTAAATTGTATTATCATAACCAACGCAAAGTCATACCTCATTTAAAGTAGTAATTAATTCAATTAATCACATATACCGAAAGTCACGTTACCCGTAATAATTTGTTGTTCGTCAGCTTACAGTAATTATATATTAATTCCATGTCTGGAATAAACGCGGGATTGCTGTCTCACGCAGAATATTTCATGAACTCAGTATCACGAGCTGTCTTGGTTTCTCTATTTTCTGAATATAAATGGTATATTCGAGTTATTAAATCAACGTACGTGCTAATGAACTCTGTATCTCATAAATAGTAAGTTGTATTGAATTGTTCTGATATCTTTTATGCCAACGTTACAACATAGGTCGATAGACTCCTTTCAATGTTGATTTCGTCTCTATTGTTGTTCTTTTTATTAAAGACCACTGTATTGATCACACAAATGTTTAAGAATTATTTACAATATGTGGAAACTTATCATCGTCTTCTTTCCCTTTTTTAAAAAAAAGCGGCCAAGTGCGAGTCGGACTCGCCCATGAAGGGTTCCGTATCAGCAAGTAACATCATATAAAAGTTCTTGTAGTTCGTTGTAACTTTCATCGATGTTTTTATACTAGTGTATTGATTGGATGAAAGGTATATTGCGGTTTATGATTTATGACGTATTAAAAAAAACTACTCACTAGATCTCGTTCTAACCAATTTTCGTTTGAAGTGTACATGGTAATGTACATCATATAATTTTTTTAGTTTTATCATTCTCTTATTTTAGAAGTTACAGGGGGAGGGGACACATTTTACCACTTTGGAAGTGACTCTCGCGCAAACTATTCAGTTTAGAAAAAAATGATTTTAGAAACCTCAATATAATTTTTGAAGACCTATCCATAGATGGTAACACGTATGGTTTTGATGATAAAAAATTTTTTGAGTTTCAGTTCTAAGTATAGGGACGCCCAAAATTTTTCTATTTTGATGTAAAAATATTAATGCGGTTCACAGAATACATCTACTGACTAAGTTTCAACAGTATAGCTCTTATAGTTTCGGAGAAAAGTGGCTGTGACATACGGACGGACAGACAGACAGACAGACATGACGAATCTGTAAGGTTCCGTTTTTTGCCATTGGCAACGGAACCCTAAAAAACAAAAAAAAACTAAAGAGTTTATTTTTTGTTTTTAGACAACTACCGCTTCAGGAATATATTCCTGTGTCGTGGGTGTCTTTACAAAACTTACAAGAAACAAATACAAAGAACACCCAAACTCAGAATAACAATTTGAGAATCACACAACCGTGCAGTCAAGTAAGTAATAAATTTTATGTTTTGCTACAAAAAGCCTGAAAATTATGTTACCTTCTCAAGCTAGGCACCAACTAGTCACCAAGTTACCATACTCTTAGTTCACCCCACAAAGGGTTTGGTGCAAAAAGCTATCCCCGTGTAAAAACAAAAAAATATTCTCAACGAAAATTGGAAAGCATTTTCCTATCACGGGAAGCGACACCTATTATAATACATTTGAACTATTATGATGTATCAAACGTTCACGTTCTCACTGTTTTTCCGAGCTAGGAAAGTTAGTTGTGGAAAAGTGCCGAAAGATGGCGTTTACAAGACGAGTTACAAAAATAAAACTAAACAATTTTATACTTATCGTTACATCTAACAGATGTCTCTGTACTTTCTTTTAAAGTAATTAGCGTATTCTGCTTTGTTACAAGCCGTCTCGTGTGTCGATGTAGAAATTTAATCTTACTTAGGAGTATAGCCCCTTACCATATTTATAAAACTTTTAACACAGTCTTCATAACAACCCATCATGTGCCAGCGCTGGGCTGGGGTCTCCTCTAAGAGGCCATACGTCCCCACGCTGGCCAAGTGCGAGTTGGGGACTGGCAAGACACATTGTGGCTACGTAATCTTGCCGATGGATGTTTTTAAGCCGCCCGAAGGCCTCCAACTAAGCTGCACGACTGCTATCTTATGAAAACAACCGGGACCGACTGACCGACCGAATCACGGAAACGCTCATAACATATCATGCCACATGCGGTCACCCATCTAGGTCCGACCGCGCGATCATTACTTACCCTCGGTGATTGTTTCTAATCACCTGAGGCTACTTGGCTATGAGCCCTAAGTCCACTTGGTTATAAGCACACAACACAGTCTTGTATAAAGGTTATTTTCTTAGTCGTTTCCTCATTACTGAGGATCATGAATCTGATATAGCTGCTCTACTGAGCGTCTGCATGGCTACACCAAGCGGTTCATGCTGTTTTTAGCAATGGATAGATTGATTCTGATATAATTTGTTCATTTTTAAATACCTAAATACCGCTAGTTCTAATATAATTTTGAATTTTTTTAGAGCAAACTCTCCAAAGAATTTTGGTTTTATTATTACACCTACCTTATAAATCTTATTACACCTACCAAAAGCTAAATAACGAACCTATTATTTATTTAACTTTAATGTACGGTATTTTTTAATATATGTATATGTATAGCTAAATACAAGAGTATGGTACATCAGCCTCGTTATGAGAGTAGGCAATGCAGCATGGTAACCCATACCATGGCGGCCGGGTCAGATGGAACATCTGGAGGCCGGGTGAGTGATTGAGCCTTCGGTCTCTCACTTACCAATGAAATACGACAGCAAAAATGCTATCATTATTAGGACGGTCTTCTGAGTGAGGGTAGTACTGCCCCGGTCGAGAAGGCCCATTCGTGCTGAATTCAGTATGGCTCTTCTAACTTATCTAAACTAATAAATGTTCTCACAGTCAAGTTGACTGCAGTCTCTTAGGTCTCAAGTTCATATTTAAATTTTGAAACAAATCGATAACGATTGATTGTATAATAATCGTTTTAAAAATACATACGTAAGAAATTTTCTTAGCTAAGTAGATACCCACGACTCAGCTTACTCGTGTTCATGTGAAAAGGTTAATCTTTAAATAAATCTGGAGGTTTACAATGATGAATAAAGGGCGCGTATATATGTGTATAATGCTGCTTTATAATTTGTAACGATTACTTTTAGGGTTCCGTAGCCAAATGGCAAAAAACGGAACCCTTATAGATGCGTCATGTCTGTCTGTCTGTCCGTCCGTATGTCACAGCCACTTCTTTCCGAAACTATAAGAGCTATACTTTTTCAACTTGGTAAGTAGATGTAATCTGTGAACCGCATTAAGATTTTCACATAAAAATAGAAAAAAAATACAATACATTTTGGGAGTCCCCATACTTGGAACTGAAACTCAAAAATTTTTTTTTCATCAAATCCATATGTGTTCATCTATGGATAGGTGTTCAAAAATTATGTTGAGGTTTCTAATATCATTTTTTTCTAAACTGAATAGTTTGCGCGAGAGACACTTCCAAAGTGGAAAAATGTGTGTGTGTCCCCCTGTAACTTCTAAAATAAGAGAGTGATAAAACTAAAAAAAAAATATGTTGTACATTAGCATGTAAACTACCAACGAAAATTGGTTTGAATGAGATCTATAGTCGGATTTTTAATTAGACGAAGCTACCTGACAGTAGCTAATGTCACTTAGTAAAATAATGATGCCATATTTAAAGTAATAGTGATGCGATCAGTTCTCATTCAATCAGATGAATGAACAATGAGTGTGAATAGTTAATCATTTCAAACTATAAAAGAATATTATATCTATTTAAGAATTAAATTGTATAAAAGTGCTCTGATATAAGATACTAGTAGTATGTAACAACAATCAGTTTTTTGACGGCTCAACGCCGCGCATTATGTTTTTTGACCCAAACAACAACCATCCTCTTATAATATTTTTATTAAATAGATAAATTAATTTAAAAAGAAAGACGAGAATTCTTGATGTTCAAATGTGCTTTGATCCAAAGTTTTTTTTTTGTAAATATTTAAAAAAAAAATTTTTATTAAAATCTTAGATCCCATATGAGTTTCTGTAAATCTACTAATGTCCTTCTTTGCGGCTTTAACATACACAAATAACACAAAAATATAAACCATAACATGAAAAATACCGGAGAGAAATACAAACAATGTTATTTCAGGATATAATTTTTTACAGCTATATCTTGTCTTATTTGGATTCAAAACCTTGATAAATAACTAGCCTGCAATAGTATCAGTAATACAAAAAAAAACAAATCCTAATCATCCAGGATCTTTAAGTTACAAGCTTCTCGATTTTTGTACTTTTTTCTTTGGTTTTAGGGTTGATAATAGAGATATTACTCGTCTGTGGGCAAAGGCAAAGCAGACAGGAAGGGTATTGGCAGTATACATGTCAATAAATTTCACTCTAGTGTTTAAATTACTGAACATCAATAGATTTGCTCTATTGTTTTGGTTTGTTTGTTTGTTGTACTATCTTGCACTTGTGTTAAAAATAAACGAATCGAATTGAGTGACAGACAGACAGAAAATTTTGCCTATTTATACAAATTTTTAAACAGAATCAATTGTGAAAGTCCGGTGTAAAAATTAAATCCTCACAATCTTCAAAGAGATCATTTACATCATCTGGTTCATTTAAATCTGATGTTGGTATTTGATATGGTTGGATCAGGTCTAAAGCCCTCACTAGTAGTGGCTTACGGTCTAATTTTTGTAGCCTCTTCTTCACTCTTACATCAGAAATGTAGGGGTCAGACGACACAATTGCCCTGTTAAATAGATCTATCATGTGTTATTCGCGGCCTGACTTTCTAACATGGTGTTCCCGGTCATATCTCTAAAATGTATTTCTAGATTCACCAGTCTGTCCGGATAGCATGCCTATTGGAAGCGCCGAATTTCTTATGATCTCTTTACCTCAAATCAATATTTTATGTAGAGTTACTGTCATCGGATACCAACGATATTCTGTTATGTATCTGATGGCTGAGGCGCTATGCACAGCTTCATAATTTGCCACTCACATACCAACAAGGAGGTTGGCACCCTCTTGTCCTCCTTGCATTAAGTCAGCTGGTCGGAGCCCAGACTGACATTCCTCAATAGGTTGGGTTAATTCCTGTTGAGGCAAAGTGGCAACATGGGTCTTTGACGGCTCCATGGTGCTTCACCCCCGTTCCTCCAAAAGAAATGTTTAGGTATGCGGTTTTAACCAAAGTCTTACGAGGGCGGGCCCCTTCTCCATACCACATTTTTTCTTTCATTGGAAAATTCCGGCTTTGATGTATGTCAATGAAAACATGACATATAAGTTTGTATTGATAGAAAATACAAAAGAGTTCATAAACAACAAAAAATACTATTTTATAATAAATAATTATAAATAAAAAAGTATTTTTTGTTGTTTATGAACATTTCTGATCATTGATCAGAAATGTTTATGTTTTTAGAATAGAGGTTCTAGTGTTGGTAGACTGAGTTATAGCAGACGTTCTTCATAGGACATGTTTTTCAAAGAGAAGACCATTTTAGTTACCCTTTGTTGTACTCTTTCCAACATTACAATATCTTTTTTTAAATATGGATTCCATATTTGAAAGGCGAATTCCAGCAAGGGTCTAATGTACGTTAAATAGATGCTGAGAAATAATTCTTTATTGATTACATAGAATGCCTTTCTAATTATATACAATAATAAGTTTGCCTTCTTTGTTATCATTGTAATATGCTCATCCCACTTCAGTTTATGTGTTATGATAACTCCGAGGTCTCTTTGGGAGTCCACTGGTTGTAATGGCACAGAATTAATTGTGTACTTGTGTTTAGGATTGTTTTTTAATTAATTTTAATTTTATTAATTTTTATTAATTTTATTCATTCGGGAGTTTTTTCAATCATTCACTTTGTCACAACACTATTTTTATTTCATCAAAAACTGACAACACAGTAAACGTCAGTGGATATCGTCTAATTAAAAATCCGACTATAGTAAGTAGTTTTTTTTAATACATCATAAATCGTAAACCGCAATTTACCTTTCATTCAATCAATACACTATTATAAAAACATCGATCAAAGTTACAACGAACTACAAGAAATTTTATATGATGTTACTTGCTGATACGGAACACTTCATGGGCGAGTCCGACTCTCACTTGGCCGCTTCTTTTTATTTATTGAAATCACTCGTAAACCTAAAAAGTCTATCGACTTGAATTGAATTATAATTATTGAATTATAAATGTTCAATGAGCCGTCATAATCTTAAAGTTGAGTCACAAATGGGAATCTTTATGAAGATGCTGCAAGCTGAAGGACTGATTTCTTCTACCCCACTAAAAGTATCATGTTAAAAAGAAAAAAAAACAAACTATTGTACGTGTACACACGTATTAAATATATACACATATTTGAAGATATTTTTTTTTTTTTAATTAAGAAAATATAACTACCTTTTTAAGGTACCGTAGTTCATGACTCGGAACCCTTATAGTTTCGTCATGCCCGCCCATTCGTCAGTCTTCAACTTTCCCTCCAAAGGGTTAGTGCTAGAATTATGAAACTTTGCATGGATATGTATTTTTATCACGTTGACAAAGTGCTACAATAAAATATTTTTATTTGTGGTACATCCTTCGATCAATAATTTGTGACCGAAGGGTACACCCTACACGTAAAGTGAGGATGTTTTTTTTCTTGCGTTTACTCCATCGTGTAGGGTATCGTTAGATAGGTCTTTTAAAATTATTAAAAAGTTTCTAGGACAATTTTTGAGTTATTCCAATTTAAAAACCATTTTTTTGTTAAAACGGGATGTTCCAAGCTCACTCTTTAAAAGCTAAATGGCTGGCTCGAAAATCTGGAAAAAATTAATGATGATAATTCATGTGTTGAACTTGAAAGGAAAACAATAACAGCTTAGATAACTTTATTAGTTCAGAAGTTATAGTCTTGTAAAATGCGCTATCTTGGAAAATTTCGTGAAAAAAATAACGAAATAAAAAATAAACCTATTTGTTACAAAGTTTTAAATCCAAGCGCCATTATGGATGACTACGGAACCCTATTCTGTGCGTGTCCTGACACGTACTTGGCCGATTATTTAATCATAACTACTCGAGTACGTGTTTCAACTATGTATTTAAGATTAAAAAATCCAACATATCCTATTAGCACACATAACCATAAAGCCTGAAGAAAAAATGTAAATAGATTCATGCATACAAATATTCACAATATGCGCCGATCGAACTCTCTCAGCAAAAATGAATTATTGCTTAGCAAAATATTGCTGTAGAGATGCGATCAAGATATACGGTGTTCGAGAAATAAATTTTGTTCCGTTCCATTTTTACATCGAAGCAAAACTAGTTAATAACGCTACCTGACTACTAGATGAGAGCAAAGCAAACTCTGTTAGTGCAGATTTAATTAGATTGACCTCCTGCCATAAATAACGTTGGAATATTCCGATTTTACCTCGATATAAGCTTTTTGAGTTATGTTTTTGTATAAGTTTTTACTTATTTAAGATTCTCATGACGCAATTGTCATGAGAAACTTAAATAAACGAAAACTTTAAATGATGATGCACTAGTTTTTGGGATATAATGTTACAAGGTTGTAGATCATACAAACAATACAGCATCCGCGTCGGAGTATTGTCCATATATTTTTCTATCTACATTTTTAAATATTTCAGTCTACCAAAGTGACTCTGAGCTGGATGCGAAAAGCTTAAATGGTTTGCAATGGGAGAGGCTTATGTAAAACAGTAGACTGAGATAGGCTGATGATGAAGTCACTCTACTCTGACTGATGGAAAACATCAGTAGAATCCAAGAGCAGGGGTAGTGAGAGTAAATTATATTGTAGTTCTGCAGTGCCCACATGATGATCACCTAGTAATCTAAACAATGAAATGCAATTCAAGGTTCTATTTGTAATTTGAAATTAACAGCTTTTCAATAAAAGCTTATGTGAAATATGCATATTTTTTCTATCTTTTAATTCTTCTTCTTCTTCTTATCGTGTCGATGGCAACACTAATTCTTAATAATTTCTGAAACAATTAGCAACTATAGTCGTCACAAAATAAGAAGCCCGGTTTGACATTTGTCATCGTGGCGTAACTAATACGATTAATTCGTGTTTTGAGTGCAATTTTTCAATATCAAGTTAAACTTGATGCTTATTAAAGATATGCGTTGTGATAGTGTATGGGTAACACAGTAATTAAATAGGATTATGAATTTGATTTTTCAATTTCTTACATACGGCATGTCAAATGACAAATGTCAAAACGGGCTTTTTATTTTGTGACCACTATAGTTGATATTATAAGAAGTGACTTGAGCTACTTTTCTTTTAAACCGACTTCAAAAAAAAGGAAGAGCTACTCAATTCGTCGGTTTTTTTTTTTATGTATGTTTAGCGATAATTTCGTCGTTTATGAACCGATTTCAAAAATTCTTTTTGCACTGGAATGGGCGTAGCTTACAGGTGGTTCCATCGTCACCATATCGGGATCTGATGATGGGATCCCAAGGAAATCGAGGGAACTCTTCAAATATCATAGGCACAATGTCGCGATTTTGGTACTCAGAATAGTTTTTCATTGAAGTCGGTTCCTTTTTGTTAAAATTATAGAGTATCTACGTTATGCGGTGTTGCACAAGGTTATTGTCATAAAGGTACAACAACAACCGCTTAGCGCATTTTGTAAATAATATAAATAGCACCACATTTAAACAAACACTCGAAACAAAAACTTTTCTTTTTGATATAAATACATTGAAATGATTCCTAATATTAGATCCTTGTCACAGGAAAGGACACTTAACTTCCCCCAACATTCATTTAAGTACAAAGGTTAATCTTTAAACAAGCGTATGTATATTTGGAACAAAATCGTTTGATGACGCAGTACGCCTATATTAGTATAAAATGACGTCATAATTCCTATCAATGATATTAGGAGTAGTATTACTTACTCAGGAGATTTAATAAAATGAAAGTAGTAGGCGGGCTTGTATGAAAGGTTTTATGACATTTGAGAAATCTCATGACCTATGCTTAGATTAGGGGCCATTCATTTATTACGTAAGATGATTTAGGGCAGCATGGGGGCCAATCGTGTCTGAGTTTTTCTTACAGGGGCCTGGAAGGAAGCCTTATAATTCCTATGTAAAATAAGAAAGTTAAAAGATTACAACATATTATTAGATTTAAATGATTCGATCCAACATGATTATATTTAATGCTAGCCATTGTTATTTTTAAAAATAAATAATAAAAAATATTTTGGACTATGTCACACAACGCCAGATGGCAGAGAGAGAGAGAAGTAGAACTTGTACTCGTATTGTACGTAACAACCCACAACCCACGTAGCTTTGTTGTTGTCAGAAATGTTGCTTGTCACTAGTGTAAGTTTAGAAATTACGAGGTAAATTTTAAGTGTAACTTTTTGTTTATAATGTACTAGTTTTAGAACGATATCGTAGTAATAATTTTTGGGATTAACACACCTGATACTCTCATATAATGTACTTTTCTATTCCTAAAACATTTTTCAAAATCATTTCTTTAGATCCAGAGATTACCCCTACAGCCTCACAAACTCGTTAACTCACAAACTCGTAAACTCACAAACTCGTAAACTCACAACTTGATCTCTATAGAATATTCGTATAGATTACATTTTAGTAAATAGTTGTGATAAAACTAACAGTTTGTATGTAGTAGAGCCACGATGATTTCAGCACGAATGGGCTATCTCGACCGGGGTAGTACTACCCTCATACAGAAGACCATCCTAAAATCCTATGGGTACTAAGACATCTGAAATAAAGAAATATATACATTTTTTTGCTAAATACATACATATTATACATAGAAACCACCCAAATTCCGAAACTAACATTTGCAGATCATACGGACCGATCCGGGAACGCGAGATCTCAAGCATAGAAGTCATATACGCTGCTGCTACCGAAGCAATCAAAACTAATAAATAAGTCAAATAAATAACTTGTAAACATCAAAACCAGCCAAAGGTATGTTCATTTTTTTGCTTTGCGCTGGTTCCCACTACGCCGGACCGGCAGATTTGCCGGGCCGGTAAAACTGCCGGAAGGACTAGTGGCAGTACAAGTTATATGAAGCTGTTCACATTATCCCGGGTCCGGCATTTTTGCCGAGTCCGGTATTTTTATCGTGCGTTTTGTCACTACGATCGTCCGGTAAAAACACCGGACCGGAGTAATGTGAACGAGTTTGTGCCGGTATCTGTCCCCCGCTCGCAGCTCCTGTGCTCCCATCGCCCCGCCCGCGCTCCCCTCACATCAGTTGGCTCGCATTTTCATTAGTGAATCGTCAGAAGTGGTTGCTGTTATTCGAAAATAGGATGTACTCAATGTCTTCTCTTATTTTTCCTTCTGTTAACATACCACCACAACACAACAATTTCGTCGTCCATTGTGTGAACAGGTCTAAATTTAACTGAGCTGAGTACTTGACTGTCCGAGGCTCTGGTGTAATGTGAACACTCTGTCCGGTGTCCGGTTTCCGACAGATTTACCGGTCCGGCGTAGTGGGAACCAGCGCTTTGGGTCCGCTTATTCTGATATTTTCTTATTTAGTCGTCTTACGTAATTAAAGCATAACCCCTTTGAAGCAAGTAGGTATGGTCCCTAAATATAGCTTGATTTACATTCTTTACGTTTTTATTTTCATCCGCATTGTGAGGGTAGGCAATGGTGACCCAAACCATTGCGGCCTGGTCAGATAATTCTACATCATTCTCCCGGCCTCCTGAGACCGGGTGAATGATGCAGAATTATTGGGCCTTCGGTTTCACACTCACCAACGATATACGATAGCAAGAATACTGTCATTTTTAGGATGGTCTTCTGTGTGAGAGTAGTACTGGCCGGGTCGAGCCGGTCCATTCGTGCTGATATCATCGTGGCTCTACTACCTACAAACTGCTAGTTTTATCACAACTAATTACTAAACTGTGATCTATATGAATTTTCTATAGAGATAAAGTTGTGAGTTTGCGAGGTTTTGAGTTAGAGAGTTTGTGAGGATGTAGGGGTAATCTCTGGATCTAAAGAAACGATTTTTAAAATAGTTTTAGGAATAGAAAGGGACATTATTAGAGAGTATCAGGCGTCTTAATCCCAAAAATTATTATTACTACGGTATTGTACGGCTTTTTAAATTTGTACATTATAAACAAAAAGTTACACTTAAAATGTAACTCGTAATTTCTAAACTGACACTAGTGACAAGCAACATTTCTGACAGCAACAAAGCTACGTGGGTAGTGGGTTGTTACGTACAATATGAAAAGGTGACATCTATAAGTGGGAAAACTTGGCTTCGACATAAATGGGTCGATGCGATTGAAATTATATCACGGCTTCAGGAGAAACCGGTGATCAATGCAGAATGGTGAACCACAATGTCTTCTACGTCATTCAGCTTCTGCGTCATTGGGCCTCTCATCTCGCACTCACTAACGAAACACGACAACTCTAATGCTGTCACTTAAGGTTTGTTTTATGTGAGCAGGTAGAACCGCTCCAGTCGATCCAGCCCGTTAGTGTTAAAATCAATGAGGCTCTATTATCTAGAAAATTCAAACTTTTGTTATTTTTTATTAACAACTATATGCTTCTCACGAATATAGTGCTAACTAAAAAAAAATAAAAAAAATTCGACATCTAACACACAACATCATCTAGTTCTAAACTAAGCAGAGCTTTTATTATGGGTACTAGACAACTGATATAAATACATAAACATACTTTTCTTTTGTAAATACTTACATTTTATACATAGAAAACACCCAAACTCCGAAACATATATCTGCAGATCATACAAATATTTGGTTCGACCCGGGAATTGAATCCGAGACCTCTTGATCAGCAGCCGCATATGATAACCACTAGACCAACAAGGCATGTTTTCAATTAATTACATACTTATACAATAAATGGCAATTGTCTAAGCTGAAGTCTGTATCTGATAGTGACGAAAAATCGATTCAAGGAACAAACATTGGAAATTTTGTATTTATTTGCTACCTCTACTTTAAAACACCGCTTATTATTTTAGTACCAAATTATACACTTATCAGCGATGAAAATGAGCTACTTTTAAATGAATAAATTAATCACACTTAGTTATGTGACCAATCGATAACTCTATTCAAGTTGCATTGACTCACTGTCATGCCCCGCCCTTTAAATTTCTTAAATATGTACTAATTTTAGAAAACGATGTGATCCTATAATGATTTATTGTACGACAAGTTCCGAGTTGTACAATTTATGTGTATCATTGCAGCCTCCCAAACCACAAACCATTGCAAATATTATACTATTCATTGATGTAGGCGACAAATCATGGAGATATTTCCAATGTGTAAAATATTCTGACTCCGAAACTAGAAATTTTACCTACTCTTGTTAAAAGTCTCTTTCGTTTATTGAAAGTCCAACTCCTTGTCTTCGTTTGTCTCCTATTTGTATCATATAGACTATTCTAAGCATTAATTAACTCATTTAGGTACCTTATTCCTACGACTAAATTTACCAGCGAGCGATACAATAATACCACACAATGACCACAAAACGTAGTGGAAGAATACACCGTACAATATATTATTAAAACCAAAATTTTATACAGGTTGATTTATATCTATCAGTAATCAGGTAAGGCACAAAGAATGACTCGATTTGAAACCTTAACTTATTTATAAGTAAATCAGTTATCCATTATATAGGAAACAGACCATAATTAGTAGCACCTAAATTCGTGATTGAGATGGTGGTGCCGCACCCCTCGGCCTTGCCTCACACCTCTGCAACCAAACCTGTTTCAGAATGAAACTGACCTAATTTCATCGCTGCAGTCCCCCTCCGCACCGACTGACGTCATACCATACCTTCAAACACAACAAGTGTATATTGCAATTTATTACACAAGGAATAATCATAGTAAAACATTTTGTAATAGGAATGGAGATGGCGTGGCAATGTGAAGTGTTCTTACGTCGTTTCGCTTATGCGTTTTTATGGCATAGAGTCAAAAACTGGGTCATCCCGGGTTGCAAGCCTCTATTCATGAATCGAAGTACGCAGGGTGACGCGCACTCGTTCATTCTTGCCGGGGCCGATTAATAGAACATGGTTCCACCTGCGCTCAACTGACGCATGAATGATCTATATCAAACTATAAATAGGTCCTTTTTCAGAATAAATTTAATTGAAGGTCTTTAGGTAAACTAGTCTTCAAGTAATACATTTAAAACTGATTACAGATAACATAATTTTAAAATACCTAGTCTATTAATTGTCGTAACAAAAGAATTTTAAATTATTTTGGTCTATGAACAATTTTTATTACTGTTTGTCATAAAAGGTTCCAAAAATAATAGAGTACATGGTATTCGATAATGGTGGTACATACATGGTATTAACTATCACTTTATTTCATAATATACAGTAGGAAGTAGTAACCTAATGTAACTATAGAACTTTCCTTTGTTCATATATTTGAAGTTTGTTTTTATTTTCATTTAATTTATTTTTTATTTTAGTTTGCAATGGTGTTCATAGTCTATTGTTTTGTATGCTATGGACTAATATATCTGAAATAAGTGATTAATATTATTATTATGTAAAAATCTGATTTTGCTTCTAAATACATATGTTTCATAACATCATCATCATCAGCCTATCGCAGTCCATTTAGACATAGGACTCTTCAACTGCATGCCACTTAGTTCTATCCTCGGCTACTTGCACCCAGCTCCTGTCAGCCGTCTTTCGCAAATCATCACTCCACCGGGCCTGTGAAAGGCCTACATTACGTTTGTAGAGACGCGGTCTCCACAATACCGTCTATGTGACAACCACCATACGGTACCCATACTTTGAGGTACAAAGAAACTACTAAAGTTGTCTGGTAAGAATATTTTATCTAAAAATATTAATAAATACTCTTTACCACTGACAGTCAAGGACGGAATAACTGACTTAGCTACTGAAACTCAAAAGTAAAACGATATATCTCATTACTGTTTATTCATTTACATTTATTATATGTACATAAAAAGATAGAAGAAAAGAGTTACAATATATAATAATTATGATAATTAGTGGTTCTACAGCTCATGGTGATCTTTATACCCACAACCTTTGTAAGATTAATCTAGTAAATAAATACAAAAAAAATGTAATATATGATTATTGACTCCACGGTTGGCCTAGTGGTTTAAGTGGTCGCCACGTCACCTTTTACTGCGCCATGTGTCGTTGGTTCAAATCCCACGTGAAACAACACTTTGTTTGATTCATATATTGTTTCATGTATGTTTGTTAGTCCCCTGCGAAACAGAATTACATTCCTAATGCGGAGTTGTCTTTTAAAACAAAATATTTTTTTTTTTGCATCTGAAGATAAATTAAACTTAAAACTGTAAATAATTACGCTTACGTGAACAACTCTAATCGGTCGCTTTGAGCATTTTCTGTAAAAGAAGATCTCAATCATTTACACTTTTACTTCCAATCGTATTTACAAAAAAGCCTAAATATATCAAACAAGGCAGTCTATGACATCATATTATATTTCCGAACTACGTTTGTTCTAAACAAACAAATCTGTTACCTACTTCGTGCTATTTCAAGTTAAAATGAGAATAGCTAACACCATTATGGCCAAAATTCAGGTCGTACAAATAGTAAGGCTCATGGCTGTAACGCAAGGGAAGGCCGCGTCCTTGTGGCCTGTGACGCACTCGCCTGCCTTTGCGCTCAATGGACTCACTCTGGACTGACATACAACCATATATATAAATATGTATTGTGTTACATTGGGGTGAGAAGTGGGACACTGTAGTCTGTCAATGTGTCAATTGTTATAATATCACGGTGCTCATTCATTATTTTAATTTGTCGTATAACTTTGTAGATTAAATGTCAAAAAGAATAGAAAATTGTTGGATGGTTCTATAAAACTAGATTAAGAAGAATAATTAGAATTTGGAAGAATTAGGGAGAGTTAGATAACTTTTACTGATATTTTGGTGTTCATCAATTTCAGGGGCCGCTTAAGTGCTTAGATTTCTTATAAAACTCAAGGGCTATCTACGTTAGGGGACTTCTAGTAAGGAGATTGTTTCAGTATAATTAATAAAAACGGGCATGAATGTCTTTGAAAATTATAGACTACCTTGGTGTCGCAGTGAATGGACCAAATATTTGTATATTCTGCAAATATTTATTCCGAAACTAGCTGACCCGGCACACTTCGTACTGCCTCAATTGATAAATAGAAGACCTAAACTTTTGTACAAAATAAACTAAAAAACAGACAAAAGGAATCCATAATTAATAAAAAAAATACATTTTTATATATTCACCTTTTGAACCTTTTTTGGACTTCCACAAATAATTCAAGACCAAAATTAGCCAAATCGGTCCACCCGTTCTCGAGTTTTAGCGAAACTAACGAACAGCAATTCATTCATCAATCCACCAAATATGCATAAAATATACCTGAAAATGCAGAAGTTCTAATCAGAAGAAAAAGAAATAAAACATTCATTTTATGTGCACTATTGAATATGACGAGATGAAGTTCACATTAAAATTAATATTATTTTTAAAGTATTTACAAAAAAAAACAAGCAAGTAAGTAGTAGTAGGAAGAAGTAACAAAGAAAATGTCTAACATCGTTTTGTATAAAACTAAGTCATATCACTCGGTTCCGGCTACCCCATATATACTGTATGTTTTTGCCTCTTTGTTTTATTAAAATAAAATAAAAATGTCCGTTGCTGATAAAAACCTCATAAGTGTCAAAAACTACCCCATGATAGTTACGATGGCGAACAACGCAAAATAAAATGACAAATCATAGCCAAATACAAGCCGAAGCAATGAGACACTTATAGCTAGCTATAAATATCAATGTATATTGATATTTATCAATATCAATGTATATTATATATCATATTATATATAAATATCAATGTATATTGATATTTATACTGTATAGTCGTAATCATTGAAACACTCCCGAATCTTCTCTCGAATATTACAACGTTTTCTTCTAAGAAAAACATAATGATGAAAAAAGAACTCACCCAGGATTTCAACTAGATTTATTTCATTACGATGTTTTTACTTTGTACTACAGTATTTTTAAGGTTCCAAGAATTTTTGGTCTAATGATGTGGTAGTCTCCCGAATCTAATTTACCCTTTTATATATTCAGTATATGCGCAATATACAACTGGTTTGCCGTATTAAACATAATACTAATCTCCTGTTTGATTTGAAGTACAAACAAACTGATTCAAGAAGACACCTGAATTGCAAAATAACGCTCAATCACGAAGGTGTATAAGACGAGAAAAGACATACTGTACTCTGCTTTCGATAACATTTATTAAAACTCTTAGATGACAAAGCATAGACCATACCATCATTTCCCATATACAGGTTGATTTATTTCTAGCTACCATCCGGACTACAGGCACTGGAGTTTCCTCCTAAATGTCAAACGGGTAAATTCGATACACCTCCACTTGTTGCACCGTGACCGGGTCAGTGTGGGGCGGCGGGAGGGGTGCGGGCGCCGCGGAAGACCTGCCTCCAACACCGGTCAACGACCGTATGGACGCACCCTGGCGCATCCAACCTATTTTAAGAACAACCTATATCGGTAAAGTTCGAAGGTCAAATTGCACTGTGTTAGAATAAATTGACAATTTTATGTTACAATTTTATTGGCTCTTAATTTGGTATATTGTTAGACTAATCTCAACTATTTATTACAAGTATGTTTAAAAAAACTTTTTAGTAGTTTTTTTTTTAAATGCATAAATGTCAAAATATTGGTAAGAACATTCAACAACCGTCTCTACTATAATTTGCCATTACATAAAATGCATATGAATTTCTACTACACGGGTTCAAATATAAATAAAAAATTAAATGCATTTCTTTTTAATATTCCCACAGGTTTGAAAGTAGTTTAGCCGTGTGCGTGTGACAGAAAAGCCTATATTGTATAACGTATTTTAAGTAATTTATACACCTCAACTCTACTGGTTTAATTACTAAGTTCTTTACGACTGTATGGGGATTATTCTCCAAATAATGAATGTGAACAGTATTTTCCATTTAAAAAAGTTAATCCATATATTCTCAAAATAAATAAACACGAAGTATAAAGATTCTCCTTGTAACTCATAAGGATATTCCATAAAAACCACAAATATTCTGAAAACTAAGAAGGAAAATGTTAAAATAGGTTTCTAAGGTAAGTATGTCAGTAAACCGAAATGTATTAATAAGATTCGCTTCTATTTCAGATATGGGGTTGCATAATGGAAGCTGGCATTTGGTGACGTCAGATGGTGGAGAGGCGCGCCGCGGGCGCGGCAGCAAGCGCCCATTCATAGCTCCCTGTTCACCCACACACACACAGCACTACCACACGTCCGCGAGGCCACATCATTCTGATTTTCGTTATGACGTCACTCTCTCCCAGCCAATCACAGCGCAGATCCATTCAAGCCTAACTCCTGAAGGGAAATTCGTCGCGCGGGATGAAACAGCAGTCGTCGCACGAACGCCGCGTTAGCAGTAGTGGTCTCCGACTTAGACCTCCGCCGCTCAACGGAACTCAAAATTATTATGTTCTAGAAAGTTTATTCAAGTTCTTACAGTTTAAAATATATTATTTAAATAAAAGAACTTTTGAATATTGAAGAATCGGCATTATTTTCGGTAAAAAGAAGTCGTCCTGAAGAACTTCAGTATAGGTAAGTAGAAAAAAATAAAAGAAAAAGATTAGAGAAGTGAGGTTACAGCTTAAAATCACGAACACGTGTAGTTCTACGAGCGTCTACAATAGTGTGCTACGCCGCCTACACGCTGTCTGGGTCGTAGCTTTGTAGACTCGCCCACGCTTTGGAAGTTCCCTAGCACCGAAACGTGGCCTAAACATACGTCGACTTACTACCCTTGTATATTTGAGTTATTTGATCAGTTCTGAATATCTTATCAACATACATTTTTTAATACAATTATATGACTTTGGTTTTAAAGTAAACTCTGTACTAAGTAAGACAGATCTTGAAATTGATGAACATTTATAAATAAATCTCTTTTAAATAATTTATTGAAATTAGTTGACTGTGAAAGTTAAAATCCTTTATACTTTAATCCATAAAAGCTATACTGTTTGACTTCTAGGAAAGAACCTCATAAACATAAGTTGTAAAACAAATTCGAGTACATGAATGATTTATCTTGGTGACTTCATGGTATAAGTTAAAGCTCTAAGACAAGAAGGTTCTCAGTTCGATACCTGTTGAACAAATTGTCCTGAGATATTCGAATTAAAATATAGCATATTATAGTATAGTCAATCTTTTAAAAAATGTAGGTAAATACTGATTTAGTATTTTAAGGAATTATAGACCGTAGCCATAATATTTTTTAGATTTTCTGAACAAACCAAAATTTTGCTAAATTTACATAATTATAGTTTTTAACGACTTCAAAAAAAAAGGAGGAGGTTCTCAATTCGTCGGAATCTTTTTTTATTTTTTTTATGTATGTTCAGCGATAATTTCGTCGTTTATGAACCGATTTCAAAAATTCTTTTTGCATGGAAATGCATTGCGTCACCATATCGAGATCGTATGATGGGATCCTATGGAAATCGAGGGAACGCCTCATATATCATAGGCACAATTGTCGCGATTTGGGTACTCAGAATAGTTTTTTATTGAAGTCGGTTCCTTTTTGTTAAAATTATAATTACCCTTAATATCACATAAAATGAGTATAGTTTACTGCTAAAAGAAATAAAACAGATAAAAATCTAAATAACTGGAGTAAAGTTTGATTGTACGTTAGAAAAAAGAAGAAAAATGAGTTTTACTTAAATTGAGCAAAATTGAACTGACTATTATGGAGACGTCAGAACTAGGCAGACCTTTCAAAATCAAAACACAAAGGGTTATCCAAACCTTGTTTCTACAAAATGTTTGCATTCTCCCAGATAGATTGGCGCATAATTATGATCTTAAAACCTTCTCAGTATTTTAGATCAGAATAAAATCGAAATTGATGTAAAAGTTCAAATAATAAAACTCGCTCCAGTTACTCGCCGCTAGCTACCAAAGTGACTCTTCTCTGCCTGATGCAAAACATGAGTAGAATCTCAGAGAAGGGGGCACCATCCCCTTTGCGAGTGCATACAATGCAACATAGTGACCCATACCATGGCGGCTTTGGGAGATGTTTTTGCATCAATGTCCTATGTCATAAAGAACTGTAGTCATGATTTGATTCTTAAAGTGATGAACTTTCCAATAGTTTGTGCTGAATATTGAAGCTTCAATTTTCTTATGAGATTGAATTTGTATGATCTATATAAATTAATATTTGGACATCTGACACACAACATCATCTAGTCCCAAGCTAAGCAGAGCTTGTATTATGGGTACTAGACAACTGATATAAATACATAAACATACTTTTTTTTGTAAATACATACATATTATACATAGAAAAAAACCGAGACTCCGAAACAAATATTTGTGAATCACACAAATAATATTTGGTCAGATCCGGGAATCGAACCTGAGACCTCTTGATTAGCAGCCGCATGCGCTAACCACTAGACCAACAAAGCAGTCAAAATGATTTAAGTTCTTTATTCATTGTTTCAATGTTCATACTCCTTCATTATCTATAACTGTAAAAATGTGGGAAACCCTCACTGGTCCATCTTATTTATATATTTTTTAACTTTTAAATTAATTTGGAAAAAAGTCTTCAAGTTTACAGCACTTATTACGTAAAAAATGATTAGAAAAGTGAATCAGATCTTGAATCCTAAATATGGGCTTTTGCAAGTTACATTACACATCTTATAAATAATGGGGATTCTTATCTGAGCTAAACGTCGGGCTGATAAGGTCACATTTATGAATGTAGAACCAAGTGAAATCAATATTCTTGTTTAAGGTGTAAAAATAGTCAGCATTGTGACCTTTAGGCGATTAGGTTAATGTTATTGAAATGAAAAAATGTCGACATTTAATAATAACGATCAATTTCTCTAGTATATCTATGTATGTACCAAAAAAGGCAGATACCACTAATTTTGTTTGTTTAAACATCATTTGTATTTAGTTAAGGTCAGAGTTAATAGTTTAATTAATGCGTGACAAACAAAGAAACACAAAGTTTATATAAAAATAAACAAATACGTTATCCTTAGAATACGATTTCAACAGATCTCTCTGTGATTAATGAGGTATTTTTCAGCAGTTGATCATGTTATATGTATCGAGTCCTGCCAATTAGATTAAAACAATCACTTTTATTGTTCTTAGTGTATTTTTCTTTGTTCTTCTATCTAAAAACTGTTCTACACTCTCTCACTAGTGAACAGTGCTTAAAACAAGGCAACATTATGAAACTATCTTCTAATGTGGTTATTACCTTGATTCGTAGGCAGATTTTTTTATAAAATTGTTATGTAACAATTTAATTAGTTAACAGAGTAGTGGTTAAGTGGTCGCCACGCCGCTTTCTACTTCACCAAGTGTCGTGGGTTCAAATCCTACGTGGGACAACACTTTGTGTGATTCGCAAATTGTTGTTCTGAGTCTGGGTGTTCTTTGTGTCCGTTTCATGTATGTTTGGAAAGTCCCACGCGACACAGGATTTATATTCCTAATGCGGGAGTTGTCTTTTTAAACCACAATATTAGTTGTCATACTCCTCCGTTACGCTCATTCAATAGTTCTGAGATTAGGTCTTAAACTATTTTCCATACCTCTAGGACGAGAACGAAGTTGCGGGCGTCAGCTGTAGGTAGTAGAGGCACGCTGATTTCAGCACGAATGGACCAGCTCGACCCGGCCAGTACTACCCTCACACAGAAGACCATCCTAATAATGACAGCATTCTTGCTATCGTATTTCATTGGTGAGTGTGAGACCGGAGGCTCAATCATTCTGCATCATTCTCCCGCCCTTCGAAGGCCGGGAGAATGATGCAGAATAATCTAACCAAGCTGCCATGGTAGGGGTCACCATGCTACATTGCCTACCCTCACAAGAAGGTACTTCAGCAGGTTTCTAGTCAAAATCAAAAATGCTGTATTATGCTTATAAGAGTATTTTTTCATTATTCCTGTTCTCTACTTTGGTCTACACTACTGGTCTCCACAGATCAACTCTTTGTTCTATTTAAAAAAAGCTAGGCTTAACCCAAGTGAGGCTTTCATACAGCCATTCCTTTGATTATTCTGAATAAAAATAAATATGGTCTATAATTATATCGTAAATTTAGATATAAGATTAGACATGTATCGCATCGGCCCTATAGAAACAATACCCCATAAAACTGTACAAGCAATTTATGTTGGGGGGCGTGAGGCTGCTTCAGCCGCGGGAGGCGAGGAGAGGGGCTCGGTTTGACGTCAGAGCTTCCTCATGACGTCATAGATTTCTGCCACACCCGCATTTGACGTCACTACTAACGTTTTATCTCTTTTTGGGCAAAATTCTGCATACACATTAAAACAAGCTCTTTATTCGTCAAAAAGTGGTGGTAATTGCTTATTACTTAAATATTAAAGCGAAATATAATTTATTTTACTATTTTAGAAAAAAAATAACACTTAGGCATAAAATAATCAATGTTTTATAAACTTTTTAAAATAAAAAAAATAAAAATAGTGTCTCATATCAAACATATAAGGGCACAATTAACATGCATTAATTTAAATTAAAAAATATATACCAAACTTAATGCATCTAACCTGAACAGCTCGGCCGCCTGTAAAATTCAATGAACGAGCTTGTCGACGTCACAGCCGCTGCAGGTTATATCTCCGTCCTTGTCGCACGCGAGGCTTAGCGACTGTGGAAAGGAGATAGGTGTTCCAGTGACCCAATTTCTCCGACCTCGGTCGGGAGGGATCGGCGTCTATTTTTAATCTGAAGGTCGATTATTTATAGAGTTGGTATGTGGCAGGTGGCAGTAGGGGTGTCGACCGCGTACCACGCAACTCCGGAAGAATTATCTTGTTTTGTTTCACCTCACTTCAATTTCTTAGTGTAGGTTGTGTTAAATAACTTTGATATTATTAAGGAGTAATATTTTTTGTTTATTAATTATTAAAGTTTATATAGTTTATAAATTAATATGAGATATTTATTTTGTAATTGTGCGTGATTAACCCTTTTTTGTTTTTGTTTTTAGACTTGATTTTAACATTTATTTTTGACTTTCTTGTATTATTATTAATACTATTATTTGTTTTTTACTGTCTTATTTTTCTTTATTTTTACGTTGTGTAACAGATGCCTGTTTTTTTTATTATTTGTAAACATGGTGGAAAAAGGCTTAAAACGCTTCAAACATTGATGACAAATATTTTATGATAAACTGAATTTTAAAGTTATTCATCGTATATATATACAAACTGATGAAATAATATTTGGTACCTAAATGATTGTTTGATCAATGTTATATTTATTTGCAGAATATGTTTTTTTTTATTTGCAATTGTATTTATACTAGTTTTATACTGCTAAATAAATACTAAATTAAAAAAAAAGCATGTACTTACATTCTTCTTATTTAAAACTGAGTAATCAAATGTGGTCATATCTATTTTTGGCAAAATTAATGAAATATTTAAATAATAAATACTAACCGTTAGACTGTATACAAGTAAGAGTATGCGATCTGATAGTTCCAGTAGAACTAAAAATAAACAGTTTATTTTTTGTAAATACATAACATACATAGAAAACACCCATACTCCGAAACAAATATTTGTGGTTCGTACTGAAGTTTTGGTCCGACCCGGGAATCAAACCCGAGACCTCAAGCACAGCCGTCTATGTTCTTTTGCGAACTTCAAACTGTATCTATAAAGAAATTGATACAAATTGGTTTAGTCTTTATTTTCAAATGTCCTTTGAAGGCAAAGGGTGTTCACAATCATCTATATTTTAGTAGTCATCATCAACCATGCTACATCAACCTACGCTCACAATGAGGATGGTGACACCTACTCCTGGATTCTACGAGAGAGAGAGAGAGCAGAGTCACTTTGATGCTTAATTATAAAAAAATACTTACTCAAAACTCGAATCCAGTGCCTACTTAGGGTTGGTCAAGGTCCCTTCGGAGAGTGTGGCTCACCCAATTCTATTTACAGTGCTTGATCTCCTGATCGACTGAATTTCCGAAAACTGTTCCGATTCTGTTTTTATGAGATTTTCTCGGGTTAACATTTATATAGGGGAGACTACGGTGGGCTACCTGCAATGGATGACTTTATTTCTTTCTTTCTCGTTTCATAATCATACAGTTATAAGAATGGCTAATGCTGACTCAGAAGATAACGTTCAGTTTTAATCAACAACCCATAACGTCCGACTGCTGGGCTCGGGTCTCCTCTCCAGAGAGGGTTAAGGCCATACATCCCCACGCTGGCCGAGTCCCGAACTTTGGGGACTGGCAAGACACGTTATGTCGTAATCTTGCTGTTGGATGTTTTTAAGCTGCCCAAAGAACTCCAACTAAGCTTCACGACTGCTACCTTATTATAACAACCGGGACCAATTGCTTAACGTGACCTCCGAATCACGGAATTGCTCGCAATATTATTATATGCCACATACAGTCACCCATCTAGGTCTGACCGCGCCGGCGTTGTTTACCCTTGGTGATTGTTTCCAATCACCCAAGGCCACTCAGCAACCTTCGGTTTTATGTACTATGATAGCTTTTAAAATACGTAGTAAGTTCATTAGTTCTAAATGTATCCATTGTAAATACGCCCTTCTGTTTACATTGTCAGCGCTATTTATAACTTTAAGGTCGTTTCGATACCTAATATTAGTAATCATAATCTACATTATGAATGAAAATACGTCATTTTAGATATTTTTTATATCGATTTATTATTTCTCTATTAATACTTATCTAGGGCAACTATAGAGTTAACCAAGTATATTTTCGTATATTTTTTGGGGAATAGAGTATGTTTTTTTTTAAATCTGACACTTGAGATTTTTAGACGTTAACGAGTATAACAAGTAAAATCTCTTGCAACTTTTATTTTTAAATTATTTTTAAAAAAATGATTAATCCGTAGTTATTTTTCTATTAAAATATATAAACAGGGTTATGTAACTGAAATATAGAGTAATAGTGGAAAAAAGAAAAAAAAAGGACCTTTAATACTTTTAGTAAAAAAAAATTAATTACGTTTCCTACTATTCACACTAATGTTCGTAAATTAACGCGGCCTTGTGGCCCCGTTCTATGAACACTTTTTATAACGTCAGTAGATGCATTCTCAAACAATACAACTTTAATCTTTTAAACCTTTTAAGACAATTAACGCCATCTATTTCCTGGCACAGGAACTACAAATTGTTTATGCGTTGTTGAGGCATATTGGCTTTTTGTGTTGTATGTAATACATTCTTATAATTGTTAATTTATTGATTTTTTATTTGTTATGTACATTAATGTAATAAAAGCGCCATCTAGTGCCATTGCTTTGTAACTCCTACTACCGCTAGTAACGTCACGTCCGCGTAGTAGACGAGTGGAAGTCGATTAAGCGCCAATCTGTAAACTACCTTTTTAACTATAAAGTGTAAGTTTGTGTGGATCTAACTGAATCCAAATGAAGAGGCCGTATATAACCAGAAAAGAAGATAGAGCAATCCCAAACCTAAGAATTCCACATGTGAATTAACGAAAGTTACAAAAAAAAAAAATTATATTTAATAAAAACATGTTATAAGAGGTGGGTTTGTAAAGTTTCTAAGTGATCTGTTACTAGCAAGGATGCCTATACAATGACGATTTTATTTCTATTTAAAAGACAACATCCATTTTAAGAATATATCTTGTCTCTTGGGAACATTTGAAACATACATGAAATAATAACAGACTTCAGAGTCAGGACTACAATTTGTGGATCAAACAAAGTGTTACTCATATCAGGTTTGAACCCACAATACTTCAACGCACAAGAAAACGGTGATGCGACCGCTTTAATCACTTTACCTTCAGTGCAATTACATATTCAGATTCAAGGGATAATAATCTTGATGAATGGTCCGTCCAATTTCGACTATCAGTTTTTACATGGAACAATTCGAAGATAGAACTATTTGTCAATATTTCTGAGGACCACTGTTATCAGTGCTCTCCGAATCACCGTTGTTATTAAGAAGTTCTTGTAAGAAAAACTTAACACTTATGACCCGACCCAAAAATCGAACCCGAGAACGGATCGCAGACCAATGAGGCAGTTTATATAGGCTCTCTGTACTGTGTTATTATTGAAAAAACATTACCCGTATGAAACACACGTCATGATTAACGACTTACTATATCACAATTTAAATAAATTGATAATAGTGTAATAAGATTTATAAAAAAAATCCAATGATAATCTATAAGGCCCAATGTTTCATATATTTTAATTTAAAGGCTTCCTATGTGACTCTGCTCTGCTGATGGAAACCATGAGTAGAATCCAAGAGCGGGTGCCAATGCAGGCAGTTGGCGATGGCGACCCCCACTGTAGCGGCCTGGTGAGTTGCTTTTACTTATCTTACAGTTAGTATTAGAATACTCTTTGACAGATGTAACCCATCCTGACCACATATTCAAATTTCTCTAATACACCAGAATTGATGAAAAATATATACATTTTAATGTTTAAACATCATTATATATAAAAATTTATTGACACATCATTTTCGATTATTATTTCTGGAAGTTTCGAGTCAACAGTTTTCCTTCACTAAAGTCTAACTAAATATGAAAATTCGTACACCGATTACTCATTCTAAAGTATTTGCTCTTAGTCTTTTAAAAGACTCATCATCTTCCTAGCCTTATTCCCAATTTTATTTGGGGTCGGCTACTATTTTATTTGTCATCATTGTCTTTTATAGTCTTTTAAAAGACTATAAAAGACTATATTCGATGACATACTTTATTCTTATTATTTCTCTTCGCGGCTCGACGGGGGCCTTACACAGAAGAATAACCTAAAATGCCAGCAATCGTGTTGTCGTATGTCATCGGTGAGTGTGAGACCGGAGGACTAATGATACAGAAGCATCTCATTAGGCCGCCATACATGTGGATCATGTTGCATTGTCTGCACTCACGATGAGGATCCACCTTTGGATTCTACTCATGCTGTTTATCAGGCAGAGTAGCGTCACTTTGGTAGTTTTAAATATTAAAAAAAAACTTGTTTCAAGAAAACTACTCTATAAGATTGACGAGAAAAAAAATCCTAAAAGTATACATTAATTAGAGAATTTAAATAAATTCTAAACAAATATATGGTTAGGACATTTTTAATTGCTTTGTATACTCTTCATTTAGTTTTCGGGACTAACCATTGATTGTGGGTTGTTTCTTACCGTGACGAGGGTAATACTTTCTGCTCAAAATTTTTGGTCTGAGCCTAGATGCTTTTTATGTTCTCTTCATGCGTTTTTAAAGTCCCCGCGATCCATATTGTATATTCCTAATGTGGAATTTGTCTTCTTCATAAAAAAATATTTGTATTTCTGATATCTGAATACTAGCCTTTGGTTGCGGCTCCGTCCTGAATGTATGTCAGGTATCTAGCCATTTTCCTAGCTGAAACAAATAATATGGCACTCTATTTGTGAAAGAATTTTTAAAATCGGTTCAGTAGATCCAGAGAATATCTTCTATTACCTCGCGAATTTTACTGCTTGATTTTATTGAAAAGAATAAAGATAATATTAAAATTTCTAGGTAAAGAATATCCGGAACTCCAGGCATATCGCTAGGGTAGGCTCCAACAAGCTAATGTTAGGTTGATCGACTTTGTCGATAGATATACCATCACGCGTGGCCGACTGGTGTCAGGTAACAGGAAATAACTTCCGTAATGCGGGGCTTCGGGCTCCGGTGTCTAATACGAAACATGGGACTTTTTATCAAACCGATTGGAAACCAAACATTTAGAAATAATTATATAAATATAGACTTGGATAAAAAAAAGTAAGGCATTGAATTTCAATGACTGTATTGTGTACAAAAATAATAATCTAAGACATATTTGAGACGTTGTTTTTAATGAAATATTATAGTTATTAACATTGTCATCGCCTCTTTTTTCTAATTCTTGATTTTTATACCTCTATTAAGTTAACACTAGATCAACAGCATCCATGACAAAATGTTTCGTTCCCAACTTTGACTGCTGACAGTAGTCGTTGAAACAGTTTTTTAGTTATTTTCTAACTATTAACACGAACCGGTTGGGAACAAAAACAGTAAATATAACCTTATTCCCAAAGTCCACCATTAAAACGAAAACTACTGGTGGTGTTTAGGTCAAAATTTTAGATCTGTTTCCAACCGCCACAAATAGATGGCCTTTGTAGTTAACAAGCAGATTCCAGTTTCTGAAGTATGTAGTTGAATTTCCACATCTCGTCTCGCGTTCCTTGTAAGGTTGTTGCACGAGTCCGAGTGAAAGTCAATCAAATAGACTTAATAGTAATTCAAATAGCTAAAAAGACAATCAATTACCCAATCAATAATATCTAGCAAATTACGGTGGTTTCAGTGATACGTGTTGCATGTTCGATGTCCCTGGGAGAGAATGTCTCACGATATTTTATTCTCTTTTCTACAACATCACTCTTGGCAGTTAGGGTTCGGAGGCCAAAAGGTTGATGGCAGAAATTGGTCGCCAAATTATACATAATTGTGGTGAGTCCTGCTCCGGCTTATTCCTGGTGCAAAGGATGTCCATTGAAATTCAGCGAGGCAACGCTGCCAACGATGCAAGGTGGATTTTCGTAAATGACGTGATTGTTTCATTTCAGTGTAAATGTTGTAAAGTTAACATTATTTCTGTTTATTATTATTAATTCAATAAATAAAAATAAATAAATTACTCATTGAATTCTCATGATCTGATTGAATATCATGATCACTTCTTCACGAGCATGCTGTACAAAATTTGTTACTACTGATTTGTTTATTACTAATAATTTAGTGCAGTATAAACTTTTTTAGAAAGAGGTAT
The DNA here is from genome assembly GCA_932526445.1 of Phragmatobia fuliginosa. Classification (NCBI taxonomy): domain Eukaryota; kingdom Metazoa; phylum Arthropoda; class Insecta; order Lepidoptera; family Erebidae; genus Phragmatobia; species Phragmatobia fuliginosa. Next base: position 18,954,692 of record OW052063.1, on the reverse strand, counting down.
GCCTTGAGAACATCTAGGCCTGGTGTCAAAGATAATAAAAATATAAATTACATTATTGTTAATGACATCAGTAACTGAAAATCATGACATGGTTTTATTTGCTATCATTAAGAATGATTCAATGTTACATTACAGTTGTCACAATGTTGCTGCACAGGCACATTCTGCAGCAATTTTTAGTGTTAAAACGTGAAGATATCTACTTATTATTTAATTTTCAGATCTGTTTATTCACCCGTAATATGCGTCTTTTTGTTGCGTTAGTTGTCGTTTTATCGTTTTGTACTAAGTGTCAAACTCGTGTCAAATCAATGCATTATAAGACTTATGTTTTAAAAATGCCTAAATATATAAGTAAAAAAATCTAACAATAAACTAAAATGTAGTCGTACACTTTGGTTCTCAATGTCTTTTAAAGTCTACGCTACACACTCGAAACATCTGTCAAAGAATGGAAGACCAAACAGAGTGGCTTCAATTACCTGATGGTAGAGTAATGCCCCATGTTGTGGTCCCGATGCCAGAAGACGGTTCCTGTCTATTTCACGCTTTGACGTACTTAATGACTGACCTGACGGACGTTGTGACTGCGTATCAGATCAGGTCTTCGATCGTTTCCTACGTTGTGTCTCACTGGGATCACTTGGAGGTATACACCTGTGACGAGAACGGAGCCACTTATCCAAACGCTGAAGTGTATTCGTGTGCTATGTTGAACACTAACACGTATGGTTCTGTGTCTGAACTAATGGCAGCTGGTGCTATATACCCATTTATTTTTGAGGTGTATGAGTGTAATATATTACGTGGAGCGTTCGGTCACAGTGGTGAGATAAAACGTATGCGTTTTCGTGGCAGTTTTTTGAATGGCCACTACGATGTTTTGCTTCGTCTGGATGGTCTTCATTTTGTAAGTGGTGATGACTGATAAGTTGTTTGATATAATCTTATAATCGTATGTAAACAAATTGTGGTAAGAAGTACATAGCATTGTTATAAAAATAAATCATATTTTTTATTTTTGTTAGTAACTGATTTTGAATTTGTAAGTAAAGCATAAATTACCTGTGTTTATCACAAAAGTAAAATAATGTAGGTATTATTCTTAAAATAAAATTAATTCATTAAAAATACTCTGCACAAATTGCACATATCCTTGTAAATACCTGAAATCAAATTATTTACTTACTCCAGACTCCAGAACCAAACGCATTAATTTTAAAGGCTTGTAATAAAATTAATTTTCCAAAATAGGTAGTCAATTCGATTAGAATAAATTCGACACAATAAATAAATATTTCGGACGTGTTACACACAACGTCATCTAGTCCCAAACTAAGCAGAGCTTGCATTATGGGTACTAAACAACTAACATTAATACTTAAACATACTTTTTTGTAATTACATACATATTATACAAAGAAAAGACCCAGATTCCAAAACAAATATTATTCGATCACACAAAGATTTGGTCCGATCCGGGAATCGAACCCGAGACCTCTTGATCAGCAGCCGCATACACCAACCACTAGACCAACAAGGCAGTAGGACATGGTTACCAGATTACAGTTAAACTACGTATAAATTATATTATTTTAATAATATTTAACAGATAAACAGACGTACAGCCAGACAGACGGAAAATTAAAAAAAAATGTAGGTAACGATTCGATAATACACACTGCAATATACATACATTAAAGTGAAAAACACTTAATTTGAAGACACTTCAATTTTATTTATTTGCGTAAATATAGAAAAGCCCGTTATTTTATTGAACCCCAATGGGGTTTAACTTATCGGAAGTCAAAACAACACATCTGAAATAAAAGAAAAACTTAAAAGAGTCCTTAGAGTTATAGTGTTTGTTGTTATATCCCTATTTTGCTCTGCTTGCCCTGGGTGCGCAATGGTAGCTTATGCGACTGGTGTGCTTGAGGTCTCCAGTTCGGTTTCCGAGTCGGACCAAATGTTTATATGACAAATACATGTGCCAAAGTATGGGTGTTTTCAAAAATAATATATGTGTTTTTATCAGTTATCTAGTTTAGTATTAATTAGATGGCGTTGTGTCGAAAAATCATAATTTATCGAAGTTTTTAAACTTAATTTCTTGAGGACCGTTACATGTACATGTCAGGCAATAAGCTCCAGGTTTAAATCATTGTGGCGGTTAGTTGGTAATCCTGTAATAAGGTAGGCGCCGACCTCCTTTGAGGGGCTTCTGACCGGCCTCGTCGAAGCATTCCGACTTATTCATACTAAGTATAATGTCATATAACAAGACATATATTTCTCGAATAAGTAGATATATACCACTGTAGGTAACAGTGAGTGGTCAATTTTGTTAGCCATATTGACTGCCCACACAGTGAAAGTATTTTTTATACGCTAATGATAATTTAATTTTTATTGAATTTTTTGAGGTTTTACTTTCTGTAGTACACAAGTAATGCCGTAATGTTCATTTGATATGACAAACAGACGAGTCAATTTTATTTATTTGTATAGATTTAATGTAACTTTACGTAGGTTATTTGTATTGCTTTCGTATTTTAACCCTAAAACATTGAAGGAAGTGAACATTCATAGGCGGAAGAACTTAAAAAAGGGAAATGGTGTACCTGATTCTGGATTTTTGTACCTGTTAGTCTGTCTTCTGATTGAAGAAACTCAAACACAGAGACCTTCTATAAAGTATTTCATTTTTACTAAAACAATATATTCTTATATGCTTTATGATACAAAAAAATACTTAAAATATAAAAATGAATTACAAATTATTAAAATTCACAAAAATAGTTATTTGGAAAAAGTATCAACAAATTCTATGTTCAAAATTAATAGTTCTTAACTTATTATATCCTTTAACTTTCTATAATTCGCGATAGCTTATTTCATTTAAATATGAAAACATAAGTAAGATCTTTCCATTTTTATTTTTAGTTTTTACAAAATTCTGAAATGTAGGTTGTCTATGCCTCACAGAAGTGTACAAAACAAAAAGCAATATGGTGAACAAACTCCTGTGGTCTAAATTATAAGCGCAAACGACATTCAATTGATACGATCGTTAGGATACATATGGTCTATATTATCGAAAATAAACCTCAAATATGTTGAGAATTTATCTAAATTAAAAAAAAAATGCTGAAAACATCTATTACTATTTTAGATGGTCAGAGCCGCCGCCCACACCGATGCACCGTAGTGCCATATACCAGACAACTCCCGTGTACAGTTGTCTCGTCTCGACATTGGCTTCACCCAAATTGGGCAAAAGTCGTCCAAGTGCGGAGGCAGTGTCGACCAGCTTCGGAGCAAGCTGTCGGAAGTGCACGTCGAAGAGCCACCTACTGCCAAGGATCAGGCCCAGATAACTCATCTGGGCCCGGACCAGTACAATTACCGAGTTGACCAAGATGGAGGCGCCGGGAACTGGCCTACGACGGGGCCCATGAAACAAAAGGGCCTCGTCTTATCCAGTTATCCATCGACGTAACAGATTACATCCAGCCCGGGGGTGACGCCCTCGAAGGGCCCAGTTCCACAGGAGTGGTCCGAGGACTGACCCCTGCGAAACACGACTAGGCCCGACGTCTCACGACACCATCTTGGCCCTCGTACATGACGGTACGCTCGTCTAAAGAGTATGCCACTAGCCGCCTCAGGTACTCGGGCACTCCGTGATAGAGGAGTGTTTCCCTGTTGCAGCAAAATGGCAGACTATCATATGCATTGACGATGTCTATAGACATAGCAAGCCGCCACTGCTTACTGCCTCTTCGGTCACGGCTCTCAGGCGCAAAATAGCATCGACCGTCGAAAGTCCTTCTCAAAATCCGAATTGGGTACCCGCAAGATCATGACCCACCTCACACAGGTGCCGAACGATGCGGTCAGAGAGCACCCTTTCAAACAGCTTACCTAACTCGTCCAGCAACACGATGGACCTATAGCCCGTGACTGAATCTGCAGATCGTCCGCTGGAGTTTGACCAGCTTTCCTCTCTTCCAGCTCTCACGGAAGCGTCCGGACGGCATGTTAGCGTTCAACACCTCCCTGAGTGTGTAAGATGTCCGAAATATTTTTTATTAAATTAATTCAGTATTGTTTTTAAAAAAAATGTTAAATTGAGTTCAAAAAAACGGTAAATAACGTTTATCGAATGTACAACATTTTGATTTAGCAGTTTTAAGACTCTTACTCGACATTGGTAACTGTGCACCTGGAGCTGTTTAGGTCGTGTAGGTTGGCAGAACTTGAATTTTATTCACTCGCTCGCCACCTCCGCCTGATTCCATAGCCTACGTAAGCGCCAGGAACCACCCAGCGCGCGCCTCCGAATGGGTGATACTGAAGTCCGGGTGGGCCAGTACATGAAGTAGCACTGATCGCGGTAATACTGGCGAGTGATGAAGGATGGGACGCCGCAGGCTCCTTCTGTGAGAACGTAATGCTCCAGAACGAGTCCGCAGAGTGGGATCGGGAAAGGGCCGATCCCGCTCAAAGGAGGCGGCGAATGGGACGCGGTAGAGGCAGCTAGTCCACAATCGTTGCCTAAAAATCGTTGCGGCCACATCTTGGGGAAATGTGACCACTGCAAGCGACCCGAGAAGGCGACACCCCGGTGCGGCTGGGACGTGTGGTCTGGGGCAAGTCGGTGCCCCGCCTTTTACCGTGTAAAACGGCGAGAGGCACGATACCGTCCTGTATCAAGGGTAATTTATTGATTACCATGGGGTACATACCCCAGTCATGAGATAAGGCAGGGGGAATCCAGAAGTCGCTGATGCGTTCCTGGAGCTCCTCCCGACTGCAGATACCTCGGCTACCACCGCGGGGCTTAGTGGGTAGACCGGTTCGCCGTGCGAAAAGCATTCCCCACGAAAACAAAAAAAAAACTTAGCTTAAAAAACAACAAAGTTTTAAAAGTAATCAAGTAACTAGATTATTTCCTAAAGAAAGGAATTACCTAACTTTAGTGTCAACAGTGTATCTAATTTTAGGCGTCAGTAGGGGCGGCAAAAATTTTAAAGCTTTGGGGCGGCAAATGTGTAAATCCAGCACTGCATGATACCTAACAAAAGCATAAAGTTCTATTAACGTAGGCACATGGACATATCATATAACGTAGAAATGCACTTAAAATAATTAGTAGTCACGCTATGTAATGTTTTTCAAAATTAGAGTTACTTTAAGCATCTACATAGTATTAAAATATTTTAAAATACGTCTTTAAATTAGAAACGTGATGATAAAACCCTCATTATAAATAAACCGCTGAATATAAAACCCATGCCTACTTATATTTACTATTCAATTTTATTCATTATGATTTTTTATTAAATACGTACTTTATCTTATTCCTAATATAATTACGCAAATTATTTATTGTAAGAATATTAGAATTTAAAAATAAAATTATAGTATCACATTTATTAAAATATTTACAACAGAATCGGTTTTATATAAAGACGTATGATTTTTAGATTATTTACAAAATATATATATACAAAATTCAACCTATCAGTATGTGTCGTCGGTGACCTCAACACTATTTATACTTTTAAACCGAGCATAGTTTTTATTACTAGTTCACCTAAGTCTTCCCACCTACGCGTTAAGCACATAATACTCAACCTCTTCTGCCATGCGCCAAGCCGGCTAGGGGTGGAGAAACAGGACATATAGGTGCGTGCTATACTCGTATTGTAGTCTCCTGTCGTGCTCACTTGCACCCCAGACTACCCCGCGAGCACACGTATCATCACTAACATAGTTTTTTTTTTATTTCAAACGCACAACTACTAAGTGACAATTAATTCTAAAACATTTTTTTTATATTATTTTAGTGTTTTAATTACAAATGTTGTAAGTATTTTTTTTTTGCATAAACTTTTATATTTTTATTTAAACACGTTAAAAAGTTTTGTTACAACGCGATAGTTAATTTAAATTAAATAAAAAAAACTGTTTTGTTGTTGATAAAAACGATTCTGTTATATTAGTTTCTTGTAGATTCATAACATAACTTTTGTATTTTGGTAAACTGTAATACTGATTATATAAAAGAATGCAAAATATTAACATAAAATACCAAATTTTTAAATTAGTTTAATTACAAATAACTGATTAATCGATTTTCAAATCACAAATTAGAAATAGTTCGAACCTAATGTTTATGACGGTCAATTAAAAAATACTTATTTCTTAAAAACTAAATCGGATTTAAACCATACGTCGTCTGATAATATGGCATTAGTATCAAATGTTAAATGTATAAAGTTAAGCCGGTAGTATGGTTTCCTTGCTCGGTCGCAGGGCTTCCTTCGGCCATACGATACCTTCAGTTTTTTGCTATCAGTCCCACCAACCTGTCGTACGAAATACATTTTTTTACTTAGAAAATGTAACTTTATATTTTAAGAAACAATATAAAGGTGATTCTACTTACTTTTTGTGTTCTATTTTATTTTTCTTTGTTTAATTTTCAGATATTTTTATCGTTCTTTGAATTTTTTGCCTCTAATATTTTTTAATTTGTTTTGTTTTCAAATTTTAATGTTTAATTCTAAACATGTGTAAATATTTTAACTTTTTTATAATTTTTATTTAGTTCTTATTCTTCACTACCGACTTGAAGATATCTACCATAGAGCAAGTCTTCTTCATGTATTATTTTAATGAAGCCCAAAGCAGCTGCTGGCCACTGCGCAAGATTAGTTTAACCTATACTCTTGTGCGTGTGACAGCGGCTATTGCGGGCGTTTCATTACCGACGAGAGTAGAAGACTTTACTGTCTACTGAAGCATTAAATACCAGCACTTCGACGACAAATAGGAATTTAGTTTAGGAAGAGTAGTACTACCCAACTTGTATTTTTTAGGATTAGATTTGATTTTCTTTGAAAACTTACTGTTCGTATTCCTAGCAATTTTTTAAAGTTTTCTTATTATTACAGATTAAATCTTTTTATTTCTGTTTAAAGATTTAAATCGTTAGATAGATGAGAATACACAAAATAGTTTTTTTTTGTCACTGTGGCTTTTAAAGTTCTCAATTTCAACAAAGATTTAGATTTCAACACGTTTATAAATATCTACGTTAAAAGAAACTCAAACGCGACAGGGCGTACGCCATTCTAACGTTTTAAATCTTTGTTTTGCATTTATCTGTAATAAGAATGTGTTTAAAACTTTAAAAGTTTTAAAGACGTTAATATTAAAAGTGTGGTGTTACAATATTGAAATTCATGCTCGTACTGAATTTTCCAAATGAAATTTTATAAAATACGCCTAGATTTTAAATAACGCTAGATATTTTGAAAGTGTCACACTTTTTTATGGACCTTACTTTCACTGTTCCAAAAAAAAAAATATGTTTGATTAAGTGCCTCTTAACTCATGTTTTTGAATCGAATTTTATTTTATTTTTGTATTTAAAGTAGACGATTTAACATATCTTTTAGTTTAACAGTTTTCGTCGTAAATATTATACAGGGTGAATTTTTCAGACGGTACTGTCCCGTCTAAAACGGCGGTCATTTTGAGCAACTTATTTCGTAGATCATCTAAATGTAAGTTATGTTTGTCTGTGTCTAAAATACATATTAAAATAATTTATTTCCGTACAAATATATGGGAAAAGTTTTTTGGCAATTTCTGACATTTCTAGTACTCAAACCTCAGTTTATCCAGTAGAGACTGTTGATCCTTATAAGAAACAGGATCGATTGGCATCAAAAAAAGTTTTTATTTAGAATGACCATTTTCTTGCTGACTGTACATGTTTTCAAAAATCTATAAATGCCGTTCAGAATATTTAAAAAAATTATGGATAGTCTTCTAAAAGCGTTTTCCTCTAACTATAACGTTAAGGTACCTACCCTTACTGTCCCGTCTCAAAAATTCACCCTGTATATGCCTGAACAAATTGACATTTGGGTACAAATAGATTAAGTGATACTTTCGTGTTTTTCATGAATGAATATGAAATATGAATGAATTTCGTTTCTCAGAGGAATCTCTTTTTGAAGTGTATTTTTAGTTGCACTGCATGTCATTTTTCAAAGCATGACTAGCTAGTCACAAATGTAGGCAACTTGTTTTAATTTGTCATTTTATCATTTGCAATGTACAGGGTCATATTTATTTTTATTTTCATTTCATTGTGAGTGCAAATCTGGTGCGAGTTTTTAAAAGTTCTCCCTTGATGTAAATTCCTTTTTCCTTGAAAATATAAAAGTTTACAAAATGCAGTATTTTTTTTAAAAAAACTCGCACTGGACACAGATATTTCGATTATTTTAGTGCCTTTAAATGTTTTTTAAATTTAAATATTTAGTGTAATTTTTATTACTTTAAATTCTAGCTTTCCTAAGAAAATAATTTGACTATGACGACGTGAGAGAAGTTAAATTTAGGTTTTGAATTTAACAGTACAATAGTTTGAAATAAAACTAAAGCAAAATGTAAAATTGTTCATATACTTTATAAAACTAATATTCAGCTAATAGTAACCACGGTATAGATTTTTAATTTACTTTTGATGATGAATCTCGGAGACTCACGAGTGTGATCGTTTTTGATGCCTCTGAATAGTTCATAAACCCTCATAACTTGTCAAAAAACTTATAGTCCGCATGTTAAACCACCTAATTTAAACCCAAACTTATTCTAAGAATGAAAGAGTGCTCTCATTCCAATCCATGCATGCCTTTATAATAAAATCAAGACAGAATGACAGCATCGTGTGAAATTCAACTACTAAATTCAAAACCATCGTATTCAGGTGAGTACCAACTTTTTTTAGTACCATGAAGTAGATAGTTTGTTTGGTAGTAGTGATGTATGTTCTATCCCTAATTCTTTTTGTTCGTTCTCGTTTACCACTGTTATATCATATATTATGTGTCTAAATCAAATTCGTTCAGTAGTATTTTTGTGTTATAGCGGCAAAGTTTATAATTGATACCTACTTGATGATGTCTTAATTTCATTTGCAAAATCATCAAGTATCTATGTTTGTTGAAGCAGACCCCGGTAAGTGGTATCTGCTAACCGAATAAGTGCCACAGCACACTAGCTACTTTTAGCATCGACGATAGACGAACGAACACTCCACACCGTCGTCGTCGTCGCTTTTTAGAAGCGCGACACAGCAGCTGAACGCTACTCTCAGCACACATTCGGATGCCGGTAGCATCGATTTGGCGTCAGAAAATTATAGACAACACTGCAACCGACGCGATCCAGGCATCTGAGCAGTCGCTAAAACGCGCGTTTGCGATACCGCGTTTGAACGCAGAAAGTCGCGAATGATGTAGCATGAAGCGCTATTTTGATACCGCGATCGAACGCAGAAAGTCGCTAAAACGCAATGCAGCATCGATGCAGTCTCAAAATCGCCGATCGTCGATGCAAAAGTAGTTAGTGTGCTGTGGCCCTAAATCCCAACAAAATAACCACCAGCTGTAAATGTCAATTGGGAATATGTCTTGATTATTATTGATTCAGTTGTATAGCATACATTTGTTAAATATTGAACTTACAATCGGCAGTATAGTAAGTTAAAATTAGAAAATAATATGTGTAAATTTAGTGTTTATGTGTACTAAATGCTTTATAAGTCTACCTACTAACTATAATAAGCTATTTATATACCTATGTGTACGTACGTAGGTACTAATATTCACGTGTATGATGTTTGCTAATATATACCTAAAAACAGAACTTATTGTCTAGTGTGATCGCTAGTACCTAAGCAGGTCAATTAGATTCTTTTGTAAAATCAATTCTTTAAATACTATGTTTTTGATTGCAAAGGTGCTTAAGACACACTAGCCCAAATGTGTTCATTTCGAACCTAGAATAACAGTACCTAATAAGTCCGGGTGTAGGTACAAAAGTCCTAATTATTATTATAGCAGAAATTAGGTACTTCAACTCTGAATTTACCTTATCAGATTGGTATATTCACTTGCAAACAGTACCCACTGGCTGGAATTTAGAGATAATGAATTCAACTGCTCCTAATAGATTGTTTTCAAAGCCATTATAAATATTTGCGCAGAACAGTTCATAGGTTTGATTTTTTTCGAGGAGTCTTCCCAGTTGAGGTGAGTGCTGGACCTTACTCTAAAAGAGTCCAGATAGATTTCTATGAGAATCAGTCAAAAACGTAATGATTTCTCCCTGGAGATGTCGTTTGAGTACTTATGTCCAGAAATACATAAAGACTGATTTTTCTGAACGATTAATACTATTTATACAATGCACCTTGGCTAACTTTAGAAGGATGTGAGTTTAAGAAAAATCAATATCAAACTTCCCTCTTAAATATTTTTTTTATTATTATTACTATGAAAAGGTACTATAGTCTTCCAAATTCAATTCCAAGATTCCAATTCCGTTAGAAATGAACACATTGACTAACATTCTCTTCCAGCTCAAGATTTTCAAGAAAGAAAAGACATGCTTGAAGTCCAAAACAACTATTGGGCACTGCACAGGACTAGTGACACGATAATTCTCTTGTGCGTGTTCTAATAGTTGTTGTCGGAGCTTCACTATCAACAGTCGCTGCTGCAAAACAAGTAAACAACGTTGCTGTTCATCCAATAATGTTACGTAAGTTGAGAGGTCTAAGGTCTTAACTGTCTTCTGCATATAATGATAGTTAATACTATTACTTTGGCTTTAATTTTTAAGAGAATAATGATATGCTAGATCGATATAGCTTTTTACTGTACCTATAGGTTTCTACATAATGGCCAATGTCTACATCTAAAAAAACGTGTTACCGATCAAATTATTATTCGGAGATGAAAATCGTGTGGTGACGGATTAAGAATACAAAGTGTCACCACCCCTATTCATTCCATGGGCAATGGCATGGCTAACATCACTGCCAAGAGAAGGAAAACTTGAAACAAACTCTTTACCAACCCGTCTGGCCAGTCTGGCATGCGTGGTATCGTAGGATAAAACCTCCTTTCAAAGGCGAGGCCTATGTCCAGCAGTGGACTGATAAAGGCTGTTGATGATGATGATGAATCATGTTACTGATTAAATTATATGGTAAAGTTGTAGGTAATAAAAAGATCTACAACTTATGCGTTAACACTTTTTTCACATGAACTCAAATTTTATGTGAAAAGTACAAAAAAAACAAGTTTTTGGATTTTTTATTTATCTTTTAAAAATAAAATTATTTTTTCACGATATTAAATTATCTTAAAATAGTAATAAATAGGCATCTACGCATATAATTTAAAGAAGATTCTACAATTTTCTCAAAATATTGTAGATGTTTTTGGGACATAAAAAGGTAAGTTTTCGCTAAATTTCGTGAAAAATAATTTTATTTGAAAAAGATAAAAATAAAAAACCATAAACTTGGTTTTTTGAATTTTTCACATAAAATTTGAGGTTATATGAAATGAGTGTGAATGCAAAAGTTGTTGACCATTTAACTTTTTTACATAGGACTTGTAGTTTTGCCGGAAATCGAGATAACCGTTTTTTACCCTTAAAACCTCCTCCCCTTCCCCTTCCCGACCTCAGATCGCCCGTAAATTATTTTTCTTTTTCTTTTTATAATATTCTCCTCCTCTCCCAATGGGTTTCATCCTACTAAAATTTACTATTTTTCTACTATTTTCTACTATTTTTAAAGATTCGTCATGTCCGTCTGTCCGTCCGTTCTCGACTTACCGTCCAAACGGTAGTGCTAGAAAGATGAAACTTGAGAAGAAGAAGAAGAAAAAAGAAAAATATGTGTTGTAATTACGACGACAAAGTGCTACAATAAAATTATGAAAAATATTTTTATTTGGGGTACCTCCCCTAACACTTTTATGTAAAAACAGGGCGCCCCTCCCCCCCCCCCCCCCTTTAAAATCTGGAAAAATTCGTGATGGTGGTCCATACTGAACTTTGAAGGAAAACTAGAACGGATTATATGACTTTGTTAGTTCAGGAGTTGTAGAGGCTTAACTTGTAAAGTGCGCTCACTTGGAAAACGTCATACAAAATAACGCATTAATACGTAAACGTAACAATTATCTATTGGATACAATTTAAATCCACGTATCATGGGTGACTGAGGAACCCTTTCTTGTGCGTGGCCTGACACGCACTTGACCAGGGTAGAAGCCTCTTAAAACAATAAGAAATCTTATCTTAGGATTTGGGAATCCGCTTGCGATTTATTCAACTTTAAAGAGCATGATGGTAGTCCGTGTGCTGAACTTTGAAGGAAAACTACAACGGCTTAGATAACTTTATTACTTCCGGAGTTATATAGGCCTACCTTGTTAAAAGTGCTTACTTGGAAATCTTCTTACAAAATAAGTAAACATAACAATTATCAATTCTCGTGTCATTATGGGTGACTAAAGAACTCTATTCTATGTGGCTTTACACACACTTGGCCGATATTTTTAAACTCCCCCCCCCCACCACATTCCGCATTACCCACGGTACACAGCTAATGTAAAATAAAACACAACCCTGGGAATAGAAAAAACAGTAAATTTATTGGAACCGATAACATTTCAGTCTTAAATACAGATAACAACAAATTGTTTAGAATTGTATAATAAAACGAACCTATAAGAGCAGGTGGCTTGTCTCGTATTTGATGCCACCGTGACAGTTGACAGGTCATCTATATGTCTTGACTATAACGTATAAAAGTACGTAGAAGAACAACAAAATTTGTACAGCAACATATTCAAATAAAATCTTGATACTTTTGAAACCTTATTTCTATTGAAGTATAATATACTTTTATTCCTAATAAAAAACATTACTTGTAGGACCAGAATTCTGAACTAGTTTCTATAAAATTGTTTTCTATAAAGGTTGGTTACATTCAAGTTTATAGGTATAGTATATTTGGTAAGTCTACATACAGTCATTATATTAAATGCTAATTTGAAGTAGGTTTGAACTCACTACTCAAAACTTTCAAGTATAATCTTTTTATATCGTGTATTACGAAAATAATATTATAACGCTATGTAGTTCAGATTTAACTCAATTGATAAATATAACATATTATTAGCACTAGCTTCGCAGAATAGCCGTCTCCTTTGTCGTATGAAGATCTCTGTCTATCGTCAAGTCCAAAAATTTCGACATTCTGATAAATCTGATAGCAGTCGCACGTCAATCTGAGTTCAATCGTATCGAAGTAGATGGCCTTTCAGCCAGATTATACTTAGTATAATTATGGAATACGAGTTCCGTCGTGGCACCAACGCGTCACAAACGGCACGTAACATCAAAAATGTTTACGGAGAGAACTGAACAAACGAACGCACAACCCGTTATTGGTTTTCCCGGTTCCGTTCTGGAAATTTTTGACTTGAAAAATGAAACTCGTGGTCGTCCGGAAACTTTGGTTAACAATAATGAAATAAGGGCGATTGTGGAAGCTGACGAAACTCAATCTATAGCTGAGCTAGTAGCAGCTTTTAATGTAAGCATCAAAACAATATTGATTCATTTGCGACAAATTGGCAAGGTAAAAAAGCTTGATAGATGGGTGCCCACGACCTTAACGATCGCCAGCGCAACGTCGCGTCGAGACCTGCCTTGCACTGCTCAACAGGCAAAGAAATAAAGGAATTTTGAAACGAATTATTACGTGCGACGTAAAATGGATTCTGTCCGACAATCGAAAGCGCTCAGCAAGTTAGTTAGACCCTGGTTCAGCACCAAAGCAATGCCCTAAACCAAAAATGACCCCTAAAAAGGTGATGGTCACTGTTTGGCGGTCTAGTGCGGGTGTGATTCATCATGGAGCATTAATGCAGATGTGTACTGTGAAGAACTGGAGAGAATGATGAAGCTTGCACATCTGCAACCAGCTTTGGTCAATCGGTCGTCCCCACTGCTCCTTCACAACAACGCGCGACCCCATACTGCGCAACAGACAGTCTCCAAGCTGCAAGAGCTGGGGTTGGAAGCTCTCCCTCATCCGCCATACCCACCAGACCCTGCACCTACCGACTATTACTTTTTCCAAAATTTAGACAACTTTTTAGTGGGTAAAAAATTCAATTCCCGAGAGGCAGTACAAAATGCCTTTGAAGAGTTTGTTGCCTCCCGTCCAGCTGATTTTTACAAGAAGGGCATCAATTAATAACAGCATAACTGCCAATACGTTGGCAAAGATGCGTCGATTGCATCGGTGATTACTTCGAATAACAGAAATAAAAACTTTCACTTATTGCATACAAAACGGCAATTTCATAGGTAAAGACCTAATAGTAAACTATAACCATCTTTGGTAAAACATCATAGAAAGGGAAAATCTTTGCAAAAAAAATGATTGCTGGAAACATATGAATCGCCAATACTTCTCCCACTTTCTTCACTATATTGCCTTTTAGTAGCCGTCGCCAAGAGCGATGGAATCGCGGCGATAATATCGTCGTATTTCTACGAGTCTATACTGGTTGACTTCGTTAAGAATCTCGCCCACTGAATGAATAATCGCTTGTTGGTGGAGATAACCAAGAGATAGAAACGCTAATCCGTCGTCACTCTCTTGTTCCTTTAGACGGCCCTTAACTACTAAATAAATCGTTGCACAGTGGCAGTGTAATTACGAATAGTAATGTAATAAAACGAACGGTTTCAATAGTTCTACATACAATAAGTACGCATGTTTTATTATAAAGACGACAACAAGGGAATGATTCAATATTTGTTCACATAGGCGGATATAAACTTAATAAAAAAAAATGTCTTCTAAGAACTTTTATAATAACTTTTTTGTTTTGCAACAAAAAAATCAAAAAACTTAAATTTAACAAAAAAAGTTTATAAATTCTATTAAGAATAGATCTTTATATAAAAACTTCAACCAACAAAGCAAGCATTCGACGCATATTAATAAAATATGATTTCTCGTGACAAACTACTCTTACACATAAAATATATTTTTTATCAATTTTAATTCGACAATCAAACGTAGGTCATTTTAATATTAAAGGAAAAATGAAGTATGTAAAATCCATAACAAACGCAACACTGAAATTATAATAAACATTCATAAGAACTGAAGACATTTTGACACTTGGACATCTAAATCCTCAGGGCATTTATAACATACTTTATCTAAGATTTACATTTATAATACCAAAATACTCAAAGTGCTTAATGCAAATAACATATGCAATAACTGAAAAAATTAATCGAAGGAAATAACAGTCATTAATATATCGTTCTTATTTTATTAATACCCGGTCTGGTTTAACCCGGTCTTTGAAATTCTTCTATTGTAGTATGTAAAAAAAATTTGACCATTCTCTTAAATCACTAACTATTACTGAAAACTGTATTAAAAATCCATTGAGTAGTTTAAAAGATCTAAGCAAACACAGTGGCAGAGACTTCAGACAGTTTACTATGTAAAGATTAAATTGTTGAATAAACTGGTAACATTCATCATGAATTATTATAAATGTAAACACTAAACTCGATTACTATTGAGACACTTAAATTACTATGTAACATTATAAAACAAACGTAATCTTGAACTTTCGCTTACAATTATTATAAAAATTCATGTACTTGATTCTAACTGAAATTATCGGTACAAAAGTTATGTCAACACTATTGGCAAGTATGGCTGGTTAAAAAAATTGTTCTTGTACTTTGAGCAAATAAATCAATCAGCTGTCCTAATAAGCTGTCTATCATATCTTTATATATATAATTCTTGTGTGAGTGTGTATGTCACTGAACTTCTCTCAAACGACTGGACCGATTTTGATGAATTTTTTTGTGTGTGTTCAAGGGGATCTGGGAATGGTTTAGATTCGTAATTGGACCCGGTAGGTGGCGCTGCGATCAAGTTCTGGAATTTTAAAGTTGGGCGGTACGAAGTTCGCTGGGTCAACTAGTTTATATATATAAGCCTAAGGAGCCAAGTTGCAAGTGTTTCAAATCAATTATCTTTCTATACTAACGCCTCTATTCTCTTGTATTATTGGTCAAAATTTTATTTGGACCACGAGACTTAGAAAGACGTCATTCTCATACATTTGTTAGTTTTCAATTAAAAATGTATGTACAGATGAGACACTACCTGTAGTATATCCTTCTATATTGTCGACTCACAGTCGCACGCGTCCATTCGCGACCACGCGTCCACTCGCTATCGTTGCTAACAATCGACTGACTTGTGTCATCTCGAGATGACACAATGCTTCCTTCTCATTCATTCATAGTGAACTAGTGAATGAATAACTTTGGTAATACCTCACACATTCACAGTGAACGAGTGAATGAATAACACAATGACACCTCATTCATTCACAGTGAACGAGTGAATGAATAACTCACTGACACATACACTACACTTCCCATCAGGCAGAGATGAGTAACTTAACAGGCTCATACATAAAAAAAATACACAGATTTTTGACAGGACAGCTTATAAGAACTTGCAAAACAAATAATTATGATATAACTAATTCAGTTTTGTTTAGGCTTTGTTTTAGTGGGATCACCGAACAGCATCAGACACATGGTGGCGTGGAGGCAGGCTTTGGCGGCCAGGAACTTGTTGTCGAGGGCCAGCGCATAACGGTACATCCACACGGCCGGTTCGTATTCATTCTAAAAATTTAATTCGCAGTGAGTATGGTGGACTCATTTTGGATCAGCAAAGTACCTTGGCAGGCTTATATATAAAAAAAGGTTTTTTTTCATTTAATAATTTACCAAAATAACTTTGTGAAATTGGACATTGGAGAAGTTTTAGGTTATTATGTGTTATATGTTAGAAATCAATGACTTCAGTTTGCAAATTAAATGAAAAGCAACCATAACTGCACTCAGTAAAATTTTAAATGGATGTAGGTTAGGGCGAACACCCTATACTATTACCAGATTTATATCTTGAGATTGTGGTAAAGGTAATAGAGGATTTTAAAGATGAAATATTTGTCAGAGTAATAAACTTACCAAATAGGTATGTGACACACCAACTAGAAATGCATCTATTTTATTCTGTGGTTGGGAATAAAAAGATATATATGCGATTTCTTTTGCATCTCGTTTTTTTGATTGTCTGTAAAAATAAGATTTTTAGTGTACAAGTATTATATAAATATTCATTATTCGAAGATTTCGAAGAATTCGATTTGTTTTAAAACTCATTAAATTTTGAGTTGAATTTTAACGGTGATTTATGGTTTTAATAGTCTTTGATAGATTTTCTCAATTCTCAATGTAGGTTTACAGGTGTTTACATAATAAATAAATAGTAACAATTGTGAACCCTGTCGGGCACGGCAACTTAGATTAGTAGGAGGGGAAGAGAGCTAATTTTAAGAAGGTGCTTAATTATTAATTAATAGGTACATATTTTTTCGAATATTTATAAAGGTTAACATCTGTCAATTTAGCAAGTTGGTAGCGAAATATAGAGATGAAAGTCTTACTATTGTTAATAGTGGTCGAGGCACACATTTATACTGATTCGTAGGTAGCTTTTAAGCGACTGCTGTGCTCGACGTTTCGGGTTCGATTCCCGAGTCGGACTAATTCTCCAAACATTTGGTTTAGAGTTTCGGTGTTTTTAATGTATGTGTGTATTTACAAAAAATATATTTTTTTTTATATCAGTTCATTAGTTAGGGGCTAGATGGCGCGGGGTATTCAGATGTCCTAAATGTTTTTACTGAACTGTATCATGTTACGAACGACATTACAAGAAATCAACGCGATCAAGAGCAGGTAGACACAACCTGCACATCACGAAGGCAACGCTAAGCTCACATTATCAGTCTACCCGTGACCACGAGCGGTAACCCGGTCGGAAAATAGAAGGTATTGTAACCTTTTTAATATTATCGCGAATAAGTCCTGTTTCCAGTAAAAACATAAGTATGTGTAAAAGTCGCGAAAGTCTAAAAACAGTGTATCATGTTATGTTGTCAGGTGACTCACGTGTAGAGCAAGGCGGCCAGCGCCCTGGAGGCGTGCGCTGCTGTGTCGTACGAGTCAGTGGGCGAGAGCTCGTGCGCGGAGGCGAGGCAGCGCACCGCGCACGCGCCGCGCCCGCCCGCCCCGCACCACCACCCCGCTACCACTGCACCCGCCCAGTACGTCGGCCGCTGTACACACACATATAGTATACACTAGCTATTGTCCGTGTGTCACCACTCCTATTCATCCCGCGGGTGTCGTAAAAGGCGACTAAGGGATAAACTACGCAAGACAAAATCAATGCAAAGAGAAGGAAAACTTGAAACCAACCCTATACCAACACGTCTGGCCAGCGTGGTATAGTAGGCCAAATCCTCCTTTCTAAGGAGAGGCCTATGCCCACCAATGGACTGCTAAAGGCTGTTGATGATCGCCCGCGTCTATCTCGATTATTGCAGTAAAAGAAGCCTATGTGTTATTCTGATATTTAAACAATATTACTGTGAAGTTTCCTTTAAATCCGCTCAGTTGTTATTGCGTGATAGAGCAACAAACATACATACATACTCACAAACTTTTGCCTTTATAATATTAGTAAGGATTCTATTACTTCTTAGAGACTGGTGGCCGTTTTAACCTATGTAACCTAATTTTAAGAGATCTCTCAGAGATAGTTCAGTAACCCTTAGTGATATTTTCGTTTTCAACAAGCTTTAGGAGTGTCATCAAATAAATTATAAGATGCGAATCTGTAAAATTTCTAATAAAAAAATCGATGAATTAATTTTAATTGATTTCAAAGAATAGTCTCTTCTCATCTACTAAATTATACTAAAATGGTTCCAAGATTACAAATTCGAAGAATAAAAACATTTAACTGCACCCGTATACGTTAATATAAAATAATCCTATTGTCAAATGCTCATCGAAACATGATGGATATGCATAGCTATCATTTATGATTTCATTGACACACTAGCATATAAATTAATATAGTTCTAACAATAAATATTATAAAATGAAAATGTTTTTTATTTCATATTTTACTTACAGTTTCCACATATTTCGCTATTTTAGCACCGAGCGTGGCATAATCATAAAAATTAAACATCTCGGCAAACTGCTGCATGAGGCTGAGAATCGGTTCCCATCCTTTCGGGTTAATCTTAGTGAACCGTTCGATAAAGAAATCATCTGAAGGATCCAGATCCAAACGGCATACTGGTACATCTTCGTTCGATGGTGTCATTGATAATATGTCTGAGGGTAGACTGAAAATATAGGAGATATTAAAATATTTCTGAATACGAAGTGTCATCATCCATAAACATATAGATGTTGTAGAAGCCTGCAAAGAGAAGGAAAACTGACTTTGACTGCACGGTTGGCCTAGTGGTTTAAGCGGTCGCCACGGCGCTCTCTACTGCGCCAAGTGTCGTGGGTTCGAATCCCACGTGGGATAACACTGTGTGTTATCCCACGTGGGATGTGTGATTCACAATTTGTTGTTCTGAGTCTGGGTGTTCTTTGTGTCCGTTTCATGTATGTTTGTAAAGTCCCACGCTACACAGGAATTCATATTCCTAATGCGGGAGTTGTCTTTTTTAAAGGAAAGGAAAGGAAAGGAAACTTGACAAAAATCCTATACCAATCAACCCGACAAGCGTATTAAGCGTTAATAACTTCCCTCCTAAAGACAGTAGTAGAGGACTATTAACGCTGTTAATGATGCTGATTGTTGATTAAAAGATGATACTTTGATAGACGTACAATGTTATACATGTAATATCTTCACGACATATTACAAAATAAAGTCCTCTACCGCGTCAGTCTGTTTGCGATAAACTCAAATACCACTGCACGGATTTAAATGAAATGTTGTACCCAGTCAGTCTTAGGCCCCGGTCGCAAGCAATGCTAAGAGTAATAAAGAAAATCGCACGAAATCTCGTTTTCGCAAATAATAAGACTAATCTAGATTGATTTTTCACCCGCGAAAAACCCGCAAATACCAAATTTCAGCGAAATCGTTAGCTTTAGCCAGCGGCTCAGCCTGCGTGTCTGCTGTCAGTTATCGCGAAAAAAAAAATACTATGCACTTCTCCAAGATATATTCTATTTCTACACCGAAATTCATCGGTTCAAGGATTTAGTTGTGTAAGCGTAACAGACAGACAGAATGGCTTTCGAATTTATAGTAATGAGTATAGATTATTTAGTTTCCTAAAGATTAGGTTTACCCCCAAATAATATATTTACCTTGGATCCGCATCACTAAGCAACTGTTTAAAACTGACCATATGCACCCAGTAACCTAATTCTAAATGTTCGTCAGTACAATCCTCTTCCGTCAACGCCAAGTCTTCTGGTACGATATCTAAAAAACGTAATATGATAGTGATATATCTCAAATGTGTTGATAGTTCAACGGATCATATAATGGATGTCTAGTCTGAACGATTTCGGACATTTGGCACTCACAGCTGGTACAGATTACAGGTAGATTCTTTAGTATAGTCGTCACAAAATAAGAAGCCCGTTTTGACATTTGGGGCATTTCACGTCAAGCGGACAACCAAAAAAAAGTGAGGTCATGAATTTTGTTTATATTCTGGTTAGTTGTACTCCTAGTAGACGTGGATGTGTACACACAATATTTTTTTCGTATGATGCTTTATTGCTGAGTTACGAGCTTTTAAAAATTCACTAAAAATGAATTCATGGATTTTTAGATGCTTATTATCTGCATCAGTTATTTTTTTTAAACTAAAAAGTGTATGTATATACTTATAAGTATGTGTCTGTGTATGTATGTGTATGTATATGTGTATTTGTGTGGTATGTATGTTTATGAATATTAGTGTACATAATTATGTGTATATTTGAGTGTTTTATATTGTTATCTGTATCCGTATTAGTTGTTAATAACGACTGTAACCTCGTTGCACCTACCGTAGTAAATCTCTACACACCCCAACGGTTAGCTGGTAGAGAATGCCACAGGCATTAAGTCCGCCGATGTACACAAGTGCATGAAGTTATAAATAAATAAATAAATAAAATAAAAAGTATGGTTACATAAAGTAGGGAAGTTGAAGTTTATAATTTTTTTGTCGAATTCTAAATTTGAATTTTTTAGGTACAGGAAACCGGAAGTGAAAATATCAAATCGTTTTTTGAGTAACTTCGACCCTTTTTATTTTTTTTAATTTACAGATAAAATATACTAATTCTTCACAGAAAAAATTAGAACGTTATCGCCAATAGTTTAAGACTTAGAGCACATAGAGTACATATACATAGCTATGAGTACACTCTAAGCAATTGGGTTTTTGTGCTAAAATGCCAAAATACTACATTATTATTATTTTATTCCTTTATCCTAACATGCAAAAATGTAAAGTTAAGGACTTCTTTCATTCTTCACAAGAACATTAAAACGTGATCGCTAATAGTTTGACTTAGAGCGGTTTTATTAATTGAGATTTGAAACAGTTTTATTTGAAAACTTTTATCTCAAAAAACGATTTGAAATTTTCCCTTCTGGTTTACTATACCTAAAAAAATTCAAATTTAGAATTCGACAAAAAAATTATAAACACCAACTCAACTACTATAAGTAACCAACCTTTTTAGTTTTTATAAAAAAATAATTGATGCAGATAATAAGCATCTAAAAATCCATGAATTAATTTTTAGTGAATATTTAAAAGCTCGTAACTCAGCAATAAAGCATCATACGAAAAAAATATTGTGTGTACACATCCACGTCTACTACAAGTATAACTAACCAGAATATAAACAAAATTCATGACCTCACTTTTTTTTGGTTGTCCGCTTGACGTGAAATGCCCCATTTTTGAATTTGATTTTTGACTTGAAATTTCAAATTCTATGTTACCCATACACTATCACAACGCATATCATAAATAAGCATTAAGTTTAACTTTATATTGAAAAAATGCACTTAAAAAACGAATTAATCGTTGATTAAAACACGATGACAAAGGTTAAAACGGGCTTCTTATTTTGTGACGAGTTTAGATATCAAAAAAATCAAATAAATGGCAACAACAGAGGTGTATACTTGGGTCAATAATAGAGAGACTAAAAAGAAATACATAAGTAGGTTTGTCCATTCAAAATGTGCATACAGTTTCAAAGTATGTTCATGTTATATAAATTCAAATATTTTTATGTCAATATACAAATTCAAAAAGAAACTAAAAAATATTTGTTCTAGAATTATAATAAAACTATACTTGAGAATATAATTATTCTATAAACAGTATGTTTCAGATGTGAAATACTTCTTCTTTTATCTTCATGATAAACATTAAATAAACTAGTCACGTGTCAACTAAAAGCTTAATAAAAACATATTTCTCTAAAAAACAAACGTGCTAAATCCAATATCTTGAGTTGTCAGAATTTTAATATCATTACTACGCGGAAAGCAGGCTATCGTTATTGGATAGTCAATGCCTTCAAATATACTGACAAAAAGAGTAGGTATCCTTAGAATTCTGTTTTCTCTCGGGGTTGCGGAGGTCCGTTGCCAGCTGCTCCGTGGAAAAACCGATACTCTGGTTAAACCGACTGATGTGGCAGTCGACCCCAAATAACCTTGAGAGTAATAAATTCTAGGAAAATGACAACGAACACGCTGAATTAGTTTTACTCACCAATGCGGATTTTCCTACCTTCCTTCCGAATCGTAAGATGCACATTTATACTAACAAATATATGAAAACCAAGGCAAGTTAACCATTACATTTATCTAAAAACGTATCAATTCTCTAATTGGCACAATTTTCTTTTAGATTATCGATCTATTAATAACCGATTGATTTGAAATGCTTATGACACGTGTCTGATTTATTTATAAGAGGAATACTTTTTACACTTAATACTATTAAGAATATTGGAAGCTATGTATACTTTAGCCATATTCGATGCACATTGTTTACTAACAAACAATTGTAATTTGATATTTTCACAAATGATATTAAATGAATTATATTAAACTTAAAAAGGGTTTAAGGACTTACATAGAAAAATAATGTTAAGCCCTCGAAGGGCTATGCGGAAAGGGCCGAGCTTGTTCCGCACGTCGTTTTGCATCGCGACGTCGTGTATTTGGTGTTTTAACAGAGTTCAGGTGTCGAACGGCAACCTGCGCGATCTCCTGCAGTAGCTCGCTGCTCATTACGTTGCTCGACTCTATAATTTCGATTCATAAATATAACTTCTTCTTCCTTTGGCCCGCTCCTTCGATATTATTAAATTACCTACCTTAAATTGGCTTCTTTAAACTTAACGTTAATACAACCCAATATTGTTAAATTAAAATGTAAATGAAGTAGGAACATAGGGTGATGGTATTAGTACGGATAGAAGACAAAGA
The DNA here is from genome assembly GCA_932526445.1 of Phragmatobia fuliginosa. Lineage (NCBI taxonomy): Eukaryota > Metazoa > Arthropoda > Insecta > Lepidoptera > Erebidae > Phragmatobia > Phragmatobia fuliginosa. Next base: position 18,931,330 of record OW052063.1, on the reverse strand, counting down.
CACCATGTTACACCATTGATGTTGGTATTTAGTACTTCGATAGAAGACGTCTGATGCACTACCTTCAATTAGATTAACTGGCACTCAGTAAGATGATAGTGAACATTGATGAGTAATATAAGTCAAAATGTTACCAAAGAAGATGAGCGTTAGAGCTTTTAGTAATAACCGCATATTCTTTAAAACAATAAAAGTAAAATACATTTTGTCTTTAGTAAAGCTGGGAAGATGTATATGGCACGTACGCTGACAGATAGCTTTCGAAGTAAATACTGAGTAGGAGTTTTGAAAGCCGTCAGAATCTAAGTTGTCTGTTTAGTTTCAATAAAATTCTAAAAATGATTGTCAAGACACAAGTATTAGATGGAAACGATATAAATATTTTTATGAGCAGTCATAATACCATACTATTATAGTTCGGGTTCAATTAGCCGTGCAGTTTCTGATCTCATTCACATCACGGTTTGCAGTTCATGATTTTAAAGACAAAGATTTATAAATGTCTTTTGAGTTAGAGATGATAAATCATGAATCAAAGATCATTAAGAACATTGTTCTTAGTATGTAGTTATATTAGAAATCAAGTGAATCAGCTGAAGAATTAGGAGTTTGGTTACGTTAGATGAAACTTGCACCGACTAAGCCACATAATGTAACATCGTCAGGGGCCTGTAAATGTGATCTAAAAAGGTTTTATGTCTAGATTGTCCTACGTAACCTACATAAATTAGAGGTCCAAATCCAATTTCAGAAAGATAAGCTGCCCCGAATGACGTAAAAGACAAGAGCTTCGACTTCCGGCGCACCCTGGACATCTAGCACTCAGTAATGCCACACGATGGATCAAAACAAATCATCAGACTTTTGGCCTCAACACAAGTATTAAAAAGATAATAAATTCATCTTTGTATGAATACATCTGACCAATACAAAACCGGAGAATAAGTATTTATTCTGAATATGCAATAACATTCTCTGTGTTGGAGTTCAAGCACACAATTATTATTAACATACACCAAATAAGTATAAAGCAACGGCAACGCGACAGTTTAAAAGCTTTGCATACATTTTTTTATTAATGCATTTGTTAGTAAACATTGTACAATACATTTGGCTAAGTATTATAGCAGTTAGAGAATATAACATACAAGCAAAGGTACATTGTTGGCAGTAGACAGACATTATTAATATCACCAAGTTCAACATGGCGTAATATGTTAGTAAACAATGTACTTTCGACAAACTTGGATCGTGATCCATCATAAACCATTAACATTAAAAGTCCTAAGGACATGTAAAGGAGAGAGAGATATTTGTTGACAATGAGGTGTCAAACGATTTGTAGGCAAAGTGGGTCATGATTCAAGTTTGTCGATGGTATAAAACACTTAAAGCGTACATAGAATAAGGTTATATTAACACACAATTAACGGAACTTGTTAACCACGAACAAATAGGCACAATTAGAAATATAAGCGGGCCTTAGAAATAATTCCATGTAACGCAAATTTTAGACCAGTTACTTCAACATAATTGAAAGAACGCTGTTTAAATTGATTTAGTTATTACAGAATTTTAATTTTGATATCTTACATTTTTAATATTTCACTACTATATTATCAGTACAAAAACAAAGCTTAATCTTAATTAAACTTCTTTTTAAATAATCTTTAAATCTACGAAGATAGTAAAGAATAGTGTGCTTAATATTGCACTGTCAGAAGGTGAACAAGAAACAGTTAACCATTTGCTCCAATACGGTTAACTGAAAATCACACAACTTTTAATAGCGCGATGTAGACAATCATCAATGAGTTCAAAAAACAGACATCAATGAGTTCATTCCAGAAATTTATCCGTATCCGATATACCATTAGGTTAGTCGCGATGTTTGGCAACTAAAAAAAGTAATTTACTTGCACATCCTCTGTGTCCACATCCTTTGAGTGCTTTGTCGACAGTCTTCATCATAGCTTCAAAGTTGTTTTGGTGGCCCAACTTGTCGGCACGATCGGTGTCCAAGTTGATCATCAAGTGATCGAACACGTGCTCGTGAACCTCTTCTATTTTCGCGTCCTCGATGTTATCTTCTTTTAGTTCCATCATCCTGACCAGGGTGCTGCTTTCTGTGACAAAGAAGACTCAAGTAAGAGATGTAAGTTTTTAAACCAGCTTCAGAAGGAGTAGTTTGGATTCTTATAACCATACATCAGTTTTCTTTGAGGCGTTGTTAGGATTCCTGTCGAGCATGACCAAATGTCTTCAATAAATCTTTCGGCCATCTTACACACAACGTCATCTAGTCCCAATCTAAGCGGAGCTTGTATTATGGGTACTAGACCACTGATATAAATAAATCAATATACCTTTTTTTGTAAATACATACATATTATACATAGAAAAAACCCAAACTTCGAAACAAATATTTGCGTATCACACAAACATTTGGGTGGACCCAAAAATCGAACCCGAGACCTCAAGCTCATCAGTCGCATACGCTACCACTGCGCCACCGAGACAGTAATTATTATAAAAATAGCGATGTTGACTATTGGAATAGTTTTGAAAATATGTATTACGAAAAATTTAACACAATTTAAAAACAAAAAGACAACTTTACTTAAATTTGTGTTAAAATATCGCGCCTTAACGTTCCAAATTGTCACAAAGTTTTGATGACTAAACACTGTTTTAAATAGACAGACCGCAATCTAGCTTTGCAAGGCATACATTTAGTCAGGTTCAAACATGTCTAAAGTTATGATTTTTTTCGTAATATTTCCTAAACTTTTCTGTAGCTTTTCATACATGATGACGTATCGCGATCGGATTGTTGTTTGTAATCAATCACAATATTGGGCATTATTTTCATCATCTTTTTATCTAAATGAATTTTTTGCGTTCTAATATTCCCTGCTCTGGCAAAAATACATCTTTATCCCTACTAATATTATAAATGCGAAAGTAACTCTGTCTGTAATGCTTTCACGCCTAAACCACTGATTTTGATGAAATTTGGTATGAAGATAGAACTGGACTTGGGAAAGGACATAGGCTACTTTTTACCGGGATAATCGACATACACGCGGGCGAAGCCGCGGGCGAAAGCTAGTTATATATAAGCCATTCATGTCAACATCCCTATTGTATTAACTTACCACTATCATGTGAATTGAAGCACTGTATATTAGTCAAATGACAGTTGCCACCATCTTTTTCGCACACCATGCTCATTCCGGGTTCTACCTGCGTGCAAATGTCGTTCTCACCGAATTCTGAAAAGATAACACAACGTCAATGTAAGCTTGTGATGGTTTTTAATATATACAAATACATTTTTGGTTTAATCATTTAGTCAAGTCCAAGTCCAAGTATTTCTTCCTAGCCTTATTCCCAATATTATTTGGGGTCGGCTACTAGTTCAACCGGTTTTATCTGAATATCAGTTTTTCCACGGAGCGACTGGCATCGGACCTCCGTAACCGTAACGGAGAACTGAAATTCGTAGGTTGAACTGGTAGTCAGTAAATTTGAGGGCACTGACTTCCCAATAACGATTGCCATGTATGTTCATGACAGCCGGGACCGACAGCTTTACGTGCTCTCGGAGGCACGGGCGTGAATCACCGCCAAACTTCCAAACTCCGGGCTGCTATTAGGAATTTCGTAAGAAAAACCCATTCGAACATGAGACCCCTTGATTAGCAGTCGCATTGGCTATCCGAGCCTCCCCGAGCGACGTAAAAAAGAGAACAAGAGTCCCGACATCCGGCGCACCCTGGACACTAACACCGGTATCGCAGAGTTTAGGTGACAAATCCTCTAACCACAATGGATCAACACTAAGCCAAATGCAAACCATGTAAAGTCTTGTCATTGATACGTTAAGAAGAAGAAGCTATCCACTAGACCAACGAGGCAGTAGAATATTAATATTATTACAGACTATATATTTAAATATTGACCTAGATCCTGTAACACGTTAACTTGCTTGAAGAGGCAGGCCCACCCGTGGAGTAGTCTGCGCGCGAGTCCATCCATGAAGTTTCCTTCCACTCTTATTACTTGCTTCAGGTGGAACATGTGCGTGTTGCGATGTTTCTTTATCATGTTTAACTCTGACAGTATGAAGTTTGTGGCTGGCTGGAAATAAAAAGATGAATTAGAATTGGATACTCTTATTTGCTATTCGCATGAGAAAAGTCTACCAGGATGACCTCAGATGTGTTGGGACGGTGACAGCAGGAGAGAAAAGGAGGGAGAACAAGAGAGAGTATGTGAAAGAGTTATGGGGAGGAAAGAGAAAAAGAATGAGAGAGAGAGAGAGAGAGAGAGAGAGAGAGAGAGAGAGAGAGAGAGAGTTCTATATTATTATAATTAATTTTTTGATAGGCCAAAATTGAAAAGCTGAAAATCAATCAGAGTGTTGTGCAAAGGGAGAGGCCTATGTCCAACAATGGACTACGATAGGCTAATGATGATGATGAAGCAAAATCACTAAATAGGTTGGCCTTATTAATTACAAGTACACGATGTCATTTTTCTGTAGTAAGTCGAGTAAAAATTGAATATGTAATTATTCTATTTTCTTGATAATCAATCCGTCTAGTCGTTTTACTAGAAAAAAACTGTAAATACATTTTTAAAACACACACACTCTATTTAAAATCTAGTAACACGCAACGCCATCTATTTCCATCTAATTCCAAATTTTGCAGAGCTTGTACTACCAAAACTAGACCGACTGATAAAATACCTATATACCTTTTTACACATAGAAATATCCAAATCCCGAAACAAATAAATTCCTTACCTCATAAAGACTCAATTTGAAGGCTTCCTCAGCCGCCGTTAGCGCCTCATCGAAGTAGCCCATCTCCAAGTAAGTAGAGGCCAGCGACACAAGTACGATATCTTTGTACTTGGTCCCAACTGTTCGACTAGCTGTCATGATACAGTGTAAAGCGTTTACATTGTTGCCACGCACGCGCCAGTAAAGGGACGATAATGTGTAGAGTAGCCATTTCGGAGCGAGTTTCTAAAATAAATACACATTTTTAGGGTTCCGTTGCCAATTGGCAAAAAACGGAACCCTTATAGATTCGTCGTGTCTGTCTGTCTGTCTGTCCGTCCGTATGTCACAGCCACTTTTTTCCGAAACTATAGAATACTATACTGTTGAAACTTGGTCGGTAGATGAATTCTGTTAACCGCATTAATATTTTTACACAAAAATAGAAAAAAAAGCAATGAATTTTGGGGGTCCCCATACTTAGAACTGAAACTCAAAAGATTTTTTTTCATCAAAACCAAACGTGTGGGGTATCTACGGATAGGTGTTCAAAAATGATATTGAGGTTTCTAATATCATTTTTTTCTAAACATAATAGTTTGCGCGAGAGACACTTCCAAAGTGGTAAAATGTGTCCCCCCCCCCCCCTGTAACTTCTAAAATAAGAGAATGATGAAACTAAAAAAAATACATGATATACATTACCATGCAAACGACCAACGAAAATTGATTTGAACGAGATCTAGTAAGTAGTTTTTTTTAATACGTCATAAATCATAAACCGCAATTTACATTTCTTTCAATTAAAACACTATTATTAAAACATCGATGAAAGTTACAACGAAGTTACTTGCTGCTATGGAACCCTTCATGGGCGAGTCCGACTTGCACTTGGCCGCTTTTATATTTTTATTATCAACAAATAGTTTTCGTTCTTATTTTCTTAATTCACTTGCAGATATTATGATTGTCGAAAACACTAAACCAAACATATTATCTACACACTAATTTCATAAATTCCAAAGTAAATCTGTCTGCCTGTCTGTAATACTTTCGCAGCTAAAGCGTTGAACTGATTAGGATGAATTTAGGTATAGAGATAGGTTGGATCTTGAAGAAGGACATAGGCTAATTTTTATAGCGATAACAGATATATACGCGTCCGGAGCCTGCAAGTAAAAGCTAGTACTTAATATTACAAATTTGAAAAAACTCTGTCAGTCTGTTACGATTACACGGCTAAGCCCTTAATGAGGTAATATTACATAAAAATAGTACATAAATTTAAAAAAGCTTTTGGATCCACTACAGGTGATGTCATAACAGTAAATAATTATGAATTCAATCTCTTAAAACAAAATAATATATTTTCTACTGTAAACAGGACTTATTCGCGATAAAATTAAAAAGGTTACGATACCTTCTACTTTCCGACGTTTCGAACGGGTTATACGTGGTCACCCGTGATATCGTAACCTTTTTAATTTTATCGCGAATACAGTAAAAATCATGAGTATGAGTAAAAGTCGCGAAAGTATAAAAACGGTTATAACAAAATTTGTAGTTACCATTTGCATGGCTGCATATATTCTTTGTCCGATTTCAGCGTCTTGCATCTGTTTCACGGAGTTGACGTCGCCATCGCTTACGTACTCCAATAACTTTTGTCGAAGATGATCTGTTACAATTACTTCACTTACGAACTGCGGTCTGAAACATCACAAAAAGACCATAAGACTAACGAAGAAATATTCCTTATAGGAATGCATCTACATATACAGGGTGAATTTTTGAGACGGGACAGTAAGGACAGGTATCTTAACCGTTATAGTTACAGGAAAACGCTTTAAGAAGACTATCCATAATTTTTTAAGATATTTTGAACTGCATTTACAGATTTTGGAAAAAATGTACAGCCAGCAAGAAAATGGTCATTTTAAACAAAAACTTTTTTGATGCCAATCGATCCTGTTTCTTATAAGGATCAAAAGTCTCTATCGGACCGACTGAGGTTTGAGTACTAGAAATGTCAGAAATCGCAAAAAACTTTTCCTATACATTTGTACGGAAATAAATCATTTTAATATGTATTTTAGATACAGACAAACATAACTTACATTTGGATGATCTACCAAATAAATTGCTCAAAATGTCTGCCGTTTTAACGAATACATAAGTTCACCCATTTGTACTGAGCTAGTAGCAGCCGATAATTTTCTTGGATAGATATCATTTAAAATCCTTGTTAGTGCATCTTTCAGCGCCTGAATACTGTTGTATTTATTTTTCGTAGACTTTTTTTTAGGTAGCCCCACAGAAAAATATCGAAAGGTGTTAGATCGGTGCTGCGACCACTTGATTGGACTATGTGTACCTATCCACTGTGACCCGAACTGCCTATTCAAACCGGAATACGCGGCTGTTGTGATGCTGAGCGCCATCTTGCTGAAAATAAACTTTTCGCAATTCTGACAGGAGCCATTCATCCAACTGTTTTCGGCAACTAAAATGATGTCGTTTTACACGGCACAATTAAGAGCACCTTCATAAAATTCCACCATTACCACTCGATACTTGTCGCAGTACTTGTCGTATACTTATTCGCGTACCACACCAATACAGATTTCGTGTTCCTATAATTTACAAAAAAAGCTTTATACAAAAGATGCATTAACAAGGATTTTAAATGATATCCGTCCAAGAAAATAATCGGCCGCTACTAGCTCAGTACAAAAACGAGTGTACTTATGTATTCGTTAAAACGGCCGACATTTTGAGCAATTTATTTAGTAGATCATCTAAATGTAAGTTATGTTGTAAGTTATATGTGCCTAAAATACATATCGGCGCAACACAACATTCAAAGAAATAAGTCATCGCTGCACGTGTTCTTAGTGACGTAAACAACTCGCAACGATCGACCGCCCCACTACAATGCCTATAAAAAGCCGCCCGCTACAGCGGAGTGATGATTCGTTTGTCTGCGCTCGGACAGCAAACACCTAATTTATTGTAAAATATTCGAAGCTGTGTAATCAATACTAATTAAAAGTGAATTCTATTTGAAGTGAAGTTTATTTTAGGTTATTTCTGAAAACGAAATACTCTAATAATAATAATAGTAATGACGTCACTGTATTTAAAAACATCACCGGGCATCACCGTCCCGTCATCAGAAGTGGGATTACCATGTGTTCTAGACTGTTCGCTATCAAAATTCAGTGTTCGTTGTGTTTCTTCATTCAAATCGATAGTTAAAGTTTTTGTAATAAATAACTACCGACAACAACAAGAAAAATAAAATGGAAAGTTAATTGACAACGTCGGAACATAGAAATCGTAAATTAAGTGACATGCAGCCTATATCGGGTTTTGAGTAACAATTGCAAACGAATTTCAATCGTTTTTGTTTTCAGAAATGTTATTAAACGTGTGATACTTAAATTAAAAAAAAAAATGTGGGTACTTCACTATGTTTCGGTAAGTTCGTGGGTATAACGCTTTCTTTCCAGCTAGTAAACATTCCAAACGATAGACATTACAAACGATAGAAGATGCATCCGTGCTTATATGGAAACAACACAGAGTTCAATGTAAAGGAGATGTAATCCAGTTCAGCAGTACCGACAGGGTAATGAAGTGAGGTTACTGAAAGGCTTGTGAGTTGTAATCGGCGCTACACTGGTAAGTTCGAATCATATTTTCATATCAGTGAAGGCCGAGCTTATAAAAGGTTTAAGCACTAGTCAGTGCGTACTACAGTGTGAGAGTACAAGTCTGTACCTGGCTGACTATTTTCTGGGCCAAGTTTAAAATTCTTTCGTTATAATGACCCCAGCGCTGGTTATTTTTAATCCTTCCTTCCCCACAGAATGCTTGAGTGTTTGCACACACACACTTGCGTACTACAGTATCCTTTCAACTAATGACTGTGATCGTAAGCAGCCTAGTGCTTAACTCAGCGGCGAACTTCAGTCTTCTCGCTGTCTACCGAGCTGAACGCGTGCTGTGATCTGCGGTCTGCTGCTGCCTGGTGAGGCATAGATCTGCGATCTACTCACTGCTTGGTGAGGTGCGAACCTACGGTCTGCATACCATCTACGCGACGTGCGACCTACGGCCTATTCGCCTTATGTGCGAGGCTCAACCTGCTGGCTACTCACTATCTGAGGGAAGTATAACCTTTGTTCTGTTCGCCGTCTAGCAAATGAACGCTGGATGCGTGCTCAGCTTTCTTCGAGAGAAGCGAGTGACGCCAGTGGTGCTAATATGTTTAGACCTTTGAGAGGACATACGAGAGTATGGGTTTCTGTTTAAACAGCTTTGCTGTTATGAGAAAATGTTTCAGTATAACACATTCATAGTTTGAAATCGTTAAGGTCTATGCAAGGGCATACGATTGATGTCTCTAGTGAGACAACGTGATAATCTCAAGTCAGTTGCGTTTTTAGTCTATCAATTATTGTTTTTGCTTTTATTATCATTTTAAATTTGATGATAAAATCTTTGGTTTATAATTTACTGGTGCGATGACACGAGAGACAGAGCTATGTGATGCTGTTTGTTGAATGTTGTTTCAGAGTAACATACAGAGGCGTGTGACCTACCTTTTCCGCTCAACAACCTGATTATACAAGGGAACTGCAACCTGAATGCACCGGTTGGCAGCTTGCTTAAAGGAAGAGCGAAGCTACAGGAACCGTATCGGCGTTAGAAGAGTACACTCCAGTATCGGTTAATGAGCCTGCACCATCCACTTCACAAGCCAATGCAACAGAACAAAGAAAGAAAGAAAGAAAGAAAAAAAAGAAAAAAACCCAGGAACTCAGGTTATGTTTTACAAACCTATTTTACGCAATATCATTGTACCACAGTGTACGTTATAACTTAGTACCACAGTGTACGTTATAACTTAGTACCACAGAGTACGTTACGACTAAGTACCACAGTGTACTCTACGACTAAGTACCACAGTGTACTCTACGACTAAGTACCACAGTGTACTCTACGACTAAGTACCACAGTGTACTCTACGACTAAGTACCACAGTGTACTCTACGACTAAGTACCACAGTGTACGCTACGACTAAGTACCACAGTGTACGCTACGACTAAGTACCACAGTGTACGCTACGACTAAGTACCACAGTGTACGCTACGACTAAGTACCACAGTGTACGCTACGACTAAGTACCACAGTGTACGCTACGACTAAGTACCACAGTGTACGCTACGACTAAGTACCACAGAGTACGCCACGACATAGTACCACAGAGTACGCCACGACATAGTACCACAGAGTACGCCACGACATAGTACCACAGTGTACGCCACGACATAGTACCACAGAGTACGCCACGACATAGTACCACAGAGTACGCCACGACATAGTACCACAGAGTACGCCACGACATAGTACCACAGAGTACGCCACGACATAGTACCACAGAGTACGCCACGACATAGTACCACAGAGTACGCCACGACATAGTACCACAGTGTACGCCAACATATAGTACCACAGTGTACGCCAACACATAGTACCACAGTGTACGCCAACACGTAGTACCACAGTGTACGCCACCACACATAGTACCACAGTGTACGCCACCACACATAGTACAACAGTGAACGCCACCACACATAGTACCACAGAGTACGTCACAACACATAGTACCACAGAGTACGTCACAACACATAGTACCACAGAGTACGTCACAACACATAGTACGCTATGCTCATATCCTATCACAGTGTAGACGTCAATATAATTAAAGGTACACAGATGCCAATTCAAAGAAAAATATTTACGTTTTACAGATAAACTCATCGGAAAAACATCAACAACACGGCTAGTGCAGAGCGCGCACTGCCGGTCAGAATGGTCGTATCGGCGCAACACAACATTCAAAGAAATAAGTCATCGCTGCACGTGTTCTTAGTGACGTAAACAACTCGCAACGATCGACCGCCCCACTACAATGCCTATAAAAAGCCGCCCGCTACAGCGGAGTGATGATTCGTTTGTCTGCGCTCGGACAGCAAACACCTAATTTATTGTAAAATATTCGAAGCTGTGTAATCAATACTAATTAAAAGTGAATTCTATTTGAAGTGAAGTTTATTTTAGGTTATTTCTGAAAACGAAATACTCTAATAATAATAATAGTAATGACGTCACTGTATTTAAAAACATCACCGGGCATCACCGTCCCGTCATACATATTAAATTTTTTTTTTTTTTTTTTTTTTTTTTATATATTTAAGCCTGCCAAAGTGACTCTACTCTGCCTGATGGAAAGCATGAGTAGAATCCAGGAGTAGGGGTCACCATCCTCATTGTGAGGGTAGGCAATGTAGCATGGAGACCCCTACCATGGCAGCCTAGTTAGATTATTCTGCATCATTCTCCCGGCCTTCGAAGGGCGGGAGAATGATGCAGAATGATTGGGCCTCCGGTCTCACACTCACCAACGAAATACGACAGCAAGAATGCTGTCATTATTAGGATGACATTGAAATGATTTACTTCCGTACAAATGTATGGGAAAAGTTTTTTGCGATTTCTGACATTTCTACTACTCAAAGCTCAGTCGGTCCAGTAGAGACTTTTGATCCTTATAAGAAACAGGATCGATTGGCATCAAAAAAGTTTTTGTTTAAAATGACCATTTTCTTGCTGGCTGTACATTTTTGCCAAAATCTGTAAATGAAGTTCAGAATATCTTAAAAAACTATGGATAGTCTCCTAAAAGCGTTTTCCTGTAACTATAACGGTTAAGGAACCTGCCCTTACTGTCCCGTCTCAAAAATTCACCCTGTATATTATGTACATCAAATTAGCTAAGTGGGTTATGTTACCGTAACTGCGGTTATTTTTGTAAATCGCGAATAACGCCGTGGAGCGAAGCTAGTCTAAAAAATTAGCCTAAGTTATTCCTTATGTCATCTGTCATTGCAAGTTTCGTCAAATTCGGTCCAGCCGTTCTAGAGATTACTCTGAACAAACAGAGACAAACATAAATGTAATTTCAGTGAAAGTAACGTGTATACTTTCATAAGCATCAATTAAAACCTGGACCGATTTTGACGGCACTTTCATTGGCAGAAAGTTGATGACCTAAGGAGGAGATTTAGAACAATAACCGCGGGTGACACCGCGGAACTCAGCTAGTCAAAAATCTTAAAGTTAATTGACACTGACAAAAAAGTGTGCTTGTAATTTCAAATTAACATAAAGATATACTTCTGCGGTTTTTTCTGTGTGAAAGCTGTGGCGTCCTTATCGTTTGGACACGTAGGGGGGTGCCACGGCAACTCGTGTTCCGAGCTAGCTGGGACACCTATCTTGTCGGTCAACAGCGACCTCAGTCTGTAACACATGCAACATACACAACCATACAATGCATATTCTTCAAATATTATCGTATTTTTTGTAATTAAGATACATTATATTCTTACAAATATTATAAATTCGAAGGTCTCTCTGTCTGTCGCGCTTTCACGCCCAAACTACTGAACGATTAAAACGATATTAGGTATAGTACTAGGCAAGAAATAATGCACATCGACCTCTAGAAAGAGACATTCGGCTAATTTCGGCTTTGTAGAGCATTGTCCCTTTCGCACACTACATGTGTTACGTTTTGCCAGTCTTTCGACAAATGTGATAAGAGTTAGAATTTCGTGCGAAAGGGAAACGCTCCACAAAGCCGAAATTAGCCGATTGTCTCTTTCTAGAGGTCGATGTGCATTATTTTTTGCCCAGTACTGTACACAGATAATTTAGAGCCTAAGAAAGGACATACATTTTACCGTGATTATTGACACACACGTGGGCGGAGTCGCAGACAAAAGTTAGTACATACATATATAATAGAGAAGTGTCGGAAGATATCGTCTACGGCGAACATTTAACGACAAAATAGGTGATGTTTTGAAGTTTTTGAGACTTATTGATCGGCCGACACATACACTTCTTTTAACACATATTTTAACTATTTAAGTAATTACCTTATTCCCTTATTCTCGAAAGGTAAAAATATTTGATATATAGCCTCTAAATTGTCTGGAATAGTTGGTCCAGTCTCCTTACACAGTCTATTGGAAGGCCAATCATCTTCCTTGTCAAAGTCTTCTGTACTTCTGCTTATTTTTAATGTTGATGGGTATCTGCGAAACAATGCGTTTGGATTCAAATTTAGACGTGACAAAAAAATGGATCCAAGTCGTAAACTACGGAACCCCAAAAATGACGTACTTATGCAAAAAGGAACCAATTCACATACATGGCAAATTGAGATCTCCTAGATAGGGTTTTTATCTCGATTTTGGCGTGTGTGTGGATTGGTTCCTTATTACATGTGGGCTGCAAAGGGCTGATGTTGATCATTATGAATAAGTTTTAAGACTTACAAAATAATCCCTGTATCAAATTCAGACATATCTTGTTCATGGTCAACTGGTTGTGGTGGTGGCGGTGGTGGTTTCTTATCACTACTTGATTCTTCAGCCTTTTTTATTTCTTTAGGCTCAATAATAGAAATCCCTGAAAGTAAACATTAAATATATTCTAACATTATAAGTTTGTTTGTTTGAACTGATAATTTCAGGGAGATTGCAAAATGATTTCCGTCCTCCATAAGCGCAGGCCTGGGGGTGAGGCCATCTGTCACTCTAGCAGAAGCAGGTACGGGTGGCGACGCAAGCGCTACAAAACGCGCACGCTTTGTTACTTGGCGGAAGGGGAGCATCGGAGTTCTTGCACGGTAGGGGGCCGTCTGCAAGCCATAAATGGCAATAGGTGCGTCGGTATCCAGGGACTTACTTTCGAGGGTATACCTGGTTACTCGACTCATAGTTACCGAGACGGCGTGCGGTTTTAGTTGGTTCGAGTCTGACATAGCCACAAATTGGTGGTCCGTGGGGATTTCCGCACGGAAAAAAAAGTAGTAGTCCGATTTCAGAAATTCTTGGAACGTAGATAGCCCGTTAACGAGGAAGGCTTTGAATCATCACGCTACGCGACGAAGGAGCCAAGTAGCGATGAAAATTGTTGCATAAACGGGGGGAAATAGTAAACGATATTAAGGTTTCACTAAAATATCCTGTATACTGGATGAAAGAAATCCTAATAATATTATAAACGCGAAAATTTGTGAGTATTTATGTATGTTTGTTGTTCTTTCACGCAAAAACTACTGAACGGATTTGGATGAAACATTACAATAATATAGCTTATATATCGTAATAACACAGGCTACTTTTTACTGCAATAATCAAGATACACGCGGGCGGAGCCGCGGTCGAAAGCTAGTATACAATACTATATACTGTATATAATAAATGTATTATATTTATGCTGTTTTTCGACTTTCGCCACTTTTACACATACTGTAAACGGGACTTTTTAATTTAAAAGTCCCGTTTACAGCAAAAAAACACGAGTAATATTATCTACTCTATGAAAGAAATATTTCTCTAACTGCACGGGTGGCCACTACGCCACCCGTGCGAATGGTTTAAGCAGTCGCCACGCCGCTTCTTACTACGTCAAGTGTTGTGGATTCTAATCCTACACGGGATAACATATTGTGTGATTCTATAAATTGTTATTCTGATTTTTAAGTGATTTTTTATTTTTAAGGTGTTTAACGGACATATTCCTGCGTCATAAATTAATAACAATAAAATACGGAAATTATAAATAAACACTTCTGATCAGCACATTTGAGATATGTGCCGATTATCGAGCACGTAGGATTCCGGCTGTCATTTCCTTATTAATATTAAGACGTGATTATTATCGCCTTGTAGCGATAGGTTTAGACTATATAACGTAGCTGTAAGTCGGTATCCCCAGCCACATATTACAATGTATTATTGAGAGTAGTTCCTGCCCAATAAACGTTAGTCTCAAGATGTTCACGGTGGTTGTTATTTTCGTCAACATATAAGTTCGCTATAGTTGGTGACCCCGACGTGAATAAAAAAAAAATGAATAAAAGAATAAAAAAAAAAAAAAAAAAAAAAAAAAAAAAAAAAAAAAACGAGATTGTTAGATTTTACTTACATTTTTGAGAAAAAGAAGAATGTGGTTATGTCCAAGATCGATATAAAAAAGGCTTATCATGCTATTCCTGTGGCTAAAGACGATATTAAGAAGACCAGCGTAATTACACCGTTTGGGGCTTTTGAGTTCGTACGGATGAGTTTCGGATTGCGTAACAGTGGCTCCAGTTTCCAAAGGTTCATGGACGATATATTCAGAGATTTAGATTTTGTATATGTATTCGTGGACGACTGTTTATGTGTTTCGGAGAATGAAACAGAGCACGCTAAGCACCTCGAGGCGATATTTGAGCGACTAAATAAGTACGGAATCACAATTAATCTCGATAAGTGCGAGTTTTTTGAAACAGAGCTTGATTTCCTTGGTTATCATATAACGAGCCAAGGTATAAGGCCGACAAAAGAGAAAACGGAGGCGATCGTTAGTTTTCCTAAACCAAACACGGTGCAGGAGCTTAGAAGATTTCTCGGTATGATCAACTTTTATCGTACGAGTATACCTATGGCAGCGAGCTATCAAAAGGTGCTGAACAAGTATTTACACGGAGCTAAGAGAAATGACAAGACGCCGATTAAGTGGACGGTCGAAGCCGAATCAGCCTTCGAACAATGTAAAAAAGCCTTGAAGCATGCAGTCGGATTAGCCTATCCATCTTCTACTGCACACATGGCAATTTGTACCGACGCGAGCGCCACCTGTGTCGGGGGAGTATTACATCAGCGAATGGAAAATGAGTGGCAGCCCTTGGGATTCTTCTCTAAAGCTCTCTCAGAAGCTCAGATTAAGTATTCTACATACGATAGAGAGTTATTGGCAATTTACATGACAGTCAAATATTTCAGGAAATTCCTAGAGGGACGAGCTTTCACTATCTATACAGATCACAAACCATTATCTTTCGCTTTTGAAAGGAAGCCCTCAAATAACGAAACTCCACGTAGAGTCCGACAGCTGGACTTAATCGGACAGTACAGCACAGATATCAGATATATAAAAGGTTCTCAAAACGAAGTTGCAGACGCGTTGTCACGAACAATCGGAGTAATCTCTATGCCTTCAACGCTAGATTACGACGAGCTCTATCGGGTGCAGCAGAAAGATTCAGAATTGAAGAGCTTAAATCTTAATAACAAGTTGAAAATACGAAAAGTGGCTATTTTAAACACAAAATCTCAAATATACTGTGATGTCTCAACTGGAAGAGCAAGACCATACCTTCCAGAACAGTTTAGAAAGAAGGTTTTTAATGGTTTGCACTCGCTAAGCCATCCGGGGAAGCGAGCTACGAGAAAAATGATAACAGAACGTTTTATTTGGACTAACATGAACAAGGAAATAAATAAATGGTGCCAAGAGTGTGTTGAATGCCAGCGAGCAAAAGTGCATCGTCATACAATTTCGCCGATTGGAAGTTTTTTGCCCGCCAAGCGTTTTGCTCATGTGCACATCGACATTGTGGGGCCGTTGATGACATCGCAGGGTTGTCGGTACATGATAACAATGATCGACCGTTGTACGTCGTGGCCCGAAGTTTTCCCGGTTGCGGATATTTCTGCTGATACTGTAGCTCGAGTGGTGTATAGTGGATGGATTTCACGATTTGGGTGTATGGACATTATCACTACTGACCAGGGCAGACAGTTTGAGTCAGCATTATTTAGGTCACTGACAGAATTCTTGGGAGTGACTAGAATAAGGTCCAGCCCTTATCATCCAGAAGCAAATTCTAAAATTGAGAGGTTCCACCGAAGCTTGAAGAGTGCGTTGATGGCCAGAGAATCAGGAGAAAACTGGGTCAGAGAATTACCTACTGTTTTGTTGGGTTTGAGAGCTAGCATGAAAGAGGACATCGGGCTTAGTTCGGCCGAGATGGTGTATGGCGCGCCTATAAAGTTGCCTGGAGAGATGTTTGAGCAAAACAACAACAAGACGTATTACGATGATTTCATGTCGCAGCTAAAGCAAGATATCAATCGGATACTGTCTTTGCCAAGGAGAGAGCGATCAGACAGAGCTACATTCGTGCACCCAGCGTTAAAGAGCTGTTCGCATGTATTCGTACGGATCGATCGGTTAAAGAAAGCCCTTACTCCCCCTTATGAAGGACCGTTCCCTGTGATAAGTAGGACAAATAAGTTGTTCTGTATCCGGAAGGACGACAACAAACAGTACGTGTCCATCGATCGATTAAAACCAGCATTTTTAAGTAAAGCGAACGAGCGAAGTGATGAGCCGCGCGGAAGCAATCTACATACGGAGAAACGTGCTGACAAAGCAGACGAGATATCTAGGCCGATAGTTACAAGATCAGGAAGGCACGTCCGTCCGGTAGTAAGATTTAACATATAACACAGTCTTTGTGATAAGTATACTAGAATAATTTTGTTGATTATGAGTTATTGAATGTGATAAGTGTGTAATTTGTAATTTGTAATTTTGCTGACACGTGAAGGTCGCAACTCTCGATCATATGTTTGTTTTGTATTCATTTTAATGTTATGATTTTATTCACCTAGATTATATTTATTATCTAGGAACTACTCCGCGATACTGACTTAATATGTAATGTTATAATTGTTAGTGAAATAGGTTATGTTTATAATTGTCAATTGTTGATGAAGTTTGTCTGAATTTACTACCGTAAATTTTTTTGGTGGGAAGTTATATTCCTGCGTCATAAATTAATAACAATAAAATACGGAAATTATAAATAAACACTTCTGATCAGCACATTTGAGATATGTGCCGATTATCGAGCACGTAGGATTCCGGCTGTCATTTCCTTATTAATATTAAGACGTGATTATTATCGCCTTGTAGCGATAGGTTTAGACTATATAACGTAGCTGTAAGTCGGTATCCCCAGCCACATATTACAATGTATTATTGAGAGTAGTTCCTGCCCAATAAACGTTAGTCTCAAGATGTTCACGGTGGTTGTTATTTTCGTCAACATATAAGTTCGCTATAGACACAAGTCCGTTTCTTGTATGTTTCTAAAATCCCACACGACACTGGAATATTATTCCTTACGCGGGCGTTGCTCCTTTTTAAAAACAAGAAAAAAAGTCTTAAAAACAGTCAGCGAGAACATATGTCCACCTTTTAAGGTTGGCTCACAAATACCTTTTTTTCCTGATGGAGGATTGAGAATCAGGAAAAACGTGGAAATAGAGGATGCCATGGCGGAGCCAAATATCATCGGACAAATCAAAGCACAGGATCCGGTGGCTTGGCCACGTTGAAAGAATGGGAGAAGATCGAGGAGTGAAAAGAGCCTATCCGGGTCGTCCAATCGGACGACGTCCGGTTGGGCGACTCGGATATCGCTGGAGCGATACAGTAGAGGCTGACCTTGGGGAGCTTCAAGCTGGCAACTGACGACAGGCAGCCCAGGATCAAATGGAGTGGCGTTCTCTTGTGTCGGAGGCCAAGACTCACTTTGGGTCGCTGAGCCAACGGAGTAAGTAATGGAAAACAATTTGTATGGAAAACACGCTGTACAACATCACGCTACGGGCAGTAGAAAACTCAGATGGGGCCGCGTGGGTCAGTTAGCGTAAAATACGTTTTAGTAAATCGGGAAGTGAACTAACAATGACGCACTATAACAACTTTGTAAGTATAACGGTCTTATTTAGTTTAATTATTGTATACACAGTATTAATGTGGTCTACATATCAGCAAGCGAGACTGAGATAAGACAAAATTGTGCTACTTCATACAAGATTGTGTTATAACTATACACGTTAGAGATTGATCTGTTAGTTGAATTTCGAACAGCAACTCAATATTTTGTTTCTGTAGCTTCTAAATATACCATCTATTAAAAAAATGGAAGTATCTGTTTGTAATACGTTACTTAAACTACTGTGTGAACGGTTTGTCTGTCAATATGGTGCGGATATTCTCTGAAATAGTTGTACCGGTTTTGTCGGGACTATCACTGCTAACTTATTCTATTTTGTTGGACTAGCTTTACCCCGCTGTGTTACTCGAGATTATAGTTGTAGGTACTACAACATCCGAAGGTAACATCGTGGGACTCAGTTAGTATTTTATTAAACTACACACATTTACAAAAAAAAACTTAGTAGAATCTTTCTTTAAAGAATGTATCAATCACTCAACAAATCACAGTCAACTGATAAACAAAGGCATGAAAAAGAATGTAAGTTGAGCTTTTATTTACAGTGGACATACCTAAAGCATTATTTATTAGGTTACCGTCTGTATAACATACATGTTTTAAGAGCCTGCCTGCCTGACTTATTTAATTCATTCTGTATTACGATAACACATGCTGTTTGAACTAAGCAATGCGTTGGTATTATGTACAGTTCTTCCGATGAATTACCTCTTTGTATTTAAATCTAGTACAATTTAAGTGGGCCATTGCACGGCATAAAGTTTATCAGTGTTTAAAGTCAAACGATCTTCAATAACACTAGTGTTCCTTTATTATAAACTAGCTGAGCCCTGCGGCTTTACCCGCGGGGCTGAAGCTCGTCTAAAATAATTTTAACAAAAAGGAACCGACTTCAATGAAAAACTATTCCGAGTACCCAAATCGCGACATTGTGCCTATGATATTTGAGGAGTTCCCTCGATTTAATTGGGATCCCATCATCAGATCCCGATATGGTGACGATGGGACCACCTGTAAGCTACGACCATTCCAATGCAAAAATAATTTTTGAAATCGGTTCATAAATGACGAAATTATCGCTGAACATACAAAAAAAAAAAAAAGATTCCGACGAATTGAGAACCTCCTCCTTTTTTTTGAAGTCGGTTAAAAAGTAGCCTAAACTTCTCCTCATCAGCTATTTGCCAGTGAAAGTCCCGACGAAATTGGTCCAGTCGTTCCAGAGATTGTAAAATTTGTAAAAAGAAAAATTGACAAAAATTGTAAATAAAAAATATTTTGACATATTAACTATTTATTAGTAAAGATTAAATGAACGTACAAACACTACATACCTTTAAGAACATCTGGATACAAATCTGCAATTGTAGGTGTCGGACCTATCTCTTGTAATATATTCTCATCTTCCAATTTAGAATAATCTCCTCGCACTACAAAATCGTTGACCAAGTTAGTGTGTCGTCCAATATGGCGGAATAGAGTTTGCAACCCTGAAAGAGCCTCTAAGGCAAGGACACCTTTCTCTTTCATCCAATTTTCGTTGTAAGTAGGTCCATCCAAAAAGTATTGGATCAAAGAGTATTTGTCACCCTCTTTTTTTAAATCCTTTATATTCAAACCAGTTAAATCAGACATTTTTTCAAAATTTTTTGCTACATCGATGTAGTCTGAAATCAAACATTTTTTTTCATTTATGAGAATTTTATCAACAGCTTTCAATAGCATAGTCCACTACTGAATATAATATTAAGTTCTCCCTTAATAAGGAAGCATAATGGCCTAATCATATTTTTGAATATAGCTCTCCCTTAATAAGGAGGCATAATGGCCTAATCATATTTTTGAATATAGGTCTCCCTAAATAAGGAGGCATAATGGCCTAATCACATTTTTGATTATAGGTCTCCCTTAATAAGGAGGCATAATGGCCTAATCATATTTTTGAATATAGGTCTCCCTTAATAAGGAGGCATAATGGCCTAATCATATTTTTGAATATAGGTCTCCCTTAATAAGGAGGCATAATGGCCTAATCATATTTTTTTTTAATATCTTGAGGAGAAAGGAATAATAAAAAAACTTTGGAATCAATACATGTTTTAATATTTTATTGGACATCTGACACACAACGGCATCTAGTCCTTATCTAAGCAAAACATAACTGATATAAATACATAGATGTATACTATTTTGTGAATAGATACATATTACAAATAAAAAACACCCAAAATTCGAAACCAATATTTATAGATCATTCAAACATTTGATCTGACCCGGTAATCGAACCCGAAACCTCAAATACAGAAGTCAAATATGCAATATTAATGTTTCGTTATTATTTAGCTAAATAAAATAAAATATTTAAACAGTGTTTTATTATAAACTGTTATTTATTATTTATTTATACGTCTCCACGCTAACCGAGTGTGGGTTGGGGACTGGCAAGTCACGTTGTGGTCACGTAATCTTACCGCCCGAAAGCCTCCAACTAAGCTTCACGACTGTTATCATACACTACTTAACATGCCCTCCGAATCACGGAGACGCTCATGGTATCATACCACTAACTTCATTGCTTACCTTCGGTGACTTTTTCTAAACACCTAGCGTAACTTGGAACGCCTATAAAGGAGTTCAAGAAAAGTTTTAAAACTTACCAAACTCCTCGGCATGTTTCATTGTACGCAAAAATACAGCCTGTGATTTTAGCCAATGCGCCTCTCTTTGAGTGTATTGTTTGAGGTGGTCGCGAAGTTCTTGTAACGTACTGAAATAATTAATAAGCATTATACAATATAGTTATACGATAATAACAGGATGACTTCATTGCCTCAAAACGACGTAAAACATATAAAATTATTAGGTTAATAAACAAGGTCATATATTTAATTTCTGTAATATTAATTAGCATTCATTTTCCCGAATTTGAAATTAAGTTACCTTTATAACTTACCTGAATTACCTGAATAATATCACACGAAACATTGTGTTTAACTATAAAATAATTAAAAAAAAAAAATATAGGATATCAATGCCGATATTTATCTAATTTAGGAATTGATACTTGGGCCTACATGTCCAATCCGAAAGGACTCGAAATTTTATATAAAAAACATTCTGAATTGATATATACAAAAGACACAACTACATTATTTAAATTTTTGTTTAACAGAAATATATGTATATAACCACAGTTACCAGATATTCTCCAATTATATGTACAAATGAGACTATTTGTTTGTGACGGTTGAACAACTAAATTGATTTTAAAAATTCTTTCACTAATCGAAAGCAAATAAACATAGGTTGCATTTAACATGATATATGCGCAGACGCAGCCACGGTCAAAAGCTAATAAATAAGGAAAAAGTCTACTTACTTTCGAATATCCTGCAAATTTCTCAACAAGAAACTATGACATAAGGCGCCGTACTTGTGTTTATATGCCAATACAAATGTGGGCTCTAGCTTGAGACACATATCATAATGTTTAACGGAATTATTATAATCACCGACAACTGCCAGCGTGTTGGCCAAAACGAAATGATTTAAGGAACATTTAGGGTCATGGTCCGCTGCAGCCCCTAACACTACGGAAGCATCTTCAGTTAATTTACTGCGGTGTAGTATCAGTCCCATGCTCAATAGAGCTATGTCTTTATACTTCCTGAAATTTAAAGGGACATGTTATAATTCATACGGTGTGTCACCACCCTTAGTTATAAGTGGGTGTCGTATATGAATCGACTAATAGAGTAGCCTATGCTTTACAACAACACTGCAAAGGTTAGGAGAACTTGATACCATACTTTTCTATACCAACCGATTTGAACAACCTTATATAAATAGTCTAGACGACAAGTTGAAAATGGTACAAAATAGAGATACTGCTCTTAAAATTTTGTGCGATAGCTTATTGGATCCGGAATGATGCCTTGAAAAATGTGCCAAAAGCGTGTATTAGCACATAAAAAATTGCAAAAGTTATAAACAATTAAAGATGAAAAAAAAATGGCATTTCGTTTTTTGCAAATATTTCCTTAAACTATTTTAATATTTAAGACTAGACTAAAAGATGAGGTATATATTAAAGAGAGCCTTTCCAAAGAGGAACCCTACATTAAACAGTGGATTGTCTAAGACTGTTGATGATGTTGACGACATGATATATTTTGGTGACATCAAAATAATTACACTCCCATAAAAAAGACATGGATGTAGTGAATACTTAGTATAGCATACATAGTATCATACTTATTTGCTAATTTTAACCGACTTCATTGAGGAAACACTTGGTCTGAACATCAAACATTAGCCCGCGGTTGAGCGAATCTAATGATGAGGTAAACTGAAACGTCTTCACAACAGTGAAATCATAATTACATGCAGCTTTGTGCAATCAAGGGTCATAAATGCAGTCACACCGTAATGTTTATGGTACGTTGCCGTTTTGTGCCTAGGTGTGTGTAATGTTTCAACAGACACTTATGTTCTATACAGGTAATACATACGTATGTATTGGTTCATTCGATGAATGTGTGCAGAATACAAGATTCTTCCACTACATGTTTCTTTTTGTATTAGATTCTATTCGTTAATAGAAATAAAAAAATGGCCAAGTGCGAGTCGGACTCGCCCATGAAGGGTTCCGTATCAGCAAGTAACAGCATATAAAAGTTCTTGTAGTTCGTTGTAACTTTCATCGATGTTTTTATACTAGTGTATTGATTGGATGAAAGGTAAATTGCGTGTTACGATTTATGACGTATTAAAAAAAAACTACTCACTAGATCTCGTTCAAACCAATTTTCGTTGGTAGTTTGCATGGTAATATACAACATATATTTTTTTTAGTTTTATCACTCTTTTATTTTAGAAGTTAGAGTGGGGGGGGACACATTTTTCCACTTTGGAAGTGTCTCTCGCGCAAACTATTCAGTTTAGAAAAAAATTATGTTAGAAACCTCAACATCATTTTTGAACACCTATCCATAGATACGTATAGGTTTAATGAAAAAAAAAATTTTGAGTTTCAGTTCCAAGTACGGTGACCCCCAAAATGTATTGTTTTTTTTCTATTTTTATGCGGTTCACAGAATACATCAACTGACCAAATTTCAACAGTATATCTTTTATAGTTTCGGAAATAATTGGCTGTGACATACGGACGGACAGATAGACAGACAGACTTGACGAATCTAAAAGGGTTCCGTTTTTTGCCATTTGGCTACGGAACCCTAAAAAGTCTTATCTTCAACTTATGACCGAAAACCGTACCTATATATGCCACTAAACAGGAACTATATCAGACGAAAGTTTGGGAAGAATTAAATTATTAAGTACTCTTAATAACTGACAGTTGGAAGTTATTCTTCTTCTGTCCATCTAATCATATCAGAAAGTAGACTATAGTCTGACTACAAGCCAAATATAAACTCCGTGTTCTTATTTTAAACCTTTGTACCTACATCGACAATTCGAGGAGGGCAAAGATGTTAGCGACCAATTTTTGTGCATTTCCCAGAGTTGACAGTCTATTTATACAGCCCCCATAGACAAGTTGCTAACATTCTTCGTTTTACATTCTCTTTTATATTCTATTCTCTATTCTATTTCTCTACCCTCTTGTACTCATTGGCTAATATTTTATGTGGCTCACATGACTGAGTGATATTAGGGAATGAGTACAAGAAAGTAGAGAATAGAATAGAAGAATAGAGAAATAGAACACAAAATAGAATAGAAAACGAAAAACGCTTGCAACTTGGCTAGGGGGCTGCATTAACGATTCGTCAAGTTTGTTTTTAAAAAGGGGGGATGATTTTTTTTTCTCGCATCTATCCCATCATGTGAGATATCGTTAGATAGGTCTTTTAAAAACATTGCGAAGTTGCTGAAACTTTTTTTCGATTTAGGTATCCGTTTGCTAGTTATTCAACTTTAAAGCGCAACTATTTGCAAAAACATTTTTTTTTCAGTCAGACTTTTAGGGAGGGGGGAGGCTCCCTAAAAGTCAGACTTTTAGGGAGGTATTTATCTTTCAAGGTAAACAATAGCGGTTTTGATAACTTTATTTCAGGTGTTGTAAGTGCCTAACTTGTAAAATGCACTCACTTGGAAAACTTCGTACAAAAATAAAGAAATAATAACATAACATAATAATTATCTACTGAACACGATTTTAAATTTACCTACCATTACGGGTGAATACGAAACCCTATTCTATGCGTGGCCTGACACGCACTTGGCCTTTTTTTTCAGTCCAGCAAGGAACTATCAGACTGGTCAAGTTACGATAAGACCTCACTCACTCACTCACCCAGTGACAAGCAATGAAAGAATTATGTCATTTTACACTTGGTTAAGTGATCCGAAACCAAGTAAAAGCTGTACAATGGTAACCTGGTGATAAACATACTCATTTATTTCTTAATATTATTATGTACGTACATCCAAGTACAGCTGGTTATGCCAACGCTGCTGCTGCATCAACGGAAACCCTTAAACGGCGTAAATACCAACAATTAGTAAGTAATTATATTTTTAAACCGTTTGGGGTAGAGAAGCCAGTTTAATAGGGTTTGTTTAAATCATAGCTTCTCGTGACATAATGGCTGGCCTTTTTCTAGTAGTCTTTTAACGCTACCAGTAAGCGATGATGCGGAGGAATTTTTGACGCTTGTATGTAAATATTATTTAAGTTATGTAATCACTGTAATAAATAAAATAGTCTTATTTAGACTGTTTTACATTTATCGGTTGAGGAAAAACATTCAATTTAAGGGCATGTTTTCAATTTAGTTACAGTTTTCCTTAAGTGTTCACATCATCAATAGCAATGGCTTTTACGAGTCTACCGCTGAACACAAACCTCTCCTTAGATACGAAGTTTTGGTCTCCTATTCAACCTGCGCAGATGGGTTGGTAACTGGCTTGTTTCAAGTATTCCTTCTCGTTACAGTTATGTGGTTTTTCGTAATTTTATGCCTTAGTTGCCTTTACGATACGACACCCTTGGAACTAATGGTGGTGGTGTTACTATACCGACAGGTTTAATATTTAAGTATTCAATTGCATAATTTATTTTTCGGACATTTCCGATATCTTACACGTCATCTAGTTTCGAACTAAACAGTTAACTATTATGGGTACTAGACAACTGATATAAATACATAAACATACTTTTTGTTAAGGAAAAACGATTCAATGTTATGCCCTTTTTAATTAAATCATACATTTTCCTTAAGGGTTCTTTACAAAACTGAAAGGTTGTAGAGTATCAGGCCCTAATAAGAAACGAGTTATGAATCGGTATAATCTGTTGCATGAAATTATGATCTCAATTAACTTTACACTTCAAAACGCTTCATCATCACATCAGCCTATCGCAGTCAACTGCTGGATATAGACCTCTCCAATTGCACGCTTGAGTTTGCCAAAATAAGGTTCGTTGGTTGGTTTTGAGAAGGTTCGTGCTGAAATCAACGTGACTCTACTACCTTGACTATGTGGTTTTATTAACTGCAATTAGTTGATTTTACTATAAGCTTACTACACAATTGTTAAATATTATTGATGAGATTGCACACAGTACCTACTGATTCTAGTTCATATCTCGTTGAGACAAAAAATCATGAATCACAGAGTGCTTGTGGACCTTCGATTTTTTATTTGATTTATGAGTTGATTATGAGACGCCAAGCTTTGGTTCTTAGAAAACGTATAGAATTAAATTACAAACTAAAACATTAAAAACTCGAAATTGTTGTTAAAGAAAATCAAACACATGTTTTTACACTACCTACCTTGGAGCATAATGCACAGCTCGACGACTACACTCCATGGCCTTTGGGGCATTTCCTCTAATCCTCCAATATAATGATGCCATATTGTAATGTAACCAAGAAGAACTATTATGTCTTAGTACGCCAGATAACCAGTGTCCAAACTGGTCCATAGTCACTTCTGGCGATAGTTCTTCTGGTTGAGACGTTTCTGGATTAGAGCTTAAATTCTCTCTCTGTAACATGCCCTAGAAGGTAGGAACCATCATTTATAAAATGCATCATTAATGATTGAGTTAAAGCAATTATCAACCGTGCACGTCACAATCTTAAAAATTATAAGTATTTTTTTAAATATAAACAAGTTTTTATTTCAACGCTTTAAAAAGATTTCATGAAAACATTTGTGGGCAATCATTGACTGCACGGATACTACCTTCTTAGTTTACTCAGTTATTTCCATTATTACGTTAAGTTCTAGAAGTTGCTAAAAGATTACTGATAAATTAGGATACAGTACTCAATTTAAAAAATGTGACGGGGTGCTTTCCAGTTTTTTTTCATAATGGAAACAGGATTTACGAAAGCTGACAATCGAAATTTTCTCAGTGTATATGTTTACGATTTGCAATTTCTTTCCAAGAAATTTAGACTTTTGTGACGGTTAATTTCGAAATGTGAAAACTTCTATGTAACCATTATAACCATATAATATAATAGGGGTTAAAGTATGAAATTACCGTTTTATTGTAATAGGTACATCGAATTGACATAGATAGAACCTTCATGATTTGAGAGTTTTGAGTAAAACTTTTTTCAAGTAGTACCTTTTCTTTTGTTCATGGGATGTAAAAATACCTTCGGATCTCCGGCTCCTCGGGGACTGAGGAACCAGGAGTATGTGGTGAATCCACTAAAAACACCCCGTCGGCCGGTCTTAGGTGCTCTGCTCTGAGGGAGACCCGGATCATGTTATTTCAGGTCCTCCTCAGGATCGGCGCCGCGCCTATCCAGGCTGTATCCTAGAGGAAGCCTCAGAGGATTCCTCCTGCTTATTGGCCAATCATTATATATTTTTACCATCCTACCTTCCGCCGCAGAAACTCAGTTTGCTGCCCGAGGTCCCCTTTCTCTGGCAGCTTGCAGCCCCGTCGACGGTTCGTGTCGCCGCCGGCGTTCTCTACGCTCGGGATCGGCCCTCTCCCGATCCCGTTCAGCGGTCTCTTTCTGGAGCATTACAGCTTCACAGAAAGTGACCACTGCGCCCCAGTCATTATCACCCGCCAGCATAGCAGCAATGATTGCTGGCGGAGACAGGTCTCTGCGTGAGTCGGTAGGTAATGCGACCTCCCTCCCTGCCTACCCAAGCTTCGAGGTTAGGCAGAACGGCACCGATAGCGTTGGCGTGCATTCTGCGGCTGTTCCAGCAGCGCGCGCCGTTGTGCCAGTGCCTGTCGGTGGCGTCGAGCTCGTCCTGACCATCCACACCTTGACCCCGGCGGATTGCGCGAGCCTGGTCATAGACCAACGCCATTGTGCCAGTGCCTGTCGGTACCCGTACGAAGTGTGGGCAGTCGATGCGTATATTCGCTTTATTCGTGTCCTTTATAGTGTGTCAAAAAACCGACAAGTCGACGGATACGCGTATTCGCTATTCGTGCTTATGTGTTATGCGTACGAATAAAGCGAAGATTGGCGAATATACACTCCACACTTCGCCGTAAGCGCGTGAATAACCCGCATAACGAATAACGCATAACACAGTGTGGTTCCGGCTTCATACTTTATCCCCTAATATTATTTGCCATAGAATACCTTGCTACATAAAAGAATACTATTGAAATAACAAGTAAAACATAACCTAAAAAGTATAACCAATTTTTGCGTCAGGGACTATAATTTTGTAGATACAAATCATGTGGTACTAGTACTCTTAGTTAAATATAATCAAATATTGCTTACTGATTACATTTTCAGCGTGCACGAATTATGGAAGAAAGATATGTAGGTATGTATCCAATATTATACAATAGCACTAAATAAAATACATTATGGTTTCATATACTTATTTGTTTTATTTATTTATTATTCGTATATGTATCAGCTTTTCTTGGCACATCAATGAATATTTTATTTAGAGTAGTTTTTGATATGTTCGTACATAGAGGTACTGCACACCAACGACAAATCGAGAATCTACTCCACCAAACAAAACTTCTCGCGAACATTTAAACTCATGCGGCTGTTTTGTTTTGACCACCAATGACGTCACGCGCTGTCAGACGATGTAACGTGGCGTTTTGGCGGGATTTTTAAACAAACAATATTAAGACATGATTTTGAGTACCTAAAAGGCTATAAATTAATAAAATTATATTTTTTATATACATAGGTATCCATAAATATTAATTCTACACTTTCTGAAAATTTGGCCGATCCCCTATTGCGAGATTTACTCGAGTTCAAGTCGAGAACTGACAATATATCCTCATTTTTATGAAAATTACTTACATTTATGTACATCATCATCATCATCAGCCTATGGCAGTCCACTGCTGGACATAGGCCTCTCCAATTGCACGCCATTTAGTTCGATCCTCGGCTACTCGCATTAAAATTAAATTCATTTAAGTGTATTTTCTTATTATTATTCCTTTTTATATATTAAAAAAAATCATCACATATTTACCTCCAAATGTTCAAAAGCACTCATACTGAATGTCAGAGAGGAAATCTTCTTGCAATCTGGCACATCAATGTACAGTGGATATCCATAATGTAAAGTGTGTAAAGAAAATTCTTCAATGGGAATCTTGGATTTACCATCCTCTAAGAATGAAGTATACCAGTCTATGGATTGCAGTGAGCCTGATGTCAAACAACTATCATCGTCAAGTATAAAGCTATTAACATCGGTATCACGTTCAAGTTTAGACCACAACTTCTTTATACTTCGTTGTCTTTTTGTTAAATCATGGTACAAGTTGATTATATTGTCCCAGCGAGTATCTTGGTTTAGGAATGCTAGTAAATCATATGGTCTGGCCATTTCAAATGGTGAATCAAGCTAAAAGGACAAAAGTATAATAATTATTTATATTTTTTTGGGAGTTTTGTGTGACACACAACACCATATAATTTGAAACTAAGCAGAGCTTGTACAATGAATGCTGGATAAACGTTTCTTCATATATTAAATACATACATATTATAAAAATAAAACACCCAAACACTTTAGGAAATACCCAATATTCTTTTGACCGCCTTGTTGGTCCAGTGGTTAATGTATGCAACTGCTGTGCTCAAGGTCTTTGGTTCAAATCCTGTAGCGAACCACATGTTTATATGATTTACAAATACATGTTTCAAAATTTGGGTGTTTTCTATGTATTTACAAAAAAAACTTTTGTAGATTCTTTCCTGTGATCCTGTGATGTGTATGATTTAAAAAACTTAATTCATATTTAGACCACTTGCAATTGATAAAAATAGAATGAGCAGATTCCTTAAGACAAATATAGCTATTAATACTTTTGACGAGGAGTTGACCTAGTCAGAATTGTGATAAAAAAACTTAATGTCAGATATTATGTAAATGTCAAAGCATAAATACATAATGTAAGCAGTATTTTTGCAGCTATTTTAGAAGCTATTAAACTGGTTATTTCGTTTAGTGGAAATTTTGTCTAGAATTAGGATATTATTTTACTTAGCTGTCAGTTCATACAGGTCCCACAAAAAAACTGCTTACACTTAAGGTGCATGCTTTGAAACAAAATTGTGAGGATCAATAAATATATGTAAATAAATATTGTAGACATTAAAAACACAATGCCAACTAGTTTCAAGCTTAGCAGCTTTACTATTTAAACTAGTTTAAGTGATAGAATACTTTTATACTTTTTTTGTAAATACGTACTTATTAAATATAGAAAACAGCCAAACTTCGAAACAAATATGTTTAGCTCATACAATATTTGGTCTGACCCAGGATTTAATCCCAAGACCTCAAGCACAGCATTCGCATACACTATCATCGACTGAGGCAGATTAACTAGCCAATTGTTAGTAACAAGTCATAAAATGCACAGGTCATGGCTTGCCATAAACTCTCTTTTGTAAGAATGTTTTAGCCAAATCCAACAACTTCCAAGTTTTCCTACTCTGCTGTCATTAAAAATTTACTCCCTTAATTGGCTCTTAGGACACCCACGAGATGAACAGAGGTGGCGATATTCTGTATTCTTACTCCTATTGACACAGATTAAACAGCTGATAAATGAAAAATTCCATCTCAGAAAGAAATTATATTTTTTTTGTTCACTTGCTATCTATATGTCTTTGAAATATCGCCAGCGACTGGTTATTTTAATACTGGGTAATATATTGCACTATACAATATTTGCATAGGGAAATTTATCTATTGTTTAAAATAAGGAAATATTCAAGTTGAAATTTTCAACAAATATAGAATATATTATGATTAACTTATTTTCTTTCACTTTGATAAAGTATCTTTACATTTATTTAAATAAAAGCTTTACATACCCTTGGCTGTATAAGACCACCTTCGGTGACCATCCAATGCGTGGAACCATTTATTTCAATGGGAAAAATGCATAATAACAACAAAAGCTTTATGTACTTCATTTTAAAGTTTGTAAACAACATTCCAATGCTAGATAGTCATAATATTAATAGATAAACAGTAGTATTTCATAAATCAAAACAATTTGTAATTATAGCGCAGACGACCTATACAGAGACGACTGATTTTTTTTTAAACTGCGTGACTCGAAGTCCCGTCTCTCGAAGTCGAAGTTGACAACTTGACATTTAGCTGACAGTTAGAAGACGACATATTCTACTTAGTACTTTAGTAACATAGTGTTGAACTCATAATAAAGTCATGTATTCCCTTTGTTACTAAAAACATTTAGAATGTAGTTCACATTCTAAATGTTCTTTGTAAAGAATATTTATAGTAAATGTAATGTATTTTTTTGTTTACTATTTTTATCAATCACACACACCGTTGTGGGAACCTTGATATTAGCCTTTACTGTCTCACCGATGAGTCTCTTTTATTTATAGGAAAACTATAACTGCATGGATGACTCAGTTAGTTCAGGAAATGTAGAGTCTTAACTTGCAAAATGCGCTTATTTGAAAAACTTCGTACAAAAATAATAAGTAAACATGTCAAATATAATAAAATATAAAATGGTGGCCTCCACTTCTGAATTCTGTTCATGCTTTCCATCAGGCAGGCCAGAGTCCTATTGGCAGCTAATATATATATATATATATAAATTCTTCTCACATGATCCCGGGTTCCTTAAACAGCATCACAATAGGCCGCCATAGTGTGATTAATAATACTCCATTGCCTGTATTGGCCAAAGAGTATTATAACACTACGTAGTATTGGCAGCAAGTGTGGTGTTAGACCCTTAGATTCTACTCATGTTTTCCGTCAGGTTGGGCGAAGACACTTCGGTAAGCAATAAATTAATAAAAAAAATGGGACTAGTGTCCTGCATCATTCTTTTAAGATTTGTTAGGGTGTTGCTATTACTTTCATATGGATAAACATGAACAACCAGTAAATAAATGATTTAAATAACCTAGTTCTTTCCTATTTAATTCCTTATTTCTAAGGAAAGGCTGTGAATTAATGCAGTTGATGTAAAAACAGCCATTTTCCATGACAATTCAGTTCTTTGATCTATCGAAATTCGTATTTACAAATTTCGATGAACCATAGAGCCGAATTGTTTAAAAGATGTTAGATCAGTAATCAGGAGCTGTGATACCAGCATTTATGTGGATAGGTGCATGATTTTCTCGCTTCTTCGCCCCTCCCCACTGTAATTGCTAGTATTTATCATACATAATGCAATTTAACCACGACCACCACATTGAATCGTCAAAGCAAAGTCCAAACCATGGTATGTTTTGCCTGTCTGTCTAGGCCTAACATAAACACGTTTGATTTTTCTCCAGTTGCACCAAAGGAGGAAGTTAGGCGCTTCATGGTGACCGCTATTCCGGAACAACTATCACATACGTGATCATCTATTCCCTCGACTCCAATGTTTAGCCTTCCATACGCGTACGCATACTTCCTTTTCTATCCAAAGTCCTAATATCCTGCTAACTATACTAACCCACTTCATGATTTCTGATGAAGCACTGGAACAGTTCTCGTCCTATCTTCAGCAGCAGATAGGGCCTGAACGAGACGGCAGCAGTCTGTCTGAACCTATGAATCTTCGTCGACGTGGGTTGATCTCGACTCTGGTATTAAACAAAGTGGCATTCTTTCTCCTCTTTTCTTTTTTTTATTGATTGATCTCGTAAACTTCAGTATTCATATTACTTGTATGCAGACGAGCTGCAGTTTTTCGCATATGCAAGAGTTAAAAATTTGGCTGAAGCTATAGGCAGTATAAATAAAGACTCAGAGGCAATAAGAAATTAGTCCAGCAGTTTTGGTATAACGATGAACTCATCAAAATTCCAAGTAATCATCATAGGGAGTCCTAGAATGTTGAGTACTGATCTCATTTTTAGGGTTCCGTACCCAAATGGCAAAAAAACGGTACCCATATAGATTCGTCGTTTTAAATTTGGTCAGTAGATGTATTCTGTGAACCGCATTAATATTTTTACACAAAAATAGAAAAAAACAATAAATTTTGGGGGTCCCCATACTTAAAACTGAAACTCAAAAAATTTTTTTTCATCAAACCCATTCGTGTGAGGTATCTATGTATAGGACTTTAAAAATGATATGGAATGGATATGAAATGATATGGAGGTTTCCAACATCATTTTTTTCTAAACTGAATAGTTTGCGCGACACTTCAAAAGTGGTAAAATGTGCCCCCCCCCCCCCTGTAACTTCTAAAATAAAAGAGTGATAAAACAAAAAAAAATATATGATGTACATTACCATGCAAACTACCAGCAAAAAATTGGTTTGAACGAGATCTAGTAGGTAGTTTTTTTTTAATACGTCATAATCGTAAACCGCAATTTACCTTTGATTCAATCAATACACTATTATTAAAACATCGATCAAAGTTACTTGCTTCTACTACGGATCCCTTCATGGGCAAGTCCGACTCGCACTTGGCCCTTTTTTAATCAAACTGTCTCAAGGATCTACGTTTGCACATAGATACCACTCTCAAGTGACAATTTCAATTAACTAGTGTCTATCAGAAAGTTACAAATATCTTGCGTGGATTCTATCGTCTGAAAATTAATCCCCCCAATAGACAAAGATGATACTTGCGCAGACTTTAATTTTTGCACTAATGGCGATATGTGTTATGACTAGACCTGAATGCAGATATGCTCATTAAATTAGATGCGAAAGTATGATCACATATGGTACCCATCTAACCTGGTAACCTATCAGATAGCGACGCAGCTTGCGGACTGACAATGATATACACCCTTCTCCACTCACCAAACTCGCATAACTACTTGATATCCCAACCAGAGTACATACCTTTTTTTTTTTTTTTTTAACGTGTGGAAATCCCCGCGGACCGTCACCCGTCGGGGGTTACGGCGGGGTGGTGTGTCGGACTCGAACCGACTAAAACCACACGGTGTGACCCTCTCTGCGCCTTTGTATTGGAAGGAGTCCAGGGAGGGGATTTCCTTCTGGACTCAACCAGAGTACATTCCTTTTTTTTTTTTTTTGATGTGTGAATAATCATCATGGACCGTCACCCCACCGGGGGTTACGGCGGGGTAGTGTGTCGGACTTGAACCGACTAAAAAACACACAGTGTGCCCTCTCCGCGCTTCTCCGTTTAGGAGTAGGAGAAGTCCGGGGTGGGATCTCCTTCTGAACTTCTCCAGCGCCTGCCCGCTCCTGATGCGGGCACCGTCTCTGTTTGACGACCCTCTCTTAGGCGGCGTCCGGCACACACCGACGCCGCCCCCTATCCAGAGTACATACCTGCTCTAACCATACAAGAAATCTTCGTTCTCCTAACAAACTTCTTCGTTGTTCTTCCCATACTTCCAGTATCACTTTTTGAATTTTGAATTTTGTATCACAATTGAAATATTATGATTTGATTTATTACTTTAAAATACCGCATTTCATTCATCGACTATTTGTTTTTATGAAATGTCCTTGATACTTTGAAAAAATGACACTGACATTTGAACGTTGTTTTCAAAAAAATACTTTATAAAATAAAATAAAATTCACTGTAACTTCTTACTATTCATGTACTTACCGCTGACAATTTTACAAAATAATGTAAATTTTAGCCAATATACTTATGATTGAAAAATATACAAATTATCAACTATAATAATTAACATCTGAGTCCTGTGCGTACTCTGACCGGGACAAACTACAACTATCCGTAAGCTCTAAATTACTATTTGTGCTTATTGCTACCAATATTTATGACAAATGCTTACAAATTGCTTTTTCGAAGCTTTACCAATTTTGTAAGCAGAAACCATTCGAAGGGTGCGTGTGTCGTACCCTTTTCCACCCTTCATTGCGCATGTCCAAATAACCTCACACAATCCACGCCTTAATTCACCCACATTCATGTAGCTTATTGCTTTCTATTATTAAAACTGCAGTTGTGAATTAACACAAAATAACTGTAACATTATTGTACAATTTATCCATATTAGATAAACTAAATCTGTTTCCCTGAAGTGTTGCATAATTTTAATTGATGAAACGCTCCAGTTTCAAAATGTGTAAGCTACGAAGAATTCAAATAGCATTTTAATAGGTGCATGGACGATCTTGTGGCAGCAGTAAAAACTATGTGATCGCGGTGTTTTTAAGGTATTGAGTGAGTGAAAGATAAAATGGTAAATGACGCACAAGTACAGTCGTCCCCAAACTCGGATGGTCGAGGCGACGGTCGCACAAATGAAAAGTGTGATGTAAACAAGAATGTTCAATTATTGGAATTTAAGGTTCGGACTGTTAAATAATTGTATTAATATTTATTTGTTTTCACTGTTTTCTATATAATCTCTTATTTCCTTTTA
The DNA here is from genome assembly GCA_932526445.1 of Phragmatobia fuliginosa. Classification (NCBI taxonomy): domain Eukaryota; kingdom Metazoa; phylum Arthropoda; class Insecta; order Lepidoptera; family Erebidae; genus Phragmatobia; species Phragmatobia fuliginosa. The sequence continues at coordinate 18,895,982 of OW052063.1, read as the reverse complement.
AAGGGAATCCTCTGGACATGTGGTCTGAGAGAAATATGTTTAACTGCACTCTGGCTTCCATTAGGTGCTTTAATATTTTGTTATGTGACAGCGGCTATATTTCAAGCAGATGACGTGCACGAAACACATTGTAGGGTAAGTTTTTAGCCTACAATAATATCAGAGGCTTCATAAAATACCTACTCACGAAATATATATCTATAAAGAAAAATAGACCTTAAGTTACAGACTGATGTGCAAAACAGTAAAACAAAAAAGCGATTTGGTATTTTTTGTACCAATTTCAAACATATCAATTTACTACTATTCAAATGACCTGATATTTTTTTTGTTTAAACGACGACATCGTAAGCCCCCTCAGTCTCTTTGCCAGTAGACTTAGTAGCGATCCACGTCGTGTAATACACGTGAAGTTGCCCTATTCGAATTTATCAGGCGTGCTTCTGTGAGTGTAAAATATCCTCACTTTACCTTCAGGCTCAGGCCTCAAATTAATACATCTATAGTTAGTTACAGTCCCAAACAAAAATGGCACACTTTTTATTAATTTCATTTATGAGGCACTTATTGCAACAAAATATAACAAACATCATAAAAAAATAGGATAATTAATTGTGCACACGCCACTTCCAATACAGTTCAAAAACGTAGTCTATATAACAAACACTCAAATCATAATTTTCAGAAAATTAGAACTGCATTACATAAGATGTAAAAGAATAGCGATAAAATTTATTTTAACATCTTTTGACACATGCCAAGCGAATCCAATAGAAACTTATCAATAATTTTCAGTTTTATTCACACCTACAGATGTCAGTACGGATGGAAATACGGGAAAAATAGTGAATCAATATTCTAATAAATTGCGATCCATTAGACTTCTATCGTCAAAAGCCTAGTTCCAATCGTCCAATCATTAGATTATTTATAGGGTTCAGATGACCGGGTCGCGATGTGCCTATTACGAGATCGAAGCATTTGTTACGAGGTCCTAGATAGTTTAGTCTCACTTATTACCATACACTTTTGCTTTAATGGCGTCATTATAGGTTTAAAAGAAATCCGTTATTATTACATGAACTGAAAGGCTGAAACTGAGTCAAATGTAGTAAAATATTAGGAAAGAAGAAGAATCAAAGATTTTTAGACCGAATTTCAATACGTATATTTGGTTAATAATTCACAAAAACGTCTGTGCTAAACGTCTACCGAACCTACTCCTTATAATGTCTTAATCAGTAAATTAATAAGGTACCTCAATACTAATGTTAGAAACTGAAATACTATTAGCACTATTAATTTTGGTATAAAACTTCCTTCTTCTTCCTAGCCTTATTCCCAATGTTATTTGGGGTCGGCTACTAGTTCAACCGGTTTTACCTGAATTTCAGTTTTTCCACGGAGCGACTGGCATCGGACCTCCGCAACACTAAGGCAGAACTGAAATTCCGGGCACTGACTTCCCAATAACGATTGCCATAGATGTTCATGACAACCAGTACCGACATCTTTACGTGCTCTCCGAGGCACGGGCGTGAATCACCGCCAAACTTCCAAACTCCGGGCTGCTATTAGGAATTTCCTAAGAAAAACCCAAAAACACTTTTCGGCTCGACCCGGTATTTGAACCTCTTGATGAGCAGTCGCATACGCTATACACTAAACCAACGAGGCAGTTTTTTTTGGTATAAAACTTCCAAATCACGCAATTCTTTCAAACTAGAGTTAAAAATCTCAACCGAAATTTAATCATATTCATATGGTTTACCTATATTTGTTCTTTGTACTAGAACTTTGTACAGCCATTTCTATCTTGCGTCAGCATAATAATCGTCCGCCGAGCCTTCTTCCAAATATGATTGGGATCAGATTTTTGTCCACCACGATTTTGTAAATGAAGAACCTTTTTACTGTCATCAGACCTCTACATTCCAAGTACGAGGTGAAATTGAAAGAAAGAAAGACATTCAGACATTCCATTATGCACAGACAATACCTACATGGTTATTTTGTATAACCATCTCTTAACATAAAAAACATAAAAAACTGTAAAAATCGTATAGCACTTGTTGTATATGTGTTTTACTGTTTTAATTAATAGCTCGTAATCTTATATTTGTTTTATGTTTTACTTAATATATTCCGCGAAACCGACTTAAATATACAAACCTAAAAAGTACTAAACGGGATAAATAACCCTTTAATGAAGTCAGTTCGATCGAAATAAGCCTCTTCATGAAATATTACCGCATATTAATTTTTTTCAGGTCTACAATGTAGTGCCATCAATAAGTGCGATTACTGGTGTTAGCCCTCAGAGGTATATTTGGAGGATATGTATCGCGTTTCATTTAGGACCAAGGTTGTTGATAGGCTCTATATATTACAACTATCATAAAGTACGTACCGCCTACATCACTGAAGAAAAGGTAAGAATATCTGCTTGAACATTTATTTCGTAGTTAGCACAAGAACTTCATATTCTAAATATTATATTAAAAGCGAATGTGAGTATAGTTTTGATTTTTGAAATCATGAATATGAACTAATCCAAAGCTACAGAACACACGAGGAAACAAAACACATACACATGCAGGCAGAGCTGACATAAGCAAGGGTGTGTAAACGAAAAAAACGGTTCAAAATCGAAAATCGGATTTAAATTGATAATGTACCTACCTACTGAAATAAACGTTATGTGACTTAGGTATACCTATGTATATCTAGCTTTTCCAAATTGTAGGCGCATAAAGCCTTCTAGTCTTTGGTGGGTACATCTAAGGATAAAGCCCTTCTGATGTTTACTTAGGCAACGAGACTTACTTACAAACACTCTTGAACTAGAATTATAGAAATTTTGCCTAAACTAACATGGTAAGTTTTAAAAATATTTTTTTCATTGACCGACGGTTTCATTTGTTTGATTTTTGATTTAAAAAAATGTCTATCGTTAATAAATCGGTCAAAGTCATCTAGAACATTCAGTTCTATATTGTAACATTTAAAACACATAAAATAATAGATATTTTTACGTTGTGTTACAATTATTTATATTTAGTGTACCTAAACAAAGTAGAAATAAATGTAAATGATTTCGGTAAATTCTAGACCTCGTCTAGGGTACTGTTTTTAAATGTGACTAACGTGACATCCTGTTGTGTTAGAATCATTTGTAGCTATAGAATAGTCACGAATTAAATACAGTAACATATCCGATGGAAGCTCAGACGGATTTCTCGCAATCTAAACTTAAAGAATGAATATTTTCACTTTTACGTAAGAAATTCCTTTATATGAAAATACTACTCTCTAGCTGTTGAGACATTCTTGAGATTGAGTGTCTATGAATGCATCAACAGTTTTAAACAAAGCTTCAAAGCCGCGAAAACCATATTTTTGCATTTGACAAGCCAGAAATCAAGCCAATGGTCGTGGGTTTGATTCCAACAACATTTTGTTTGTTCTGTGTCTAGTTTTAATTTAACTTCAATGTACTAAGGTACATAGAAATACAAAAGTTTGTTTATCACTAGTTCGGTAACCATAGCACACGCTCTAATTTGGAATGAGAATTAAGTGTTTGAGATGTATCAATTATAATTTTAGAGTGTGGGTAACGTTACGTAACAGAATGGGTTTTTAATTTATTTACATCGCAAAAACGTCAATTCGAATTTCTACTTCAAGTTGAATTCTTAAAAAATCATTCATTCATTGCCTGCGCTGTCATGGAATAATTACGTACTGTTATCCGTTGAAAGTAATAAAATTTATGATTGTGTTTATTCCAGACGCGGACTCTCGCGAACAAGCTAGGAGAAGCTTGTTATTGGCTTAATTTTATAGAGCTCTTCGCACTGACTGGAGTCACTTACATTTCCAATAGGGAAAATTACTGTGAGTACAAGACTTTTAACAAGTAATAAGTTTGACCCTAATTTTGAAAGTTGTCTGAACTACCACATGCGAATTTTTTGTAAACTTTACTCCTTTAATTAATGGTTTTTATTTCATAAAACATAATGAACAATATCCTACGGACATAACAATGTTCCTGAAGGTAACATAATATTTCATTCATTCAATCACTCTTTTGTTTTATTTTTTTATAAATGAGCGAGTCTCAAATTTACTCTACGTAAATTTGGCAGGCTCATTTTGTCTGATGGAAAGTATAAGTAGAATCTAAGAGTGGTGGTCACTATCTTCATTTTTTTTTTTTTTTTTTTTTTTTTTTTTTTTTTTTTTTTTTTTTTTTTTTTTTAAAAAGACAACTCCCGCATTAGGAATATAAATTCCTGTGTCGCGGGGGACTTTACAAACATACATGAAACGGACACAAAGAACACCCAGACTCAGAACAACAAATTGTGAATCACACAAAGTGTTGTCCCACGTGGGATTTGAACCCACGACACTTGGCGTAGTAGGAAGCGGCGTGGCGACCGCTTAAGCCACTAGGCCAACCGTGCAGTCTGTGCATTGTGAGTGCACAGAGTGGTAACCCAGACCCTAGTGCGATGCGTCTGCATCATTGGGCATCAAGTCTCGCACTCACTAATGAAACGCAACTGTACAAATGCTAACATTTTTAGGTTGGTTTTGAGAGTCTTGAGTCTAATCTACTCTTTCATTTCTTGATCAATTTTAATCCCGAATTCACTGTTTCTAGTTATTCACGAAAAGATATTCATAGTATTCATGGCAGCGGCACTCGTTCACATGCTGTGTCGGGCAAGAGTGGGGTGCATCGCAAGTGACGTTGTGGAACCTGTGAGGACTAACAAACTGGTGTGGACTTTATTCTACGTAGCCATAGCAGCTACTATTGGGTTAATCATATTCTTCTTGAGGCACAGACTGCTCTGTCGGCCTTTAGGTAAGGAATCATCGATTATCTTTCTAGTTTTACTTTGCGTTTTATATCGTCTTTTACTCGACATAAAATCGTCGTACTACAGTTTTTATGTTTCTATCCTATACATTAATTTAGTGATATATTTTTATGACCTTCATTTTACTTTCCTGCCATCTGCTTTACCCGTCTACGGCTAAGCCAAAAGTTCCTTTTGAATGTGTGAATTCCTTGAATGAATCCAAGACGAACATACGAAGGCGATGAAATATTTTTAATTTCTCTCAATGTCTTTTAGTATCCTTTAACTAGGTGTTATCAATGTCATGTACATAAGTAGCACTGGCTTAGCACATAAAATTACCTCGTGTGTTATTTTCACCTTTGAGGCTGTTAGTATAAGGTTCAAAGTAACATAGAACTATTGCTTAGCATGAAATTATGTTTATGAATAGGGGGTAAAATTACTGTTTATGGACTTTTGCTACTTTTACATCTAGTGTTCGTCGTATAGCGGAAGTTTTCGCGATATTTATTTAAACCTGTCTTTAAAACCCATGATTCATGTAACAGTAATTTTACACCCTTGTTCATAAGTTTAATTTAAAATTAACTAACGTTTCTGTGTTATTTTCAACTTTAAATTTACAGGCTCAACGCTGAAAATAACACACGGGTGGTCTTATGTGCTCATTGTATGTTCAATATAGTAAATAACTAACTTTCGCCCGCGGCTCCACTCACGTCTATGTCGGTTATCGGCTTATCGCGGTAAAAGTAGCCATGTCCTTTCTCAGGCTCTATCTGGGTGTAAATCGCTGCAGTGATTTGTCACGCTGCAGACAAAAGCGGTGGAGGGCTTTATGTCATAGTATATTTAATGATAATATTTAATTTCCAGCGTTCACATGGTTCTCCATCTGCGAATACATATTGGCAACATCGAACATGGCTTTCCATGCCATCGTAGTCCGTGACCTGCCACTACACGAAGTCCATGTGGTTTGTCCCACTAGCAGTAAGACGAACTAAACGTGCGCATACATAAATTGATCGTCAATGGATTCGGTCAGCGACATGTAACGGAATATGGATATTTGATGTTGATGTTATGAAAGTGTTTACAAAGGGCAGGTAGATGTACTGTTGTTTCCTTGATCAAATTGTGTAGTAAAATATAACATATTGTTAATTGGTTGTCCTTTAAATCTAAAGTTAATCTTCAAAGTGACAAAACATTTATTGAAATAAGTTAATAGTTCCTTTTGCAAATAAAGTATTCCATGTTTTGTCTTTAAATTGACGGTGCTTATGAAAATAGCCATCGTTTAAATATGAGGTACAAAATTCACTTGCAATCATTACCATACCAGACAGGAAGACAGCTTTAGTTAATCCCTATGGTTGTCATCATATTATGCTTTTGCATATATAAGAGCAGTTTTATTCAGAATAATAATAATTATATAAGAGGATTCAAACTTCCCAAGTTTAGCCAACAACAGTTAACACCAAGCCGTGGTTTCTTCTTGGTTGTAATGTTCTGAATAAGGTTTCGAGTGATAGATTGTAAGCACATAGTTACTGTACAGTATTAAATATGAAAAATAATACAAAAATCCATGTAAATAAGTAATTGAATAAATTGCACAAGTCTAAGTAATTTGTATAATTATCTTCATTTCCAATAATAGTTTCAAGATTATTATAAAAGTATTAAAAATTATTCAACGACTACCTATTTATTTTTGTTCCTTTGTTAAATACTTAGTAGATGATGCAAACAGATCGTATGTATCTTAATAACCTATTCTGGTCGTGTATCAAGTATTTTATGGATAACAATTAATTATTTGACACCCCTACAAGAAAGGTCCTTCGGCCCAAATGGGTTAGGTCCAAGCCTTATGTCAGTTCATTGTTTTAGGCTAGCACTTAACAACTGGAGTGTACCTAGTTTAAGATGACCCTTGAGGCGGGTCTGTAACAATTGGATATAACTTAATCTAATATTATATTGATCACATTGTAGTAATTTTAGCGGCAAATTTATTCGGCGATTGCTGTTGAATGAAGCACGAGAAAGGAATTAGAGGTAGGCCATTTTTCGGATAATGCAAAAACGTATTTGAAGGATTTTGTGTGCTGTACATACTTACTTTAATGGTTTGAGGGATGACTTACGAAATCGTGGCTTTATAAACATTTTGAAAACAATATGAAAGCGTATAAAAATTACATCCAGCAGTATGTACAAATTGATATACTGACCTGGTCTACTAGAATCTTGTTATATATCTGTTCTCCTGAAAAAAAAACCGCAAGTGCCATAGTGTGGGTCACCATACTGCATTGTCAGTTTTCGCAAAGAGTAGTGACCACTACTCACAGATTCTACTCACACTTGCCATTGAGCAGAGTAGAGTCACTTTGACAGTCTCATGTATGAAAAAAGAATTCTTTCAAAGCTTCCAAAAATTGTAGATAAATAGGTATCACTGACGTTCCGCCTAGTTTAACTACTAGGAGATATTATTGTAAGTTGTTATATTCTTCCTATATCTTTTGTATTTAATATCGATAATTATATACTTAAATTAATATTTATTTGTCAGTCTGCAGATTATTACCGATAGGTAGTTGTAATTTTAACGTCATTTGTGTGATTTAATCGATTTTGAGTACACGTGTAATTACAATTAAAAAATACAATAATATAATAAAATAGGAAAAATGTGAAGCAAATAATTATTATTGGCATAATTGGTTCACCTTAGCCCTATTTCGATCTACAAAAATTCAATGGCAATTGCAAAACTAGACATGGCAGATTTAGTTTCTGAAAGTTTTATGTCCTTTTTCGCTCTAATAAATATAAAAAGAGATTGAAAATAGAAAAGCATTGAACTATTAATATTCATTGTCAAAAGTATTAAGTAATAAAATAACTAAAATTTAATTCCTGAACGATTAAAAGGACCAATATTATTACCGAACTTTGTATTCAAACAAAACATATCTCAAAATAATCGGCTTATGAAGACTAATAATTATTTCTATTTCAGTGTGACCTATGTGTAATTAGTTTAATTAGCTCAGGGGAATGATTTATAAAAAAAAAAAAAAGTTTACGTAATGATTATTTGATTTATTATTAAAGTTCATAAATAAAAGTCATTCTCAATACCATTGCTTTTTAATGGTTGTACTTTTTAAAGCACAAAAAGGGAGTTGATTTTTTTTAATCATAAGATGTAGAAAACATTTATTACTAACAAAGCGCTCTTGTAATATAAAAAACAATATATGAAGATAAATTATGTAAGTAAATAAAGTACCTATTTTCTTTGTAAAATTCAAAAGAATCTAACTTAGGTCCTTCTCCATTTCATACATTTTCTTCTCCATTTTAAATATTTTCTTTTTGAACATCTGCCAACAGTATTATCTAAAATTATTCAAGAACTAGATAGTTATATGTAATTAGAACACACTTAACCGCTATGCAATAGGTACTAGTGACTAGTGACACAAAACTAGGTGCTTACACAGCCTAGTGCCTGCCCCAATTAATTTAGTGCATACATTGTGCAAAATTTGTCTATTTTTCTTAAAATATTTATATTTAGAACAGTACCTTTAACGACGACTCCTCTAATGAAAGAGATCCTTTGGCAAAATCTTTAAAAATAGATTTATGATTACCTACTTACCTATTGTTAATTACAAAATTAACATAAAACGAAATTGATATATTACGAATCGATATAATGAATACTAAGCTATGCAATGCAATTGTTGAATTTATTGACCTTTTGTTAAAAGTATAGTGTAGTTATTTGTAACTTACGTTTTATATTGTAGTATTTAAATGCTTTAAAATTACCATTAGGATTACGTATTATTCTAGATCTACTTAATAATTAAAATCCTATGACTAAGAAGGTAAAGCACAGAAACAATTACAATTAGGTACATAGATAAAAAAAACATCTTTAAAATTTGATACATTTACATCACTTTTACATTCGTTTAATATTCATTATATTTGTACTTACTTTCATTTAATTTTAAATTTAAGGTGAAATGTGCGTTAGTTATTGGTGTCATGACATGACTGAAAATGTTATTATTGTTATTAGTTAATAAATTATAGCTGTATTATTTATTAACATAATTCTGTTATAATGTTTGTCTGATTTGTGGACACGTGTTTGTTTTTAAAAATAAATACCTATATCATAATGATTACTTATTTGTTTGGTAGTCCATAGTTGTGGTTGTAGTACCTATTCCGTTACTCTGTTGCTTCACTTCTCTATTGCTTGAAGATAAATACTTTATTTTGGTAGATACTATTAATCCGTGTAGGCCCTTTCAAATAATAATTGTACTTGCCTTAAACAATCATTTCGTACATAGTTATTTTAACTAGGTGTACATTCTACATCAACACAGGTATATTCTAGAAAGAAAGCAGAATCAAAACACAACTTACAAATTCATAACACAACTAGTTAAATCTAAAGGAAACAATATAAAAAAAATTAACTATTAATTTAAACGAAAAAGAAAGAATTAGATAATTTTAATACTTTAACTTTTGTTTGATTAAATAAACAAAATTAAAGAAAGTCAACTGACCAAGTAAGATTTTCGTTACAACGCCATCTATCCACAGTTCTAGTTATGAAAAAGATTCCACAGATGGCAGTACACGCTATAAAAACACTGGCTTATAACATCTTGCATCTCGTTCATTTCCAAAATGGCGGCTGTTGGAAGCTAGGGCAGGTACAAATTGTGAATGTGTTAGTGTATACGTGTCTAAAATTTCACGTTTGACCACTCTAGCTATACACACAAACAAAGCAAACCGGGTGAGCGCGGGGCAAGGGGAGTAACGTCCGTGAAGTTGTGTCAGCATATGCGCAAACGAGGTGCGCATTCGTCGCGTGCGTTGTCGGGATTCTTTGTGCCATTCTTCGCATACCAATAAGAGTATATTCTTTAAATTTACTCCTAAATAGACATTTAATCAAAATTCGTCCTTTCACCTCATCCTCGAGCGCCGTAATAGGTGAGTAAAAATTATTTTTGACACAATTTTCATACAATCAACTCAAGTTATAAGTGATTTTTATTAGGGAATGTCAACAATGCGATCGCGATCCTGCAATATTTTACATAGTTGTCGTGTTTGCTTCGCTGCGACTTCCGGTCGTTCGGGTGTCGGCATTTCGCGATGTAAACATTATCTAGTTTTAGGATTCAGCTGCATTTAGGCAAGCTGTCGGGAATGAAGTGTGCTCAAGGTGCTTTTGTGTTGTTAAATTCGCTTGAGTGTGCCTACTGGGATGGCGCAATTTTCGAAAGACGCGGTATGGTATCGTTCGCCTGCGATACACTTCAGTCGCGTTTGTGGCTGCATGCGATTTGACGTATTCTGCGCGTAGTGATGTCACTTGTCAGCTTATTTTATGAAATGTCAAACGTTTTACATGTAACGCGCGAGTGAATGGTAAACAAATTGACAGTGAAATTGATATCGATGCTGTGAAATTATTACTAGTGACATGGACTGTTATTATTCAAAATTTTATCCAAGGCGTGAGTATTTATTTCAAATATATTGTAAATAAACAAATAAAATTCTTTGCATACTTTCGGTCATACCAAACATTGTTGAATAAAGTTCGTGGTGCAATAAAAAAAGACGATACTTGGTAACAATTTAAATGTTTTTAATTATTCATAACGTAAGTTTTATTAATGTTTACTGCAAATACCAGTAATACTATCTTTTCAAATGTCTAAAGAGTAAAACAATTTAAAAAAAATATATTACACAGATTTATAAATTACTTTCAATAATACGACGTATTTGTATTATCATTTTATCTAAATTATTTTTAATGATTTATTAAAATTAGAATAAATTACCTTTTAATATACACACAATATGTATAATGTACATAGGTTTTTTATGTAGCTCTATATAGGTATATATTGTGTTTATTTATTACTTTATGCGTTTGAAAATATCAGTAATTTAAATGTGAGTGTAAAGATATAAAATAAAAAGTGCATTAACGAAGAGTCTAAAAAATTATTTAAATATAATTACGTGATTAATATACAAAATTATACTAAATCATACCTAATTATGAGGTACTTAAAGTTATGTAAAAATAATTTCTCGTACATATTACAAATATTTATACTTGTACGTTTTTTTAATGGTGTCTAGCTAAATTGTGAATTTATTACCTACCTATTTAATTACTATTTCTGTGACATTAAAAAACTACGTTATTTTTTATGTCATCGCCATTAGAAAAATCATAAAATCGACAGTTTTCAGCTTTACTGACGTTCTCTATATTCCCGCCAATAGAATTCCATTCGCTAGTCGCCATTTAAAATAATAAATGTTTTGAAATAGAATACTAATACCATCAGTACCTAGCTACTTCATTGAGTAACTCCTTTCGATTAAGTTACGGTAAAAGTTTTGTATTTAAACTCTATTTATTGCCTTTAATGTTCATATCACAAATCACAGTTTCCCGCCTCCGGTACATCAAAGTGCGACGTAAGTATATAGTTTTGTAGCGATCGCTTCACTTACAGTATCTGTTAGACTCTCGAATGGGTGCCAAGAGTTATTTTGGTCAATACAGTTGATGTTTTTATTGCGCGTCGCGACGGGAGCGACGCTGACAACTTGTGAACTGCACGAGAAGCAATAAGACGTGTAAAGTGCTGACGCTTCAGGCCCTTACGCGGCATCGCACCTAATGGTCGATTCACAACGATTTATCACGTATTCCATCTAAGGAAATTGAATTTGGAATGGTTTGCCCCTTTTCGCAGACGGTCCTATGTCCCTTGATTAAACTTTTTTAAATATCTTTTTTTACAAGAGGGACTATGTTGTACAGTCGTGATCCAAGTCACAAACTAGCTTTAATTAACGTTTTGATGCCAGACTATCATAAATAATCTATATGAAATACAGATTATTAGTATGTAGGGTAAACTGTATAATGATTGGCACCTTAAGGCTATCTAGCCAAGATTTGATTTTTAAAAATTAAACTAGATGTCAGATTCTAATTTAATCTTCATAAAACGTTTTAATAATTTATTCATTTAGAAATAAAAACAGATTCATATAAGTAAACACAGTTTAATAAACAAAAAATAATAAAATTTAAAAACGTTCCGAAAAGTACAGTAATTGGCATCAAAAGTACAGTTATTATCACATAGCAATCAGTCATTGGCACTTAATATTAGCTAACAGTTTTAATAATACTATTCCTAAATATTTAGATAAAACTTAGGTTTTTCACTTGAGGACATGTTCAGTCATCATCAGGTATTAAACAAACATAAAAATCAACAAAATTTATTTACATTAAGAGGTATAAATATTAGGAACTATTAGGCAGAATCATCTTCATATTTTTCTAAAAAATCGGAATATTTTTTATAATTTGATAGAAATCAAGCTCACTATTCTTTGGCATCACTTAGTTTTATGTTATAATGGATATAATGTGAAAAAATACACTCAAAACGATAATTTAACTCAAAACGAAACATATAAACACTTCACAATATCACATTCATGATAAACTCGAATTAAAAGATGTAAAATCTTACCATAAGCCTTAATGGATCATAATAGAAAGTGGCGGTGACAATCACCGGTGCGAGTAGCCCGCGTTTTTATTTATTTTTACGTGTTGCCAGGATACATTATAAAATGATTCAGTTGAATTCCCATAATGTCAACATGGTAGAATTTGAAAAACAGATTTCCACGTATTTTTTGTTATAGCAATTCATAATATTTGCATTTAAAATGCAAAGTGCCAATGACTGATGGGATGCCAACAATAGTATAGTTTACCCTATGTAGTTATTCTGCAAAAAACACGTTTCTTGCATTACACTCCTTTTTATGACAATTACTTACCTACGTAAATGAGTTTTCGTGATATGAATAAAGACAATTAAGAATAATTAATAATTATCTATATTATATGTCCAATTTGTGCATGATATTCTATTCTAATTTTTAACAAATCACTTTCTATAAATCATGTGAGTCATATCAGATCAATTAACTTACATCAAACAATTTATCAGTACCAAGATATAACGAAACTAACACATGTGAATTATTTACCCGCTAATCAAATTTGCAGAGATTGACCGAATGAGTATAAAATTGAAAAAAACAGCGAAAAGTTTATATTTGGTGAATATACAAAACTAGATTGATTAAAAATATAAAATATATGGATAAAAAATATAATATTTTCTGAATAACCCGCGATCCTATTAATTAACTACAAAAACATACCTTATGTTTTTAAAGTTGTCACAACCTTGTTCGTAGCTAATAAAAAGGTTCATTATCAAATTTCGACGTTGGGCAAAAATATTTCCTAGCAGTTTTATTTTGACCTATTTAAATAAGTAAGATATTATATTTAAAATGTTATTATCAGCCGAGTTCAAACAACTGTTGCTGAGTGTTGTTACATTAATGCAGAGCTAATTGGTGTTCGGTTGATGCGCAGTCCGGATGCTGTAATCGTAGAACCGTACCCATTGACTTACACAAACTCGTACACCCGTATCGTATAACAACGTTCAGAGAAGAAAGAACTGAATATTTATTGCGTTTAATAAGATCATAACATTCTAATAGTTATGTACGTTTATACAACATTATTTATGTTATATTATTTGTATGACTTTTTTAGGATGGATGTATCTCATGAACCGTGATAGTTATACAGTTGAAATTTTCACAGACGATGTATTTCTGTTACCTCTTTTAACTACAAATACTGAAACGAGAATAAAATATACATTTGAGAGGGACTCTCATACAAAAAAAAACAGTTCCTTTCCGATATTAATAACGGTAACAGATGACTCTTAAAATGTATAGGTAAAATAGATAATGGTAGGCAGACTAGCTCTTAGTCGATTTTTTTAACTACAAGCAGCCGTGTGTATCTATGCAGTTCTAATATCATCACCATTATAATATGTATTATTATCTATGGCATTGATTTTTTTATCTTTTTGGTGGTATCGATATTCCTTTCGGGTCTTCGGCTCCTTGTAAATTTATCGTTATAGTATCGTCCCTAAGGAGATGACTCTGAGTCAGAGCTCAAAAGGCACTTTTGTTTACACTAAAAACCTTGAAAATTGGTTTTATTTACTTACTAGCTGACCCGTCTCCTGAACTTCGACCGCATCTCAAAAAAATCATATTTCCCCCGCAAACAGTTTTCATTGATACTCGGCGCCTATTGGAAAATATCTATCTTATTAACATATAAGATAAAGTTATTAAATTAAAATAACTAATACAATAATTTTGCAATTGAACTTTTAAGTACCACATGAGTTTAATTAAAATACCTATACTCAGAATGTGAAGTACCATTTAACATCTTTATTTAAATATTTATTTAACAATAAAGATAAATATACATGAACAATGAACCTAAAAACTTAAACCTTAAAAATTATAATAAAACTAGAATATATTATTATAAGGAGTCCCTTTAGGCAAGGTTCCGAAGATACTGGCAGCGTTCCCCCTTTGAATAGCTATACTAATTCTTTGTCCGAGGTAGCTGCCAGCTCTTCGGTCCCCTGTGACGTCGACTAACCTTCTTGATATTTCTTTAAAAAGCGCTATAGCGCTGGGACCCCACGGACCAAGGGTCTCGACACCGAATGGGACAAAATCATATTCGGAGCCTAGACCCTTGTAGTTTTTTTGAGATGCGGTCGAAGTTCAGGAGACGGGTCAGCTAGTAAGTAAATAAAACCAATTTTCAAGGTTTTTAGTGTAAACAAAAGTGCCTTTTGAGCTCTGACTCAGAGTCATCTCCTTAGGGACGATACTATAACGATAAATTTACAAGGAGCCGAAGATCCGAAAGGAATATCGATACCACCAAAAAGATAAAAAAATCAATGCCATAAAAGTACAATCTTTATTTAAATAAAGATTGTACTTTTATGTAACATCTGAATTCAAATAAATATGTTAAAAAATTAAAGTATTGTAAAAATACGCCATGACGTTTATTTCGTACCGTAAGAACTAGGTGAAACGCATAAAACAACAAACAAACAAAATACTTATAAAACACATTGATAAGAATATCCTAAATTCATACTAATATTATAAATTTGAAGGTAACTGTCTGTCTGTTACTTTTTCATTGTTAAACCGCTAAACCGATTTGGATGAATTTAGGTATAAAGATAATTTGACTTTGAAGAAAAACCAGTTTCTGTCACGATAACCGACACACGCTTAAAGAGCCGCGGGCAATGAGTTTGTGTAGAAAATAATAGTGTGATTAAAAATCATGGATCCGACGGCTAAGGAAATCTGCATGTCTTTTTATCATTTATGTAATGTTAACTTATACATTTTTACAATTATGGGAAATAATAAATAATACCAACAATACATGATATTTAGAAAACCTTATTTGATAAAAAATTAAAGGATTCCCTCCAAAAAATGTTGTAAAAATTCAACAATTTAATCCTAAACTCAACTTTTTATTAAATGCTTTCGTTTAATTAAAAAAAAAAACGATTATTCTTGATACCAACCCGTCTTGGCTACGTGGTGTAGTAGTCCAAAACCTCTTTATTAAGGAGAGGTTCAGCGTTGATCTAGTTAGGAATAATCGAGGTACCTGACCTATCTATAATTTACTGCATATATTAAATGGCACACTATTATATACAACATACAAAGGCAATTTGTAATATGGATTATTTAAAATCGCAATCATTGTATTATAGAATAGAATAGAAACTCTTTATTTGCACACTTTGTTACAGAGTTATAGTACATTAAATGACATATATATGTAGTGTACAAAGGGCGGCCTTATTGCCATAGGCAATTTCTTCCAGGCAACCTTAGGATGGATCAATATGTATCGGAGAGACGGTGGTAGTCGACTGTGCATTGAGTTCTGTAGTAAATAAAATATATATATATATATATCTCCCTCATTATACAGACCTACATGCATACATACACACATAATACTTAAACATACATATATATATATATATATATATATATATACATATGCACATACACACACATACACATATATACATATACATACATACATACATACATACATACATACATACATACATACATACATAAATATAACTAGTTAATTAAATGAAATTCTAGAAACAAAACCATAAATTACATATCCTTGATCGTGATTACCTAAGTTATGATGCATAGTATTCGTGAACCATTTTTTTAAATTTAGTTAGTGTTTGCGCTTTCTTAATATTTGTCGGCAGTGCATTCCATAATCGTATTGCTTCAACAGTAAACGAATGATTATAAAATTTGGTGGAATGCAGAGGCATCTCCAGAATCAGATTTTCGGATGACCGCAGACATTTTGCATGTGTGTCATTGAGGAACTTGAAACGTTCTTTGAGATAGAAAGGAGCTCTGGGATTAAACAATATGTTATAGAGAAGAGTTAGAATATGAGTATTCCGGCGAGAGCGAATTGGAAGCCACTTGAGCATTCGACGGAATTCAGAGACGTGATCATATTTTCGTAGGCCAAATACAAATCGTATACAGAGATTTTGAAGTCGCTCAAGCTTATCTAGTTGTGCTTCAGTGAGATCAAGATAGCTGACATCGGCATAGTCGAGAACTGGGAGAAGAAGTGCTTGTGCAAGTGCAGCCCTAGTTGCAGTCGGAAGAAAGTTTCGTAATCTTCGGAGAGACCCGACAGAAGCAAATAACTTGCGACTAACTTCTTGCATTTGTGAACCCCAGGAAAGAGTACTATCGATGTAAATACCCAAGTTTTTGACGCTAGTACTAATCTCAAGGTTAGTGCCATTGAACTGTATTTGCGGCAGCTGTGTCCAGTTAACCCTTGAGATCATTCCGGGACTGCCGATAATACATACCTGCGTTTTTACAGGATTAACCTTGAGGCCGTGGTTAAGACTCCAATCGCTAATGCGACGCAGGTCAGCATTAATTGTATTGAAAGCTTCCGGTAATAAGTTAAGCTTGGCTTGTGTATATATTTGTAGATCGTCTGCATAAAGATGGTAGTGAGAATTTAATTGAGTAGAGATAGAGTTTATAAAAACTGCGAAGAGTAACGGAGATAGAACGCCACCCTGTGGTACACCAGCAGAAATATCGCACCAGGAGGACATTGAGTCTTCGATGCAAATACGTTGCCGGCGACCAAACAGGTAACTATGAAACCAATCAATTGTCCTTGGAGATATGTTAAGAGACCGTAGTATGCCAAGCAGAATGTGAAAATCTACAGTATTAAAAGCGTTGCTGAAATCGAGTAAGGTGAGTACTGTGATCATTCCACTGTCCATGCCCAGTCTGATGCTATCTGTGATATGTACCAGCGCAGAAGAAGTGCTGTGACCAGGACGAAAGCCGGATTGGAAGGGATTCAATAATGAATTTTTGGAAAGGAAGCTACTCAGCTGAGAGTGGATAAGGCGCTCGAGCACTTTGGATAGGAAAGGTAAAATGGATATGGGCCGATAATCAGAAAACGAAGAGGGTTTGGATTTTTTAGGAAGAGGGATTAGTTGAGCATCTTTCCATGCAGTTGGAAAAACACCACTTGTGATGGAGTAATTCAGGATGTTGCATAGGATAATCAGGATTTCGTCAAGGATAGGGAGAATCATGTTTCGGCTGATACAATCACTACCGACTGCACTCGACGAGATCGCTAGGATGGTCTTCTTAACATCACAAACAGACAGTTGATCAAACATAAAAGATGGATAGTTGGGAGTTGGAGTAGAGGAAAGATTTCTTAAAGTATTGGCTTTAGTGTTATTACTAATGTCAGAAGAGGCAGAGAAATGTTTATTAAGTGAATCAATGTTAAAATTTTTAGGAATAGAGTTTTCACGAGACTTTCCAACTCCCAATGTTCTTAGAAATTTCCAGACTTTTGCTGGATCTCTTGCTTTATATTAGTAACGGGAATTCGTGTTTAATACTTGTGTTATGACGGGCATCAGCACTTATTTACTACCATGTTATATTTTATTAACTACTACCTATTTACTTTTATAAAGCTATTTATTAGTTACTAAATTTGATATAGCAAGATCAAACTTTTTTTCCTTCTTTCCGTCTGTTCGAGACAACGTTGGATGTTTTATATAAACTCCTCTACCACAGTCACAGTTAACCTATCAAAACCATTCACGCCGAACCAACTTAATATACATAATTACTAACCGAAACTAACGAAATGCTTATCATCCTACTCCTAAAAAAATAAAAAAAAATAAAAAGTATAAATATATAAAAATCGACCCATAAATTTAATTTCGATATATGCAGAAGTATTGATATATTTGATTAAATGCAAGAAAACCTTTCATGCAGAAAAAAAAACATTAAGAACAATAAATAAAATGACAACGCAAGCCTAGCTGCATATTAAAAATAATTATTGAAAATATTTTCACACAGGCAACACATTTGAGACGTGAAATACCCACCTAATTAGTTTAAAAGATGACTCTTCGTTTTGTTTATGGTCATATTCATTAACGTTTACTTTGTTAGTCTTAGTTCTAAATCCATTTGTTTAAATTAAATCTTTCTAATATGTACTCTGGTTTTGTAATTAAAGTAAACATCAACCACTATTTTCTTTTAAAAATATCATTGTACAATTTTTGTTCAAAAGAAATTGATATGTACAGGTTTATTTATTGAATCGAACGGTGGGATAGAAGATCGCGGTAACGGTTGCAGCTACCTGCTATTATTGACCTGCCAAGGGTCCTTTAATCCCCAAACAGTCGCCGAGACCACGAAACATTACATAACGTGTCACACGCCACCGATACAGGTGCGACATTTTATACCTTATAAACAAAAATAACTAATGTTATTACCGTTACCAATATATTATATAACGTGTTTTATTTTGACTTTCAATTGTTTTTTATATTAATTTCTCGTATAAATTAGTCGTATATTAAAGCCTAGCTCTCGCCCATGGTTCCGCCCGTGTGTATGTTGGTTATGGCGGTAAAAAGTAGCTTACGTTCTTTCTCAGGCTCTTCTAGACTATCTGTGTACTAAATTTTATTTAAATCGGTTCAGTACTTTTGGCGTGAAAGTAGAACAGACAGACAGAGTTACTTTCGCGTTTATAATATTAGTAAGGAAATAAGGATTATTTTGCATACGTCGCTAAGCTTATACACCTTAAAGAGCAGGATCTGAGTCCAGTATTTTACAAAATACGTATATAATTATTGGCTAAGTGAATAAAAAAATTAACATAAACTCTTGATGATAAATTATAATGTGAACTCATCGCAAAAGTCATGAAACCTATATTGAAACAATCGAACATGAGAAAAACCTTATAGGTAGATATGAATATATTCTATTACTGTTGCAATGCACCTTTAACATCTTTTCCAATCTTTAAGCCTTCTGTCCTTGGCTTGTCACAGCTCTTGTAGAAAGTGGCAAAAAAGTGAAGTAAAGCAATGATTTAAATTAAAACAATAAAAATATCGATGAAAATGTGGTCAACATATGTAGGTCTTTAACTTAATAGCAAATGTTTAAAAATTGATTGAGAATAATATGTGGCAAAACAAAAATGAGCAATAGACAACCTGAGGAATTGAAGTGCTGAAATATCCGTATATTACCTCTAAGTTTACTTCTCATATTATTTAACATTCTCCTCAATATTGACGACTTAAGTAAGACATACATACGAGTAAATGTTAGCGTTAAATTTTTACACCATCGCCTGGAGATATGATTGCGACGAGTGTCCAGTAGCCTCGCTCTATTCTCGGACTCCTATTTGTGGATTACTCTCGCGTGAAACACTAAACTCTGTTCTAAAACAACAGACCATGTCGTTAAAGGAATAAAGTTCACATTCAAACACAATAGCGTTTTTCATCCGACCTTCTTACACAGCTAGAGGATTGGAGCGAAAGGACCCACTCCTTGCCTCTTATTTATCTTAATTTCGCTCGCCGAAGAAGTGACAAATGAGGATTATGGTTGTGTGAAATCGGTGTCACTTGTACTTTTCTGTAACGCTTTCCAGAAATGTTTACGTGCGTAATTAATGTAACATATTAACGACGTGGGACAGACAAGCTAGTACTTTTCCTTGTAGTCACGTTGTAACGAGTTAAAAAAATACAAATATGAATTTTAAAAGTTTGAATGTCTCGTTTGACGAAGTACTATAATAAATTGTCTCCTCCGTAGTTTTGCAGTTGTGGAAAGTTTTAAGACACAACAAGTGATTGTCGATAGTGATAGACATTAAACCTAACACGTTTGTTATAAAAAACCAGATAAACCAGTTTCAAATGAATTAAATTCCATTGAGAACATTTCAAATTGTGTCTGGTAAATAAATATTTTGCTGAAAGCTACGAAATAAAAACAAGAACTATACTAGACCGTAAGTAAGTTGTAGATCATACAATAAATTAATAATATTATTTTACTTACCTACGTGTGTCCACCTTAATCTAAATATACTTTTTTGCTTATTGCACAGAATTGGCAATGGTTTCTGTTTAAAATGGTTACAGTTATCATTATAATATACTCTATAATGCGTGTCGTTTCCTTACTGAGCAGATACGATTACTGGGGTAGTGATCAATGATCTAGTAAGTCGCGACACAGCAGATGACTTACACTTCCGTTGCAACTCTGAAATTCGCTAGTATCTGGAAATCCGAACCATTTTGGATGAAGCAAAACGATATTCAGCTAACTACAAGGACCGCTTGACAACTCATCCTAACCCGTTATCCAGTATGCTTCTGCAGCCGAATCCTATTAGAAGACTCAAGAGAGCCGATATGCTGCCTTAGTAAGGGGAGATGGAGCAGTGGCTCTATATCTCCAAACATTAATCTCATGCAACGCACCTGATTATAGTCTAGACGACAGGAGAAAAAGTAAAATATAATATGACTAAAACTCAGAATTTTAGCTTTACAACCATATTCCTCACAAAAAGTTACCTATGATCTGAAAAGTACACTTAAAATTTATAGTTTTACTAGCTTTTGCCCGCGACTCAGTCCACGTGAATGTCGATTATCGCAGTAACCGTAGTAGAAGAGTTGGTAAAGTATCCCCTTGCCAAAGTTCATTGCAATCGGTGCAGCGGTTTAGCCATGAAAGCGTAACAGACAGAGTTAAATTCTTTCAAATTAATAATAATAATAACTTTTACTACAAAGATTTCCACCCCATACTTGCGAGAAGAAATTAAAATAAGTCTGTCTGTCTGTCTGTTCTTTATCAACACTTTTTCCTTTTCTGTTTGATGTCTAGTGATGTGTGAAAGAAGAAAGTTTGAAAGAAAGCTTTCGACGTGCTTGATTGTTCTAAAAGTGTATGATTTTAGATTTACTACGCATGAACGTAACAAAAGTAAGCTACGAAAACGTTAGTAAAGACGTTTTTCTGTGTGGTTCTTAAATTCCAAATAATGGTTATTGGTTATGTTCACTTAAATTTTAGGATTAATTTCATAATACCTATTTAAACCCGTTTCATGCAGTCTTTTCCTTAATAGCAAAGATCTGTTCGTATTTCGTATCCATAAAGATCTTTATATTAAAAATCTTCCATTTATTTTATCATTGTGATTATTATGGATTTGAATATATTTAAAATTAAATAAATTCTGAAAAGAATTGAAAACTTAATTTATATCATATTGGTTTATAGATAACAAAGTTTGCACCATTGGAAATATTTTTAGTTTATTCTATTGCTGGTACTGTAACAAACAGGTAAATCGTAAATTCATACTTAATACTCTGCTTCTGCACCCATTTCACTTAAATTTGTCATGGAAATAGACTGTTGTCTTAAGTTTTGGTTCTTGAGAAGTTAGGCATAGGCTACTTATTACAACGATTACAGACATACGGCGGGCGGAGCCGTGGTCAAAAGATAGTTACTATTTAAAAGATAGTGTTAAAAAATTCCCACCCAGCTATTTCGAATAATATTTAGAACTTTTGGCAACACTGCCCGATACGTCAAGAAAAATGTGTTAAAATTTTATTGTAACGATGTATCTCTGTCATATTAATAATGTTACAATATTATGTACGGCGATGACTGTTTTAAATTGCATTAATAATCAAGTTTTATTACTTGTGTATAGCTTTATATCTAAATTGAGAAAAAAATTCTGAAACAAGTTTATTAAAGTCAATGTAAATTAACCAGCTTAGAGGATTAGGCTGCAGGTCGGATCCTTAGGTGGTACATTTTAAATCTTGTTCTGCAGTAAAAGTTCAAGTTAAACCATATTGGAACAACCAAAATCTTTATATTCTGCCAAACAACATTTTGGTTATATATGTGCTTTTTGTTAAATTTTAACTTTTTTGTTTTACAGCAGTTTGAGGAATCCTTCGATTTTAAGTTGTGCACAATGTACAATTTCCTCCGTTTAACCGTATATAATGTATTTTTTTTACATATATTTATTTCATTTAGAAGTGGTTCCAAGAGTAATTTGCCCTTACATTTACTACCAAAACTACTTGCTTTGAACACTTCGTCTAAATCGGCACATTTTCTTTTCTGTGAATGATGAGTACGTCGGTGATATGGACTTTTTGTGGATGAATAGACAGCAGTCTATCGTAAAGAATACTATCTATACAAGTGCCGAAACGTAATTTTTTTGAATGAATCAAATAAACGTCGGAAATCGGTACGGATTCGATATAAACTCTACATCACTGACACGAGTTATTTGCCCCATGAAAACGTGAAACACTTATTGACCGTTTTCACCAACTAAACGTCTCCTTACTAGGAGCTCTCTAGCACAGGTAGCCTGTAAATTTTAAGAGGAATCTATGCACTATAGTGTCCTCTAAAGATTAATGAAATAGAAACTACTTATTAAAGATTGCCTAATTCTCTCTAAGTTAATAATTAGAGGACGTTGGTTAAAACGGCCCTAGAGTTTCATTTTGTATTTCTAGGTAAATTGCTAAAATAAAAAAATGTAAACGAAACGATGCTAAATAAACGGTGATAGTAAGGCAGGTGTATGGTTCCCTTGTAGTAGTCGTGTAATACTGATGTAGCTAGTTCACGAGATACTACAATGTAAATTTAATTAGCTTTACTTACTTGCATTCTTGTAATTAAACTCACTTGTACTTTTAGACCACTATTTACTTACTTCTAAAGAGGAACGGTTGGCGTCGTTTGATCGTTGATGCGCTAAATCATGACACGGCAGTATAGTTTTTTTTGAACCCATATGTGTGTTCTTCACGTGTTTTTTTCGCACAGGAGTCAAATTATAATATTCACCATCCTGTTCGCCCTATGTCCTAATCTTCTATGAACCAAAGTCAGTTACGAATGTTTACCTAGATTAGTAAACAAATATATGCCGATTACTCACATTTTTACAGAATACAGATACTGATATTCAATATTATGATACAAACCTACGATACATATTAATAATTTAATACATCTCGATATTCGAACATTTCAACGACCCTTGAAAATGTTGCAAGCAATAGAGTTTCGTTAATATTTTTCATCTTTGTAGGTATATCAA
Source organism: Phragmatobia fuliginosa (assembly GCA_932526445.1). Taxonomy (NCBI): domain Eukaryota; kingdom Metazoa; phylum Arthropoda; class Insecta; order Lepidoptera; family Erebidae; genus Phragmatobia; species Phragmatobia fuliginosa. Next base: position 18,872,387 of record OW052063.1, on the reverse strand, counting down.
ATTGTACACGTAGGCATCCTAGATGATTGAATTTATTTAACTTCGAATGCCTTCAGAACGAAATCACAGTACAGTGAACAAATAATTCTCTCGATTGACTGCACTACATATTGCAGGTAGAATTCGATATGAAGCCCACTTTGAGTTCACTTGTTAAACTATCGTTATAGTTGAAATTGTTCCGGGAGCGCGCTCCTGGCGGTCTTGGCGATTTAATTAAACTTGTTATTTGTACGTTTTATTTCCCAATTGGGCTCCACTTCGCTTTGATTGTCTGTCGGCGTGCGAGACTTACCTTTGTCATTAACAAATTTTCAGCTTACATTGTTATAAATTGAAGTTGTTCAATACACTACACGCAAGTACTATAACATACGCCAATTCATTTTGCAATGGACGCTTACTCTATTCGCCGTAGATTCATCTTTGAAGCATAAAATATTATGTGTTTCCCTCGTGAAATTCTTGGTAATCATGTGTACTTTATTATTGGAAATGATTGAACATGACACAAACAGTCTCTGAAAGGATAGGATACCTTTATGTGGAAATATTCATTTCGGAATTCTATTTGACTTTAATATTGTTAAAAGTCATATATGAGCTGGAAATCGGTTTAATATTCAAAATCACGCTCTGTACTACAGTAGCTATTCATATTTGCTAAACAATATAGAAATAGGTACAAAAAGTAGCTATTTGACTAAAGAGTAAGTGTTTGCTAATCGTAACATGTGCCGTTAAAAAAAACCTTTTTGAAAAAGTTCGTTTGGAAACTGAACAGATCTAATGGAGACATCAGACGGGGTCAGATGTCAGCACGGTCAATTAGAAGTTTCGTCTTCCTTCATTTGCGTTTAATAAGAAAGAGACAACATTATTTTATAATGTACAATTTTTAATCCATTTAAAAAAAAACGATGTAACTTTTCCTGTTTAGATTGATGATTAGTTTATTTAGAGGAAACACTTTAATCGATTAGACTGTTATACCTGTTTCTTGATAAATCTCGATAATTAATTGATAGTACTCTATCAATTAATAATTCAAATTGTTGTGATTTTATCACTTTTTTATTAAGTTAAAAATATTTAATTGGCGGTTAAAGTTGATGATATTTATTTGAAAGTCCATAATCAAGTAATAAAGGGAAATTACAACGACCTTATTTTTTAGGAGTGAATTGGCTTATTTTTAATTTAATATTGTCATTGAACAAAATACTTTGACTATGTGATGTGCAAAATTATTTATAAAATCATGTCTTAAAAGTAATGTGACCAAAACGTATATAATAATGACACATATTAGATTGTCGAAGTGCTTTTCTAAGATAAAATAGTAATTTTCTGCCTCAGCTTTGTGTGTGTTTACTTATTCTTCTATCCCTCACAAACAGTTTTTTGGCCGCAATTTCTTTTTCTGATCTTGAAACGAGTATATTAAAGGCGCCAAAACATACAAACTCACTTTTGCATTTATGAAGTATATATGGAACGACTGCTCATAACCCTTCACACTTCTCTGATTGTTACTTCCTCAGTAACACTTCTGAACTATCTTCAATCTCGGGAACTCTCGAGTGAGTTGTGAATCGCTTGCTACTTCATGCGTACGCAGGCTAGAGGGTATGCTTATATGACGGGGTTTGTGCGCTCTAAACACTTATAGCATGTAAACGATGTTAACAAAATTGTAAAAGCACTTCATCATGATCGTGATGATATCTCTGATCTTGAGTATACATAACACTCTTTTGATCTGACAAAAGAATTGATATAAAGTCGACATTATAAGTCACGTTATAATGCAACAATAGTTTTAGATGTTTTTGTTAAGTAGCTTGTTGCCCAATCTTTTCCAGTAAGTAGGAATTTGATGAAGTATCCGAAAGTCACTATTTATTTATTGTCTCCAATAACGGAGACTTCTGCGGTTGCGTTCTATTTGTACGAGTTGAGTCTAGACGACACACAGCGTAATAAAGAGTGAGAACTTTTCGTCCCTTTGCTTCAATAACGTTGCAATTCCGAAAGCTCATTTTTTAGTTAATTGATAATTTAAATCACCATGTATGATCTACTGCTAAATCTATTTGATTGATTGAAATAATAAAAGTTAATAATGTATACATCTTTCTCTCTAAAATGCGTTTTATAGTTTACTTTTGTAAACTCCGAATCAGTTTAGTTCTCAGGCGACTGTCAAAAAGAAATAGGTGGATATGGTATAGTATGACCATCTATCTCGTGTATCATACTAAATTAAAATGGTTGAAGTTATGTTTTTGAATTATAATAGGTATTTGATTCATAAACATAAATAAAAAAAGCTATGTAAAATATGTTAATAAGTAAATTTTTCTATTTGAAATATACATTATTAAAACACTCACAATATAAAAGAACCTTTTTAAGTCAGTTATTCACTAAACCGGGTATTTTATTAGTCGACTCTATGATTTGTATTCAACATAGAGTTGAGTGTTTAGCCACCACTCTCTGCTCGCAAGATTGATGTAGCGCCGCTACTGCCGGACCAGTACGGCTGTCGCACGATAAATTAAAACCAACTCACATTAGAAGCCGTATATTAAAACTCACTAGCATCCTGCTCATTCCTAAGCTGGGGTCCTGTGCGAGAACAAGATAGAAATACTGACGATACTATAGGACCGCTTTTTTTGTTATTTCTCGACTAAGCTAACCGTTAACAGTAACTTTGTTCCTTTAATGACGGTCTAAGTAAAGATGTCCCATCCACAATGAACGGAGCAACTTTGTTTAGTAGCTAACTCATAGAGAAGTTAAGGACTTGGAAACCTCATTATTTTCTGCTTGAAATTTTAGTATAAATAATTTTGAATGTATGGTATTTTTAAGTGGCAATTATTGAAAATCGTAAATTGTCACCGTACAAGCGAGTCTCGCAACCTCATTAAAACACCATGGAAACAAGTATTTCTTACTTATTTAGGTTAAAAATTATATGTAGCTACAAGTATGCGGTGTAGCGATCTGACCAGATTACTTGGTCGACCATCGCGTATCTGCAATCGGTAAATGGTTGCTTTAAGTCTCGATATGCGAAGTATTCCCCATGGAATGTCACCGTCGCCATGCAGCACTTATATGTGCTCGACGGACTGTTTTTTTTCTTATCGCAAATGCATTTTGTGCAAGTTTTCAATACGTGGACTTGGCCTCGCTACTAAACACAGCAAACGACTTCTCGCCAGCTTCTTTGACTTAACCCCGTCCGCTTACCAGTCATCAGCTAATTAATTTCTTGGTATTTTGTGGGAATTTCAATCATTCTTATTTATTATAAAGGTTATAATAAATTTTTTACTTCGTTAATATAAAACCTGTTGTTTTGATTTAAATATCTAGGTATTCGGTATGCGTATGCGAAAATTCATGGCGCATGACCGGACTGGAAGTATAAAATGTACCTATTTAGTTTTTAACAATGTGAAGATGTTGCCAGTTCAGGCGAGTGGTTATTAAGGGGCGGGCGGTAATAACCCGGCCGGCTCTCGTAATCCATCACGGGAGCTGCAATCGTCCCGCTGTCAGTCTATTCCGGGATGCTCCGTTTTCGCTAATGATTCCTCGCCGCCGTGAGATCACGCGACATTTACAAAGGCCGATTGCGCAGAGACGGCAACGATTTGTATCACAAAACGCTACTTCGTCTGCGTCTTACGGCGATGTTTTTATTTTCACCGCACATAGTTGCAGTTTAAACAAAGCTAACTTTATGCGTTTCACATAAAGAGCTACCCGCATATGCGACATCGCGTTCCACACGAGAGAGTTTATAATTTATTTGTGTCGCAGTTTTCTGGCGACGATTTTCCCACAGGGGCGGCGTCTCAAACGAGCCGCGCCCGCCCTTTATGTGGTTTTTTGTAGCGGCACAAAATGCCCGGTGGAAAACATTCAGTGATAACTGGTAACAATCGCAGCCGCCCGGATGCTCCCTCCATTCCGCGCATACCACGCTGGACCTCGACTGATGCTTTTTCAACTGGCACCGCTCGACGACCCCGTTCGCTGTCCGAATGCTCTTGACACTTGCTAGTACTTATTACAAATCAATCACGATATGATAAACATGTTGTGTGTGGCAATAAAAAATGGACTATAAAATGACAATCTCTTTGCGAACCTCTTTACTTATTTAAGTACAAGTGTCAATACCATACACATACGCACATACATTAAGGTGGGCAAATTACTTCGTTGTAGACCTACGTTGTTTAAGACTTAGGTGCCTTAACGTGAACTAAAATTGGAAATCGCGAATAACGCCCGAGTCCAAAAGAAATTTGCCTAAGAACTTCTTTCTTATATCATGAACCATCTGAGAGTAAAAGTCCCGTCATCGTCAAAATCGGTTCAGCCGTTCCAAAGGTCAGCCGGCACAAACAGATAGGAAAAAAAAATGATTTATCATGTAAATTTTGAATATAGGTACTTTCATATGCATTTAGTAAAAAATGGTTAAATGATATTACGAACAGACACTTCTACTTTATTTATTTGTACAGATGATGTTGTTGTTCAGTTACTGTTCTATCCAACTTTATCTAACACTTGATAAAAAAATACAAAATGAATGTATTAATATAAACATGAACTAATAACGCACTTGGTATTAGACTGCCATTATAGCACTAATACCAAGCGCGTTCGTTGTCGGCGCGGCAGTTCATTAGCAGAGGCGCGCTTCAGTCTCGCGTATTTCATTGTGCCATTGTTTTATTTGCCTCTGTCCGGTGCTTACTGAGAGATATACTGCCCGAATACAGCTACAGCTCTGACACCTGTAACCACTACTAATTTTTTTTGTGTTTTCCTAAAGCTTTAATAGCTTTCACATCATCGTTATAAATGCTCTGTGTACATTTTCAGTAGGTTTACTCTACGAAATTCACAGAATCGTAACGTTACATGCCTTGCTCCAGTACATTTTTTTATTAATGCCCTATTGTTTCTTAATCGCCGCTCGAGATTTAATACTGCGATAAGTTTGTGTTAAAAGCATAAAGTTAAGTAAGTCGGTAAGGTTGCTGCCGGTAGTTTTTCTAAACCAAAAAGCGTGGCCGTCCGATTCGAAACCCGATTTCTTTTATCTTTCCGTTCGATCGCCATCCGACTGACATTACTGCGTTGTTCAGAGTTAAAGATGTCGATTTTTCAAACCATAAACTAACTTTATTGATATGTGTCTGTGAATAAAATATTCATCCGCCTACATGATTCATTATGTATTATTTACGTACGAGATGGCAGCTTTTGCCAATATCATGACATAATTTTATCTTCCTTTCACAACTTATTATAATTAGAGACGTATAAGTATCCACATGAAATATTTATTAGTAGTTCGTACCTAATCATTCATATGCGAATAATTGAACCATAATATTATCATTAAATTTGAAATTAAAAAAAGTTCATCTTTAAATTTATACCCTCTCCGGTGTAACGACTAGACGATAATAATTAGTGATAATTTTTCAATGTTTGCAAGTATTGAACGCAGGCGATCGTTAGTGTGCCGTGTGGTATAGCTCAGAGATCTCACGCTACCAGCTAGATGTATTGCTGTTCCAGTTACTTGACTATAAATCGTATGTTTAGCGACGCGGTGACTTGTATAATTAACAAAAGCAGCATTATACGCGATTTCCAAACTAAACGAAACAACGCAGATCGTTTGTCACGACACAAATTGCTATTTATTAGGATTATCCATACTTAAACAGTGTAAATCGTTCTGTCTGTAAACCTATTCATAATAAATATCATTTCATTGTGTTGTTTAAGCCTCAGCTGTGTGTGTCACGTATTTTACGCAGACCATTGACAAATGTATTTTTCCTTAGTCTAAAGATTTTATTTAAAACCTGTTATCAAAAATATTGTAAGCTATGCTATTTTGTTGAAAGCATCGTTAATATTATAAATTGATTGGGTTCTGAAAATTCCTCTGAGTTTCACAACATCCACTATCCACCGCAAACAGTGAAGCTCATAAATAAGCTAATGCTATTTAGCTAACAATCGAGCTCCGATGGGCATTTGGTCAGATTCCGAGGCAAGGCAGCCGTGGCAGCCACGTGTGCTCGCCTCCGCATGCCTCGCCTCGAATATGCAACCCTTGCAACATGAATTTTGGCCCCTATGCCGAATATTCCATGCACATTGGACGCAAATAATGCCGAGAGTAATGTCACACAGGTTAAATCAATTGTCGATTATCATTTCCCGTTGTGGTGTAAAAGCCGTGAATAAGCAGTTGATTAAATTAATATTGAGAACCAATTTTTTTGATTAAAATAAACTAAGTGACCTAAAAGCTATGTAGAAACATATATTATTGTCTTTAGTATTCGTCTTATCCACTCTTGCACTAGTTTTTTTTATTGAGATAGTGATAATATGTATCGTCAGATTATATGCGGCTGTCAGATCTGTCAGACACTGATATGATTGATGTTGATCATTTTGTTTTAATGGTGACTTTGATACTAACATCACTCTCCTTCTACAATCCTTTACGGTTCATTTTACCTTTACGGTTTACACTAATACACACACATAACACTACAATTATTGATAGTTTTTAAAAGTATTAGAGCCACGCCGACTTGAGCACGAATGGGCACGACCTCAGCTGGGGGAACTCACTCACACACAGAAGACCACACTAAAATGACAGCATTCGTGTCGTCTTTCGTTGGTGAGTGTGTGACTAGAGGCCCAATGATGCAATTGCATCTCACTAGGCCGCCACAGTGAGGGTCACCATGCTGCATTGTCTGCATTCATTATGAGAATGGTGACCCCTACTCCTCATCGATTATAGTGATTCTATTCATGCTTCCCAGCAGGCAGAGTAGATTCACTTTGGTATATGGCCTATATGCCTATATAGTTCTTCGATCCCATCCGACTGACATTTTTTTTTTTTTTTAAAGACAACTCCTGCGTTAGGAATATAAATTCCTGTGTCGCGGGAGACTTTACAAACATACATGAAACGGACACAAAGAACACCCAGACTTAGAACAACAAATTGTGAATCACACAAAGTGTTATCCTACGTGGGATTTGAACCCACGAGACTCGGCGAAGTAGAAAGCGGTGTGGCGACCGCTTAAGCCACTAGGCCAACCGTGCAGTCTGATTCATCACATTACTGCGTTGTTCAGAGTTAAAGATGTACAAGACAAGAATTAAAGAATTGTACATACCTTAAGTTTATTAAAAACATTTCTATGTAACAATATTTGAAAACAGTGCACAAAAATTACCGAATAAAAAAGTATCTAGTGATGGTACTCAACATGAAATTGATTGAACGATGATATATCTTTCTTAAATGTTTTAATCTGTTTATGCGGAATGTGACACAATGCTTCCAGCGAATATCTATGTACATTCAATAATTTATAAGAGTTCATGGTCACAGTGTAAAGGCTGAAGTGGAGCAAGGTGCGGTGTCTGTGTCGTGGGCTTCAATAATGGCACGATGCAACTGCATATATCTTGTATCTTGAATCAATATTTTATTACGGACTATTAAATTTGAGTGTTGGATACATATCCATTCAACGTTCCGCGATTAGTTTGTTTTTTTTTTTGTTTTATATAAAACATAAAGGAAATCTGCCTGAACACTATTGAATATACACATAAATCTACGAGTATTACTTTATTTGTACGGATCCAATATTTAATTGTATTTTGTCGGTCTCACATGTTTTAAAATAAACTTACTATATTATTACATAAATTAGAAATTATAAACTTAATCTAGCAAAGACAGTAGATCCGCGACTGTAACTATTTACAGCACGCACGGCTGTTGATATTGGATACATTCTGCGGTCTATATAATTCGTGATCTCTGTAATTAACTAAGCAACTTATTACTGAACCAATTATCTGAAGTGTATCTATTATACATCTATATTAAACGGTTAGAATAAAAAATCTCTTCTAAAACCCAATAATGATGAATTTAGGCAAATACGGTATTATAAGGATGATCGCAAATAGAATAAAAAAGAGTAAAAATACAAAAATTGGTTAATGAAATAAACTAAGATCCATTACTGATAGTCGAATATTGAAACTGAATGTCAATTCATTCGGAAAAAAAATATGATAGCAGAGTTATATTAATTGTATAAGTAAGATTGTCAATTTTATTGCAATTATTTTTATTATTGTCACTGTAAAAATCATCACAAATTTAAAAAAAATAACGCTATTCATATTCGTTAATTAAAACTATTGCATTACTACTGTGATTATAATAATAATCATAGTAATATTTTTATAATCTCTGTGTATCCGATAAATGACAACAAAATTTTGTGTTAGTCATATCTGATAATGGATTTCTGTTATGTATCTCGATACCCTACAGATTGTGAAATAGCTTTCTAGAATGTGTAATTTATTTTTCAATTCAAACTGTTTGTTTTATCTTTTTTGGTTATATAAAAACTGAGTGAAGGTATTTCAAGTCTCATTTAAATTTCTGCCACTGATAGAAGAAACACCAATTGCTAATTTTACTACTCTCCTGATAAGCTCTTGAACAAGAGCTCCATTAAAGTGACACACCCGTCAAATCGTGAGGAAGCTGCCTTGTCTCCGTTGTTCACTGACGTCCGTAACAGCTGGCCACAGTGAAACTTCTTGTACATCGTCTTAAATAACCTCACAAAATTGTTTTACTTACCTGTCATTTCAATACTGTGTTAACCATCTTCTTTGTTTTTATTTTACGTTCATTCTATTCGTTTTAGGTAAGTGACAAATGGAAAGATTACCGCGGTGATCTGTTGACACGATGCATCCAGCAGGCTACTACGCTAATCTTGGTAAGATTGTTCAAAATTACGACACATTTTTATTATCTTCATTCATTATCGAACAATTGGCTTCACGAACAGGAAAGCGAGAGCCTTATAAATGTTTTATAAATGCTAAACGTAGCCTACACGTCGAATATGATATTTCCATTTAAATAACAATCAAAACATTGTTACATGAATGTTTAATCCGTGACTTTACGGGTTTTGTTGCATTACAAATGAGTTTCTGTTATACAATTTTATTTTAAACTGTTATGTAGAATTACTGATAAATAAATGATAGGGTGATGAGAAATATGGGGTGATGACAGATTATTGGCGCTACTTGATAAAATGATAACGAATGTAGTAGACGGCGCGTGATGATATCTGATCTGAATTCAAGTAATTTTGATTAACTATGTTTTTATGATGTTGTTAAAGGTCACTTTCTTAGAACCGACTTGGATAAACAAAAATTAAGTCATTGAGCAACTTCAGCTACGAAAGCTATAAGCTAAGTTATACTAGGAAAAACATTCTAAGATTAATTGGCTAGTGCGCCAACAAATTTTAGTTTTAATATATAAAAAATAAATTATCATCTTTAATACTAAATTTATAATTTAACTGTTTTTTTCCTTTTATGATATATTTAAATATTTTTATTAAATTAGTAGTATTACGTCTCGTATTAGATCATCTGAAATTTTGACAATGATTTTGTAACGAACTAAACTAATAGTTTAGTTACGAATAAGAACAATTAATCACTTGAAAAATAGTTCTTACGAGTTTGTCTGGGTGTTGCATTTTTACTAATTCCGATCGATCGAATCGAATTATTCGAGAGTGAACTGTCTTAAAATATAATTTATATTTGTTCTTCTCTCAATTTTTTGATTTTTTTCCAAACTTGTATGTTTTTAAATTGACAAAATGTATGTATAAATTTTTATTTTGTAATTTTACAATACTTTACATACTATGTAAGAACATGTGTATTGACTAAAACAAGATCTGGCGAGCGATTTCTTGGTAAATTTACTCTCCACTGGTTGCATATTTCACTACATTTAAATGTCTTGTCCTAAAATTTTATGTCATTAAAAATATAAAATCTTATATTATTTTATACAAAAAAATAATAACTTAACGATTGCCTGACACATATTTTAATAGCAATCTTCCAAATGATATAAACACATTTTACTTAAACAGTGCCATCATACCCTGCTGCCGATCTACAGATACACTCAAATATAAATTACACATAAAAACTAATGTTTTAATAACATTTTATTAAACTATACTCTAATTGTTTTGCGGTAATAAACCCCATTGAATAAATTATACTTATTACTACGAAATTCTATTCCATATACTGCTACTGCGAAATGCAGGAAAACGCTGTAGAAAAATGCAATAATTGTTAATAACCATAAGTAGAACTGGGGTTGATAATACGAGGAATCACATATAAACCATATACGTCTATGTTTACATTTATGAATTCTGTGATTATAGGCAGTTCAATTAATTCATATATATAGATGCCGTAAGTTTAGCATAACGTATGCGGTTTTGACAACTACCTGCTAAAAAATGTTTTTAACGCAGTCTCTATTGCCTGATGTCATTTTTACAAGAAGTGATGAGGGTGAGCTTACAGAGCTATTTAAGACATCATCTCAACACATAGTTTGACCAGAAAATTCAGTCTTCCAATTCACGATGGCAAGTGCCAGTGACAATGTAAGCGCAAAGTAATAACACAGGACCATTATAGAATATTGCTGATATGTACGAAATTATAAAAATGTAAGAAATAATGCGCTCATTATTTTTATGAGCCTTTCAAACTGACTACACGGCCTGATGGAAAGCATTAGTAGAATCCAAGAGTAGTATCACCATACTCATTGTAAGTTCAGATAATGAAGCATGGTGAACCAGACCCTGGCGGGCAATTGAGGTGCTTCTGCATTATTTGCATCTTGTGTCATCATCATCATCAACAGCCTTTAACAGTCCACTGCTGGACATAGGCCTCTCCTTTGAAAGGAGGTTTTGGCCTACTATACCACGCTGGCCAGACGGGTTGGTAAAAGGTTTGTTTCAAGTTTTCCTTCTCTTGGCAGTGATGTTAGCTGCTTATTTTGTTCCTTTAGCCGCCTCTTACGACACCCATGGAATGAATAGGGGTGGTGACACTTTGTATTCGTAATTCGTTACCACACGGATAATCCGTCTCTACACGGATAGCATCTTGTGTACCTCTCTATATTTCTATAAGTTAACTTTTCCGTAAATTGCCAGTTGATTATTTCTTGTTTATAACGTTGAAAATTTCAAGTGTGGAGTCCAAGCGATTTAGGAACTGCGTTGACGATTAGTCCGTCAAGGCAATTAATGTATGAAAGAGGAACATGTTAAAAAGATCATATTTATCTATATAATTATTGTTTTAGATACACGTGTATATAACAATAGACCTGATATGGTAAAATGTGAACGTACAATCCGCTATTACAAGGGTGACGGGGTGTTTGTAAAGGGCATCTCTTCAAGCATTCTCTCCATTGTACTCACCTACAATGGTCATTTTATTCCTCAGTACATTTACTATACATTACATTCTTTCTAACGTACTGAATGACGCTATATTGCACCCGTGTCTATTATTGCGGACTTATTATAGTCATTTAAAATATGCGTCTGATTTTACGATGTCAATGCTAGGTGTGAATTTTTCTATATTTATAATGTATTGTATTAACCCCCTCCCCCCTACCAGCCCCCTAGTCAAGTTGCAAACGTTTTTCCATTTCTATTCTATTTCTCCATTCTCTTGTTTTATTTTTATTTCACTGATCATAACAAAATATTATACAATAGATATCGAATAGAAAACGAACAGCCTAAAAAAAAATGATGAAGAAAGTTTGTACATACATATTTATAAAGGAAAAAAAAATACATCGGAATTGCTTTTCTTGATTAGTTCCAGAATCTTATGCCACAGTCGGATAACACAATTGTCATTAGGTTTCTTTTTTTATAATTTCACAATAACAAGTGCAACTTATATTTCTGTGTTTATGTTGAGAAGTAGGTACTAGACAAGTGTGTTTTGTTATCCTTTTAGATGCACTGCGTGTCTTACCCACGTCATTAAGTGACTAACATAAAGTTTGTGGTTTATTGATAGTGCGGTATTATTTCATACTAAAGGGATACTTGAGTTAAGTATGTTAAAATAGTGAAACAGTAGTAGTTTAGTAAAACCGGTTGAAATAGTTGCCGACCCCAAATAATACTGGGAATAAGGCTAGGAAGAAGAGTGGTAGTTTAGTAGTCTAGTATATAATTGGTACATTTTTAATTCATAAAGTAGTTGTACGCTAAAAGGATTTAACTATGTTATGTAAGTCACTAAGTCTGAAACATCGAGTGACAAGATATTTTAAGCCACCTGATGTTGAGTTAAAGTATTGGAAATCGACTTTTAACTGACTACGCCGGAGTCAAAATGAAGGGAAATAGTTTTGGCAAATCTGTATATGCATTTATTTTTCAGTACTGAACCGATTTTAATGACTAGTGTCAGAAGATTTATTTTGTAGTCATGCCACGGGTGATATAGGCAATATATTTATATATAAATACTAGTTGACCCAGCTAACTTCGTACCGCCAAACTTTAAAATTCCAGAACTTGATCGCAGCGCCACCTACCGGGTCCAATTGCGAATCTAAACCATTCCCAGATCCCCTTGAACACACACAAAAAATTTCATCAAAATCGGTCCAGTCGTTTGAGAGAAGTTCAGTGACATACACACTCACACAAGAATTATATATATAAAGATTTTATTAAAAAATAATTACGTAGTTGGGTTATACTTTTTAAACTTCTTGTTTTCTTTATTGAATTATTCATTATTATTAATCCAAAGTACATAAAAATGCTTAAAATTAAGAGTTGGCAACACAGCACGCTGATGTTGAACACAATGCTGAATAGTTATCTTGGATAATGCACTTGTGATTCTTGAATTGCAAGTGTCAGTTTACCATCAGGTGATACGGTTGCTCGTTTGCTACATTTAAAGTAAACTAAAATTACGCATAATTAGAGGTTATGAAAATAGCTCATACATACAATGGCATGAAGAAAATACCGAATGTTGTGACTTGTGACGTATCAATCACACAATTTAGTAACCATTGCTTTTAATTGGGTTTTTACCCTTGAATATGGTAGGTACAATAAAAGTTATGAATATAGTCCTCTATAAATACACACATAGACCAAACTAAAATGACTGCATTCGTACTGTCGTAATTTGTTGGTGAGTGTGAGACCGAAGGCCCAACGATTCAGTAACATCTCACCACACTATAGGCCGCCATGTGTGGGTCACTACGCTGCATTGTCAGCACTCATAATGATGATGGTGACCCCTACTCTTGGATTCTACTCATGCCTTCCATCAGGCAGAGTAGAATCTTATTGGTAGACTAGAAAAAAAATATAGCTGTTAATACGCCGTGATGTCATTCAATGTTATTGAATAGTTTTATCGCCTATTTGTATTTTATTGTATTTCTTTTATTTATTGACTAGACTATTCAATATACACATTTAAAAGGAAATAATCTGTTCCATAAAGGTATTTTTTTATAATATTGGGCTAAAGTCCATTATAAATTACGGGTAAATTAATTAATAAAACACTATAAAATGTTACTTATTTTATGTAAATTTAATTTATTTCGTCTAACATTTAATAACTGTTCATAATCGCGTTAGGATGTTTAACTTTGATAATGTTCTAATACAGGGGTTACAAAAGGGTATTTATGTGCAGTACAGTAGAGTAACCCACTAGAAAAATAGAGCGCTGCCTCTAGACTTTAAGATTACTTAGTTTTAAACATTTGAAACTTAGGTTAGGAAAAAAAAACTCGATAAACTGATATTGTGTGTGTGACTAAGAACGTTAATCCGATTTTTCTGAATTGAAAGTAAAAGTAAATTAAGTATATTGATTGAACCTATAAAATCACAATTATTATGTTTAAGAAAAAAAAGGAAGGAAAAGCCGTTTCTAGTAAAACTAGCACTAAATTTTTAGACCACAACGCTGCTAAAATTATTCCGAACTTTTCTGCAACACACGGTACACAATTATATGATAGTAATCCTATGACAAATGGAACTATCAAAACAACTATCATTGCCTGTATAATTACAGTAATGATATGCGCAAATGATTCGATACTGTCTAGCCCCGTACTGTTTGCTTTGCCCCTTTGTAACTGCTACAAATGAGGGGAAATACAAACAGGGTTCTATAATTGCCGCAGTCAGGTTGTCTGTAATGAACCGAGAGTCTCGAGCTTCGATTGATTGGCCAATTTATACACCACTAACAGCCCGGCTTTGCCGAAACTGTTTGTAAGTGAAAATAGTCTTCATTAATTTGCAATTACGTAAACGATTTAGTTAGAAGTAACAAATGGGGTCTAGGTACGTTATTGATTTATTTAATAAGTTTGTGTAAACAAAATAGGACTTAGTCTAATAAAGTGACAATTATCCTTACTTAATATTATAAATACGAAAGTAACTGTCTGTATGTCTGCCTGTCTGTCGCGTTTTCATACCAAACCTACTTATTCGATTTAAATGACTTTGGTACACAGGTAGTCGAGACTTCTAGAGTCTAAAAAAGACAGGTTACTTTTTATCGCGATACCTAAGATACGCACGGGCGGAGCCTAAAGTTAGTAGTAGTGTAGTTTATCGACAAATAGGCAAAATTAAAATACATATGTTTTTTTAAGGAACCTCAACATCATCATCAAGTCTTTTAACCGTCTACTGCTAGATATAGGCCTCTCCTTAATAAGGACATTTTGGCCTACGAACAATATTACTTAATTATGTTTTTTAAGTCGTTACAATCTAAATAATCTATATGTACTATAATAACCTACCTGTATAAAATGTACCTAACATTTTAAAAGTACTGAGAGTTTAGATTAATTAATTTCTGGGAAAATATCTTATCTTGTTTATGCATAGATTAGGAACTGTAATGTACTACTGAGTTCTCGTTATCTTTATATTTGTATTAATTTTCTTTACAATCAATGCAGTATCGATGAAGCTTCTTTAGATAAAACTATACATAATAATCAGCAGGAAAAACCTTTAATAGTGCTTATTGTATTGTGGTGTAAACTAAACACCAAACTAAAATTTATGTAAAATTGTCTTCGGGAAGCGATTTCCTAAATGCTATTTTTGTTTGTATTTATTGGACGGATAACGTCTTTTTTAGTGTGACAGGTCTCATTTTAGTCAACCTTTGACATTTAGAAAGTAGTTTGAAAGGACAAAACTCAGATTTAGTGATTAGGGTTCCGTAGCCAAATGGCAAAAAACGGAACCCTTATAGATTCGTCATGTCTGTCTGTCTGTCTGTCCGTGCGTATGTCACAGCCACTTTTTTCCGAAACCATAAGAGCTATACTTTTGAAACTTGGTAAATAGATGTAATCTGTGAACCGCATTAAGATTTTCGCATAAAAATAGAAAAAAAACAATACATTTTGGGGGTCCCCATACTTGGAACTGAAACTCAAAAAAATTTTTTCATCAAACCCATACGTGTCTATGGATAGGTGTTCAAAAATGATGTTGAGGTTTCTAATATAATTTTTTTCTAAACTGAATAGTTTGCGCGAGAGACACTTCAAAGTGGAAAAATGTTGGTCCCCCCCCCTGTAACTTCTAAAATAAGAGAGTGATAAAACTAAAAAAAAAAATTTTGTACATTACCATGCAAACTACCAACGAAAATTGGTTTGATCGAGATCTAATAAGTAGTTTTTTTTTAATACGTCATAAATCGTAAACCGCAGTTTACCTTTCATTCAATCAATACACTATTATAAAAACATCGATCAAAGTTACAACAAACTACAAGAACTTTTATATGATGTTCCTTACTAATTCGGAACCCTTCATGGGCGAGTCCGACTCGCACTTGGCCGCTTTTTTTTTGTTTAGTGTAAACA
This sequence comes from Phragmatobia fuliginosa, assembly GCA_932526445.1. Lineage (NCBI taxonomy): Eukaryota > Metazoa > Arthropoda > Insecta > Lepidoptera > Erebidae > Phragmatobia > Phragmatobia fuliginosa. The sequence goes on along the minus strand of OW052063.1, from coordinate 18,856,414 downwards.
GTTTTTGAACAGCAATTAGAATGTGTTCTTTATTTTAAAATTTACAAGACTGTTGTAGTAAATATTATGTGATCCTTTTGTAGAACGCTATTCCTTCAAACTTGTACAGTGTTTTTAAATATATTTTGTTTCTTTGTACTTGACAACTCGTGGCTTGTAATCATAAACTAAAGTATACCTATGAGTATTCTATTTCTACACAGCTACACAAGCTGTGATATTTTTAATTACTAATTTTTTCAAAATTTACTCACTTAGTAGTAATCTATCTATAAAATCTATTCATTACTAGAAGGCTGCTACGGCTTTCAACTTTTTGGATCGGTCCGTTGATCGCTTTTGATAAATAAAACAAACATCAACTATTTACACTGTTATGGTGTTGTAAACTGTGAAGCCGCTAAAGTGTGGGTTAACATACTGCATTGTCAATATTCGCAATAAGAGTATTGACCTGTACTCATGCTTTTCATCAGTCAGAGAAGAATCATTTTTACAAACAACTGTTTTATAGAAAAACAGAAACCTACTCTTAGATAATTATATAACCCTACCATTTTTCATTGCAGCATTTTTTAAGGTTATAGAACTCGTAACTTTTGTTGTTGTAGAATGTACATATATAGGTATTAGGTATGTACCCATATATGTATCCAGAGGTATACATATATTACATATGTACCTATAGACCTTCTGCTAAATCTACACCTCTTTCTTTACCTGAAGTCATTAAACTAATATTTATTCTCTTTAGTTATTTAGATAAGGGCTTTAAATTGTTAAAAGTTTCGGTGTACAATGGACAAGATGACTCTTTCTTCGAGTCTTTGCCCTTTCCGCCTGTTGAAAACTTAAAACCATAAAACGTCTCTCTATTTTGTAAACATGCCATTAGAAAAAATAATACCAAAACATTTAACTTTAATTGTTTAATTTGACTTTTAACTAAGTAAGCTAGTCGTTAAAAAGAAATAAATTACATAAAGTACAGTAATAAATGAACTTTATATCTTGTAACTTAGTAATTGATTTCCTGTAAACGGTAAACGACACCAGTTTCCCGTTGTTTTTATTGATAAGCTGTGTGCTCGTCGTGGCTTCGCATGCGTGATTGTCTATTTTCTAAAATTCGGATTATTTCTCAAAATAAATATAGCCTTTTTAATTTAGGCTTACTTCTTATAACGATCAAAAAGCCAGACTCAAATCAAATACGGCTGAAAACACCTTTTTTGCTGTAATTACAATATAAACATGCTTATACAAACATACATTGGCTGCTAAGTTGTTCATTTAGTTCAATTTTAATTATTTGTATAGACTTCAAATTTATGGACATCGGAGATAGTGTACTCATAAAATCAGTTTGTTTAATCGTTTGTTAGAACTTATCTTGTTTACTTTAATGATGATGTGATAAGTGTATTTAAAAATGCGGTAGCAAACAAATCACCTGCATTGATTGTAATACGGCGAAGCCAATAGAAAGGTTTGTAGTTTTTAGTCTCTACTGACATATGTTTAGAAAAGCTAATTATGCAACATACTTTAATTTGTCTCCCGCTTTGCTAAGGAGGGAAACGGACTTATTATATTTCCAACTGTTCCAGTTGTCTTAAAATCAATCTCGTTGCGGGTTCCAGGACAGTTTAATTTTTCCAGGGACTTCCCGAGTGTCATAATTCCGAGTGTCGTATGTCACTGTTGTTCCTGGTATACTCGTATAGGAGTTACAGTAGTGGGGTTAGTCCAAATCTGTGTATGTTTGTATGTATGTGTGTTGTAGCGCCTAAACTATTGGACCGATCTTAATAAATGAGGTGGTAATAGATTCGTTATAATGGACTGTGTGACATAGGCAGAAAGTATAAATTTGACAGTTTATTAAACTTTTATGTAAATCTCATTTTACATTACATTGTACATGACTTCTTAGTTATTTATATAAATAGTTTTGAGTGCTAACATTAATGTACATTTGTTTAAGCGTCACTACACCCATCGGTTATTTTCCATTAATATACCTCTAACTATTATCCACTTACGTTATCTTGCAATTACAGTAATATAACTCATTTGCGATGCGTTTCGAATTGCCGGAATGTACAATTCAGACATATTCTTATATAAATCTGATAATAGTACACCAAACATATTTAAAACCAGCTGAGCGCTTAATACACCTACTAAAAAAGCTGCCTAAGGTACTTCTTACATCGTCAGCTACCATCTAGTAAAAGTCCCACTAAAATCAGACCAGCCGTTCCAGAAATTAGCCGGAATAAACACATATGCAGATAAAAGTTAAAGTTTTTTTTTATGTCAATACCGCATGTACTTTCATTAGCATATAGTTTAAAGATGTTAATTTGAAACTATAATCCGACATTTAAATTTAATTTAATTGTATAGATTAAAGAACACATCAATTAGTGCTCTTTTGAAGATTTATGGGCTGAATGATGAATTTCAATTTCAAGAAATCTTTTGATAGACCATACTGTGAGCAATGAACAGTTTTCGTCATCGCAGATGTCACACTAGTCGTAAAATTTTTTTTATTGATTACAAAAAAAAGCCTTAATTATGTTGTTTTAATTCTTGGCATACTCTGTTGACGTTATGATACTATGCAACTTTTTACTATTTCCTACAAAGCGGTTAGTGGTTTTACTAATAAGTAGGTACAACAAACATGGGAACGCAGCTGGTCAAAAATAAAAGTAGCCTATATCAATATTTGTATCAGCAGCTATTTGTTAGTGAAAGTCCGATCGAAATCGTTCTATATCTAAGGATTAATCTCTGGAAGGAATAGTACTTGGTTAGCAGAATCCAAATCGAGACATTTTTTTTATTTTTATATGCATTTTAAAGTTGGTTATTTGAAATATCCAATGACACTTCCATTTAATGTGTATATGTAGTTGTTGCCAACTGCCAGCACTATTTATATTGTACCTTCTAAGTAAATCGTAATACGAAAATTTTGTTTTGTTTACATATATTTAACTAGCTTTCGCCCGCGTTTTTATCGGTTATCGCAGTAAGTCTATGTCCTTTCTTATGCTTTAGACTATCTTGGTACAAAATTTCATTTCAATCTGTTCAGTGGTTTTTAAATTTATTGGGTACAGACAGGCGGACGTGGCGGAGGACTAAATTTTATAATATGTAGTGATTCTACCAAAGTGGCTCCAAATGAATCCAAGAGTAGTTACCATCCTCAATGCAATCAAAAGTTATAGGTACACATGGAGATATGTCAGAGGCTCATCTGATGGGTTTCGAGTCGAGGCGTTAGGCGCTACCACACATTCCCATCCAAACGTTACAAACGCAAAGTTTATCGCAAAACCATAAAACTATGATTTATAAGCATAGCCTCACCATTGGTTGGTATAATAAAACCGTCGCATTGTGCCGACTGGTTGAATCGTGCTCGAACGCTAGTTATTTATGGATAAAAATGTTTTTATTTACCTATTTGTAATTTTTACATATGAGTGCTTTTTCTATCCATGCTATACTAATATTATAAACCAGCTGAGCCTGAGGTTTTTGTTGTAATTTTAAAACAACCGTAGGAAGAAGTTTGTTATTGATAGTCCTTATATTGTCCGAAAATATTTATTTAAATAACGTGTAATATATATTTTACCTTCATATGCATTTAGTCAAAAGCTGTTAATTTGAAATTACAAATAGACACTTTAATTTTACTTATTTGTATGGATGAGGACTTAATTGGTTTTAAAAAATATGTGGAGCGAATAGCGAATTATTCTCTATTTTACCCTTTTTTTGATCTGCCCTTTATGGTTGTTCTTACTTTTTATTTCATATTGAGAAGTTACCAATTTTCATAAATTTAAGTGTTATACATATCTGTATACGAATACCAGCTTCAAGCAACAATTTAAACCTTGTTTACTCCCGCCAGCAACAAGTCCACAAACAGCTCTGTATGAACTGCCGAAGTTATCGATGAACGCGACCCACCTGACTTTATTTATCTCAAGCTGACCTCCGATACTTTAACGAGCGTTAATAATGAAAAGTCGGGAAGTGTAGCGGATGCAGTGAGTGTGCAGCGTGCAAGCGGCGCACTCTGGACGCCTTCACCGCCCGCGACGTGACATAACACGCTTCGCCCCGCCCACGCGCTCTCTCTCACACACAGAACGTGCGAGCGAGACGCAAACACACCCTCCGACGAAGCCTCCGCGCCGCACTGTTTCTAAGAAAAGCCAACTGTTATTATCGCCCGCGGATTGTTCTCGACCTCTTGCCGCTTTATTTTGTTCCTCTCATGAATGAATCTCGGCGCCTGCAGGTGTGCACCCTCCAGCGCTAAATTTCGTCAGCAATTATTCATTTCTAAAATGGTACGTATAGTTTTACGCCAATTTTCAGCACGCCACACGATAATTTCCAGTGGCTGAGGCTGCTACGCTTTCGGTTAATTTGAGGGCTCCACAGGAAGTTGCGATTTGGAAGCGCTTACGTATTATGTTGATTAGCCTTTTCTTGAGCTGCTGTCAATCCGCCAGCTCGATTTCACGAATGGATGGATGCCCGCCGGATCAACTATCAATCAGACTATTGGCACTGATGCACGCGATAATTTCAGCGTGTCCGAGAATATTTAGAGATTGTGCCAATAATTACATAACCGTAATGGAATTATAATAAGTAATAAAACTGTTTATATTTCTACGCAATAATGTAGCGTGCAGGGTCGACTATTTCATAGTTTTTAATCAACTATAAATGAGAAGGTGCTGTTACTTAGGACGCAACTTATAGGTTTATTATCCGCTTATTGCCTTAAAATTTCAATAAGAATATTTTTAATAAGGGTTTAAAGATACCCTATTTTATATTCTATAGGGGATGTAATTAGGTAGACCAACCAATTATGTTTACATTGTTCGTTAACACCAATAAACCAAAGTTTATAAGTTTATTTTTTATCTTTCACATAGAAACATGTTTGCATTTAAATATTTTAAAAAGAGTAATGTATATTCATCAGATACCAGTACTTCTTCCTAGATTTATTCCCAATATTATTTGGGATCGACTACTAGTTCAACCGGTTTTACCTGAATATCAGTTTTTCCACGGAGCGACTGGCATCGTACCTCCGCAACACTAAGGGAGAACTGAAATTCGTACATACATCATACATGTAAATTGAAAGTCTACATGATAAACTCCTGATTTCCTTACTTATTCCTCATAAAATACAAATATAAACTCATTAAACAAAATATTTTTTTTTTGTGTCCATAAACAGCCATTGGCATATTAGGTATATCACTATAACTTTGACCTATATTCTTGCCTTCTACTTTGTTACGAAATAAGCCGTTTTGTTCGATATCTACTCTGTATAAGCTTTAAATGTTAATTTATTAAAGTAACATCGATTAACGTCCTAAACGATTCGTATGAAGAAGCAACACAATTTGAAAGAAAGATATTGTCTGTTTGATTCATAAAAGGCTCTGTTACCAAGTGTTAAAGCCATGATTGGCGTCGTTTCGATATTGGTAGGGGATAAACCGGTTCCCGCACAAGCTTCGGTAACAGTAGCCTTAACGATTGTTGGACCACGATCGAATTATACCATGTTCCGATTTGTATGTAATTCAAACTTGTTGAGTAGCCGTCTGATACGTTATGCTCTCTTTGACCCTATCTCAATGAACACTTCATCGACTTAACACTTATTGACGCACTTATAAAGGTCTCCATAGTTCCTTATTTCTTCAGGACTATTTTTCTAATAAGTTATATCTGAGATCCTCTAATTAGTAATAGTATTTAAAGATACCTTTTAACAAAGTAAATCGTAGCTAAAAGTAACAAGATTCTTGTAATAAAAATGACAATAATCGTAAAAGTAATTATACATTCAGTTAACACAGTTAATATAGAAACATTGAACTAACAATGCCGAACGTAGACAAGTTAGAAGATAGTGGAATAGGCCAATAAATTTGCATATCTTCCTATTGCCAACAAGCCGTGACGTCCATACTGTATTACAATTATCGACAATCTGTTATTTTTAAAAATAGACCCATTATTGCACACTTGTAAACATTAGACAGATTTAAAACGTTGATGTAAATGATTGAGATTAAAAACCTATATTTTTCCGTCCTGCAACATTGACTATGTCGGTGCCATTTTGGCACTTCTTAGAAGTTCTATGATTTGTTCTAACAAATTGCAATGAGTACAAAAAACAATACAAATACCATGTTGAACGTCAACTTTGATATTTATTTTTATTAATGTTTAAAAGGCGTGCGTTTTCACTACGGACAAGCAGTGGCAAAAACATTTAATGATACAGTGAGACGCGAACATTTCCAACGAGTTAGAAAATTCTTGTAATCGAGTATAGACTTTCTTCAGAAATCACTGCTGTGATAGAAAATCCTCACACGAAACACATGATCATATTTTGCGGTAAATAAACAAAATATGACGTGTTGTCTATTTTTGCCTCTGGAAATTATGCACACAAACGACACAAAACCTTTACATATGATGAGATAAATACTGTGATGACTTGATGACAGGACGCATAATAGGTAAGCATTTTATTAGTTAACTTACGTCTGTAGAACATTCCTAACAAACATTTATCGTCGTTAAGATAAGAGGACCGAAGCAATGGTGACATCACCATTACTCAGAGCGGGTCTTGATAAAGAAAGTGTTCAGTAGGTAACCCTAACTTGATAAGATAAAGAACAAAATCTGCTAATTCAGAATAGCAGTTATCGTTTTAAAAGTAGGCTGAGAAAGTTATCGGGACTGGTCTGTGACTAATTAAGAAAACAAGTTGAACAACTGTAAATCGTGAGTCCAAGCAGACCAGGTTAACTAAATCCTAGTAAATAGACTCCGTCTAAACAACAATTAAAAGCTTGAATGTATGTCTTCCCCGAGTTTATGAACGGCAACTTTGCTCAGGCGCTGTCTACTTGGCACAGACAAGAACAGAATATCGGATCGAAACTCGAAATCTCAAACCTGTTTTCTTAAATCTCTTGTCCTTATCTGGAACACTACAGTGCATATTCTTGTTCTCTGTCTGTGAGTCACTGTTTCTACGTATCGCATCGGCCAGTCGCTCTACGCACTTCATGGCCACTCGTTCGACTTCGTCACGCTTTGGCTACTATTGCTTTGACTGGTCAGTTAATGCGACAATAAATTAATGTCCAATGTTATAAGTAAATAGATTTGTTACAAAAAAATTACATTAAACTCCCATTTTATATTTTAAAATTAGGACCGGGCCTATGAACAGTTATCGATTCAATTGCATGTTTTATTAGTTTTAATTTACCATCGCGACATCGTTAACTCTATATTCGAGGCGATAACGGCGTCAAAATTTTAAGAGTAATATGATTATATTTTAAAATTCGTTACAAACTCGTAACTACTAAATTAATTAGATTAGATACATATCAATGACGTGCAAAGTCTTCAATTTTTAAAGCTCTTGTTTAAATTCGTCATCGTTACCGAAAGCGTCCTCCGCTCCAGGTGAAAGGACGTTTTATTTGTCATCAAGATTAAGAGAAAATTTACAAGATTTTAAACGTTTATGTTCCATTTGGCTTGATCTCATATAAACATTCTGCATTCGCCGGTACTTTATTTTAAAACTTTCTTGCACGAATAAAGTACATTACTTTACAGTGTTGTTATTTCAATAAACACTATGAAATTGAGTCTCATGCAACGTGAGTTATGAACAAATATTTGAGAAACCATCTGTGCGTCGTTAGTATAGTTAGTGCGACATTGACTGTGCCCATGGTCAAAGTAAATTTGTTAGATATTGATAATGATTTATTTCTTATTTATTGGTTTAGCGAGTGGCGCTGAACAGTGCACGCACAGAGGTGTAGAAAGAGAAAGGAAACTTATTCAAAAGTAGGTAATGTTTTTGCTGTTCTTGTTGTGTGTTGCGGCACAAGCGGTCCGGGCGCACGCGCGTGATTCATCAACGCGTGGGCAGAGCTTATTGTGTTCACTTCTATCTATTCACACTAGACAACTTTGACTTTTTCTTTTGCCTTAATCCTCTGACAAACTTACTATCGTTTTTGTTGCATGAGCATTATAAATTACGTTGTACAGACTATATTTTATAATGATTTCATTTTCGTTTAATTGTTGCCAAGGTGAATAGTTGAACTATTTCCAAATAAACACAATAGCGGAAAACCAACTGAATAGAATATAAAACAGTGGTTCATTAAAACCTCATTGTTGTTATATCTCATAGTGTTATTTACCTTTCACCGAAGTCACTGAGGTCTTTTTCATTCGGCGGTCGCCTTTTTATATAAAAATGGTTCCTTTTACTCTACCTGCTTTATTGACAAAGGTGTTTCTAAACGGTTTATAATACTATACTACTTGATTTTAATCACTTTATCTGATCTTAAGCTGTTTAATTATTTTTACATTCAACTGTCAACCAGAATAAACTGTAACTTTGATCTTAGAGTTCACACATTTGCGTTTCTTATTATTCTTTTAACAATATATGATATGAAACATACAAAGACGGTAGTTTTCGTTTTTTAGAATGTACAAGGAAATGTTGGCCAGAAGGTAAAATTAAAGTTATATGTCCATAACTATAATAATTAACAGTAATTATAGTTGATTGATATAAAAAAATGTGAGGAATTGAAACTGCAAGTGAATTGCCGTTTGCTATTTGTGTTGACCTTTTATAGTTCGGTACACATAGCGCTGACGATGCCGATTGCGATGTCGCAAACGTGCACATTGTGCGGCGCCGGCGCGCGCGCGACACCGTGAGCTTTCTCACCGTGGCATTGTAATAGATCCGTTCACTCGAGACCTCTACGCAAATATACATTATTTTACACGAGTTTAATATATTGTAATGACATCCATTATGTTGTTTAGACATTATCGTCTATTATATTTAGTGTTTCCTTTACGTAAATGATGTGTATGGTCAAATTTTTGGAAGCATTCGAATTTTGAGAATAAATAAAATGAAAATTTTATTTATTTACTATGAATTTATATCTGCTGTCAGGGCTGTCATTTCACCAACATATATTACAAACTAGCTAAGCTCTGCAATGTTATCCGTTGCCTTGTATCTTTACAATCTGAGGATAACGCTGCGAGGTGATGGTTTACTTACTCTGCATTGAATATGCTCCATGTAGAGTTGCCATAGTTGAGTTGCATGTCGAGAGTTGCATATCTTTCCAGGAACAAATCCATACTAATGTTATTAATTGGAAAGTAACTTTGAGTTTCACACTTTCACGGATAAAACGCTTCAATACCGATTCACCAAATTCAATGAAGTTTGGCATGAAGATACTTTGACATTACTCTTAATCGCGATCAACGACAAACGGCGGAGCCGCTGACCAAATGAAGTTGTGTACAAACAAACAAACGGTACAAACCGTTGACAAAATAAATTGTGTATATGCAAAACTTATTTCTGAAAAATGATTATTAAACCTTTATGACAAAAGTAGAGACGGGTTGAATATTAAAAGAACTACATATTATAGTAATCGAAGGAACTGAAAAAACCATTGAACAGTTGGCACGGGATAGAGATGATTGGAAATGGTTACACTGACAAGAACATCGCTTTATAACCATGAAGTCATAGCCGGTTTCACCTTACAAACATCAACGTCCAATGCAAATTTAATTTATATTAATAGCTCCCTTATCGAAACAAAAATCCCATTGGATCAACATGCGAATGGTGAACGAACCTCAAGGATAAAGAAGATAGGTAAACTTACCCAAGCATTCGCTTAGTTTGGGAGTCAGTATCAGTACCTAAAGCACAAAAAATTTTTTTGTATCTAATTATGAGTTACCTTGATTTTGAGAAATAAAGATTGTTATTACTATAATTACATAATAATATGTTGTAAAGTAAATATTGTAAAGATACTGGGTGTTTTTCTATGTATATATGTATGTATTTACAAAAAAAAGTATGTTTATGTATTTATATCAGTTGTTTAGTACCCATAACACAAGCTCTGCTTGCTTTGGGACTAGATGATAATGTGTGTAAGATGTCCAAAATATATTTTTTTTTTATTTTACGTGACATTTTTGATCCATTTGAGTTGAAGATGGTTTTACTTGTCTGTGTCTATAGAAACTTTCATAGAACAACTTTCTGAAGATATTTCTGCAAATATAAAAAATATAATTATAGTAAATTTATAAGTATCTCGGTGCATAAATTTCAATATTGCGCCGAATTGGAAAGTAAAAGTTTCTCATTAATCTCTTACCGGCTCCATTTTCAAATCAGTCTCATATGCAGATGTACCTAGCACTTTTATCCAGACTAAAAATAATACGAGAAGTTTCAATTCGATCCAAGAATTGACAGAAATAGGTTAAAATAACCTCTGCACTAAAAAACCTCTGTTCGTCAATATTATTTATGAAAACAAAAATCATGAATACAATATTATTTATTTCTTTTCCTATCATGTATTCGCCTCTCATTCTGAAGGTAATCTACTTAAACGTTACCAAGTTTTTTACGAGCTTTGTGTTATTGCGCATAAACTTTGACTTTTATTGTGCTTTCAACTCCAATTAATAAAGCATTCGACCTATTATTAAAAACCTATATTTAGACTATTGTGTACTTATGTCACAAATATTTCATTTAGCATATTTTTACTCTATATAGGTATAGAATAAGGCATGCATTTTTAAGTGTAAGAGTATACTCTTACACTTTAAATGCATGACTATGAATTTTAATAAAGGCACAATAAAAATTATGTGCCCAAAACTGTATCATTGTAAAAACGGTGAGACCTCACAGACTACAGATCTTTGATTACAAAATAATTTATGTTATTTTCCCATACTGTTACTGGTCAGATACTTTTCTATGTTCTTAACTTTACGCCTCTTAGACTACAAATCTAATAGTAAATACTACTTAACGAACAGTATTCTTATAATATTTAAAGGTACCTTAAGACGATGTCTAGTACCATCCACAACTGCAATAGACAGCATAAAAGGCCTATATTAATTTGTAAGATTATGTCCGAGAAGTGTAGCCAATCCGGTGACTGACGACACATGTCATTCCTCATGAACTCATTACAGTTAGTTCAATGTATGTACGACTATATTAGTAATAATACCAGCTCGTTGTGACCAATTATGTCTTCAAGGTTCGAGATTTGAGTTCATTAAAGTATTACGTATTGTGTGATATCGTATTATTTTTAATGTGCCTTTTTCAATAAGGATAATGAGTTCGTATCGTTTTCCTTTCGCTTTACGTTCATGGCCACAGTGAAAGTTTTAGGTTTTAGTGCGATTTCGATTGCACGAACGTAAGAAATATTTAATCATGTTCTTGTGGTCAACTGATCTTTAAACCGGACTATTGTTGTATTGTAAATCATTTTTTTACAACTTTATAGGTGATAGGATATCAATATATTTAAAACTGTTCCGTTACTGACTGATACTACCCATAAGGGGGTGAAGAAGGCAATCAAAGTTATACATCAGAATTAGATATAAGCGAAGCCGCGAGGAAAAGCTAGTTGTTAAATAAAGAGCTTATTTTCAATATTCAACGTTGATAAATTTTCGACCTCGAGGTATTTGCCTTGCTTTAATTATACATAAAATAAAAGATAAATATAAAATGCGTTTGTGCATAAATTACCCTAAAAGGCCAATTTATCAACGTAACATACTCAGTCATAAGAAAGTATTAATTTTAGTTGATCTGCTGTAGAGATAATCAAAATATAAACACGATATAAATTATATAAACGTTATTGCCACTACCGTACCCACTGTATAGTAATAATTTTCGAGTAGACCAGCCTTTGGTAATTTTCTCCAAACCTACTTTAAAAGAAACATTTGACAATCGCAACGGATTACGCGATAGTGCGTCTAGAAAGCGAACTATGAGTAAGACAATATTAGCAATAATAATATATCTTTCAACCAAAGAGTTGCCTCATATACACGCTGAAAGTTAAATTTTATTAGAAAGTATAGCACAGTAGATTCGTGTTCAAATTATATGTCCGACGGGGAAGCACTTCACTATAGGACAGTGTTCAATATTACTCGCGTAGTTACTTCACTAAAGCTACTCGCATTTTCCCGGTACTGGCAATCGCTTATTTACCACTTGAGATTTTAAAAAATAAAACTATACATTCGTCATCTTATTATAAAAAGCTTTAAAGTTGTATCAGATTCCTTTTCAATGTTCATGTAACCTGTGCCATTGAAAAAGAGCGTTGTAGCTGAGAGCCCATCACCTGTCTACCTATATGCAAGAATTGTCCCGAATTTAATCTCGCTTTCATTAAATTGTATTGGTATATTTGAATGTCGGGTCGTGGCCATTGAAGCGAAAAAATGAATAAATCTTCCTATTGATGCAATTCATGTGAAAGTTAATGTAGAACTGGAAAGCACAAATTAATATACCTACTTACATAACGTGTAATTTAGCAAATTTATTGAATGCTAGCCTTGGTTATTGAATTCACATTTACTTTTTTTGTATTCTTTCTAAATTTCTAAGAAATTATTGAAAACATTTTTTTTTATTTTTTGTTTAAAACTATATACATTTGAACATCGGCGGATTTATTCGTTTGTATTTTGCTAGTCTAACTGAAAGCAAATACTGATTCGGTTTTAACACTTCAATGTTTAGAGCATTATTACTCTATTACTATAGTAATAGAGTCTATATTATCCAATAATTTACAAGAGCGGTGCTATAGAGAGCGGTGATATTGAGACAGTTACAAAAAGGAACCTTATTGCATTACAATCGCATACCCTCTGTAGATTAGCTGTTAAGGTCTTGTTACACAATTTTCAATGAAGGATAAATTTTCAACTTAAGAAAATATTTACTAGTTTAACCACATAAGAGTTAATGTCTACAGCATAGCCAATCTGCCATAAGTTCAAACCAGAACTTGGGCCACAAATGGCTTGCTTCATCCCGCTTTGAGAACTGCTAGTTAATTTACCGTTCCTTTTTAAGTAATCTTCGAACGCCTATTTCATAGTCAGCAGTTTGAGATTACGTGGGATTAAGTATTTCGTCACACGGAAATGTTCTAAGAGTTGCTGCAATTTTATAGCTATTAGTCCATTACATTGTTGTCAAAGATAAGGCGAAGCTTATCAGTGTTTCCGAACATCTAAAACTACCTGTATATGTTACTCATCTTTACATAGTAGGATACAATGAAGTCTCTTCCGCTCTCAGTTCACTTAGATTGTTTGTAAAGTTCTCAATGGATTTTAACGTATTTTTTAGCAATACATAGAGTGATTCAAGAGGAAGGTTTATATGTATAAAACATGCATATTGTAGTAGGGATAATTCAAGAATTTCAAAGACACCCATGCAAAGACGGGGCGGGTCGCTAGTCAGTTATAAAACGAACTATTGCATTAAACAAGCTGTTATCCGAAGCAGCATCTCTAAGTTTAAAGGCACAGGAAGTGAAATCCGCCTCGGAGCGTTAGACAAGATATCTAAGTTTCACAAGCTAATCCGTTAAGAGCAAACCTAAAAACATAAGCAATACCTTTAATTACTCTTATTAGCTGTTAAACGGAACGTTACAATACTATTTGCAATTTGTATTAATAGATTGGCTCGATAGTTCACTACTAGTTTTGTTTGGCGGTAATTGTCACACCGCAAAACGGAACGACTCGTTACGCAATCGGTTCGTGAGTCACCAATGGTACGTTTATCTATATTCAGTATATAACGTTAGTGAATAATATCTTAGTATTCATAGAAGTTTATAAAATCTAAAGGTAATTTTCTCACAGATTTGTTGAATCTTTTACTACATTAATTAATATCGTTTAAAAATATGAGTCGTGTCAGCAAGTGGGTTAAACACATGGATGTTTAATACGTTAACACCTGTGTAGGAGCGTGATCGCGTTGTAAGTTGTTGCAATGTCGGTTGCAACAAATCAGTTTGGTTGAAGAGGTGCAGGACGCGGGGCGCGGCACACATGCATTATTCAAGGCTCATTTCTATTCAACGCCGACAGCGCCCGATAAAAACTTCTCGTTTGACAACTTGGACGCTTGCACCCTTTGTACTTACGTCATGTCCCCTAGTTCTGATACGAGGTGCTTAAGTGTTTATAACATTATTTGTCACTGCAAGTATTTATGAGTTAGTAATGACCATATACACTTTTAAATTCTATCTTTCAGAATTTTTATACTAAAAATGAGTTGAGAACTAAGATTTGTGGCTGATGAAGTGATGAGTGATATAACTTACATGTACAATCAACAATATTGGTACATTGTATGTATATGATAAAATACTCTGTAAGCAGGAAAAGTACACGGAATTTGATCGGTTAAAGATCAAACGAATAGTTTTAACATTGCTTTATGTCGGAGCAAAAGCTCAATACTCAATCGGTACATGATCAATTCGGCCTACTTACAATTGCGTGCACCAGAAAATACTCGGCTTAACTTTCAATTAAAAACGAAACAGTAAAGACCCAAATTTACTGTAACAAAAACTTGATCCAAATCTACTTGATTCATTAGATAAAATATCTGGTTGTTTACCTATTGCGCAATTTGAAATCTTTAAATATTTAATTAACACCGGAGTAAAGTGAGCAATTATCAATAGTTTGTTAAATGGCAAGTGTTCGAGAGTCGAGCGACAGTGAGTCGGAAGCGCCAGAATCACCGTTGTCGCTGGCACAGTGCCCATGACCGGTACGACGCCTTTACAGTTATACATAAGGGTGTGGATTGACGCCGCGTGTTTGCACGACCATAAAAATGGAAATACGTTTAATAAATCTTTACATTGCCTCTAGAAGCAACTAGAAAATTTCACTAAGACAACTGTATTTTTCATTGTTTAGTTAAAGAACAAAAACTTCCAATTAAAATTTTTCTATTCGAAACGGACTGTAATTTAAATTCTTCATATAACGAAATGTACATACTTATATACATATAAACGATATTCTAACCTCATAAAATACTCGGACAAAGTGCGATCAACGCCAAGATTAATAAGTTCCGTCGGATACTTCAGCTTAAAGAATTCTTAATCGAATCAAAAAATCTAAGCACAGTGGATTGTCTAAATATTTGTTCAAGACATACCTCTAAGGATATCAATAAAGCATAGGACACACGCTGTTATGATTGAGTGAGAATTAATATGATTTACGAGTTCAACGACTTTGCTCCTGATTTAATCGTTGCTGTAGTTTATAAGATATTACAACTGCAGTTAATTTTGAAATATAGCTTACAGCGGTAAGGAGTGTTAAACGATAGATAGAGTATTAGGTAGGTACTTTTCTGCATTCATATCTTGCTATATGATATGAAGTATTGGACTTTCCTGGACCTTTGATTTGATGACTTACTTGATATTATAAGTTAATGTACTAATATTAAAGCTCGACGAAGTGGTTTTTAACAGGATGAACTACTGATGGTCAAGCTGTTTTTGAACTACTTCCAATACTTTTTAAAATATTAATAATATTTACCCAGAAAGTTTAAATATAAATTACATTAAAATAAGTCACGTTTCGGTGTGACACATAAAACTTGCATTCATGAGATATGAAGAACACAATTGACGAATAAAAATAATCCTTAAAGCGATTTGTGTGACACAAATCTCTTTAAGGATTATTTGTTTGAGCTTTTAAAACGATTATATTATTCGTTGTATTGTAAGGCAGTGTACATACACCTCTATTTGAATAACAAAAAAATGATTTCTACTACTAGTAATCTATCCAAAAATAAAATAATTCTACAATCAAAGGATCTCTTAAGTCTAACTACCATTGACACTAATATAATTAATTAAAACAGAAACTGGTTGGACGATGAGAAATATAAAAACTTGTTTATCCAAATACGGTATTAGTATCCTTTTTTAGAACTGAACACAAAGGAAAAGCTGTAGATAAAATTGTAATAATTTATGGGTGATAATAAGACATATTATTTCATACTAAGAGGCCTATACTTAGAATTAAGTAAAACTGTGTATTTAAACAATTTTCCTACAAGTTAAAGTCAACCAATTTAAGTGGACAATAAACAGCTTCCATAAAAAACTCATTCCACATAGTTTTCTTCCACCAAAGTATTCAAGAAGAAATCAGTTTAAGTTAGGAAGAATGACAGGTGATTTCCAATCTTTATAAATAATCTGATAATTACACTAAATATTAATTCCACCGTTTATTAGAAGAGTAGGTAAATTGTTAGTGATAATAACCGAAACGACTTGTGGGATTCCATATTAAAAATTCATAATTTATGCACCTTTAAGTTTTGGTAATCAAAACGGCTAAGACTACTTGTATAAAAATGCTTTTAATATGGGACATGTAATGACTGTTTCACAAAATTTCACCTTCATATTCAATTAAAGAAAAATATACAGCTGTGTCGTTTCTATATGATATTATCTTAATTGCAATGTGTTTATTGCTAATAGTTGAACATAAATAACATTATCATTAATTATAATTTTATTATGTACCACCTTAGTAATCAACTGGATCCCACAGTGAGAAATGTTTATGCAATATTTACTTCAACTTTATATGTTTATGTAGCTGACCCGGCGAACTTTTTTAAGAATAAGTTATAATAAAATATTCAATATTCTGTTTAGTTATTAACTGATGGTGACAAACCGACAGCAGCGCCACTACGGCCAGGGCCGTTGCCGCCTCAACCGCAATGCCCCCCTATATTTAAAATCTTTAAAATCTTTGAAAATATTTATTTAAATTAAATGCTGTAAAGAGTCGATTGAGAGTTACTTGATAAATGCACAATGCATTTAATGTACTTAATTGGATAAAGATTAATGCTGTATTGCTTAGAATCGCACCGTAAATAGCCCATTATTTTTCTTAAAAAGTAAAGGATTAAAATGATTATTGTGAGTTATCCTTAGTAGATAGGAATATATCAACGCGGGCTTTTAATATATTTTTTTAAGATCTACAATACTGTGGTACATTATTTTGATCTATCGCGTCACACAAAAGTGTTTAATAAAGACATCACATTGGAAACCTCTAAAATTATCAGTGTTCCTCTTCTATATTGTGCATGTGTTATACATAAAAACTTTTCTCTTGAATAATTTTATCTATTAAAAAACCGCATCAAAATCCATTGCGTAGTTTTAAACATCTAAGGAAGCATTCGTAGGGACAGACAGCGGCAAGCGACTTTGTTTTATACTACGTAGAGATGATGAAAACCGATAAAGTTTTTCCTAGTTTTTAGGAAAAAAAAGAAAATGAGTCAGAATAGTTTCCCTTTCAGAGATCTTTGAAGTCTTAACGATCACCCTTTCATAATTTATTAAGAACTAAACATTAAATTAAGAACTAAATATTAAATACCCCCAGGCTCGCTTAAGAAGTCTTTGTAAAACTTAATATCTCAAAGAAACCGACAATACCTTAACTATTGTATTTGCTAGCGGTTACCTTCAAAGTTTAATCTAGATAAATATAAATTTATTCTTATAATAATATACCTATCTTACAGACCATCTCTCTCAGATAAATATATCTAGTCTTTAAAGTAAAAACTGCAAAGGATAATTCGTATAAACCTTGTTTTTGACCTTTGACATTTAGTGATTGGTGCTCAGATTTAAAACGTGTTAGTAAAACATTTGTTTACATTCAGTCATGCAAGAAACTTAGCTTTAATTACCACTAATTTAGTGTAGTTAAACTAAAACAATGTTTAACTTAGAATACTGTTTGGACTTAGTTTTATATTTTAATTGTCGTACATCACAAGCAAAAATTTTAATGAGGCGTAATAAATTAAAATATTTTTAATTGTATCCTAATTTTGGTTTAGTTTTAAGTAATTGATACTATAAGTTTTTAAATAAAAGTCAACTCAAAACACAACTGAGACATCAGACCAGTGATACTACCTAGGTCCATTACATATCACAATAACAACAACAACCAATGATATCAATCCGCTCCTTTACTAATACACATGGGGACTTAAAAGCACAAAAAGAGTGTCTGTAAAACTAAGTTCAAGTTCTAAAGTCGTCGTCTAAACAAATATAACTCTTAACGGGAATTTAGGTAATATATGTACCAGTACGGGGTCTTTATGACCTCAGTCTATTCGTGAGACAAAATGTTATATCGTTTATGACGCTCTTTTCTATAAACTTGTCTCTAAAGCCTGTCTATGCGAAAGTTATTGAAGACGTGAACTTAGGGTTTTCATAGCGTTATTCAATTATGTAGTAAAATTAACTGTTGTTATCGCCACTATTCGTGTTTACATGTACAAGAAAATTTCAAGCTAGCTGTTAATTGTAGTAAATTATACACTTATTTTAGATCTAGAGATTGTGTTTCCTTAATTAACATTACAAAAGACAGAACTTTAAATACCTTTTTGTTTTGTTGCTGCCGTGTATTTCAATCAAATCTCAAAAGGCTTTCATTTTCAAGGGTGCCAGGCTTATTCCTTGTTGTATTTTACCTTACACATGCAACCTTGGACATGCATTTTTAAAGTTAAGCAAATTAGGGATACTTTATTGCGCCTAAAGCGTTACAACAGCTATATAAATGTATGTTGTAAAACTTCTTTCTATTTTTTAGTTCTGACAGTTTGAAATTGGTAATGTTTTCGGTTTGAATATATTACAACTACCCCTAAGTTTGCTATTGCAGACGGCTGACACTAAGAGCTAATTAAGTAATTATCTGCACAGTCGATATAACCTTACCTTATTTATTCTTACAACAGACAAAAAACCACGAACTATTTTAACTGAAATCTGCCACGCGGGTACTTGAGATAAAAATACAAGTCAATAGTTGATGAATGCAACAATTGCACTTTATAATAACCCGCATAGTATACGCGCCAGCGATTGTCTGTGTCGAAACAGTACAGATCGTGCCACGCCGACGTTGCTAGCGTCTGTCGCAGCCGTTCATTTTCTAATTACTGCTATTAATTCCATTAGCGAACTTATTGTGTAACATACGAACTTCAAATAAGGACGCATTTACGATACAAATTTTATTTTGACGTAAATACCTAAAACGCTATTACAATTTAAGGTATCTGTTTAAAGTACCGTAATCGTCAAAGCCTGGACTTAGTATTATGTATTGGCTTTATTTTCTATCTGTGTTTGTTATGCGTGTTTAGTTCAGACCACTCTTCGCCATACATGGGTACTTTTCAATGCTTTTCAACCTTATGTTACTGGTTGCCTTTTCTATAAAAATAAATAAAGTTAAAGTGTCTGTTTGTTATTTCAAATTACCAATTTTGCACAAAATGCATCTTAAAGTACATATACTTTTAGATGCATTTTGTGCACACCACATACGGCACTTACATACATTACATCATCAAAATGAAGTCTCTGAAACGTCTGGACAAGTTTTGACGGGCCTTTGATGGCATAATAGCTGATGTTATAAAGAGTTATGCTACTTTAATTTTAGAAAAAACAATGGTTACGTGGAAACAAAATACCACAGCTAATAATTTATGTATCTACAATAGTTGATTGAGCGATCATTTTATGTTTTATAATTATAATCTCTTGTGTTAACTAGCGGCAGTCAGTTTCCTCACTATAAAACCGACGGGTTAATTACTATATGATCAATTTCTATAATCACTCTACCATAAATGTATATTTAACAACATGCAGAAGATTCATTAAACAATTAATGCACAGTGTTGCAAGGGTTACGGTGACTGTTTCCTAGGTAATATTGAAAATATATTTTAAATAAAAATATACTTCAAAAAAGGACTAATTGCTATAAATAACACTTTGTGTACAGCCACAACCTTTCATTGTCATTTGCAAACACAACCTTTGCAAGCTAATGAATAAACAAAGAAATCACATACTTACGAGATATAATATAACCTGTATAAAAACTTATAGTCGTAACATAATCAATTTCTAATTTAACTATACAGATAATTGATTACTGCTTCAGACGGCAAGTTGCCAATAAATACACATATAACTACTAATACATCATCTCAGTAGGTGGCAGATACATCACACAAGGGAATGACAAACGTAAATGGCAAATCAACAAAACAACTAACCTATACAGTCGTTAAGTACATATGTGTGTCGCAAGGGCCTTGTTTTTTACCATTTATAATATGTTCTATTGCGAGGCAGGAATTCTGCTAATCGGCGGTGGCAACATTTTGCACATACCACGGACGTTGTTGCTGCGGTAAATGAGTGTAATTTAACCACAAGCAGCCTTCTCGTCTCGCCATACACTACAGCCTACCAACCACTTAGGATTATGACTTGCCATTGTATTTCATAAGTATACGTATAGTACCTTCTCATAGTTTTTGTGTCTCCCCTTATTTGGGTTTCTCTAATCTATTTTTTAATGTGTGCATTTTGTTAAAGGGATTGACATATATGTAGTTCTTTTTGTCACAGATTTCTTTATACACATAATGTGTTTTATCTTATTTGAGCAAACTTAGTGCTGTTGTTTTATATAATATGTTTTCAAGCATTTTTTTAAGATTTCTTATCAGCTTATAATTTCAAATCTTGATTCAGACCAGGCTAAGGATTTTATAGAATGTTTAATATGTTGTACTTTTCCAGTCTCCATTCCCTTGTTGATACACTGTTTAACCATATTTTTTATGATGGTTACTGATGGCAGTTATGAAAACGATTATGATATTCCTATCCAACAATATCTTTTAATATAGGTATTATGACTTTAACACATAATCGAGCAGAAAAAACAAGATAAAGTCCAACTCTATCTCTGATCAACTTTTGACCCCTGTTATAAAAAACTAAATAAACTTTGCTCTCCTTCCTTTCAAAAAATTACATGGGATAAAAAAATAATAAAGTTATCATTATTATTAATTTGCATAATGACGAGCTGGCAAAAGATTATATCAGTAATCAGTTTTCTCGGGCGTTTAACTCATTGAATCACTTACATAACGAGTTCTTGGGTTATTGGTCATCGACGTTTGTTTTACAAGACTTATTTTTGGGATAATTTTCGCCTATTAACTTAGTGTGAAAAATCTTGTGAAGAAATAGATACTTACTGATTTATTCGTTTAGGTTTAAGTTCCAATGTTAAAGTGTCATCATAAAAGCAGTGCAGGTGTTATCTACCGGCATACGATGTCGCCCACGCGGCCGTGCCGGTAAATCACCAAACACGCGTTCGCGCCGTCCGCCGCCGTCGCTTCGCGTCGCCACAATCTATGCAAATCGCGGGCTCGAACTTATTGCTCTCGCCTCGACTCCTTTCCAAATGCATACTAAATAGCTCACCGGCCACGCCAGCCTTTGTTCCATGTTTTTCACTTAACCTCATGTGCGCGGTCGATTTGAACGGGTTCATTTTCTACCGTATGAAACAAAACAAGGGTCAAAAGTATGTTTTGGTTTATAGGTAGCTGTATTGTTTCCTTATGCATTTATGCAATATTTAGAAGTTTTGTTAGGTACCTACCTAATCTTTTGTTTTGTTTATTGCATTAAGCAATTTTACCTGTGGCAGATCTTTTCATTGCCTCTGAGACTTATCGGTTTATTCGCAACTAGAAAATGATCTTTGTACTAATAATACTAACTTATTTAAGACATGTTATTTTAATAAGTAGAAAAAAATGACATTTCAAATTGACAGAGTTGACTTGTAAATAAAATAAGATAGGAATAAGGGAAGCTAATGAACGACAATGGCGGTCTTCAGCTATATGCGCTTGGACAACTTAACTTCTACCCGGGCAAATTAAGCAGTTGTCAAATCTGCCATGGACTAGTCCGACCAGCAAACAAGTGGTTCCATACTATTGTACAACATTAAACTTATGACGTAATGAATTTTGTAGAATGATACCCCTTTCATTATTATTGTTTTATGGTTTAATGTTTATTTGTATTAAGGCAATAGTTAATACAAACTGTATGACAACTGTTTTAGCTCCAGCAGACCAGTCACGAAATGGGTTGGATACTGGATAATGGCCAGTATAATGAAGGTTTCGTATGAATTGTTGGGTACGAAATTATAATAAAATAACAAGACTATCACTATTTTTGCTTACTTCTGGAATCTAACAATGAAGTGAATGCATATGTGAAAAAAATTCAATTATTTTTTTAATTTTCTACCAGATTTTAATTAGTGATATGAAAATATGTGGGTCCAACTTACAAGTACAATTAAAAGGTGGTTAAAAACCATTAACAACGTTTTCACGAGCCATGCTATATATTCTACTTGGAGTACGCCGAAGCATTCCCATGGTGTTCTTAGAACAAGACACAGAATGTAACGAGAGATGTCGCTACCGTTCTTCCGCATAGATGGTACTCACATTGCGATCCAATTATACCTGATACTGTCTAGAAATATTATTGCGCTGATTCTGATTTACTATAGTAGCAGGGTACTGTGAGAATGTAAAGGTACCTTAATACTGCACGGCTGTGCTTATGTATAACACAGTTGTGATTAATACCATAAATTATATTTCCTGTTATTGCTTTTTATACCTAAGATTTATTTCTTATAGACACAGTAAGTGAATAAAGTGACGTCGTTCCGACTATGTGATTCACTTGTAACTGAACAAAGGAGGCTATCATGTCATGTACGCACTGTTTACCTATTCACATCACCTCAGGAAAAAACCAAAAAGACACTTCCCGCTTATCAGTGTAGGCTAAAATTTTGATGTTCCGCAATCTAAAACTTTCTAGAAGTTGATGGTCGTGATTGAACGCGTCTTGCTTACATCGACCAAGTGGTCAATGAACCCTCGCGAATTGTCGACAGCAATTGACTCCCGGCATCAGCGCAGCTGTATTGTACACCACAACCGTTAGTACTAATTGCAAGAGCCATAATCACTTTATGTGCCTATAAAGCCTATATTAAATAAGCTGTTTTTAACGAAACATTTATCTATCTAACTACCTATTGAAGTACATGGATGCTTAATGAAAAGCGAAACTATTGAACATAACAGTTAAACAGTTCTATATGGCATAACCGATTTCAAAGCACTCAAGATGTTCCAAACAAACTTGTTGCACGCTAAGAGCGTACCAAGCATAGTCATAAACTTAGTTAAGCCCTCTGTCGGCAACATTGCTGGCTTCAGTGTAGTTCAAATTAATTCGATTATCAGTGCACCTTGATGAAGCTAAAGCTCTCAGATTCCCTTCATTAGGTACTCAAACGTACACGCGACTGCAGTATAATAAATAAACAAGTTTGAACCGATTCATATATTTTAAGTAAATTATGCGTTTCCAAATTGCACACTTCAAAATATAAAAGTATCCAAAACTCTATGCATCCCTGTTTTCATAAGTTTTTTTGCTGTTTATAAGGCAGTGTTAATAAGGCTATTGGTGATGATGATGAATATGGTAAAGCTATTTCAATCTTTTTGATTAAAAATGTCTGATGATACTTCAAGGAGATTCAGTATGTAACAAAGAAATACATAATTTGGGTAATTATAGTAAATTAGAAGCACCTCGCTTGGGTGTTTGCTTGTGACGACTCGTAAGTTTAAATATGTACGTTATTATACTATTACTCAATATTCAGATGGCGCTCGTTCCAAACTCACGCACTCACCACTGGAAGTTGGTCATGAATTCATTGTTTTTGACGTGGTCGTGTGATATTGAACCACAATAGGAAAGAGTTCAGGTCACGTCTGGAGAATGTACGGACAGAGAATATTAAGGATCAAAAATATATTGAATGGGTTAAGTTTTTAGAATTCTTTGCGTACATACACGTCATTGAATAATATCGCGTTTATAAACTTCGTAGTACTTCGATTAAGCGTGTATATGAGTCCAGGATGAATATTAATTATCGTTTATTAAATGTATAGCACGTGTAAACTTCAACTTACTTGGAAAAGCTTTTATTAATGTTTAGGTGCTTAAGTTTTTGCTTTAAAGGATTGATGAAACAAAGTTATGTTTAAGTAGTTGTGGATTAATAATATCGTTACTATATAACGATCCATTTATTCGAGATATAAGCGGTTTTTATACGACATCCTCAAAACTTAACAATATTAAATTGTATTATGAAATACGGATAACATTGGAAATTGGACGCAGCATTTCTTAAGTTCATTCCTTGCCATACTGTGGCCAATCCAAAGTTGCGCCAAAACTATTTTTTTGATGATTCAGTTTTATCAATTTTCTATCCTGGTTATAGTCTGTAAAAATAGGTACCTATAATACAATCCAGGTAAAACATTATAATAAAAGTAAATAAATATCTTACATTCCTGTCATTCATAAAATTTTGTTGACATTATTAAGAAGACTAATAAGGAAATACAGATAAACAATAGAAATTGTTAGAAATATGCATAGCATAGCCTGTTTGTAACAATAATTGAAATAAGATGACATTTCTAGTTCATCGGCACCTACACTGATTTAGAATATGGAATCGTAGCAGTGAAGTTATAGAGTCGAAAGTCAAAGCAAATATTCTCATAACTATTGCCTCTATTCAGAAACAATACTTATCAAGTGGAGTAGAAACTGCTATTACACCTACCTTTTTACATAGCCTACTACATGTATTGTTACATATCACTTTAAAAATTTACCATTTATCGCCCGTATAGGCTCATTCCATTCATTAAGAAAAGGATTCAATTACCCTATGTGTATTTATTGAATGACATAATGTCACTGTAATGTTTATTAATACGAGTGAGTTGTGTATATTATTTGTAATAGTTTACAAATCGTCATGTTTATTGGCGTAAAGCAAGAGCACGCACGCATCAACCTACATGCTCACTCTAGTGTGGCCGCTCAACTATCACGATAGTTACTTCAGATCGCCTATACTGGGAAAACATACTCATTATAGAATTGTCCAGTGGGAAATTTTATTTCTTAAACATTTGCTTTACAATCATTGTTTTATCTTGTGGTACTTTACGTATGTATATTGTTTTCGTTTTATGATCTACATAAGTAATTATTATATTGATTTGTCAAGTACTAATAAATGTACAGTTGTTTTACTAACTAACACAATTATTTGAGCTGGATGCGAGAAGCCGAGGATCGAACCAAGTGGCGTACAATCGGAGAGGCCTATGTCCAGTAGTGGACTCTGATAGGATGATGATGACAAGTCTTTGACACAAGATATTAAAGTGCTTAAGTCAAATAAATTTTATGAGAAACATGTCTAATAGTTAAAACAGTAGTGAATCATAAGTATTTTTCGAAACAAAGTAATAAGAGAAAGAAGGTTATTTTATTAGTATGGTGAGTATTGGCCGCATCCAGAAGCGAATGGAGAACCATGCATTAGGCATACATACAGCAGTGGATGCAAATGTGCTGAGGATGATGATGATGATGATGGTGAGTATTTTAACATTAAACCTGAATTGAACCGTGGATCTTTAATCCAAGTGAAACTGATTGCAATATTATGCATTGCAATGCATTGACACTGAACAGATATTCTAAACACGAAGAACATCGTGTTTCTTTTTTCTTCTGTCCACCACACCAGTGTTTTTGTTTGTTCTTTATAATAACCCTGCCAAATCATGGAACACTTAATCGGTATTTCATAGTAAAAGCATTCATTTATCGCTGCACGCTTCTGTGGTTGCATACAATCTCTTATCTTACAAGTTGCGCGGCAACGTTCCGCGCTGACGCCTCTTCCTTGCGCCACACGAAATGCAATTTGTACTTACATTTTGCAAAACTAATCTTCCTAGACACGTTTCATACCTGAACATGCTCTTTAACGTTAAACGTACCGCACAAGATATGTCAAGCTACTTTCTTCGCAAATAAGCACATCTGATATAACACATTTCTAGACGCACGTAAACTAACAGAAAAAACAATTTTGTCTCTAATGACTTATTCTCCCAACAGCTTCACAGAGCTGGTTGTTTTTGCAAGTTTTTTTTATATTTAAGCCAAAATGATTGTACTTTGTCTGATAGAGATATGAGTAGAATCCAAGAGTAGTTGCACAACATCCTCATTATGAATGCGAATAATGCAAAATGGTGACCCACACTATGGTGGCCTAGTAAGATGCTTCTGCATCATTGGACCTCCGGTCTTGAACTTCTACTACCGCCGACGGTCAAACCTTAAAAACTTGCTACTTTGACTTTGTTCTGATAGTAAACAAAGAGATCTGCATGAAGTAGCACTAGTGGATGAAAAGTTGAGGAGCAATAACGTAACGTGGAATGGAATTGTGTAGCGTAGAGATGAACAAAAATAGTTTTATTGTTTTCAAGAATAGAAGATTTGTGGACAACCAAACCACAGATACGAGTAGATGGACTGCATAACAGACGATTAGGCGTAGAGATGCTTAGAAAAAATTCACACACATCTTCTTGTACGTTTCGCTACTTGAGAAAAACACTAAATTAGTCCTAATCCTAAGCAATAAAACCTGGACTTAGCATAAAATGAACAACGGCAGAACCGGAAATGTCAATGTTTAACCTATCATTTAAGATTTTTTTTTTTGTAATTGTTTTCTTTTACATTCTTAGAGTTACAATAACATAGAATGGACAAAATAAATGGCGTTAAAGTATGAGTGATTGAGTTATTAATAAGATTGCCATTTGTCGAGGGCAACTTTAATAGTAGGAAAGTAAAGTCAAAATGATAGTGATAAAGAAAGGATGAAGCTTTTCAATTGTATACGTGTCTCTAAGGCTATTAACACTCGATCATGGCATGTAATGTCCTCTGACATATTGCTTTATATTCAGAGTAGCGAGCGGCCGCGCCGGCCGTCGTTCGGAGCGCGGGGCGTCGCCATACGACATTATTTACATATAAGTCGTTGTTCCTGGGCTCATTCATAGCCCGCCTCGCTCTACCACTGATTTATCGCCTTAATTTCATAAGTATCTCTTTGTTACTACGGCATCTATATCATATTTGAGTAATATCCCGCTCGCTTTATTGGATATGTTCAAGAAAGGTCAAATTCGGAGAACCAAAAACCAATTAGATTATCTGCATGATGTAAACCGTTTAGCAATTAGTTATTGCAAAATAAACATTTAACTACAAATAAATTGTTGTTACTTTTACTGATTGCTAGTCTGTTCAATAGGTAAGTAAATTATTTGTATCTACAAAAAGTTAAAATTGTTAGGAGCATCTGAAAAATTACTGCAAATTTGCTTACCGAACTCTTTGAAAGCTTCGAGTGAATGAAGTCAATGATAAAGTTTGCTAAATCATTGCACAATGGTTATTTTTTGTGATAATATAAAAAGTTTTAAATAAACTTGGTTATTAAAGTTTGATGTGTGGTTTTCAAATTTTTAGTACAGGCAGTGATGAAACTTGATAGAACATTAATGACCTGCCATATTCTATTGGAACCGCAATCGTTTTGATCAATTGATATCTTGACCTGTAGGGACCAATTTAGGGCATGTTCTTTATATTAATGTTCAGGCCTTGCTAAATAATTAATGTTGTAATCTTGTAGCGGTAACTTTAAAGGCAAATGTTAAATTAATTCCTTCCTATGCTTAAAATCGAGACATTACAGTCTGCTGGAAAATGTTCAAAAGTAATTTCAATCTCAAGTCTACTTCTTCCTAGCCTTTATTATTCCAAACATCGATATATTATTGATCGATAATTCCAAAGACTATTTGGGACCGGCTACTAGTTCAACCGATTTTACCTGAATTTCAGTTTCAGTCTTCCGCAACCGCAACTGTAACAAATCTGAACTATTTAATATTATTTTACACAATATTAATAATTAATTACTCTTGGGTCTCCGTTGGATTAAATAATGTCTCGTATAAAATAAGGTGACCACGACATTGCTTCTTAACCATACGAATCGATTCCGGCACGGGCCTCTCTTGCTATCTGCCGATGCTGCGACGGATCGAACCGATGATTCACTATTCTAGATTCACTTACTTTCAGCCGTCTTATTGATTCAAAGTCTAAATTGGCATAGCGATATACATAAATACCTACCATTTGTATCATTCGATGTTGGCAGGCGACTGCGTGACTCAGAGATGAGATCGCTCGATCATCTTCGCGGACTCGGTTACTTTGTACACTAAAAAAAATTGGCACTCTTCCTTTTAAAAACGGGCTTCTTTACTAAACGTACATTCATTCACGTTTATATATCCTCGACAGCTGCAATACTACTTGAGCAATTTGTTTGCGTTGAATGATTCGTAGAACATTACGTTATTTCTTTTTTTAAATATTACATAGTAAAAAGTATGCATATTCATTAATATTATCAATATTATCATACATGATTTTATAAAATATTATACTGAAAATTAACAGAACAATATTATACGCTCATTTATATATCTAACGTAAATAGTCCATGTGTTGGTGCTACGTTGTAATATGGGTCACACCGTCTGACATGGCAGTCAGCTTCGACGACGGGCATGGTTATACAATACTGCACTCTGTGGAACAGCCTGATGGAAGAAGGTTTATACGTGTATACAATGCCTTACGGCGTAGATAGTGCATCGTGTACAAGCCACGTGGCCTCCACGATGGAGCCTTTGTCACTTATATCGTACGTACAGTGTACACACGTTTGTAAACATTCACACAAGCTGGTAAACATCTTTGTCAGCGGCTTGATTGTACCACTGCCACCGCACGCGCAGATTTTAATAAACACAGTAATCGTGCTGAATCATTTATCAGCCTACTTAAATATTCCGAAGAGGAATTAATAAAAACCCATTGCCCCATTTCCACGGGCGGGTTAATGCTTATGAATTATTAATCAAAGTTAAACGACGACGGTAAAATCGAAGATTATGTAGGTAGTGTTTCTACACGCATCATTTGTTGTCCTGTGTTCAATGTCTATTATTTTACGTTAACATTGAATACATCTATTCTTGTGTTTAATATCATTGTACTCTCTGCATTCATAGCACAGTAATCTAGTAAATGAAATATTGTTCACAATCAACTGTGTTAACGGTATTATTAGAATACATGACTGACCTTTCATGTCGAAAACAAAATATACGAAAACCGCACGGTGGGCCGATTTGAGCAAACCCGTAGAGCACTGGACGGTCAACCGAAAATTAATTAACATACTTTGGCGCGCAACCCTCGAGCGTTACGCGGACGCGGTGCCGCTCACAGGTGGCCGCCGCCCACCCCATCCGACACCCGTACACCCCAACAACTAGGGCTACCTTTGTAAACGTTTTTTGTTCTCATAACGATTCATGATTTTTTTATTATTTTCGGAAGGCTCGAATAAGCGAGCGTGAATTAAATCTGCCTTTATTAAGTGGAATGTGTTTTTGATGCCTGGAAATTATATGTATCGTTTTTGAATTCAGCAGTGTCAAATGGTAGCCAAGAAACTGTATATTAATAGTATTGATAACCTTTACATTATTAAGAATATTAGGATAAGACAAATTAAAACTTAAAATAAATATTTTAAATTCAAAAGTAACGATTTTACGGCTAAACCGCTTTACCAATTTTAATAAAATTATGCTAGGAGATATTTTGGCTCTCGGAAGGGGCTTTTCTTTACCACCATAACCGACATACATGCGGGCGGAGTCGCAGGCAAAACTTAATCGTTGTATATATTATTTATACAGGAAAACTTACAGCTAACAATCCTTATGAATAAAACGTAGTAGTAAAAGACCAATTAGAAGTTTTTACATCTGACTACCACATCACTATCATAACTATGAAATCGTAGTGTTGACATTTTTAATTTATTAATATTCTCCGTTGTTGATTGTATTACTGGCAACCCTAGTCACTATGGTGCATGAAATTTGATGTATTTTCAGCTTCAAATGTATATGATTCCAGGCTAATTGTATTTTAAGTAGAATTTTAACTACGGTACCTACTGCATATTAATTATGTGTTTTATTTATAAACATTACTATGGACAAAAATGTTGACGATTACTTATGTTTTTTTCTAATACTATTTCATGGGGAAAATAAGTTAGACCAATTAACATTTTTGAGACCGCAGACTACACTCAGCTAGCCGTTTTCTGATGACCATCATGATAGAGCCATAGGGTAGTAAAGGACGACTGATATCAGTTTACCCTGTATTTAGGGTGTTTTCAAAACAAATGAAACATCCATTAAAGGTATAGCGACCATATACATTTCATTAAAAATTATATCATGTAAAAGGGCAACACGATCATATTATTTTGTCATCAAATCAAAATGTTCCCAATGTTATCTAACGCAAATCCGAAATTATCTGTAATGCTAATAGACTAGTTTTTCTGAGAGCCATTAATTTAAACTTGAATGGAACTAGAGTAGGCGTAATGTTACCGGAAGAATAATGAAATGATTCAAAAGCTGATTGATTTTCCGTTATTCTATTTCGACTATGAAGGTAGTACTAGGTAGGTACTAGTAGGTAGGAGAAGGTAGTAGATAACGCTGATTTCAGCGCGAATGGGTCGACCCGACCGAGGCAGTACAACCCTCACACAGAAGACCAATCCGTTCGTAAAATTATTCGTGCTGTTGTCCTTCGTTAGTGAGTGTGAGACTGGAAGCCCAACCATTCTACATCATTTGCAGAAACATCGCACTGAGTCGCCACGATGTGCTATTGCCATTTTTCTGGTTAATATCTAGCCTATGGCACTCACAAGTAATGTGGCTTTTTATTGGTAAAACAATCTTCAAAATCGGTTCAGTAGATACAGAGATTACCCCCTTCAACGTCACAAACTTTCCCTCTTTTATTATTTTAATGTAGATTAAAGAAAATAATAAACTCACAACATAACAAAACATCCATTTTCATATATTTTTAAAGAACACGCGATATGAATAGGCTATACACCCTTAAATTACCGGAATCGTTCCGTTGTTGATGTAAAATGCATTCTTCTTTAGGGATCGCGTGCAACGCATACATATGTACTCGTAAATACCTGTATACATTCAATCGAAGTACATATTTATATTTATTTCACCAAAAGCCCAGAAAAAGAAAACCATAAAATAATGTAACACCAAAATTTAAAAGATTTTTGGTAAAAGCTCTGAATGGGACTCCATCTTAACAACATTGCATAGAGCAGTATCTTTATTTCTTACTTCTTCTTACTTTCCATTTATTGGAAATTTTCTTAAAACTTAAAGTAACTAATGTGAAATTAATCTATGAAAGAGATTCTGTTCTTCAATAACTCGTTCTTCAATTCGTGTTCTTCTTGAAATGAAATATGTACCCACCTATGCATAATTAGTGCCCAGGATTGAACTGTTTGTAAAATCTAGTCAAAACCACTTTATGCGTTTATAAACATGTCTACTTATTAGCATAGTTATAAATTAAATGTTATTACACATAAATGTGTGCTAAACCATACGATAAAGAGAATAATGTTGATAACATCAAAACAATATAGTGACATAATATTTACTAACTAGTAGATAAGTCAGCTGATATTGTTGCATATCTCACTCACCTAAACTCCTAAATTGTGAGTACTAATTGCTTTTACTGGCATCGAGAAGTCCACCAGCTTCTGGTTTCATTGCTCAGAAAACTCGTAAACTGGGTGTCTAATGGCCGTGGTCACGAAGCAATGCCCCCTAAATGTGAAAAATTATGTGGTATGTTAATAAAATTTCCGATTACTATTTAGCTAAACATAATCATCATTGATAAATTCATAATTCTTTTGCCTAAGCGTAAGGCTCAAGCCTTACGTTTAGTTGAAACTATTATTCCAGAAAACAGGAATTTTTGCAACGAATCACGTATTACAACAATTAATTGTAGCAATAAGTGACTAAGTTTGAGACTCATAAATGTTGGAAACTATCGTTATATATTCACACGTCATAAATACACGAGGACAGGTTGATAAAACTATGTATAAACATCTGCGACACAAAGGTTTCTGCCCGCGTGACTATTATGCTTGGGGACCCAACAGTTTTGTCTTTTACCTCTAAGTGACTAATATTCTGTGCTAGTTTTGCGCACTTTACGGGTATTGTCTATAAATACAGTACCTTTTGTAACGCCTACACGAATGCTGTAATGTTGTGTAGTTTAGTTGAGTTCTATTCTCGATCTTCATATCATTAATATTTAGTACCTGGGTGATTGCATTGATCGCGGCAATGCTTTCGAGTCGTGGTCTCCTTCTGTGAGAATGTTATGGATATGTTGACATCACCCAACGATAGGATGCTGAAGAAATTTAATTTTCAGAAGCACTATAATATACATCTAGATGAAGAACCACACGACAAATCAGATACAAATGAACTCAGAATATACACCGATGGCTCCAAAACCAACTCAGGAACCGGAGCAGGTGTATTCTCAGACGAACTCAACATCAGGGTATCGAGGCCGCTAGGCAGATTCAACACTGTATTCCAAGCGGAATGCGTGGGTATTATCCTGGCGGCCCACGCTATAGAGACAAGGAAAATTACGGACTCACACATCCGTATAGTCTCTGATAGTGCATCGGTACTTAAATCCCTCAATAAAACCCATGTCACTTCGAAACTCATAATGGATTGCCACAACGCGTTAGAACGCGTTGCGACCTCCGGCAGGAATTCAGTGACAATACAATGGATAAAAGGACACAGCGGATCCCTAGGTAACGATGCGGCTGATGAGCTGGCTAGGAGGGGATCGGGCGCGGCGGTTTTCGGACCCGAACCCATCGTGCCCGTCCCATTCGGCCAGCTTCGTGGCTGGCTGCAAGAATTTACCCGCACACAAGTACAACACCACTGGCTATCTGTCCCAGGCTGCAGACAATCAAAGGAAGCCATGCCACTTCCTAATGATAAACTAACCAAACGCTTACTGCGTTTGGACAGGGACAGTCTGCGGCTGGTGGCAGGAACTATCACCGGACACTGCTCACTAAACAAACACTTTCACTCCATAGGCATAACTGACAGTCCCCTATGCAGGGCATGCTTAGGGGCAGAGGAAACGGTGTCACATGTACTCATTGAGTGCACAGGTGTCACCGAAACACGCAAAAACACCCTTGGATCTCCCAAATCTTTTGCAGAATGTCTGAACAGGCTTGGAGACCTTATCCGTTTCTGGAGGGAGGTGGGCTGGCTGGAGTGATGGCCGCCCTCACGTACAATGGTCCACTTAAAGGACTAAGTGCGGAAACCACCCACATAACATAGAACATAGAACATGTTATGGATATAAAAGGAGTCCGCAGAAATAAAATAGCTGTGCTGTAAATAACGAAACTTGCCATAATAATTTAATGTTGTATAAGTAGATATTTCCTAAAATTGTTGTATTCGCTTAGCTGTCATTGCATGTGGTTTTTTTTTCAAAGGCTAGAAGTTCCGTTATATTTCTTGGGATATCACAGCGAAAAAAATAAAATTGATATCCAATCATCAAATTACAATATTTACAAACAGATCCAATAAGAAGTTTAAAACGGAACAGAATCAGATATCAAAATAATAATACAAAGTACATTACAGTAAAAACAACAAACAACGATAATATTTCATGTAATAAAAAGTAAATCGCACAAAACGTAAATACGTCATCAAAGACAAATCGCGTACACATGCGTGGAATAGATAGGTCCCGATTATGTATGATCAACAGTCGACCCCAGTAGCTCGCAGAGGGTCCCACTCATTGCGTACACTTGTCATATCAGCACAATGAGTGCGGGCTTGGAACGATCCTTTATTATTTTAATTATTGCACGTTCCCGCTGCGTATGTGCGCCCTTTGACAGCCAGTGCCGAGACTACTCGAATTAGTCACCGCTAAATGTATAATAACTATCCTAATTGAAGATCCTTAATACTAACTGCTGTCTCTGTGTTTAGCTTTATTGATGTTAAGTAATAAATAAGTGTGTATCTGTGTTAGTTAATGAGACAATACAAATTATCACCCCAGACTTCAATAAGCTTAAAATTAGAACCATAATAATAATACTTAATTATTTGTTATATTATTATGTTTAATATCTGTAAGTGAAACTGACCACAGAATAAATAAGGTCTGTCTTGTTACTTGTTTAATATTATATTATATTTGGTAAGTTCAACGTAGAGAATTTCTCAACATTCCAAGCCGCTCTTGTAGGGAGAGTCTATTTCTCCTCGGTTAGCCAGATATACTAAAATGACTTTGTATTATTGTTGTTAGAGTTTATGTTTAAGTTAAGATATGAAATTATTTAGTGTTACAAAAATTCTAATCTATACAAACAAACAAAATTGAAGAGTCTGTTTGTAATATCAAATGAAAAGTTTTTGACCAAAAGGAATGTGAAATTATATCCCGGTACTAATAAAAAAGCTATACTAACTTTTAAACTTTCGCGTTCCATGATAATTAATATTATTTTTACGGGAATTAACGTAATGGGAATTAAATTAACGGGAATGAACCAGTCAGCCTGTGACCACGGCCGGTGTGACCTGGTCGAAACGTCAGGCAAATCAGAGGTATGTAATACCCTAAATAAGTGATCGCGTTAATTCCCGTAAAAATAATATTAATTAATAAAAAAGCTGTCTGTCTGTCTGATTGTGCCGGGTAATCCCTGGACCGATTTTGACAGGCCTTTCACTGGCAGATAGCTAATTAATGACATAAATAGTAATGTAGGCTATTTTTAGACTACCTTTGTGCCGCGGCGTTGCTCGCGATTTACAGTACCATAACAGTAACCGAGTACTACGAGTACGAGTGAGTAGTATTAATGAGTACGAGACGGCTAGAATTTGAATAAGGAAAACCATTTTTACTTATATATGATTTAACTTGAGGTGTAACGTATTAACAGATACTTAAAATACTCTTTCCAATAAAAAAATATCAACATTTCTGGAAAAGCTATTCGTGGTCATGTAAAAAAAATACGCATCAACTTGAGAATTTCATTCTTTTTTTCTTAAAAATATAAGATTCTTAATTCAAATACTATAACAATAATGAAGTAAACAAATAAGGTCATACGTGCATAAAGAAATGAACCAGAATAAAAGACTACAATTTCACATATAAATAAAGACGTTTCTCAATAATCACGTTGGAAACAATGCGATTCGTTGCGTTAATGTGGGACGTATGTATTGACATTGCAATATACTAAGTTGCAGTTTTTGTTCGTGCCTCAGTCATTGTTACTTAGTAATGCTGGTTTCTGCACGCGGAATTATTTAATTAGTCGTCATGATTACGGTTTGCCTCATGTCTTATAAATATTTTTGACTACCTCGTTGGTCTAGTGGTTAGCGTATGCGGCTGCTGATCAAGAGGTCTCGGGTTCGATTCCCGGGTCGGACCAAATATTATTTGTGTGATTCACAAATAATTGTTTCGAAGTCTGGTTGTTTTCTATTTTATATTAAGTATGTATTTACAGAAAAAAAAGTATGTGTATTTATATCAGTTGTCTAGTACCCATAACACAAGCTCTGCTTAGATTGGGACTAGATGATGATGTGTGTCAGATGTCCAAAATATTTATTTATTTAATTATTATTTTTGTCGTTCACTGCCTCTGCTACAAACTACGAACTTTAAAAATAATAATGATGGTTTCTAAAGTGTTAAAAACTTGTCAGCATCTCCGACTTATATATACTTTACATATTATTATTACTACTATAAAATAGACACTAATTATCTACAAATACAAAGTTCAAGTGTTTGTTTGCAATTTCAAATCAACAGCTTTACACGAAATTCATTTATTGTAAAATTTTATACATTACAACGAAAACTTTGTCTTGAAATTTTTTTATGTAACAAACATACAAAGATTAAAAAACGACTGAAATTATTGACAGGAATTTCACTGGTTTTTTTTTTAAAAGCTTCGTCCTGCGGCATTACCTACATTAAAGTGTAAAAGAAACAACAGAATTGACACAAAGTACGTCCATTACATTCGTACGTCCATACATTAATGCCTACATCGTTTATTTATTATTATACTGTACATAAATTAACTTTTCCAGATATTTTAATCGCGGCTCTGAAAGTACATGTTATATTTATTTAAAATATAAAATGATACAAAATTTGAATAAATTTCCAAGTTCCACAAACCATTATTTGAAACGCGGATAAATATTGTTCCGAAATCCAAAAAGTTGAGATAAACATTTATTATTTGAGTACAAAATAATATTTAAAACTTTGTTGTTTTTATAAACAGATTTTATATATTATAAATTAAACGTAAAGCAGGCACCACACTTCGCTATGCGCTATTCGTTATGCGGGTTACTCGCGCGCATACGGCGAAGTGTGGAGAGTATATTCGTTTCGTTTACCATAAAAATGACAATGACACATCTCTACAACACACATATTTGCCTTATTTAATGCTTATTTGGCATACCAGTTCGAAGTGTGGATGGCATGTTTGTTGTTTGCGCGCATAACTAATATTTGGGCGAATACGGCGTAGACACATAACGAATAGCGCATAACGAAGTGTGGTGCCTGCTTAATAATTATGGTCACAGTAAATTGTATACGTTAAGAACATTTCAGTATTTTATCAGTAAGTAACACTCTCTCACTCTTCTCAGAGCAAATAGCCTCGCATTTTCTTCTCTCCTTAAAAAGATGCAGTTCTTTACCTTACTAGATTATATAAATAGATAGATATAAATAGAACTTATTTTACTTGTAAAAAATAAAGTACTTCGATATTTTGTAGTGAAAAGAAAAAGAAAATAGTCAATGTAAGTACAATCACGAGAAATGTAGGTAGCTAAAGATGAGATTTATAAAGTATCAAGGAGGACAAGTCGTCGCGATGGCGGGCGGGCGCATACTTTACTCTCTCGATCCGATCTTCATAAAGAAATTCTCCATTTTGATATTATATTTATATTATGAATGTTTCGTACCTGCATATTTGTAACAGTAAATATGAAAATTTCCGGAATGCCTACGAGCTCGCCTCTTCAATCTTGAGGGAACATGGATTATTTTATTTGGTATTATGAAAATTGAAACTCGTAGCTTCATATTTAATTTTGTTTTTCAGTCTTATATTCAATTTAAAGATGAAATCTTAAAGATATGAGAATCTGGAGTAAACTTCATTTTCTTTCATCCCTTTATTACACACAGGCGTGAGTATCGTACCTATACTCACGCCTGTGTGTAATAAAGGGATGAACAGAAGTGAACAATTAATACTTCATTGTTATTTTTTAGCCTGCCGAACTGTCTCTGCCTGATGAAACGCATAAGTAGGATCCAAGAGTAGTAGTATGTAGTAGTAGTATCTATACTAATTGTGAATACCGACAATGAAGTAAAGTATGACGCGGCGGCCTATTCAGCCAATGATGCTTCTGCATTATTGTGGCAGAGGATAGTACCGACCCTGTCGAGCCGATCTTTTCATGCTGAAATCAGCGTGGCTCTATAACCTTGATAGACGAGAAAATACCAATATGCCCAAAGATTACCATCTACTAAGAATTTAGTAATTTAATGTATGTGGTCACATATACAAGGCAGCGGAAAGGTTATCCGGTTCAAGAAGGTTTCAAAACCAATGCTCGATATATATTTTTAAGAGAAAACTGCTGAAGTACATTGTCTAAAAATAGTGTCCAAGTAACGGTTAGCTCGATGTAGGCATTATCGTGTATAACCACACAATACGATTGGAAGTTTACAAGACGCGCATCCGTCATGGTAAACAAACATGTGCTGACGTCAGACGCACTCGATGCTCGCGCATTTCAACTGTAGTAAACTATACAATAGAACTATATTCTTCTGTATTAATAAAAAAGTATACATTGGTCTACATTACGGCTTTGATCACTAACGAGTTAAAATGTTTAGTTTCAATGGTGCCAAATATTTATACATTAAAAACTATTTGGAAAAAACTTGTATATAATGTACCTTGCTATAAACATCTTTTTTCTCTTCTTGGTTGACTTGGATTTATTTGTTTCGTCAAATGTTCTTTGACCAATTTAGTGTCTTGACTTGGATGTGATACTGAGTCATTGTTTTAAAGGTGCTTGAAGGGTATTTTCAAACTCCAGGGGTTTCTAGTTTTAAGGTCTCCATACTAAAGTCACTTATGTCTATTGTCTACATCCCCCAAGGGTTACGCAGAAGCATACAAACTTCCTCAGTTTGACAACTATCTTTAATTTTTGTTCTATTAGCGTAATAAATATCAAATGTTGATTGTCGTCGGCACTCACGTCGACCTTTAGGAACTAGATAAGGAAATTAGGACTATCTAAGTTTAAAATGCAAAGGTCGGATTGTGGAATATGTGCAATTGTTCACTAGAACAACTTTGACCTACTAAGGTCAAAGTTGCGTAGCTGTAACTCGAATATTGCCTGAGTCCGGTCCTCTAACTTTAAAATCTAAAAGAATCATAATATAAATATTATAGCAATATTATAAAAAAGTTATAAAGATAACATTATAATAACGAAGTCATGCTGCCAAAGTCGATTATGACTTTTCTCGAGTATTAGTCATGTCGAAGGTGCGTCATACAATTCACGGTCACACACTCGAACATTATCTACACACGAGTTACTTGGTGCCACGGATCGTAAACTATTATGTAATCAATTATCGCATGTTCAAAACTTTTTGGTAATATCGCTATCAAGACAAACATTTCTCTGTATTTTATTTCACTACTAACTATATTTAGCCATCGTAGTTTACTGGGATCCTTAGAATTCAATTAAAACCTCGAATATATAAAAGTTTATATTGTTTCGGCTTGAAGACCTCCTATAATCAAATTTATGCCCGTCTTAAATAATAATTTATAACTTTAATAAATGAATGTATAAATTATGGGTTACTAAGTTTTTCCTGCGGCGCCGCCCGTTATCACAGTAATCATTTTTCGTCTTAGTACATATATAGCAGAACTCACTAAGAATGTGACTTTCTATTGTTAAAAGAATTTTCTAAATTCATTCATCAGATCCAGATATTACAAAGAATCCCAGAAACTTTACCTCTTTATGATATTAGTGTAAAAATGTACCTAGAAAACACATGGCAACGCAATGTTTTTACCCGCCTTGAAGATTTCGACAGACTTTTGTCGAGAAGACCAAAAGATAAAATATGATCCAATAATTACTAAAGCTAACAAGTACTTGTACCGCTATTCTAAACGTTGCATCCTGCTAGTTTAAAATAAAGTAGTAAGAAGAATTAAAAATAAATGTTCCTGAAAGTAAAAAACATCTATATAAATACGGTTTATTCTTTCACTAGAACGGAAATACAACAAAAGTAAGCTATAAAATGCGTTTTGAAGCCGTCGCGTGACATTCTTTCTTTAACCGAGATCAGTGATCCCATTTTCTTTAAAAGCATAAATAAACTACGCAAAGATGTTCATTACTGAAGACAAAATCTTTCACTAGTAAATAGTACATTATCTGAACATTATAATTGTTTTATTTGTTGTTACACAAATGTTGTTTCATTCTTGTAAAGAATCATGACATCCAATAAATATATCCCTGCAATATAGCGAGCGTATTTCAGTTATATAATGAACAATATATCTATGTCGAATTACTCCTAATTATAACAATCTGCTGTCTTTTCAACACTACTGCTACCTGCGGATGGAAAAGTATCGATATCTGTTTATTGATATGTGTAAAAATTACACTACCATTATTTCTACTCGAGTTAGATTACATTACAGTAC
The DNA here is from genome assembly GCA_932526445.1 of Phragmatobia fuliginosa. Classification (NCBI taxonomy): domain Eukaryota; kingdom Metazoa; phylum Arthropoda; class Insecta; order Lepidoptera; family Erebidae; genus Phragmatobia; species Phragmatobia fuliginosa. The sequence goes on along the minus strand of OW052063.1, from coordinate 18,816,376 downwards.
AGAATTTTTGAAAATAGGAGAATTTAAATTTGGGTTTTATTTTGTTTTAGCGAGCGGCGCGCTCGCAGCCGGCACCATTGCGTCTCCGTGGAGCACGGCGGCCGGCGCGCCCGACACAAATGGATCGGGCGGCGCCGACGCTAAGCATCTCGATGTCGGCGACGCCAGCGACGATGAGAAGGTAAGCTAATCCTAGTTGTGTACAAGTCCAGGCTTAATATACTTCGAAGAGACACCGAACACGGATTTCTAGTTCTTAACCCATTACAAGGAAATGTATTCATTTACAAGTTCTTCAAGTTACTTTTTATTAAATTTCTATACTCAACAGGTGAGTAGGAACATATAAAAACAAAATAACTATTTATACCACCGCAGTTCTGCAAAATATATCAAATTAAATAATTGTCAACTATGACAGCTAGAAATACTATTTCCACTTTCAAGTTTTTCTAATACCTCAATTTGCAAATCTTATAACATGTGCGGTAGGAATATAAAATAACGTTTGTGATTGTTTTGAAAATGAAAATTTTAAATTCAAAGTAATAAATCAGAAAAGAAAAAGCGGATAACGGTTATATGCGTCATATCACCAACTTTCCAAGCTTTAGTTACATTAGCGACATAATTTTTTTTTTTAATGTCATCTGTATTGTCTGTATTTACATAGTTATTATTTCGTTCAAACTCATTCATTCATTTGATTCAGAGCCGATCATTAGTCTAAAAAAACATTTCATTATTTTCTTGTCTGGTGTAGTTTCTTCTTCTAGTGTTTGTAAAGTGACAGACAAAAATTTGTTTACGTTGTGTGGACTAGTGTCAGAGATACTCAAAAATATGTGTGTAAGTAATGATAACATTGAAACAGGATGTTGAGATTAAATCAAGCTGACAGATCATCATCAATCTCAAAAGAAGTTCAATCAATCACATCATAGTCTTCGTTTGATGCAACCGTACAGCCAGTTGGTTACTTTTTTTTTATACAAGAGCCTGCCAAAGTTAATACACTGAGTAGAACTTCGAGAGTATTGTTTACTATACTCATTACGAATTCTGACAATGCAGTATGTTGACTACTGAGATGACACTGAACCATTGGATCTCCGGTCTCCTCATAAACACGACATCACGAACGCTGTCATTTTAGATTGGTCTACTGAGAAAGGCTAGTACCGCCCCGGTCGAGCTGGCCTGTTCGTGCTGAAATCAGCGTCTCTGGTTTCGCCGAGTGATAAGATTTGATGAATACTTGAGTGTTTTAGACCTAGACTTAGACCAACAGTTTCTGGTCGCCTTATATTCTATTAATCTGACAACCTTTCTATGGATATTATAGCTATATTTTTATTTTGTTATCCTCTTATAATTGAGTAATGTAATTCAGCGCTTTATAAGATAAAATTAAATTAAATTTATTGCCGAGTCTTTTACAAGTCATCAATAATTATTATTTTATAATCCATAAACCATTGCTATAATTCGTAGAAAAGCAGTAGGCCGGCTCTATAGGCTCTATGGTGTTCATCGGAAGACCCTATGTCTAGCAGTGGACTGCAGGGGCTGATGATGTTGATATCATGCCCAATTGCCCACCTATGCGCCACAAACTCTTAATTTGTTCTTAAAACATGCGTAATCGAATTATTTACATTGAATGTATGTAATAATGTCGTAAATCTTTTTTATGTCTTAATTTACGTATATACATATATTTTTATTCACAACACACTTTTGTCTGCCGATAAGACTTTCTAGAACTTTTTTTATAATGAATACACAAACCAGATCTCTTCTATAGGCCCACAATAACTTACAATTACGTCAGTAATGCCACTTATTTTACTTTTAATTGACATTTCAATCTTTTCGCTTTGACTTTACTGTGCTGAAAATTGCCTAACACACAACTTTATTTTTGTAAGTTTTCAGTGAATAAATTTTAAATTATACGCGTACATAAAACAAGTTCTAAAAGTTTCAAACATCACCCAATATAAAAAATAGATACAGTTTAATTCACAACACATTCAGAGGAAAATACAAAAATACGAATACATACTCACCACTTTAAAATATCCGCAATTGATTGATAACAAAATAAATCTTAGCGTGTAACAAAAATAGATCAATATTTAGTAATTGTTGGTTGTGAGAAATTGTAAGTAAATATTGACTGCAGGTCGGTAGTTAACAAATCCAGAAACAGCCACGTTTCAAGTTGTTTCTTTCATGGAATAGTGATTCACGATGTTTTCGTACGTCGGCATCGTCGGCTGTTGGACCACGTCGAGGGCATTGCGTTATTTTTATTTGCTTTTGAGAATAGAAGCGAGTCTATTAATTACAATGACGCACACTTCGCTTGTAGCAAAATTGTGTTACAATTTATAAGCAAACTCGTTAATGTTAATACATCTGTTCAGTGTAACTACTTAGCCAAAGGGTCTTAGATTTGTTTCGACATTTCGCTGGAAGTTGACCAGCCTAGATCTGCTTCTAGCTGAAAATAATAATAAATACTACTGAGTTTTATAAACACATGGTATACTGATTTGTATAATATTATCGTTAAATATATACGTATTTAATGGATTGATAAAGATTGAATCATGAGGCTGTAAGGGAGCTTTCAATGAGACGTTCTATATACCATCTTGCCAATAATAAAGATAAACTTGTATACCATAATAACAGATATTCCTCTTTGATAGTTATCTTATAAGGACATGATAAGCTTGTCAGCGCATCATTTATCCATGACTACTTAATTAAAGGCACTGTTCCTGTGTTAGGGCATGTGTTATACACTGATCCTGATTGCAATATCTTTAAATTTACCTAGGATATTCCACTTTCCACCCTTTTTCCCTTTTTTGATAGTCTACTACTGAACATAAGGCTATTCTATGAAGGGAGATTTTGGCCTACTCACTACCTACACCACGTTGACCAGACGGGTAGAAATAGGATGGATACGTACGTCGTTTTCTACTCTGATCTTCTCAAGTACTTGTAAAATGAAAAAAAATCTTTTTGTAAAATGGGGATTAGGAAAAAATAAATATTGCATTCATGGTTAAGATGATTGTAATAAATATTTTCTCACAAGAAATGACCAATGATTGATGCACTAAAACTTAAGCTTGTTTTTGATTAGATTTCCAAAATACAAGTTCTAAAATTATTAGTAGATATATATCTTATTCAAACGTCCCGTGCCTCGGAGAGCACGTAAAGCCGTCGGTCCCGGTTGTCATGAATATCTATGGCAATCGTTATTGGGAAGTCAGTGCCCTCAAATATACTGACAACTAGTTCAATCTTCGAATTTCAGTTCTCCCTTAGGGTTGCGGAGGTCCGATGCCACTCGCTCCGTGGAAAAACTGAAATTCAGGTAAAACCGGTTGAACTAGTAGCCGACCCCAAATAAAATTGGGAATAAGGCTAGGAAGATGATGATGATGATATCTTATTCAAACGTAATGTCTATTTAGGACTCCTCAATTTGCTTTAAATTTCGCCAACTAATAATTTGTTGGTTTGCAAACAGTTTTGTATTGCTCTTTTTTCTCTAACTGACATTAACACTCAGTATGTTTGTCAAACAACGTTTTTATCACCTGTTTACTGCGAACTATGCCGAGTGTGTGTCGTTAGTGTCTAATATTCTTTCCTACCTACTGAAAGAATAGCCTGGCTTGTCTCCCGTCCTAGTCACGTCATATTTCAATTGTCACACTATTTATGCTCATATCATGAATTCAAATCGACTAACTAAACTTTGACTAATAATACAGACAATTTTGTACTAAAAATGTTCTATTTATTTCAACGATTTAAGAAAAAATAGCTTTGTAACTCAGAACAGGTGATATGGTGGGTTACTACTTTAATATGTGTACAAAATCTTTCCGTTGTCGTCTTGACCGCGAAATCTCATGACCAATGTGGAATCACTCAACTTTTTTCTCTTAAATATAAAGATCCTTAATTTCTATTCAATTACTTACATTCATTTCAATCTCACAGCCGTTTCACCCTATTTCTGGGTGGGAAACGTGGTTTCGATTGGGTAATTATCAAAATAAAAAATGTCAACAAAATGTCAATATCAGATTTACAAACCATATAAGACGTAACGGTATATATTTTATTATTAATTTAATTATATTTTAATATGACTGATTAATCCTATTTTTGCAACTAAATACGTGTTTCCGTTTGTTATTGGTTTATTCTGTAAAATATAATGTAGCGAATAATTAAACTCTATGTAATCTTCAAACAAATTTATAGACACTCCTGCTTTAGCGATATGCTTGTTCAAGCTAAAATAAGTTATATATGTAGTTATAAATCTAAAGTACATTTATATAATTTTATTAATTTTACTTTAGATAATGAAGTTGCATCCCATCAATGTATGGTTTGTATTTGTGAACCTACGTCTCGACCATCATTACGACCTCTTCCTTTCTTTACAACGTTTCTTTCTTTTTATAAATAACTAGCTTCTGCCCGCGGTTCCGCCCGCGTGCATGTTGGTTATCACGGTAAAAAGTAGCCTGTGTCCTTTCCTTTCATCTATCTCTATACCAAAATTCATCAAAGTCGATTCAGCGGTTTAGGCGTGAAAACGTAACAGACAGACACAGAGTGACATTCTTATTTATAATATTACTAGCTTTTGCCCGCGGCTCCGCCCGCGTGTATGTCGGTTATCGCAGTAAAATGTAGCCTATGTCCTTTCCCAAGGTTCCGTCTATTTCTATGCAAAAATTCATCAAAATCGGCTCAGCGATTTAGGTGTGAAAAAGTAACAGACAGACAGAGTTACTTTCGCATTTATAATATTAGTAGGGATGGGATGATTTATTTAAAACTATTTTTCAACTTCAGTTTTTTTTTTTCTTCCGAGCCTTATCCCAAGTTTATTTGGGGTCGGCTACTAGTTCAACCGGTTTTACCTGAATTTCAGTTTTTCCACGGAGCGACTGGCATCGGACCTCCGCAACCCTAAGGGAGAACTGAAATTCGAAGGTTGAACTAGTTGTCAGTATATTTGAGGGCACTGACTTCCCAGTAACGATTGCCATAGATGTTCATGACAACCGGGACCGACGGCTTAACGTGCTCTCCGAGGCACGGGCGTGAATCACCGCCAAACTTCCAAACTCCGGGCTGCTATTAGGAATTTCCTAAGAAAAACCCAAAAACACTTTTTGGCCCGACCCGGGATTTGAACCCGAGACCTCTTGATTAGCAGTCGCATACGCTAACCACTAGACCAACGAGGCAGTATTGAATACATTTCGACTTTTCCTGTTTTAATATAAAAGGATGTTTACAGGATATGTCGGCGGCGGATGCGGAAGGAGTGTGGAGCCCCGACATCGAGCAGAGCTTCCAAGAGGCTTTGGCTATATACCCACCGTGTGGCAGGCGCAAAATTATACTCTCCGACGAGGGCAAGATGTACGGTGAGTCCAAACAACGTTCGAATTACTCCTGAACTTTTAACTCACTCTAGACTTGCAAACTTATTTGTCACTTGTACGGCAAGTTGTAGTGGGTATATACTCGACTCTGCACTTTTAATTGAGTAATAGAGCACACGCTGAAGTTAACTTATTTATCCGATTTAATACTTGATAAATATTTTTTTATACGAATTAAATGAAATCCGTTGATTTTACTGATTTTCTTTGTCGATGGTAATGCATTCACAACTTTATATTAATTATGGTTTGCACTTATAAAATTGAGGTTTTTGGTGACTAGGCCATAAGTAATATGTTAAGTAGTGTCACTTGAGTATATAATAATTAATATAGGTAACGCCCACCACGACCCAAAAGTATAGAAGTCATTTTAATTTAGGGTTCCGTAACTATAAATGAAAATAAATCGTTTTTGTGTATTTTTTTCTTACAGACCTTTTTTTATCAAGATTGCATTGCACAAGTTGAATATAATATCAAATATGTCTGCGCTCAATTTAATTGAAAAATATCTGTGGTCGTTTCAATTTAAAAAAATATTGTATGTCAACTCAAATAAAATATATAGACACAATGATTTATATTTCAACCTAATTTAATTCTTAGTAAGTACATTCAAACATACACGCTACTTTCCATTAACTAAAAATCATGGTCAAAGCAAGGTCATACCAGTAAAGGAAAACATCCAGAAGTCATTTATTAGATACTTGTTTTACCATCTAACAACATTTATCAAATTAATGGATCGGTCAATGACAAATATTTTTTTAAACAGATTTTTTATAAATATATATTTCGGGCTTCTTACACACAACCCCATATAGTCTTGTAGTCTAGTGTTGATTAGCCGTCGCCTACACTAACCACTAGATCAACAAGGCAATTTGAATTTTTAATTCTATTGAAAAGTTTATACGGAACGATCGGGTCGCAAGCTTCACTTGCCTTGACTCCTTTTATCATACTTAAGTTTGCCAATAACTGCAATAATGTAATTATAATTTTTTATCAGTTTAAAAATATATACTCTTCGACTCCCTACCATCGACCCAAATTTATTTGGGGTCGATGCAATGAATTTTCTTCTTCCATTCTTTTCTATCACTCGTCAGTTCACTGTTTACTCCTGTCCTGACCATATCCTCTTTCACGCAAGCTATCCAAATGGTTCCCTACTATATATCGTCAACTTCCATACTTAAAACTTTCTTCGCTACATTTTGCTTCTATCTACGCATTACATGTCCATTCCAGGATAACCTGTGCCCTCAACTTTCATCTAATGGTGCTACTTTCAGGCTTCCTCTATTGTACTCATTCCTAACCTTATCTATTCTTGTCACATCACACATGCATGTCAGCATCCGTATTTCAGCTACATGCAGGTGAACAGGTAACCGTCAGGTGCGGAAGTTATTTACGCAGTCAGTGAAAATTACAAACTATTTCTATTAAACTCGTAGGCCCTAAAACAAAAAAAAATGGCTGTTTAAGTTTTTAGATATTCTTTATGTTGTGTTAATGTTATGTTATGCATTTAATAGTACCTATGCTCGAAGTGACGAAAATTAGTTTGAATTTTAAGTAGCAATATTATTATGGTTCTGTTAACAAAGACTATAACTTCTATAATTACTGATTTCGCCAAGGCGACGCTATAATGTTTATTTGACAAAAGAGTATTTGTACGTGTGTGTGTGTGTGTGTCAAATACATGGTAGTGTGTGTATTATTTCTTTATTGATTTAATATATTAATTGTGCATATTTAAAAAAATATTAGCATTCTGCACTCCTTCTCTATACATATATATAAAACTTTGTGTGCGAAATTGTATACTCCTCCGTCCGCGCAATTATCGTAAAAGGGGTACAAAGATTTTGCTTCACGTATTATTATACATATAGATAATATAATATATTGACTTCGCATTGCTAGGTATGTACTACATTTTTACAATTCGTTATTCTTGTAATAGTTATATATTTGTATGTCTATCACTGTCAGTCAACATGCTAATCATGTTCCTTATGCCTAATTCTAGTAAGTTGCATAGTTCACTCGTTCACCTGTAATCATGTACTTTTCATTCTTGAAGTATAGTTTGTCAATTCGCATGATGTATTATAATACAGTCATTCAGTATTTAAAATAATACGGTCGCATTTAAATAAGAAACCCATAACTTAAAAAAAATACTACATGATAAGATTATGTAAAGATAACAAGAAAAATGTACAACTCAGGACAAAAGTAAAAGTTGGTACTGATAAAATTTATACTTGACTAGCTTTTGTTACTTTCGAAACAAAATGACAGTATGAATAACAAAAACTATAACAAAGTGATCATATAGGAACAGTGCGGTGTGAAACATGCGAAGTTGCCTATATATCAGTTTAGTTAAATAATGAACAGATATCAAGGCCATTCCGCCGAAAATGAACAATGGATGTGGCACGAGACAAAAGCCACTACAGATACCTATTGAAGAGACGCCGACAAAGCCGTTTGCGCAATAGGATTCCATGGAAAGACGTGAACCGACAATTATTATCTCTCTTGATCGAACCATGTCGCCAATTCGAAGAAGGCATATGTTGTCGTGCTTTTGTTTCAATCTTCACTCAATCATATGTACATATGAGTATATGATATACAATTATTCAGTTTAAATGATTAGCGTACATAACCCATATTTTATCGATACACAAATTATTTGCTAATTAACTCAAAACTGTTCACAATAAGTCCTTATTATGAAAGCTCCGTTCATGTAATAGGGGAGGCATAGCGAATTTTTTCACGTTACATTGTTAACTTAGAAAGCTCGTTTAGCGAACGTGACGATTGCTACATAAAAGCAACGTTGTGCCTCCTGTAAATTAACTGCCTAAGGGAAAACTGTTTCTGTCTGTGTAGCTTAATGCTGCAATTATAAAGTATTAAGAAGAAATAATGACTCGAATAATATAGCTAACGGAGTAGGTTAGTTTAGCATGGGTGTCGGGAGCGCGGCGGAATAGTTTCATAACGTCCTTTTCGGAAAAGTAATATTACGGGTGCTATGGAGCAGAATTGACATAGGACAATTATCAGAGGGTGGGTGTGCCATTACTGTGCCGCCGGACGCACATTAAGTTTGCGTCAAGCGCCAACATTATACGTCCCGGTTTTAATTAAAGGACTGCCCGCTCAGCCCCGTCGCGGTGCCAAATGGAATTGCTAAACAAATTTACCACAAGCGATGTGTCCACCTTAAGTGATTTAATAGGCGTGAAGAAATGCGATGTTTAAATTACTTCAAATCTTATGGCTGAAAATTGTGGCGGAAGCGGAAATTAGGAAAATTCCAAACATATTTAGGCCTATGATATGTAACTCTTTGATGTAAAAATATATTTAAAGTTTTTATATAGAATGAAAGGGTTGAACGAAATCTACAATATATGTTTACATCATAATTAGCTGCTCGGCAATCAATACCTACTCTAATTGTGTGTGGTATAAATTTGTTATAAGGCTTTAAACACATCATTTCGTAACAGTAACAGTTAGAACAAATACATTTAAATCACAAAACACATGAAACAACATTAAGGCTATCCCTTTGAAAAGAAAACATGTGTAGAATAAACCAAAATCCTTTTTAAATCTGTATATGTGGAATGTATGTATAGAATCATATTTTAGAGGATTACTTGGAAAAGCCCAAGTGTTGTCAATTATCAGAAGTGTTTGCCGTCATTAGTCGTCATTGATAGAAGAAGTTCTTTGGGTGATCATAACAAATATTCAGTATAATAAGATCGGTAACCATTTAGGATCTTCTACTAGGTTCTTAGCATTTAAAAGAATGCATCGCGTTCCTTTGCAGGGCGAATTATTTCGAGCTAGAAAAGATGAAAGTAAAAATATTTTTACATTACATTCGTAATGTAGCTAAAATTATCAAACATACCAAATGTTTTAGCGAGAGATGTTGAAAATGTTTATATATTGAATTATCAACTAAGAAAAAATTATATTGAAGCTTAACAACAGGACACAAGATTGTCTTAGTAATGGCTAACTTAACTAAGACCCTTCTGTTGTTAAATTCCAAGGAAATTCCTGTTGATTTATACTTGACAAATCTTAGGCTATTTTAAGAAACTCCCTCAATGAGGTAAAAAAATATTTATACTTACGAGTATATATATATACCCATCTCAGTCGAGGGTCTATTCGATTTTAGATATAGATCTTGAAATACATCGGTCAGATGAAAAAAGAAGTGTCCTTAAGGAAGTTGATTTATGTTTTGTAAACAAACTATCAGCTGCGTGGTTAAAAACCCAGCTTTATTTTTAGATGTTCAATGACATCGCTGAACTTATTTGTATTATTCACTATACTGTTATTACCGATAGCTATAAAATTGACTGTGGGGACTAACTCTATCATCGTAAATTCTATTCGCTTAAGAGGGTATTAGTACATCATATGAACAGTCTTTTACAGTCTACAGCTGAGCAAAGGTCACTTCTTCAGCGATCCCCACATAGATTGAAACATGTACTCGTAGCTCTGTAGTATAATTTTCAATATTTTGTCCTTCGTCTCATCAAAGTTTGAATTGAGCAAAATACACTTGCGCTCTGATGACCTGACCTTTCAGTTTTTAATCGAATCGTGCGTTTTCTTCTTTGGCAAGCTCTTTTTGGGGTTCGCGTTGTCGTTAATTTGTCGTAATTAGATAATCTCAATTTTTTAGATAGAAATTATATATTGTCAAAAGACGAAGACCGTGCGTATAAAAATTGGATAAGACTGGGACAATAAATTACGAATATTCAACGCTGATTACAATACAGATCACAATTTGTGTCTGCTCTTAAATAATTTTAGAATGAATTCATATAACACAGAGAATTATTTTCAATGGTTATTGCAACTTGTAAGAGATCCGATAATAATTGTCTATGTAGATAATAATTGCGGACACGCGTCGCGTCGTCGGACAATATATGAGCACATTACTCGAGGACGTGTCCTCCCCGCTTAATCTAGCGCTGTAAAAGTGCGTCACCCTTGTCCGTTCGCGGCGACACCCTCACCCTTGTGCCGAACTGTGTTACGCTTCAGAACCCGCTGTTTTGCTTGATCCTCATAACGCAATAATATCTCTAACATTATTGTCTGCTTCTATTCTATTTGCTCACTTCATATTTCGTATCTAAACAACTATTTGGGGTTCCGTTGCAAATAAAAAACAGCCGAAAGACCACTGACTCGAAACTATTTTTCTGTTCTAAACATTTATAAAGATTTGTTCTTATAAGATAGTGAAGATAGGTGACAGAAAACAGTAACTTTTCACTTTTTTCACTTGGAAATAAGTTGGCAAGGTTCAATTAAAACTTTCAATTTATAATCTTAAACACATTCGTACCTCCTATATTATCAAATCAAATTTGAAGAAACAGGCCAGTTCTCTACTGAAATAATTCCATACCATAAAACAAATTGGATTCAGTAGCTGTTTGGTTTATGAGGTGAACATTAATAGGCCTCGTCATAGCCTGCGTTTGACCGCCTGCATTGACCTTTGCTACGATCAGTTATTACACTAACGAATTGAGTTGTGTGGTGGCGTGTGCCGCGCACATGCGAGTGCGGTTTGTTTGCGAACTGCGGTGTCCGTAGTTGCAGCATGGGAACAGTTTACCAACAAAGCTAGTGCTCTCAGTACTGGTGGCGGCACGTTCGTGAGTTAAGACATTCAAAACCGCTCAATATCCTGGGAGTATGAAAGTTTCGTCGGCGCACGACTTCACGTGGTCCGGGGGGTGGCGGGCGAGGGGTTCGTCGGGAGGGCTAAACTATGCGAAGAATGCGCAATTAGTGAGCGAGCGAGCGTGTAAGGGGCCCGGCCGCGCCGCTAGGCGGCGAACGCAGTAAGAAAATATAAAGAAGGGGCGGGCCGCCCGCGCCCGTTGTTTAGCGCCCCGCCCGCCTTCGGGCATAACTCCCGATTGTCTCCCGAGAAATCCTCCTTAGACCTGTCGCAACTCAACCCTTTCCGCGAGGATTTGCTCCGCATAGCTTCTGTTTGGGTCAGCGTGAAATTCTGCTACGACGCCCATGTAACTGAACAAAGCCTAATAATATATTTTATTCTGCCTTTGTCATTCAAAATTCTTAAATTTTGACGAATGTCACTAGTTACGGTTACGTTATTTATAAGCATTTTTTCAAGTTATTAAAATACTTAGCTCACTATTATCACATAGCTCTGGCCAGCGCACCCTAATGTTTTAGATTTAATCTACGCTTTCAAAAGTACCGCGTAGATCAATGGGGCACAGTTTGATATAATTAATTTAAATCATACAATGTTTTTGTATAAATATGGTGCTTTAGACTTAAATTATGGGCGCTGTTAGTTTTAATTAAACATTCATTAAACAGCTAATTAGCAGTTATGCCGTAGAGTTTGATAACGTAATTAAATTAATGGATAATCGAATTTGCTCTGTAAAGAGTAAATACATCGAAAACAAATTATAATTAATAGAAATAAACTTTGTAAATATATAGCAAAAACAATCGCGAAGTCATGCCCGCGGTACGACGTTAATGTGTTTCTGATGGATCTCCAATATCTCCCCAGTTGTCGAATAAATTACTTTCCAAAACGCCCAGGGCGTAAGAAGCGGGATGGAAAAATAATAATCTCGCATTTAACCTGAGTATATTTAATTCTAATACCCAATAATTCCACTTCGATGATAATGTCACGGAAAAGTAAGTTAAATGAAGTTGTTAATAGGTTTGAGATCATATATATCTGCAAAGTATAGATGCAATTAAAGAAAACAGTAAATATTCATATTGTAGGTGAAGCGTGCACGCACAATTTCCTCGTCGTTGTATGCGCGTGCGCGAGAGCGTGGCCGCGTCGCGCGTCTCGTCGCGCTGGCAATGGACCAAATTAGCCAACTAACGAACTAATAAATAATGATCTCTTGTTTTTCTATTCAGTGTGGAATAGAAACGTTTCGAACGTGATCCTTGGTGCAGTGCACTATTAATAGAAGGATGCACACGACGTTTCGGGTGAAAGCACTCTTAATGCTCAATTCGCGGGTAGCGGTGTCACCACTGGAAGCTACGTTTCGCTACGAATAACATACGACGTGTATATTCACTTTACTAATTCATGCTAACAGCAATTTGTTAGAGTGGTCGCACTTACTAATTTTAGCTTAACACCCGCCGTGAAAAGTTTACGATGGTGCCATAATTTCGAAGTAATTTCAAGAATGTTTGACTTGAGAGTGCTGAAAAGTTCTCTTCCTAAGATCACAGCTTTTATCCTAGTTTAATTTAAAAATAAATTAATAATACAGACAAAAAATATGTAACAGAAACCAGCCTCTGTTTCAAGTTTGAAGGATAATGTTTTTTTTTTTGTTAATACCGTGTGTCCTTAGAGATTAAATTTTGGTTACCTGAAACTGCCAGAGATAATTTTAAAAGATGATTAATTATCTTCTTTACGTGTTACCTGGGTAGTTAAGTTGTGTTGTATTGAAAAAAAAATTTGAACCATGTCAGAATATGTAATCCTAATTCACATTTCATAGATAGACTTATCGTAAATTAACAAGACAAGTGTTAACTTGTAAATGTTCAGAATATGACATTCGAACCCCATCTGTTAATCAATATAGGCACAAATAGTCGAGTATATATACGTACGCATTTGCCTCAACGAGCAGGCAAGGGGTTAATTAAATTCGCACCAGCCGCCTCTCGTCGCCATCGCATTCCCCAAATTCAATGAGATTTCAATTTACTTTGCTCTGACCGGCTGTTCCTATCTACCAAACAATTAACACATACAGTACATTAAAAGTTTGGCGGGAAAATGTTTCCTTTCCGTTTATAATTTCACTATATACTATTAAGTGGTCGTGTGTCTTTGCCACTATATTGATCGCTTTATGTTCCAAGCAGGTTCTATTTGGCAACTGCCAAACTTTTACTTCAGTCTCTAACCTGAAGTTTTTTATGTGTTTCTATGAAAAGATGAGTGACGCTTCATTGGCTGATGTCACTCAGTCACGTGATCAAAACAAAATATTAGCCAATACAAATAGAATAGAAAACGATTTTTTTTTACAACTTGACTAGGGCTTGGCTGGAGTTTTGTCTCACATGCGGGATGGAAAAATATTAGTCTCGCATTTCAGCTGGATATATTTAATTCTATAATATTCCATATATTTATATAGGACACAAAAAACACGTATCCTGAAATATATACTTTATTTGTAAGGTCCAGGTAATTGTGGTATAATTAAAGGTCTCTGTTCTCAATAGCAATAACAGCAGTACAGTTAATGTTTTATCGCTTAATAATGTGTTTTTTTTTATCGCTTATCGCTGTCCTATTAAAACACAATATATGAAAATCTCAAATAAAAGCTCAAATGCAAATCAAATTGAAACTTGTGTTTTGAACAAACAGTTGGCAGATCTAAATTTTCCACAGTCACCATAAACCATGTCATAGTAATTGTATTAATTGTATTTAATTTGTATTCATAGAAAAGAATAAAAAAAATGTACAGTTTCAAGAAAAGAAGCTCTGCTTTTGTTTCTTTTTTGATCGTCTTTGTAAGCGTTGCGTTATCTCGAGATACACAGCGATTGTTATTGACTTCACTAAACTACTGGTTTTTCTAAATAAACTATGATTGCAATTCCTTTATAAATGTAATAACCGCAAAAAAAACAAATTGGTATAGTTTTATCAATTTCGAACAAGTGCAAGTTAGTAAAGTTCCAGATCTAACAAGTTTCTTTATATTTAAGCATACCCTAGTTCGAAGCGTTGCAAACTAGGCAAGGCACATGAATTTATGACGAGATGACTTTGCAAGTGATTTCTAAACTATATACGTGGTTATGGCATATCAAAGGGTCTTTGGATAATATAATAAACAAAATTGTAGTTAGTTGCATCTTATGTTTTGGTTGTTGGATGTGTTAGTCCGCTTTTCCATTAAATATTTAAAGTATTTAAACACATGTGGTGTATCACCACATGTGTGTGTGGTGTGTCGTGACAACGTGACATCCTCAAGATTAGCACAAACTAAAATTAGATTGTTAGTACTTTAAACTAAAGCTATTAATCTACAGAAAAGATTTACGGAAGAATCTTATCATGTTAGGTTTGTTAATAAATAAATAACCGTAGGAATTGTCCTTGTGGTGACGAATTATTAATAAGGAGTGTAACCATCCCTGTTGATCTTGTTGGTGTCGTAGAAGCCGGAGAGAACTAAAGAGGTCTACCCAGTACAAAAAGAATGTACAGTTAATAATACAAACACTACTAAATGGCCAGCATGATATAGTAGGCCGAAACTTATTTTCTAATAAAATTGCTAAAGTTAATTTAAAACTCAGTTTCCATTGTATATCTATTGTGCCTTCTCGTGTCTAGATAGTATTACGTTATTTATATCTTCAAAGCAATGTAACAAATATCATTCGTATTATTAATTATTATTCGAAATATATATTGGAAAATTCATTTAATTTCCGTCAACTAGAACGTCTAGAACGTACGCAGAGTTTTATAATTACTGAACGTTCTTATTGAGATCTGCCTTCCTGACTTACCTGCTAAAGATTTAAAAACCTCAATTTTAAATATAATAACTATATCATAATCATCTATTTCAACTTATTACATAAGCGTCTTTCAGTTACACTCGCAGAACATGATTGTTTAATGTACCTACCCTTAAAATACAAGTACCATTCTCATAGGCTGTTTTTTAAATGAAGAAACCCAAACCTTTTCCTTTAAAAATAATCAGGCTATTAAAATCGTTTTGTAGATTTCACATAATATTTTGTAAGTTGACAACTTGGCCTTTCAACTTGGGCTTACCACTGTATTGCAGTATTGCCTAGTAATCCATAGAAAACTCCACTTCACTTAAGTAATTCTATCTTCAGTTACTTACCTCTAACTTACATATATGATATATACTGTTGAAGGTTGATTGATAAAAGTTTAGAAGGACCAAGTTCAAGTTTTAGTTCAAGTTAGTATATTATTGTATTATTCCGAATTCAACATTCAACTCTAAATATAACTGAAATATTTACAAACATACCAACTTAATTGAATAACTACAGTAAAATAATAACTACCAAATAAATTCATTTCAAATATTTATCAACGACGTTATTGAGTGAAATAATTTTACAATGGCAGTTTCACTTGCTACGGGCAATCCGACCCCGCATTCCTGCTCCACTGCAGTTTCAATGATTGAAAATAGCTATTCAAAATATTTTGAAAATTGTTTCATAACAGCGGAGGCAGCGTACTATTGCACCGTACCGCTTTACCGAAACAACTATGCTAAATATTTCGCGGACAATCGTCACATGTTTTCATATCGTCATCCCGCGCGAGGGGATGATTTTTTTTGTTCAGTTGTTGGGGTTTGAATTTAGGTAGTTGATATGCAATGTTTTTTGTTTGTATGATAGTTAATAATATTATTTGCATTATGTTTTTGAGACAGATCAGGCACAGATGTTCAGCACAAATAATATAGGGTTAATTATTATTAGGCAAAACGTAGATAATTAGATCTATGTTTATAGTGTAATAGGAAAGCCGAAATTTATATTCTCAAAATAGTTGGTAACCTTTAAAATGTTGTGTGCAAATATTTTTTTGCAGTTGTAATGTTTTATGGGTGAACGCGCTCTACAATTAAAAAAATATTAACGCTATAATATTTTCAAAAGGGGTGTTAACAAAATCTGGTCCAAATTCGAAGGTTTGTGTGTGAGTATCATCAATCAGTGGCGACTGCGCTCAAACGCACAAACCTATTAATATAAGTAATTACTATTATTAAATAAAATTAACTTCAGCCATGATTACACACAACTACTATAATGAATTACCAATTAATAGAAACAATATATTTAGTTAATTAGTATAATCAAGTACTCTTAACATACACGCGTCATATAAATCACATATTTGTGATAATTTTACATTCATTAAAATATTCATTGAAAGATTTGAAAGTGTCTCTATCACAACAAAAAAATAATAAGAATAAAGTTTCAAATGATGCGGGAGGCATAAGACCGGTTGTAGTAGAGAAACTTGGGGAAGACCTAAGCCCCATGCCTGTCCCCATAGAAGGATATAGGCTGATTTTGATGCCGTCGCCTACACAGCTAATCTTCTTATAAATAAATTCCTTATAATCTACAAAGTAAGATGCAGAAATCACGGTTATTTATTCTTGTATAAAGAAAAAAAATCTACTAGATATGTAGTGTCGCCACTACTTCACAGCGTATCTTCCACGAAAACAGTGATAGTTAAGTTTCTTTTAACAAATAAATTATTGTATTTCAGGACGAAATGAGCTGATAGCAAGATACATAAAGCTGAGAACGGGCAAGACGCGAACGAGAAAACAGGTCTCATCTCACATACAGGTGCTAGCTAGACGGAAACTTCGAGAAATTCAAGCCAAACTGAAAGTGGTATGTACCTATTTATTATATCATTATATACTTATATTACAGAGGCTATCAATATAATCACACGCTATTAAGATCGCTAGTAATACTACCAATAGGATACGTTAGAAAATCTTAATTTATGATTAATGTTTTTATATTAGGTCTATTGCAAGCAATTACGGATTTTATAAGTTTAAAAAAAGATCATGTTTTGTTGAAGTATTTAAGTATCTTTTTTATTTATTAAATGATAATGATGTGTAGACAAGTTTATAATCAAAATAATTGTAAATGTCTCAAGCTTAACATTTTTATTATACCATCACAAAGTTATACTGATCTTTCCTCCAACTTATTTATAAATATAAGTAACAGGTATACATAAAAGAGTAAAATTCTGTATGATTAATGTGGATGTCGATGACGTTTAGGATGGTGGGATGATGAAAGAGAAGGCCCTGCAGTCAATGAGCACTCTGTCTAGTGCACAGATAGTTGCGGGCTTACAGCACCCGGCGTACCATCATACGGTACTCAACTTGCAAAAGGCATGCCTTAGTGTTACTAGTCTGAACAAAACTAAATTGTGTCGCTTCACTACTATTTGACATGTTGCTGAATGCACGTTTTAAAGACACGTTAAATACGAATTGTTGTTTAATTGACAAAGAATGGAATAGATTTTATTTGGAATATTTGCATTTTCTTTATTTATAGGGTTCCGTACACATAGGATAAACTCCGCTATTACCAAAACTCCGCTGTTCGTCCATTAACAAGCTGTATTACCTATCTCATGAACTGTGATAGTTAGACAGTTGAAATTTTCATAGATGATCTATTTCTGTTGACACTTTAACAATAAATACTAAAAAGAGAATAAAATAAATAGTTAGAACGGGCTCCCATACAACAGAGGCAACAATAGACGATAGACGCTTGAAGCGTATAAATAATTATACGGAACCCTTCCTTGCTTTTTTAGTTTACTTTGGTTAATAGGTTAATATCACTCTTCTGTGTTTAAAAATTAGTATTTCTAAATTGTACACAAATATCTAGTAATTCTCTAGACTGCAAATATTATTATAGTTGGAGTTAAATTAAGTCACTACGAAAATGGAATGAAGTTTATAGGGATTTACGATATTTTGTCCCAATGACTTTTAAGCTAGGGACAGAAAAAAATCCTCAGAGAAATGGATACTTGCAGAAGTATTTTGTTTTAGAAAAAAATTGCTTTTAAACATAGTAAAGTATTTGCAATAAAGTCTATTTTCCCTTTTTTGTTCGAATATCAACTATTAGTGAATTTGATGTCCTTAAAGTACAGTAACAATTTGAAACGCTTTACCCATTTTCATATTAAAATTATCTATTCAAATAAATAAAACTGAAGAAAAGAAGAAAATAATATAAATAAATTAACAGTTTTTACTAAATTTAGATGTAAATATATACGGCACTTACATTAGAAAAGCAATTAAAAAAAATGTCTGTCTGTTCCGGCTCATCTCTGGAACGGTATATATTTTTTTTAATTTGAAATAATTATGGTGTGTTCTAAACACTATAAATAATTAATTTCCGTTGGAAATTTTACTTAAAGTTAATTTTTCAACAAGTTAAACAATTGTTGACCAACAAAAATTTCTCGAAGAAATTATTTATAGTGTTTAGAACACACCATTTTATTTATAAAAAATATTCAATACCTGAAAAAAATAATTAATGTGCCGTACTCGCTTTTGACGCCACGAGTGCAACCTAAAAATGTCTCGCGCAGACCTATTATCAGCTACTCATGTTTTTACTGTAAACGGGACTTATTCGCGATAATACTATAAAGGTTACGATAACACTTACAGGTTTACAGTAAAAACATGAATATGTGTAAAAGTCGCGAAAGTTTAAAAACAGCTATTATCAGCTTTAAATTAAAATTATAAATAATGGAGATACGCTTTTGGCACATTTTTATAGGCTCATTGATCCAATAAGCTATCGCACATAATTTTAAGAGCAGTATCTCTATTTTGTACCATTTTCAACTTGTCGACTAGACTAATATAGCTGATGACATAAGGAATGACTTAGACTAGCTATATTCCGCGGCATTCCTGCAATAACCGCGTAACATCGCGGAACTTTGCTAGTACTTGATAATAGTTAGATTGAACTAAAACTAATAAAATTTCTCATTCTATACGAATGCCAATAATTATAATAAAATTTAATGCTTATTATTCATAAAGTGTAATAGCCGTGAAGTCTAGCCACAGAATTATCCGCCAGCAAGAAACCTGGAACGTGCTTACGTCTGTTATATTCTTACAACTGGGGGGGGTCGTGAACGTATTATTATTATAGTAATTAGTCACCATATATATTCCCCTTGATGATTATTAACTATATTAATAGTTTTATAGTAATTACTGAATATTACATTTTATAATTCCGTATCCTACGAGTCGTTAAACGCTAAATGAAAAGAACAAAATTAAATAATAAAATTTAACATTAAAATTTGTGTAATATCAAATTAACAGATTTCTACTAAACGCATACGGTACTTACATAAAAAAAATAGTTTAAAATTTTGTCTGTCTTTTTGATCCGGCTAAAACCTGGAACGACTTGACGGATATTGACGGAACTTTCACTGCAAGATAGCTGATGTTATAAGAAGTAACTTAAGGGTACATTTATTTTATAATAAAAAACTATCGTAATAAAATAAATAAGTGAACAATATGCGATTCAGAAACAATAAAAACTGCGGCTTATACCGCGAGATGCAGCTTATAGACAATAAATCTATACATAAATCTTATTAGGCATTACATTCAATTGGTACAACTACATATTCTAAAATTATAAATAAAACATCTGCGCACTCTATATATAAACGTATTTGTTGCGTAATTTTATCCATTTGCTTGCGACTTGTTTTGTTAGCCAACCTATCCCTCTATTGAGAAAGTTTTCAACTACCATATTAAACTCAGAATAACCTTTACAATACTCTTTGACTAGCATTCAACATTTGTACAAGGAGCAAATATAATACGGAAAATAGAGAAGTGAAATGTGTCTACTTGAAGTAACTTTTCAAATTAACAGCTTATCAATAAATACATGCGCAAAAAAATACGGTACATGAAAAACTACTACATTTTTAAAAAAACTATCTTTCTGTTTGGAACGGCTAGAATGATTTTCACGCGAAAATAGCTCATGTCATAAGTTCTTAAAGTTACTTAGGTTATATTATTTTCGACTAGCTTCGCCTGCGGTGTTACCTGTAACTTTACAACAACAATCGCGAGCCACACCGCGGGGCTCCGCTAGTTAACTAATAAATTGCCAATAATCAATTAGAGAGCATGCGCAAGAGCGTGTAACATAAGACTTATCTTACTTCTCAAAATAATGCTTCAAGTGACTGTGTGTAGTACTTTAACAACTTGAAAATAACAAGTAAATATGCTTATTTTTAAGATTTAAATTATAGGTAGTAAATAAGGTTCTTTATGTTTGCAGCAATTTTGGCAACCGGGTCTACAAGCTGGGCCTTCACAAGAGTAAGTACATATTTTGTTTATTGTAAAGTATAGGTTTTTAAATATCATCAGGTATTTTTTTTGTCAAGAAAGGCAGCACAGTGTACATATTTAGTTAAATGTCTAGATTTTTCTCATTTATTGTATGTAGCGTTGCTTTTATTTACATTCGACACACAATGCCATCTAGTCCCAAACAATGCAGATCTTTTACTACGGGTACTAGATTAAGTCACATAAATACATTATGTTTTTTGTGAATACATATCTACATAATATACATAGAAAACATCCAAACTCCGAAACAAATATTTGCAGATCATACAAAGATTTGGTCTGACCCGACACAGCAGACGCATACTCTGCCACTGCGCCACTGAGGCAGTTAGATTTATTTACATGAACATTGCTTTTTCAGCACGATAGGCAATCCAATAATTGTGTTTTGTTTTAACTAAAACGATCGATCATAATCTGTCAAGCTTCCCACGACACAGGATTATTCTTAAAACGGGAGTTGTCTTTAAAGAAAACATTCTCGAAATATTACTAGTACTTTAATAACCGTCCATTTCAACCGTAGGGTTTTTAAAAAACGAAATATTGATTTCTTGTTATTAACATTCCATTCCTTAACAGCGTCAAACCGTTCCCTGGTGGTGGTTACAAAGGAGTTCCTGGGGTTGGTGGTGTCGGAGTAGCGACTGGAACAGACGTCACACCTCCACCTCCTTGGGAGGGCCGCGCGATAGCCACACATAAACTCCGCCTCGTGGAATTCTCAGCCTTTGTTGAGCATCCACGTGATCCTGACACGGTGAGTAACTGATACACCTCCTCCGAACCTCCCAGAGTAGGGCACCAGAGGCCGGCAGTCAGAGTGATTTTTAGTGGAAACACCACACTCCTGACCCCAAGGAGTAGGAGATCTCAAGAAATTTTCCACCCCGTTAACATAAAGGTTGGATTCAGCTTTAAGTCTACTTGCAGTACGGCTGAATATCGACTGGCGCTAAGGTATCAGATATCTATAACCAAAATCAAAGACAATATAAAAATTTGCAAAAATACTGCAGTGCTTAATAATTTATGCCCCGTGATATATCACATCAAATAAAATGTCTAGTTTTTTAAGTGTTACTAAGCAATCGGTCTAAAAGGAAACCATTTGTAAAAAAACCTTGTGAATATAATATGCCCTTGATTTTTATCAATCTTGTTTTAATCTTATCTGCGTATTTATTATTATGTTTTTATCTTATGAAACAAATACTTATTTAGGTGAAACATTTTCCAATCTATGGATTGTTTAAGTCTAAAGTACATTGCGGAAAGTAGTAAAAGTACTGTATAAACTTCAGTAGCACTCACTAGTATTTAAATCCGACCTAATAATTAATGAGGTGTCAATAGATTCTTTAATATAAAAATAATACATTCAGATTATAGTTAAAAAAATGTTTGTTCTCAAAATAATTCCAGTCTTTGACAAAAATATAAAAATAAATAAAAATGTGAGCCGTCACGGGACGCCTGGCAGATGTGAAACATCGCCATTATTTTGTAAAAGTAATATGCAGAAAAGAACATATTGTAATATGTCATAATGATAAAATAAAATATTACTAATTATTAAAATAGTACGGTATTAGTGTGTACGGTGTGGCGACGCGTCGCCACACCGTACACACTACTGCATATAGACTGTATATATATATACCATCGTATAGCGTGGCGACGCGTCGCCACGGCATGCGTCGCCACGCCAGAACTCTGTTTTACGTGCGGCTATAGATGTTTCACATCAAAAACTTAACTGTATTGGTCGAGCAATTTTCAAGTTTTGATCTTAGCAACACATTTGGCGATTTAAGTAAAAAGATGTGCCTAAAATATAGTAACTTACTAGAAAATTTTAGAAAAATAGAAATTAAAAGCAATTAGCAACTGCCATTACCTCTAAATATTAACAATAGCCCAAGTTCAGTCACAAATTATTCAGATGACAAGACATTATAAGACTTTTTCAATGTTATTTTAGGTGCACGCCAATGTTTACTATAACCGAAAGTAACGTACCTTGAACTTTTAATGCCACGAAATACAATTTAAAAATAGATTATTTAAATATTCACTGACATTATTCCTATCTTGATCTATGACGGTATGTTTTTTTTTAATTAAATTTATATTATTTCCAGTATCCCAGTTCCGCGCCTGCGCAACATCTATTTGTTCATATAGGCGGTACTGTAACATACGCAGATCCTTTATTAGAGGTAAGTTTGAGAAGGAGGGTAATGTTCTTATGTTATTATAGAATTATATTACCTACTCTAAAAATTACGTAGGCCGTCATAGTGAGGGTCACCATGGCTGCATTGTCTACATTCACAATGATTGCAACTCTTGGACTCAACTCTTGCTTTCCATCAGGCTGAGTAAATTCTAAAAAAGTGCACAACGCAATGATACAATTTAATTGATTTTTTAATACTGCCATGTTGAATTGCCCTAATTCGAATCACTTTCGCAAAAAGTAAAAGAATTTTAATTTGTTTTGTGAAAGTGCATTTTGTTTAATTGCATACGTAATGATAACTATTTGTAAGTAGAATATTTATAAAGGATGTGGGAACTTACTCGCGTGACTTAGCGGTTGTTCGACTAGTTAGTCCAAGTGCCTTTCCGCGTCGGTCAGGGTTGCATACTCAGTGGATAAAATCGTATAATACATGTTTTATACATATTCCTTCTCCTTCCTAGCCTTATTCCCAAGTTTATTTGGGGTTGGCTACTAGTTCAACCGGTTTTACCTGAATATCATTTTTCCAAGGAGCGACTGGCTTCGGACCTCCGCTATCTTGAGGGAGAACTGAAATTCGAAGGTGGAACTAGTTGTCAGTATATTCGAAGGCACTGACTTCCCAATAACAATTGCCATATATGTTCATGACAACCGGGACCGACGACATTTACTATAATTTTTGGTCCATCATTATATCAAATATAAAGTGGTATAAAAGCTCTATAAAGTCCTTATTTTTTTGTCACCCGACTACTTTTGGCATTCTATGTAATAAATTTGTATGTTGAACTGTAGCGTCTACGCTACTGAACCGATTTTGATAAATGAAGGGTCAATAGTAATAACGGCGCGAGGGACATGCGCTATATAAATTTTTGTTATAGGTACTTTTTTTTTATTTACTAAAAACAAAAGAGGGCTAGAAAAAAGGAACTCTGTTTTATTTTTGCTAGTTTTAAATTGTTTTTATATTTTTTTGTAAATCTTTATCTGTATTACGAAATTATCTCTGAAAGGATTTGAAAGTAATTAATATTTTTCTTTGTACCAGTCGGTAGATGTACAGCAGATAAATGATAAGTTCCCGGAGAAGAAAGGCGGTCTCAAAGAGTTGTATGAGAAGGGTCCAAGAAACGCCTTCTTCCTCGTCAAGTTCTGGGCGGACCTTAACACAAATAACCTGGACGACCCAGGGGCCTTTTACGGAGTTACTAGTGTGTAAGTATTTTTAATAATAATAAAGAATTAAAAAAAAAATGGTCAAATACATTCCATTCAAATATTCATAAATAGTATTCATACATATTATACATACATATATTGTGAGAAGCTTGTTGTGGGTTCGTTGCACATATTTTTTTAATTATTGTTGATAATTACTTATTTTACTATTTTCGTTGTTCTTGCATAAATAATATAGTATACGAAAATTGACAATCTGTTTTTATAAAAGATTAACTTATAGGTTCTTACCGGTTCTTCTCTGTAGGAGTGGCGTTTAGGAACCGAGCCACTAGATTTAATGTAACGTTTCGGAAGTTCCTGTACTTGAAATAAAAGCTATTTGATTTTCATTTGAAACAACATTTTGTGTGACTGACAAATTGGTTTTCTTAATATGAGTGTTTTTAAATCCGTTTTATGTAGAGCTGAGTTCTGCTTTAAGTTTTACCAAAATTGTGTAAGATGAGCATAAGATTGGCCACCATCTTAGATAGCAACCGAACAAATACAAATAACTTACTTCATATCAGTTGTTGAAAACATCATCATCAGCCTATCGCAGTCCACTGCTGGACATAGGCCTCTCCAATTGCACGCCACTTAGTTCGATCATGGGCTAGAAAACATATCTTATCTTACAATTCCATCTCAGAACTTATCTAAGACATTCTATACTCCACATTTATTATAATGTAATTCAATCCCGTTAATCCCCATTAACGGTTTCTCATGGGAACATCTCCATTCTTTCATCTACGCTCTCTCTGAATTCCTAGAAACCAGTACAATGGTAGCACTTCATTATAAAGTGCCGCACATACCCCAAAAAGTATTGTAACAATACAACGAAGGCTAGTAATGCCGTTTTAATAAAAAAATTTACATCCTATAACTATGAATCACTTGTGACAGTTTTAAACAGCTAGTAGTCGAGTGGCGCCAATTTTTTTCGAAGAAATCTGTGATTCATCTTCAAGATCTTTTTATTTTTAACTCATTAACGTTACTTTAACTCGGCGACATTGCTCTAAAAACTATTTACACTAACATTGTTATTGGTATATGTATTATGATTTCTTACAACTGAAAACTTGTTAAAGATTTTGTATCTAAATAAATGTAAATAATTTCATGATAGTAATTAATTGTTATATGTAAATATTGTTCCTAAAAAACTATTTCAGTAAACTTATAATTCGGGCAAAACCGTAATAAGAATGAGTATTCTGTACCTATGTTATAAAGCTTGGGAACTTTTTTATTCACAACTTTAAAGTTACAGTCTTGGAGTTGAAAATAAAATAAAACGATTGCTTTTTTTTATATATCGTGCGATCAGTCCTCCAGACTATGAGCAGATTTGTTGTTGTCTGTCTTGTAGAGCATATGCTTCACCACGCACTGCTCTTTGAGAATAACATGGCACATGGCCCTAAACCATTCTGTCCATGTTTGAATACCAAGTCTTTTCAGACGCTTTCAGACGCTTCACTCTATCAGGTAGTGTCAGTTGTACGGCAAGTGCGTTTGGGTGATTTTGAACAACGTTTGTGAACATGTTGGTTTTTAAGCTGTTCTACTGCTAAGTTCTTAATTAAAGGGTATTTAGAATGCCATTGATTACTTAGACTACTCACTCTCTCTTTTTAAAATGACAACTCCAGAACTAGGTATAACTATATTCTCAGTCGCGAAGGATTTTACAAATATTTATTCTACTGGATGCAAAGAACACGCAGACTCCAAGTCAAGTTGCAAACGTTTTTTTTTCTATTCTATTTCTTTATGCTCTTTTCATTGGCTAATGTCACGTGATCAAAACAAATCAACTTGGCTAGAGGTGCAGACTAACCATTTATGAATTATGATGAAGGGTTCTAATTAATAAGCCATATGATGAAGGGAAGTCACTGTGAATTACTAAGCCAGTATTTTTTTGCCCATATTTAATACTTTACGTTCAGTGTATAAACACTTGTATGATATTTCAGGTACGAAAGCAATGAAAACATGACTATAACGTGTAGCACAAAAGTGTGTTCGTTCGGGAAGCAAGTCGTTGAGAAGGTAGAAACGGAGTACGCGAGATTCGAAGGCGGTCGGTTCGTGTACCGCATACACCGCTCGCCGATGTGCGAGTACATGGTCAACTTTATACACAAGCTCAAGCATCTACCTGAGAAGTACATGATGAACAGTGTACTAGAAAACTTCACTATATTACAGGTCAGTTGTTATGTTTTTTTCGATGGTTAACCGCCAAGACCACGGTTAAGTATTTGTGGTACTACCCTCACATAGAAGACTAAACTATAATCTTTTTTCCATGGTTAACCGCCAATACCTCGGTTAAGTATTTGTGGTACTACCCTCACATAGAAGACTAAACTATAATCTTTTTTCAATGGTTAACCGCCAATACCCCGGTTAAGTATTTGTGGTACTACCCTCACATAGAAGACTAAACTATAATCTTTTTTCAATGGTTAACCGCCAATACCCCGGTTAAGTATTTGTGGTACTACCCTCACATAGAAGACTAAACTATAATCTTTTTTTCGATGGTTAACCGCCAAGACCACGGTTAAGTATTTGTGGTACTACCCTCACATAGAAGACTCAACTAAAATGTTTTTTTCGATGGTTAACAGCCAAGACCACGGTTAAGTATTTGTGGTACTACCCTCACATAGAAGACTAAACTAAAATGTTTTTTTCGATGGTTAACCGCCAAGACCACGGTTAAGTATTTGTGGTACTACCCTCACATAGAAGACTAAACTAAAATGTTTTTTTCGATGGTTAACCGCCAAGACCACGGTTAAGTATTTGTGGTACTACCCTCACATAGAAGACTAAACTATAATCATTTTTCAATAGTTAACCGCCAATACCCCGGTTAAGTATTTGTGGTTAGTACCACAAAAAAGATAATAGTTTAGTCTTCTATGTGAGGGTAGTCCCTCACATAGAAGACTAAACTATAATCTTTTTTTCGATGGTTAACAGCCAAGACCACGGTTAAGTATTTGTGGTACTACCCTCACATAGAAGACTAAACTAAAATGTTTTTTTCGATGGTTAACCGCCAAGACCACGGTTAAGTATTTGTGGTACTACCCTCACATAGAAGACTAAACTAAAATGTTTTTTTCGATGGTTAACCGCCAAGACCACGGTTAAGTATTTGTGGTACTACCCTCACATAGTAGACTTAACTAAAATGTTTTTTTCGATGGTTAACCGCCAAGACCACGGTTAAGTATTTGTGGTACTACCCTCACATAGAAGACTAAACTAAAATGTTTTTTTCGATGGTTAACCGCCAAGACCACGGTTAAGTATTTGTGGTACTACCCTCACATAGAAGACTAAACTAAAATGGTTTTTTTCGATGGTTAACCGCCAAGACCACGGTTAAGTATTTGTGGTACTACCCTCACATAGAAGACTAAACTAAAATGTATTTTTCGATGGTTAACCGCCAAGACCACGGTTAAGTATTTGTGGTACTACCCTCACATAGAAGACTTAACTAAAATGACAGCATTTGTGTGTCTTGTTTTTTTGGTGAGTTGAGACCGTAGGCCTAATGTTACAGAAGCATCTTCGCCATAGTGTGTGTTACTATGCTGCATTGTTAACATTCACAATGAGGATGGTGACCACTACTCTTGGATCTCACACATGCTTTCCATCAGGCAGAGTAGATTTTGGTTGACTTAAGTGTAACAAAGAATAATAGAAAGACTTCCTAGGTCTTAGCGGTTACCCATCGTGTTGGTTTGTTATTAACTTTTACAAAAGTAACACGAACTTTTTACTGAAAAATTTTTACTGTTTCGATTTTTTTTATTCATATTTATATGAGATCAAAAAGGAATAATTTTATCTAACGTTTCAAATAAAATTATAGAGTTTTCCGAATCGGATTATACTTAGATGACTAAGTTTGAACGTAAAAATTATAGTGAAGTTGATTGAGAACATCCTCTTTTTTAAAGTCGTTTTAAAAAGTTTACACTACTTTGTATGGAATCTACCATTCTAATTTATATTATAGTTGCACAGTCAATTTCAAAAGATAACTCTCAAAAAATGTCGACAATTTTTTTCTAGCCATAAATCATAATTTTGCCCGTCTAAGACCAGGAATCTCATGCATCATCTCATCCCTACACGCATTACTGTAATTTTAAAGAGCGCATTGTTCTAATGTGAAACTAACACAAAATTACAATTTATTAATTTTTAGTTTTCTTGTCTACGATCTATGTTTCTAAATCTAGCTATTAAAATTCAAACTAACTGTTACCACGAAGCGTTCTTCTAACATATTTTACATAAGCTAATAATGTAATGTGTTGTTGCAGGTTGTATCAAACCGCGACACGCAAGAGACGTTGCTCTGCGCCGCGTTCGTGTTCGAGGTGTCGAACAGCGAGCACGGCGCGCAACATCACATCTACCGGCTCGTCAAAGACTGAAGCCACTCCCGCCTTCTTCTCACACACACCTCCTCTTAGATTCGAAAATATCAATATTCGTTATGAACCTATAGCAAAATGTGATCTGAAAATTACGCTACAAGTATTTTTGTAACTGAGTGTTTATTATACATAGCTCAATTTTAAATATTGTCGGTCCGTGCGACGGCGACCGATCGCCGGTGTCGACGAAACCTGTAGATATTCTACTACCCCTTTTGTTTCGTAACGCTCTCGTTATAGAATGATTTCTCTACGATCTAGGAAACGGAGAGTAACAATAATATTTTAAATAGTTGTTAAAATATAAAATATCGATCGGTATACTTATTCGCGTGTAAAAATATCATATAAAAATATAGATTGAATACACACAGTGCCTCTATAATTATGTTACATTAACATAAATTACTTGAGCGTATTTAATCTTTTCACTGCATTCAATATTATTGGAGAGATTTTAGTACATAATGCTGACGTGAAAAGATTAAAAACTTAGTGTAGTGTACCATGAAAATAATAGATTTATTAAGTATAATATATAGAATACGCCACACATTATATGTCAGATAAGTGCTCGTGGTACAATTCACTGTTGCTTTGTTTAGTTTCGTCTTTATACCAGTCCGAGTGTATCTGTCCCTTAATCTTAACAACTTTATTATTTGGCATCTATTGTTTCCCTTCGAGTATTTTCTATGCTTTAAATAATAATTATTTCATTTTGCCTTGTTATTTTTAGGTCTTTTTGAGACATAGCATTTTATATAGTTTCTATATGTTTTGCCAGATTTGACTCACTATTGCAGTCTTTGCCACACTAAATACTAGGTACTTAGGGTATGGTATTGTACCTATATTGTACATATTGTATTGTTATGTACGTAAAGTTAATAGTGTCCATGTGTTCACACGGTCTGCTAGATATAAGGACGTGTAATAATAATATTGTATCATATGAGAGTTATGTCAAGTCTAGTACGATCGTGTACATACGTTATGTACATATCTAAGAACCTCGAACAGAATTCTTTATATTTGGGAGGTCGCTCCCTCGGCAGCTGTATCTGATAAGTCTTCGTCGTTTAGTTTTCCGTTTCTACATTTCAGTTTACTTTTATTTCCATGGAACTAATGTAAAGCAATAATAATAGCTTCCGCTTCGTTTTCAAAGTACAAAGAGTGTCCACACTACTCAAAAACCTACAAGATAACGTGTTTACGTGGCAATGATTTGATCTCTCTTTTAGTCAAATATTTTTAGGATCCTCCCGTCGCGTGCTGACGCGCGCTCATTTAATTTTACACAGAGTTAAGTTTATGTGCATTAAATAGTGTTTAGTTTCAAGACATGAGGTAGGAAAATATTATCTTAGATAATAAAAATAAGAGATTTTTGTATTTATTTGATAGAGTTATATTAGATAAATTGTAAAGTGATTAGCTTTAAGATTCTTTTTTTTTTATATGGCGATAGTCGTTCAGGAACTAATCCGTGAAGTTGTCACATACTTAGTACTTAAGGAAACAACTTAATATTTTTTGTTGCGGCCGTGAAATATTCTGTCCAAAAAGCGGTGTAAAGTTTATTAGAAATTTCTTCCTTATACAAATCATGTTCGATGGATGGCTCCCAGGCCAGATATGTTTGCAATACGACACGGCCACGTGTGTCCAATTATAAAATGAGATCTGCCCTGTTGTGATTTTATATTTTTAATGTTATATTATGTACTCAATGAAATGAGATTAACTCAAATTTATTCGATTGTTGCATCTTGCAAAAGATCGGATGTAGTTTAAAGTTTAATAAATATGGAATTGTTCGATGCCGATGGCAATATTCAATAATAGACGATAGAGCTCGTGTTGTGTAAATAAAATATAATTTTAGCGCATTTCTTTCAGTTAGTATTTGTAAGCGGTTTTTGCTTCTATACAAGTCTTTCATATCGACAATCAGCCATATCAATATGAAGATATAAAAAGATTTAGTCGGCGGAGTTGGGGATAATCATTTGCTCTCGGCTGCATATTCCATTATTTTTGTTTACATTACTTCATTGTGTATTACATTTCTTTGTTGGTTTCGTTTTAATCGACTTGGCAAATGATTTCTTACAACGGTACTTGCCGACAGTGTACAGTATTTTAAAGATAATACTACGTTAAAGATTTGTATGAAAATTTAATTATATTGTCTTCATAAAATTATGTGTATTATTATTTGATAATAACATTTATCACCTACCTCACTTATAAATAATAAATAAATATTTACGACATATTTACACACACAACGCCATCTAGTCCCAAACTAGGCAGAACTTGTGTTATGGGTACCCGACAACTGATATAAATACATTTACATACTTTTTTTTGTAAAAACATACATAGAAAACACCCAGACTCCGAAACAAATGTTTGCGGATCACATAAACATTTGATCCGACCCGGGAATCTAACCCGAGACCTCTTGATCAGCAGCCGCATTCGCTAACCACTAGACCAACAGCTTGTACTAGTATTACAAATTTTGAAATTACTGTCTGTTACGCTTTCATGGCTAAACCGCTGAACCGATTATCGATCTATTTACGGCGGTCATCGACATAAGACGATGGTAGAGTCTAAAGCTAGTCCAATATAAATATTAAACATTAAAGTTCATTCCACGACAGTACCACATTACTGAGCCTAAACATTTGGTTATCCAGGTCCAGCTAGCTCGATATCAATTTTATTCAGCCGTTTGATCGTGTTTAAGTAACAGACACATTAGCGATAATAAAGGCTAATTTCCTGGAAATAGTCAACAAACTAGTAACCAACCATAAACTTCCCTTTTTGACTTGATGACTGCCTCAGAGGCGCAGTGGTATGCGACTGCTGTGCTTAAGGTCTCGGGTTCGATTCCCGGGTCGAACCAAATGTTTGT
This sequence comes from Phragmatobia fuliginosa, assembly GCA_932526445.1. Classification (NCBI taxonomy): domain Eukaryota; kingdom Metazoa; phylum Arthropoda; class Insecta; order Lepidoptera; family Erebidae; genus Phragmatobia; species Phragmatobia fuliginosa. The sequence goes on along the minus strand of OW052063.1, from coordinate 18,784,775 downwards.
ATGATGTACAAATATTTGGTTTGGAGTTTGAGTGTTTGCTATGTATGTACCTGTATTTGAAAAAAAAAAAAAAAAACAAATATTTATTAAGTATATTCGGTACTTTCATCAGAAAGCCATTTAAAATATAATGCCTCCGCAGTCTGTCTGTTCCGACTCTTCTCTGAACCGGTTGGACCGACTTTGCCTCGACTTTTACTGGCAGATAGGTAGCTGATAACATAAGGAGCAACATAGGCTATTTTTAGACTAGCTTCGTTCCGCTACTTCACTCGCGATTTACAGCTATAATCGCAGGACTTAGCTAGTGCATAATACAACGTTCACAGAACAAATTGTTAGGGGCTTCCATAGCAGAAAAATGGTCTAGAGGCTTTTGAGAATTTATTTCACATCAATTTACGTGTGGAGGATTCATGGTCAGAATCAATGTGTCGACTTGATGATGACGTGATATAAACTCGTACGAAACTATTGGGATTAGTGGATAAATAGTAGATAATGATTTTAGAAGCATTCTTTATTTATAAAGCTTCGTCTTATTACTAAAGATTTCATTTTTATACTGTCATACACAGCTTCGTTTAGACAGTTTTTTTTTAAATTTTATCATTAAAAACAATAGTATATATAAATTAACATAATTCACTATTTATTTAGGCAACAATTCATATAATAATAATATAAGATTAAACAATACTAGACTAATAGTTAATGCATTACAGTTGAAAATTACAGTTTTGGCAAGTTATCAACTAAAACACAACCTTCTGCATCATAAATAGTAGCTCTTTAACACATATAAGATTGTCTAATAGCCATGTTTAGTGTTCAAACCCTATAAAAAAGCGTCTTACTCTCAATAGTTTCAAGATCTCAGTAGTTCATGGCTCTATTGGGAATAGATATTTGAATTGGAGGCTTATTCCCAATAACTTTTTTTATATATTTAGGTCTACCAAAGTGCGAGTCTACTCTGCATGAGTAGAATCCACGAGTATGGTGACCCTCATTATGGCGGCTTAGTGAGATGCAACTGCACATTGGGCCTCCGAAGCCTCATGAAGCATGTTGCAATGGAACTGAAGATTTTTGAGAGAACAATAGTCACATTTGTTTCATGTAATTTTGTACTACTTTTATAGCTGACATTAAATATATATATTTTTTTATATCTAAGAAATAAAAGAGAGCTTCTACTAATACTATACTCTAAAGTTCTAATAATAGATTAGCAATAGAAGGATTAAACATTCATTTAAAAGCAACTGATAGATCAGTAGTGTACATTGATAATGGAGAAAACCTGAATGGATATAGAATCTATATATATTATATAAAAATGAATTGCTGTTTGTTAGTCTCGCTAAAAGTCTAGAACGGCTGGACCAATTTGGCTAATTTTGGTCTTTAATTATTTGTGGAAGTCCAAAGAAGGTTTAAAAGGTGAATATATAAAAATGAATTGCATTTTTTTTTATTAGTTATTCATTCCTTTTGTTTGTTTTAAGTTAATTTTATACAAAAGTTTAGGTCTTCTATTAATCGATTGAGGCAGTACGAAGTCTGCCGGGTCAGCTAGTAATAAATAAATATTTTGGACATGTAACACACAACGCCATCTAGCTTTAAACTAAGCAGTGCTTGTACGATGAAAGCTAGATTGACTGATTACTTGTATACTTTTTTATTATAAATATAAATACATACCTAGAAAACACCCAAAACTCATACAACATTTACATACAAATATATAGGATTTAAACCTGAGACCTCAAGCACAGCACACATACATTACCACTGTACCTCGAAGGTAGGCCCATTTTAGAATTTTTTAAAATTAAAACTTTGGGCAATCATTACATCATACATTATTTTGTATTTAAGAAAAAAAATGTCTCCTATAAAAGTACTATAAAATTACATACAACAAATAGCAAAGAAATGGGTTCATTGAATTACTGGTGATAAATCTAAATGTATCCCTAATTTCATTTACTTATACAAAACTAATATTGAGTCAGAGATGAAATTTTATCTAATGGCCAAACTCTACACACAACCCTACTTTTAATCAAACCTTCCGGAACAGGTCCGTATAGTCTAGAATCTGCAGAATTACTCGAGTTATCTCCCTCTAACCAGACATGTCCTCTAGGAACAATTTGACTACGTTTTGGAAATTGGACTTTGACATGGTCACCAGGAAGAGCTTTTATCCTCTTGCAGATATTTTGTTTAGGATTTGAGGGACTCTTGGCTATGACAATATCACCTCTTCGTAGTCTTTGAAACCTTGGTGTTATATGTTCTGTAAATAGTATGTTGTTTGATTCTAATGTTGGCTCCATGGATGGACCAGAACACTGAAAAGATAAAGGTTTTTTTTATAGTTTACATACATACACTCTAAAGACTACAGCTATCATATGGCAACTTTTGCACTAGTGTTTTGGTTCTATGTAACAGGTGGTTAGGTGGTTAGCCTAACACTACTAATTAAGAGGCTTTGTTTGCCAGAGTCTGAAGTCAAAGTCTAGAATCTGTCAATAGGTAGAGATACCACTTGCAGGCATGGTTGATTTGACATTCTAATGTGCATTTTCACCAACTATACAGAGGGAGCCCCTAAATTTTTAGAGACATCTATGTACTTAAATATGTCAGTTTTAAACTGTACCACTTATATTAACCTCATATAATTCTAATTCGTATAGTTAGAATGTTCAAAATATTTGCAAAAAATAATTATTATTATTACTTGACTTGAAATATATACCATGGTGTACAAAATTAATAATATAGGTACATGCTATAGTTTGATTTCTCTGCTTTATTTCAGCTTAGTGCTTTATAAATTAAGCACCTTAGTATAGCTGTAATTTTTATTACGAGTGTAATGGTAAACAAGCAGAAAGTAATAGTAGAAAGTAGATTTTAACAGCTTGTAGAACATAGGTCGAGTTTATCAAATAATACCTGTACAGGTGTTTTTCTATAACGACCACAACTCACCACAACGAAATCTCCAACATGGTTAAAAGTACAATGTGCAATGCATACGGTTTGCACGACATAGCCGGCTACCTCACAAGATTTTCCAATAAATTTCATGAAGGCCATTTTCTATATGGTTGGCCGATATTTAACGATTTAAAACAGTTTTTTGTAAATTCTCTCTTCGCTTGATTTCATTCTACAACAATAACTTAAGTGAAAAGAAAGGCTTTTTTACAAAATCATATAATATTTGTGTTACAAATCTATTTTGAACTCGAACTCTCGAACAATTGCTAAATTTGCTAATTGAATTTGTATTTTTGTAATGTCAAAATGTCAAAGACGTCAAAACAAGTGTTAAATTCGATTAGGATGCGTTCATAGAAGCGTTTTTCATGAGTTTAACTCTTCAATTCCCATGTTTATGTAAATATTTATTTTATATTTCTCTTTTACTAAAATAGTTTAGATACATTTGGAGAAGACAAAAAAAAAAGTTTTGTTTTTAAAAACTACCCTCATTTTTTTTTATTAGGGTGTCACCTACAGGTGACACTAGGCATTGTGTTAACTTAGGACTTTGAAGGACCAACGCGATTTTTCTTATTTTTTCGGTTCAAATAAAACGTTGATTTTTATAATAATATTTATTATTGCGAAAAGTAGAAAAATACAGAACTTATTTATTATGGAACATGTACCAACACTTCAGGTGCAACCGATATTGCACCTGGCGCACATTTTTCTAGTCCGTTGGTGACAATATCCACATCACCGCTGTGAGCAATCGACTTCCGAGTAGTCGTCCACACTTCCAACACTCCTCACTTCAGTAGGCACTCTCATTTGTACTGAACTTCCACAGGCAGAATTGCGGAGTGGAGGCTTACCATACTTTTGGAGGTAGGTGGTTGCCATATTCCGCCGGAAATCGCAGTAAGTCCAGTTGGTTTCCGACTGCCTTTTGATCAGCCATGCATTTTGGCAAGCTGCATCTATACCAAACGCAAAAAGAGGAAACCACCACTTTTTTAGTGTCATTTTCGTCTCCACTGTCTTCGTCAGTCACCATACCATCTTCAGGAGGAAATAAAATAATATCACCTAGGTCTTCCCCAGCGTGCAACTCCTCGGCAATCTCATCTAACGTCAACCAAACAATATCAACACATAGCGATAAGACCAAAAATAAACAACAGTCTTGTTATTACTTAGAATGAATTCAGAACAATACAGTTAGTCAGAACAATATTGCCCAGTGTCACCTGCAGGTGCCACGTCATATTCTCAACCCTGTAATGAAGATGCTATAAGTTATTTTTATCGTAAAATACATTTCTATAATAGCGAATACATTCATTTACTATATGTAATAAAGAAAAAGACAATACTTACGGTCTGGACATTTTTATTTCACTTTTTATTCCAAGAAATCACACAAACTCAGACTACTTCAAATACGCGCGAAATAACCGATTGAATTTGACAAATGTCATCTGGTTAGTGCTGCCAGAAAAATTAAATGAATAGTTTTACTATTAGGCTTTGCTACAATAATGATAGAATTCAAAAATAAATTGTCATGTGGTAGAAAAAAAATATTAAAGTACTGTCACCTACAAGTGACACTGGGAATTGAAGAGTTAAGCCAGGGTCATAGCCATAAGGTCATATCAGGGGGGTGTCACTCCGCAGTTTAGGTATAGTCGGCCGGCTGCCTGCCGGGGCAAACATGCCGGTCGTATAGACGTCGTCAGACCAGTTAAGAGTTACACGATAGAAAGAGACGCAATTGTAGGTAAATATAATCGTAGTGATTCGGTGCTGTGCGATCTGAATTGAACTTAATCTTTTGACACCGAGGGTATCTATAACTTTAATTTACTTTTCGGAGTGAGTCTTCTGTACTGGTACTATTATTTATTCTGTGGTCATATTTTATACTAGTAAGCAAAAGGAAACCCGAGGGATTATATAGTGCGTATTGATGATCTTTTGCGAAACAGTGCGTGTGATTGGAGCTTTTAGTCCAATTAATTCTTACAGGCTGACAATTTCAAGCAATATTCAATAGTGTAGCTCAAAATAGGAATCACAAAAGACGTATAAAGTTACATTTTTAATTGTTCTTTACTAATGAGGAAGTTTCTAATGTGTTACACAAAGGAAAAGCCAGAAATAAAAAAATATAAATATCTACTACTTGAGTTTCAGGTTGCTATCAGTAAAACATTTGATATGAATGTTACTACAACATACTACTTTAAATGTATGATATTAATGAGGTAGGTACTATACTATAATCCTTTAAATATATATTATGTATTTAAAGGATTATAGATAGTTGAAAAGCGAACCCATTTTTATTAAATATGATCCTGTCAAAATGACTCTATTGACTACTCCTCCTGAAATAAAGTACGAATAGAATCCAAGAGTGATGGTCATGGTCACCATCTTCATTGTGAGTGCATACAATGCAGCTCTGCGACCCACACCATGGCGGCCTAGTGAAAAGCTTTTGCATCATTGAGTCTCCGGTGTCACTCACCAACGATACACAATTTCTTTACTTCACTTTCATTTTTAAGTTTGTTCTTAAACGATGCTTGTACTGCCCCAGTCGAGCTGGCCCATACGTGCTGAAATCAGCCTGGCACTACCTAATACCTTGAAACCTTTACTTGTTTCTATTTTCTGTAGCCTGTAAAAATGTAAAAACAGTTTCTTCTTTCAGTTCGTAAAATCTATTTCAATCAAATCATGAAATTGGTTATGTGTCACACTGCCACACTGTTTCTATATATTTATGTAAAATAGAAAAAAAAATGTTTTAACAATAACTTCTGAGCCTAACAAAAATTGTATAACAAATCCAATCATTCAATGGTAGATTTTATTGTTCTAAATCTAATCAGACTATGGTATTTTTTTTAGTAGATTATAGTGAAGTTAGTCGTAAAAAAATACCTCTGCAGTTTTACGTTGACATATAAACGAAGTGACATGACAGCGGAATCTAACAGACAGATTATTTTGTGGTGCAAACGTCGAAGTGGCTAGGGAATATCGAGCTGTGCGAATCGTTGTAAGTTACGTTTTGTAGTGAAATACCAGTATCATTATCTTCCGGACTCTAATCTAAATATTTATTATCTGTTCATAGTAGTCATGGTATTTGTTATAAAAATATTGTGTGCCTAGAAATTTTTGTAGAAGTTTCGTTAGCTTTCACATTAAAATTTTGTTTCTGCAGGATTATTTGCACAGAAATAACAGGACATTAAAAGAATACAATAGTTTTCAATTACCTCTTCAGTGATAATTATTGAACCGAAGTTTTTGTTATTGCAAGAGGAGTAAAAACCCGTCATTGAGAACCCTAACCAATTGTGATATGAATGTGCATATTTAGTGAATCAACTGAGGTATGGACATCTGATGGAAGAATAACATCATCGCTGAAACTATAAGATCGCTGGCACATAATACCATGTGAGTATTTTTATTGTAGTTCATACAATCTTCTTTACTGCCCCCAGTTCTTGACAAAAAGCATGAGTCACACGAGTTTCGAACACAATTGATTGAACACTTTTAATTGTCATTATCTTCAAAGAACAATAAGTGGTAATATAATGATATTATTGTAGTGGCATGTAGTGTTAATGCTAAAGGTGGCAGATAAAAGTTTAAATATTAACCAAAGACAAAGTTGATTGACCTAGCCTATCCTAATATAATAACATTATACCTTATTTTTTTCTATTATATAGGTATTTAAGTTCTTGCAAAATCTTGAACATAATGTATTTTTTAAACAACATTGCTAGTAATTACATCATTGTACAAAAACTTTTGAGTGCTATTTTTGACTAAATGACAATAAGATTATTGTATTTAAAGTGACTAAAACTGCTAACAGTAATAGATTTTTGGTTTAGTTTTATTATATTATTGATTACACCAGTTATTTTGTTGTCTTGCCAACTGAGTCACTCTATAGGTGTAGGTTACATTACTAGGGGACTTTCTTTTCGTGTATCAATCACTGTGTAGTCTCTTGTGTTTTCTTACATTTCACTCTGTTTTGCTCCATTACATTTTAGGTAACTATATTATATACTCACTATATTAATAACTATATTAGGTAACTATCCATATGTGAATAATCCTGTTACAATATACACTTTGTATATAGTTTTGGACTGCCCCAGAAACTATGCTACTTTCTTTCAGTGGTCATGTTTTGTACCTCTGAGGTACTTTTATGTAAAAGAAGTTGATTCTACTGTCTGTTTGCTTAGATCTTTTATACTACATATCTTAATTCAGTTTTATAGCAATAGATAGTGATTCAAGAGTAAGGGTTCACATGTGTTATAAAAATGTATATTATAGTAGACAAAATCTTTAAATTTCAAAGATTTCCTTTGTATGGAAATCTTTGAAATTTAGCCAAGTCAGCTCATTAGTAGAATTATGAAAGACAAGAATTACTATTAGATGTTATTTTAGAGTGCAAAACCTCAATCGGAAATCGTCCTCAGCAAATTGTAAACTGGTGCTTCAGAATCCCACCTTAAAGACAACAGTATTCTATCACAAGTGGGACCAACCACTAAGGTCCTTAATAACCATATTAAGGACCTTAGGTTATAAGTAGGCTGGGATGCGTTGATAAAGGCTTAGTCAATAGGCAGCTATACTATTGAGTCTAGTACTCACTGTCCAATTTAGAAGCATGTGTGAGGAATGTTGTGCAATTATCTTTGTCCTGTATTAGAGTAACAGGAATCCCCAACTTGGAGAACCCCCCTTTGACCCTGATTGAAATTTATGATGCACGCTTTAGCAAATAATACTTATTTAATGACATTATTAGTAATGATGTAATGATAATGATTTGTATTAATAATTATCCTTAATAACTACCCGATTAATAGTAAAATCGTCAACAACTCATGACATCCCACTGTGGGGCTCAGGTCTCTCAGGAGAAGGTTAAGGCCATAATTAATAGTAAAAAAAGGTGTATAATAATTAAGAGAAGCATGTAAATTCATTTTAGTGTAGCTTCTGTAACTATAACAGATAGGCCTACTTGCTGTTAAAAAGTGAGAAGGTAAATATTAAATCTATACCTTACAGGTATATAACATTAAGAGGCTAAAGTAAAATTTTACAGGAGAGGCAAAAATGTGTGTAGTGAAATTTTGAACGTACTTTTGAGAAAGTTATAATAAAGGCAGAGTAATTAACTTAGCTTTATTTTTTTTAATAAATAGAGGGAAGTATCATGAATTACACATAATTATGATAACCTATCTAAATAATGAAACCTGTTAATATTTGTGCAATGAATGTTAGCAGCATCTCTTTTCATAGGCGACGTAGGACTTAAAGCTTTATAACATTATGTAGAACTGGTTCTTTTCGATTTTAATGGTATAATAAATGTAATTTTGTCAAAATGTGGAGTTACTATTGTCTACCTCTGAGGTACAGAAATATTTAACCATATTGTAATTAATGAAGTTGCTTATCACCGTAATCATTTCTCAGGTTAATAGATAAACTATGATACGCAGAAATAACGTGGTTTCCATCAGTAAAAGAGTTTTAAAATCTGTTCAGTAGGTCCAGAGATTACCCCTACAATGTCACAAACTCACGAACTTTACCTATTCATAATGTTAGCATAGAGAACAATGTTGTATTTTAATAATATTTAGATAATGCAGTTTTTACTAACATAACTTTTGCACAGGTGGATTGACACAACTGCGAATACTGTTTTGAAGGCAATCGTCAACAATCCTTAATGTCCATCTACTGGGCTCGCATCTCATCTCAGGAGAGGGCTAGGGCCATATGTCCCCACACTGGCCGAGTGTAGGTTCGGGGACTGGCAAGACATATTGTGGCTATGTAATCTTGCCATAGGATGTTTCTAAGCTGCCCAAAGGCCTCCAACTTAGCTTTACATCCATGCAACTGCTTAATGTGACCTCCAAATCATGGATTGCTCATAATATATCATGCCACAAATTGTCACCCATCTAGGTACTGACCGTACCGTCATTGCTTACCGTGATTGTTTCCAATCTCCTAACCCCACTTCAATGCAATGAATATGTATTAATTTACTGATAAAACCCAATAATATTGTTGTTAACTTTGTTTTTTATTGTTCACAGATACAATGGGCAAGTACTCTGGAAAGAAATGTCGCCTTCTTTCGATGTTATGGCTGACAGGAGGGTTCTTCTTTGTGGAGTTAATAGTAGGATACATCACCAATTCTATGGCACTCGTAGCAGACTCATTTCACATGCTCAGTGATGTTGCTGCGCTAGTAATAGCCTTTTTATCAGTTAAGGTAAGTTGTGAATACATTTGTTTTAAAAACACCAGTTGCGTGACTGATAAATTAGTTCATGTTGAATTAATACTGTTTGTTATCTTATTAATATGTTCTATATTCTTTGTATGTTGAAATTCTTTTTTGTGTTATGCACTTATGACAGTTATTTCTCTGTGTTTTTCTCATGATTTATGAATGCCAAAATTAATCAATAAATAGGCTATAATACTGTGGGTAAATGCTGCATTGTGTGCAACTTTCCATACATACTTTCCATCAGGCATAGTAGAGTCACTTAGGTGACTGGTAGGCTTATACAAAATAATAATAATAAGCATATCATAAAAAAAATTGATGTGTAAAAGTAAAATACTAGACTTTCTAACACGCTCGAGAGTTAGTGTGAGAAATCTTCTTTAAACAAATGGTATTTTGGTGGTTTAATATGGGGACATAGCATACATAAAACAATCATTATTCAGAAATATTTAGATATTCTTTTTTTGGGTTCCGTGCCCAAAGGGTAAAACCCTATTAGACCCTATTAGACTCCTCTGTATATCAGTCACCAGACTGTATCCCATAAACTATGATAGACAGTTCAAAATTTTTATATAAAAGCGGCCAAGTGCGAGTCGGACTCACCCATGAAGGGTTCCGTAGCAGCAAGTAACATCATATAAAAGTTTGATCGATGTGTTAATAATAGTGTATTGATTAAATGAAAGGTAAATTGCGGTTTACGATTTATGACGTATTAAAATAAAACTACTTACTAGATCTCGTTCAAACCAATTTTGGGTTCAAAAAAAAGAAGCTGTGGCATGACATACGTACGGACAGACAGACATGACGAATGAATAAGGGTTTGCCATTTGGCTACGGAACCCTAAAAAAGGTTCTCATGCAACTCTTTTTTTGCTCGATTTTGATAACGACAACAGGCAGACGCTTTTAAATGTATAGATAATGGTACGGAACTCTTTCTGTGCGAATCCAACTCGCACTTGTCCGATTTTTTGAAATTATTTTTTTCGTCGCGTCACATGATTCATTCTTTTAATAATTTTCCGACTAACACTTGGATGGGAAGTCCCGTTTAGTTTAATTTCCACTGAACGACTCTCATCGGAACGGAATTTGAAAATCTTTAAACGATATTGAATCGTGTACACTGCGTTTAAAGTTTAAAGTTCGCTACAAATAACCCTTCTTCTAATTCTTATGGAATGTTTAGGCAGTTCAAAGAATTTGATGTACGAATGCTTTTAATATTCTGAAGAGGTACGACCAAGTGTCATTGACACTTTTCATTGTGTATTAGCAAATAATCCGCGTATTAAAGAAAAGTATGTGTATCAATAAGTTACTGATAAGTTTCTTTATAAATAGATCAATAACAGAAATCTTGAAAACTTCCTGTGCCCGTTTTTCGTTTTTCAAAGAACTTTTGTGAATGTTCTTTTCCCATCGAATATTTGGATTGTCATACAAAATCGAACGTAGGTATCTAAATTAATCTTATTACAGTCTAATTCCAACTAACAGCATTTTATTTTTTACAACAAATCACTTCTAATTTCTTATTACCGTACAATCAGTATGGTTAATAAGCAAGCAACTTTTCTTATATTTTTTCAACTAAATATTTTTGCAAAATAACCAATGACAGGTAGGTACACCACGCTTTTGACGCTTCCGTTCATTTTTGAAGGTTTTCTCGAGTACAGAATCCTAAAAAGTAATAGCCATTCTGAAGTTACGTGTTTATTTTTAAACAGCATTTTTTTTTATTTATAGAGATATGTTTAGGCACGTTAAACCACAATATAAGGAAAATTTTATATCATAATTTCCCTTTAGCATACCTATAACATTAGTTATTTTACTCTCTGATGAATTGATGAATAACATTCATATGTAAACGGAATCATATAAAAGTATGTTGTAAAAATCGGTTGTTGGCTGTTAACCAGTCAATGCCGTTGGTATATTGACAGCAGTATATATTCGTATGGTGACAGTATAAGAATGAGGAGTGGCATCATCATCTCGCTAATTCGAATCTTTGCTGTCTTTTTTCAAGTACTTTTGAATCTTAATCACTAGAATATAAGGTTCAAAAATAAATATTTTGTTCTCTAGTAACAACATTCTTTTACACAAGTTTATCCCATGGGCACTACGCAGGCCAACATCACTACTTAGATAAAAAAAAAACAGCCATCGTTTTATATTAGGCCACAGCCTCCCTTTTAAAGAGAGGCCTATGTCAAGCAGTGGACTGTAAAGGCTATTGATGATATTTACACTAACATAAATCACTTCGTCCATTGACGCCGTTCTGTGTTATGAATATATGTATATTATCTATGTGATGTATGTGAGCGATTTGAATTAACAAGTACCTACTGTATCTAAAACATAGATACACATATTATTAAAATACGCTTCATAACCACGACGTTGAAATAGGTCGAGTTGTTCCGTGTATCTCTGTCTGAAGGCGATCATGTCAAAACCTATCACTGACCTTTGACTGCCTTGTTGGTCTAGTGGTGGGCGCATGCGGCTGCTGATCAAGAGGTCTCGGGTTCTATTCCCGGATCGGACAACATTTTTCATGATTTGCAAATATTTAATTCGGAGTTTGGGTGTTTTCTATGTTTAATAAATATGTATGTACATATTTACAAAAAAAAGTATATATGTATTTATATCGGTTATCTAGTACCCACAATACAAGCTCTGCTTAGTTTGGGATTAGATGATGTGTGTAAAATGTCCGAAATATTTATTTATTTATATAAATTTTTGTCCTCAGATGTCACCAAAGAAATGGTCAAAGAACACGTTCGGGTGGGCCCGCGCTGAGGTGTTGGGCGCGCTAGTGAACGCAGTATTCCTAGTCGCCTTGTGCTTTAGTATCACAGTGGAAGCTGTCAAGAGATTTGTGGAGAAAGAGAAGATTCACAATGCGAAGCTCCTAGTGGCCGTCGGGACACTAGGATTGTTGTTGAACATTGTGGGGCTTTTCCTGTTTCATGGTGAGTGTTGTAAACATCTACGTTTATCTGTCAAAAACTCATAGTTTGTATTGTTATTATTTGTAATTAGTCATTTTATATATTAATGTACATATTTAGTTAAGTTCTGGATACCCTTACAATCTACAGTAATAATTATATAAGTTGAAGAGTTGTTTGTTTGGTTGAACGCGCTTATCTCGAGTTTAGTGTTAGATAGCCCATTTATCTAGAAAGCCTATAGGCTATATATCATCAGGAGTGGAGCACCAATGAAGAATGTTACAAAATCGGTTTTTTTTTTCTTGAGAGCTTCGGCTTCGTGCGCTGCGTAAACGGTTAAAGATTCGCAAAAACATGACAGAATTGTTCCCCTATCAAAGTTAAAAAACCGCGATAGCATATTTCTGTCTTTAAAGGTTCGCTCACTATAATCTAGAAAACTATGGGAAAAAAAAATTGCTTCGGCGGTATAACGGGGATGCATGGGTCAGCTAATATAAGATAAAACAGTCTTCGTTTCTATGCAATGGGAGAGGCCTATGTCCAGTAGTGGACCGAGATAGGCTGATGATGATGATGATGATATTGTTCAACAAGTAGTAGTAGTACATATATTCTTGGCGATACTGGTATGTGGCTAACATTGTTTATTTTGAGGTGAACTGTACTGAGAATGTTAGTAGTTGATTGCCTTGTAGTTAGTTGAGTTCAACATTAGTAAATGTATGACTAAGTTTACATCATTGATTAGCTCGTTGCCTAGTGGTTAGTGACCCTGACTACTAAGACAGGTCGTAGATTCGATGGCATGGACGAATGGTTCTGTAATGTACACGATCATATGTTGTGTATCTATGTGTAACTTGTACATAATATATTATAGTTGTCTATCTCGTTTCCTGAACTAAACAGTAAACTTCGTAAACTAGACGGAGCTTAAGGTACTACACCTTAGGCTCTGTATAGTTTAGAGTGAGCTGGCTGTGATTGATTAAATTTATTTATTTAGCAATTTATTCCAAGGAAGATTTTAATCCTTATCAAAGTGAAACGAAACAACTGTAATTTCAAAAATTCGTTTGTTTTATTTGCAACTAGCCGGTTTTACCCGCGGTTACTGTAGTAAATTGCGAGAGAAGCTATTCAAAAGAAATTAGGTGATCAGCTTTCTGCCAGTCAAAATCGGTCCAGCCGTTCCAAACAATTTGTCAGACATAATTTAGTTAAAGAAATTGCTTTCTTAATGTTAGTACCGAATATACGTTGATATACATTTACTTATATGATATTATATACATACATTTTAATTTTATTTATATGAATAGATTATATTTGTAAAGTTCAGTTCAGTGTTTTCCATAACCTTCAGCATCGTGACACTTTTCACATTTTCATAACCTCTTTATCAGATGAAACTGATAGTGTAATATTTGTGTAACGAATTATAACTTGATGCCAGCCAACTTAAATCCCTACTAATATTATAAATGCGAAAGTAACTGTCTGTCTGTTACGTTTTCACCCCTAAACCTCTGAACCGATTTTGATGAATCTGGTATAGAGATAGGTTTAACCTTGGGAAAGGACATAGCCTTTCTACCGTGATAACCGACATAAACGCGGGCGGAGCCGAGGGCAAAAGCTAGTATTTTATAAACTAACTATGCATTTACACCAACCTTGCTTTGAATATACCTAACAAGTCATAAACATTCATTGCTTGCTTTTAAAACATGTTAGACCTTGCTTTACAACTAATACACGTGTGTCCAGTGTGGAACTAAGTACAGTGACTATTATGCTGAAGACAGTACTTCCTACATTTTCCTTATATGAAAATTGTTATATGACTTAATCACTATTTGTAACACAGGTGTAACAATGACAGTTGGTAATGAGATTCAACTTTTAAGGAGTTTTAATCGTACCAAAAAGTAATATCAAATGATCAGGTTTTTACTAAATACATATCAAAGTATATACGGTACTAACATAGAAAAATCGTTTTTTTTAAATTTTATCTGTCTGTTTGTTTCGGGACTTTTCTGGCAGAAAGCTGATGAGCTAAGAGTTATACGCTTTTGTTCCGCTGCGTTACTTGCTATTTACAACAGCAACTGCGGGATACACCGCGGGACTTAGCTAGTCCTTACTACTAATATTATGAAATCAAAAGGAACTCTGTTTGTTAATGTGTTACATAAACATACACAATTACTTTAGAAGCTTTTAATATTAATATGGACACCAAGCTTCACTGTCTCATATTGTGGAAGCATTACAAAGAAAGAGAAACAAAACTGACGAGAACTGATAAAAACGTTTGAGCCACGCTGACAAAATTTGAACTCATTTGCTGCAGAAATTTTCGAATTACAACAAACTAACTTAACATTTATTTCTATAAATTAGAGTCTATTTCGCAATACCACTCACTGATACACATTCATGTCCCACGTCGTTACACAACAGCAAATATATTTCTAATTACCTTGATAAAAGAACGACACGGCTGACCTAAGAAGTAATTACGACACAGACGACGTGTTACTTTATCGCTTTATCAGTAGATGAAAGCAATATTCAGTTAATCTCTTTGTACAGACGATAAAACTTTGTATATATCTCTATTGTTTAGATATTAATTTTTATTTAAAGTAAATTCGGAATCAATCCTTTAATTGAAGGAACGTTAGTACTTTTAATGGATATAATCCAGATGGAAGGGCACTCACTGACTCTGAGCAACCCTAAAAATATTGTTACTCGACTACGGCAAAGCCAAAAGAGAGTTATGCCGTAAAAAAGTTGCCTCTAAAAGCCGAAGTCACGCGTTGCTTTAGTGTTATGGTATGTTTCTATGTAACGTGTTTCTACGGATTTTCAATCTTAAATATGTGCATCTTTGTACACTAATAATTGTGTCGATTAACTTGCTTTTTCAGTAACGTTGTTTAATCCAGTGTCCTGAAAATATTGTTTCATACTTTTATCGTAGTTGGGTTTTAGTTTTACTTTTTTTTTTCAAATCATGTGGTGACAATTTAAATCGCTAT
The DNA here is from genome assembly GCA_932526445.1 of Phragmatobia fuliginosa. Classification (NCBI taxonomy): domain Eukaryota; kingdom Metazoa; phylum Arthropoda; class Insecta; order Lepidoptera; family Erebidae; genus Phragmatobia; species Phragmatobia fuliginosa. The sequence goes on along the minus strand of OW052063.1, from coordinate 18,769,323 downwards.
CTAAAAAAGCTGGAGCTATTAACTTGAATTTTTGTATATTTATAACAGCGCCGTCACTCTTTAATTCAATTTCAATTTTAAATCTAATACGAATCAAATTCCAATTTCAAGTTACGATGAAAATAGTAAAGTAGTGACGAATTCAAAGGTATGAATCGTCACAATTCCAATACCGATAGATCGGCATTGAAATTACGAGTAAAGCTGCTGATTACTTTATGTTGTAAAAACAACCAATGTAGGAAGGAAAGAGGGCAAAGTTAGAGACGAACGTTTGAAGTTTGTTTTTTTTGAAGTCATCATCATCATCATAAGCCTCTAATAGTCCACTGCTGCTAGGCCTCTCCTTAGAAATAAGGTTTTGGCCTACTATACCACGCTGGCCATGGTATAGGGTTGGTTTTAAGTTTTCCTTCTCTTTGCATCGATGTTGTCTTTAGTTTATCCCTTAGTCGCCTTTTACGACACCCGCGGGATGAATAGGTGTGGTGACACTCTGTATTCTTAATCCGTCAGTACACGGACATTTCGAAGAGTCATTCAAAAAAAAAAAATGCAGTGATTATTGCATTAGGGGAGACCTATGTCCAGCCGTCAATGACTTTTGATTGAAATGATGATGATCATGATAGAATTGGCATATCAAATTGATGAATTTACTAGCGCGTTATTTATACTTCATAATTATTTGTGGAAAAACTGCAACCTGTTTTTAAGTTAGAAAGGTTTTCTTAAGTAGGTGCTAGATCTCATCATATTTTATTTTAAGATTAGCATAACACTATATTATACAGTTGATAAATTGGTGGCAGGTTTTTAATTACTTAAATAATCAGTAAGAAATGACAATCATATTTAGTTCGTAGAAAATTATGATGAAACAACCATCTCATTGCAGGTCCAGGTTCGTTGTTGTAAATGTCTAAACAACAACGAACTTTTCCACACGCTATGTTTTTAGCAGACCTTATACACTACGATGACAGGATGAACTCAGAGGACGGTGATTATAGGTCGTTACTGATAAGTCTTATTCTAGAGTTGTTGTTGATCTAGATCTTTGTCATCATAACAGCTTTTCTGAACTGCCTTGTATTTGACATACCTATCTTTATTAACGAGTAGATGTTTCACTAATGTTAACATAGGCGGAGTGTAATTCTTCGATCTTTACTGATCCTAAATTATTTTATCTACTCGCTTGATGTATGGAAAAGATGTATAGCGCAACATGTCTACAACCGAACAAAAAACAATGTCCGTTTCAGTTTAAAACCACGTCTGTATTGTTGTTCGTAAAAAAAGGAATAAAACAGAAAGGAATTTATTCAATATCTTTGTTTTGGAAATAAACAATGTGTTAGTGTTGAAAAGTTTGTATTTCGCCGCGTCATTGTATATTCTAAGAATGGTTGTTAGTTAATGGAACCAACAATATTCATCTACCTATTAAAACATTTACAAGTCGCATCGCTTATCGTACAACGACGATAAGCGATGCGACTTGTAAATACCTATTTGTCAAGTAAAGCAAGCTTCAACCTGTTCTAAACTTTTTCAATCCCAGTTTATTAAAGTTTAGTAGTAGTACTAATAGTTTACTAGTATTGGAACTGAAACTAGTAAAACTCAACTGTTTGCTTCTTTAGAGGTATAGAATTCAAAAACGCCCCTGTTTTTGCAACATTTTATTTCGTTTTTGTTTTGTTCTAATTACCGTGATGCTAAAAAAGCTTGATAAATATTAATGTTACAATATTATTAAAAGATATTTTCTAACTTGAACCTGCAGTCTCTGTGATACCTGTGTTCAAACAAACAAACAATAGAATGATAATGCTGTTATAGATGTCACTGTTCCTTAAATATACATTTATTTCACAGAACACGGCAGTGGCCACGGTCATTCTCACGGAGGAGTTCCACCTCCATCTAATGTCCGCCACCTCACGGAAATAGTGAACAGCAACGCAGATATGGCTCTAGGCCATAATAATGCAACCGATCCAGAGGAGACTGATGAAATGGTGCCTCCGAAGCCTGACGCAAGGCCGAAGAAGGCCCCCTGCAAAGCCCCGTCAGATCCGGGGCATATGAACATGAAAGGGGTGTTTCTGCATATATTGTCCGATGCCTTAGGTAAGTAATTTTAGTATTTAATGAAAAAGGGTGAAAACACTCCTTATTCCGTATCATACGGAGAATAGAATTTTTAACACCACATTCACACCCACATAGTAGAATTTATTGTCAAACTTTTTAACTGCCTAAGTTTCACATGATTATCGTGTAGATGGATCTTTATAAATCGTACTCACACACACAGTAACAGTCACAGTGAGGATGGTGATCCCTACTCTTAGATTCTACTCATCGCATGCATACATAGCATGGCATACAGTCACTGTGGGTAGACTTAAATGTCTAAAAAAATGAGGATTTAATTAGTTTGCTTCTAAACCAAAACTGTTAAAAAATATAAGTGTCGATACCTCGGGCAGTGTCCATGTTTTCACAATTTTAGGAAGTCGAAATAAGTAATTTTACCTTTTTTGTTAATTAAAGTTTTTGATAATATTTCATATTTTAATACTCGCCCCACACGAATACGTAATACTTTCAGACGTAGCATGTAGAAATTAGAATTGTTATTATGTCGTAGTCTTATAATATTTTTCTAGTTCATACTTCAAGTAGGCGGATCGACGCCCCAAATAGACATTTACTATAAATTGTTGCAAAATGAGCGACATTATAAGTATTTTCTTATGGATACTTTCGTTTTTAGTTTGCTATAAATAGACAGGGTCACCACTGTTTACATGACACCATTTTCACACTATTTTGATCAAGTTATATTTAAAGGTAGCTTAGATAGCAGAGGTAATGTTGTAGTAATAATTCCCCATCTGACCTAGCCTTACTTTAGATTTTAATTTGGATCGATAGACAATACTTATTTCAATGTAACTTAAATTGTAATTGGATTCAAATTGGGATTGAGTTATAAAGCCGCAGGTCGGCTCTTACCTTTTCTTTGCCAAAGTACAGTATCCACTTTAAAGAAACATTTACTCCTTGATTACCTTTATTAGTGCTTCGGTAGATGTGGGCAGCCTATGTCGAATGACCTTTCCTCGCGCAGCATTCGGACGCATTCTTCAGTCACGGGAGCAATGCCGTATTTCGTGATAACCAAACTATCATCACTAGCTATCATCATCAATAGCCTGTATCAGTCCACTGGAGGACTCTCCTCTTTTTTTAGAGCTAGAGATCTAAAGTGTGGCCAGACGTGTTGGTAGTTTGTTTCAAGCTTTTACTTCTTTTTGCAGTTTTCTGCTTCCTTAGGGCCACAGCACACTAGCTACTTTTAGCATCGGCGATCGGCGATTTTGTGACTGCATCGATGCTGCATCGCGTTTTAGCGACTTCCTGCGTTCGATCGCGGTATCGGTAACGCGCATTTTAGCGACTGCTCAGATGCCAAATCGATGCTCAATCAATCTCCGCGTTTGGCGTTTTTAAGTGTGCGCTGTAGAGCGTTCAGTCGCCGTATTTAGCTTCTAAAAAGCGACTAGTTGCCGATCGCCGATGCTAAAAGTAGCTAGTGTGCTGTGGCCCTTAGTCAGGTTAGTCATATGATGGGTGGTGTTTCGTATTTTTAATCCGTCTTCACGCAGATTCATACTTATTAGCGAAACAACATTATTACAAACAGATTTTACACTTCTCTCTTAATTTTGTAATAAAAAGCCGTTCTCGATAAAAGCCTAAGGGAAAACCCTGACGCTCTGTGTTCTGATAACACATTCACTACACGCCGAATCTTCGTTATTAGGTGTGTAAATATATTATTATAAGGTCTAAAATCCTCTAAAAAAAAAAAAAGATTTTGTAACTTACCGTATAATAATAATAATAATAATTCTTTATTGGATGGCAACGAGGCCCAATAGGTTAGTAACAATGAACTTAAGACTAATGTTAGTAGCATAATATGATAAAAGTGGATGTAACAATTAACCTGGTCTCACTAACATTCTGATTGCGTGACGCAGCCATATATAGTAGTCAAATCCGTATTTAAGAATTTGTAAGCATCGTTATCGCAGTTCACTGCTAGGCCTCTCCAATTACACATCACTTGGTTCGATCGTTGGCGTATCCAGCTCCTGCCAGTCGTCATTCGCAAATTATCACTCCACCTGACCTATGGACACTTAACCATAACTAGAAAACGTTTTAATGAATAGCGCTGATTATTCCAGAACCAAATTATAACAACACAGAATTGCTTTATGAAATCCATTTGTATTTACTATGGAAAAGAAGGAAATCTGACGTCCCAAAAAATCTGCTATATACTTAACCGTTAGACGGTTTTATCGCCTTGTTTATCACACACCTGTTTGCTGCTGTAGTTTTTAAAATCAACCGATGTATCACTAATTCCATTTTTGAACCGGAGCGGAGGTAGATATTAAGTAGGTATTTACGTTGGTATGAGAAGTACCTTTCAATGACGTAATACAAACTGTTATTAGTTCTTGGAAATCGAAGGTATTTTATTCAAAATGACATCATGTTAAAAATTCCTCAATGACAATGCTTAGTTACAAAATAATTTCGACATCTTTTCATTTTCCTTTTTTTTTATTTTGTGTACACATGTTGTAAATCACACTTAATATGGTCCTCTGGCAAACTTGTGTTATGAAGTGCCAAGGCTCTCTTTTACCATGTTTTCTGTTTCATCATAGGTTAGGGTCATAATCCCTTCGCCAACCGATTTATTGCACTGTTGATATTAAGCTTATATTATATGGCATGTATTATTTACTTTATTATATAAATTCGACTACCTAACACAAGAAAATGTCGGTTTACCATTGTGGACCTGTGACGCTCTACAGGACAGACATTGATGTACGCGCTGTATGAGGTGGTCCGGGTTATATATTGGGCTTGAATGTTTTCGTAGAAACGTTTAGAGTACAAATAGCTAACGGTCATGATTAGAGATGGGTTTCTGCCCGGGCGGATTGGGCACATTGAATAAGCGCCCGATAAATGCCCGTAAATGCCGAATAAATGCCCTTTACCGGGGCAAAAACTTCAATTTACATTTTATTAATTTAAATTGTGTGTAAATATATGTGTATGCAGCAAAGACTAATTAACAAAAAAATATGATATATTCCTGAATATAAATATGTTACTATTTTAGTTTTTTCTTTAAATCTATGGTCATGGGCGTATAAAAAAACCAAACTGAGTATTATAATGATAGCAGTTCTTTATATGTTATAGTTAGTAATCTGTGACATAAACACAGTATTTTTGTTTCGATAACAATAGTCGATAGTATAAGTATATACCTATTACATGTGAAACTGACATAATAAACCAGGATAGAAGCGTCTTAAAATAATAAAAAGTGAACATAAATTTTAGTAGGATGAAAGTGATAAAACCCATTGGAAAAGGAGGTAAATATTATAAAAATGGAAGGAAAAATAATTAACGGGCGATCTGAGGTCGGGAAGGGGTAGGGGGAGGTTTTCAGGGTAAAAACGGTTTATGTCGATTTCCGGCTAAACTACAAATCCTATGAAAAAAAAATCAAAAGCAAAGTTATAGGTAATAAAAAGATCTACAACTTTTGTATTTGCGCTTTTTTCACATAACCTCAAATTTTATGTGAAATATTCAAAAAACTAGCAGATTCTTCTATGCGCATCGGCCTACGGATGAACTTGAATAAAACCAAGGTCATGTTTAATCAACATGTACAACCGGAACCGATTGCAATACACGGTACCACTCTCGAGGTTGTTCAAAAATATGTCTAACTTGGGCAGACATTGCAGTTGGGTAGGAATAACCTCGAGGACGAGGTGAATAGAAGAATTCAGCTGGGTTGGGCGGCATTTGGAAAGTTACGTCGAGTCGTCTCATCGTCGATCCCACAGTGCCTAAAAACGAAAGTTTTTAACCAGTGCGTCCTACCTGTCATGACATACGGAGCCGAAACGTGGACACTTACGGTGCGGTTGGTCCACAAGCTCAAAGTTGCTCAGCGTGCAATGGAAAGGGCTATGCTCGGCGTTTCTCTGAGGGATCGTATCAGGAATGAAGTTATCCGTCAGAGAACTAAAGTCATCGACATAGCCCACCGGATTAGCAAGCTGAAGTGGCAGTGGGCTGGCCATATTAGCCGCAGAACTGATGACCAAACGTAGTGTAGGACGCTCACAGGCCAGGTGGAGTGATTATTTGCGCAAGATGGCTGGCAGGAGCTGGATGCGAGAAGCACAAAATCGATCAAAGTGGTGTGCAATGGGAGAGGCCTATGTCCAGCAGTGGACTGAGATAGGCTGATGATGATGATGAAGCGTCTTAAAATAATAAAAAGTGAACATAAATTTGTAGTAGGATGAAAGTGATGAAACCCATTGGAAAAGGAGGTGAATATTATAAAAATGGAAGGAAAAATAATTTACGGGTGATCTGAGGTCGGGAAGGGGTAGGGGGGAGGTTTTCAGGGTAAAAACGGTTTATGTCGATTTCCGGCAAAACTACAAATCCTTTTTTTTTTTTTTTTTTTTTTTTTTTATTTATATCGTGCGATCAGTCCTCCAGACTATGAGCAGATTTGTTGTTGTCTGTCGTGTAGAGCATATGCTTCACCAAGCACTGCTCCTTGAGAATAACATGGCACATGGCCCTAAACCATTCTGTCCATGTTCGGTATTCTAAGTCTTTTCAGACGCTTCACTGTATCAGGCAGTGTCAGTTGTACGGCAAGTGAGTTTGGGTGATTTTGAAGCCGGGTCCTATATTTTTTGGTGATCATTAGTGTCTCTTCCTTGACAGTGTTGACCTGAAGGTATTGATGAACCTCTGAATTTCGTATGAACCAGGGTGAGTTTGAAATTTGTTTCAGGATGTTGTTTTGAGCTCTTTGCACTTTCATTTTTTGTGTCACTTGCTGATCCCCAGAGTTGCAGGCCATATGTCCAAATGGGCCTCAGGATTGTATTATAAATCAGAAGTTTATTGTCCATAGATAATTTGGAATTTCTTCCCAGTAGCCAGTACATACCCCTGTATCTTAGATTTAGTTCATCCCTTTTTGTTTCAATGTGCTTAGTCCACGTAAGACGACGGTCTAGATGCATTCCTAGGTACTTTACTGTTTCTCTGGTTGGAAGCAGATTAGACCCTAACTTCACAGGTGGACAGTTTTCCTTTCTCAAGGTGAAAGTTATGTGAATAGATTTTGACACACTAGCATTGATCCTCCATTTCTTTAACCACACATCAATTTCATTCAAGCCATTTTGTAGAAGTGTTGTTGCTACATTGGGACACTTGTTTCTTGCCAAGATAGCAGTATCGTCCGCAAATGTGGCCACAGTTGATCCATCAGTTTCTGGGAGATCACATGTAAAAATGGTATACAGCACTGGCCCAAGCACCGAACCCTGCGGCACTCCGGCAAGTATATTATGAAACTGTGACGTACAACCGTGTTCCTTTACTTGGAAAATCCTGTCTTTGAGGTAAGACTCCAGCAATCCATAATAGGTATGCGGTAGGAGAGTCTTTATCTTGTAAAGCAGCCCCTTGTGCCACACCTTGTCGAATGCCTGCTGGATATCTAGGAAAGCTGCAGAACAGTATTCCTTGCATTCAAAGGTACTTTCGATAAACCTGCAGACCCTGTGTACTTGCTCTATGGTTGAGTGTTCTTTTCTGAATCCAAACTGGTGATTTGGTATGACTCCTTTTTCAGATAGATTATGGAGCAAGCGTTTGAGAAGCACTTTTTCAAACAGCTTAGATACGATTGGGAGCAAACTGATTGGTCTATATGAAGTGATGTCGTGAGGCGATTTTCCCGGTTTAGCTATCATAATGATTTGTGAGATCTTCCACAGCGCAGGAAAATGTCCAGTCCTCATGATACCATTAAAAAGTATTGTAAGGTAAACCATTCCCCTTCGCGGTAGTTCACTTAGCACTTTTTTGTCTATCAGATCAAAACCTGGGGCTTTTTTGTCTTCCATATTTTTTATTATCTTACAGATCTCTTGCGGCGTGGTTGGCTGCAGGGGCAAATCCAGCTGGAAGTCTTCCAGCAATGCTTGATTAACATCAGAGTCGTCCACTTCGTTTGCTTTATTATTGGGCGTGAATACAGAGGCAAGGTAGTTAGCGAATGCATCTGCTTTTTCTTGGGGACTTCTGGCCCATTTATTATTATGTAAACGAATCGGTGGTTTGGGTATAGTTGGTCTAAGATGTGCCCTGCATACTTTCCACAGAGAATAATCAGTACTGCTGGTAACTGTAAGAGACTCAATATGCGCCTTGATGGTGGTATTTTCTGCATCTCGAATCAAGATTTTTAATTCCTTTGTGGCTCTGTTGAATGCAGTTTTATCCGAGGGATGCCTACTATTATGCCAAATCCGCCGCAACTTACGTTTGTCTAGAATTTTTTGCCGAATATTAGTAGCAACATAGTTTTGTCTAGGGTTGGCATGGCTATGTTCTGGTGTACTAGACCAGCACGCTCTTTGGACGCATTGTGTGAATTTTATCGTTGCATCTTCTATGTCTTCGGCAGATTTAAGTGAAATCTTTAGGTCCAAATTCTCTTGAACAATTTCCCGAAAGTGATCCCAGTCTGTATATTTAGCATGCAGTTTCGGAGGTTTCTCATAATTGAGAATGTTTGTACTGACGGTAAGTAGTACGGGTACATGATTTGATGATCCATCTAGGCATGAGCTTATTTTATGAAATAGCCTTGACACACCTTTTGCTATGAAAAAGTCCAGAACATCTGGAAGCTTCTTTGGATCCGTTGGCCAGTGTGTCGGTTCGGATGTAGCAATTACAGCAAGTTGGTTCTTATCAATGCTTTTTTTAAGTTCCCTACCTCTGGTTGTGTTAAGCCTTGAGCCCCAGTGCACATGCTTAGAATTCCAATCACCACCAACAATAAATCTGGTTCCCAATGAGTGCAGGTATGTTGTGAATTGGGATTCTCTCAATTTGTGCTTAGGTGGGCAGTACACAGATGATATATTGATGTTTCCATGTTTGTCTTGAACCATGACAGTGGTGGCCTGAATAGCTTCGGTTTGGAATGGTTGTGTTTCATGGTGTTGAATTGATGATCTGATGATAACAGCTGTGCCCCCATGTGCAGTACCATCTGGATGGTTAGTATTGTATATGCTGTAGTTTTTAATTCTAATTGCGCTGTTGTAGATGAAATGTGTTTCGGATATAAGGAGAATATCCAGATCATGAAGTTTCAATAGGGTCTCAACTTCACTTTTGTTGGGTGAGAGTCCATTGATGTTCCAAGTCGCTAATTTTAAGGACGAAAAGACAATTTTTGGACGAGATTTGCTATGAGACCTAGTAAGGTGCTCATCTGTTGTAACATTAAATCAATTCTTTCAGATTGTTTTAGGAACATCTCTTCCAGTGTCTTATGTGTAGTATGTTCTCTAGATATTGATTGAGTTGGCTTGGCTTTGGTTTGAACGTTGCTCTTCAGTGCCTCTGAGTAACTATGTGCTTCCTTTTTGGGTTTTTCTTGTCCTGTAATTTGTGTTCGTCTATCCTCTTCATTGGTCTGTGGAACTTTCTGTGTAGGCTTGGCATTTATTGCATTTTTATTTTTTCTTTCTAGAATCTCCTTGTAAACTTCGCAACCCTTGTAATTTGCTGGATGTGGACCAAGGCATAAAGCACAGGTAGCTGGTGTAGTGCGGTCAGTTTTTGGACAGTCTTTGGTTTTATGTCCTTGCCCACACTTGACACAACGGTAAGGCCTCATGCAATAGTTCTTAGAGTGCCCGTACTGCTGGCAGCGCTGACATTGGACTATTGTCTTGCTTTTTCTTGGATCTTCTATTGTGACCTTCTGATAATAAATATATTTGATTTCTTTGGCCTGTTTGTTGTTAGGTCCTGATAGTAGATTTACAAAGAATGTGGTTGTCGGAAGTTTTTCTGAACCAAATCTAGCGTTGATGTTCTCTCCAATAATTGAGTTTCCTGTTTCTTCAAATGCCTCTTTGATTGCAGCATGAGGAGTAGTGTGGTGCAGGTTCCTTATGACTAGCCTGTAATTTTTCTTATCTTTCCTATTGAATGTGTGGCCGATCAATCCTTTCTCTCTTACTATCGTTATCAGGTTTTTGTATACATCCAAGTTATCACAATTTATTCGGAGTTGGTTTTTGTTTATGATTTTATAGCCAAACTCGTTTCTTTTTGCAACAGTTTCTAGGAGTTCTGTCAATTTGTTAACATTCTCTATTCCATACAGTATAATGGGTGGAGGTTTGTTCGGTTTCTTTTCCATTATCTGGACATCTGTTTCTTGTTCATCTACTGGTAATCCTGCATACCGGTTAATTGATTCTACAGTTTCTGGAGAGGGTGGTGAAGTTAGTTTTCGTTTCTTGTTTGGGTTTCTCACTGTGGGAACTTTTTGCCAATTTGGAGGGCCCACTTTTTCTTGAGGTTCTGGTGTTTTTACTGGTTCTGCAATATTTTTTGGAATGACAATATTTCCCAAAGATGTACTTCTTTGTTTAGTTATAAATAAACCGGGGTGAAGAGCTTGCTGAACTAGTTTCTTGGTGTTGCTACTGCCAGTTTCATCTTCAACTACAATTATGTCGGTCTTCATTGTAGAGTTTTCGGTAACAGATTTCACACTTGAAGGCCCGAGTACCTTCAAGCGCCGGGGGTCAGCCGGACCGCATGACTCCATTCCTTTGTTGGTATGCAAAACTGTGCCCCCCCAGAATACGAGGGGCTGCCTGAGTATGACTCAGGGAGGGATTCTCCAGCATTGCTGGTACCCTCCTGGGGTAATAAACTATCCAATTTTGCTTCCATATTTTTTTTCTTTAAGTCCAGACCTTTTAGGGATCATTTAATTCCCAAGGCTCGCTGCAGCCCCTTCCAGTTAGTTGCCTAACCAGGTGTATGGTTATACCGCCATTGCTCGGTCGAACTACAAATCCTATGAAAAAAAAATTAAAGCAAAGTTGTAGGTAATAACAAGATCTACAACTTTTGTATTTGCACTTTTTCACATAACCTCAAATTTTATGTGAAATATTCAAAAAACCAAGTTTTTGGTTTTTTCTTTTTATCTTTTACAAATAAAATTATTTTTTCAAGAAATTTTGTGAAAACTTACCTTTCTATGTCCTGAATACACCGTAATTTATTTGATTTGGAATATCTATTTTTTCACCTCATTTTGACTTAATACCGAAAAAAACTTGGTTTAGGAAAGACCTGTGCCGAGCGGTTAAAAACTGGAACTCGCTACCATCCCACGTCTTTCCTTCCCATTATGAACCCGGGTCCTTTAAGAGGGGTGTGAAAAAGCATCTCACAAAGCCGCTATAGTTTGGGTCAGCGTCGCATGATGCTCAACCATCAAAATCAACCAGTCGAACCGATTTTTTTGATGTAACGTCTAACATCGACTTAAATGACGATGATAATGAAATTAAAGATTTATTATTATTCTCTTTAATGACACTTGACATATGTATACTGTTGAGGACTGATGGTAGTCTCCAAGAAAGCCTGTTTCATAAAGCGCATGGCTCTCGGTCGCGTATTACCAGATTCATAGGCAATTAATTTGGCGATGAGTGTCCTGGACTCAGCAATACATTTTATTCTACACTGCCAAGCTGCCACTTATTATTATTATTATTGTTCTCTTTATTAAAATCAAAATACTTATTCATTACATTTTTAAATATATAAATCTAAAAAATACATTTAAAAATATAAAAAATAACACCGAATGAAAAAATTTAAAATGTTATTATTATTATACATATTTAAAAGAGTTTTATTTGTTAATTTTTTACGAATTTTCGACAAAAATAATGAAACGAACTGTGATTATTTGTGATTTTAATTACAAAAATGTATAATTAATAATTAATTATAAGTTTTAATTTACAACATACTACTTCCATTTAAATTAAGAAAAAATAGATTAAGAAAACATTTGTTTTTCACAAAACAAAGGTATTCGTTTTTTCTGCCCAGTGCTCGGGCATTTATTCGGGCGTAAACTTATTTATGCCCAATCTGCCCAGTTTATGCCTTTCCGCCCGTATTTGTTTTCGCCCTCGACCCATCACTAGTCATGATTCGGCAATCTTTATGTAATTGTTTTGTATTATACCGGAAGTGGTTATGAGTCATGACTTTAAGGACTGCCCTGTGTGCCCTCTTTATTTGATATGATATGATACCATAAACAAGTTATTTAAAACAAATAAACGTTTTTTATTGTATGGGTTTCCAATCACACATATTTAAACGCCTCTCTTTAAAACCAGTAAACAAGCTATAACAACCAGTAAGTCTACCGAACTGTCACAAGTCTATTCAGATCAGATAATGATTTCAAATTGTGCCAAGATAATGTTTATATAAACGACTTAAGAACTTGATAGTAGCTATTAATAACTAAATACCTACTCTTAGTCCTTACGATATTTTTATTTCAACATTTAAGTTAACGTTCAGAATTATATTGTCCTCTGCTTATGAAAACATTTGTAGGTTTACTATTTCTATACGACAGTTTACATAATCAATCCATGTTTCTATCAATTTGTTTATGTATTCATAACAGGTGAATCCTTATTTGTGCTTTGCCAAATACATAATAATAACCTCCGGACTATTTACATAAACATTGTAACGAAATAACGAAAAAAAAGTATAAATTTTAAATAACCTTTAGGCAAGCTGTTCTGATTCTGCTTTCCGGTTTCAGATAGTTTTAAATGTAGCTTTCTAGAAAGTTAAGGGATATATGGGTGAACGGGAAATGTTCGGGAGCTACGACGCCACAGATAGACACACGCACAGAGACAGACAAAGAGGCACTTTAAATTAATTGTCGTTTAAAAAAACAATCTATCACGCAGCAAATTGTGATAGCCGTACTGACACACTATCGAAATAAGCTGGCAAAATAGGAAATGGTCGTAAAAATTATTATATTCAAATTATACGTATTATTAGCATTAATTTGTAGTGAAACTTAGCAATGGTTCATTAATTTGTAGGCCCAAAAAAAGGATGAAACGAAAAATATTTTTTACGCAATATTTATTAATAAAGGAACAATACATGTTCTTATTTTCGGTAGATAAACATCATAAAATTTGATGTAAATGGCGTTAGATGAAGCAGATGACCACTATTAACTTTATTTTCTAATAATCATTTATTATTTTCATTTCAATGACCTGTTCTGCACCACAAAAGGTAGGGTAAAAATAAAATAAACTAAACCACGAAGAATTCGCGGTTTGAGTTTCATAGAAAATCATTGTTGGTAGGTGCATAAGTAATATTGTTTATTAGAGAATATTACTTGCGCAAAACAAGTTTATTGTGATACAACCCGTAATTTAAGTTGAATGGTCACACCTAGATCACTCAACTCAAATTTAAGTGGTCAAAAGATGTAATGAGAGGAATCGTTCTTATTTGGACCAAAATGTGTACGTAACTACTTCAATTCGAACTAGATGAATAGAAAAATAATAATAATAATAAATATTTTGGACATCTTACACACAACATTATCTAGTCCCAAGCCAAGCAGAGCTTGTGTTATGGGTACTAAACAATTGATATAAATACATAAACATATTTTTTTTGTAAATGCATACATATTACATAGAAAAATTTGTAAATCACACAAATAATATTTGGTCCGACCCGGAAATCGAACCCGAAACCTCTTGATCTGCAGTCGCATACGCTAACAACTAGAACAACGAAGCAGTCGAAGAAGGAAGGTAATCGTTTATAAGTCTCTTCTCCGAGGTTCTCCAAAAATGTGTGATCCTCCGTAAGATATATGTTTTGAATGAGTTACTTAGAAACTTTAATGAGATGCAATTAGTTGAATCCTATTTTTTGTAGTTTAGACATGATAATATTTATAAAATAATTTCTATCTTTGAGTAAAGTCGCAATTTTAAACCCCAATAGACGTTTTTTTTAAATTTTAGTGTTGATATCTAAATGCATTTTGACTTCGGACAAATTTAAATGATACACTTGTTGAAGCAATCCTCATAAATATTTATATTACATAGACTAGGTCACTAAGTAAGTTTGTCGAAATACAGGAGTTTAATACGACTTTGTCTATCCTTTTGAAGCTGTAGACAAGTCCATGTATGTCCGTACGAGTATGGGTATTAACAGAAGAACACGTAACTTTAATACTTGTTTGAACTACCTTCAACTTCTGCGTAATTGCATTGTAAACATCTTGTTTTGAACCTTATAAACAATATTCTCGTAAACCAGTACTAGGAGGTAACTTTACACGTTTACGCCAACTATTATGACGTCACAGCATAGCACACTGCTCATACTCCATTCACTCAAACGGTTAGCAGCACCAAGGTTGTTTACCACAACCTCGATTCATCGACTCGCTTACCTTGACATTGGCGAAATGCTATCGATAAGGAAATGCTTGAACCGTAACTATGACGAATGACTTAATCATTTATAAAATAATTAAAGAGGAGATGGGATTTTTTGTAGTGCTAATGAGTCAGTTTTTCTCGGTACTACTGGCAGTGTCATTTATCTAAAATCGGAGTTTTTAAAGTAAAAGAAAAAAACAGGAAACCAAGATGACTCATGGTCGGTTTCTAACTCAAATTCTATTTAACCCATTTTGATTTCTCGTTTTATGTGTTTTCCAACTAGAGATTAGCCGTTTATTTATCTAGTTTCTTTAATAATTTAAACTTCAATGTGTAGTTTTTTTGTTCAAACGAGCTCCTTTCTCTCTAAATATTCCGTGGATCGATAACTTCTGTGCGTAAATGCATATTAAGAATACAGAGTGTCACCACCTCTATTCATCTCATGGGTGTCATAACAACCGATTAAGGGATCTAGCTATAGGCAAGAGACTAAGCGGGCAACAAGGACTGCAAAGAGAATGAAAACTTCATGCAAAGCCTATAGCAACAAGTCTGGCCAGCGTGGTGTAGTGCACTACTGGACAATGAACATTCCGCAATCCAACATTATTATAATAATAAACCGCTTAATTGTACACTAGATAACTTAATATATAGCGTAATGTTAGGTCAGTACAAGTGGCGGCCTTATCGCACTAAGGCAGTCTCTTACAGGCAACCATTGGATGGAAATAAAGAATGATATAAACCTAAATATAATAACAGAGAGCCAGTAACACATAATGTGGATATTGACAAAATACAAGCAAACATATAAATATATATTTATATATACACACATACACATATATACATACTGAAATTGATTACTGTGACCTCCTTGACTATAAGCACAGATGATTATGGAATATTGATGAATATGGAACATTCGTACTTCAATAACTAATTAGCCCTTATAACTCCGTTCTTATTTACGTCTGGTGCTATCAATAAATATCTTTTATTTGTTCCCGATTCTCGATATGTTCGTTAGTTGTATAAAACACGTGTTAAACATTAGTTCCATATATTTGATCGTCTATCGTGAAATGAACTACATATTGAAATTTCAAAGAGGCAGAGTATGATAGCTCTACCCTTTTGTATATCTCTGGTTCGATAGCTCTATTAAACTTGCGTTTTACTTCAGCGAATAAATGAGGTCAAATATGTGGTTAAGGTATGAGAATATAAATTCTTCGCATGTAAATTGCTTTGTTCCCGTTTGTATATTATATTTTTTGTCAAATAGTTTCGAGTAATAATTGTTGTCAATAATTTTTTTGGTGAAATTTGCCAATATTATTTCTGCTTCTGACAAAGTAAGCAAAATTTATTAATTATACTTGGTTTAGTTCATAAAGCGTGAAAGCATACCAAACATACATGGGTAATTCTCACGAAATTCCGAAATTCTTGTCCTTGAAGTTTACATTAAAATCCAACAATAAAATGGATGTTATTAATATTTCTATACAATCCACTTAACTATATCTAAAAGTTTCACATAACATTTTAGAGTCATATACTTGAATGAATAAAAATGCATAGCCATAATGTTCCTAACATCATTCCCTCACTGTGTCCCAAGTACCAATTTTAGTTACTTTTATTTACCAAAAAAGTACAAAAATCATTCGAATTATATTCAAGTAAGTTGGATTATTTAAAAATATTCTAAATTTATACAAACAACCGAAATTAGCGTTATAAAGTAAAAAACACGTTAAAAATTTGAATATTTATACGTGTCTCACAAAAATAAATCATTCCCTCACACTATTACTGGCAGATGAATTATGAACGCATTTCAAATAAAACACAAACGCTACCATTAGTTTTTGAAAGTTGGTACTAATGTCAATTTATCAAAATGGCGAATTTTCTGTGATTGTGTTCGGGTGTGCGTTGCGAAAAGATTTTATTATTTATATGGTTAAATTAAATTTTTGATCGTCATTTCTTCACATTCTAAAAAAAACAAAAGGTAAGTACTTTAACTGAGTATAAGCTGCAAGATAAGATGGCTTTTGGGAGTAGTTTCCTTAATCAGAAAAGTCGTTTTGAAAGTAAGGTTCTGTCACGAGTCCTTTACGGTTATTCTTTATTTCATCATTCCCTCACCATCATTCCCCCATTTTTTTGCATAGTGAGGGAATGATGACATATGAGGGAATGATTTTTGGTGGGCTAATTGGCTTTTTTTATAGTTTGATTTTATTAATTCTAGAAATTTGTTGTTGCAATATTGTTGTAGGTTAAAAATGACAAGAAAAAAGAAGATAAGCACAGTAGAAGCTAAATTAAGAAAGCTAGAATATGACCGAAAGCGCAGGGAAAAAATGAAAGCTGATCCTGTAACACTTGAAAAACTTTAAGAACAAGAAAGAATTAAATACCTAAAGAAAAAAGTCAAGTAAAACCTATATCTGCAATGAGTTCCCGAGAAAGAAGGCAAAAAAGAAAAAAACTGGAAGAAGAATAGCCAAACATATAGAGACAAAAGAGTGAAAGTGCGAAAAACTTTAGCACGACTGTTAGATGAGACAACCACCTCCTAGTCCAGAACCTATGCAAAATAATAATGAATTAAGAAATGTGGCAGTTAATCGAAGACGGCAGCAACTCAGAAGACGTAGGGGAATTCTTTATGCAAAAATATCTAGATTTCTCAAAGAAATTTTGGTGGCAAGATGTTCTTCAATAAAGCTATTTGAAGTTACCACTGCTGATATCGCGAAGATAGAAGACTTAGTCAAACAGTCAACCATCATTGCTGCATTTCGTGGAACCCAGAAAATTCGTCAATTTGTCTTCAGTAATGATGTCTTGGAATTTAGAAATCTTTCACGTTATCAATGCGCAGAAAAGTGTAAACATTTTCACATGGAATATTACGAATCTTCAAAACGTTGCATTAAAAAACCAAAGTTCTATGAATTAAAAACACGAAACAAATCTTGTGATGATGGACATTCGTCAAATAATATTATTTGTACGGACAGTAATATCACTTTTAATATTGGTGATTTTGTACTTATCAAATGGGACCAAAATGTTTACCCAGGGCAAATAATATCAGTTTCTGAGGAAGGCGCTTTAGTAAAGTGTATGAAAAAAGGAATTAAATCTTGGAAATGGCCTAAAATCAGAGATGAACAGTTATATGCCTGGCATGACATTCTGAGGAAAATTGAGCCTCCAAAATTAATCAGTAAGGGTGGTTATTTTATAAAAGACTTAAACTAGTCTAAAATATCTAATCAAAACTTTAATTGTAACTTTGAGACTGAATAGTTTAAGATTACAAATTTTAAAAGTGGGTAATTTCACTCTTTTATAGTATTTACTAAATATAAAGTATTTTTTATTTGGAAAAAAGTCAGTCAAGTTATAGATTTTGTTTTGTTGATTTTGATACTAAACATTCATTCTATTTATAAGACTAAAGTTTAAAATAAGAAGTTATTCTGTTGTTAAAAATGCTATTAGATGAATGTTTAAGTTAGCAAGGAGTTTGTTATCATTGTTACTTAATTAAGTGCCATAATAAATAAAAATAAGTTTAAATTAGAGTTATGCCAAAGTGCTGCAATAATTTTGTGATTTGCTGCAATTACGCATTGATGTTACTTATTGTTCAAGAACAAAATTTCATTTAATAAAAAGATTTCAATATAAGAAAACTAATTTTATGTAAAAAGCTTCATGATTTGTCTGCAATAATCATTCCCTCACCTTAATTGTCATCCCCTCACTTTGATTTTTTTTTAATGTCCTCATAACTTTCATAAAACGTAATAACTTTCGGGACCACTACTTAATTTAATTCTAGTAACATTAGTACTCTCAAATTCACATTAAATGAATATCAAATAATGTCAATATTTTTTGTCATTTTAAAATAGCCGAATTTCGGGATTTCATGAAAATTACCCACATAGGTACTTACATTTACATATTAAGCAACATATTACTTATTTAAGGGTTGTAGGGCACTAACTTCAAGTGTAGCACACCCAGACTTGAAACTGTACTTGAGATAACTTCTTATTCATAGCTAGCGTTTGCTCGCGGGGGACTACGTGTTATTCTGATGTATAAATTTGATTGCCTTTATAATCCCCTGACTCGGGGTGGAATTTTCCAAAATTCTCTGTTAATTCTCGTCTACGCTCCTCAA
Source organism: Phragmatobia fuliginosa (assembly GCA_932526445.1). NCBI lineage: Eukaryota > Metazoa > Arthropoda > Insecta > Lepidoptera > Erebidae > Phragmatobia > Phragmatobia fuliginosa. The sequence goes on along the minus strand of OW052063.1, from coordinate 18,750,555 downwards.
GAAACACACATGGCAATTTACAGCTTCTTGGGTCCAGTTGTTTTGGCTGTGCGTTGTCTGTCAGTCAGTCAGTAACGAAACAGTTTTTTAGTATACGTGCCTACTGCTAACACATTTTTAAAGTGGCAATGATTTAAACGATATTGTTGTCTTATTTATGGCTTATCGATTGCAAAGCAGATAAGTACACCCTTCCAAGTATACGTATCAGAGAATTTAATTGCCAGGTAATAAGTCTTTTGTTACATTTTTATTTCCTTCGGATGATTATGAGTTTATAGGTTTATACATACTGTGGATGAAATACTTTCAGATAAGATGAAAACTACGGTGTAAGAGTGAAGCCAGAGAAGCTTTTTCTTTGAGAGTAGCGTAATTTCGGTCACAAAATTTCTGGTCGCAGAAATTTTGTTCGACGTAACTATTCAACCAACCCTAGCCAAGTTGCAAACGCTTTTCCTTTTCTATTTCTGTTGTCTCTTGTTTGATTGGCTAATATTTTGTTTTGATCACGTGACTAAGTAGTAATAGCCAATGCTTGCACTTCACAATTAATTTATAAAAATGTTATGTATTTTCGAAGCATATAGCGAGGACAATATGATAATAGGAGAAAATCCTGGGTGAATCCACTTCGCAGTAAAAGACCATAATATATCAAATCTACTATGATCGTATCACCACGAAGTCAATTCGTGAGTGAAATGTTAATGAAGCAGAAACTTTCAGTAAAACCGAACGTACCAGAAATTACGCGCCTATATTTATACGACTCACAAAAAATTACGTTTCTCTGACTTCACCCTTACGTTAGCCATTTTTTGTGACGAAAGAAGTATCTAGCTTGTACGAGTTTTACTAAAAGTATACAAAAATATCCTCAATAATATTACCAAGCTTTAGTTCTTAAAGAATCTTTAATATCCATGAAACTAAGATCAAAACTTAAAGTTCCATTGATTAACAGAATCAATGTTTTCAATTTAATCTAAAAATATACTTTTCAATTTTCAGCCTTAAATGTGTCCACGTGTAGCATTTGATACTTGGTGACAGTTTAAGAGCAATTTTGATTGTCCTATTGTGTAACTGTGACGTAACCGTCACAATACACTTTTCTAGCCGTAACATTTCACGCTTACAGTAAGGTGACCGATTGTTAATTATATCTACACCCGTGCGAGCGTCGGTCGCTGTCATTGACATTATTTTTGATACAAAACAAATACGCGAAACACCGACAACCTTGGTCTGATTTCACAAAATACTCTTATCACTAAACATTACTTCAGTGTGATCAAGTAGTTAAGGTTGATCACCGATTCACTTATCAATGCTACTTTCAAGGTTAATGACAGTTTTCTAATCGCCTAATCAATGTTTGCATTTACTAATTTCCAATGACTATCTATTTATTTCATTGATACGCCTGTAGAAAGATCTTATCTTTTTCGACGAATAAGAATGTTGACACTAATTACAACACCATGTAAAATTGTATATCTGTGAATATTTTCTTATTGTTAGGCAATTCTCTCATTCCTTTAGATTTATTATATTTTTATCAATCCAAATCCATTTCTTGTGGTGATGAATTAAGAATACACAGTGTCACCACCCCTATTCATCCCAGGGGTGTCGTAAGAGGCGACTGAGGGAGCAAACTACGCTGGTCAAAATCTCTTCAAAGAGATGGAAAACTTGATACAAACCCTTTACCACACTTTGACCAGTGTTGCATAGTTAGCCAAAAAATATTTTCTACAAACGGGCCTTCATCAGTGCATTATTATTAAAGGTTGTTGATGTGATGTCCAAAGGTTAGCCGTAAACGTTGCCTGTAATAGATTGCCTTCAACATTAATGCCGCCCTTTATACATATCTATCTGTAATACAAATGTATCGCAATGTAATTCGTTGTACTTGAGAACGATGACTGCAAACATATTTTTTGTTCTAGGTTCGTTGATCGTTGTAGGATCAGCGCTAGTAGTATGGCTGACGGACTGGAAGTACAAAGAATACATAGACCCAGCTCTTAGTATAGTTTTAGTTATTTTAATACTTGCATCGGTGTGGCCGCTACTCAGGGAGTCTTCGCTTATTCTGCTGCAAACCGTTCCTACACATATTCAGGTAAGCACACTGACTATAATTATAAATAAAATTCTACGAATTTTCTTATATTTGTACTGAATCATTATAAGTGAATTGCCTAACGTAAACTATGTGTAACAATATCAAAATAATTAAGAATTAAAAAGAAGAAATATCCACTAAACTAACTTTTATCGTTGTTTCCGTGTTAAAGACACTGACGTCATAGTATCGAAAGAGTGTTTTTTTAACCAAAGTGATTCTACTCTGCTTGATGTAAAGCGTGAGTAGAATCCAGGAGTAGGGGCTACCATCCTAATTGTGAGTGCATACAATGCTGCATGGTGACCAACACCATGGCGGCTTAGTGTTGGTTTTCTGTGTGAGGGTTACTACCCGGCCCATTCGTGGTGAAATCAGCGTGGCTCTACTATCTATAAAAGAATGATTGAGGCAGAAAATACACAACTTTACTCCATTAATTACTGTCTTAAATCTTAGAATGTCTTATTATCATTAACCAAGCTATCTGCATCATTTTGAAACTTCTTGTAAGGCTTAGATTTTTTTCTCAATAATGTCTTGCAAATTACAATTACTTTTTAGAAAGTAGAAAATTGACTGAATATGTAATGACCTGGACAAATCCTTGAATTGACACAATGTCTATTCGGTTGTGTTGTTTTGTTTTTTTCATTGTTATTCTTGATCAAATGCGGAATTCCTATTTCGAGTTAGAACCTTGTATTACTAATTTAATATACAATACTGTTACGAATTGTCAATATTCTTATAAAACAAAGACTACAAAACGTAACCTTACGATATTGATTTATTTAAATTGGGCCTATATTTGTTACTAGTCATTCCCAGCAAATTTCACGTAATTTATGGCAACGGGTCCGATAGAGAAATCTGTGATCCGTGATGTGATCCGGTTAGTGTTCGTAAGTAAATTTACAACAATTATAAGTTTGATAGTGTTTGGTAGTGCTCAGTTCTGTAATTGAGACTTCCTAGCCTTATTCCCAATATTATTTGGGGTCGGCTACTAGTTCGATAAACCCTATTAAACGAATGATATAATTCCCGCATGATAGAGAATTGTCATCGTGTATTATCATTGTGGTCTAGATACTGTTAAGTGAAAGTTATCACTAAATAAATAGTGAACTGTACTCGAAGATCTATATATCGTAAAGATCATTTCCTCGCCTTCCTGTCACTCAACTAAACATTCTCTTCGAAGCACGGGTCTCAGTGTGTTTAGAATAGTCGCTCATCCATAGACGCAATGGGGTAAAGCCAAGGTGATTTCAGAACGAACGGACCGGGGCTGGGTCACATTTGAAACACCCCGACTCAAATAATTTAAGTGGACTGAAAGCTCTAAGACAAGGGCTTGTTCCTATTTTCGTCAAAATGACCACTTCGATTAGAACTAGATAAATAGAAAAGAAACCAAGGTAGTATAGCCACGCTTTTGCTATTAAAAAAAATATAGTTTTAAAAAACTACACAAACACGCTTTTAAACTAAAAAGTAGAAAATAATTTTAATGTAACAAAGCGTGGGGCGACGTTATTGAAATATCTTCAGAAAGCACCCCACGATTTGAAAAAGACTAATTTTTTTCAACATTTTTTTTATTTGTTTTTTTTTCGGATTAGTGTATTGTCATCGGTCCTTGATAAATCTACAAAGTTTGAACGAAATCTGGCCGTTTAAAGTGGGTCAAAATCGCGCCCAAAAGAGTCGGTTACAAACATACAAGTGAAGAAAATGATGATGAGGAGGAAAATGAGGATTGCAGGAACTTACTTAGTAACCACTTAGCCAAGATTTCGGCTAAGAAATGAACTATATTGTTATCGAAATCATGTAGATATTTTTACCAAATGTTACCGGCCCTTAGTTTTAAATGGGTCACAGTTTACCGGCGTCCTGATTTCTGATGAAAGCATCTTTCATAGTAAGATGAACTGAACGTCAAAAGAATATTTAATCAGGGTAAATTAAAATATGTCACGTTCACATTTTCATAGCTCTTTATTATTAATACATCGTTGACTTTAGTACTCTATTTGAACTATTATAATTCAAGTTATATAATTTACATTTAATGTGTGTGCTTAATATGTTTGCATAATCTGTGTAATGTAAAGAATCGTAATGTAATTTAGTTCATAATTCAATCTGCTACTGAAATAAAATTTACCTATCTTTAAGAAATATAAGAATTGAAAAGTCAAAGTTATTTCTGTAAACCAAAAACTGTCTAATTAATTAGACAGTTTTGGAATATTGATATATTTATATTATATAATAATAATACTAGTATGTATTATATATATCAGTAGTATACATGGAAGCACAAGATCCACAAAATTTAAATATTCATCGTATTACTCTTGTGTTATGACTGAACATTTTCATTTTTGTTTGTGTACTAACATACAGTGGTCCAAGTTCATTCGGTACAAACCACATAGGTTTGATTTACATCACGCAAATAACCTTGTTTTAATAAACAGCAATGTGGTGTTGATTTATTGATAAGAACGATATTCTGACTGTGTTTGTTTGCTCAGGTGGACGCGATACAGCAGCGTTTGCTGGAAAAAGTTGACGGTGTGCTCGCCGTTCACGAGTTCCACGTTTGGCAGCTAGCCGGTGATAGAATTATTGCTAGTGCTCATATTAGGTGAGTACCTTTATCTTTATCATCTGTCTATCATCATCACTAACCAGCCTTTAATAGTTTATTGCTAATCGTAAGACTTCTTAGAAAAGAGAATTTGGTCTACTATTCCTGGTTGGCCAGAAGGTTAGTATAAGTTTTCCTTTTCTTTGCAGTGCTTTTGTTCTGCATGGTTTGTGCGATTAATAGAGGTACGGACAATAATCAATTCGACTTTAATTTTCTATGTACAGTTGATATCTTTGACAATCGTAATTAGATTTTAATGATTAGTTTTTATAGGATACCTGACCTTCAGTAGTTAACCATACAACGACTTTAAAATCGAGAGTTTAATCATAACAGTCTCAAAATAGGCTATTAAACGTCGTGTGATCGTGTGGCATGCGTTAGGAATTCTAAATAGAACGCTATTGAAATGAGCTTGATAGAGTAAAATGCCCAGCCGTACGAATCTATCGACATTTGCTCCAATCAATTTTATAAAAGTCAGTTACTTTTATAATATACACAAATACATAAAATCACGCCTATTTGCCAAATGGGTAGGCAGATAGAGAGGTAGTTGATCTCCACTTACTACGGTCCTGACCCTCCTCATTTGCTTCGTCCTCGTTTTGGGTATTAATAAAATCATAATTGTATAGTATGTCCTGTTACAAAATCAAAATCTTCAAATAAAAGTTCAGAGGGCCTAGTATGAGTTTATTTCACAGCAACTCGATCGCCACGGCAACCGAAATTGGCGTTACGTTTGGCTGCATTGAAATCTTCACCAATCACAACGTTTTTGTTGTCAAACGCAAGTTGACGTGGAACAAACTCTATCTCCTAGAGAAACAAAGAAAACACACCTTCCGTATTTTACGTGAAACACGTTTCGCAAACGTTTTCTTTGAATCGACCAAATTATTTTAAGAGGTCGTTTAGCTTTTCACACTCTTTGTGATTAACGATCCTAAATATAGAACATGTGTTTCTTTGTACACTCTGTGCTTGTACGCCTGCAGCCTGCAGTTTCCGTATTATCTTCGTTAGAAAACATATTTTGACGATCTTTGGATTAAATGGGTTCGTGTTTCATCTCAATTTCTTTATACATCATAATATTATTTTTAAATCTTTCTCTACTAACTTGTTGGTTTTGAACACAGTCTGGTGTGAGGTTTTAGATTCCTCCGTATTTATAAAGAACTAAAAGACACTGGGAAGTCGAAACCGCATTTTTTTTTTGTTGGAATTCAATTGCCGCCATGGCACCGATACTGATATGTCACATATATTGTTATATTGAGATGTATATCATAGTATAAGTACATCTATAGTTCGCAAATTGTGATTTCAGACTTTGATATTTTATCATAGTAATCTTATAATTAATGTTAAAATATTTTTTCTGTTACCGTTTTGTAAGCTCCTTGAACTTCACCACATGCTACAGAAACATTACCTGGTACTTAAAAAAATAAGTAGTTCTACTACGAATTATTTACGTGACAATAAAAGTATTTTAAAAGTAGGCTAAGGTTAGTATAAGCATTAGTATAAAAAGAAATGTTTTCTAAAGCTGCTACACAAAATACACGTTCTTTGTAACCTACTTTCTGCTTCATAGGATAGGCGGGAACAGGAATGCAATAGATGCATACCCTCATAAAGAATACCTTCTTTTTAAATTACCTCTTAGATCTATTAAATGTAACATAACGTAATATGTATATGCCGCAAGCGTTTCTAGTCACTACATTAGACTTTTTTAAATAAATGTATGGTGACTTATTGAGATACTTTTCTTTGGGTCTCCAGTCTCGCAATCCCCAACGAATAAAAAAAATACTACAGCAAGAATGCTGGGAGGGTAGTCTACTACCAGGAACCTATATGCTCCATAGAGTTATACATTGACAACACGAACAGCGTTGTGATTTCAGCGATCACCACGTAGCTGGCTACTACACTGAGTGTTTTGTGTTAAATCCCTACATGTGACATCGAATGAGATCCAGAAATTGTTTTCCTGAGTCTAGGTGTTCTTTGTGTTCGTTTTATGAATGTGTCGCGAGCCTCTCAAGGTATGTTTCTAGAGCGGGGAAAAGTTGACAAAATACATATAAGTAATTTTGTGACAATAACGACAATAGTGTTGTATAAAACAAGTTAATCTCACAAAAAAAAACTTAAAATAAACGCCACATAATATTATTTTTGTCCAATCTAAACTCAGCTACGTAATAATTTATTAAACTGTGTTCGAATTGAAAAAAAAAACGATAATATAAAAAGAATACATAATGTTCCAGTTCACCCGGTGATAAAAAACATTTCTGCCACATTACTTCTGGCACAGGCCCAATGTAAACTAGTATTCTTTGTCTCAGAATCAATGTCAATGAACCACTGCACTCATCTCTTGTTTTGTTCGTATTAAATCATTTAATTAATAAAACAACATAACACTCTTGATGCATCAACGCAGCGTGGGGTCCGATGCGATTTTATAAACATAACAATACAAACATGAGTCCAAATTAGATTTATTACCATCGCTAACAAAAAGAAACGAAAATTCCACCTGATAGGTATTATTTTTATAATGTACACGGTTTGTGAATGCTTTCGTGTATCTGGTTTCTTTGTTTTTGTACATAAGACGGAATGTTTCACGAAACGAAAATAATAAGTTGTAGTGAACTGAACTATACCAATTATTATTATTGATTATAGTTCTTTATGATTCATCTTTACCCTTTTAAGTGGATATACATATATTATATATCCACATAAAAGGATTATTATTATTGAATAACCGACTCCAAATAATCTTGGAAATAAAGGCAAGGAAGATGATAATACGAAAATGTTTCAGTAATAAAGAATGCTAATATTGCGAGCCGATCCACTTTCTCTCGACATCTTCAGTACGCGGAAAAATAATGTAAATCGCTCTTAAAATCAGAGATAAAGTCAAAACGTTTTGCTTCCCTTGCGTAGGCTAGCATCAGGGAGTCAACCACCCTTTATAATTTATTTCCCAACTTATATAGATCCAATATACTTCGATATATATTTCTTGTAAGAGTATGTGTGATACATAACATAAACAAGTTAGCATTGTCTATTTTAATGCGGAGTATTACGGCGCTGTTGAAATAACAATGAATGATAAATGTTTCTTTGTTTTGAAATACTGTTTGTTACATAACGTGTTGTAATACAAATAGCAACCATAACATTGATTATTATTTAAATCTGACTCAAAAGGTGTAGGCGAAGGTTTTTTAATGTGACACCGTGCCTTTTTATTCAAATTCCTTTTCATTACTTATAGACTCTTCTACTGCCACCTAACTTTTCTTTACCTAACTTCTTTTTATCTGATGAGTATTGATGTTTCTTTTTATGAAGTGGCAACTATCTAAATAATATTAAGCTATTTCTGCCCATTTCAAGTATTTAAAGTCTTAAATTCTAGTATTTCATATATCCAGTCTCCAAATCGTCATTGATATCAAATGGTAAATCGTATAAAAAATGCGTGAGATAAAATGGGTCCTAATGGTATAAAATTTCTTGGCAAAAAACTAAAAATTGCCGAGTAGCTATAATATATGTTATTAAGTGTTTTTCTAAGATTTATTCTGCACTTTCTTTTACATAAGGAGACAAGGGGCAACGGTTACATAAATTTAACATTTTTGTTTTCTTTCTAGGTGTAGAAACCTGTCGGAATACATGAAGATTGCAGAGAAAGTGAAAGAGTTCTTCCACAATGAAGGCATTCATTCGACAACTATTCAGCCAGAGTTTGTCGAACTACCTTTAGGAGGAAGCGAGGTGAGCTTTTTACAAAAATCTTAGGTTTACATCCAACTTGCTAGACATGTATGAAAATTTACCGCAAAGACACTAAATCAGTCTCAGAGACAAATCGATTTTTGTACATATTTATACTTTATGTAATCCAAACTAGCGCGCTCCTGTACAAGTGGCCTTAGGTAATTGGACACATCACAGAGGTTAAGCAACGACTTCGCGGTCAGTGCCTAGATGGGTGACCGTCTGTAGCATGATATGAGCGCGTTTCACTTTAAGCAGTTGATCCCTTTTGTTATCATAAGACAACAGTCGTGAAGCTTAGGGTGGCCTTAAAAACATCCAACGGTAAGATTACGTAGCCTCAACGGTTCTTGCCAGTACCAGCACTCGGAGAGCGTGGGGATGTATGACCTTAACCCTCTCCTGACAGAAGACCCGACCCCTGTAATAGGTTGTTGATTTTGGTACGATACGATTATGGATGAGGCAAACTATTTATACATTTAATAAAGCATTTGTTAGCGGACCAAACTCAGTTACGTCTAGGATTATGTCTAGAACGAATGGCACTCATAAATAAAATTGTCCCCTTAACTACAGAACCAATCTAAAGTCTGCATTTCATCTAATACTGCTTCCTTAACAACCAGACGTGAACAAATAAATTCATATAAAATACTTATTTTGTATGCTTGGGAATCCCCCTCGCTCAGCCGGGATTTACCGTAAGGCGGTTAGAATCAAAACGAAGTACCATATTGCACCTAAAATAGAAATTCATGTAAAACATAAAAGCGCAGGCGGTAAAACATAATATGTGCAGGCGGTAAATTGAGATAAGGAAACATGGTTGTATCGATTATAACTGTTTGCAACTTTTATCTTATCGAATAGTTACAGTGTAACAAAGAGATTATGTTCTAGTGTCGTACCGTATTCATTTCAATAGGAAACTCTGATTGTGTTATTTGTTGAATTGGCTCACCAACACGTGTATGTTGATAATAAATGGATGTCACTTGTACTGTGGACAAAAGAGATTTTATACCAAAGTATTTTTTGTAGACTATGTGCTTGGTTTAGCTGTTAGCGTATGCGACTGCTGATCAAGAGGTCTCAGGTTCGAATCCTTGGTCGGACTGTTTTTGGGTTATTTCTTAATAGCAGCCCAAAGTGTGAAAATTACGGTGTGAAACGCCCGTGCCTCGGAAAACACGTTAAATCGTCGGACTCAGTTATCATGAACATCTTTGGCAATCAACTAGAAAAAACTTCAAATTCAGTTCGCCCTAGAACTAGTGTTTAAATGAAATAAATAAATCTCTCGTATAGAATTATTTTTAGAATATAAGAATGAGAAGTTCTTGCATCTCTGATAGTACCACCAGTATTTATTACCAGTATTTAACCCACTAATTATAATTATTATAATCTACTACGCAAATATAAGCTCTATACATATATTTAAAACCTGACGTTCAAAGTTTATAATGCAGTCAATATCAAGTGAATGAAGAATTCTTGATTGAAACTGATAATCTCAGTAGGTACTTAATGGTGATCGTTACGACGAGCCGTATAACATAGTTGTTGAGTTGTGTGATTTAAAATTTGATTAGCTAAGTGATGGCACGAGGCGTTGACTTTATAGTTCCCCACGCATTTGACAACCATTTAATTTTAATATCATTGTTTGTGACTATACTGGTACCCATCCATACTAATATGTATTATAAGTTTCACGCTCAAACCACGACACCGGATCCAATGAAATTTAGCATGGAGATGAGATACTGTAAATATTGAGGAAGGATAAAGGATGAAAGCTAGTCATATTACAAGTTAAAACGGATACTACAGAACCTGGAGGAATAGTCCTATCCTTGTCACATTAGCAAACTCCGTTAGTGTGAAAAGCCAGCGTTTGTGAGCGTCACAGAGAAGGAAAGCCTTTCTAACTATCCCGCTTTTCTATACGTCTAATTTTTTCGTTTGATAATGACTAAGTCCTTTTTCTCTTAATCTATACTTCTATACTAATATTATAAAGAAGTAAAGTTTGTGTGTTTGTTAAATTGTAAGGGGTAATCTCGGGATCTACTGAACCGATTTTAAAAATTCTTTCACCAATAGAAAGCCACATTATTGCTGAGTGTCATAGGTTATATAAAAAGCCGAAAAATAAAAAGGCTTTTACGTGGTAGTCCGTTTTGCAAAGTGAGAGAAAACGGTCGAATGAAAGCGTTTCTTACGAACGCTGCCTTATCTATGAAAGATATATTTTTGAGTTCTACAGGAAAGATGTGGGGCTTGAAAATGCCTACAAAAATGTCAACGACAGCATATGTCTAACTTTTATATTTAAGTTATGCCCAACGAAGTGGGCACGGGTCAGCTAGTTTATTATAATTTTATAAACACTCGTAGTATCCTGACACTTGTAAATTATAATGGTAGATCGACTCACGATTTCATATTTTATCAAAGGTGCTTTTGTCCAACCCCACAAGAAACCTTGAGCCGCCTATCAAACAGCAAATCGCTCGTAAACAATCGTATACTTGACCCAAATTCGATAAAAATATTTACTAACAAACGGATTATCAGATAAATACTATCTCTAAATTTTCATTAACAGATTTTTTATTAATGTTACTATAGGTATATTAACTAGTTACACGCGCAGCGTCGTCTGTTTCTCGAAAAAAAAAAAAAACATTGGTACTCGGCCTGATGTTATAGAGCTTACTAGATTTTGCCCACAGTGATAAATAAACTATCGAGCACAACCCAGACGTTCCGAAGATTAGGATTACTAGTATAGATATTTAGTCAATATTTACTTGTAATTATCACCTGTTTCCGTTATATAACTTCTTCCTAGCCTTATTCCCAATATTATTTAGGGTCGGCTACTGATTCAACCGGTTTTACCTGAATTTCAGTTTTTCCACGGAGCGACTGGCATCTAACCTCCGCAACCCTAAGGGAGAACTGAATTCAATGGTTGAACTAGTTGTCAGTAAATTTCACTGCCTCCGCCCTAGGGCGACTTCTGCCCAATTTGGGCGGGGCCAGTGTCCCCACTAGGCGGCTGTACACGGGGGTCGTCCGGTCGATGGCACTTTACGGTGCACCGGTGTGGGCGGCGGCTCTGTCCGCCCAAAACAGGGCGCGCCTCTGGCGGTCAGAGCCATACGTGGATACCGCACGGTGTCCACAGAGGCGGCGTGTGCCTTGGCCGGAACACCCCCGTGGGATTTGGAGGCGGAAGTGCTCGCCGAAGTTTATCGGCGAGTGGCTGACTTCCGGGCGGAGAACGGCTTTCGCCCTCCGCCCGAGGACGTGCGCGAGTGGCGCGAAGCCGCTCGCCGAGCCACCATGCAGAGATGGTCGTTCCGGCTGGAGACCCCACGCGCTGGCTTCGCCGCCGTGGAGGCTCTTCAGCCGGTCATCGCGGAGTGGGCAGGGCGGCAGCACGGGACCCTTTCCTACCGGCTGACGCAGGTACTTTCCGGGCACGGTTGCTTCGGAAAGTACCTGCACTCGGTCGCTAGGAGGGAACCGAGTCCCGCCTGCCACCACTGCGACTGCAGTGAGGACACGGCCCAGCACACGCTGGCGGTCTGCCCCGCTTGGGCGGCGCAGCGCCGGGTCCTCACTGCAGTCATCGGAGGGGATCTCTCGCTGCCGGCCGTCATAAGATCGATGGCCGGCAGCGACAGTTGTTTTACCGCGGTCGCAACCTTCTGCGAGGACGTAATCTTGCAGAAGGAGGTGGCGGAGAAGGCCCGGGAGGATGCTATCCAATCGGACCCGATCCGCCGCCGGCGCCCCGGGCGGCGGAGGCGCGCATACCTGCGTCTCATGCCGCCCTGAGAGTGGCCGCGGATGGGCGGGACGGGTTTCCCGTCCGTCCGCAGTTGAGGCCAACCGCGAGGGGGCGGCGTCCGCGTGTGACCGGACGTTGCCCAATCAGAGAGTACACTTTGAGGTGGTGCCCGCAACAGTACGGGCAGGCGCCGGTTGGAGTCCAGAAGGAAATCCCCTCCCTGGACTCCTTCCAATACACAGGCGCAGAGAGGGTCACACCGTGTGGTTTTAGTCGGTTCGAGCCCGACACACCACCCCGCCGTAACCCCCGACGGGGTGACGGTCCGCGGGGATTTCCACACGTAAAAAAAAAAAAAAAAAGTTGTCAGTAAATTTGAGGGCACTGACTTCCCAATAACGATTGCCATAGATGTTCATGACAACCGGGACCGACGGCTATACGTTCTCTCCGAGGCACGGGCGTGAATCACAGCCAAACTTCCAAATTCCGGGCTGCTATTAGGAATTTCCTAAGAAAAATCAATGATCACTTTTTGGCCCGACCCGGGATTCGAACCCGAGACCTCCGGATTAGCAGTCGCATACACTATCCACTAAACCAACGAGACATATTTCTTTTATATAACTATTTATTTTTAATACAGATAATCAGCGGCGCATCAGCAGAAGCACCCTGCGCTCTCCACTGTCCACCGAACGACCTCTGTCACAACGCGACGTGCTGCGGGCCCAACCAACAGGTGGGCCTTTTAACTGAAGTCATATAGTACTAAATTATACCTTGTATATTATATTGTATACTAACACCAAGGTTACGGAGCACAATCAGTTCCCTGACCCCTTATTCGATATGACCACCTCGTATGTAACAAACTGCTTTCTTAGATGTACCTTACTTCGAAATTTAAATGACACGGGAATATATTAAATTGACACTTATTTCGAACGTTTTCGTAAAAAATAATAATTATAACATAAAATACACAGTGTGTTTTATGTTTTGATATATAGGGTGTGCTGGTCACCCACTCTTGGATTCTACTAATGCTATCCATCAGGCAGAGTAGTCCTTATTAAATAAAAAATAAAAACAGTCTCGTATAGGCCCGAACAACAAATTCCTATTAAGCCTTCTCTGTTGTTAATTCATTTCATCATCAGCCTATCGCAGGAACTGCCTCTCCAATTGAGTAAATAAAGCCGGAATTATTATTTATTCCACTCAATGGTTTCTGAAAATAGCTTTACATTATTTTAATATATGTTTAAAATGGTTATGTGGTTGCTGTTGACTGATTCTATCAGCTTGTTCTATATGATCTGGTCATAACGATATATTTATAATCGCTTTAACTTAGTTGGTTAAGCTTTGTATATAGAACTAACTCCCATACTGCACATTTAAACGTTAGTCGCACTATTCATATGATAGAAAGCGAGTTTCAACATATAATCTAATGTATTCTTATAAAGGCTTTCGACCTTAAAAACAAACCAATAAACATAACCTATTACTTCAGATCTTAAAAAGAAATAAATTTCTACTACAAAAAAAAATATCAAATAAAATTTAAATTAACTGTTCCCAAACTTATATATATAGTTTTTGTTTTTACCCGTGATCACAAGCGGTATACCCCGTTCGAATGTTCGTTCGTTCGTTCGTTGAAATATAGAACATATCGTAACCTTTTAAATATCTTTAGATAAATAACGAAATAACATGTTTAAAAGTTAATATCTAATATAAATAGAATAACGAACACCTTATCGCGTATATAAAAGTAATAAACACCCAACTCAGATTAGCTACTAGAGAGAATATTGATAATAATATCAGACAGATTAGAAAAAGGTTTGTCTGTGTCGAAAATTATTGCAACCTTAAAACCTATAAAGCCGCCTATATATTTTCATCAACAGCCTTTAACAATCAACTGCTAGCCACAGGGCTCTTCTTGGGAAGGGTTTGAGTTTTACCTACTGTTCCAGACTTAAAGGTAAATTTGAGAAAAGAACTCTATACCAACTGGTATAGAGTTCTTTTTTCAAATTTTCCTTCGCTTTATAAACCACATGAGGAATAGTAGTGGTGAACCACACGAAGTAGCCTGGCTAATAATGAATTTGGTTAAATTATCAGGCTCAATAAATAATCCGGGTATTATCGAAGTAAAGTAGTGGAAAATAACTATTGAAATTAGACCTTACGTGTATCAAAAATAATATTAAAGTTGAATTTAGAATTGCGTGCGTGCGTGCAAAGAGAAAATAAGTTATCGAAACTTTTTATTAGTATTTATTTAAATTAAATGCTAAATAAACCATATTTTATAGCGCTTTAAATCGACAATGTTCTTATGATAAAAATTAAACCGTACCAATAAAACTGCGTTTGTTGATTTGTTTTACAAAACATGTTATGTCAATGTGACTCGCTGTCTATCATTTTAATATGGAGTATTATAATAGGTTGGTTTAATTACCTGTCGCCTGTGATCTAGATCAGAGTATACATGGCATAGAATTAGAGGTAAACAAGGGTAGCACTGTTGTTACAATGCTATTTTGGATTGTAAAATTCGCTCTAAATATTATTATAAATAAAAATCAAATAAATTTTAGGTTGATTCATGTTTAAATGCCAAATATACGAGTCTTCTCAGTTCGTATACGTATACCACGTATACGTATGCGTACCGAAGCGTATACGTCCGTGTACTTTTGTATGGAATATAAAAAAAGATTGAATCTTTTCATGTTTCTCCCTAGTTCGTGGCTATTTACAATGAACACGAATCAACCTTAGTTATTTTAGATTGATGTAATGTAAATAGTCTACATTTAAATACTTATTGTAGTTTTTAAGTTAGTGTACGTTAGTTAGTAAGGTCGGGGAAGGGTACTGAAAATATGATAAGTTCGATTAGTGAAAATTGCTGTAGATAAATACAACTGTAGAAAACATGTTATTGTATCACAAGTATAGTATGTTACTAGATGAAGCCCAAAACTATATAGTATAAACAAATGGGTGTATAAAAAAGAATGCTTTAAATGCCCTCCATAAACTTTTTGATTTAATATGTAAATGTACTTCTGTGTTATGGTGTGCATATGATGCCCGGTAAGATCGATATTGCAATAAACTTTAAATTGAGATATATTTTTATTACAACAAAAGATACCTCTTCGTTTATGTTCCTTTAGTTGCAAATCAATCGCTTAAGGATTCTGACTCTTATGACCTCGGTAAAAGAAACATATTAGATCGTGCACGTGTCTTTTAATTCAGTTATATGAATTGATGCATTGATTTTGATAATGTCAAACTTATGACAGAATCATCAACAATCTGTCCTAAAATCATCTCAGTGGCTTGATAAACTAACAAAGTCTTAGCGCATTTTAAATGATAAATTAATGTAATAATTAATCAGACATGTTATTTCGATCAGGGTCTTAGAGAGTCAAAATCCTGTGTACAACTAGTTCAAATGCATCATTTGCGTATAACTTTGTATTATTAGAGGCTTTTTAATGTACTCGCGAAATATGATTATACGTAAAATGCTAAGTTTTATTTAATTCCACCCTACCATGTCAAATACCTGTGATTGTATAAGGGTATACACAAACGATAAATAAATAACAACCTGAATTAAAACCCGATTTTTTTTTGTTCATCCATTCAATCTGGCTATGATGTATATTGTATAATTGGAGATATTATTGTATTTATTGACGTATGGACAGCCGAGCATGTGACGTATGCTAAAAGCGTAAAATTATTAAATTAAAATGCATATATGATGTAAATGTTAAATTTATTTAACAAACATGCTTCTTGCAATAGCAATTGCGTTATGCAAATAAGAAATTAATGACTTCTACCTATGAAAATCTTTAAGAATTCTGATTTTTATTGACCATTTTCCTCTTTTTTTGAGTTTTGAAATCAAAAATATCTACCACTACCCACATTTTTTGTCTATTTTTTTCTTTGTAATACTTAGCAGTATTATATGTATGTTTACAGTTTATCAGTTTAGAAACGATAAGGGTTCGATAATCTTTTTCAAGGAGACGCGAATGTTGAAAGTGGACGAATCAAAAAACTCCACGGTCCTGTCGAAGTCCTAGGCCTTTGAAGATTTTTCCTGATACCTGTTAATATTAATTATATTTTATTATAAATTATGTATAAATGATATATTTGTATGACAGTTGTTGAAATCATAGTTGTATTATTAATACAGATTTATTAAATTATAAGTGATTTTTGTATTAATGCCAAATGTTTGTTAACGAGGCTGTGTTCATTTGTTGTAAAAGATTTATAAAAATAGTAAAATATTTACAATTTATTTGGCTTTGATTTCTGTTATTGGGTATCCTAACCAACCAACCTCAGTTGGTATACACATTTTCACCACACTAACATTGCAAACAATTCACTAACTGTAAATAATAATGGTGGCAGAAATAAGTAACATAGACTAGTATAAAGAATGGAATCTAACACGTGGAATGGATACTCTTGGGATATCTAACACAAATCCTACCTACCTAGACATATACTGGACATATACATACATACTACTAGACTGACCGGACAAAAGCAAAACACCGCACATGACACTTAATTATTCATAAATATTTATTTATCGATAAGGACTCAATACAAATTATAATGTATTGTCTTATCTAATACCGTTTCGCATATAACAGTATACTTGAGGCAATTGTCGAGGCGCACTTTGTTAATCCATTGTGAAACAATTGGCGACATTGATATTCGGTCGATATGGATGCTTGAATACTTTCTCAAGGACACGTAATTGTCACAAGTGACCTATATCGACTAGAAGTAAGGTAATCTGATAATTGAAGTTCGTTTATAGTTGCATTTCAGTATATTAGTTGCCTAAAGGTAGTAGAAATTATTGTAGTTTGTTACTAATTTATGAATCAGATGGTACTTTATTCTCATCTAACCTATTGTTTTCATCAGAGTCGAGAATATCTAATTCAGGATGTGTAAATAGAATTTTATAGTAGTAAATAGTTGTAGATTAAAATTTACATAAATTGAAGTGCATTTTATTCTAAGAATACCTAATAAACTTAGGAAAATATTGAAAAGTTAATGACGCTTTGTTTTAAGCTAATTCATTGTAAGATATATTCCTTAAATGTATCCTTCAGTTATAAATCGTAGTTAGTAGTTTAGTAATCAGTATTTTGACATTAATTATTATAATCTATTATTGTATCTGGTAGACAATAATGTCATGTTTTTATTGCACACACACATTTTGACAATGTAACAACTTGATAATTTTGTGTGTATATTTAGAGTATAATTAAAATACACATTAATAAGTCTCTTCGTACATTGTGAGCGGTATAGTTTAGGTGATTAACGGTTGTTTTCATTAAAGTCCCCTAAATTTAAGAGGCCGCTTATAGGCAGTTAAGTCACCCTTCGTGAAATTTTCATTTTCCCCTTTAGGGAACATCTAACTGTTTAGATGTCTCTTAAAATTTAGGGGCTGCTAGTAAGATACGGTTTAAGTATAGTTTAAACGAGCATTACACTACTCAAATTTTATGCGTACAAAACTGTATAGTCGGTTTATTAATATTACAGGAACAAAGTACACCTTCTCCAACAGTCACACCGTATTTATGCAGACAACGGAGCATGGGCTCTAGAACTGAATCAATGTGTTCGAACAACGCCGCGGGCCAACAAGGCCGCGCTACAACGTGGAACTTAGAAGCTTTAGAATGCGGGTTAGTACAGCAATGAAGAATAAGGACCAATTTGTTTGTAGTTATTAAAATTGATGTTATTAAGGTTCGTTTTATGTTTGGTAATCTGTTAAAACACCAAGATGTGTCCCAATGTTTTGGTTTTTTTCTTTCCAACTTGTAACTTTACAAGCATTCCTGTATTTACAAATAAAATGTGCAACACCGGCACATATTTTTCTTAGCTCTATAAAAAGTATTTCTATCTAGCCCAAAGAGAACAATTTTGCTCATTATCATAGAACTATTTTTTACACTCCAGAGGCTAAAATGAATAAAAGTAATAAATTAAACTAATTTATATACATCAGTAAAAGTTTTTTTTTGTATCCTTAGTATTGTTATGAACACCGAAGTACAATAACAAAGCATTATAAATTGAATATCATCAAATAAAAAAAATTATCTTTCTTATTTGTATTTAATTTTAAGTAATTATTTACTAAAAATGCATGTACCACGTTTGTTAGCACTGTATTCATTTATAGAGCAGGCATTTAGATTATAAGATTAAATTTGACTTGAAAATTGATATTTTTAATGAAACATATGATAAAAGAAAGAAGATTAATAAAAGTATTTTTTTTAGTTCCCTGCTCCCGTCGCCTATGCTGGACGGCCGGCTCGCAGTTTGACAGCCGGCCGGACCCGACCGCGCTGTCACGGACTAACCTTATTTTCACTAGAAAAAATGCTGTAAAATATTTGGCTTTATTGTTATCGAGAAATCTATGTTCATTCATTTCAGTATACATTTATCGCAGTACATTTTGGTCATTACATCAAACTACTAAGGATTAAGTTATGAAAATCACGTTGCTTTTTAAAGGCTCTCGTCAAGCCCAGGCTATTTCGACGATTCCCGCAATACACACGTGGGTAAGAAAGCTACTGATAATAATTGAATTTGCAGTACATTCGCGTCAAGAAAATAGACATTGATCAATATGGGTTCCCATGCCAGTGTGGCTAACTTGTTGTATTTTTCAACTCCCGCATTAGGAATTTATCTTTACAAACATACATGAAACGGATACAAAGAATACCCAGACTCAAAATAACAGTTTGTAGGTCACACAAAGTGTTATGTTGTGTGTTGGGTGGTCACACAAAGTGTTATGTTGTGTGTTGGGTTGTCACACAAAGTGTTATGTTGTGTGTTGGGTTTGAACTTATAAAACAGCGCAGTAGAAAGCGGCGAGGAGACCACTAGGCCAACTGCACTAGTCAGGACCAAATACCAATCGTAACAATAATTTCATGGAATGTGATGGGTCCGTGGGCGGAGATTGAATATTGCATCACTATTTTCTTAAAGCGAATGGAGTATAAATTATACCAATTGTTGCAATCTATATGATCACTTGTGTACAAAACAAGTATTTTCTCAAACGAATTCTACGAAGAATCGTATATCCATCATCATACCTTTCGTCTTAAGAACATATTACTTTTGTCATAAGACAGATGAAAGCTTATGATTCTATACGTTTTAAATTTTTCTAGGTATAGTTACAAGCCAAAACTGCGTATTTAAACTTACTGTATAATTTAGTGTATATTATATAAAATATAGATTAGTACTTTGACATCCATTACCGTCTTTATCATTATGGCACACCTTCGTCAGGTAGTAAGTACAACTAACCGAAAATTTGTTTCTTTCGCACATAGTCTATAAAAATATTGTTAGATACATTACATAGTTCAATACGAAATTAAAATGTTAATTATTTATATTTTTATTCGACACACAATAATTTGGGGCCCCCAAACTATTTCATGCCCAGGGCGGGGGCATAGTAAAAGACGGCCCTGTAGACATCCATTATAAGATATTAAAACTAGCAAAAGGTCATGTATAAGATCCGTTTTTAGTCATACATTTTACACACACACACATAGTTAAGGTTCATTTGACTCTGATAATAGGTAATTATAATCATTGCATTTTAGTAAATTTATAATTATGATCATTGCATTTTAGTAGATTTAAGTACTTATTATAAGTGATTATAAATTTTCTATTATATTAAAATTTAAATGACAAGCGAATGTAATGTGGGGTAGTAATGAATTCAGCAGTTGGTTTACAAAGGTGAGAAAAGTGTAGAAACTTTTATGGACTTGCACACAATTTTGAACTGATTAGCTTATTATTATAATAAAGTACGTTATTCTATTTATTTATAAACGCTAGATGAATTAATATTAGTGTTTAAGTAAATATAAATTATGAATCTGGTGTAAACAGATTCGAACCAGCTTTAATTTCACCAACCACCTTTAGTAAAATTACTAGGATTAAATGGCCACTGTGATGTTGCTACCTATCTCTTTTGTTGGTTTACATTTTGTAATAAACTTAACTTTGTTCTTGCCAAGTCAGAGTACAAAATAGCCCGACGGTATTTGGTAAAGTGAAAATAATAACGATGTCTACGAGTATACCTGCCCCATCTATTCTCTTTCTCTTGTTTCTGGCTTATTTCTGGCTATTTTATTTATTTAGACATTAGCCAATGAAACAAGACAATAGAGAAATAGGAAGGAGATTGAATAGGAAACGAAAAACATTTGGAATTTGGTTAGGTTATGTTGCGGTTCTATAGATCAGTTACACGTATTATCTATGAGTTACACTCTTAACGATAAATCATGTATAGACCGATTAGTGCAAATTTATCGAACATGTAAAAAATCGATAAATCTGTGTAAATCAGTCTACATACATTATTCGCAACGTTTAATCGTTACGTGTGTAACGGGCTTACGGAACTTCCATACTCATCGCGATTGAAGGCAAGTTACATCTGAACTTTTTTAGGCTTAGTTTTTTTCAAATGGTGACGCTTCTATATTTATAAGTATTCCATTTTTATTACATATTCACTGTAACAAAATGAAACTAGTATGGTTCACAGCGCAGAGTGCCTAAATAACACCAATTTAGATTTAGTTTATTGTTACCAAACTCAATATGATCTGACGTTTATGCAGTGTATTTTTCCAAATTGTGACTACCTTACTCTAATAGTTAATTAATTCATGAAGTAAAATAGTATATGCCAGTTTGTAATGTCGTTTCATTATTTTTGGAATAAAATAGTATTTGTTATATGTTAGTCTTCGTTTGATATCGTAAACAGAATTGAGACAAATAGAATCGAATCTACACTTCCGCAGTATGGATAATTATCTCATATGTTTCAAAACAATAATAATACTAATTAGCGTCTTACTAAGGGTTCAATTATTCAAACTACAACTTTATCAACCAACTACTTTACGTTAATCGGTCGAATAAAATAATAATAAATATTTCGGACATCTAACACACAACATCATCTAGTCTCAAGCTAAGCAGAGCTTATATTATGGGTACTAGACAACTGATAGAAATACATAAACATACTTTTTTTTTGTAAATACATACATATCATACATAGAAAACACCCAGACTCCGAAACAAATATTTGTAAATCACACAAATAATATTTGGTCCGACCGGGAAGCGAACCCGAAACCTCTTGATCAGCAGCCGCATACGCTAACCACTAGACCAACAAGGCAGTCGTTATATATTTATATTCAGTATTTAACAGATTATTAGGTATGCTTTTATAAAAAAGATGCTTTAAATTTAATCCTATAGTAGATAAAAAATATATAAGTATAAAAGTAAAGTACCCTGAAACACTACTTACTTTTTTTAAAAGATAAACCAGACTTTCAACCCATGACATTTCATTCGAAATAGAGTACTAGATGGGTAGAAATGAGCTAAATAAATTTAGCAAATCGGTTATCAGACTGATTATCGCAATATTCGCAATCCATAAATCTAATCTTTGACGCCAAATTATGCAAACGTGACTGAACTGTAGTCACATAACATTAAATATTCATTATTATATAACATCGATCTATTCTATGATAAATAATATACTGGTATTAACTATCGCAATATATTTTTTCAAGACCGTGAATCCATCTGTAGATTAATATTGTAATATTCCAATTTATAAAACTTTTAGGAATGTATAAAATGTCGCTGTATAAAATGTAACTAAACAATAAATTCAATAAAAAGTACAGTAGGCTGTAGATATGCATGTGCATATTACGAAACGAAAATGGTGAGACCAGATAATCGATGTCGTTTGGTGTCATCTTTTAGGTTTCATTCACTCAGGAGTTACGTGTACTACATATTTTGGTCCTTCGAGTCTTTGTACTTTTATATCAACAGGTTATAAAAACCCATGCTGGACATAGTAGATTAAGCCATATTTACCAAAATTCAACAATTGAAGAGCAATAATAATTGGTTTTACATATTAACTAAAAAACTCAGCGGCAAAGACTGATGTAAACGGTACTAAAAAGTACTACTAACGCCATCTAGTATATGTTTTATTAAATATATAAAATTCGAGTGTGTATTGTCATAAAGCTATCCATGCAATACTGAGCTTGCTAAGAAGTACATAGAGAATGACACTAATTCTTATCAGTACTAAACGTGGCATATAAACGAGGTCAATCACCTCAGACATGTCCACGTGGATCATGCAATGATAATGAAGCAATTAAAACAATCTTATCTAATAATTATATCTACATTTGTGTTTATTGATAACTATGACAACTGTAGTCTAGTGGTATCTATCAGTGCAGTGCAATGAAATATGCATATAGCTACTACATATATACATATGTTGTGAAAACCTATCCTGTATTTGACGGTGCAGGTTTTTTTTGCAATGCAAATGCATGGTAAAAAAATGTTATACAAAAACTTTATTGTTTAAAAACAAAAGCCTGTAACTAGGCTAAGGTGTTACTTTTTATGGCAACTTACGCATATAGCGCAACAAACACATTCAACAGCGCCATCTAGCGAATTACACCAAACTATGGAGTAACTACTAATTCTGCATCGTGATATAGAAATTCTGGTATCGATTAGCATAATACGAGTATATATAGCTGCCGAACATCATGCCCTCCGATCAGGAGAGGTGAACATGCTTGATCACTATAAGTATCCTCCTTTGTGTTGGAAGAACTTACCACCCGGTCCAGTCTAGACACTCCTTACACGGCGTACTAGTTCTTTTCTTGAAGATTTAGGAGTTTGTATCTGCCTGGAAATACTACAGGTAGGTAACTTATTCTACAGATTGATTGCACATGACAAAAATTACTTGTAACGCGCAACGTCATGGAGTTCTATTTACTTACTTAAAGTGATGAGGGTGAATGTTTTGTTTCATGGAACGAATACGGAAAGTTGCAGCCGACATAAGATCCGTTTGAGGCTGGGATTAGTTAGTTTTTTTATGTATTTAAGCCTACCAAAGACACTCAACTCTGCCTGATGGAAAGCTCGAGTAGAATCCAGGAGTAGGGATCACCATCCTTACTGTTAGTGCATACAATGTAGCATGATGACCTACCATTCGGCCTAGTGAGATGTTTCTGCATCATTCTTCCCGCCGCCGTCGGGAGGCCGGGAGAATGATGCAGAACGATTGGGCCTCCGGTCTCACACTCACCAACGAAATACGACAGCAAGAATGCTGTCATTTTTAGGTTCGTCTTCTGTGTGAGGGTAGTACTACCCCGGTAAAACTGGCTCATTCGTTCTGAAATCAGCGTGGCTGTAGGTACTACCTATTGTTTACATTACATACTTACCTTTAAAAAAATTCTGGAGGGTCAAAGAGGTTCTTTCTATTATCAATATTCTGGATCTCTTTTTCTCAGTTTAATTAAAAGCTGTAAATTGGGCATTGGGATATGTATTTAGCACACAATAAACAATATGCATTGATAAAATAATGTTTTGTGAATGTAATTCAGTGCGGTTTCATTTAGTTTTTATCACGACCAATTTGTGTAATATTGGTAGATATGTGATAATATATTGGTTTCGACCATCAATTCTGGGACAAGGAAATATCGTATTAATGGTCTCATTATTTGTGGTTACTAGGCTGTCCACTGTATTTACATATTTTTTTTAATTTATTTACAACACTAACTTCTAGTTTAACAGATATGTAGAATGTTAAAACAGAAATGTGCGGGATTGCTACCATGTACCTTTTTGTTGGTGAGTATCCGATATTTATACTCACCAACAAAAAGGTACATGGTAGCAATCCCGCACATTTCTGTTTTAATGTTACTGACCATGAAAGTTTAAAACAATATAATGTAGAATGTTGTTGCGGTATAATACATAGACAATTTGTTGTATTTATATTAACTGTTACCAAGTTAACAGTAGCTGACTCAAGTAAATTTCTGTACCTTAGAAGTATACAACATTAAGTGGCTAAAGTCAAATTTTATAAGAGAGGTAAAAAGTATCATGAATTACACATAATCACGATAAATCTATCTATTATCTAACATCATTTGAGATCCTATACCCTGTTAATAACTCTTCTGTAAATATTTGTGTATTGCATATCTCTTTTCACAGACGACGTAGGACTTATGCTTTATACCATTATGTAGAACTGGTTCTTGGAATTTTAATGGTATAATAAACGTAATTTTGACAAAATGTGGAGTTACTACATATTATATATACCTCTGAGGTACAGATTTGCTCAGAAATGTGAACAACATCAGCCACCACATAGAACATTGGTTTCTAACCGAAAATTTACTTTAGGTGTTACGTTTCATAGAGCAAAATAAATAGTTCTTAAAAATATATATTTATCTATTTATATATTTCTTCATTGTGCACACAATAAAAAAACAAATCATGTCCATAGATGTTTTTAATCAAACGTCTTGTTTCTTTTTTTATTTCAAGAAAACTCCCGCATCAGGAATATAGATATACGTGTCTTTAAATGACTTTACAAACATACATAAAACGGACACAAAGAACACGTTAGTGTATGCAGCTGCTGATCAAGAGGTCTCGGGTTCCATTTCCGGGTCGGATATGTTTGTGTAATCCGCAAATATTGTTTCGGAGTCTGGTGTTTTCTATGTTTAATATGTACATATGTATTTACAAAAAAAAGTATATTTGTGTATTTATATCAGTTTTTCTAGTACCCTTAATAAAATCTCTGCTTAGTTTGCGACTAGATGACGTTCTAAATATGCTTCTTCCAAGGCACACTGGTGCCCGATCTGCTGCTTTTTGCATCGCAGCGCAGACGCCACGCCGCCGACCCTCTTACTCAAGTCGTCCCACCATCTGACCAGATGGCGTTTACCAAGACCCGGTCTCCACGAAGACGTTTACTCCAGCGGTTATAGGTTCAGCGCCATATAAGACCAGCCTGTTGCCTCGGTTCTCTGAGGGATTACTTCCTAATTTTGTCTTTTAGAAGGACACCTAGCATGGATTTTTCCATAGCTCGAGTTTTTTAAGTTTGTGGACGAACCCTGCAGTCAGTATTCACGTCTCGGCACCGTACGTTATTAGGGGCACACTTTGTTCGTCTCTTCAAGCTCTATGTTATAAGATGCAAGCAGTGAGCTGCGAGAGCCTGCTGATGATAATGATGATTAGTTTTCCTTTTCACTAAGTTGACTTTATTTATTTATTTATTTTCTGTACATGCAATCTTATAAGCTAACAGACTTTATATCCAAAACACTTACAAGACTAAACTTTGGAAACTAAATTACAGACTATTAAAATACATTTATTGATGTCAAAGTTTGAGATTGTAAAAAAAACTAAATGTATTAAAAATAATTAATTATAACAAAATCGAAATGTCAGTGAAATTATATAAAAAAAACCTAATATATGTCGTTATTTAAAATTATATTAAATTTATAACATAAATGTCCCAATCCGTCGGCAATAGGCAATGATACTTAATAGCACGAATATGGTGACCACTAGTCTTAGATTCTACTCATGCTTCCCATCAGACAGAGTAGTCACTTTAGAAGACTCTTAAAAAATAGCACACAGCAAATACTTAATCAAAATTCATAATTTGTACGGACAAAAATAATTGGTATTGTACACAAGGTATTGTAAAGTATACAAAGAACTACGATTTATCTTTTTTGTATCATTTCTTTTTATCTTTATATTCAGAATTTTTTTTAAAGATTCACTCTTCTGCTGGCCAATTCTATTAGGGACAAGTCATTCTTGTATTATAGTTCAATGGTGTTCAGAAAAAGCTGAGTATAAGAATATATGATTTTATTTCACTCATTCTGAATAAAATTATATATCTACACTTACACTATGTTGTCCGTTCGTTGTTAACGGTTAATTATCTTATCTTTTTTATGTACTTTCCAAGTAATGATAAAAGATTCAGTGGGTACAATGTATGTTTTCATTGCCTTCTTATACGACTCCAGACGATATCTTTAATCAACTCAATTACCTAAACGTATTTTATTAGATCATCAACAACAAGTAATGTCGCACTACTGGGCTCTGGACTCCTCTCAAGAGAGGGTTAAGAGACCATACGTCCCTACCCTGGCTGAGTGCTACTCATCTTATACTTATCTACTATCAATTAAAATAAGTAGATAGATATTTTAATGTCAAGCTCTAACATCTTTGACTTTTATTATATAATAATAATAATAAATATTTTGGACATCTTACACACAACATCATCTAGTCCCAAAGTAAGCAGAGCTTGTGTTATGGGTACTAAACAACTGATATAAATACATAAACATACTTTTTTTTTTGTAAATACATACATATTATACATAGAAAAACACCCAGACTTCGAAACAAATATTTGTGGATCACACAAATAATTGGTCTGACCCGGGAATCGAACCCGAGACCTTTTGATCAGCAGCCGCATACGCTAACCACTAGACCAACAAGGCAGTCATTATTGTATTGTACAATATTGTATTAAATTTCTTGTTAAATCATATCTTCTATGCCAATGATCACGTGATCACATTGGAGACATGATTATCAAAATCGGGTTACCCACTTTATGCATCTAGGACAAGATCTTTACGTTTAAGATTTAATATTGAGTTATAGTCTAGTACCTATATGACTGCCTTGTTGGTCTAGTGGTTAACGTATGCGGCTGCTGATCAAGAGGTCTCGGGTTCGATTCCCGGGTTGGACCAAATGTTTGTGATCCGCAAATATTTGTTTCGGAGTTTGGGTGTTTTCTATGTATAATAATATGTATGTATTTACATAAAAAAGTATGTTTATGTATTTATATCAGTTGTCTAGTACCCATAATACAAGCTCTGCTTAGTTTGGTACTAGATGGCGTTGTGTGTAAGATGTCCGAAATATTTATTTATAAAATGTTTATAAGAACCCTTCAACTACTGATAAACCATAGGTTAATTTCACTCAGACATTTTCATCCCGTAGTTCTTTTCAAAATCTACCACAGACGTTACGAATTTTCCATACTTGAATGATGCAAAGGGTTAGTTACCGTCATTATTATTATTAGGAACACGACAAAGTTACTGTTATCTTTTTGAATCCAATTTTACTCCTTTTTAGGGTTTCGTAGTACATGACTCGGAACCCTTATAGTTTACTGGTCATTACGCTATAATATGTAACACTTCCATTGTGAACCTCCGAATTTCTGAAGATCTGTGAATAG
Source organism: Phragmatobia fuliginosa (assembly GCA_932526445.1). Taxonomy (NCBI): domain Eukaryota; kingdom Metazoa; phylum Arthropoda; class Insecta; order Lepidoptera; family Erebidae; genus Phragmatobia; species Phragmatobia fuliginosa. The sequence goes on along the minus strand of OW052063.1, from coordinate 18,722,666 downwards.
GAGAATGAAAGAGAAATAAATGTTTTCAGTCATTTGTCATTCGACGAGAGTAGTACCTACCTGACACTATTTATTACGCAATAAATAGTGTTAGGTACTTACTCTTGTACTTACAGAAATCAGCAAGTAGCTGTGACATTAGCAATAGCAACCTCCTCATGTTTTATCACACCAAGGTATTGTTACAACGAAACGCAAAATTGATTTAAAGTTTTTATTAAGTTTCGCCCTTTCAACTATTGTGCAGTGTGCGTAGAAGTGCTGTTATCACATTATTTTGCTTAGTTATAGATACTTTAACTCATACACAATTCGAGTAGTTACCTAAAAATGTTTATCAGATATTTTCCACGAGCTTACAATAAATATTATTAATATACTAGCTTAATTATAGGAAGTACATCAATAAACATACTATGCCGAGAACAATAAACCAGTAACAATGATCTTTCGGCGCGAAAATATTTAGAAAATAGAACACTTACGCAAAATAAAACCGCAAGGATTTAAGTCCAATTGAGAGTTGTAAGTTTAAGTTTCGAAATAACTATAGATTTCAAAAATCTTATTTTACTTGAACCTTCGATATGGTTTGTCCCTGCACGATTTATACCTGAGATATTCTAAAATATGTATATGAATACTGTGATGGTTTCTAAAAATTATAACTTTTGGTCTATTTTATTCGCGCGCCATAAACTCAATAACTTATTTTTATAATAATATACTTTGTAATTATTTATTTTTATAGAACCTATTTGACAGATCGATACAGGAACGACGAAGGCGCTCGAACGGGTATAAGCTTTTTGTCTCCCTTGCCGGACTCAATGACGTAGTACTCTCTCCCGTTAATTATTTGAGTCCGTGTAGTTTCAAAGTTGATTTTTGATGTTTTCCCGAAAAGCGACTCATAAGGTGGAGGTCTTGTGTCATCGTTTGTCCAGGCTGTCTTAGAGGATTTCGTCTTTTTTCCCTTCTTACCTTTCCGTATTTTCACAGTTAAGTAACGCTTCAATATCATCTAAAAAAAGTTAAATAGAAAAGTACCTTCATTTATTGCTGCGTACTATGTTTTCGTTTTCTTCAGAGAATGTGCAATCTTATAACTTTATTTTAGTTTTATAACGATGATAAATTCATCAGTAGCGTAAATAAAACTAATAAATTGGAAGTAACTATTACAGTGTTGTGTTCAGAAATCCCAAAATTGAAAAAGATTTTTCTGGAAAATCTTGCTTAGGAAATCTGTTATTTCGTCTGTTTTCAAAGAGAATACCTGCGCCGTGTATTGTTGTATATTTTTCTGAAGTTATTTACTTAAATTTGAAATATACTGCTACTGTTTATAATAAAATTTGATATAACTTGTAGAAATAAAAGTAATTAGTTAATGTAATAAGTCAGATATACGTACCTCGGCGGCGAACACAGCTAAGGCGATTCCAGATCCAACACCCATCACCATGTAAGTCATTATAAGGTCACTGTTTCTAAGTTTACGATCTTTTGACTGCAAGTCCAGAGGGCAAATTTTTGTACTCGGCAAGTCCACATTCTTAAGAAACGTCATTATACCAGATTCAAATATCTTCGTTAATCTATAGAAGAAAATAATAAATTTGGGTATGGCAGTCGTTCGTACTATACTTTTTAATTAATAATGATAGATACATACACAGGATCAAATAACGCCTTCAGAGGACTGCCGATAGGGTAGGCGAACGATCTCTGTCTCCTTGTGAATAACTTAGGAGCAACCACGTAAGTACATTTTTCACTTTCTAGAACATCCTTCTTCGAAATATAGTCATTGTACATGAGATGGTCTATAACTGACTGTTCCTTCACCAAGACTGTATCCTTCTTTACTGATTCTAGCAACTCTTCATTATTTCTCACTGAGAGAAACCGTGCTCGACCGCTGTTGATCATCACATTGAGATAGGATAGCTCTTCGCCTTCCTAATAATACATTTATTAATAATCAATGGCTTTACTTGTTACGTGATAGACAGGTCTTCCAGAATGTTGAGGCACAAAATAATACGAACGATACGTGATTTTATCAACTATCGGTAAGTAATCGTGTTTGTTAATCATTGGTTTGGTTTGGTTTTAGTGTTTATTTAAATAAGGTACCATTAATTACGATTTGGAATAAGCAACTTATACCAAACCTTATGTATTTCTAGTTATATACATAAACTGTTCCGGAATCTTTTGGATAATTGCTTGACAAATACAAAAACCGACTTCAAAGAAAAACTATTCCGACAGATGTACCTATGATATTTGAGCAGTTCCCTCGATTTCTCAAGGATCTTATCATCAGATCCTGGTTTCCTTATGATGTGATCACATAGGAGGCACCAGTTTAAAAAAATGTTTTAAAAATAGGTTCATCTAATCGAAAGTTCTGAGATAACAAACATTAAGAAAACAGTCGATTTGAGAACCTCCTCCTTTTTTGTAGTCGGTTAAAAATAATTTAATGTCTATCTAAAGTGGTTTACAGGACACTTTTCCTTATTTTTTTAGAAAACTAAATTTATTTCAAATTGTAATTCTAAATTTACCTCATGTCGTTACTTACAATTCTAACAAAATGTTCCACTGAACTCCCGGCTGCGGATATCCAACGATAGTTCTTTAGAAGTAAATCTTCCGGGTTTTCAATGGCCAGTGTAAACTTAGACAGGGTTAGAAACGCAGTTAAATTGGCCGTGTAAAATGCTGACAGGAGTATCATGAAGAGCCACCAAGTCACGAAGAGTACTCGGGTGGTATCTAAAAAGAAACAGTTTTTAAGCATGCCTAGAAGGTACTCCGTAATTTTGAATTATTTCAATCATTTCGCCACTATTTATGATTAATGCTAATGCCAAGACAATAGAGTAACTCGGGTTGGAGCATACAGTAGGTCTCAATAAGAATTCTGGTTAAATCCCTCCTTAATCAGGCTCAGAGTAAAATATCGTGTGTATATTTATACATCCAATCGATTTCGCCACACCTGCCCTCCGCCAACACCGGTAATGTGACACCCTAGTCTGATTCCACACATAAAAATCGGTCAAGTTCGTGTCAGGCCACGCAAAGAATAGTGTTCCGCAGTCACCCATAACGACATGTGAAAAATAACGTGTCGATTAAGTAATTGTTGTGCTTACTTATTATTTATTTACTTTTGTACGAAGTTTTTGAAGTTAGCGTATTTTACAAGTTAAGTTACCTCTATAACTCCTGAACTAATGAAATTATGTAAGCTGTTATAGTTTTTCTTTAAAGTTCATTATATAAACTACTTTGGGGAAACCAAAGGAACAGCGGGATTGCCAAAAATAAGGAGGCTATCTACATGCCATAGGTGGCCTGAACCCTGAAGTACGTTTGGGTTCCAGGGATTGCCTTTCTAGGGTGCACGTGGTTCCCCGGCTTCTAGTTCCCGAGACGGGAATGTGGATTTTAGTCGGTCCATGTCCGACATAGTGGTATCCGATGAGATTTCCACGCAAAAATTAAGGCTTATTTATCTTAGGCAGCAGTCACTTATATAAGAATTCAAGTCCACCCCATAATGTTTCTCAAGAGTAGTTACGATTTCACTTACGCAAAGAAATTTCAAAATTGTCAGTGGGAAAAATGTATAATAATGTATATGTAAATATTTTATTGGAGACCAATTAACTGTAGGGTAGTTTGATGATGGATCTCTGTGTCCGTTTTGTATTAATTTGCTAAGTACCACAAGACACAGAAAATATTCCTATTAAAAGAGTTGTCTTTTATGGAAAAAATCAATGTAGATATGAATCTAACTACGTTTACATTTAAGATCATAGCTCATTTTTCATACCAGGTATAATGACTGTAATCACTCCATAGACAAATATTATGATAATTTATCAAAAACCATTTTCATTTGTCATTACATCCATAGGAAAATGTTCGAAAGGTGTGACAACAAGTGATAGATTATATAAACCATTAACTGCGATACAATCAAAATCTTTCCATTGATCGCTGGTATACAACCTATGCATACAAAGGACACATTTTGATTTGACCATAGAGTATATTTATGTTTGGTCAACATTACACCATCAACGCTAATGGTTTCCCATCAGCGTTCAACTACTGAATTCAATGGACATATTGATAATTATTAATTTGTAAACGTGTTCTAATTGTATTAAATATTCTTAACCTTATTTTTTGTAAAATATTTACTCCACCTTATGCTAATAAGTAATCGATAATCCCGATGCAATTGAGTCTCTGCTAACCGCATTAAATCAGTGAAAAACAAGGAAAGAATTCCTTATACTGGTTTCAGTTGGATGTTCAGGTCATCATAACACTTTGGTTAAGAAGGTCCATTGATGACGAAGCATTACCCCTCGATTATGTACCTACCATAAATGTGTATAAATTTACGAAGAATAAATGCTTTTGTAAAATTATGTACTTACTAGCTTCGGGAGCTAAACTGGTGCCTTGTTTAAGAAAGGCGCTGTACACAAACCAGAAACTAGGGCTTAGAGGTAGAACTCCTTCGTCATCCTCAATGATTTTATTTCTCAGCCGTGTGAAGAAAGTTATGCAGGGAGCAAATGTTACAACAGCAGCCAGTACTAAATACCTAAAATTATTATTATTAAAGTTAATAAGGAAAATACTGGCTTCTTGTTAAGCTATGGACTACAGCTCATCATCATAATAGCCTTTATTTTTTCCAAGTTTATTTGGAGTCGGTCACTAGTTAATCTGATGTTACCAGAATAACACTTTTTTCATGGAGTGACTTTCATCGGACTTCCTCAAGACTGAGCGCGAACTGAATTCGAAAGTTGAAGAAGTTCTCAGTATATTTGAGAGCACTGGCTTTCCAATATAGATTGTCATAGATGTTCATGATCGACTGACAGCTTAATGTGCCCTCTGAAGCACGGACGTGGAAAACCGCCAAACTTCCCCTCCTCCGGACTGTTAATGATACTCTTGTTAAAATTATCCAATAACACTTTTAGAGCCGGTAATCTAATCTAAAACCTCTTGATCGACAGTCCTAGCCGCTTGATCTAAGAACCAGTCGGTAATCATGGAGTAAGTATGATTGAATAAATTCAAATATCTTTTTTTGGCTTTTGTACACGAGTCTTTAATTGTCTGTATCTAATTGTTGGTTGTAGGAATATGCTGACAAAGGAGTTTTCGAATAGTATTCTACGCTGATACAGCTTGGTTGATAAAAGTTTTCGTTCTCTTTGCAATGCTATTATTATCCTGCGTAGTGTGCTCAATTAGTCCGTTCTTACGGTACTTCCTCTATAATAGAGGTGGGCTGCTTTGCATTATAAATCTGCCTAAAAAAAATTGTAAAAAAAATTTAAAGGTTACCAAACCAGGTCGTTGAAAGGTGCCAATAGACCAGATCCTGCAGCAGATTCTTTAGGCCTCTTCATCATCATAACCCATTCCCCTTGGTCGAGGTCGATAGATAAAGCGGCTTTTTCTCTGTACGCTATCATTGATGGTAGAAGGGCAGCGACCATATCTACTTTCTAAATAAAGTTATTTAATTAATATTTATTACCTAGTATTTAAAAAAATATAAATATTTCAGCCATTTTATTCACCGCAGAAATCTTAATATTACATAAAACACAAGTGCGTTATACCGTTTTCAATACAGTATGTACAACTAGATATTAAATATTAGCAAAATAGTGTAGAAGATTCGTCAAAAGGTAATACTAGCTTTTGGTTTTCCTCCAGAAATAAAGATTCACATAAAGATTCCGCGTAACTGAACAAGAATAAGCAAAATATTCGAGAAGGCGAGAAGGCAGACAGACAGACAGAAGGCGACAGGCGACAATGGCCGAGTGCGGGTTGGGGACTAGCAAGACACGTTGTATCTACGTAATCTTACCGTTGGATGCTTTTAAGCCACCCGAAGGCCTAAGCTTCACAACTGCTATCTTATGATAACAACTGGGACCGACTGATTAACGTGACCTCCGAAACACGGAGCGTGTTTTCAACATTTTCAATTGCCTTTTTAAATTTCAAACATAATAACAACTTCTGCAGGTCTAATATCTCTCTTAGAGGTATCTCCTAATTATAATAAAGGGGCAGTTTCAATTTGAAAAGGGAACCTTTCCATTATTGATGTAATATCACAATTGATATAATTCGTTATCACTTACGCTAGAATTAACCAATCCAATTAAGGAATCTTCTGGATTTCTGCCTCCATACTCGTAGTTCCTTCTAGGCTCAACAACATCATATGTGAAATTAAACTTTTTACTCAAAATGTTGATGATAACGAAAACCACTCCAATGCCCACAATTGTACCATTTTTATGCTGAGTGCCGCTTAAAGGTGTGTTCTGAGTAAGAAAAGAGGTAAGAGAGTGAGAAGTTGTTAAGAAACGGAAATATAAAAAAAAGGTGGAAATAGCTGTACTTACATTGTATGTGGCAACTTTGATGGTCTTGCCATTGATTTCTTTCACCATAGCCCTATACTTGAGTTCATTCTCCGTTGATTCTTCAGGTCCTAGAAAGAGAAATATCATATTCATCTCTCACAGTCTCTAATTAAATTTACCTTATTTATTTATTTTAATAGTTTTACAGTGCTGTTGTCATGAGTTATTTAATACCTAAGTCGGCAGTTTCTGACTATTATATTCCCGAGTTATTCGGGAATATAATAATCAGAAATTCGCGCCGTTCTCAAGATATTCCGTGAGACTTTTATTTTTATTTATTTCTTTATGGACTTTGTACAATGGCGGACTTTTATTATTCTCCATAAACACCACCTATCTATACGCTAGTCGCTAACCCTAAACTACGCCCATGGGACAAATAAAGGTAGTGCCCCTTTAAAAAGCTTAGTCGTTTAGCTTTTAGCGGAGGGCTCAAAAAATCGGAAAAAAAACATGATCTAACAAAAAAAACTAAAATTGAACTTTAAAAGAAAACTATAGCGGCTTAGGTAACTTTATTAGTTCAGGAATTATAGGGGCGTAACTTATAAAATGCACTCATAGACACTCTCTTGGAAATCTTCGTACAAAAATCAAGAAATATAGTAATAAAGTAATAAGTAAAGTAATAAGTAAACATAACAATTATATTTGGGGCCCGATTTAAAATCCACGTGCCATTGTCGGTGACAACGGAACCCACGCGCTTAGCCTATTTTGTTTATTGGAAGATGAATGTAATAACAGATATATAAATAAAATCTATACGAGTTTGTTTGGTGGGTTGGTTGAACTGCCTCCACAGTGCCCTCTTTGGGATGGGATTTGTGGCAGTTGAATGGGCCCCATGCGGTTGCGGTGCTACAATTGCCTGAAGAAAGGCATAGAGCCTAAGTTCCTCTGCAGTTCCTCTGCGACGATTTTAGGGGGAACCTAAAGTAGGTAATATGGAGATAGTTCAACCAAATATTAAAAATAATGTTAAAATACAAAAAACAAATAGAGTAATCAATCATCACCTTTATAAGAATCATTGTAGGGGACTTCACAGACTGTTGCGTTACATATTGAAGATATGATGAGTTCTATGCCGCCCATGGCATAATAAGGTCCGTGACGTCACTGGTAGAACACATTTGGTTATCTGTGGTCGACTGGCGACTGGCCACTGATTGTGTCGTGGTGTGGGCATGAGGATGTGTCTACGAGTATAGCGCGCTTTACCCACCACAACCCCGCACGCTATATTAATGCACGTTAGATTGTTATGGACCTAACTTTATTATTTTTACCAAAGGGTAAAATTTATGAAAAATAAACATACAAAACTATTAACTTCACACACTCCAAGCTGAGTAGAATCAATGGCATGGTAATATTATAATAATAAATACAATGCATTGTTTCACTTACTCAAAAAAAAATACGAGTACCTACACATAAGTACCTATATAAATATTAATCATAGATAATTTATAATCAGACGTAGAATAATTAAAAATGATCACGAAACAATACTTATCATGAGTGTCTATCGAAACCACGACCTTAGCTCAGTCGATTGTTCTCGCGCCAATTAGCACATACGTACGTATACAACTAATCAACATCAGTCGTTGCGTCGTGAGAAGGCCTACCCGGCTGGATTAGCTCGTCTGGTTGTAGAGGATCCTTCCTGTATGTTGGATAAACATGACACACATTCCTCCATAGAACATAAATAATGGGCTAAAATAAGCCACTGTCATTTTAAGTACGTACATTAAAAATCCTTGTAACTTTTATGGACCCGTGCTTAGTTCTATTTAATTTCAGACTTGACGTAAAAATAAACAATATTTTTTTTAAAGCGTATCCTCTCTATTCCATGCTACCAATAATGTTATGGTAAATAATGATAGGTCGTTTATGTCGCTTTCATAACAGGTCACTCGGTAAATTGTCATATGCGATAAACATTTCATGTGCCATCAAAATTTAGGGTACGAGGCTATGCTTTTGGCGTGATTTTTATTTACCTTAAATTAATATCAAACACGTGTCTAAAGAATTATAACTGTAATAATAATAAGGAAATTCTATAACTTTACGGATCAATGGGTTAATTTTAGTTACTGAGTCTGAGTATTGTTGTAAAATGCAAATAACGCCTCGGAGCAAATTTAGTTTTAAATAATTGGCCTTAGTTACTCCTTATGTCATCATCCTTAAGCTAGTAAAAGTCCCGTCAAAATTGGTCTAGCCGTTCCCGAGATTACCCGGAACAACCAGATAGAAAGACAGACAAAAAATGTTAATAATTGCATTTTCGGTGAAAGTACGGGATATACTTTGATACGTATTTTGTAAAAAAATACTCATTGGATATTACATACCGACACTCCAATTTTAATTATTTTTATAGAAATAGATTTGGGCCCCTAAGTAGTGAAGGTTACTAAATCTCTCTCTTATTTAATGAACCAGGTCCTTGTAAGTGACTATTTTCGAGATACTTCTCATTTAACTTCTTGATAAGACACGACTTCCATTTTCTCCTTAACTTCGTGCTGCTGCATGTACTTAAATTTTATTAACTTAAGCCTGCCTTTTTTTCTTTTGTCTTCTATATAATCTTCCAGTAGTCAGTATTGTTTTTAAGGAGCTGTCGTGTTTACGGATGGAACAGCAAAATTATTTTCCACTTTGCATACTATAATTGTCTCCTCCGTTTATATTATAGCATTTCAAATGCCTGGATTTTTAAAGGTACTCAACAACGACTAACATTGCCTTGCCGCCAAGCGGATTTTTTGTGGTTCAAATTAAAAAGCTCAGCCTAATGAACAGTAAATAAATAACCAGCATCAAAATGTATTCAACCATTAATTTTCCATAACGTTTACTAATTAATATCTAAACAATAATTGAAAATAGTAAACTAAATTAAAAACATAAATAAATAATAATAAATAAATATTTTGGACATCTGACACACAACATCATCTAGTCCCAAGCTAAGCAGAGCTTGTGTTATGGGTATTAGACAATTGATATATACAAATACATAAACATACTGATATGACAAATACATAAACATACTGTTTTTTTTTGTAAATACATATAAATACATATTATACATAGAAAACACCCAGATTCCGAAACAAATATTTGTGAATCACACAAATAATATTTGGTCCGACCCGGAATCGAACCCGAGACCTCTTGATCAGCAGCCGCATACGCTAACCACTAGACCAACGAGGCAGTAAATTGGAATTTAGGATTCAATAGAAAGTTATATTAAGGTATTGAAAGGTTGAATTGAATTAATAAATAATAACATGATTGCAAAGTGTAATCGGTCCACATCGTAATAACCACCCCATTATTCATATTGCATTTGAACGGTGAAGGTTCGTGTAATTTATACTTGTTTGATCCAGTTTTTTGTTGACATTCTTTATTTGCAAGTTAAAGAAAATAAATATTTGGTTCTAGGTGTATTGTTTTTATTATTTGTAACTTAACACGAGCGTCCACATTGAGTTAGCTAATGCAACATTAAAACATCGTGTGTTTAGATTTAGGAATTAGGTAAAAGCATATAAAATGTTAACCCCCTTCTAAATGTTTTCTCTTGAATTTTGTCTATTTAGTGCGTCCTAGACTTACCTATATACCCAACTTATTTTTCCACGCTTGTAAGAAGATATAGATTAAAGAATGTTCAATCTCTACGTTAGAAATTTATATCAAAATAACATAAGCTGGCTTTGGCTGGCATGTACCTAATGCCTGTAATTTATAAAATCATTAAAGGTTTTGTTTCATAAAAACATCTTTCTAGTCTTTATAATTTAAAGTAGTATATGGGGTTGGCTACTAGCTCAAACAGTTTTACATTAATACCAGTTTTGGTTCGGAGAAAATCTCTTCAGACTTCAGACGTCGGCAACACTAAGAGAATCATACACAAAGACAGGCCTGATCTCTTAGAATAATTACATTCTAAGCCTGATCTCGTTAACAAAAAGGGAAAAAAATCCTTGATGCTTTGATCCTAAGTACTAATAAGTGCTGGTCTTTTTAATATGTATCAGTTGTGTTCCTCGACAATCCTTACTTATTAAATGCAAAAGTAACTGTCTGTCTGTCAGGCTTTCACGCCAAAACTACTGAACTGATTTTAATGAAACTTGGTGTACAGTCTAGATTCTAAGAAAGGACATAGACGAGTACATTTCACAGTTCAGTTAACCTCAGAATAAATCCCCAAGCTATATCATGATGTGACAGGATGTGACCAACCATATTATGAAATGTTCGAATGCATAACGTAGTAAAGCAATGATGCAAGCAAATGAAATAAGAATTTTCCGACGTCGATCATGGTAGGCTAGGTAAAAGTCGCACCTGACCATTCTATTCAATTCATACAGGTCTTTAGAAAACTTAGTAATTTATTTGTTTGTATAAGTGGGTTAATCTTAGGAACTGGCGTTAAGAAATGAAAAATTCTTGTAGTTTTAAACAACCTATTTGTTGAGGTGGTTGTGAGGAAGGATTAAAAAATTTTCGCCCGCGGTTCCGCCCGCGTGTATGTCGGATAGCGCGGTAGCCTATGTCCTTTCTCAGGCTCAAAACTAGATGTCTAATGTAATTTTCTAGATTTAATTTTTTTTTTATCTGTGTCAAAGAAATGTCAAATTGACATTGTCATTTGTCAGTTTTTTTTTTTTTTGGATTTAATGGTCATTTGTCAGTAAGTCTAGATCAAATTTAGAGTGGCACCCTTCTATTTGGAATAGGTGGTTAAGGATACTTTTCTGACTGAACCATGTTAGTGGGGATTAGGTTCATGGTGCAAGTTGATGTGATATGGATTAAGGCTTGAATTCTAAGTTTTGTAAGATTCTGTTTAGGCATAGTTGTTGTTATCATTAATAAATAATGTGAAAATGAAAATTCTCTCGGAATCCACATGGCTCTATACAAGAAATATCTCTTGTACAATATTTCTATTGTAGTAACTAACTTCCATGAAATAGAACTCATGAGGTAGGTATGTGTTAGAATTTTATCTAGTCGGTGCCTACACTAGGATACAATTATAAGTAAAACAAACTCGTATTTTTAAAAGAGGTACAATAACTTAATATGTGAATATATCTACTTGATAAGTTGTTGTACCTCTTTTAAATTTAATCCTGGTTTAAGATGGACGGGTGGATAGAACGGCACTGAGTAATAATAACTCATTGAATTACTTCATAATTAACCTAATCCTAACTTGGTTTAAGATACTGTAAATTTATTGTAGATTAGCTGAGTACCGTTACCATGAGTAGCGGTATTACCCACAGTTATTGTTGTATCGAGAAGTGAAATCGCGAGTGACGCCGTGGAGCAAAGTTAGTTAAAAGAAAGTCGTGAGGCACTCAGGGACTGCCGCGGTAAAGTTATTGCATAGCATTTTTTATCAACATATGTAATTATAATTATTTCTATAATTTTACTTAAGCAGTTTTTTTTTCTTTGATATTAATTTTAGTTTACAAAACAATATACACTGTCTTTTTTACATTCTAACAACACTATTGCCAAACAATATAATCATCCTATTAACCGAAATACAATGACAACTAAACATGATAGTAATATGAGCATATCTATGGAATAAAAACAATGTATAAAAAAGAAGAAGAATCTAGAATGACTGTGTTGTCAAGGCAACAGATAACGGCCGGTGGCGGCAACACGCATGCGCTAATCTGCCTATAGAGCACGGAGCCGCCACATCCTTGTCGCACTGCAGTTACAATCATATTCTCTATCCTTTTTTAGGGTGTTAGGTGTTTTCATTACGGAATTTCTTGATTCCGTCACCGCGATCAAAGCCCGCGATATAAATAAATAATAAATAGCCCGCCGTAGCCCGCGCCGTAGCCCGCGATATAAGCTATACAATAGCTTAAAAAATAAGACTAAGTTTCCTCTCCTAAGTTTTCTGCCAGTGAAAATTTTTAAACAAACAACAACAATAAACGAGCACATAGACAGACAGACATACGTTTAAAAAATATATTTTGATGGAAGTATGTACCGTAAATAAATAATAAATAAATTAATAAATATTTTAGACATCTTACACACAATGCCATCTAGTCCCAAACTAAGCAGAGCTTGTATTATGGGTACTTGACAACTGATATAAATACATAAACATACTTTTTGTTTCGTAAATACATTCATATTATACATAGTGTAACCTCTTAAGCTGTTTAATTGTTACACACCGATTAGCCAGTGATAGATGCAAAAGATCCCAGGGCGCCGTTCTCAAGAAGGACAGAAGGTCAAAGGGTGTATGTACTCAGTGGTAGTCGAAGGATACTTCAAAGAAACACTTTCACAGTCTCACACATATATATATATTTGGTATTTATTACAAATAAGGCCCTTGAGCAATAATGATTATAATTAAGATTATGAGATTCACTTTACAACAAAAAAATCAAGTGGGTTGACAAATAAAAAGTTGGTTGTTCCTTTTTTTCCTTGCACCACCTAACTCCTTGTCGTTCGGACCGGGACGTGTAGACGTCGGACGGGAACACCCTGCCACCTGGACGTATTCCCCTGCAAGCGCGGATCCAGGGGGGTGGTCATGGGGGTCATGACCCCCCCCTGGGCGCGGTCCGGGATTTAGGTGTAGAACTAATTAAAATTATTAAACATAATTTTAGATTTTTTATCACAATATAATTTAAACATTGACACTGTGTAACAACTAGCAACCTTATACATTGTTACTTTGTAGATACTACTCCAGTTTCTGTCATTGTAAATGAATATCGGCTGGGGATGGTGAAGTGGCAGCGGTGTTAGTGCATACCACAGTCGATTTCTAATCTAATTTTAAATTGCGATATTGAGCTGTATCTTTTTTGTTTTGTTACGCGCGGAAAGCTTTTTGCACCATACCAGTGGGGTAACAGAAGGGTGTGTGTAGGACTCCCGGGGGAACCGGTCTACCCACTAAGCCTACCTCGGCAGCTCGGAGGAACTCTAGGAATGCATCAGCGGCTTTTGGAGTCCTCCTGCCGGAAATTTCGACTGAGGTACATCCCGGAGTGACTAGTCTCACCCCCGGGGCAGGATGCTGTCGCGCCTCTCACCTCTCTACGCAATAAGAGCCGCAACACCGACCTACCTTAGACGACACCCTCCGGCCGCACCTCCTTCGAGCAGGATCGGCCCTTTCCGGATCCCTCTCAGCGGACTCATTCTGGAGCATAACGTCCTCACTCTTCCCACACTTCCCATTCCTCGTCACTCGCCAGCATTGCGGCGATCAATGCTGACGGTGATATGTTTCGTCCGATCTGTCTCCTACTCGACGCTCTGCAGAACGGCAGAACGACTCCAACAGCGCGGTAAAAAGCACAGCTCTGAGTTACGAGCCGTGCCTGCCAAGCCCGCAGAGCTTGCCAATACGCGTTCCGCAGTAGCATTCCGGGCTCGTGGTCCAACACTGACTCTTCGCCTTTCCGACCGACGGAACGAATTTGATCGTAGAATATCGTGTCCATGTCGGCCAGAATGTCGAAGGGTGGAGATCGTGCCAGGACCGTCGCCGCCTCGTACAAAATCGTGCGGTAGCCTCGTACGACCCGTATGGTATTATGGCTCTAATACAGCAAAAAAATCCTATATTAGGCCTTAACATCATGTCAGATGATTCAAACAGCATCTCTGTGGCAATGTTTAGCATGACTGTAGAGTTCAATACGATAGCGACAGTGGCGTGTATTATGGCCACATTTCCTGTTACTGCTGATCATGAGGTCAAGTCCTGGAATTTCTAAAGACAGACCAAAAGTGTTATTGGGTTTTCTCACAGCAATTTCTTAATAACAGACCGAGTATGGAAGTTTTTCGATAATCCACGCCCATAGGTCGGAGTGCACGTTAAGCCATCGGTCCCGGTTGTCATGAACATCTATGGTTATCTTATTGGGAAGTCAGTGCCTCAAATGTACTGTAACCTTCAAATTTCTGTTCTTCCTCGGGGTTGCGGAGGTCCGATGCCAGTCGCTCCGTGGAAAAACTGGATTCAGGTAAACTGGTTGAACTAGTAGACCCCAAATGATGACTGGCTTCTTCTTAGTAGAACACTCTTGACAGAGTGGTCGTGGCAGTTGATAGGTACTGTTGCGACTCATCGTCGCCGCTCAATTTCAGGGCCACTGCACATCTTGCGATGTCTCTCTACCGTTGTCGATTTATTGCGTTGCGGACACATTGTACTACAGTTGATTTGGTGGTAGCTTTAATTAGGTCTATCCATCGGGTTGGGGACACCGACCCCTCGATCTCGTACCTTCCATACGACTTTGCACGACAAGTCTCTCCATCGAATCTGCCTTTCTAGAGATGTGCCCAAAGAACTTCAATATTCGCAACTGCACAATCGACGATAACCTGTGTTTTATGTGAAGTTCTTTGAGGATGGAGTTATTGGTGCGGAACGCTGTCCACGGAATTCTCATTAGATGTTTCCAGCACCACATCTCTAAAGCATCGATTTTTTGGCGTTCCTGTTTTCTTAGTGACCAGGTTTCAGCACCGTATAGAAAGATTGGAAATACGAGGCAGTTCATCAAACGGACTTTGGTGTTTTTGGTTATTTTCCTGTCTTTCCAAATCTTTCCCAACCGTTCTACTGCTGATCTTGTGATGGAGCATCTACGTATTATCTCGTCTTCGCATCCTCCCACGTTGGAGATAGTGGAACCAAGGTAAATATAGCGTTGCACTACTTCGCAGTTACCTATATGCCCTACGTCGGTATCTACTTGTCCAGCTCGATCCACAATCATAACTTTCGTCTTGTCTCTGTTTAAAACAAGTCTAACGTCTAACAAAACCGAACCGAATATGTATATATTTGTTACCTGTTTATAAACTATATATTTTTGCAATCCTGGCAATTTTAACAATGTTCAATCTAAAGTTCGCAGCCAGAGACAAGGCAGTAATCGTTCGGAGATTTGTTTGTTAGGTTTTCGTGAAAATATAGTACTTTTGCGTACTATATTAATTTTTTTCAATAATGTATAGTACGCAGGTAACCTTACTAAATAGATAAGTACAATACTATCTATTTGATAAGGTTGGCAACCCTTTTTTTTTGTGTTTGACTCGTACCGACTAAAACCACACAGTGTGACCTCTTTGCGCCTCAATTTTAGGTCCAGAGTTAGAGTCCAGGTTAGAGTCCAGGGAGAGATCACGTCCTCGCAGAAGGTTGCGACCGCGTTAAAAAAGGGTCTCATGCTGCCGCCCTGCCCACTCGCCGATGACCGGCGAGCACTTCCGCCTCCAAATCCTACGGGGGTGTTCCGGCCAAGTCGCATGACGCCTCTGTGGACCACGTAAGGCTCTGACCGCCCAGAATAGGTCGCGCCTCTGGCGCCCCCATAGGTTATTGGCGGTCAGAGCCATACCGCATACTCTACCAATACCGCCACCCACACCGGTGCACCGTACTGTGCCATTGACCAGACAACCCCCGTGTACAGCTGCCTCGTGGGAACACTGGCCCCGCCCAAATGTGTCTCAAGGCACCATCTGGGTCCTCGTACATGACGGTACGCTCCTCTAAATAGTCTGCCACAAGCCGCCTCAGGTACTCTGGCACTCCGTGATAGCGGAACGCTTCCCTGATTCAGGTGAATGGCAAGTCTGCCAAGCACCTGCGTCAGTCGGAAACACCACACCGCTGCAGGTCACTGTCTCTTCGGTCACGGCCCTAAAGCGCAACACGGCATTGACCGTCGAACGCCCCTCTCGGAAACCGAATTAGGCTTCCAACTGGCCGGGGCCCACCTCGCAGAGGTGCCGAACGATGCGGGCAGAGAGCCGTCTCAAACAACTTACACACCTCGTCCAGCAACACGATGGGCCTATAGGCCGCAAGGTTGGCAACCCTAACTTGATCACAGCTATGTGACCCCCCCCCTGGCGCCAAAGCTGGATCCGCCCTTGTTCCCCTGACGGTCCCTCAACGCGCGTCCTTAGGGGACACGTACCGGTGAACAGAAAGTAAAAGTAAAAGAAAGGGAACCCAATACGTGACTCCAGTAACAGGCTTCGGGGTGAGCGGCACGGAGCTGGCTACTCCTTTTACTTTCAGGAGATAGGGCCGAGGATCAACCCGATAATTGCCAGCACTTCTGCTGGCAATTATCGGGTTTGTAGGTTATTCCACAGCAGTAGCTTAGTAGAAAGGTATGCAGCTGAAGCTCAGGACCCTAGAAAAGAGGCACCAATCCTATATATAATAATATGTTCACACAAAAGAGACGGCCTAAATAAAGAATTAAAGAAACTTACCACGACTGTGGGTTTTTTCACAAGTATTAATTTCAACAAGTAGATATACGACACAAAAAGATATACTTTATCTATAGTTCAAAAGCGCAGTAGAAATGAATGCTTCAGAGAAGAAAACTGACTTATATATCCGAAGCTAGGATTTTTCTGGAAGGAATTAACCCCACTTTAGAACAAAATATCCATTGACAAGTTCGCACCCGCTAATCAGTTGTGATGTAACAACCCTAGACCATAGAGAGTTGGCGCTAATATAATAATAACAAATTATTTCCAAGTATGGCAAGTTATTTTGTTGATTCTTCAATAAAAAAAAAGTGTTACAATAGAAAACACCTAAACTCCGAAAAAAGTATTTGTGGATCACATTTGGTCCGACCCGGGAATCGAACCCAAGACCTCAAGCATGGCAATCACATTCGCTACCACTGCGACACCGAAGCAGTCAGTATATAAATATACTTTCATATGCATTCATACTGAAAAACTGTTTATTTGATATTACAAACTGACACTTCAATTTTATTTATTTGTATTTATGATTAAAGATACCAAAAGGTTAGGATAAGGGCCACAGCACACTAGCTACTTTTAGCATCGGCGATCGGCAACTAGTCGCTTTTTAGAAGCTAAATACGGCGACCGAACGCTCTACACCGCACACTTAAAAACGCCAAACGCGGAGATTGAGTCGCTTTTTAGAAGAGCAACACAGCAGCTGAACGCTACTCTCCGCACACGTTCGGATGCCGGTACCATCGATTTGGCATCACAGCAGTCACTAAAACGCGCGTTTCCGATACCGCGATCGAACGCAGGAAGTCGCTAAAACGCGATGCAGCATCGATGCAGTCGCCAAATCGCCGATCGCCGATGCTAAAAGTAGCTAGTCTGCGGTGGCCCTAAGAAAGCATAACCCATTGATTCTAACTCCAATCAACAATCAAATTACTTAAATAATCAAATTACTTAAATAATCCATTACTTAAATAATTAAATAATACAGAGACGAAAAGAATATTTTATTTATCGTAGAAATTTTTCTCATCTCTACTCCACACTGTACTATTGACAGTTGACAGTATTGAGTGACAGATTTAATTTGAAAACATAACCTGTGAATTTAAGTTTATTTTTATTTAATTATATATTGCAGTCAATATTAACGTTATAAAAATGAGAGACATATTTATATCGAATTGCGAGAAATCATTTTCAAACAGAATACTATCGGAAGGATATGTAAGTCAATGTTCATTTGTAATCTAGACAACATATTTCCAAATGTTTAACATTTTGTTTATTTCCAGCGTTTAGACGGCAGAAATTATAATGAAAGCAGGCCACTGAATATATCATTTGGATCTGAATATGGCAGTTGTATCGTATCTTTGGGAGAGACTAAGTAAGAACTTTAAATGTAATTTACTTAAAAGTTGTTGATTATTAATCTCAGATAAGTAACCTTTTTGTATTAGGTTACTGGCAGGTTTTTATAGTTTGAATTGTTATTTTTTAAGTATTTAATTTTTAACTAGGAAATTTGTAATTCTAAATTTAGCTATTCCGTTCATAGTTCTAGAAGCAAAAACATGTCTTTGTAAATTATAATATTGAATTAAAACTCTGAAATATGGAATCTATTCATCAAAGTTTATCATTTCTTGAAGTATCCATTTAGTAACCAATAATGATTTAGCCACATCGACCGTTTCCAAGAAAAGTTACACTTGCTATAATTTTTTCACTTAATCTGTATAGTAAAGACTCACAGCATTGATTAAATAACTCTTTGAACAACATTAAAAAAATGTCTAGCATTATATCTACCTAGTTATTATTATTATTTTATTCTTATTTCTGTACTTGTTTTGAACCTTATACCATCCTTCTACAAGTTATTTGAAGCTAGCGCTCTGTGAATTTCACTACATTTGTTAAATTGGACACTGCTTGTCTGTTTGTTGAGGACATTTATATATTACTTTGTGTTAATGACTGCTTTGTACCAATATAAATAAATAAATAAACTTTTGAAAGTTATTTTGTAATAGTTTAATGCACTTATTTTATGTATCTTACTCATTAACTATTATCATTATGTTTCAGAGTTCTTGCTCAGGTATCATGTGAAGTCACACAACCGAAACAAATAAGACCAAATGAAGGCATTTTGTATATAAATGTTGAGATCAGTCCTATGGCTGGCCCCCAGTTTGAGGCAAACAGACAGACCGACTTATCAGTATACTTAAATCGATTACTTGAGAAATGTTATAAGGATTCTAAGTGTATTGATCTGGAATCCCTTTGTATTGTTGTTGAGGAAAAGGTATGCATTTTAATTATTTTTATGCATCTATCGAGAGTAATGAATAGACTAATCTTTATGCACTTGTGCATGAGTAACAACAATATACTAGTGCATAAAGATTGAATTATTAAAGATCTGTACTGTATACTATAAATCATGCTCACTTATGATAATAATAGAAATATCCTATTCTTCTGCTTTGGTCCACTGTTCTCCAATTTTCACATGTCAATACTACTACAATATTTAACCAAAAATAATCTATTTTAAATCCATATTATTATAAATGACAATAGCAATACTAAAAATATTAGACTTCTTTTATTTTATATTAGGGTAAACAAAATATATTAGGGTTAAACAATATGGCTAATATATATAGCGTAGTAAATAGGCTTCAATATGGCTACAGACTTCCCAAGTATTCAATTCTATTTATAGTAATGTAATCTAATTGTAATCAATCAATCTAAAAATAAATATCAGATCTAAATATAATGATCCAATGTGGCAAGGGCCATTCTTTTGGAAATGCTGAGTATGCATAAGTGGTATAAATATTTTAAATGTAAAGTTGGTTCATAGGTTTTAAGAAATTCTGCTTATATAAGCTCATATTTTGACAAGATGTATTTACCAACATCATCAATTACTTTTACTTGACTATGGCAAAGGCAGGCAAGGTAATAGTTTTGCCAGTCTATGTTTGTTTTTTTATTCTTCTTGTGTTCATGCTTTCCGTCAGGCAGGGCAGAGTCATTTTAGCACCTAATATAAATATAAAAAAAATATAGTACCTAAACTATTAAATTGATTTTAATTATTGAAAATGTTAATAAATTTCTTATAATGGCCAAGGTGACAAGTTTTATCAAAAATTAATATTTAAGAAATAATTTTTTGGGTTAATTTTGTTGCTTAGTTATCATCAGCTCAACTACACTGAGTCGCAGCTAGTTAACTATAAAAAAGCTGACTTTGTTTAAATTTAAATTACTACTCCAGTTTGTGTCACGATAAAAAATATTATTCTGGGAATAACATTCATTGTTCTGTCTTCAAATGTTTCAGGTATGGTCACTCCGAGTGGATATCAAAGTTCTTAACCACGATGGAAATCTTATTGAATGTGCTAGCATTGCCACCCTCACATCCTTGGCTCACTTTAAAAGACCAGACGTTACTCGCAGCGGTGATAGTGTTATCGTACACACTGTAGTTGAAAAAGACCCCATTCCAACAGTTTTGTTTCATTATCCTGTGTGTGCAACATTTGCAATATTTGATAGCGAGTAAGTATATTTAGGTGTTACATAATTTAGTAATAATTTTCAGTACCTAGGTAGGTACTGTCCTACTAGGTACTGAAAATTGAAATCAGTCTCAATTCCTGTAAGATTCAGAATAAACACATAATTTTAAGTGGAAACAGTTTTTTATATGCTTTATACTACGCTCTCAGCGAAAACCGGTATTAACTAGTCTAAACCCTCCCTTTCCTCCTGATTTTGAAGGAGATTACTCAGAGGGCGGCCACGCAAAATGGTCACTGTATGGTTAGTGACTACCGCTGCCCAAATTTGAATAATCGTAATGATTATTATTCACAGATCTTATGTTAGCTAATAAATCGCTACTTGCTTTTTCGATTTTGCTTGCACACGCTGTCCTTTTGCAATAAACGCATAATCACTGCGAGTCTCAGAATTATTTACAGTGGTGACTAGGATGATTTATGAATCATGATATTTTAATCACATCTTGCGATTTTGCCAATTTCTATTATGAGGTACATGAGACGTTTTTAGCAATTTTGCAGTCCACCTCCCCTTGGTAAGGTTTTGCTCAAACCCCTCTCCTGTTCTCTAATGTTGTGACAATTTTTTTATGATGTGTTTCTACTTTCTACATTCTAACGCATTTACATTTAAATGCGTTAGAATATTTAAAAAAAAAAAACAATTTGCTAAGTACTTATTTTTCATTTGAAAATAGTTAATTAATATTAGCATTTAGGCTAATTGCTTGGCAAGTAGGCTAGAATTACATTTAAAATAAACAATGTAACTTTTTTACTGGAAAAAAAATTACGTGATTTTTGCTGAGACTCCTCCTTTTGTCTATATCAGATTAGACGAGCGATAAAATTATTTAAAAGGTTACTATCTTAACCTTTTATTTCTATGGACTATGGTCATCAGACTCGTCGACACTCGACAGTCTGCCCGTGACCACGAGCGGTAAAACCCGTTCAAAACGACGGGAAATAGAAGATATTGTAACCTTTTAAATAATTTTGTCAAAAATCATGAGCATGTGTAAAAGTCGCGAAAGTCAACAGTTAATGTTAAAGATTAAATGATGGCTCGAAACCCTTCAACGTCTCACGCACATAATGGAGGCCCCTTTAATTAATACTTTTTTGTGCCTAATAATAATTATCAAGTTTTGACATTTTTAATTATTATAAATTTATTAAAAATGTTTGATAAGTAATTAGGAAACTAATGATAAGATCAGTGTTGCGTTGATCAGCGGTGCAATACATTTTAAGTTACCCAAACATAATATAGAATAATTTGTAACAATTATTAATTGAACTGATTAGTTTAATGTACGAATGGCGGAGTAGTTTGAGGTTCAAACCCGAAAACACAAGTGTGCGATCACCACATGGAACAACGCTTGGTGTGATCCACATATTTTTGTTCCGAATCAATGTGTTTTTTCCATTCCTTCAATTTTGTATGCAAAGTCCTTCGTTACACAAAATATATTCGTAGAACAGGAGTTGTCTCTAAATTTTTTATTTTTTTTATGTCTTTATTTTCAGTATTCTCTTGTCAGACCCTAGTTTCTTTGAAGAATCAGTATGCATGAGCAGCACAGAGGAAGGACTGAATACAGGCGGTGGTGTGCTAGTCGTTGGACTAAATCAGTACAAGGAGGTCTGTCTGTTAGACCACAGTGGGGCAGCCATAAACAACTCTAAACTTGTTCATAAAGCTATCGCAGCTGCTGCTGACAAATGTAAGGAAATAGTAGACTTGATAAAAAAAACTATCGTCAGCGATGACACATTGAGGTGAGAGACATTTTTACTAGTAATTTTTATATAGCTTAAAGGAGACAAATAAACGAACAATTCACCTTATTGTCAGTATCCATCACGTCTCATGTTCACCCATATCTAAAGAATCACAAGTGACTTGCATCTATGTATAAATATGATAATATTTATTTAGACTTACTGCACATGTTGTACAAAGGCGGACTTAATGCCATGAGGCATTCTCTACCAGTCAACCTTCAGGCAAATAATAATAAATATTAATGATAATAAATTTACTTGATACTATGTAAATTAATAAATACATATAAATGTAATAAACATAACACATATATTACCAACATAATATATAATACAAATATACATACATATACTTAATCTATATAAAATACACAGACGGACACTAGTGTTGTAACTGAAAAAGTTCGCGGTTTTTTTGCCTTAAACGTAAGGCTGCTTGTGGATATTATTATAAGAGGACTGTCTGTACATCACTCGTAGGTGTAGGTAAACTAATGAGGTTGTTTAGGAACGAGAGTCGTGTCCCTCCAATACAATGGGAGCCGATCAAGCCTGGCGTACCCAAATGTCGATGTTAGTTCTATTTATGCTTATCAGAGCCAGAATTTCTATATCGTGTTACGGACTTAGTAGTTACTCCGTAGTTAGGCATATGTTCGATAGATGGAGTCGTAGTATGTTTTGTTGTCGAATTTTGTAAGTCGCCATAAGGTAATTGAGTTTAATTAAGGTAACAGGACTCGAAAACATTTTTATTTTCTTTGTTGAGTTCTGTCAAAAAAGATTCAGCCGTTCCAGAGATTACCCAGAACAAACAGACATTTTTTTAAAAAGATTGGTTTTTTGTTTCAAGTATCGTACATACTTTCATATGCATTTAGTATGAAACTTCATTTGCTATTTACAAACAGACTCCATTTTTATTTATTTGTATCTAAACAGTTGTCAGTCTTATTTATTTGTATCTAAACAGTTGTCAGTCTTATTTACTTGTATCTAAACAGTTGTCAGTCTTATTTATTTGTATCTAAACAGTTGTCAGTCTGTTTGTTGCGGGTAATCTGGAACGGTTGTACCGATTTTGACGGGAGTTTCACTGGTAGAAAGCAGATGACATAAAAAGTAACTTACGCTAATTATTTATTGACTAGCTTCGCTCCACGGCTTTACTCGGTTTTTACATTAATACAAAGTAAAGCACAAATTAGTGTTTGTACAAATATGTTTGGGTGTTTTCAGTGTTTATTAAGTAGTCATGTATTTTTTAAAAAAGTATCCATCTTTTCGACAGAATACATAGAATACTTTTTTGTTCACACATGTTCATAAAGCTAAATTGACTGCAAGATGAATGGATTGATTGCAGTCAATCTAGTTTTCATAGTTCAAGCTGTGCTTAGTTTGAAGCTAGTTGGTGTTGTTTTCAGATGTATGATGATCGAAATGTTCTTGTTGCAATGATATTGTCCTGCATTCTTGGTTCTTTAATCGCTTCTTACATCACCCATGGGTTGAATAGGGCTAAAGGAACTCTCATGTTCTTAATCTGCCACCACATAGACGTGTGTGTAAGATTGGTGAGGTTCTTATTTTATTGCATTTTTTTTATTTACAGACAAAAAAGATTAAAGATCAACTTTGCCGACATGATTACTCAAAATCATTTGCTTGCATTAACCAAGAAGGATTTAAACATTAAATTAAAGAGTTACAATGTTGATGACAACAGAAGTGAAACAGATGGAATGGACACTGATCATGATTTATCAGATGCAGAACCCAGTAAATATAATGGTAAGATTAGTTTCATAAAAAAAACAGTTTTGTTTATTTCACTCAATAATAATAAGTTTATTTAGCTCAATAATAATAGGTTTATTTAGCTCAATAATAATAGGTTTATTTAGCTCAATAATAATAGGTTTATTTAGCTCAATAATAATAGGTTTATTTAGCTCAATAATAATAGGTTTATTTAGCTCAATAATAATAGGTTTATTTAGCTCAATAATAATAGGTTTATTTAGCTCAATAATAATAGGTTTATTTAGCTCAATAATAATAGGTTTATTTCACACCCAGTCAAGGGCGGATCCAGCTTTGGCGCCAGGGGGGGGTCTCATAGCTGTGATCAAATTAGGGTTGCCAACCTTGCGGCTTATAGGCCCATCGTGTTGCTGGATGAGGCGGGTAAGTTGTTTGAGACGGTTCTCTCTGCTCGCATCGTTCGGCACCTCTGCGAGGTGGGCCCCAGCCTGTTGGAAGCCCAATTCGGTTTCCGAGAGGGACGTTCAACGGTCAATGCCGTGTTGCGCCTTAGGGCCGTGACCGAAGAGGCAGTGACCTGCAGAGGAGTGTCTTTGGACATCGCCCACCGCCCGAGGACATACGCGAGTGGCGTGAAGCCGCTCGCCGAGCCACCATGGTCAAATAGTCGTTCCGGCTGGAGACTACACGCGCTGGCTTCGCTGCCGTGGAGGCTCTCCAGCTGGTCATCGCCGAGTGGGCAGAGTGGCTGCATGAGACCCTTTCCTTCCGACTGACGCAGATGCTTTCCGGGCACAGTAGCTTCGGAAAGTACCTGCACTCGTTCGCTAGGAGGGGATCGAGTCCCGCCTGCCACCACTGCGACTGCAGTAAGACATCGGAGCTGCACACGTTGGCGGTTTGCGTCGGGCCCTCACTGTAGTCATCGGAGAGGATCTCTCGCTACCGGCCGTCATAAACGCGATGGCCGGTAGCGACAGTTGTTTTATCCTTCTGCGAGGACGTGATCTCTCCCTGAACTCCTCCTAAAATTGAGGCGCAAAGAGGTCACACCGTGTGGTTTTAGTCGGTACGAGTCCAACATGTAAAAAAAAACAGGGTGGCCAACCTTACTAAATAGATAGTATTGTACTATATTCCAGGTCGGCGTACTATATATTATTGAAAAAATATAATATAGTACGATAAAGTACTATATTTTCACGAAAACCTAACAAACAAATCTCCGAACGATTACTGCTTTGTCTCTGGCTACGAACTTTAGATTAAACATTGTTAAAATTGCAAGGATTGCAAAAATATATAGTTTTTATAAACAGGTAACAAATATATACAAATTCGGTTCCGTTTTGTTAGACGTTCTTCAATCATTGAAGCTTTTAGCGTAATGTAGAGAATGATCTTTCCGCTGTCGCTACTAACTAATACTAATAAGTAGCCAGTCATCATTGACTTCCCAATAAGATAACCATAGATGTTCATGACAACCGGGACCGATGGCTTAACGTGCACTCCAACTTATGGGCGTGGATCATCGCCAAACTTCCATACTCGGCTGTTATTAAGAAATTGCTGTGAGAAAACCCAATAAGACTTTTGGCCCGTCTTTAGAAATCCCAGGACTTGACCTCATGATCAGCAGTAACAGGTAATGTGGCCATAATACACGCCACTGTCGCTATCGTATTGGATTCTACAGTCATGCTAAACATTACCACAGAGATGCTGTTTGAATCATCTGACAGGATGTTAAGGCCTAATATAGGATTTTTTTGCTGTATTAGAGCCATAGTACCATACGGGTCGTACGAGGCTACCGCACGATTTTGTACAAGGCGGCGACGGTCCTGGCACGATCTCCACCCTTCGACATTCTGGCCGACATGGACACGATATTCTATGACCAAATTCGTTCTGTCGGTCGGAAAGGCGAAGAGTTAGTGTTGGACCACGAGCCCGGAATGCTACTGCGGAACGCGTATAGGCAAGCTCTGCGGGCTTGGCAGGCACGGCTCGTAAGTCAGAGCAGTGCTTGCTAACGCGCTGTTGGAGTCGTTCTGCCGTTCTGCAGAGCGTCGAGTAGGAGACAGATCGGACGAAACATATCACCGTCAGCATTGATCGCCGCAATGCTGGCGAGTGACGAGGAATGGGAAGTGTGGAAAGAGTGAGGAAGTTATGCTCCAGAATGAGTCCACTGAGAGGGATCGGGAAAGGGCCGATCGTGCTCGAAGGAGGCAGTGAAGGGGACGCGGTAGAGGTTGCTAGTCCCCCAATCGTCTCATAAGGGTCGCTGCAGCCACATATTGGTGAGATGTGACCGCTGCAAACTGCCCGAGACAAGTGACACCCCTGGTGCGGCCGGAGGGTGTCGTCTAAGGTAGGTCGGTGATGCGGCTCTTACTGCGTAGAGCGGTGAGAGGCGCGACAGCATCCTGCCCCGGGGGTGAGACTAGTCACTCCGGGATGTACCTCAGTCGAAATGTCCGGTAGGAGGACTCCAAAAGCCGCTGATGCGTTCCTAGAGTTCCTTCGAGCTGCCGAGGTAAGCCTCCGTGGGGTTTAGTGGGTAGACCGGTTCCACCGGGAGTCCTACACACGCCTTTCTTTTACCCCACGAATGGTGCAAAAAGCTTTCCGCGCGTAAAAAAACAAAAAAGATACAGCTCAATATCGCAATTTAAATTTAGATTAGAAATCGACTGAGGTATGGACTAACACCGCTGCCACTTCACCATCCACAGCCGATATTCATTTACAATGACAGAAACTAGAGTAGTATCTACAAAGTAACAATGTTGGTTGCTAGTTGTTTCACAGTGTCAATGTTTAAATTATATTGTGGTAAAAGATCTAAAATTATGTTTAACAATTTTAATTAGTTTTACACCTAAATCCCAGACCGCGCCCAGGGGGGGGTCATGACCCCCATGACCACCCCCCTGGATCCGCGCTTGCACCCAGTCTTAATATTTGAGATCATACAATGTAATAGAAATACTTGACAATTTTATCTATACAAATAAATGAAATTGTAGTGTCTGTTCGTAATTTTAAAATAACCGCTTTTTACTAAATGCATATGTATGTGTTTACACGGTACATGTGCATTTTTTTTTTTTTTTTTTTTAATTTTTGTCTGTTTGTTTCGGGTAATCTCTGGAACGGCTGGACCGATTTCTAAGGGATTTTCTCTGGATAGCTAATGATATAAGGAGTAACTTTAGCTTCTTTTTTTAGACAAGTAACTGGTTCTGATTCCCAAACTAGACATAGCCTGTATTTTGGGAGACAGTATTCAGTTGCATATTTTGTTACAATTAATATGAACCAATTCCAATCTAATTAATATGAAGCTACTGAGATAATGACTTGGTGTTTGGTGTAAACATGTATATTATGTGTGTGTGGATTTGAGAAGTTCAAAGTCAATCATATCCAGCAATGGACCGCGATGGGCTCATAATGATGTAATAAATTTGAATAGGTTTTCATACATTTATTAATTTATTTATATTGTTGTTTTAGTTGTTGCCTCTGCACCTCATACAGCAGAAATTCAATTTAAGAAAGAAGCTGACAAGTGGATAGAAGTATCATCAGATTCGGAAGGAGATGAAAATAAATAATAAACTGATTTGTTAAAGAAAATGTAATAAATTTACAATTTCCTGTTATTATAATCTCTCTTTACAGTATTACATTAACATTGCATTACCCTCACTAATAAATCATTACATTTGATACTGAAAAGATTTAGGTATAATACAGAAAACATTAATAAACTACATCTACATGGAAATAAATATTAGTTCATCAGCTAGAGTGACAAGTGATGTGGAATTATCAAAGAATACATTTTTTTAACATTCACTCATTCATCATAACGGTTATTAAGTTAAAATTTATCATGAAGTAATATACTTCAATATCATTTTGCAACTGATTCTCAATCTATATTTCTATGTGTTTACTTAGAATGCAGATTGAAAATTATAGAGAATATAATGAAACCTAATCATTAAATCACATAATACTAATCTAAAACTATACACTTGCATCTATAAATTATACAGTCACACTATAATCTATACTGAGTCAGAGTTCATTCCATTTTTCTGGTCTAATTTATTACCATTTGTTTTCACCATATAAATGAAATAAGTCATTATCTCCTTTTCATTCACAGGTATCGTCTTGAAATGTTTTTGAATAGCCTGTAATGAACAAAAAAACAACAAATTATACTTTAAAAATATGGAATATGTTTAATCTTAAATATAATGATAAAAAAATTAAAGACTTACATCAGCTAACTGAGCTTTGTTTAATCCAGGCCTTGTGGGCACTTTGTAATGTCTTTTATACCTCCTCAGTGTGTTCACTTGTAACTGGAACCAGTCTACTTCAGGCAGGTCCATGTCAGCTTCGTTACTATCATCCTCAGAGTCCTTGGGCCTCCTCTGTTTTGTTCTTGCACACTGTATCATTGTTTTATGAAAGTCACAAATGTATGTATGCCTGGCCTGTAACAAGCAACAGAGTTTTGAGAAATTTAATAATACCACTTGATTTTGTGTCAGTTATTAGGAGTTTAAAAGCTAAAAATAAAAGAAACCTATTACATACTTGAGGGTCTATGTTAAGCTTTAGCCTTCTTTGAGCGACGGTCTTTTGTATACGTTTGCTGTACGACGCGTTGCCTGCGGGTCGTCTGCAGCTATCACCATCATCCACAAGGCAACATATTTGGTCAGAATTACCTCTGGAATCTTCTTCTCCTGTACTAAACCCGTTGTTCATTTGATACTCCCGTTGAATCATATATGACGTATAAAGTAAACTTGTCTATTACACTTCGCACCAGGCGATGGAAAACAATTCGACGTATTCACAATGATTTACGATTGAGGTTATAATTTACAACAACACAGGACATTAGTACCAAATAAATCAATTAAACACATCACAATAAATACTCTGCCGGTTGTGTACTGCGCTACATTCACTACGGGAACAGTAATACTTTATTCACAACACATATGTAACAAATTGTGCATTGCTAATTGCCAACTGATGGAATTCTGTTATATGCTAGTGTTTTACTGATTTTAAACTGCTAACATTAAAAATCAATACAAAAATTAATTGACATAGGCCAATTATGTCAAGAGCGCTTAAAGAAATCGCAACTACGCCAACTTCAGCGACTGAAGAAAAATGACTTGTATCCGCACCGACCGATGGCATCGCCATTACAATTTAATTATTACTGATTCGTTGTTTCACTCACTCAGTCATTCACTCATCAATGGTTACCAAACACTTTACAAATTAGAACTCTATATCCATGTGCCATAGCACACATTTCAGCCTAACACAATTGAAGCTGAAGAATGAAAACAGTTCTATCAGTGATTGTGTGCATGAATACAACATGACAACGTACCTATGTATTGTAGTATAAACAAAAAATAAAGCTAAGACTAGTTTACTGATTGGTTGAGGTATGGCGGGCTATTTAATTTTCACCAATCCTCACATTTTGTCACTGACATAGTCAGTTCTCGTGTTCATTACAACGAGCGCGAAGTGCCCTACGTAATAAGCGCTGAAATCGTGTGTCCATTTTTAATAAACATACGCGGTGAGTTTCTGATTTTTCATATAATAATGATTTTAATTTCATAACAAATGAAACGGGTGCGTTACGTATGTGATTTGTGTAAAGCTCAAGGTATTAGTACTATGGTTAATGTGATATTTATAGTTTTACATTCTAATTTTGTTAGCAAATGGCTGCCGAATGCCGAAGTAAGGTGACAGATGTTGTATATTGTAGTCCATACCTATTTATATACTTAAAAAGTGATAGTATGTGACTAGTTGTGTGGTTATCAGTAGGTTTCCATTTAATTTTATGTACGTAATTATCAGCTTCATGTAGTAGTGGTCATTATCATATGTAATATAAACACTATTTTATGTTCTAAATAACTTCGCTTTTGTATTTGTTGATGTTGCATTTAATGTTGGAGTAACCTACATAAATTGGTGTATGAAATGCATTAAATGTGAATTTTAAGAATGATTAGTAAGCCTGCCAATGCAATACGCAAGATTTACAATTTCACAGTACTTAGATAACAAAACTTAACATAACATTCAGTCCTGAAAAACTTGAACGAGAGAAATGTTCTCGTTCAAGTTTTTCATGACTTTGAATTAAACACTGTAGTAATTATTGTGATAAGTGCATACTGCTTACATTTATATATTTTACCTACTGAAATCTAAATAAAATGTAGTTTGAACTTTCAAAATTTCCCTTGTCAAATTTAATATAATTTAAATAACAAACAACCTGTAATAATTCCAAATCTATACAAATAAATGAAATTAAAATGTACATTTGTAATTTCAAATAAACCGCTGTTCGCTGAATTAAATTGATCGCGCACCAAGAGCGACCACAACGAGATTTCTCTTGATCGAGGCAAACGTCAGTTTATAGCCGGTACACACTACAACGATTTATCGTAACGATGTGACTGCACAGTATAACTGTGCAGTTTATCGTACGCCCATTGAGTGTCCACACGTCAACGATATCTGCAACGATCGTCAATTCGTCAGTTCTCTGTAGAAGCTCAGACTATAAACAGGTACCGTGTATACATACTTAAGCATTCACGTCCGCTTACAAGAAGATTTGTGACGAACTGAGCTATTGGACCAACTTCCGTCCACACGCGGCACACGCTACGATAACTGCACAAACGAACTGTACAGTTAAATCGACTACAATTTATCGAATAACTTTTGCTCATGCCTCCGATCGTTTGCACCAACCAAAAAATCTGAACCAATTTCCGTCCACACTATCGATAAAACTGCACAAATGAACTGTGCAGTTATATCGCTACGATAAATCGTTGTAGTGTGTACCGGCAATTAGTGTTCAATATGTCTTCTTCTTCTTTTGATGAAATGGCAACCAGCCGAATATCAGCTATTTCTGCCAATGTCAAGTAATTAAAGTCTTCAATTGTAAAGTCTTGTCTTCAAGTCGTCGTCGTCGTAATAAATTTTATGATAAAAAAAAAATGTGGATGAGATGAAATGGGGACCGTCTTCCCTACAATATGTCGACAGCCGATTTTGACGTAGAGACAGGTGACAACAACATTAAATAAAATGGGTAAGGGTAAGGGCACACTGGCTACTTTTAGCATCGACGATCGGTGACTAGTCGCTTTTTAGAAGCTAAATACTGCGACTGAACGCTCCACGCTACTCTCCGCACACATTCGGATGCCGGTAGCATCGATTTGGCGTCTGCCGAACACGACTTGACTCTCATCATTTTTTTATTTGTAACCAAAACCACAGATTACAGAATACTGCAATATCATTGCAAATCAGAGACATAAGTACGTAAAAAAATAGAAATACTAAAGCAAATCAAAGTTCCAAATCGGAAAATTATAGACAACACTACAGCCGACGCGATCGAGGCATCTGAGCATTCGGCGGTATCGGAAACGCAGAAAGACGCGAATGACTTGTGACGCTTTCACAGCAATTTTTTTTTACGAAATTTGGCTTGGAGATACTTTTATTCTTGAAGAAGGACATTAGCTACCCTCTACTGCGTGATAGCAGAAGAGAATTCTATGTGGTAGAAGGTCTCTTTGGATTTATTCAAACCTAATAAACTAATCATTTAAAACGTTAGAGTAAAACTCATGATAAATTTGATTATATAAGTAAAAAATAAATAAATTTGAAACTAAAAATTTTGTCCGTCAATATTATAAAATGATGTACTGTACTGTACTGTATGTGCAATTACACTAAAAACAAACACATTACACTCAAATTCTCACATGAAACTCAAACAAAGCAGTCACGAGCCTGATACCTTGCTTATGGACCAAGAGCCCAGAGCCGCCAGACCTACGTCATTAGTGCAAAGCTGAAATTTTCAGGATTATTAGTACAACGTCTTGTTAAGATGTATGTGTACCCATTAGCTTGAAAGCGGGGCCGTTTCTGAGATAGCGCAAAGTACAGATGGATAAAAATCTTACTTACCTACGTTAAAGGTACAAAGCTAGTATTTACATATTTTTTCAAGAATATTATTTAAAATTAAAATTCATTACTGCCAGACACTTTCCGTGGGCCAGTACTTCTGCCAGACGTCTTGAAAGTTGTGAAAAAATTAGGTAAACTACGTTATAGTAGCAAACCTAAATTTTATACAATTATCTAAGGTACTATTTTAAGACCCTTTGTATGCGGCTGAAGGGCCTATCATCCCCCCAGACATATATTTGTAGTAATTAGGAAGCTGAGGTATATTATCTTTGGTATTATTTCAAGAATATAATTGTAAAATATTAAATGGTTTTTACACGCTTTTTGGATTGGTCATACAAAGGGTCTTAAAATAGTACCTTAGATAATATGTATAAAATTTAGGTTTGCTACTATAACGTAGTTTATCTAATTTTTTCACAACTTTCAAGACGTCTGGCAGAAGTAATGGCCCACGGAAAGTGTCTGGCAGTAATGAATTTTAATTTTAAATAATATTCTTGAAAAAATATGTAAATACTAGCTTTGCACCTTTAACGTAGGTAAGTAATATTTTTATCTATCTGTACTTCGCGCTATCTCAGAAACGGCCCCACTTTCAAGCTAATGGGTACACATACATCTTAACAAGACATTGTACTAATAATCCTGAAAATTTCAGCTTTGCACTAATGACGTAGGTCTGGCGGCTCTGGGCTCTTGCTCTATTAGAACTTTTCCAATATAACCTTTAATATTTTTAGTTTTGTTTTTGTTTCTCTCTCCAAAACTCTACTGTTATTGTAAAAAAAAACTTGAATTCCAAAGTTAAGGTCTACTCATACCTTATTACAAAAAAAACCACGTCCAAATCACGTAGAGTTTAGAATCTACGACCTAATTTACTCCTATGTAATGTAGTTATAATATTTTCTCGTTATGGTTGCCACTTCTTAAAACAAAATATTTATCCGGATTTTTGTGAAACATTATCTAAACATGCTGGACACACAACTAAAGTTACCTGTTATTTAACTAGCAGCGTTTAATAAGTTTATTTCAAATCAAATTTGAATTAGCATAATTTTTTTAGTAAAACGTTATTTTATTACAAGATCTGGTGTGTAGACTTTGAGACAAGCTAAATAGTTACATTAGCTTTAACTTGCAGTTCATCCCTGGGCAATATTTCATTCATTCTGCTTCTATTTTTTAACATTCTCAGAACAATTTTCTATTTTTTTCTTTGTAAAAGCATCTCCTATAAAAATACCTTCAACTTTAAAGCGAAAGATGAATGAACTAAGTTAAATCATTGCCAAGTATTAGTTTGACAAGGTTCTATTATAATAAATTATGGCAATGGAAAAATTTTGAATACGCCAATGTAGACAACTCAGAAATTCTGCTAATATTTATTTTTAACGTTTAGCTTAGCCTTAGCTTCTGAATTTCGTAACAAATACTGGAGGAGTGATGGAGAGCATCATTGCAGAAAGATCAATCGTGTATGACATTTTTTTCCAGAGATTTGAAATCATCTAATCCTTTCATATCGAATGCAAAGTTGTATGAAAGGAAAAACATGTAAGATTTACCTACGGCCGAGTTAAATTTGGTTAATCCTAATTGTTTTTGCTCTCGTGAAATTGAATCACTAAATATGGGCATTGGAGGATGCTTCGTACTCCACACTGTCGAAGCAAAGTTGTTACTTGTAAGGGAGGAAAACCAATCACAAATCCTAGGTTTTTTTAAAAAAATTGATAGACATCTGTCGCTTTTTCCGGGGAATCTCTGGAACGGTTGAACCGATATCGACGGGACGTGTAAATAAATAAATAAATATTTTTGGACATTTAACACACAACATCATCTAGTCCCAAGCTAAGCAGAACCTGTGTTATGGGTACTAGACAACTGATATAAATACATAAACCTACTTTTTTTTGTAAATACATACATATTATACATAGAAAACACCCAGACTCCGAAACAAATATTTGTGAATCACACAAATAATATTTGGTCCGACCCGGGAATCGAACCCGAGACCTCTTGATCAGCAGCCGCATACGCTTACCACTAGACCAACGAGGCAGTCAAAATTAAATTAAGTAGAATTTAAAAAATAAATATATCTCTGCCTCTCGCAAGAAACAAGGGAATAGAGAAATAGAATGGAATATAGAATAGAAAACGATTAACGTGTTGCAACTTGGCTAGAGGGGCAGGTTTTAATTAAAAGCTCATAATACACTTAAATTGCATAGGACAATAGTTTGATGTCAAAATCACAAAGTAATAAATAGAGCCAGGCTAATTTCAGCACCAATGCAGAAGCCTCACTAGGCCGCCGTAGGCTGGGCCAACATGCTGCAGTGTCTGCTGTCACTATGAGGATAGTCACCACTATTCTTTGATTCTAATAATGCTTTCCATCAAGCAGAGTAGAGTCTAGTAGAGAGTTTATTGTTCGGAAGCGACTTAGTATAGAGAGAAATCACGTAAGACTCGTCTCAAGTCGAACTCTTTATTTTCTAAGGACTTAATAATTAATAGACTACTGTTTTACAAAAATGCCTTGTATGTAACAAACAAATATCTATCCACCTGTCTGCCAAAAGAGAAAAGAGGGACTTAAAATATAAAATGTTTCGTGCGTAAAGGGAGGTTACATTTCGAAAACTTAGGAAACCGGTTAATCGTCTTAATCGTCTAGTATGTTTGTTATTCTTGTAGTTTGGTACTCCACTGAGATATTATTACGTAGAACGGATAAAATTAATTATTTGCTTATTTTTGGGAGATATCTTTCAACAACCGTTAATAAAAAAAAATCTTGGTTATTATGCAGAACTAGAAAAAGAAGTAGACTGTTTTCTTTCTTGAAATTATCATTAAAATAACGCCAAAATCACAGTCTGAGCAGTGCCCAATAGTAGGTACTAATTAAATCGACCAGTTTATTGTCCTGGTAGGCTTTTTTTTTCACTGGGTTTGATCAACAGTGCCTATAAAAACCTGCCGGTGGGCGTACTATTGTATATTTTAATTATGTACCAACTCATCAAGATTGAGTTAATTTCAAATCAAAGAATCTTAAATTTTATGTTACTTACTAGAAATATTAAAGTAGCAATGTTTTAGAACAATATTACAGTAAGTACTCATTGACAATAGTAAAAATTGGATGTCAAAATGCAGAAACTACGAAATAAATAAGAACATAATTGTCTGAAATTACCTATTTGGCTAAGAGAAAAATAATTGATAAAAAAAATTCGGACATCTCATCGATTCATGATCTCAAAATATGTCTTTTGTGTACTAACAGGTAGCCTTATAAGAATAACAAAAAATTATACTAAAGGCATGTAAACGTTTGTTAAAAAATTATAAACAAAAGAATTTTAGTACGAACATGGATACTGGTTGATGGTTGCGCTAATCGTCTTATTGACCGGTTGCTGGACGGGCTTGTTGCCAGCTCGTGCACACTCGTCTCTTTCCGTATGTTTGTACGTTTCTAAAATGGCCGCTGCGCGTTGAGGGCGCTCGTGTGCACTTGTTTGGCGTCTGCCTCTGCGACGTTGCCAACTTTATTGACTTAAGTACAAACGAAGACAAAACGTACGCGTGTGGAGTGGAACTTACAGCCGGTAGCTTTTTCACTAAACAACACGCGAGTCCTTGTGTTTTCGATTTTAATGGATTAAATTGGATTATAGAATAATGTGGCATGAATAATTACATGAAGTCTTTGTGATAAAATCCGATTTCTGTGAAAAGTGACAGTGTTTTAGTGAAGTTTAAACTTCCTTGAATACCTAAAGCTTTCTGTAAGTGATATCAATATTATATAGAAAGGACATGATTTCAACAGCTACAATATCGCAGGAAATGTTCTAAAAGTTAATAGAGAGACATAAAATAGTGATTCAGCGTAAGCAAAGATTGTAAGATGGGGGATCGGGGTGCGACGGGGGACGCTTGGGGTGCGCGCGACGATGCCTCGTGGTGGCCGAGTGGCGCAGGTGAAATACAGCATCAACAACAATTACATGAGGAGGTTGCTAGGAGCACCGCAGCTTCAACACATCAACTTTATACTTATAAAATGACCGGTGGATTTTCAAACAACGGCGGTGATACTTCCACTCCGAGCTATGATTATCGTATAATATCGAACACCAATACTAGGGAGGAATCTCCACAGCAACCCTGGTGGTATGCGTCAGGAGCGGTTGAATCTCAACAGACATCTTCGCCTACGGTACGGACACCCTTTATCAGATATAAAAAAATCACTTATAAGTAAATATTGGGTGTATTAACAATACCAGCCTTTTAAAGATAAATAGTAACGACTTTGTTTTATTTAAAACAAGAACGTATTTAGTACCTGAACCCATTATTTTTTGTTAAACCTACTTTTCTAAATTATAAATCATTGATATACATACACATTTTATAATCTACACAATAAATAAAAGTGTCTATATGTAATATCCAATGAAATTTTTTGCCTGTCCGTCTGTCTGTTTGTTTCGGGTAATCTCAGGAACGGCTAGAACGATTTTGTTTCATTAGGTACTAGATGGCTGATAAAGTACGGGGTAACTTAGGCAATTTTTGTTTGGACTAACTTCGCTCCAGGCGTTAATGACGATATAATATATTAATCGCGGGTAAATCCGCAGGACTCAGCTAGGTCATTTTAAGTCTAAAGATTCGAACCACATAGGTACACTAGTTGTACTTACCCAAATGAATAAATATCCTTTTCAGAAACAGGAACACAATCAATTATGTATTCATTATTTTAATTATAGTATAGGTAAACTAAAATCATACACTTACCTACAATAATTTTCGTCGCATAGATACTGATAACATTTTTAGATTTCCCATATTTTCAACTGTAATTATTAATAACCTTTAACTACTTGTTAATAAGTTATTGAAATATTCTAATTGCTACACTTTGAAAATACGATTCAGATATTGAATGAAACTAAATATTTCGTAAAAATGTAGGTACGAGTGGAAATTTCCACTTCACTAATTAATTAAAGAGCTAGTTCAAATCATTCATTCATTGTAGTCTTGAAATCATTTGAAAAATGAAGCACCGCCCTATGGGTACTGTTAACTTACCGTCATGCATTGTACCTAATAGTAAAAAGTGACATAATTAATAGTGGGATATTTCAGACATCTTACGTACAACACCATCTAATCCCAAACTAAGCAGAACTTGTATTATGGATACTAAGACAACTGATATAAATACATAGAACATTTTTTTGTAAATATGTACATACTTAATAATATTAAACTTAGAAAACACCGCAACTCAAAAACAAATATTTGCCGAGGATTTTTAAAAGAATCGAACCCGAGAACTCAAACACAGAAGTCGCATACGTTACCACTGCGCTACTGAGGCAGTCATGTATAAAACACTAAGTAATAAACATCTTATTTTATCATTAAATCATTGATTAAAATTTATTTCGGATATGCTGTTCTGCTAGCTCTGCCAGCCATCTTACGCAGGTCGCCACTCCAACTCGCCTGTGGGCGTCCTACACTACGTTTACGGATATGGCTGGCAGTAGTTAGATGCGAGAAGCCCAAAATCGATCAGAGTGGTATGCAATGGGAGAGGCCTATGTCCAGCAGTGGACTGCGATAGGCTGATGATGATGATGATGATGATGATGATGCTGTTCTGCCCCCCTAGCCAAGTTGGAAACTTTTTCGTTTTCTATTCTATTCTCTTATTTCAATGGTTAATATTTTGTTTTGTTCACGTGACTGAGTGACATAAGACAATGAAGCAAAAGAGTAGAGAATAGGGCTGTTGTTAGATCAACTTAAGTATTAAATGCGACAGCACTGATTGTTAACAGCGAAAGTGTAAATGTTAAATTTAGGTAGGTATTCTTTATTTGAGACTGTTCAGTTGTCGCTAAATGTTTGTTTAACTACTCTTAAACATTACGTAGTAAACAAAGTGTTGTATTTCTCACTCAAAACCCAGGAGTAAATAGTGTTGGCCATCTACAAGCCGTAGGTGGCCTGAGGTATATCGGGTTTCAAGGGGCTTCCTTTCGAGGGTATACCTGGTTCCTCGGCTCATAGTATCCCAGACGGCGTGAGGTTATAAATGGTTCGATTCCTCATAGCCACCAACTGGTGGTATCCGTGGGGATTTCCGCTAGAAAAAAAGAAGTAAATAGTGCTACTATCTTCTAGCGATGTGCCAAGAACGTTAAAAATTACATCGGCGGATATTAATACGAGCAAGGATATTAGTTTCTGGCTTTCCGAAAGTGATTACTGATCTCCAGTTTTTTCCATTACTCCCAATTACAAATGACCTTCAAATGACCATTGACGTTGGACGACTAAATAACTTGTCATGTTTCAATTTGCACTGCCCATGTCTTATAAAAAATGCGTTAAATACAAATTTCCATAAACATTTAGTTTTGGAAAGATCTTCGTATTAAGGTAGTTCAACAGTATTCGGACTGTGAAGTTATCGCAGTAAAAAAATCCTACGTCCGTAATCCGCCTTGTGCAATATGTTTTCAGAAAGTTTCAAGAAATAAATATTAGTAAGGACTAGTGGTCCGTGTGGTGCCGGATTAAGAATACAAAGTGTCACCACCCCTAATTATTCCATGGGTGTCGTAAGAGGCGACTAAAGGAACCAAAAAAGCAGCATGTTAGCTGCTTATTTTGTTCCTTTAGTCGCCTACTGCCAAGAGAAGGAAAACTTGTAACAAACCCTTTACTTGGCAATGAGCGCTTTGTAATATCATTATCATCATCATTACTATTAGTAATAAGTGAGGATAAATAAAAATAAATCAAGTGCCAGTTCACATGTGATCGTCAGTTCTTGGCGGATCCTCGGATATCAAAGTACCTAAACTAAATGCCTATAATGAGTCTGTGTGAGAAAGCCAACGAAAAGAATATTCAAGCACTATTAGACTGGAATGATTAAGGTCCGGCTATCTCAGATGGATTTATTATGTTGTACATACCGCGTTTTGTCATGGAAGTTTCATGCTTCTATACATGACTTTGCTTGGCTCGTCCGGAGTGATACTCAAGTCTCTCAGTAAAGCGGTATTGGGCGCAATTGTCCAACGAGAGGTACCCGGAGTCCAAACTTCTTCTCCACCAGAGTCTGTGGAAAGGGGAGGAAGCGTTAAAGATTACGTATAAGGGCTACATTTGTAAGTTCTTGAGACATCCATGATCTGCGTTTGTTATTTATTGCCCGAACTAGTAGTTGTTGGGGGGTCTTGGGGAATGTCTATGTCCAGTCGTGGACATCGTTGTGTCGAGAAGATGATGGCAACGCGTTAGCTCCTTAGTCCCTATGTTTGCATATTTCTTTGCCCATATCTAACTTTTTCTTTTTATTTGACTGTAACACGATAATTAGAGAATGTGCCCACCACTTTTTACATAATATTTATAAATATAACCAACAACACGATAGGCCAGAGCACAATAAATCTTGGAGAACTATATCAAAAGCAGATTAATTCACCTTTAGTTTCATCTGGAGTCCTTCAGAAATCCACAAACCTCTTTCGTTTTAGACCGTCACTTTGATTGCAGTGTTTTACTGTTTTACTTATACATCATGTTATTATTATGGATAAAAGGCAATAAATTCTCTATAAATCTATGAAATGTAAAACTTATAATAATTACTTCCGCAGCAAATAATTATAAATAAAGCCTGTTTAAGTTTTTCATCATATTCAAAATCCATTATGATTATTAACTTGTCAAATGTGTAATAACATTGACGCTTTAGCCAGTTCTAAATAACATGTTAGGGAAACAATACAGTCTACGTCTGTCTTTTTCAGTAATGAGAAATAAATTTACTATCTTTTCGTAAATCAATAAAGGGTCTAATCTAATATCTCGTGGTTCTTGACGTCACAGTAAAAAGGTGCGAAAATGAAAGCGTTAAAATCGCACGAATTGGATGTATGTTTTTCTAATGTGGTCAGTGTTAATTAATAATCACATGACACAATCGTTTGTTATATTTTATGTTACCTTATGCATAGAATCCTTAAACAAATAATGGATGCCTTTGATATATTTGCTTTTAATATATTTTCCATCATTAAAAAAAAACGGGTTTGAACAATATTTTGTGACAGTATTTCTAAACCCTATTTTTAACAGATATTATACTATTACGTATAATGAAAAATCACATTATGATAAATTATAAAATATTAATATACGAATCAGACAAGAACGGAATTGGGTTTGATCTTAGCATCTTAGATCGATAAATTGCAAACATTCTTAGCTCATCATAACTCACACTACCATTGCAAGGTCGAGGTCTTGGGACACTTTGTTAAAACATTGATTTTATTAATCTTAATTGTACTTTAAACACCGACTATCTCAAGGAACCCCAGTATATCTATCACTTAAAAATTTTATATGTTTTAGATTACAAAAGAATTTCAGGGACCAATGCAATCTTGCCATAACTATTTTTTTAAATGTCTCTAATATGAAACTGTAAGCAGTTTATGAGATAAACCTGAATAACTGACAGTACTTTTCTGCCTGCCTGTGCTTTAATTAACCTTTTGACCGCCAGGGTCACATATATGTGACAAGCGAAAACTGTCCCTGTACGCCAACGTCACAAATATGTGACAAAAAAGCGGTGCACCGAAATACGAAATAAAGCCTTTAAACATTACTTTTATGCCTTTAAATTTATATAAGTACCTTAAGAAGAAGCTCTTACTGTTATCTATTTCCATAAAACTATTTAAATTGCTTTATGATATTAAGAAATTTTACTCTAAAAAGAAAGAAATAAACTCTTAAAAAAGAATGTCCTCACACGCCAGAGTCACAAATATGTGACCACTAGTGATGTAGGGCACGTTATGTGATATCGTAAGTTTATATTAAAATTTCGTTAGCCTGTTTTATTTTTGTTGTTAAGTTTTGTTATTATACTTATTCTGTTAAAATGAGTAAGAAAGTAATTAACAGCCGTGCTCGTGAAATGATAATTAAAGTAGACAATTATTTTGTAAAGAAGAAAGAGGACTCTTAGTTATTGATACAAAATAAGCAGTGCCCTAAAAATGCTTCGTACACTACTGAGGTTTAAATGAAATAAATAAAAGTTTTAAAATGTCCATCACAAGTTGCTTAGCTTTATTTTTCAAAACTCTACTTGTTACTTTTTATGCCAGGTTTATAGAAGCTAGTATTTAAAGGCTATAAACGTACATACTGTTTTACATTTTGTAAATTTTTATATAGTTGATTATATACTTAAACTATTTGAATCGTGTTTTTTTTTTAAATATCTCCTTTAACGGAATTATAGAAATCTAATTTAAAATACGTGTTTTAATTATTATTAGTTAAAATTATACTCGATAAGCGAGATAGTACGTTGCTACATCCTTATTTGAGAAGCGCAATATTCATAAAAATGACGTACCGTCCACGCCAGGGTCACAATATCAAGACAACAGATCAAGAATAATGTTGTACCTATAGTTATTATATTTAATTATATTGTCGTCTCAATTCTGTTATTACGGTATTAAACAACTCTGTAAATAGTGTATAACTATTACTAGAGTAGGAAGAAGTGTAATGTTGAAATAAATTCAGTGTTATATGGACATATATTTTGAAATTGTAGACGAAAATAAAAATACAATTCATGTTATCGATAAAGTTTTGGAATGCTTATTTTTTTCGTAGGTATTTGCGCTAAATTTTTGGTCTGGCGTTGAGGGCAAGTTGATGAGTTTTTGCTCT
Source organism: Phragmatobia fuliginosa (assembly GCA_932526445.1). Classification (NCBI taxonomy): domain Eukaryota; kingdom Metazoa; phylum Arthropoda; class Insecta; order Lepidoptera; family Erebidae; genus Phragmatobia; species Phragmatobia fuliginosa. The sequence goes on along the minus strand of OW052063.1, from coordinate 18,680,662 downwards.
GGCGTTCAAAAGGTTAAAAGCGAATTTCCATTACTAGCATTTTGACGCTATTTTTGTTATTGCGACGAATTATTCGCGTATTTTCCGTAGCTTTTCATTGATGAAATAATTTTTAAAATCGGCTTAGTGGTCTAGGCTAAACAAGCAGAGAAACTACATTGGCATCTATAATATTTATTCTTCATTGTTCACACAAACAAAAAATGTCTTACGCCATTTCCAATGAATAAGGCAAAAAAAGCAAATGGAATTTATTTGTTTTTTGCCCAATTGGGATTTTCACAAATACTCCCGTTGTCATATTACTAGATCCGTCTCATGATGCGAAATTCTTGAAAGAGTTTAAAGGAACACCGTGTTTAACAGATGGTAACGATGAGTATCATTCAAATGTTATTACGTATGTTTGTTTACTCTTTGATGTTATGAATGAACGATTTTAACTATGGAACCATCATAAACTGAAATATATATTACTGGCAATCATAAGGTTTCGAAGAATTGTGTTGGTTATTTTGAGAAATTTAAAACAGGTGTAAGATATCATTCCCTAACTTAACAAAGCTATTTTATTCAAGAAACATCAAGTTTTCATGGTTTGATAAAATACTGAAATTCACAATTAATGTATTTGATTGTTACAGCCTCAAAGTCAGTCAAGTCCGAATTCCGAACAAAATACTCAACAAGCTAATGGTATACAGCAGAATCAAAACCACCAGAACTTGCAACAAGTGCAGCAAGAGCAAAATCAAGCAATTCAGCAGCAACAAGTACAGAACTTGCAACAACTACAGCAGCAGAATCTGCAGCAGGCTATTCAACAGCATAATAGGACATTGCAGCATACTCTACAGCAGCAGCAACAAAACCAACAAGAGACTTTACAGCATATGTTACAACAGCATCAACAACAACAGCAGCAACAACACCAACAGCAGCAGCAGCTACAACAACAACAGCAACAGCAACAACAACAGCAGCAACAGCAGCAGCAGCAACAACAACAGCAGCAGCAACAAGCTTTACAGCACAGTTTACAACAAACCTTACAAGTGAGCCCAGCACAAGCACAAGCTATTGTACAAGCTCAAGCAGCTTTACAGCAGCAAGTTGCTCAAACTTTGCAGCAGCAACAACAGACTCTGCATGAACAACTACAAGCAGTTCAGCAACAACAAATTCAAGCTGCCTTGCAAAGGCAATCTGCGACCTTGCAGGTATTTTTGTTATTTTAATGTGAAATTGTAAGTTCGAATGAGTGAGGAGAATCATAACGGATTAATAAAGTTAGAAAGTGGCATGTCTGTTTGTTACTTGCCAATTTACTCTTATATTAATTTACTGTTTACGGATTATGGGAATATTATATGGGCGACTGCGGGTTGGGGACTGGCAAGACACGTTTCGACTAATTAATCTTGCCGTTTGGATGTTTTTCAGCCGCCCGAAGGCCTCCATCTATGCTTCATTACTGTTATATTATAACAACCGGGACCGACCGCTTAACGTGACCTCCAAATCACGAAAACGCTCAAAATATGCCACTGCACAAACGATCACCCATCTAGGTACTGATCGCGGCGTCCTTGTTTACCCTCGGTGATTACATACAATCAACTAAGGTCACTGGGCTGTTTGGAGCCCACTAATTATAGGTAAAAAAGTCCATTGTTATGTTCAGTATGTAACTTATGATAAGGCAATTCAATATGTTTACCCTGTAAGTATATGCCAAGACAGGTTTCGGGCATTGACCTTTTACCTGTGTTGTCTACCGTCGCTACACTTAAGGTTTTGGTGGCGGTTGCAGGTTACATTTGGATTTCTTTGACTTAAACTTTTCGCTTTCGATTTCGAAAGGTCTAGGACATTTTAATATCATAATATTTTGCAGCTCAGAGCACATGTATAATACTTTTATTTACAAACGATAATTATTTAGTATGGGAACTTATGGGATTGAGTTTTAACGGCACTCACACTTAAAATTAGCAACTTAAATTAATTGGTATTATTGAGATTTTATTCTTAATTTAATGTCTAACACAAGTTAAGCGGGCACTATTATTGGTACTTATAAAAAAAGGAGATACAATTAAAACTACACATCCATTGAAAAGCAATGTATTTCAAAACTAGCTGACCTGACGAACTTCGTACGGTATTAGAACTAATAAACGTAGTTATAAGCTGGTTTTGATATACCGACAACAGCGCCACCAACTGCGTTTCATTATATTTTCAAATCATTCAGAATGCCTTGTTGGTCCAGTGGTTAGCGTATGCGGCTGCTGATCAAGAAGTCTCGGGTTCAATTCCCGGGTCGGACCAAACATTTGTTTGATACACAAATATTTGTTTCGGAGTAAGTTTAAATTGTATATTCAAAAAAAAGTATGTTTATGTGTTTATATCAGTTTTTTAGTACCCATAATACAAGCTCTGCTTAGTTTGGGACTAGACGACATTGTATGTAAGATACAAAAAAACTCGTCAAAGTCATCCCAATCACGTTGGGTAAAGTGACAAACACAAGTATTAAGATACATAGAACATAAATTAATGTACATATCGTTAATTATAGGAATTGCAACAGCAAGCGCAACAGCAAGCATTAATAGCACACGCGACAACTAAGACAAAAATGCCAAGAGCACGGGCGTACAATAAGCCTAGGGGACGGATGACAGCATATGCGTTCTTCGTACAGACTTGCCGGGAAGAGCACAAGAAGAAACACCCAGATGAAAATGTAGTATTTGCTGCGTTCTCCAAGAAATGTGCCGAGCGGTGGAACGTAAGTGCTTATTTCTATCATATCTTCATAGCCTTATTATTCCCAATATAATTTGGGGTCGCTACTAGCTCAACTGGTTTTACCTGAATATCAGTTTTCTATGGAGCGACTGGTGTCAAGTGCCCACAACCCTGAGGGTGAACTAAATTCAAAGGTAGGGGGCACTGACATCCCAAGAACGATTGACATTAGTGTTAAAAAAACTGAGACTGACGACTTAACGGATTCTCCGAGGCGCGGGCGTCAAACTCCGCCGAACTTCTACACTCCGGGGTGTTCTTTGGCCCTACCTGAGAAGCGAACCCGAGACTTATTCATCGACAGTCCCATAAGCTAACAGCTGGACCAACCAGGCAGTTATTGTTATTGCTTACTAGCTGAGTCCTCGGTGTTACTTGCGGTTATTGTTGTATATCATGAGAATGCCGCGGATCTAGTCTAAAAGAAATTGCCTAAGTTACTCTCTATGTCATCACCTTCCTGCCAGTGAAACCAGCCAGGTCCAGCTGTTCCAGAGATAACCGGTAACGGACAGACAGATACGGTAACGGACAAAGAAAAATTCCTTTTTTGATGTTTGATATTATTTATTTGTATAGATTTATCTCACTTATCTAATCTATTGAAACAATTATTCTCATTTATCCTCTTCGTGTTTTCCAATGACAACAAATAAAAACAATTTCCATCTAGCACAGCGTAGTTCAGATCCAATAAGCGATAACTAACAGGGATCATGTCTCCAGTGCATAAGTCTGTTGTTAAAATTTATTTATGAAGCTTAGTTTATATTGTTACTAATTGTGCTGAGCACATTTTAATTTTGAATTTTTTACAACATACCATAATTTAACCATCAATGTAATATTACGATTAGAGTAAAAAATTAAAAAATAAATAAAAATATGTGCCAATATTTCACAATTTTCTATATGAATGTGATAATTGCAACGGAGAATGGGATACAGCTGGAATTACTTAATTAAATACGCCAGATAACACTAGTGTAAGTGGACTCTATTTCGGTTTGACATATTTGCCTTATATTTGTCTATTCCTTATTTTTTTCATTTTATCTTATTAAAAAGTATTTATAAAAGTATGTATTTATATCACTTTTAACCTTTAACCCTCCACTGCTTCACATAGGCCTCTCCTTAGAAAGGATCTTGATAACTTCTTCTTCCTCTCCAATTACTGGAGATTGGACATCAACCTTGAAAAACTCGCTTTGTCCCTGGCGAGGTGAAACGGTCCACTCGCGGATATTTCGGAACCACGATTTTTTGCAACAACCTACTCGACGTTTCTTATCTCTCTTGCCTTTAGCACATGGTCGTGGAAGGCAACTTCTTGTTTTGATAGTCTGCATCAACTTGATAACTTTATAGTGTTAGTTAATAACTTAGCAGGGTGATATTTGAGAGTGATTTCATTATATTTTAATCGGTATTTATATATTATTATTGTATAATACCTTGCTCGGGACCTGTATGCAACGCTCAAGCTTTTCTAAATTAACAAGAACCAGTTTTTCACCGGCCGTCAAATATTTACTGCCGCTTACCAAGAATTTTATTTGAAAAAAATAATCTTAATTAAAAGCTCTATTTCAAAATAAGCCTAACTGTAACGTAAATGTTTTAAAGCTATAAATAACTTTTTGAATGGTCACAATTAAGTAGACGGACTGTATCCTAGTAAATTTTGATATAGTTACGACTTTTTATACAGTTCATAATTTATTAATTAGAATAAGAAACAGTCACATGCCTACCAATAGGCCGTCTGGGCTAAATTGTAAGAAAATACGAACCCTAATACAGATAACAGGTGTAATGAAATTCTTCCATTTTCCATCGACTTATAGAAGTTACTTGCAACGAATTCGGGAACTATTGAGACTGATTTAAAAATTGAATGACATTATTGTAACGCTTTCGTTTTGTTTTCGAAAATCTTTACAAATGGTACTCCAGTTCGATAACACATTAAACGAAAACAGCTAAATCAAATGACGCAAATATAATAAACTGTTTGAATGATACGTCAGTCTCAATACTAAGTCTAGATATCAAAATCCCCTGTTGCAAATAGCATATTTTAGTCAGAATTGGTGTGGTTATTGAACTCGCGAATTGCCGTGCATATATTAGGTATGCAAGTGAATATTTTTCTCTATTGCATTTCTGACATTCGTTCGTTAGGCAGTCATTGCCCTCAAATATACTGAAAACTAGTTCAACCTCTGAATTCGGTAACCCTCAGGGTTGCGGGCGATACCAACTGCTCCGTAGTGTAACTCATATTCAGGTAAAACCGGTTGAATTTAATAAGACAAATAAAATAAGACTGGGAAAACGATGACGTTACATTTTTTCATTCTAATGTTTTTTCTAGACGACTATGCATGTACTACTTGCTTTGCCTGCAATATCTTAGGAATTGTCATTTACAAAATAATACATTCTATATGTATATAACAACAAACCATAAGTTTATGATGCTGACAATGTATAGGACTTTTCTTATTTTTATTGTCTCACAGGGTTCCGTAGAATTACTTACATAAAAGTGCCCTCTGTTTTATAAGTAATAGTTTGTTCATATAGAATAGTCGCAAAATATACTTATAGAACCAGTATTGGCATCTAGCTAGTTATGTCTAGTAGGTAGCATTTTAAATGAGTATATTATAAGTGATCAATCCGTATCTTAAAACTGATGACTTAAAATGTAAAGAGGTACCTACTAAATGAGAATTTACTTACAGACAATGTCAGAGAAGGAGAAACAGCGGTTCCACGAGATGGCAGAACAAGACAAAAGGCGTTTTGATCTCGAAATGCAGAACTACGTTCCGCCCAAGGATGTCAAAGTTCGCGGCAGAAAGCGACAACAGATGAAAGACCCAAACGCGCCCAAGCGATCGCTGTGAGTTTATGGTCATGAATTTCATTATTATTTGAAATATTCCTTTTTAAACTTGTCTATTACATTGTCAATGATGACTTTGATATTTACTAACCGACTTCAAAAAAAGGAGGAGGTTCTCAATTCGTCGGATTTTTTTTTCTCTTTTTAATATGTATGTTCAGCGATAATTTCGTCGTTTATGCACCGATTTCAAAAATTATTTTTGCATTGGAATGGGCGTAGCTTACAGGTGGTCCTATCGTCACCATATCGGGATCTGATCATGGGATCCCAAGGAAATCAAGGGAATGCCTCAAATATCATAGGCACAATGGTCGCGATTTGGGTACTCGGAATAGTTTTTCTTTGAAGTCGGTTCCTTTTTGTTAAAATTATATCAAATTGTAACTTTACATTGTTTTATATATATAACTCTCGTGTCACAATGTTAGATGCCATACTCCTCCGAAACGGCTTGATCTATTCTTATAAAATTTTGTGTGTTTTTTCAGTAGATCTGAGATATAACTTTTTTTTACCCCTACTAGCCACGGGTTTCAGCTAGTATTTTTAAACAGTGTATTCAGTCTACGTAATCCATTCCATAGACAATATTTCTTTGATTTTATGTGTGTCTACATAACATCTTACCCCTTATTCATAAAAACATTATTTTATTAACTTTAGGCAACGGTTTTGTGTGTATTATTTTAGCTTTAAACGTTCACGAACCGTTATTAATTAGCTTTGATATTCGTTAATTAATTGTTTCAATGAATAAGACTTTGTATGTAAATTGGAACTACTTTACAATTTATAAATTAAAACGGTGACTAAGTCATTGCCAATGTAAGAGAAGATTTTAAATTAATTAGACTAATGTTCATGACGTCAATTTTGTGGAGTGTGATATTTTGGGAATAATTATTTCGAGTTTTTAGTTCTTGGAGTTTCTTGCCTGTTTTTCTCCGAAACGAACAATTAGAAGCATTATTGTAACGTTTTGAAAGTGCGTAATAAGGCCTACATTGAATAAAAGTTTGAATGCGTACAGTACATTATACATATTTCATTTTATTAAATTTAGTTGATATTAACACAATTTAAATGATTAGGTATTTGAATAAATTTTTAAAGTTAAGTTTTACTGCCAGGTTTTAGGGTTCCGTACCCTAAAGGTAAAACGGGACTCTTGCTAAGACATGACTGTTCGTCTGTTACCAGGCAGTATCTCATGAAGCGTGATAGTTTGACAGTTAAAACAACAAAGAGAAAAATAAAAACAAAATGAAATAAATATTGAAGAGGGCTACCATACCCCAAACCTGATTTATTCGCTCGATATTTATAACAGCCACAAGTAATCGCTTGAAATGTACGGAATTACGAAAGTACGATATAAATATTCTAATCTAAGCTATTAAATTACAGATCGGCGTTTTTCTGGTTCTGCAATGATGAGCGCTCTAAAGTGAAGGCTAACAACCCTGAGTACACAATGGGCGATATCGCAAAGGAGCTGGGCAGGAGGTGGGCTGCCGCCGCTCCTGAAGTCAAGTCCAAGTATGAGAGCCTTTCGGAGCAAGATAAAGCTCGATATGACCGGGTAAGTACAGTGTTCCATTTTATTAATTTAAAATACATAATGTATGTATTCGGGTAATTATCTTTTAAAAAGTTTTGTCTTTAGAGGTGGAATACTATTTCAGAAATATCGTGTAATAAAACAAATTTAAAGACCACTCAATCGAGGTAAATACAAGGAGTTTAATGCTTGTTGTTCTAATTTTCTAATCGGACCTCAGGCGATCATCACTGTTTGTTAATAAAAGCTGATTCTAATCTCGGATTAATCAATCTTATATATATATTATAAAATTTTCGTGTCACAATGTTCGTTCCCATACTCCTCCGAAACTTGACCGATTGTTATGAAATTTTTTATTCTTATTCAGTAAGTTTGAGAATCGGCTACTATCTATTTTTCATACCCCTAGGACGCGAGCGGAGCCGCGGGCATCAGCTAGTAAATATATATAAATTGCCACAACTGCATATTATCCTTTTTATAGTTTTACTATCTTAAGCCCGCGTCTTGTCCGAGCTGTCTCAAGAATCTAAGTATCTCAATATCAAATTCCATTGAAATCGATGAAGCGATTTTGCCGTGAAAGCGTAAAATACAAACAGAATTACTTTCGAAATTCGTTATTGAGCCCACGTAATACAATTCGGGATACGAATGAATATATTAGAACACGTGAATCACTATAGTCGGTTCCACCTGTCGCGTAATATCGGGCTTATGTTGATACTGGTTCTAAAAAAAGATGGTTAAAGGAAACGTAAATTGTTACTTGAGGTAGAAGCGGCAGGTGTGAACGATCGGATACCTTTTTACTGTCCCAGATTCGGGACGTATATATTTTTTTATATACTTTGGATATTGTGCATTTTGTGTTTTGTGAAGATTGCAGAGTTAGCTTTTTAATTGAAAAGTTATAGTATAGCAACTTGCTTTTGCTTCACACCTCCCGCGTGTATGTTGGTTATCGCGGTAATAAGTTACCTCGCCTATCTATCTACAGACTCCAGGTTCTCTAAACTAAAATTCATCCGAATCGATTCAGCGGGTTTATCGTGAACTCGTAGCAGACACTGTTGGCGCACGAGTTAATTTCGAATTACTTTCATTCTTTTTCATCAGACATTTCCGCATTAGGAAATTATATCCTGAACGATCTTGAACGAACTAAGATCCTTTCATTCTTGAGAAAGGCCTTAGGCTACTGTTATATACACGTGGGCAACGGAACAAACCTAGACGATTATCAATATGTAGCTGTAAAATAAGTTATGGGAATGTGTTTTCAAAGATCGCTTTATATATATTTTACAGTTGAATAAGATTGGTTAACAGTTAGGTAGACCTACCTACATACATTTATAGCGGAACAAACAAGGATATTCTATTATCCAAATAATATAATTTAGTTAGAAATAACGCATTTAATTTGTATAAAAAGAAAAGTAATTAAATCAACCAATATCAATACTTACCGCACAAATATCTTTATAGGAAATGACAGCATACAAGAAAGGTGTTCCCCTGGAGTTAACCCAAGCCCCAGAAGTAGTGACTGTTGAAGCCATAGAGGTCGAAAACGAGAACGACAGTGACTTCGGAGGTGACTTCGAAGCCGACGAAGAGTACAAGTGAATGTAACCCTAAGTCACCACCGTGTAACCCTGGCCGTGTGCACAGCCTCTACAGTGGTTTACAGAGGTCATAGACACATAAGATTAAAAACTTATTAAGAGAAACTTACGTTAGCTGTGAGTTGGTTTTTTTAAAACTCAATTGAAACTTTTTCTTTCGATCTAGGTTAATAATCCTGACAGCGAAGCCAGAGGTCGCTAAAACAAGACCATTTGTTCTACATCTAGGTGTAATTGGACCTACTTATGCAATAAGGAACCAATCAACACACATGCCAAAATCGAGATTAGAACCCTATCTTTATGAAGACGGATAATTATCTCGATTTGACAAGAGTTGATTGGTTCCTTTTGCATAGTAGGTCCAATTAATCTACATGTATTTATTAAGAAATATATATATAAGTATGTTAACATCAGTCTGAATACCATAACACGGACTTTGCCTAGTTTATTATTATTTCATTTGTGTTTTTTCAATCTCCATTTTCATATATTAGCTATCAAGAGTATGGTAATTAAGATGTTTTAAAGCTTATTTGTCTAAGACGTAACACTGTTTCTCAGTGCACATAAATTAATAAGGAACGTTATATAGCTACAGTCGACCCCTAGCTTTTTGCCTACAATTTTTATATACTCAGATATTTTTATACAACGACTTGTCATTGTACATTTGGGGAGTGGAACGTGTGTTTCAGTTTCATTTGTGATGTTGTCGTAATTTTGTTTTATTTGAATTATGTGTATTTCGGTTTGTTAAGAATCATAAAATTTTAACTAATAAATGTTGTTGTTAGACTATGATTACTTTTTTGTTTCGATCGTGCGGCATAGACGAAGAGAACTGATTTCTAAGAGCCGGTGTTACAAAAAATAGATAACTACTAATTTAAATTTAAAATATTGATATACTTAAAGTAAACTTAATTAGTCTGCAAGTTACACAATTTAATGTGTTGATACATCCTGGAATACTAAAAAAGAATAATTTCTTAATACCAACGACAATTAATGATGACGACCGGTTAATTATGGACTTTACAAATAGCCTGCGGGATTGACTTTACGAACATTCATGATTACACAAAGAGCGCCCAGACTCGGAACTATAATTTTTGAAACACACAGTGTTGTCCGATGTTGAGGTTTGAAACCACTATTCTCAGGGTGTAGTAGAAAATTGTGTGGCGACCGCTTAATAATTTATATTATTAACATTCGTACAATCATATAAAACTTCTTCGTTATTGAACCTGACTGACCATTTTATTATGTTTGTAAAAGTCCTCCGCGACACAAGATTATACTTCTATTGCGGGAGTTGTATAATAAAAAGAAAAGTAAGATTCAATCTAGTAACAGGTCTTCTTCGTTAATGCTGTGCGGTTTTAACATTGTTTCTGTTGTGGAATATTCTGATTGTAGGAGCGATCGTAAAGTGGATTCGTTATTGACCACGTGGACCTGAAGGCCCCGTGGTATGATTTTATTTCACATCAAGTCGCTCTCGACCGCGTTCAGCGTTGCGATCAGACAGCACTAATATCTGCATCAATCGCAACGCTAAACGGAATCGCCGTCGAAAGCGAGTTGATAATATACTCACACTAGGCCCGCTGTGTAAGAAGATTTTTCATTTACAGTAACTTTGTGAATTATCCTTAAGGTCGGATCAGTAAGTAAATTTGTGAATTGTCCTTAAGGTCGGATCAGTAAGTAAATTAGTGAATTGTCTTTAAGGTCGGATTGGAAGGGGCCTTATCATTTGAATTATCGTACAGCAATAGATATGTTCGGAACAAGTTTAGAATTAATATGTCCATCGAAAGGTACATTTTTAAATAATAGTGTTTCAAATTAGAAGAAAATGTTAGATGTAAGTTTGAGCAAGTGAGTGAGTGAGACTTTGTTATTCGTGATGAGAAAATGTATAGATAATAAATTATATTCCTTTATTGACATTAGACTATTTTATGTTATTGATATTTTGTTTTTAAGTACCTAATGTAACATTGTTTCAGTTGAATCTTGGAAAACTTTAGACTTTGATATGTATGTACACACATGAAAATAAATTAATTACGGAGAATTGTAAATTCTTGTGTATAAATAATAAAAAAAAAAATAAGTAGCCGATTGTAAGTCGTTCGAGATGTTTTTACCATTTACAATAACGTATTTTGTGTACATAAAAGGACTGCTAACCGTGATAGTACTTACTTAAATTCTTAGGCCAACTAGGCCTACTACCGTCTATAGAATAAATGCTAGAATGTTCTGCTTATTGTACTATTGTTGATTAATTTGTTTTATTTTGTCAGATGTTTTTGGAAGTATTCTCTTTAATAATTTAAGTACTTCCACGAAATTACTAGACCCAGTATTGTATGGCAATTGATACCTAGTGGAAAATTTAAATATGAAAACAATAATTTAAGATGTTGTGTAATTGTGACGATATTGTTTTGGGTTTGAACGTTCTCATTGTACAAAACAATAAAGTGAATCGTTTACACAGAATGATCTTTAATTTATTTGTCCTTCTTTTGTTTAAATCATCTTTGATTATTATAAGCTAAGTTTAAGTTATTGATATTTAGTTACTTGTTAGTACCAGTAACAAAACATTGGCCACCGTATTGAATTTTCACCAATTTCATTTTGGTAACACAAAAACTTTATCATCAATTAGACATTTATCCAAAATTCTTAGTTTTAGATTTGAATCGTAAAAGAGATGGTCCAAAAAAACCCAGAATCGATTGGCACTAAATAGGTATCAGTAGGTTTATTATAATGCACAATTTACTCCACCGTAAGAGAAATGCCGAAATCAATTTGGTATATGAGCTATAGGCTGACAAAGTATGTATGAAAAAATCATAAGTTACTTGTGATCTTTTCCAGTTTTTACAAAAACAAAAATTATTATTGATTAACAATACTAATAGGATTACTGTAAGAGTTATAACAATCACCTGTGTAATCAATGTCGAGCAGTAATATGTACAAATTAAAGTCCAATACAAGCATTAGTTAAATGTTTTTAGTTAAGTATTTAGTATTTCGGTAAAACGGCGTCATAAATTAACAACTCTTTGGTTTTCAAGCATGCTATTGTCAGTTCTTTCTATTATCAGTTCAGTTAGCAAGCTCGAATTGTTTTTTTTATTAGTAAAATTAATTGTTTACTTTTAGTCATGAGTTATTACTATTATAAACATAATTACTATTATAATTATATAGAGTTATAATAATTATTATAAACATAAATGGTGGTTAGTAAACAATATAGTATATTAATCCTGTCGTTATAGTCGTATTGCTGATATTGTATAAACTGATAAAAATCACAAGTAACTCATGATTTTTCATATACTCTGTCAGTCTATAGCTCATATACCCCATTGATTTTGGCATTGCGCTTTCGGTGGGGTAAATTGTGCAATATAATGAAACTACTGATACCCATTTAGTCAAAATCGATTCTGGGTTTTTGGTCCATACAATATGGACCATCTCCTTAGTTAGAATTTGTCCAAAGTGGAGTGACCGGAGTGACCCTAGGAGTGACCGGCCAAAGTTGAGGAGGGAGAGCCGGAGAGCGAATTCCGGGCTCCTAAACTGCAAGCTTTAGAAGCAACCGAGATGCATCATGATGTTCCCATCGCCAAGTCACAGGTTTAGTTGGGTCTTACCAGGGAGGCGTACCTCCGCAGTTTAGGTATAGTCGGCCGCCAGCCTGCCCGGACAGGCATGCCGGTGGGGTTGTCGCTTACGCACGATACCGTTACGCTCTCGCGCATTATTGAAATGTTTGTTATACTTTTCGATATCCACAATGGCTTCTAATCACAAACCTCGATCTTTTAATCCATGTAAAAGATATTATTCTGTTACTGATGATTGTCTGAATGAAAGGCTTTAGGTGTTAGGTAGGAACTAATCTGTTCGCGTCGTACGTAGTAGGTAGTAAAAGTACCTACAGTAATATTATAGTAAGGCGGCGTGATTTGAATATCTTTGAGTAATATCAGGCCATTCTCACTTCCCGTGAGGGTTTTGAAAACGTCAAGTAGGTATGCGCGAATATATTATAATTAAATTACTACTATCAACTACCATAAGTTTATTTGGAAAGTAATTTGTTCACTAAAGTAAAATATGTACTACAGAAAAAGTACTTTATAAAGATTTAAATTATTTTTAAGATGAAACAACCGTAATATCGTCAGTACCTACAGATAAGAGTCAGGTACACAATGGGGTTACAATGGGGTTCGAATAAAACAAAATTAATTGAATCCCACAGATGCGATCTTGCTATTAGCGCCATCTTTGGGCAACAATGACTACTCCATCGCCTATTAACTTCCGCAAGGCGTCTTGTTTTCTCCAACTAGGCACGGGGTGGCGCTCATGTCGGGTTCAAATCGATTTTAATCATAGACTATGTATTAAATAGTTTTTTTAATTCTAGTTGTCTCTGAAAATGGCGTGATGTTTATCTTGTTTTGTAAGGGGGTAGGTTCGTTATATCCTATAGACCTTGAAATAGGATATATAAAGCCGGTCTCACTCATAGGAATTTCATTTTCTCTTATTGTGTTATATCTTGAACTAAGTTTTGCTGTTGTTAGTTACTTGTGAAGATTGATTTTTATATACCGTGCCCGCATTTGTGGGTCGCTTCGCTTGGTATAGTTTTCTATAATCCTCGCCAGGAATACCTGGAGATTGCAAGAAAAGCCCCTCTTCTCATTTGAGACTCCACTGCCAGATACCGGCGAGTGCCATAGGTGGTAGCCACACAGCGCCGATCATTTCATGAGCAGTTGCTGGGTCACGCATTGAGTTCAATTAATTTATAATTATACATATACCCTTCTCTTTTGTTCGCCGGTGCGTGTACTTTAAATCGCACGAGATGAGGGATCCCCGAGAGATGCGTCCGGGTGGCCGTGAGCTCCCCTTTGACGCCCTCACATCCTGGTCGAGCCCTCGTCGAACCAGGGAAGCTTCAGTCAGGAACTTTTTTATGTGTTGACCTTCTTTTTTTGTTTTTGCAAATGTAATAAATATAAGTAATCTAATATGACTAATAATATTGTAAATTTTAAATAGAATAGATGTATATGTGAGACCGAAACAGTGATTTCCTTGAAGAATTCCCCGACCGCCCACATCGACATATGCACACATAGACCTTTGTCTGGTATTCTCTTAGCTTGTTTCTTTTTCATATCTAAATTCTACTAGTGAAAGGCGCCCTGGGATTTCTCATAGTTCTACTGACTGCGCGCCGGTGAGGTGATTCCCCCTGGTAGGGCTAGGGCCGACTAAACCCCCCTTTACCGGGGCTAGGGGTTACAAATTGGCGCGCCAACGTTTGGCTTAGAAACCGAACCCTTTTTTGTGTGTGTGCTGTGTCTGGGTGTTTTGGTTGTTCTTCAGGGAAACATCCGTCCGAGACTTCCCGGGACGCTAATTGGTTATGCGATAGCAGTACGCATGTAATAATCTCTTTTTTGCATTTTTTCAGCCCAGTATACCACCATCTCTGCGGCATGCAAAAGTACTAAATTCTAAATTGATATCTAAATTGTAATACTGCTGTTATTTGGTAAGTTTTGGCCTTTTCCTATTCGGAATTCTTGTGTTTATATGTTTATGTGTCTGTGTTTTGTCCCCTATTTTTTTATTTGATTCGGTTTCACATTTATGTATTTTTAGCGTTATTTTTAGCCTTATTTTTAGCCTTGTTGTAAAAAGTCACTTATTGAGGGTAACTTTTTTTCAACACTTTGTTAGACTACCTACTTACAAAGTGGGTGAGTAAGCTGTGAGCTTGAACTGCATATCAAGTTCTCATCTTATTATCACAATACCTAACTTTTATTAAGGTTATTGTTTTCTTTAAATATTTTGTTAAACAATTTAAATTATACTTGGTTATTTTAAAAACTAGTAACCTTTGTTTTGTGAAGTTAACAGTGAAACTGTTACAAATAATAGTGCGTGAGTATATTGAGTGTATTGTGTGTCGTAAATCTGATAAAATTCATTTCAGAACATAACGTCCTTATAGGTTATAATATATATAATCTCTAGAAACCTAGACTCTGTAACAGGTACATTCGATCATTTCTAATCTTTTTATTTTTAATAACTTTGTGAATTTGAAACCAATTTAGCATTAAAGTTTGTTTAAAATCTTGTAGTATAACTGTCTTACAGTTATTAGTGAATGTATGTTGAGTTATAACAACTTTGAGTGTTATTTATCGAGTCTTGTAAATAAGTTTAAACTTTTATTTCAATATTTTAACTTTCAACATATTGGTTATTTGTTTAAACTATAATATCTGTGTATGAATTAGTGTATATAGTTGAAACCAACCAAGCTATTCTTTTGTAGGCTTTGGTTGTGTTTATAATACTACTTAACCTTAGACTTTGTATCCTAACTTTGAATTTTAACTTTGAATCTTAACTTTGCATCTTAATTTTGAACTTTGACTGGGAACTTTTAAATTTAGATTCTTTGAATAACATCATGCCACATAGCTAGCATTTTGGCATATAGATTTGCTTGTATGAGTTATTGACTAATGGTCTGCTGTTTAACTTTTGACTTTGAACTTTTGACTTAGAACTTCGAATTTAGATTTTTTTAATTGACTTCATGAGACATAGATTTTTATGAGTAACTTACTAACGTTTTATCTACTATGGGGTTTTCAGAGAATCCTGTTGGCGCAGTGACGGTCATGAGGAGTGAGCTGCGCTCTGCCTTGTGTTTTCTTCGGCGTGGCAGCACTAAAGCCAACGCCTCTGTCCCTGCTCCTGCTGCTTCGGAGCTTTACTTCTGTGAGCGTAAGGTTTTAAGAACTAAATGTAGTTCTCTATTCAGGTGACCTCTTTTTTTTTTTTTTTTTTTTTTTAAATCTTTGGAAATCTTTGTTGATTTTTATATTGAGTCTAGTCACCGTAGGTTAACTCTGTGAGCTTAGGTGTCGTCTGGTTACATTACTAAGTAGTGGTTTTGTCTACCCTGAACTAGTAGGTGTCCGTGACCTCTTGGTTTAACTGTGTCTGTGTCTGCTGTCAGCGGTCACTTACTATAATTATGATGATTCGGAGAGCAATACCAGCCCATGGTGTCGGTGCACACTACACCTCGCCTGAGCAATAGGGGGTCCCTTAGACTCGACCCATCGAAACCGCTACTGTAATATTTATTTATTTTTTCTCTTTGTGTATTAACTCTACGTTATTAGTCAATACTTTGTTCAACTTAATGATAATTTTATTTAAATTGACAACTTCGTATAGTAGCTTAGTGTCTGTTGACTACTTATTAACAGTTGAATTTTTTTGTCTTCTGTAGTGGGCGGGTGTTTTGTGGTTGGTGGCTGTGTGTGTCTTTGACGAATTAAAACAAGCCTTCACGCTGCTGTGTCGGGTCCCTTGTACACCTGACACAGCTGATTGATGATGTTGGTTGGGAGCTTTGTCTGTTGATGTGGCAGGACCATGCTAGTCCTGCACACAACTTTTGTCTGCAAGTTGCAGTCATCTTTTATGTGGGGTAATGCCCGTACTAGGCTTACACACATCCTTCTTCTGCATGTTGCACTTTTTTCCTATCTATAGCGGGGTACGACTGGCCTTAGGCACAAGTCTACTCGTCTGCTGTGTACTCGTTGCAGCGGGTCGTGACTGCAACAAATTCGCCAAAGACATGACACACTCATTGCCCAAGATATCTCGCTTACTATTGGATGACATTAGATTCAATACTGTTTCCTGTCTACATGTTTAGGTCAGGCCTTTCTTGAACGTTTTAATCTTTGAATAATTTTGAATTCATTTGTATTGAGAATTATTTTTAATAGCTTTAAAAATTTATATTATTTAGCGTCCTTTTATTTTGGCTTTTAGTAAAATTCACTTATCATATCAAGGACATTGTGAAGTATAGTGAAGAGGAGCCACTCTCTGTTCCTGCTCCACGTTGTATCAGTTATGTATTCAAATCATATATCTGACCATGAAGTGTGACATTGCGCATCGTGCGTTTCCTTTTAAGCTCATACCTTTCTACACGTTATCCACATACGTGTATAGCTTGCAGCGACTTGGTATGTTAGTTAACTTAGCTTATTTGTATAGCAAATTTTAGATTTATCCAGTATGGATAGTATGTTGTCGCAGTCAATGCGATCAACACTCTCTTAGTAGTTTACTTTGTTGTTTTGGTATTTTAATTTCCTTCGCCCCCTGCTCAGGAAATTTCACGGGGGAGGGGGTACTGTAACACCTTATTTTTGCTTTGTTCGAATAAAACAAAATTAATTGAATCCCACAGATGCGATCTTGCTATTAGCGCCATCTTTGGGCAACAATGACTACTCCATCGCCTATTAACTTCCGCAAGGCGTCTTGTTTTCTCCAACTAGGCACGGGGTGGCGCTCATGTCGGGTTCAAATCGATTTTAATCATAGACTATGTATTAAATAGTTTTTTTAATTCTAGTTGTCTCTGAAAATGGCGTGATGTTTATCTTGTTTTGTAAGGGGGTAGGTTCGTTATATCCTATAGACCTTGAAATAGGATATATAAAGCCGGTCTCACTCATAGGAATTTCATTTTCTCTTATTGTGTTATATCTTGAACTAAGTTTTGCTGTTGTTAGTTACTTGTGAAGATTGATTTTTATATACCGTGCCCGCATTTGTGGGTCGCTTCGCTTGGTATAGTTTTCTATAATCCTCGCCAGGAATACCTGGAGATTGCAAGAAAAGCCCCTCTTCTCATTTGAGACTCCACTGCCAGATACCGGCGAGTGCCATAGGTGGTAGCCACACAGCGCCGATCATTTCATGAGCAGTTGCTGGGTCACGCATTGAGTTCAATTAATTTATAATTATACATATACCCTTCTCTTTTGTTCGCCGGTGCGTGTACTTTAAATCGCACGAGATGAGGGATCCCCGAGAGATGCGTCCGGGTGGCCGTGAGCTCCCCTTTGACGCCCTCACATCCTGGTCGAGCCCTCGTCGAACCAGGGAAGCTTCAGTCAGGAACTTTTTTATGTGTTGACCTTCTTTTTTTGTTTTTGCAAATGTAATAAATATAAGTAATCTAATATGACTAATAATATTGTAAATTTTAAATAGAATAGATGTATATGTGAGACCGAAACAGTGATTTCCTTGAAGAATTCCCCGACCGCCCACATCGACATATGCACACATAGACCTTTGTCTGGTATTCTCTTAGCTTGTTTCTTTTTCATATCTAAATTCTACTAGTGAAAGGCGCCCTGGGATTTCTCATAGTTCTACTGACTGCGCGCCGGTGAGGTGATTCCCCCTGGTAGGGCTAGGGCCGACTAAACCCCCCTTTACCGGGGCTAGGGGTTACAAAAACCCAATCTTTCACCCAACGCTATCTGCACCGTTTTCTTTTCAATGCAAAAGCGAGTACAATAGCTAAAACTGACTTTCACCTATTATCCATAATATTAGTAACACAACCAGATTCCAGTAAAGTCAACGTAACACTGAAGTGGTAATATTGATGATAATATTGATAGTGTAATAACCCACTTCACTATTTGCGATCTTGTGATAATATCGTGATTCCAGTATCACGTGAACTCAGTTTCTATTTTGCAGAAAAGCGAATAGCAGTATTTTATTACAGATTAGGCCAGTTTAATTAAAATTCGCCAAGTGCGTGTCAGATCACGCACAGAATAGGGTTCCGTAGTCACCCATAACGGTAGGTGGATATACAATAATAAAATATTTTTGTACCAAGTTTTCCTGAAATACTAAACTATCTAAGCTATTAGAGTTTTCCTTTAAAGTTTAATCTATAGACTAATATAATTATTTTTAGTTTTTTTGGGACAGCCATTTAGTTTTTGGAGAGGGAGGGACGCCCGGAATACTAACTTAATTTATAATACGATTGCTACTTCTATGTTTCTCCTTGAAAACAGGACACACATTATTCAGACCTAACCACAATTAACGTTTTTCTTTGTATATTTGAACTTCGCAAACTTTACTCCGTCTGCTAGAGCTATGATGTGCATATCGTAGTTTGTACGACGCCAGCGCCAGCGCTATTGTGACAGGTTTTTAGTTTTCTATTCTATTTTCATGTTTCGTTTTGTTTTGATTACGTGACTGAGAGAGACATTAGCAGAGAAATAGAATAGAAAACGATAAACATTTGCAAGTTGGCTATGGGGGCTGTATTTTTAGTATATAGCAGGACGGCCGGGACGACCTGCTTAAGATGCCTGGCAGGAGCAGGATGCGATAATCCCAAAATCGACCAGAGTGCTGTGCAATTCAGTGCAATGCAATGGGAGAGGCCTATGTCCAGCAGTGGATTGCGATAGGCTGATGTTGATGATGATACTAATATAAATATCAAATCGGCCAAGTGCGTGTCAGGCCACACACAGGAAAGGGTTCCTCAGTCACCCATAATAATACGTGGATTTAAAATCGTATCCAATAGATAAATAATTTTGTATGACGTTTTCCAAGGAAGCGCATTTTACAAGTTAAACCTCTATAATTCCTGAACTAACAAAGTCATCGAATCCGTTATAGTTTTACTTTAAAGTTCATTATATGGACCACCATCTTGAATTCGCGATTTTTTTTTCAGATTTTTTGAGCCTGTCAGCTTTTAGAGGGGGGGGGACGCCCTTTTTTTACAAAAAAGTGCCCCTTAAAGTGGAATTTCTCGCAAACAGATACCCTAGTCAAAAATCGTCTTAGAAACCCTTTAATGTTTTCAAAAGGCCTATCTAATGATACCCGACACGTTGAGGTAGTCGCGAGAAAAAAAAATATCCCCACTTTACATGTAGGGGTGGTACCCCAAATAAAAATGTTTTTCATAATTTTATTGTAGCACTTTGTCGACGTAATTACAACACATTCTAGCATTTACCGTTTGGACGGTATGTAAGTCAGGGACGGACGGACGGACATGACGAATCTTTAAGGGTTCCGAGTCATAAACTTCGGCACCCTAAAAAGCTGAAGAGTTTGTTAGAACGCGCTAATCTCAGAACATACTGGTCTGATTTGAAAAACTTCATTTAGTTTTAGATAGCATATTTATCGAGGAAGGCTATATTTCATCACGCTATAACCGGAGATTTTTTTTTCCATTGCGTGCGCTGTATAAATGGTTAAAGAAAAGTTCCTCAAAGTCCGCGACAACCATCTTTTATGGTTGGCTCACTTTAATCGTTTTTTGAGAAACATATTTTTTTCGCCGTGTAACATCAACGCTACTGGCAACAGAAGACGCAGACGTCAGCTGTATGAGGCAGTGCTCCATGTCTCTAATTTGCTTCGTGATATCTACATTAAGATGGTTGAAATAAACATTCATAACAATAAAAAACTGTTTCATCATTTCAAACATTTTATTTTATAAAAATAAACGTTTTGACGACAAATAGTTACAATATTCGGGGTCCTTACGAATTCAACTCATATCAGAGTTCCCACAAGAAATGTTTCAAGACATTGTAAAAAATTCAGTTTTTACAAAAGTTACTTTTTATCTTAAAACATTAACAACATTACATTTTTTTTCACATCTAATTCTAATAACCGTTGATCACTTTTATAGTAGTTATGTAATAATTTTATTAAATAAGAAAATAATGTACTATGTTTTGTTGATAATCAGTTTACAAAATGAAGATAAGTATAAAAGATATAATCATTATGACAGCGATTTATGACGTAGGCATTGGAAAGTACACACTGCTGTTATATTTGATCCAATCGTATTTCAGAATCACATGTTAGAACAATGACAATTTTTAAACGCCATCTTATATGCCTTCTAAAAAATAAAGTCTGTAAAAGTTGAATTTTTAGGCCCTCGATTTACAGTATTATGAGAAAAATATAGATTATGAAATTCTATCTGTATTGTTAACACCATACACGTATTGTCATTTCTTCAATAACATTCTATATTATATACATATAAAATTAAAGTTTTTTTAAATATATTTTTTATCCGTACACTTAGAACATTGCATTATTGGAAAAACATGACAGCAGTGTGTTGTGTGTTTAGAGACAATTTCGAGGAATTAGCTCCAGGAATTAGTTTGTTTTCGAGACGTGGGTAAAAAATTGTTACAAGATTATAACAGACCGGTATTGCCGCATTTCTCAAGAATAAGGTTTCGAGAGATTGGACGGTGGGGTGAGTGGTAATTTTGAAAAAGATTTTTACTTTATAGTTATAGTTACAGCTAATACTATTATTTCTGTAACTGGACAAGAGGTAGAGAGCGTTCACAAACAAAGTGGCACTGAGAAACTTGCAAGGGAGCTTTTAGGGTAGGACTATACATAGATAGATCACTTTTGTGGAATTATACGTACATACTTTACCGATGTAAAACAAATCATGTTTCGATACTTGCTTTAATAAACGCTTTTTTATAGTCTGACTTTAAGCTAAAAACTTGTTTGTGTGACAGACAATTGTATAAACGAATAATTAGTAAAGAGAAAAATAAAGTTTTTCTTCATGACCGATAGAACAAAACATTGACGATATAACAAAGATGGTATAATTTTTTATTCTAAAACACAATCTTCACCAACAGCCTATCACAGTCCACTGCTGGACATAAGTCTGCCACTGTACGCCACTTTGATCGATTTTGGGCTTGTGTGACGACACAGTTAAGATATTTACAGAATTTACAAAATACAGTTAGTTTAACGATATCATTTTATTCAAAAGAGGTATTAAGTGCTATAATAAGTGTACCTTACATTCTCGAGGGGATTGAAACAATACTTTGTTATGTGAACGCTACCTAAACACAGCGGGGCGTACAACTAATCGAACGCCTAATAAAAGCAAGGATGGTATACATTTAATTCCTGTAAAATTTATTTCACTTCGTTATCTAGAATAGATATTACAACGAAACACAGATCTCGCCGAAATGCGTATTGTGACTAGAGAAACTTAGAGAATACACTGGAAACAGTTTTATACACGCTATTAACGCTATTTCCATTTACTTTAAATACACAGATATATGTGATCGTTCATACATTCCGTATACCGGGCTAATGACAAAAGCTCGTTGAAACATATTCTACGTAATACCTATCATATATGGCATACATATTAAAATTAAAGATGTCTTATATCAATATCACGGAATGCCGTTACGCAAATCAATTTTTTTCTACGAGATCAATATAATTTCATTTCGTCGGCGCGAGCGTCTCGCTCGGTACCGTTACAAAATCTACGTCGTATATGAATACAATGATACAGAGGGAAACGAAAGAGATCGAAAAGAGGCGGCCGTCGAAGAGACGGTCCCAGATAGAAGGTAATACCCTGATCGTTCAAAAAAAAAGTACAAAAACGGGTAGGCAGATGAATCGAGTCGAGATACTCCTAAGCGAGAACGTTATTTACACGAAGAGTCCTAGGCTGCGGGCTACGGGGCGTCGTCGATCTCGTGCGGGTCGGGGGGCTGTTGCGGGATGTAGTTCCATCTTGCTCGCACCTCGTCGTGTTGTGAGGGTGTGGGGGGCGGCGCGGCGGGGCTGTGCGGGGCGGGAGCGGCGCGGCGGCGCGCTCGCACGACAGCGAGGTGTCGCGCGATGTAGTGCTCGTGCGGCGCCAGCGCGGCCGCGCGCGCCAGGCACTCCTCCGCCACGGCCAGCTTGCCGCGCTCCACCGCCACCACGCACAGGTTGTGCAGAGCCTGCACGTTCTCCGGCTCCAATTCCAGGATACGCCGGTAGCACTGTAAAGTTACAATTTCTTTTCTAAATACTGCAAAAAAGGTACTTTTTAAAAGGTGGCACGTTTTCAATATAAGTCAAATTCACATTGCTTTAAAAAAAAATCCCGTCCGAAATGAGACGACGAACGCTCTGCCCAATCAAACATTCTTTAGCCATCAGTCACGATGGTCATGCTGAATGATAAGTCATTACCTAAATGTTTTCCTGTTACAAAATCAATTTTCTATGTTCAATCTCTGCGAGAGATATCTTTAAATTCGATTAGTAAAATAATAACTATCTATTATTACAAAATGTAGTAAAACTCACACTTTCAGCTGCATCCAAATCTTTAACAGAGTTAATGTAAATATCTCCCAGTAGAACTAAGGCCTTCACGTGGTCAGGATGATGTCGAACTAGTTGTTTCAGGAACGGTGCTGCTTCCAGCGGTCTTCGCCGATCAGCCAGTAGCAAGGCGAGGTTGAAGAGTGCCGATCGAAAGTCGGGCTTCAAATGTACGGCGGCACGGAACCATCGCTCTGCGCATTCCGCATCGCCCTCGTCCATGCAGACCATACCGAGGTTGAAATGTACGCGTTCATTTGTTGCTGTAAATTAAAATTATTAGATTGTTAGGATGCCAAATTTTAAACAGCAAAAAAAAATTGCTAAACGCGGTTACCGGATAAGATAAATACTACATCTAGCAAACGTTCATTCAGACTGCTGATGTACAGAT
This sequence comes from Phragmatobia fuliginosa, assembly GCA_932526445.1. Taxonomy (NCBI): domain Eukaryota; kingdom Metazoa; phylum Arthropoda; class Insecta; order Lepidoptera; family Erebidae; genus Phragmatobia; species Phragmatobia fuliginosa. Next base: position 18,657,155 of record OW052063.1, on the reverse strand, counting down.
CTGGTGTGACCGTCAAAATTCGTTTTATAAAATATAAAAAGATAATAATTTTTATGACATCATCAATGGATCCTTATTAAGACTATATAGTATTTTTGGATTCAGTGTTGGAACTACAGAGAGGGTTTTGTGGGATCGCTGTTTAAGGTCAAAGATCTACTTTACGATAAATGACATATATGTGTATACATAGAACTGATCATCTATTGACATTCTGATATGATAACCATTTCAAAAACCAGTTTAAATTTGATGTCAGTGGATTATTTCCGCCTTTTGTACTTACAGTCTTTGTCAAGTAATTTGAGAAGTCGCTGCCTGGCCAAATGCCTGAGATCAGCAGCACCCAGTTCTTGAAGGAGAATGGCGGAGTTCAGCAGCGCTTGTTCATGTTCTGGCTCCAGCTCCAAAGCCTTGTCTAAATAAGCTAATGCTTGAGATGGTTTACCTTGTTCGAGAAGAACAACCCCAAGCTGTAAAAGGAAACCAAGGAATTTGTGAGTTCTCTTCCTAATTTAGTTACAGTTCTTATTATCTTGTCACTATTCCATCATTCAAATAAGCTGCAGATTCACATCATAAAAGATTTTAAAATAAAATATGCATGGATAAATTAAAGAAGATGTTAGATTACTTACGTTGTAATATATGTCAGGGTTCCCACTGTCATACAGCAGTGCCCTTTCATACACTTCTTGGGCTTCCTTCGTTCTATTCAGCTTAATCAGAATATCTCCTCGATTTATGTAAGCCTGTGTGTAATCAGCTCTCATGCTAATAGCTTGTCTGTATAGCATATCGGCTTCCTCTAACCTTGTGGCGTTTTTGGATATCAGATTTGCAAGATTTAAGAAAACGTTGAGATGGTTTGGCGCTATTCTTGCCTGATAAGATTCTCCTGGTTTCGCTTTCGGAAGAAGTGATTTTGCTCTAACATAAGCGTCTTCGGCTTCTTGATAACGTCCTAAGTGGTTGTAAGTTCTGCCTACGTTAATGTGGGCTCCAACATCGTCTGGTTGTACACTAACCGCTGTATTAAAGAATTCTAATGCTTCTGCATATTTTCCTTCAGCTTCTAAGGCATGTCCTACATTATTGTACAGTTTGGCATTATTACGATTTACCTGAAAAACATCATCATTATATAAAGATAATGTATAGGTATAGCTATAACAAATATAGTTTTTACCATAGAAAAACATGTACCTTCAATCCTGAAGCAAAAATTGAATATTCAGTCTTCCAGTCCCAATTCCTCATGTAAGTCTTTGCACTGAATGCTAGAAGAAGAAATATAAGTGCACATGCCGCTAACTTCGCTCGGCGTTTGGCCAATAGTCGCCAGCCGTGGGCCACCAACATGCACCAACCCATTGATGGTATGTAGAGAACCCGCTCGGCCACGACGAATCCCACAGGGAAAAATAGGTTTGATGAAGGTAGGAATGGCACTACGAGTAGTACAAGGCCCTAAAAGATAATTCGACGTAAGAAATATAATCGTTTAGAGTAGTCCTCACTAAATCTGAGTCTATGCACATTGGGTGTAAAAATAATTAATATTTCTTAAGTATTATCCAAATTATACCTAGCATTAGGTAAAAGATTTATACGTTGACAAATTTATAAAGAACAACTAATTTAATGATCATACCATTGAGAGTGCAGTAGATCTTTTCCGCAAAGCATGTACGGTTGCGGCTAATAGACAGACGAGCAGTGTGAAAGTGGCCAGGTTCCGGGGATCTCGCCACGATTTCAGTAAGGCGACAGTGCCCATAGTCCAGTCACAACACAAGGCTTCTGGCAATGCCAATAGCCATGTGTTCAGTGCAGGGAGATACGCAAAAGTAAGATATCTGTAATAAAAACAATGTGAATAAATATTTCAGACGTCATATAAGTTTTTGAGTGTCGGCTGTGTGTATCGATAGCAGCGTGCTATTTTTCTATGTGTACATAACACTTTATTCAACTGTATTAAATAGGATACATATAAATCAGGATATTATTATTGAGAAATCGGTGTCCAAATTCATGAAATGTAGTAAAAGTATTTTTTAATTTTAGTATTAGATACTTTTAATGAACAAAAACAATTCGACTTTCGAGTACTGTGATCATTTGTGTGTATATCATGTCATTTTACTATTGCTTGTGGTTTTGTAAATAGTCATAAACTTCAGTCTTAATTGACACACATTTATGTCACAACTATGTCAGAAGACCCAATATAGTTAGAACAAGGTTAGGGCACATATGCTTGTCAAAGGCAATTATGGGTATCGCTGAGCGATAAAGCCCAGCGCCGAGTTGTTCGTCTACAAAGGTTAAAACCACAAGAGTCTGATCCTTTGAAATGGAGATTTGGGTCGGTTTTAAGATCTAAGCTGAAATAACTAACTTTAAGACTGAATCTTGGTAACATTTTGATCCTCTTTGAGATTTTCTAGGAATATGTGTGGAATTCAAAATCTTTATGCTTTAAATATTTTTACTATTTTTTGTTTGCTGAAATATTTTATTTATGATTTTTCTTTCGATAATTACGGTTTTGCTTTTGTGATATCTAATGCCTTGTGTCGTTCAAGGGACGCTTCATTCTTTGAAAAAGAGTTCTAAACTAGTCTAAGGCATCTTAAAATGAACGTGTAAGTAAAAAACATGAATACAAAATACAAATCACTAAAATAAAATCGCTTTTACTTTAACCTGACTTAGACTTCAATTTTGAACAATATATTCGTAAAATTACAACAGGAAGCTTTCTATTCTGCATTATTTATGTTTAGATTTATCTGTACGAACAATAGCGCTAACGGTCGGAATCCTAAATGTGAAACTTATCTTTATGTGATACAATACAAGTGTAGCAAAGATGAGAGTAATGTGAGCGATGTGTTAGCTCGCGAGCTCTTTGTACGAGATGGTAGAACGTATTTCTTTTTTCCTTTGCAGGGGAAAAAATGTTTTCCCCTTTTTTCTTACCACTTCATGTACTGTTTGGGGCATAATAATTGTCAACAGTAAACTTGTTTTGATTCTGATATTAGACCAGGTTGTTGTTATATGTTGTGAGTTTATGATTAAGAACTCCTTTATACAACCTTTAAGAGGTATAATGATTTTAAATACTTACTTAGCAGGAGGTGGCGAAGCTCCAGCAGGATTGTCGAACCTCGTGAAGACTGGTAGTTGAGCACCCATGACTTGAACTCTAGCGATCAGTAGTGCGAGGGATGCACAGAAAACGGTTGAGAAGCGGCGGACTCCTTCGCCAGCTGCATACCACCAGCCTGAACCTTTACTCCATAGGTCCCAAGGCCAGCACCAACGGGGCAACTGACCGTTTCGACGCTGTTGAGTGTTGATAGGATAAGTTACTTTTAGAGCAATCGTCATTCCTGTTTTATTCATTCGTTTCTAAGAATCGTCATTACATTTAAAACAGCATTTAGACCACTGCTGGATATAGGTATCTTTTTAGAAAGGAGGATGTCACCTACTATGCAATCCTAATCAGACGGTTTGATATAGGATCTGTTTCCCTTACTGTTTGTCTGTTTTGAGTAGTTTGTCTCTTTTAGTTGCCTCTTAAGACAATCATGTGGTGAAAATCGCTCCAGCCTTTCCAGAGATTAGTCGGAATAAATAGACAGGCTAGCAAACATTTTAAAAATCTTTTTTTTGTTCGTAACGTATACTCGTACATATACTTCCTTGTGCATTTGGTGAAAAGCTGTTCATTTGAGACAGTTCAATCAATTTAATTTAATTTATTTTGCGTCTAAATGGATTAGATTTTGCAATTTCTTTTTCTTAAATTGATTTGTATACAAAATAATAACTAATCGTTTTCTAAAACTACATTGTAACTATATACATCAAACAGTATATAGTGTTCGTTACCAATACTCCTCGATAGTCAGTACACTGTTGGAAATAGTCCTCACTTTAGATAGGTTTTGGTGCAATATGCGCAATACCACACAAGCCAGCCGGTGTTGATAGCTTAAAATTAAAAACAAAACAGTATACTTATTAATACCTTCTGTGCAACGAAGATCTCGTATACGAGGCAAACTCCGGTAACGGTGATGCCTTGCTCCTTGCATAGCATGGCCACGCCGATGCACGCTGAGCACGCTACGACGTACCTCCAATCTGAAAATTGTCATGTTCATGTTTCATGTTCAAACTAAAACTGTAATAACTGCTAGTGTTTTGCAGGCTCTACATTATTACATTATTTCCATAAATACAAATAGTCTCAATCTTCTTCTTTCATCTTTCGTATGCTATTACTGTGGATCACTATTACTTTTTCAAGTTTCTTAATGAAACGAAATACATTGTTGTTTTTTTTTTCTTATTTTTTTGTATATTAATAATATTTATTTGCTTTTGTACACCTCCTAAAATATACCGAACATATTTAAATTGAATAAGTTCTATATCTGTGAAAAGATGTAACGTCTCATATTTAATCATAATAATATTTTCTGTAATAAAAATAGTGTTTGAAGTGAAGTGTTTGAACTTCGCATACTAGGTTTATTATGATATAATAATATATAATTCAACAACGGCCTACTATAGATAAAGTAGGCGTAAGTACCTAGATGATAAATATTGTAAATAATTTAATATGTTAAAAATAAACACGCTAAGTGAATGAAGAAAACATGTCTTTCTTTATACAGAGCTACGAAAAACTTTTAATACAAATTTAGTTAGTTGTCTCGTTTAACTTTTCTATTGACTGTGAAGTACAAATTTTTCTTTGACAAAAAGAAATTCTTAATAAAAGTTATAAGTTTTTTCAAATCAACAGTGAAAATTGATAAATTGTTAAAAAAAGGACATAAGTGTTATAGAAAATAGGCTATTAAGATACTTACATCATCATCATCATCATCATCAACAGCCTTTAACAGTACACTGTTGGTCTTTGAAAGAAGGTTTTGGCCTACTATACCAAGCTGGCCAGACGGGTTGGTAAAGGGTTTGTTTCAAGATTTCCTTCTCTTGGCAGTGATGTTACCTGCTTATTTTGTTCCTTTACTCGCCTCTTACGACACCAATTGAATGAATAGGGGTGGTGACACTTTGTATTCTTAATCCGTCACTACACGGTAATGTTTAACTAATGATTAACGGTTTCAGTAATGTATAACTAACCTGTACATCTTCTCCTCTGTGCAGCACGTGCGTAGAATATTAGTGCGGCGAGGAAAAACAGGGAAGATAGCATTTCAGCCCTTCCGACCACTCCTGTCACCTGGTAAACAAAATATTTAAATAATTATTTTTAAATATTTCGGACATCTTACGCACAACGACATGTAGTCCCTAAGTATAATAAATACATATATAAATCCTGATATAAATATATAAACATTAAACATACTTTTCTTTTGTAAATACATACATATTATACATAGAAAACACCCAGACTCCGAAACAAATATTTGTGGATCCGACCCGGGAATCGAACCTGAGATCTCTTGATCAGCAGCCGCATACGCTAACCACGCGACCAGCAAGTCAGTCATGGATAAGTTATGTCTATTTATCTTTGATCCATTGGCTCTATTCATTGTAAGATTTAACGATTTAAGTTTTTTTACGTTAACGTTTCCGATTCGACTTTCATTTTACGTTAAGAATATTAAATACTTTTAATGTCAAGTAGATTGTGATAAAGATGTTGAGTTTTATGTATTTTTTATTTAACTGTCCTAAAAAAACCTGTTATCTAAACGGAGAAATAAAAATTATTCTAAAACTATAATCTTAATGCTTTATTTGGTCACGTCAATTTCTTTACTTTATGTTACGCCATTAAAATCTTCGAATAGAACGCAGAAAAACATAAAACATCGATAAAAGTGAGTAGTTCAGAAGGCACCGTAAAGACAAGTTTGAATAGCGGTGACCGCACCAGTCTATAAACATAGCAAACATAGTTAGCTTATAGGGGCCGAGAGAGGGAGCCTCCGCGGCGCCCTCACAACTCCATTATAGCCAAGACTGCAAACACATTCCCCCGACTTTAAGACGACAACTTCAAAATAAACCAGCAATTTTATTTAAAGTCTTCCTTGTTACACTACTGTGTAAACCTACATGAATATATGTGGATGTCTACGAGTTCTGGTCGTCATGAATTGAATTTTGACCGTTGTTTACTTTAGTAACAACGTAGTAACAACGTAGACCATATCCTAACTAATGATTTATCATTAGTTAGGATATGGTCTACGTATGATCTTTAACCACGGCAGTCAATAGGTTTCAATTTTCACGAGATTTTTGCAGTCCACTGCTAAACGCCACTTTGATTATTTTTTGTTTCTCACATCCAGCTCCCGCCAGTCCTTTCGCGGAAGTCGTCACTTTACCTGGTCTGTAGGCGTCCTAGAATACGTTGGCCAAGAGGATTACGTTTGTAATATATTTTTTTAAACTATCATTTATATTATAAAAAAAAAGGTTAAGTTGGTTTATGTAAACACTAAAAGTATGACAGTTCTGTGCCGTTTGAGCTGAGATTGTGGAAGCCTGGTTTAAAAATTGATTTTAATTATTATATTTATTATATTTTTCGTTTCAGTTTTATTCATCACTGCACATCAATGCTACCACATTTTACTATAACGAACAACTAGTAATTATGAATCCATAATTATCCTTATCCTTAAAAGCTAGAACTATATTGACGCGCATGAATACCTTTCACGTTATAAAAATATATTTGGAGTGGGCATTTTTGTAAAAGGAATGTATAAGAAGAGTAGAACCTGACCTACTTATTTACTCCGATTCTGAACGAAGGTAATTTATCCGTAGTCTCATTCCTAAACGAATCTTTTTGAGTCTAAGATTTTGAATCAAAGCCGGATTTTTTTCTTTTCGGTTAAATAAAATAGCTTTACTTCTATAATAACGTGGTCCTCCTTTATCTTATTGTACAAGATAGATAAGTACGACATATTCTGCAGATTTGGTCTCTACTCTTGGTACGGACTAAAGTAACATGAATGTTAAAACAAATCCCGTAAAATAAATTATTTCTAATATAAAATTATGTTTTTTTTCCACTCAGTTTCCTATGAGCAAATCCAATCAAATTCTTTAAAAAAACACCACTGTTTAAAAATAACAGTTATTTAAAAAAACACCACAATGAATTCTCTCTTTCCACTTTTTCAATGAAAATATTTTAGGAAGTTGATCCCCAAGCAAAAAGCTATCAGTATATAGGTTTTATATATATTCAACGCTCGTCGGAAATGTAAATCGTGCGTCATATAAAAAACGACACAGTAAAAAACAGTATTTCTAATTGGAAGAGCAACACAAAAGGGTAAAGTTAAAAGATCGTCAAGTTTATAGCTGACTGAACGTAAAATGTGATGTCGGTTTGTGAACATGTGTCATAAAGTGACGCAGTATCACATAGCTGCTGTCCTGTATTATCAGTCACCAAACGGGCATTAATCACATACAATATTCAAACAACATTGGATTCCACAAAGGGTTAAATGGAGATTTTATTACAGTGTTTGTAGTTTTTTTTGTTTTCTTATTTATTAGCCTGCCAAAGTGCCTGTACTCTGCAGTATTAGAAGGACATTAGAAATTTGATGGAAATTAGAAAAGTAGAAGAGAAGTGGTCACCATTCTCATTACATATGTAGACGATGCAGCATGGTGAGTCCAAACTATGGCGTCCTGATTAGATGCTTCTGCATCATTGGGCCTCCGCCTGGCACTCATGCTGTCATTTCAGGACTTCTGTGAGAAGGCAGTACAGCCCTGGCGGAGTCGGTTTGATCGTGTCGTAATCATCGAGGCACTAGAACCTTTAAAATGATCAGACTCGAGTTGTAAGTTTTTAATAGAATAGATGTAATAAGAAGTGGGATGTCTATTGCAACAATTTTATAACTACTTTCTGTAGCGGTGTACGTTTCTTCTTAATATTTTATTGCTTGTTTGGAAACTTTATCATCATCAGCATTTGAACTCCACTTAGAAACTCTTTTAGAATTTGTTGATGATATCTATTAGGTTACATTTTCTAAGGGCAAGTTTTAAAAAATCAATATTATTGCGTAGTGAATTGTATTATGGGATTGGTTAGGGTTCTATAGGGTATATAGGGTATTGTTAACAGCTTGCCCCATGACATTCTCTGATTTCCAGATATTACTTTCCCATTACACAGTTGGACTGAATTCTGATTCAAGTACGTAATGTATCTTTAAAAAATATGCAATGGCATCAACATTGATGAAAGATGAGATTAAGACAACGACGATCAAAGTCATCATCATCATCAACAGCCTTTAACAGGCCACTGCTGGACATAGGCCTCTCCTTGAAAAGGAGGTATTGGCCTACTATACCACGCTGGCCAGACGGGTTGGTATAGGGTTGGTTTCAAGTTTTCCTTCTCTTTGCATTGATGTTGTCTTGCGTAGTAATCGATCAAAGTATTCAAAGTGAATAACTGAAAGAAACAGTTAAATTTTCTCGGACATAGGGCACTCTTATGGACAGCAGTGCAAGAGCACTTGTCACAAGACGGAATTGGTGTCGTAAAATGTTCGCAAGGTAGCCTGGCACCGACCGCTTCGACATAAAATACACAAATACAGACAGTGGCATGTTGTTAATATAGTGACAACTGTCTACAGTGAATTTAAAAGTGGACCTTCTATGGACGATATGCATTTGAATTTAACCGTTGAAAAAAAATGAATGTCTTCGAATGGTGTTTAGATTTTAACGATGTTTCACATAGTTTTTGTTGTATAGCGATGTCTTCAGGATTTAGGACAGTCTAACCATGACTACGAGCGGTAGAACCCGTTCGAAACGTCGGAATATAGAAGATATCGTAACCTTTAAATAATTTAATCGCTAATAATCCCGTATATGTACTACTAGCTTTCCGCACGCGGCTTCGCCCGCGTGGAATTCGTTTACATCGCGCGACACGGTAAGGGTAGATTAAACAATCTTACATGATTTTATGTTTGATATTATGGAACTTCGACACAAACTTTCGTCCCCTATTTCAAACCTTTCTACCTTTATTTTCGCGATAAAAAGGACATAGGATACTTAGTATCCTATGTCCTTTCCCAAGTTCAGTTCTATCTTCATACCAAATTTCATCAAAATCGGTTTAGTGGTTTAGGCGTGAAAGCTTGACAGACAGACAGACAGACAGACAGAGTTACTTTCGCGTTTATAATATTAGTAGGGATTACACTGGAATGGATAAGTAATTGTTAGTTATGTTTTCGTATTATTGCGTTAATTTTGTACGACGTTTTCCAAGTAAGCATTGCATTGTAGAAGTTAAGCCTCTATAACTCCTGAACTAACAAAGTCATCTAATTTGTTATAGTTTTCACTATCACGAATTTTTCCGGCCGTTTAGCTTTTAGAGGGGGGGGGGGACGCCCTGTTTTTACAAAAAAGTTGCCTTTAAAATGAAATTTCTCGCAAACGGACACCTAAATCAAAAAATCGTCTTAACAAACCTTTAATGTTTTTAAAAGACCTATATAATAATACCCCACATGATGGGGAAGCCGCGAAAAAAAAATCCTCACTTTACGTGTAGGGGAAGTACCCAAAATAAAAATATTTTTCATAATTTTATTGTAGCACATTGTCGACGTAATTACAATACATATTCATGCAAAGTTTCATCTTCCTAGCACTTACTGTTTGGACGGTAAGTCGAGGACGGACGGATAGACGCACAGACGGACATGACGAATCTATAAGGGTTCGAAGTCATAAACTTCGGAACACTAAAAAGTAGTAGATCTTTGAATTACCTATAACTTGCTATTTAACTTTTTTTCTTGTAGTTTTGTCGGACTTGTAGTTTTGCCGGAAATCGAGATAAACCGTTTTTTACCCTTTGTTTTCTATATTTAGCCATCCAAAGTGATTCTACCCTGCTTGATGGAAAGCATGAGCAGAATCCAAGAGTCAGGGCTACCACTCTTGCTGTGAATGCAGACAATAATGTATGGCAGCTTAGTGAGATGCTTTTTCACGCCCCGCTTATATTGGACCCGAATTCCTCCCCCCTACCCCTTCCCGACCTCAGATCGCCCGTAAATTATTTTTCCTTTCATTTTTATTACATTCTCCTCCTTTTCCAATAGGTTTCATCATACTATAATTTTATTTGTTTTCAAAAGTTAACTACCCTGGTCTTCTGGTCTATATATATGTCATTTACAAACTATCATTATGGTTGCCATGCAAGTGTGTTATGCCTAGCAACCTGTGAAGTATTGACAGGAGATAAACAGTGATACATTTTGACATCTACGATTTATGTATTTTTATAATCACTTAGCTTTGGCCTTTGTATCTCGATTATTGCAGTAAAAAGTAGCCTATGTCCTTTCCCAAGTTCAGTTCTATCTCCATACCAAATTTCATCAAAATCGGTTCAGTGGTTTAGGCGTGAAAGCGTAACAGACAGACAGACAGACAGAGTTACTTTCGCATTTATAATATTATAATAGGGATAAAACTATTTACGTCCATTGTCTATGGTATGAAAATAGCAGTCATGATAATAAATATCATGATGTAGACATATTGAAATCAGAGACGTTTTTTAAGGTTGCCTTGTCGGTCTTATAGAAATGATTTCTTTTCAATTTCTAAAATGGGTAGAAACCCATTTTAGAAGTTGAAAAGGAAAAGTATTATTATTTAGGCACAAACTTGCTCAACACTTTTAGATTTTATATATTTAGTAGTTGTATACATAACAGTATTCCTGAAAACCCATGTGCGAACTAAACTTTCCTAATTGTACCTTAATACATCTGGTTCATAAACACAAAAACTGACATGTATACATACACATATTAAGGATAGCTTAAAGTCTGGACTGCCTTAATTTGTTAAAATGAGTGTTGGGTTTTTAAACTCTTACGTGTTATTCGTACAATCTCTTACGTATTCTAACCGCTAACGTGACATTCTGACGGAGGCCAGGATTAATGGTTTTAACATGATCTCCGGGTTCGGTACATTACACTGCTTAGAATGTGCTTTGTTGCGGATAATGTACCCAATAATAACATATGCAACTGTAATACTTGAGTGTACGATAACGTCATGATTTTATATTTTCATAATTTGCTAGCTTTCGCCCGCGGCTCCGCTCGCGTACTTGTCGGTTATCGATTAAAAAAGTAGCCTATGTCCTACTCCAAAGTTCAAACTATCTACATTACAAAATCTCACAAATTCGAACAGATAACTCAAAGTTGCTACTTAGGAAATATAAAATTGACGTCGTTTTATAATTTAAAAGAAAAAATTCATAAAAACCAAATAAACCTGTACTTTAACATAGATATTTCAATTAATACTAATCACATCATTTTATTATTTAACATACATATATTTTGAAACAAATCATAAAAAATTAATGTAAGCTATAAAGAACAAAAAAAAATCGAAAAAGTCACATCGGGCACTGTTGTCATTTCGAATGTAAAACATTTAATATCAGGTTCAATACTAATCCGACGATTTCCAAAAGGACATATTTGATCGGATCAAAGTTATTTAAGGATTTCAGAGCGATCACGAATGAAAATATCAATGTAGCTTTCAATGAGGCTCTTGAATGCACTAAAGCTAAGTCCGAGTAGATCGCTTCATTACTTGTATGTTTTTTTAATTAATATATTATTTTAATAATAATAGTGACCATACTTCCCATACACGTCTACAACCCTTAACGTCGGGTCTCATCTCAGGAGAGGGTTAAGGCCCCGTCCCCACACTGGCCGAGTGCTCCTATGGGACTTTCAAGACGTTGGTCTAGTGGTTAGCGTATGCGACTGCTGATCATGAGGTCTCGGGTTCGATTCCCGGGTCGGACCAAATGTTTGTGTGATCCACAAATATTTGTTTCGGAGTTTGGGTGTTTTCTATGTATATTATGTATGTATTTACAAAAAAAAAGTATATTTATGTATTTATATCAGTTGTCTAGTTACCCATAATACAAGCTCTGCTTAGTTTGGGGACTAGATGGCGTTGTGTGTAAATGTCCGAAAATATTTATTTATTTATTTAACGTTGTGGCTACGTAATCTTGCCGTTGGATGTTTTTAAGCCACTCGAAGGCCTCCAACTAAGCTTCACGACTGTTACTTTATGATAACAACCGGGACCGACTGCTTAACGTGACCACTGAATTACGGAAATGCTCATAACGCTCATACCACAAACTGTCACCCATCTAGTTACTGACCGCGCAGTCGTTGGTTACCCTTCTTTCCAATCTTTAAGGCCTCTTGACTATGAGCTTTAAAGTGACTATGAAATTTTGTACCCAGAGAGAAAGGACATAGACTTATTTTTAACGCGATTACCGACATAGACGTGGACGGAGCCACGGGCGAAAGCTAGTTATAAATGAATGATGATTTGATCTATTATTGAACTTCGATTTCTCGCGAAGCTGTCGAAGTCACTTTAGACAGTACCAGGCCCAAGGTACGAACATAAAAATTATAGTAGAAAGGAATCGATTAAAACAACGTGGTGTTTCTAACATCAGAGCTATCATTGGGAGAGGGTGATTTATGGCCGCGCTTGAATGAATTCAGAGACAGTGAACCCGCCTGCCGGTTTGAGAAATTGTTTGTGAAAGGAGCTTTGAAGTATTTGGATTCTCATCATTACGGTACAAATTCGGAGATAACAAAAGAGAGTGTTTTGAGAGAACAGTCACATGCAGCTCTGCCAAAAGTTTTTTTTATATTCACTCCTTGATTCCCACAGCATTCAGCAATATAATGACGCTGATACATCTGCTGACGTTTATACTTACCATTAGCATTCTTGATTCAAGTCGCTTACAGACTTGTTATTTAGTCTTTTGTCAATCATATAATCATGTAGATATTTCTCATCTTCCGTAGCAACTACTCATTTTTCTTTAACGTGTTTAAATCCCCACGGTTCGGCACCCCACCTGGGTTTGCGGTGGTGTGACAGAATCGGACCGACTAAACCACATGGTGTGCCTCTCTGTGACTGGAACATCCAGGAACTACTGTTATTAAGACATCTGGATCAGCAACTGTTAACTTAGCTTAGACAAGTGATAAGTGTCTGAATATTGTTAACCACAGACTTGTCATCTTGACTATTCTACGAAGTATTTCTTGTATGAAATTGTATTCATAAAAATGTTTTTGTGCCTTTTAAATTGTTAAAAATAACATCTCTATTAACTTGTTTTGCATGACGTTGAAACATTGAAAATTGTCGTATTTTTGTTGCGTCATGAAACATAATTAAAACTTTCTTATCTTCTTTAAGGTGGTTTAATGTAAGAAGGAATTTATTCCTAATTATTCTGGAGAAGAATCTGTTAAAAAGAATGAGATGCAAAAAGCTCAGTTTCAATAAAAGGGTTGGGTTTCGAAATACGTCACCTGAATCTGAGGGTTTTGGTGGTGTAGGGGACTTAAGGGAGTTAGTCTTAATCCCCCCCAAGTAATTTTGGCTGCCGGAGTTGCGTCTAAATATTTTTAAAAAAAATTCAAAAATTCTTAAATACAATTGCAATTATGCAAAACGGAACGTATTTTTATGCTTTAGTACAGTTTTTAAAATGTAATTTTTAGTTTTTATATGAAAAACGTGAAACGAAACGCAACATTTTGACACTAATTGACAGCAAATTTCAAATTTATGTGTCATTCCTTTGCTTTCGAGTTTAAGTGAATGTGTTCTTCCGTATCGATTTGTGTTTTTTCTACGACTTGGCTACGTTCTTGGATTCTGTTTGGATTGCTTTACTGTAATTAATTAAAAAATTTTAAACCACCCAGAAATAGGAGCCCCGCGTAGCGGGGCTCCGTCGACTATAATGCATAAAGCAATAAAATATGTATATAAAGTGGTATAAATAATGTTTGTACAAATTTCTGTTTTTGATTTTTCCAAAGGGAATCAAGTATTTTCGGCGGGTAAAAATGGTGAGGCAGGGTTCAGAGGGTTCAGACCCCTCCCCCATCCCCCCAAAAACTCACAACCCCTTAAAATGGCGACGTATTTCGAAATTTTTACCATTTCTGTTTTTAATTTTTTCTAAGGGAACCAAGTATTTCCGGCAGGTAAAAATGGTGAGGGGGGGTTCCGACACCTCCCCCCCCTCCCCCCCAACCACTCACAACCCCAGAATCAGGTGACGTATTTCGAAACTTTAACCCAATAAAATGCTAATTGAACAAAGATTAATTAGAAGTGCTATGTACTGTGTACATTATTATTGATTATTTATATTTTTATTATTGATACAAAAACAAAAAAAAGGTTATTAAGTGCTATTAAAATTAATAAATTAAATTTATTCGCGTTTTTTTTTTAAAGTTTAATACACTTAACTGCTTCGGTGAGGAAATGGTAGCGTATGTACCTGAGATCTCGAGTTCAATTCCCGAGAGGACAAAATTTTTGTAAAAAAATATGTCAATATTTTTTTCGGATTTGGGGTATTTTCTATATATAATATGTATGTATTTACAAAAGAGTTGTCTACTACCCGTAGTAGCAACTCTGCTAAGATCGGCGGTAGACGGTAGACGGCGTTGTGTGTCAGATGTCTGAAACGTACAATACTTTTAAAAGATAACTATAAAAATACTTGCAAAAGAATAATTTTAATTACTTATAAAAGATGGCTATGTCTAAAAGTGTCCTCAGTTCGCCGAAACTCAATTTGACACTAAATGGGGCAAAGGTCTTTATACTTTAGCCATTAATTAATGTAAACAGTCAACTGACAATACTATGGGTATAAATATATATATGGATGAGCCATTTTGGCCTTTTGTTAATTGTCACGCTAAACTGACTGATGAAATCGCCAATCCTGTCCAATTACTCCCTCCCTGGTACCTCTCGCAAGAAGAATGGCCGACCAATACGAAACGTCGTATTGTTATGTCAAAGTGTCAGGTGCCGTTGACATTTGACCGAGAGAACCCCGCAGAACTCCGTGCGAATAGGCCGTGTCAAGACTCCAACGCATTCAGGTCGAGCTGACGTGTTCGCGAGCTCCCGCATACCGCATCTACAGAAGTGCTTTCGTTCTTCGCCTCAAACCGTCGTGGAAGGTGTGTCGTTACGGACAGTGATAAGCCTAGTGAAGGGGGCCACGCAGCCGCTCGCCCCAACGCGAGAAGGCGCCACTGAGAGGTTAGTTCCTATCTATTTGAACTGTCCGTCCATATTATCATGTTTTCCTAAGGGCAGTTCATGCTCCCTTTTGTTTGTCGCGAGCCATCAGTCAGCTTAGCAATCGCATTGATAGTAGTAACTACTTTGACCGCCATTTTGTAAACCCCGCATCCAAAATTTACAGTCCACTGAAACCGCAACCAGTTATTTATCGTAAACGCATATTTTTCTTTCAATCTTAACCGTTGGGTATAACTACAACATTCCAAACCAATATATTTTTATCCGTTGGTTGTTTTCCTGGTAAAACGTAGTCTTTGTAGCACAAACTCACTGCTTGTGTTTTAAAAATTTTTCTGTACCTCCAAGTATAAGCAAATATATACAATAACGAAACTTCCTATAATATGGGGCGTGTTTAACAATAAATTTTAAAGTTTATCCATACTAAAAAGTACTAGTAAATCTGTCTGTCTGTTCCGCTTTCACGGGTAACTACTGAACCAAATTGGATCAATTTCAGTAAAGAAATAGATAGTCCTTGGAAAAGGACTAATCGAAGGCTATAATTGACATACATGCAGGTGGAGTCGCCGGCAAAAGTTGTTTTCTTATTAGTTAATCATTAATTAATTTTGTTCAAAACAATAGCCTATTAAGTAATACCTACAAGTGTAAAAAATTTGAGATATAATGTAAAAAATTTAAAATAAAAGAAATTTCAAAGTGAAACCAATTGCGATGTTTATTGGTTATAAAGATTTGGATCTTTCAGACATCTTTGTAACAAGAAACTTCTTGGAACAACTGATTGCCCGAAAATGCTTCGTTTTCCTTCCTTTCTCCCAAATTACTCTTGGGAGATGATGATTAGAAGATTCCTATCGACAAATGTACATGTATACCAATAGCGCGTTAATTTAGTATTAGTTTTGTTATTACTTTCTGCCTTGATATTTTTAAAGGTACCTACAGCATTCTTAAAATATTTGCGTTCCATGTATGGATTTATTTATTTAGTGTATATAAATATCCGGCCTTATCTCTCCTAGGCCGGATCGGATAGTCGTCCCACTGGATTACGAGAGTGATCGAATAGAAAGTGAACCTGGTTTTGTACACACACACTGGTGCACTATGATATCTACTGCGTAATAGGCAGTCTGCGTCTATTCAGACTGGCCGCCACCGAAATTGGCTAAGTGAACATCATCGTCACAGGCAAATAAATCATTCGTAAAATAAATTTGTTAGATGCATTTATTATACGATAAAGATATAAACGAAATATACGAGAAACAAAAATGTGGTGTCGTGTTTGGTTAATGGCTGCAAGACTGAAGCATCTAACTAGGCCGCTATAGCCTGGTTCACCATGCTGCATTCATAATGAGGATGGTGACCACTTCTTTTGAATTCTACCCATGCTTTGCATCAGGCAGAGTAGAGTCATTTAGGTGGTGATTATAAAAAATACACAATTATTTGTGTTGAATTGGAACTGACTCCAATACCTCTGATTAATAATCCCATGAGATCAAAGTAATATAAACTAGAAAATAAAACTACAAGAAACTTAACGCAGGTATCAAAAACACGTCATGTGTAATAATATTTCTCTCGTAATTTCTCCTCTCTTCTCCTCTTTCTCATATCGTTATAATAAATAATAAAACACACCATATCAATACTTCACAAATCTAAAACACCATGTAGACGAGTATCAAGAGCGTCAAGATGACACATTTCGTGATCGCCAAGATACTAGCAGGGTAGTCTATAAAAACACACTCACCGCTTCGGTGTGAATGGGATGCACAGCAAACAAGATGGCCGCCACGAAACTTGCGAACTCCGGCAGGAACATCGCACACACCCTGTAACAGAGTAAACTAGGTCAGACGGATAAATAGAAACAGCCCCAGTGTCGCGGTCTTAACTTACAATGTTTTTGTAGGGCACTCATTGTTTACTGCGGTTTGATGTGTTATTAGCTATTGGACTAGGATCGGTTACAAATGGCAGTCGGGTTAAGGGAAGCGATAAAGTAGTGAGTACAGATAACTGAGTAAAAATGTTTGAACAGCGGAGTGTGGGTTGTTATTAAAGTTGACGTCATGGGTTACGTCAATATTTTAATGTTCTTTTTTATTTTACTAATACGTATTTTGCCCTCCTTTCATGGTTTTACCAGGTATATATTTGTAAGTCACTAGTAGTTTAAACGAAACTTAAAAGTACAGATTTGTTAAAATGAATTGAGTGACAGTGTTAACAGATTGTCATGTGGTATAACCTTAAAATGTATGCTAAGTACAGACAGTATTAAATTAACTGAGACATGATAGTGGGAAGTGAGTCTGTCATGTTGGAACTTTGTGTGCTCCCTAAATTAAATACAGTAATAAACTTGCCAGTGATATAACCATTGCTTTAATAAATGATACACGTTATGATGATAGCGGCGATTAATCCGCATTATATGCATCATTTGTTGCCTATTAAAAAATAACATTATACACACATACACACGTACACATAATACACAATAAAAAACCATTTACATCATTGATGCATATAATGATGAACCATTTACAGAATGAGCACAGTAAGCTATGAGTTTAAATTAAACTTATTAGTAGTCTCCAATACCATCCACTTCCTTAGTGATGTAATTTCTTTGAGACTTCTTTTCTCCAATCCTCTATGAGATCCGCTCCTGCTGCGTGCAGGCAGCTAATTCGTTTCTATTTTTAATTCAACCCCGAGATAATATAACATTATTATATTATTCATTTTCTTTAAAGTTTTTTTAACGTACGAAATTTTATGATTGATTCGATAAACAAGTTGATAAGTTAATTAAAATAAAATAGTGGATCGTTAATTTCTTTTGTCGATATAATATTTTGGAGGTTTGACTGATCTTTCTCTATTTGTTTTGAGATTATTTTCATTATTATTTCTTTGACGCGATGATACAATCTTTACGTGTTGTATCATTACGTTAATTTAATAAAATAGTAAAATAGCACCAACCATTATTGTCATCATCATCATCACCCTATCGCATTCCACTGCTGTGCATAGGCATAAAATCTGAAGCTTACGTAGACCAGATAATGGGCAGCAGAATTTTAGCATACTTAATCTACTGCGATCGCCAACCCACTTTAGTGTATTACCTTTCATAATAAATACGCTGTGCTCCTCTACAGAGACCAATGTGAAGCAGTGGCCTGCAACGGGATAATGATCATCATCATGTTTGTACCTCGAGGTTTTTCCACCGATTTGTATCTACTAGTATTTTTTTTACCCAAATCGATAATGTAGTTTGCATAATTTTGCATTTTAAGGTAACAGTGTCAGCTATCAGAGAAGACCAATTTAAATCTACTGTGAAAGACCTGAGGCCCAATGATGTACAAGCATCTCAATAAGTCGCCATAGTGTGGGTCGGGTCGCCATACTCAATTGTTTGCATAGCATTCGCTTAGATTCTAGTCATGCTTATAATTAGCCAGAGGACAGTAATTTTGGCAATATAAAAAAAAATACGCCAGAACGAAACATGAATTCATGACTATGGTACAAAGTGTGATAAATACTTAATATGTGCAAAATATTATGTATCTATCACACTTTCGTAGCTAGTAGACCCACGTTGATTTCAGCAAGAATGGGCCGGCTCGGGGCAGTACTACCCTGAGACAAAAGACCATCCTAATAATGACAACATTCTTGATGTCGTATTTCGTTGGTGAGTGTGAGACCTAGGCCCAATCATTCTGTATCATTCTCTCGGCCATCGGACAATAATGTAGAATTATATGAGCAGGCCGCCATGGTATGGGATACCACGTTGCATTGCCTACCCTCACAATGAGGATGGTGACTCCTATTCATTTATTCTATTCATGCTTTCCTTCAGGCAGAGTAAAGTCACTATGGTAGGATTAAATATAAAAAAAATGACCTCTATATTTCTTTTCACACCGAATAAAAGCTTTGAACATGTTTTGTTATAGTTATTGCGTATTTGTATTGGATTCCAAAGTGTTTCGTTGAGTTGTGAAAACTTTTGCGGTTACACTCAGCACGCACCAACTCACTGTAGAACTTTTAATAGATGAATTTTTGTGTTTAACTGTAAAAGAAAAAGTTAAATGAGGTATTTCCAACGGATTAGTATAAGAACAATATTCGGGTCTGTTCGACATCACTTTCGTGTTCGCAACTGTTAAGGACCTTTGTTTTGAAGTTTTATACTGGCTATTCGGATTTTTAATGAAAAGTACCTTAAAAGGTAAAGTTAAATGAAAGTAATATGTATTTTTGATAAGTAACAGTTGCGTTTGGTTAAGGTGGTATATCATAATAATGAACAAGAAGAAAACAATGTATCAATATTTTGTTTTGTTATTTTCTTTGGCTGTCGATTGTCTCAGTACCAATTTCACAGAAAGAGAAATAACACAAACATAAATATTTATCATTCCCACGTAAATACCTTCGGCTCACATAATAACATCATTTCTAACAAATACTCTACAAGAGTCAATAGGAAAAGATACCTTACAGTTTTTCCACAAGATCGGTTATTGATTGGAGTCTGTCTAATGTCAAATGTCACTTATCAACCAAGAGCAAAACGTAACCCTTCTGAGGCGTAGTTAATTACACTTCATAAATTGACCACCCATCACATTGACGGTTCGATCGAAGATAATTTCGTTATGGGACTGAACGAACAATTATGAATTATCTTTTCGTTCAGACCTCAATTGCCTGTTGATGTTAAGACTTCGTTGCTGAAACGAATTACGGTGTACCGTTAATTAAAATAGAAGAATGTTCCTGTTGGAACGATTTTTAATGAACATTTTTAATATGAGATTGTAAGCTGTTGTACATTGGTGCTTTTTGGAACTTTTTTTTAAAGTAAACTTTAATTTAGAAATCGATCTACTTTTTGCAGTAGTGTTAATTATGTAATTATGTACTATGGAGCGTATGCGACTGCTGTGTTTGTGGTCTCGTGTTCGATTCCCGGGTCGTACCAAATGTTTGTGTGATCCGAAAATATTTATTTCGGAGTTTGGGTGTATTCTATGTATAATATGTGTGTATCTACAACAAAAAAGGATGTTCATGTATTTATATCAGTTGTCTAGTAAGTACCCATTATTTTATAGGTTGTCTATTATCGTTGTGTGAAAGATGTCTAAAATATTAATATTTATTTATTTATAGTACGAATATAGTATTCATTAAAAGCAATGAAATAATCATACTGTGAAAAGTAAAACCGATTCTATTAGGACGAAATTCAGAAAAAAAGTACCGTCCATGACTGTATTTTTCTCAGTTTTTCAGTAACAAATAATATGCAGATACATTTGAAATTAATTTCGGAGTGCAAATATACAATGTTGCGGCGTATATTTTAAAATTGAGAAAGTTATAATACAAACGAATGGACACAGAAAGTTGGGGTGAACTGTCAAGAGTATTATCGATGTCATTTTTTAAAAGGAAATCCGCACAGCGTTTATCGCATAGAAAGCATATTCTTATATTTTCTGATTAGATATCGATTTCGAGTCTATAGAGTTGAAAAATAATTTTATTTCTTTCATAAACTTAATCTTTATGAACAATTTTGTTTCATTCATTTGTTTATTGATTTTAAATAAATATACAATCAATTCAGCAAATACGATTGATTTAAAAAAAAAATGCTGCCATGAAACCTCTAACGTCGCGCATCAAAATGAACGGAACATATAGTATAACTTACAATACGGTTAGTAAATCGCGAGGGTCATTTTTTAAAGGGTCATTTCATGCATACGAGTATATAAATTGAAATGTATTTTAAGTGTATTTCTTATTCGTACTTGTTTGTTATTCACTAGCTTTGCCAGTAGCTCAGTCCGCGTACATGTATGTTATCGCAGTAAAGAGATGACTATGTTCTTCCTCAAGAATCGAACTACCAAAATCTTCAATTTCAAAGATCTTCAAAGAGCTTTTTAGCGTGACGGACAGACAGACCGGCAGACATAATTCTTTGGAATTTTTGATATTGGGTCCATACCAATATCAAAAATTCCAAAGAATTATGGATTTTATATCTAAGACAGTTTTCATTTAACCCGTAATTTGTTTAATCGAATCGAAACTACAAAGACTAAATACAAAAGCTATTCTGAACGAAGTAACGTAAGTAGTGTTAAATGTTACACCTGCGTGTCTGAGGGCACAACAATAATATAATTAGTCAAGTTTATCTAGAGGCGCCGTCGCACCGTGCGGCAAGGAAACGCAACTTTACTGCAGAACACCAACTAATTGGGAGTAACGCAGCGGAGGTACCCCGAAGGCTAACTTTTCCCCGAATTAAGTCACTCGTTAGCGACTTTTTGTGAATCTGACGAAATCTCTTCGCGAAGTTCGTGAAAAAAAAAACATTCATGGATAGTTTGTTGGCAAGTGTGCGTCTAATGAGTCTCTAAATCGATATGCTTTGACGAACGCGATAGTTATTTTCTTTGTAATTGTGTCGACGTAGTTCTTCCATTTTATATGGAAACTTTTAATGAAAATACTTGTACACTTATGCGCGACGATGTTGAGGTAACTAACTGGAAGTAAGAGGCACCGTAAAAAGTTTATTCATTTCTGTGATAAAAGCCTTACGTAATAACGTCAAAAGGGAGAGTGTAACTTATTTTATTTGTATTATGCGCTGAATACTGGCTTATCATAATTATTCCGAGTGGTTTAACTGTCCTAAGTTTTGTGCACACGTCGAACGGAGGAGGTTCTCAATTCAACTGTGTTTTTTTATGTTTGTTACCTCAGAAGTTTGGATTAGCTCAACCGATTTGGATAATTATTTCACCTCTTGTAGATCTGTCGCGACTATAAGGTAGTTTTGAGAATCGTAGCACTCTCGTAGTGCTGATTTAGAACTGTCGTAGCTAAATTAAAGTAACTATTTGTAAACTTATTTTAAGCTCAATACAAATTACATGACATCACATATACGTATACACCTTGTTACCTACTTATCATATATGAATAATCTTTTAAATAATAACCAAAAAGAATCTAAGCCATAAATTAACCTCGATACCAATTAGTATGAAAAGTTTAGAATTTTTGATAAAAATAATTACATACTAATTTATACAATTTATAATTAGATACAACTGTACAATTACTGATACATATTTGATATATTGATGTTCTAACTAATATTATAAATCAGAATAAAAGTGTTTTGTTGCTACATCATATATTCGGCATAAAGATTTTTTGATTCTTAGAGAATGACAAAGTTTACGCTTTGGAACGATAAACGGTATACACGCTGGTAAAGCCACGGGCAGAAGCTAGTATTATTTTAAAGAAAACAGTTTTTGTTTGTGCGTGTCTGTTTCTTTGGTAGGTCTTAACACTTGAGCGTTAAAAATTAAAGGCTCCTGATACTTAGGTGTAACTCGAAAGTAGTGTTGTTAACTTGTAGTGTTTTCGAGGGGTGAGTAAGGAATTGTCAAATATGCAAATGACACCGCGGACCACAACTAGTACATTCTTAAAAAAAACAAAAAGTGTTTAATTTCTTTAAGGAGCGATTATTATTTAATAATAATGACAAAGTATTTTACTCTTTACTTACCTCTAGAAAAGTTCTACCCTAGCAATTACTTGTGGGAAAGTATTTTAAAGCCTTGTAATTGGAGTTTGTTTAGAAATACGAAGGTAAAGAAAATTACTATGTTTATACCTCTATTGACTACTCTATAATTACGTTTACAAAAAAGAATAGTTAAAGAACGAAGCATATTCCCTCTCATATTCATCTTTGATATTTAATTTTAAATCTTCTGTTCGAGTGTTTGTACAATTACAAACACTCAAACAGAAGATTTAAATTGTATTTTTTTTAGCTGTTTAGAAGGAGTTCAATAACTCCTTCTAAACAGCTGAATCGATTTTTATGAAATATTTTGTGTGTATTCAAGTGAGTTCGACAATGATATAGACTCGTAATTGGACCAGGTAGGAGGCGCTGCGATCACGTTCTGGAATTTAATAAGTTGGCAGCATTTGAAATATGGTGCTGGAGGCGGATGATAACCATCAGTTGGACAGAGAAAAATCTAAAGACGAAGTCCTACTAATGGTTGACGAATAAAGCAGACTTCTGAATACTGTTGACAACAGAAGAGGCAAAATGGTTGGCCATTCGATAAGACACGTCAACCTTTTTAAAACCATACTGGAAGGAAAGATAGAATTTTTTAACAAAAAAAAACCGACATCAAAGAAAAATTATTCCGAGTACCCAAATGGTGACAGTTGTTCCTATGATATTGGACGAGTTCTCTCGATTTTCTTGGGATCCCATCATCAGATCCCGACATTGTGACGATGGGACGGACTACCTGTGAGCTATACCAAATCAAATAAAAAAATATTTTTTGAACATAAACGACGAAATTATCGCTGAACATACATAAAAAAAAAGATTCGGACGAATTGAAAACCTCCTCCTTTTTTGAAGTCGGTTAAAACTGGGCGGTACGAAGTTCACTGGGTCAGTTAGTGTACTAAAATGAGCTGTCATTGTTACTCTATTTCAATCTAATTACGGTACTGATGTAGTTCTGTAGCAGATTGAGGTCCTAAAACAAAGGCAGAAGACAAATCATTCCGAGAAAAGAAATAACGGAAATTACGCGGCTTTTTTACTTAAAAAAAACATAAACAGAACCATTTTATTAATATTTACCTCAAGATGAATCTCGCTAAAGGCTAAGGGGCGTTGTAACTTGGCCTAATTGTTAAGTTGGGCGTATTAATTAATATTCTGATATTTCAATCTTAGAGTCGTGCCTCCGCCGCCATTTTGGAATATATGTTTCGTTTTAGACCAAACTTCGTACTTGATCAAACTTGGTGTACGATCTTGAGAAAGTTTTGTTTAGAATGGAATACATAATGTTAAAATATATCAGACAGAAATATTTCTTATCTAAATTGTTTTTTCCTTCCTTGTTCCTATTTTTTATAAGACAACTGATATCACCAATATATACGATAATCTCTTATTTTCTTAGTTTAGAACACTACTCCTTACTGCGAGAAACGACATACACGCAGATGGGGCCGCGGGCAAAAGCCAGTTGATATCGTTCATAAATAAAAAATGCAAACAAAATAGCGACATTGTATGGAGTCAATGTTTGTTAGCAAGCTGTTCACACACACAAACACTTGAATCAAATCAGTAACATTTTCATATGAATACAAAATTATTCTGATATTTACATTACAAAAAAACATTACAAGCTTTTGGTAATCGTATTTTCCCTTCGGTAAACGAATACTGAAAACCCGACAGGCATCTTCTAGATTTTTTACATATGTTACTTCCCAGACTAAGATAAATGTGGAGTTATCCTAACACTTCATTTGTCAAAAGCGTCTGAAGGGTGCACGGGGAAATGATGAACACCTATTTTTTGGGGTGTCTGTCGGTAATTTGAATTTTTCGGTATAACTCGAGATGTTTTGGTAGCTTGATGACACATTGTATGAGATCATATGTTACTTGCTTTGTTGTAGGTTGGAATAACTACAGTCAAGATGTCACCTATGTTAAATATAGCGTAGATTTGTATTAAGATTGTAGATTCTTAAAAGAAGCATTTTATAAAATTTTATAAATTATATGTTTCATTTTTTTTTATTCATAAGTAACTTTATATATTGAGTTATTATAATCCTTACTCATATTATAATAGCGAATGTTTGTGAGTATGTATGTTGATGAAACTTTACAGTAATATAACTCATATATCAGAATAACACACAGGCTACTTTTTACTGCAATAACCGAGATACACGGAGCTTGTTTGTAATAAGTAGGAAACGGTTCATTTGAAATTAAAAACAAACACTTCGATTTAATTTATTTGTTTAGAAGTAGATAATTTGTCCTTTAAAATTTTAGTTATCAATACGCCCACATAGAAATGTGCGAATTCCCAAACAGACGATTAATATTACGGCATATAATTGATATTACAAAATGTTCTTGACAAAATGTCTGATCTTTTGCTCTATTGTGTGCTCGACATAAAATATTAATAGTCTTTCTGACCTTCACCAATGTCACTTAGACACATTTGTATACAAAGAACTAAAAAACAGCGGAGAAAATGTAGACAAAACACAAAAAAATATTTTATTTTATTACGGGAGCTTATGGCTTTTACAATATACATGTAATGTCGTTACTTTCATGCCAATCAGAAACTTTCACATGTAGAAAGAAGGCAGCGCGGTTAAATATAAACAAGCTACTAGATGAATAACAATAATTTTGTTTGACGAGACATAAGGCTTTTAAATTATTCTTTCTATTGTAGAATGAATTTACGCGTATCAATATATTGTACCTGTTTAAAAAACTTACATTAAAGTAAATACTTTAAAGTACTTTCTATTATTTATATACATAGATATTAAGACTTGAAGAAAATCTCATAACTAGTATCTATCTAATTATACAAATATGTACAAGGAAATATAACAGACTTGGAATACTTTTAGGGATACTGGTAGACTAATGTCAACTTATATATCAAATAACTACAGATTTCGGTTTCAAAAGTCTTAAGGCCGCTGCATACGTGACGGGATTTTACACGGACTTGACGGGACGGGAAGTTTTGCAAACATCGTTTCATATAAAATGTATAAGGAAATGCATACTTCACGGAGACACGGACGGAACGGGAACGTGGCACGCACGGGACGAGCTAAACATCGTTGCCGACGATGTTTAGTACGTCAATAGCAATTAAAGCCAATTCTTGAAATGAAATATCCATTTTCCTTGTTCACAACACGTTAGATCCGAGTCACAGTCACTGTGCGTATGCATTTACATCACGGCCCCGTTTATAACGAGTCCACGACCACGTCCACGTCCCGTCCGTATAAAATCCCGTCATGTATGCAGCGGCCTTTAGATAGATATTTGTAGACAGATTTTTATCAGCAACTTTTATCTGTTTAACAGTGTTGTGCAGCAGATAATCAACCAATCAATCTGGCCCTTAAAGAAAAAGTTACATAAAGCTAACGTTGTTTAATAAAATGTGCTATAAAATACTCGTGTGTCTTGATATAACTATACAATAACAGGTTAATGCTAGAGCATTAACCTGTTATTGTATAGAATTTTGGCATAGCCCTCTCCATCAATGGCTCGGCTTTTCTCTAAGGGATCGTATTAGAAGAGAATTATCGACGTTAGTTTTCGAAACAGCACACAGGATTAGCAAGCTGAAATGGCGATGGGCATGCCATATTAGCCGTAGAACCGACAACCGTTGGTCTAAACGTTTTCTTGAGTGGAGACCGCGTCTTGGCAAACGTAGTGTAGGACCTCCACAGGCCAGGATGAGTGATGATTTGCGCAAGACAGCTGGTAGGAGCTCAATGCGAGTAGCTGAGGATCGAACTAAGTGGCATGCAATTGAAGAGGCCTAGAGAGCCGTGGACTACGATAGGCTGGTTATGATGATGATGATGAACAGGTTAATAAAATATAAGATTCAACATGGACCATTTTGAATGGTAGATAATAAAATGTACTGCGTAAGTTTCGACAGTACGTACTGTTATTATTTGTGCTGTCGTAAACTTAAACGTACGAAACATTAAATCTGAAAGTAAACAGACGACATAAACTCATTTTCACTCACTGCTTCAATACAAGCATTCAAGATATCAAGAATAGGTGATATATAACATTTTCTCAGCATAATACTTGAACATTGGAACATCATTCAGAAGAATATACTGGGTCTTATCTCTGTAAACACTCTGTCGTAGCTAGATGGCTGTTATTTAAGATAAAATCATTTTGATGTAAAAACATTTAGGTAACACGAAAGCTTTTTTTATATAAGAACTAGCTGCGCCCCGCGGTATTACCCGCGTATTTTTGGGATAAAAAGTAGCCTACATATGTGATTATCCAGAACTTTTTTAAATTAGCCATTTACAAAGTATCATTATGGTTGCTATGCAAGTTTGAAAAGCATAGCATATACCTGTGAAGTTTTTGCCAGGAGCTAAATAGTGATACATTTTGACATCTACGTTTTATGTATTTTTATAATCACCTAGCTTTCGCCCATGTATCCCGATAATTGCAGTTAAAATTAGCCTATGTGTTATTTTAATATATAAGGTGTATTACTGTAAAGTTTAATCCAAATCCGTTCAGTAGTTTTTGTGTGAAAGAGCAACAAACATAGATACAAACATACATACATGCTCACAAACTTTCGCGTTTATAATATTAGTAGGATATTATTGTAAAAGGAAAGCGATTGTTTCACCAGTGCTAGGAAATGTGTTCGTTATTTAGTATTGAATTCGTTAAATTGAATAACGTAATTAAAAACCTTCGACCAGCAATACTGCAAAGATTTTAATATATTATACTTATGCATTCCATCAATAAACCAATATACAGATGTTACAAAATCAATTTTCTTTCCAAGGCTTTTATTTCAAGTAAACTTTACATTAATAAATGTGGTTACTCAATTCAAATTCAAAATTTCATTCTTATAGAGAAGAACCGACAAGAAACTAAAGTTGCAGTATCAGTAATTCTGCTTTTGGGAAAACTTACCTGTCAGAAATCAAACTTCATTTCATGTGGTAGGTTACAATCTTCACAGAGAGAGAATAAACTCTCAGATGAAAATAGATTTTAAGTTTTTTACTCACTTTTAGCGAAATTTTAGCGCCTTAATGACTTAGGCATTTTCTACCTGTCTACCTTAAGGTGGTGTAGATAGAATGAAAATGTATTTTTGAAAACACACCATTAAAGGGGTTTTTTTATTGACAAAGAGAGTCAAGTCGCCACTTTAATTCCGAAAGTTAACTAGGCATAGAGTCCCCTAATAGTCTAATAGGCAACAGAGGCGTGAACGCTAGTTTCCATATGACCGCATAGCAATCAATCAAATATACATAACGTATTCATCGCTATGTTTCTAAACCACGTGTGCACGTACCTTGTAAAAGGAAAATACGATGCGCCAATAAAAAGTATGTACAGAGTAATGGAACCCGAGGGATCGCAAATCGTCACGGCACTTTACCCCCGTCATATAATTTTTACTACTCTTATATATATCTATTTATGGCTTTCTTTTGTTTCTTTTTATATTTTATGCTTGAGTTAGCAATTTGTGTGCTATTTTACTTTTCAAAGTGTGATATGTGATTATAACGACACTTTTTTTTTTCATTTCTTATTTCTTCACCTATAGGGCTGGTATTTTCTGTTCAACTGTAATTGTCTGTCTGTTTTCTGTGCATGAGCTACAGCATGAGCTTTGCCTAATTTGTGTGTATAAAATGTGTGGAGATATCTTTTGAATAAAAAGAAGTTTTTTTTGAATATTGGTTTTATAAATTGTAAAATGGCTTCGCCTTGTACACAGCTCAAGTATATATTTTTATTTATAATAATAAATTACATAGTTACAAGAAACACTAACTTTTTGAACTATATTTTACAACTGGTTTCATCTGTAAAACTGACTCCGACTTCCTTTTGTTACTATAAATTGTGTGTAGATCTCATCAGGCAGAGTAGAAGTTGTATTGTATATAAACTGTAGTGTCAGCTTATACATGAAAATAAATAAATAAAAAGAACTATTTTTGGTAAAAATAGAAATTAGGCTCCCGGCATTAAAACTGTCAAGGACTATTAGAGTGGATCTCTCTAAGCCTCTATCTTCCCAAATTGTTGGAATGAAATTGCGACACGACAAGTGTCACTTAAATGATGGATGGCCGGACTCTATTGTGTATGAATTTGGGCAAAAAATACTCGTCGCTAAGACTCCGTTTAACAGCCGTACATTTATCTTGTAAACTTTTATCATGTACTATATTTATTGGCGTGAATAAGAATGAGAGTACAGATGAGAAATAAAAAATAAGGCTGGCTGATGTATTAATTATAACTTTAACAGTCTAAGTTTCCCATACAAAATAAAATATCACTTTAACGTACTAAAAAAAAATCTAAAAAGCTACTCTATGTCATAAGTCTAGTGGTTAGCGTATGCGGCTGCTGATCAAGAGGTTTCGGGTTCGATTGCCAGGTCAGCAAATATTTGTGTGGTGCGCAAATATTTGTTTCGGAGTCTGGGTGTTTTCTTGGTGTAATAACAAAAAAAAGTATGTTTATGTATTTATATCAGTTGTTTAGTACCCATAATACAAGCTCTGCTTAGTTTGAAACTAGATGACGTTGTGAGTAAGATGTCCGAAATATTGATTTATTCATTTAATTTACCATTTTCGTTAATATTAGTTAAGTACCCATGGTTATTGTTGTCAATCGCTTCACTCCAATTTTATTTATGGAATAAATATAGATTTAAATAGATAGATAAATTAAAGTCAAATATTTTATATAATTAAAATAACTGCAGAAAGGATGAGATTAGACCCTGGCAGTAAAAAAACATTTCTCGCACTAAACCATTTTTGTGTTAATAAAACTGTGTAAAAACAAATATGCGTATGCAAATGTAGACAACAACGAAATGTGGAAACGTTAACGTTTTTTCCAGTTGTGTAAAATACCCCTGGGCCGAGAGAGATCCAGTTTGAGGGACCTTTTTAGTCGTTTCATATCTGTTTGATTACATTTTCACTGAAACTCCGTGCTTTAATGTTTCTCCGTACAATTTATTTTTCATTACACCATAGTTATTGGAACAACCGGACATATACATACGTGTGTAAGTATAAACCGATTGTTTTATGGTGTAGAGAAATGTGCAGACGAGCTACTTGGTGGTAGCCACCACAACCAGCTGCCTATAGACACTGAAGAAAATGTGTTGCTTCCTTATACTCCTTTACTTCGATTGAATGAGGAAATTTTATTTAATAAATAACTAGCTTTTGAGAACGGCTTAGTTTGCGTGTATGTCGGTTATCACTGTTAAAAATAGTCGCTACTTTTGAGTTTAAAAGCGTGTTTGGTTAGTTTTTTAAACCATTTTTTTTAGAAAAAAGACTAATTGTATAAACTTTATTAGTATATTGTCATATGTCCTCGATAAATCTACGAAGTTTGATCGAAATCTGGACATTTAGAGTGGGTCAAAATCGCACCCAAAGGAGTCGGTTATAAACAAACAAAAATCGGCCAAGTGCGTGTCAGACCACGCACAGGAAAGGGTTCCTCAGTTATCTATAATGGTACGTGGATTAGAAATCGTTTCCAATGAATAATAAAATTGTTATGTTTACATAATAATGCTTTAATTTAGTATGACGTTTTTCAAGTAAGCGCATTGTAAAAGTTAAGCCTCTATAACTCCTGAACTAACAAAGTCATCTAATCCGTTATAGTCCTTTAAAGTTCATTATATGGACCACTATCACGAATTTTCCCAGATTTTTTGTGAAAGCCGTTTAGCTTTTAGGGGGGGAAGGGGGCACCCTGTTTTTACAAAAAAGTGGCCTTTAAAGTGGAATTTCTCGCAAACGGATACCTAAATCAAAAAATTCTCTTAGAAACTCTTTATTGATTTTAAAAGACCTATCTAATGATACCCCACATAATGGGTTAGCCGCGAGAAAAAAAAAACATTTCCACTTTACGTGGAGGTACCCGAAATAAAATATTTATCATAATTTTTATTGTAGCACTTTGTCGACGTCACCTACGCTTTGTAGACGACATCGTTCTACTCGCAGAGACACCCGAAGACTTACGGAAAATGCTCACAGAACTAAGTCAGGCTTCACTGAGAGTTGGCCTAAAAATGAACCCGGATAAGACAAAGTGGATGGGTTCGACTAATGTCACACCAATTACTATAGATGGCATAACGATAGAAAATGTAAAGGAATACATCTACCTAGGACACAAAATTAGCATCGAGAAAGGTTCACTGGATGCTGAAATAGACAGGCGAATACAGCTAGGCTAGGGTGCTTTCGGCAAACTCAAGGACGTGTTCAAGTCGACAATCCCACAAACACTAAAGACAAGGGTCTTCAACCAATGTGTTCTTCCAGTTATGACATATTCTTGCGAAACATGGACACTCACTGTAGGGCTAATACATCGTCTGAAAGTCGCGCAAAGAGCGATGGAGAGATCAATGCTCGGTATCTCTTTGCGAGATAGGGTCAGAAACGAGGACATTCGTCAACGCACGAAAGTCTTCGACATAGCTAGAAGAATTGCTCAACTGAAATGGCAATGGGCTGGACATGTCTGCCGAAGAAAGGATGATAGATGGAGCAATAAAATTTTATTCTGGCGACCCCGAACAGGAAGTCGAAGTGTTGGTAGACCAGCTGCCAGGTGGTCGGACGATATAAAAAAGACGGCAGGGCCGACCTGGACTAGACACGCCGCATCCAGAAGCGAATAGAGAACCATGCAAGAGGCATACATCCAGCAGTGGATGCAAATATGCTGAGGATGATGATGATGATGATGATTGTCGACGTAATTACAATACATATTCATGCAAATTTTCATCTTTCTAGCACTTACCGTTTGGACGGTAAGTCGAGGACGGACGGACGGACGGACGGACGGACAGACGGACATGACGAATCTATAAGGGTTCGAATTCATAAACTTCGGAACCCTAAAAACTGAACAGAAATTATAGTAGGATGAAACCTATTGTAAAAGGAGGAGAATATTACAAAAATTAAAAAAAAAAATTACGGGCGATCTGAGGTCGGGAATGGGGAGAGGGGGGTTTTCAAGGGAAAATATGGCATATCTCGATTTCCGGCAAAACTACAAGTCCTATGGAAAAAAGTTCAATGGCAAAGTTGTAGGTATTAAGAAGATCTACATCTTTTGCATTCACACTTTTTCGCTTAACGTCAAATTTTATGTGAAAAATACAAAAAACAAAGTTTTTGTTTTTTATTTTTATAATTTACAAATAAAATTATTTTTACAAGAAATTTAGTAAAAACTTACCATTTTATGTCTTGAATACACTGTAATTTATTTGATTTGAAATATCTATTTTTTCACCTCATTTTGACTTAATACCGAAAAAAAACCCTAATTTTCAATCGAAAATACACCCGTCAAAATATCAACTTCTTTAAAAGAAATGGGGTGTTTTCTATTCGATGAAATCTCTACATTCCGATGGTGTAAATTTTTTTATATATATTTCCTTAGTTAATCTTCTCAGAAAATTCAAAAAATAAAAAAACTCGAATTCGAATTTTTTAATCGTTATTGAGATATTTATTAAAATTTACATTTAAATCGTGTTCAATTTTTCACATAAAATTTGACGTTATGTGAAAAAAGTGTGAATGCAAAAAATGTAGATCTTCTTATTACCTACAACTTTGCTATTGAACTTTTTTCCATAGGACTTGTAGTTTTGCCGGAAATCGAGATAAGCCATATTTTCCCTTAAAACCCCCCTCTCCCCCTTCCCGACCTCAGATCGCCCGTAAATTATTTTTCCTTTAATTTTTGTAATATTCTCCTCCTTTTACAATGGGTTTCATCCTACTATAATTTATTTTGTTTTCAAACATTATCGACACTGCGGTCTAATTGGTGTATAGTTTTAGCGGACTTTTTAAAAACAACTTCCACACCAGGTACATTCTTGTGTAGCGGAGGACTTTACAAACATACATGAAATGGATTTAAAGAATACCCAGCCTTAGAATAACAATTTGTTGTACACATAAAGTGTGGTACCATGTGAGGTTCGAACTCACAGCACTTGGCGTTGTAGAAGCGGCGTGGCGACCGCTTAAACCACTAGACCAACTATGAAGTCAAATAATTGTAAATGCATTGTAAATGAAGAACTTAGATGACTGCTTCGTAGAAATCAATGTCATCAATTAGCTTTTGCCCGTGGCTCTAACTGCCTGCATGACGGTTATCGCGGTGAAGATTGTTCGGTGTTATTTTTCGAGAATCGAAAAGTATATCTATGCAAGATTTCATTGAATTACCTAAGCATAAAAAATCGTATCCAATAGATAATTGTTATGTTTACGTAATAATGCGTTAATTTTGTATGACGTTTTCCAAGTGAGCGCATTTTAGCAGTTAAGCCTCTAGAACTCCTGAACTAACAAAGCCATCTAATCTCTTATAGTTTTCCTTTAAAGTTCATTATATGGACCACCTTCACGAATTTTTTCAGATTTTTTGAGCCAGCCGTTTAGCTTTTAGAGGGGGGGGGACGCCCTGTTTGTACAAAAAAGTGCCCTTTAAAGTGGAATATCCCGCGAACGGATACTTAAATCAAAAAATTGTCTAAGAAACCCTTTATTGTTTTTAAAATACCTATCTAATGATACCCCACTCGATGGGGTAGCCGCGAGAAAAAAAATTTATCCTCACTTTACGTATAGGGGAGGTACCCCTAATAAAATTTTTTTCATAATTTTATTGTAGCACTTTGTCGGCGTAATTACAACACATATTCATGCTAAGTTTCAACTTTCTAGCACTTACCGTTTGGACGGTAAGTCGAGGACGGACGGACGGACAGACGGACATGACGAATCTATAAGGGTTCCGAGTGATATACTTCGGAACCCTAAAAAAACAGGTGAAGCTAATAAAAAGCGTGTACGTGATGTGCGAAAACGTTGCTGATTTGATTCAAGTGTTGGCAATGGACAGTAAAGGTTCGAGCACATTATGCCGGGCCGCAGCGTGTCGGGGCGGATCGCAAAAATCCGCTCAAATCGCTCTAATACAAATTGTATGAATTATCGCACACTATGCCGGGCCGCAGCGGCTCGCATTATTGCGACGCGGATTTGCGTCCGTGCGATGCGGCCCGCCCCGCCCCGCTGCGCCCCGTCAACGTGTGCTATAGCAAGCGGATTGGTGTACGCGCGTACGTGTTTATTTTACGAAATTTGCGTTTTTTGATACTTCTTTTTCTAACTTCTTCTTCTTCTTCTAACAGCAGGCAAAAAAAAGAAAGTTTTTCGTCAGAGCTATCCATAAGGTACAGTTGCACTAAATACACAGAAGTTGCTCATACAGTACACTGTACTCAAAATCCGTCAATGCGCTGCGACCCGGCCCGTCACTAATGTGCTAAGTTAGCATTTTGCGCTGCGCTGCGGCCCGCCCCGACACGCTGCGGCCCGGCATAATGTGCTCGAACCTTTAGCACATCTTATCAGAAATGTGTGTGTACTCACGTATGTGTGTGTCCGGTGTCCGGTGTCCATCATATGATTTCATATCATACTACCAAGGATTGACTCTCGATACAGTGTTGCATCTTTTGAGTTGTGGACGATTACATCCAGTCAACAAGCTCATGTGTCGTCCACGTCCTTCCACAAAATTCTATGTATCTTAATGCTGAATTCCAATAAAATCGGTTGAAAAGTATAGCCTAGAAAGAGTAACTGACAGACAGTTACTTTCGAAATTATAATATTAATATGAATGCTAGCAAGTTAGTTACTTAACATAATTAATGACTCTTGTGTTAGACAGAAGACAAAAACCAACCGGTGAGCTACTCTGTGACGTCAGATGTAAAGACTATGAAAAACTAATTTAACTCTGCGGTAAAAAGTTGTGCGGGCTCTCTCGCTTCATTACGTTATGAATGGCCCAACAGCCTCGTATCTTACGTAACGAATTCTCTTGTTTGCTTATTTTCTTACTTAGTCTTGAGTTATTTCGGGTATTATTACTTCGTACTTACTAACTTTATACATATTTTATTAAAATCTAATATTAGCGCCATTCATCACGTA
Source organism: Phragmatobia fuliginosa (assembly GCA_932526445.1). Taxonomy (NCBI): domain Eukaryota; kingdom Metazoa; phylum Arthropoda; class Insecta; order Lepidoptera; family Erebidae; genus Phragmatobia; species Phragmatobia fuliginosa. The sequence continues at coordinate 18,622,001 of OW052063.1, read as the reverse complement.
TCTGTTTTTGTATCTATACAAATAAATCAAATTGAAGTGTCGGTATGTAATATCGAATGAACGATTTTTAGGGTTCCGTAGCCAAATGGCAAAAAACGGAACCGTTATAGATTCGTCATGTCTGTCTGTCTGTCCGTCTGTATCTCACAGCCACTTTTTTCCGAAACCATAAGAACTATACTTTTGAAATTTGGTAAGTAGATGTAATCTGTGAATCGAACCGAAAAAAAACAATACATTTTAGGGAGCGCCATACTTGAAACTGAATCTCAAAATTTTTTTTTTCTTATACGTGTTCAAAATACGGATAGGTGTTCAAAAATGATGTTGAGGCAGTTGAGGTTTCTAATGTCATTTCTTTCTAAACTGAATAGTTTGCGCGAGAGACACTTCCAAAGTGGAAAAATGTGTGTAACTTCTAAAATAAAAGAGTGATAAAACAAAAAAAATATATATGTTGTACATTACCATGCAAACTACCAACGAAAATTGGTTTGAACGAGATCTAGTAAGTAATTTTTTTAATACGTCATAAATCGTAAACCGCAATTTACCTTTCATTCAATCAATACACTATTCTAAAAACTTCTATCAAAGTTACAACGAACTACAAAAACTTTTATATGATGTTACTTGCTGATACGGAACCCTTCATGGGCGAGTCCGACTCGCACTTGGCCGCTTTTTTATTTACTAAGTGCATATCAAAGTAAATACGGTACTAACATCAAAAAGGCAATTTAATTTTTTTGTCGTACTGTCTGTCTGTTTGTTCCGCCTGATCTCTGAAACGGCTTGACCGTTTTTAACGGGACTTCCTCTGACAGATAGCTGATGACCTAATGAGTAACTTAGGCTTTTTTCTATTTATACAAAGTAAATTAAATTGGAGTGTCCGTATGTAATATCAAATGAACAGTTTTTTACTAAATGCATATGAAAGTATACAAATGTATTTTTTATAGTAGCTTCGCGGCGTTAATAGTGATTTCCACCAACAACGACGAGTAACACTGCGGGACTCAGCTAGTAGAAAATAAATTTAACTGTCCTTACTTCCTCATTTGGTATCCTATACAGATGTAAATACCGTAATACTTTGAGTACGTGCTAAGTATTACAAAGATTGTTATAGATAAGGTAAGAAGTTTTATTCTACGACATCCATTACTTACAAATTAGGGTTTAGTTTCAAACAGTAGCAAGCAATGAATTCAAAAGTAATTCCATTATAAGTTTAGAGTTGAACATTTTCGTGTTGCAAATAATGCGACGGCCTAAATTTTCAACTGTACGAGTAAAATGATTGAAGTGAGCTCGGCACTGTAAGGACATTAAAAACTTTGGAGTGGCGTAAACAAGTTGTTGCCACACGACAGCTCACCTACTGAGCTTGACAAATCAGCGTACGTCTGTTAAACCTTTATTAAATAACCCACCCATCTAAGCGAATAACTTCATTCCAGTACCGTGTTGCAGATTAAAACGGTACAGATCCCAGGTCATTGCCGCCGTGAAAATGTCATTTGCGTGTGAATCTCAACACCAAAATAACATCGTTAAGAGAAATTGGCTGTTATGTTTAGCATTCGCGCGGTCGTACCCGCACTGAGCCTAAACGAATAGAAATACCAACGCACGAATGTACAACACGACAAATATTTTGTCATTTTAGTGTGAAAATGTTCTGTTTTATACAAATAATATTTGTCCTTGTATTCACGGAATAGTTTTATGAAAGCAACTTATCAGGAAGATCTGGCAAGTTTCAAAGTTTTCCTTTCTCCTGAACTTTGTTATGGAATCGAAACTGAGTGTATAGTTGTTATCAAAGGGAAGTTGCAAATGTTTATGTACAAAAGGCGGCATTACAACTATGTTCTGTAACTACTTCCATCGGACTGGAATAATAATGAGAGCTCGAAAATCGTTAATAGGATTATACAGGCAAATAGGATATCGAACATAAGCCAGGCTAAGTTCGCGGTGGACACCAAGTATCTGTAATTAGCAGTAACTAAAGGGATCCGGGCGCACGCCTGCCTGATTAAAACTGGCTTAACTAGAACAGTTGCTAGCGCTGCACGGATGACCCAAATTATAACTACTTAATAATGGTAACACTGCTATGCTTTTACAACTTCTGTTATCAAAGCAATAAGAATGCTAAATCAAGTTTTATCCAGTGAAGTTACAGTTACAATTTTACATCATGTTTCTGAATCCCTTTGTTCTATTGCGATTTACGATTCTGCTTTAATGGTATTTGTATATCAGCTACTGGTTTATTACGTTAGGAAAAAGAAGATAATATATATCATAATTATTATTATTTTATTTCAGTCTGTCAGTGTCAAAATTTCTAAATTCTTCCTTGCTATAATAATTTCCACATAGACACAGAATAAAGGATAGTGTTTATCACACAAAGATTTGTCCTTTGCGGGAATCAAACCACACATGAAACCGGTACTAAAGATTTTTTTGAAGGTTTTTTACCGATCGTCATTACATAAAGGGCGCCACTTTATCAACCGACGAAAACAAAAACGGAGGTTCTCAATACTCATAATTTTTTAAACAATAGTCCGATTTTGATAATTCTTTTTTTGTCTGCATGGGTACTCCGAAAATAGTCCCATATAAATTTGGGAAAATGATTCTATCCTAAGGGTGGGAACTGCATGGGAAATTCGTACGGCCGTACGATTATGAATAAAAAAAAGACGTGTAGAATTGAGAACCTCCGTTTTTGTTTTCGTCGGTTGATAAAGTAAATATTACCAATGCAGTTTTTTATTTGGTTCATTGACGACCACCAAAACTGTTCTATGGTCGTTTAATTTTTATTCATTCAATCCATTTCACTTTTCAAAATCATGAACATCTCGATTGACCAGTGAGCAAAAAGCAACACCAGATTTTATGTTTTAAACGTTAAAACAAATCAAGTCCCAACATATTTATATTCTTTGTAACATTTATTACGTCACAACAGATGTCACAGCTTCAATCAAAAGTATGCATGCACCAGCATGTTGAACAGTGCGTACACAATTTGTGAGGAACGATAACGAGCGTGCAACCTTGCAAAATGTAAAGCTCGACTCGGCGCGGCCTGGATTCACAATGTTCACCCTTCCTTTTACCAATGCACGCGCGTTAACTCAATTTCGCTGAGCATAAAAATAAATTGAACCTTCCTCCTTGCATAAACAACGCAAGCAGTCGATGGAGTTATATTGTACATAATAATTAAACAGGCGTCCGCCCCGACTCAAACAGTTGGATTATTAAGTCCAAACAATTAAAACTTTTGCTATTCAATTATCAATTATGGACCAACTACGCAGGTCACTTGTGAAAGAACTTTCATATTAATTACTCTTGAGAAGTATAGTTTAAAAGTTAAGCGATACTGTTCGACAGTTATTTTGTTTGTATGTTGAAGGACATATTTGCGTGAAGACGTCACCCTATAAAGGGCTATATTTATTTATATATGTGTGTTATAGTTTTCTTTAACGTTTGTAAAATATGCCAACCCACATCAAGCCAGCTTGATATACATTATATGTCATAATAGGTATAATATCTCAAATGGTCTCATATTGGACGGAGGTCCGTGCTTAGCAATATTAAAGAAGGGCCTTTAAAAAGTATTGATGTTAGAATTATTCCGATGGTATGGTTTTTGAAACAGGAATTTATTCTATTTATTTACTTGTTTAACACATCTCATCACAACACTTTCTTCATTTACTAACGCCTCTATTTTTTTATATACTTTTCATTTTTTCTATTTTATTTAAAAAATATATTTTGACATTCTTTTATCTACTACTATTTTGTTTTGACCACGTGACTTAGCGCCTACATGACGTCATTTCTATACATTTGTTAGTTTTCTACTAACGGTAACGTTTATAGAATGTCAACTTGGCTAGGGGAGAGGTGGCAGGAGTCCTAAATTACATGATATGGATAAGTTATAGCGTAAGTCATTACTAATGCCAAGTCTTATTACGACGGTCAACTATGCAAGGTGTACTTAAACAGCCAGTATGAGCGTGTATTGAGTTGTTCCCGACGATTTTATTCCGCCATCTTAGCCCTACTAATGAGAAGGTTCAACCCGAAGAGTGTTAAGAACATTAGTTATGGCAAATGACTCCTTATAATGATGAAAATTGTAGTTGAATTTTCAGCTATTGTTTTGTTTCTTCTCAGGTAGCCGACGTGGCTCTTAAAGTTAGTAAGTTGAAGGTGCAATGGGCTGGTTATATAATATGTCAAAGAACCGATGACTACTGGGGTGGGTGTATTCTGAAGTGGAGACAGAGTCTTGGCAGGCGTAGTGTGGGGTGTCCTCTCGCCAGGTGGAAGGACAACTTACTTAAGACGGAGGCGACTGGATGCAAGAAGCAGCAGACCTGGCTATGTGGTGTGCTTTGGGAGAGGCCTATGTCCAGCATAAGACTGCAACAGGGTGATGATGATGATGTTTTTAATTTGGGTTAACGATTTGTAATGGGATTCCCCTTTTCCATTGTAATGTATATGAGTTATGAGAAGAGTTAGGAGTTAAATCGTGTGTTTGAACTGAAATTCTCCCAATAAATTTCAAATTTGTAATTAAATAGAATAAACCTAATTTGTGTTTGTAGCCGACCCCAAATAATATTGGGAATAAGGCTAGGAAAAAAAGAAACTTAATTTTTGTTGATACTGTTCACAATAAGTGCGGTCACATTCGAATCTTCGACACGCATGTACTCGCACTCGCTGTTTCTATTTGATAATCGTTTTTTTGCGGGACGTGGATGCCATTTGTTTGTTTCTTATTTCAGGGGTGAGGGATGAAGATGATGAGTTAGGGAACTTTTATTTAACTTGTTGACAATGTTATTTTAGAGTATACCTAGTTGTCAGACTACTATTACCCAAGATGTCATGGGGTTTTTGAAAAATATGAATCCGATTTAAACACATCACCTGTTGAAAGGGAATACCTCGGAGTGGGCTATTTACAAGCCGTAGTTTGCCCGAGGTACGTCGGGATTCCAGATTTTTACTTTCTAGGGTGCACCTGGTTCCCCGGCTACCAATTCGAATCTGATGTGACCTCCAACCATATCCGGGGTATTTTCGTTCGAAAAAAAGGTTCGTTGTACTAACGTGAAGAATAATTAGTTTTTTGGGCATAAGTTCCTTTCTTATTTTAAACCTTCATATGCTTTAATAAATAATTTACTGCAGTTGTTGAGCTTACACTTATTGGTAGTGACTTTGAACCTGCATGTGTGCAAATGTTACAGAAATATAACTTTAAGTAGGTAGGTCATGTGTGTATTTTTGTAGATGTTTTCAATGTAAATTTTAACTACACATTCTATATTTAGAAGTATCTATTTGTATAATTGAAATCAATATGAACCTACGCAAGCCAACTCAGTATTATTTATTGACAAGGCTGTATTATTGATAATTTCGTTCTACGGATCAAAAATAGGAGCTTAATTTATTAAATCCTTTGTATCCGACTTCAAAAGAGGAGGAACTTTTCAATTATGAATCTTTTTTATGTATGTACAGCGATATTTCCAATGGAGAATTTCAATACCTCTATGGAGCACAAACAATTAATTAAAACCACTATTAAAAAAGTTTTTTTAATGACAAAGATTTATATCACAGTAGAATTGTACCTCATTATTGAAATTATTTTAAAACAGACAGAAGAAGGTACGTAAAATAGGTCCCTACATAAACAAATATTTCGAACGAATGACACACAACATCGAGTCACAAACTAAACAGAGCTTGTACTATGGGTACTAGAAAACTGATATTAATTCATATATCCTTTTTTTTGTAAATACATACATATTATACATAGTAAACACCCAAACTCCAAAAGAAGTACCTAAACTCCGAAACAAGTATTTTCAGATCATACAAACATTTTGATCCGACCCGGGAATCGATTCCGAGACCTCTTGATCAGCAGCCACATACGCTAACGACTAGACGAACAAGGTAGTCAAGTATAAATAGGTATGTTGTTTAAGGCGAGAATGCTTTTAATTATTATCTCGTGGAAAAATATTTAGGTACTACCAGTGGAACAACATTTCACAGTTGTTTCATTAATCTGGGTTGCATTAATTTAAAGTTGGAATTCAGATACGTGTCTGTATTTACAAGTACAAACATTTAACTCAATTTAATTATTCATAAATATGGCAAGTGATATTTAAAGTTGTATTTACATGTGTTTCTCTTTGTATTCACTAATGAAAATCACTTAGTTTTTTTTTTTTAAATCAAGTTTCATCAAATTTACGACCAATGCGAAATGGTGGTGTTTCGACTAAAATTCGAGGATCGCTGATTCGATTACCTCGATTTAAATATAGAAAAATTAGGTATAATACATTATGAAAAGACGCGGATAACGCCGCGGTGATGATGATGATGACAGATTTCATATGCAATTAGTAAAAAGCTATTAATATTAAATGATAAACAGTCACTTCAATTTCATCTATTTATACATGTATATTGTGTTAGACTTGTTTCTTAGATGATTTATAACATGTTGTTTTTCGTATTTTAAATGAATCTTACTAATTCGCATTAGTCGTATTATTAGCTAGATAAATCATATTGTACATACTTTAAATAGTGCAAAATAATTTTTGCAATAATTGTGTAGCGCTTTCTATAAATTTAACGAACTTTTAAAACTTGTCAAGTAATCAAAACAAATAAGTTGATTTACACGAACTTAGATAGGCTCCCATCTTTCGGCTGTTGATGCTAAAGAGTCGCTTTCACATCCAATTAAGCTTTCCAACGTTCTTTAATCAATTCCATTTAATCGGTAAAGTCATTGGAGTTTTAACGAGATCAGAAATAGTTTGTTTCAACGATTTTCAGTAGTACAAGCAAAAGTTGGAATTTGCTTGCACTATAAAACAAAAAGTTAAGCGAGAACCAACACATTTTAGAAGCCACAGTATGAGAAATTAGCGAGGGAATTTCGACGGTTGTGTATGTATGAAATTAGTTTTACATGGTTCCGTGTTACGAGTATATCTCAATTATAATTGAGTTCGTACACTATGAAACTACTAGTAGATTTTTAATGTTGGTTAATATTTTAGTAAGTTAAGTGCTGGTATTCTGATCCACTAGTGCTATCTTTTGGATTATATTCGTTTGATAAATTTACATACTAAACATACAAATGAATGACATTGAACTTTATCTTTGGAATCTAAAATCAATAGCTTTTTACCAAATGAATACGAAAGTATATCCGGTACCTCCATAAAAAAAACTATTTTTAACTGTCTATTTTTTTTAACGGCTGGACCAAATTTGAAGAAAATTTATCTAGGAGATAGGTGATGATGAGTAACTTAAGCTACATTTTTAGACTAACTTCGCCCCTAGCGTTTGTTATTGTATCTTTACAAAACAACGCAGGCACTTCCAAAACACTTTTTACCAATTTTACCAGTCAGTTTTGGTTCACAGTTCTTAAAAACGTAACCATAATACCAAACGGAGGTTTAATAATTATCTTATCATTTACCTGTAGTATAACAGTGAGACGAGGGCATGAAGCAACAGGTTGACAAGGTGGTAGCCTGCCGGCTGCAAGCCATGGATTGCATAGTTCCATCTGAATGTCAGCACCGTCAATGGACGGTATGATTTGTGAGATTGTTCCTGCAAAGAAAGAGAATACAAAATTAGATTTATTTGAGACCAATTAGATATAGGACTTTAGTCGTTTTAATAAAAGTTTGGTTCAGTTAAGTTTACCTGAATACGTAATAATGTTTGATAAAATTTATATAGTCTATGTCACACGGTTCATACATTAAATTCGGTTCAGTGATAAAGGCGCTACGGCGAACACATATATACCTATACATACATTGCCAAAACTGAACCCCTCTTTTCGGCTTGGCCGTAATCGGGTAAAAATATGTTTTAAAATTAAGGGCAAACCAATGGGTTGACTGATAAGTAATTAATATCGGCCAGAACTCAGGTATCGTCAATAAAAAGCAAATTCATCAAGTAGGTTATTATTTGCAATCAGTATCTTTATTTTACGTAAGGCACTAAACTGAAATACCACGAAACAACACAACACGTGCTGGCCTTATAAATCTCTGTTATAGAGTGGCCGACATATGCTCTTGAATTGAATGGTGTTGAATGGAATGGACTCTTCTTTCCCGTGCCGAGCAGTTAAAACATGGAACTCACTACTTGTTTCCATGCCACTGTGCTCCCAGGTCTTTTAAGCGGGGCGTGAAAACGCATCTCACTAGAACGCGTTAGAGTGACACACACACACATTTGCAATGAGGATTGGATTCTGCTTATGCTTTTCATCAGGCAGAGAAGAGTTCCTTTGGCAGCTTTTAATTAATGAAATAAGAACCACGGCTCAGATGATGTATAGATATTTAAGGACACTATTAGATCACTCACTGAAACCGATAATGCAATACGCCAAATATTAGTTATGAATCCAACAAATGTTATGTGCGATGAAATTGAAATGTGGTCAGATCAAAGGAATCCGAAGATCCCACATTTTAATTTACTTTGACGGGCTTTTTCAGAATGTCGGGTATCGTCCCTAGATATATATATAAAGTGGTTACAAATTGGTATCAGTTGTGTGGAAACGATTGAACGTTATGCTCAATGGTCATTTCTACAAATTCTGCTTATAGTTTTACACAATTTTAGAAAACAAGTACAGGTTTTCTATTATAATTTTATTTTACATTGACTTAGTGATGTGATGAAATATGTTGTTTAATCATCAGGTCAGGGTTTGAGGAATGAATCCTAAGGAAATTGTTTGAATTCTTGTATAGTTATAATCTAGTCTATGGCGACTCAAGCTGATGATTGAGACAATAAATAAAATGGTTGAAAGAGATTATGAATTTTACTAGAATTTATAGGTAACTCTTAAAACCAGTTGAATTTTTCATCTTATTAAATAACAAATAAAGTATTTTTGAAAAATAAAACGATGTTTTTAACGCGCTGTCCAGGTAAGTAAAACTTATTTCTTCAAAAATATTTATAAAATCTCAACCCGAAATTTAACTTTCACTCGTTAAAGTGTTTTTTTTTTTAATTTAATTTAAAAGATCCCTTTTTTAACAACTGTGTTTAAAGATATGTCAACTCTATTGATATTACTAGTTCCTAAAAATATTTGCGATGTAACTTATTATGATTTCATCTGTTTGTTGCTAATAAACTGAAATAGTACACCGCCCTAATGGTTAACTGTGATTTTTAGAAGCGTAGTACTTTCTAAGTGGAGGGGTTCAAATCAACGCAAACATATACTGTTACTGTCCTACACTGTATTGCAATACAGGCTTTTGAACATAGCCACAAAAATGTTTCTTTAATAATTTTTGGGAGGACATTGCAGGGACTTCTTTTAGAGGGTATACCTGGTTCCTCGGCTCATAGTACCCGAGACGGCGTGCGGTTTTAGTCGGTAAGCCTTACAAACTGGCGGTATTTCACACCTTTGCCTCGAAGAGTACATTAAGCCCTTAGTCCCGGTTGTTGCAAAAATCTATGGCAATCGTTATTAGGAAGTCAGTGCACTCGAATATAATGGCAACTAGTTCAACCTTCAAATTCAGTTCATCCTCAGGATTGTGGAGGACCAATGCCATTCAAAAACGGTTAAACTATCAGCCAACCCCAAATAATATTGGGAATAACAAAGGAGACTTTACAAACATACATAAATCGGACGTAAAGAACACACAAACTCAGAATAACAATTTGTGAATTGCACAAAGTCTCATGTGGAGTTTGAAGCATCAACACTCGGAGAAAACTACTGCTTAAACCACTACGCCATCGGCATCAGTCAACTGTTAGTGTGCTGTCCTATACTATTTTTATATTAAACCTACCATAGTGACTCAAATCTGCCTGATGGAAAGCATGAGTAGAATCCAGGAGTAGGGGTCACTATCCTCACTGTGAGGGCAGGCAATACCATGGCGGCCTGGTCAGATGTTTCTGCATCATTCTCCCGGCCTTCGGAGACCAGGAGAATGATGCAGAATGATTGGGCCTCCGGTCGCACACTCACCAATGAAATACGACAGATTCACGTTTATTTTCACACAGTTTTTGATTAAACATTTTGCATGTCAATATCGTATCACGTCCCTACGAAATGTAGCAATTATATATAAACTAGGTCACGCTATTAAAATGAATATCTTCTCGTTAATTAAATGTCACTACCACTACATGTTATTTAAAATTGAGAAGAAATAATTAGATAGGTATTCCGTCTTTGTGTAGTCTTTTCATTTAATAACAAGCAGCCAATGAATTTAAAGTCCGAAGGATGTATTTTTAATAAATTAGATTTTAATTTAGTTTTATTCAGTAAATTATGTCATATAAAGACCAGGTACATACTTACATAATCTTAATGACTAACTCTTTAAACTAGTGTAAGCATACCTTTTTTTTTAAGCGGGAGTGTAAGCATACCTAAATAATTTTGAGTCGTCGCATAACAATCAACGAACAAAGATAACCTTAACTTTGAATAAAACTTTACGTAATAAATATTTTATTTTGTTTTTTTTTTCGTTGGTTAATAATAGTAAGGGAATAAAAGTAGGGGAGTCCGTTTCTACTCAGTAAAACAGTCTTTAGAAGTGTAAGCTGTACTAATTCTACTTGCACAGTGGTTCCAGTATGCTCTGATGGAGATGCTGCGCTATTGAGGTCAAAGCAGCCCCCGGCACGCCTTGGTCGGACGGCGTTGTTTGGTTGGCGCGCTTATCGGCGATCTGTTGTGGATCTGCCAACGTGAGGGAGGGCGTAAGCCCTAACCGTGAAGGGAATTTGTTCCCAGTCAGTGGACAGTAATAATAGTAAGTGCTATTAAGATAAGAAAATGTAAAACATAAAACGGTAAAACTTTGGTATCAATACTTGAAAACTAACGTTTGTCCAGTGGTAAAACACCCCAACTGTTGATGATGATACATATTTTAGATCTGTAACGATCAAAACCCGAGAGTTCAATTAGTACACATTTCTAAAATCAATTTAAATATTTTCAATCAATGAAATGAGCCAGCGTATGTGAACGATATCGAAAGATTTTAGTGTGAATGACGTGTGTATGTGTGTGTATTAAAGCGGATGGTCTTGTCCATTTGGCCTACATAGTCTCTCAGTTGCCATTTACGACACTCTTGGGATATGAAAATGTGGCCACTTAGCGAGCAAGGTTATGTCATACTAATGGAATGCTGAATTTGTAATGGCTAAATGAAATAATGTTATTTTAATTGTCTAAATGATATTATACAATTTTCTATATAAAATACTGTTCACGCGTATAACCAACCCCGTAAACACCACGTAAATATTGTTACCAATCAGACCAACAGGAGATGACGTGATACAGCGTCGTTCCCATTGGTCGAATTAATGTTCCCTACCTCCCTACTTTCCTCGAATTATGTACAATTAATTTATTCTCAATACAGACTTCATCTAACTTTTCTACTGAACACTTGTTTTATTTAATCACCTAAAAACGCAAACCTAAGTTCAGCACACGGGCTACCAAGAACCCTAAACTTAATTCAAGTGCCGACACAAGCCGGTACATGTGGTCCTTCGAGCCGGATCAATCGAATCAGCATCCTGTGGATCTCCTGGTTGTACCTGCTGCTGCTGAACCAAAACTACATTTAGAGCGAAGGCAACTGGAGGCTAAGCGCGCATTGGACGAGAGCTGGATTGGCTGTTCATCGCAAGTCATACGCAATCTGGTGAGACCAACCATCCTCTCTTCCCCAATCACCTCCTAGTTCTCTTTGTGATACCTGTACCCAACCTGATTTCAGTTAGATTTGCCGCATCGGAGTCTCGAACTGCTTATATCATCTAGTCCCGTGGCTGGTGATATTACGGCTACACGTCGTTCAAGCCTTCTACTGTAAGTACTCCTATTCTTACTACCCACCAAAATGACGACGGAAAGTGCTAAGTTAGGCGATAAATCTCCTCTCGTGTTAGATATCAACAATGCTACAAGTAAGTCACGCGATAGGTCTCCTAATATTGGGTGTGCCGATCCTACGGCACTTCGTGACCTAGTGAGAAAACGCGGCGTCATAAAAGGTAGGCTTGCCAAGTTTTCCAACTACTTAGATACGTTGGAAGACAGTGGTAATTCAATCTCGTCTCGAGATCGCATAGATTTAAAATTACGCATCAAAGGCGTCACTAGTTTGTGTAACGAATTTAACGCGATTCAAACCAAAATTGAAGAAATCGTTTCCGATAGTGAGATACCTGACCAACTAGATAACAGAGAATCATTCGAAACCTCATACTACAGCCTCATAGCCCGCGCGGAAGACATGCTAACCGATGACGAGGTCACTGACGGTACCAGCAACTATCTCTGTAGCGAACAATCGCAGTCGGTTAAACTTCCAACAATTTCACTACCCACTTTTGACGGATCGTATGATCACTGGCTGGAGTTTAGGGACACTTTTTTATCCCTAGTACATAATTCTAAACGCATCAGTAATATACAAAAGTTCCACTATTTAAAATCGTCTCTAAAAGGCACCGCCGAATTAGTCATTAATTCTGTAGAATTCTCTTCTGATAATTATCAAGTCGCATGGGAATTATTGCTAAATAGATTTAATAATAATAGACTTTTAGTGCACAATCACGTAAAGGCTTTGTTTAATATAAACGCATTAACAAAAGAATCGCCGTCTAGCATTAGAAATCTTATTGACGTTATATTAAAAAACTTACGCGCATTGAATTTACTTGGCGAACCTACCGACTCGTGGGATACGCTTGTGAATTATTTAATCGTTTTGAAGTTAGATAGGACAACGGAACGCGAATGGGAGACGCGTAAATGCACACTAACATCGGGCGAGAATAATTCTAAACGCATAATCAAAGTACGCGAATTGATTAGCTTCCTTAAAGACAGGGCGGATGTGTTGGAATCGTTGCATCTGTCACATAATAAACCACAAATACAAATTGAAAATAAAAAACACTATTCACACAACACATCTACCTGTAATGTGTCGACACATAAGTCTAACGATAGCCGTTCGTCTCGCTACAAAAGAACGTGCTTAAAATGTAACGCGAATCACCAACTTTATTCTTGTCAGAAGTTCATTGATAGTGACTTAAGTTCAAAGCTAAATTTAATTCGCGAGAACAAACTATGTGAGAATTGTTTACGTTCGGGTCACACTCCTAATAAATGCGCGTTTGGGCCGTGTCGTAAATGTAATCGCAAACATAATTCATTAATTCATAATGAAAGCGGCGAGAGTTTAGTTACGTTGCATTCCAATAATACGACTGGCGGCCTAGCGAGGAGTGAAGTCGTGGGCGCATCGATGACACCCTCCGGCCCCGCCGCCTCAACCGTCGCGGACTCACGCCCTATTCAAGTAAGCAACGCACAAATGCATAATAATTCTATAGATATGCACTCAGTTCTATTATCGACAGCTATCGTAGAAGTGCCTGACGATCACGGTGTTTATCATCGGGCACACGCACTACTTGATAGTGGCAGTCAGCGGTGTTTTATAACAAAATCCTTTTGTAAATTAATTAACGTTCCCGTGATAAATTCTTCTTATGTAATTAAGGGGGTAGGCGATTCGGTGATACAATGTTCGGAGACTTGTGACATCGAAATTAAATCGCGATTTGATAATACGTTCAGAACACGCATTAATTGTTTTGTATTATCACAGATAACGTCTATATTGCCGGCCTTATGTCCACTAAACGCACAATTCTTGATTCCAAACAATGTAAGTCTTGCGGATCCACAGTTTTTGGAATTAAAAAATATAGACATTTTAATAGGCGCAGATAGGTTTTGGGACTTATTATTAGAAGGCAGAATGAGACTGTCCAGCGGTCCCTACCTACAAAATACTAAGCTGGGCTGGATTATCTCTGGCTTAGTTAGTAATAATACGCAAAATGAGAGGCGCGTTCATTGTAACTTTAGTAGTTCTATAGATTCGCAACTTCGCTTGTTTTGGGAGGTCGAAGAGCTTCCTAAGGTTAGGGATACGCGGACTCAGGAAGAGCGTGCATGTGAAGATCATTTTCTTCGTACTACTACGCGCAATAGTGAAGGAAGGTTTTGTGTACGCATTCCATTTAAGGAGTCACCTGATCTTCTAGGCGAATCATATACGCAAGCTGAACGACGCTTCCTTGCATTGGAGAAACGTTTACAACGTTCTCCTGACTATAAATTATTATATACGCAATTTATGCAGGAATACCTGTACTTAGGTCATATGAGTCCGGTGGACTCTTATAGTCATCCGTGCTACTTCATGCCGCATCACGGCGTATTTAGAGAACATAGCACTACAACTAAGCTGCGTGTCGTCTTCGACGCAAGCGCAGCATCGTCTTCCGGCATGTCTCTCAACAACCTACAACTTGTCGGACCTCCTATACAAGGTGATTTAATAGCCATTCTTCTCCGCTTTAGACAGCACAAATTTGTTGCCTGCGCTGACGTCGAAAAAATGTTTCGAAATTGTTTAGTAGCCGAAGATCAGCGCCGGTTTCAAATGATTTTATGGCGTGAAGATCCATCGAAACCTTTGCGGATTTATCAATTAAACACCGTTACATATGGTACCGCGTCCGCGCCTTTCCTTAGTGTGAGATGCTTAAAACAGTTGGGAGTTGAGTCTTCCAACCCTGAGGTTCAACGAGCTGTTTTAGAGGACATATATGTCGACGATTTTTTGTCTGGTAGTAACGATAAAACGATATTAATACAGCTATGCACTGATATAAAAAATACATTACAGTCTGGTTGTTTTTCCCTTCGAAAATGGGTTTACAATTTTCCATATAATAATGACCAAACCGACTATTCAAAAGAAATTAAATCCAACGAAAATATCAGCTCTAAAACGTTAGGACTAGGCTGGAACAATGTTCGCGACGTATTTTATTTTAATACACAGTGTCATAATAACAATGCGTTGGTAACAAAAAGGGTTATTTTGTCTACCATTTCACAAATTTTCGACCCTCTGGGCTTGCTAAGCCCTACGATTATTACCGCGAAGGTGTTGTTACAACAATTATGGCTTCTTAAAATAGGTTGGGATGACACGGTTCCATCTGGCGTCGCGCGAACCTGGAACCGGTTTGTTATCTCTCTACAAGCGCTCAAAACAATAAACGTTCCTCGGCACGTTATAGGTAGCGAACCTATGTATATGGAGTTGCATGTTTTTAGTGACGCATCGCAGACGGCGTACGGCGCTTGCATTTATGTGCGTACTATAAATATAGATAATACAATCACCGTAAGATTGTTGTTTTCTAAGTCTCGCGTCGCTCCATTGAAACCACTAAGCATACCGAGACTAGAACTTTGCGGTGCACTGCTGGGTGCCAGGGTACTCGAGAAGGTACGCAGTTCTTTACGTTGTGAGTTCAGAAACACAGTATTTTGGACTGACTCAACCATCGTGTTAGGCTGGTTGCGCATGTCTCCAAACAAACTTAAAACGTTTGTTCAAAACAGGACGGTGGAGATTCATGAGCTCACACAAGATGTACTTTGGCGCCACGTGAGTGGCAAAGATAATCCTGCTGACCTCGTTTCGCGGGGCGTCTGCTTGGAAGAGCTGTCTTCCTGTAAGTTATGGTGGGAAGGCCCCGATTTTTTGAGCACTCCTAGTTTTACACTGGACAATTATTATACGGACATAGAAACAGATGTAGAACTCCCCGAAGTTAAATCAGCTATTTGTTCTTTCGTAACTCATTCGCGCGATTTAACTCCTTTTTCATTTCACCGTTTTTCACAATATAATCGTATGAAGCGTGCCGTCGCATATATGTTACGTTTCATACACAATATTCGCAATAAAAATAAAAATAATAAACAGTTTGGTGTTTTTACTGTTGAAGAGTTGAGCGAGTCTCAGATGATTTTAACTCGGTGGTGCCAAATGGAAAGCTTTCCTAACGAATACAACCTTTTAACTAATAACGCAGAAATTAAGGGTAAAAATAATTTAAAACGATTGAATTTATATTTAGACAGTAATAAAATTATTCGCGTAGGAGGCCGATTAGGTAATTCAAACGAATTTGGTTATGATAAAATCCATCCTATATTACTTTCTAGTACACATCATTTTACTGGATTGTTGTTCCGTCATGAGCATCTACAGCTCCTTCACGCTGGACCTCAGGCATTACTTTACCATATACGCGAAACCTGGTGGCCTTTAGGGGGCAGGAGTCTGTCTAGGCGCGTAGTGAACGCCTGTGTTAAATGTACACGCAATAAGGGTAACACTTTAACTCCACAAATGGGTGATTTACCGAAGGAAAGGATCACTCCTGCTTTCCCATTCATAAAATGCGGAGTAGATTACTGCGGGCCAGTCTTCATACTGAATCGTAAGGGTAGGGGGGCTAAAACATCGAAAGCGTACATTTGTTTGTTTGTATGCTTTGTGACGCGTGCAATACATTTGGAACTCGTCAGTGATCTCACTAGTGAAGCATATTTATTGGCACTTAAACGTTTTATTTCTCGGCGCGGTAAACCTAAAGAAATATATTCCGACAATGGGCGTAATTTTGTAGGGTTGATGAACGATTTCTCTGACTTTTTACGTAGGTGCAATTCTGAAATCAAAGATTACGCGATTAGTCAACGAATTGACTTTAAATTCATTCCGCCTTATTCGCCTCATTTTGGTGGTTTGTGGGAGGCAGGAGTAAAATCTTGCAAGTTCCATCTTCGCAGAGTGGTAGGAAATGCACACCTTACCTTTGAGGAGTTTGGTACAGTGCTATCACAAATAGAAGCAGTTCTAAATTCCCGACCACTTTCTCCGCTTTCTTCGGACCCCCGAGACCTTTCTCCCCTCACTCCCGCTCATTTCCTGGTTGGTCGATCGCTGACTGCACCAGTTTGTGACGACGTCAGCTACATTCCCGAGCATACGCTGAAGAGATATCAAAGGGTGGAGCAAATTCGCCAACATTTTTGGGCTCGTTGGTCCAAGGAATATGTGTCTGAGTTGCAGGTGCGAACAAAGTGGACGGAGAACAAAACGGAGTTGAAGGACAACTCACTTGTCCTTATTAAGGACAGCAACCTTCCGCCTTTGAAATGGTCAATGGGTCGAGTACTTCGTTCCATCCCAGGAAAGGATGGAATTTCAAGAGTCGCAGACATCAGGACGGCTTCAGGTGTTGTTCGACGGGCCTTTGCCAAGATCTGTCCTCTCTTCGATGATGACCACGAGGGGAAGTGAAGCTGCTGCACGCTTTATTTTGAAAGCGCCTGCTTTCAAGGCCGGGGGCATGTTCACGCGTATAACCAACCCCGTAAACACCACGTAAATATTGTTACCAATCAGACCAACAGGAGATGACGTGATACAGCGTCGTTCCCATTGGTCGAATTAATGTTCCCTACCTCCCTACTTTCCTCGAATTATGTACAATTAATTTATTCTCAATACAGACTTCATCTAACTTTTCTACTGAACACTTGTTTTATTTAATCACCTAAAAACGCAAACCTAAGTTCAGCACACGGGCTACCAAGAACCCTAAACTTAATTCAAGTGCCGACACAAGCCGGTACAAATACTATATTTATAAAATATCCGCATATATAAATAAATAAATATTTCGGACATCTAATACACAACGTATTCCAATCCCAAACTAAGCAGAGCTTGTATTATGGGTACTAGAAAACTGATATACATAAACATACTTTCTTTTGGTAAATACATACAAATTTTTCCTTGAAAACACCCAGACTCCGAAACAAATATTTGTGGATCCCACAAATAATATGTGGTCCCACTCGGGAATCAAACCCGAGACCTGTTGATCAGCAGTCGCATACGCAAACCACTAGACCAACAAGGCAGTCAGTGTATGTTGGATAACGTGCCGTATATTCATCAACTGATAATAACTGATTATTGCAGCGCTGCTGCCACTGACATAAAGCGTTACTGCCATTTATCCAGGGTTAGGGGGGAGTAGGGTCGCTAGGATCCCAGCCGTGGGCTGTTCGCAACAATCGTTAGTGTATGGGCCGTAATGCGCCCTACGTTACGCTTGCCTAATTGAGATTTCAACTCTCGGCACCAGCCATCAGTCCATCTGGAGATATGACCGGCCCACTTCCATTTTAGGGTATTGACTCGCCGTGTGATATCGAGTACTGTAGTTTTTTGTCGCGACCGATACTTTATAAAGTATTGTTTAAAAATATATACATCATTTACAGAGTGTTTTAAGTGGAATAGTTCGAAAGATAATGGCTGGTTACAAATTGTATAAACATAAGAAAATCATAAAGATACACCTTTTCCTTCAGGTTTAACGAATGATTATTAATTTACAATGGTCAAGAGTCGCTGGGAATCACACCACATGGCTTGAGCTTATTTATATTCAAGCAGCAGTTTGAGTCAAGGCTTTATGTCTGTTAATAATAAAACTAAGCCGTACTTTAAACGAAATCAGTTTTAGAACATTGATAGTATTTGGGCTCAGGGTGATTTTGGGCACCAAATGCTTAAAAATTAACAAAACTACAAATTTCCTTAAGCTTGTCTTACAACAACTACCCATAACGTCTTATTGCTGGGCACGGGTCTTCTCTCGGGAGAGTTAAAGCCATACGTCCTCACGCTGGCCGAGTGCATGTCTAGAGCCTAAAAAGGACAGGTTTCTTTTTACCCCGATAATCTACATAAACATGGGCGCAGCGGAAAGTTAGTATCGTATAGATAAAATCGAGTCAGGGATCGAGTTATAAGTATGCGACTATGATGTTCTCAAGCCATTGCTTCCATTCCCCAATCAACAATATCCTTTTCATTCAATTGTTTACCTTTCACTTTCAATATACAGCCAAATTTTCTCATCTGCAATTCCCTGAGTGACCAGTTTGCACCACTATCATTGCCCTCATTTACGTGAGTGGGGTTAAATTATAGTGGACAGAGCAAGCGCTTCCAGAATATATGTGTAAGTCTATGTATGTATTTCGAAACACTCTACCTTTTTAACAGTAATTTTTATCGTAAAAATGTTTTCTCACAAGTATTTTCCAATATGTTAAATACGATACGTTCAATAGCGTTCAACGACATCCCGATACATGAAATGAAAAATGAAAAAATGAAAAAGAAATTTATTAGAATTTCAAAAACCTTACAATTTTTTAGAACATCTGCCAAACTTTAAGAAAGTTTGTAGGCAGCGAGTATGCTCCTTTTACAAAAGGTTTTAGTAACAGATGGTAGGTACAATGTAGGTATAACCTATAAGTAAACAATCATAAATAATCTAAAATATTACGGTTACAAGTAGGTACAACATTTTCTCACTTTATACAGACATTTTCTTGACTTTGATTCATACTCATACATTAAATTTACGTAATAAATATTTGGTTAACTTATTTTTAAGAGATCGCTTCGACTTACAGTTTTTAATTTCTAAAGGTATGTCATTTAAGAATTTTGGTACTAAGTAATTTCTTTGCCTTTGACCGAAGTAATTATTTACTCTAGGTAAAACTAAAGTTTTATTGTGCGTTTTTCTCTGAGGCCTGCTTTTATCGGTTTTAAATTCAACGCAGCCAAATTGTTCAACAACTGTGTACAAAACAAATTTCTCATGAACGGGCAACATTTTGCATTCTACAAATAATTGCTCATAATCACTATCCTTACATCGAGCTTTTACTTTCTTGTCTACTAATAGCTTCATAAAGCGTTTTTGTAAATATTTTATTTTGTTCAAATATGTTTTAAAAGTTTGACCGTAACTTCCCAGTCCATAAAATATAATAGAATCCACCAACGCATAATATACAACATACATGGTAGCTCGGTCTAGTATAAAGCTTAGATGACGCAACTTCGCAAGTACTGCTCTTAGTTTATCACAAAGTACACCAATATGTTTTTTCCATGAGAACTTGTTTTCTATTACATATTTTCTATTACATGGAAATATGTGTAATCAAAAAGAATTATGGTCTCAATAAATTGCAAACATTATGTAGGGGAATAACTTATTAGCGTAAATGATGAATAAATAAATCAATTTTATAGAGCAAAACGTAACACAAAAATGTGGCTGTCTCATAAACATGATTCATACGCTTACAAAATTAGCAAGTGTTGTGGAGCAATATGGGCGGGCGCTTCTTTAAATGAAATTCCATGTCAGGTGTAGAGGTAGTGCCATAATGGGAGCACATTTATCACCAACAACAATATGGGTGTGCTAATAAATATCACTTGTCAGGAGTTACCGAATCCTATTACAGATCGCTGCATACATAGGCACTCTCGGTCGAATACGACCGATTTTACAAAAGTTTAATGACCCCACAGTTTGACAACGCCTAACTTTGACAGTTACCAAAATGAAAATTCAAAATTATAAAGTTACGCCATCGTAAAACGAAATGGCATATTTTTATAGGATTACTTTTAGAACAACATACCTTGATTTATTATTATGGTACGAATAACAATCACGATCGGTAATTACGAGGGAGGATTCAGGAAAACCGCAAATACGATCCGTAGGAAAAACGTTTCTACGTACTTATTACAAATTAGCTTCGGGCCCACAGATTTGGTCATGTAAACTTCGAGATTAGACCGTTTGCCGCCCATTTCCCTCGAGGCTTCTGCCGGTGTTGGAGTAACGTTGATCGAAACGGAGGAAATTCTATTCAATTCAGTGTTACCGATGCTTTTACAAATGTTTCTTAACTAACAAAGCTTTAAATTGTACGATTTTGTTGTATGAACTGTTCCTATATTACTAACTCTTATGTATAACTACAGAACTAATATTATTTGGTTCAAATAAACTGTTATTATGATATTATTTTTGTAAATAATATACATATACAGGGAATAATGTTACATACATAAAATCACGACTGTTTACTCGAAAGGAGTATTTAAACGCCCACTTTTCGCCAGGATATTTAGTTTACCGGCTTCCGTCTCGTCGGTCGATCAGCAGGTGCACCACTTGCAAACTTTTTTTTAAAGATATTTAATTTTGTATTTTTTTAGTAATGTACTTCTACTACCGACTACTACTTCTACAACTACTACCGAATTTAGTAATATACATCCTGTGACTGTGAAAGAACACCCGGACTAAGAAAAAACAATTTGTGGATCACACAGTGTTGTCCCATGTGGCATTTGAACCGACAACGCAGTAGAAAATGGCGTGGCAAACGCTATAACCACTAGGCCAACCGTGCAGTCATTCGAAGCCGTATCCATATTTCAGCTAAACATGGGGTACAATTAAATGCACGATTATCTGCGTGTCGTTGCGGTTGCGACGCCGCACCCGGCGGCTGTTTGCTCCGCATTTATCATTCTCCATGACGAATTGATGGATTTTGATAAATAACAGACAGACGCCATGACAGATTTGCTTTTGTGTTACACGCGGTTGACAATGCTTTAAAATTTCATGGCAGTGAGCGTCGACAATCTAATTTACTTTAATCATAGACAATTAAATTTTTGGTTGCAAATATTTTTTATTAAAAATACTTGCTAAGTCCCGCGGTGTTACCAGCGGTTATTGTAAGGCTCGAGAACGCCGCGGGCGAAACTAGTGCAATAGTTTAAGTAAAAAAATAGCCTGAGTTGCTTCTAAAGTCATCAGCTTCCTGCCTGTGAATGTTACGATTCAGCCGCTCCAGAGATAAGCCGGAACAAATGAACAGATAGACATGCAAAAATTGCTGTTTTGATATATATTTACATGTATTTTGATATGTGTTTAGTAAAAACTAGTAGTTTCATGTTACATACAGCCACTCTAATTTCATTTATTTGTATAAAATTATTTAAGTGACAGGAATTTCAGTTCTAGAAGTAGGACAGTGGTTCGTCCTATTTCTAGAAACTAACTTATTTTTATTTATTATATTGTTGTTTTAGCCTATGAACTTTAGTTAGGAAAGCGTCTTTAAATTAAAACAAGCAAAATTACTGTAATACCTACTACTATTGATACAGTAGTTAAACATCGTTTTCGACTGCCTCGTTGGTCTAGTGGTTAGCGTATGCGACTGCTGATCAAGAGGTCTCGGGTTCGATTCCCGGGTCGGACCAAATATTATTTGTGTGATTCACAAATATTTGTTTCGGAGTCTGGGTGTTTTCTACGTATAATATGTATGTATTTACAAAAAAAAAAATATGTTTATGTATTTTTATCAGTTGTCTAGCACCCCTAACACAAGCTCTGCTTAGCTTGGGACTAGAAGATGTTGTGTGTCAGATGTCCAAAAACATTTTAAATATTTATTTATCGCTGTCGCCTAACATCCTGAGTGACTGAGTTCTGACTAGTATTAGATCTCACAAAATATGTGCATTTATTCACAGAACACTAAGTGACTACTTCGATACTGTGCAGGAAATATGGATATTGAATAAGAAATGTTAGGAGCCCGTCTGGTTCTATTTGACATACGCTGATATTTTTGGAGTCACGTGGGATGTGTGGCCCATTTAAATAAATAGGACAGTGGCCGCCCTAAAGGTTACAATTCTTCGCTTTCTTTATAACGATGTACTATATCTATCATAAATACTATGAAACTAGTTCACCAGGTTATTCCACCTACACCTGAAATTGTATAACAATTTGTTCAGATCGTAAGATAGTTAAAAAAATAATAGAATTGATTCATTCCAAACTATTTTTGGTGTTAAATAAAATTCAAACACATAATATGCAACACAACCGATGAAAACCATTTTATGATTATACAAATTACTTTATTAGATTACTTTAACACCAACCCTGGCGATAAACACGACGAAAAATCAACCTCAAACTTAAATGAATTAGTTGACACCCCTCGTGGAATGCAAACACTCGCTTAGAAAATAGGTGGCCATATTTTGGAGTGTTCAGTATTAAGCGTCAAGCAGATGGCAACGGCGTCTTATATTTGTTCAAGAGATTAATGTCTACCGCTGTCTGTAATAACAGCGAATGAGGGTAGGTGACAGAATCACCGGGTTCGAATAAAGGATGACTCACATCAACCGGCACTATGAGGACGATCGATTTGAACTGCGTAACGTTACATCTAACAGCGGTGTTTGGTTTTGATATTGGGATTTTAAATATACCGAAGATTTTTTTAAAGTTACTGGTTTATTTGATGTCCTTGTTAATCTCTATAGTGTAGACGGTAGTAATTTCATTCATTGTAGTAGAGATTGTAGATTTCGAACATGACAAGTCAATTTAAAATTACAATTAAAGTTTAGGTAACATTTCAAGTTAAAGCAATTGCTGATTTTTTCCTAGCATCTTTTAAGTTTTGTTACTAAAATTTTGTTATTTCATATTAATACTAGCGTCTATATATGTAGCCTATGTCAGGCTTTAGACTATATACGTACCAAATTTCATTTAAATCGTGACTTTCGTTTTGGTGTAAAAGCGCGACAGACAGACAGACAGACGGACAAACAGAGTTACTTTCGCATTTATAATATTAGTAAGGATTATAAAGACGTAAAGTAAGTGACATTGTTGGGGTAATCTCTAGATGTACTGTATCGATTTTGAAAATTCTTTTACCATTAGGAAGCTACATTATTATAAAAAGCTCTAAATATGTATACACGCGGGTGGAGTCGTGGGAATAGTAAGTTATATATAGTTCTAGATATACTAGATAAGACATACGTTTTAATATTGTAAGATTATACATATATAACCAGAACTATATTAGTAAAGTTAACAAAAAGCAAACAGTAAAACGACTTCATTCGGTCCTGTGTAAAGGCAGAGTGTAAATGAACTTTATGTGGACCTAGAGTATAGCCTCGTAGATTTATTAGTTGTTTTCGTGTCCTCGAAAAGTAGCTACAAAAGTATTTATTTTTGTGCGGGTAGACGGTTGGCCAACTTTAGGCGTGTACGAGACATTGAGAAGATTTTTTGTTCCTCAATGACGACGGATATCTTTGTATAAATATATCGAGGGAGTATGTAGAGTAAATACCCATTCATGACTTACCCAATTTAGGTTTCCGAGGAATAAAGACAAAAATCTTATAGTTTGGCTGCACATGTTTGAACTGAACATTATCTATATACACGGTTAGTTTTTAATTACCAAAGAAAAACCAGGGGCAGATACAGAACTTATATACTAACATAAAACACCATAGAATAAATACCCAAAAAACAAAAATAACTGAGTTATTATGGTTTTTAAAATGTTAAAATACGCCCATAATTTATTGTCACCCAAATATTTGACACACGCGTATTTTAAGTATCAATGAATAACATTTTCTGTTTCAATGTGTGCGACGCATCGCCCAATACTGTCAAATCAGTTCAAAGCATGCCGCCATTAGGCGCACGCGGCGCATCGTAGGTATTAGGTACCCCGCAACCCGCAGGCTAGGACATTGACACTTTCTTGTTACGTAATATCATGTCGTGAATTATATCATGCGTTATGAACAAAAATTTGGTAGTTTTCGGGTAAATATTAACATGTTTTTTTTTGTTTTCATTACATAAATATGTTCAGTATCGAAAGCAAAATACCACATATTTTTTTTCTCTGGACATTAAAAATTAGTCGTGTATATCAGTAGGTTAAGCAAAAACTTTGTACCCCTTTTTAACAAAAACTATGTACTTACACACATGTACACTTATAGTATTTTTTATATGTACAGTGTGCGCAATGCAATTTTTAAATATGCTTATAAACACATCAAGTCAATAATAAAATATTACACACACTACCATGTATTTGACACACACGCAAGCACTCTTTTGTTAACTAATATAGTAGCGGAGTCTTGCCGAATAAAAATAAAAAGTAAATAATATTATTATTATTCGAATAAGGCTAGGATGAAGAAGTATTGTCGAAATCCGTAATTATAGTCCTTGACAACAGAACCTTAATAATATTACCACTATAATTCAAATTAATTGTGGTCCACTTCCATCAGAATCGGAGAGACGTTTTAATATACTCTATGGTTTAAATCGGAAATAAAGTAGTGGTTTTATTATTTGACACGCAATTTTTACTCCAAAATAACCTCCCTTGTGCCTTATCGAAAATATTAAATGATAAATAACTGGATTGCTTGCTGATTTTTATTTAAATAGAAGATCTAATTTCATAATAAAGCATAAAACTTATCGAAACTTTATTTACACATACACATAATAATGTTAACTCTCGAAATAAAATTATGGTCTCGTACTAACTTATACTTTCAGTTTGTCTCAACTAAGCCCCAGTAACACATATTCTTACGACAAGTACAAGCCCTCCCTCGCATGAAAAGAACATTTCTTAGTGTCTTAAGCTTCTTTTAAATTATAGTTTACATCTGATAACTTCACTATTATCTGTGTCTTAGCTTCTAACAGATCTTTTAAACGGCTCTACGATTTAAAAAAAATACTGAGCCTATGAGATTTTTAAATAATTATAATGATTTCAGTCGCCTCAGAAGAGGTTAAGTGACCTAAAAATGCACCACGTGGGAATGACCTAATACGGGGGCGTCGCGTCCGTATATAATATATAAATTAACTATTTGAAATCAAAAGGATTTCTACCATTCAATTATGACAGCCGCAAAATGAACATATTTATAACTTATGTTAAAAAGCAAGCTCTTTCTAAACTATAAATACACGTTCAGAGAAAAGCTACATTGGAATTACAGGAAATAATTTATGTTCGTTATAATTAATTATGCCAAAATATAATTATGTAAATTTATATTATAATAACAGTGAAGTAACATACGAATTTTGCTTTTAAAATTAATTATAATTCCATATTTTGTATCAACTCGACCCGAAAATGTGGTTTCTGCTCCTCTTTATGGGCTTGAGTTACTGATTTTTGATGAAAGTAATGAAGTATAATGTAAAAATTATTATTATAAGGAAAATTGTTATTCTTTTCATACATTGTGGTTTTGTACATTTTCATTGGAAATTTAATATATTTCTTCATTTATACAATATGCTTTTGTAAACAAAGAGTGAATGTGTTCCCACCCACTGATCGTCTATAGTATTGTTTTTCAAAAACGGAATAAATCTTTATCTTTTATACATGACTATACCAAAGTAACACCACTCTGCCTGATTGAAAGCATGAGTAGAATCAAAAAGAGATGGTAATCATACTCTTTGGTAATGCAGTATGGTGACCCACACTTTGGCGGTCTCTTGTGATACTTCTGCATCACCTCCGGTCTCGCACTCACCAACGAAACACAATAGCACTAATATTAAAATAATATATCGAATTTTTAAAAGCATTTGAATTCCTTTGTCCCCAACAACAATATATTGTATCATTAATAGGTCATATTCGTACTTATACACGTATTCCAGTACAAAGGCTGATGTTTTTCTATCGCAAAGGGAAGAAAAACGTCTAAAGCATAGCTCAGGCCAAAGAGCTGGGGCGGAAAATATCGCCCAGAGCTAAAGGTCGCGTTTGCGTAATCCCTGGTTCGCAGTTGTTTCTATTACGTAGAAAAAGTAATTTAGCTTCGTGTAATACGAGGAGATTGAGATACGTAACAATTACGAAGATAAATCTATTATATGATTACATTATTTTAAGATTACTTTTTTAATTTAAACAGATTTTAAATATCCAGTATAATAATTTCATTTTAAAGGTGTTGAGAACTAGTGAAATTAATTCTCAAAAACCTCGAAAAGATAAATCTTAGTTTGGTGATGCAACTTCATGTTTAGCACCATTAGCCATTACATACAGTAATTATATCCATACAGTAATTTAATGTATTTCAGGAAGTGAGCACGATTGAAGGAGGTTAGAAGAGTTCAAATCATTCTTTCCTTGATTCTAGAGAAGGGAGGAAGGTTCCAAAGAGCGACTTGTGACTCTTCATTTGTAAATGTCTATTTGCTACTGTAGTTCTATACCATCAAGTACCATAGTATAAAAAAATAGACTCAGTGATGAAAGTCATTTCAAAATAGTACAATGACTTTCGATTTTTAATTTGTGTAACTAAGTTCAGCAACGTCTGTGGTGAAAGAATAGAGTTGTGATTCTCATGCTCCAAGCAGAGGAATACGGGGGTGCTTTTGGTCGATAAGAGTCCGACTGATCTCATTGCTAAGCCACAATCAAACTACACCCATGAAGATGTTCCATCGCGTTAATTCAAAAGTACATCAATCATGCCAACCTATAACGTCCCACTGCTGGGCTCGGATCTCCTCTCAGGAAAGAGTTATGGCAATATGTGCCCACGCTAGCCTGCAATACAAGTTGGGATCTGCAAAGACAACGTCGTAGCTCCGTAATCTCGGCACTGAATGCTTTTAAGCTGCCCGAAGGCCTCCAATTAAGCTTCACGACTGTTATCTTATGATAACAATCGGGACCGACTTATTTACCTGACCTCCGAACCATGAAAACGCTCATGGTATCATGCCACCCAATCGATCACCCATCTAGGTACTGACCCCTCCAATCAAAAGTTTCCAATCACCTAAGGCAAGTTGCCTTTAAGCGTTTCCAAAAAAGTACTTTAACACCAAACACCTCTAATAACTGTGAATAAGAATTCCATTACGCCTTACAACTTCCATTTTTCATTCAATCTTTTGTAACATCAGCAAACCTATAAATATAATATAGTACAATCCTTTGAAATGCCTTCTCGTTATCAATAAAGAAATCCAATTTTCGTGAAGCCAGTTGTGCCGTAGACTGGGTAACAAAACTGACACACCTTTACGTGACTGAACCCTTCGACAAGTAACATGTATAATGTTTTAGTTGGTACAAAAAGGTGCTTGGTGACTGGAAATTCCTTCTTTGTTCTTCAAAAGCCTTTAACCTCGTGGATTTAGTTGAATATACCTAAATATTTGTTCCTATTTAAGCTTATTTAGCAAGTATTAAGAAAGTACACACGATCTTTATCGGATGTATCTGAGATAGAAAATATTGTTTAGTAAGGTCGTTTAAGCACACGTACACAATGCATCTCAATTATTGCACATCATAAAGAGGAAGAAATTTAATTGTTTTTTTTTTTATTTTGATGACATTTGACACAATGCTACTTAGCCTCAAAGTAAGAACATCTTGTATTTACTTGAAAGCTTTTTTTGTCAATATATACATATTGAAAAGAAAACACCTGAACTTTGAAACAAATATTTGCAGATCATACAACCATTTCAATCCGAGCATCGAACCCGATACACAAAACATTCAGAGCGCTTTGATGTATTTTTGATAGCTCGTGTATAACATCTACATTAACATATCAGATCGAATGATGAAACTGATGAACCGAATTTATCTCTAACACAGAAAAATTAAGAATAACTGTACTGTAAGCTCCTCGCCTTCTCCCGCACCTCTAATCAAACATTATGCCCCTCGTAATCGCAACAAACTCATTGAAAACAAAATATGTGACGGAGATCTGACAGGTGCTGCTCGCCTTTTGTTCTCCAACGACGTGCCAGATACCCCCGACACCCTTCAGGCCCTACGGACAAAACATCCTCCAGCTCCAGTAAATCCATATTTTCTCGACCCACCAACAGCAGGGCAAGCATGCCTTCAAATTCAAAACAAAGATGTAACAGATGCCATTTCATCTTTTAAACCAGGTTCGGCTGCAGGTTTGGATGGAATCTCACCCCAACATTTGAAAGACCTAACATCGCGTTCTGTGGGTGATGCAGGTGAGCAACTTGTAAATTCGATCACTAAATTAATAAACTTTATGTATTCCGGTAATGTCAATTCAGAAATTGTTCCCATTCTTTTCGGCGCCAACCTCATTGCCCTCACCAAAAAGGACGGAGGGGTGAGACCAATTGCTGTTGGATCAACACTACGACGTCTGGCCTCCAAAGTTGCTGTTCGACATATTTTACCTAAATTAAATTCGGAATTTGAACCCATACAGTTAGGCTTTGGCGTAAAAGGAGGGTGTGAGGCAGCCGTCCATGCCCTACGCTCTTTCCTAACTTACGGACAGCCTTACGTCTTGCTCAAAATTGATGTCAAAAATGCATTCAATTCGGTAAATAGGGATACCCTGCTGACGGAAATAAAACAACATATACCGGAAATATACAATTACCTTCTTCTTAGTTACGCTGACCCAACAAAATTGTTATATCGTTCTAATGAACTGTCCTCGGAAGTAGGTTGTCAACAGGGTGATCCCCTTGGGCCTGCAATTTTTAGTTTGGCTATAAATTCGATAATCAAAAATTTAAATTCTAAATTCAACGTTTGGTATTTGGACGACGGAACCCTAGGAGGTGATGTGGATACTGTATTTTCGGATCTTTTTTTAATTAAAAATAAATTTGAAGCCATTGGCTTGGAGCTTAATTTTAGCAAATGCGAACTTTTTATAAATAACTGCAACTTAAACTTAAATGACGTTAAACAAAAATTTAATATTTTGGCTCCAAATATTAAAATAGTTAACAGTAATTCCCTTTACCTTTTAGGTTCTCCAATTTTTGATGAATCTTTTTCTGAATATATTAATAATTCAATAACTAAATTTCAAAATTCTGCTGACCGTCTCCTTGAAATTAGTCCACATTATGCACTTTGCATCTTAAAATTCTGTCTTTTCGTCCCGAAACTTACGTATGTGCTCCGTTGCTGCTCCTTTTGGAATCACCCAGATCTTTTGTCAAAAGTAGATGACTTAATCAAAATTAATTTAGAATCGATTCTTAATATGAAGCTGAACGAGCAATCTTGGACCCAAGCTTCCCTACCCATCCGTTATGGTGGTTTAGGGATTCGCAAAATCTCCAGTGTCGCTTTACCAGCTTTCCTATCTTCTGTCCATTGTTCAGCAAATCTCATAAGTAAAATTTTAAGGGCATCTCCTTCAAACTTTGAGATTGCTGGCTTGGACGAAGCTAGGAACGCTTTCTTAATTGCATGCCCAGGTCAAAATTTTCCAGTTTCGCAAAATTCACAGAGGAGCTGGGACGACATATACTGCAAATTAACTTATGACAATCTTTTGAGCTGTAGTACAGGTTCGGCGCGTGCTAGGCTTTTGGCTGTGGGTGCGCATGAAGCCGGCTACTGGCTTCACGCGTACCCTTCGTCAAATACAGGAACATTTCTTGAGCCTGACACGCTTCGAATCGCTACATGTCTACGGCTTGGGGTTCCGGTCTGCGCTCCTCATAAATGTCCCTGTGGCAGTGATGTCGACAAGCTAGGACATCACGGACTGTCTTGCCAAAAAAGTGCAGGCCGCTTCTCTAGACATGCCGCACTTAACAATATCATACGCCGGTCCCTTGCCACCGTCAACGTGCCAAGTCTACTTGAGCCGACTGGTATTGCAAGAGACGATGGCAAGAGACCAGACGGTATGAGCTTGATTCCATGGAAGATGGGCCGGGTACTGGTATGGGATGCAACCTGTTCAGACACGCTGGCCCCTTCCCATCTACATGGAACCAACAACAGAGCTGGTGCGGCATGTGAAGCGGCTGAAAAAGCTAAATCATCGAAATATAGGGGTCTAGGCTCCGAATATGATTTTGTCCCATTCGGTGTCGAGACCCTTGGGCCGTGGGGTCCTAGCGCTATTAAGCTTTTCAAGGAAATAGCAAAAAGATTAGTCGACATCACAGGAGACCGAAGAGCTGGCAGTTACCTCGGTCAAAGAATTAGTCTAGCTATTCAAAGGTCGAACGCTGCCAGTATCTTCGGAACCATGCCTAAAAGGAACTCCTTTTAACGATATATTTTAGTTATAATTTTATATTTTATTAAGGTTTTTAGTTTTAGGTTCATTGTTTTAGTTTCATTGTTTTAGTTTTAGTTTATAACCAACATTGTACATATCAGATCGTCAAGTCATTCTAATAAATTAGGCGGGTACATTAAAGTTGCATCGTTCATCTGTGACTTTTTGTGAATACTACTTAGGCATTGTACGCGTAAGTATCGATATATGGTATAAACACAAAAGAAAATGCGTAATTAAATGGCAGGGGTATGCTTCGGCACATCAATCGAGCCCGGATGTTTTGTCCGGTGCTCGACCGGAGCAATATCATGGTCACACAGAAGAAATTTAATACGTAGTACAGCCACGCTGATTTCAGCACGAGTTAATTTATGTAGAAATTAGTAGCAATTATTTTATTCATCATATAATGTTTTTGATGAGATAAAAATCATGGTTATTCAAATATTTTTACGAATCCATTTATTACTGTCTTCGGCAACAAAATGAAGAAAGACATTTTAATAATGTATACCATATTTATAAGCATGAGCTGTTTTCTAAAACAGAAAAGAATAAGTTATAATTCACATTCTCTAAGATACTTTGATGGATGATCTAAATTAATTCAATTTACGTTTACGCAACAGACATTTACATAATTTTTGCGCAAAACGAGGTGTATGTAGGCTTTTATCGTGATTACAATATTATATCAGATAGGTATCCAAATTTTTGGAATATTTTAACGATGTGGCTTTTTGTTCGCAAATTCATTCATGCAATTTTATTAATTTATAATACTCGCTAATGGTGAGGGGATGGTCGAACTTATTTCCGTACCCATTTAAATACAAACTTGTTTAAAAAAGAACCTAGTCATTTGATTTAGAAAAGAAATTGATATTATTTTATCCCACATATAAGATCTAATTTCAGTCATTTACAGTGGAACGGCAAAGTGAGACTTAATAGTGGAAAGTCAATGGATATAATGACATATTGCCTTTACATGTGGATGTGGCAGTATAGGCAATAAAGTTCGGACAAGCTTGTTATACCTATTTCTCGAACTAGGTGGTGTCGAAAATTAAAAAAAAAAAAAAAAAAATTCGGACATTTAACACACAATATCATCTAGTCCCACACTTTGCAGAGCTTGTAATTTGGGTATCAGACAACTGATACACTACTGATACTGATACATACAACTTATACAATTAACAGATTTCATCACGAATAGGCCGACTAGACCAGGCAGTACTACCCTCACACAGAAGATTAACTTAAAATTACAACATTCGTGTTGTCCTATTTCCTTCTATATAATTTTCCCGGTCTCCGTAATTCGCAAGAATGATGCAGAATCATCATCCTGGCTCGCCAAGGTATCCAAGGTACACCACGCTGAATCGTATACTCTCACAATGAACCCTACTGTTGGATTTTGCTTATCATCAGGCAGAGTTGTGTCACTATGGCGAGTCTAAATATAAAAAAATAATCAAAAAATCATACTCGTAAACTTGTTTTTTACAACAATGCGAATGCCTTTCATTAATGTAAGTCACATACGCAGAAACATGACACGATTTTATAGCTTAAAAAGTTTTTTCGCAAGATTACAATTCAAAAGATATTGCTAATTCACTATCTTTAAGAGATACTTTATGAAGACTGCTTATTTTAGTGTCTATTTCGTCAGAAAAAAAGAGATAAATAAAAATGTTGTCCTAATTTACTTACACAATCTTCAAGAAATTGGAGACCTCTTTAGCTTATTAGGAAGGTTCGTCTTTATTTTCTTTAAAGAAATAAGATCTTGAGTCAAGTCAGTCCTCGAAGCCACCTACAACATTATTGCAACTCGCTGGTTTTATGTCTCTAACCGGGCAGGACGCCAACTCAATGGATGCAAGCTTAATAGAAACACACAAGTTTTCATATTAAGTATGTTTTATGTATTCATAAGTAAAATTATTATGAAGACATTTTGTTGGTCCAAAATATTTTAACCAAAATGTTATGTAAGATTAATAATTAGTTACCGACGAACCCTTTGTAGTGTTTTTGTTTTGTTTTTCTATGGATAATTATTTTTTCCAGTCCAGTCTATTACAAAGGACCCTTAAATATGTAATAATTTTCGGCAAAATTTTGTTGTATAGCATTTGTTTGTATCTAGTGTATTTGTATATGCCATATCTTATTTTGTAGAGAAATAAAATCATAATAATTATTATTATAAAGTCCTCTAGACATTGAACAACTGTAATTATAGCAAAACGCGATAGGTATTAGAGAAACAAAGTTTATAAAGCAAACTAGCTCCAACCACAAACTGAAATTTGCCGTGTCATAAATAATAGTTGCGGTTCGCGGTAAGTCTAGTGAATCATAGCTTTGTTTTACTTTATTTCATTCAATAAACTTTCAGAATTCTGATTTCAATTTTCAGTGAGCCCAAAGTAAAAAGAAATAATCAAGTTTTCTCAGTATTTTCAAATTCAAATTCTTTATTTCGTAGTTTTAATAGACAGATTAAAAAACTCAAAGTCAAATTCAGTCTAGACTTAGCTATATTCTAGGGATTAGCGGTCGAACATTTTCTATTCATAGTATGTAATAAAATTAATTTGTAAATGTAGCCAAGAAATACAGAAAGTGGACACTAATTATTGTACAAAATAGTTATTACCAAGAATTCCGATGCTTTGGTTAAGTTTAAGGAGTTAAGTTTATTTAAGTAAGCGGTTTCAAGATTTTGAAATAGTTCTGGGATGCCAATACAGCTATTTATTAAGTTTGATTTATATTGAATGTACCTACTTAAAGTAAGATTGATGGAGATCAAATGTTTGATTAAAAGGTTTCGATTGAGAATCTTATTACTTATAGTCATGACCTGAAGATGATAATTTTCTTTCTAGTCTTCATTATTGCCAAGATTATCAGGGGTCAGCTATTATTTTAGATACAGAGTTTCTTAGCGTTCAAGGTGGATATTCTTATAAACACTCCCAGGGGTCAGACCAGTTACCCGAGTCAACGGTAACATGTCGATATTGAACTAGCTAAAACCAGTATAGTTTTATTAGTATTTCATAGTTCCTTGCGAGCGTTGATCACTGTTCATCACACTATTATACCATAAATAGGGTAAAGCGAAATCCTGCAGATCAAAAGCCCTTAATAGTCAGACGCTGGACTTAAAAAAGAGGTTTAGGTGTACTTTTTTCACGCCGGCTAAACGGGTTGGTATAGGCTTTAATTTTAATTCCTTATCTTTACGTTTCCGATTTCCTATGTTGTTTGCATAATTGTCTACTCTTACGATATCCTCGACGTTCATAGGGGTGGTGTCACTCCATATTCTTGAATCGTCAGCTTAGAGAATGTCATATGAGAACAAATTCCAAAATAGGACAGATTAAAACACCCCTGCAATATGTCAAAAATTATTGGCGCGTTGATATTGTTCACGTCAGAACAACACTTTTAGCTGACGTCGTGATTGATGGGCTACGAACATTTAATTTTAACTATCGATGACTCGAATGCCACGTTCGTTTAAAAGACGATCAATCACACATAACTAGTGCGCGTATTTTGCTATAGGGGTTTGGGGATCGAGTATGGTAAGTGATTTATGATTGTAATGATAGGAAATACTAGGTTATGTACACTCACTGCGATACCCTATAAGATATTGGCAAAGGCGTACTAAGAGCTGGTGTGTCTAGAGGTCAGTGATACAGATGTCGTCATTTCGATTTCTATCCAGGACAAATAGTTGTGTCATCATCATCCTCAATGGCCTTTATTAGTCCACTGCTGGATGTAGATTTTTACTCAGCGTCCCTCCAAAATAAAGGGAGGATCCGAGCATCTTCCAATTAGGCAAGGTGATTTTGCCAAGTGTGTCACGGTCCAAGGTTTGATGTTGGGCAGTTGTATATATGCTAATCGGCGCGAAAAAGTTTGTATCGCGATTCAGGATTTGTAATTACTCTGTAGTACAACAGCCTACTATACAACACAGGTGAGACTTGGTCAATACTACCTAGTTTGGGATCAGACGCTCGTCAGTGACATAATTTTTTTTGTTTTTCTTTTTTTATATATTTATGCCTACCAAAGTGACTCTACTCTGATTGATGGACAGCATGAGTAGAATCCAGGAGCCCCTACTCCTGGATTCTAATCATGCTTACCACCATTCTACCCAATTGTGGCGACCTAGTGAGACGCTATTGCATCATTGTGCCTCCGGTCTCACACACACTAACGTTATATGACAGCATGAATGCTGGCATTTTTAGTTTGGTCTTCTGTGAGATGTATGTGAGGTCATCATTATAAGGATATTATATCACTTTAATAACAATCTTAGATAGCTTTAATAAAGTCAGAATCAATAATGGGGCCTTCATACTTTATACGCTAATAGAATAGGATACCTAAAGACAATCTCAGAGATAAGTTTAGTAAGAGCCATACCTAACAAAAGCCTCACAGACGCGGCGTCGCGAATGAGATTTCAGTAATGAATGCCTCCTTTGAACTGATTATCAAGAAACTTTATCTGGTTGGACTGTTGAGATCCAGAAACTATAGTTGTTAGTTGTAACTTGTTATCGCCCGAAAGTCTTAATAGGCAATAGTGAACTACATTCTTCTGGAAATAATGAACCTATTTAAGAAATAGAAGAGTAGTAATAATCTTAAATGATGGACACACTATATAAGTATTTATAGTCTGTTAAAATGCATTGTTATATACACGGCGTATATATACACTGCCAAAAAAATGTCATGTGAGTAGTTGTCAGACCACACGTAAAAAAACGTATTTTTTTTTATTCTTTTTATTCATTAATATTCAATAAATATTTATAAAAACACAAA
The DNA here is from genome assembly GCA_932526445.1 of Phragmatobia fuliginosa. NCBI lineage: Eukaryota > Metazoa > Arthropoda > Insecta > Lepidoptera > Erebidae > Phragmatobia > Phragmatobia fuliginosa. The sequence continues at coordinate 18,586,077 of OW052063.1, read as the reverse complement.
GAACGTCCGAAATCAGAACAGCATTTTGTGGATCACGCAAAGTGATCTCCCATGTGGGGATTAAACCCATAATTAACTGCAGTGGAGTAGCAGTTTAAAATACTACACCAACATACAATGAAGTATCCACATGTAATGTAGAATGTAATCCACAATAATTACAGGAAGAACAATTCTAATACAGTCCAGAACTCGAGCATGTAAAGTGGGATCAATTGAATTTCGACGCATTTGTTTGACAGCAAACACTGTTGAAACTACGATCTACAGTATTTCCATTTCATTCTGAATGAATTTCCAGCTAGCCACTTTATAATTACTACCTGAGTGAAAAATCTCTTTGACAACGAAGTGTCATTGTAATGGGTGGAATCAGGATGACAGGTAAACTAGTGGCGATTATCGTATTGAGTTTATCGTACGTGTATGTTTGACAGATCTGACGAAGTGAAATTAAAGCTGCAGTCTATTTCAATAGGTGGAATAACAAGGGTATTGCAGTTTGTTGAAATTAGGAATATACATAAAACCTGTTTGAAGGCAATATTTTGCTCTTTATCCTATTAGGAAATATTTACTATTTTATAAAATATTTTAGAGTACAACATCTCGTAACAACCACAATGTCACGATATATTTAGGTATGTTTAGAACACATTTATATATATATATATATATGTCGACTATCGCAAATTTATTTGAGTCTTTCCAAAGGAATAACTTTCTATCACCCTGTATAAAAAACATATCATTGATGCTAAGCTGATGATATTGCTTTTTATTAGCTCTTAAAATGACATAAAGTCTTCCACTTTATCATATTTTAGTATAGAAATTTCATCTTTAGGTGCACTTTAGCTCAAAGAAAGTTATAATAGTTCTGGCAGAATATGAGTAGGTTAACCTTTCATTAAACAGTAATAACTCTTTATCAAGCAAGAAGTGTTCCACGAACTAAGTGAGAAAAGATCACATCTATCGTCGTAAAGTTTTTGCAAAGTTCTTTGTAGAGAATCGATCTATGGCAAACAAAGACGCAGTAGTTCGGAAACTTGCTTAAACCTAAAACGTTATGTGGGTAAGGAAGAAATTTTGAACTAAATTTTTTGTTATATTTAGACAAAATTCTATGTTTTTTCTAGTTATGTAAGGAAGAAATGAGCTGATAGGTTACTATGGCGAATACTGTTGCCTTTTGTGTAGCCATTCTGATGATCTGTCACGTTTATTACTACAAGTAGCAGGTTTCTAACTATATAAACAAAGAAGCTGCCCACGCTGGCCGAGAACGAGTTGGGGACTGGTAAGATGTTAGATGTTCTTAAGCCGCCAGAAGGAATCCAACACAGCTTTATCACCCATCTAGATCTGACCGGGTCGTCGTAGCTTACCCTCGGTGATTGTTTCTAATCACCTAAGGCCATTCGGTTATGTGAGCTTACATCATCATCACCATCAACAGCCTTTAACAGAGCACTGATGGACATAGGCCTTTCCTTAGAGAGGAGGTTTAGGAGGCTCACATGTATTGGGCAATTTTTTTTGATGTGTACTTTTCTGACGTGCTTGAAAAAAAGATAGGTAACTTATCGATTCGACAATGATAGGCATAGATAATGCTGCGTGCGTCAGCTAGTACATTATCATCAACAGCCTTTAACAGTCCAATGTTGGACATAGGCCTCTCCTTAGAAAGGAGGTTTTGGCCTACTATACCACGCTGGCCAGACGGGTTGGTAAAGGGTTTGTTTCAAGTTTTCCTTCTCTTGGCAGTGATGTTGGCTGCTTATTTTGTTCCTTTAGTGGCCTCTTACGACACCCATGGAATGAATAGGGGTGGAGTACATTATGTGGGGATAATAAACTTACGAAAATCGGTCACTATTTGCAACATTCACTTTGATTTACGAAATATTGCCAAAATCATTCTCTTCAGCAAAAAGCTACATGTCAGTGAAATGCCACACAGGCACACTGCTATTGACAGGTCATTTCCTGGTTTCAATAGCAGACCGCTATCGGGCAGCAACGAACGAGATATACATTTTTACATAGAGATATATTTTTTAATAACTATTTTCGTAAATTTGAAGTTACTGCTTATAACTTTAAATTGACTGTTTTGAGGACATATAAAAGCATATACGGTACTTAGTGTATTTTTTTTTAAATGTTTGTCTGTTTGCTTCGACTTATCTCTGGAACGGCTGAACCTATTTTAATGAAATTTTTAGTGGCAGGTAGCTGAAGATATATTAAGTAACTTTTCATCCATAATTTAGACTAGCTGCTGTCCAGTGGTGTTACCTGTCAGTAAGTTTCGTCAAAATCACTACAGCCAATAATGAGATTAGCCATAGAAAAGAGTCAGTATCAAAAAATGATTTTTAATGTCAGTAGCGTATTTATGCTGCTATTAATTTGAAATTACAAACAGCCAAATATATAAATGAATATATTTTGTGCCCCTTAGTAAAAATATTCTCTAATAACAGAATATCTCCCATAAGTTATTATTCTAAGTAATTTTTCACCTGTGTCAAACCTTTGACATGTTTGGCGGGTCGTTAACTTCCCTTGTGCCTCGTTTACTTTTATGTTACCAGTTTCCGAGATTATAAAGAAGTCTTTTACGCTAGCTTCCTTCGTTCGAACGAGGCACCCTATAATGCCGATATAATCAACGTTGTACGTCACAACGCGCATCAAGAGATTAATTTACGCTGTATAGGATGTCTAGGAGGGTTGCTAAGTATCACTCGCAACGTTGGAAATAAAATCAATATTTGTTTGAGATCAGCTACTGTTACTGAGAGGGTTAAAATTGTTTGGTATCTTTTTATTTTACTAGCTTTGGCCTATGTCAATGTATAAGCATCTATCCTGCCTTTCATTGACTGAACGGTTTCGTTTCTACTGCATCAAGTGTTGTGGGTTCAAATCCTATGTGGGGCAATACTTTGTGTGATCCATAAATTATTGTCTTTAGCCTGGGCGTTTTTTGTGTCCGTATCATGTATGAGTGGAAAGTTCCCGCGACACACCAAGTACATTTTCCCAATGGTGAAGAAGTCTGAAGATGTTTCACGTTTTTGTACAGGTTTTGTTCTTATTATCAGATTATCTCCTGTCAACCATTTGTTTATTATTTACTACTATAATCCTAAAGAGAGAGAGAATGAATAGACTATCAGATGAAAAAGAGTTTAGACTTGTAAGTAATGTTCTTACCATTACTTCTATAATTGCGCTTACTTCAATATTATTCTATCGATTATTTTTAAATGTAGCAGGTAAAAATGTAAAAAAAAAACATATGATTTTATGCATTACGATTACAATGACACACAAATACTCAAACTCATGTAAACTCATACAAACCTACACTACACAACAATTATCAAGTACATTACAAAAACTAATCATATTACACACATATTCTGTAAACCTAAAACATATTAATAAGTGTAAAAATCTGAATTCCATGTGTCATGTTACTTATGGGATGACTTCCTTGTCTTGTTCTCTTTTTCCGCATGGATAACGCAATTCATAACATGAATGCATTAGACCAAGTTGAAATCGCTAAGGCAATAGTATGTAACTGTGCCGAGCTTTCGTCGAATAAAGCTTTTAATAAAAATGACCTCACAATAGTTTCACAAAATATCCGTAGTATTTATCGCAATTTCGATGATTTTTTAGTGACATTGTCTGACCTTCCATTTAAAGCTGATATCCTGATATTTAGTGAATGTAGACTAAACACAAGTAAACCTTTACCACTACTTGATAATTACAATTCCTTCTGTTCTACATCACAACTCAACCAGAATTTTGTCTTTTTGTCTTTTTTTAGAGAATGACGGGGTTGTTGTGTATATTAGGAGACCTTTACAGGGTAAACTTAAGGAGGTCAAGCTGGTTGATGCATCATGTCTTCAACTCAATGTTCTTTCTAACACCATATTATGTATTTACCGCTCTCCATCTAATACAAACGCCACTCGATTTATAGAATCACTCTCGTCACACTTGGATACATTAACTGGCCATAACAATATCATAATAGCGGGTGACATTAATATCAACATTGCTCCTAAAGAAATCGAACCAACCCATGAATACAACAACAGAGTTAACTACCTAAATGCCTTGTCTAACTATGGAATATTGGCGGGTCATACTATTCCCACAAGGGATCATAACTGTTTAGACCACTATATGTTAAAAATTAACAAAAATAAGTACTCGGCATTTATTGCCGTCTTACAAACCACCGTAACAGACCACTTGACTATTCTTCTCTCTATTTCTAAACCTAAATTTACCGGACCTGTAACAAAAACTAGAACAAAAATTGATTACACAAGGGCTCTTAGTGTACTGCAACAAAAAAAATTATCAAGATTAATGGTAGTTACACAAACTTTGATTGATGAAATTACCGAGTCTCTAAGAGCTGGTACCACAACCAGTAACATTCCTAAAAACAAACGCTGTCTAAAGCCCTGGATCACACCTGGATTGCTGCGTTGCATTAGGCATAGGAACAAACTGCAAAAAAAACTACGGCAGGAGAGCTATAATGATTTATTGAAGATCACATATAGGCGTTACAGAAATTATTGCAATAACCTCATCAAAAAGCTCAAAAGAAAATACGAACAGGATCTTCTAGCAAATTCGATTAACAACAACAAACTTCTATGGAAAAACATAAAACGCATTACTTATACGGGTACATCACATGACGTTAACTCGGAACTGATAAATCTCAGAAACGATCCGACTGAATCTGCTAATTACATCAACAGCTATTTTGCAAGCATAGGGAAACAGCTAGCCAGTAATATACAAACCAGTACCATTCATCTCAGTAACCTAACACACCATGTAGCACCTCAAACTAACTCATTCGTACTACTAGATACAGATATCAAAGAAGTGAAACAAATCCTCATGGGATTAAAATCAAATAGCGCTCCTGGTTGGGACAATATACCGGTGAGTTTTCTGAAATTCGCTAACAATGAATTAGTTCCAATACTTACACACCTTTTTCACCTATGTTTTAGACAGGGAATATTTCCCGCGCCATTAAAGAAAGCGATCATCACCCCAGTGTGTAAGGGTGGAGACAGAGACGATGTCAGCAACTATAGACCGATAGCTGTATTCCCAGCTATATCAAAAATACTAGAAAAACTTCTCAATTCTAGGCTGACAAGTTATCTAGCCAGGTACAAGCTCTTATCCTCCTCCCAATTTGGATTTAGACGAGGAGTATCAACCGCAGATGCAATTTCAGCTGTCACTCAATTGGTTGCTGAGCAGCTTGACAAGGGACACAAGTGCCTATCGATATTTCTGGACCTCAAAAAAGCGTTTGACACCGTCTCTGTTCCTATTCTGATACACAAGCTGGAAAAACTCGGAATAAGAGCAGCTGAACTCTCTCTCTTTCGCAGTTACCTATCAGACAGAACGCAAAGGGTTAAGCTTAACCAATTCACTAGTGAGGACTCCACTGTGTCATACGGCGTTCCGCAGGGCAGTGTGCTTGGCCCTACTTTATTTCTAATATATATCAACGATTTATATAACTTAAAAACAAAAAATGCACACATTTTCTCCTATGCAGATGATACTGCGCTGGTGTTCACTGGTAAAACCTGGGCTACGGTAAAAGAGAATGCAGAAGCTGATATGAGAAATGTAGCAAAATGGTTAAAGAATAATCTATTGACGCTTAACACTACAAAAACAAACTACATCTGCTACAGTATTCAAAACTACTTGCAACCGCAATCGGAATTAAGTCTTCAAATACACTCGTGTGACCAGTCTACGAAATCAGGCATATGTGACTGCCCCACAATAGAAAAGGTTAAGGAAACCAAATACTTAGGAGTGATAGTTGACCAACGACTGTCCTGGCACTCCCATATTGACCAGCTCACTGCCAGAATCAGGAAACTGATTTGGATTTTTAAGACCTTACGACATGTTGTGCCTTCTGAACAAATGACACCACAAGCTTCACATAGGAACATTTTAAAGGAAATTTATACATCACTAGCGCAGTCAATTCTTACTTACTGCATTCCTATATGGGGAGGGGCTGGAAAATCAAAAATGCTGGAAATGGAACGGGCACAACGAGCATTATTAAAAGTAATGTATTTTAAAAAAAGGCGTTTCCCAACATATAATCTATATGCTATTAGCAATGTTCTGTCGGTGCGGAAACTATACATACTCCACACAATACTTAACAAGCATACAATTACATCTTCTAACTCAAGCACCGTGTCAAAGAGAAGACCAGAAACTATTGCGCGTACAAAAACAAGAACCGAATTTGCGAACAGACAATACAAAAGTCGGTCGGAATATTTATACAATAAAATGAATAAAAACGTTAAAATTCGCACAAAACCACTAAGAGACTGTAAAACATTACTAACTAACTTTTTGGCACCCTTAAGTTATGATGAAACGGAATCCTTCTTACAACACTTGGCGTAAAAAAAAAATAAAAAATCATAAAATATATATATATACATATATAATAAAGGGCTTACAAGTTTTGGCGTACACCTCTAAAAGTATACACACACGCACGCACGCACACACACACACGTAATTCGTATGCTAATTTGTAAACTGTTGGTTTTGGTTTAGTTAATTAATTGATTTTATGTATTAATTGTATGTTCAAATCAATTCACTGCTCTAATATTAACATAGTGACATCTGCAATGGAAGAGTACAGTGACCTGCCACAGGCATTGTTTGCTTAAAAGGTCACTGTGGTCACATTTTTAAACTGTTAAAGCTGATATTGAAATAAAATATTTATTATTATTTATTATTATTTATTATTATTATTATTATTCTAAAAATAGGTTGAATAGCTACTAGTCTCATTTAAAAATACCTTTTCTCAAAATTTAAATTTGGAATTGTACTTTCTTTATTCAAATTTATAGTAATACAACGGTTTAAACAAAAAAAAAAATGAATGCATAAATCTTTATATTTAAAAAAAAAATTATAAGTTATTTATGTTTCAAGATACGTTAAGCAAAAATGGGGTCAAACAAAAATAAATTGCAATAATTTTTGTTCAAAATCGTGCCATTAGTTATGTTCAACGGCTATAAATTCAAGATACTGGCAACTAAAACTATTCTCTTGACTTCGAATAAAACTGTATAAAATATATTGCTTCGAATACAATAAATATTTTCACGTACATTTATATAAAACATTAGTAACACAGTAAAAGTGAATTATGACTACATTTGACGACCTTTAGTAGCGTGCCCATAGAACATTCGGGTCTGACGTCAGAAGTCACGGGAACGATATCCGCACCCAATGTTGTGGTGATAGTTATATTATAACCAAATATGATACATACAACACACAGTACACACACTCATAGCTAATTTGCCGTAGGTGTATAGAAACAATCAAGGCGGGTAACCAGGGCGAGGCATGTATTATTATTATTACTATGTCGCTGGTACTTTACAAACATACAAGAAACTCAAACAATACACAGACTCAGAATCACAATTTGAGGATGAGTTTAACAATCATACAAAGTGTTCTCAAAGGCAGTAGGAAGCTGCGTGGTGACCGCTTAGGCCATTAGGCCAACCGTGTAATTATTATTTTCTATTAGTGTTTTTTTAGTCTTTACTTCTTATATAAATGCATGCCATGCTTAGTTTTAAAATATTTTTGACGCTTAAATCGATCCACCTTTATTTTTATGAAATAGATATTGTGCCGGATTTTATACTCGATACTTGAATTATTAGTTAGTTGCCTTTGTACTCAAAAATATATGATGTAGGGTGATTTTAGAATTACAGCTAGCTGGTGTCGCCATGTCGTTTACATATAGTATAGTGTCAGGAAGTATTCGAGTTCGACCTGTGGCAAGCACTTATCACACGGTGTTCTGATTCAGATGTTGGTTGGTGAGATATGCATGTACAAAATCGCGACCTTTTTAAAGTTTCGAGATGTGTACGTAGGTACATACATATACACAAACAATATTTTAATGAAATCACTATACCAAGAAACTAATTTAAAATTGTTCATTTCTAATATAGTCATTTTGTATACACATATTAATAAACTGAAACGAGTTGGCAAACTAATATTCCAGCGAGTAGGTGTAATTATGGGAGGTTGGTTCAACTTACTCTATTGTATGGCTGGCTATTCCGTGTTCCACGGCCGTGCTGGTGTTGTTAATTTCATAGCGACGAAAACTGCTTAGATACCCACATAACTTGATAAAATTGGAGCGTTAAGGTTATATGTTCGCAATTGACCTCGATTTTAACATAGTACAACAAAGATTCTACTTATATATTAGTTAGTTTGCATATTTTATATTGCTTTTTCATGTTGCCTGTGGCTTCTTAATAAAACAATTAATTTGTTAAAGGAGTTTCTTTTTCTTATATTTAAGCTTACAATGCAGCAAGGTGACCCACACTAGGGCGATTTAGTGAGGTGCTCACACTCACCAATGAAGTACGAGACCACAATTGTTGTAATCTTAGATTGGTCTTTTGTGTCTTTTCCACCTTTTCCTTTTGTAAAAGGTACCTTTAATTCTTTTTAAAACCCTGGCAACGGTTGTAAAATTTCAAAATACCAAAGTGCCATGATATACTATACAAATAAATTTATTTTGCCAATGATACAGAAGCATCACAATAGGTTACAATAGTGTGGGTTACCCATCCCATCCCCCCCCCCCTCCCTGGACTAATTCCAATATACAGGCGCAGAGAGGGTCACACCGTGTGGTTTTAGTCGGTTCGAGTTCGACACACCACCCCGCCGTAACCCCCGACGGGGTGACGGTCCGCGGGGATTTCCACACGTTAAAAAAAAAAAAACAAAAGTGTGGGTTACCACGCTACATTGTCTGAATTCTAAACGAAAATGGTAACCTTGGTAACACTAGAATTCTACTCATGTTCCTTCAGGCAGAATAGTCTGACAGGTTCATAAATATTCAGAAAACCTAATAGTCAAATTACCGAGAACTACCGACGCATATGAATTAGGCTACACGCCAGACGTACCCACACAAATACTGTATACATTTTTCATAGCCACAAAAAACGACCTAATAAGTAAATTCCTAGCATTATGAATACTAACAGTTACGTGAATTGAAATTGGGTAAGAAAAGAAATGGCGACAACGGAAGAAGACGTCCTAGAACGGACGTTCACGGACGATTGATTACATCTATAAATAAAAATCTTCCCCTCATAAACTTCTAAAGAATATTTACCTATTGAATGTTTTATCTCTTTCTATCCTCATAAGTATGTGGAAGACAAAATTACAGCTGGTGTAGATTCAATGGTTTGAAATAACAACATAAAATGCAAATTAAATACAAGAAAGAAGAAAATGGTTTTTGTAATGTTATGATAACTAGATTGGGTATAAGGTATATATGCAGCTACTGGTTATAGTGACGATAATGAAAACCTCGTATTGCTCTTCGAAAAATTATACAATCGAGGTTATTAAATGTAAGCCTAGGAAATGAGGCAGTCAGTGCCTCATTGGTCTAGTTGTTAGCGAATTCGACTTCTAATCAAACCTCTGGTTCAAGTCGGGCTGTTGTCGAGTTTTTCTTACAGGAAATTATTAATGGCAGCCCGGAGTATGGAAAATGGCGATATTTCACGCTCGTGCCTCTGTTAGCACGTCGGTCCCGGTCATGAACATCTATGGCATTCGTTATTGGGAAGTCATTGCCTCTAAATATCCTGGTAATTAGTTCAACCTTCGAATTCAGTTTACCTCAGAGTTTCGCAGTCGCCGCGTGTAAGAACTGATATTCAGGTAAAACCGGTTGCACTAGTAGTGGACCCTAAATAATCTTGTGAATAATAAAGACTAGAACGATGATGACTAGGACAAATATTTGTAGGTGAAATTTCAGGATCAGTTTGCTTGTGGATAATGAGTTTCCTCAAAATTACAACATAATACGGTAGTAATTTAATAGCAGGAATAGAAAAGGTCAACTGATGTTGTTTTTAGTGACAGCGGGTCATTTTCATTACTTCGAGCACCTGCCGGCCTATCGAGATTCCTTCGAGAAATTTCCTTTCCTGATTAATTTGGAAGTACCATGGATGATCCTTATCTTAATAAAAGAATAATATTGGATGGAAGTGAAACATGTACTCTATTTTCTTTTGATTAATGACGATACTGTTTGTAATGAAGTTGTATTATGCCTTACGCCAAGATAGTTTTCATTAATACGTTTCTATATAAAAATATATTTGAGATCAAGTACCAAGATGACTACATCGACGGCACAATTATTATAAATTTTAGATCAATTTAGTACTAGCTACCCGTCGTGTATGTGGCCTTTGAATTGGTTGTTTGCATTGTCATAACTTCTAGAAGTCCTTATAACATCGGCTTTTTGCCTGTGAAAATCTCTTGAAAACAGATTCCAGAGATTGGTCCGAATAAACAGACATACCATATGTCTATGTGGTGACGGATTAAGAATACAAAGTGTCACGACCCCTATTCATTCCATGGGTGTCATAAGAGGCGACTAAAGGAACAAAATAAGCAGCTAACATCACTGCCAAGAGAAGGAAAACTTGAAACAAACCCTCTACCAACCCGTCTGGCCAGTTTGGTACAGTAGGCCAAAACCTCCTTTCAAAGGAGAGGCCTATGTCCAGCAGTGGACTGTTAAAGGCTGTTGATGATAATGATGATAAACAGACATAAAAAGTACCAGTATACTTTCATACACATACAGTAAAAATACACTTCAATTTATTAATTTGAACGGATAAATATTTAAGACTGGGGAACCTTCGCAGACTCAAGCGATTGCTCTGGTCTGCTGCTGGCCGAGTTTTATGGTTTACAAGAATCCGTCTCAATATATTTCAGTCGTTTCAAAATAGACACTCATAAAAAAACAGGGTAAACCGAAATACTGAGCCACTCCCGTCTATGTAGAATACTTAATATATTACTGAAATAATAAATATTAAAAGACGCTTATCAACGATTCTTAAAACTAAATAGAGCAAGTAAACGGATTTTGGAAAAAATGAGTAGATAGTAGCATAACATTTGTATGTTAAATACAGAACATTAAACCACACTTGACAAAAAAAATCTGTTCCTATACTTTTTAAATTGAGCTCAGTTTTTCTAGCTCGTGTAGTTGGCGTTTCGCTTACAACATTAGCATATAAATTAACTCGGACCTCACTCACGATTAAGTTTAAAACATTGCAGAAAAAAAAACAACATTCAATTTACTGTGCCACCGAGGAAAGTACTTTTTTGTTTCAATAAACTGTTAGAGATATATAGTGTCTTCGTCTACACATTTTAATATTTTTGCTTTGTGGCAGTGGACGTTGCACATTACTCACAGACATGAGGGCCGTTGGGGACATAAAGTATTAGAGTGGTGACCTCGTACCGATAGGTGCAGCGTTAGTAGGTCTCATAAAAGGTGGTAAAATGACCTGATGAAAGTCCCTGGAACCAGTACCGATTGCTGTGGAGAAGTTTGTTCAAAAATTCTTTCAAAAATACTGCCTCGTTGGTCTAGTGGTAAGCGTATGCGGCTGCTGATCAAGAGGTCTCGGGTTCGATTCCCGGGTCGGACCAAATATTATTTGTGTGATTCACAAATATTTGTTTCGGAGTCTGGGTGTTTTCTATGTATAATATGTATGTATTTACAAAAAAAAAAAAGTATGTTTATGTATTTATATCAGTTGTCTAGTACCCATAACACAAGCTCTGCTTAGCTTGGGACTAGATGATGTTGTGTATAAAAAAAAAAAAAATAAAAATAAAAAAAAAAAAAAAAAAAAATGTTAAGCAGTGCAGTTATTTTGGTTCAGATACTGATGATATTATTTTACCAAGTTGCGTCCACTGTGTAGTTATAACTATGTATAGGTCGACAAGTGTTACATAGTAAAGTCCATTCTCGTATTAATATTCATAGTTAATTATTTTGAATTATGGTATTTTTTCCCACTTTTTAGATAGTTTTGTTAAAGAACGTCTAATACTACTGTCTATTTCATGAAATTTAACATTAAGAGGTCATGGAAAAGATTAACGACGATCATACTAAGTGGTTGAATTTGTCAATCTTAAAATGGAAAGAAACAACGTTTAAGTATTTACATTTTCAGCTACAAAAACAGCAGCCTTGGAGTACAAACCTTTGTTCGGAGTAAATAATTTACTGTATTCAGATTATAATTTATTCACAAAATGAGTTCTTTGTATCAAAGTAATACTTTTTCAGCAAAAGACTGGGGCTTTGTAAGTCTCTGTTAAAATTTAATTTTTTAAGATGTTTCAGGAGTTATTATTTTTGTCGCTTATTTTTATAAAAATAATTGTTTTTTTGAATTCTTGTATTTCTCTTGATTAAGAAAGTATTAAAAGCATCATGCTCACATGCTCTTCCGCAAGAATTCTTCGAGAGGGTACATCGGAGTAGTTTAGTAGTTTGTCCAGATCCTTACGTTCATGAAAATATTGTTCAATACTTTCTTATTAGTTTAAGTCTGACTGTTTATAGAAAAAAAAGTTAAACAACAGGTAGGCTGATGAACAGAAAGGTTGGTAAGCGTTTTAACAGTTAAGAGTCTTACATCGTGAATTTTTTAAACAACCAATTAAGATAGAAATGTAAAGAAAAAAATACATTTAGTGTTACATTTTAATTAACTTATAATAAAGTATTATTACTTAACATCTGCTACTGTAATCCCATCTTAATTTTAATTTATATATTTTAGAATTCCTTATAGAATTTACTTATGTTTATGTTTATGAATATGGTATTTGTGCATGGAGTATACAAATCCACTAAGAGATAGAGTACGAAACAATAAGAATCATATTCAAAATCATATTCAAAAATAAAACTAATCGTAGACATATCAAACTCATAAATTATTTGAACGAAGCTTTTGAGAAAACTCATAAGACCTTCACTCAAAGTTTGTCGAAGTTATAATCTAAGGGTGACATCACTGTCTTATACAGTTTCCACTTTAAATAATATTAGGGGAGGTACTCTAAGCCTGTGAAAACTTTATTGTCAACAAGGAAACGGCGACTCCCGAGGTAACGACTAAGATATGCCATTAACACCAACTTTATTAATGAATTAAGTTTCAATGTGAAATAAAAGAGCAGTAAGAGTTTTGGTACAATGACATAAGGTGAAAATTCAGTAGGAAGCCTCTTAATGCCTTTTTAAGTAATGAAAGACCTTCTACATCTTTCACTTCTTGGATCGTAATCCCAAAAATATTTTTTATTAAATTAACCGGTATTTATACACTAGTTCGTGGTACCTTATTATCGCGATACAGAAACTCGGTACAACGCCATCTATCGCACTTAAACTCAACTAACGAACATTATTTATTGAACCCTTCTTTTTCCACATTTGTTTCGTGAATTTGATGTTTTTTTTTATATTTGGCCCTGTGAAAGCGACTCCACTCTGGCTGCGATACAAATCATGACTAGATTCTAAGAGTAGTGGTCATTATACACATTGTGAATGCAGAGTGGTACCCAGAATATGGCGGTCTATTGAAATGCTTCTGCATCATTAGGCCTCCGGTCTCGCACTAACCAACGAAACACGATGTTATCACGTTAGGTTGTTCTTCGCCTTCTGTAAGAAGGTAGCACCACCCCGTTCGTGCTGGAATTAGTGTGGCTCTACTATCTTGAAAATTCCTACCCAGGGCGAACTATGACGGTATGTGATGGTGTAATTGTGTGGTCATATGTATACTATATTTATTCTGTTCGAGTTCTACTTTACTGCGCTTTTTTACTACTATTAAAGCTTAGGGAGAATACCTAAAATGCCCTTGATAGCTTTATGTAATTGATGTTTGTATCTAAGATTGTTTCTTTATAGGATTTTAGATACGATACAAAATCGTATGTTTTTGATGCGTGGACAGGTTTACGACTCACAATGCGATGTAATATATATTTGGTAATCTCTTTGATTAAAAGTCTAAATCTACTCTTAATCATAAGATTAAGAGTAGATTTAGACTTTGCCAATGTCAACGTTCGAATTGGGAATCCGAACTCTGAAATCATATAAATGATGATACCCATTTACCAAACACTTCATTCAAACCTTTACTTTCTCCATAAACGTGAAGAATACGTCCAAACGTAATTGAAGAATAACCTTTTTAAATCCGAAGGCTAAGAGTATCTAGTACTGACATAAAACCAATCGGTATCTTACGATCTCTCAGCATTTAGTTTGGCCGTAAATCCTCAAGTGAATGCCGAGTGAAGTTTGATGATCGGAGGTCAGACGATAAAACGAAGGGAGATAAACCATTAAAAATGATTACGCCATGCTAAGACAATGAATTTGCTTTGAATTATCTGTAGTCTTTATTTTTGTTTAAAGGTAACTCGTTCGGTTCGGTGGCAATAGATTTTCGTGACACATTTTTCACACAAATTGTATTCAATATCATACGAGGAAGTTTTAATGGAAAAATACGATTGAATTTTTTTATATGTCACTGAACTACAGCTGAAGTTTATGAGCCCCAATCTCTGAAAGCTTTCACTAGTTCTGAATGTGAATAAAATAATAAACTCTTGCAACTGGCTCATGTACTATTAGAGTATATTTGATGTATTTGGGTTCGGTTCCTAGTGCAAACGAATTTACCTGAGTGTCGGTTCATCCACTTCTATAGCCCTTAGTTTATTTGGCTCAGTATAGTAATTAATACCCTTTACTACGAAGTAATAATGGGTTCAAATTGCTTTACGTGTAAGCATTTCAAAAATAGATTGAATAGCCATATAACTTGGTTGATTACAATAACTAGCCTCATTCAATAATTGTAGTTTTTTCGAAATTTACATTTGGAATTGCATTTTCTTCATTCATTTTTTTTAACATTTCGGACATCTTCCAAACAACGCTATCTAGTACCAAACTAAACAGAGCTTATATAATGGGTACTAGGCAACTAGTATTAATACATAAACGTACTTTTTTTTCTTAAATACATACATATTTTATATAGAAAACACCCAAATTCCGAAACAAAGATTTGTGGATGACACAAACATTTGATCCGAACCGGGAATCGAATCCGAGACCTCAAGCAGTCATACAGTAGTATAATATAAATAAGCTTATAAAATTGTTATAAATGTACACATTTACATGGAAATTAAGAACAGAAACTTTACAAAAAAATTCTGTGAAGAATACAAATTAAGTTCATTTAAAACTAAATAAATAAAAAAGAAGTGCAATGACTATTAAAAAAAATAAGTACCATAATTTTCATAACCAGTGTTTTCCTAATTTTATTGATTTGCTAAACTAAAACTGTTTAACAAGAAATCATTGACGACTGAAATTGCACTAGCCTATAAGCAAAACTTTTTGGTAGAGGTATTCTCTCGATCTCTAGAACCTCGATTGTTCTTTAAGTTGAATGTTCCAGATGCGGGCACTTATGCCAATATCAACGTTCGAATTGGGAATCCGAACTCTGAAATGTGTCTTCACTAACTTTAGAACTAGTAAAACTTTCGGCGCCTTTAGTTAACTTGGTTCGTAGATGGTGTATTCGCACCTTATTAGAAATAAACTTTTTTCTTAAAAACTTACAAGTTATAAAGGAATTACTGACCAAATTTTATTGTGTATATATTTAATGCTCTCCAAAATAATTTACAGTACCCAACTTCATAAAAGTCATCCAGGTTCTTAAAACCTGGAAAACGAACCCGAGACCTCGAGCACCAAGGAAGTCGAATGCGGTCTTCGTAACGATCATGATATGTTTAATTTTAAATTATCGATCCTACATATTTACTTGTCAAGAGCTTTATCAATAAATAATTATTATCATTATTATGAAACATTCCCGGCCCAAAACAACAACACGTATTAAGTTTCAAGTTTGATCACGTTATTTGTCTTTAAATAAATGAGACTTGATATCAATAGAAACATAGTTAACAAGTACACTATCGGATCCCATTAACAATAACAGTAATTACCAGACGTGATCTAAAATCCTGTTATCTTGGGCTTTAGGCATTCCAAGATCGAATAACAACCGTTTGAGATAGTGCTTGATATATAGGGGTGTTATTGTGTTGCTCATATGTGTAAATTACACTTAGAATGTTGTGGTGCTTGGTTCATTCGATGCCTAAAACATTGTATCTGTTAACGTTAATCTCTTTGAATAAACATTAAAGTTGAATGTAAAAAGAAGTGCTACTCCTTGTTAGCTGAAAATAACTGTGGAGTTCTCGGATCCACTTTTACAGTATTCTTTCATTAATAATCATCATCATCAACAACCCATAATATCCCACTGCTGGGCTCGGTCTCTTCTCAGGAGAGGGTTAAGGCCATACGTCCCCACGCTGGCCGAGTGCGGGTTGGGGACTGGCAAGACACGTTGTGGCTACGTAATCTTGCCGTTGGATGTTTTTAAGCCGCCCGAAGGCCTCCAACTAAGCTTCACGACTGCTATCTAATGAAAGCAACCGTGACCGACTGCTTAACGTGACCTCCGAATCACGAAAACGCTTATGACATATCATGCCACATACGGTCACCCATCTAGGTCTGACCGCGCCGTCGTTGCTTACCCTCGGTGATTACTACTTATTTCCAGCCACCTAAGGCCACTTGGCTATGAGCGCTTGCATAAGATAAACAGTATTCTTTATCCTATACATACAAGACAATGTATAGTAGATACAATGTAAGAAGGTAGTAGAGCTAAAGCCACTATGATTTTAGCACGAACGAGAAGGCTCGAGCAGTACTAAAAAAGAGGCAGGTACTATCATAGAAGACCAATCTAAAATGACAGATATTATACTATCGTGTTTCGCTGGTGAGTGCTTAGAACCAATGATGCAAAATATGGTGACTCTTGGATTTTACTCATGCTTTCCATCAAGCGGAGTGGAGTCACTTTTACTGGGTCATATGTAAAATTTGTATTAGGTCAAATAACTTATTTTACGTATGTCACATAGGATGGGTGAAAAGTACCATTAGCACTTGCACTGTTTGTAAATTACTTTTACATTATTAAAGTAGCAGAAGGGTATTGAAGTCTCTCCAAATATATTAAACTTATTCCAATAAGTGAGACATTATACACCTATATAGTATGCATTTCTAAAGCATATATTTAGGATTTTTGAGAAACACCTAAACATCACAAAGTTATTAATAGCGCTGTGAGGTATGTACTTTAATTAACTTTTAACTATTTAACCTATGTGTGCCTTAGCTTACCTTAGCTTACCTTTGACTTACTAGCTAGCTAGCTAGAGAAGCATACCTACACCTCATAAGATTTATACACCACCTTTCCTTAGATTCATTGATAGAGAATACCCTGGACATTACATTTGATTTTCAGCCGACAGTCTCTTCAGCTGTTATAATGCAAAATATTTGTGTGAACACTTTAATATTTCACTACATATCGGTTTGACTTTTATTTCATACTTCAATCTAAAATTATTTATACCGGTCAGATTGTGTCAACATCAAAAGTCGGCTAGACCAGTCTATTTTAAAGATATCGAACACTCGCTGCAACTGAAATAACTTCTTCAAAGCCTGTAGGGTTACAAAGTTGTTAGTCTGTATTATTGATCAGTGCTTAAACGAAGTACATTTGTCTTTCTACACTTTGATTTTATATGAACAGTATAAATACGAGGATTTGAAGTACTAAACGGGAACAGCTAAAGGAATTTATACTTAAATAATTCCTAATCTACGCTTCAGCGTGATGAGGAAGCATTTTATTGAACTCAAAGTTTGCTCGGCTCGATCTTACAGATTGTCTTTTTGTTCTTGCGCGAAGTCCAACGTTTTACTCCAGCCAGAATGATCCTTCAACCGTTAAGGCACCTATTAGTGTCAGGTATACAGGAACGATTTCAATAAGCGCTTTATTGCTATAAGTCAATGCTTGAATGCCCCGTTCTCTTAGAATCGACTTCTATCTACTATTAGAAACGAATATTTAGTGCAGACTTTTTAAATTAAAGAAATTTTCTGATGTAATATACAACTATCCTGATTGGTCGAGTCCAATCATTGAATATTTTTGGTTTTAAGTACCTATACAAATTTTCAAAGACTGCTAGACTACTGAAAAAGTAATCTTCTCTAATCTTCATGTTTCTTTGTGCTCATATCATTGTTTGTACTTAACTAAAATATGTAAATACTCTGCTTATAAACGTTTATACGCAATTTTTTGTCTCGAACCATAAAAATTGCCATATTACTTACTATAAGGAGTTTCAACGTTCTCCTCGTTTTACTACTTAGAGCTTATTTTATCCAGCCAGGCAGAAAAACTTAAGCGAACATAAACATACTCTTAAGAACCACGTCGCGAGCGTCATTATAACTTCGCTTATAAATTAAACATGTACCTTGGTAGTTGTGTGTTTTTGTACTTAAAAATGACTATACCGTAGCCATAGAATATTTCCAAGACGATTTTTCAAAGAGTTTATTATGTCGTGATCAAAATTTAATTGGAATTGCTGAGATGATGGAATCCAAGCTTGCTCATAATATAATCAAAGAATTCTCTTAAATTATATATCCTTTTGCCTGTAAATAAATATGAGTAGATAATACTTAATAAATACAGACAAAGTAAAGATAAAGTGAGACATCTGAAATATATTTCTTTATCACTCAATATTCGACGTAAAGGTCGTCTATTATTTTTCATATTTAGCTATATATTTTGTTAGAATCCTCCTTTTTTAGGGTTCCGAAGTTTATAACTTCGAACCCTTATAGATTCTTCATGTCCGTCCGTCCGTCCGATCTCGGACGATACGATAAGTCGAGAACGGACGGTAAGTGCTAGAAAGATAAAACTTTGCAAAACTTTTTTGTAATTACGTCGACAAAATGCTACAATAAAATTATGAAAAATATTTTTATTTGGGGTACCTCCCCTACACGTAGTGGGGATGTTTTTTTTCTCACGGCTACCCTATCATGTGATGTATCCGTGAGAAAAAAAAACATCCAAAGGAAAAAATCGTGATAGTGGTCCATATAATGAACTTTAAAGGAAAAGTATAACGGATTAGATGACTTTGTTAGTTCAGGAGTTATAGAGGCTTAACCTTTACAATGCGCTTACTTGGAAAACGTCATACAAAATAACGCATTAATACGTAAACATAACACTGAGGAACCCTTTCCTGTGCGTGGCCTGACACGCACTTGGCCGATTTCTGGTAAGTACGATCGAAAGTTAGTTATTTGCCACAAATTAAGAGGTCGAGATGCAGTACTCTGAATTAGATATGCTTTATTGGTGAGTCGCATCGACAAATTCCAATATTAAAAACACTAAATTTAACAAAAATACGAATCAAACTCTCGTGAGTGGTATCCACATTGACACTCTCAGAATATTAACAGAGTGGACGGGACAGGCTAGTGGGCACCTGACAACGGCCCTCGTCAGCCTCAATATCTGCGGGACATCCCAGAAATACACAAGTGAGTTTTTAACTATAGGTTCTCATTAGTCTATCGACGGTTTTATAACTTTAAATATAACAGGCGGAATGGTTTGTGTCATATATACTATTTTGAACATATCTCGTAATCTGTAATCACATTGGGACTAGCCCCTAATGAAAACTAATCATGTTTCACGACTATTAGACCCTAATTAGTTAGGTATATTTGTCTTATGTCAATTGACAGAGGTAATCGGCAACACTAGAGATACATCGTCTCTTGCATTCGTTAATTAATTCTTAATCGCATTGATTGATTAATTTTATTTTATTATTATTATATATTAAAGTAATAAGAAGAAAGTAGAACGTACGTTTAATGTTTGTTTCATTTATATTTAGTTGATGAATTTATGTCAGATCGTTCTGCATTACAAATCGATGGCAAAGCTCTTAAAAAAAGATTAGAAGAAGATAAAAATCTGAAGCAGAATAGTACGGCTTCATCGTAAATCGTCCTATAAAACCCAACCCTAAACCTGAGTAACCCAGTAATAAGAAAGCCTTGAAACCATTTCAACTAAATCAAGATTTCTGCAAGTATATTCTATTCAACATGTAACAGTGGAGCGAGTGAATTGTACAATAAAAGGCAACCTCTGCGACTCGACAACGTTTTGAATGATGTAAAGCTTCCATTTGCCTAAGGGGAAAAGAGGCTGATATGAGTTCTTGCTAAGTTTCATGCGCATTTGGCCAGAAGCGACCCGATAAGAGTTTCTAGTGGTCTACTTTTAATGTTATACTCTACTGTTTACTTGTAAACATGTATATGTTACAGTGAGATATTCAGATCTATTTCATACTACGCTTAAAATAAGTGGGAATTTTTATTTAGAGTTAAACTAATATAAAAACTATCGGATTAAATATGCTAAGAAAAAATAAGTTGGAATGTATTTGTAATCTTATTATTTTACAAAATTCACAGTAAGAAAAAGTAGAAACCTTCGTCAATCGGCCCATAATTACAAGTCCATGAATACGTTATCCAATATAATTGATTTAGTAGCTGAGGCGCTATATTTTGGTAATAAATGTATGTTTTAACTTTTCAACGTAAATACATACATAGATTACCAAAGACCCTTTGGCCCCGGTCAGGTAAAAATGTCGAATATATCAGGTAAAAATGAATATATATTTTGTGAAGTTTTTGATGGGGTGAAACGCCTTTATTATTGAGAATTCAGTGTCAAGTTTGTCTGTGCTCTGTTTTGTTTCATATATAAGAGTTACGTTTAGTATAGTACTTAAATATGATGACGATGATAAACTTTTGGCATCGGGACGTGTCCCGGATGTCTGGTCGGTGGCCAGCAGTAGTGTATGGGACAACTGTACTCCATCCCGTGATGTGTTCAATTCCGGTTTGGACCAAAATGTTTGTATGAGCTACAAATTAACTCGGAGTTTGGGTATTTTCTATGTATAATATGTATGTATTAAAAAAAAGGATACATGTATATCAGTTGTTTTGTACCCGTAGTTTAATATGTGAGAGATTCAGGTGAATATAAAATTAAATATTATTGATTTAATTTCAGAATGTATGCTTATATTATTAAAAAACATAGCAGTGTATGTTTTCCAAAGCCTCCAGTAAGCTATGGAATAAATATTTTACAAATTATGAGTAATGAGTTTAGTTATTGTTTTCGTATGAAAGAAGCCAGATGGTTTTTTTCTCGTTCAAGTTATGAGGGTTCTCTTGAGGAATTGTTTTGCGTCATGACTGCTAATTACATAAAGAACTTGTAAAATACTTTTTCTTACAAGTTGAAGTGTCTCTATGTAATCTTTATATATATAATTCTTGTGTGAGTGTATGTCACTGAACTTCTCTCAAACGACTAGACCGATTTTGATGAAATTTTTTGTGTGTGTTCAAGGGGATCAAGGAATGGTTTAGATTCACAATTGGACCCGGTAGGTGGCGCTGCGATCAAGTTCTGGAATTTTAAAGTTGGGCGGTACGAAGTTCGCTGGGTCAACTAGTATCTAATTAAGAATTTTGTTGCTAAATGCATATGAAAGTAATACGTGACTTACACTAAAACTTCAATGGTTAATATTGTTGTCTGTCTATCTGTTTGTTCAGGGTAATCTCTGGAATGGCTGGACCGATTTTGACGGGACTTTCACTGACAGAAAGCTGATTACCTAAGGAGTAACTTGTTTTTTTATAGACTAGCTTTGCTCCGCGGCCTTGATTGCGATTTACAATAATAACCGCGGGTCTCAGCTAGTGTTTATTAAACTCATATTTACTCTAAGGCATTCTATGGTTCCATGTGTCAACAACAATGATTTTTTTCTACCGAAGTTTATTCCGGTATATTACAGGGGCTTCCACTTCCATATAGCTAATAATATAAGGAGTTTGGAGGAACGGGTGTCATGTTCCCCCATCACAAAGATACGATCCTCCGACCAGGCGAGGTGATCATGCCTGGTGGGCCACTGCCCAACGGTTGATGTTGGGATGTTGTATATATACTAACCGGCGCGAGAATTTCTCTATCGCGATTCAGGATTAGTAGGAACTCCGTATAGTTTAATCCGTGTTTCTTTTCGTGGTTCAGTGTTGATTCGGTAGATGGCGCTGTATGTCTTTAGCTTGCGCTGTATGAGGAAATCGCTACAAGGAGTAACTTAGGCTTCTTTAATTTAAGACTAGCTTCTTTTCCGCGCGTTTTTATGCCTGGTTGTTATTGTAAAGGTACATAATTCACAATAAAATTCGTTTGTCTGTCTTACTATCATAGTTTGCGATTGTAGCATCTTCAAATACGTATTACTTTTTTCGCGACTTTTACTCATACTCATGATTTTTCTTGTAAACTTTATATATTCGCGATTAAATTATGGGACGAAGATTTAAAATCATGTCCAATAGATCATGATAGATGTTATGTCTACTTTTTATTTTGTGCATTTTATAAGGCAGACCTCCACAATGCCTTAACTAATAAAGTTTCGCACCTTTTTTCCGAAGTGCCAAAGTATTAGGCAAGTGCTATTATGTAAGGGGAGATAAATTACATTTATCACAATCTTAGTTCACAGTAGCTTCCCGCCTAACTGTCTTCTTGGAGATAAAGGCGTGAGTATATGTTAAGACACAAATATCTTGTGTCATGTAATTTAATATTTTTTTCTTAAAAAATTAAGGGTCAGCATGAGCTTAGTTTTCTCTTCGAACACTTCTCTACTTGTTCTATAATAATATAAAAGTATACATGTTTTCTACTTAAATTACTATCAAGTATTCGGATCTCAAATTTAACCCCCTTTTTCACTAAGTCGTCTTGGCAACCCGTTTGTAAGCGGAGCTCTGGCGTCCTTTTCACTCGCAAAAAATATTCCATGTTCCTCTAGTAGTAGTAATTGGCACTTTTTACGATATAATATTATTAAATATAATGGAAAAATTCACATTATTTTTGTTCCGAAAATAAATATTTCTCTAGACTCCGTCTAAGACAACAATATTTGTCGTGGATTTAGGCAACATAAAAATATCATTACTCACTTAGAAAAGAGCGATGACATGAAAAAAAACAAAGCGGCCAAGTGCGAGTAGGACTCGCCCATGAAGGGTTCCGTATCAGCAAGTAACATCATATAAAAGTTCTTGTAGTTCGTTGTAACTTTGATCGATGTTTTATGCAGGCACCACACTTCGTTATGCGCTATTCGTTATGCGGGTTATTCGTGCGCATACGGCGAAGTGTGGAGAGTATCTTTGCAATATTCGCTTTATTCGTACGCATAGACACATAAGCCGAATAGCGAATACGCGTATCCGTCGACTTGTCGGTTTTTTGACACGCTTCAAAGGACACGAATAAGACGAATACACGCATCGACTGCCCACACTTCGGACGGGTAGTGAAGTGCCCTGTGCACAACTAACAACCATAGACTATAAATCAGTTTTTGAAATAGGATAAATCGATTAAACGATTAAAATAATCCATCATATGATCAAAATAATTAGACTTCATTTAAGTATTGTTTCTGTAAATTTAATAAAATAAAAAGGCAATTAAAAATTTTTTTGTTCGTTCGTATTTCTATATCTATGGTTCGTATGGTTTCGTTTCGTTGACCATAAAAATGACAACGACACATCTCTACAACACACATATTTGCCTTATTTGGCATACCAGTTCGAAGTGTGGATGGCATGTTTGTTGTTTGCGCGCATAACAAATATTTGGGCGAATACGGCGTAGACACTTGACGAATAGCGCACAACGAAGTGAGGTGCCGCCATTATACTAGTGTATTGATCGAATGAAAAGTAAATTGCGTTTTACGATTTTACTTTACGATTTTTTTAGTTTTATCACTCTCATATTTTAGAAGTTACAGGGGGGGGGGGGACACATTTTTCCACTTTGGACTTAAGGGTTTGAGGAAAAAAATTTTTTTGAGTTTCAGTTCCAAGTATGGGGACCCCCAAAAATATTGTTTTTTTTTCTATTTTTGTATAAAAATCTTAATGCGGTTCACATAATACACCGACTGACCAAATTTCAATAGTATAGCTCTTATAGTTTCGGAAAAAATTGGCTGTGACATACGGACGGACAGACAGACAGACTTGACGAATCTATAAGGGGTCCGTTTTTTGCCATTTGGCTACGGAACCCTAATGAAGAAAGAAAGACAGCATCCTTTTACATAAAATGTTTTAATCACACTGGATATTATTATGGACAATCCAAATCAAATTTTCTTAATTTAAATCTGTCACGGAAATTTAAAATGTCAATATTTTAAACTCTTTTATAAAAATACAGTATACCGAAGTAGATTTGTTTCAACGGCAAAGATTAATTATGCTTCCGAGTTGCACGCTGCGAGAAGCCCAGCGCCGGAAAATAGGTAAATGCTGTAAAGTTGGGTCGCAATGTCCCTTCACAGCTTAATTCAGAAAAAAAACTTGAAATCGCCGGATCTTTATGTACTGTTTGCGAATCCGACCGTCGATGTTTCAACCCTTCAAGGTTTCAGTACCCATAATATAAAAAGTTATTTCGTGTTCCGTCCCGACAATTTTTCATGCTTAAGGTTGGACGGCGGAAAATACATATTAGCCTTTACCAGCCACTTCATATTTTGTTGCTATTTTACACGATTTCATTGGAAAAATAGCATAACGCTTATTATACCCCGCGCACGTCTCTCCTTTCAATATCGCTTTGAAAAGAAAATTCTTTGCTCAATAAAATTGCTATAACGAACGGACTAATAAAACCGTGGAGACTTCTTTATGTAGGTGGTTGGTCATATCGGGTTATTATTTAGAATATACATTTACCTAATAGAAAACCCTTACATAAACCTTAACCTTCTGACGCAACTAGTAAAATAGCTTCGTTTATAATTTGGCCCTAGAATAAAAACTGAACAGTTTAAAACAATACATTAAAAGTTTGAAATCAATATTTAGGTATATTTCTCTAATCACGAAAGACAACAGTGACTGCAACTTATTAAAGTACGTTTTATGTATCCTTACTAATATTATAAATGCGAAAGTATCTCTGTCTGCCTGTCTGTCGCGATTTCAAGTCAAAACTACGGAACAGATTTAAGTGAAATTTAATATACAGATAATTTAGAGCCCGAAAAAGGACAAGTGCTACTTTTTATCACGATAACCGACATACACGCGGGTGGAACCGCGGCATGTCGTTTATAATTATGTAAGAAATATTAAAATAGAATATCGCAAATTACTTTTCTATGCAAACTAAGCAAATAAATTTACAAAGCATTTTTTTTTCATTACATACCAAAGCCTACCAGACTCTACTCCTCCTGATGAAAATCATGAGTGAAATCCAGGAGTAGGGGCCACCATCCTCATTGCGAGTGCATACAATGCAGCATGGTGACCCATACCATGAGGGCTTATAGAGATGTTTCTGCATTATTCTCCCGGCCTCACACCAACGAAAAACGACATCACGAATGCTGTCATTTTAGGCTGGTACTCCGAGGGTCGAGGCTCTACTACTTATAATTATAATATTATTTTGAAATATCTAGTTTAATATTAAAAATTAAGGCTGAAATTTGTATTTAATTGTAAAATATGAGGATACAGTAGGAATGGTTGTTTTTTTTAATTGTAAGTCCTCGTCTTTATAAGCGAATATTCTTATTACCCATATAAAACCTGCTTATTAAGAATTATAGCTGCTGTCGACGTCACTTTAGTCAAGCAATTTTACGGGATAGAAGGCAACCCTATATGCTACTCCGGCTTGTAATCTAGCTCTATGCTAAATTACATCTTCTTCAACTCAGCTACTATCGTATAATTGAGCTACAAATATCCATCCAATTTTTACATTTACCAAGGCAGGAAAATTAAGACTCTTTATAAAAGAAATATAATGAAGTAGTCTCCCGGCACCAGCAAGAGGCTTTTTGATATATTTAGAAAATCTCGTTAACATTGTCTCGGTATAAGTAGTTACAGTACAGTACTGTTAGAAAATCTAACTCTATCTGAAGCAATTCAGCTACAAAAGGGGTAAATAGGAAACATAAGACATAACATTTCATGCTGATCTTAATTTGCAATAGTAAGATGGCTAACCTGCACTTGCCCTAAACCAATAAAAGATATATTTAGTGAACCGCAACTATAGCGAGAGCGAGTTCCAGAAAATTGGTTAATATTGATGCTGATTGAGCCTCGATTGAAAAAATATAAATTGTGTCAAACGGAGCATATTTACCGAATCTTTGTCGCTTATGTTGGAAATTGACAATTTAATTAATAGTGAAATGGTACCAGCGTTGCTTTTCTCTCCCATAGACTGTTACCGTTACAAAAGGGAATAACGGCCTACCGTTCCCTTTGTTAGCACATTTCAAATTGGAAGGAGAGCAGCGTTGAATACTGAAAATCGAGGATTTCTTTACACACAACTTATTTGTGTATATCACTGTGTGAATGTGTCAGATTGGTTTGGCAAGGGGTTAAGTTTTTTTGGAAGTGTCTTGTAAATGCAACGTTAAAGTACTTTGTAAGTGGCGTCAAAGGTAGTGTGTCTCGACACGTAATTGTGTGTGTATGTGAAAATACGGGTAAACGTGAGGTCGGACGGATGTTCCGGAATTTTCCGACAAATGATCGGTCCCGCTCGGAAAGTTTCAAATTACAGTTGGCCCCAGCAGTTTGCTTTTACTTCACTGAAATATTATACGCAATCATTCGTTTGAATAATGAATTACTTTTGTAATTAAAATTTTAAGTAAAACATTAGAATAGCGACAAGTTTGTCCCAAAATTGACCTGGATGTGACAAGTTGAAAGAAAATATTTTTATTATGAGCAAAAGCTTTTGAAGCATACAGGTCAAAGGTAAGTTGTTGCTTTTGCCTGGATCTATTCTCAGCAATCCATTAAACACGGGACTAGGATCAGTTCTTAGCATCATATTTTTATGAGAGTTACTTAAGGTTTTCTTTATACAATTAAAACGGAACCAGGTTTGTGCATTTCTATTTTATTTTCATTTTGCCGTGTTTACGTACTAGTGGTCGCCAACTAGTCGAACTTGGACCTTAAATAATTTGAATTATTAAGCCAACATTATTAAGGTTCTGTTCTGTAAAAAACTAACTTCTATAATCACGGATTTTTCCAAGGCTACGCTACAACTTTAATTTGACAAAAGAGTTTATATGCTTGTGTGTGTCATATACATAGGTGTGTGTCGTTTTATTTAGTGATTTTTATTCTCTACATAAGTGTGCGAAATTTCAAATTCGTCTACGCAGTATTCGTAAAAAATAAGGTTTTTAAATATTTTTACTCGACTACGGCGAAGCTGAAATGAAGTTGTGTCAACCAAAATTACTAAACATATTTTAGTGAACGAGATATAAATTTATTTTTTTACTGCTTGATGAAAAGCACGTGTAGAATCTAAGAATAGTCATGATTTATGATGATGACATTACAATAATTTCAATACTTTTTTGAAAAATAAATAAAAATAAAAAGATTGCATTTTGGTTAAGACTAAAATTCGCTGACACAAGCGGTGTTGTACGCCGTTCCGACCCTTCCCTTACTGCCTGATTACAAAGTTTCAACAGAATGATGCCGAAAAAGATTTTTTAATGAATATTAATTCCTTTCAAGTAAAACAAAGTTTGCTCTCAGCGTGGATCGGTAATTGCTTCGTTTTTCGTTTAAGTTGGAATTCTTAATCCCCTCTAAGATTGACGAAATGCTAATACAGCTGAATTGATTTTCACACTTTAAGTCTTTGTTTTGATTAATGAAAGCCGGTAATATATCTGATTTGGAGAACAATGAGGTTGTCAGGGTCGAGAACATTCTTGGTCCTTCGAGGGCACAGGAAATTAAATACTAGTAGTTGATCATCACTTTATACTTCTTTATAAAGTAAATACACGTCATTCATACAAATATTACAATTCGGAAGTCACTCTGACTGTCTATCTGTTACGATTTCACGATTAAGCCGCTACACTGATTTCAACTACTATGATTCTCGAGGTCATACATATAAATCTACTCTTTACCGTGAAAACCACGTGCGAAAGATGGTGTTTTACTCATATTTTAATTAAATGATTACCGTATCTATAAGTTGGTACCATGTCAGACTATTGATAATATTATAGAAGTTTCGAAGATTTTAAGGGTAAACTTCTAATTAAATAATGATGGTATTTTTTAAGATTCCCTTATAAAAAACTATAACTATATGTCTGAATAAAAAGTCGGGTAGAAAGACGAATAATAATAGTTTTAAGTAGTCACTAAAACCTCTTTGAGAAAATATCATTACAATTAATGCAAAAGAAATTGGATTTCAGCATGAAAGCGTTGTATTATCAAACAGAATAAATAATTAAAACGTTTTAAGCTATCATCAGATGCGGTAATTGGTCATAAATTACAATTAAAAGATTGATTGTACATTTTAATCATTTACCATTTAATTTTCAGCCCCAGTAGTATATTTAATTATAAAATACACTGAATATAAGAAATACATATAATTCCAAATATTCAGTTTCTAAATCTATATTAATAATATTATGATGATAAAGAGTTTGGTTGAAGCGATAATCTCAGGAAATACCACTCCGATTTGAAAAATCCTTTCCGTGTTATTTCAGCTATCGAATTTAGGTAAACATATATTATGAACATTTATATTTCTGGATATGATTAATTAGAACGATATCTTATCAAGATTTAGATTTGAACTCGAAACCTCTTGATGAGATCCCTCTCTAACTACTTCAACTTAGAGAAGCCACTCCAAATCAAGTTCTATAACTTGAGCGATGGTAATATTTCTCGTAATTTGTACAGTGTAGTCCCTTTAATGCCCTTAGGCACAATCTCCAAGTCATCCAACACAATATCCTAAATAAAGAAAAACAATTTAAATGTAAAATATACAAAGCTATGTTTTCTGATTTCAAAAGTTCATGCTCTTTGTTTTATCAAAAGAACAATATAAAAAGTAATGTTAAGACATTAAAACGGGCTCCAAAGGGAAGCATCTCTTAATTAGACCTTCTTTATTTACCCCATAATGTATAATTTAAAATATTTTGTGATTTACCACTTGCGTAAAAAAATATACTCTATTTTCGGATTTACAAAAACATATTATATAATAATGGTATGGCTTTGAAGCTGGGTTAGCCTAAAGGCGGAATATGTTATCTTGAGTTTGAAGCGATAACTAGATATAACAAGGGACTTTGAGTACCTCAAGGCACAACATAAAGAGACCTTTGTAACTGAAAGAGATGTTTTAATTGTCAGAAAGCTTTAATTTTGATTCATAAGGAGAGATATCACTTTGTGATCTGTTTTCATTTCAGTTGTTTTAAAGGCGGTACATGTCAAAGTGATAGACGTCGGCAACTATATAAATAAATAAAATAAAATAAATATTTCGGACTTCTTACACACAATGCTATCTGGCACTAAACTAAGCAGAACGCAGCTGTGGCATACGCTGCCACTGTGCCACCGAGGTCTCGGGTTGTATTCCCGATTAGAACCAAACGTTTGTGTGATCCGCAAATATTTGTTTAGGAGTTTGATCAGTTGTCTAGTACCCACTGTACCCACAATACAAGCTCTGCTTATTTTGGGACTAGATGATGTTATGTTACAGATGGCTGAAATATACATTTACAGGTATTTTTTATTTTAGTATATACGTTTATATTGTAATGAAGCAGACTAATAATTACTGAAATGTAATTTCTTTTTAAGCTACACGATACATTGCTGAACATTATTGACATACTTAAATTGTATGCCATCGATTCTGCTTTATAGGTACTTCACTTTTTCATAGAAGAGCGCTATTCTATAGAAATTCGCAGAAAAAAGGTAAGTACGTTTACCTTTGGGCCGAATTATTACTTTCAAGCCTGGTTTTATGTATGAAACCAAATAGTAAAAGCCGGTTGTTATAAGTATTCAGAATTTCATTTCAGTCTATATGAGACCTTGGGCAAATAGTAATATTGGCGTTTCATAACCAGTTCAATTCTCGGTGACTGTAAATCGACGCTAGAGCCAGTCGACAGGTTTTTCACCTAAGAGTAAGCATTTATTTTATTTCAAGGTCTGACGTTCTTTCATGTGATATAATTTTACGATATTGTAACTTTTTTCATAGGAAGTGTTAGAATAGCCATTCTACCAGTTCGATCCCTAGCGGAACCGACGTCACTCCTGAAATTCAAGAAACATCTATATCTAAACTATCTTGTTGGTCTAGTGGTTAGCGTATGCAGCTACTGATTGAAAGGTCTCGGGTTCGATTCCCGGGTCGAACCAAATGTTTGTGTGATCCGCCAATATTTGCTTCGGCGTTTGGGTATTTCCTTAAATTAATATGTATGCATTTACAAAAAAAAGTATGTATATGTATTTATATCAGTTGTCTAGTACCCTTAATACAAGCTCTGGCTAGTTAGTTTATTTATTTATTTATTATTATGTTGTTCGGAAAGGATCATAATGAATCTTGCATACATCTTTTTCAAAATCGATACTTATTAAACAATAAATTTAATATTTCCTATTACGCTGAGTTTGTGGGTTCGATCCCCACATAGGACAAGTTGTTGATCATTGTGTTTTATTTGCCCATTCGAAAGAAAATCTGAAAGCTTTTAAGTTTCATTGTTTTTGCCAACCATGAATGTTGGAAAATCGTCAACATGGCTATAATATCAAAGCATTACAAAACTGAACTGAATCTGTTTGAATAATCATTTTGCTTTCAATTTTTTGGTTCACCTATAACATATGTATATACTGGCTTTTGTATCAAATATTTCAACAAATTTATCTTAGTTAATCAACACAAGTCATTATTTAGAATCGCAATCGAATACGGTACTGATACAATTCACGTGGAAACTATAACTTCAGTCAACCTCATTACGGCGGTTTCATTTGCTCCAATTTATCGCACAATAAAAGTGTTGGATTCCGTTGTTTTCAGAAATGAGATGTGGTGGCTATTGTGCATTGAGAAGCATACCGTTGATATCGTCCATTGTACCTCCAGTCTCTCTTTCATCTGCGATCACAATGGTGACAATGGTATCTTATCTTAGTTTTATATCGCTACTCTGACTTTATCGTGAATTCTGTAATGAAGGTTTTGTCTGTATTGTATGATCTTGCTGCTTCTAATAAGTTGTTTGATTTTGAAGTCTTTTTTATTTATTATCGTTAAAAAGATTTATGTCAACTGACTTGCGCAAGAAGGAAAAGAAAATTCTATAGTAGACATAGCTATAATGTACATCATATAATTGCGGGATCCGTATAAGGGTAATTTATAACATCTATTTTATTTAGTGTTGGATGTTTGTTTGTTTGTTCTATTGTTTAAAAGTGTCAAAGAAGAAACTTTTGTCTAAGAGGAACTTATTCATTTTATCTTTTTCACTGCTTATAGCGCAGTGGTAGTGTATGCGACTATTGTGTTTGAGGTCTCAGGTTTGATTCCCGAGGCGGATCCGCAAATATTTATTTCAAAGTTTGGGTGTTTTCTATGTTTAATATGATGTCTTTACAATTAATACGACTTTACAAAAAAAATATGTTTAGGTATTTATATCAGTTGCCTAGTACCTTTAATACAAGCTCTGTTTAGTTTTGGGACTAGATGGCGTTGTGTGTAAGTTGTTCGAAAACTTCATTCATCTAAAACTACAAACAGATACCTAGATATTATTTATTTGTATAGATGTATACATATTACGTTAATTTAAAAAAAAATGACAACAGAATGTACATAAGAGTTCGCGAAAAACGATTTTCCCGTGTGGATGTCGTCGTGTTTATTTCGGACATAGACGATTACTGACCCGTGATTTGAACCCCTTTTATTCTATCTTTTTATAACGCGTTTTTACTTTACCTTTTTAAAACTTTAAGATTTACTTTCATAGCAGCTCACAAATGGAAATAGAACAACAAAAATACAAAACATCCTACAATAAGCGGCTTAAATATGAACATAACAAAGTTATATGATTTTGTACGTTTATTTCGATCCTGGCTGCCATTCAGTAAACTGTTTCGCATAATGTGTTTGCTAATGTCTAACAATCTACAATGGCTAAGTAAACTAGTTTCTAATTAGGTTTTAACAAAAAATTGTTGTGATGTTCAAAAATCGATGTGGAGATTCTTTTTATATGTATTTCTTTTACTGAAACATGAACTTTAGAAAGAGATTTGACGTTCTCCGATAATGTACTAAAAGCCAGGAAGAAAGGAGTTCGAAAGTAAAAAAAGCACATACAGTATACATCGTATTACTTTTTGCAACAAATACTAGCTAATGGCAACGTCCGTTTCGTTCTTTATTGCCTAGGGGCATAAAATATAATATACAACCTACTAACAGACCTAATGAATAAACATAGAAAATTACATAAGAATCGATAAAGCCGTTTCGGAGGTCAACT
Organism: Phragmatobia fuliginosa; assembly: GCA_932526445.1. Taxonomy (NCBI): domain Eukaryota; kingdom Metazoa; phylum Arthropoda; class Insecta; order Lepidoptera; family Erebidae; genus Phragmatobia; species Phragmatobia fuliginosa. The sequence goes on along the minus strand of OW052063.1, from coordinate 18,553,335 downwards.
GACATTGTGACCCGAGAATTTTATATTTGTATGATAAATACTGAAATGTTTAGAAGTGCTAAGTATGTTTTGTTATATTTATTCCAAATTATTCGTTCCGGTTTCAAACCTCGTTATGTTGCGGAGAATGACTGCCTAGTGTTATTATACAGGTCTTTGCCAACTCCTGTCAATGACCCCTTCTTTCAACTATGTATCATATGTAACATAACATATGAAACATCAAATGTACCAGATTAATCTCGCACATGCTCCTCTAGTTCAATTCCATAACATATTCGAATAAATGAGGTTTTGGGATCCTATCGTATAGTGCAGCTATAAGCGATTAGAATTCAATTCCAAATTTCGTTTTATTAGACAGCGTAAGATACAGAGTTATTTAATAATTTATAATATTTACTATGGATAAATTGAAATGAGTACTGCACTAGAGATCTAAATACTTGAGAATCCTTTTATGAAATATGTATCTGTATTCATATTCCACGACTGAGCAACCATTTCTAGGGCAGCTCTGGGAGTTTTGTACATTCAACGTTCTTTGAAGAACCACTTACAGGGATGGTCAAGTTTGGTTCTTAGTTTGTCGATAATATTTTATCAAAGCAAGTATTTAGGTACAGATTAGGTAGTTTACGCTGTTATTTCACGATTCATTTGGTTATCCATCCACTCTATTAGGTAGGTTTTAAACTTCTATGTGTGAACAGATTCATACTTATAGAACTTTGCGAAGTTATTGTTAAGGTTAGGATAGTGGAGGATTTATCTAAAGGTCAATGAATGATCAAATGCTGATAAGTGCACAATGTCTAGGCTAAGATTTGCTCGTTAAAAATGTAATTAGGCTTGCCTAAGGCTATAATTACGTAGGTGATTATTTGAAATATGGACATAACAATTTACGTTATTAATGTTCGTCAACCTTTTTCATATACTTAATGATTTTTTTTTTTTTTTTTCTTTTTTTTTTTTTTTTTTAAAAAGACAACTCCCGCATTAGGAATATGAATTCCTGTGTCGCGGGGGACTTTACAAACATACATGAAACGGACACAAAGAACACCCAGACTCAGAACAACAATTTGTGAATCACACAAAGTGTTATCCCGCGTGGGATTCGAACCCACGACACTTGGCGCAGTAGAGAGCGGCGTGGGTATAGTGGGTGAACAAACCAAAATAAATATAGGGCCTGCCGACGACAGAGATAAATATTTAAGTTATTTGGGCAGGATTGTCAGAGCAAGTTATTTGGTCTGTAGTAAATATATTCAAAACAAAAATCAATAATATTTAGATTAGAACACGTAATCGACAGTCAAACAAATTACCTTTTTTACGACTCGACAACAAAATGCATATCATAATATAAGGCAATCACTTAAAACATCATTTGTTATACATAAATATATGTTACTAAACTACTTTCAACATTTAATGTAATGGATAACTAATCATAACAAAGTAACAGTATGCTTTGACACATGTTTCCTCACAAAATTAGCGCAATTATATTTGAGACTTATAACAAAAGCAATAAGGTACACTTTGATTATACTAACAAAATATCTACCGAACAAGGAACCTCTTGTATCAAAAAGAAAAAATAATAACCAGGTTCATAATGGTGGACTTTTAGAATCATCTACGAATCTTATAATATCGCATAATCCTGCTTGTGTAGAACATTTTGATCCACTTCAAAGGACTGACAAAGCCGTAGGCAGGGAGGCACACCAATCACGGAATGCATAACAAGGGCTTCCGTTCCGTTTCGTTATAGGATAAGCCACACTAATGTTGTATGATTTTGCTCCTTATTGTATAGCATTACGCTTAATGTGAACTATTTATGGCTGCTGTTAGTTTGGATTATAGGATTTCCATATTGCTTTTAGTGTTGGGTAACAGGTTAGTACGCTTTACAAGAATGGCTTCTGTAGGCGCCTTGGTAATGTTGTAACGTGGAAATGCTTTTCGCACCATACCCTACCCACTAACCTTCGCGGCAGCCTACCTCGGCTATCGGGAGGAGCTCCAGGAACGCATCGGGGCTTCTGGAGGCATCTATGAGGTACATTCCAAAGTGGTCAGCGTCACCCCCGGGCCGGGACGATGTCACTCTTTTTACCGCCGGTCTACACAGTAAAAGGTGGAACTCTGAACCCGCTTTAGACGATATCCCCCGGCCGCACCAAGGTGTCACACGACTCGGGTCATTTACAGCGGTCGCATCGCGCCAAGATGCGGCCGCAGCGGTTAGGCAGCTAGGAACCTCTGCCGCGCCCCCTTCACCGCCATATTCGAGAGGGATCGGTCATTTCCTGATTCCACACTACGCTACTCGCCAGCATTGCAATGCTGTTGGTGACAGGTTTCGTCTGATCTGTAAAACCAGGACTCGACGTTCGGACTCTTCCAGTTCTCCAGCGGGTGCTGGGCGGAGTCCCGTTCGAACTCACAGTGGTAAATGTTGTGGTACCTATACTCAATAATTGTGTAATCTAATAAAAGGTTGTATTTTGTTCTTGCTATTGTGTGTTTTATCTCTAACTCGAACGAAATCAGAATAATACCGAGCGAAAAGTGAAATTGGTTTTGATAAATAATTCTGAAACCTGAACGATTTTAACTTGAACCTTATAGAAATCAGTGTTCATTGTTTATAAGATTTCATGACTGTGTTCATCATTCAAACTAAAATATATATATATTTTATTTTGAATGATATTTATATATTTTATATATATAACTAAAATTGCTAATATATCGAAACATATAGGTTCAAACAAGTATGTATGTAGTCAAAGCATGTTTCTTAATGATATGGTTTGAACGGTTAGTGAGCCTCGATGTAACAGACCATAAACCAGTCTCATAGACAGACGTAGGACCAATTAACTAAGACATGGGATAGACGGTATGGTACAGTAGTTGGCGAATGTAATGGAGCAATGCAATTAGTTGTAGCCAACTGTATATGCCTGTGCTTTACGTCTCACAATTCCGAACAGTGACCAAAGTCAACTATCGTATGTTATTAATACTTCTTGGTACTTAAAAAGCAACAAGGCCCAATAGTTGTTACATTTAATGTCTGTCCCAACACGATAAAAATTAAGGCAAAATAGTTCCCTTTTTTGGACTCGTTGGCAACGTGTATTTGTGATACCTTAGCATGAAATAACTAACTGTCAAAGAACCATGCTTACAAACTGGTTTGATAACTGCCTTGTTGGTCTAGTGGTCAGCGTATGCGGCTGCTGATCAAGAGGTCTCGGGTTCGATTCCCGGGTCGGACCAAATGTTTGTGTGATCCACAAATATTTGTTTCGGAGTTTGGGTGTTTCTATGTATAATATGTATGTATTTACAAAAAAAAAGTATGTTTATGTATTTATATCAGTTGTCTAGTACCCATAATATAAGCTCTGCTTAGTTTGGGACTAGATGGCGTTGTGTGTAAGATGTCCGAAATATTTATTATATTATTATAAACTTTTATTCCTCTGATCCTCAGGAGGATTCTGGTAATTTTGGAAGAAATAATAGTCATTTATGTCATCATCATCGTCATAATCAGCCTATTGTAGTCCACTGCTGGTAGTTCACTCTCCCATTGCACACTACTCTGATCGATTTTGGGCTTCTCGCATCCAGCTCCTGTTAGCCATCCTGCGCGAATCGTCGACCGACGGGGTAGAAAAGTTCTGGAATCGAGGCCGCGTCTCGGCAAGCGTAGTGTAGTAATTTATGTGTTTCATATAAACTTATCTTAGTTATATTTGCAGTCGAAAAGAACTATTGACTGAAGTTAAACTAATAAGCCATATATGTCCATTGATGCAAATAATAAGTTTATCATTGGTTGCGACTTCATAGAACCTTGTTAAGTAACTACACATGTAATTTAGTGTTATGGTCGAGATTCAATAAATTTGATATTTCTAGAAAATAATCAATATGTAAGTAATATTAAAACTTATCGTGGCGAATTCCGGGGTCATGGAAGTTACCAAACTTTTTTTTGTAAAACATAACATTGTACAATAAAGAGCAAGTTATATTACAATGGAATAAAAATACATTTGTAACAAAAAGCTTTCTGCGGAATTGTCTGACGTTACTGCAATGTTGAAAATAAGAGCAAAAGAAAACTTGTTAAAAGGCACGTGTGAAATCTTTATTTTTCTAACTCGCCGTGAATCGAAATTTGTAAAATGCCGGCTAGCCGAAAATGGGATCTTCTCGCTTCCCGCACAGTGTTTTGAAAAAGGAAAAAGAAATAAAAGCGAGTGTAGCACTGACTCATAAAAATTGTAGTAAGCGCGGCCTATGGTCCACGGTCGGCACGGGAAATGTCGAAAAATAGGGACAGACACCGACATCCTCGACAATACTGTTTCATTGAAATCACTCTCCGCCTACTAATAATAAAACAAGAAGGTCGTATCTATAATCATTTGTAAGTAACGATAATATTTACAATGGAACTCTCAAGAAATGTTGGAGCAACAAATATTCATACGCAAATTAGCAGTTCACTTTTTTGGATTGTTGCTTGTGATACACGATCACTCGTGCACGTGCAACTCAACCCAAAATTCTTCAATTCTTCGAAGTTGAAGAATTTTGGGTTAAGTGCAACTTTGGAACTAGTGTCTGTAATAACTTGCTAACTTAATCGTTATTTTTTATTATGTAAATAATTTCGTTCCTTTTTATCCTTTATCTACATAAGCTGTTTGTGAACACTATTTGTACTTATTTTTATTTTTGTAATGTTGTTGACCCATAAATGAGAAAGCACAAGCAATAAAATAGTTTGTTATTTCTGTTAACAAAAAATAGCTCTCGTCCATTATAAATAAATGACCGATGGCCCGACTAGCGACGATCTTCCTTAAAAACGTAATCATTTTCAAGGAAAATTGAAGGAAAAAGACGAAAGTAAGTAAATTAAAACCGATAGAGCGACGTATTTAGGGTGAAAGATACTACAATTGTCGGATGGAAAGTAGATGGTGGCGAAGAGTTGTCACATTTCTATTATAACTTTGAATACATGTGACTGCCTGGGTGGCACAGGCTGACAGTTTATGCGACTGCTGTGGTTTGGATTACGGGGTCGGACAAATGTTTCTATGATTTGCAAATATTGAGTGAGTTTGAGTGTTTTAAAAAAAACATAAACATTTTATCAGTCAAACTAGATAGAAACTAGACGTTTAATTTCTGTTTACTTTAAGGTTAGATTACGTTATATGTCGCGTGCCCAACCAATTGATGTCATTTAAAATTTAGTTATCTATGATACATAACTGTAGTTATAAATGCGTTCGGGCATTTATGCGCTCATTGTAAATTGTAGTGTTATATTGATAAAAAAAATCAATTTTTAACTTTAATTGTTGTATTTGTATCGTAAAAATTATATAAGTTTCGAAAAATATTAAAAACACCATCTCAGGCATTAATTTGTATACGATTTTCGAAACATCATTTCGACGAAATGCAAGGTTTCATTTCCAAGATTGTTATTTGTATTGATTTTCTACTTGAGAATCTGACTAAGGAATATATTATTGATCGAAGCTACGAATCCAGTAATAACTATGTAAACATTTTGTATCAAGCAATAGCGTCACGATTCATAGCGGTGGTTAGTAATTTACATAAATCTGTATTTAACTAAAGTACGTAGATATTAGTGCTAGTTAATAATAAATACATTTACGTATTCTAACCTAAGCATTAGTTGGGAAACGGGTAATCTTTCCTTAAATAATTCTCTGAGGTGGAATATATCCGTTCCTTAAGGCCTAGTTGTTAGACTTACAGACTAGAATATTATTATCTGGAAATAACGGAAATTATTATCTATTATAATATGTAAATCATATAATTCTCGTGTTACGTGGTTGCTCACAAAAAACTCCGAAACCATGGAACCAATTTTCGCGTTTTCTTTTATGTGTGTTTTGCTGACGTGCCTAAGATAGGAACGTTAACGCTTAGACCAATAGAAGCAAGACAGTAAGGGATGTACATAGACGAAGCTATGTGGATCAGATAGTATTTCTTAATGTATTTTTTTAGTATTCATTATGTGTGCTTTGGACTAAGTATAGTGAACATAAAATCAATCAGATGGCCTAGTTTCAGTATATTTTTATCAATTTGTACTCGAAAGTGAGTTAGATCAAATCCAAACAACTCGAGAGTTGTTTGGATTTGATCGCAATTGATTGGTGAAGATTTCAGTGCAGCAATTGCTATCCTAAAACAAACCTCTAAACTTATGTTTAAGGTAAACATTTATAACTGGCAAAATATATATAACTTATTTGCAATCCTGCTTATGGAACTATGTACAAAAAATAAATTACTATGTAAAAATACGCCATGTACAAAAACTAGATCCCATGTCACTCTTAAATACCTGTTTATTGGTAAAGTAATTTAAAATATCGGTTCCGTTGATCAAGAGATACTCGCATACTTTTTACCTCTTTATATATTAGCATAGACATATCTCATGCCAATCGTTTATTACTTATAATAAATTAAAGGGCCTGGGGGAGAGAATGTTCAGAATTAATTCAAAACCGATACAAAATACCAACAGTCTAATTAAAAGCCCTCCAGCAAAAAATATATTTGAGGCTAAAGTAAATTGATTTTTATGTCTCGTGAACCTTAAATTATTTGTTTGGGTAAATATACTTTAGGAAAACATTGTTGTATATTTTAATTTATGTGGTTTTAATAAGATACCGAGACTTATATAAATATAGTTCCGCCAACGGTACCAAAACATTTTAAATAAAAATAGTAATCATTAAAACCCAACTATGACAAAAAGACGCTGAGAAAGTATGAAACAAAAGTTTCAAATATTAATAATGTATATGTATATTATTATCTTGCTTCTTAAGTAACGATGTTTAATCCTGTGTCATGAAACTCACTTTTTCAGCTTCGTTTTTTGTCGTAGCTGGGTTTTAGATGTCCTGATGTACAATATAATCATTATAATTATCACTTAGTCATCTATGAGTAACGAATACTTTATACAAGTCAAACAAAGAAAAACTAGAAAAGAAGAAGCAGTATGTATAAAGGAGCAATAATTTGAACAATGTGTTCAATGTTCCATATACTACGATTACTTATAGCCCGGCACATAAATATGTCAATGTGCACAGAAGTAATACTTTATGGTTTAGGCATGAAGCCCAACGGTGCGCGTAGGTCAGTGTTTTCGCCTGGTATCTATAAACAGTTCTAGGGATCCAGTTTCGAAACATATTGTTCAAATCGGTTCTATCGAGACAATTATGACGAATATTAAACAAAGATTTTAAACGTAAATGTATCGTCTTACGACCCTGTCTTATTGGCATATCCAGTTCCAGTTACAATCATGCGAACTGTTACCAGTCGTCTGTAGTTACTTTAGCTGTATACAGGACAAGTCTCGAATGAGGAAACAGGGCTGTGACCATAGAGGCTTAGTCCCATAGAGGTTTTGCCCGTCTGAGAGTTGCAGTTTTCATTAGTTTCCTCGTCTTATCTGTTTTCACCTTTGTTTCGTCTGAAGACAACTGCATTTTCAAGAGTAATATACTCAGTAGGATATACGAGAAACAAGCCAAATCCTTTGTAATGTAACAAGTTGTCTGTCCATTCACTTGCATTTTAATATTGTTAAAATTTTGTACACATGTAAAAAGTTTGGCATTAAAAAAGATGAAAAAGCGGCCAACTGCGAGTCGGACTCGCCCATGAAGGGTTCCGTATCAGCAAGTAACACCATATTTGTAGTTGATGTTTTTATACTAGTGTATTGGTTTAATGAAAGGTAAATTGCGTATTACGATTTATAACGTATTAAAAAAAACTACTCGCTAGATCTCCTTCAAACCAATTTTCGTTGGTAGTTTGCATGGTAATGTACAACATATATTTTTTTTAGTTTTATCACTCTCTTCCACTTTGGACACACACATTTTTCCACTTTGGAAGTGTCTCTCGCTCAAACTATTCAGTTTAGAAAAAAGTGATATTAGAAACCTCAACATCATTTTTGAACACCTATCCATAAATACCCCACACGTATAGGTTTGATGAAAAAAAATTTTTTGAGTTTCAGTTCCAAGTATGGGGACCTCCAAAATATATTGTTTTTTTTTCTATTTTTATGTAAAAATCTTAATGCGGTTCACAGAAGACATCGACTGACCAAATTTCAACAGTATAGCTCTTATAATTTCGGAAATAATTGGCTGTGACATACGGACGGACGGACAGACAGACAGACAGACAGGCAGACAGATTTGACGAATCTATAAGGGTTCCGTTTTTTGCCATTTAGCTAAGGAACCCTAAAAATCGTCATACAGCACACATCTGTGCACAGTGCAATATACATTAGTACTGTATATTAATATTGGATGGTTTATATGAAAGTGTAATATTACATAGGCTTAGCTTTCCAATTTATAGCCGTTCTATTGGAAAAAATATTGCTATTTCTTGTGACATTCATTTGCATCGATGATTCATGCTGTTATGATTACTTATGGTCAAATAGGCTAGTTATTTATCTCGGTGGTACTAAGGTTAGGTAATATAAAAAAGTAGTTTATTAAACTCCGGCATATAAAACGACGGGATGTTATTTGACGTGTCTGTCTAGTGGCTTTTTAAAGGATGAACTGATTCTTATTTTGATTTTTTCGTTTGAGAGTCGGGAGTGTTCTTAGCTATATTTGATTGCAATCGGTCCATTAAATTTTTATTTGTCTTGATTAAGTATATATATTATTTTTTTCATATTACAACTCCGTAGCTGAAAATAAAAAAAGCCATATTTTCTTAAAAGTAAGGTAAAAAATGTAGAAAATCGACGATCACATTGAAAAATTTCAATTCTTTTTTTCGTTTGAGGAAAAAAACATGTCATTAATTCTACAGCATCAGTTGCTATTATACACTGGTTATTCTCTTTATATATCAGTAAGTAGACAAGTAGATCTGTGGATGACCTTTCTCAGTTATGGGGTCTTCTTCAATTTTTTTTTTCTACGTATTTCGATATTTTACTTTAATTTTGTTAGACAGTCTAAAACATTCATATGATTATAGACAGAGATACGGCTGCTTCATATCACACAGTTTTATCGTTTAAATTAAAAGCAACTTCAACCCCAACCTTATATCTCATCATACCAGGATGAATTAAGATACACACTCTTACACCATTCTAACATAATCCAGCTTTCTCCGTTGTTTATTAAAGTTTATATCTGTGGAGTTGTACTCTTAGCTAAATTAAGCAGCGGTTGAGTTTAACATTAACAGTCAACGCAGAAATTACCGATGAAGTGAAGCAAAATGGAAAATGTCTTTCGTAAGTAACTCACCGATGTTATTACTCATGGCTTTTTTTTTTTAATTGTTGTAATGGAATAGGCGTTTGTCTTCCATCTCACCTGATGGAAAGTGTAGATGAAGACGAAGATGGTACACGCCCATCTAAAAGAAACCTGTTCACTCTACTCTTAAAGGCTCCAGAGTTCAACTCATCAGGAAAAATAGACCCAGGCAGGTCGTTCCAAATTTTGGCGACTCTCACCAAAAACGAGCTGTCAAACCGTTTAGTTCGTCTTTTGGGTATGCCAACAACGTATGGATGAAACTTTTGCCTGCGCCTAGTAGTCCGATAAAGGAATGGAGATGGTTCAATCAGTTCGAAAAGAGCTTTCGAGCACTCTCCAAAGTGCATCCTATAAAAAACCGATAAGCTGGCAACTCGACGACGATGCTCAAGGGTGTGTAGTCTGCTATTTGAGAGCTTTTCGTTATTAATTAACCTACGGGCTCTTCGGTCAACCGAGTCCAAAGCTTCCAGATGATATTTGGCTGCACCGTCCAAGAGGTGACTGCAGTACTCCATGCAGGATCGAACTTGGGCAGTGTAAAGATTAAGCAGCTGTTCAGAGCTGAAGTACCGCCGAACCTTTGACAGAATCGATAATTTCTTGGCTTTCAGAAAATACTCGTGAAAAAGTGTGGATAAATAGGTAATTACTTGTGAAATAAGATGGCAAGTAGGATTAATGATTGGTCCTTCGAGCGGACGGGTTGTGGCCCATTGGCAAGCATTCTACTACTTCCATCAGAGCTACTACTAAATTTATGACATCGAGACTCGTTACTTTTAGGGGGTTACTTATAATGTGTAAAGGCAGTCCATCTTAAAAGCCGAGATGATATTGATATTGAGATATATTGCTTATGAAATAAATGTGCTTAATGTATAGTAACGCAGTATTTTCGACTAGCTCTCATTTCTGATTTTTCGGAAGTATTATTTTCTAGTTTATAATTTAGATTCACTTGTACCTACTTTTGATGTTATTTGCCTAAGTTTTTCTTGTATTTATTAGTGAGAACTAAATATCAACCAAATAAACCAACCCGGTAGGCGATTCAAATTAATTTACAATAAAACAGTTTAGTAAAAATTGAACCGCCGAAAGAACTGAAAAGCAGAAAATATTACAAAAATATTACAAACAGTTATCAATCATCCCCTGTTTTGCTACCCCTAGGGTTGGAATCATTTTTCTAAATTTGTATGGGACCAAATTCGAAGTACTTCATTTTATTTTTTTAAATCGGATTGCTATGTAAAAAGCTATGCGTATAAAAATGAAAAAATATATGCGTCGAATTGAGAATCTCTGCGGTTTTTTCGTCGGTTAAAAATAGACATAAATTAAGCCTTCAAAAGATTTGTTGTAATGTCTCCCATTTAATATTCGGTTCTTACTTTAATCTATTTTGGTTTTATCAAAGTTCTAAATCGTGGTGGAAGCAGGTAGGCCGATGGAAGACTTCGCGAGTTATTTAAAGTTATATCTCAAGCGGCTTTCAAAGAGCCGAGCACGTCGAGATTAATAATGGCGCTATAAACTCTATTACCTATTCTGTAATTAAGTTAAATGGAGAAAATTTACCCAAGCGTTGGCCCAAATAATTAATTTTTGAACTGAAACATTTTATCACGAAACTTTTTGAGTTGTGACCTTTTTAGATTAAGGTCAGGTCGGACCTTATCTATTCTCTTCAGATTGAGTGTCAGGTGGTATCAATATAATTTAAAAAGTTTTTTGTTTTAACTAAAAGTTGAAGAGGTTATAAAAATATTTTTATCGTTCGTTATCTATGAAAAGTTGAAATCGACTTTTATCGCGGGGATACATCATTAGATGGAACGAAATTACGAAAGTATAGAGAGAGAAAATGTTGTAGAAATGCAGATAATTATTATATTAAAAATTAAGTAATAAAGTGACTGATAGTATGCTACATTTAAAATGACTACAAAGGGCTTCATTAGCTAAAATTAACAAAAGGGTGTTTCTTTTAAAAATGAATCTTGCCTTATGATGAGAAATTTCAGAAAGGCTTTATGACGTATTATTATGTCGTTATATAGCTGACCTACAAAAATTTCTTTGGGTCTTTCTAACCATGCTTGGTTCCTATTAATCTAAGCGTAATGTTACCTATCCTATCTTAGAAACGCCAGTAAAACACACATACACACGTTAATCACATGTATGAGCACTAAAGAGTTACTACGCCTGAAGTTACCTGGAAAGTTACTTTAATTTTTTCTGTTTCCGAATCTAGATTCTTCTCATTTTTTACCTGAAACAATACAAGTATAAATATTAACACTTTATTTGATTATGTGCAAGAAATGTGGTAATGAAGTTAGCGTAAATCTTGCTGTTTTTGTGTCCTTAATCTATACTAACCTAATCCCGGGTGACACCACGGGACTTAACTCGTAAATAATCACAATGTGATTATTGTTGCTGTCAAAACATTGGTTTCTCATATGAAATAGCAGAATTCATTAAATGTACTCTTAATATAAATACATAAAATTTGTGAGTATCTAAAAAATGTAAGAACTGTGTGTATTTGATAAAAGCCAAATTTATGACTGAGAGTGTTAGCGTATTGATAAGTAGACCATAGTCAAAGTAGCTGTCCTATAAATTTCAAACCATGACAACGCTGCTAGCGACTATCTGATATTGCAGGTTTTGTCTCATTATGGCAATGCCAGCAAGTACTTAACTTTTTAAAAGGTTTTTTAGTATTCATTATAATATATTTTACTTGTTCCTGTATTTTCAGATCCTATGCACTAAAAAACTATGTTAAATAAAGGATTTTCGTAATGCGTTTTGTGTAATTTCATCTTTGATGGTACTAATAATAATTAAATTATGATTATTATTTCTAGGTGAATTCAAATACAGAAAATTCTTCTTCTTCCTAGCCTATATAATATTATTTGGGGTCGGCTACTAGTTTCGAATATCAGTTTTCCACGGAGCGACTGGCATCGGAGCTCCGCAACCCCTGAGGGAGAGCTAAAATTCGAAGGTTGAACTAGTTGTCAGTAAATTTGAGGACACTGACTTCCCACTTACGATTGCCATAGATGTGTATGACACCGGGACCGACGGCTTTACGTACTAGCCGAGGCACCAAACTTACAAACTCCAGGCTGCTATTAGGAATTACTTAAGAAAAACCCACAAACACTTTTTGGCCCGACCCCGGATTTGAACCCGTGACTTCTTGATTAGCAGTCGCATATACGCTATCCACTGATCGATTTTCAGGTTCTTGATTCGACTCTATTTAGAGTACCTTATATTACAAATTTGTTTGCCATAAAAAAGGTTATAGTGACCCAACTTAAAATATAACCATAAACTCTTGCGGACTTTTTGAGAACTCTTTAAGGTTAACAATTCTTTTACATATTGTTTATGCGAAAAGTTAACCGTTTACGTAGTGCACGCAAAGGAAACTCCCAAAAGGAATATTTTTTTACTGTTTTTGTAACATTTTACGAGATGAGAATTTTTTTCTTAGCCTTTATTCCCCTTGTTATTTGGCAACGGCTAAAATGGTAATAATAATAAAAAAAAAATCGGACGTCTTACACACAACGTAATCTAGTCCCAAACTAAGCAGAGCTTGTATTATGGGTACTAAATAATTGATATAAATACATAAATATAATGTACATAATAATTCTGCATCATTCAACCGGCCTTGGAAGGCCGGGAGAATGATGCAGAATTTTCTGACCAGGCCGCCAAGGTATGGATCACCATGCTGCATTGCCAACACTCACAGTGAGCATGGTGGCCCCTACTTCTTGATTCTACTCATGCTTTCCATCAGGCAGAGTAGAGTCACTTTGGTAGGCTTACATTTATAAAAAAAAATTTTGTCAATACATAAATATACATAGAAAACACAAATAATTGGTCCGACCCGGGAATCGAACCCGAGACCTCTTGATCAGTAGCCGCATACGCTAACCACTAGACCAACAAGGCAGTCATTGGTATATAGGCTTATATTCCTCGATAACTGAGCTAGCTAAAGTTGTAAGATTTTTTTTCAATTCAGACCAGCACTTTCTGAGTTAATGCGTTCAACAAACAAACCAGCTCTTCAGCTTTCTAATATAAGTATTGATGAAATAGACGACTTTCCTACAATCTAAGTCTTATCACTCCAGTTGCAGTCCATTGCTGGACAAATGTTTTTCCCATGGAACGCCTCAGAGCCCATGCTGTTGTTTTTTACACTTACCTTAAAATAAGGATTCTTATTGCTTTTAATCTTTTGAAAAAAAAAGTACATTAGTTAACGTGGATGTCGGGTATACTAAAAGCTTTCATCCGCCCCTGATGGGGTGGTAAAAGAAAAGATACAAAGAGCTTTAAGTGGCGAGGGTGTAGCACAATATTTTCATTAGCGTATGAATGAAAAATCTAGTTGAAAAAACTTTTCAATTCTTACTCGACTACGGCGAAGTCAAAATATAAATAAATATTGATATTTCGGACATCTGACACAACATCATCTAGTCCCAAACTTAGCAGAGCTTGTACTATGGGTACTAGACTAGACAACTGACATAAACAACATTTGGTTCGACCCGGGAATCGAACCCGAGACCTCTTGATCAGCAGCCGTATACGCTATCCACTAGACTAACAGACAGACTATGTATGTTTAAATGTTTCACCTAAATTACTAGTTAGCTCCTAAACTACTGAAAAGATTTTAATTAACGAAGGTCAAGAGAATCGTAACAACAGTCCGGCTATATAAGTTTTACCAAAAGTTTTTACGTAGACGGTTGGTAGGTCAGTTTAAGACACATTTTAAAGAAGTTTAAGAACTTATAAAGATTTTTAAACTTCTTTTATGTTTAGAAATGTTGTAATACCTAATATACTATACTAGTTGTACCCTACCACGCTACGCTTTGGCCACATTGATAATAAACGGAAAACAAAAGTACGCAAAAGATAGATAAAACTAAGGCGCAATACAATACAAAAATTGGCTCAATAAATGGCGTGCAATTGGAGAAGTCTATATCCAGCAGTGGACTGGTATAGGCTGATGATGATGATGAAGTGCACAACTTTTAGACTTTTCGAACACTAAAACTTAAGTTAACAAATTTTACCCATTTACATCTACACAAATATATATTCTATCGAATATTACAAATGTACGAAAAATATGATATTGAAATGATATACTCAAAAAAAGACAGTGTAAAGTTGATTGATTATTATTTGTGAGAACACCTATGACGGTTTTAGGCCGAGTTTATTATGTTGGGACTATGTAAGGCTGTCAGTATAATACTACTCATTAATAATACGTGTGAGATAAAAATAGAACCTAAATAGCAAAATTTATTTGAGGTACAAAATAATAAAAACAAAATATACTATATACTACTACTAAATTAATACACTTTTAGTACAATTGACTTAAGGGGGTAAACACACCTCACCTTTCTACTGCGCCAAGTGTTGTGGGTACAAATGCTACATAGGACAACACTTTGTGATAGACAAATTATTGTTCTATGTCTGGGTGTTCTTTGTGTCCATTACATGTATGTTTGGAAAGTCTCAGCGACACAGGATGTATGTTCCTAATGCAGGATTTCTCTTTTATTTAAGGGAAACACAATTTATTGTCCTTATCGAAAAAATACTTTTACATATAGTCTTTATTTTACCGGCATAAATATTTTATATCATATTTCAAACAAGGTATCGGTATTTTTCTAATAACACAAAAATATACTTTAATAATAAATAGCAGGAAACGTAAATTGATCGACAGCCATTTTTGTTTTCACCCTCTAGAGCATTTTTTATTTCCCCTAAACGTAAACAGGGCCGCGGCTTTTCGGTAAATAATTAATCTTGGGGCTTATCGCATTAGTTCCCTCACGTCCGAACTATTACAAGGTGGAAGGTGCGTAGTGCGTGCGCTACGGCCAGGGCCACATCTCAGATTTATGCTCCACTAACGTGCCCAAAAATAATTGGATCGCGACCGAAAAATAAATTGCCGCGAGTCCCTCCGCCCTCCCACTAGAAATAACTCCAACAATTTGTTATTGAGAATCCCTGCATTACAGGGTATCGTCCGGTTCTCTCATGCGTTATTTAATAAAATCTTCTTTGATATTCAATAACAAAGGATAAGAAAGTTTTTAATTACATCGAACTTATAACCGTCAAACAAGCAACTTGGTTAAAACAAACGACAGTGCAAATCTTTCCATTCTTATGGGAAATTATAACACAGCGTTTTCATTCTCTAGTGTAATCATCAAACATTTCCTTGCTATAGATTACTAAAGGGAATCGGAAATGTAATTCACGTTTACGTTTGTACTCGAAACTTCAGCCATCTGTCTGTCAAAACGGTTTAACATTGAAAGGGTCTAAGCCATTGACGTGTTTACCATCCTGTTTGAACAGTATTATATTATAGTCTTTCCTTTTATTTAAATTGTTATTCGATAAATAATGAAATGGTTCACCCACGTTACAATGAGCATGTTTTATACTGTTATGGCTGTTTTTACTAATATTGTATTTTCTGACTGTGTACTTTATATTTATTTCTATTTACAGTAAACATATAATAAATAATGATTGCAATAACTCGATTGAACTGTGGAGATTTTTATGCGATACTAGGTATATTATTTGTTGTAAATACAACATTTTTAATATTCAATCTTTAGTAAATCGTATTTTTTGTCACGTAACAGCCTCACAGTACTTGCTACGATTTTTATTAATCTATATTTGGTCCATTACCGAGTGGAAATATATAGGTACACAATATTACCAGTGTACATAATTAGTTTTCAAGAAATCTCTCTCACTTCTTTCATTTTACTTTTTTTCTTCTTTAGAAACAGCCAGACACAGGCTTAAGTATTATGGCAGTCAATCTAAACATGATATTTTATATAACTGCATATTGTGGAAATTGAAGAACATACATTTTAGTAAGGTGATTTTACACATTTTAACATACACGCAACACCTGGGGTGTTGACATGTGGCAAATGGGAGTACCTACTATCGCAAATTGTTTTTGGTGTGTGCGGAATGCGGTCGGGGTATTACTTCATTCCCTATGAGGAGCCGAACTTCAATCGTCTAAGACCACACAACCCCTGAGAGAAAACGTAACGAAGTTCCCTTAGAAGAACCCAACTTAAATTATTACTATTGAGTTAGTTTTAATACATTTTAAGGTTAGATTCACTACTTTTATTCTTCAGATTTTATGCTTTATCATTTTTGTGATGTGTTTTTTTAATTACCACATATTATTTTCATTTTGCATCTATAAATAGACAATTTAGCTGAACTTCACTAGAATTTTCGATATTGCTAATTTTTAGGTTTTTAAATTTAAACTGTGTATATAAATTCGTAACTGTCCGTGTGGTGACGGATTAAGAATACAAAGTGTCACCACCCCTATTCATTCCATGGGTGTCGTAAGAGGCGACTAAAGGAACAAAATAAGCAGCTAACATCCTGCCAAGAGAAGGAAAACTTGAAACAAACCCTTTACCAACCCGTCTGGCCAGCGTGGTATAGTAGGCCAAAACTTCCTTTCAAAGGAGAGGCCTATGTCCAGCAGTGGACTGTTAAAGGCTGTTGATGATGATGATGATGATATAAATTCGTTAGAGATTTTTTTATAAAATGATTCGCAATTTTTATATGTTCATGAATATGGCGGTAAATTAGTTCTGATTTTGTTGTGTCTTGCATGGTCATAATTTCATGTAGCTTTAATGTCAATGCTGAGCTCGAGTCTTCTCTCAGTAGAGGGTCAAGGCCATACGTCTAATCGTTGGGGACTGGCAAGAAAACGATGTAGCTACGTCATCTTGCCATAGGATGTTTTTGAGCCACCCGAAGGCCTCCAACGAGTAAGCTCCACGACTGTTATCATTAAACTTAATGGACACCTGGTTAATAGGCTGATTTAGTAATATACACTTTTTTAAATTTTGGTTCAAACAGCTAGAACAATTGGTATGTGTCTTAAAAGTTACTTAGTATACTCGTATTGTTAAGTTGATAAAAACTTCAAAACAAAAAATATAAACATGACTTTGAGAAGAACAGACTCAATAGCGAAACAATTTTATTGAATAAGATTTGGAAGAATGTTATAACTTGGAGGAATAGAAACTCAGCATACTGAATAGGAAAATTGTTTCGATATAAATATAAAAAGTAAAATATATTGAAATGCTACACACGAAACGAATAAAATGATTAAGAAGATGATCTAAAGTATTCGAGAAGATTTGCGTTCAGGCAGAAACAACCGATCAAAACACATCACTATAGACGATCAGAAAATATTCTTAGCTTTCGCAACGAGGATTTTCTGACGATTTAAAGCTCTGAGGATTGTTGTAACCCTTAGAGGGTTACTTCACGCACTTTAGTTACTCGATTGCGTTAGTTTCGCTTTGAGTTGATAAATAACGTAGTTTCACACCGATCGATAAATCTAATATTATAATGTCCAAGAGTTTGGTTGGTTAGTATACTAATCTTAGGAGATACTCATTAGAATCAAAAAATCTTTTAGTATATTTCCTTTATCGAGGAAGGCTATAAGTGAAATGATGAAAAATATTTAAAAAACAGCAAAGATTTATTCCTTTTGAAAAGCTCAGACGAACGTATGTCAGCTAGTGATATGATAATAATAACCCCGCTAAAATCGCAGTTGATAGAAGCTCAATTACTTTTTTATATATTTTTGGATTGTAAAATCCGAATGTTTTGTAAGTTCAGCTACGTATCAACCGTAAAGTAATGAGTTGTGCCAGTAAGACTTAGCGGGGAATATTGCACGCTTATTTTTTTTGCTCTTGGGAAAGTCTAAAAATTTCTCTGAGAGCGTCCGTGTAACCTTCATTTCAACTTTTATAGCAACAAACTGTAAATCACCCAAATATTTATTATTTATTTATTTATAACATACTTACGTCTACCATTACAGATAAATGTAGAATCTAATGCGGTATACGTAGACAATATGTTTTAATCAATTTAACTGTTCCCAATTTCACAGCCCTGGTGAATTCGCTCATTATGAAATTCCGGTGCAAACAAGTCCATTAGATAAAAAAAAATAGTATATATTTTGACTTACATATTGTATAAAATAATCAGTTAATTCAAAGAGGCACATTTTTATTATGTCGTATTAGACAATATTCGAGGACCTTTCCGACAGAGGCCGAAGCTTTATGGATCATACCAAGGAAGGAGGAAATTTATTACATCGTCATTCGACTAAATTTATCCCGCAATGTTGCAAGCTAAAGGAAATGAGGGTTGGCAGATGTTGCTTGATGTATAAAAAACGTTGAATATTTGCTCGTAAAGATGACAGTTATTAAATCTATAGCCGGCTTCATAAAAAACTCAGAAAATGTTTATTCAAGCTTAAGGTATAAATAAAATGATTAAAGGTCAAGTCAACCTCACGATGAAATTGCCAATTTTACAGAAACTGCGATTGCAAAAATTGGTCTCAATGAAAGGATCGCGTAATCACTGTAGTTCGGCGATTTGCTCATGTCTGCACTGAATTGAGTCGAATTGACAGCGGTAGGAGATGACATATATCGGTTTGTGAAAATACGCACCCAAAATTGATGGGAATATATAAATCAGTAGGATGGAGAGTTGTGTACGTATCGCAATACTTGTAAAAGGGTATTTGAAGGTGAATAAACTTACGGACTTTACGGTAATTTGCTATCAATGCCTTTGATTGAATACATACTAAGTTTATTTTGTGGCTTAGTAAACCTGCGTATTTTAATTATATTGCATTATCCCATTTAGAACTCTACAGGAATATAATAGAAGAGGAGTTTAATTGAGTATCTATTAGCAATTCTATTTCTATACTCTGAGTGACTTTAGAAATCGGATTGCTTCCCACTGGAATGATTGGATCATATCACAATCATTATCTATGTATAAGAAAGAAGCAGGATTGGGAATGAAACCCAGTTTGTCATACTGAATCTCTTCACAAAAATTATAAATGCTAAGGTTACTTTGTCTGTCTGCCTGATGCGCTTTCACGCCAAAACTGCTGAACCGATTTAAATGAAATTTGGTACTTAGATAGACTAGTGCCTGAGAAATGACATAGGTTTTTTATCACGGTAGTGTAACCGTGACCCGCGTGTAAGTAGGTACTTACACAAAGCTAGTAAAATATAAGCATCAAATTAAGTACTCTGACCATTGTGAACATTTGCGTTTTTAAGTAATACCCGTAGTTTATCAAAAACAAAATCGGCAAGCGTCAACGTCGTTTATATGCTAAAGTAGGTCATTGTTCCAAATAGTTACGTATCGCGACTACGAAAAGGATTTAATCGGATTTGTCAACTGATAAAATTAGATTTGCTAGAAGAAACAAACTAAGACAGTTTCCCGTTAGCCCGTGGAGGTTGTTTTAAAGGCTCACAATGAAGGGTGGGGGTAAAATTAAGTCGGACAGATATGCGACATGGTGACAAGGGTCGGTGGGCCATGGGACAGCATTGTCTCGCCCAACTCCAACAGCCAAATAGCCCTACGACCACATATATTGCTACATAATTTTATTTTATTAGCTCGCTCTTTAACCCATTAACACGAATCACAAAAAAAACGTGTACTGAAATATTTACATTAAAAGAAACTCCTGTTGCAAAAGAAGTAGGTATGTTTAATAACTATTAATTCTGAAATATTTTCAAAAAAATCTGCTCATGTTATTATTATTATCCTACAGCATATCTTTAAGAAGACTTTATATAAAGCCGGCTCTATTTATCGAATGTACTCTTTTATCGAATAATAAAAAGGTAAGGAAATCCATTAGGCTTTAAACTAATAAAACTTTACGTGACGAAAGCCTCTATAAGCCGGGCGCTATTATGTGTAACACGTTTGATTTTATGAGTTTGATACCATAATAGGCATTGCGACGAGAAAATGAAGTGGTTCAATATTTTAAAGCTTACTTTATGACCGCTATTACACTGTAACTTTTTATTGTTTTATACACGACAATATTGTATTGTGAGCTGGGACATTTACTTCTACAGTTTCTGAAAAACTGAGGATGACGTGACGCAAAGGTGGGATTAGTGACAATAAGGTGCGCTCCATTACACTCGTGTAAGGGCAAAAGTCGCACGATTAAGGTGAGAAATGGGTAATATGCCTTACCGCACTTTACGTGGGTATGCTATGAAAAGGCGCGAAGATTTACTTTGACAACATATACTGGGTCATTGTTCGTCATATATAATAAGTTCTCGTTCAATTAATGAATTTTGACAAGATTCTAATAACCGGAATTCTTCAAAAACTAACTTTGTTTTTAATATCAATACGATACTTGTCAGCTCAACCTTCTCGTTTGTTCGTTGGCAACGAAAAAAATGAACTGCTTAAAGGGTTCACGTTTTTAAGCATCCATTCACGAAGGATATTTATTAAAGCAGCGGTAGTTACATGTTAAACAGTAGATAGGGCGTGAGCGACCATGTGGCGGACAGTAAATATATCAGCTTGACAAGGGCATCCATCTTGAGGATGGAGAACGCCCAACCTTTAAACGATTTACGAGGGGGCAATGGGCGCTACTGGTAAACACCAATGGATCGAGTTCAGACCCATAAATAACACTATTCCTCTTATCGTTGATGCTCTTCTTTATAAACAGAATAATATACAAGTAGAATGTTTGAATAAATGCAACACACATAGTGAGTAAATGCAAATCTGTGCGCCGTATACCGGTTTGAAAATGTAAATTGTATGGTCAAACACAGCAAAAAATTCATGAATTAAGAATGCTCTTTAAATTTTACATTTAAGAAGGGTACTTAAACAGAATCGGTTGGATGTTCTAATTCAATTTGGAAACTGACGAGCCGACCTTTGTTGTTGAGTGACGAATGGATAATGACGTTTAGCCCGCAGTTGTGGGTTTTCGATGTGAGCTCTTTTGTTTAAACATTGTAAATTAGACGTTATTAATGACGGTGTACAGAGAAATTTCCTTTGTCCTTCAATTTGTGCAATAAATTAGCGAAAGCGATTGTGACAACCACACGAATATCTAACGAAATTGGCGATACCCATATGTAAATGGTTCAAAGCTGTTTATTTTAACTATAGACACCAGTTTCATCTGTATATTAATGTTGAACGTGTCATTTTTCAATCTTATATCGAAGATTGGATAAAGCAAAAGATAGGTCATTGTTATTGGAATAAAATATGAGTTGTGTCGCTATTCGTTCGGTATTGTTTGGTGGGACAAAGCGGACGGTCGCTATCTGAGGGGCGAACTTCTGTCGAGATACAAAATTTAATTTCTATGACTTCGAGTTCATTCTTTCTTGGCGAAAGCTTTTGTAGTGGATGCCCTTTATGCGCTTCGACTTGAATTCCAGTCAACAGGGAGGCGATATTGTGCTGCGTTTCTGCAAAATGACTAACACATTTGTAATGTTTGTGAACATTCGCTCAGAGTGAAATATAAAGCGAATTCGTTGAGGTAACTGTGCACTATTGTGAAAGTTTTAGTTGTCTGTTTGCATTATAGCCTAGTTTCTGTTTTGCTTTTCACCTGCTTTTAAAGTTATGAACGACACAATTGTTTTTATCAGCGGTTTCATTCAAGTGAATTCTAGCCGATGCAAAATTGGAAGCAACGTAAAAAATCAAAACAGTACATTCCCTTTTCTGTCCCCTGATATATTATTCAATGAACACAAAAGGGTTAGTAAGTATACCACATGTATCCTATAAATAATCAATAGAGTTTGTCTGAGAATCGAGAGGACACTGAAACTCCCTCTCGACGTGGCCGTCGATAAAAGGAAATCTTCGTGAAGTAATATTTTCAAAAGCCTTTCATTTGAACAATAGCCATTGAACAATTGATTGTTCCGTATTCCAATATCCTCACAGATTAATAGGTTTCCCATTTTATATGACCATTCAGAGAGTTTTATGTTTTCTAGTATAACTGCTTGAATTATAGTTTATTCTAGCAGTTTCTTTTTTGAAAATTCATTTAGAATGTTTTCAAAGATTTATTGTAAGAATCATCCCACTAGGGTTTTAGGAAAGTTCTGAATTCATGTTGAAGAACTTCATAACATATTTTAAGGAAGAAGCAAGAAACTGGAATATGTTCGTGAATTTTTCAAACTTTGAATATTTAAAAACAATGAGTTTAAACTTATTTTGAGAAAATGTAAAAATAAATTGTGAGTCCGTGTAATAAAGAACTCAAAAAATAACAATAAATGGAGACACAGAATATGTATATAGTTGTTTCATTTTTTTGTTTTAGCATATTTTGATTCAAGTCGGTCTTTCTTTGTTAACATTTTTTTATTTCTTGACTAAGTGATTTTGCTGTTCGATAAGTAATTTTGGTGGTAATTTTGTTCAATATTGCTTGCAAAATTTATTGGAACCGTAGTTCTATGATTCAGCGCATTGTAGTCAATGGTCGTGTGCCAACGTTTGCCAGCCACAGGCAATCGGTCCAGCCTTTCCAGAGATTAGCCGGAACGAACAGACAGACAATAAAAAAAAATAAAAAAAATGGATGTACTTTCAAATGTACCTATTTAGTAAAAATGACAAACTCACAAAAGTCTAAAGATAAAATATATTAAGAGGATCATGCCTGTTACCAAGGCATGATCCTCTATTATCATAGCAATACAAATTAGTTTCTATTTCCTATTGAAACAATTCTATTTACTTCTAGAGACGGCGCCGTGAACCCGGTTTGCAAATGCACCGAATCGAATTTAAGTTGACACAGGATTCGGTGCATGAAATTTATTGCGTCTATGGCATCGTAGGAAAAGTTTGGATTTAGTTGTTGTTAAATTAACCTTGAAAATCTTGGCATTTGAGTGTTTACAGTTTTATATTTCAGCTAATGTTATTTGGTATGTATAAAAGGATACGTTTCTCTTATTGTAGGAAAGCAATCATTCAATAAGAGTAATACCTCGGACTTAACAACTACTGGTTAATCTCATCTTTCTCCCTTTATTCCCAAGATTATTTGGGGTCTGCTACTAGTTCAACCGGTTTTACCTGAATTTCAGATTTTCCACAGAGCAACTGGCATTGGACCTCCGCAACCCTGAGATAGAAGTAACTAGTTGCAGTATACTGACTTCCCAATAAGGATTGCATCCGGGACCGACCGATATTAAACTCTATCTATTTCATTATTAATTATCCTAAGTGATTTTTTATTCTCGTAGGTAATCGACGCCTAATAATGTGTTGGTGGCCCAAGAGTAAAATATGTAAAATAATGTTTATATAATCTAATTCTGCTTTACAGAAGGATCAAGAATACAGAATGTCACCAATCCTAATCATTTCATGAGAACAATCTAAGGGAGTAATTAACACAGAACAAGATAAATATGAAGGGAAGGAAACCTTGAAATAAATTGTAGGTAGTAGAGCCACGCTGGTTTCAGCACGAATGGACCGGCTCGACCCGGCCTGTACTACCCTCACACAGAAGACCATCCTAATAATGACAGCATTACTGCTGTCGTATTTCGTTGGTGAGTGTGAGACCGGCAGGCTTAAATATATAAAAAAAAAAAAAAAAAAAAACCCTATGACAACCACCAACGTGGTATAAAGCGAGGCGTATATTGAGCAGTGGACTAATAAAATGTCATATTAGGCAGGTTTTCTGTGTGAGAGTACTACTGTCCCGCTCAAACCGGCCTATTCGTGCTGAGTATGGTTCTCAATTTTCCTGGATTCTG
Organism: Phragmatobia fuliginosa; assembly: GCA_932526445.1. Classification (NCBI taxonomy): domain Eukaryota; kingdom Metazoa; phylum Arthropoda; class Insecta; order Lepidoptera; family Erebidae; genus Phragmatobia; species Phragmatobia fuliginosa. The sequence continues at coordinate 18,528,998 of OW052063.1, read as the reverse complement.
ATTATGCTTTCCATCAGGCACAGTAGAGTCACTTTGGCAAGCTCCTATATAAAAAGGAGGAAAATAAAACTTAGGAATATCATATGACGATTATTCCTGATATGGGTATTGAATTGAAGCTTTCGTCGTATAGTTAAAAGAAATATTATATTACAACACTTAATTTATTTCCAGGAGCCTATCTAGACCGAGATAGGTATGCGTAATATGTCCCAAAATATTAAAATAACATCAACAAATCCTTACAAGTAGACCTTTAGCTCAGCCGATTTAATGAGAACACCCACTTAGAGGCGACGGAACATCTTATCAAAGTTTAGCGTGATTAAAAATATAGACGATAATTAGTACTTGGAAATGTATTTATAAGGAATTTATATTCTGATAAATAAAAATATATAGGTGTCCATGGGTGACAGTAGTCATTTAGTAGTGATCCGTTTGTTGATTTAGTCCCGTACAATAAAATAATTTATTTTAGATTGACCCATTCCATTCTTATAAATCCTAATGCAGCACTTTATTATGGAATCCTTACTTGTCTTCATCTCCTTTTTATATATAACATCGACATGCAAACAGAAAAAAAATACACCACTCAATATAAAACTGAATATTTTTGATAGCTATCTATCTATCACAAGCCCTCGACACCATTAACCGAATTTTAAAAGGTTACTGCTGAATCGACAGACGAACTAAATGCCATGTTCCGAACTAAGTGTACTCATTTAATTTGCAAAGGAGGCAAAAGGGTGGTACGTGTCCCTGTTTTTCACTACCCTGCCTATTTGCAAGTGACTATTTACCGAGTCCTTACAACATTTTCAGCAATTTCGATTCAATTTAACGTTAAAATGGAGACTAGGCTTCATTGGTTATCTATTGTCAAACTTTTCTGGTACAAATAGTGACGTATTATTGAATCCTTATAGGGAAATTTAGGTAAGCTTGTTTATATATATACATATTATACTACAAGATCAATGAAAATTTAATGTTGTTTGTTGTGCATCTAAATTAAGAGGATATAATTAAGATCCCAGTAACGAATAACTTGTAGTTGGCTCTCATATAAATTTGGACAAATGGTAAAGAGATATGGTAATGATGAATGATGACATGTATTTAGGTCAATTTCTATCGTCTATACAAATATCGAATGCATTTAACGTGTTCCTTCTAAACTGTAGTAATTCTATAATTTTGACAAAAGGGACTTCAAAGGAAAACTATTACGAGTACCCAAATCGTGATATTTGAGGAGTTCCATCGATTTCTCCAAGATTCTATCATGAGATCCTGGTTTTCTTTTCATGAAACCACATAGGAGGCCTTAGTTTCAAATATATATTGATTTATCAAAATCGGTTCACCCAATCGAAAGTTCTAAGGTAACAAACATAATGAAATACGAATTGGGAACCTCCTCCTTTTATGAAATAGTTAAAAATAGTTATTACTGTCTACTGTGAACTATTCTATGATAACCATTGGGCAATCACTACCGCAGTGAATGTTTTATTTCCCGACTCATAGACCGTCCACTGATAACGAGGTTTCTAGATAGCATCGTGTTGAAGTCACGCAACGGGTACGGTTACACGATGTTCTTTATTCATTGAGAACGTCTGAAAATCTAAGCTGTTGCCACAAACAAGCCTCATACATATTAATGCTTTATCTACATTACCTAACACGCTGGGGAGTAATACTTGCTTTAATGTGTTTAGGGGAATTTCGCTTTTAGCCTTACCTGTCTGAGTTGTGGTATAGTCAACTGTTTTTATGTTGGATATAAGGCGTTTAAAAGTAATATTCTCTTATGTATCTGAAATGAGTCGCATAAAGGAAGGGAGGCTTTATATCATCTAAGACATTTATTATTAAACTAGCTAGTACCAGCGGTATTGCTCGCTGTTGTTTTTGCACCTTTACAATAAACTCGAAAGTCTCGACAAAATCAGTAACAAACGTAAGGACAGATATTTCAAAGATGTTTTTTTTTGTAAAAGTACCGTATATGCTTTTACACGCATTTAATAATAAATGTTAATTGTTAATTAGACAGCCCAAACAGAAAACATCTTTTTATTATTTTTTCTGAAATATATATGCAACGGAAACAAAAGACCCAGACTCAGAACAACAACTTGTGGAACACATAAAATGTTGTCCCATATGGGATTTGAACCCACGACACATGGCGAAGTAGAAACAGCGTGATTACCGCTTAACCGACTAGATCAAACACGCAGTCACATTACTGATAGTAATTAATGAAATTTAAATTATCGCCAGTTTGAAAACCGAATACTGTCCTTATAAGTTACATAGAAGTTCATTAATTAAAATTCTCTAAATTTTAGACAACATTTTAAAAATTGAAAAGGTTAAACTTTTATGCGTGTTACTTACGTAAGTAGACAAAAAAGGAAAATCCTCTGAGATAAAAGTTGTCTGTATGTGCACGACTGCATTATTCATGGTCACGAAACTTTCATCGTGTCCAAGGAATCCATTTTCGTCCTTTTGATTTTGATCGGATTGCTTACAAAAGGTTCTAATAAAATATTCTCGTATGAGATCTATTAAATGTACACTTTGTAAGATTTTCAACTAAATCCCATTCTATAACCGTCACCTTGTACAGTGATTTAGTTGCTTGATTAGTAAATCTACCCTTGATCTACGATCACACTTCTAGAAAGTGCTAGTGTAGCACTTTCTATACCTATGATCGTAGAATAAGGACTACTAATTTATCATTCATTCATTCAGTCAGTGCCGAATACTTATCTGTTCCAATACAAAACGTAGTATAGAGAATAATGAAACTCTTTTTCACAACAAACATAAATAAATGTCGCAACTCCAAATAATACACAACTACTACAATAGTTATTAAGGTTCACTAACCGTGGTATTATGTAAATGAAGACGCAATATACGAGCAGAAGTAACTGTTCTTTACCTGTAAACAAAACAAACATGTTTAATATTGTAATGTCTCGAAATGCACAAAGAAAGTCACAGCTGTCATCATCATCCTGTTCTTTTTCTAATTTATGATATACCAAATAAGTAATATCGCATTTGGCTGCTTCGTGGAATAGCTAGGCTAAATTGAATCGCTTGGGGTGAAATCGTTTTCAGTTAGGACAAAAAAAAATAAGATGAATTAGTATACAGAAAATAGATAAGAAATGAGATAGAGAGTTTAAGGTAAGAGATAACACAAATCTCCGATGGGGAAACAAGACAGTCTATGGAAGATGTCTGGACCGAGATTCCTCATACCTGCGGGAGTTCTTGAATCCAACTTCAATTTCAAGTCATGATGAAAATAGTTGCATTGTTTAATTCAAGAATACGACACCTCACAATTTCAATGCCGATCAATTAAATTAAATGTTGAATGTTAACACTGATTGTGTTCTTCCAACAAGATAAATGCAAAATACAAAAACAATATTATAGAGAGGTTTCTGCTGTACATATATACCGTTTATATCTTATATATAAACGTGATACCCTTTGTCTTCGAATAACAAAAGCCTTTACAAAATTGGGGCACTTATTTTCTACATATAAATGTACAATTTCTTTTATGAAATTTCCAAATTTCCTTGAATTCATCCGTACGACAACGACGTTGGGAAGCCACAAAAATTTCAACGAGAATATAGTCTGTGAAATATCTAGTCAGATGTCTTTGATAAACATACAAAGAAGATATTTCACAGTTATCTACATTGAAAATTCAACTAATTTGGTTGCATTCTTATAGTGTACTTGTTACATAAAAAAACCAAGCTAGGTTCATATCGGGCCAAACCTATCAAAGAGTTCTGTAGTTACTACATTCTTTACTGCTTATTCTAAACAGCACATAGGCAAGTGACCTGAGATGATTTAAAACAATCATCAACGGTAAGCAACGACGGCGCGGTCAGTACCTAGATGGATAACTGTTTTGTGGCATGATGTGTTATGAGCATTTCTATGATTCGGAAGTCACGTTAAGCAGTTGGTCCCGGGGACTATCATAAGATAACAGTCATGAGCTACACTATTTCCTTTAAAGTTTTTTCATACACTACAACCGTGAAATCTTGTGTTAGATTTATCACGCCGATCCTTTGGTCAAGTCTAATAGTCCTTCAATAGTTCTAGTCCAACAACTCATACTAACAGTACAGTAGGGTGTGAAATGTATCATTAGTAAGTGGGCAATGTGTGCGACAATCAGGTTGTAGTGTTTAAACAAGGCAGGCGACGCCAATGCTAACAAAGCCTTGCCCAGGTCAATTAAGCGAGACGCCAAGCAAAGCTCGTTGTACCCCAGTAGCTCCGAGAATAGCCTCAGACGCCCATTTCTATCAATCGTGTAACTATTTAAGATAAAATTTTGTTACGACGATAATTGTTTGGAATTGTTGAATTGTTGTGTATTGATTAATTTCACTCTTTATTATGTAGCTTCAATATGTGTATGTAGGTGTAACTTAAATTAATACAATTTACTAAATAGCTCTACAATATTGAAACAGTATAAAAAGCAATCCGACTAAGTGTCAAAGTAAATTGAAAACGTAATCCTTTTAATTAAAGAATTTACGTCCTATCATACATATGTACGTATCTGAGCTCAATTACGTTCGCTTCAGCAATTTAACTTTATTACACAGAAAGAAAAGTTGCCAACAAGTTCTTCGAGCATATTTCTTTTCTGTTTTTATATTGTAAGGTTATATGATAGCAGTTTATAACTAGGTGGTCGTGTCCGGAACCTAATGGAATTAAATCTGGAGTCTTTTTAGTGCTACCAAAACTTGGCACCGTGGAAGATCGTAAAATACAATTTTTCCGTCGCCTATCGGAAATAAGAATAGACATATCTTTATTGGTACAGTTGTAGGTATTCAGCGAATCAGCTGCGAACGCATTTGAAGCAAAAAGAGATTGTTTACCGACTCAGTTCCCGGGTTTAAGTAATTTCCCCTTACAACTCAAGAGCCGTTTCAGTTAGTTTACTCGCTTGTTGGTTGAGTGTTATTTTAGTGATTCCCCAAAAATTCGGAGGAAATTGTCCTTTAGTAGAAATATCAATACGTAAAGGGATATACCGAGAGTTTTGTATTGAATTGGTTGTTTTATGTTTTCTTTTGGGAAATCGTCAGAAGGCGGAAATCATTGTTTATGAATTGGTATGTATTGTTATTTTTATCGCGGAGCATACGACGGTGAGATAAAAATATTTTCGGGTTTAGCGACGATAGACCCATTTCTTGAAAAGGATAAGAACTACTCTTTTACTTTAACTATAACTAAATATAGCTCAATAAAAACCTGTAATAGCGCCATCTACTTAAGCCACGTCGAATTACTGAGTAACTAATACCGTACTGCGATTTAGAATATACCGATCAACATAATATGTGCAACTTTTTAACATTAACTAAGTAACCTAAAGGCATAATCACCTCGCATGGTCGCAGGATCTTCTCTTTTTGTTGAAGCGAATTGACACCAGTTCCTCCACAGTGGTGCCATTTCTTTTTGCTCTTAATGTATGTGGAAGTCGTCTCACACCTAATTTTCTGTTCTTTTTCTGTCGATCCAGGCTGACGTTCATTAGTTAATTTGGTTACTTAGTTAAGGATAAGAAGAAGAATGCGATGCAAGCGTGTTTTAACTTAATCGTTCTCTATTGCTGCCATTACTAAGTAGTGTATCTAACATTTTAACTAATTCAACATCTTAAATGAATATGTAGTTTTTTAAGTACTAGTGATAAAAGTAATTACTAAGCTCTAGAACTTTAAGTGAGAGAAAATGTATACGACGCAATTACTTAATTTAATTCCTAGGACTGAGAAATGTTTTACCTAATATTTTTTCTTAGCTCAGAAATACTCTATCGCAACAGTTGCGATAGAGGATTTTAAATCTGTAACATGTGTTAACTATAGAAACGATGAATGCTTAATTGTATTATAGCAACAACTATTGCCCACAGCTCCGCCCGCGTGAATGTCGGATATAAAAGTAGCCTATGTCATTCCTCAAAGATCAAAGCCTCTGCATGCCAAATTTTGTTGACTTGCAGCGGTTTGGTCATGAAGACAGACTTACTATAGAATTTATAACATTAAGTGTCATCATCATCATCAACAGCCTTTAACAGTCCACTGCTGGACATAGGCCTCTCCTTAGAAAGGAGGTTTTGGACTACTATACCACGCTAGCCATATGAGTTGGTATAGGGTTGGATTCAAGTTTTCCTTCTCTTTGCATTGATGTTGTCTTGCGTAATTTATCCCTTAGTCGCCTTTTACGACACCCGATGGGATGAATAGGGGTGGTGAAACTGTATTCTTAATCCGTCACCTCACGGACAGTGTGACAACATTAAGTGTGTATAGTATATATTTTATGTATTTGTTCACCTACTGAGTGATACCAGTACAAAACTTTAAATTACATTTTAATTAACTTGCTTTTAATAGACGGGTTTTATTTTATGATTTTCAAATTAAAACAACCTGGTTTTAACCTCTATGTTGTAAATATTGTCCTGTGTATGCTACACGATATATTAGCCAACATTACACCTAAGACTTGTAACAAGACGGTGAAACTGAATACCTAAAAATATATACATAACATTTGAATATGTGATTCGCCGTCCTGTACATTGCCTTAGATAAGCATTAATGGTACTATTAAAGGCAAAGCACTGCCAACCTGCTTAGTTATCGTCTAATGGATCGCCATAACCCGTTCTTATCTATTGCACGGTGCTAAGAAAATAAACCGTAAACTAAGTTTTATGTCTGGATCTTCTATCAGCTAACTGCAGTACTTGCTTTGCTGTATTTATTTTTGGTAAATCATTTTAAAACAGTACAGATTTAAAATAAGCTACTGGAGCCTACTTGAAGATCCTTGGGCTTTTTTTGTTTTTTTGCAAATACTTGGGTCATTGTATAAGATTTCTATTGATTGTTACTGAATGTCACGATATTCAAGGTTTAGGTGGTTCTTGTTTGAATTGAGGCCGCCCTAAGACAATCCTTCCATCTAGGTAAGACCGCATTGAAAGGACTTCTATGGTAGTATTATTTTGTTCGGTGCTATGCATTTTTATCGGTACTAGTAACCGTTTAATATCCAACAAGGAATGGGCTTATCATTACATATATACGCTGTAAAATATAGTGTCACTGTAGCATATCCTTCTATATTGTCGGCTCACAGTCGCACGCGTCCACTCGCTATCGTCACTAACAATCGACACCTCTCTCACCCGCACATACTCTCGAGATGACATAATGCTTCCTTCGCATTTATTCATAGTGAACGAGTGAATGAATAACTTAGTAACACCTCAGTCATTCACAGTGAACGAGGAATGAATACCTCAATGACACCTCATTCATTCATAGTGAACTATTGAATGAATAACTCACTGACACATACTCTACAGTCACCAATCTTATTTATTGCTTGGGTATCGTACGACTACGCAGTACAACGTCAGCCTCCCTAGCCAAGTTGTAAACGTTATTCGTTCTGCAATCGCAGACCTCTCTAATCTCTTGTTTGATGTTCTAATGTCACTCAGTCACGCGATCAAAACAAAAATATTATCGGAACAAACACGAGAATAGAGGCGTCAGCGATTGCAGAACGAATAACGTTTGCAACTTGAAACATATTGTCTGTTTTGGTATAAGGCCAATTTTACATAAGAGGCTTATGTAAAAATTTTTGATGTGTACGATCAATTTGTAATAATCAAATTTGGTAATAAGTTTCATAAAAACCTTATTTTATAAATGTTAATACAAACTATAATACAGGCAATTTAACCACAATAAGAAACAAAATAATGCCCATTTTGTATTATAGAACGCTAATCCTATTAACCCTGACATGCATGCAAAACACGAACGATCAAAATTAGTAGCACAGTAATAACATAGAAATTAATACCTCCCCTCGTACGGTCATTCCGCATTGATTGTTCCACGATGAAACAAAATATGCGTGAACACTACCAAATTAGAAAGGCGTGTAATTATTTACTATTTATATGGAAAGTAGCAATTGACTTAACTGGCAAGCATTTTTCCGTTATAATGCTATACTTAGGCATAATGAAAAAGGGCACGAACTGTACAGTAACGTTAATGAAGGTGAGAGATCTCCCTCAAAGGACTTGGTAATGGCGATGATGATAGCCGTATAAAATCTAATAGGGACCTTAACAGTTGTACGTTGAACTTCCATCAGCGATAGAATGTACCTATACTACATGTGTTGCCATTTTTTTTGTTGATTTTCCTGTTTTAAGAAGAAATATTTCTAATTTATATTTATTGGTGTCAATATAACTCCTATATATATTTTCTTTAAATATTACTAAGTAGATAGAAATAAAAAAATAAAATAAAATAAATAGAATAAACTAAAACGAAAAAATTTTTTTTTTGGCTTTTACTAATAACTAAGTTTATTAAAAAAAGGTGCTACTAAACACATTTTAGAAGTTTTAAAGTTTAAAGATACCCAACATTTGGAGAGAACATGGGGACATTGAATTACGCTTTGGGTTCTGGAGTATGTTATTTGTGAAGTTCTGTGCCAAAGGGTCGCGTCATAATACCCAAACTCTGTATAATGTACATTAAATTGTCCAAACAGCTTCTGTAATGGAGTTGTGCAAACTAAATTGCTATTTATTAAAGTTGGAAATTAAGAGGCTTATGGGTTTCTTGTATTGATTATGCGTCATGCTTTCAAATATATGTATATTAAATTACTTCCTTTTCTTATTAGTAATATTGAGAAGTAAGTGTCAATATGTCATAGCTTATCCTAACCCTATGGTTTTAATTTGGCAAACTTTAGTAGAAAATGTTATTTATATTTGGATTTAGGGAAGTATCTTCAAATTGGCGACTTTAAATTTAGTTGAAATCTGTGATAAGCATGTATAAATTAGCTTGAAACTTACATTGTTAAGCAATTTTCGAAATTAGTAAAAGACATACTAGAGCCTTTAAAAAAAAATTAGGACTATGATAGTATATCTTTTTTTTTTTGTTTATGCACCTGCTAAAGTGACTACTCTGCCTGATAAAATGCAGCAGTGTGACCAACACTTTCGGGACACCAGTCCCGCACTCATCACCGAAATTTTTGGTTCATCTCTGTTTATTCTATCATTGTCAATAAAACAAAAAGAATGGATTTTATTAATTGTAGCAAAGCAAATGACATTTTTTTCATTAGAACTGATTTTATTAGAATATAATATGCATGTGTAGTCAACAGACTAACATTCAACCAGTATGCTGTTCTAAAATTTTTACTATAAGTAACTTTGTCATGTTGATGATAGAAAAAGTTTGCTAGTATGGATGGGGACGAGCTTGCCAAGTCCCCCGTCCCTCTTTCATACTACGGCTTCGGTACGCATTTCTTGTAGCAGAGTAGGCTTCGATCGTACTGCGTCGAGATGGGATTTATGAAACATCATATTCTTGTTGCCGCTCTCTGGAACCGCGTAATCCTCTTACACAACTTTATACATATACATGTATGTATGTAGGGGATAAAATATCATATAGAACAATACAATTTGCATTAAAACCATTTCTAGCCTATGTTCGTACCCACAATTTGTTTTTGTTTATTCATTTTTATGTTTTTTCAATAGATAACTTCTATTTTCATATGCTGGTTTATGAACATGATTCGAAGAAAATAACCGTGAGTCGATAAGTTAGACGAATATTTATGAAGTCAATCTATGACGGTATTAAATATTGAAACAGAAATAGATGAAACTTCTAATACTGGAGATTTATATATAATAGGGTCATCAAGCGTGAATTAGGAAGCCATAAGCTATGACAAGACAAGAAAATGAAAAGAATAAAATAAGATAGAAAAATATTTACACGATTAAAATGAAGAGTAAAGACTTATTTTATGACTAATCATGTCATTGTAGTCTACAAAATAATTTTAAAACTTGCTTATTCACAACTGAAAGCTACTTTTAAATTAAGTAATTTACGTCTAATCTTTCAGAATTTAGGAGACCTAACGAGGTAGGTAGCTGTCTCTCAATTCGAATAATTATTTTATTATATCATTTGTTTAACTCGAAGGACCAAATGACGGGTGCTATAATAGCTGAAAATTGATGATTATGTCGGCACACTTCTACTCTAAATAAATAAGATGAAAATAAAAGGTAAAAAAAAATACTATTAAAGATATTTAATTTTAAACATAAAGAGTTTAAACGCGTTTTTAATAAATCTTAGCAATAACGCCAAACTAGTTTGGTTTTGTTTAGCTCTTCAATAGATTCCTCAGTTTTCGTAACATGTGTCACTAAGCTATATTATCAACAGCCTATCGTAGTCCACTGCTGGTTAAAAGCCTCTTCTTAGAACAGGAACAGCACAGGAAGGTTGATAAACAATAGCACCAAGCTTTTGCAATTTGGACTCTCAAAATGAATTCTTCTACGATGAAGATGAATATAAAGCAAAATGGAACATAACTATAATGCACTTGTATGTTTTCTCTTATTGGTCGTTACTGGGGAAAATTTGTGCACATTGCGATATGTGCAATCACTATACTACTCGTATTATATTTGCACTGTGTCGTTCAAATACGGATGTATTGCTACGCCCTGCTGAACTCATACAATATATGTTTAAAGTGGAACAGATTTGGTGGATATAATCTAGTGTCATGCAACACGTATTGTACAAAATTGTTATGAGAACATGTTATTTGTATTATATTATTTGTATTATATGTTTTGTCTATCAGTATTCAAAAGGAATTTTATTTTGATTACCTCGGAATTTGTAAAACTAACTAACTCAGAATTTGTAATTTACACTATTTGGGCTTGATATATTTAATAAATTGTGAGTGAGATTATTTATGTAACTAGTGTAAAAGATTTAACTGACCATCACCATGTAGGGATACATGGTGATGGTCAGTTGAATAACGAAATAATAAAAAAAAACTAATAATAGTAATAATATTCTTGACTTCGTTCCTGTAGTGTAAAAAATTATACTAATAATAATTACCACACTAATGTTATAAAATAAGTAATTTAAGAAATTATATTAGAGTAGTTTAATTTCTCTACTAATATATCAACACATCAAGTCGATTGCTGAAAGAAGGATCCCCAAGGAACACCGATTAACCTGGTCTTGTTCAATCCGCATCGAGCATCTCCCTAGCCACTTTCTTCATATCATTAGTGCCTCGTACTGCGGCACGATTTCTTCTCACATCGGCAATTAATGTAAATGATGAAATTTGTTGCAAATTCGGGTATTTCATTCCTCCATTTTGGTACTTTACTTTTATTATCTATTATTTATTATCGGATTCTAGGTGTCCTCTATATATAATATGTATATATTTACAAAAAAAGTATGTTTATGAATTTATATCAATTGTTTAGTATCCATAGTACAAGCTCTGCTTAGTTTGAGACTAGATGATGTTGTGTGTAAGATGTCCTAAATATTTATTATTTTTAACCCAGACATACTTTTATGCGAGCAGTATGCGTTAAGATAAGCGTATAAGTCGTTTTTAAATGTTAGATTTCCATATTTAAGGTAAGCGTAAGTAACTGATCCTGACAATGATCAAATATTAGTTGAAAAAAGATTATTTATCTTTCCAAATTGTAACCTCTCAGTAAAATCTGAAACGATAGACTTATAAAATAACTCTAGTTTAGAGTACGTGGTCGTTCAGCAAAGAGGAAAGAATATAAATCCTTTGGGGGATTTCCTTATGATTTCATTTGCAAGCCGAAGTCGGCACATGCAAGCATGTGTGGTCTATTTTGCGCTACACAAAGCACATCGGGTAGTTTGGCACGTCCGTGCTTCTAGCCTGCCAAAACGTCAGACCTGCATTGTTATGGAAAAGTTAACAATTTTCACTAGTCGACAAATTCGATATTGAAGTACCGAGAAAATTTTCAATTATACTCATCTTTTATTTCGTAAAAGAATAACAGAGTTTGGTATAAAGGGCTATTGTGTTTTGGAGATAAGAAAAGAAGAAAGACAAAGACATCCATCAAACTGGGGTCGCCGACTTCGGAGGGTAGCGGTAAATATAAAAGATATATAACTACACATATACACCATGTAATGGATAGTGACAGTTGAATGACAAGCAGATTTCATATTGAGAATACTGCGTATTTCAATGGATAACAGATTTACTTATATATATAAACCTTTTTTAATCTCGTCCAGTAGATATGTTCAGACACTATTGTTGCTTGAAGAGGGATTATATTAAATAAATGTGTATTCTTTATTGTTGTATTATTTTTTAGGTAATACTTTTATAGGACAATACATAAATGATATGGCGGATTACTTGTGCAGTATTTAAGTACATCTGTATAAATGTATATTCGTCTGCAAAGTTTAAAACAATGTGTTGGAATGTTGTCAATGCAAATATTTCTAACTAGCTTTTGCCTGCGGCTCCGACCCGTATATTTCGGTAATCGCGGTGAAATGGTAGCCTATATAATTTATTTATTTCATTTTAATCGGTTGAGAAGCTTTGGCGTGAAAGCGCGACAGACAGATTTAATTTCGCGTTTATAATATTAATAGTGAAGAAGCAAGGATAATGTTTTTATTTCTGTTAGAAAGCATCTATTCCTTTTGATGGTGTAGGTGTAAACCAGTTCTATGCTTGATTTCGCCTTATATCATCACAAGTCTGATAGCACCTATGAATACCGCATTGTGATCCTCCCCAGAATTAGGTCACGTAATTTTCGGGTACAACAAAAGCTTAATTTCTGAGTGACTGACTTTTTGAAATCTATTCTACATCATACACTTCTGCTTAAACCATTACAGAAGGAACAAATTTAAACAACTCTGTATATTTTTCATCGCTTAATAGCGTCTGTCAGTCTAATTGACAGACGTGAGTGCTATCTTAATGCTACTGCTTAATCCTCGATACCAATTCTTGGGGCGAAGATTTAAAAAGGAATCTCGTGTTAGAATATTTTAAAGCAGAAGAAGCGGTCTGGAATAAAAATCAGGCATATATATCATATTTTACCTTCGTAGAATACTAGTATCTATTTAGTTTATTTAATCAAAATGTTTGTTGTTAAACGTGCAATTGTAAGATACTATAGTATAAAATCTTGGTCACGTAAATTAATTTTGTCATATTCGGGAGTAGTAACCATAAACAGGGCTAGGTAAGAGTTTAGTGAACCGATAATGATGACTCCCAAGCCGATTTCGGCTACGGTGACTGATTATGTTTGCACATATGAGATGTATGAGTATCTAAGTTTCGGGCGTGTGTTCTCGTGTGGCTTACGAACCCTATTTTGGCACTGAATGAGCGTGCACAGTAGGGACAAGTAAGCACACCATCCAGGTAACTGTACTTTATATTGGGGGTTGGTATATTTTTAAGGTTCAACCGGTTCTTCCTGAATATCAGTTTTTCCCCGGAGCGACCGGCAACGGACCTCCGCAACCATAAGGGAGAACTGAAATTCGTAGGTTGAACTAGTTGTCAGTAAATTTTGAGGGCACTGACTTCCCAATAGCGATTGCCATATATGTTCATGACAACCAGGACCGATAGCATTATACAGGTAAATAAAATGAACATCTGAACAAACCTAATCTAAATTCAGTATAGGTAGTATGTTTATATAAGTAATCAGTAAACATAAAAAACAGTCATAAAAAATCGCGCACACGTAATTTACACTTGATTCAAAACCCTTTACAAACATATAATGTGATAGAACGGAGTGAATTTATGAGTAATCTCGTTCGGAGGCGTAAACATTCGAAGCGGAGGCACATTTCTATAGACTCTTCACGTTTGATTTCTCACTGTGTTAACTGCTTACACTTCCGCATACGGAAAGTTTTGATAAAGTCATGTAAGATGAAATTTGTGATTTATATACATATAAATATCTGTATATATCTATTTAAAACTTGTATAATGTTCCCTTGAAAGCTTGAAAAACATTTAAGATTGAACTTTGACTGCCTCGTTTGTCTAGCGGTTAGAGTATGCGACTATCCATCGAGAGGTTTCCGGTTCGATCGGGTTTTCTTATAAGAAATTCTTAATAGTAGAAGTTTGTTGTTCTCCCTCACTGTTGTTGAGGTCCGATGCCAGGCCCTTAGTGGAAAAACTGATATTCAAGTAAAACCCATTCACCTGATAGAAGACCTTGCAGCGGCACTACACGGTTAATTTCATCTGAAAAACGTGATTAGGATATCTACAGACCCTAAGTAATACTGCGAATAATACAAGCTAGGAAGTGCAATGTGTGCAGTGCAAATAATATGGAAATTGGTGTCCAATATTTGGATCTGGTTAGTCCGTCTAATTGCGTCGCGAGGCAGTTTGTTGTGTAAATGTGTAGAGCCAAGAGGCGCTGCGATTACCACCACTTTTCTTGATGGGACAGTGTTTGTATCACACAGAGCTATAAAATTGAAGCGATCGGGTTAGAACAATACTACTGACACTACTCTTGCACTTCTGATCACAGTAGGTACTTGTAGTGGGGGATTTGGGAACAAGTTTAATTTAGTTAATTAGACTTGATAATTTTGAACTTCTATTTTCAACTTATACTCCCAGAGAACTTCGGAGATAGAAAATCTCCTTTAAAATGAAAAACCTTGAATCCTAAAAATAATAATCTTCAATTTTCGATAGCCCTCTTTACCACCTGTTTTGATAAAACTATATAAAAAATATGGAACTCGACTTTTACTTTTCTTAGATAATAACATCTGCCTGTTCTTAGGTTGTAATTGATACTTCCATGCTCATATCATTCCCCGTATATATTTTTTATTAATCCTTTTATTTTCACGCAATGACAACACAGCATTTTCTATATTCAGCGTCATTTTCTTGGATGAAGAATCTAATGTCACATCAATACTGTCATCGGAGAAGCAACAACGATTCATCAATCTTTCGAGACAAAAAAGCCGGTACAGATAGGGCACGACGTTCGTCGCTTCACTTTGTCATACTGTGTACTGTTGACACCTATTACGGAGGCTTTTAGGGTTGTGTTATGTTATTCGCTTTGATATTTGTGATAGATTACATTTGTAGGTATTCTTGAAGCTTTTAGATAATCCACAGTAAAACTTCTTTTTGTGTTTTTGTAGGAGAATACTAAAGAGGCAGAAATATATTTTAAGAACAAGCTAACCCTAATTCAATTTGGGTGAGTCTGTTTCTAAAATATGTTTCTGCCAAGTAGGTCACATTAAGTAGGTTTTGTATGAAATAAAATACATTTTTGAGTGTTCATTTGCAAAGATGTTAAAAGTTAGATGCGTGACGAACTTGATGAATTATAAATGGCTGAATATTTTGATGTGTAGAATAGAAGAATCAACTTTAACATGTTTTTATAATGTATCATAATTTAAAAAAACGTTAAATTTCATGTCTTTCCTATTGCACCCAAGATAAATCAATGGTTTGATGGGTTTTTTGTAGTTGTATAATGTTTTCTTATTTAAATAAATTAAAAAAAAATGAAGTGAAAATTGCAAAGATTAAAAAAGAAAGAAAAAGAAAAAAATAATGCATATAAATACATTTATGTGTTTATGTATATTTACATATGTATGACTTCCATAACATTACAATTTATCAATTATGTTTGTATCAAATATGTATTCTATAAAATATATTTTATATTTATTCAAAGTTTATTTGGATAAGCTAACGAAAAGTTCATAATTGGTTTTGTGTTCCTAAAAAAATACTGTTATTAAGAAGTCCCTTAGGAATAAAAAGTACTTTTATGCTTAAGGGACTCCTTTGTGATTATGTAATTCCTATTTTCTGTGTAATTCAAAGTTTGTTAGTTACTCATTCAAATTGCTTTTGTAAACCTATAAATAATATGTTCCAGTTAATTACAGCGAGCTGGTGTACATACATAATACATACATGTAATGGCAGACTACTGAACCAATCATACAGCTTGGTCGCTGAGTTAATTTACATACAAACACACAACAGCACTATTAAATGGCCCTTTTCCCCATTCAGGAATATTCGTCTACATACCGTTAGTTTGTGTAAGTTTTTTCTATTATTACGAAAACGTCTACGCTGCTTTCAAACAAAAATACATAACGTAATCTTTCTATTTACATACTTGGTAATAAATAGAGGTGCTTTAGGCCACTTGTTATCTAGAAA
The DNA here is from genome assembly GCA_932526445.1 of Phragmatobia fuliginosa. NCBI lineage: Eukaryota > Metazoa > Arthropoda > Insecta > Lepidoptera > Erebidae > Phragmatobia > Phragmatobia fuliginosa. The sequence goes on along the minus strand of OW052063.1, from coordinate 18,512,660 downwards.
GTGTCGAACATGTAACCAGAAGCTTTGGCGTTTCAGTTTCCCAAAAAAATATCTCTAAACATGGATGTTAGATGTCCACGCTAATTACAGCATTAATGGACCGGCCCGACCGGAGTAGGACTACCCTCACACAGAAAACCAACTTAAAATTACATATAGCATTCGTACTGACTTCATTGGTCGGTGAATGTGAGACAGAGTATTCAGCACTTTGATACCCTTAAATATAAAAAGAAAATTTAAATCTCTAGTTATTCTAGACGAAAATCCTAAAAATCGGTCGTAGGTACTAATGTTCACTGTCGTATAAGCACAGGGACACTTGAACATATTGAATCAAGGGGATGAGATGACCCGGAATTTCATCTCTGTGAGAGGTTCCAACTATGCGCCATTTATTTTAGTTTGTTCGATTTCTTATAGCTGAGAAATTGAGTCGGAGTATTGCGGGAAATGCAAGGAATTGTGAATGATATATCGCTATGTTATGGCAGGGGAATAAAAAGTATAACATGATTTATAACCAGAAGGGCGCCAAGGGATTACCATATAACAGTTTTATGTATATAAAAATCGGCCAAGTGCGTGTCAGGCCACGCACAGGAAAGGGTTCCTCAGTCACCCATAATGGTACGTCGATTAGAAATCGTATCCAATGGATAATTGTTATGTTTACGTATTAATGCGTTGATTTTGTATGACTTTTCGAAGTAAGCGCATTGTAAAAGTTAAGCCTCTATAACTCCTGAGCTAACAAAGTCATCTAATTCGTTATAGTTTTCATTTAAAGTTCATTATATGGACCACTATCACAAATTTTTCGGCGGGCGGGACGGCCTGTTTTTACAAAAAAGTGGTCTTTAAAGTGGAATTTCTCGCAAACGGATACCTAAATCAAAAAATCGTCTTAACAACCCCTTAATGTTTTTAAAAGACCTATATAATGATACCCTACATGATGGGGTAGCCGTGAGAAAAAAAAAAACATCCCCACTTTACGTGTAGGGGAGGTACCCTAAATAAAAATATATTTCATAATTTTATTGTAGCACTTTGTCGACGTAATTACAATACATATTCATGCAAAGTTTCATCTTTCTAGCACTTACTGTTTGGACGATAAGTCGAGGACGGACGGACGGACGGAAGGACAGACGGACATGACATATCTATAAGGGTTCGAAGTCATAAACTTCGGAACCCTAAAAAGTTGTAGATCTTTTAATTACCTACAACTTTGCCATTTAACTTTTTTCCTTGTAGTTTTGCCGGAAATCGAGATAAACCGTTTTTTACCCTTTGTTGTATATATTTAGCCATCCAATCTGACTCTACCCTGCCTGATGGAAAGCATGAGCAGAATCCAAGAGTCGGGGCTACCACACTTGCTGCGAATGGGGACAATAATGTATGGCGGCCCACACTATGGCGGCTTAGTGAGATGCTTTTTCACGCCCCGGTTAAAGGACCCGAAAACCTCCCCCCCTACCCCTTCCCGACCTCAGATCGCCCGTAAATTATTTTTCCTTTCATTTTTATAATATTCTCCTCCTTTTCCAATAGGTTTCATCCTACTATAATTTTATTTGTTTTCAAAAATTATCTACTCTGGTCTACTGGTCTATATGTCATTTACAAACTATCATTATGGTTGCCATGCAAGTGTGTTATTCCTAGCAACCTGTGAAGTTTTGACAGGAGGTAAACAGTGATACATTTTGACATCTTCGATTTATGTATTTTTATAATCACCTAGCTTTGGTCTTTGTATCTCGATTATTGCAGTAAAAAGTAGCCTATGTCCTTTCCTAAGTTCAGTTCTATCATCATACCGAATTTCATCAAAATCGGTACAGTGGTTTAGGCGTGAAAGCGTAACAGACAGACAGACAGAGGTACTTTCGCATTTATAATATTAAGTAGGGATTAAAAAAAAAACTACTCACTACATCTCGTTCAAACCAATTTTCGTTGGTAGTTTGCATGTTAATGTACAACATATATTTTTTTTAGTTTTATCACTCTCTTATTTTAGAAGTTAGAGGGGGGGGGGACACACATTTTTCCACTTTGGAAGTGTCTCTCGCGCAAACTATTCAGTTTAGAAAAAAATGATATTAGAAACCTCAACATCATTTTTGAACACCTATCCATAGATACCCCACACGTATAGGTTTGATGAAAAAAAAATTTTTGAGTTTCAGTTCCAAGTATGGAGACCCCCAAAATGTATTGATTTTTTTCTTTTTTTATGTAAAAATCTTAATGCGGTTTACAGAATACATCGACTGACCAAATTTCAACAGTATAGCTCTTATAGTTTCGGAAATAATTGGCTGTGACATACGGACGGACAGACAGACAGACAGACAGACAGACAGACAGACTTGACGAATCTATAAGGGTTCCGTTTTTTGCCATTTGGCTACGGAACCCTAAAAATGAACCATATGTTATGAAGATAGTTTTCTAAATAATTGCTGTTAACTCTTTTATTAGATCCTACTCAGAAAGTTAATGACGAAATGTAGCTATTCTCTTTTAAAGGTCTTTAATTGACTGACTCTGGGTATCCTTTGTATTCGTTTCATGTATGTTTGTAAAGTCCCCTTGCGACACATGATTTATTTCTAACCTTGTGTGTGTGTCATTACCTATTATAACCCACCAAGTCGGATGGTTGCTAGAAGCCGTCTTAACCATTCGCTCGAGCTTGTCCTCCCTCTCGCGAGATGGGGATCGTCAACAGGCCGTCTCTGCCTGGTGGAAAGCATGAGTAGATTCCAAGAGTAGGGATCACCATCCTTATTTTGAGTACAGACAATGTAGGATGGTGAATTATTATGATGCTTTTGTATCACTAGGCTGCCATTATCACACTCACGAAAGGAAATACAGCAACATGAATGCTGTCAATTTTAGGTTCATCTTTTATATAAGAATTCTACCGCCCCGGCTGAGCCGGTCCGTTCGTGCTGAAATCGATGTGGTTCGATTACCTACCAATTTTTTGAAACAATCAAATTAAAAAAAAATACTTTAGATCATAAAATTTTAACACACCAGATAATGTAACCAAGTACTTCTTAGAAGTAACTCTCAAAGTTATTTTATTACTTCTCATCATAAATTAAATCCATTCTTCAAACGCCAACAGTCGTGAAGTTGGAGGCACATATTTTCATGTCTTGGCTGCCCCATTCTCCATAAAATGAGATTGGAAAATTCCAAAGCTCCAGGTGGACATAACTCATTGGAGAGCACACCGCTTGGAATTATTTACTTATCCATTTCAATCATATATGTATTATATTGAATTCCATTTTTCAACTGGTAATACTTCATTGTTTAATTCTTATTATTTATGAGTTATTTTATAAGTGGGAAAAGACAACCAGTCGGTCTTTTAAATGAAATATGTATGTATTACTTTTACTTAAAAAAAATTGTACCCTAGAAAATTGGATAAACCTACCGCCACCCATGTACAGAATAGAGAGTGCAACTCAAGAATAATATATTGTGTGCATCGTCACACCATTATGTCCGTTCCCAGAATAAAAAGAGCTTCGATTTTTTTAAGTTTGTCAAAATGACTCTACTTGATTAAAAATTAAATAATTCAAGAACACTTTCATTGCGAGTGCAGACTATACAGAATGGTGACCCACCCCCTAGTGAAATTCTATGGCATAATTGTGTCTTAGGTGTCGCACTCACCAACGAAATAAAATAGCACGGCTGCAGTCGGTCGGTCTTCTGTGACGTAAGGGTAGCATCGACACGGTCCAGCCGGCCCGTTCATGCTGAAATCAGTATGGCTACTGCTCCTAGTTTTTTGTAAGACTTCGGTATCACTCCACTCCAGCTGATTATAACTCTGGATAAAATAGGCACAAGAAACTACTTCCCATCATACTACTGACATATGCAAAAACAGTACTGTAATATCCGTATCGTTTAGTTATTTAATATAACATATGCTTTCAAATCATAATGAATAAACAAACACTTCGAATGTATTTGAAACAATGAAGCACGGTACATTCTGGATGTAAACTATAACAACCCGCTGCTGAGGTTGTGACGTCACAAAATTTGTACAAACGTCAAAGTAGAAACCTCGGCTAAGTAAATATTTGCATGTGCCACAAACGGCTCGGCTTAGACAAAGCGGATGTAGTTCTCACAAGAAACAAAAGACAAAACATTGCAAATGGAAACATCAAGATGGAATGCCACAGGCCGTTCGCACCCCTAGCTCTGCTATTTTAGGGACACATTGCACTCTCGAAATTACACGTTTAATCTTGCTTTACAATTAAAAAGGTTCTCTATTACTTTCAATCTTTACATTAAAATAGCGAATGCCTGAATTGTTTAATGTTCACATGATAGGCGTTAAACGCGCGTTTTCAAACGAGTGTTAACAACAACATCTCTTGTATAAGTTGTACGATATAATGTAATTTGTATTTAACTCGAATAACTACTGATTTAACTTTCATTTGGCTGCGTGTGTTTTTGTATTTAACTATTCTAAATAGGAAAACAAACTTTTTCAACGAATACAGAACTGAAACTTAACTGAGTCTGTTTAGGGCCTAAAATCTATTCGCCACATAAACGCTACATGAAAACCTAACGCGCATCTAACGCACGCACGACGCCCGTCTTGATCTGACGTAGTCTTTATTTTTCAGTAATGTTCAATAAAGTTCTGAGTATATCAATTTGAATCTTGACTTTTACTAACTTAAGTTATTTGGTACAATAATTATATTCACATTTATCTTTTAATTATTATATAATAACAATTGGAGTACTAAAACAAGTAACTTACTTCAATATTAACTTAGTAAAATCAACTTTAATTAGGTTGATTAATTTACTGAAGCAAAAATATTTCAGTGTTTACAGAAATACCTATTTGTAACATTTATATATCCAATAATAATGTTATTAAGTCAACTTTTAGTTATTTTGTTAATAATTTGTTTCAAAGCTTTTACGTATTTTCAGCAAGAACGACTTCACCTTTATATATTCTAGTGCTTTAGTTCACTTTGTGTAACATTATGAATATTTACTTAATAACAAAGTGTACTCTCCGTAATTTGGCTTATAGTATAAAAGCATTTTCTTGAAAGTAACGATATATTAAGGCATTTTAGTAACATTTTTATAATAAAGAATTCATATTAGATCTTTAATATTTTTAATGTAGTCGCGTCCAAAAGTGTAGTAGTACTTACTTATATTTTCCATAAGTCTAAAAAAATAATAAATCAGTTGGTTTATGTGCTCAGTTGAAATCTCATGAAAAAGTCTCATGAAAAATTGGTTTCCTCAACAAAGTTTTGCCAATTCTTTACGCCAATGGTGTTGATATCACTTTACATACCCACTGTACAAACAAACTCTCTAAGAAGCAAATGGTTCAGTACCAGATTTCTTTGCTGCACCATTATAATTAAAATTAGTAACCGCTATATCAGTTCCCTTTGACCTCTAACTCGTGAGGGGTTGTCCTTTAAGTACGCCATTAGAAGGACATCTCTCCAGGTCGAACTGAAGACGTTTTTATAGCACTCGTACCCATGATAACCTTATATCTTTTTGCCTCAACGTAGGTAGGTTTAGCAACATTACAGTTAAGTTGGAAGAATGAACGAAATCAATTTTGGTCAAAAACACATTTTAAAATTTTTGCGAACATAGAATTAAGTCTTAGCGGTACTTAGCGGTAGGAAGAAATTAGCTACTTTAAGGTTTAATTTAACACTCTTCTCAAAATATAACAATAATACAATAAAATCTTTATTGGAAACTAAAAGAAATCAAATAGTAACATAATGTGCGGAAATCTCAGCATTAGTCAAGAACTTATTTTACATTTATATATTATCAATATATTTATTTTTAAACTTTCCATGCGTCTCATTTCCAAAACATTAAATGATAATGCAATATTTTATAAAACCCCTTAATTTATACTAGATGATGATGTCCTCCCAGACGTATCCGTCGACGGCAACACCCTGTCAATTTTGAGTTCTGCGTTCATGTGCCCATGCATGACTAGCAAAACCGAATTTTATTTTGAATGTGCGGTCACAGGATAGATACTACGTATAAATATATCGTTATTATACTAGATACCCATGTCGCAACTAATTAACGTCAAATTTAAGTCAAAAATTTTGACATTCCTGTTCTCGACTGAGTTCATAATAAAAGTGACAAAAGTTATGACGTGCTTGTATTTCAACAGTAGATGTGATAAAAATAGAAGCTTATCTATATTATACGCTAGTAATTACAAACAGCAGATGCTCGCTGTCGTCGTAGTTTTTCATCACGCCTAGCCTATTGTCCCTTTATTCCAGTACTAGACATCAATCTACATATCTTAGCCAAGACGATCAGTCTTTGTGGTTGTGCTACGTCACAGGCTCTTAAATTAACTATTCAAGTAAATGCTCCATCGGTCGACCAAACTAGCTTAACTGCGTAAATCGAAAGTTCTAGAGCGCACCCTAATCTACGACCCCTCACATATTGGTCGAACATTTAGATAATAAACAAAAGGAGTTTTCGAGCTTTGCAAATTGCCCTTTGTCTAAAAAGCTTTTGAATGACTTTGGTAATATGTTAGATCGCATTTACGGACTATTTCGGATTAATAAAAACAAAGTCTGAGTATGTGAACTCTCAAAAATGCATTTCTATATTTACTTTAACAACAGGAATCGTTATTATATAAGTGGACATAATATGATCTACCAGTCATCACTGTCGAAGATTATAAGGGAATTATTTTACCTCAATTTGTCCTTCAATTACATACATTTTACATGTTATATTTCACGAGTTAATATGCATGTGTGAGATGGAATTAACATGCATTTTAAAGTTTATTTATCCCTTGTGATGAACTCTTTTCACGATAAAGGGTACATACACCACTCTGTGTCTTTTTTACACGATTTATTTTAGCTTCACCTGTATGTTTGTTTGTAACCGACTCCTTTGGGTGCGATTTTGAGCCACTTTAAACGGCCAGATTTCGTTCAAACTTTGTAGATTTAGCGAGGACCGATCACAATACACTAATTTGAAAAAAAAAGCTCGAAAAAATGTTTAAACAAATTAGTATTTTTTAAGTAAATAATAATTTTAATGTAGCAAAACGTTGGGTGCTTTTTGGAAATATTTCAATAGCGTCGCCCCACGCTTTGTTCTATTAAAATTATTTTTTACTTTTTAGTTTAATTAAACTCGTGTTTGTTTAGTTTTTTGAAGCTATTGTTTTTATACTCATGCATGACAAAATCAAAGCCAATTTCATGCAAGACTTCAAACGTAGTAGTGACTTCCTGGTTTAATAAATCAAGTTTATAGTTAGTTAGTATAGCGAACTTATTTCTTCTATCTTGTTACGTCGTAGAGGTTCACGATTATGGCGGCTAATAGTTGGATATCGAATAACAATGATCGTGTATTCTTTTGGAGCCCTGTTTATTAATTAAGTACTGTACTATTATTCTAACCTTACGTACTAAGGTATGTACATGGAGTCTCTTAGTTATGATCTTATAGCTACATTATATATTCTAAATCTATCGTTACATTGCACAATAAACACGTCTTAATATCAACAAGGAAATGACAGCCGGAATCCTACGTGCTCGATAATCGGCACCTATCTGAAATGTGCTGGTCGAGCATCTCTGTATCATTTCCGTATTTTACTGTAATTAAATATATGACGCAGGAATATAACTTCCCACCAAAAAAAATTTACGGTAGTAAATTCAGACTAACTTCATCTTAAATCAACAGTTGATTATAAACATAACCTATTTCACTAATAATTATAACATTACATATTAAGTCAGTATCGCGGAGTAGAATCAATATAATCTAGGTCAATAAAAATCATAACATTAAAATGAATACAAAACAAACATATGATCGAGAGTTGCGACCTTCACGTGTCAGCAAAATTTACCAAGTATACAATACTATATTTATTATAATATTTCAAGATTTACATAGTCAGCAACCTTATTATAATATCGCTTAGCGACTTACATCAACCTTACTCGGTCAATATACACGTACTTCTCAGTATCGTAATACTGAATGTAGGACAACTTGAATACATGCCCACAGCACTTTGACGGCGGATAAACGAAAGAACTAGATTTACCTGATTGTTGGAGAGCGAGCCTCGGTAACGACAGTATTCGACTGATATCATGCTTTAGCTGCGATCTGAAATCATCGTAATACGTCTTGTCGTTATATTGCTCTAACGCCTCTCCAGGCAACTTCTTTAATTCTGACATTTCTGCTGCACACGACAATTCTCGTCGTAATCTAGCGTTAACGGCATGGAGATTACTTCTATTATTCGTGAAACGGCGTCAGACGTTCATTTTGAGAACACTTCTGTATGCCGCTAGTCCCCACTGAGTCGGGGCTGAAGTCCGCTGGTTCCAGAGCGTTGGAATTACAAGCGGTGTGTGGTGCTGCGTGAAGTCCAGTTTGGAGCGGTCGCGTCCTGGGTGTGGTATCCCTGTTGAGGCCGAGGTTGCTGGCTGGCTGAGACTTGAATGTTGATCATTGTTGTTTTGGAGAGCGACGATAGCCTCACTGCATGAACCATAAACGTGGCTGGTCCTTTAAGCAATACTGCTATACAAGTTCACTATATAATCTCCTTCAGAAGGTACCATTACTTGCTTCTTCATTTTTCAATTTTCGGCTTCTTCATAGTTCAATTTTTCATAGCGATTTGTGTCTTCATCCTTCTTGTTCAATTGTCGGGGTCACCAATTATAGCGATTGGTGTCTTCATCCTTCTTGTTCAACTGTCGGGGTCACCAATTATAGCGAACTTATTTCTTCTATCTTGTTACGTCGTAGAGGTTCACGATTATGGCGGCTAATAGTTGGATATCGAATAACAATGATCGTGTATTCTTTTGGAGCCCTGTTTATTAATTAAGTACTGTACTATTATTCTAACCTTACGTACTAAGGTATGTACATGGAATCTCTTAGTTATGATCTTATAGCTACATTATATATTCTAAATCTATCGTTACATTGCACAATAAACACGTCTTAATATCAACAAGGAAATGACAGCCGGAATCCTACGTGCTCGATAATCGGCACCTATCTGAAATGTGCTGGTCGAGCATCTCTGTATCATTTCCGTATTTTACTGTAATTAAATATATGACGCAGGAATAGTTAGCTTACCCCACCTTAATAACGTAATTTTTGTGGATTGCTGCTTGCCAAATGCGACCAATCCAGTGTTGTGTAAAACATGTATATTGTTTTATAGAGATTGATAGGGTACGTGGAACATAATTGGCTTATTCACAAACCACACAATTGTCGATTATAATTGGAAATCACCCAGAGTGGACACTGAAACGCTTCCAGCTACGAATGTATTCATGAATTTGATTATTACGAATGTATTCTACTATTACTTTATTGAAGTAACTAGAATTTGCTCCGCCTGAGTGTAGGTCCTTCATTGAGCTAAGCTATATTATTATGAAGTTACATCAAAATCCATTCAGTAGATTTTGCGTGAAAGAGCAACAAACATACATACTCACAAACTTTAGCGTTTATAGCATTGTAAGGATTTTGTCGAAAACGAACTGTAAGTAGACCTTACAGTATTACATTGTAGAATCAACTATTGAGTTGATTATGCATTAGAAATAAATACACCTATTAGCAGACGGTTCTTAGCGGAGTAATGTCGGATTGAATATGGAATAATGATTTCGGTAAGCCAAGTTTTGATTAGGTATCGATTGTAATTCGATGAAAAGAAATAAAGCCATGTAATCAGATATCTACAATATTATTTTATGGAGTTTTGTATGTACATCACATTCAAGTGTTCATTCGCTGATTTCATTCATATTAATAAATCTATCCAAAGTGACTCCTCTGCCTGATGGAAAGCATGAATAGAGTCACGTATTTTTGTGACCATTTACACATTTAAAAAATTTCCCTTTACAATACACAATATAGGTTTTCTAAATATTCCAGCACAAGATTTACTGTTACGACAACAAAAAATGTAAGCCGAAAAGGTTGAAAGGATCCTTTTCTTCATCCATTTTCGCAAATGTATCACGTATAAAAACTAGGTTTCGACGGATCAATAGCGATTAGGAAATAGACGAGAGAAAGGTTATTATTATGCTGTCATCTGCAGCCCGCGCTCGCGGCTATGGCAAATATTTTAAGCGCCATGTTATCCCAACTGGAACAATACTGAGTCAGAAACAAGGGTAGATTTGTCATGAAATAAGTTTACCGCACCCGTTATATCTGATGTTTATCAATGCAGTTTTATTTGAATTTAGTATTTGTTTGTAGTTCCAGTTTAGACCTTTTCAATCAAAATATTTTTACAATTTTAAATGTCTTGTTTAGACTGCCTCGTTTGTTTAGCAGTTAGAGTATGCCACTGTCGATTAAGAGATCTCGGGTTTGATTCTGGGCGGGCTGGGCGGCGGTGTTTCACGCACGTGCCACTCTGAAAGCAGTGTCCTCAAATTGACTGACAATTAGTTCAACCTTCAAATCAGTTCGCCTTTTGGGCTGCAGAGTTCCGATGCTAGTCGCTCCGTGGAGCGACTGACATTCAGGTAAATACGGTTGAACTAGTAGCGGACTCGTAAAACTCGTGGGAATTAAAAGGCTAGGAAGACGATAATTTTTTTAATATTATTTTAAAAGTACATTTTAGATTTATCTCATTATTAAAAGAGTGTCCACTGAATAAAAAACCTAAGCATTTTGTTTATCGCTTTATCTATAAAAGGAAACATAATAGTGTTCGAGAATACTTTGTAGCTATTAACTGTGTATCCGCATACAGTATCAGCGTTATCAATTGGAACGTTGCCAAATCAGCAATAAATGGGGTGACAGTATAAGGAGTTCATGGACAAGAATAAATGCGGCAAAATAACATACTAGGGTTGTAGCTAGGAGTGAAAAACCTTGGGTCGTTGATAAAATGCATTTGTTTGACTGAAAATCTATGCCTATTTGAATTAACTCCTAGATTTTAATCTATTTATCTAATCGAAAAAAGAAACGGAAGTGGCGAATTCTTAAATCATTCCGCATATTTTTATCTTTTATTATTCAAAAGGTGGTTGTAAGGAGATCCTTTGAAGAAGACTAGGTACTGTTTTCGAAGCAGCGAAACGGAAAAGATTAACCACTTGACGAAACAACTGGGTCATTACCCTTTTGTATAGAACTGAAGCTTAACACCAAATCTGAATAGCGTTATAAATGAAACACCTAAATTATAGCTGCCATTATTTATAAGGATTTATTTGGCAGCAAAAACTAAAATCAAATGACAAAAGTAAGTGAGCGTATTAGTCCTAAACTCCCTTAAGTCATGAATGCACAAAAAACAGCATTTCCCGGGAAATTAGGCGGGTGTTTCGAAATTCGCGGTAGGTAATCCGACAGAGCATGTCCCCCTGCCATTAACCTCATACAGTTTTTGTTATACGAAGCACTTTGTTTTCCTGAATAAATTTACATCTTAATAAATGCCCGCTTGGATGCAAGGCCTTTTTGCCATAACACGGACCCTAATAAGTTCTTAATGGGCAAATGGAACTAAAACAATCACATTCGCCCTAATAGGGCTCGCCTAAGCATCTACTTACTTAATGCGTAGAAAATGATGTAGTTCATTAAGCTTTAATATATTATTACAGTGGACGATAATATTAGACTTTGCAAAATGTCTATGTAAATATAAAAATTGGTCAAGTGCTTGTCAGGCAACTCACAGGAAAGGGTTCCTCAGTCACCCATAATGGTAGGTGGATTTAAAACCGTGTCCAATAGATAATTATTGCTATATTTTCATAATATTTCTTTATTTTTGTACGAAGTTTTCCAAATGACTGCAATTTACAAGTTAGGCCCCTATAACTCCTGAAATACAAAAGTTATCTAACCCACTATAGTTACCCTTTAAAGTTCAATATATGGACTACTATCATGAATTTTTTTAGATTTTTTGAGCCAGTTGTTTAGATTTTAGACGAACTAATACCAAAATGATCTTCGCAACCTTGTATTTTTTTTTTTCATGCAGTTTCAATTTTCTAGCTCTAACCGTTCGGACGGTAAGTCGAAGACGGACGGACGGACATGACAAATCTTTATTAATTATATCAATTGTAAGGGTTCCGAGTCATGAACTACCGTTCCCTAAAAATGGTATTGTGTAATTTGTGTATTTTGTGTAGATCATAGTTTGAGAGTATAAACGAAGTGTGGAATTACTCACATTCTTTTTAACTTTATTACGTTACAGTTCGGTTATATTTGGAGGGAGGGTACGTTTTTTTTACGTCACTCTTACAATGTTGAATAATATAGGTTACTGTATTAAAATATATATTAAAGTCAAACGTTTTATATCGGTGAAATATTTTTGGTAATGTTATTTTTGCCGTTGCCTTTTGGCCTAGTGGTTGGCGTATGTGACATTTGATTAAGAGGTCTCGGGCTCAAATCCCAGTTCAAGCAGTTGTTGGGTTAATCTGACGAAAAAATCTTAATAGTGTGTCCACTGTGGGTTTCGAATTAACAATACTCAGTATTGTAAGACGCTACAATCTAAGTCCGTCAAGTCACATCGGAATACCAAACATTTAAACTAAACATGGATGAACCTTATGTTTCTTAATTATCTAGTGACATGAAAAATGAATCCAGAATACCAATTATTATTTGTTTAACAATTTTAGTTAAAGCAAATACACACTTAAGAGGATAGCTAGACACATCAACATTTTATTATTTATCGTAAATTATACACATTTGTGAGTATGTATACCTATCGGCTGCAGGAGTATAAAAGCTCGTACGGGAGATTTACTGGTACTACGTTACTAACCAAAACTGTGTGATATTTTCTGGTATTAGGATCCAATCCATCTATGACAATAACAATTTCTTTATATAAACAAGGATCTACGAATTCAACAAGTATTACTTAGACTATACTTTTCTAAATTCTCTTTACAATGTCAGCTTGATAAATGTACTGCAGATGTAACGGTTTTTATATATAAAATTAAATTGCATCTAGTTTCTTATCTAACATGGAACTAAGTGTAAGACAGTGCCCTATATTTAAAAGTAATTAATCTTTAATAAGACCTAAACCTTTGTTCCTCACGTGGCTTTCATAGACTCAATCCTTACTTCCTTATTATAAATCTGAAAGTAACATCATCTAGTCCCAAGCTAAGCAGAGCTAGATAACTGATATAAATACATAAACATACTTTTTTTCTAAATACATACATATTATACATTGTAAACACCTAGACTCTGAAACAAATATTTGTGAATCACACAAATAATATTTGGTTTGACCCGGGAATCGAACCCGAGACCTCATGATCAGCAGCCGCATACGCTAACCACTAGACCAACGAGGCAGTCACAGGTTACTTTTTACAACAAAAACACGTCATACACGCAGGCGGAGCCGCGGGCGAAAGTCAGTTAATTTTACATTCATTGTCTTTAATAATATTCAATATGGAGTTATCAAGTTGTTATAGCAAATTAGCTTCGCCAAACATATCTGAAATGCTTTTGTGTATCCAAGGTGGAAGGGTGGATTCAGAAACATATTTACACAGCAAACAAAGGGTTCAAAATGCAAAACGTCTTAAAATTACAATATGAAAGGGAAGCTTACAAATACTGGTTCATTTAAAAAAAGCCTGCATTGCTTAGCTTATGGAGCCTTAATAGGCTTTATAAGTAAAAAGTTCAATAAGATAACTAGAGCTTATCTACACAATTTAATTCTTTAATCCATTGGCTTGCTTCGCAACACTTAACCAGACATTGCGCAAAAATAGGATATGTTTCTGTTTACAGAGTTATTTTTTGACAAAATGTAAAACCAAACTGTAATACTGACTGACTGCCTTGTTGGTCTAGTGGTTAGCGCATGCGGCTGCTGATCAAGAGGTCTCGGGTTCAAGTCCCGGGTCTGACCAAATATTATTTATATGATTCACAAATATTTGTTTCGGAGTCTGGGCGTTTTCTATGTATAATATGTATGTATTAACAAAAAAAAGTATGTTTATGTATTTATATCAGATGTCTCGTAGCCATAATACAAGCTCCGCTTAGCTTGGGACTAGCAAAAAACTAGTGCTTTGCGCAAAAAAAATGTATCTCAAATATTAAATAACCAATATTAGTTCATGTTGCTTTTGCTTTATCATAACCTTGTAGAGGTTGTTGCTCTCTATCTGTATCTGATTCTAATTAGTCTTAAATGGAGCCTGGTGACTAATCTATTTTGTTAAAGCGATGATGTTATGTAAGGTTTTAAGAGGCTTATCATTTTATTATTCTAATAAAACTGCTAATAAATCGTCCATCACATTGCGAATTAGTGTTAATGTGCATATATGACTTAAATTCTCAATTAAAGATAAGTAATATAGAGTCGAATTTATTTTGAAGTAGGTGCAATACTAGTAGGAGCAGCGGCATTCAATTTTCGACTTTATTGTATGAGTAATCCTCTTCTTTCGTTACCACCATGTAACCACATGTTGCCATATTCGTTTCAGCTTTCAGATGTTTCGTGTAGACTTGAAGAAACTTGAAAATATTTTTAATCGACTTGGAATTCCTTCCGTTTGTGACTAGTTCTCTTCTATTCTTTAAACTTACTTATCGAAATAAGCAAAAAACTGTTTTCAGTTGTCACACTGCTCGTCACTTCTCAAATTATCTCAAATCAGTTGAAGGACAAGCCCTTAGCAATTACAAATAAATTGATTCGTGTGGCGTCGGTAAATCATCGATTCATCGTCTCAGCCATGTAATATACATATATATAATCTAAATTGTCGCAAAGTATTTGGTATGTTGGCAAGAAGCAAGGATTCTGAGCGCTTTGCGTAAGAAATTCCATTGATAAGATATATACTATGAATACTGAATGGTACTTAAACGTAAACAACTTTGGGAAAGGAAGCCCAAATATGGGAGAATGTCTGATTACCAATTTAAATATCTTTGTGAAGTATATGAAACATGTACTTTGGAATGAGTTTATCGACATGATGAGATGGGATGAAAACGGAGTGTCACTACCAACTTCATGGGTTTCCGTGTGTTGTAGAACCAATTACAGCGCAAATGACATAGGACAACAGTACAGTACGAGCAGGAAAACTTGAATCAAAGTCTATACGAGCGGGCCCGCGAGGTATAATTGAGCAAATCTTCTTTTCTGTGGCGAGGCCTATGTCTTACAGTGGACTAGTAAGGGCTATCAATGACTACTAAGGGCTCTTAAATCCAACACAATTATACCAACTATGGTCACGAGTGTAAAACCAAAAACCGTAAACTCTGAAAACCAACGTGAATACTGGTTATTGAACTTGCCTCTCTGTTATGAAAGGTCGTAGCTCAGTATAGAATGAAATGTTGTCTCTGTAAATATTTTACGGAATAATGACTATCGATTACGGTTTATATTGAATTCATAAAACCGGGTCAGCTAAACACTATTAATGAACGCATTTACGGAAAGTAAATAGGTTGGTTTCCAAGTGTTTACTTGAAGTCTAAAGCTCCGTAATGACCGCTTATTTGATTCGATGTTTATGAATGGCGTTAATGAAGTCAAAATATCTGACAAAAGTAGATTAAATATTGAAAACGTTAAGGTGATTTAAAAGAGATGGAAGTTAGTATAAAGAAAATTATAACTAGCAATCTTATTATGATCAGTCTGGAACAAGTTTTTTTTAAATAGCTTCTTCATATCTGTGTGAGCTCGGCTATGCAGACTGCATTTCTTTTTTCAGGATAATTATCTTTTAGGAAACTATTTGAATCAGTTTGAAATTTCTATATTTCAAAGTCAAATGAGTTCTATCAAAAAGTTAAGATCAGGTCGAAGTAATAGGTAACCATACCGCGTACCTATAAGTATTGTCTCAAGAGCATTAAAAGAAGGATGGCTCATAAATATTCAATTCAGTTTTAAGCCTTAAAAGTCATCATTAAGTCCATTTCCGATAAAATGCCGAAGCGCTTTTAGCGACCTCTAATTGTGATTCCATTTTGGCTCACCTGCCTCTACCAAAAATATTGACGATCTGTTGAAGGGTATTTGTAAACTTAATTTCTTGTAAGCTCTGACTTCGTCTCATTCTTTGTTTTTTAAGAAATTTATTTTTAGAGAAATACATTTTACAATTAGAAGATTAAACGACTGTAGTTATAGTTAGTTCAAAAAAGGTCTACTAATATGTGGGGTTTCGTGACTTTGAACTTTAAAATATAATTTTATTGTGTTAGTGTTAAAGTCTCGCTACACAATCGAAGCATTTTTTAAAAAAAATCGAGTACAAGATTCGACAACCAGTGACAATATATGTAGGCTTAAAATAATGATATCATCTAAAACGAACTCTGTTGCACGTATCAAACTCACACTTGTACGATTCTTTGTATACACACTAAAGTGCTGATTAATATGGACACAAAAATATATTGTTCGTATATTTTTGATGATGGTAGATTCGAAACTATTTATTGTTCAAATAAAGCTCGGAAAACACTCGGCAAATATTTGTATTCAGATATATTTGTATGTAGCTATGTTAACGGATCGTATTATATTTCAGAACTAAAAACTGTAGCTTAACTATTTAATTTCATTATAAATGTACTATGAAGCTAATCAAATGAGTAAAACAACCCAACTCGCTTTTCATGAATTGTAAAATTATTTAGCTCTGAGAATGGAGAAGTAACGTATTCCGGTACTGTGACTACCCAAGGGAATGAATGATATCCAACCGTGTGTAAATATTAGATGATTAGAAGTATATAAGAAGAATTTCAATATTTTATGTTAATAAAATAATAATAATACATATGGAGTTTTTGTTTTTTGACGTTTAATGTGTAATATGACGTCATAGTACACGAATCCAAACATCAATGGAACGCCCAATAACGCAGATGTATCAAGGTTATTTATGGAATACTAGCTTTCGTCCGCGGCTCCGCTCGCGTGTATCTCGATTATTGTGAGATCGTAGCCTATGTGTTATTCTGATATATAAGGTATATTACTGGAAAGTTTCATCCAAATCCATTTGGTAGTTTTTGAGTGAAAGAGAAACAAACATACATACTCACAAAGTTTCGCGTTTATAATATTAGTAGGATAATCAAACAATAAAAATATTTATATCCTTCCAAAAAAATCAAACTAACTAAAAAGTTTTATGATTTAATATCTTTTCATTATAAGGCTTTGAGTGGATTATGTGAGATGTTATGTGTGGGGCGCTTGACAGTTAATTGGTCCAGAACTTAGTTGAGGCTCCGAGGGTAATAGAAATTTATTATCATTTATTTTCCTATTGGGGAATGTTCACTCTAATGTGTTCAGGAGCAACTAGGTACGATTTGGTAGGAAACGGAATAATTGAATTATTTTTTTGAATTGGTTTTAATTTTATAGCCTCTTACCATTTTTGTTTGCAGAAAACATAACGTTCAATGGGCTAAGAATGATTTGTTTTATTACCAAGACTGTATGTTACCAGAAAAGGTAATAAGAAAAGCATATATTATACATACGAGTACTTACAAACTTTAAAAACAGGTTTCATATTTCAATAGCAATTACTACTACTACCCGCATCAGTCCAAAAAGTCCGTTGAGAATTATAAAAACGAACAGCTGATGAAAGGCAACCCAGGTTGAGGAAACTTGCAAAAGAACAGAAAGTGTGAAGTATCATTTATTACACAAATTGTTATATAGGTACGAACAGTAAAAAGCTACTGAATATTAATCGTTTGAAACGCGGTCCCCTTTTCTACTAATAACAACCTTATTAGAAGGACAATAAGTCTTAAATTAAATTGTTTCAGGAAATTTGATCTGAGAATTTTGACTCCGGGAACAAACCAACGGAATGTAGGTCAACAGCTGTAGGGAGAAGTAATAGGTAATTGGAACGTAAGCCACGCGAACCTTCGATTTTCCGTAAAAGCGCTAGACGGTTTGGTACTGAATCGGATTGATGCTAATAAATGTTTTTTTCTTGATTAGAATAAGTGAACGAAGAAGGGTTATAATAATATACTCGCATATATGAAATCCTCCAAAATGAGTTACCGCAGAATCGTTATCTTCCCTCTTTATGTATAGTTATGTATAGAAATAGTTATATTCTAGATATTCTTTATTTACTAGCTAAGTTTAGTGAACTGACACAAAGTATTGTGTAAGTTCTATTTTATATTTTATTCATATACTACAAAAGCAAAAAGCTACCTCGATTCGATTTGCTAATGTGATGAGCTTTTTCGAGGGCCGAATTCAGAGAGGAAAACGGATTACGAAAGGGGAAAAATCAAAATATTGCCGCTTTTAAGGTGATGATTGTGTCGCTCTCAAAGTGAACCAGACAAAATGGAATATCCATATGGCGGAAAAGCAACTATGAAAGTTAAAAATCTGAAAAAGAAAGAAAAATGAAAACATTCGACTATCTCAGTGGCGCAGTGGTAAAGTGTACGACTTCTGTGCTTGAGGTCTTGAGTTCAATTCCTGGGTTGGATCAAATGTTTGTGATGAAATGATTCGCAAATCATTTTAAATCAGTTATCAAGAACCCACAGTACAAACTCTGCTTAGTTTGGGACGAGATGATGTTGCGTCAGATGTCCGAAATATTGATTAATTTATTATTTATTACTGAGTTTAGAAAAAGAGAATACAACTAAAGTACAATGTACTAACAAAAAACAGCTATTTGTAAGCCGTTTGCTGGATGCTACAGATTGACCAGCCGTTACAAAAATAACATTTAACAGGTAAGCAAAATCTCTACAAAGATGTGTAAATACGCAAGAAATATAGAAAATTATCTAAAAGCGAAAATTTGTTTAAGTAAATTCTCACTCACTAATTCGTTGGTAAAGTCAAACAACTTCGTTTATATGAACTATTCTGCTTATCTAGCTTAATTAGTGTATGAATTTAAATATATAATTTGCGAGGATAGCTAACGATGGAAAGTACGTGGCTCAGGTACTCGTTTCAAGCCCAATTAAAGCGTCTATGGAGGGGAAATTTTAGACATCGTTTTCAGCTACATTTCCCATTATTACTTCATGAATATCAATTAAAACTTACGATTAAAATTCAAAGTCCATAGAAGAAACCAGTCTCTGCATGTCGTATACGATAAAGCATTGTCACCTTAAGCTAAATAAGAATTCTACATGCTTCAGCTACAGATTTAGTTTGAATAAAGTAGTGCAATAAAATTCCCCGCAAATACACCTTATTTAGCACACAAGTAGACATTTTCAGAACTAAGAAAAATTACTTTGTTTACACTAAAGTGAATTACCATACATAATTACGACAATTACTTTGTTTACACTGAAGTGAATTACCATACTCTGAAATTTAAGCTTTGATACAATACTGCCTTGCATTACCATTCGAAATTCCACGAATGGGGTACTGTTAAAGATGGCAGATCTTTGTAGCGAACTAATCAAGATCCAATAGTTTTCCATTATTTATTGATTATAATTATATATATCTTCCTAGCCTTATTCCCAATATTATTTGGGTCGGCTGCTAGTTCAACCGGTTTTACCTGAAAATCAGTTTTTCCACGGAGCGACTGGCATCGGACCTCCGCACCCCTAAGTGAGAACTCCATATAATTTAAAGTGTCAATTTGTACAACTTTTCATTAAATGCACATTTACGGTACTTAACTACATCGAAAATCGTTTATTTTTGGTCTGTTTTTTTACGGCTAGCCTCTGGTACGGCTGGACTGATGTTGACTGGATTTTACTGGCAGATAGGGGATGATATAAAAAGTAACTTTAGACTAGTTCCCCGCGGTTATTACTATAAAAGTACAACAACAAATGCTGGTAATACCTCGGGGCTAGTACTAATATATATAATATTTCGGACATCTTATACACAACGTCATCTAGTCTCAAACTAAGCAAAGCTTGTGTTATGGGTACTTGGCAACTAATGTAAATACATAAACATACTTTTTATAAATACATACATATATAAACAGAAAATACCCAAACTCCTAAACAAATATTAGCGGATCACACAAACATTTGGTCCGACACGGGAAACAAACCCGCGACCCCAAGCATACGTTACCTTTGTACCCCCGAGGCAGTCATAAAAAATATTAATATTACTATTAGAACATTACGAAAGGTCAATGCGTGTCAAATTATGGAGCCCTAATTTCAAAAATGTTATCGCATCCATCCTCTATTTAGGTTCTATAGCTTCTAGTCGTAAAATATTATTAATATATTAACCTCAATCATATTTTATGTAACAAAATAGATAAGATCTAAAATACTCTATTCTAGAAGGCCTTTTTTGATATTAATGTCCTCATGAAAACCGATTTACTTAAGTTGGGTGCGATTAGTCCGTTGCTCATTAGCCGATGGAAAGTCAATTTTGGTATTTAAAAATTTGGTTCAATTTTAAGTTTCGATTTATTCTTAATCCAATGTGCCACTCCGTTCCTGCAGTGAACTAGGGTTTGGGAACTATACCAAACTGTCTGGTCACTGCGCTATCGTAATATACAACCTACTAGCTAAGGAGACTCCAATGTGTATTCAGTAGTAGACTTTTAAAGGCTGTTGATAATAATAATTATAAATATCGCTAGCGTATCGCCCTCTCAGAGACAGTTTCACTGGTGAGTCCGAGACCGGAGGCATAATGACGCATCTCTGTAGCCCGCTATAAAGCTAGCCACCATATCACAACTCTTAAAATCTACTTGTCTTCCATATCAGGCTTAGTTGAAAGTAGAGTACTTTAGACGGCTCATATTAAATAAAAAGTATTAAACTCTCATCCTTGACTGTAATGAGATTATATTTCATATTGTGAGTGAAAGTTGAATCGGCAGTCCGTAAAATTATTATTACTAAACTATGAGAATAAATTTTCTGGCTGCCGCTAAAATGTTGTCTTTACCGCACAGAAAAATACTTTTAATTTAATAAAGCAAGCACAAATTCTTATTCAATGGTAACCGCATCAACTCTATAATCGACTTACATTTAAAAGAAGAACAGTATTTTTAATCTTCACAAATAAAACAAAAGAAGGTTCATTAATAAACATATTAACGTACATTTCCTCTTTTGTTTATTCACAAAGATATCTTATTTTCTTTTGCTTGGGGCTACTGTGTAAAATAAATGGACGTGGGGTTGTTTACTCGATTTTAAAATGATTGTGCATTAAATAAACCAACGGGCCGAGTTCGACGCAAATAGCCACCCAACCTCGCTAATTGAAGTTCCAAACAAAATTAAGTCAATTTAACTTCATTACTGTGTCATAGCATTTCACTAGTCATTAATAATGTATTCTGTATTTATAGGAAGTCAGTGAATTTAAATCGTGTGGCGATGAGAATGTTCGGTAATAATAGCCTATACAGTCATAATTCCTATTTTTAAGAAGGCTTTCGAGATTATAAAGTGTTTGAATAGCGCTGTCGAGAAGTATTATCGTCTAAAAGATTTAATATAATGCAAAAGAAAAATTTGAAAAGTTTTAGTGATTATAATATTTTGTACTAGTTTTGACTCTGTTAATGTATATATCGGAAGACCCGACAGTAATTTATCGGATTATTTTATAGTTTCATAGCCACACTCATCAATAATGTGGATTTCTATTAGTAAAAGTATTATCGAATTCAGGTCAGTAGATTAAGAGATAATCCCTACGACCTCACAAACTCTACCTCTTTATAAAATTAGTATAGATTATAGGTAGCCTAGGTGATTTGGGGATGGGAGTGCTCGTAATTCGAACAGTTTTACTTGGTTAAAATTAGTTAGTACTTTAATTTCAAGTCTTGAAATCGTGACAAGACAAGAAAGTTGTATTTTCAGATATGATTCCAATATTTCATAGAATACAGGGATAATAAGAGAACATCATAAGTAAGTGCGGCTCAAAATCACGCCTTCTCCTTAGTGTGGAAGAAAATGAAATTTAGGTTTGTAGAGTCGCATTATTGCATAAAAAAGTTCAGTTCATCGAATTACTAATACTTAGTACAAAAAGAAAGGTATCGTGTGAAAATAAAAATAAATTGTATTTCAGAAATATTAAGGTGATAATGTTTTCGACGGTCCATCTAAACTGCCATATTGCTACAAATTTGTGAAAATTATACAGAAAATATATATCGTAGGTATATACATATATTCCATGATACGAATAACGTTCCGTTTTTCGTTCGTAAATGTGACGTGTAACTAACTTACAAAGCCATTTCAAAGAAAACAAAGAAAAAATACTGCTATATATGTAATATGAGAATACATTAATCAACGACATCCTCTCATATCCTGTATCTAATCTTGTCAGAACATCCAAGGATACAAAAAATTAAATCTTATATCTCTAATATTTTCGTTGTACTATTACACATAAAAACCTTCTTATTTCCGTGAGCTGGCTCGCTAAAAATATTCGCCCCATTTCCTTCCTACCTAATAAGGAAAGCTCGTCCTAAGAAACTACGGTTCTGTTGTTTACAAAAGTAAAATATATTGTATATTAGTTAATTGAAGTCTAGCTGATGATTACTTTACTGATACTTTTGCAGTTCGTTAATCAAATACTTGGATGATTGTAGAAGTACGTACTAAAATATTTTTGTTTGAATTTAATGATCAAAATATACAGTCCATCGCTGGATGTAAGCCTCTACTAATAATAAATTTTTGATCTAGCCAGGTTAGTATAGGGTTTGTTTCAAGTTTTCCCGTTTTTTTGTTCAGCATAATCTGTTTCCTTAGTCGCCTCTGACGTAAGAGGCGACTAAGTGTCGTAACCCATGGTATGAACAAGGTATAGTGACACTCTGTATTCTTAATCTGTCACTCTAAGGATTCAGGGGCTTAAAGACAGTGAAAGATTAGATTAGCGTCTGTTTTCTGTGAGAAAGTCATATGACGCCGATCGAATCTGGCCCATTTATGACAAAGCATAGTTCTCTACGTTTAAAGAACAAGAGAATTATAACCGACTTAATTCTACGTCATTTTAAATGTTGGCAAATCATAAAACAGCTAAGCTAGTGAGCTCAACTTTATATTGCTGAACAATATTAATAATAATATATTAATAAATAAATATTTCGGACATTTTACACACAACGCCCGGGACCCGGGAATGGAACCCGAGACCTCTCGATCAGCAGTCGCATACGCTAACCACTAGACCAACGAGGCAGTCAGCATATTATAGATGCGAACCATTTTATAATGTATGAGCCGACAAAAAGACTAAACTTTGTCTGATGATAAGCTTAAATAGAATTCAGGAGTAGTGTCACTTGCTATACTTATTGTGAATGCAGACAATACAGTATGATGACACATCCTATGACGGCCTATTAAAATGCTTCTGCATCATTCTGCGAGAGGGTAGTACCGCTACCGTTGACCCGAACTTTTTGTGCTGAAATAAGCGTGGCTCTACTACCTACAAACCTACTCAGTGTTCTACGGATGTTACATCTTCAGAGTTGATTATATAATTTTGTAAGGTGAATATACAATACAGAGATAGCAAAGTAATTATTTAACAATTTTCTACTGATCAATGATCTGATTTGTATAAAAATAAGTTGTCTTTATTCTATACATAACAGGTTTTTTAAACGACTGGTTAATTAGCATAAGAAATTTCGCTCGAAAATATTATTGATTATGTTGTTAGTCGTTATTTATACTACCACTTATGTGTACGAATTAACAACCAACTAAATGCTGAAAATGTTTAATTAAGTCAATTATTTTCCACTTTAAATTATTACTGCTACAAACACTACATTATACGGTCTACGACCCCTTAAGTAACTTTCTAATGAAAGACTTTCAAAATATAAATTATTTCATTATGTTGTTATTATGAAAATATAAATGATTTTATTATATTTAAGTTCTATTCCACAAACGTTTCTTTCATGTAATAACTGGTGTTCTAACCAGTTGTAGGTAAGTGAACAAGTGGAATAAATTCACCATTTTCTTTTATTTCAAGTACTAAATCTCATTCAATCTCACTCGTATTTCTTTTTTTCTATTATAACAGAACATATTGTCTCTTTATTACACCGAAGTGCAATAACCAGAGAGGTAATATTTTTTTATATCTCTTATACGAACATGTTTTTATACTTAAATACAACATTTTCTATGTAAATATTACCTTTCATCTACATCAGAAAAATAAAACCGAACGTAAAAAAACATACAAACGTATTTTTGTACGTGAAAAGGCGGAGCTTTGGAGACGTTAAAGCTGGATTTAGACGTGAATAATTATTATTTCTAGGAGAGGGTTTCTTGCATCGGAGCCTCTCGCTATCAATAAAGCCTTCGCTGGCGAGAGCAAGCCGTCTCGCCGCCAAACGCTCTATCTTTGGGATTATAGCAAGACAAGGATTCCTGTGGTATATAAATATAGATTTCGATCTTTCCTAAAATTGCTTCAGAAGCATTTATCGCAGCTTCTGTTATTTCTCAGTTTAAGGTAATTAACGCGTATCAGTTATAGATACAGAAGGAAATGTGAATACTATAGGTAACTGTGAATTTTACTTTAGAGTGTATGTTTGTGTAATTTTCGAAATTGTTCAAAAGTGGTTTTGAACAATTTCGAGAATTAGAAAATTTATTGACCTGAAGACTTGCTTCTTGAGCTTCTTGAGAATCTTTTTCTTAATATTTACCTAACAAAGTGACTCTACCCTGCCCTTTATTCTCGAGCATATTTGGGGTCGACTAATAGTTCAACCGGTTTTAACTGAATGTCTTTCCATTACCTTGAGAATAATCCCTACTAATATTATAAATGCGAAAGTAACTCTGTCTGTCTGTCTGTTACGCTTTCACGCCTAAACCATTAAACCGATTTCGATGAAATTTGGTATGAAGATAGAACTGAAATTGAGAAAGGACATAGGTTACTTTTTACTGCGATAACCGACATACACGCGGGCGGAGCCGCGGGCGAAAGCTAGTCTTAGATATAAAATTCTCGTGTCACAGAGTTACCATACTCCTCCGAAACGGCTGGAACGATTTGTGTGCATATCGGGTAGGTCTGAGAATCGGCCAACATCTATTTTTCATACTTCTAAGACGCGAGCGGAGCCGCGGGCATCAGATAGTTTTATTATAAAATAATTGTTCGTTTTTACTTATTAATACAAAAAGGTAAACAAAGCCACACTACAAGAAACCATATATCTCAATTCTTTTCCAAGTTATTTATGAGAGCAAGTTGAGAGACGGGTCACTATTGAATCCTCTTCATAGGCACTGTCACTCATATACATTGTAATAAAGCTCGCCACCATTTATACCGTATAACCGCATTTGATGTCTTTCAACATCTCCATTTTAACAAAGCTTCAAGTCAGACATTAATTCAAAAACTGCCTTTTCAAAAATCGAGCCGTGTTTTCTGACAGCGGGTATTATGTAAGAAACGTTATACATGAAATCATATTCTATAAACTATTATAATATTGCTTTGAACTGAATTAAAGCCACTTCAACCAAATTTAAACCAGAGCATTTTATCAGTAAGCACGCACTTATCGTATTTATAAGAATTTAAGCTGATTTTATTAAGTGATTAAGAAATCACGAAACCGGAATTCCTTTGGAAATGTTCCGGTTTGTGTTGGTTAGTATTTTACTTACACTTTATAGCGATAAGCGTATTTAGGTTTTTTTCTGACACCATAAATGGACAAAAAGTGCCTATTCAGCGAGGCCAACGTTTTTAAATTAGAAATAAATCAGTTCCAGTAAAATCATTATAAATATGTTTTCAATTTGATTGATAACTCTTACACACGGTGGTCTAATGTCAATCTAACCAGATCCTGTACTGAGATAACTATACTGCTAATAATCATACTTAAATATTTTGTATAGACAATATACATAAATGTTATAGATAAACTACACCGAAACAAAAAACTTATATTCATAAAAACATTTAAGGACGGAAACGATTTATCACCAAAATGTTAGCATTTATTAGGCATGCAAATGGCAAACTAAATATCACCGAATATGTCGAGCCTTAATGGCGAAAAGTTTGTTTTGTTATAGCTATAGTTAGCATTTTATTTTGTGTTTTTAAAAGCAATACAATATTTTAATTAAGAAGTTTTAATCTCTATCTCGTTTATGTTAAATAAACAGAGGCCTGCAAAGCTTTGTAATACAGCAAATATGCTTATATTAAGTCCATTGTATCTTCTATTAATTTAAGGTTTACACACCAGCGTAGAGAAGTCTGTCCCTCCATAATCCTTAGATTACGCGATTCCGGACTGCGCGGATGAGCTCCATGGTAGGTCGCATTGCAATCAATAAGCTAACGCTGATCCTGCGTCACGTTGAGCCAATTAAATGAAGTCCCTCTAGAAATTACTCCGCACCGTTTCTAGAGCTACTTCCTCAAATCAGTTCTATCAATCTCTCTGTCTTGTCTTGCTGTGCACGTTAAGTCTGTCAAATGTTATATTAGATCCCAGTTTTATGAGTCTTTTACGTAGAGTCTATGATTGGTAGCCTGTCGTTGTTACCGTTCCTTTCTGTTTTTCTTATTTAAAATAGAAGGTGACTTAGGATTTAGTCTCGCATAGTATATTGTAATTTAATATATGGTGATCAATCAGTCTGTTTTTTCATCTGCAATTGGAAGCTTACTGTTTTTATTGGAACCCTTTTTCAAAGAAAGGAAAGACCTTTGAATATGTTTGTTTTTTTGTGTATTTTTCTTTACGATGCGATGATTTTTCATTGTTTCATACATCAGATACAAGCGTGGTCGTTATTGATTAGTACATATAAGTAGATATCTCTTTGATTTATCGAAGTATTACCACTACAGGTCACTTCTTGTAATTTACTAAAAGTACACTGTTTGGCCTAGTGGTTTCAGAGGTCGCTATTCCGCTCTCATCTGCGCCAGGTGGCGTGGGTTCAAATTCCACGTGACAACACTTTGTGTGATACAGGAATTGTTGTTGTCTGGGTGCTCTTTGTGTCCACTTTATGTATGTTTATAAAGTCTACCACGAAACAGTATGTATATTTTTAATGCGAGAGTAGTTTTTCACAAAAAAATGTAAAGAATATATTTAATATTGATCCTTAGATATAAAACATTTATTTTGTTATTAAACATGAGATACTAGTTCTGCTGTTAGGACTAGATAATATTGTGTGTCAGATGTCCGAAATATTTAAAATTTATTTATTTTCTTAATTTTATTTAGGAATAAAACAATAATATTATTCAATTTTCTCCTAATATGGGTTATCGGTTTGCTTCTTTAAATTTAAAAAGGTTCCATTATTATTTCAAGGCAGAGGTTCATGTCCCAAAAGAGTAAATCAAAATTAATTAAGACCATGTACCGAAACCAACTGTGATAACAAAATCAGAGGTTGTTTTCCGAACTCGTATTAGAAATTATCTGAATTAATTTCAGTTCATAAAAGAAACATAAGCCGAGGGTCGGAGTAAAGGTAAACAAACCTTTGTTTAGAAAACGCTAAATATATTTATGCATTTAATGTACAACGTTCATGTCGGGCTTTGTACGACAAAAAGCTTTGTGAACACGAACTTAACAAGTGTAAATATGCTAACTTGTGGCAGAAAATCTTTACAAAGTTAATGCTCAAGGGTTTTGTGGAGTTTGGCATTTAACTAGAAATGCACAGCTTAGCATTTGCAAATGCATTTTATTTGTATATTACTTGTGGCGATCGCAACGACGGCGACACGAGATCCTTTCGAGACCACAACAAACACATTTAGGTGATTCTGTTCGCTGCAAGTCGTAGCGAAGCCATAAACTTTGTTGACAATGACTGATGCAGCGGGTGCCCGATCCGGTTCTGTTCGCTACCTCCGCGCCAAATGTGCAATTTTCGAACGTGCCATTGAAAAGGGCTAAAGTTTCCCCTTTCCAAGTATTGTAACTCAATTTCGAGACAGTGACACAATGCAGCAGGCGACCCACTTTAACTTTGGCGATTTGTTTTGATATGAGTTACTAACTCGAAGGATTCTTCATTGTTGTGTGTGGTTACTGCTGAAGTTTTTACCGAATTAAGTATATTTTTTGTTTCAGTTCTCACCTTATAATAAGCAGTCGTATATTCATGGGTATATTTACCTGCAACAAGAGAATAAATAATTGTTATAATATATGGATGTCTGAATGTTTTGTAGACAAAATCAGCATTTTAGAGGCAGAGTAAATAACTAGAATTTCAATAATCTCACTGCATATTTTTTTGCTTCCAAAGAATTCCAGTATCTAATAATATTAACTAAAATACATTTCTTTATTTGTAGTAATTAGTCATGTTTAAAATAATATACAAAAGTTACTAACTAATTATTTTAGTGTTACAAAAAAGTATACATGCTATGTACGTATTATATAATTAGTTATTTATTCAATGCTTTCAACATACAGTACATATGTACATTCGAAGCTACAATTACGTAGCTCGCTGACTTAACATATCTCTAATGATGATTGATTTGCTTTCAGGTTAACTCTGCGGGCGCCATCAATATCATTGATCACACAAAAGTACTTATATGTGTAATACCTCTGTTGGTATGTACAGTTCTCCTCTTGTCATTTCCCTCTTCTAATTACCTTCATTTGAAATGACCTTATAATAAATAAATGATAACTTTTAAAAAAGATAGATAACTGGTGTGAATACATATTTACTTCCTTTGTAAATACATATATATTTTATATAGAAAACACACAAACTCGGAAACAGATTATAGAAACATGTGGTCCGACCCGGGAATCAAACCAGAGACCACCGAGCCACCGAGATAGTTAACAACAGTAAGCAATAATAGATCACATCGGCAATACTAATAAAATCTTATCAAATAACTACAACATTAACAGACTCAAATTAAATTGTCGAAGAATATAATTCAGTCAATCAAGATGAGATACAAATCTTATTTTATATATAATTAAATTATATTACTATGTGCGTCCATGTAATGTAACTAATAGTTTTGATTCATGTAAGTTTTTCCCGTGCGGAAATCCACCCGGATGCCACTTAATTGATGCTATATCGGACTCGAACCGACCAAAACCGCACGCCTTCTCGGGCACTGGAAGTCGGGGAACCAGGTGCACTATTGGAAGGAATGTAAGTTGTACCTATAATGAAAAATCTTTTGCATAGTATATACATATGAGTATAATCATCATTACCTTAAGGTTCTTATAGTTTATTGCTAAAATTAAGCATCTTTTTAGACAGGAGGTTTTCGCCTACAACATATTTATTTTCGCATATATAAAATGTATACAAACATTAGCAGAAGATATGTTGAAGTATCGCGAAATTATACCGTCTCTCGTTTAGTTGATTTACTCGTACTAATCGAAAGCGCTAAGTACAGTAACTCACCACTCTTAATAATGACTGAATTCTTAAACTTAAATATGATGTCTATAGTTCCCACATTTGGGGTGGGAAGGCTCATTACGCTACCTCGGGAACTTACGACGGCAATCGTAAACATTTTGATGGGCGAGGTAGAACTGCTCTTAAAGTTTAGCCGGCAAGAACCTCTAACTGTGATTAAAGTCTCCTTCAGGACATAATACTAATATCAAGGCTTTACTTAACTTGAGCTTACTCAAATACTATTTAAATATATCACGCACCGCTGTTTTACTTAGAGCTTGTTACGTAAACTTTTCATTTAAACATTAAAGTGCCGGTGGAACAGCTTTTTATCTTATAACTAGCTGATGCGCGCGGCTCTGCTCGCGTCCTAGAGGTTTGAAAAATAGATAGTTGCCGATTTTCAGACTTACTGAATATGCATAAAAAATTCACAAGAATCGGTCAAGCCGTTTCGGAGGAGTATGGGAACGAACATTGTGACACGAGAGTTTTATATATTAGATTACCTAATGAGTTCATCATCATCATCATCAGCCTGGCCTAATTAGTTATTTTTGTGTAAAGCGTATCGGGGTATTAATATATACGTGTATCAGGGTATTAAAATACTAAAATAGTGAATGTTATAGAGCTCATGTCTGAGCTTTTAAATTTATCCTTGGCAGTGTGAATCCTCATGTTTCCACCCGGTTGACTTTCACCTACGCTTCTGCGGTCACCAGAACAATGGTTGTTTCACGTCACTTGGAAACTCGTTGGTTGATCCTTTAGGTCTACCCAGGGAAGGGTATGATACTACGCGTCAGAGCAAAAATTGAAGTGAATTCACATAACTCGCCCAGATAATTTCAAATGAAAGATATTTTAAGTCTAATTGTCTTTTTTAGGGTTTCGTAGTTCATGACTTAGAACCCCTATAGATTCGCCATGTACGTCCATCCATCCTCGACCTACCGCCCAAACGGTTAGTGCTAGACAGATAAAACTTTGAATGAATATATTATAATTACGGCGACAAAAAGCTACAATAAAATTATAAAAAATATTTTTATATAGAAAAATATTTATATTTGGGGTACCTCCCCTACACGTATAATAGGGATGTTTTTTTTTCTCGCGTCTACCCCGTAGTGTGGGGTATCATTAGAGAGGTCTTTTAAAAACATTGTGAAGTTGCGAAAATCATTTTCCGTCCGTATTTAAAGCGCATTTTTTTGAAAAAGTTGAAAAATACGCAGATAAAATAGTAGTGTTCTGGAACAGTAGAAATAAAAAAATCTAAAAGGTTGTAAATAAGATTGCTAAACAGTCCCTCTGTTTTATAAAATTGATCTCGTAATATCAGTTGAATGTTCTGAATCTGTTCTAAACAAAGCTATGTAAATCATTCACTCTGATAGTTTCTGTGTAGTAGTTCCCATATAAACTTCTTTTAGTCCAGTCATTATAGTAAGTTCACCTCGGAATTCGAGATACCCAGCTGTAATTCTGTAAATACTTGTATATTGCCCCCCTTAAAGTTGTCTCAAAACCTACATATGGTAGGGTGTACGCAACTATTAAATTTCAAGGTCAAAAGTCTCAAAAATCGATTTTTTGCGCTTTTTTTTGTAAATATCTCATTTCCTATGGTTTTTTGCTATTTGTAATTATTTACAATATTGTAGAATACAAAATTCTCTACAAATTTTGTTTAAAAAAATTTTTATACGATGAACCGTTTTCGAGATGTAGGACGGAGAGCGCGCGGTCACAGCATCACTTAGGGTCAACCGGTGCCTCCGGTTGAAAACTGATTGTAAAAAAAATGAATATAAATATTTGTCAATTTTTATTAACTATTATATTATATTTTATCATTTTTTCCTAACCTTTCCACTTTTCATTCAGTAATAATTTATTTAACAACACTTACCTGCGCATGTAATTGCAGAATTGTTAATGAAAATATAGGAATTATATTTGAATTTTAACCTCATTAATATTAATAACTTATTACATGACGAAAAAAAAAGAAATAAATTATGAATTAATATTTTTATTAAAAAATATCATTCAATACATTTATTTTTATTAAAAGTAAACAAATCGAATATTGGGTACAAAAACTACAATTTATAATTTTATTCATCTTCTTCCTCTTCATTATCATCTTTAACGACATTTGTCTTAAGTTCTGCCATGATTTCGGGGTCAAAGGTTCCATCTTCGTTAATGTCGCTCTGATATGGTAGAGTATTGAGACAAGCTTGCCCATTACATTGGCCACAAGCTAAAGAGCATTGCAAGCCCGCTTTCCTGCAACCACTCTTGCAGTTGCAGAAAATTGTATTTAGCAAATCTTCTGGAGGAGGTGGTAAAATTGTAATGATAGGCTCCAGAAAATCGTTTCGCATTGCCCAACCCCATACTTGGGGTTCCAAAACATGCCCTAACCAAGTTTGAACTTGATAATATACACGTTTGAAATGTTGATGAGCAACTTCACTTGTTGGTGGAATATTTGACGATAAATTTGAATATTTACTTGTTGACCTGAAGTGATGCTGTGACCGCGCGCTCTCCGCCCTCTATCTCGAAAACGGTTCATCGTATAAATTTTTTTTAAACAAAATTTGTAGAGAATTTTGTATTCTACAATATTGATAATGATTACAAATAGCAAAAAACCATAGGAAATGAGATATTTACAAAAAAAGCGCAAAAAACCTATTTTTGTGACTTTTGACCTTGAAATTTAATAGTCGCGGACACCCTACCATATGTAGGTTTTGAGACAACTTTTAGGGTGTCAATATACAAGTATTTACAAACTTACAGCTGGGTATCTCGAATTCCGAGATTCTTACCTAATTTAAGCTTAAATGACTGGACTATTTTGTTGAGACAAAATAGTAAAACAAAGGACGAGATAAACTAGGATCTTCGGTACAGTCCTTTTTGCCTAATCCAATTTACGGTTGAAAAGGAAAACATGTGAAATATCGCAAAAATGTGGTCTGACACGTGTTCTTAAGAAGGAAATCTTATGTCTTAGAAGGGAGCGCACAAAATCCCTTTGGCAAAATTGATTTAAAAACTAAACAGGTAACACGTAGCTTTTATGTTGATTTGAGAGCACTTAAAGCGTTTCTAAACGCGATCATCACAAGTAACTTTGAAAGCTGCATTGTGTGAACTGACGAAGTTTACCAACTTGATTATAATATAGCGTCGACATCTCAAAATTTCGCCGTATAAATAGTTATCTGCATCTAAAGTTACGTGGAGAAGTTATGGGGAACGTCACTTTACGAAGTTCGTAGTGATATGAATGTTGTACGTGCTAGATAATGCTTTGAACATTCTACTAAAAAGTATCTCAAACTCGATAAATACGGAGAAGAATAACGCGAGGACTTGGCGTACGTAAAACTCATTTAATGACGTTCATGCATACTAGTTCGTGTCTAGCTACTAGGAGGGGCCTAAACTTGCTTGGCAAGGCGCCTTGGCACAGCTGCCTATTTTATTGTGAGACCCCGCCAACAGCAGAGAGATTTACCCCATCTGTAATAGCACGCCTCGTTTATTAATAGCTACGAATGTTGTGGTCGTATAATGTTTCTGGTGTTTAATCGGCCCATCATGATTATGAAAAGTCTTGTACTGTGGAGTTTTACGTCAATGCAGCAATTTGAAAGTGAAGTATTTTTGAATGTACACTTTGCTTGAATTGTGTATAAAAAAGTTAATATTTAATCTAATGTTGTAAATAATCTTAAAGCAAAGGTTTAGGATTTTTTGTACAATTTCTTATTTGTCTGTCTGTTTTATTTATCTATCTGCTTATCTATCTATAAAATATGTATGTACCCGTCACGGTATTCGCTTCGAACCTTGACAATGAAATTTAGGACAATAAATTATATATGAAGTTATTTAAATAAAATTATAATTGGTCGAAATTCAATTGTCAGCCTACTTTTAGTGTTTACTTTATAATATGTCTATTTATATATGTACATATATAGGTATACCTAAGCTTAATATTTACGTCGTAAAGTTCACAAATAAAAGCTGTTGACGTTGACAAGTATAAATACAACACGCATCAAGTTAAGAACTTAACTAAGAACATTTATATATGTTTTCGTTCTTTAACTTATCTGTTTAATAAAACAGGATAATTTACTGCATACTTTTTAAGACTTCTGTAAACTAAGTATACCAAGCAGTGTGTATGTTCATGGGTTTGCATATATATGATTCTAAACGGATATTGCTTCGAGATACGAAATCCCATTTAGTTAAAATGTATTCAATAGACGAAGGGGACTACGGGAACTCATCATCATTGAAGCGACAATAGCCCCAAGGCACTAGGCGTTGACTCGGATCAAAAGGTCATAGGCTCAATGTTATTGATAAGAAATAAAGATCTTTAGAAGATAGTATTTATAGTTGAAATTACATAATATAGGTACATAGTCTAACCAAAATGCTGTTTATTTTATCTGACTGACTGTTATTGTTTCAAAATTAGTTTCTACTAACTTCGCCCAGTGGTATTACCCGTGACGTTTGTTGCTTAAGAATCGGATGTGGTTCACTATTGGTTTTAATTTTGTTCTTCGTGACTCGTTTTTTTTTGTTAAACTGAACTCCTTCTATTTCAGCCATCTCCAAGGAAAAAACTATCCCAATCGATCTATTTATATCAGAGATTATCCAAAAACTTATAGACAAATATGTGAAAAATTGACTTTTTGATGTAAGCATTGAAAAGTTGATAATTTGAAACTAATTTATTGTATATTTAGTTACTACCGTCAAATATCTACGGGTTTTTTACAGGTAAAAACGAGAAGTCTTTTGATGGAATGTGGTCATTGTTGTGGCCGCCCATGGGCACTTTCGAGCATGAGAATCAAAATACCTAGCCACTCTGTTATCCTACCTTCAGAGTTGAGAGGGTGGAATAAAATATACAATTTTAATCTCATTTTATTACTACTGATTTTTATATTACATTTTAGATCAATTTCGTAATAGTAACTATTCCCTCCCTCGAAAATCGTACTTTTTCTGGATGGAAAGTACCCGTTTCTGTAAAACTGTTAATTTGATCGAATGCACAGTACGGTAGAAATATAAAATGTTACTTTCCGCGTCTTACTACTGCTATTAGTAGCACAAAAGCTGTCTGCAAAAGATCGCCATGAGCGATAAGACCGCCAATAGTCACGTTTATATATTGTAACTCTTTTGTTATCTGTTTATGTGTGTACAATAAAGAAAAAAGCTATGACTATTAATTTTGCTACTTCTAGCATGGTTATGATTGTATCATTAACGGATATCCTCGTTGACTCCCTCTAGTCACTCTAGTGTCTAGTGTAAGCCGACGGTATAATTTGTACTTAGTTTTGTATTTGCGTTTAGTTTTGTAAACAATTTCACGGACTTTTATTGCTACATAGTAAACAGATATCAAATTAATAAAGATTATTACTACAAACTATTTATATAATTCTTACATATAAATGCCGAAAAAACCCAAAATGGAGTTTGATTTATGCTTATTTATCCCATATAAATACAATGAACAGACTTATTTTGTGTGTTCATTGTATTTATCCCATTAAATTTCATAGAAACAGATCAGCTTATACCTGAAATATTTAAATAACGGTAAATCATACAAAATTACCATTCGACCTCATTTGATGCTAATGGCTGCTTCAAGATCATCGGATAACGAGCTAAAACTTCAGGTAGCTTGGATAATAACAAGAACCTCCGTTTCATAGAGTATTGAAATTTAACTGTTTATAAATATGATTGAAAATATGTCAGCAATCGTTCCATACAACTTTAAGGAGGAATAGACATAAAGAGAAGGTGAAGGAACATTCAAAATAGAATATAAATACAATCACATGGCACATTTTTTAAAACTAGAATTTTGTACCAGAAACAATAACAGCAAAATGTTACTGTATTCCTCATAATCGAACACGTCATTGAAGAGGAGAAAATACGTCAAAATTGTTCCTGTCAACCCGTCGCCTTATTATACGTAGGTACGTATAATTTGCCGCCACCAGTCTGCTGCTGTTAACTGGTCACTTTAGAACCGGACGGAAAATTTGATTTTATCAAAAAGAAAAACCCAGGTTAAAAGAGAAGGTAGGTATCGGAATGAAGGAATCGAATTTATATTTGTGTATAACACGAAACAGGTATCAGCTATGTTTTACTCAGATGTACTTGAAATATATACTATAATACCATTTATAATGTCTTTCGCAACACTCCAAAGAAGTTAAAGAACATAGAATAGTGAATTGACTGAATAAAAAGGTTCCGAGCCAAACAGGAAACTTTCCAAGTTTTATGGAAAAGTATCTTGCAAGGTTTTTGCACAATGCTCGCTTCGACAGACTTGTCCTACTTAAACTTGCTAAGCAATCGAATATATTATTTTTTTGTATGTAACTGCTTAACTCCAGTCTCTATAACGTTTTCTGTTTTCAGATATTTTAACGTTATATTCTTCTATTTCAACATTAATAACTTCAAATCGTATAATTAAAAATAAAAATATATTTTATTACTGATGAGGTAACCATTTGAACCTATATACATACATATGCAGCATGAAAGTAATACAAACAAATGACAAATGAACATAATTATCCTTGTTACCTTATATTGAACTAGCTGACCCCGCGAACTTCGTACCGCCTAACAGTCGATTCAACGTCACTCAATTATTTTGCATTCTCGGAACCTCTCCAATAAAAGTTATCAGATATTTTTTCATTTTTTTTCCTAAGAGCCATCCTCGTACATCGAGCTATATTATAAAAAAAGAATGAGCGAAATCGGTCCAGCCGATCACGCGTGATGCCGTGACCAAGGAAAACAGGTTTCATTTTTATATATATAGATTAAGCATATATGTGATTGGTTCCTTGTTACATATGTTGGTCCAAATGTTACATTCTATCTGTCTATACCGACAGCATAGATACATATATATGACCCCTACTGTAATCTCAATGGTCTTTACAATGCGATATTTGCATTAACTATTCCCTTTCCTTAATTCAGCTTTTAGGGCTCCAAAGTTCATGACTCAGAACCTTTATAGTTTCGACATGTTCGTCCGTACTCGACCTACCGTCGAAACGGCTAGTGATAGAAAAGTGAAACTTTGTATGGATATATGTTTTTATCACGTCGACAAAGTGCTAGAACAAAATCACGAAAAATATTTTTTTTTGGGGTACCTCCCGTACATGTGAAGTGGGGATGTTTTTTTTTCTCGCAGACAAATAGTTTGAAATCCATCTTGAAAGTATATTTACGTATCACGTTATTGATACTTGTTACATTATATTTGTGTATATACACTCGGTTCCAAAAATAACGGGTCAGTCACATAAACCCGAATATCTCCCGAACTACGTATGCCATCCTAATGAAACGAAGACTGTTCAATTGAGAATTTAATTATACAGATAAAAAATAAAATAAAACTTAGTTACACCCACAATATTAATCTTAAATTAAAAAAAAACTAAAGTAGTCATATTTTTCTTAAGATTACATTTTTTTTATGATTGTTTTTTTGCTGTTTTTCATCACTGGAGTCTTCATCACGTGGAGGCAATACAAAGTATTAAATGAAGAAAGTGATGAAAAACAGCAAAAAAACAATCATAAAAAAAATGTAATCTTAAGAAAAATATGACTACTTTAGTTTTATTTTAATTTAAGATTAATATTGTGGGTGTAACTAAGTTTTATTTTATTTTTTATCTGTATAATTAAATTCTCAATTGAACAGTCTTCGTTTCATTAGGATGGCATACGTAGTTCGGGAGATATTCGGGTTTATGTGACTGACCCGTTATTGGTTTATGTGACTGACCCGTTATTTTTGGAACCGGCTTTATATATACGACCTCATTACAAAGGTTAAATAACTAATTAATAGAATGTTAGTGACTTTCTTTCTCAAGAAAATCTATGAAATGATGTAAGAAAATAATATTTATCTGAATATAATCCATCTATAAGATATAAATGATGTGCAGAGAGTCAGCAAAGCAAAATAGGAAAGTATTACAAACGTCTGTAGAAACCTGAATAATCCTATTGTCTAGGATAATAGGATTGGGGAAAGCACACGGTTGTTTCTAACTAGACGAGAAATGGGCCGCCAAAAGAGATTGAAAAAAATTGCTTGCAATATTTTGTGGTTTGTAAGCAGAAATATAAGTCACGAACTAACTGGTAACTAACGTTAAAATATTAGATTTTTTTAGTCAGTGCTGTTTAAGGGATAAGTACTGTTATTGTGAGGTCTTGTACCAAACCTGTACTGTGGGGTTTCGCGTTTCAGCGTGGGGAAGTATGGTAAGGCCATACGTCCCTCTCCTAAAAGGAGACCCAATTTAGTAGTGGGACGTTCTGGGTTGTCGATGATGGTTGTACTTTTTAACGTTGTACTTTTGAAAATCACAAGTAATATAACTTTTTTATTACAAAATTTATATGAATCACGTTGTTTACATTTTACCTAACAAATATTAGAACTGAATACAAACTAATGAATGGAAATAAAAATCCATAGACGACGAAATTCGAAATACATTTTCATTTGTATTATTTTTAACCACACTAATATTTCCTAGACGTCTTGCAAAACTGTAACAGACTTTGATTTCAATACCATCACTTTGAACCGCATTTTCTGTAGCTTGGGTGTCGAAATTAATATTTATTACAAACGTAACTTCTAATTTGTTGCAGACAAACACTAATTGGATCGAGCTAATTAACAATCTTAATTTGTTTACACCAAGTAACTGTTTCTATAAAATTTTATTATAGCTTTATGTTACATTTTATTCAAGCTCTTTTATTTCCTCACTGTTTTTCTACTAAACATTTTAATATTAACTGAACGAAAAACAAAGTTGGATAATTTATTCTGTCTATTCGCTTGTTTTGTTGTTTCTTTGGTGTTTTAAGGGAGCCTACAAGTTATCTACGTTTGTTCATGTAAAAGTAAAGTTATTATTTCTAAAACATGTTCGGATAATATTGTACCAGGAAAATGAAACTAGTGAATAAATCTTCTAGAGAAGAATCCGTATTCAGTTTTATTACAAGAATGTTATTTCTTTTGTTAAGCATTTACGTTATTGGTATGAGTCTATACAACATAGTACAGTTTTTAGAATACAGACAATGTGCAAAGAGAGTGTGACTTCTTCTGATTTGGTACTATTTGGTTCTTTTTATTATAATATTTAATAAAAAAATTAAGAAAACGTGCAAATTTTTGCTCTAGTTTAACTAAAAAATTGTTTGCGTTATGATGACTTCAAATTACTAAATATTCTTACATTAATATTAAGCTGTTACTCATATTTAGCTTAGACAAGTATGTAGGATATAAACCTGATCAGGCCGCGTTTGAATCTATTGCAAAATATATTTGATGATGGTTAAATTATTTGTAAAAAATATAACATCTAAATTACCTTTATATTTTATTTACATCATTATATGCACATTAATCATGAGCGAGTAGCTGAGGTTCGAAACAAGTGGCATGTGATTGGAGAGGATTATATCCAGCAATGGACTGTGATAGCCTGGTGGTGATGATGAAATGTGTTAAGTAAGTCATATTATTTTCAAGATATGAAACAAGAGAACGAAGATTCAATAGACGCTATTTTCTAGAAAATTGTGGAACGTTCTTTATAAAATAATATTAGTACTCCTTTCCGATATGACTCCAGTCTTAGCCTATTTGTAGATAGCTGATCTTCAGCACACTTGAAAGGTTGATAAATATATAACCAATTTAGAATACGAATGTAAGTAACGTAAATATGACAAGGACATCGAGTCACGTAAGACTATATCTACCAGCACTGGGATAATTTTCAGACGGGCACGTACGATTCGTTTTGATATCAAAATAAGTTAGTTCTATTCTGAGAACAAAGGAATTGGTTCAGTATTAAATTATTAGCGGTGTTGGGTGAACAAATTAAATCACAACATTCTCGGCTTGCAGATTATGAAGTCAACATTGCAATTATTTTTCATAAAAATATTATACGTGTGCCAGTTAAAATCATAGCACTGGATACATTTATTATCAACCCTTTGAATAAAAAATGTTATGAAGTAAACGTTAAGTAATGATGTCATTCGCTTCCTCATTAATCACCAACTGTCCCAGTTATAACGGGATGAAATGTCCCACTAGCGCAGAAGCAGCAAACTTTATTGGCTTTTAAATAACAAAGTTCCGCTGTTATCAGCATAGAAGTTGGTAAAGGAACTTTTTCCAAAGCAGAACAAACACATTAAAGGATCGCGTCCACGTCCTGGGGCGAGGCTCGAAGGCGTGATAAAGTTGGTGTGCAGACGTTGATTTATGTCTCCGTTTGTTTGTACCGGAGACAACCAGCGTTCAAGCCCCGGTTCATCCCGGAATACCGGTTAAGATAAGACGTCTCTAATGCATACTACAAATTACTGGACGAAATTGCTGTTTACGCATACACCGGGACGAAGAGCGTTTGCTAATTCGTCTGGGGGATCTTTCCTTACATGCGCAGTTGATTTCACAATGTATCTAAAATATTATAATGATCTTTAGGGAGATGCAATAAAGTTTGTAATGCTATGTTTTGTTGTAATGAAACTAGGCAAGGTAAATTTACAGGCAAGAGATGACTTGAAGTTTGTTGATACAACGAAACACATTTAGGGGTGGTTATGGTTATTATGGCAATTTATATTGATGATATGACAAATTACCTGAGTTTGTGCCAACACTTACAATTATGATAGAATACTCTCTCTTCACCGATAGATAATGTTGCAATTTTGGACTTAAAATAATTAGAATTATTATTATTTTTCTTTATAAGTCACTAGCTGAATCCTGTGGTTGTTGCAAAAGTATAAAAACAACCACTAGGTTCTGATAGTTCTATATGTTTCTTGGCTTAAACGTCCCACAATTATAAAAAAAAATGTAAGTTATTAAAAATTAAGTTATAAATAAAATTCTGTTTCAAAGCACTCAACATACTACTTATGCTGTAAAAACATGTATCTTCACCAGTTCCTGAATCATTGTATACACAGATATATTTAACTTGAGATGAAAAGTTGTCCTTAAAATACAGACGGGTACATAACACGGCGCGTTAAGATGCTCATGTCACTAGGAGGCACTTCATATATGCCACGGTTTCCAGACTGCTATTGGCAGAGTTGAGGACAATTTACATTACTTATGGAAGCTTTTCATCTTTGTTTTTTAAATCCACACTCCTATTCAAGCCTATCTTATACTATTCAATGGCATGATGTCCAAGTAACACGATTGCTATATCAGCAAAACAAACAATTCGAAGTCCGATGACCTAAAAGAATAACTTTTGTTTCAAGTTCTATTATTATATCTTCTCTGGAGCTACGTGAATGGCGAATATCAGGCCTTGCTAATGCTGACTCAGCTACATCATGTTGGACAATCTGTAAGTGCTATTTGCTGACGGTTCCTGCCATGTCTAATGTGTTATTTGTCTTCATTGTTGAAAATCTACGTAGTTAATTTATCTCCAACAGTATCTACTGTAGGTATATTTGTTTGGATTGTTTTAATAATAACTGTGAATTGTATAAATATTTTAAAATCAACCCTCAGGTTTGTAAACTATCGCTATAGAAATGTCTCAAACCTGAATAAATGTATGCCATGAAATCGATATGTAATAATTTCGGCTTGTTATAGTACACCAGAGCTTCCTTCCCAAGAAGCTCATTGACCAACAGTTTTATAGTTATGAAAAGGAATTTTTAAAAATGTTTGGACACCTTTCTATCATGAGCATTAAAACTTCTGAAAAATGATTGCCATACAGACATACACACATACACAAAAATCGCCTTGAAGAGATAGCTTTTAGCAATAAGGCCGTCTGTACATATCTTGAAATATTCAAGTCTAATAAAATTTAATGAAGTGTACAATAAATTATTTTATATTTCACTCACCTAAAATCATTATGAATACCACTACGATGTGCTTTAACTATAAAATTCAAGGTATAATAAATACTAATTTACAAAAGTCAAAAGCACACATTTCAGTATTATATTCATACATACAAGTATAAATGATCGCTATTCTGACTCTAGTTATTTTTTTATTTTGCAACACTAATTTATTTCGCTTACAATTCCGTACGACATTGCTTGGTGCACGTTTATCTTCAACACAAAAACAACCAACTTGAAAAATGTATTGCGCTTTTCTACGTGAAGTTTAATGGTTGTGAGCAGTTAGAGTATACCTACACGCGTACTTCTTTTGTTAAGGAATAAAAGCGAAAATATTTAATGATTAACGAACCAACGTGGAAATAAAAAATTGAGTTGGAAAATAAAAATCTGGTTCTTTGGTCATAGCTTATCTATCATTAAACTACTGGAGATAGGTCTCTTAAGAAGGAGGTCTTGTCCTACTATATCATACTGACCAGATGGTTTCTATAATATTTGTCAAGTTCTACTTCAGGATGTGAAAGGGTTACATTAATATTTTGAGTGCTTTGGTAGTAGCGCATGCGAATGCTGTTCTTCAGGTCTCGGCTTTGATTCCCGGGTCTGCCAAAATGTTTGTGTCATTCACAAATATTTTTTTCGGAGTGTTTTTTCTGGGTGTGTTTTATGTATAATCTGTATGAATTTACAAAAAAAAGTATGTTTATGTATTTTATATAAATTTTTTAGTACCCATAATAAAAGCTGGGCTTAGTTTGTGACTAGATGGCGTAGTGGGTTAAGATGGTCGAAATACCAAGGTGTTTAAACTGTAAAAATAATAATTTAGAGCTACATTCAGTAAGTTCTGATAGGTATTTTAGTATTATATTGTACATGTTACAAATGGAGTGAGTTAAAAGTGACCGCCAAATATCGTAAATTTATTCCAACGAAACAAAAATAAATAAAAATGTATGTAAATCGCCGCGAGGGATGCCAGCTTAAATTGGTAGATAGTCTTGTTAAGCCCCATAAATTGTGGTTACATTCAGGGTCTTCGTTGGACAGCGGTGAACATTTTAAATGCTGTAGTCATATATTTTCAAGTAAGCAATTATTGGCGTTCTGTTCGCGGAATCATTGGATATTTACTCGTATTAAATTTCAACATGTCTCGTAACGTGCACTCTCAACTTGTTTTTTTGATAATGTAAGTTTTTTTATTTTAATTACTTTAATATATATTTAAAAATTCAATTTCAAAATAGTTTATTTGCGTTAACAAATGTCCAAATGAACGTATAATTAATGTAAGACCCTCTTTTTAAGCAAAAAATGTCTGAATTATGAGGGACCGCTCTCTCATTTACAATTGTGAAATTTATTTTTACAAAAAAAAGCGACTACGTGAAAAAAAATGAATAAAATAAAATATACCATACCAAAAACTACTATAAAAAAAGCGGCCAAGTGCGAGTCGGACTCGCCCATGAAGGGTTCCGTAGAAGGAAGTAACATCATATAAAAGTTTTTGTAATTTGTTGTAACTTTGATCGATGTTTTAATAATAGTGTGTTGATTGAATGAAAGGTAAATTGCGGTTTACGATTTATGATGTAATAAAAAAACTGCATTAATAGATCTTGTTCAAACCAATTTTCGGTGGAAGTTTGCATGGTAATGTACATTTTTTAGTTTTATCACTACCTTATTTTAGAAGTTACAGGACACACACAGACACATACACACACACACATTTTACCACTTAAGAAAGTATCTCTCACGCAAACTATACAGTTTAGAAAAAAATGATATTAGAAACCTCAATATTATTTTTGAAGACCTATCCATAAATATCCCACACGTATGGGTTTCATGAAAAAAATTTTTTTGAGTTTCAGTTCCAAGTATGGGGAAACCCCAAAATTTTGTGTTTTTTTTTTTAATTTTTGTATGAAAATCTTAATGCGGTTCACAAAATACATCTACTTACCAAGTTTCAACAGTATTGTTCTTATAGTTTCGGAAAAAAGTGGCTGTGACATACGGACGGACAGACATGACGAATCTATAAGGGTTCCGTTTTTTTGCCATTTGGCTACGGAACCCTAAAAACAAAAAAATTACTAAGGATAAGAACACAACTTTGATGCCTCAATTTGAATAGTTATATTTGGTATTGTATGTGTGTTTGCTTGCGTTGTATTATTGTGTGTGTTTGTATGTTTGAGGATTTTATAGGTGTGTACAAGTGCATGTTTGTGTAGATGTGTTAACACGTTAACGTGTTAAAATGTGCTCAAGGAGTGTCTCTGTGGTTTGATAAGTGAGTGTCCCAATCCTGTTCAATATAGCCCTTTATATAGTTGTATT
Organism: Phragmatobia fuliginosa; assembly: GCA_932526445.1. Taxonomy (NCBI): domain Eukaryota; kingdom Metazoa; phylum Arthropoda; class Insecta; order Lepidoptera; family Erebidae; genus Phragmatobia; species Phragmatobia fuliginosa. The sequence goes on along the minus strand of OW052063.1, from coordinate 18,468,482 downwards.
ATATAGTTGTGCTATAAAAATAATAATATATTAATATACTTATACATGGAAGTTAACTTGTAATTACATTTTGTAAGTACAAATAGCCATAGTATTTTAATTATGTTTATAAATAGTACCCGCCTAGTCACCGTGGTATAGTGGACAAAAACCTCCTATAAAAGGAGAGGCTTATTGATTTAGAGCCCAGGCTGTTGATGATGATGATAACATAAATAATATTCTCATATCACAAATAACACTTAGATTTAGAATAATAATTTGTGAACTACACAAAATGTTGACGTATGTTATGGATTTAAACCCCCAACACTATTCGCGGCAGGAAGCGGTTTGGCAACCGCTCGAAAATAACTAGGTAACACGTAAAAGTAAGGAGAATAAAAGTAAAACAATTTTAACAGAATATCGGACGCATAATTACCTATAATTATTTCTAAGGCTCTAGCACACATTGTATAAAAAAATTACCACACAATTAAAGTGACAACAATGTGATTGATAGTATTACCATGTAACATATTATGTTATTTTAAAAAACAATTTCAACTGTTTATCGTCAGTATAAAAACGTCCACGCGATCTAATAAATTACTAGAGTTCCTTACATACAAATGAATTTCTTGAAAAGGTCGTAGAAATTAGAAGTTCACGTCGGTGTCCGGTCACGCGAACCTCTAACTCTTTGTACATATTTACCTGTTGTATTATTTAACTGCGGTTTTAACCTAGTTGTAATTCTCAAGTCAGTCCTTAAATAACAGGGGCCTGTATTATTGAAACGCCCATTTAAATACCTGTGTTAAAACTTGTCTGAAACAGGGACATGTGACATTCGGACTTTCTACATGATTAGAATTATGTAATTAGAAGTGCTAAAAATATTTCATATATCAGTATAGTGTTTAGTTTAATATTTGTATAACGTGATTATTATTAATCAAAACTCCTATCCTCTGCTTTACTTTTGACCTTGTCTTAGATTATAATGACATATGTCGTGAGTACAGAGCAAACGAAAGCGAAAGTATATTGAGTGCAGGCGGCACTCTAATAAATATTTGAACACGATCTTGAATACATGTTCCTACTGAAACTAGCTAACATATCCTCAAACTATCAAAGAAAGACGTATTAAAAAGTTGATTAAATAATGCTCATAATATTCTGCCAACAGCGAAAATACTTTTGATTAAATTCATTAATGAGTAAATAAAGCTATATTACAGACCTAATTTAGAAGATACCAGCTAGCTGCTAAGCTTTTGAATTTGTTGTACCAACCTTGAGAAAATGTTAAGTAAAAAAACATTTATCTCGCAACGGGAAAGGGCTTACAGTATTAACTCGGGAAGCAAGATTGTTTTAAAAATCCTTTTTCCAAGGCCAGTCCGACTCGTGTTGTAAAACAACTTGTGAAAGTGTCAGTCCACGGCTGTAATTAACAAACAACGGACAGGGAACACGAAAATCGAATGGCACGAAAACGTGTGGATCATTGGATGCGGACCTCTCATAAATCGGCATCGGTGGGCGTGGAATAAAATAATCGACTGACAAAGCGCTCGCTCTGAACGGCTCAATCCCTGGTATGCCATGCATAAGCAATATAAAATGTTATTTTGTTCTGGTGAATAATTTATTCTTGATTTTCACCCTTGTCGACGTTGAAACTGAACTTTGTTCAGCAGGTGTTCGATCAAACAATTACACATGTTTTACATTACGTACCTTATTTTTCAGATACCTCTCTTCCTGTGAGTACTAACAATAGATTAGATTTATTAAAAAGGTGTATAGAGATTTCTTTGGGATTGGCAGCATGTGTTGATACTGCTGGATTAGGATTTTGATTAAAGTTTTGAAGGTATTGTAATGTATGTATCTGGCTGTTTAGAAGGCCAAATGACAGCATTCATACTGTCATATTTGGTTGGAAATAAATGGCCGATTGAGTAAGACGTGTTGCATTATTTCTCTCCCGTATTAGGCGAATTACAGGACTTTTTAGTGGCGACGAGGACGATTTTCGGACTTACGAGTGTGTTTAAGTGGGCAGAAAACATGTCTATAGGCAAGATTTCGGAGTTTGATATGCACAAAGACAATTGGAAGTTGTACGTAGAACGCTTGGAACAATATTTCATAGTGAATAAGATTGAAGCAAACTTACAAGTTTCTACGCTAATAACAGTGATTGGAGCAGAATGTTACGAGCTCTTAGTGAATTTGTGTACACCCGAAAAACCCAGTACTAAAACTTTCAAGCAGTTGACCGACATCTTAGAACGTCACTTACAGCCGAAACCGAGCATCTTAGCAGAAAGATACAAGTTTCGGAATAGGAAACAGCTGCCGGGTGAGAGCATAGCAGAGTACATAGCCGTTCTTAAGAAAATGTCAGCAACGTGCGAGTTTGGAAGTGCTTTGGAAGATAATCTAAGAGACCAATTTTCGTGCAACATACACAGCGAGACCATTCGACAACGACTATTCGCGGAAGACGAGCTCCGTTTTGCCCAAGCATATAAGTTGGCGGTTAATATGGAGGCAGCGGAGAGAAATGCAGCAGCGGTCATGCAAGGTCACTCGGTGGAGGGCAGTAGCGTGCCGCAGGTCGAAGTTCACGCGTTGGGACCGTGGCAAACGCGCGCAGGCGGCGGCGGGCCAGCGGTGGCCAGACGGCGTGGACAAGCAGGTGGCGCCCGAGCGGGCCGTGCGCAGGCTGGCTTACGGGGCGCGGGGCAGCGGCATCGGCAGGAGGCGGCGCCGGCACCCGGACCGGCAGCAGCGTGGTCACACTGCACGGCGTGCGGTGGCTTACATGACGCGGACACGTGTCGTTTTGCCCGTTACGTGTGCCGGGTATGCAACAAGATGGGGCATCTGAAGAGGATGTGTCCGTGTGTGACCGACCAGCACAAAGTGCAGGTAACGTCAACGAACACAGATAAATCGCGGGAGACGGACTACGGAAGTGACGAGGTAATTGTTGACATTAAGAAATTGTTAATCAGTGAATGTAAACCTATATTAGTTACAGTGTACATAGATAACCATAAAATTGACATGGAATGCGACACGGGCAGCGCTATTTCGTGTATAAGCTATGAGTTTTATAAACAAAACCTTGTACATTATAACGTAGAACCGTGTAAATTAGTTTTACGTTATTTGACCGGGGAAATAGTGCGCCCAGTAGGGTTAATTAAGCCAGTCGTTAAATACAAAAATGTAACTAAGCGTTTGGATCTGTATGTAGTGAACGAGGGAAGAACAAAGCTTTTGGGTCGACAATGGTTAGCAGAATTAGGCATAGAAATACCGATAGTGGAATACAATGTAAACAATGTCAACGAATGCGATCTCAGTTCCAGATATCGTGAGGTGTTTGCGGACGGACTGGGCCGTTTCACGGGCGGGTCCGTGAGCATCCACGTGCGGCCAGGCGCGCGGCCTGTGTTCCTGCGCGCGCGACCCCTGGCGTACGCGCTGCGCGAGCCGGTGGAGCGCGCGCTGGAGCAGCTGGTGCGCGATGACATTCTCGAGCCCGTGGAGCGCTCCGACTGGGCCACACCTATTGTACCCGTGGTTAAGAAGGACGGTACGGTTAGGATCTGTGCCGATTACAAACTCACTCTCAACAAGGTACTGGAGATTGACCGCTATCCGTTACCCAAAGTCGAAGACTTGTTAGCGCGTTTGCATGGTGGGGAGCATTTTAGTAAAATAGACCTTTCGCAAGCCTATGCGCAATTTGAATTAGACGAGACGAGAAAATTCACAGTGATCAACACGCATCGGGGCTTGTTTATGTACAAGCGCCTTGTTTACGGTCTCGCCTCTAGTCCGGGTATTTTTCAGAGGAAATTAGAACAACTATTTGCCGATTTACCATTTGTAGGAGTATTCCTAGATGATATCATAATATCCGGGAAAAATCGAAATCAACATTTAGAAAATCTGCATAAGGTTTTGCAGCGTTTACAAACGAGTGGCCTCCGAGTAAAGAAAGAAAAGTGTATTTTTTTCTCTAAGTCAGTTGATTATTTAGGCCACGTAATAAGTAAAGCCGGTGTTCACACTTGCACAGACAAAGTGAAGGCGATCGAAAATACACCAGCCCCAACCACAGTTTCCGAGTTGAGGTCGTTCATCGGAATGGTTATGTATTATTCGAAATTTATTAAAAACGTCAGCACTATTTTAGCACCATTATATAGGTTGTTGCGTTCAGGAGTCAAATTTGAGTGGGGGACGGAGTGTGAAGCAGCTTTTAAAAGTGTGAAACAGGCATTAACTTCGAGCGAGGTACTGGTACATTATTCAGTAGATTTGCCACTCGTACTCACGTCGGATGCAAGTGGCACAGGCGTGGGCGCAGTAATATCGCACCTCACTTCAGAAGGCGAGAGACCCATCGCATACGCGTCGCGTACGCTGACGTCAACGGAACAAGCCTATGCGCAGATCGATAGGGAAGCGTTAAGTATTGTTTTTGGTATAAGAAAATTCCATCAATACCTATACGGACGTAAGTTCATTTTACGTACAGATCATAAGCCGCTTACCTATATTTTTGGAAGTAAGGTAGGCATACCAGTAATGGCAGCGTCAAGGTTACAGAGGTGGGCGATTTTGCTATCGGGTTACAACTATGAAATAGAATACGTACCGTCAGCTAAGAACTGTGCAGATGCATTATCTAGGCTCCCACAAACCGGACAGAGACAGCAAGGGACAGGACAGGAGGTAACGTACTTAAATTTTGTAGAGAAATTTTTACCAGTTACCAATAATGATATAAGAAATGCAATCACAAAAGATCAATTAGTGAGCAGAATTGTAGCATACGTACAGTCGGGCTGGCCAGTAAGTTGTATGGAGGAAGAAGTGAAACCGTACTTTCAAAGACGGAATGAGCTGTATTTGGACAGAGGCTGCCTAATGTGGGGTTATAGGATAGTAGTACCTGCTAATTTAAGAGGCCAAGTGCTCCAACAGCTACACGCATGTCACATGGGCATTGTCAAAACACAAAGTCTTGCGCGCAGTTACGTATGGTGGCCGGACATCGATGCAGACGTGGAGAGCGCGTGCCGGAGTTGTGAGACGTGTGCCGCTGAAGCACAGGCGCCACCAAAGGCCCCGCCACAACCGTGGCCGTATTTTGAGCGCCCATGGAGTCGGTTACATGTAGATTTTTTAGGTCCCTTCCAGGGTAGGACATTTTTCGTAATAATAGATTCAAGTTCCAAATGGATTGAAATTTTTGAGATGCGGCAGACCAGCGCACACTCAGTGATAAGGGTGCTGAGGGCGACATTTGCCAGGTTCGGATTGCCGATAGAGTTAGTGTCAGACCAGGGCCCACCCTTTACGAGTACAGAATTTAAAGAATTTTTAGCCAGGAACGGTATACGACAGTCCTATGCCCCCACATATCACCCCGCGTCTAACGGTGCTGCCGAGAATGCAGTTAAGTTGTGCAAACGTGCCATTAAGATAGCCGTTAGGGAGGAATTGGATGTAGAAGCGAGCTTACAAACTTTCCTGTTAGCGTACCGTAACAGTATACACAGCACGACAGGTGAGACCCCCGCGATGCTGTTGCAGAAGCGACCTCTACGGTCGAGGCTAGATTTGTTGCGTAGTGACGGAGCGAAGTTGCAATGTGTCCAGCGCGCGCAGCAGCGCCAGTTGGAGAACGCAGGTGGCGTCGCGCGGGAACTGGCGGCGGGTGATTCCGTCTGGGCTAGGAACTATAGAGGCCAGGACAAATGGGTACCAAGGACAGTGCTAGCTCAAGAAGGGTCACGTAGATTTATATTGAGTGACGAAAGCGGTCAATTAACCATGCGACATGTCGACCAAATTAGGCGTAGATCCAACCGTTCGAGTATCATATACCCAGAACCGATAGTTGAAGGGAGAAAAGAGGATGTCACCGCGTCATCGGGGGACAAGGTGCCAGAGAGGGTGACACCTTGCGCGGAAGAGAGAGAGGAAGTGGTGCAAAGACCAGAGTTACTTAGCCCAAAGCCTACTGATTCCCCTCAAGTGTCACCGCCACTGACGCCGGTTGCACAGCAACAACCAACATCCAGCACCAGGTGTTCCCAGCGGGTCTGCAAACCGCCAGTCAGATACGGTTTTGAGTTTGATTGAATTGTATAAATTTAGACCTTAGATTAGATAAGATTTAGTAATAAGCAAGCTAAGATTTATGTTGGAGGTGTAATGTATGTATCTGGCTGTTTAGAAGGCCAAATGACAGCATTCATACTGTCATATTTGGTTGGAAATAAATGGCCGATTGAGTAAGACGTGTTGCATTATTTCTCTCCCGTATTAGGCGAATTACAGGACTTTTTAGGTATCAGGTGTTTGCCATATCATAAAATGATAGGAAAATCATGTAGTAACAGTAAACATTATTTAAATTGTTGAATTAATAATATTCTTTAATCTCCAACATGCGTATACTTGATCGTTATACTGCATACATTAACACATATTTTATTTAGTAAATAAAAAAGTAGGTAACGGTAATATGTGTCAACAGTGAAGATAATTAATTACAAAGTTCTTAAAAAAATAAAAATAAAAAAGAAGATTGGAATGAGAAATGAAATAGCTAAAATGGAAGATAAAACAAAGTATTCTGTCACAATGAATAATGCGGACCTTAATAACAAAGATCATTATAATTCATAACATTTTTTACACAGTAGTTCGACGAAACTTGCTGTATCAATCAAATGTTAAGAAATTTAATATTTAAAGTGATACAGGCTGAAAGTTTGTAAACAAAAACATCTCGCAGACGCTTCGACGGAACCAAACGAAAAACTTGTTCTGTTGACATTGATGGATGAGCCGGCAAACGCGCTAACGTTGGCGACCATTTTGCAAAAGGTAGCAAATACCTATATTTACTTCTAATTCGATAACAAAATTTACACAGCAGTCGCTTAATTTGAAACGAACGTGCTTATTTATCATTTTATTACTTACAGGAAAAGCTTTTCAACAAAAGACGAGAATGATTGTGTGAAATTGATAATAATAGCTTGATTTGTTAGCAAATTTTTTCGTTCATGAATTCTATATACGCGATTAAATCTCTTCTGACAGCTTATTTGCATTACAGAAATGACATAACTCTGGGGTAAGTTAAGCTGACGTTTAAAATGGCGTTAATCTCTTATTTAAATACGAGTACCCCATTCATTGTGTTTGGTCGATTGTTATGAATAATTCTTCTGCTATCGACAAATACGAGAGCATTGGATGTAATGTTGCCATCGAATAATTCACGTACTTGAAAAAAGAAACAATATTTGAATTCGCCTGTAGTTCCTTTCCAATGTTTATTAATTTAGAACAATGACGAACGTCAATTATAGACGGATTTGGTAAATTATTTTGAAGTTTTTATTTATATATTGTAGCCTGCTAAAATGACTCTAATTTGCCTGATAGAAAGCACAAGTAAGTAGAATTCTAGAGTAGTGGTATGATGCAAACAATGTAGCATGACCCACACTATGGCGGCCTGGTGAGATCCTTCTGCGTCAATGGGCATCCGGTCTTGGACTCGTCATCGATATACGACAACACGAATGCTGTCATTTCATGCGAGGTTGCCTTGAAATCTTACTAATGTTTATGTATGTATAATAAACTTTATGTATGTTCACTTTTAAATTTAAGAATAAAAAAGCAACCCTGGAGAAAGATCTGTTTGTTTCTAGTAGTTCTACAGATTCTTGGTAACCTAGTCGCATCGAAGTTAGTGTAATTTTTATAAACTTTTTAATTAGGTACCTATGTTCTGAATTTAATAAGATCAAAATATTTTACTAGTCACGATTTACTAATAAATGTTGTTATGTTAATTTATTATGTACTTTCACAGAATTTTAGACAAAGTGCTTTTTTCTTAATTCAATCTTGACTTACCTTTTTCCTTCCATTATCTTTTCATGAATTTTTTTCGCGGATACTTATAGAAGGATAATAGCAGAGATAAACAGTAGGATTCTTTAGACGGATAAACTTCCTGTTTATCATGCTTTCTGTACGTATATTTATACGTTTATTGAGATTTTAGTACAATTATATTACATCAAGGTAGTAGAGCCATGTTGATTTAAGCATAAACGGGGCGGGTCGACCGGGGTACTAAACTCATACAGAAGACCAATTTATAAATGACAGTATGAATTCTGTCGTATTTTGTTAGTGAGTGCGAGATAGAGCCCAATGATAATGATGGCTCAATACGGAAGCATCTTATTAGGCCACCATAGCGATGTCACCCTGCTACATTGTCTGTGGTCACAATGAGGATGGTGATCATTAATCCTGGATTCTACTAATCCTTTCCATCAGGCAGAGCAGAGTCTCTTTGGTAGGCTTAAATATTTTTTCATTTATTCCGTAAACACTTCAAAATGGTGTTTGTTTTTAGGTTTCCGTAGCCAAATGGCAAAAAACGGAACCCTTATAGATTCGTCATGTCTGTCTGTCTGTCCGTCCGTATGTCACAGCCATTTTTTTCCGTAACAATAAGAACTACACCGACGAAACTTGGTAAGTATATGTATTCTGTGAACCGCATTAATATTTTCACACAAAAATAGAAAAAAAAAAAACAATAAATTTGTCAATACTTAGAACTGAAACTCAAAAAAAAATTTTACATCAAAACCATACGTGTGTTAAAAGGGTATCTATGAATAGGCCTTTAAAAATGATATTGAGATTTCTAATATATTTTTTTCTAAACTGAATAGTTTACGCGAGAGACTTCCACAGTGGTAAAATGTGGGTCCCCCCTGTGACTTTTTTTTTAACTAGACCAAACTTCTTAACACATATAAGAAGTAAAAAAATACATTCTTAACAAAACATTTATCGATGCTATCAAACTTAGTGTAAGCATGACTATATTACTTCAATATGTACAAAAAAATATACTCTTTAATATTTCGAATTCTATTTCAAATTGCTAAAAATAATTTTAACCAATCCCTTTTTTCAAATCAAGTATATTCCTGGAATAATAAATTGAAGCTTTATTTTCAGTTTTCCGGATTCATAATTTTCCGTTCTTTGTCGAATGGAGTATTTCGAAATTCGCAGAAGTTACATTGTTTACTCTGAATTTCTTCGTGGAATAGAAGCACAGACTGTACGGTTCTGTGGGCTTAATGGCTAAATATTGTGGAATCAATTTTCAATCCCCACCTACGCTTGTATGTGTTATACCTATATATTTGTAAAATTCTCTGCGACATAGGACATATTGATAGTTATCTTTAAAAACAAGTCTGTCGAATTATGATTTTTCACAAAGATTTCTATAATTGTTGTGTGTAAGTAATTGTCTCTTTATTTATTTATAACACAGCGTTATTGGATATGAGGAGCGTTAAACAGTAGCGTTAGAATTTGAATGTTGTACTAACCTTTAGATGATAATTTCAATTAACTCATAAGTTCTTTTAGATGATAATTTCATTTCATTTCGAAAACTTTAGAACTTTATTCCTTACAAAATCTTAGATGTACTTAATGTATACATATAACAAACACTGTTATTCCTGATCCTCGATCGCAAATAGCTGAACGCATGTTATTGTGGTCTTTTTGTATTTTTAAATAAAAATAGGTCTTAGTCTTTTCAGCTTTCTACCTCCACCTATGGTTTTAAGTAACATATTTTAACATGAATACTTAACGGCATAACAACGTTTGCCGGGTCAGCTCGTAACATATACAATTAAACACGCATGTAAATCATGACAAACAGTTTTGTTTATTATTGACGATAGTCAGTATTCTTCTTCTTCTTTTCGATGGCAAACGTTACGTGTCGGAATTTTTTTTTCAGCTTAGAACGCGGTCGCTTTAACTGATGATCAGTATTTAAATACAATTGGTTTCGAAACAATTTTACTTCACCATAATTACAGTGCTTAACTAGAATTAAAGAAAGAATTCTACTTTATTAGAGTTACAGTGCTTAAAATAAATTAAAGAAATAAAGTCACACTTCTACTACGGATCGATCCATAGTTAATTTAAATGTAAGTGTTGACTCCAATACATTTTTGACTGCAGCAAGATTAACATAATAAAGTGGAACATAAATTTTATTCTTTAATACTCTTTAATCTTGCCCTTGGAAGCTGTATCACGATGCCGCTTCATTCGCATCTTGAACCGGTCTCTTATTTAAATTTGTTTTGAGTTGAATGAACAAACGAATGCCTACTCTATTTATCTTTTTACAGACTATTAATTTGTATTCTGATGGACTAGCGTATGTCAATGGCTTCTTTAGAGTAAACATTTTTTTATATATGAGATTTCCAAAGTGGCTCTACTCTGCCTGATGGAAACATTAATTAGGAATGCAGACAATGCAGTATGGTGACCCACAGTATGGTGGCCCATTAAAATGCGTTTGCATCATTGGATTTCCGGTCTCACACTCACCAACGAAACACGACAGTATGTCTGATGTCATTTTTTAGGTTGGTCTAATGTGAAATGGTATTACCGCCCCGGTCGAACCGGCAATGTTAAAATTTTGCAATTTTTGGGTTATACGAGTATGTAGGTATATTATATTAAAAACTTTTAATTAAGGTAGCCAAAGGAACCTAAATATCTTACGATCCTTTTCTGACACATGTAAACTTGTATACGACTATTAAACCGCAGAACGGATTTGTATTTGGCATACAGATGATCGTACCCTGGGTGAACATAAACACGTCGTCAAAGTATTATTTTCAGGTTGAATTTTAGGCCAAATGACCCACAGATATAGGTCTCGTGTAGAAGTCTAAAGACGAAAATTGACAAGTTATCGTAGAATCAGGCAAACATGTGTGAAATCAGAATAAGGTAAAACAAATGTTTGTCCTATCTTTGTCAATACATTAAACATGTCATCTTCGAAGTGACAATTTGCATGTCTATAAAATGACAAACGTACATTACGATTTCGTATCTTTATTTATAAACCACATCTTGTTGTACTAAGCTCTCAGTCATTTGTACACTCGTCTCTTTCCGCTGATATTCCATTCAACGCTTTACGCAAAATATATTCAGTCTGAAGAAGGAACGTTTACTTTGATTACATTTTCCGTTTACAATACCCCAGCCGAACCACGTCTGCATTGTTCTCACAAACACGAAGAGATTTAACAATGTAACAAAGTTACACATTTGAAAAGTACTGTGGTATTCACAATAAGTTCTGACTTAGATAGATTTTATAAATCCTTACTGATATTATAAATGCGAAAGTAACTCTGACTGTCTGTTGCGCTTTCATGACAACGCTTTGGAAAGGACATCTATAGGCTACTTTGTACCATGACATCCGACATAGATGCGGAGCCTCGGGCGAATATGTATATTTACGTGGTTATAATGCCTGGTTTTACCCTCTCCTGAGAGGAGACCCAGCCCAGCAGTGAGACATTGTTGATGATGAATGCACTTCAAAGACTCGAAAGTTCTGCACCGATTGCAAATTTTTATACGACATTCAACACGTATCATATACCTACCTACCTATGTTTTTATCTAAATATTATATTATAGTCGCTAATTCTTAATAATACGCCACAGTGAAGCGCACTATATTATAGCTACTTTTAGACCACTTTTGTTAGATTCTATTACCAGAATAACCAAAGCCAGATTGCTGCAACACAAAATTAATTAAATAGACTAAACACGATTTCACAGTTGAATCGGCGTATTGAGATTGGACATAATACACTTGGTTGAAACATTCATGATGATTACATCCATAAATTTTCACGTTACCTGCCTGTAAACGGTTGATTTATTTCATTCATAGAGAAGTAAATGTGCCTCTGTATTTCACGTCCACCAATTATATTTGCACATTCGTGCAAATACATTAGTTGAGATGAATGACATGAGTCGGATAAAATAACGAGATCATCTGCGCGGTGCGATCATGTTTCACTTTACCGTTACACATTTTAAAATAAATTTCAAGAAGAATTTCTTAAACACGTTTCTAGCACTAGCATAACGTGGAAGTTAAAATGTATCAATTGAAGAGTAAATACCCGCTAAATAAATAATTTATACATTAGTCGCATTTTTCATGCTTGCCAAAATTAATGCTAATATTTCACGAACACCTGAAAATGCCAATAGTGAAGGAAGAAATTGCCAATGTGAAGACTACATATAGGAAACGGCTAGAGACCCACCCCAATACTCTTGCACGACAGCTCACAGTATACAGCTATGTTAAACGCCTTAAAAGAAAAGAGATCCTATAGCGTGGAGAATTAATTATGAGTAGATGTCCTCGATGGGGGATACACTCAGAATGCGAAAATCATACAGCCAATTTTGCTAAAAGTGAACGCACTGATTGCAGATTTATAAAAAAATAAAATTACACAGTGTTCATAATAAGAGGTTTGTTGGTTTTTAAACATTGTATTTTTTATCCACTGATGTTCTTATCATTGTAGATCGTCAACAACTCTTAGGCATGGTAGGTTGCAAATTGCATGCATACCGGTCTCCAAAACGGTCCGATAGTGTGTTTGTTAGACAGATCTGCTCTAAAAATTCGATAAACATAATGAACTTACACTTTAGTTCTGGTAACACATAAAAAATTTGAATTTTAAGACTGATTTAGATCAAATTTAAATGTGTACATGTAAAAATCGACATTTTGCATTTAGAAAATATGGCCATCCTTTTTAATACATTTGTCAAAAAGTCTCAAGTAATTCAGTACAGTACTTGGTACATAATTTGGTAAGTAACATATTTACATGAGACGAAAGAATAAGGAATCGATTACATTCAAAACCGACCTTTAGATAGCCCTTGTCGACGAATTAACAAGTTGGGATAGACAAGAACGCCTAATTAGGGACCCGCGCAATTACAATACCAATTAATTTAAGATTACTATTATGTAGAAGGGTTTATAGAATGAAAAGACAACTGAGTATAATTTTATTCTGTTTGGATGAAGCAGGAGTAAATATTATTTATTAACTTCAAGTGATTATTTATTATATTGGTGTAAATAAACAAATACTTCCATGATAAAAACAAAACACAACTGTTCAATTTCTCACTTGTTTTTTAGGCACTTATCATTTATCACTTCCCAAGAAAATAAACAAACTTAAATAAGCAAAGCGCGTCTACGGGTGAAGTTCTCTCACCTTGTGTATAGGAGTTCCCCAAAAGTCGTTCAGGAATATATTTGAAATCGGCGTCTGTGGCCTCAAGTCTCTGTTTTCTTTTATGGCACTTATATCGTCAAAGACAAAACCGCAGTATAAGCAATTGTGATAGACGAGAATGCAGACGAGAACCAAGATAGCACCTAGACCACGACGAGGTGGATCGGGCACATCCTCAGGCATCTGATTCTGACCCGTCAGGCGTCGCTTACTACGACCTGTTCTGGTTCTTACTGCCGACATCACTCCTCCGAATCTACACACGCCACTTACGCGGTCCATCATTTATCACATCAGCAACTATTATTTTTTTCTTATCAGCACGAAACACAGTTATACTAAACGGTCTCTAATATAGAGTTAAAAGTGAAAAATACTAAGACGACCCGCTAGAATGTTTTAGCAGCTAGCGAAAACACAATCACGAATAGAGCCGGGTAATAATTTTGTTACACAAAATCAGAGACCAAAAACGACTAGTATATTCATTAGCACTATCAAAAATTAAAAAGTGAGTTGTTACGATTAATGTTTAGGTTATAACGAAGCACATGTCACTGCGTTTTTTCGAAATCATTTCATTTGACATTTAAGTGATGGTTTCGTCACGACGCGCGAGGACACACCCGCACGCAGGGCAGATTCGCCGACGACTGCCGAAGAGCGACGAGCGAATGCCGCGTCGAGTCACGTGACCCGTCGTTTTACTGCGGGTCGTTTTGAATTGGCGCATGCGTCCCCCACACACAGGCTGGCGGCAAAATACTTAGATAAGTATTTATTCTTAGGAAGCCACAAGATTGATATTCAACAAAACTTAATAAATTCGAACAATTTGTAATACTGCTGCAATAAAACTGTTTTAAAAAGTTTCTTTTTAATAGGTGCAGGTGAAGGATGGTCTTTAAATGCGAATATAATTAATATTTTTTAAGGATTGTTTTAAAATTATAATTAAACAAGATAATTAAAATAGATTAATAGTAGTGGCGTAGTATCGCAATTTGATTACCCTATGGTATTATGGGCGCATGCTCCAAAGGTGGGAAGGAAGCGGGGTGGGAGGGGTAGGAGTAAATGTTGATGACGACATTTGGTCGGGTTCGGGAGCCTGAGATGAGAGCGCTCAGCGATCGGGATACGCGTCTTTCTATTACCAATTTTAGGAAATCGAAATTTCGGGTATCAACCTGTGAACGTTCCAAACCCCTAATCTTTTTCTTACCTGTTACTATTTAATATTAGGTAGGTAATAGGTACTTAATAATGTTACAATTTATTTTTTGTTTATGTGAATTTATGAGAGTAGTTTATAAGCAGTTTTTATTTATACTGAATGAACTGTACCGAATGATGAACTGTGATAATAAATAAAAGGTTTTTCATGTCGAGGAGTTTTGTTCGCATTATAAGAGTAAAGTTAGGCACTCTCTTCGTGATTTGCTTAAAATGGGATTGGAATACTTTCCCTATAAATCAATAAACCGATTTAATATTGTAAGTCGAAAAAAGTCTTTGTACAGATTCGGAGATATCATAAAGAATCATTATTAAGAAGAAAAGTACATCACGAAATACAGTTTTTTTTATACAGTTTACATATTATTTTAAGCTGATGATCACTAGTCATGTTTTGATATGGATATGAACAAGTCAAATTTAATATTTTTAAAACTTTAAAACGTAGGTAGTAGAGCCACGCTGATTTCAGCACGAATGGGCCGGCTCGACCCGGCTAGTACTACCCTCACACAGAAGACCATCCTAATAATGACAGCATTCTTGCTGTCGTATTTCTTTGGTGAGTGTGAGACCGGAGGCCCAATCATTCTGCATCATTCTCCCGCCCTTCGAAGGCCGGGAGAATGATGCAGAATAATCAAACCAGGCTGCCATGGTAGGGGTCACCATGCTACATTGTCTACCCTCACAATAAGCATGGTGACTCCTACTCCTGGATTCTACTCATGCTTTCCATCAGGCAGAGTAGAGTCACTTTGGCAGGCTTAAATATATAAAAAAAAAAAAAAAAAAAACTCAAGACACTGGTCACCATACTGCGATTCAGTTAATAATAAGTTCTGCTTAGTTTGTTTTTATTTAGCGTTTGATATTTTAGTCTACTTCATATTGTTGTACTTAACTTAATCGTTCCTTAAAAAATAGTAGATTGTTTTTAAACTTGATTCTTTTCATGCTTATGATAGACTAGCTTTTGCGCATGGTTCGTAAAGAGTAATGTTACAAATGCAAACATTTATTAGGTATAACTCGGTAGGTTTCCGTTTTGAAGTTTTTTAAAATGCATTTTTTATTAAAACCTCCGTCCCTTCCTCTAAAAGCGACCCGTCTGCTCGAAAAATCTGAAAAAAAAATAAAAATAGTCCATGTGAATAACTTTAGAGGAAAACTATAACGGCTACGATAACTTTGTTAGTTCAGGAGATATAGAGGTCTAACTTGTGAAAATGCGCTTGGAAAACTTCGTACAAAAATAACGAAATAATAAGTACCTAAACTAAACAATCATATTAACAATTGGACACGATTTAAAATTCACGTACTATTATGGGTGACTACGGAACCCTAATATATGCGTGGTCTGACCGCATTCGGGCATTTTTTAAAATTTCACCTATTGATAGACTTATCTATGAAAGGATAATATAGAGAAAACTCGATTCGCGCCAGAGGCTTTCACTGGGAGTGTTTACAAGCAGTCAAAAGCAGCCATGTCTAGTGATAAAACTGCCATATTTTGGGTATTGTCTATGTCATCATCATCAGAACATCTCAGTCCACAGCTGGACAAGGGCCTCTCCCATTGCACATTAAAACATTCTCTATATTAGTCAAATAAAATACTACAACATTTAAAAGATTCTCAATGATCTTGTAAATAAATAAATTAATATTTCGGGCATCTTACACACAATGTTTATTTTTTTTATATTAAGATTAGAATTTTGCGCTAATCTATAATTTAGCCTATTTAATAATATTTTTATATTATATCTCCTATACTGTAACATATGTATGATTATAATTAGTCAATGAAATAAAATATTATTATATTATAATGTCATTTAGTCCCAAACTTAGAAGAGCTTGTATTCTGGGTACTAGACAACTCATATAAATACATAAACATACTTTTTTTGTAAATATATACATATTATATACATGGAAAACACCCAAACTCCGAAACAAATGTTTGCGAATAACACAAACATTTGGTCCGACGCGGGAATCAAACCCGACAACAGTTGCATACGCTGCCGATGCGCCATCTTGAACATTTTGATCGTCATACAATCACTTAAATTTAAAAGCAAAAAGAATCCTTTACATTAAAAGGCGATACAAATATAAAATAAAAATGTTTTAATGCATACGATAGAATGAACATGTATGAACTATGTATGTGTGGAATATAAATTTAAATGACTCATTATATCATTGGTAATTTAGAGGCGGATATCCAACTGTTGCCATTAGTTTGAATCACTTAATTTAATGATAGCTTAGTACACTTTCATATGTTTTTTTTTTTATATATGAACCTGCCAAAGTGACTATCCTCTGTCTGATGGAAAGCAGGAGCCGAATCTCAGAGTAGTCGCTATAGGGTCACAACGCAGCATGGTGACCCAAACTACAGCGGCCTATTAAGTTGCTTCTACATTATTGAGCATCAGGTCTCGCTCTCAAGGACGAAACTTGACTGTTTGTGCCGTGGCGTTTGTGCTGAAATCAGCGTGGTTCTTCGACCTTGGATGTTTCTGTGTGCGTCTCCTATTATACTACTATGCTCATTATTAGTAGTAGTTAATAATAATTATATATCTTGGAAATCTTATTAGAAACCAGAATCACAGTTTCAAGTTTAATGGAGATGATATTCTTTTTAATATTTAATTATTATTACTTTTCAAAATTGGTGTTTTATTTCATTTTACCCATCTTTTACTATACCACAAGCTAAATCCCAAACGGAGAGCGGGTGTTCCCCTGTCTGCATCCCTATGTATGTTTTTCTTCCCAAACGTTAATCGTAATTTGCCCTCTCGTAGTGAGTCATTCCCAATGACAATGTCCAGAGAGAACGTTCACCCCAGTGTGACAACAGGAATAACAAATTATTTAATACAATCATTTCGAAATTATGTCATACTGTTTTTCGTAAACAGCAGTAGATTCATAAAATAATTAATACCACAAAATATTCATTTTCGTGAAAAGGCCATCGCAGTATGAAAATAATAATTTATTAACTGATGTTCATTGAAATGGATTTTAAATACGTTTATTTAAATATTATTTTGAAACAATTTAAGGCCTTTTCAAAAGGTGGTAACTTTACAATAGTCTGTATTGAAAACGGTGTAAATAAATGTCATGAGGCATGTTGTAAAGGTGTACTCCAAACAAATTTATGTTTCGTTATGGAACATTTTACTGAAAGAGGGCCGAGAGGGGACAAACCTTGTCAGATCGTTTGAATCTCCTTGTTCCGTTTAGTATTTATAAAATCTCTCAAGGTATGAAATCACCATAAACAATGGAACATCTCATTTATATATTAACTTAGCTTTCGCCCGCGGCTCCGCCCGCGTGTGTGTCTGTTATCGCTGTAAAAAGTAGCCCAAGTTCAGATCTATCTTCATACCAAATTTCATCAAAATCGGTTCAGTGGTTTAGGCGTGAAAGCGTAACAGACAAAGTTACTTTCGCATTTATAATATTAGTAGGGATAAAAGAAAAAAATAAATTAAGTAATTGAGTTCCTTTCTGATCAAGTATGATGTCGTTTGCTTAGTAGAAATAACTTACGGTAAATTATTTTCAATACTTTAACACTAAAGCTTGCGTGCTAAACTTATTATTTTAAAAATTGAAACATTTCAACATAATATTCCACAGAATGTCGACTTTACCATTGTTTATGACATCGCAACAGAATGTTATAACGTCGGTGTGGTAGAATCTTTATTCCTTTTGCCATTTATAGCGCAGTAACTTGTTATTTATTTGTTTACATTTTCACTTCGCTGTTGGATGCTTGACAAAAGTTGGCTGTAAGTTAGTATTTTTAGACCGTTGTTGTGCATTTTTTATTATATTCATGATTTAGTGAATGTATTTTTACGATAGAAATACAATCGATCTTTAATTTGGAGGTTCTATTCGATTAAAAATTACGGAACGGACCAAAGAACTAACATTCAATATGAATGTTATAGATGTTTAAATGTATAACTCAGTCACATTACCTTTCATTTCTAGAGAAAGGTTTAGTCTGTAAACCTTTAGGATTTTTTTTATTTCATGCACGTGGGGGGAAACTTGCTATAGTCACCACGCTTGGCAAGCGGGTTGGTGACCGCAGTGGCGAGAATAATTATTATCTGTTGACGCTACTGCCCGTCATCAGTACCGGAATTTTGTGATTCTCGCAACTGTGTGTTTATACTGTCACGGGTCAGGCACCAGAGCCTCATTTGTTATTCAGCAGGGTCTACCACGTGCAAGTGTGGTTGACCTTACGGCCTAACGGCCCATTCACGACCTTTCCGCTGTGAGCGGCAGCTAAGAGCGAAACGCCGAGCGGTAATATCAAAAGTATAAAAATGTACGAGGCACGCCACGAGTCGCCGCTCATAACGAAAAAGCTAGCGGTTTTTGCCGAGCGAATTGCTACAGCGGCGAGCGGTATGGAGAGCGGCAGGAACAAAGGCACAAGTTCGTATGTGCGACGCCATGAAATAGAGCGGCGTGGACAGCAGTGCAGGAGTGACGGACTCAGCGGCGTTAATAAACACAAAAAATTTTAGACGATTTTGTGGCGGTAATGGGTACAGAGGCTTTTATAACAGAAATTTTAAATAGACCGCCTATATGGATGTCAAAATATCCCCAACATAAATATAAAAAGGTTGTGGGAAGAAATTAAACAATGTTTTCCGGAATATAATGGTACTTACGTTTAATTTAAATTGATAACACAAAAACATAGAACCTAGGTACCTACCAAACGAAGCTACTGATATGTTGACAAAACTACTGGTATGTTTACGTAATGTAGGTGGATAGTTGACAAGTTTTAAAAGTTAATTTTTGTCTCTGTCAGTAGGTACCTAATTAGCAAAACAGTAAACATATCAGTAGTTTTGTCTGTAGATATAACTACACACGAAACTACTAGTTTGTCTTATACGCAATGTAAGTAGTTGACAAGTTTTTAAAGTTTTTTCTCTCTGTAAGTACCTACTTAGCAAAACACTTGGAAACATCAGTTACTTCTTATAGGTAGGACCTTCGTATAGGTCACTAAATCCACCATCTAAATACCGATCTTTATTTAGTTCATGCACTCATTCTATCATATTTAAAAAAAAAATGTTGTTTCTAAACAGACAGGGAATAATTTTTATAACGCCATGATTTTTAACACGTTTCGACTACCTAAATACGTCCACCGTCGCCGCTGCAACTAACCGCTACTAAGGTTCGTGGCGTGCAAAACGCACCGCTCACCGACGCCGCTCCGCTTTTCGCTAAGACTAAAACTCGTGGCCAGGCCGTAAGGTGGTAGGTGGCCCCGTTTACTCCCCTGATTTCTTAAACTAAAGCACAGAATACATAATAGTACCAGTACAGAAGACTCACTCCGAAAAGTAAATTAAAGTTATAGATACCCTCGGTGTCAAAAGATTAAGTTCAATTCAGATCGCACAGCGCCGAATCACTACGATTATATTTACCTACAATTGCGTCTCTTTCTATCGTGTAGCTCTTAACTGTTCTGACGATGTCTGTTCGACCGGCGTGTCTGACCCGGCAGGCAGCCGGCCGACTATACCTAAACTGCGGAGTGACACCCCCTTTAGTGCAGATTTACAATATTAAATTATTGGTGATACAGATGTGTATATATATATCATCATAACATGCAGTCAACCACTTATGTTTGTCGAATCATAAACTGGGGTAATCTAGTAACTAGAGTTATTGTTCTATCAGTTGCACAGTGCATATGTCATACTCCATTGTATAGTAATGTCTCACTGACTATTAACCGCAATGCATTGCGAATAAGGCGATGTTTACGATGTTGCGATGTTTGGTCAAGGTGTAAACTGTTAGCAAATAATACTGTGTGAAATAATTCTAACTTGAGTGTTGAAAATTCAATTTTGGAATATCAATGTTTTTATTAGGATTGAAAAAACTTGTAGCTACAGTGTAGCAAATCCTACATATAGACCCGGATCAACTATTTGAGAATTCCATTAGGCCGATATCCCTACCTTTCGCAGTTCGATTGAAACGGAAATATTTGACGTAAAGAGAGTCGGCGAGGGGACTCGTTAAAACACTACGCAATCGGTGCAGATTTCATCAAAAGTAATAAAATGAACGTGACTGTGTGAGATGCGGATTAGATTTGAACGGGAAAAATGCCTCGTGGCATTTCAACTAAGAAAGCAATGTACGTACCCTGACCGGAGATTGACGGTAGCTTCTTAAAGTAATATACATGGTACATAGTAACCCCTCTCAACTTTTGTCGTACACTAATGTACTAATATGGTTGTTGAACAGCTGTTGTAAAGCGAACAATGTCCACTTCCCCAACTTGAATCTTTTTCAATTTTAGTAACGATTCACCAGACCTTTTAGGGCCTTTGTGCTATCCTCGCCGCTGAGAAGTTTCATTCAATCATGTTAATTATTTTCTTAGGAGCATTTTCGAAAGGGAGTTTAACGGACTACAACTTTTCTATACAGGTATTGTTGAAAGGGCTTTTCAAATTGTTAAGTAACCTCGCGACGAAGATTACAACGAGCACTTCAATTGTGTAAAACGGAAAATGAATACGATTTGAAAGAGTGTCAGAGTGAATGGAAACTCGTTGACTGTGATGACTTTGGTGAACTTTGAATGAACGAGAGATTGTGTTTTTTGAGTTTGGTATGAGCTCCTCTTATTGAAGGTGAACGATCGATAGTTATAAGCTGAATAAGACGACGGAATCCGAAGTTAAAATAAAATGATTAATGTCCTGGTAACATCGAGTGAGTAGGTACATAGATTTTTATTTAGGCGATTAGCCTATATTTTTAGACGAATGTTTATGTTAAGAAAATGATATATTTATTATCATGCAACGGGCGTTCAAAAAGATGAACTATAAAGATACATGTACTTGGTTTTCATCGTAAATTCTTCTACGGAATGGAATTTTTTCGATACAATAGACTCTGTGAACAGAAGACCGCTGATGAAGTTTATCTTTTCTATGGTTTTACGACCGGTGCTCTCTTTTAAGGAATATTAAATTAAACCATTATTAAATAATACCAAAGTCGTTACATACGATACGTTGATTCTGTACAAAAACTGCCCTAACAAAAACCTCATTCAAAGTTAGTTCAGTAACAAATTTAGATAATGTTGAAAATTGCGTATACAAAAATGTTATATGGTACAATTTAACTGAAAAACAGTTAGTACATAATGATGATAGCCATAGATGTTGTTTGAAGATATCTCTTTATAATTACAGTATTACTTTGCGAGCTACGTCGTACAAAATGAAATGAAAATGTTTACTTCTATCGTTGTTATCATTTAACGTAGTCCTCGCCTATCTACGCTTTAGTTTCTGAATGTGTTTATTGTTCCTATAATTTTAATTAAAGTGGATATTGGAGAACTCAGTTCAATGGGCTTATGAGGACCCTTTAAATTAAGTAACATT
This sequence comes from Phragmatobia fuliginosa, assembly GCA_932526445.1. Classification (NCBI taxonomy): domain Eukaryota; kingdom Metazoa; phylum Arthropoda; class Insecta; order Lepidoptera; family Erebidae; genus Phragmatobia; species Phragmatobia fuliginosa. Next base: position 18,446,434 of record OW052063.1, on the reverse strand, counting down.
GCTTCAGGGCTAATGTTGTACAGTTTGAAGAAGCCATCAACTTGATGAAACGACCCTCCTAAATAAGCCAATATGTCCACCCTTGCGATATATGAATTAATAATTGGAATATTTAACTGTACTGTAATATAACTACAACATAATATTCCACATAATAAATATCTTGAGTATATTCCGTACAAAGTCACAATATAATTTGTTTTGAAATTTGGAATTCTGGGTATCTTTTCAAAGGGGCTTTTACTAATAAGGCGTTATACCTTAACATTACAGATTGATGTTATGGTCTTAAGTAAGAATCCAAGGGTTACTGTAGATTCGCACACATTTGTGATTTATCAATTAAAAAAATACAATTTTAGCGGTAACTCCTACGAAGACAATTATTTGAGTGCGATCAACACTTCAAAAATGTATAGACATTCACATATTTAGTATTATATAGAGTATAAAAATTAAAACCTCCTTTCTAAGAAGAGACCATAGTTCAGCAATGGACTGTTATGGGGCCGGTAAACGATCAAATTTGTTTGTCAAATTTACGTGTTTGTCAAATTATTTTATAGTGTGCTGGTGTTTGACGCGTTTGTCAAATAAGTTTGATCGTTTACAGGGCTCTTTTGATGTAGATGTGAAGTTTGACCAACAAATTTGTCAAACAAATTTGATCGTTTACCGGGCCCATTAGAGGTTGTTGATGAAAAAAAAACAAAGACAATCGAGTACCAAGTGCATGAAATAACGTGAACATAATTATTTAAACTTAAACATTGTTTGAGATCTACGTGATTCATCTTTTTTATGGTATAGAGGCAAACAAGGACACGAGTTTCCTAATGTTGAATGACTGCAGCAACTCATAGCCACCTAAAACTCTAGAATTATAAGCACGTACGTACCCTTGAAGTCCCAGCATGAGATGGTGGTTTTCTGTTGGTACTATAATTCATGTTCACATAAAGTAAATCCATAACCCGTTTTGACATTAATTTTTTGCTTACCTTCCAAAAAAACGATATGCCACGAAAGGAGAGTCAACTAAAGTCTAACGAAGTTATAATGGTTTGGGTTTAACTGAACAAATACCAGTATTATGGATTACAGTTACGGTTTTGTTATAAGCAACCATGTTTTATGATACCGAAAATTTGTCATTCGGTAATTTTTTACTTGTATAAAGATACGTAATCTTTAAACAAGTAAAAAATACTTGTGTTAATCTAGTTTTCCATATTATAGCAGTGTATAATCGACGTCCGCGAAATCTCGAATCTGAAATGAGATACTGAGAAGCAAGGTAGGTGACATAGTTTAGATAAAGAAGACACTACAGAGTCGCAGCGACACTGCTAAGCGAAATACGGTCTAGTAATAGGTATACGAAGTTTTAGTAATATTAATTTTAACAAGATATCCTTACTATAGTCGTCACAAAATAAGAAGCCCGTTTTGACATTTGTCATTTGACATGCCGCATGTAAGAAATTGAAAAATCAAATTCATAATCCTATTTAATTACTATGTTACCCATACACTATCACAACGCATATCATAAATAAGCATCAAGTTTAACTTGATATTGAAAAATTGCACTCAAAAACACGAATTAATCGTAGTAGTTACGCCACGATGACAATTGTCAAACCGGTCTTCTTATTTTGTGACGACTATAGTATACTAATGTTTAAATTTAAAAATAGTTACTAAACTGAACAATACTATTTAATAATTTAGTTTATTTGTAGATTTCATTCCACAATACATATAGGCCGATGTTCTAATTTTACCCAGTAGGTACATTTTAATAATACTAGCGTTGCATCTGATCATTTTATCGTGGTGCCATTTTTCGACATTAGTGACTCAGTTTTGTTAGGGAAAGGGGCGTTTTGTTTTCTATCGGTTGAATACGGCGAACGATACATTGTAACATTGCATTTTGTCAGATACACGGTATATATGAAAGTCTCAATAATATTTTCCCTCTATTATAATTAGAGTTATACAAAATTTATCATTACTATTTTAGAGATCTTTAAATAAATAACAACGACAAATAGAAAAAATATTTTGTTATTAATAATACACCGATATAAGATAATTTAACGTATAAACGTTTTAAAAAAAAATATTATTTTTTACAGTTATTTTCAATCAAATCAATATCCCAATTAACCAATTTATAAATGTCTTTTTCTCTCATGCGATATGTACTTACTTTTTATAACGAAGTCTGTAACTAAGATAACGTTCCGTACAAAGATTTACATAATGAACAACAAGCCCGACGTCTGATCAGTCAAATATTAAGCTGTCTGATTTTTATACCTTTCAATATCCTTTTGAACTTTCAAACAATAATGGGATCGAATTTCAGATAATTAATCAAGGATTTCTGGCGTAATGGTTTTAGCGATCTTTACATTGTTTTCTATTGCATTGTGAGTGTTTTGGGTTCAAATTTTAAACACCCCAAGTGGGGTTTGAAACAACACTGTCATCTTCCGAGCCTTTATTCCCAAGTTTATTTGGGGTCGGCTACTAGTTACCTGAATTTCAGTTTTTCCACGGAGCGACTGGCATCCGCAACCCTAAGGTAGAACTCAAATTCGAAAATTGAACTAGTTGTCAGTATATTTGAGGGCACTGACTTCCCAATAACGACTGCCATAGATGTTCATGACCGGGACCGACGGCTTTACGTGCTCTCCGAGGTTCGGGCGTGAATCACCGCTGAACTTCCAAACTCCGGGCTGCTATTGGGAATTTCCTAAGAAAAACCCAAAAACACTTTTTGGCCATACCCGGGATTTGAACCCGAGACCTCTTGATTAGCAGTCGCATACGCTAACCACGAGACCAACGAGGCAGTGAAACAACACTGTATGATTCACAAATTATTGTTCTGAATTTTTGAGACTGGGTATTTTTGTGTCCGTGTCAGGTGTCTTTGTAAAGTCCTCGCTATACAGTTTTTTTTAATGCGTCTGCTATCTAATAAATTAAACGAAAACATTTCTTTACAACTTGCTTTTATGGAAAGCTACTCGTTAAGACAAATCAAACGAGCTAGAACTCGATGGGGTTTTGTCATTTTTTTTGCGAAGCTCCTGTGGCCACCTTAAAATCAGCTCCATGTTATCAGACATGTGCACAGCTCAACCAGTACCCAAGAAGTGGGTCAAATTTAACTTGCAAGAGATTTTATTCTAGAAAAAGAGACAGGACACTATATAAAAATCACCAAAAATTGATGTCTATGAGTACTACTGTCTGCAATTCTTTTTTCTTTTTCTTTCCTTCTTATTTTCTTCTTAAAAATATAACTTCCGCATTAGGAATATGTATATTCCTGTGCCGTGGGGAATTTTAAAAATACACAAGACAATTTTACAGAAACGGACACATTGAACACACAGAAAGTGTTAACCCGTATAGGATTTGAACCCTCAACACTTGACGCAATAGAAAGCTGTGTGGCGTGCAGTCCAGGGTCGAATTCCATTCTTGTAATATCACTATGACTTTTTAATTAAAATTAAATATAGTGGCATGTTAATTTGTTTATAAATTACTTCCGTTATCAAATTGGCGGCTTATAATCAAATAATAGGATGAAGTTAAGCTTCAATGTTAGGAAGGTGGCTCTTTAAGAAGAGCTTCAACTTTACAGGTAATGTTTTGTTAATGTCGCCGCGCTTCCGGCGAGACCTCGACCTAAATAAGATCAACGGAGTTATTAAATGGATAATTACTTTATCCAAGTCGCTTTTTACAGGAAATTTCTTAATATTAATAACTGATTTTTGAATAATGGGTATCATTTTGTTCCTTTTTAGTTGGTAGGAGCTGCAGGCAAAAGTATTGTTTACATTAGTTTTCTAGAATGCGAGGAAAACACGAGGTGAAGAGCAGAATGCGTACGTCGCGCACGTATTCATATGTTTTTCATTTTTTTAATCGTATCATTGATCGAATGAACGAATCATATACAATTTCTATCTATCCGACTTACTTTAAGAAATTTTGATTTTGTGTTGTCATTAATTGAATTTAAAAAAAAGTAGTAGCAGCAAGTAACATCATAACATAAAAGTTCTTGTAGTTCGTTGTAACTTTCATCGATTAAAACATCGATGAAAGTTAATAACAGTGTTTTGATTGAAAGAAATGTAAATTGCGGTTTATGATTTATGACGTATTAAAAAAAACTACTTACTAGATCTCGTTCAAACCAATTTTCGTTGAAGGTTTGCATGGTAATGTACATCATATATTTTTTTTAGTTTTATCATTCTCTTATTTTAGAAGTTACAGGGGGGACACACACATTTTACCACTTTGGAAGTGTCTGTCGCGCAAACTATTCAGTTTAGAAATAAATTAAAAGCCCAATAACATTTTGGAGACCTATCCATAGATCACACGTATGGTTTTGATGAAAAAAAAATTTTGAGTTTCAGTTCTAAGTATGGGGACCTCCAAAATTTATTGCCTTTTTTTCTATTTTTGTGTAAAAGTATTAATGCGGTTTACATAAAACATCTACTGACCAAGTTTCAACAGTATACCTCTTATAGCTACGGAAAAAAGTGGCTGTGACATACGGACGGACAGACAGACAGACAGACATGACAAATCTATAAGGGCTCCGTTATTTGGCATTCGGCAACGGAGCCCTAAAAATTAGAGTACTTGGAAACACTGCCTTAATTTATTAATCTATCTAAATATTAAAAGGCTAATTTCAGTAAGATTTTATTTGCGGACAAATAAAAATAGGAACACATGGTATTAATTAATGGGTATTTCTGTCACCACTCTCCACCATTCCATATTAGAAAAATATGATGCCATGTCAAAGTTTGAAAAAAATTATGTGATTTTATCAAATATACAATATGCATTGTTATAACACAGTTGTGTCACAAACATGTTTGATAAACAAAATCCACCACGATTCCTACATTTAAAATATATTCCGCATCGTTCAAACGAAAAGTACATTAATTTATATCCCCGTCCGGGGGTGGACACTGACTTTTTTTGGCGTCCCCGTCAAGCGACGTCGGCTAGAACTCGTTTCCTGCGGGACCGATAGTCCCGAAAAACTAAGCCCTAGCGTGATTGATGAAGACCAGTGTAAGCACCGAGTAAACAGAACCCATGTCCCTTGCAATAGCCCTCAGGTGGTTTTTTTAACCAGAACCCCGTCTGTGAAATGTATTGTGTTCCGTTAGATTTATTTAGCCTTCCCTTTATTGGGTTTGATTTTTTATTTGTTTTCAGAGGAAAATGGTGTTTTATTACTGGATATGTGAGAATTGCTAGGGATACATAAATGTGGGTATAAAATGGACAACTATCCGTTTTTTGCACACATACTTTTTGTTGACTGTTGCGAATAGCAATAAAATGATTTAAAAGGTTACCTTACCATCTAGTTCTATCTATCTACCCGTAACTACGAGCTGTGTAACCCGTTCGAAACCTCTGAAAATACTTAAACTCCCAGTATACAACAAAAACTATGAACAAATATGAATAAAATCCGATATTTATCAGTGTTCTATTACAATGCAAATGTGATTACTTTGTTTCTTATTTATTTTGATGAAATAAAATAGTGAAATATATAAGATAGTTTTGTTGCAACTCAATTATTAATTTTAAGTAATTTAAAATTGCCAATTAAGGCAAGATAGCTAATTTTTTTCAATATTTAGCCTTATACACCTATGTATAAATATATATATTTACGTTATGATCATAAAGGAAATTTATTTGATTTATTTGAAAAAATCAGAAACCTGATTCATTATGTTAATCGCCATTATTATAGACAGTGCATATTTATATATTTTATAAGAAAGTAAGAAAGATTTTTTTTCTATCTTTCTATTTATTTTATTATTACTTACTTGTTCCTTTTCTACTGGCAAAGGTAACCAAACTTTATGATTTTTAAACAAAGCTTTATATCTTTACTAGTTGACCCAGCGAACTTCGTACCGCCCAACTTTAAAATTCCAGAACTTGATCGCAGCGCCACCTACCGGGTCCAATTGCGAATCTAAACCATTCCCAGATCCCCTTGAATACATACAAAAAATTTCATAAACATCGGTACAGTCGTTTGAGAGAAGTTCAGTGACATACACACTCACAGAAGAATTATATATATAAAGATGTATAACTTGCTTTATGATGAAAGTAACTATTCATTAGATTGTAATGGATACATATACATCTAAAAATTAGAAGATATTGGTCTGTAATCAAATTTACTTAAATTTTATTTGTAATTAATTGTACTTACAATACTTAACTACTTACTTTATGATGATAGACCGCTTTGTTGGTTTAATTAGCTGATGCGGCTGCCGATCAAGACGTCTCGGGTTCGAATCCCGAGTCGGACCAAATGTTTATATGATCTGCAAATATTTGTTTCGGAGTTTGGGCGTTTTCTATGTATAACATATGTGTTTCTTTTTACAAAAAAGTAAATATGTATTTGTATCAGTTGTCTAGTACCCATAGTTTAAGCTCTGCTTAATTTGGGACTAGATGACGTTGTGTGTCCGAAATATTTATTATTATAAGTAGTAAAGTAAAAGTATGGAAAGTAAACGAAGTGCACCTTTTCTTCTTCTAATAAATATTAACTTTATCAACTGTAGTATACATTAATTAATCCTTTGACTACCACAACGGATACATAGTTCGATAACTAACATGACAAATGCTCTCTCAGCGAGATGCTGGCAGTCGACAATATATCAAAACTTTGCCATTAAAACAAACGTGAGACTGCGACACGTTGAGATCAATTATTCCAACTTCTTCAACTTTATTGTTCTGAAAGTTTTATGACTTCAACCAACCCTTGCTAGTAAAACTTGTTCCATAGTTGCGCTGGCTTAGAATATCTAGCTAGAAACAAGACTCAGAATTCACATTTTAAAATAACTCTGAAAAGAGAATAATGTTGGTTTTTTTCAGCAGAATATTTTTTATTCTAAAACATACACTACTACAATATTCATTTTATAAAATATAGTATAATATAATTTAAAACTAAAAGACAGTCACTCCTGCTAAAAGAATGACGATGTGAAGGATACGTTCTGTGTCGCGGAGGACTTTACAAACATATATAAAACGGACAAAAAGAAGACTCAGAACAATAATTTGTGGATCGCACAAAGTGTTTACCGTGGTGGATTTGTACCCATTTGGCACAGTAGAAGGCGGCGAAGTGCTTTCTTAAACCTAACTAACCATGCAGTAGTCTACTGTTAAACAGAAGCTTCTCCTCTGAAAGGAGGTTTTGGTTTACTACGAGTATACCACGCTGGTTAGGGGAGTTGGTATAGTGTGCGTGTCAAATTTGCTTTGTCTTTATAGTTTCTCTTTATTTTTTTTTATTTTTTTTTTATTTATACTTTATGCACATAAGAGTGACAAAGGTGGACTTAATGCCGTAGGCATTTTCTGCCAGCCGACCTTAGGGTGATGCAGAGCCAAAAACTAGGTAGATGCACACAACTTTTAATAAGATTTCATTAAAAATAATATATAATAGAATAAAGGATTCATATTTATACACATACATACCAATACATAGTAATATATACATAAACACACAGTATATACGTTATATATAATATATACATATATATAATATATACATAAATATAATATATACATAATACATACATAACTTCTTGAAGAAGAGAGTGCGATGAAATTACGGTGAATCTGATAAGGCCTTCAGGAAATGATTCTTCACCCGGTCTTTAAAACTTTGTCGAGTTTTAGCCATCTTAACCTCGAGAGGGAGTGCGTTCCATAATAGGACAGATTGTACGAAGAAAGTTGAGTGGAGGAAATCAGAACAGTGTGTGGGGCAATGAAGAAGTGAGTTTTTGGAAGATCTAAGATTTTTAGTATGGTTTGCACCTAGATACTGAAATCGAGCAGTTAGGTAGGAAGGAGAACTTGGGGAGAAAAGTAAAGAATAAAGGGTAGTTAACGCCCGTGTCTCTCTACGTTGGCGAATCGGAAGCCACTTCAAATTAGAGCGATACTCAGACACGTGATCATATTTACGTAAATTAAAAACGAATCGAATGCAATTATTGAGAAGACGGTCAAGCTTATTGAGCAGATCTGCATTCAGGTCAAAGTAGCACACATCACCATAGTCGATTATTGGGAATATTAGGGTCTGGATTAGCATTACTTTAGTTTTCACTGGTAGAAAGTTCTTAAGCCTATAGAGAGCCCGCAATGAGAACGTTACCTTCTAGCATACAGATGCAACTTGTTTTCGCCAGCTGAGAGTTGCGTCGATATATAGTCCAAGGTCCTTCACACTTTCGCAGTACGGTATAACCATACCATCGTAGATCAGCTGTGGAAGCGAGTTCAGGTCGAGCTGACACATACGGCGGTTACTTCCGATGATAATACCCTGACATTTATTCGGGTTCACAGAAACACCAAACATATCGGACCAGTCTTTAACGGCCGCCAGGTCACTATTTACTATCGAGACCGCGGACGATACATCGCACAACTCGGATTGATAATATAGTTGCAAGTCATCAGCATAAAGATGATAGGAACACTGAAGTCTAGAGGTGATAAGGTTAATAAAGATAGAAAATAGAAGAGGTGAAAGAATACCGCCTTGGGGGACGCCAGCAGTGAGACCACACCAGCCAGAGGAACAATCTTCCACCTTGACTGACTTCTGGCGATCCCGAAGGTAAGAGGAGAACCAGTCTAGTGCTTCTTGAGAGACCGAGAAGTGGGATAGGATAGCAAGGAGGAGTTTGTGACTGACAGTATTGAAGGCATTGGAAAAATCAACTAGTACTACGGTTGTAACCTTAGCATTCTCCATTCCCGCCTTAATATCGCCAGTCACTTTCAGAAGAGCAGAAACCGTGCTATGGCCCGGTCGAAAACCAGACTGAAGAGGACTAAGTAAATTGTTAGAATAGATAAAGCAGGAGAACTGCTTATGGACGCAGGCTTCGAGCACTTTTGAAAGAAAAGGGAGAATAGAAATGGGACGAAAATGAGTAGGAAGAGACGGATCAGGTATTTTAGGCAAAGGACGTACATAAGCTTTACGCCATAGAGATGGGAATGTGGCAGATATGAGGGAAAAGTTAATAATGTGGGAAATAGCCGGGAGAAGGTGAGCTAATAATGTGGTGATCATTCTCCGACTAATACCATCGGAACCAACTGCTTGGGATTTTATAGATAAGATTATTTTCTCAATCTCTCCTTCAGCAACTGGAACAAAGTGAAAAGGGGTTGAGTTAGGAAGCGGTAGACTATTGATGTAATTGAAGGTATTATTTTCCGATAGACTATCCAAAGTAGAAGAAGATGTAAAATGTTGATTCAGGGAATCGAGACTTATGCATTGAGGAAAGTCTACATGCCGCGATCTACCGATACCAAGAGTTCCGAGAAACTTCCAGATGTCGGCAGGAGAAGAAGAGTTAATATTAACCAGAATATGGCGGCGTTTAGCGTTCCGTATCATCTGGTTACACTGGTTTCTAGCAGTCTTATATAGTTGCCAGTTGACTTCAAGACGGTCTCTTTTGTAATTTCTAATAGCTCGATTGCGAGATCTCATAGCCTTTCGTATATCCTTGGTCATCCAGGGCGCAGGTGGTCTTTTAACCCTAACCTTTTTAATTGGTGCGTGAGTATCATATATTTTAGTCACTTCATTATTAAATATGGATACCTTGTCATCGATAGAGGTGGATTCGATCAGTGGTGACCAGTCAATACGTGAAGCATCATCGCTCAATTTATCGATGTTCATTTGTCTAAAGCAACGCCTGTGTAGGATTTTGGGTATGGGTTTCGGGAGTTTAAGGATGTAGGAGAGGAAAATCAGGTCATGATGTGAGAATCCTGGAGCGTCTAGTTGACCATGAGAGGAAACAAAGGACGGATCGGAAGTGATAATTAAGTCTAGCCAGGTGTCTTCTCCAACCATATTGTGGTGAGTGGCATGTAATGGTAAAACATGAAGGCTGACAGACTCAAGAAGGAATCGGAGTTTACAGGAACGGCAGGAGGTTTGATCTAGGAGATTGGTATTGAAATCACCCATGATGATATGATGAGCATACTCTGTACCCAAAGATTCCAGGACTGATTCGAATTCAGTGAAATAGTCAATAGAAGGGGGACAATAGACAACACCAAGAACGACTTTAACGCCCCGAACACAAACCTCTAAGAACAAGAATTCAGAGACAGTAGAAGAAGAAGAAGAAATAATTTTGTAGGGAAAGTCACTGCGTAAGTAAATTGCCACGCCACCCCCCGTCCTCTCCATCCGGTCATTCCGGATGAGTATGAAGCCAGGTAGGGGGTAACAGGTAGAGAGAAGATGTGGTTTAAGCCAGGTTTCGGAAATCAAAACAGCATGAGCATTTGAGTCGTAGAACGCATCGTACAAATCAGAAAAGTGGCTAGGGACACTTTGGGCGTTTATATGACACACATTAAGTAAGTGACTTTTGTTAAAATTAAATTTGTTGCGCAAGACACCACCGAGAGTATCAGTTACGGAGGAGAAGCTTTCATTACTCAAGTCGATTTCAGACTCACATGCAGAAACATAACAATCACTATCTGACAACATTAATACAAAAAAAATAATAAGTAAATACTCGTATATATAAATTAATAAAACAAAATTAGATTAAAATATATACAAATATATGTGTATCTTCTAAAATACGCAGATGTTCTAGTACACCGTTTGTATCTCTGCACCACCCGCCAGCTTACATCACTAAAAACAAAAAGAAAAAAAAACAAATTATGACATAAAACAAAACAAAACAGAACCATGGTACCCTTTGTAGTACGGCGCAAGGAATCCTAATACTAATGAAAAACATTGTTTCGTGCAGCGTATCCGAACAGTAGTGAGTGAGATGAGTGAACGTTAAAACATCTTTTATGTCATTTCTTAGTAATTCACTGCACACAAACAAATGTCACTATTGATTAACAGAGAAAGGGTACCTACATTAATATTCTGTCATTCCAATATCAAGACAAAGTTGCAGAAGGCAATACAATTTTAAAGAATGTGTTTATATAAAGGAAATTAGACTTTTGTTAATAAGAAGTACTCGAATTAAGGTAAATTTTAAAACTCATATCATTTACATTCAGAGAGAAACAAACAAAACGTATAAGTTACAAAATAAGTTGAAAACATTGATTGTCACTACCAGACTACAATTATTGCTTACGAGACCTGATATCTCCCGCAGATAGGTCACCAGGTACTGAGGAAGCCGATTGAGCCTTTGGATACTTCATCAGCAGCTGGTTCAACTCATCCATAGTCGTTACCTTGTGCCGGATGCCACCAGGGACCTTGACGACTATGGTTCCGTTCTGGGTCCAGCTAGCAGAGACCCCAAAATGCATCCTGGCCTTGGCGAAGATGGATTGCCTGGTTTTTGTCAGGAACTCCTTGACACTAATAGAAGAACCCTTTAGTTCTGATTTGGCCTTCCACACGGACGACCTATCATCCACGCTGGAGAACTTAACCAATATAGGCCGTTGACGCTCATTACTCGACACTCCAAGCCGGTGGCAAACCCCGATAGAGGAAGCCGTTATGTTCTTAAGGGTCAAGTGGTTGTTGATTACTTGAAGCGTTAGAGCCTTACAGTCCTCCTTCTCATCCTCTTTGACGCCCAAGAAAATGAGTGACTTACGCCGCTGTCTGGTTTCCATAGCGTCGATCTGTCTGCAGCATTCGCCTATTTGCTTTCGGAGCAAGCCTAGCATCGAGAAGATCAACTCTCGAAAGGTTCAGAATTCCTCCGCCACCTTGGCTACGGTGTCTTTTGCAGGACCAGCACAATTAATCTGAGATTCAAGGTCTGTCATCTTCTTAAGAAAGGTCTCCTCTAGTGTCTTCTGCGCCGATATTATATCACTGATTGGCGACATTCTTGACTGTTTATATTAGTAAAGTTACTGTTTAGCACTGTAAAGCGATGCACTGGCAGGTGGTGTTAGTTACTTATTATCACTACATTAAATTGCGCTGCAAACGTGAGTACTAATAATGCAACTGTATTTACTTGTTTAGAGACACAAAACAAAGCAAAAAATATACTAAATGTAATTTCTTTATGCTCAAATTGTAATATTGTATGGGCATACACTTATGAGCACACGTGGGTTATCTATCACTAATATTCATTACGTGTGTAGTGACGTGTGCATTTTTACCCGACAACGGCTAAGCGTGGCGCCCTCTAGCGGTCATAAAGTACTGTGTAAAAAATAAATTTTAGATAAATATACCGTGTTTGGTATCATTGGAAAGGGCGTAATATATACATTTCAAATATATATATTTGCTCATGGCTTTGTCCGAATTTATTCATTAATTGTAATATTTCTAGCGTGTGCTTGTCTGTTCGGGCAAATTATTACAGTAGGTTTGGTTTGTTAATTAGAAAATGCCATAGAAATAAATTAACATCAACATTATATAATTAATATATATATAAAAAAAGTAAAAACTAAAACCCAACTACGCCAAAAAGTGACCCTGAAAAAGTATGAAACAAAATTTAAACAACATACAACCTATTATCAGTGTAGGTACAGAGATATACATTTTCAAGTTTAAAGAGTCGTAGTCACGCGTTGTTAAAGTGTTATAGTAAGTGTCTACGTAACGTGTTACTACGGCTTTTCAAACTTGAATATACATAGTCAGTTGTGTACTATGTTGTATCTTGTTTCATACTTTCAGCCTCGTTTTTTTGACGTAGTTGGGTTTTAGTTTTTCTTTTTTTGTGTTAACTTATAGTCGTCGGTGACGTAATACAATAAAAATTGTTTTGGAGAGTAATATTAGGGTGGATCACTGATGTATAGAGATTTTTGTTTTATGTTCACTTTGTAATATAATATTTTCAATGTCTTGTTTAGACATGATAATGAAATGATAAATGTCTCTGGTAGTTTAAAATATAGAGTAAATGTTTGTAAAGTGCCACCACCGCCCACGCTACAAAAACAAACTTACAAAAAGGTACTGTAACCTTTCAATTAATTATTTCGACCCACAAAAATTATACTTCCCACGTGAAAGTAGGTTTTCGTTGTAATAAATGTATTATAAGTAATTTTCTACATTATGACAACCTTAAATTACTAAGTATACTTAGGGTAGATGAAAATAGAAAATGATTTTATTAAAGAACTACGTGACTTAGGTCTAAAGGTTAGTGATCCTGACTTCTAGACCATGGCAAGTGGATTTGATTCTCACCCAGAAGAAATCTTTGTGTGACAAACACGGTCACTGGTTCTGTGTCTGGCTCTTAGAATAATTACACATATTCTAAGGTCTGGCTGTAATTAATTTATAAAACATATGTTTTTAGACATATAGAAGAATGTTTCTTAGTAGTTTGGTTGCTCTTGGTTAGATTTTGTTAGGTTTATACTATGGTAGGCTACATAAGGAACACTAAAAATAAACTTTATTACTTCCTTATAAAATCTAAAATCAAGTATGATACTCATATGGTGTTCTATGATTGATTGTTTCATATGTAAAGTTCATTTTATTAACCACTGTATTTCATCTGTATCTTGTTCTATTCTAAATAACACGAAAAGTATGAGTGTAAAACTCAAATATTATTCATCATAATCCTGTTCATTCAGTCCTTAATCTGTAGTTATGCGTTTACTAATGTGAGTTTTGTTTTGAAACAAAACCTCTAGTATTTTATAGTATTTCGTCTCATCGGAAAACACTACTGTGCAGTTATACATTCACCTTGCAAACTTATATCAAACATAACAGGTAATTATAATTCTCAATGTACAATTTACATGTATTCCGAGCGACAGAATGATCATTTACTAATTAACTGTTAATTAAGCGAGATCTGCGTATTAATAAACATACTATACGCGTTGTGTTAGATGCTGAGTCTATTTGTGATAATGTTAGTTCCGCACATCTACAATATGGATGGTAAACAGACAGCTATACGCTAATACCAACAGAATTAATTTCGTCTGCTTGTAAACGTTCTCATGAAACAAGTGTTTGAAATTGCTTCAAGTTTGATGTATTTGTGCCCGTTCCTCTAGAGATAAATTTGTTCGAAAACTTGCTGAATGTGAAAAGTTTGAAGCTCACTTCAATCCATTACACGAGTGAAATATTTCTTTGTTTTCTGACTTCACTGTGGGAAGAAGCGACCTTACAAATCAGAAGTTTCCCATTAACGATGCGTCCCCGGATAACCGCGGTGCCGCTAAATACGCTTTTAGCACATTTATCACTTTGGCTGTAGCCGGGTTTAAAACATTTTGATTGATGATAGACAAGGATTTGGATCTACAACAGAGAGAAGTAGTTAAGTGTTTAATGTCTCGTGCAAAACGTTCTTTAAGTCGTCAAGGTCACAATTTTCTTCCTTTTGTATAAACAGAAACGATCAATCTTAGCTGTTGTGGAAAACGATATGTTTGAAATGTAATATCGATGCGGTTTATTTAATATACTGTCGATCAATCATGGACAGACGGTGTATATCTGGTTCGCGGGTGACAGATCGTCGTGCAACATGTGATGGCTTCTCTATATAGCATTTCTTGCCTCCTTATTAAATAGTTCTATTGCCCTGTCACTTTTGTGTATTAAACGAATTCATCATATTACCTGACGTAAGCTTTTCGATGTCTAATACCACAATATAAACAAATTTTCATCGGTATGTATTGATATAGACAGCTTTGGTTAAAAAGAATCTTGCGTAATCTTATTATTGAAGCATTAGATTCTTTTATTATACTTACATTATTACTACTGGCACTATGAATGTCAATGTAGCTGACCTGACCCTGAACAGAAAATCTTTTAGGTACTTTAGGAGTTTATCGTAAGCAACAACGTGAAACAAGTATTGTAAATATATAATAAGATTGTGCTTCCACATAAAACAAACGATATAGATCTATTTTATTTCTATTCCTTAACTATTTAATGGCTCTCTGATAAAACAACAAACATTTTGTACTAAATTAGCGTTGAAAGTTGCTATACCCTTTTAGGAACACATTAGGAAACATGTATTCCCTCGTTTCCCTTAAAATAAAATAGCAAAATGAAACTGAAATACAAAACACAAAGTGTTGTAAAGAGAACACGAACTGTAGACAAATATCGCACGTTGAGCAGAATCAGTGTAAAACTTGTACAGACGACGGTTGAGCTCAACAGATCTATTCGCAACTTTCTAGACCAAATAAATTTATTTTACATAGAATACAAAGTAGATTCTTTATGCAACTTCAATACAGTACCACAAACAATGTTCCAATATATTTAAAAATGAAATTGTTGATTGGTTTCATTTTTCGAGAATTATTATTATTAAATTGAAGCAATATGATGCTATTGTAAATTATGCGTATATATTATACTTTTTTAATTCATAAGTTCTTAAATGAAAACAACATTTTAAACATTCCTAATTTGGTACACTTAATTTTGTAGCTTAAGTTTTAGTTTGTTTTTAATTTCATCAAAAAATATAAGCTTTCAAATGTGGCAAATTTGTTTCAATGTAAGCACTTAAATATCTTCGCATCAGTCGCATCTCATTAGAGAGGGACAACGGTCAGAAGTCATACCTAATTTTAATGTTGTATTGGTCTCTTTACTCAAGGAGATCTAGATGAATCATAGTATTCAGAAGAGTTTTCTGAGAAATATACCTGATTTGAAAAAAAAAATATTTCGAAAAATGTCCTATGATGCCACATCTTGAAAATGAGTGAAAGGTGTCGGAGATTATCCAAAGGTTCTCAGTATGATAATGTATTTATTAATTAGTCACCTCATCAATCATCATCAACAACCCATAACGTCCCACTGCTGGGCTTGGTACTCCATTCAGGAGAGGGCAAAGGCCCTACGTCCCCACGAGTGCGGATTAGGGACTGGTAAGAAAAATTCAAAGGTGAGATAACTCTCACCTGGATGGATCTCGAATCACCTCACTCTGAACACGTTGGATGTTTTTGAACCACACGAACGCCTCCAACTAAGCTTCACGACTGTTATCTTAAGATAATCCATCCACCCATCAAGGCACTGACCGCGCCGTCGTTGCTTATCCTCAGTGATTAATTCCAATCAACTTGCCTTTGAGCGTTTCGGTTAGTCACTTAAAAAAATCAATACATACTTTATTACACAACCATTTTCATATACTGAACGTTATCTAAGAAATAACTGCACTAATTACCCTTACTTATTATATTGTCCTTGATAACGAATACTAAGTGTACCAAATATCGTGATAATAAAGTGTCGTTTATTAAAAAGGTGCGGCTTTAGTACAACAGCGATAGTAGTTAATTAAATTGAGTTATTAAATAATTTAATTAAGTTATCTCTGTCAAGTTGTAATGGGACTTACCATTTTAATTTATTAAAAAATACCTACACAAAAATGGTGAAAAATGTTTTGAGACCGATAACATAACTTCAACTAAAACGTTGTTGATAAATAAATACATCAAACTCGAAACGGTATAATAATAACCTTAATTAATAAAATAATCGAATTAGCTGTTTTTAGACTTTAGCGACTTTTTTACATACTCATGTTTTTGCTGTAAAGTATAAAATTCTCGTGTCACAATGTTCGTTCCCATACTCCTCCGAAATGGCTGGACCGATTTGGATGAAATTTTGTATGCATATCAAGTAGGTCTGAGAATCAGCCAACATCTATTTTTCATACCCCTTGGACGTGAGCGGAGCTGCGGGCATCAGCTAGTTCGCTATAAAATTAAAAAGGTTACGATACCTTCTACTTTCCGACGTTTCGAACGGGCTATACCGCTCGTGGTCACGGGTAGACTGTACACGGGTAACGGTTCGAAACGTCGAAAAGTAGAAGGTATCGTAACATTTTTTATTTTATCGCGAATAAGTGCCGTTTATACCAAAAAAACATGAGTAATCGTAATTGATCGATACCGAATTTTATTCCTAATACGGGCGTTGTCTTTAAAAATAGATAAAATAAAACCAATAAGGTCTCAAATTGTTCGGCATGTTGATAACTGACACTGTTTAGCGTGAGGTTAGCCGACCCTTGTTAGATACACTGCCAGGCTGTGGGTGGTAAATGTAACAGGACTAATGACATACAATTTGTTTTTCTGCAAGTTTTTACCGTGGGGGATATATTTGAACTGACTCGATCTGAGTGATACTTGTTCACGTAGATAAAACTTTTTTGTTGATTTTTGAGTATGTGAAGTAGTCGAAGTGTACACAGTTACCTCCTTTAATTACATATGGATGGACACTCATTGGGGGATAATGCACTCAAGAGTCAAAAAACTGAAAATCGCAATGATGGAGATCTGCAAATCTTGAGATGCACTACCTGACATACTAAGGAATGTGAGATTCTGGTATCCATAATACAAGTTAAATCTTTCTGTGGGTCAATCACTCTATGTAACAATAGTTGCAACCCGACATTATACGCGGTTTTTGTTGCTCTTGAATTGTATATCTTTCACTATTCCATTGGTTTTATTCTTTTGCGTAATCGATTTTTTTCTAAAATAAAAGTTTCATAAGTTAGTCTCATCTAAATCGATCCAGCTGTTTCAGAGATTCCTAGGAACAAACAGACAAATAGATAAAATTTTAAAAAATAAATTTTTGATGTACTGTTTATAGGACAAGCTGTGCTGATGAAGATGATGATTAAATATACTTTCATTTGCATTAATTGAAAAGCTGTTAATTTGTAATTACAAACATACATTTCAATTTCATTTATTTGTACAGAATAATGTAGGCCTATGTCCAGCAGTGGACTGATATAGGCTGATGATGATGATGATGATGATGTAGTAAATGTTGATTTATGAATACTTAATTATGTTAAGTGTATCAATAATCAATAAATAATAATTACCCTAATCACATCGAAAAAAATAGGCAATGATTAAGTTTAATCACAATGAAAAAGTATCAATAAATTATACAGACTTCAATCGTATTAGCAAAATGTATAAATACGATCCAAGACTCTAAAAATAAAATTCGATTAAATGAATAAAAATGACCCACTCAGCGTCACTTAAGTGCGTGTTCAACAGCAGTTACGGTAGCTATTAATTGGGTGCCTGACTGATTTATATCACCCCAGTCACTTCAAGACCACGCCGGGCCGGTTCTGGCTGACGTCGGAATCGGAGGTCAAAGGACTTTTGAAGGTTATTTTGTAAAATAATAATTGTTGATAGACTAACGATGTTTGAGCTAAATAAATAAATAAATAAATATTTTTGGACATCTGACACACAACATCATCTAGTCCCAAGCTAAGCAGAGCTTGTGTTATGGGTACTAGACAACTGATATAAATACATAAACATACTTTTTTTTTTGTAAATACATACATATTATACATAGAAAACACCCAGACTCCGAAACAAATATTTGTGAATCACACAAATAATATTTGGTCCGACCCGGGAATCGAAACCGAGACCTCTTGATCAGCAGTCGCATACGCTAACCACTAGGCCAACGAGGCAATCAAGCTGGTTTTGATGACTTGAAAATAAGGCTAATTTTGTGGCAATTAATTTTATGTTTAGGTTTTATGTGAAACCTGTAGGAGATACTTACCTTTATAAGTTTCATGGCCTTAACCCTCTCTTGAGAGGAGACCTGAGCCCAGCAGTGGGACGTAATGGGTTGTTGATGATGATAAGTTTCATCATTGCGTTTGGCGACGATCACATGGACGTAGTAGAGCCACGCTGATTTCATCACGAATGGCCCGGCTCGACCGGAGCAGTACTACCCTCAGACCGAAGATCGTCCTAATAATGACAGCATTCTTGCTGACGTATTTCGTTGGTGAGTGTGAGACCGGAAGCCCATTCATTCTGCATCATTCTCCCGGCCTCCGGAGGCTGAGATAATTATGCAGAGTGATGAAACCACTGACCAGACCACCATGGTATGGGTCACCATGCTTTATTGCCTACCCTCACAATGATGATAGTGACCCCTAGTCCTGGATTCTACTTATGCTTTCCATAAGGCAGAGCAGAGTGACTTTGGTAGGCTTAAATATATAAATAAAAAAAAATGCTATAAGAAATCAAGGAAAAAATTACATATGTTCTATAAAATAGTTGTTTCGGATAAATTGTTAAGGATTTTATTAAAATAAAGAACTTTGTAACTTACTTTAAAAATCATCAGTTTAATGCACTCCTTTATTTAATATCAAATGAAGTCACCTCCGCTGTCTGTTCATTTAGATCTTTTGAACTAAACAATGGATTTTAATGCAGCACAGCTTATATAACCGTTTGATATATTCTTTTTGTTGCAAGTATTTAAAAGAATATATTCAAATGCAGAATGCAGTGCAATGTCAGAACTATTCAGGACTAGTCAGGACCATAGAAAGTGGACAAATAATTGCCTCCGTATAAACTTCTGTTCATGAGTAACATTAAATATCTATGAAGTATTAAAAAGCTATTTACAAAAATAAAATACCTTCTTACTTTCTAAAATCGGGGCCTAGTATTAGTGGTAGTATGTTGTTATGAAATGGTAAAGTAATACCCGTAATAGGTACAGCTACAGTTACAGACAGATAATTAAATATATTATTATTATATAATATCTACATATATATTTGTACATAGATGGAGTAGCGATGTGCGATGTGCGAGTATGAGTTTCACATATATTAATAGCGGAGCTTGCTATTCTAGTGATAGTAAGTATCTGCCATCAAAAACCATGCTGTATTTATAATTTCAAAACTTTCACAAAAACTTTTAAGTTCAGCAAAACATAATGTCAGGTAGGATAGATGACATCAAGACTACATTTTATAAAAGAATTAAACACTACAATTGACAGAAACATATAAACACTCGAAAAGGTATAAAACAGTTGCTGCAGTGCTAGCCAAAGGAAGACATAATTATACCCGTGAAGTGTAACAAGAATGTCCACACGCAAGTACGACTACTAGTCTAGGTTTCACACTCCTGGTGTTGTAAACTTACGACATTTCCCCCTCTACATGAAGTAAATAAGTGAGCTTGGTTATAAGAACCCAACAGCTCATTGGTGCAATGCCCTTATGAGGATATATGGTGAACTTTAAACACAGATATTAGGTGGTGAATATTTTACAGAAACATTAATATTTATCCCTAAACATTTAAAAATCTAAGGTTGACTGACTGGTTGTATACGTTGAGGATACTTATAGCGTTGTAAAGATCGTATGTTATCATGACTAACACAGATACATACATACACACATGTATACGAACATAGATATAAACACACAGGCACACGAGTGACCGCAGTCACTAAAATTATTTGATGCTTATGCATCTCAATATGGTATTCATATACACATATTAATATTAACGTACATATAAAAATACTGCATACATTAGTTGCGTGTTAGTTAATGTTGGACTGTCATTCACGAGTTCATGAGTTTAGAGTTGAGATGGTGCCCGCAACAGTGCGGGCAGGCGCCGGTTGGAGTCCAGAAGGAAATCCCCTCCCTGGACTCCTTCCAATACAAAGGCGCAGAGAGGGTCACACCGTGTGGTTTTAGTCGGTTCGAGTCCGACACACCACCCCGCCGTAACCCCCGACGGGGTGACGGTCCGCGGGGATTTCCACACGTAAAAAAAAAAAAAAAAAAAAAAATGGACTGTCATTCATACTAATTTTATAAATTCGAAAGTTACTTGGTCTGTAATACTTTTGATGCAACGCTGTAACGATTGTACTGAAATTTAGCATGGTAATACTTTTATTGTTGAGGAAGGACATAGGTACGTAGTAACTATTCAGTAATCTGTGACATAGGCTACTCTTTACTACAATAATCAATATACATGCTTCTAGAGCCGCGGGCAGAAGCTGATATTTCTTAACTTCATAACATTTATTACTAAAGTAACGACAACTATTAAATACAGTAAGTTAAGTTTGTGTTATTAAATAATTAACTCTATGTTTGTACGCGGAGTCAAAATTACTAGGTATCAACCATACTTTATTACGAAGATTGAAATATTAGTAATGTCTTTGCCCTGGAACAAAGAGAATGTACACTATCTACCTAATCCAACCGCCGAAAGTGGGCCACAAGATCGGGCACCTCATACCTCCAAATGTCATGTCCCTAATGACGTGTGACCACGAAACGAATCCTGCCGCAGACACCACTATTAATATTAATTGACGACGGATCGTTATGTGTGTGACGTTTATTAATAGCCAGCTTGTGGTCACTTAAACCAGGATATTGTGTCTGTTTCATATAAGATTTCTGTATTAATATATGAATATTTCGTTTGGGAAAAAGGATATTTAATCAAAGATATTTTCCCTTGCTCAGGGGAGAGTATGCCTAGCAGGGAACTGAAAAAGACAGTTGAAAATAACGACATGCTACTGCTCTTAAATTATTAAGTCTAATGTGATATGATATTTTGAACTTACAATATATATGATTATGTACTGGTTTCGTAAATCTATAAAATAATTTACTTTCATTTCTGACAACTATAGCTACATATAAAATGGATATAATAGATAGTTAATAAATAAATACACAACTCCTATTTTGTAACTGCTAAAACATAAGTTTGGAACTCAATACAGCTTAAGAATTAGGCTTGATATATGACCACTGTCCAATACCATACTTAAAGAAACTTCGGGGTTAGTGTTTCTCGGTACCCGAAAAAGCACTTCAATTCTGAACTAACTTGAGCGCTTGTATCCTAACGGATGAATCGGATTTGAACCACTACGACCCTGACTTTGGCTTGTCAGCAAAGTTAAATGCTTTTTGTATTTAAGTTTGTTTGTTTCGTGTACTTGTATTATGCTAAATAAGGAATCATTATCATTTAAGAATATAGCATAATGCGAGGTTGTATGAGATGTATAAGGATATTATTGTTGTTCTGGTTGAGCTTGTGAAGTAGAATTAAGCAATTGGTCGATGTGTCGGGGAGTCCGTTTCTTCAACAGTCTTTGGAAGTGTGAGCTATACTAATTCTACTTCCACAGTGGTTTCAGTATTCTCTGGTCGATGTGCCATACAGTGTCTTTTACCCATGTTATTTTGATTTTATTACTGAGATACTTTAATGTAATTACTAGTTCAATCTTCGAATTTCAGTTCTCCCTTAGGGTTGCGGAGGTCCGATGCCAGTCGCTCCGTGGAAAAACTGAAATTCAGGTAAATCCGGTTGAACTAGTAGCCGACCCCAAATAAAATTGGGAATAATGGCTAGGAGGACTTTAATGTAATTAAAATTATATATTTATACAATTCTTGGAAACCAACTGAAATAGTTTTAGTGACTACTTTAGATATCATCATGATAAATTGTCAATATAACAATCTGAATTTTTATAACATAAGAGTATAGTTTGGGAAAAAAGTGGCTGTGACATATGGACGGACAGACAGACATGACGAATCTATAAGGGTTCCATTTTTTGCCATTTGGCAAGGGAACCCTAAAAAGCATCTATGTTGTTATAAAGCTAAAGAAGAAGTTTTGCCCTAACTTCTCCTTCACTTAGACCCTTTATCTGTATTTATGTTCACACACAATCAAAAGTAGGACGTATTACCTAGTCCGGGTGACCATATCATAGTTGCATGTTAGTCTGTGTGACAAGTAGTAATATGTAACCAGAGAGGTCGTCCTTTATCGCAATCTCATAACAGCTTCCGTAATCTGATCATAGTAAATATTAACACCCTAAAATATTACCATAAACTTTCGAGGTCAGCAATCCTCATCGTGTCGCCTCAAAGAGTCTGTATGGAAAACGGACAATTCGGTAAACCCACCCATCTCCAAACGTATTCACTCGAACTAGTTGAAAAGCGCCCTCTAACTGGAAAGTTTTGATTTAGTGCTTATAGCTGTCCCAGTCGGGAGCCCTCTTTAAAGTTTTAGTCGTGTAATAGAATAAAACTGTTGGAACAATGCTGGTGTTCGCATTCATAGCCTGGCTCAGTAAAACATTATAGGAATGTACGGACTCAATTGCAGTTAGCACTGGATCATAAAATCTAATGTTATCCAATGAATATTGTAAACTTTTACATAGCGCTGAATAGATCGCTACGAGTCCCACTGTTCTCAATTTTAGCTTTGCCAAACTACTTATCTTTATTCCAATACTGAATGCTTTTTAACTTTTATAGAAAAATTTTTGCTTTGAATATCAAATCCTACTAACATTATAAACGCGAAAGTTTGTGAGTATGTGTGTATGTATGTTTGTTCCTCTTTTACGCAAAAACTACTGAACGGATTTAGATGAAAATTTACAGTAATATAGCTTATATATCAGAATAACACATCTAGGCTACTTTTTACTGAAATAATCGAGAAACACGTGCGAAAACAAGGTGATTATAAAAATACATAAATCGTAGATATCAAAATGTATCACTGATTATCTCCTGTCAAAACTTCACAGGTTGCTATGCTTAACAAACTTGCATGAACTTGCTTTAATGAAAAAGTAGGTTGTAAATTTATTATATGTGGTCTACCTTACTCACAGTCTGTATCTGATATACACAATAAGCACACACAGAGCTTGAATTTGTTATTATACAACGCGACTTACCAGTATGGTAAGTTTATACTATTTTTCGACACGAATAAATTTATTCGTAACTTTATTTTAACAAAAAATACTATGTATTTGTCTTCTATTTATAAGCGACAGGTTGCTAAATTATTAGCATTTAATATACACGTTGACTCTGGTACAAATTGTGTATCACAGCAATCTTTTAATGTATATGCTGACTCTGATACAAATAGTGTATCAAAGCAATCGCTTTTTTGTGCCAATTCTGCTAGGATCAATAATGTAGCTCCTAGTTTAAACTAGTAAATGAGACAACGGATAAGCGAACTGGTAGTCTAACCATAGTACACCAAAATATTCAGGGCTTATCGGGCAAATTTCAGGAAATAGAATTATTTTTAAAGACCCACCTTGTTGATGTTTTCTGTGTCACAGAACACTGGTTAAAAAACGATGAACTGATTTTTAATAATGAATATTATAGTATGGTAAGCAAATTCATCAGGAAGAAAGCTATACATGGTGGCTCTATGATTTTTGTTTCTAATAGTGTAAATAGTAAAGAACGCAAGGATATTGTTGCTCGTTCTGTCGAGCGTACTATAGAACTCTCATGTGTAGAATTAAAGGAGCATATTATTGTTTGTGTTTACCGTCCACCACAGAGTGACTTTAATTTATTCGAGAATATAATGGAAGATGTACTTAAAGTACTTAGTTATGGTAAAAAGCATGTAGTAGTATGTGGTGATTACAACGTTAATATACTAGAACAGTCACCTATGTGTATTAGATTATGTACTTTATTTAAATCATTTAATTTAAAACATTTGTTTTGTGCACCCACAAGGATAACATCACATTCTGCTACTTGCTTAGATAATATTTTTTGCAACTGTAGTTATTATAATGAGGTTATATTGAGTGATTTAACATCCGATCACTGTGGACAGAAAGTCACTTTTCCTATTCATACAGTGGCTAAAGTAAATAAGATCACCTGTAGGCCAATGAGTACAGCTCGCCTAAGCAAATTTAATGAAAATGTTTCTGTCCGTATCACCAATATAGATTTTAGTCAGGATGATCCGAACTACCTTTACGCGTCTTTGTTTAACATGATCAAATCGGAATTTAATAACATATTCACAACTAAGACTTTTTATAAAAATATAAAAATTAGCTTTTGTGATTGGGCAACTACTGGCATACAAATAAGTAGAGCTAAGTTGTATGAATTGTATGGCATGAAACAATATAATTTTGACCATAAGTTTGTTCAATATGTTAAAAATTATTCCAAAGTATTTAAAAAGACTTGCGCTGCTGCCAAGTCTTTATATTTAAGTAAAAATATTAAACAAGCAGAGAATAAAATTAAAGCCACTTGGAACATGATTAATGCTGAATCTGGGCGGGTCAAGCCACGTGAACATAATTTTGAATTAAGTATTGGTGATATAACTGTAACTGACAATTTACACCTGGCGCAAACATTTAATAATTTCTTTGCTGATATACCTAAAAATGCAACCAGCTCCCTAAGATCATGTCCGGTTGATGCTCAATCACTTATGAGAGGCAGTGTGAAAGAGTGTACTGTACCATTCAGTTTTAATTTTATAAACCCCACTGACATAATAAAAATATTTAAGTCCATTAATTGCAAAAAGACAGCAGATTTACGGGGTATTTCTGTTAAATTAATTAATGGCATTATTATTAAGATAGCACCACATTTAGCAACAATATTTAATCGATGTATTGATACCGGTGTGTTTCCTGATTTGATGAAACACAGTAAAGTAATTCCTTTGTTTAAAGCCGGTTCAAAAAGCGACCCTAGTAATTTTAGACCTATTTCTATTTTACCAGCTATTAGTAAAATCTTTGAAAAAGCCATACTAATGCAATTAGAAACACATTTTAATTCTAATAATCTACTGCATAGTGAACAATATGGATTCACAAAGGGTCGCTCAACAGTAGACGCAGGCTCTAAACTACTTAAACATATATATAGTGCCTGGGAAAACTCGCAGGACGCCATTGGTGTTTTCTGCGATCTCTCAAAAGCATTTGATTGTGTGATGCATAGTACACTTCTGCTGAAACTTAGGCATTATGGCATAACAGGTACAGCGCTTAATCTTGTTGCTTCTTATCTTAGTGAGCGAATACAGTATGTTGATATTAATGGAATAAGGTCCTCCGGATCACCAGTGAGTATGGGCGTGCCACAAGGCTCAATTCTGGGTCCCTTTTTATTTTTGGTGTATATAAACGATTTGCCATTTTTTACTAGTAAGTTATGCGATATTGTTCTATTTGCTGATGACACTTCTCTTATATTCAAAACCAATCGCAAAAACGATTACTCTGACGAAGTAAATAGGTCCCTCGCATTGGTCCTTGACTGGTTTACATCAAATAACTTGCTTTTGAATTCTAAAAAAACCAAATGTATTAAGTTTAGTTTGCCAAATGTAAGGAATATCAGTACAGATCTAGTTTTAAACAATGAAGTTATTAATTTTGTTGATTCACCGGTTTTTTTGGGAATTACTTTAGATAGTAAGTTACAGTGGGGCGCCCAAATATCGTGTCTCGCAGGGAAACTCAGTTCTGCAGCGTATGCTGTCAGCAAAGTCAGACAGCTTACGGATGTGGAAACAGCAAGGCTAGTATATTTCGGTTATTTCCACAGCGTCATGTCGTATGGCATTCTGCTATGGGGCAAGGCAGCTGATATTCAAACAATTTTTATTCTTCAAAAACGTGCAGTGCGTGCGATTTACAAACTAGGTGCACGAGTTTCCCTTAGAGAAAAGTTTAAAGAGATAGGCATTATGACAGTTGCATCACAATATATATTTGCAAACATTATGTTTATAAAACAAAATATGCATTTATATCACAGGAATAGTGACGTTCACTCGGTGAACACGAGACATAAGCATAAATTAGTAGGTCAATATCATAGGCTACATAAAACGCATAATTCATTTATGGGTCTTTCCGTGCGATTTTTTAATAGGTTACCAGCTAGTGTTATGAGTCTATCAGTGGAAAAGTTTAAAAATGTAGTCAAAACTTATCTTATACGTAAAGGTTATTATACAGTTGACGAATTTTTAAATGATAAAGAAAAATGGTTTTGACTACTTGCTCCTTATCATTTTATTCTACTCATGTGAATGTTGTTATCACATTGTTTAAGAACATGATTTTACTTTTGTAAGTAAAGATTCTACGTGACTAATAAAGGCCATTCTTCTCTTTCTTTTGATCTTATAATTAATATTTTATATTTAATCTTTTGTTACCAGTAATTTGGCCAATATTTGAGCACATATAGTTTTTACCTTTGTTGTAAGTAGATGCTCCTACTATGTTGTACCCACTGAGGCTGTTGTTTTTCTTTTAAATTAGCATAAGTTCTAATTTTTAATCACTATAATTTGCATCAGTCCTCTAACATGGTGTATAGTATATTAGTGGCAGCACCTTACCCCCATATCAGGTTTATAAACATTAAAACTATGTAAACATTGGCGATTTGAAAGGAGTGGCCGCGAGTTTTTATTGCCATGTTCTTTTCTCCGGCTCTACCTATTGTTTGCGAACATGGCATAAATGTACATGTAGAATCTTGACCTGTCTCAAGAGATGTATTGCATCCTAAGTGAATAAAGAATTTTGAATTTGAATTTGAATTTGAATTAGCAACCATAATGATATACGCGGGTAACACCGCGGGGCGCAGCTATTGTATTGTATATGTAATAAATAAAGAATTTGTTTCTTCTATCCTTCTCTATCACTTGTCAGTTCACGGCTCCCTTCGAAAGATAAATAAATGAACTCCTGAAAGAAGATATAGTTAGATATCTTCTTTCATCAGTTCACTCATTTATTTTTCTATCGTCATTAACTCTTTTAATCGTTGACTTCCATACCTACCATACAATACCGTACAGATGAGTAAAATATTGTGAAAAAAGTTCTACTTTCTTAACAATATTTTACTCATCACGCATGGATTTTGAATAAATAGACATCATAAGAAATGTAAGGCACCTTGATTTTGATATGGATCACAAATAATAAAAAAAATGAGTAGAAAGTATGACAGAACTTTTATCAACACGAGACTCATCACTTCGACTCATAAAACAACAAAACTTTTGTTTAGTTCCAGTTTATTATCAACTTTTATTTCTAGGAAAAGTGCACAAAGGGAATGGGAACAAATGGGATCAACTTGAAAAATGTTTAACAATAACAAAATGGGAAAACTTGAAAGTGACATCGGACCATTAGGCAAGCATCGCGGGGTTGACGCGACGCGCCGAGCTGACGATAATGAATCAAAAGTTTTCTCCGACGTAAATGGAATACTCTGGAAACTTCTGGATTGAGAATAGTCATCAGTAACAGGTTCTCGTTTTGTTTTATAAATAATTTAAGTCTGACGCTTAGTAATGGTTTAGCACAACAATACAAAGTTTTGATAGAAATTCGAATTGTGTCTTATTTAGTTGAAAATACAAACTGATTAATGCTAATGAACTATTGTGGGAAATTATTCTATAGATACCTGATATAATTGAATTTAAAGTTATAGAACTAAAGTATCTATCTTTTAATTTTAAGTTAATCAAAATAAATGATATTATGAATGAAGCACAGTGTATGTATATAGGGTACTTTTAACACACAATAATTTAAGACGCTGAGTGCAGCCAATGACCTTGAGCAATGGATACACCCCTTTTTGTTCGATAAAGCAGCGCCGCGATTGAGACGCGGTGCTTATCGGTACTACCACAGTCTCCGAGAACTAATATTCGTCTTTGAATTTGCACTCTGCTTTTAACACAGGGCCTTAGAATATTTTAGATAGGGCAAAATAAAAATGCTATCGTAATGGTATGATAAAAAAAGTCATGTGGCACTCGGAGACTTCCGCGGTAAAGCTATTGCATAGCATTTTTTATCAACTTATGCAATTTAATTATTTATTTATTTTTTATTTATATAGTATTTTTTTATTTAATATTAATCCAAGTTTACAAAACAATATACACTGTCTTATTACCAACATACATTCTAACAATATTATTGCCAAACAATACAGTCATAGTATATAATATGAAACTATTCTGAACGCGACGATACCGTCAGAGCTCAGCGAGAATGTGATTCGTGTATGATGCAAAACTACATTCTGCGGTCCATCTCCTTCAGAGCTATTTTCCAATAGTCTTCTTTTGCTGTAAATAAATAGTTTATGAATGGTTAGTTAGATTTGAGTGGCATTTCAAGACGTGCAGTATTTTACACTGTTCTTACCTTGGAACTTCAGAACATTGAACGTTTTGTGAGAATTCCACATTTTGCAACCTGTGATTAAATAATAGTATTTATTTAATTTAATATCTTTATTACTTAATTATTATGATGATAATATTATGCGGTTAGATACAATATCAAAAATGACTATGCATAAAATAAGGCCATCATATGATACATTGTGTAACTAAAATGGCAGAGTCTACGACTTTTGTAAGTCTATGTACGTTCCGTTCTTCAAGACTAAAGCTGGAAACACATTATCGGACGCGGCTGACGGACGCGGCTAACAGCCGCCACTGTAAATTGTATATTATTTTATTAAAACACTAGTAG
This sequence comes from Phragmatobia fuliginosa, assembly GCA_932526445.1. Lineage (NCBI taxonomy): Eukaryota > Metazoa > Arthropoda > Insecta > Lepidoptera > Erebidae > Phragmatobia > Phragmatobia fuliginosa. Next base: position 18,416,952 of record OW052063.1, on the reverse strand, counting down.
AGTGCCTTGGTAATATATTTTTATTCTATTTCTCTAATCTAATTTTACTTAATTTCATTTACATTACTTAAAGCACAACTGTGTAAAGTCAAAAATTAACTATTTTCAGAGGCTACTTTGATTATTTTTTTTATCGAGTGAAGTTTTTCAAATCGTGTTTTGGAAATAACCACTATGTGAGGAATATGATCAATTATAAAGAAATTGATTTTGGTAATGATATGAGCGATAGGTTTTTATACAAAACGATCTTTATTTACCTCTATTTTGGTTTTCAGCCCCTTAAATTGTTATCTAAGTAATTTATTTGAAATTCATATATGCCACACACAACTCCGCACTTACCAAGGGTTAATTCTCTGGATCAGAACTTTTAAGGCGTAAAGTTAGCTTATGCAATATCATCATCCAGACAGTTCACTGCTGGACATAAGCCTCTCCCAATACATTTGCGACAAATTAAATAAAGTAAATCATAAATAAATATATCTCTGTATTCATCTTCAACAATGGCTGGGATTAAGAAAAAGTTGTGCAAGTATTTTTACCGTAGTCTCGTCATAATAGAGTGTCTGGGACAGATAACTTTAAGAGCCTTTATATGAATAAGTTTCTATTACAGTTTAATGGAAACTTAACTAAGTGTCTACTTTTATTTGAAAGAAAATCCCTTTTATTTTGATATTTCTTCTCGACAACTTTTAGAAATTCACTGCAAGGGATAAGTTTTAACGAGAACCTATTGACTTGGTGCTTGTCGCAGAGTTACCAACTTACAGAGCTTTATTTAAACTACAAAACTTTTGGCAATATTGTGAAAGCAATTTCCCTAGCAAAGTTCTTATCTTGATAGAGTGCAAGATGTAAATAATCCAACAGTCTATTTAAAACACAATTAACTAAGTAAATAAAACTTTTAAATGAAGCATTTATTTTGTGAAGCATAACACATATATAGCTCACCGATAAAGTTTTAAAAATGTTTCTGTCTTAGTTGACGATACACACGAATGCACTTTACTCTAAATAAAAGGACCGTGATTTCTTTTTTGCGAAACCTGCATAAAGAAACTGGGCTGTTTCAATATTTATGACTTTACACAAGAACAGTTTAAAACTTAATTTCAAAATAAATTTTACGAAAAACCAACATTTATAATATTTGTTAATAAAATTAAATGAAAAGCCCAACTTGATGGGGTTGTGTCATTTTATTACAGAGCTCCTTTGGTTCAGGCTGCTATGGTGGAGCCCCTTCCAGGTTCTGCATTAGACCTTGGTTATCATACAGGATCAAACTACAAGTCAAAACAAATCAAACGAGCCCAAACTGGACAGGGTTGTGTCTGTATAATTGCAGAACTCATATGGCCAACTTCTAGATCCAGCATTAACTTAGTTCCATGTTATCATATTAAAGAATTGCCACGAAATATTAAAAATCAGATCAATCGGCAATCGAGAAGTGAGTCAAATTTGCACTGCAGGATTACATTGCAGACAATGAATCAGGGGAAACAAAATAAAATATTGTGATATAAAGCAAAGTAGCTATTTAAGCAAATTTTATGTAATATATCTTAACTGTTAAACAGTGTATAAAATACAATATCATCTTAAGAATTTTTTCAATATTTTGCTGGTTGTGCCCTGCCATACTTTACTGTGGTATTATCAATACTGAATACATATTATAAACCCTCGTAAAAATCTTCAATTTGTTTATGATTATTTCACGCTATGGCTTTATCCTTTAAGAGTATTATCATAAACACAAGGGTAACAGAGAAAGTAAATATCACTTCTGAGGAGGTACGGGATTCGTGTCCTTCCAACACAGAGGGGGGTTTCTTCGACCATGCGAGTTGATCGTGTCTGGCGGGCCATTGCTCAACAGTTGATGTTGGGTAGTTGTGTATATCCTAATCGGAGCAAGAATTTCTATATCGCAATTCAGTATTAGTTACTACGTGGTTCAGTGTTTCTTCGGTAGATGGCGGTATTTATGTTTTCACATTTTCGCTTGCGTTGTATGTGGGAAACGCAATACTTTCATTAGCTCACAACTGAGTGAATATTACTGCACAGTTGGCCTAGTGGTTTAAGCAATCGCAACGCCGCTTTCTACTATGCTTTGTGTTGTGGGTTCAAATCCCACATGGGACAACACGTTATGTGATCCACAAATTGTTTTTCAGAGTCTAGGTGTTTATTGTGTCCATGTCACGTATGTTTGTGAAGTCCCAGGATAGTGAAGACATAGAATGTGTATTCCTAAGAGGTGTCTTTTTAAGAAAATAAAAGAACATCCCAACATTCAAGACAAATTAAATATTTATTTCTTTTTTGTCATAGTGTCTCTAAAATCAATAAATATTTTATACGAATCTGAACGTAATGTTTTTCATATTTAATCTATTTACTCATTGAAGGAACTCATAAAGCCAAAGATGATAAATAATAATCCATGATTTCTCTGTAAAGACAGAAATAGAACAATTCAAATTCAATATATATTATAAATAAATAAATGCATAAATGTTCATTTATGCATTCATTTATTTCATCATCATCATCAGCCTATCGCAGTCCATTGTTGGACATAGGCCTCTCCAATTGCACGCCCCTTAGTTCGATCCTCGGCTACTCGCATCAGGCTCCTGCCAGCCGTCTTGAGCAAATCATCACTCCACCTGGCCTGTGGGCGTCCTACACTACGTTTGCCGAGACGTGGTCTCCACTCAAGAACACGTTTACCCCAACGGTTATCGGTCCTGCGGCTAATATGGCTAGTCCTTTGCCACTTCAGCTTGCTAATCCTGTGGGCTATGTCGATAACTTAAGTTCTCTGCCGGATTACCGCGTTTCTAACACGATCTCTTAGAGAAACTCCGAGCATAGCCCTCTCGATAGCACGCTGCGTGACTTTGAATTTGTGCACCATCCGTGCCGTGAGTGTCCACGTTTCGGCTCCGTATGTCATGACGGGTAGGACGCACTGGTTGAAGACTTTCGTTTTTAGGCACTGTGGGATAGATGATGAGAAGACCCAACGAAGCTTCCCAAACGCCGCCCAACCCAGCTGAATTCGCCTGTTCACCTCCGAACCGAAGTTGTTTCCACCTAACTGCAAAGTATATTTATTAACATGTACTATATTATTACAAACATATCTAATGCAGTATATGTAATAATAAATTAGAGTGTGGGACTAAAATTTATAATGTGTATACAGTACGACAAAACTAAAACTGCAAAATTTGATGTAAATCATTTCAGTAGGCCGCCATAGTGTGGAACGCAGGCAGCCCTATTCTAATATTTTACTCACGCTTTTTATCAGGCTAAGTGGAGGTCTTGGTACGCTTTAAAAACCCTTTAAACACACACACACACACCTTACAAAAAAATCTTTTTACCAAAATAGAAAGCCCTACTACATTGCTCTAACCCGTTTTCTTATATTAAACTTTTTCTTTCGTTCCTAGGAACACCTGAACGTGTTGTTGTAAATAGCAAGGTATAATTTCATCTGTGGCCTTTTGACATCTCATTAAATAAAGCTGCACTTGACCTTGAGAGTTATAAGCTAAGGGATAATATTTAAGAGTTTCCCAGAAATGTTCAAACTAGAGAAAACATCCCGCTTACGAAGTATCACGAAAATAGATAAATAATGAGGCTTCACGGCACAAAACAAAATTCAAAAGTTGTTAATCTGTTTTCACGTCAGTAAAAATATTTATAAAATTTTACTTGGAGTTTGAAATATTTTATGTGACGTATATCAAAACAAATCAATCAAGGAAAATATTTTGAGAAAAGCAAACTTAAATATGTCATACGGCAAAACATTTCTGAATTTGATTTAATTTATCTATATTTAAGTATATACGAAATCTTGAGTGCGCGTCTTAAACTTACATTTGTTTGGTTTCATTTTATTGAGTGAAAGTTCAGAAATTCCCACGTCAGTAATGTCAACAGCTTTTAATAGTCCACTGTTGTGTATAAGCCTCTCCTACGAAAGGAAGTTTTGGTCTACTATACCACACTGGATAGACAAATTGATATGGGGTTTGTTTCAAATATTCGATCTTTTTGCAGTTATGTTATTCTGCATAATTTGCTTCCTTTGTTGCCTCTTACGACAGACGTGGGATAAATATGAGTGGTGATACTCTGTATTATTAATACCACACTGGTGAACGACGCGGACGTGCCACACGGTTCGACGAACTAACTCCAGTAACAGATGATATTATAAGTAGTTATAGATTAGGCAATGGGCCCTGATGTAATTTTTGACTACACAAATTTCTTAAATTATAAAAAAAAAAGTTTTTAGGTTATTTAGCAGCAATGAAAAAATAGAAAAACACCATACTGCTTTTTTGCCACTGAATCAAAAGAAGTCGTATGTCACATGTAATATTGTAATAGATAAGTCGATACGGTATTCAAATTATGACCTTATTCCTGATTTTGGTGAGTACTAGACATTTCGACGATATACTACCTCGTTGGTCTAGTGGATAGCGTATGCGACTACTAATCAAGAGGTCTCGGGTTCAAATCCCGGGTCAGGCCAAAATATGTTTTTGGGTTTTTCTTAGGAAATTCCTAATAGCAGACCGAAGTTTGGAAGATTAGCGCTTATTCACGCCCATTCCTCGGAGAACACGTAAAGCCGTTGGTCCCGATTGTCATGAACATCTATGGCAATCGTTATTGGGAAGTCAGTGCCCTCAAATTTACTGACAACTAGTTCAAACCTCAAATTTCAGTTCTCACTTAGGGTTGCGGAGGTTCGATGCCAGTCGCTCCGTGGAAAAACTGATATTCAGGTAAAACCGGTTGAACTAGTAGCCGACCCTAAATAATATTGGGAATAAGGCTAGGAAGAAGACTAGATATATCGAAACGAGACTTTATTGACGAATAATAGGACCTGACATCTAGAGATTTTATTCATTCGCTACATTATTGGATACTAAGTTCACTTTCATAGGTGGGTTTGTTCAGATTTGAGTTAAAGTATTTATAGGTTTAATGTGAGATACTCTTTTTCGAAAAAGTCTCCTTTATGGTAGGCGTCTTTTAAATTTCAATCTAATACATATAACTTAGTCTGCATTCGAAGGAAACTCTTAATTTAATTTCTTTTACACGCCTTCGAAATTGAGGGTTTGAAATTTCCAGTTGAAAGGCAAGGTAATGAAAGGAATATAATTGTTAGTAATTAAAGTAATCACTTTATGTCTCATATTTATGGTAAAAACTAGATAAACTTTGTACTCAAGTCTAAAATTATTTTAAAATCAAGTACTATTTTCTTTATCAATAACAAAAGTAATACTTAATAGTCACATCTGTAAAGTGAAGTATTTACATTTAATATTTGCTGTTATGAAATCTATATCCCAAGCAACATGAAAGAATTTCTACTAAAAATATTGTTCGATAGTCGCTTGTAAGTTGAATAACATTCCTTCAAGAATCTACTCATATAAATTGTTTGATGGGCCTGCTGTCTAGTGTTTGTGATCCTAAATGACTTACCAGGACATATAATTGTGTGATGAACCCTAATCTTAGGGCGCAGATGAAAGCAACCTATACACAAAACAAATATCTATTTTTTTTGTGTATAGGTGGCCTTCATCTGTAATAGAGCAAATAAAATCTAAACTTATCATTTGGTACCTTGACGATGGAGCTTTTTAAGAAAAAAAATTTTGAAGATTTATTTTTTATTCACGAAAAAAATCCGTTGGCTTAGAACTCAACTCTGATAAATGCGATTTTTATATTTGTGACAACACATACATACTGTTGACTTTATTCAGCATCATAAACCTATCGCAGTCTACTGCTGGAAATAGGCCTCTCCCATTGCACCCCATTCTGACCGATTTTTGGCTGACAAATACTAGACAAAAATTTAATTCATTGGCACCTTACATTAAATTTTTTGAGAAAATATTTAAGAATGTGTCTTTAAATGATCGGAAATGGGTCCAAGCATCATTATCTGTTCGTTTTGGTAGTCTTGGAGTACGCAAAATTTTTAGTCTTCCAACATGTTTGTCTTTTATTCACGGCATAGAAGAATTAACCAGAAAAAATAAAAAATCTAAACACACTTGTACGATTCTAAAATTTCCACTAAGGCCATTGCATAGATTCTTGACAGAGCTTGTCCCAGTACTAAGTTACCTGATAATTCAATTTCTCAACAACATGGAACCCATCGTTATGTAATCTAAAGATAAAAACACATTGATAAATCAACCAGCTTGGTGGGCGCGCGATTCAGGCACTTCCATCGACCAACATAGGTTCTTGGGATCCGAGGGCTAGTGCTATATAGAAACAACTAGCTAAGCAACTGATTGACGTTTCTCGTGCCCAGAAGGCCTTTTTAGGCACAGAGCATTACACGTAAAGAACAGAAATATACATTACGCGAAATAAATGAACCCTTATACTTATATATACGTATCCCCAAAAAAGTTTGTCCTCCATTGCCAGTGCGGTCTCCTTCCTGTTCGCGATGTCATGCGCAGGCTTCCCTTGTCATGTACCTTGTCTCCCGTATCTACTATTTTTTTTAAAAAAGAATCATTACTTTTCTGTTGGTATCGTACGTTTAATGCTCGGTGGTATATCTTTTGTCATCACTGCTTAAGGAAGATAATGAAATTGCGCAGTTCCGCCCACGTATATGTCGTTTACCGCGGTAAAGAATAGCCTATATTCTTTTTAAATTTTACTGAAATCGGTGCTTCGGTCTAGCTATGATAGCGTCGATAGATTGATAGATAGAAAACTCTTTATTTGTACACCTTATTACAGATTTACAACGGAGAATAAAAAATAAACAGCGTAACAGAGAGTCTAAGTATAGAGTTTTCGAATTCGCAGTATTAGTGTCATTAAAAATCTTGTATTTATTCAAGAGTTCAATCATAAAATATTAGCTTTATATGTGTATGCAATCTTACATATTTAATATCTAAGTATTGCAAAGGACTTCATTAAAATTTCTGCGAAATTCCACGTGACACCGGTCCTCACCACTTTAACCATACAAACAATTCTTACATATAAGGGCACAGTGTCGCATTCTACAAAGACCCCATCTTCTAACATAAGCGTTAAATTTAGTGCGAACTGCGTCTGGATAGTATTACTATTTTACTTGATATAACTGTTACTGACGCGGGTCGCTCCCTGCATTTTATTACTATTCAGATAGACACATCTAGAGGACTCATAAAATGTATGAAGTATTACCAACTAGCTCCATTCATGACGACTGACTTTATGAGGCTTTAATCTTAAATTTGCTGATATTGGCAATATCGAAATTTATGATATTCTTGTTATTACAGATGTCGAGTTGTTGAGGTATATATTTTCATTCTTTGTATTACATTTCTTTTGTTCGTAAAAAGTATCATTTGTAGCCGTCAGAAGGTTAGCTTTTAGTATCCCAGTTATATACACGGCATAATCTATTTGAGAATTAGCTGTACCTTGCCGCCACTTTTTATTGTGGTACATCGTGGTTAAAATTTTTACTAAAAAACAACTTTGAAGTGTATTCAGAGTTAAAACTAATTTCAAGCGGAGTAAAACCTTTCCAGTTTTTGAAATGTATGTAAACAAATTTAATATATTTATAAACTTGCGTATATTTCAAAGATTTTATATGTGTTGCCGCACATAAATAAAATCATACAATTTCCACTGATTCAGTTTGTACAATGACTATCGAAGTAATAATGCCTCAATTTTTTATGTATAAACAGTTTAATAAATAGCAAATGCGACTATTACTTAAATTATCATAATAATAGAACTAGTAACTAAATGTTTCGTTGTGTTCACTAGATGGTGATAGGTGCTCCAACGTAACAAAGGCGTGTTGTTCACTCTTATCTGGTACAATATGTAGGTGAAGTTGTCGTCGCATGTTTTGTTACAAATTGTATTGTATTTTTCGTGTCCTGCTGCATTCTTTATATTCCAACACATGTTCCCACGACGAATGTTGCTTATTTTCCCGTATCTGTAAATGGCTGACGTACCTTATTTTATAAATTGTACCGTACGATAATATATTTCGAAATATTTTTTTTATCAAATGTATAATTTTGTTTGCTCAAATAATGATGAAAAGTAAATAAATATTTCTGTTCATATTAATCATTTAATACTTAATAAAGGTTTACTGTTCTCAATATTTAATAGCTACAGTAAAAGATAACTTAAAAATTCTCATTTTCCGTCCTAATTTTAAGTTTTTGTAATCATCATCATAAGCCCGTTACAGCACTATTGAAGACTTTTTTCTGTATCTTAATTAATGTTTAGAACATCAAAATTACATTTCTGCAGAGTACCTAAATTCTCCTCCAATTTTAAATTGTATGAGAGATAATAATACAATGAGAGATCTTTAAATACGCTGGAATTACTTAGAAACGCTTTAAGGCGATTAATTTAAATAAATTGAAAACACATCAATGTGAGTTTGAGCAAATTAAACCAAAACTAATCTAGATCTAAAAAGCGATATAAAATTAAATGATTCGCGGTCGCAAATCAAATTTACACGTTTGATTATACGGGTAAATTAAATCTCGTTGGTATTCAAGCACATCGTAAAATAGCAGGTTAAGTACCCGTCGAACAATTTAATAACATTAAAATGGCCGGTGAAAATGTTCCTGCGTTGTATTTAATTAAGCTACGGTCCTTTTGTTCAGCCCTTTATGTAGGGTGTATGCCCCAAAGAGTTTTATTGCATGTTATTATTTTCAGAAATTGTTTAAAATTACTCTAAGATGAGGTATTCAGTATTTGTGAACAAGAAACAGTAAAAAACAGTATCAGTATCATCATCAGCCATCGCAGTCCACTGCTGGACATAGGCCTCTCCTATTGCACACCACTCTGATCGATTTTGGGCTTCTCGCATCCAGCTCCTATAGAAGCTTTACATACCATTATATTCATATGTTTTCCAATTTATACATTATTGTCCTGACATTTTGTTAAACTATCTGGTTTTTTACAAAATGTAATGATAGAGTTAAACATTATATTGTTTTAAACTTTCATGGTCAGTAACATTAAAACAGAAATGTGCGGGTTACTCCGTGATCATGGCGCTTGCAACAGTGCCGAAATATCGGATACTTACCAACAAAAAGGTAAATGGTAGCAATCCCGCACATTTCTGTTTTAGAGTTAAACATAATTAAAAGCTTTGTATAAAGTATATATTTGACTATCTACAAAAAGCCCTAAACAAAAACCAACCATGGAAACAAGAACGATATCATTTTGCAATATTCCAAAGAACTGAATAAAAAAGCATATCCCGGCATACACATTTATCATTTACCATAGACATGTTTGAGCAAAATATTTAATCAATGGCTATAGCATAAATATTTACCAAGGTAATCCATCGGAAATCCTGTGTACGTACAAGTCGATCATGGCTTCTGAAATACTTTGAGTAATGGATCGTTTAATACAGCACCAGGAGAGACCAGATTGAAATGGAATGCAATTATGTTCGGGCCCGAGGCGTCCCTAAATATTTGGAAATCAAGGGGCGGTTATCTTAAACTCCTAAAAGAGTAATCGAAGAGCAATATGTTGAGGAAATCGCTCTCAGGTGAGTTCGATTTGCCAAAAACTTTTAAATATGTGCTAAAATGTTTTGCTTTCGGGTTTTTAGCAGAGTTTTTGTGAAGTTTTTGAACATCGTTAACATCATAAGTTGTTCTTGTTACAAATTGTTTTTTATAAAGCTTGGTGATGTGGTTTTTATATTTTACTAGCTTTTGCCCGCAGCTCTGCTCGCAGTTATCGCAGTAAAAATTTGCCAATGTCCTTTCTTAGTCTCTAGCCTATGTACAGTCAGCGTCATAATGATATTGGCGTTCAAAGTGGTCAAAATGATGTGAAAAACATTAATTCAATTTGATGTTGGCTCGCAAGGTGCTCAAATTGTTGTACGCATTCAAAGTGGTCAAAAGATCTTAGCAAGCAGTTGTCAATAATATGTTAGCTAACAGAGTGTTCATATTGATGTTATCAAATAGGTTGTTCATTGGTTTCTAAGCATGCAAACTAGTCAAAAATATCTTAGCAATAAACAGAAACCAACGTTATCGCCCACAGATAGAGTATACTTTGCAGATTCATTATAACTTTTAAATGTTTGTCCTTTTTTGTCTTCAATACCTTTCTCATTCATTTCTTGCATGACGTAATTGACATGTCTTTTGTTTCGAATGTTATTAAAAAACATAGTCCAATATTCTATTGAATCATAGGTAATCTACAATATTATACTGAGAAAAGGAGTATGGATGTAGGTATTTAAATGAGATAAAACCAATTGAAATTTCTTTGATAAAAAGTAGAATTAATGATACGATTATTTATTTTCGGGTAAAAATTCTCATTTGATTCGTCTTCTTGACGAGTACTTTGACACTCTAAGATGGTAACCAGGGTCTGATGATGGAGCTGGAAGGTGGCCATAAGAACTCCGTAATTAGACGCAACCCCATCGAAATTGGGCTCATTTTATTCGTCTTTACGAGTACTCTGATACTATATGGTAACCAGGGTCTGATGATGGAACTGGAAGGTGGCCATAGGAACTCCGTAGTTAGACGCAACCCCATCGAAATTGGGCTCATTTTATTCGCCTTTACGAGTACTTTGATACTATATGGTAACCAGGGTCTGATGATTTAGCCGGAAGGTGGCCATAGAAACTTCAGCAAATGAGTCGATGTGGTTGCGTTTTTGGTTTTTTGTATAAGTAACATATTCATCAACTGTTCGGCTTTGTAGAACGTATTTTAATGTCCTACAATGTACGCAATCTATCTTGTCTTGTCGTAAAGCTCTCAGGATTCATTCAAGCTACACGCCGGGTACAGAAAGTACCTATTATAATCGAACGGTCAAATAATATTAAATTTTTACGCAGTTCATTATAAAGTCGCTCGTATTGTCTGTCCGCTCTGATCATTTATATTACGCAAGGTATTTAAACGCGGTTTTCATCATAATTAAAGTTATCTTTTAGGGAAGATTTATTATTGTGATTATATTAGTGTACTAGATGCGCCCCGTGGTGTTACCCGCGTATCATTATGGTTGCTATGCAAATGTGTTATGCCTGGCAACCTGTGAAGTTTTGACAGGAAATAAACAGTGATACATTTTGACATCTACAATTTAATGTATTTTTATAATCACCTAGCTTTCGCCCGTTTATCTCGATTATTGCAGTATAAAGTAGCCTATGTGTTATTCTGATATATATAAACTATATTACTGTAAAGTTTCATCCAAATCCGTTCAGTAGTTTTTGCGTGAAAGAGCAACAAACATACACACATACATACATACATACATACTCACAAACCTTCACGTGTATAATATTATTAGGATTATATAGTAGGATTATTTTAGTGGAACACATATAAAGTCAATGTTTCATAAAAACATAATATTTTTAGGGTTCCGTAGCCAAATGGCAAAAAACGGAACCCTTATAGATTCGTCAAGTCTGTCTGTCTGTCTGTCTGTCTGTCCGTCCGTATGTCACAGCCAATTATTTCCGAAACTATAAGAGCTACACTATTGAAATTTGGTCAGTCGATGTATTCTGTGAACCGCATTAAGATTTTTACATAAAAATAGAAAAAAAACAATACATTTTGGGGGTCCCCATACTTGGAACTGAAACTCAAAAAAATTTTTTTCATCGAACCTATACGTGTGGGGTATCTATGGATAGGTGTTCAAAAATGATGTTGAGGTTTCTAATATCATTTTTTTCTAAACTGAATAGTTTGCGCGAGAGACACTTCCAAAGTGGAAAAATGTGTGTCCCCCCCCCTCTAACTTCTAAATTAAAAGAGTGATAAATCTAAAAAAAATATATGTTGTACATTACCATGCAAACTACCAACGAAAATTGGTTTGAACGAGATCTAGTGAGTAGTTTTTTTTTAATACGTCATAAATCGTAACACGCAATTTACCTTTCATCCAATCAATACACTAGTATAAAAACATCGATGAAAGTTACAACGAACTACAAGAACTTTTATATGGTGTTACTTGCTGATACGGAACCCTTCATGGGCGAGTCCGACTCGCACTTGGCCGCTTTTTTATATTATAGCCAATACTGCCTCGTTGGTCTAGTGGTCAGCGTATGCGACTGCTAATCAAGAGGTCTCGGGTTCGATTCCCGAGTCGGACCAAATGTTTGTGTGATCCACAAATATTTGTTTCGGAGTTTGGGGGTTTTTCTATGTATAATATGTATGTATTTACAAAAAAAAAGTATGTTTATGTATTTATATCAGTTGTATAGTACCCATAACACAAGCTCTGCTTACTTTGGGACTAGATGATGTTGTGTGTAAGATGTCCAAAATATTTATTATTATTATTTACTGACAAAATTTTACGAGTAACATAAACTACAAATAACCTACAGTAATAATTTAGAAATTTTTAATATAATTTTTTTAATAATTTATTTGGTGGATTATACCAACACATATTTTGAATAGGTGACTCATTTCTGTATTCTAATTCCAACAATAAGCTTCTCAAGTAAATGGCTTATTCACTTGCCTTACAAATATTATAGTCATATATTCAGCTTCTGTGCTAGATTAAGCTAATTTTGGTTGTTTTTTACACTTAAAAGATATGACACTACCACACTTCTTAAATATGTATCCAGTACAAGACTTACGGTCCACACAATATCATATTGTGTGGACCGTAAGTCTTGTACTGGATATTTTCATATTCATGCCCATTCAGCATTGACATAACCCATAAACGAAAAACCAAAATGCTAGATTTTTTTCAAGTATTTTAAAATATGTTTTAAATGTTTCCAATGGGTTTCATTGTAATTATTATTAAACTGGTTCTAGTAACAAACATCATAAAATATATCTGGGCGGACTAACATAGATAAATAAACTAAAGTTCCTATTAATTGCTGGTAAGGATACTGAGTACAATGAGTGTCTCTCTTCTCTAGCTTCAAATTTACTTCCATTGGTGTACTGACTGGGTTACAATTTTTCATGATAAGCCTAGCTAATAAATGATCTACAAATTGTTCCTTATCTACAAAAATCTCATTATTGTTTCATCTGACTCTCATTCCTAAGCATTGTCTAATATTTCCCAAGGCTTTTAATTTAAATTTAGATTTTAACTTAGTCTTAAGGTATTCAGTTTACAATTACAAAAAATAAATAAAATTGACCACATACAAGGCTATATATCATCCTGACATTATCAATATGTTTTAAAAATAAACAAGGTTCATTGATTGACTTCCTATATACCATGCCCTAACTGATTCTTTCAATCCGTAGATTGCCTTTGAGGGGTCCGAAGTTTATGACTCGGAACCCTTATGGATTCGTCATGTCCGTCCGTCCGTCCTCGACTTTCCGTCCAAAGGATAGGTGCTAGAAAGATAAAACTTTGCATGAATATGTGTTGTAATTATGTCGACAAAGTGCTACAATAAAATTATGAAAAATATTTTTACTTGGGGTACCTCCCTTACACGTAAAGTGGGGATGATTTTTTTTCTCGCGACTACCCCATCTTGTGGGGTATTATTAGATAGGTGTTTTGAAAACAATAATGGATTTTTAAGAGGATTTTTTGATTTAGGTGTCCGTTTACGAGAAACTCCACTTTAAAGGGCACTTTTTTGTAAAAAATCTGGAAAAATTCGTGATGGTGGTCTATATAATGAACTTTAAAGGAAAACTGTAGCAGATTAGATGACTTTATTAGTTCAGGAGTTATAGAGGCTAAAGTTGTAAAAGGCACTTCCTTGGTAAACGTCATAAATTAACACATTAATACGTAAAAATAGCAGTTATCTATTGGATACGATTTTAACACCACGTATCATTATGGGTGACTGAGGAACCCTTTTATGTTCGTGGGGGATTTTTTCATTTTACATATTTATTAATCAAAATATCTACCATTATTATATATAAATTGCTGCCATCTAATAGGAATGTAATTTATGTCTTTGCGATAGAACTCAAGTGATCTAGATTCTACAAACTGTGTGAAAGCATTTTGTACTGCCTCCTGGGAAGAAAACTTTTTATCACGTAGAAAATTGTCTAAATTACGAAAAAAATGGTAGTCCGTTGAAGCAAGGTCTGGCGAATACGGAGGGTGACGAATGTTTTCTAATTGCAATTCCTCTAGAGTTGAAATGGTTTCTGTCTGACACGCACTTGGCCGATTTTTAGGGTTCCGTTGCCAAATGGCAAAAAACGGAACCCTTATAGATTCATCATGTCTGTCTGTCTGTCTGTCCGTCCGTATGTCAGAGCCACTTTTTTTAAATTTAATACTTTCTTTTTATGACATTCCAAATTGTATAGTAAACTCATATACACATCTTCAAATGCCCATTCAAAAAAGCTGTGGTTACATCAAGGTGAGTTATGTCTAGATTATATTTAACACTCAATACAAGCAATAGTCTTATTGTAGTGACGGTCCACTGGTGAGAATGTTTCTGTATAGTCTGTGCCTGGTCTTTGTGTAAAACCCTTGGCGACTAACTGACCATAATATCGCACATTATCACAACTGTCCACTTTTTTCTTGAACACCCACTTACACTTATCCTCTGTTGTTGGTTTTGCCTTGTCCACTACTTTCCAAGATTCGTTTTCTTCAAATGATTTTAATGATCCTCCTGTAAAGCTTTACACCATTCTCTTGATTCTAACCCATTTAAAGCCTCTTTATATGTTATATTGGCTGGTCTACACATGGATTTGTACCGATTTTAAAACACACATTACTATAACTAAACCTCTTTCTTCCTCTAACATCTTTAGCGGGCTTAGTATTCTGTATTTTTTAACTCTTTTATTGATACACTGCCAAATGTTTCTCCTGAAAGACTAATGTCTGTGGTTGGTTCTTCCTCTGTACTGTCCTCATTGTTACTTTTCTTAGTTGATGGTTCAGAGTCCGAATTATCAGAAGATGACTTAGGTTCTATGCTAATCACTATAATCAGAAGATGAGTTATTGTTATCAATTATTACAGCTTGCATATTATCCCGTATCGATTCCCAAATCGCATTTACTTTAGGATATACGTTATAGGATAGGATTTACGTTAGACTTTTTAAGGTATACAATAATGTAGTACATTATTTTGATCTATCTCGTAGGGTACAGCCAGCGTTTACAATGTAAACGTAAAAAGTGGGTTTACGACATCACATTAGAAACCTTTAAAATTGTCAATGTTTCTCCACTATAATATTATGCATGAATTATACATAAAAACCTTCCTCTTGAATCACTCTATATATTAAAGAAAACGGAATTAAAATCCGTTGCATAGTTTCAAAGCTCTAAGTATTTATAGGGACTGACAGAGAGCGGAAGCGACTTTGTTTTATACTATGTAGTGAAACTGCAAAGTATACTCTACCTGTGGGTGATACGGTTGGTTTCTCTTTAATGCTAAGATATTTTTGACTAGTTTGCACGCTTAGATACCAATGAACAACCTATTTGTTAACATAAATATGAACACTCTGTCAGATAACATATTATTGACAACTGATTGCTAAGATCTTTTGACCACTTTGAATGCGTATAACAATTTGAGCACCTTGCGAGCCAACATAAAATTGAATTAGTGTTTTTCACATCATTTTGACCACTTTGAACGCCAATATCATTATGACGCTGACTGTACCAAAACCCTATGTGCCGTCATTTATATCGGTTCAAAAGTTTTGGCGCGAAAGCGCGACAGACACGTGTCAATACTGTCAACCCCTACTAATATTATAAATGCGAACATAACTCTGTCTGTCTGTCTGGTACGCTTTCACGCCTAAACCTCTCGCCCGATTTTGATGAAATTTGGGATGAAGATAGAACTGAACTTGGTAAAGGACATAGGCTACTTTTTACCGCGATAACCGACATACACGCGGGCGAAGCCGCGGGCGAAAGCTAGTATATAATATAACCAGAATATATGTACTCGTATTAAGAATATTAATGGTGATTCCGCGCTCTCAGTAATGGTATCGTACTTTAGTATTATTGAACTTTTGGAACTTGGAAAAACTTATATGTATACCAATAAACAGCTACTAATTTTCTATGCACAATCAGACTATAAAGGAGTACTTACAAATGTTGATGTTTTCGACGACAGTATTCCCAAAAGATAGAATGTTTATCCTAGAACTGGTCTTCATTCTAATTGTTTGTCTTTCACTGAAATTGTTTCTATTGTTTGTCTTTTGAAGGATTGTCAAATTTGAATAATCAGATGGAATGCTTTCCGAGCTTAGAGAGTTTCTAACGGATTTTTGTATTCCGAGACAAGCAAAAAGGCTTTCTTCTGTACAATAAAGAATTTTATGTTGATTTTCTAGATACTATTCTTCTCTCGTTCTTGTGTTTACAATGTTTTTAAAACTAATTAGTTAGAAAAACCGTACAATAATTTTTATGTAGTACTTCATTCTCTATAGACTTTGATACTCATGATTGTAGTGGAATAATTTTGTATTACAAGTATAAAAATAAAGCTTTTAGTAACAGGTTTCAATATACGTAAAAACAAAATTACATTAATATATTTAATTAGTATTTATTAACAATATTATGTTTTACTCTTATATTGTATGTGATAGTCATTGTATTAAGTCCTCAGTCACCCATAATGGTACGTGGATTTAAAATCGTATGCAATAGATAATTGTTATGTTTACGTATTAATGCGTTAATTTTGTATGACGTTTTCCAAGTGAGCGCATTTTACAAGTTAAGCCTCTGTAACTCCTGAACTAACAAAGTCATCTAATCCGTTATAGTTTTCCTTCAAAGTTCATTATATGGACCACCATCACGAATTTATCCAGATTTTTTGAGCCAGCCATTTAGCTTTCAGAGGGGGGAGAGGGGGCCCTGTCTTTACAAAAATGCGCTTTTAAAGTTAATAGCTCGCAAACGGATACCTAAATCGAAAAATGATCTTCGCAACCTCACAATGTTCTAGAATCTTTAAGGGTTCCGTAGTTCGTGACTCGGAACCCTTAAAAATTCTAGAACATTAATTCTAGAATATTGTCATTTGTTACAGGAGAGTTATACAGGAGAGTAATACGATAGTTTTCTGTCACGTAAAATTTTCCAATCAGTATTTTTAATGTCATACCCAATTTAAATTATTAAACGAATAAATCAGTAAATACAGGCGTCGTATACTATTTAAGTATACGACAACTATATATTAAGTCTAGATTAGTATTTCTATGGATAAAGTGAAAATTTAAAAAAAAATGTACTGTAATATAACATTGCTGATGCTATTGCTCACAAATTTATAATAAGCAACTCACCACAGTTTGACACAATCTTAGCTGTAAGTAATAAATTACTTAAATGCATAAAACAGTAAAAAAATAACAACATTTAATTCACAAATTCGTCTGTGTTTGCATTTCTTAATAATCAAATGTTGCATTACAGGAGTACATTTAGCGCGCAACATTTATGATCGAAAGTGCACGCTTGCAGAATGGAAGCAATTATGTTGCTGTGAAGGAAATTGTTCAATATCCGTGGAGTGTTTATGTACCACAAGTGACTGTAAATCTACCTGATAGACAACACGTAGTGAGGAGAACAATGAGAATGTAATGACTTCTTTTTTGCAGTATTTGTATGACCTACGCGCTTCGCGGTATTTCTATGTCTAAATCTAAAGTATTTAATGAAATGGGTTTACATTTATAAATAAGTTTCAATAAAATAATGAATGTTCATGACATTTCCGCTTTCTGCCGTCGATATGTAAAATGTAAAGAGTTTTAGTCTGAAAGACTGTTATGCAGATAACGAGCTGAACTTTCAATAGTATAGCAATGATAAAAAAAGCAAAATTCACATGCAAGTATTTGTAGCACTCGAGTTCAATAACATTCGGATTGGTTTTCTGAACCTTTTCTGAAGCATTTCTTTTTATCTAAATTGTCATCTGTACAAATCAGTTTTTAATTAAAAATTCACAGTTGCTTACTAAATGCATATATACGGTACTTACATAAAAAAATTTTTTTTTAAATATTTGTCTGTTTGTTTATTCCGGCTAATCTCTAGAACGGCTGGACCAATTTTGACGGGACTTTCATTGGCAGATAGCTAATGATATAAGGAGTAAGGAGACTAGAATAGGGTTATGTAGTCACCCAGAATGATAGGTGTATTTATTGTTTCTTTATTTTTGTACGAAGTTTTCCAAGTTAGACCAGTTCCATTCCATTTTACAAGTTAGACCCCTTTAACTTCTGAAATACAAAAGTTATCTAAGCCACCGTACTTTTACTTTGAAGTTCAACATAATTTACTATCATGATTTTTTTTTCAGAATTTTTAAACTAGCCTTTGAGCTTTTAGAGGGGGCCCTGTTTTGCAAAAAAATGCGCTTTAAAGTAGAATAACTCGCAAACGAATACCTAAATCGTCGAAAAATGATCTTTGCAACCTCACAGTGTTTTTAAAAGACCTATCTAATGATACCCTTCACGATGGGGTAGAAGTGAGAAAAAAAAATCTTCCCCACTTTTTCGTTATTTTATTGTAGCACTTTGTCGACGTAACCACAACACATATTCATGCAGTTTAAATTTTCTTGCTCCAACTCTTTGGGCGGACGGTAGGTCGAGGACGGACGGACGCACATGACGAATCTATAAGGGTTCCAAGTCATGAACTACGCAACCCTAAAAATTTCCAAATAAAACATTTTACTTGTTTCACGTAATGTTTTTTTGTTTGTATATGTCTGTTTTACAAGAAAATACTAATAACAAATTTTAGAAACTTCCAGTAAATAATTCTTATTCTGTTTTAGTCAGAGGGTTTTAAAAATCTTCTCTCTTGCAGTTTTTCTTACTAATTTTGACGAACTGTGGTGTACAACATTAATGATTATTTTATATAATTTTATGGAAGAAAGAGGATGTATGTTACTAAACCAAAGAAGTATAGGAATCGCATTCTTTAATATAATAGATTGTAAAACCCTCCCTCCAAAATATTTATTGTTGTTTTTTTTGTTTAGCTATGTTAATGTTAGACTAAAATTAATTATCGAAGGGAAAATTCAAGGGAGACGCGGTAGACGCCGAAAATGTATATCTTGGACAAAGAACTTAAGAGACTGGTTGGAGGTAGACAGCACACAAACATTAATGTGGGAAGGAAGGGGCAGATACAGACATATGGTCGCCGACCTCCGTGTTGCAGATGGTACCTGAAGAAGAAGATGTAATGTTATGGAACCCTTTTACAAGATACCCACAACCAGACAATTAATAGGACCGTTGTCAATATATTGAACAGTTATATAATATTACCCAAATACCTTTAAGTATATTACAAGTGTGGAGGAATTTGTGATGTTGTATAGCGATAACAAGACTTTGCCCTCGCAATTGATGGAGTCCGTACCAGGGTTAAATTCGCTTGGTAGGCAACATGCCAAATTGAGGTTCAAGACGGACATCTATTACTACAAAACCACTATATAGGAAGTTTGTCTTGTTAAATGTTTACGGATTTTTACTTGGACGTTGAACATTTTATAAAACGGAGGTATAGATCAAATATACCGTTTTGATGATTGTGAGGTTTTGCTGGTGCCGCAAGAGATACGATTTTTCATTGTTTTTTCATTTCATTTTATCATTTTATTTCTTTTCATATGCATACGTATATACCGGTGACTAAGTTTAAGTTGATCCGTACTTTGAAGGATTAAGAATATGGAGTATGACCGCCCATTTATGTATATACCGTGGGCTTCGTAACAGGCGACTAAGGGAGCAAACCACGTTTGAAGACATGAAGAAGATATGTCTGCACTGATCGGTGCACGGTATATGTACAGATGAAAAGAGAAGGAAATTCTGAAACAAACCATATGACAACCCTGCAGCGTGGTACAGTATACCAAAACCTAAAGAGAGTCCTATGTACAGCAGTGGACCCGTTAAAGGCTGATGATTCAAACCGTGACCATGACCAGTATAAATTGGTCGAAATGTCGGGACATTCAAATGTATATAATTAACACCTATTCTGAGCGTAAATTTTATAGGACGCTATAGATTAAAGGGCAGTTATGCTCTCTCAGTGACGCGTTCAGTTTATACGAAGCCTTCATATACTACCACAGTTTTAATCCGATATTTTCATGTCAAAGACTTCACTATTATTCTACTGTACTATTCAAACGGGACCACTTATAAGAGTTTGCCTGCTTAATAACTTCTCCAGTCCTTAAGGCACTTAATCAATAATACTTATTGTTTGGGGATTTCAAACACAGCGGCAACAGTATAAACTAAACTAACTACACTATATCCGTTGGAATTAGTTCTGAAACTTGTACTGACGGTACGAAGCTAAATAAAGTCGCCCACTGAGGTTGATTGTTGAACAAGTTTCCTCAAGGGAACTGTGTACTGGACACGTGACGTACTTACACTTTTCCAGCTCGATAAACCCACTTTTATGTAACGTATGTCGATCCTATCTAACAATGTAATCAGAATCTCAACGATACTTTCAGAAGTTTTGCTTTTGAAACACATTTTTTCCAAATTAAGCAAATTGTATCAAATGATAACTCACATAAAAAATAATAACGTTTAAAAATAGTAATCTTAGTTTAACTTTGACTGCCTCGGTGGCGCAGTGGTAGCGTTTAGCACTACTCTGCTTGAGGTCTCGGGTTCGATTCCCGGGTCGGAAATGTTTTTGTGATTCACAAATATTTGTTTTGGAGTTTGGGTGTTTTCTATGTATACTATGAGTGAATTTACAAAAAAAAGGAGGTTTATGTAGTTATATCAGTTGTCTAGTGTACCCACAATACAAGCTCTGATTAGTTTGGGACTAGATGGCGTTTTCTGTAAGATGTCCAAAATATTAACTTTCATACCAAGATTATTAATTTGAATAGTTATTATTTCATTTAAAGGGAAAACCTTGATGTGGTGACTTCCACATACAGCGCAATCGAAAACATATACCAGTGCCATCTATCTAAGAAAACACTGAACCAAGGAGAAAACACGGAATGATCTATACTGAGTAACTACTAATCCTGAATCGCGAAAGTGCAATTCTCGCGCCGATTAACATATATACAACATCCAAACATCAACTGTTGGGCAGTAGCCGGCCAGGCACGATCACCTCGCCTGGTCAGAGGATCCTCTTTTTGTGTTGGAGGAACACGATACCCGTTCCTCCACACTTGATAATTGTTACAAAATAGGTACAATGTGACTATTGTCATATTTAGTCAGATTATAAATTGAAATAAAATATACCTATCTGCTTTTTTGGTCTCGCTTATAATTTGGTAACCTAGTTATTTATTAAATTGAAATAATAAGCGTACAAATAGCTTACGGGGAGTAGCGGTCAACGTCAATTACTGTTAAAAGCATTTTCAGATGTTTTAATTTAGGCACACAATGAAATGTATGTGCCAAATCTGTTTGAAGTTATTTCTAAATATTAATTGTTACGGCTTCAATTCAGACTTTTTTGGACAAGAAAGGGCAAACAAGGAGTGGTAATCAAGAATCTTAATCTGATAGGAGTCAATTCATCTTGACAATATATAGAACTATAAGTGCACTAAAACATCTGAAGAAGCCTTATTTTTTAATGAACATACAGTAGAATCATTTTAAAAAACAGTGTTTCATTCTTGTATAATAAGTTTCATTTCCATTCATACAGTGAATGCAAAGAAGTCACAGTGTATGTTATTTGCATATCTTATAGTACAATATAAAAGGGAAGCAGTATTGTAATGCAGCTAAGCGATCAGTTGATTATTTATTCGTTATTTGTGTCGTGGAAGCATACAAAACATGTATTGTAAGTGAAATTCGTAGTACGCCGTTACTTACATGTATAGTAAATAATCTTTGAAATGCACCATTTCCAATTAATTTATTTGATAACGAAAACACGCTATAACAAAAAACTAGACGCCGTAACCGTTACGTAGCAACATACGTTATTAATATCTGCATATCAGTAATTTGAGGTCCATTGTGCATCACACTAGGTTGCCTTGGCGTGGGTCACTGCTACATTGTGTGTACTCACAAGGAGGATTGAGACCATCACTCTTGGCTTCTGCTCATGCTTTCCACCAGGCCCAAATCTTTGGCAGGCTCATATATAAAAAAAATACATAATTAGTATAAATTAATAGCATATTATTAAATAGTATATTTGTATTTTTCCTGATGGGTTAAACTCCGGAGCCTTCAAGAGTAGAGTGAACAGGTTTCTTTTGGATGGGCGTGTCCCACATTCGTCTTCATCTACACTTTCCATCAGGTGAGATGGAAGACAAATGCCTATTCCATTTAAACTATAAAAAAAAACAAATATCCCCACTTTACGTGTAGGGTAGATAAAATTTTTTTTCTTAATTTTATTGTAGCACTTTGTCGACGTAATCACAAAACATATTCATGCAGTTTCATCTTTCTAGCACCAACCGTTTGGGTGGTAGCTAGAGGACGGACGAACGGACGGACATGGTGAATCAATAAGAGTTCCGAGTCATGAACTACGAAACCGTAAAACACCGAAATACTTTTTAAGTCAATAAAAATAATAAATTCACGAAGTTTTCATTGGACCAGTTTTCAATCGTAAGAACTTTTATAGGCGTCCCTGTCAGCCTCATCCACATTAAGTATCTACATCTCTGTCGTCCAAAAGTAAATGTGTTTGTACAACAAATAAACAAAATGCTCTGTACACAGTGATCCTAAACCTAATGCTTTATTGAAGCGATTCGGCGAGATTGAGATTTATAACCTTTACCTTTCAACCTAATGAAGTTATATTGGTTCTTTCGTATTTCCACTGTGTTAAATTTACAGTAAATAAGGATTTCTACGCTTTGTTCCTGCACCTTTTGTTTAAATTGCACATAGGAAACGGTTTCGATATTCAGAGGGGGTTATGAAAAATAAGGTAACCTTTTTATACTCGGGGAATGCTTTTCGCTCCACTTCAATAATCATTCTCAATAAAATAGATTATACTTTTTTCTGGTAACCGTTAGGTGGTAGTAGTTTTTTAGTAGCTGACCCCAAATAATATTGAAAATAAGGCTAGGAAAAAGAAGTAAGGTAAATTTTCAGCTAAGCCTCTCAAGCTAAGTTCTAAAAAACAAGTGTACGGTGAAATAAAATTGTTGATTCTACTATTCACATATTTATTTATTTTTCTTTATTGTGTACACAAAAGAATACATAGAAAAATACAAGTGTTATTAAGTATGTAAGTATGTATATTATAACGATCGGCGGTCTTCTCAGGCGTTTTCTTCCAGCCATAACACAGACATCTTGTTTAAAAGTTTAGAGTAGTTAACACACAGGTAACTTATTATTATAAAACATTATTGTAGATGTATATGTGTAGTGCAAATAAGTCTGTGTATATTTCTATTGATATTCTTTAAATATTGTTTTATAAGTTACCTATGTATGAACTATTCTAATCTTTTTTAAAAGTTTGTATAAATATACACTATACACAGTATATAAAATTAAACCAAAAGTATTTATAATGACAAGTAGTATTTCTTCACTAGTATTTTGATTACAGTCAGGGTTTTAGCTCATCCGATTGTCTCAGGCAAGTAGTTCCAATGCCGTACAGCTTGTAGAACACAAGATTTTCTTGCTAACTGAGTGCAACATGTAGCCATTGTTTTTATTGAATTGTCCGATGTCCTGAATGTGTATTTTTTAAGATTTATATTTATCGTGTCACTAAGCGAGGACATGTAAATGGTCCACTATTATTTATTTGATTATAAATCTTATTCTTTTAACTGTAAGTCTACCATAGCAAAGACAAAAAAAACAGGGTGGAGAATTATCATAGGTTGACGTCTTTAGCCCAAAAACGACGTCAAAGGAGATTGTCGGACTATTATCAACTAAAAACCAGTCAAGTGTTCCTCTAATTGATGATGGTAGCCCTAAAACGAATAAATCTCTTCATAAAATATTTGAAAACCAAAGGAGTAATAGAAAATATGAGTGAAATTAATATTACAGTCACATTCTTGTTGGTAGGTTAGAAACTTGAGTTCGGGTTTTCGAACAATAATACTTTGAAGGTTTCACCGCCATCTGTGACCAATACAAGTATTTATTAAGTTCGACGTTTGAACCAGCTGGACTTAATTAAAGTCTGAATTTTGTTAATTCAATAAAATATTCAGTAGAAATTCGAGGCAATAAATGTAGGCGTTGGAAATGTGGAGAGAATTGCTTGATACGATTTCTTCATAACTGTATAAATTTTCCAGAAATCAATTTGACCCAGTCTCTTTGCCTTTAATTACAAGCTATTACTTAATAATATTTTTTCTACAATTTAATTTGTGCTATTATACCACTGATCCTGTTTTTTTAGTTCTTACGTTTTATTTATTATATTACTTACACAAGCACAAGAAGCAGTAATCCTGCTTCCCACTTAGTGTTATAAATGCGTAAGTTAGTAAGAGGATGTATATTACACTTTCACGCAAAAACTACTGAGCAGATTTAGATACAACAGATTTCAAATCCAGTAGTATAGTTTATACATCAGAATAACATATACAAAGCTGATCAAGAAGGTTCAATTCCCGTTTTGATTCGATAGTTTGGGACTAGATGATGTGTGAAAGATGTCTGATATAATTATTTTACTATTATTTACAGTACAATTTAAAAGTTATAAAAATTTAAAACAGATCTGTGATTTATATCACTGTTACAAATTGCCACCAGCAAATTACATTCTCTACTGCATCACCGTCGAAGTCTATCAAAATCTGTGTACCGTAAACTTTGTAACCAACTAGCTTGTTTGTGTACACATATAAGCGAACGTGTAGGGACCTTCCATAAGTCTATTACCGAGGCTTTACCCGCAAACCCTCCATTTCACGCCGAATTCGATTCACCTAATTGATCTCCACTTAGGAAACTAACTCCCAGGCGATTACGTAGCTAACGACTGTACAGATTTAAATGGGAATCCTCAAGGAAATAGTTTTTTTAGTGATACTTTTTTTTTAGAAAAATAAATTGTTTTCTTACTTATATTCTAAATTAATGGTTTTATCAATATATGCATAAACGACACTAGTCTAAGTTAGATGTAATAAAGCAAAAAAAAAAAATTGATAATGGTAAGAAGCCAAAAAGAGTAATAGTTTTGGCCGTCTATACATGTTTGTATGTTCCACCGTAGCACCTAAACTATTAAAAGGATTGAAACCTTATTTCAATAGGTTCATAGTTCGTAATAGATTCGCCCCGGGTGATAAAAGCTATTTCAATTTTGCTACATAACAAGTTTTTAAGTAGTCGGGTAATAGGTTTTTCAACTATTGACTGCCTCGGCGGCAATGGTAGCGTATGCGACTGTTGTGTTTGAGGTCTCAGGTTCGATTTCCGGGTCGGACCAAATGGTTGTGTGATCCGCAAATATTTGTTTCTATATGTTTTCTATGTATAATATTTATTTATTGATTTATTCTCTAATATCAATACATAAAATATACTAATACTTTACTTAGTTTGGGACTAGATGGCGTTGTGTGTAAGATCTCCGAAATATTTACTTACTTATATTTTATCTTTTCATGGAATCCTTTTATTTTTAATAGTCCATACAATACACGATATAAAGTACAAAATATTAGTTACGTTTATAGATACTTTTAGTTCCTCTTTCAGCACAAGTATGTCAAGAATCAAAAAGTGGAATGGTATAATCGAATGCTTTGGAATTCAATATCATTAAATTAATCCCATTTCCATCACTAATCCTTGTTTAAAAAGATCTCGCAAAAGGGTTCATTTCCTTTAATGCTGCGAGTTCACACATCAGTCGGCGCTATTTACATAGTAAGCCACTTGGCAAGCCTTAGATCATTCTGTGTCGGATATTGGTAGTGCTCGGTAGTAGATTGGCCGTTTGATGTTCCAACCTAATTGGACGTGGCATTCGGTTTTATATGAGCTCACTTCTCGGCTACGAACCAATAAAATGTGAAGCCCAGCATTCAATAAGAAGTCTTATTTTAGGCCTTTGATTGGCGTTGGATTTTACCGAAATAATTTATCTGCAAAGGAGAGGAAATTTATTTTGATTACAGAGTACTTTCTAGGGTTCTGTAGGCAATGACTCATTACTCATAGTTTCGTATGTCCGTCCGTCTTTAACTTACCGTCCAAATTTTCGTCCAAGTTAGTTCTACAAAGATGAAACTTTGCATGAATACTTGAGGTTGCTAAGATCATATTATGATTTAGGTATCTATCTGTATGCGAGTTACTCAACTTTAAAGCGAATTTTTTTTATAACAGGCCCCATGTCTAAAAGCTAAAACGGATGGCTGGAAACATTTGAAGAAAATCATGATAGTAGTCCAGTGATGAACTTTAAAAGAAAACTATAAAGGTTTAGATAACTTTGTTAGTTCAGGATTTATAGAGGCATATCTTGTATCATACGCTTACTTAAAAAACTTCCTACAAAAATAATCATAAGTGAACGAAATAATTATTCTATCTAATATTAATCTATGGGT
The DNA here is from genome assembly GCA_932526445.1 of Phragmatobia fuliginosa. Classification (NCBI taxonomy): domain Eukaryota; kingdom Metazoa; phylum Arthropoda; class Insecta; order Lepidoptera; family Erebidae; genus Phragmatobia; species Phragmatobia fuliginosa. Next base: position 18,390,131 of record OW052063.1, on the reverse strand, counting down.
GTCCCTATTCTATGCGTAGCCTGTCCTGTTATGTATATTAACTGTTAGTATACAGGTAAATATAAAGATTTAATAGGTAAAGTTGTAGTAGAGCCACGCTAATTTCAGCACAAATCGGCGGGTTCGACCGGGGCAGTACTACCCTCACACAGAAGACCAATCCTAATAATGACGGCACTCTTGATAAAATGTGTGAGACCGGGGGCCCAATCATTCTGCATCATTCTCCCGGCTTCCAGAGACCGGGAGAGTGATAGAAACATCCGACCAGGCCGCCATGGTGTATGCTGCATTGCTTACCCTTGCAATGAGGATGGTGACTCCTAATCCTGGATTTTACTCATGCTTTTCAATAGGCAGAGTAGAGCTACTTTGGTTGACTTAAATATTAAAAAAAAACATTACATAGTTTATCTTTTTCGAAAGAGCTCAATTTAAAAGGAGATATTGATATTGAAGACAGAATTTTAGCCGATAAATCTTTTAAGAAAATGGTAATCTATTTTACCGAAGTATTAATTTCAATAGAAACGTCCGCAGCGGTTCTGAGTTCGTTTCTTCAGATTTACAAAATCGTTCGCAATATGAATCCGATTAGATCGAGTAAAATCTGCAAATCAATTCCAAAGCCTGTATTCGATTTCTATTTAATATATTCAAAAACTTTAGCCGTGCTACTTTTAGTTTCTGTCTTTGAACAGAGTCAGTTTATTCTATTGGTATGCACTAGTTATTAACTCGGTAATTTTTTTCTTAGTACCATTTCAAGTATTTATATATTTATTTAGCAGCAAACTCGTGGTGTTCGAAAACTAGACACATTCTGCACAGCATTTTGTATGTAGACTACATATTATTATGTAAAATAAAGTCCTCCGCCATGTCTGTGTGTTCACGATAAACTCAAAAATCACTGTACCAATTTTAATCAAATTTAGTACCCAGGTAGTATTTTTTACCACGATAACTGACATAGACGCGGGTGGAGCCGCGGGTGAAAGCTATTATTAACTAAATAATAGATGTTGGGAAAAATCTTCTTAGCTTGCTTAGCTTTAAGATAATTTCTTTTTAGACTATTATTAAAATTTGAAAGATTTAAAAGATTTAAACATAGTTAGAACCACAGTTATTCTAGGTTTAGAAAGTCGTATGGGGTCAAAAAAGTATTATTTAAAAGTTCGGAGTTTTAAATTTGGGCTCTTAGCTCCCGTGCATTCGAGAGCACGTAAATCTGTCGGCCCTTCGTCCACTTCTCTCTCCATTTATGTTGGATATCTGATCAGATTTTAAGTGAGAGAACAGAGGATGCACACTTGTGCACTATAATATCTCCTGCGAATGAAATAGGCTAGGAGTATATCATAATTATTATAATGTTTAATTAAAACTTGTTGCACTTGTTGTACAAAGGCGGATATAATGCATTCTTCGACTTTTGGGTGATGTAAAATAAAATGCCGAAGGTGCAAATGTAAGATTTCTTTGGTACACAACGATTTCGTACATATGTCATGTGTACATCTAATACGAGCATGTACATAAATTTTCTATTACATATATTATAAATCGTACTATTATATATAAACATACGTATACACATACACTAAATATATAAATTTTGTATTATGAATAATGTATTTTACATATATCATATCAGTGTTACTCGCTAGTTACCAGAGACTGATGCCCGTTTTCATCAACTGTACTTAAGCCGTCTCCTTCTTCGAACCCTATGGCGTAGGCAGTTCCTAAATTTTAAGAGACATCTAAGGACATAGTTATCCCTTAATGATTAGTGAAAACGACAATATCACGAAGGGTTGCCTAACTCTCTAAGTGATATCTTAAATTTAGGAGAAGTTGAAGATAACGGCTATCAGCTTCCTGTTACCAAAACTCTCTCAAGTCTCTTAAATTGTAAGAGTCAATCTACGATATTCACTTAAATTGTTGGTGTGCTACCTACACAATAAAATGAGGGAACCAACAAAAAAATTACTAAGTTAAGTTAAAAAATCTAAGAAATGTTAAATAATATCGTGTAAATGGCAGCTGGGCGCTACTGAAGCTCATTAAAATCGTTTCAGTTCTAACATTTTATTCTCTTTGTAGACAAAATATAAAGTAATTTAGCAACGTTGAACGCAGATTACTCGTGAAGCGAATATCAGGAACCATTTGTAACAAAGTTGGCTAGCAAACAATTAGTGAAAGTTAAGCTGAGGGCTCACAGTTGGATCTGTTTGTTCTAAGTCCATGTTTGTTGACTATAAACATTCCTCGCCGGATATTACCCTTGTCCGGATGTGTGGAAGAATGCGCTGGATTCAATTTCTGTTAGTTCTTTGACGCACTTTATTCAGATGGTACAAATATGGGCTTTCGAGACTATGAGTTATTTAATTAGTAGTTCACAGTAAATAATTGGTTCAAATAAAATTTCAGTAGATATTTGCATTTTAGTATCTATTGAATCGAAGTAGGTGAAAGAGGAAAATCAATAGATCGTGTTTTAATGAATTTTCTTGAAGTCGTCACCAACAATGCATTAACTTACTTAAGTAAGTATGTAGTATAATGCATTTTTGGTAGAGGGGACATTTAATCCTCAAGAGAATATTCTCTTAAGGATTAAATGTTTAACAACCAGATGTCCCAATCATCCGCTAACATTAACATGATGAATATTATTGTATTCTTTTCAGGCTTAGCTCAATTGAGTTCGATATTTCGAGAACCGACTCTCCTGACATTTACTTACCAAAAAAAAACCAGCCATGCATCACCACATACTCGTAGAGGATGGCTCGACCGAAGTGACACTGGCACTGGCACTTCACAGAAAGCCTCAAAGGCCGACAACGTACACACACGGAAGGGCTTGAGTGGCAGGTGTCCGGACAATCTGTACATGTGCAACTTGCACCATAAAATAAAAAAATGAGGCGCCGCACTGCAATATATCATACGTATTAGCAAAACTTCGAAATTAGTTTATTTATAAACGTCTTAGAAAACAATAAATGTAGAATGATTACAAACATAATACTTAGATTATATAAGGATTTTTCCTTATGTATCTCATGTGTAAAATGTTTTCAGATCAAATTAATTGGTCGTTATGGCGTTTTAATAACAGTAACAATAAAAGTGATAATTTTTTTGACTGAATGATATTTTCACTCTTTACTTATTTAACCTAACATAGTTTATCACACTCGTATCACCCTACATTCAGAAGTTTCAGCTATGGGAACAACTTATATAAGAATTGAAACTAATATATCTAATATTAGTGTCTAGAATGCGTGCTTAGTGCATGCTCAATCTTTAATACAGTACAGAATACAGAATAGAAAATATACTTCAGAAAAAAATATTTAAAAAATCGGCCAAGTGCGTGTCTGGCCACGCATAGAATAGTGTGCCGTTGTCATCCACAATGGCACGTGGATTTCAAGTCGTGGCCAATAGATAATTGTTAAGTTTACTATTATCTCTTCATTTTTGCACAAAGTTTTCTGAGTGCATTTTACAAGTTAGGTCCCTTCAGAAGTTATCTTCTGAAATAAAAAAATATCGAGGCCTGTATAGTTTCCCTTTAAAGTTAAATATATGGACTATAATAACTCGCAAACGAATTCCTAAATCGAAAAATGGTTTTAGCAATCTCTCATCGTTTTTAGAAGACCTATCTAATGATACAGACCCACACGATGGAGGACACGCGAGAGAAAAAATCCCTCCTGCTTTACGTGGTGGGGGAGGTACCCCAAATAAAAATATTTATCGTGATTTCATTTCAGCACTTTATCGAAGGTGTAACAACACATATACATACAAAATTTCATTTTGCTAGCACTAACCATTTGGCAAGTAAGTCGAGGACGGACGGACATTACGAAACCATAAAGATTCCGAAGCATGAACTACGGAACCCTAAAAACGAAACACGTAAACTTAATGAACTGTACTGAGCTTAAAATGTATGTTAAATATGTCGTGTAAATTCTTCACAAGAACCCTGACTCTCTTCTAATCTCTGAGCCATATTACAATAAGCAATAAACATCCCATCGCTCGCTGCTCCGTTCAATCCCGGATAAGCTCTACATGTATTAATATATTTTGAATTATGTTACCCTCATTATACAAAAGTGACATTTTTAAACACGGCAAAGCTCTATACATAAAAGGGGTGTCACGAGAGCTTTAAGTTTATGAGGACAGTCATATATAAATATGACAAAATTTTGACAGGAGTGGCCTTAGGTAAAAGATACAATGAATTTTATTTCTTTCACTTGATACAGATTTATGTGACAAAGTCATAAGAATAAATTCATATCAGATATTGACAATCCTTCAATAAGAAACATATCAAACGTCGGTGGATCACAACTTATTACTGTAACAAATGAAGCGGTAACAGTACATTATTATGTTTCTTTACAAAGATGTCAATTTTAAGTAGAGCCCTGCAGGGTTTTGAAAAGATGGCTCTGTCGACTTTTATCCTTAATGAAGACAAGGAAGGCGGAGCTTTTGTTGCTTTGGTAGAAGCGCATTGTGACGCAATAGAAGAACTCATATAAGCTACGGGCGCCTTCCGCCGCTACGATCGTTGTTATGCTCAGGAAATGGACCCCAGCCTTAAACGGAAAAGGGAGATTCCTCATTTTGCCACGGTTGTGTAAATAAAGTGGATACCAACGATCATTAAGATTATTAGATACAAAGTATTTTGTTGTTTTTTTTTGGATTAGATACGAATTTGTTATCTGCATCATATATGAAATATGTTGTTCTCTGTGCACAATAAAATGATGTTCTTTAATATTTGTCTCTTAAATATTTATCAAATTTCAGTTAAGGTTAATTTAAAGATTCTTGGTCTCCTCAACAATACACACACAAACACCTGTAGAAGCGGTTCTAAATGGAAATACTGAACCACGAAGAGTACACCGGGAGTCCAAGAGTCAAAGATTTTCGTCTCATGTCTGTTGCCTATATTGCATCGTCCTTTCCTTTATAAAAATTAATATATATATATTTAATTCTATTACTCTAAACGTACTTATTAGTATAATAATATCATGTGTTGTGACCGGTGACATGACATTTAATTACTCACTTCTTATTCTATTTGTGAATATATATAGCTTTTTTGTTGTATTCAACGTATTACATAAACCAGTAAAATTAAAGTGTATTTAAATCTTTTAATCGATGTTTTAGTCTTAACTAAGAATGGTGCTAACTCTGATATTGCATCACTATACTAAAACTTAAAACTATCTTCAATTCTGTTTATTAATATATATTTAGATGAAATCTACTTTTAACATTTAAATTCATATAAAACAGCATAACTATAGTATTTAACTTATGGGAACCTATTACATATGTTTCGATTGTCCGGCGTTTCGATGTTACGTTGGTTGAGGTCATTGGTTGATTGCAAAGGCCCGCATTATTAATATATCATATGTTACGAGGGACTTAACAAACATACAATAAATGGACATACAAGATAGCCAGCTTAATCGATATAATAATCGATATAATAAGGTACGCGTCCATTGGCCCGCGCCGGACGCACCGCACGCACGGCACGGGGGCCACTGGACGCGCACCTTATATGTAAAAAACATAGGAAGAATACGTTGGTCGAGGTCATTGGTTGATTGTAAAGGCCCGCATTATTAATATATCATATGTTACGAGGGACTTAACAAACATACAAGAAATGGACATACAAGATAGCCAGCTTAATCGATATAATAATCGATATAATAAGGTACGAGTCCATTGGCCCGCGCCGGACGCACCGCACGCACGGCACGGGGGCCACTGGACGCGCACCTTATATGTAAAAAACATAGGATCGTTTTATTACCGACTTTCTAGACGGGCTGTATGTGTATGTTTCCCCATACTGCCCGCATAAACAGTGAGTATGGTGGCTTCACTTTTTTATTCGACTCGTGCCTTACATCAGGCACAGTAGAGTAATCGTGGCAGACGGTAAATAACATAGCTATAGAAGAAGTAGACTATAGATTATTTTAATTCAGTCATAGAAATAATATCTAAATATCGAAATTACAGCAAGTCAATGAACCGTAAAGTATTTTCGTACATCGCACTTGTACAAAATACTGTACGGAATACTAAAATTTATATCATTGCAAGTGTAAGATTTACGGAGAACGTTCCATGCGTGGGGGTTTTCTAAAATGTAGTAGATCTTCCTTATTTATGTTTACAGCTTATACCGGCCGCTTCCATTTCGTATATAGTTTGAATCCGTTTATCGGATTTCGAACACGTTTCGGCCGAATCCTATATCGGTGGACTTGATATATAAGCGTGGTCGGGTACCCTTATAAAATTACCGCTAAGAAAAGAATCGCTACGAATGAGGATACAATAAGAATATTCAAATGGCCGAGATCGTTCCCTCTTATGAATATAGAAAGACGCTTATTTATTTGAGGAGAAAATGTCTATTCACCTACTATATTTTGGATTTTGCAGGAAATTGAGGGTAGCTGTGAAAAATATCAGGAATTTCAAATGAATGCGAAAAAAAGCGTAATCAAATGACAATAAGGAACGCATGCATGCTACTACTATTAAAGGTGTGGCAATTCATACTTTATTATCTTTTGGTACCTATGTTTTTATCTTAGCAAACATAGATAACCTAGCTAACGCTTATCTGGCTTGATAAGTCACCAGTTTCGATTTCGTCGACAAAGTGAGTGGACACTACTTATTTAAATATAACATTTTTTAAGTGTAGTGTTATTATTGTTATTGTGACATGGCTGGAGCTGGAAGAGGCGAAGGGAAAGGGCCGGCCGTCGGCAGACTGGAGTCTAACATCTATTGTCTCAAATATACCTTGTTTTGTTTCAATGTCGTATTGTGGGTGAGTAGAACGCAAATTGAAATCATTGTTTAGGCGTCCGTTTCATTTATAAACTAGCTTCGAGCTCGAAATTGTTGATTTGCGAACATTTTACTTATAGTTTTCGAAATGAGGTTCTTTTGTTTGAACTTGATTTTATACGTGACTCATGTTTCGTGTTTTCGTGTTCCAATTACGCGAAATGAAAATTACTATGATATATCAACATTTATGTGTGCGTTCCCTAAATTATTGTGTATATTAAACGTCAAAATACACCTACAAATTATAAAGGCGCGTTCAAATGAGTCATTATTAATAATTTATATCTGACTCACCATGTTGGCAATCGATTAGCACGCGGAAACCGCCAGTGTTGCCAGCCTTACCCATTTTATATAATCTCATAAAGTTTAAGCAAGTGTTTGGACTGATATAAATGCTACAATCAATAAAATTTGTGTTCGTTATATTTATCTTGCATTTATACGTGTTCGCCATATTGTTTTTCTCGAATTATCATTCATGTTCCTATGTTTTTATTTTTGTAAATATCACAATATTTATAAATATTTCACAGAAATTTGCTAATAAATACACTTTTGCATGTCCCAGACATTTTATGTAGTATTTGAGACCCGAAAAATTGCCGTTCATATTTAACGTGTTCACTGCCTTTTTTGCCTGGTGGTTAGTGTATGCGGCTGCTAATCACGAAGTCTCGGGTTCGATTCCCTTGTCGGACCAAACAATTGAGTGATTCGCAATTATTTGTTTCGGAGTATATATTCTTGGTAAAATATGTATATATTTACAAAAACAGTATGTTTATGTATTTATATCAGTTGTCTAGTAATAATATAATACAAGCTCTGCTTAGTTTGGGACTAGATGACGTTGTGTGTAAGATGTCCGAAAAGTTCGTAAAGTATTTTACATGTTATTTTGAATTTCATTATGTAATGAACATGTACCTTCTTGCAAAGCAAAATTCTTTACCTGTATTAGAATTGATTGCTTTCGGTTGGTAAATAAATAATACGTACTTATATACATCAAAAAAAAATAAAAAAATAAGTATCTCAATCAGAATTAATCGCTGCAACGATTTTAATGAAATTTCAGAGGACACAGACGACATAAATATTTATCGTGATAATCAACATACACTATTAACTTCAGAAGAAAATTATGTAAATATTTTCGCGTAAGGCTCACTATGATAACAACATTAATTTGTAACATTTATTAAATTTTAACATTAACAGGCAAATTTAAAAAAATGTACTTTTAAAGTCGGTTGATAGAAACGTTCAGCCACTTTATTGCATATTACAACAAAGCAATGTAAAAGGTTTATTTCATAAATTTTAGTTAATCTAATAGAACATTCAATTATGACTTTTAATCAACGTTTGTACCAGGCTCCGTATATTATTAAGGAATACACACATTATAAATAAATATTTTGGACATCTTACACACAACATCATCTAGTCCCAAAGTAAGCAGAGCTTGTTTTATGGGTACTAAACAACTGATATAAATACATAAACATACTTTTTTTGTAAATACATACATATTATACATAGACAAACACCCAGACTCCGAGACAAATATTTGTGGATCACATAAATATTTGGTCTGACCCGGGAATCGAACCTGAGACCTATTGATCAGCAGCCGCATACGCTAACCACTAGACCAACAATGCAGTCAAATATACTCAGGTAGGTATAGGTAGGTGTAGATAGGTATTTCAAAATAATACTAATATATCGTTCTCGTTTTTCTATAATTTTCTAACGTCTGAGTAAACGTTAATACTGAGAAATAACGATAAGTGATACGTATAGTTTTATCATTTGCTGTTGATTACAGTCTAAAATCTTGCAACTAACCTAAAATAAAGGGCCTAGTATAAAGAATGTCTTATCAGAGTGATAACGCTGTCCTGTTTTCCAAGTACAAATAAGTCACGGTCTGATTCACGATTATAAAAACATTTCGTATGAGTATTATATTTACTATGTTTTTTAATTTAGTATCCGTTTAATAATAAGAGGGAGTTCCGGTAAAAGTGATGATTAATTATTATTTTCTTTTGTAATATGACTCTTCCGACTGGCTGTGATATAAAGCTTTGGATCATTATGGTCCTCTTGTTTTAAGAATTCATGATGCGTTGGATAAGGTTAATACCATAAACATTGTAGTTACCAATGTAGTTAATGATAATTTTCCAAAAGAACAAATAAAATGAGTTATTTAGTAAAATCACACAGTAGAACGAAAAAAATCTTTTTATTACAATAATGTTCATAACAAAGAATACAGTATATACATAAATACATTTTAAGTAAACGTAATAAATAAAAAGTCAAATATTATGGCTCGAGATACATAAAAAATATTTACAGAAATGAAATTATTATTATTGTTATTCGGGTACTTATCTTGTCAACATTAGGCTGTGAACATATTACAATAATGGGTATGGGTATTACAATAACAGTTTTTTGTAAAGCTGATATGACTCAAGAATGATTGTCATTCAATCAATTTTCAAGCAATCACAATAGCCCAGCTAAATTTTAGTAATCGGCTGAGAACTGAAAAACTTCTTTATTTTGAATACAGTTTTATTGTACAGCGATACTTACTTGCGATAAAATTATTTAAAAAAGTACAATGATTTATATTTCCCGAAGTTTTGAGAGACTTTTACCACCCTTGCCTGCCGTGTAGTAGTGCCGAAACGTCGGGTAGTAAAAATTATCAGAACCTTTTAAATAACTTTGTTAGCAATATGACCCGTTGTACAACTAAAACTATGTATACGTATAAAAGAGTCTTTCATTTTGAAATTGGAAAAAAAGACATACAAAATCAAATCAATCAATCAATGCAACCATTTTTATTTCAAATACACCAATAGAACAGCACTTTTGAAACGTCAAGTAGTCAGTCGTGAAGCTGTTCCAATTCGTAGGTCCTAAGGAGAAGAATAGACAAGATACTCCATGGTCACTCTTTTCCAACATAGTTTTTACAATTTTTGGTTACATTGTTTTAGGCATTTTATTAAGAAAATAGTTAAAAGTGAGGACAATGTAACGATGCTGATATTTACACTGGTAGTGTCCAAAAATAATTAAACAATATAATATAGCAGTTGTGAGATGACCAGCCCGACTGGCGGCGCCCGTATCACGAGCATGACCTATGCACCAGCCATCGTCCAGTTCAACCATATCGTAGGGAGCCGAAAGACAATAAAAATCTTTGTTTTTAAAAAATATGCCAAAATAATGCAAATAACAATTTCTGGTTTATTTTAATGTGGTTTGATTTCAATATCATCCGGCGGTTTTACATAAATTATCAGTCCTTACACTACCGAGTACTGCTTAACTGTCAAAATGACACCACGATCAAGTTGTAAATAATTTATACAACGAGTAAAGTTGTGGCAAGTAACAGACATTACGGACACGTGGTGTCTGCCGCACTAAATCTTAGACTCACAAGTTGCGCTACTTGCGAACTTGCGATACAGCGGGCACCAAGTCCATTTAATTAATGAGACCTATTATATCGAAATTGTCATGATTTCACAGCTGTGTATGATGTATTAAATATGATTTATAGTGAAAATTGAAAGTTAGTGAGGATGTTTATTTATATATTAGTTACTATTTCATGCAAAAACTACTAAATGGATTTATATGAAACTTAACATACATTAGGATAACACATTGACTACTTTTTATCGCAATATTCAAAATACACATGATATAAAAATACATTTTATAAATATATCTGATTTAACTGCCTATGATTATATCGATCAAGACTTAACGTTTACGATAAGGATACGTCGATATAAAAATATACTTTGTCAATCATTATTTTCTAAGATGATTTCCAAATGTTTATGTATTACACCGACATTAAATTGTTAAAACAGAAGGAGAGAAAAACGAAACAATACAATAAAACACAGCACTTCACTGTTCGTTAATCATCCGAGCTGTTCACTATAAATTGGAGTGTGAGCCCGCGCCAAAAACTGTGGGCTGCCGACGTTGAGTGTCATTCAAGCACCACCTGAACAGTCGTTAAGGTGTTTCTGAAATAATTGTCGAAGTTACGAACCAAGTTACCGATTCAGTATTGATAATTGATTTTTGAATTCGAGCCAAGACAAGCGTCTTATTAAGCAGTATAGGATTGAATAGATTTTATTGAATGTAAAATCAAGATTTCGTAAATTTCGGAATGTTTAAAATACATGAACACGGAAAAAATTTCATGGTGATATTTATGTCGTAATTATTCTCTTCATGTCAACATTTGGGAAATGACGAGTGATAGATGTATATTTAAAAGTTCCTAGACTATTAACGAAATATATAATGTTACATAAGCTACCAGCCATCATAAACATAATTTATACTAGAAAATACGAATGTATTAAAATTATACAAAAAGTTTAAACGAATCACGTTATTAATAGTAAACAAGAAAATACTAAATATTTTATCATGGCTTAGTATGTAGGTACTTAATGAACATTAAATAAATTAAATCATGCATTCGAAACAATATTCGCTTATATTCAATTATTTCTTCATTTTCATAAGCCTAATAAAATTGAACAAGTCTCTTGACTTTGTGCGTAAACAAAAAACGTATATTAAGAAATCACTAACAAATATATACTCGTACATACATATACACACAAACTGGATACATCTGAAAATACACACATATGCAATACTAATACAAACTCATAAATATCAAAAACCACAACACATTTATAAGTTTGATTTTGATATGTTATTATCTGATCAATAAACTGGCAAATGATGTTATTTGCCAGTTTATTGATCAGGTCTGCGTAGAATAAAATATTAGGATTGCTCTCTGGTCTAATTAGAATTTATATATAACTGCAAAGTAATACATTAATTCACTTGCTTTTTAATTTCCTTTCAAAACGCAATTTTAATTGAGATCTATGTCTACATTGAGATCATAATCTTGAAGATACGGAAGCATAATATTCACAGACGCCTCGCTTAATCTTTCCTTATTGAATAAATAGATCAAGCCTTTGACTCGTTCTGGCCCATTTTACAGTGCTACGCTGTGCTTACTCAGTTTCTCTTTCATAGAAAAAGCAATTAGAACGTTGAACAAACAGTACAACTTTTGCTTCCGTTTTAAGTATTAGAGGCATAATTATGTTCATTTTTAATTTATTGGGTATATTAATTAATTGAGTCTGTTTATTACTGTTAGAGTTTCTTTCGCGAAAGCAAAGAATATCCTTACTTATGACTGCTTTGTTGGTCTAGTGGTTAGCGTATGCGGGTTCGATTACCGGGACCAAATCATCGTATAATCTGCAAACATTTGTTTCGGAATGTGGGTCTTTTTATGTTGTGAGAATAAAGAATAGAATAGTAATAGAATAGAATAGTAACGTTTGCAAAAAAAAAAAAATTGGCTAGAGGGATGGGTTGCACAGCAGTTTATATTAGCTTGTAGCTACAGATACAGTGTTAGCGTTAATATGGTACGTGAATATGCTGATGACGACTTTTTTTATATAAATAAGCCTGTCAGAGTGATTCTACTCTGCCTGACGGAAAACACGAGTAGAATCCAAGAGTATCGGTCACCATACTCATTGCGATGGCAGACAATGCCACATGGTGACCACATCATCGTAGGATATTGAGATGCTTTTGCATAATTGGCCATCCAGACTCGCACTCACCAACAAAACACGTCAATACGAATGTTTCTGTTGATTTATTTAAGTTTTCATTTTCATTCAAAAAGTCGATGAACAGATTCCCCAATTTAAGTAGTAATATTAGTATTTTTCATCAAAGTAAGTAACAGCCAACTACTGTCATAAGACACGCTTGGTAACAAGGGTAACAATTTTGCATGGTTACTAATGAATGCAATATAAGGGCCCGAACTACTCATTTAAAAAAATAAATCAGTTTTAATAATTCTTTAATTCATGATCATATAATAGAGAAGAAAAAATAGTGCTGTTAAACAATTAAAACTTCTGAAAATCGGTATCTCCGGTTCGAATAGTATAGCACAGGTGCCGTAATTCTTCTGTAAACTAACGTTTCACGATAATATAAAATATTTATAGATCTCTTAACTATATCACTGAAACAAATTGCCTATTTGACTTAACGGAATCTTAAAGTAACGGTTTAAAGATCTTAAAACGCTGAAACGAATTCGTTCAGCGGGGAGTTGCGTGGAGCAGATAAAACGTACCATATAAGATATTCAAATCCCTTAAGTGCACGTTGCGGTTGAATTGCGAGAAAAAGTCCCATTTTGAAACGTTGTAAAACTCTTTATTATTCCAGCTTTGCAGGTGTCTCCAAGGAGATACAATGGGAGCCGGGACAGACGGCTGTTACCGGTTGTGAAAAACCGGGACGCTCCAACCAAAATAGTATTGTTTTTTTTATACTCTAAAATGGTTTGAGCTCAGTTGTTGTTAAACGAGGTAGAAAAACTTGGCATTTAATAAGTAGTGAAGTTTCGTTCATTACTACACATTTTAAAAAAGACTTATTTTCATATCTATAAGGGCAGTGTTAAAATGTAGGGGTCAAATGTAAATACCTACTTATATTGAGTCGTGTCACGTCTTAAAACTTCATACTGCCATTAAAAACTTAAAACGTTCCGCGGTTTTCATTCATTCTTTTCCTGCTTATAAAACCCTGAACAAACCGTTAAATCGTTAGATATTGTAAGTACTATAAATTACTAGTAATGATTTTCAACTGAATGTTGGGTAGCGAAATTTTCTGTTTTTTATTAAATTTGTTGATCAATAAAATAATTTAATATAACATTCTATTTTAAAGGAATGGGTTTTGATCTACACTATATTTTATGTTTAAATTCTTTTATGAAGTGTGTTCTGAACATCATTAATTACAATCACGAGTAAACTCAATTTAACGGTAGATGTCTATTCGAACCCAAGAGACTTCATGGTTGTCCTATTAATTAAAACCGTCGCCATGACGTCTACTGTGCCAAGGGTTTAAATCCCACATGGGATAAAAATGTGATCCACAAATTGTTGTTCAGAGTCTGGGTGTTCTGTGTGTCCGTTTCATGTATTTTGTTAGACTAGACTTACATACCAAATGAGTGAGTTCTTTGCTTAAAAAAGAAAATTTAAAAAGGAAATAAACAAAAATAATGTCTACCCGCGTAGTGTCTAACCAAAGAATCATATTAACCATCGAATGATAGAAGCAAGCACGCAATTCTCAACACATCACTTAAATATGTTACAATATAACGTCATATTCGTACCTAGAAACCACTCCTGGCAAGGCAAACGAGCTTGGTGCGAGTTTTTACGACCCTATAAATTTTTAACGTTCCAAAAAACAACGTCTTTTTGCTCACTGCGAGGGTATAAACCAGACATAGTTCTGGCGCGATTACAAACTGTATAGCTAACTGAATTAATTTGTACATAAATGAATATAAATATTATTAAAATTATATCTACAGTTTATTGCCACACCGCCATTCGGGTTAAACAGTAAACCCATTTCCTGAGGTTATGTATTTTTAATGTTCATGCTTTTAGTGGTCTATGAAAAGCACTGGATTTAATTAAATAAAGCGTGAACTTAAAAGATTTGAAAAAGTCATTACTGTTTCAACTTTTTAACCATCATATTACGATCATAAACCAAAAATCTTTTGATAAAATACGCTTACAGTATTGATTACATATCAATTCACCCGAAGAGATTCTTATTCTCTTAGAAAGAACTCCGTAATAAGATAAATTTCTCAGAATTCATTCAAATAAAATTACATTTATAGAGATGTATAGAACGTCAAGTAGGTTTCTTACAAAATGTATAAGAATTCTCTGAGCAGAAATAGCGTGACAGACACATGTACACATCAAAAGTGATTTTATAAGTGCTCTGTTTCCAGTACGGGAGACTAAAAACTATTTGGGTGGTGTTGTGAAGTTTTACAGCTGCATGTATAAAGTTTCATAGCTGCTACCACTTTACTTCAGACGAACATGTTCCTAAGTGTAGTAATTATTATTTTTACGAGAAACGCTTCTCATACGTTTTTGAGTAATAGTATTTAATATTTAAGAGTTTATTACTAGAATCATAAAAACGACCAGTCTTTCGCATTGGTTGTATTGTTTCGAATGTTTTTGTTTTCTATAAATGATGAATATTTTTTATTAAGATCCATCGACGAGGTTTTCTTTTTGGTTTATAATTTAATCATTATACTGAGTAAACGATGTAGGTACATACGTCGCTAGACTTTGTTAGATATCATAATATTTATCTTACACCACTTATCATTACCTAAAGGCGCGTTAAAAGTATAAATAAGAAAAAGTACAAGGCTGAATTTTTTATACCGAATTCAAAACAGGAAGACCAATTTTGATAATTCTTTTTTTATTTAGTAGCCGCTGCCTCCCATGTGGACCCATGATAAGGATACCAGGACCTGGTGATAGGATTTTGGAGAAATCGAGGGAACTCCTTAAATATCACAGGCATACCTGTAGCGATCGTCGGAATAGTTTTTTTTGAAGTGGTTTTTTTTTGGTTAAAACTTATATGAGCTTGCAAAAGTGACTCTGCGTCATGGAAAGCATTAGCAAAATTCAAAAGTGATGGTCACCATCCTCCACCATCACCATGACGGCCTAGTAAGATGCTTCTGCACTATTGAACCTCCGGTCTCGCAATCGCCTTATTATTTTAATCAATGTAACCGGTTTGAATACATAAATCTTCGATTCATTTTATTTATTTTTGAAACAGTCAAATACGAGTATATCCGTGGACAATTTTTTGGGCTCATGAACTCATGTTCTTTTATTGATTTAAATATGTAATTATTTGCAAGTCTTAAAATCAATATATGATAGAAAATGTGATGTTATTTTGCTGACAAATATTTTTAAAATGTATTAACCTGAAATAACATTGAGCTGCTCATAGCCTTGTTATGGTCGCTTGGCTGATTGGAAACAACCGCCGAGAGTAAGCAACAACGGTGCGGTCAGTACCAACATGGGTGACCGTTTGTGTCATCATATGTCATGAGCGTTTCCGTGATTCAGAGGTCACGTTAAGCAGTCGGTCCCGGTTGTTATCATAAGCTTAATTAGTTACTTAACAATCGTGAAGTTCAGTTCGAGGCCTTTGGGCGGTTTAAAAACATCCAACGGCAAAATTACGTAGCTACAACCAGTCTTGCCAGTCCCGAACCCGCACTCGGCCAGCGTGGGGACGTATGGCCTTAACCCTCTTTTGAAAGGAGACCCGCGACTAGCAGTGGGAAATTATGGGTTGTTGATGATATATTACTCGTAATTTCCAATCTTTATTGTAAATTGATATAACAAATTAAGATTGATGCAAATAAGCTCGTTGTACACTGAAGCGAACGGAGTCTTTTTTCCTTATTGCCCTGTTTCTATGTGGGTACATCTTACAACTTTTTATGTCTTCAACAAGAAGCAATTACGTTCGTCTTGGTAACAGAAACAATTATTAACAGTGCTAACTAATAATGATATAAGTAGTAGTTGATCGATTTAGAAGTTGAGACTTGTAATAAAGTTAAACATAAAAATGCATATTAATATTATAAATTTGAAAGATTATCTGTCTGTTGCATTTTCACGACTAAGAATATGGGCTACTCTTGATAATCAACTACCATGCTACCGGAGTCGCGGATAAAAGCTTGTTTTAAATACTTTTAACTGTACGGAGTTAATGGTTTCACATTATATGATTACAAAATACCTCGGATTATAGAAGACATCGTAATCTTTTAAGTAATTTATAGCAAATAAGTCCCGCTATACTAATAACAAAAACTATGTGTAAAAGTCGAAGACGCCACGCGGCTTCCTACAGCGCCAAGTGTCGTGGGTTCAAATCCCACGTGTAATAACACTTTGTGTGATTCATATTTTATAAATATTTTAAGGTTTACAATTTTAAGGTTAAATACCTTAAAATTGTTACATCTAACAAGGCATTAGAACTAACTCCAACTACTTTCATTAAGCACATGTAAATGCCGAAAATCAAAGCACTTCGAACAAAATTCTTCTGATTTTTTCATAAAGAAATTTTAAATTTGAGACAGTATTTTAAATACATATTAATAATGTTATAGAAAATTTAATCGCTACTTTGAAATACTAACAAATTTCATCGATATATTTTTAAAGGTAAATTTATTGAAAAAGAAAAAATGTTGCCAAGACCTTACTTATAAGAAAAGCTGTTCTCCTGTGCCTATACACGAGTATTATTAAATTAATTTGGTAGTTGGATCCTACTGAATAGTACGCCCCAGAAGTAAGGTTATGAGATCTTTTATGACAAAACTTTTAGATTATATCCAAAAAGAAATGCGTGTGTCCGCTGTAATAAAATAAAGATAAAACGTTGTATACCGGAAAGTCTCACTGTTCATCTCGAACATAACATAAAATTATATGTTATGAAACTCTTTCTGTGTTAATGAAACTAATTCAAAAACTTTTCCTTTCATGACTTTTTATGATCTGACTTTGATTATCAAATAACTATGTCATCTATCTAGTATTCTCTGTAATGAAAGACGTCATTGTAAGTAGGTATATATTGAGTCAAAAATGTTGTTTTGTGGAACAATCGTTTTTGTTTTCATTAGGAATATAAATTCCTGTGTTACGGGGGAATTTACTTATCCTTAAAGATTGGCGAAAACAAAATTTTTTGTACCGTAGGCCGTGTGGTGACGGATTAAAAAGACAGAGTGTCACCACCTCTATTCATCCCACGGGTGTCGTAAAAGGCGACTAAGGGATAAACTACGCAAGACAACATCGATGCAAAGAGAAGGAAAACTTGAAACCCGTCTGGCCAGCGTGGTACAGTAGCCAATACCTCCTTTCTAAGGAGAGGCCTATGTCCAGCAGTGGACTGTTACAGGCTGTTGATGATTAATGATGACCATAGGCAAGGTTATTTCTTTGTGTACGTAATCGGTGATATATATTTATTTATAATTTTATAAGTACGTTTATTAGCGATCGTTTATCAATATATAATATTTGATGAGTTATCACATAAATTACTCACACCAAAAAATACGGTAGCTCTCAACTCTCCTTCACCTAAAAGTTAGTTTGATTTTTTTATAAAAAGCCTCCTAAAGTTGGAACCCACTTGTTTATGTTCGTCTGGAAAATATTCAGAAACATCGTATTTACATTGTTCTGGTATTATATAAGTTTTCTACAAGAGAACAAGTCAACTTTCCGCATCATTTGGCGAGATACTAATGGATTGTGAGCAGTGCTGTTGTCTCAATATCACTTTTTGCAGACAAAGTATAATGACGGGTGGTTATGCTCCATTTCTCTGTTCTACATCTGCAAATCAGTTAGAAAGCATTTTAAAAGCACAATAGTTTTTCATGTTTTCTCGGAATAGGTCAATATTTTGCAGAATAACCAAGTTTTCTTATAAAAAATGCATCGTATAAAAAGTTTTGTAAAACATGGTATACTTTTTTTTATATACTAGTTTAGCCCGCGGCTCTACCTGCGTGTTTGTCGGATGTCACACACTTAGACACTCACAAAAATATGACTTTCTATTGGTAAAAGAATTTTCAAAATCGGTTCAGTAGATCAAAGACTACCCCCTAAAACTTCACTAACTCACAACCTTACAAACTTTTCCTCTTTATTAATGAATACCTACATGTTATATGCATGTAATCTATATTTGCTTGTTGTTGATTTCGTTGGTCTTTGCAGCATTGTCTGCACTCATAATGGTGACTTCCTTTCCTCTACTCTTAGATTCTACTCATGCTTTCCATCAGTCAGAGTAGAATCACTTCTAGCTTTGGTAAGCCTAGATATAAAAAAAAAAAGCGGCCAAGTGCGAGTCGGACTCGCCCATGAAGGGTTCCGTATCAGCAGGTAACATCATATAAAATTTCTTGTAGTTAGTTGTAACTTTGATCGATGTTTTAATAATAGTGTTTTGATCAATGATATTATAAAAAATTGGCCAATTGTGTGATAATTGTTATGTTTACGTATTAATGCGTTGATTTTGTATGACTTTTCCAAGTAAGCGCATTGTAAAAGTTAAGCCTCTATAACTCCTGAACTAACAAAGTCATCTAATTCGTTATAGTTTTCATTTAAAGTTCATTATATGGACCACTATCACAAATTTTTCGGCCTGTTTTTACAAAAAGTTTGCCTTTAAAGTCGAATTTCTCGCAAACGGATACCTAAATCAAAAAATCGTCTTAACAAACCTGTAATGTTTTTAAAAGACCTATATAATGATACCCTACATGATGGGGTAGCCGTGAGAAAAAAAAAAAAAGCCCACACTATGGCGGCTTAGTGAGATGCTTTTTCACGCCCCGGTTAAAGGACCCGAAAACCTCCCTACCTACCCCTTCCCGACCTCAGATCGCCCGTAAATTATTTTTCCTTTCATTTTTATAATATTCTCCTCCTTTTCCAATAGGTTTCATCCTACTATAATTTTATTTGTTTTCAAAAATTATCTACTACATGTCATTTACATGTCTACATGTCATTTACAAACTATCATTATGGTTGCCATGCAAGTGTGTTATTCCTAGCAACCTGTGAAGTTTTGACAGGAGGTAAACAGTGATACATTTTGACATCTTCGATTTATGTATTTTTTTAATCACCTAGCTTTGGTCTTTGTGTCTCGATTATTGCAGTAAAAAGTAGCCTATGTCCTTTCCCAAGTTCAGTTCTATCATCATACCGAATTTCATCAAAATCGATACAGTGGTTTAGGCGTGAAAGCGTAACAGACAGACAGACAGAGGTACTTTCGCATTTATAATATTAAGTAGGGATTAAAAAAAAAACTACTCACTAGATCTCGTTCAAACCAATTTTCGTTAGTAGTTTGCATGTTAATGTACAACATATATTTTTTTTAGTTGTATCACTCTCTTATTTTAGAAGTTAGAGGGGGGGGGACACACATTTTTCCACTTTGGAAGTGTCTCTCGCGCAAACTATTCAGTTTAGAAAAAAATGATATTAGAAACCTCAACATCATTTTTGAACACCTATCCATAGATACCCCACACGTATAGGTTTGATGAAAAAAAAATTTTTGAGTTTCAGTTCCAAGTATGGAGACCCCCAAAATGTATTGTTTTTTTTCTTTTTTTATGTAAAAATCTTAATGCGGTTCACAGAATACATCGACTGATCAAATTTCAACAGTATAGCTCTTATAGTTTCGGAAATAATTGGCTGTGACATACGGACGGACAGACAGACAGACAGACAGACAGACAGACAGACAGACAGACAGACTTGACGAATCTATAAGGGTTCCGTTTTTTGCCATTTGGCTACGGAACCCTAAAAAGGGGCCGCCCTGTAGCTTTTTGCAGGCGATTTTCCTTGATATACAAATTCATAGTACATTTTGACTGAAATCTGTAGAGTTTCGGTAACTTTTAAAATTAACAGTGGGTTAGTTTTAAAATTGTACTCTTTTTCTTTAAAGTATATAATAAAGTGTACTGTGACCTACTACTACTTTCTATTTATATATATCCTACCAACTTCGTTATGTCCCGAGAGTGAACACATACAAAATAACAAAGAACTGACGTGAACGTTAAATATTGTTAAAGTTTGTAGAAGGAAGTTCGCCACGAAATAGATGCGTCGTAATTTATTTCATGTACGGGGTGACGGCAGCCCCAATACATGTTTGTAGCTATTCGTTCATAGAGAACAAAATAACCGTAACAATTTGGTAAAAAATTCATCGTATTGAAACATATGTGAGGATAATTTAGGTGTAACTCAAAATTTGATCTAGTAAATCGTACAATTGTATGGTTTTAATCGAGTTAATGATGCAATAGGAAAATAAATCTGCTGTTAGTACATAGAGCTTTTCTAAGCAAATGAAGTCAAAACTTTTGATTTCAACATTTTGTTATTTGTAAATAGTTTTCTTTTAGCATTTTGGGATAAAACTACGCTTCAAAATCTAGGAAGCTGAAAAACGGTCTTTGAAAACTATAATTTCATATAACTTTCAGATTTTTCTATCTTTGAACTTATTTATACTAAACACATTTTTTTTTAAATTCAAATTTGATTAGATTTGATTTGATTTGATTTGATTTTTCTATTTTTGAACTTATTTATACTAACCACATTTTTTTTTTAATTCTAAAGCATTCTGTGAAGTTGATTTTAAATAAAACTAAGAGAACTTAAAAACTAGCCAAATATCAATTTAACATTATATTTAGATCATTGTACTAGTAAACCAATACTGCATTAAAGTTTTTTTTAATTAAAGCATAAATTGCATTAGTATTTCTAATTAGACAATAACATTTTGTAGTATACAATGTCTATACGTGCAATATAAGCCTAACAGGGTATGTATATATTCTACTATTTGGACAGAAATTGAAGAGAATATTACGTTGAAAAACAAAACAATAATGTAGAATGTTGCCAGGACATTGAACTTATTTCGTTTCCCTTTTATCTCGTGTAGGTATGTCGTATACACATAGCGTTTATATGAAGTTGTGCAGGAATGTGGACTGTTTTAAAAGTTCTTATTTATTAAATGTCAACGTGAAAAATTCAGAGAAACTATTCAAATTCAAATTCAAATTCAAAATTCTTTATTCACTTAGGATGCAATACATCTCTTGTGACAGGTCAAGATTCTACATGTACATTTATGCCATGTTCGCAAACAATAGGTAGAGCCGGAGAAAAGAACATGGCAATAAAAACTCGCGGCCACTCCTTTCAAATCGCCAATGTTTACATAGTTTTAATGTTTTAATATAATAAACCTGATATGGGGGTAAGGTGCTGCCACTAATATACTATACACCATGTTAGAGGACTGATGCAAATTATAGTGATTAAAAATTAGAACTTATGCTAATTAAAAAAAAAACAACAGCCTCAGTGGGTACAACATAGTAGGAGCATCTACTTACAACAAAGGTAAAAACTATATGTGCTCAAATATTGGCCAAATTAATGGTAACAAAAGATTAAATATAAAATATTAATTATAAGATCAAAAGAAAGAGAAGAATGGCCTTTATTAGTCACGTAGAATCTTTACTTACAAAAGTAAAATCATGTTCTTAAACAATGTGATAACAACATTCACATGAGTAGAATAAAATGATAAGGAGCAAGTAGTCAAAACCATTTTTCTTTATCGTATTTCGTCAACTGTATAATAACCTTTACGTATAAGATAAGTTTTGACTACATTTTTAAACTTTTCCACTGATAGACTCATAACACTAGCTGGTAAACTATTAAAAAATCGCACGGAAAGACCCATAAATGAATTATGCGTTTTATGTAGCCTATGATATTGACCTACTAATTTATGCTTATGTCTCGTGTTCACAGAGTGAACGTCACTATTCCTGTGATATAAATGCATATTTTGTTTTATAAACATAATGTTTGCAAATATATATTGTGATGCAACTGTCATAATGCCTATCTCTTTAAACTTTTCTCTAAGGGAAACTCGTGCACCTAGTTTGTAAATCGCACGCACTGCACGTTTTTGGAGAATGAAAATTGTTTGAATATCAGCTGCCTTGCCCCATAGCAGAATGCCATACGACATGACGCTGTGGAAATAACCGAAATATACTAGCCTTGCTGTTTCCACATCCGTAAGCTGTCTGACTTTGCTGACAGCATACGCTGCAGAACTGAGTTTCCCTGCGAGACACGATATTTGGGCGCCCCACTGTAACTTACTATCTAAAGTAATTCCCAAAAAAACCGTTGAATCAACAAAAGTAATAACTTCATTGTTTAAAACTAGATTTGTACTGATATTCCTCACATTTGGCAAACTAAACTTAATACATTTGGTTTTTTTAGAATTCAAAAGCAAGTTATTTGATGTAAACCAGTCAAGGACTAATGCGAGGGACCTATTTACTTCGTCAGAGTAATCGTTTTTGCGATTGGTTTTGAATATAAGAGAAGTATCATCAGCAAATAGAACAATATCGCATAACTTACTAGTAAAAAATGGCAAATCGTTTATATACACCAAAAATAAAAAGGGACCCAGAATTGAGCCTTGTGGCACGCCCATACTCACTGGTGATCCGGAGGACCTTATTCCATTAATATCAACATACTGTATTCGCTCACTAAGATAAGAAGCAACAAGATTAAGCGCTGTACCTGTTATGCCATAATGCCTAAGTTTCAGCAGAAGTGTACTATGCATCACACAATCAAATGCTTTTGAGAGATCGCAGAAAACACCAATGGCGTCCTGTGAGTTTTCCCAGGCACTATATATATGTTTAAGTAGTTTAGAGCCTGCGTCTACTGTTGAGCGACCCTTTGTGAATCCATATTGTTCACTATGCAGTAGATTATTAGAATTAAAATGTGTTTCTAATTGCATTAGTATGGCTTTTTCAAAGATTTTACTAATAGCTGGTAAAATAGAAATAGGTCTAAAATTACTAGGGTCGCTTTTTGAACCGGCTTTAAACAAAGGAATTACTTTACTGTGTTTCATCAAATCAGGAAACACACCGGTATCAACACATCGATTAAATATTGTTGCTAAATGTGGTGCTATCTTAATAATAATGCCATTAATTAATTTAACAGAAATACCCCATAAATCTGCTGTCTTTTTGCAATTAATTGACTTAAATATTTTTATTATGTCAGTGGGGTTTATAAAATTAAAACTGAATGGTACAGTACACTCTTTCACACTGCCTCTCATAAGTGATTGAGCATCAACCGGACATGATCTTAGGGAGCTGGTTGCATTTTTAGGTATATCAGCAAAGAAATTATTAAATGTTTGCGCCAGGTCTAAATTGTCAGTTACAGTTTTATCACCAATACTTAACTCAAAATTATGTTCACGTGGCTTGACCCGCCCAGATTCAGCATTAATCATGTTCCAAGTGGCTTTAATTTGTAGTCTTGCATTTCATAGCTTGGATATTACATCATACAAATGACTTTGAATTGTGAATTACATAGAAAGCACTGGAATGTTTCATTACAGCAAAATATAGAATTCTTTTCTGTATCGCTATTTTTCTTTAAATTTCATACAAATTCAAGATCGAAGTAAAATACACTTAACTTTAGTAAGAGTAACGATCGTAAGTTCGTCCAAATTACCTTTCTAATAGCTTCGTTATTCTACATTCTGTAAATAACATTCCCGTGTTGTGTAATTAATATATGTATACGACCGGAGATACAGAACAAATATTAAGAAGACAATAGCCCACAGTTTTATCTATAGCCATTGGGAAGACAAAAACAAGGCTATTATAAGACTCCTGTGATGTGTAGAGGTTGGCGATGGTATAAAAGTCGACGATTCACTTGCGGCATTGATAAGATTATAAAAGTTTTAGAACTAAACTTATTTATCGACTGATTTATCGCACTATTAACGTTTATGGTTTAAGAAACATGTCTCTATTTTTTGACATAATTATAAGGTATAGCTGTTTCATTCATACTCATCACAAGTACAAAATAGATGTCGAAATAAATAACTGTATCGCACAGAGTTTTTACAAGTGTAAATACGCACTGTTTGAAAATAATATACCAAGCCTACATAAAAGTAAACTTGAAAGTTTCTCAATAATATTTAAATCCAATAAAACACTTCTAGCAAAAAATTAAACGCCGATAAAGTTGAAAAGCAGAGAATTTTAACCTATTATAACTTAACGTTAAAAACTAACTTCTTAAACTACTTTAAGCATACTTAAATATTATTGAGACGGCTCCAAACAAGAAATAAGTTATTCTAAAACTTTACAGGGTTCTATGACTGAATACTTTGTTGTCCCTACATCCTTTTTCAGGTTTCCGTAGTTCATGATTCGGAACTCTTATGGTTTTATCATGTCCGTCCGTCCGTGATACCGAATTAAGATTCGGTATCACACGGAATGCTCGAATAGGCCGAAAATATTCCATATATAGATTTAATGTTCTTCTCTTGAGAGTTCTTTTAATGTCACTTGAATCCATTGCTATAAAGTTTTTTTCAATGAAACTAATAACCTTCTTTCTTTATTTTCAGTTATTCGGTGTTTCCATATTCGCTCTATGTCTATGGATATGCATCGAGCCCGGATTTAACGAATGGATGAGGATCTTGACATTGCAGAACTATTTCATAGGTGTTTATATAATCCTCATAGCATCACTGGGGATCATGGTGGTAGCTTTCCTTGGATGTGGTTCAGCTCTTATGGAAAATGTTATGCTATTATTTGCGGTAAGTTATATATCTCAATTTAGTTTATATTAATTTATTCACGCCACAACTACTTGATTCAGGTTTTAAATGTAAGACTATTTTTTACTTTTACTTTAGTAATAAAAGGTCAAATGTAAGTTTAAACAAATAACCACCGTTTACGAGTATAGTACGTCTACATTTTGTCTACGAGTACTATTGGTTAGTTCCACTTACTTATGAAGTTACTGTTAAACTGTCCGCCGGCAAGTTTTAGACCTTTAGAGATGGACCAGTACCATATGATAGGGAATGTAGAAACACCAGTTGCTTATGCGATTGAATTATAGAGAGTAATCAAGTAAGCACCTCAGAGTAACGTACACAATCAACAGAACAGTAAAGTCTAAGCATTCTTCATACCCAGACATAAATAACAGAAACATCAATAAATATATAAAATATTCTTTTCTCTGTGTGCGGAGATCCCTTCAGATAAATAATGAATAACATGATAGATGGAATCACTCTTTAACGCAGTGATAGCGTATGCAACTACTGTGCTCTCGGGTTACATTTCCAGGTCGGTTCCAACCACATGTTTGTATTTATGCAAATATTTGTTTTAGAGTTTGGATGCTTTGTATGTATAATATTATGTACATAAGTATTTACATCAGTTGTCTAGTATGTATAGTACATGCTCTACTTAATTTGAGACTAGATGATATTGTTTTTCAGATGTCTGAAATTTGTATATATTCAATATACAAGTATACATTACTTCACCTACTCTTATCGATTTATATTTTACGTTCGCTTCTTTATTTCTTATCTTTTGGAATGTATAAAACGATAAGACAAATAAAACAACTTTAAAATCATTCGGCAGTATCATGAATGGTCTAATGCATGTGTGTTTGTTTTACAGTACATAGGGACACAAGCGGCTATCTTCGTTTTTGGCCTCATTGGAGCTTGTGTGGTGTTGGACTTCTCTACTTATGACTCCAGCATTCAACCAATTATAAGAGATGTAATAGTCAGGCTGATGAATAATCCACAACACGAAGGCAGTCGCGAAATTCTACGAATGGTGCAAGAAGGAGTAAGTATTAGTTTTGTTATCGTGGGTGTAATCAAAACCAATGAATTTTTTTACCCTCTGTTTTTATGTTTTCAAGCAGAAAATATATAATATTTATTTTGTTACATTTATTGTTGAGAGCTACAGTATTTTTATATTATATCAAAACCAACAGAAAAGTTAATTATATCGTTTCGTTAACCTTGCTTTGTTCTTCTCTAAAACTTTTTCAGAGGATGTAAATGGATGAGTTTTCCAGTTGAATAGAATCCAACTGTAAAGAAAATTTACATATGACCGAACGTATTCCTAAAAACAAGTGAAGGCCGTGATTTCTGTCGTCATGTCAGAAAAAGTGTAAAAAGAACCATAAAATCTAACGAAGCAAACATCAAAACGCATTTGTAATTGTACGGCAGGGCAGTTGACGAACTTGTCACACAGAAAGAGGGAGAAAATTTCGTAGTTTGGAACCCAACTACGATATTTTGGATTTCTCAAATCACTTTTACTGTAGTTTGATAATAAAATATTGTAGATAATGGCATTATAGTAGAGCCTCGCTGATATTAGCATTAAGGGCCGTCTCAACCGGGGCGTTACTGCCAAGAAGACGAACCTAAAAATCAAGGCATTTGTGCTGTTGTATTTCGTTGGTAATTGCGGGACCGGGGACCGTAATAGTGATGCACTAGGCCGCAATAGTGCGGGTTTCCATACTGCATTGTGTGCACTCACAATGAGAATAGTGACCATCACTCTTGGATTCTGCTCATGCTTTACATTAGGCAGAGTAGAGTCAATTTGGCAAGCTAATATATTTAAAAAATATATATCTAATATATATAAAATATATATATAAATATATATCTAATATATATCGTAGGTAGTAGAGCCACGCTGATTTCAGCACGAATGGGCCGGCTCGACCCGGCCAGTACTACCCTCACACAGAAGACCATCCTAATAATGACACATTCTTGCTGTCGTATTTCGTTGGTGAGTGTGAGACCGGAGGCCCAATCATTCTGCATCATTCTCCCGCCCTTCGAAGGCCGGGAGAATGATGCAGAATAATCTAACCGGGCTGCCATGGTAAGGGTCACCATGCTACATTGCCTACCCTCACAATAAGCATGGTGACCCCTACTCCTGGATTCTACTCATGCATTCCATCAGGCAGAGTAGAGTCACTTTGGCAGGCTTAAATATTAAAAAAAAAAAAAAAAAAAAAATCTATAGCGATTGCAGCAACAACGTCTACAAACACAAATGTTATAAAATAATTAAGTAGCAACTGTCTAGGAGTGACGTCACATCAACGCTAAACCACGTGGTCAAAACACAATTTTAGCCAATGATAAAAGATAATAGAAGCATTACTGATTATAAATCGTCTAATAAACTATTGAAATAGGCTAAGTCCACCGATTTAATACGTTACTAATGTTCCTAAAATTCATTGCCGTGTAGTCAATATGAAGGATATTATGTTCGATAGTAGGGCTGTAGTCTGAATCGACAGTCTCGAAACAAGCCCTAATCAAATAGGCCCGTGTGCCACGTTACAGGCCCCATTGAACATTGCTTAAATCGTAAACTCCGCTCACTAAATTCGACTTAATTTTGTGGCCTTGTCGAACTGTTATGATGTTTATTGTAAGTGACCGGTGTGATTTAGGACTTAACAATTCACGATATTTAATAATTGAACAAACGATGTACAATTGACTCCATTTTGTTAACCCATTATAAAAAAATACAATTTAAATCGATATGTTTTTCTTTAAAATATGTTTGCTAATTATAAGTTATGAGTTAAATAATTATTTGATCGTAGATATGATATAAGTAAATAAATATATTATTATACTAATATAATTTAGTTCTTTACTACCTGAGGGTAAATAAAGACGATATCTAGCAAAGTAAACAAAATTCTTAATTAGGTATTGAGATTTTCTTTTTCTCATTTAAATGTTTAAACTGCATAATTATATAAAGTTACTTATAATAAGGCATATTCATAGAACACAAAGTTGTAATAATTTAGCCACAGGTGTTTCGTTATCGTCTTTCTCACTTAAAAAGAAGAGTACACAATTATCTTGAAAATAACTGCCTAAAAATATATCTTCACCTTGAGATTTTGCTATTGTTTCTTCCTCTTTATCGTCAGCTTACTGTCGTATACTACTGGACAAGGACCTCCAATAAACAGTCTCAAATATTTCACCAACTTTACAAATATATATTTACTTAATAATATGCTATAGATCGGTTGCTGTGGTGCTGATGGCCCGTGGGACTACATCAACCTCAACAAACCTCTGCCTGCTGAATGCCGTGACTCTGTTACTGGTAACGCATACTTCCATGGATGTGTGGATGAGCTCACGTGGTTCTTAGAGGGTAAAACTGGATGGTTAGCTGGTATTATGCTTGCAGCCTGTATGATTGCCGTAAGTTTAATATTTTTATTTAAATATTATATTTCATATAGTGTAACTGAACAAGTCATCACATTCACAAGTGACAGATCTTAACGTGCAAGATTTTCATTCCTTATTAAGTTCTCTAGATGTTTAACACTTTTTATGTGATAATATCTATATATATAAAAATGAAACCCGTTTTCCTTGGTCACGGCATCACGCGTGAATGGCTGGACCGATTTCGCTAATTCTTTTTTGTTGTATTTGTTATTATTAGGAGAAGGTTCTTACGGAAAAAAATATTAAGAAAATCTCTCAGAAATATTGAAAAATAAACATTTAATTTTGCATATTTAAAAAAACGCGTGTAACGAATGTCAATGTCATTCACAGCCATTGAGTGACGTTGAATAAATTGGCGGTAAGAAGTTTGCGGAGTCAGCTAGTTATAATATAATTATCTTTATATCATTGAATAAATATAAATAAAAATGAAACCCGTTTTCCTTGGTCACGGCATCAAGCGTGAATGGCTGGACCTATTTCACTAATTCTTTTTTGGTGTATTTGTTATTATTAGGAGAAGGTTCTTACGGAAAAAAATATTAAGAAAATCTCTCAGAAATACTGAAAAATAAACATTTAATTTTGCATATTTAAAAAAACGCGCGTAACGAATGTCAATGTCATTCACAGCCATTGAGTGACGTTGAATTGGCGGTACGAAGTTCGCGGGGTCAGCTAGTTGTAATATAATTATCTTTATGTCATTGAATAAATTAATATTCTTCAATATATCGGGTATCAATCAGTTGTTTTGACTTATGTACTAAGGTTTTAAGTTAGTGTGGTTTTAAAAGTAAACAGACTATCAAGTCATTTAAATCAAGGTTATAAAGTTTCCCACATAAATACATTGAAATTTAATCAATTAGGAGTATAAACAAGTGCTTAAAACGAATCAATGTAGACCAAACACTGTTTTATATAATTGATTATTTAATTACTAGACATTACTTTTACTGGAGCTTATTATTTTTCTCATTATAAAACTATACTTTAAATATGTTCTCGTAAACGTTCAACGATGCTCCCGTCGCTGCTCGTTTTAGCTTAATGAGTTTGGAGCATCTTAACTGCATGGAATGAAATTACGCTGACATCAATTGAGGGTTGAATTTTCAGAAAAATAATCTTATATTATAAACCTAAGATTTTTTTTAACTTACAATTATCAGATTTGGAACTCGTAATGAAAACTGTAGGTATATTTTATGAGTGACATGACAATAGGTCTCAGACTATGCTTGAACTATGAAATAAAATCATGGTTCTCAATTTAAAAGGTTATTTACTTGGCTATTAAGGTTTTCTAAGGTTAATTTGGAACAAAAATAAGTAAATTTATTGTAATGATTATTTTACAGGTCATCAACGCCGTCATGTCGCTGGTTCTTATTCAAGCTGTCAAGAAAGAGGAAGAAGAGGTTACAATATACAAGAACTAGATAGTGACATTATCTACCTTAGTAAGCTTTTGTTGTTAACATAAGTGAAGTATACTGTATAAGTTGTATTACTGTATGTTTCTTTAAAAAACGACAATAAAAAATTGTCATTTACAAATTCATCCACCGTATTTAAGATAGAAAATAACTAGGTTATAATTATATGTAACCATTTATTTTATTGTAATAAAATTTACTATTTTTACTGAAGTTTTGTTACATTGCTTTGAAAAATTAAACTGTTACGCTTCACAAGATTTGTGATACAGCATGTTGTTTGCTTAATATGCTTGTTTGTAATATAAATATTAGCTTTGTTTTTTGATCTTAGAATGTACAACTTTTTTGTATATTTTAGCCATTGATGTATAAAAACCCTAGATGCACAGTCTCAAACAAAAGCGGCATACGAAACTGTCCCACTTAGTCATTGATGTATAAAAATATCAATGTGGGTAGTTTTAGTTATGCTATAAACATATCTTTTGCAAATTCAACCTTACGCGCATTGGTTAAAGTTTTTATTACAAAGCAGTTTACCATGACCAATCAAATTTTACTACCGAAGTTTTGAATAAGAACAGGGTCGTTTGTATTATGCGACTAAAATAAAAGGTTGTGTAATAGTCGTTCTCACACCGAAAAAGCGGCCATTGAAATTTGTCGTATTATTTGAAAAAGGAGCAATTGTGCTCGTATTTTATGAGGACGGTTTTGAGACGCTGAGTGTGTATCTTGGGTTTTTAATACATCAATGATTTTAG
The DNA here is from genome assembly GCA_932526445.1 of Phragmatobia fuliginosa. Lineage (NCBI taxonomy): Eukaryota > Metazoa > Arthropoda > Insecta > Lepidoptera > Erebidae > Phragmatobia > Phragmatobia fuliginosa. The sequence continues at coordinate 18,358,984 of OW052063.1, read as the reverse complement.
CCTACCAAAGTGATTCTACTCTGCTTGATGACTCTCATCCGCATTGTAAGTGCATAAAATGTAGTATGGTGGGTGACCCACGCCATGGTGGCTTAGTTAGATATTTCTTCATAATACAGTATGATGATTGGCCTTGCGGTCTCTCACTCTTAGGTTGGTCTTCTGTGTAAGGGCAGTACTACCCTGGTCGAGCCGGCCCATTCGTGCAGAAATCAGCGTGGCTCTACTACCTATTAAATATATAAAATTAAAAAGTACTACTGATGCACAATTTAACGTAGACATTAATTAGCCAAATTACTGAATCGAGTTTATAATAACGTAGATATCATCTTCCTAATCTTTATTATTCCTAAGATTATTTGGGGCTGGCTACTAGTTTAATTATTTTTACTTGACTATTACTTTGCCCCGGAGAAGCGGGCATTGGACTCCGAAACCAACGGTTTAAAGTGCTACTAACAATTTCTTACAAGAAACACCCAACTAGAGCATATATATTGTGGTATAATACATAGCTAGGATTACATGAAATCAAAGAGATCACAGAGAGAACAGATGTAATAGCTAGTTGACAATACGGTTCTTTTGAAGAACTATATACTTATCCTTTGACGTTCTTGTTTACGTTTTTCAAGTAAGCTACATATTTTCTGAAAAAAATGTTAAAATTAAAATGAACTGTAAGGCAGTGAAAGAAACATATTCAGTAAGTAATAATTGGCTTTTATCGGTACTATACTAGGTATTACTAGGTAATTTAAGTGTAAACTATAATACCTCTAAAAGTGTAAATATAAGACAGATCACAAGCTGCAAGCAATATTGAAACTTGTTATGATTTTTAATACTCTTGCAAAAAGGACGATAATATAATACATGTAGATCGTGATTGCGACTTTCAATGACAGCAGACAATATCCCAGTTGTAGTTGGTGAGAGCAGAGCACATGGTTCTTTATTAAAACAGTATTACATGACATACTCCTCCCTAATCAGTTTAAAAATTAATATGGTTTGTTCTGTGTCTTCCTTTCCTAATACAAGAATTTTCAGTCATTTTGTTTCACTTGATGACATGGAAATATCATAACTGCCTCGTTGGTCTAGTGGATGGCGTATGCGACTGCTAAACAAGAGGTCTCGGGTTCAAATCCCGGGTCGGGCCAAATAGTGATTTTGGGTTTTTCTTAGGAAATTCCTAATAACAGCCCTGACTTTGGAAGTTTGGCGGTGATTCACGCCCGTGCCTCGGAGAGCACGTAAAGCCGTCGGTCCCTGTTGTCATGAATATCTATGGCAATCGTTATTGGGAAGTCAGTGCCCTCAAATTTACTGACAACTAGTTCAACCTACGAATTTCAGCTCTCCCTCAGGGTTGCGGAGGTCCGATGCCAGTCGCTCCATGGAAAGACTGATATTCAGGTAAAATCGGTTGAACTAGTAGCCGAACCCAAATAATATTGGGAATAAGGCTAGGAAGAAGGTGATGATATGGAAATATCTAATTGGGCGCGGTTTATGCGGCTTACTATCCGTGTAGCAACATATCGGAAAATACATTACAGTTTTAACCATTTAGTGTTTATATATCTACAATTTTAAAAACAAAAACATAATTTATTTGGAAGTAGTAGTAGCGTCAACATAAAAATTCAAAAACGAGGCCCGGTAGATTCCAACCAATAAGAGTAGATTGATATGTTTGTAGTTATACAAAAGCTTCATACATTAATCTCGATAGTGCATTTACCACGATTTGATATTTGATACGGCAATGTAGATTTGAATTTCTTGAGTACATGGTTCATTTACTTTCTATAAGTTAGATGTTGGAATTGCAATTTATTTTCCAAATTATTTCCTTTTTACTAAATGTGCTAACGATGTTCTTGTTCTGTCTCAAGTGCCTCGTGTAACTCATTGGCCTCGAAAGGTATTATTATCATCAATGTTTTGTAAATAATGGACCATTTAATTGCTCTTTATTTGTTAACGTTATATAAATGAATTATCTTTCAGTTATATTATTGTTTTCAATCGAATACGAGAGGAGAGCTTGTACGAACTTGTACGAATAATAAAATAAAATGAAAGAAACCTTTCAAAGAAAGCAGATATTTGCTTGAGTAAAAAAAACTGAGTAGATGGGAATAATAGACTTTTCATTAAGAAAACTTACTTTTAGCTAGGTTAACATTGATTGAAACATGTGTTTTTGTGCTATTATATTACACTTTATTGGACAAAGTTTTTATTCTCAAATATATGAAATGAACAATAAAATCAGGCTCTTTCCACTACCAATAATGCACAATATCTGTAACAATCCCGTGACTCACAAAGCTGAATAGATTCAATACAGATCCTCCAACAGTGAATACGTCAGTTTCTCGTCTTTGAGCTAGATACCTAAGTCGGAGTTCAATCGATCGCCTTCTAAGCTCAAAAGCCAATACACAGTTACATAATGAACAGTAATTCTTACTAGAAACATGGATAGCTTACTTACCTTCAATTAATAGTACTAGTAATGGATGTAATAGATACTAAACATATGAAAAAAAGTGTATGTAGTGCTAAGCGTTAAGCAACAACGGCGCGGTCAGACCTAGATGGGTGACCGTTTGTGACATGATATCTTATGAGCGTTTCCGTGATTCGGAGGTCACGTTAAGCAGTCGGTCCTAGTTGTTATCATAAGATAGCAGTCGTCAAGCTTAGTAGAAGGCCTTCGGGCAGCTTAAAAACATTCAACCGGCAAGATTACGTAGCCACAACGTGTCTTGCCAGTTCCCAACCCGCACTCGGCCAGCGCGGGGAGGTATGGCCTTAACCCTCTTCTGTGGGGAGACCTGAGCCCAGCAGTGGGACATCCTGGATTGTTGCTACTACTATGCTACTATATATATGAATGTATCAGTTTATTACGTTAAGAAACCTAATTTGTTCCAATCTAAGTTTATCTCTTAATATAATGCTGTTTGTGCTTCATTAATTTTAGTATTGATACGATGCATATTTAATGATTATAGCTATGAAATAATAATTCCTGTACTCAATACCAAGACACTGTTCTTAAACATTTAAATACGTTTTTATATGTGAATCTAAATGTATTTTAAAATTTGGTTTATATGTATTTTCTTTTCTTAAAAAAAAAAAAAAAACAATAAAATAAAAATAATAATTAATAAATTTTCATTATTTTCAGATTATTGTGTACAACAGTCCGAGACTTATTCAACCTCTCAAATTAGTTCAATATCTGCATAACGAGACGTAGTGTCCTCCTTAGCATTAAGTAATTAATATAAGTTTTGAATACATTAAGTGGTATGTGGAAGATATTATAATAATTTGTTAATGTGGGCCTTTTTTTAAGTATGTACGTCAATAAAAATATGAAATGACTTCTTTATAATCTTGAATGGTTTATAAGCACTAAAATCAATGACTATTTAACTAAAAAGAGCATCGATTTCCACCAAAAGACTCGAGTAAGAACTATGCAAACGTTCATTAAACTTTATCTTGTCAAAGATTCCGTTAAAAAGTATTCTTTTGACATTTTGCTAGTCTAAGTAATTGATACTTTTATAGAATCTAGTTATTGAAACTATTGTATTCAAAACACATGACTTCTCATTCCCATTAGATGTAGAACTCCAAGAATTTTATTACAGATTGTACATCACACGACGTCGTACCTTACGCTTCGCTTTCAATACAGTCTCGCGATGCACTCTCACTTGAAATTAATCTGCAAGAAGCCATTGCGGTGACTATTTACAAAGCGTCCCCGGAGCGTATTTCCCCTCGGCTCTTCATTTTGCTTGCAATATGCTAGGGTTGGCGACTCTGAATATTATGCTCGTGTATTATTCACATTGTTGAACTTTGAATCTAAATTTGAAACAGTTTTTTCTCATACTGAAATTCCAAATTAAATTCATTTATGCTATTTGTTCAGTTTACAAGTAAAAAAGTACATAGTGTTGCTAATATATTAATTGTCGATTTTAGTCTCTAATTACCTTAACCCTGGTTTGTTAAAATTTAAAAAAAAACTGAACAAAAATTTGGAAGTAGTTTGTTCAACTTTCTTTGTGAAAATACCTAAATACGAATTTATTCTGAACATATAATATTAGTACCTATACAGTATCTTGCACCGTGGATCAGATCCAAAACTATTTAGTTATTTTAAATAATATTAAGAAAAAAAAGGACGTCGTGTTGACCCTACGTACATTTTCAACGAGGCCCGTAGACATGAGTAAATAATTTTCCTGATTACCGTGCAACGTCTTCGTCGTGCAAAGCGAGAGTTGTCGTCTCGACCTCGACAAAAATATTAAAGTCCCCCTTCCTCGAGGCGTCTACTTGTAAGTATAAGTTCTCGCAATTGGAACCGTCTCGATATTACTCGACAAATAAATTGATTTCCGTTACGTATTTCGAGAAATGCAGTTTAATGTGAATTCAGGTAAATTTGCTCCGTTCCGTCTGCAGGTAGATCTATATGGAAAAACTACCGCCAACAATATTTGACAGAGATTGTATTATTGGTTGTGCTGACTTAGCTTTCGTCGTAAATGTTGATTTAGTAGATTGCTTTAGAGACTAGTTTGTGTACTAACGTTCTGTATTGAACTATTGCAGGATTGAACTATGTATTGTCTGTACTCTTAGTGCAACAGACGCACAAATAATAGTACTTATGATTGTGACTTATTACCTTCTTATGAAACCAGATAACTAGAAGTAAAAAATAGCTAAAATAAAAGCATAAAAGAGGGGGCTAACACTAAATTAATTTTGTATAAATAAAAGTAGGAGTGAGTGCTGAGGTCACGCATTGGTTCTTCCCGCAACTTATGAAGAAGTAAACGTTTTTCGCAAGTATTTTTTAAATTGTTTTTCCTTCCAAACGTTATTCAGTGTAACATTATTCTGTTTATGGATGAAGTAAGTACGAAATAAAAAGCTTGTGAAATAAATATTTATTTATTTCACAAGTAGTATTTACTATTTAAAAAAAGCGGCCAAGTGTGAGTCGGACTCGCCAATGAAGGTTTCCGAGCAGCAAGTAACATCATATAAAAGTTCTTGTAGTTCGTTGGAACTTTGATCGATATTTCAATAATAGTGTATTGATTGAATAAAAGGTAAATTACGGCTTACGATTTATGACGTATTAAAAAAAAACTACTTACTAGATCTCGTTCATCAAACCAATTTTCGGTGAAAGTTTGCATAGCAATGTACATCATATATTTTTTTAGTTTTATCACTCTCTTATTTTAAAAGTTACAGGGGGGGGGGGTGAACACACATTTTACCACTTTGGAAATGTCTCTCGCGCAAACTATTCAGTTTATTAAATAGTGATGTTAGAAACCTCGATATCATTTTTGAAGACCTATTCATAGATACTCCACACGTATGGGTTTCATAAAAAATAAAATTGTGAGTTTTAGTTCCAAGTATGGTGACCCCAAAAATTTATTGTTATTTTTGTGTAAAAATCTTAAAGTGGTTCACAGAATACATCTACTTACCAATTTTCAACAGTAGTTCTTATAGTTTCGGAAAAAAGACGCTGTAACATACGGACGGACAGACAGACCGACAGGCAGACTTGACGAATCTATAAGGGTTCCTCTTTTTGCCATTTGACTACGGAACACTAATATAAACAGAATAGATAGATACCTATTTAAAATGTATAATATTCAAAAACGGATATCAACATCATTAAGTACGCTTTTGATCTAAAATTATACACGGGAAAGTCTATATTTAAAAACAACCCCGATCATTAGACAAAGCTTGTATTTCATTGTATGGCGTGATACGAGTGGGTTTACTTTTATTCTACTTGGCTATTTATAATTTGTTATTTGATATCTATGTATTATAGTTCAAAGTATTGTTATAATATAAACAGACAAGTATCTGATTAACGTAATTTTGCTCGCGGCCAGGACAAGACCCACACAGTTCTTATATGAAATTCCATCCGTAGGTTTAAATGTTTTAATAATGGGTTGTATAGAAATCCTTACATCTATAAATACAAAGAAATGAAATTGAAGTGTCTGTGTGTAATATCAAATCATCATCATCATCATCATCATCATCAACAGCCTTTGACAGTCCACTGCTGGACATATGTAGGCCTCTCCTTGAAAAGGACGTAATAGCCTACTATACCACGCTGGCCAAACAGGTTGGTATAGGGTTGGTTTCAAGTTTTCCTTCTCTTTGCATTGATGTTGTCTTGCGTAGTTTCATATCAATAAGTTTTTAATAAATGCATATAAAAGTCTATACTATAACTACATCAATAATTGGCCAAGTGCGTCTTAGGCCACGGAGAGAAAAGAGTTCCTCAGTCACCAATAATGATACATTACTCCTGAACTAATCAAGTCATCTAATCCGATATAGTTTTCCTTTATAGTTCATTATATGGACCATATCAGTTTTTCAGATTTTTTAAATCAGCCGATTAGCTCTTAGAGCGGGGGGGGGACGCCCTGTTTATACAAAAAGTGCCCTTTAATTGGAATTTCTCGCAAACGAATACCCAAAAAAAACATGCCCACTTTACGTGTAGGGGAGGTAACCCATTTTTTTTCATATTTCATTGTAGCACTTTGTCTATGTAATTACAACACATAATTCATGTTAAGTTTTATCTTTCCGTTGTCCGTGTCGGTGACGGATTAAGAATACAATTTAAACGATTTACGATTGATTGATTTACGATTAAAAAATCAAAGGAGAGGCCTATGTCCAGCAGTGGACTGTTAAAAGCTGTTGATGATGATGATTTATCTTTCTAGCACCCGTTTGGGCGGTAAGTCGAGGACGGACGGACATGACGAATGTATAAGGAAATCTGTAACCCTAATAATAATAATTTTAACAAAAAGGAACCGACTTCAATGAAAAACTATTCCGAGTACCCAAATCGCGACATTGTACCTATGATATTTGAGGAGTTCCCTCGATTTCCTTGGGATCCCATGATCAGATCCCGATATGGTGACGATGGGACCACCTGTAAGCTACGCCCATTCCAATGCAAAAAGAATTTTTGAAATTGGTTCATAAACGACGAAATTATCGCTGAACATACATAAAAAAAAAAAAAAAAAAAAAAAAAAAGATTCCGACGAATTGATAACCTCCTCCTTTTTTTTGAAGTCGGTTAAAAAGCAATTTTTAAGATTTTTGTCCGTCAGTCTGTCTATCTGTTTGTTCTGGATAATCTCTAGAACGGCTGATCAGATTTTGACGGGATTTTCACTGTTAGAAAGCTGATGACACAAGGACTAGCTTTCTTCCGCGGTGTTACTCGCGTTTTACAACACCGTGGGTTCAGCTATGTGAAAATATATATTTATTTAAGAATATTTTAGTGCAATCGATTTAAATTTGATGCATGTCTACTTTATAAAAGTAATATTTTACAAAAAGTAATAGGTTTTATCAATACAAAAGTCTTTATCTAACTCAAATTCACAGTACTATTGCATGTAAAATAAAACACGCTTATTTATTTCATATTGTACTAGCAAAAAAAAGATTTGTTCTACTGTTCCAAAATAATAGAATGTCTAAATAAACAAACCGAATAATCGCGAAGGTAAAAGCGCAACCAGAATATTCTCATCAGTTAAAATGAATGTTGGCTTAAAGAAATAACTCTACGTTTTAAGGAGGATTACCTACTTTAAGATAAGTTATAAGTTTCGTGAATGTTGTGCACGTAGAGCAGTTATATATGTTTATTGTTAATTGAAAACTTCGAAAGTAACCCTGTCTGTCTCTATTTTTTAATTGAACTGAATTAAATGAAATTAACTCATTAGTTAGAGGTCGGTGAAGTAGATGAAATTTAGTATACAGATAGGCCACTTTTGACCGAGATAACTAATATATAGGCGGGTGGAGCCGCAGGCAAAAGCCATTTAAACATACATGTGTTTATGTAGTGTCACACTAGAAAATAATCAATTAAGATCATTTTAGTACGGTCGTGTCGTGCTGTCATTATAAAACTGATAGACAGCAAAACACGACCGACAAACTAAGAAATATATGAAGCTGAAAGGAGCTAAGAGGTCAACAGTGTTTCATGTTAATGTGCTATGCAATCAAAAATGCAGTTTTCAGAACACAAACAATTAAATAGTAGTAGAAAAATTCAATTAGATTTCAAATATGTTATATTTGTCAGCTTAGGAAATTCCTAATAGTAGCCCGGAGTTTGGAAGTGATTCACGCCCGTGTCTCGGAAAGCACGTGAAGCCGTTGGTTGCGGTTGTCATGAACATCTATAACAATCGTTTTTGGGAGCCAGTGCCCTTAAATTTACTGACAACTAGTTCAACCTTCGAATTTCAATTCTCCCTTAGGCGATTCACACACTCGCGACGCGCTCACGCGCGCAGGCGCGGGCAGCCAATCCCGAATCTGCTAGCGGCACGCGCTCACGCGTCGTAACGCGTTTTTGGTGTGTTGGACCTGGCGTGTTTTCTATACTAATCGATGTACTTGCATACAATACATATTAAAAGCTTCCACTCTGCGCTACGCGACGGATCGCGGGGCAGTGTGTGAATCGCCTTAGGGTTGCGGAGGTCCGATGCCAGTCGCTCCGTGGAAAAACTAATATTTAGGTAAAACCGGTTGAACTAGTATTCGACCGCAAATACTATTGGGAAAAAGGCTAGGAAGAAGAGATATGTGTCACCTTTGAATAACACTATACTTGGTAATTTATATCGGCACAATTTTCAAACAACTATATTATATTCTTAACCTCATCTTAACTTGTTACATATTCTAAGTGGAGGAACAGGTATTAAGTTCTTCCAATACAAAGGGAGGATCTTCTAACCAGGCGGGGTAATAGTGCCTGGTGGGCCACGACAATCCAACGATTTATGGTAGAAAGTTTTACATAATGTCATTAGTCGCGAGAATTTCTTTATCGCGATTTAGCATTAGCAGTAACTTCGTAGCTTATTGTCTCTTCGGCAGATGACTTTGATTTTTGAAGTTGATTGTGGAAGTCGCCACATTCTATTAATAATATTTTTGAAGATATTGTTTGTATCGCTTAGCTATCAGTGTGCTAAAGCTTTAAAGAATCGGAGCGTATGTGGAGAACACAATTAAATTTTGCAGGTACGGGGTTCCGTCCGAGAAAATGTAATAAGCGAGTCGCCTCCGACCAAATATTTAGCCTTCGGTCTGTGGTCGCATCGCTGAGACAATAAAACTGTTTATTTTAGTTGACAACAGCGTAATATGTGCAGGATGTCTTTTAACGTACATTTATTTATTTAAGTAAATTTGATTAAATAATTTGAGGAATTTTGGGAACCAGATATAATTTTTACGAGTCATAATGTTATATAAATGTGCTGGATACGTTAATGAAAACATATATACACACATTGAATAAGGCACGCTGTAAAAAATATTTAAATTCTTGAATCCAAAATATAATTATATTGTGAAGCATCATTCTTAAATTTAAAATATAAAGCAATTAAAATTGACCACACCCATATAGACCAGTGCTTTTAGTGTTTGAAAACAAAATAAATTATAGTAGGATGAAACCCATTGTAAAAGGAGGAGAATATTGCAAAAATTAAAGGAAAATTTCGTTAAAAAATAATTTTATTTGTAAAAGATAAAAATAAAAAACCAAAAACTTGGTTTTTTGACTGTTTCACATAAATTTGAGGTTATGTGAAAAAGTGTGTATGCAAAAGTTGTAGATCTTTTTATTACCTATAACTTTGCCATTTGACTTTTTTCCATAGGACTTGTAGTTTTGCCGGAAATCGAGATAAGCCATTTTTTTCCCTTAAAAACCCCCCCCTCTCCCCCTTCCCGACCTCAGATCGCCCGTAATTTATTTTTCCTTTAATTTTTGCAATATTCTCCTCCTTTTACAATGGGTTTCATCCTACTATAATTTATGTTCACTTTTTGTTATTTTAAGAGCTAAAAGCACTGGTATAATACTATGTTAAGTGAATAAATTTTGTTTTTTTTTTCAATATGCAGCTGAGATATTGGATTATTTCGGAGGACAAAAGGACATATTAAATTTTATTTTGATGTACTGCTAAATTATTTTGAGTTAGGTGGTTACTTAGTTTTTATATCTAATAGGTCTAGTAAAAAGAAATTCATTATTTTTCCAATATATGGCTTTAATTATCTGTATCTCGCGTTGTTTACGTTAGATCAGGTTTCACTGAATGGCAATAGGAAGATGAGGTTTCGCACTAAAAAAATCTGTCAATTTTGTGATTAGTTGATTCAATTTCAACTTGGCTAGGGGGATGTTCAGGACATCATAGATGAGGTTAAGAATGTTTTTAATATGTTCTGATAATGTAAAAATAAAAGCATGTTAATATGTAATCCTACTAATATTATAAACGCAGAAGTTTGTGAGTATGTGTGTATGTTTTTTGCTCTTTCACGTAAAAACTACTTAATGAATTTTGATGAAACTTCACATTAATATAGCTTACATATCGGAATAACACATGGGCTACTATTTACCGCCATGATGGACCTACAAGCGGGCGGAGCCGCGGGCAAAAGCTAATAAATACATAATTTCATAACTGAAATTCACGCATCTCAAATACAGCGGTCGGTCCCAAATTACCCAGAGGCTGTATTATGGTAATGAAACTATTGATGAACAAACTTAAACACCTGCATACATTTATTATAGATGAATTACATCCAAACACAGATCAAATGATCTCACGCGCGTTTACATAGTGATATATTATACATGAATAATATATTATATATATTACATACAATACTACTACTACTTTAGACTAACTTTACTCAGTGGCTTTTCTCAGCTAGTTTCGATTTGTAACAGACACACTAAATAATTGTTTACATGGGAAACTTGTTTGATTTTAGACGGTTTAATAAACAAAGCGTATTTACAAATAATAATCAAAACTTAATGTAGACGAGATTGAAAGGATTGTTTTATTTATTTATTTATTTTTATTTATAAACTTTATGCACTAAAATTGTACATAGGCGGACTTAATGCCCAAGGCATTCTCTTCCAGTCAACCTTTGGGTGGTGTAGAAATCTTATAAGGTAGGTGCACAGAGGTTAAATATTATGTACACTAGAATGTACATAGTTCACAATATTATATATATTATATAAACTTACATGCATTATACACAAATACATAATAGTGACAGCATATCATAAATACAAATGGATAAATAAATAAATACTTACATACATATACATATACATAAATACTACATTTGTAAACTAAAGGTAAATAGCAGAGTAAGTGTAAGGTATGGTAATGATTAATCTGCCCGTTCGTTAAGAAGGAGATCATGTACTTTTCTTTTGAATGTGAGTCGGTTGGTTGACATCCTGACTTCGAGCGGGAGCGCATTCCAGAGTAGTACTGCCTGAACAAAGAACGAACAGTTCATGAAGTCAGAGCTGTGAGAGGGACATGAGAGAAGCAGATTATTAACTGAGCGAAGATTTCTATCATGGTTAGAGCACAAGTAACGAAAATACGGGGCAAGGTAAGTAGGTAAGGATGGTGAATTGAGAAATGAAAATAGAGAAGTAAGTGCTCGCTGATTGCGCCGCTGGCGAATAGGCAACCATTTTAACTGGGAACGCAAAGCAGACACATGGTCATACTTCCGAAGATTGAAAATGTATCGAATGCAGTTATTGAGAAGGCGGTCTAGTTTATTAAGGAGGTCTGCATTCAGGTCGAAGTAACACACATCACCATAGTCGATTATCGGGATTATCAGGGACTGCATGAGTGTAATTTTAGTTTTGACAGGCAGGAAGTTTTTGAGACGATACAATGTTCGCAGGTTTCCAGTTACTTTCTGGCTCACGCTAGTAACTTGAGCTCGCCAGTCGAGGGTTGAGTCAATAAGTAAACCCAGGTCTTTTACTGCAGAGCTTAATGGAATTACTGAGCCGTTAAAATAAATCAATGGAACTGAGGCGGTATCCAATCTGGACAGAACACGTTTGCTGCCTAAAATGATTGCCTGGCATTTGCTTGGATTTACAGAGAGTCCAAATCTCGCTGACCAGGATTTTATGACCTCAAGGTCCCTGTTGACCTCATCAATAGCCTGCCTTATGTCCTCCACCCTCGCCTGCGAATACAGTTGCAGATCATCAGCGTACAAGTGATACGCACACTGAAGATGTTGGGTTAAGAGGTTAATAAAAATTGAAAATAAAAGAGGAGATAAAATTCCGCCTTGTGGGACGCCAGTGTGGAGGTCGCACCAACTTGATGATAACTCATCAACACGAACACACTGTTGTCGCCCCCGAAGATAAGAGGAGAACCATTCCAATGTCTCAGGAGGAACCATAAGATAAGCAAGGATAGATAACAGGATTTCGTGATTGACAGTATTAAAGGCATTAGAGAAGTCGACTAAAACTAAAACTGTGACTTTTGTGCCTTCCATGCCATTTTTTACATCGCCAATCACTTTAAGGAGAGCGGTAACTGTACTGTGACCTTGCCTGAAGCCTGATTGTAGAGGGCTTAAAAGATGGTTTCTGTGTACAAACTGTGAAAGTTGTTTATATACACAGGCCTCGAGTACTTTAGATAGGAAAGGAAGAATAGAGATAGGACGAAAATGTTCAGGAAGTAAGGGGTTGTTATTTTTCGGGAGAGGAATGATAAAGGCCTTGCGCCACAAAGAGGGGAATATGCCAGAGTCGAGGGAGAAATTGACAATGTGTGTAATTACTGGGAGAATACTGTCTAGGATGGTGACAATCATTCGACGGCTGATGCCATCACATCCCACCGCATTGGAACGGATAGATAAAATAATCTTCTTGATATCCTCAAGAGACACCGGAGAGAATTGAAATGAGTCAGTAGTGGGACTGGTAAGACCAGATATGTATCGTAGTGTTTCATATTTAGTTTGAAGATCCAGCGAAGCAGTGTATGAGAAATAACGATTGAGATCGTTCAGACCAATTGAATGATTAAATACGGAATGTTGCCGTTTACCTATTCCTATCGTACCAAGAAATTTCCAGATTGTTATAGTAGATATATGGCAAAGGGGTTAAAATGCTGCACCGATTGGTATGAAATGTGTCATAGAGATACTTTGATTTTGTTATATCAGTGTTTTATTACCCATAGTACAAGCTTTGCTTGGTTTGGGACTAGTTGATGTTGTATCAGATGTCTAAAATATGAAAAAAAAATGTATAATACATATTACACAATAATCTTTTTGTCATGTTGAAATAGTCGGAAGATAGTGCATAATACATGTTATTGCAGCTGTATCTCGCTTGTTTGTTAACAGTAGCCACAGCAATGTAAAGGTTTGCCAACGTTGTTTACCAGCAAATACTCGTATGCGAAATACTGAAAATCAATGAGAATTTCACGAAGAAAATAAACATAAACTCATAATGTCCAATGAGATGATGTCTGTTTAATTTCCATTTTCTCACTTACACTGGTGATGTTACATGATTTTTGTTTGTACAGAACTAATATTCATTATTAACAGTACGAAGAAAGAAGTACTCACTATTTAATCGTAAAAATCTAACATAATACTAGGCACTAGCAATAACAGTAAAGGAATCAGGGAGTGTCTGAGACTCAATATCAATTTTTTTTGTTGATGTGGTGGAAAAATCCCTTTGGATCTTCGGCTCCTCGGGGAAACAGGAGTCAGGAGTATGCGGTGTTTCTACTAAAAATTATCTCAATTATCGACCTCTGACGCCCTGCGCCGGGAGGACCTGGACCATGTTATTTCAGGTCATCCTAACATTATAAAGCGATCCCCTTGAACAAAAACATTTTTTGTAATATTATTTTAAAATCATATAAAACAGACATGTAAAAGAATAAAAATAACATAACTAGGAAAGATAGAAAATCCTTAAGGAATTATTGATAAAATACAGTCCTAAACCCACACAGATAATCCTCTGGACTGAACCGATGATGTATTTTTAGTAAAAAAATTGTTATAGAATTTCAAGGAACTCAATATATACGTAATCGGTCTAAAGATGCTGAGATTATCAAAAGAAAATATATACAAGATTCCGTACTCTACTACAAAATAAGCGCATTAATATGAAAGAGAACCGTACCAAACAACTCGACTAGAAACACGGAAGGTGTATCCAAAACACATGGTTGCGCACATGTCTCTATTTCTCAATGATTTTGAGACGCGAGGATATGTTAAAGGAAACCCGACTCTCCACAATTCTGTTATACCAAGAATAGATTGAACCCATACATTTTACATCAGCAAACGGAACAAATCCTCAGTTTGAAGGTGCGTGAATAATTCTTCGTATTAAAATAATTAGGTTGTTGAAGCTTTACAATATTTAATTAAATTGTCGACACTCAAATGAAATGTGTACCTTTGATGCATTTGTATGTTCTTTAATAAGTATTGTACTTTACATATAGAATACCTATTGACGTGTTTTTATACAATAGTACGGTCTCAATAGAGTGTGAAACTCAAGAATGTTATGAATCTGTTCTGATTTTTTTTATAGCAAATCTCAAGTAATGCACTATAGTCGGAGACCTCATATGCTCTTTATAAACTGGCTCATGTGCTAAATACTGAGGCACTGACCACTACTTATCATGGCATTGTTGCATCTGTATTAAGTAATGGTCTTATTTTATGGGACACCTCTACAGATAAAGACATCGCCTTCCAATGTCAAAAAGTATATTTCAGGGCTGCGTTCAGGCTTCATACAATCGATAGTTTTAAGCCCTATTTCCTTAGAGGCCAAATTCTAACACTTCCATCTTTGCATGTATTCGAAGTAGTATTTATTGTAAAGATCATCTTCACCTGTACAAAATATATGTTGAGTATGACTGTGTAGGTCTAATACATCAAAAATTATGACAATATAAATACTTAAGTTTAAATGATTTTAAAAGTAAACCAAAAAGCTTCTGTCAGAGAAATGTTAGTATCATGTCCTGCTTGTTTATACATATATAGATTTTTTACTATAATATTTGTACGCCACTTGTGGCGGAATACGCTGTGATTCCTTTTGTGTATTTTATTTAAGAACTTCATACCTACCATATTCATGCACATAAATATTTATGTGCATGAATAAAATATAATATATGTACAATATTGTATTCTGATGTACATAAAACGACTGACTGCCTTGTTGGTCTATTGGTTAGCGTATGCGTCTGCTAATCAAAAGGTCTCGGGTTCGAATCTCGGGTGGGGCCAAAAGTGATGTTGGTTTTTTCTTACAGGAAATTATTAGTTACAACCCGGAGTATGTAAGTGTGGCGGTAAGTTACGACCCTGATTCGGAGAACACTTTAAGCTGTCGGTCCCGGTTGTCATAATATCTATAGCATTTTTTATTGGATAGTCAGTGCCCTCAAGAAAACTGTAAACTAGTTCAAACTTCGAATTTCAGTTCTCCGTTAGGTCAGGACCGATGCCTGTTGCTCTGTTGTACAAGACAGGTAGTCTGGTACCATTTATTTAGTAAAACTATTATTATAAATATATTTGAACCATTTTGGTCGAAACAAGTGAGATTTTTTGTTATTTTCAAAGTCATTGTTGTTCTTCAACTTAGTAGAAAACTCTGAATAGAGCATGAAAAATATCGTGAGCTTTTAAGTAACAGCGGTGAACTTAAAGTGCTCAGCAGTAATTAAAAAGGGAGCTTAGCATAAAGTATGGCAATTGTTCAATGTCGACTACTCGACTTTTGAAAATTTATTTCACTCCTAAAAACTTCTCATTACGAGTACTTTATAACGTGCTATGAATTTTATTCACTTTGGCAAGTATTCACACACACACACACACAAATTTAAGTGATTTATATTATTATTTATTCGTGAAAGAATCATGAGGAGGTTCATAGGCGAACTAAGATCACTAACATAGCCAAACTTAACTGAATTTGTTAAATATAACTGGCAGTGGGCGAGGTATTCGCTCTTGATCGTGTTCCACAAGCATGTTAAAGACTCTCTTATATCAAATGAATAATTTACGTTTGACACTCGTATACAATGGTTGTTTAAATTACAACGTTGTAATGTTGATAATATACGCAATCATGAGTTTCGGATATCTGCGATATTCGTGGTTCGCAGCGAGACACCCCGCAGAGCGTGACAAGAATATTCTGGAACATTCAAATGTTCTACGATAACGCCTGTCGAATCAGATTTGAATATGAATGGAATATTAATGAAAAACTTGTTCTCGACTATCAAGATGTTGAGAGTTTGTTCTTCTGTTTCTTATTTATTAGCAAATACGATATCAGTTGCTATGTATAAAATCTTCAGTTTTTAATTTACAGTTGTTGAAAAATATAAAACAAATATCTAAGTGATATCATCTTTCAAACAAACTTGTTCTTAAACCAACTCGATAGGGCCTAAACTCCAAAACCGGAATGGCACTTAGATGCTAACCTATGTGATTCCTGTAGTGCTTCGATACAATTTCTAGGCAAAACAATATTATTGCAAATGGTAAGTTTTTATAAGTATTATATTTAGATTCCTATATAAAAATCGTGAATCCGTGTTTTAATATTGACTGTATATAAAAAAAGTGTTCTTTTTTTAGCTTCTTAACTCTACATTATAAAGATAAATGAATTTGGATCTTAACTCAAATTGAACTCGTACCTATTTAGACACTACCACGATCTACATATTTCTATACGCATACTTGTACAGAAATAAACTACAAGATAAGGCAATAAAATACTTATCTTATATACTTATTACAAGTTTTCTTTCTCTCATCATATGTATGTAACACATTTTATGACCAATGTGTCTCATGTTGATTGGCATAGCTTTGTAATACTTTCATAGCAGGCTTAAAAGACTGCTTTTCCGAGGGCTATGAGTTTGAGCGCTGAGAGTTAATAAAGCTCTAAAAAAAGTGTGTTTTTATCAGTTACCTAATTTCTAAGGAGAGGCCTATGTCCAGCAGTGGACTGTTACAGGCTGTTGATGATGATGATGATCTAATACTCATCGTATAAGCTCTGCTTAGTTAGGGACTGGATGATGTTGTGATTCAGACGTCCAAAATATTTATTTATTTATTTATATGGTCCTGGAGTCGTGTTGCAATTACTTGTCATTTTATGAGAATCATATAATAAATCATTTAAAAAGTACTAAGTTATAGAACTTGACATATTATCAGTTGATAAATTTATATAATGATTACTTATCCAACTAATAGGATAACAATAACATAGTCTCCTTAAATAGCTCCTCACCAAACTCACGAAAGGAATACATTAAAAGGTTATGTTAGATGTAGTCTTTAGTATTCTGAAAACCGTAGCTTGTTGCCAATCTTATTGAGGTATATTTAGTGTCATAGTCATACCTTTCCTTGTGATCCAAGCTAAAGTGCAATAAACGTAGAATCTCTTATAGATAAGAGTTAAGCCAACGAAAATGAATTTTGTAGCGAAAAGGGAATGGGGTGGATTATCTTATAGCGTGGTTGTGCCTACAAATTTGTTGCGTAATGTTAATTTACGTTACTCAAACTTAAATAAGCTATGAGATATTGTTTTACGCACGAATAGCAATGTTTCGTTTCGAGATTTAGTTGGTAATTAAACTACAAATACAACTACTAGCTTTCGCCCGAGTATAAGTCAGTTATCACCGTGGAGTGGCCTATGATTTTTCTCAATAATATCCTGGCCAAATTTCTTTGGAATCGATACAGTTATATAACGTTGAAAGCATAACAAACAAACAGACAGACAGAAAAATAGATAGACAGAATAGTTACATCTGAATTGCTAATATTAAGTATGGATAGTATGAATATACCTATTTCTTATAGTCAAACTAGGAGGCTTTACAAACATTTTTTTGAATATACGCAGTTTAGTAGCTCGTTCTGATTTTATTGTACACAAATCTATGAGAAGCAGTCTGTGGTTTTCGAACAAATTAAGTCGTAATATGACTTAAGCGTAATTTATTACTTTAGCGTATTTATTATGTTCATTCTTCATATAGCCTATAACATATGATTTGGTGAATTGAGAGTTTTATAAATAAAATTACTAGTAATACCGTCGTAAAATCTACTTCGTGCTACCCTAGAATAGTACATTGTTCACCGAGGGAGGAAAGGAACCGATTACTAGCGAGGGAGCAGTTTGTGGCCCGAAGGCGCAGCCTAGGGCCACAATACTCCCGAGGTAGGAATGGGACTTTCACCCGAGTGCTACACAGTGCTTTATACTACACCTGTGAGGAACATTTAAAATATTTATAAAATAAAATCAAAACGTAAGACACCACTTATCACACAATTTAACTTAGAATTTGACATAATATTTATAAATATTTCGCGCTTCTTTTGTTTTTTTTTTTTTTTTTTTTTTTTTTTTATATAACGCCTGCCAAGGTGACTTTACTATGCCTGATGGAAAGCATGAGTAAAATCCATCCATGGGGGTCGCCATACTCACTGCAAATTATTCTACACAAAAGGATGTCAGTGGCACGGAGATTCCATAATTAAATTATATGAAAACTCTTTGGGCAGGCGCGCGCCATAGATAAGATAACACATAAGAAATGAAAATTCATACAACTTTCTCTCCCGCTAAAACACGTTAGAAATGGATTTTCATACATTTTTTCCTCCCGCTTATTTAGGTCAAGGAAAAGACTAACTTTCTCTTTTCATTTTCAGGGAATATTGACTACTGTTCCGATCAGGTGTAGTATAAATAATTTAGATGGTTCATTCCCCAGTTAATTGTAAATAAAATTTAACCAACAGGCACATGAAATTTCAAATGCCATTATTAAGATAATTTTTTGCAAGATTACAGCTTAATAATGTAAATACATAGAAATCTGCCCAAAGGATGCGAAATTACTGTTTTAATAGACGATTTTGTTGATGTTATAGATCTAATTACGCTATCTACAGTAAAGGGGAATGAAGAACTGAGTAACTGGATAGCTTAATGCGAAGTCATTACTCGTAGATATTCTCCAGGTATTGGTTGAATTCGAACGCTGTAAACCGTTTATGATTCATGTTTATTCAAGTAAAGCCTCAGAGGCTCGTTTCAGTCGTAAAACGCTGCCTCTGTTTGCTGACTTTGTGTTTATTATATAGCTTAATAAACGTCAACTACTCATCTGCGCACAGGGATTAAGGACGCGTTTACAAAATTGATAGGTATAGAATCGAATTACTACGTTGACACAAGTTACACACACAAGTGCAAGTCGGATAGCGGCAGGAATAAATGTCAACTTGCCTAAATTGATATTTTGAAAGTTCTTTATTTTTTCATTTCTATGTAATAGGTACTTACCTCCGGTCTTGCAGGAGTGACCTGAAGGTGTACTTCGGTGACTGCTTATGGAACTCCTAGACGAGTAGAACTAGGTGTGCTGGGTTTGGGCTCGTTTTGTTAGTTATGATGAGACCTTACCTCCAGACTAGATGGAGTGACCTGAAGGTGGACTTCGGTGACTGCTTATGGAACTCCTAGACGAGTTGACATTGTCATACAGAGTTTGGGCTCGTTTTGTTAGTTATGATGAGACCTTACCTCCGGCTTAGGTGGAGTGACCTGAAGGTGGACCTCGTTGACTGCTTATGGAACTCCTAAACGAGTTGACATTGTCATACAGAGTTTGGGCACGTTTTGTTAGTTATGATGAGACCTTACCTACAGAAGAGATGGAGTGACCTGAAGGTGGACTTCGGTGACTGCTTATGGAACTCCTAGACGAGTTGACATTGTCATACAAAGTTTGGGCTCGTTTTGTTAGTTATGATGAGAACTTACCTCTGGCTTAGGTGGAGTGACCTGAAGGTGTACGTCGGTGACTGCTCATGGAACTCCTAGACGAGTTGACATAGTCTTACCGAGTTTGGGCTCGTTTTGTTAGCTAAGATGAGACCTTACCTCCGGCTTAGGTGGAGTGACCTGAAGGTGTACTTCGGTGACTGCTAATGGAACTCCTCGCTGAGTAGAACTAGGTGTGTCGAGTTTGGGCTCGTTTTGTTAGTTATGATGAGACCTTACCTCTGGCTTAGGTGGAGTGACCTGAAGGTGTACGTCGGTGACTGCTTATGGAACTCCTAAACGAGTTGACATAGTCTTACCGAGTTTGGGCTCGTTTTGTTAGTTATGATGAGACTTTAAATCCGGACTAGATGGAGTGACCTGAAGGTGTACTTCGGTGATTGCTTATGGAACTCCTAGACGAGCAGAACTAGGTGTGCCGAGTTTGGGCTCGTTTTTTTAGTTATGATGAGACCGTAAGTCCGGGCTTGATGAAGGGACCTGAAGGTGGACTTCGATGAATATTGAAACACAAAATTAGACTTAATCAATTTTTTTTTGTAGAATATTTGTTTGAATGTGTGAAGAATGCTCTTAGCTCCATATTTCTTGCCATTCTAGGGTCTATCTATTCCGGGAGGAACAGTTTTTGTATAATTGAACTAAAAATAGTTCAATTTTCTCCTTCCAAAATTATGGATCTTTTTTTATGCACTGATACTTTATTTTGCCAGGGCCTGTCCGAATAGCAAACACACAAGTCTCTTGCCTAGTTATGCGATGCTGACCTTGAATTTGGTAATAGCATTTATGTTTTTCCAAACGTCTTATATCTCGGCATCTAAAACAACAATTGGAATATGAAAGTTCACAAAATGCACTTTGATATAAACAAGATAAACGAGTAGAATGCATAATAACAAGCATAAGAATTTACCCAAACTTGGCACACCTAGTTCTACTCGTGTAGGAATTCCATAAGCAGTCACCGAAGTACACCTTCAGATCCCTCCATTAAGCCCGGAGGTAAGGTCTCAACATAACTAAAAAAACGAGCCCAAACTCGGCACACCTAGTTCTACTCATCGAGGAGTTCCATTAGCAGTCACCGAAGTACACCTTCAGGTCACTCCATCTAGTCTGGAGGTAAGGTCTCGTCATAACTAACAAAACGATCCCAAACTCGGTAAAACTATGTCAACTCGTCTAGGAGTTCCACAAGCAGTCACCGAAGTACACCTTCAGGTCACTCCACCTAAGCCAGAGGTAAGGTCTCATCATAACTAACAAAACGAGCCCAAACTCGACACACCTAGTTCTACTCAGCGAGGAGTTCCATTAGCAGTCACCGAAGTACACCTTCAGGTCACTCCATCTAGTCTGGAGGTAAGGTCTTATCATAACTAACAAAATGAGCCCAAACTCGGTAAGACAATGTCAACTCGTCTAGGAGTTCCATAAGCAGTCACCGAAGTACACCTTCAGGTCACTCCATCTAGTCTGGAGGTAAGGTCTCATCATAACTAACAAATTGAGCCCAAACTCGGTAAGACTATGTCAACTCGTCTAGGAGTCCATAAGCGGTCACCGAAGTACACCTTCAGGTCACTAAATCTAGTCTGGAGGTAAGGTCTCATCATAACTAACAAAACGAGCCCAAACACTGTATGACAATGTCAACTCGTTTAGAAGTTCCATAAGCAGTCACCGAAGTCCACCTTCAGGTCACTCCACCTAAGCCGGAGGTAAGGTCTCATCATAACTAACAAAACGAGCCCAAACTCTGTATGACAATGTCAACTCGTCTAGGAGTTCCATAAGCAGTCACCGAAGTCAACCTTTAGGTCACTCCATCTAGTCTGGAGGTAAGGTCTCATCATAACTAACAAAATGAGCCCAAACTCGGCACACCTAGTTCTACTTGTCTAGGAGTTCCATTAGCAGTCACCGAAGTACACCTTCAGGTCACTCCACCTAAGCCGGAGGTAAGGTCTCATCATAACTAACAAAACGAGCCCAAACTCGGTAAAACTATGTCAACTCGTCTAGGAGTTCCACAAGCAGTCACCGAAGTACACCTTCAGGTCACTCCACCTAAGCCGGAGGTAAGGTCTCATCTTAACTAACAAAACGAGCCCAAACTCGGTAAGACTATGTCAACTCGTCTAGGAGTTCCATAAGCAGTCACCGAAGTACACCTTCAGGTCACTCCACCTAAGCGGGAGTTCTGTCTCATCAAAATGAGCCCGAACTCACAAAATACTACTTAGTTTTAGCATAATAAAATATTGTTATAAAAATCTGTAAATAGAAAATAATCTAACCTTGTCAAGTATCAACCTATTTTGGTTTATCGAATATTTTGAATTTGTATAGCGATCTTTTCAACGCGAGCTAATGCAAACAGGCGAAACAGTGTCCACTCACGACGGCGGCCGAGCGCAGACTGAGATTACGAAACTTTTGTGCAATAAATCAAAAGAGATTCAAAAAAATAAAATAACCCTTATTGCAATCGACTACGATTCATCCGTAATAGCAAAATATGTGAAAATATAAACTCCGGTTGTTATTTTTTCTGCGACTTTCTGTGGCACTTTTATATAATTTTTTTCCTCGGATTTATAATTGACTATATATGCCTCCTTACAGTATTTTTAGAAATCCTAAAATAGGGTGATTGTAGAACAAAAAATGTACCAAAACTCAACTCGATATCGTAAATACTGTGGAAAATGGTTACGGAAGATCGTTTTTACAATAATAAAAACAACAATTTTCAAAAAAATTGTTCCTCGGATTTGAAGATGAAGAAATAGTCTTTAAGTATTAGTACTTTGTCATATTCAATTTGGTTTAGTTTAGTCACAAATTGCACCGAAAAACAGCTTAATTTTGTACAAATCGTAAACGCGCCCTTAAGGGTATTATGAGAAGTCACTGTTCTCACAGTGTTGTGGTATAGCTGTCTTACACTTTAAGTAGAGTTGTACAAATAAAGGAAATGTTGAAATTAAGTTAATTATCTCGAAAGTGATGTTTATATTTTAGTGTTATGTTTGGAAAGCAATAGGTTTAGTTGAGATGAAAACATCATCCGAAATCTCATATCCCACCTTCTTGGTTCTTCTTACACTAGTTTAGAAAGTTAGTTTTTAAGGTTAAGTAATAAAAGTTTATTGTTTTCTGATTTTCAGTTTTTTAGGCGGTTCAATTTTCTGCTACAAAATTTTATTGAGAAAATATAATATATTCTCTTAGTTTATATAATAAAATATCTAACTTGAAAATTCATTGATAGAGTAGTACAAAATATAACTCACAAGTTAAAAAATACCATAGAGTAACTTATACTTATGTACTTATGTAAAGCGCTAATACCTCTAAAAATAAAGTATTCTTAAAAGGTTTTCGAGATCTATTATTGTCCCTAATGTTATATACGATAAAGGTTATTTTTAGATCTTATTTGGATCTGAGTAATAGAAGTGAGTGGGCGTTTACATTAATACATTTGTATGTATTTTTAAGTTTACTGTCCTACTTAGCTGAAGAGATTTCTGAGAATACTATTACTTTAGTTTTTTTTGTATATGCCAAAAAAGGCACTCCATTAATGGCGTTTTAGGAGGCACAATGCTGGAAATTACAACGATATTTCATCAATCATTCTCAACAGTCTTTAACCGTCCACTGCTGGACATAGGCCTCCTCTTAGAAAAGAGGTTTTGGCCTACTATAATACGCTGGCCGAACAAGTTGGTATAGGGTTCGTTTCAGGTTTTCCTTCTCTTTGCATCAATTTTGTCTTGCGTAGTTTATCCCTTAGTCGCCTGTTACGACACCCGAGGGATGCATGGAAGTGGTGACACTCTGTATTCTTAATCCGTCACCACACGGACAGTAAACGATATTTGTGAAAATTTAAATTAAGCTCAATATCATATGATTTCGATTGTAAATTTCAATTTAAAACAAGGGTACGACTTTTGTGAATGTAGGTCAGGCCTTCTGGCTTGGTTGGGTTATGTACTTCTGGGGTTTCAAGATTTTGTGAGTCGCACTTAATCTGATGCTGAACTATGGCTTAAGCATGTAAGAGGAAAAAACTTATGACCCATGACATCCAGTCCAGTCGTTCTAAAGATTCTCTGAAAAAAATAGGCAGACAGATGGTCAAATTTTTAGATTTTTTTGATGTGAATATCCTTCTTCTTCTTCCTAGCCTTTCTGTTCCTGTTCTTAAGATTATTTGGGATGGGCTACTAGTTTAACCGGTTTTACCTGAATAACAGTTTTTTCACGGAGCGACTGGCACTGGACCACCGCAACCCTGAAGGAGAACTGAAATTCGAAGGTTGAAACTAATTGACAATATATTTGAGGGCACTGACTTCCCAATAACAAAAAATATTACTAAAATATTAATTAATATTACTAAATAATATATAAAGGTTTATTTCCGTGTACCTATATGTATTATAATTTACCGACACACTTATGCCATAATTATATATATTTGAAATTAAAGATAGTTTTAAACTCTCTAACTGCGAATCTTTTCATATTGAAAATTTAAGAAGAATTTACGTAAAAGTTACACTGTCGTAAACACCTAATCTTATAAATGAAATGTTTATATTCTACTTGGGATACCTATACAGTTAGCGGTTGTAATTGGCTAGGGAGAGCGCCTCAGTGGCACCACACCAGGAAGGTACCACAGTAAAATATTTTACAGCCTTCTTAAATCGAACATTATCGAAAAATGAACCTCCCATGGGCTTTAAGAAGCTTACTCATAATATTTTCCATTATTTAGAAATTTATAGTGGTGTGAGATTATGTAGTTGTACCAACTTATATGATTCACTTTTATAAAAGGTTACCGAGTTATTTACATTAATTAAAATTTGAAAGCGGTTTATTTTCTAAATTATAGCTATTCATTGAAATAAATATAATTGATTAATTCTTATCCGACTAACGATTCCAAACTTTGACTGAATTTATCCTATTATAAAAGATAATAGATTTAACAGATCACTATGTACACCAACCGTTATTTGTTATTTGTTTAAACTTGTATATCACACACCCCCGTTTAGCAGCCGATATTTCACCAAGACAAACAGACCTTAATTCAAACATATGTACGACACAATGAAAACATTTATTTAACTTAATTCGTCAAGACCCGCGGTGGCGTATTCAGGCTAAGAATCTGAAATCAGCGTCTACAAAACACCACAGGAAGCTGAGACGTTAAACATGAAATATATGCGGCAATATATTTGTATGCGTGTCGTACAGTCTAAGCGCTCGTTTATCAATATGCCCTTCGGCGGATCTCAGCTAACGGCATACGAAAACATATGAGAAATTACATTGTTATGTTCGTAGGAAACAATATAAAGTCGGTGTGTGGTAAGGAATGATTTGGGAAAAGTTACCAACAATTTTGTTGATTTTCTATTGTAATTCTGTATTTAGAAAGGCGTCAATAGAACTAACACATAGACTGAATTTAAGTAAAAATAATCCACGTGATTTGTCAACAACAGCCTTTTAAATAAATAATAAAGAAAAATAAATATTTCAGACATCTTACTTAACGTAATCTAGTTCTAGACTAAATAAAGCTATAATTATGGGTAAAAGACAATTAATATAAATACATAAACATTCTTTTTTTTTGTAAATATATCGAAAACACTCAGTCCCCGAAAAAAATATTTGCGGATCACACAAACATTTGGTCTGACCGAGGAATCGAACCCGAGACCTTAAGCACAGCACTCCCATGCGCTATCACTGCGCTACAGAGGTAATCATAAATAGGTAGTAAACTTATGTTAAATCTAATTGTTTCTTACGCTTGTATTAAGTGCTTTATGTACAAAAAGTGATCTAAAAACCGACCTTACAAAATTAATATCTTTTTCTTTTCAGAAAAAGAAATTTAATATTAAAAGAACTGACTGCCCCAAAATGTCCCTATGACACCGAGTCTCTCAAGTAATCTTTCGAATGGGTAGTGTCTAAATTTCCCATGGTGACAGTGCGTAAATCTGCCATGAATTTGTAAGAGACATTTAAGATCTATGTCAATGGGCTGAAAGGCTACTTTTGTATAGTTGTATTATCTATTGACAGTACAGACAGGGTGTTATATTTTTCAAGTTTACAAAGTTGTGACGTCATAACCGACAGTAGATAATTTACAGTGTCGTCCCAGTTTATAATGGGCTATAAACTATGATGAGTTGAATTTTACGATAATATCATTTGTTCGTAGTTCGTTTTATTTCAGTCACTGTTATTTGGCGTAGTTTCGATACTAAAATTGCTATATACCCAACACTCATACTTCGCCATTATAAGTTTTATTAATTTCGCAGATATCAGTTTTATCACCAGAGATAGCAAAAATATTGCTTGAAATAGAATCGAAATAAACCTAATGTAATATTTGGACTACTCTTAATTTATATGGGAAGTACTGTTCAAAATATCATAGATGATCTATTTACTTGAAATAATATGTGATCTATGTCTACGTCAACCTAAATAATATAACAAGTACATATTTTGACACAAATAGTGTATGTTTATCGGTGCATATGGTTTATATAAGTAAATAAATAAATATTTTGGATGTGTTACACACAACGCTATCTAGTCACAAAACTAAGCAGAGCTTGTATTATGGGTAGTAGACAATTGATATAAATACATAAAAAAACTTTTCTTTGTAAATACATACATATTATAAAACTCCGATATTAATATTTTTGGATCGTACAAATATTTCATCCACCCCGGGAATCGAACCCGAAACCTCAAGCACAGCAGTCGCATATGTTACCATTGCGCCACCAAGGCAGTATATGTACCGATAAACACACAATAACACGTCATGTGCTCAAACTACTTCTGATGTCACATATATATGTGATAATCGTAGTTAGTGATCTTTTTTTTCATAAATATTATGAACTTACCAAAGACTACTCTGCCTGATGGAAATCGTGAATAAGGTCCAAGAGTAGTGGTCATCCTCATTGCGAAGACGCAGCATGGTGGCACTATGACAGTTCAATGCGGTGCTTCCGCATTATTGGGCCGGTTTCGCACTCATTATCAAAACAAGATAGAAACCGAAATTGGCGATACTTTTACTTCCTCCTATTCGTATAGTGACAAATTAGAAATATGTACTTATTCATCCCGAGTCATGAGAGCCGACTAAGAAAGCAATTTAGAAGATGAAACACTGTAAAGACAAGAAAAACTTGAAACAACCCTATACCCACAAGTTGGGCCATATTGGTATTCTAGACCAATACCTACCAATAGTGAACTATTAAATCCTGTTGATCTTTATGATAATTTTTCAAAGAAAAACTATTGATTTGAGCAGTTCCATTGATTTCTCCAGAATCCTATGATATTAGATCCTGGTTTCCTTATCATGGTACCACATGGGCGGCACCAGCAAATAAAAAAGAATTATCAAAATCATTTCATCCAATTGAAAGTTCAGTGGTAACAAACAAAAAAAAAAACACAGCCGAATTGAGCACCTTCTCCTTCATTGAAGTCAGCTAAAAATAATACTAATAGTTATAAAAACATCAACGTCTTTAACACTTTTAATAGAAACTTCCATTCACACGAGTTCAGTCATTGAAAATACATCATGCTCATGAATAACACAGGATATTAGTGGGTTTCATATCCATTTTAAGGTCAAATAACAAATTCCACAACAAATATTATTATATATTTCCAAGTCAACACACTAAATAACAAAGTTTCCCTTACAATTTTATCGCAGTTGTTAAACAACATTTTGCTACGGTGTACAAAATCAGTCAACAAACTCTAAATTGTTGAGATGTGTGAATCTTAGACCCTCGTCGCTCACCTGATTGCGGAATGCAAATCGTTCCCACGGGACCTTAGGTCTAATATACAAGAGGAATAGAGGTTTTTATCGTTCGCAACAATGGCACCGAAAAGCCGACAAACCGGAACAGACATGTGAGTAGCTGAAATGGTTTTGAATAGTTTATAGTGCTTTATTTTGCCGGTGTTTTATTATTTAAGACCACTCCGTCCGTTGGCAATGTCTGCATTTTTCTTAATTCTCTAATATATTGTCGTTTACTTAGAGATTTGAAAAGAAATTTTAAGTTTTGTGTTTGAAATTCGCATTCAAATGTCATGTACATTTTTAAATTTATTTAACTTAGGCTGTTAAAATTCACGGGTCATGACATTTAATTAAGTACTGCGTATTGACTTGCAAACTAAACTGTTAGTAGATAAAGAAAACGCAATTGAAAATTAAACCTATTAGCACTAGAGTACTTACTATTCTTTATGCTTAAATATAGAACAATATATGTATGTATGTAACTCTAACTCCATAGTAGTTAAACCAAATGTTCTAGTTTCTACATTATAAATTCATTCTAATGTTATAAATTTAAAATTAACTTTTTTCTGTTACCTCTTTCAATGTTTGGTATTCATTCAGGCAGTGGATTAGTGGGCAAAAACTAGAGTATTATAAGAGTACTAAAAGATAATTAATATTTTAAGAACAAATTTAAAAGGGTCTTGTTTTTCTAGACTATAAGGACTAAGTGACTCAAATTTAAATTCATTTCTAAATAGTTTGTAGATGTTAGTAGTTTCGTGTGGTTTTGTATTTCAACACTGTATATTCCGATGGGAAATCTAAAATAGTAGTTTTGAATTTGAGTTATAGTGAATGTACTACAACTTTTGTTTGTTTGTTTGCTAGTTCTAAAGTCACCAACAAAGTTAAAGGTTTTATGAGAATTAGGTTAGCATAGTTAAAGGTAATTTATAGCCCTTAGGAATAGTTTCAAGGCATCAGTAGTTGTATTATTACTATATACTATACTATATACTTTGTCTGTTTATCTGATTAGCTTTCAAAGCCGCAAACTCTGCACCGATATCAATAACATGTGCCTTGGTGATGCTTATATTCTCGAGAAAGAGTATCAGTTAAAATATTGCCACTATTCTTGAAGAAGTATATAGGCTAATATCTTACCCGATATCATCTGATATAATTTGATCAAGGGCAAGACAGTGTAAGACTTAAGTAAGTTTAGGTGAAATATGTTTACTTAAGTTATTCTTTCAAAGTGTCAGGATATAGTCTGTTTTGTGATATTTGTTAGACTGACTTCACGTATCATTTTGTGATTGTACAAAAACAAAATTAAATGGCTTAATTTGAGAAGTTTTATTAACTGCTGTATTCTGCAAAGTAAAGTTAATCACTTAATGTCAAACTGACCCTTTCATTGAAAGGATCATTCCAAGAATTTATCTATATTTAATTAGTTTGTTTCATTGTTTTTTTCTTCATTATATAAAGTTGCCAAAGTGACGCTACTCTACCTCATGGAAAGCATGACTGTTCATGTTTTCCATCAGCAGAATAGGTCCGAGATCTACTTAACTATCTCATTAAACTCATTGCGATTGCAGCACGATGACCCATACCATTCATAAAGAAATTATATTGTATACATAGCTGGTTCTGCTTCGTTGGGCCATCGGTTTCGCACTCATCAACGAAATACGACCACACGAATGCTGTCATATTAGGTTAATCTTCTGTGAGAGGGTACTACCGCCCCAATCGAACAGTTCGTACTGAAATTTACTGTTTAATTGATTAATAAACTTTGTGTTAGATAATAATATATGTACCAATTTAGTTGTTAGGTTGGTAAACTCAACGTTAGTACGATCCTAATTCGTCTGGGAAATATTCTGATTATACATTACAAATTTCAATTCACGAAGGTACACTTCATTTTAATTTTAAAGAAATACGTAGCCGCCTCAGGCGTCTCGTATTTATTTTAATAAAGAACACTGGTAATAATCAAGATTATTCAAACAATGGTTTAAATTTATTGGAAAACTACTGCTATTGTTAATTTAATAACACTAGTTTTTGTTCTTGTCATTTGTTTCAATGTCAATTTGTTTTTTCTTATCATTTGAGATCCACCGAGTTTAAAAATATATGAAAAAAATCTAACACACATTTCAAAAATATTTATATTTTTTTATTGACAAAGAAATGCCTACAAAAATATTAAAAAATAATCACCTAACATGGCTTGGTCCCGTACCGTCCCAGTACCCTTGACAAATTTGTTCAAAAATTTCAAATCCTGATAAAAACGCTTTCTATGTTCGTCGCTGACTTCTCCGTGGATTTCAGGGAAGAAATCATAGTGCGAACAAGGGAAATTAATTTTCAGAGACATGCTGACACCCATTCTTTGAAAATTATGTAATAAATCAGTAATTAACTGTGTTTCGTTTTTGGTTGTCCAAAAACTCTTTTATGACAAGTCGTATTGAATTCCAAGCAGATCTTTCAGTTTTCGAAAGATTGTTTTCAAATACATCATCTTTCAATTTTTTTTTTAATTTGCGGTTAAATATAGATATATTTGCTTATATTTAATTATAGTATGAAATTCACTGAAAGGACATGAAATTTAAATTTGTTATATTTTGTGAACTAATGTAATTAATATAATTATCGTTATCATAATACTGATGTAGTATTTTCATGGCAAAATATTGTGTAGAGAGTAAAGTAAAAAGGTATGTATTTCAATATCAACATTATGCTATAATGCAATGAGTTTAATTTGAAATAGCTTAGTTATTAATTACTACACTGTACCCGCATTACACCAAAATCGAATGCGATGGTTGCAACCACAGATCATAGACTGTGTTTCTATGATCTGTGGTTGCAACCTTACCTATTAGATTACAACTCATCTACATTTACGTTTTACCTATTTGTACATATCATTTAAATTGATCATCTTTAGAGTTTTTTTGTATAGACAGATAACAAGTACAGCACAGCAGCAGACAAATAACAAGTACAGTACAACACCTCTCCTAAGCCGGGTAATAAGCTTTTGAGTTAAGAGCCGCCGTAATTTCAGCGTGGGCCTTACCAGCTGTGGCCTAAAAGGTACCTAGATAAGCTGGTAATGTAAGAGAGGTGCTTCAAAATAACAATTTAAATTCACATTTCACGAGGTCAAAACAAAGTCACGACACTCTGAAGGATACACCTATTTTATTACAGTGTAAAATACTATTTAGATAATTACAACATTAAAACTTTAGCCAGGCATAAAGTAAATTTTAGGATTGTAGACCGAGCCCTGAGCAGGTAATTGTGAAGGTCTGGCTGGTGTTGTATTTATTTTGCGTTATATTTTGTATCTATCATAGACGCATATCACACTCATGTACATAGTATATTAAAGATTTAATCCTGACCAACATTTCCACAATTCTTCATTTAAAGGAAAACAAGAGTTTTGCAAATATGACCTACAGTATGCCATTATAATGGGTAAATAAACACTAGCTGCTACCCGCGGTGTTACCCGCGTATTTTTGGGATAAAAAGTAGCCTACATTGTGATTATCCAGAACCCATTTTTAAATTTTCCTTTTTATCTGTCTGTCTGTTAGGCTTTTATAGCTAAACTGCTACACAGATTCAACTGAAATTTGCTATGGAGGTATTTTACAAAAATATAGTGTAGTTCGAAAAAAAATATACTCTAGTAATAAGTACAGATCATGATCTGTAAATTGCTGCTTTCTATATATTTATATCAGTTTTGAAGTGCACGTACAATAGTACGTGCACTTCAAAACTGATATTTCGGATATTTGACACAGTGTCAACGAGTCGCAAATTCAATAGAATTGACACTGTGTCAAATATCCGAAATTATTTTTACTACTGTGTTTTTTGATCGGAACTGTGGCGTAACAATCAATCAAACCAATAAGGGTTGAGGAGAATGGTTTGTTTTATATTTTTTATAACAGACTTGGCGTCGATCACCTACATAGGGTGATGATCCATATCTTATTATTTTATTGTCAATTTTCATAATTCAATGTCTTTAACTATGAAATTAGAATAATATGTCAAATATCAGACAATATTTTGTCCACACAAATGCCAAGACTAATCCGATAGTAAAATCTAAATTTAAATTTACTTAGACAAATGAAAAACACTTTAATAAAATCACGTCTTCAAATATCACGTGTTAATAAAATCAAACACTAAGTACTTGATTGGATTATCGACACTCGCCGTCTGGTCTAGAGTTTTCTAAACCCTCATGTCGAATCAAAAGAATTTACCGAAAAATCCACTTGATACAGCTTTGATATATGAGAACTGATAAAGGAGCAACGTGACAGTCACAGGTTGTTACGCTTTGTAAAAAAACCGATAAAGTATTTTCTATGAAACTGCTTGCTACAGTGTAATTTAACTTGTTTCGTTTGTCCTTCTTGAGTTGTACTCTGCAATAAAATGTTTTTGAGAATGCTTTGCGCATCGCAGAACAATACTATGATGAGATAACTAGAAGTAACCAAACTTTTTGCTGCTAAATTACTAGCTACATTGTTTACTTCTATAACATGAGAGAAATATTCACCATACTGTTTACTACTGTTATATAATAAAATGCTCGTTGTTCGTCCAGATCAATTGATATGACATTCTATGATCGCGAAAGTTATTAGAAAACAAATCAAATGTGTAGGAATAACGCCATGTTGAGTCACTTTGTCAAAATGAACATACGTCATTACGTCGATGATTTTAGAAAAAGAACGAAACACATATATCATAGCGCTGCCTGATAATCTTATCGGAATTAAGAAAGAAGAAAAATATTCATTGGTATTTTTTTATGATTTTTTCAGTTGTATGTAGGCAGATTTTGGATTCTCTCCCTCGTAACCAGTCACGTTGATAGCATGTGCCTGTTCTAAATGCCATTGTATCTTGAAATTGGCCTCGGCTTCCTCCACGTGCCAGCCGATCACGTTTTCGTATTGTTATATAAGACTTATTATTAGTATTATTATTATTTATGAGGCATTATAAATCTCACTAAAATTATAATAATAGACGAAAAGTAATGTATATCGTATTCTTACCCAGTCACCTGTTGCAGTCCATCGACTTATAAAATTCGATGAATCGTGCAAGCCAAGAAGCTTTTTGCGATAAATGGTTGAATTCAGAATTTTCTATTATAAAATATAGGGGATACATATATGAATGAGTTTATCAAATGGTAACCCAATTTATCAAATTGACGGAATTGTATCAAATTTTGAGCTTTTGATTGGCCACTTAAACCTCTGGGTCAACCGTGCAGTCAAATACATATGTACGACTTTTTTAATAAAAGAAAATTAGGTGAGGATTTGATGTCTACGTTATTTTAAATTTAATAAACTAAACCTTCTTAAATCTGAAACCTACAGCGCAAATTTAAGCCTCTCGAAATACGTCTAGACACGAAAAGAGCACTTGTCTTCACGGGGGCGTTCTATTATTGAAAATAAGATATTAACGGTTCATGTTCATAAATGCTTACAAAAGTTCATCAGGTATAATAAATAATAAGATTCGTTAATTTAAAATGATTGCGCGATCTTCTATCAAAGGTCATATAGGCCCATTTTATAATTAAGTTTTTACAATTTTTATAGCCTTTAGTAATCTAGTGCTATATACATATATAGGTCTCTTTTCAAACATCAACTTCATCTGTGATGATGTGCTAGCGTATGCAAATATATGTGCTTAAGGTCTCCTGTTCGATTCCCGGATTGGACCAACTGTTTATGATCCGCAAATATTTGTTTCAGAGTTTAGTTGTTTTTTTATGTATATTATGTCTTCATTTATATAAAAAGTATATATGTATTTGTATCAGTTGTTTAATAATAGTACATGCTCTTCTAAGTTTGGGACCAGATGCAGTTATATGTGAGATGTTCGAAATATTTACATCCATACCACATTACTCCATCACACAATTACAGTCAATAAAATTTTAACGTATCTTCCGTCATTATTACGATTAATTAGATAGAATATCAATTAGTATATAATTAATAAACTTTCTTTATAAGTCTGTTATCGTGAGCTGAATGCTCATCATCTAAAATCTCATAAACTAGAATACCCATTATCTTTTAACATTGTATACAATGTCTATTACTTGTATATAATGTAATATAATATATTATAATGTAACAAATCAAATAGGAACTTTCAAGTAAAATAAGACAACAGTTTCAGCATTTTATGATATTTAATTGTTTGACTGTCTGAAGTATTTCGAGGTAGTAGGATCACGCTGAAATCAGCATGAACGGGCCATCTCAACCGGGGCGGTACTGAGGCCGGATGCCCAATGTTGCAGAGACAAATCAACAAACCATCAAATGCAAAGTTTCAAGGTCTTTCTTTGCAATATGTACGATGTCCACTACTCTTTGATTTTACTCATGCTTTTCATGAGGCAGAGTAGTCACTTGGCTGACTCGTATAAAATGTCACAACAAAAATAATTATGAAATAATAATTCGTAAGGATCGCATTACCATTAAAAAAGTAAAAACATGTACAACATATATTAGTTGTTCTCTCATTCCTTTGACAATAATCACAAGTTATTACAACACATTCTTCCTCAACCTACATTATTTTGTGTAAACATCCCAAAAGCTATCTTCGTGAAATATCAGCATAAGATGATCTGAAATAATTAGATGCCCAAATAAGAATATTTTTATTTGGGTTTCATAAAAAAATAGTCAAGTTACTTTGACAACGACATCTTTATTAAGAACATTTCTCAAGTAACGAAGTCGAGGCTTGTAAGGTTGATCTGGTAAATATTTATTTTCGCGACATTAAAGATCTAACATCAAAGCAATTTCTTGTAGTAAAATAAACATTCTACACTTGATAATTATTTCGGATGATTAAACATTTATTTGAGTGAAATAATAACAAACATGAAAAGATGTATATGACGATAATTTGGTTAGCAATTTATTCAATAAATATTTACTCACAAACTAAAGTTTTGGAATCATTTATTCGTTTTCATTTGCACTGAAAATGTTTATATATATAATAATATTTATTGCGTGTTTTCCCAGGGAGTCAATTAGACGACACGTTGGTTGTAATGCTTTAATAATGACTCTCTTATCTCTGTAAGACTCCAACTAATTTAACTTAAACTAAAGCTTATATACAATGTAATATGTAGACAGTTTTAGGTGGGGCGCTACTATGAAATATTATTTACTTAATTGCTTAATTGACAATATGTTGTTTATTCTTCCTTATTTAATATTTTATAATATTACTATTGTTTGACGGCACGTACGTTAACTTCAGTAAAACAATTATTTAATCACGTAACCGTGTAAAGATCTAAACTACTATTTTGCTGTGGCTTCGCCTTAGATATTCCCCCTCTGAAGAGAAGAAACATCCTTATACCTTGTAAAAAAAGGTGTGATGTGACTTTAAACTACGTTTGTGTCTCTAATTATAGTGGTGAGCCTCTTCTCTATCTTTTTGGCTGCGGATTTGCAAATGATGACCATTGTAGCGATGCCACATATAATTATCCCTGCTATCGCCATGCCAATAATCCAGCTTCGCATTCCTTGCACTTCTGAGGCTACCTGGGAGTGCAGCTTTGACCAGTCTTCTGTTGTTGGTGTATTGTTCTGCACCATGTTGATTTGTTCTTTCTCGTGGCTCGCGTTAGATCCCATGTTGTACTGTTTCGACGCTGGCTAGGTGAATGTCTATTGTTGTATAGTTCTGGTTTATATATTATAATTGGAATCTAACCGTCTGGTGGGAGACTCTACCAGAACGTGTCCTTTTTTCTGTTTGCTTATCTGCTTGTGAAGATTCTGTTATCTTGTCTCCGATTGTTCGTTCGCTTATCTTGCTATTGTTTAAAATAAATGCTGGTTTAAGTCTATCGATAGCTACACTTTTTTGTTTTCCGTTTATCAAGATCGTGAAGATCTTATCATTGCGACTGATGACAAGATAAGGTCCCTCGTACGGTGGTGTGAGGCTGGGCCGTAGTCGGTCACAACGTAAGAAAACGTGCCTACATTCCGCTAACTGTGGGTGTACGAATATCTTGTCGTTCTTGCTTTGTCTTTGTGGACGCGAAATCATGTGTTCTAAGTTATCCTTAATTTCTCTGATAAAATCTGCGTACGTTGAGTTATTTTGTGTCTCGAAAAATGCTCCAGGCAGTCTAATTGTTGAACCGTATACTAGTTCAGCTGCCGAGAATCCTGTGTCTTGCCGTAAACTCGTACGTATGCCAAATAAAACGGTAGCTAACTCTTTTGTCCAATTAATTGTGTTTCCTCTTGCTATCAATGCAGTTTTTAATGTTCTGTGCAATCGTTCTACTTTAGAATTTGACTGTGGATGATATGGGGTGGTTCGAATTTTTTGAACTCCCATTAAGTTTGCTAAATTTTTGAATATTTCAGATTCAAATTGGCGTCCCTGGTCTGTGGTAATGTATTCAGGGCATCCGAATCGGGTTATCCAACCTTCGTATACCGTTCTGGCTACGGTTTCTGCAGTTATATCAGCTATGGGGAATGCCTCTGGCCATGAAGTACAACGATCTATCATTGTGAGTATGTATCGTTTGTTTTGAGAAGTGGGTAGAGGTCCTACTAAATCAATATGCAGATGGGAAAATCTTCCCGTTGGCATGAATTCTCCGAATTGTGACTTTGTATGACGATGTATTTTTGCTCGTTGACATTGTAAACATGTCTCCGACATCTCATTTACGTCTTTATTCATATTTTCCCATATATAGTTAGCTGAAATAAGTTTCCTCGTAGTATTCTTACCAGGATGGCTAATGTTATGAAAGCTTTCGAAAATAGTTTTCCTGAATTTGAGTGGTATAAAAGGGCGTTGTTTTCCTGTTGATATATCGCAATAAATCTTAATATTTTCATTTGGAAAGTGTATTAATTCTATTTTTAATGATTTATTGGCTTTTAGTCGTTTTAACTCGCTATCATTCTTTTGATATTTTTCTACCTCGTGCCAATCGATTGCAGAGGGTAAGGTTATCGTCTCGATAACTCGAGATAAGGCATCGGCTACCACATTCTTGTGGCCACTGATGTGCTGGATATCCGTACTGAATTGTGATATATAATCCAGATATCTGATTCGTCTAGGGGTATCATCCAATGATGGCTTCTTGTCGAAAGCATGCATTAGTGGTTTGTGATCCGTGTAGACTGTAAATTCTCGTCCTTCTATGAGTCTTCTGAAGTGTTTTATAGCCATATAGATTCCTAGCAGCTCTCTATCGTTCCCATTTTGTTTTTCTTCGCTGCTGTAGTACAGCGCCTGTGCATTTGAGACTAGCATCTGTCATTAAAGCTATTTGTGCGTTGCTGTCCGGATATGCCAATGTAGTTAATTGTCGAATGTCCTGCTTGCAGCGTTCAAACGCGTGGTTTGATTCCGTATTCCACTGGATAACCGTCATAACATTTTTCTTACTATTAATTAAATATTTATTTAACGGTGCTTGATGCTTTGCTGCGTGTGGAATACTGCTTCTGTAGAAATTAATCATACCCAAAAAACGTCGTAACTCCTTTACCGTTTGTGGTTTAGGGTAATTGTTTACAGCTTGAATCTTTTCCATAGTAGGAGTCGTTTATTTTTCCACATCCAGCTTCTTTCATTTTTCTCAGGAGCGGGGAAGGCTTCTGGTCTCCAAGGTCCATTTCTGCTAGTAGTCTGTGGAAACGTCGGTGTTCGCTCTCTTTGTAGCAGTTTATTAGACGTTCCTTGATGGTGGAGTACTTGTTTTCGCTGGGTGGGTTAGTTAATATGTCACTGACTTGATGGACGACCTCTTTTGGTAGTTTGGATATTACCATGTTATATTTGTAATCTTCGCCCTGTTTTTGTGGTGCTATTATTGCTTCAAACTGGGCGAACCATAAACGTGGGGAGTCTGTCCAAAATTGAGGTAGTTTGTCTGTGACCGTGATAGCAGCAACTGATTCGCACCCCGTGTCGCCTCTTGAAGGAGTTGTTGGAGCCATTTTTGGGATGTGATAATTTCGTAATGCTATTGCTCTCTAGATTCACTGCTGAACACCATATAGGGTTCCGGTCGTCCCGGTATTATATCAGCACTAGAAACCAATAGATCACTTCGGGGTCACCAATTATTGCGTGTTTACCCAGGGAGCCAATTAGACGACACGTTGGTTGTAATATTTATTAATGACTACATTATGACTGTATGACTCCGTATTGACTCCCTCTAATTTAACTTAAACTAAAGCTTATATACAATGTAATATGTGGACAGTTTTAGGTGGGGCGCTACTACGAAATATTATTTACTTAATTGCTTAATTGACAATATGTTATTTGTTCTTCCTTATTTATAATATTATAATATTACTATTGTTTGACGGCACGTACGTTAACTTCAGTAAAACAATTATTTAATCACGTAGCCGTGTAAAGATCTAAACTACTAATATTCTGTGGCTTCGCCATAATATTGTGTAACACAATTTTTCTGACATACATGATATTACGTGAATTGATTTACTTATTTAATTACAAACAAAATTGCCTTTCAGTATGAGTATCTCACATCACATTTCTTAGTTATGACATCTTTATAATTTTTTAAGAATAAGAATAAGAAAAACTTTATTTGTCTTTATATAGATTTACAGTTGATAGACTAATACTACTAATACTTAAAAAAAATAACAGTACAAAGACAAAACGGTCTTGGACTTAGCATGTGGATGACAGTGCAAAGCATGCCAGCCTCTGTTATTCTGTCCAAGCCAATCATGAATAACATACGCCCAAAATAAACACAATGATAACATCCCGACCACGAACACAATATAACAATATTCCACATTCACACACAGCAAGGATGCAGTTGTTGCTGCTAAATACAATGCAACCAGTCCAGTAAAGTCCTAATAACAACAAATTATAAATTAATAGATAGATGCCATAAGTATCGACCAACACAAGTTCTTTTATTGCGTAGTCGCCTCGGATTGCCTCGCTAGTAACCATCTGCTGCAACGTAATTTAAATGGCCCTAATGCTAGAAATAATATGGGTGGGGGCAGGACATTCCAGCATTTTATGTACTCTCATATACATAATTTAATGTACTCTCATTAATAATACGATAGAAAAAAGTTAACACTCAAGTTTATTCAACTGTAATGTGTAAGTTTTTCCCAGTATTTTAAGGTGTTTGGTGTTTCTACTATAATTTGATTGAAAAATAACTGACATTTTTATTAGTCATGGAGAAAAGGGAGCGTCGTAAATGCATAAACCACCCAGATAAATTTTGTTATGCTTTTGGGAAATACATCATTAAATTTCTAGTAAGTATTCCAACTGACTAGAACATAAAGGTGAAGCAATTGCTGTTTCGTTGGACATCTCAAAGGCCTTTGACCGCGTCTGGCACCAGGCATTACTTAGCAAGCTTCCAGCATACGGCATACCTACTGGACTCTGTGACTGGATTTGCGATTTCCTGAGGGAACGGTCGATTCGAGTTGTCTTGGATGGCTGCTCTTCCGATCTAATGGCAATCAATGCTGGGGTACCTCAGGGATCTGTTCTCTCTGCAACCTTGTTTCTGCTGCACATAAATGATCTTATAACACCGGATATTATTAGCTACGCCGACGACAGCACCGTAATTGAGAGGTACACGACCAACTCGCGAGCTAGTCCAGAGGAAATACGGTCCTTGAGAGAGTCCATGATTGAACGGGTGAACGTGACATTGCAGTGGGTGTCCGATTGGGGTGACGCCAATCTTGTCCAGTTCAACCCTTCCAAAACACAAGCGTGTCTTTTCTCCGCGAAAAAGAGTAGCTTTGATTTAACACCCACTTTCGAAAGTGTATCCTTACCGATAACTAACCATCTAGGGCTTCTAGGTATTACCATCACCTCTAACCTCAACTTTGGCCAACAAATTGAGTCTATGGCACAAACAGCGTCCAAGAAATTATCAATTCTGTCAAAGGTTCGGCGGTACTTCAGCTCTGAACAGCTGCTTAATCTTTACACTGCCCAAGTTCGATCCTGCATGGAGTACTGCAGTCACCTCTTGGACGGTGCAGCCAAATATCATCTGGAAGCTTTGGACTCAGTTGACCGAAGAGCCCGTAGGTTAATTAATAACGAAAAGCTCTCAAATAGCAGACTACACACCCTTGAGCATCGTCGTCGAGTTGCCAGCTTATCGGTTTTTTATAGGATACACTTTGGAGAGTGCTCGAAAGCTCTTTTCGAACTGATTGAGCCATCTCCATTCCTTTATCGGACTACTAGGCGCAGGCAAAAGTTTCATCCATACGTTTTTGGCATACCCAAAAGACGAACTAAACGGTTTGACAGCTCGTTTTTGGTGAGAGTCGCCAAAGTTTGGAACGACCTGCCTGGGTCTATTTTTCCTGATGAGTTGAACTCTGGAACCTTTAAGAGTAGAGTGAACAAGTTTCTTTTGGATGGGCGTGTACCATCTTCGTCTTCATCTACACTTTCCATCAGGTGAGATGGAAGACAAACGCCTATTCCATTACAACAATAAAAAAAAAAAAAAAAAAACGCATATTTAAGCTATTTTGGTTATTTTTGGTAAATAATGATTAAAAACAAATCTCAACTCCACTTTTTTGTTGTTCTAAGAAAATATCAAGAAAAATCATCATAGGAATATCAATAAAAAGAGTAAAACAATGTATCCAATTGTGCGGAAGTAGAATCACGCTGATTTCAGCATGAACAGGTTGGCTCGATCGGTGTGGTACTAACACACAGAAGACTTACCTAAAATGACAGCATTTCATTGGTGACTGTAGACCAGGAGATCAAATACACTATAATGTGGGTTTACGATACTGTCTTGTCTGAATTCCCAATGCGTATGTAATTTCGATATGATCCGAAACGTAAATTGTATTAACCGGTGTACAATTAAGTTTATTTTATTGCATTTCACTTTAATCTGTTCTGTTCCATTCCATTGCATTCCATTTGTGAAAAATCTTCTTTGATACATACATTAAAACTGTTTTAAATTTTTGAACGAGATCACATTGTTTAAATAATAAATGTTCCGCACAACACAATCGATTAACATATTCAATAATTTTGAAATCTGTTCTGGAATATTGTAATTTTCAAATTTAATAATATTAAAATAACTGCAATCAGATGTGAAAATACCATTTCGGTTCAAAACACCAGATAATACTACGTTCATTGTAAATACAATATTGATCAATGGGACGCATAAAATGCAAAGTAAATTATATTATTAAATAAATTGTAAGTAGTTTTGATTAACAGGAATTTTACATATGACTTCTAGCTGTGCACAGCGTTGATTAAAATTAGGAACAATATTGATACGGAAATAAATATGTAAGATAACTAATTGAAACAACTTTTATATCGTGTAAGAGTAAAAAATAATCTAGTTGATTTAAGAACTTTTGCAGCCTTTGAAGTGTACACTAAACCAAGCATCAATCAAATAAAATGTTTAGTAAAAGTCCTGGTTATAAAAGTTTTCTAAGGTTGACGTCTTTAATTTATTATTAGAACTAAATTCAGAAACTAGGTACATCACGGTGATTTTTAAACCGTACATATATGTATTGGTAAACTTTCAATGCCTTCTTGCAAAATCAATCTCAGCTTGACGACGATCGGTTAAAGTGGATTCGTTGCTTGGGTTGAAGTCCGGGCGTATTAATTCCACTTGAGCTCCCTCAAGTGATCATTAGTTTCAATAGATTTGTTAGTTTCGTATATATATACATTAAACTCAGTAGATAAATAAATATAATTTTACTTTTAATTGAATTTATATATACAGATACACAAAACCTACATCAAAGATTTAAGCAGAGGTACACTAATTCACTTAAATAATCCTAGTAATAAAATAAATTCCATAATTTCACCTATCTTTCTATAATCCCTGACGTCTTTGTTCTCTAGT
Organism: Phragmatobia fuliginosa; assembly: GCA_932526445.1. Lineage (NCBI taxonomy): Eukaryota > Metazoa > Arthropoda > Insecta > Lepidoptera > Erebidae > Phragmatobia > Phragmatobia fuliginosa. The sequence goes on along the minus strand of OW052063.1, from coordinate 18,316,945 downwards.
ATTATTGACTTGCTATTTGGTTTTGACCACGCGACGTGAGATGTCTTCACTCAAATACATTTGCTAGTTTTTTATGAATAATTACGTTTGTTTTTGTTAAATTTGGACTTGGCTAGGGGGCTGGAATTAGATACAGAAGTTTATAATTAAATATCTAAGAAAAAGTTGGTAATATTGGAAGTCCATTCGCCTAGTTTCAACTCATATACTTGATACTCTAACCGACTGTAGCTGTTAAGCTTAAGTCCCCAGTTTAAATCTTGGGGTTAGTCGTTATCCCTTGTACATTCAAAAAATAATTGAGAAATTAATTGTAATCATAAGCGGATCTAACATACAACATTATTTTGTTATATTATTTTTTACATTATGTTAACTAATAAGAACAAAACAATGTAGAAAAGTCACTTACAAGAATATTTTGCAAAGAGTTAATAAGGACAAAAGACTATGTGGAAAGATGATAAATGTTTTTACGTACTTGTTCTTTAGATTGGTCATTGACGTAGTTCATCACATTGTTACATCTCGTGCAAAACTGTTAACCCAATTCTCTCATTTTATTTTCCGCGTGGCTAAAATTGTAATTTTCTTTCTTTATATCTTAACTAGTAATTTAATTCGTAAAAAAATTCTACAAGGTCAAATTTAGGAGACATGCGACCGTGTATTACCAATGTTTTTGATCTTGATGCATACAGAGTCCCACAATATCGGAACGTCGAAAGACTCTATGGAATTCAATCTTTTAAAATGAAACGAAAAACAAAACAATAACATTCACGTAAATTATTTGTGTAGCTAAGATAAAATCACCATCAACCGTAATAGAATAAACGTTTGTTTTTCATTTGTCTCACAATAAATCCAAGCAAAGGAAAATCCCTTTTATTCCAAATACAGAGCGTTCATTAAACTAATTATCCTCATCTAAGTTCTTCGAAGTTACTAGAGATGTTATCTATTTAGGGGCGTTCGTCCCGTATCTAGTCCAATTTCATTACACGAGCAGTTTTTCGGGAAAACAATAGTGATGTTTTGTGTCTAAACGTGCAGCCATGAGAGTCTTCATTGCTATTGTGTAGATCAACCGCTTTTAATTATATAATTGTTTGAGTATCATATAACATTTACATTAATTACATTTTAGTTCTTTCTCTGGGTCGAATAATGTTTATTATAACCACCAACAAGAATAAGAGGTATATTTTGTGTTTACTAAGTTTGAACAGGCAATCATATTTGATAAATAATTTACATAACTGTTTAACTGAACAAAATTTTAATGTATTTAGTGTGTCGAGCTGAACACACGGGTGTGCACATATCATAATAATTAGGAACCCGAAACTCAATGGGTTCAATTCATTGGTATTTAGTACTGTATAGTATTGAAATAAAGTCCTGGCAAATAATAATGTACATAAAAAAACCATCAATAACAACCCGCTTAAATAACAAGATTACTCTGGTTTAATATTGCAGACTTACTCCCAACAACTACCAAATACTATCTAACCAAGATATCCACTGCGAATAATACCGAAAACACAATTGGAGATCCACTGTGACGTTAGAGTTAAGTCAACGTCGACGGGACGCGGACGGTGCGAGATTTGTGTTCGGAAATGGATTGAAGTCAGCCATTGTTGTCAAAACCGTTGACTAGAAACTAAAACCGAATACTGGTGTTTGTGGAGCCAGCGGTATTTGCACTGAGTGCTTTTCACGCCAAAATTGCAGTAATAAAATCCAATCAATCTAGTTTGCTGAGATTTTTGTCCGTGGAATTAAACTCTAATAAAAAAATTAGCTTGGTAGAACTCTCTGATAATTAAATGAAATTATACCGAATGTAATTTTTTTAACGTATGTCGTATGTCTAAGAAAAACTCAATAGTCACATAACTATCTGCTCTATCTGAGATTAGATGCTTTTTCAATTCAATTTTATTTTCACAAACAGTTGTAGTAATAAGGCTGACTTATTATTTTTTGATTAATAGTTATTTTGACAGCTAAATCAAAAAATATAATTCTTATTAAAATAAATTATTATTAATATCATCCATCGATTATAATTCATATAATTATTATTATATTTATTATTTATAATATATGTGAATTATGACTTTGTTGTTAGTAAGATGTCCGAAATGTATAAAAGTGTATTTGATTAGAAATTTATAAATATATTTATCAGTAATCTGGTGCGACACAAGCTCCTAGTTAAGAATCAGGTGTACTGTATATGAGACATGGTGAGGTAATATTATTGTGTTCGTTATACTCCGATACATAATTGAAATCTATGGACTGCGTAATGTATCCCAGTACATTATTAAATATGATTATTCAACACATTCATTACTTTAAAAAGTTCCCATTAATCTTTTTTTCATCAATCATATTAAAAGGTATTACGAACTAGAAAGCTGAATGGATAAGCGTTCGCACAGTCAAAGAATTTGAGATGCATTTCAGCACAATATGGCTTAAACGGATCAGAATACCTTTGGAGCTTGCAGAAAAGGGATGATCTCTCTAATGGAATTGGTTCTTTCTAACTCCTTACATATTAGAAAATGAAAATAAATGTCCATATAACTTGAATTTATTCGAATTATACGTTGATAATTTTTTATGAAGATGTCCTTTTAAGTTTGAAATTTTCTGAACGTTGTTTTCGTTATACGGGAAATAAATTTGATGGTTTATACGTCGGGACACGTTGTCACCTATACTTTTTACGGTGTCTTCTGGTAAGGGGTTGGATCCCTTCATGTTTATAGACATATGTTTTGAAGCCGACACATAAAATTACAGAGTATATTTTACAGCTTTATTTTTCACAATATTTTGCAGCATACCAAAGTGACTTGACTTATGTTAACGTTAATAACGTCAAGCTAGACTTATCCAAACTAAACTCTTAAGTTATAAATTCTTAAATTTGTGTGGATTTATTAATCAACATCAGAATTATGAGTACCTATAGCGAATTTTTTTTTATTAAAACGGTGCAATCTTCCATAAATGTTAGTTATAGGTTTTCAACTAATAAACAAGCGTGTGTTTCACATGACTTTTATATAATGAACTAACCATCCATGCGTGCTATATTGAAAATGGACTTTAAGTCAATGAGATTAAAGTATAAAATTCAACATCAAATTTAGTCAAATTAAATTTGGTGATGTTAAACAAGAGAATCACTACGAATAGTTTTTTAATGGTCGTCTGCTGAATATAGGGCTTTTTTTGAAAGGAGCTTTAAGTCTACTATACACTGCAGGTCAGTCTAGTTGATTTAGGGCTTGTTTCGAGTTTTCTCCTGTTCGCAGTGATGTTGACCTGTGTAGTTACCTCCCTTACGATATCCACAGAATGAATATCATCATCTTCCTAGCCTTTATTCCCAAGTTTATTTGGGGTCGGCTACTAGTTCAACCGGTTTTACCTGAATTTCAATTTTTCCACGGAGCGACTGGCATCGGACCTCCGCAACCCTATGGGAAAACTGAAATTCGAAGGTTGAACTAGTTGTCAGTATATTTAAGGGCACTGACTTCCCAATAACTATTGCCGAAGATGTTCATGACAACCGGGACCGACGGCTTTACGTGCTCTCCGAGGCACGGGCGTGAATCACCGCCAAACTTCCAAACTCCGGGCTGCTTTTAGGAATTTCCTAAGAAAAACTCAAAAACACTTTGTGGCCCGACCCGGGATTTGAACCCGAGACCTCTTAATTAGCAGTCGCATACGCTAACAACTAGACCAACGAGGCAGTTCATAGAATGAATGGTGTATATATCAATAATGTTATATATCATATATTAGAACAGCTAGTATAATAACCACTTATGCATCAGCACAAATAACTAGTACAACTGCCAATTTCTGCATTACCTATTCACAATTAAGAACTTTTTTTTTGTCTGATCCACAATCCTCCCGGATACCATCAGCTGGTGATCATGTTAGACTCGAACCAACCAAAAACCGCTCGCCGTTTCTAGTACTGGAAGCTGAGGAATCAGGTGCACCTTCGAAAGGAAATTCCTGGAACTCTGACATAGCTCAGCTCGTAGATGGCACCTTACTAGGTGCAAAAAACCCCAATTTTCCTTTCCAGCCAAATTAAAGATGTATGATAGCGCTTTGTAGCGCTCGCGTCTTTTCTTCACCTGGTATTCTTCTGCTAGGGTGACAGAAGATCTCATCTGTCACCCGCAGGCTTGCCCTTATAGAGGATCGAGATTGTTTTGTACTTTACGAAGCTATAAAAATAATTAATTAAATAAAAAAAACTTTAATATTATAAATGGCTACTGATTTAAAGACAGTAATAATTAATCTAAAAACGTCTCATTTCTATTTTCTAATGTGTTATCGCTAACCGTTTTCAATTCAATTTAGATTTCATCGAGACTGTTGACTATTAATTCAAAATGTTGATTATTTCGTTGTTGAGACGAGAGACGATTGATTTCAATTCAGCGTTTCTTATTTAGACCTTCGAGAATTACTAATAAATTTAGTTATAAGAAAAGTATTCGATTTTAATTGAGTAAAACTAAAACAAGTTAACTTGTTGGCTTTAAATTGAAACTTTCTCTTGGAAATATTTGTTGAAATAATATAAAAATTATTTGAGTTTTAGATTTATTTTTTCATGACAGAACAGGGAAACGAGCAGTTTAGTCAATTGATTAAAAGTGTCTGTCTGTCTGTCTGTCTGTTAAATCGCTACACCGATTTGAATGAACTTTATACTTTAATTATTTAAGAAGATCATGCATAATATTTGTCCATTTGGTAATTTATAATTCAATCGTCTTTCCAAAAAGAAAGGACATTGAAATGTTATTTCAAAGTAAAAAGCAATTTATAAGTTATAAATTTTTTTTAGGAAAACATTTTACTGTATATTGCTTTGATTAAACTCTTATCCAATGATTACATTAATCTATTTTTCCACTCCTAGAGCTAATATCCATATCGAATTCAATATTAAATCGAGAACCAACATCAAATATATTCAATTAAATTAATCAAAAAGGTTATTAAATCTTACTAACATGCAATTTATATCCCTTCATCAATGGTTCGCTTACTTCAAATACATCAATTCAAACACATTTCAACATAAAGTCAACTTATGAAGCAGGTGAAGATAAATGCTTTAAAGTCTTCATCAATTCCACTTAGATTTCAATAAACCAGTTTCTTATTCAGCGAGTTTCGTTAAATAACAACGTCTATTAATTATGTTATCAAAAGCAGTGGCACTGAGGTTGAATGTTGAAAGGCCGCGCCTGGATTGATTTATCACGTCGAGAGCAACCGATGTTTATTGTATTGAGTAAATATTGTCGACAGTCAAAATGTAAATATCGACATACGAAAGTATGAAAAAGTTGAACGCTTTCTGAAATCAATATATTTGAAAAAAAAAACATACAAAACAGCTTTTAAATTCGATAGTACATTTTTAAAATATAGTTATATTTGATACTATCTATTTATCTTACTCTAAACCAGATAACTGACACTGTAGCTGAACCTATGGGAATTATCCCCTCTATTCAGTGTAATGAACAATATGAGTAGAATTCAAGAGCGTTGGCCATCCTGTCAGCCATGGCTTTAAGCGCGGCGGCCGAATCAAGAAATTCCGTAACGAAAAAACCTAACGCCCAGTGTTAAAAAGGAATAGAGAATAAGATTCTAACTGCAGTGTGACAAGGACAAATAACGGGCGCCTGGCATACGTCATAGATTATTCAAATAGAAGGGATATCGTAGGCACAATACATAGCGTCCGCGTCCTCCAGTACCTTCTAATTGAATCTTAGTATTTATTTATTCCAAAGATATATGTTCCCTGTTTATTTTTTCTTTTATTTTTTGAGAAACTTACAGACATCTAACTAAGATGTGTTATTACAAGTAAATTAACTTATTGCTAATAACAAGTTTCTGCATATAAGTACTCAATAGAGAACTGTCGACTTAAACATACAACAAATAAACATACAAAAAAAAGTGTTAATGCCAAGATATTAAAAAAAAGGGAACATAATCAAGTGAGATACAAAGGTTAGAATAGTAGAGAAAGAGTAGTACAGTTCGAGTGCTGTTTACTTTTCATTGTCTTTCGGTTAATACGATGATTATATTGTTTGGCAATAATAGTGTTGGAATGTATGTTGGTGACAGTGTATATTGTTTTGTAAACTTGAATTAATATCAAAGAAAAAACAAATACTGCATGAATAAAAAAAATATTAATAATTATAATTGCATAAGTTGATAAAGATTTTTTTATAAATGCAAAACTAGCTGGGTCCCGGGGTGGTACCCGTGGTAATAAAAATTGTTGTAAATCGCGAGTAACGCCGCGCAGCGAAGCTAGTCTAAATTATTCCTTGGCTCATTAGCTTTCTGCCAGTGAAAGTCCCGTCAAAACCGGTGAAGCCATTTCAGAGATTAGCCGAAGCAAACAGACAAAGCGACAAACAAAAAAAAAGCCTTAAAGTGTTAGTAACATATATACTTTGATATTCATTTATTAAAAGACTTTTTATTTGATATTACATACAGTGTAGGCACTCAAATTTTATTTATTCGTGTATATGCAATATGGTAACCGACAGTAGACGGTATGACTGGCAACACTCTTCGGTAATTCCGAACTTAAACGGCCTCCTAACTTTCAAGAAAAGAGTATTCCTACTTCTTTCTCAAAGGCCGACAACGTGCTATTGAGTTCCGAGTTCAGGCGTTCGTGGGAAACAACAGTCACTTTCAATCAAGTGCCTCATCCGCTTATTTACCAGCTATGTCATAAATTTTAAAAAAGCCAATTAAAAGCAACTGCAAATTTAAAATAATTTCTTTCTCAAATATTTTATCGTTTAATTTTCATTCAACTTCTAAAAATATATCGAAACAATAGTAATAACATAATAATAAAATCGAGAACCAACAAAGAACAAAAATAAATATAAATTTTCGACTGTCAGTTATTTATGTAGCTTTGTGTGTAGTGCTATTGTCATCTTTCCAATAGATTTGCACTAACAAGACAAATAAATACGGTTGGCACAGCCCGTCCGCCGGTTGATCATATTTCGTTTCACTGTTCCATGATAAACAGGAAATTGCACAAGAAAACCATTGTACATCCGTTAGTTTTCATTTATAGCAAAAGGCATGAGGTATTTTATTTGTGAACGATGAACCATTAAATTTATATGGATGTGCAAGTGTCGTCAATCGAAATTTTATTGAGGATTTGTTTCGAGCCGGACTCGTGTGTTATACAATAACAATGCATGATTTGTATGTTAAAAGTAATGTTATGATAATTCACCCACCACCCCTATTCATCCCGCGGGTGACGTAAAAGGACTAAGGTCGCGACTAAGGGACAAACTACGCAAGACAACATAAATGCAAAGAGAAGGAAATTGAAAACAATCTCTATACCGGATGGTATAGTTGGAAGTATGGCCACCTATGTCCAGCAGTGGACTGTTAAAGACTGCTGATGATGATGATAAAAAAAAGACAAAATAAAAGTTTTACGTTCGATGCTCAAGTAAATGTCTTCATTGACTACGACAATACCACAGCACTGGCGTTTCCTTTTGCGCTGAGTGTTGGATTCAAACCGCCCTCAAGACAACAGTTTGTGTGGTCCACTCATTGTTGTTCTGAGCCTGGATGTTCTTTGTGAACGATTCGTGTAGGTATTTGTGTAGTGCAGACATTGTCATGTAAATAGAATACACTCTTACTGAAACAGTTGTCTAATAAAATAATTTTGCTGTAACACATATTAATGAAAACATTTTTGTTAACCGATAAATTTTTATAAGCTTCGGTAACCCTCTACCCTTAGGCTTACTATGTTTGTTCCCTAGTACTATTAAAAAAAAAAGGAATTGAGTTGAAAAAAGAGTGACACAAATACTTAAACTCTTAACAGTATTGATTTGAAAGACCATAACCAGAATTGATAATTGAAAGACCTAATCGGAATTCAGTTGGGAGGAAAAATTACATTGTATCACTGACTACTGCAGCAGAAAGAATGTTCGTGACATTTCAATTATGGTTTATCTTTAAACTTGATTCCACTGCGAGGGGTCTCGGATGAACGCCAAGACTAACGAGAATATGGGAAACATCGCGATAAAGATGCATTGAGATTTTTTTTTTCTAAAAATCTATATTTTGCCCACGGTACCGCCTCTGTGAATATTGGTAAACGCGATGAAAAGTAGCTATTGTCTTTTCTCAAGAATCAAAGCAACTCCATGCCGAACTGAAATTACATCGGTGCACCGGCGTAAGCCGTGAAAATATAACAGACAAATAGACAGACATAATTATTTTTATATTTGTGATGTAAGTGCCACACTGATGTTATAAATATAAACTAATTCTATCTCTCTGTATTAAATACTAGATATTTTCATTATTTACCGTGAAAACACCGTAAACTACTCAAATCTAGATTTGTTTTTTCTTAAATTTATAGTATGCAAGGAATCCTAGTCAAATTAATTTTTAAACGGTAGCACAATAACTTATTATTGAATTTGTATTTAATGAGTCCAACAGATTTTTAATGTTATTTACTTGATTTTAAAATGATGAATTGAGTAAAATCTAACTCCTAATATTGAATGAATAATAGCAAAACACTGTAATTCGATTTTGGGGTTCCGTGGTTCCTGACTCGTAACCCTTATAGATTCGTCATGTCCGTCCGTGCGTCCATCCGACCGTCTGTCCTCGACCTAAGCCCAAAAGCCCAAATGGTTAGTGCTAGAAGGATGAAAGTTTGCATGAATATGTGTCGTAATTTCTCGTTTATTAAATACTTTCCATTTGATAAACGAATGCAATGGATTTCCAATGATTTCTGCACACTCTCGCATATTTTAACAAGATTTGAGTGTGATATATTCACTTAAGAAAACCTTCTACAGGTATAATAAGGGTATGTACTCATGACCTAAGTTCGGTAATTGAAGCCCCTAGTATTGTTTATCCATGGACTTTGAAATTTTGGCGTCATCTGTATTAGGTATGGATCTTGAACGAACAGATGTTTGCGGTTCCTTTTGAGTGCCTTATATCCCTTCAGCAGATCATTATGTTCGAAATAACTTTGTTAACATAAATTATGATGAGGTTGTTGCAGAAACTATAAACAAAGTTTGTTTTGTTTTTATTGTATGTATATCAATTTTCTATTTAAAAAAAGTAATTCAATCTAGCTTTCAAAGTTAAAACTCTGCTTAGTTTACACTACGTGCACATTAGGCGACACACGACAGCGACAGCTCGACGACTTGACGCGACGACAGGCTGCGGCCGGCAAATTTCATATAATTTGCTGTAAGCTCCGCACACTAGGCGTCAGAGTCGCCCGAAGAAACAAAGACGCAGCGTCTTGTGACGGTGACAAGTCGCCCAGTTTGCGATGGCCGTTAAGGCCTGATTGCGTATGGCAGATTATCGTAATATTATTTTCCTTAATAATTTTAATACTTTGACAGCAAAACACCAGTTACAAATTATTCTACTGAAATAAATTATAAATACAATTACTTTCACCAACTTTAATAGTTTCATAAAATAATGTGGAAGCGCTCATAGCCAAGTGGTTTTAGGTCATTGGAAACAATCACCGAGGGTAACCAACGGCGGTGCGGTCAATACCTAGATGGGTGACCGTTTGTGGCATGATATTTATTGTAAGTTGTAACAGTTGTTGTATGAAGTAAATTAAAATGATGCAGTGTGCATAATTTTAATTTACTGTTAAAATTTTATAACTATATTAACTCTTTCAGCGGGTTTTCCGTTTAAGTTCATATTATTTTGGTTTATCTCATTGGAGTTATCACGGGATCAATACGGGTGGTGTGGTTTGTTTAAGACTACTTCAAAGTATTTAAAATTTCATGTAATTAATAGTGATCAAGACGGTAGGTAGTTGCGATACGCAGGCGTTCCTGCATATGCCTCATACATACACTGTCATGATGTTCTGACCAAATGTATTTGTGTGGGTGAAATCTTTACTTTTGGTTTTAATAAAATTAATATGTGTAAGTTCATAGATAGAGGAGACTATTTTTGTATATTAGTCTAAAATGTGTATGTGTGATAATTTCCTCTAGAATAATGACAGACTATTTTGTAGCAGAATAAAACGATATGGCTTCTCCCCTATGGTTAGTATTGCTCTGTGTATTTTACCGTGATAAATAGATGTAAATTTAGCAAAAAATATACATAAATACATTATTTCTGAATAATACTAATTGGATTATCATAGGCAATCGCATTTACTCGTCTTTGAATATGCAGTTTCCAAGCAAATCCGACGCCATAAGATGGAAAGCCATCGTTGGGAAGTCTATGATTATTGGATTACGGTTTCGCATAATAGGGTTGCTCTGAATTCACGTAAGAGACGCCAATATCTACGAATATATTTTGTAATATAATATTTATTGATGCATTAGAGTAAGGCGTTTACTTGACTCTTATAAATTGAATAACATACTTTTATTGACCAGACGGTCAAATAAGGACGTGTGTAATGTTTAAATTAAGGTACTCTTTAAAAAGCAGGCTAACAAATGAACTATGGTTACCATAAATATGTCCAAAACATCTCTTAAACATTCATCATTGCCTGATATAAATAGAACTGAAATGAGATTAGAGTCTGATCAAATAATTCTACAGAAGACGGTTAGCAATCTACTTCAAAGCTATTCATCACTCAAGTACTCTTAATAGTAACGATAATTTATAGCTAGATTTAATTTCTAATCGGAGATATTTAGTAATTAATGATACTAGAACTTACGACACGGAAAGCCTTAGTGTAGAATGTATTATTGAGACCGTAAATAAAATTATTATTATTATTTCCCACCTAAATTGATGATGCAGTACTTATGAAAGTTAAAAACTTATCGAATTTAAAAACCATCGTGTTTTTGTTTTATAAAAACGCCTAACATTCTGATACAACTGTATAAATTGCTCAGGATTTTGTGAACTGTAACATTTTATATTGAATATTGAAAACAGTGAACAGCAACCGCAATTTTATATTATAAATTCCATGATACAAATATATCCTCGGGCGATACAACATCGATCCCTTGCTCACAAAGCCGTAACCACGACCCTTATCTTCAAAACAATTAAAAAATTAAATCAAACGCGCTCCAAAAATCTAGTGATGATCAAATTCAAATGAATAAAAGGTTCATAGATACACATAAAATATAAATTGCTAGTTAAAAGACCTCGTTTTATATATGGTTACAGAGTAAAAAAAACTGTATTTTACACACAATGAGAACAAAGAAGGATTTCATTTGTTTTTGTATATTCGTTATCTGAATCCACCTCTTTGTACCGGGATTCCAGAAAAAGCCGCAAGGCAAATTTTGTTTGCTTTATCGAGCTACTGTATGGTCAAGGTAGTACTTGGTCCTGTAATAATTCTGTACATTCCACAAAGAAGATATGTTATTCACAAATAGTTGAAAGGTTACGCTAATTAAATTATTGTGGATATATTTGGGCTAATGATTATATACACATATTACAGTTTTTCTATAATAAATCATTGAATGGAACTTTTTTTCAATTAATTTTTTGACTATCTTTAGTATGTAAATGTTAATGATAATAGTTTTTTATGTATTATTAGTCTGCCAAAGTAATAAAGCAGTGTGACAACTCACTCTATAGCAGGCTATTCAGATGTTTCGGCATAATTTACGTATCTGGGCGACCGAGCTTTGCTCGGTTATCACATTTATTATTTAACAGCGCCATGTTACTGTGTTGGAGTACTAACCACCAACTAAGTGTTACTAAAGGAATGTGGCATTTCCCCAAACAAGAGACTGATCATTTTATATTCCCGAAATCCCTTAAATACCAAATTTCAGCGAAATCGTTACAGCCGTTTCAGAGATCACAAATATAGATATACATAAATTGCTCTTTTACGACGAAATATAATACTTTATATTTTTTTTTTATCATTCGGAATTTTTAGTAGCCGACACCAAATGGTATTGGGAATAAAGCTAGGAAGAAGAAGACTCAGAATTTTGCATGAATCTTATACAATAAGTTAGCATGCGTACTGTTGTAGACAGTTGTTGTTATAGACATATTTACTTAAGCTTACAGGTGTAATAGGGGATATACACTCGTACATTTTACTCATGACCTAAGTTCGGTAATAGAAGTCCCTAGTATTGTTTATGCATGAACTTTGAAATTTGGGCGCTAATCCGTATTAGGTATGGGTCTGGAACGAACAGGTGTTTGCGGTTCCTTTTGAGTGCCTTATATCCCTTTAGCCAATCAATATGTTCGAAATAACCTTGTTAACATAAATTATGATGATGTTGTTGCAGAAACTAAAAACAAAGTTTGTTTTGTTTCTATTGTAAGTGTATCAATTATCTATTTAAAAATGTATTCTAGAATTCAATCTAGCTTTAAAACTTCAAACTCTGCTTAGTTTAACGCCTGATGGAGTATGGCAGATATTCGTAATATTATTTTTTAAGTGTTTTACTATTTTAAGAGCAAACCAACAGAACTTACAAATTATGATAAAACTTAAAATCACTTCTATTGCAATCGGGCACTGGAAATACCATTCGTTTTACCAACTTTGTCAATTATGCAATATTGATGTTTTAAAAAATTATGTAAGAGCGCTCAGAAATAGTCCTGCTTCGCTCTGTTCAACATATTGATCTTAAGACTAAGCTTTTTATTTTAGTATTAGAAATTTATATCAAAACAACCTATTAATATTCGTCGTGTCTAAAACATCTAGGTATATAGAAATAAACAAATTTTATAGGTAGTCTTCTTTTTAGTCGAACACTCTTGACAGAGTGGTCGTGGCAGATAGGTAGTGCTGCAACTCATCGTCACCGCTCAATTTCAGGGCCGCTGCACGTCTTGCGATGTCTCTCCACTGTTGTCGATTTGCTGCATTGCGGACACACTGTACTACAGTCGATTTGGTCGTAGCTTTAATTAATTTTATCCATCGGATTTCATACCCTCCATACGACTTTGCACAACAAGTCTCTCCATCGAATCTGATTTTCTAGAGATGTGTCCAAAGAACTTCAATATTCGCAACTGCACAATCGACGATAACCTGTGATTTATGTAAAGTTCCTGGATGAAGTTCTTGGTGTGGAACGCTGTCCACGGAATTCTCAGTAGACGTCTCCATATTATAGGTAGTAGAGCCACGCTAACTTGAGCATAAATCGGCTGGCTCGATCTCGGCGGTTTTACACTTACACAGAAGACCAACATAACATGACAGTATTCGTGTTGTCGTATTTGGTGGTTAATGAGTGTAATATTGGAGGCCCTATGATGCAGAAGCATCACGTTAGTGTGCTAGCTGCTAACATAGCTAGCTGCTAGTGTTGATCATCATACTGCATTCATCAACAGCCTTCAACAGTCCACTGCTGGACATAGGCCCCTCCTTAGAAAGGAGGTTTTGGCCTACCATACCACGCTGGCCAGACGGGTTGGTATAGGGTTGGTTTCAAGTTTTCCTTCTCTTTGCATTGATGTTGTCTTGCGTAGTTTATCCCTTAGGCGCCTTTTACGACACACACGGAATGAATAGGGGTGGTGAGACTGTATTTTTAATCCGTCACCACACGGACATTTCATACTGCATTGCTTATACTTAAAATGAGAATAGTGACCTCTACTCTTGGATTCTACTCACTCTTTTCATCCGTTCTTTTTCACACATTTCCGTGACTTGGGTAGGTTTAAGTATTAACAAAATTTAAGTTTCTCTTTTTAATTTCAAATTATAAATTTTTCACTAAATGTATATTAAAGTATATAACGGTACCTACTTGCATAAAACGAATTTTTTTTTGTTTGTATCTCAGTCTGTCGGTTTGTTCCGAATAATATCTTGAACGGCTGTACAGATATTGAAGGATTTTTGCTGTAAGATAGCTGAATATATAAAGAGTCACTTAAGTTACTTTGTGTACTAGCTTGGGCCCGGTATTACCTATACCTTTGCTTCTAGTAGCAACAAACGAATGAAACCGCGTACGAAAACCAAATTATACAGATAAACGAATGGATCATTCTGTCTGTAATTGTATGTCATCATGAACATGGTAAAGTATTTGTTTGTTTCAATCGCTTTTAATTTATATATATGTTTGTGAATACGGGTGCAATCCAACTGGAACAAATATTAAAAGTTATATTTAGGTAACATTCCTGATTTAGTCTGAGTCGCAGTATTCAACATGGTTATAACGAAGTTGATGGTTATATTTAGTTTGAAAGTAAATAAATTTTAGTGTGTATGTTATTAAAAATAATAATTTTAAAAACATGTTTTACAGCCCGATATCTGTTAGAATGTAACATTGACTTGCTAATTATAATCAGCCTATTCAAGAACCTCACTTCTGATGAACTGGTGTACAAAAAATATTCAAATATACAAACGGATGGAAAACTAAAGTCTAAAGACTTGAGACATAGACTTGAGCACTCTATGTAAATTAAAGCTCCACTAGTACTTTTTAAATGTTTTGTTTTTAAAAAATAAAATAAAATATCTATGACATACAGATAAATAAAATTGAACCGTGTTATGTAATATTAAATTAACAGTTTTTTAATATACTAACGTCAAAAAGCTATTTCAAAAATATTTGTCTGTAGGTTTGTTCCGGGTAATCTATGGTAATAGCTCAACCGATTTTGACGGGAGTTCCACTGGCAGAAAGCTGATCCTTGAAGGAGCTATTACTCGAGCCGTTACTCGCGATTTACATCGATGACCGCGGCCAACACCGGGAAAAAGGTAGTTAATAAATAAAAAATCTATGAACTGTTATAAAAGCTAATAATATTTTTCAATCTATACTAATAATTATTATAAAGTCGAAAGTTATCTGTTACACTTTCACATCGAAACTCATGTACCGATTTCAATGAAGTTTTGCATGAATAACACAGTTATAGTACCTACTTTGATTCTTGAGGTCAGACTTAAGCTACTTTCTACTGCGATAACTGACATACACGCGGGCGGAACCTTCTGAAGAAGCTAGTAACAATATATTAGAAAATTTTGAACAGTTTAACCGTAAATAAACAGTACTAATACAACTAAGATATTTTTGTCTTAAACCTTCAATGGTGGATTTTAAGGGAAGCAGATGCTGATAAATATCTCCCCAAAATCTATTCATCCATGAAATTAGAACTTGCGATCACAATATTTTATGTCGGTGTAGCGTTTGATTGGTAATTCAATCACTCGGAGAATCTCATTAACATTTATTGCTTTCAATCGAAAATGTTACCTAGTACCTAGTTCATTCGGTTTTACAGTACCTATCTAAAACTATTATTATTTGGATACCCAGATTAAAAACAACAGTTTGTGAATCATACACATTTATTTTGTCAGCATGATTTATTCAGCACAAGACTTGCACTTGATTCACAGACTATGCAAGTAAAACAAAATATTGTCATTTCCTGTATCGTCTAGTTTACTATGGCATTAAGTTTCAACTGAATATTTATTAAGTTTACAAACTCTTTACAAGCTCAATTCAAATATAAATATTACTTTTCAAATCAGTTAAATCTCTGGCCATAAAATCAAAATATCACGACGTAAACCTTCCATTGAAATTTCACACGCAACTTCCTTGTAATGCTCCAGACCTCATATATCGACCACAGGCGAGTCCAAATGTCCAATATATTTCTTTCAGTAATTTCATTAATGGCCACAAATAACATTCAATGTTAAAATTTATGGGGCGTAAATGTTTTACGTACATTTTATATAGTACCTTTCAAGAAAATAACAGACATTTGAAGATAAAGCGTTTTTCCTACTTTCTCCCCAATACGGTGAATGTATTCTCTAGACCCAGTAAATGGGATGGGTGTAAAAAGCCTTTCCAATCTGAGCCTCTAAAAAGAAAAGAATAAACAATAGTATGTACCTCAGAGAATGCTTTCTTATTATTTAGGAGAACCGGAATGTTTAATGCATGAACAGAGCTTTATACGAACGCCTGAATAATGTGCGGTATCATTTGGGTGATTGCTTTGATGCACCAGACTTGTCTAAATCCAATTCATACTGCACTGTACCGTTTATTTGAAATCTGATTAGCTATTTAGAATTCCACTCATAGCGAACTACTGTGGTTGACTGTAAAGTGGATGCATTAATGGATGCACAAAGGGTTCATTTCAATATGGATGTATGTTTGCCATATCTAAAATATGTAAGGTATGTTTTTAAAAATGTTAATCGTGAATATTAATCAAAATATAATAAATAATATGAATTTCCAGTACCGAACGTTCGACGCTATAAAACATTACTTCTGTTCATTTATATTCGTGATTTTTGGCACTATCAATGCTGTTGTTGCTGTCATCCTTGATATAACTTAATTACAACTTATACCTTAATAATTATGAAAGAAAATAAATCAAAATCATAAATAAAGAATTTAAAAAGTATAAAGGTGAACTTTAACTAAAGTAATTAAAAGTATTGATAAACATAATATCATATTATAGAAGCAGATTACAATGACTGATTAAACGCAAAAGTCAGGGAAAAATTGATGGCCACGCGCCATCGTAAACATTTCAGCTTTGTATTTATGAGTCCGCAGTCCTAACGCATCAACTTGTTTTCACAACCTCTTAAGGTAAAAATAAAGCTATAAATAAAAACAATAAATAAGGCTCGTTATAACAGTAACAATGCGTGGGTCAAGCGCTTACAGTCACCAGCCGACAATATATCATAGACTGTTTGATAGGACTGACCACCCTGATTTATGTGTGGTGATTTCTAATTCATTGATATCGCAGTACTGTGACTTAATTTAACGTGTTTTGTTTCAGAAATGACTTGGCGTGGTATTTAGTGTTAGTAGTAGCAATATTAAATTATTAAATTTAAATTTGGCAACCGATGTCTACATCGGTTGCCAAATTTAGACTCAGAGACGGTTTTTATCCTGAAGTGCAAAAGTCTCCAGAGACGTTTAACAGGGTTCCAGGAAGATTTTTTTTCTTTTAAAAAGACAACTCCTCAAGAGAAATATTCATCCTGGGTCGTGGGGGCCTATGCAAACATACATGAAACAGACACAACAAACGCCCAGGCTTAGAATAACAATTGTGGATCATACAGTGTTGGCCCACGTAAGACTTGAACCCACAACACTTGGTGCAGTAGAGAGCAGCATGGCATCAGCTTGAGCCACTAGACCAACCGTGCAGTCCTCTTTACATAAAACAGTATGTTCCTATTTTGTGTTCATTTTATTATTAAGTTTGTACTAAATACGATGCAATAATGAAGCTGATTATATCTAGACCTGCTCGAATCAAGGTGTTAACAGAACATACAGAGTGCGTATCTGTGATTGATATTTAAATTAGTGTCTGCGGGAAAATGTGATTTGAATTATACGACACGACAATTATACACAGCAAATAAGTTCTTGTTACTCATTTTGTTTCTAGCTAAGCATACAAAAACGTTTATCTATATTACGGACGCATATTTAAATATTTCGAAAATCTTACACACAACGTCATCTAGTCCCAAACTAAGCAGAGTACAACATTAACAATGAATGAATGTTTGAAGTATTTAAAACTAATTTCAACCATTCGAAAAAGCTTTTCTAGCGAGATCATCTTTGTTCTGAAAACCAACCGATGTCCCTTTTCATCTTAACGAGATGGTACAAATCTCTAACCGATCATCTAGAAGGTTGTTTTCAAAGCCCTTGTATGTATTATTCTCAATCACACATTTCTCAAGCAACATTTTTATAGAGGCTATTAAGGTAAACGTCCACGAATACAGACTACTCGATATCGACTATATAAAAGTTAACAACTTCATAAATTTTGATAACGTGCTATCAATAAGAACACGTAGAGGATAAATATTTTATGTGTGATTTTTATTACTCACACGAGCCGTGTATTGACGGCAGTGGCATAAAGATAGGCAGGTGGGCCATTAGTTACAATGTATTTACTATAATAAACATGATCGGATAAATGTTTAGAAGTGCAGAGATTTAACCTTTAAAGTCATAAGAGCTTGAAGTTGCCAAAGATAATGCCTCTGTAGCAGTTTTCTATCGTCCTCATAATAGACAGTATTTAATGTGCTCTTTCACCTTCTCTTCTCCATTATTTTACAAAACAACATGTGCTATACTTGGAAGCGACCGTTTTAGAGTTGTAGATATAAGCTTTCGAACAAAACGGTTCCATTTTTCCTCTCTGTGATTGGAGTCAAAACCTCGTTACCAGTCTTTTAAGCGGGACGTGATAAAGTTTCTGAATAGTTTGGGTCACCATGCTGCATTACCTGCATTCGTAATGGTAATGGAGGCCATCACTTTGTGTATTCTCTTGGAGAGCAGAGTAAAGTTACTCAACTTTGGCCGGCTTTAACTCTCCATCTATGAAGCGTGTTCTGTGTCATGTCATTTGGATCAATCTCAATTATCATCTTTTAAGGGTACATGAACCAACATAACATATTTATAAATATATATACGTTTATGTATTCGACTTAACACAAAGTTCTTAACAATCATATTCTAGATGAGTACCCTATTTTCGAGAAACAGTAATCTATAAGGCAGCTTAGAGATTACAATATAATATATCTTGAAAAAGGGTAACTTTGAGTCTATGTTTTTTTATATTGTCATGACGGATAATCCCATGTCTAAGTTATAGAGAATATTATATTTGCTCATTTCGTTTTTCGCCAAAAACTTATTGAGAGCCTTGAATGGACAAAGGTTTTTTATTTACTAGTTCATTAAGCAATGAGCAATGCTTCTTATACGAATATATCAGTCAATTGCTCTTTATATTCATGTCAAAGGCTCATTATATACGACTTAAACAACCAAACTCAGCTATGATAGTTTAGAAATTTCATAGCTTTGTATTGCAAATTGTTATTCTGGTAGCAATGTAAAAGCCACTTCAAATGTCTGTCAACGTTTCTGGTGACAGAAAGACCGGCCCTTTCCAGTACCTTCATAGAATAAACTTTTGTCATTCAACGTGGCAGCACTGCCTGATTTCTGTGAACGTCATCAAACTATTTATTTATTTAAACTTTATGCACACATGTTAATGCCGGAGGCATATTTCACTGTCGATCTAAACATGGAGTAGAGCTAAACATGGTAGACGCACCGCAAATATTTATTTCGGAGTTTGGGTGTGTTCTGTATAATATGCATACATTTATAAACATACATTTTACAAAAAAAAAGTATGTTTATGTACTCATATCAGTTGTCTAGTACCCATAGCACAAGCTCTGCTTAGGGACTAGATGATGTTGTATGTTAGATGACCAAAAAGTATTTATAAAATTTTAAAACGGATGGTCTAAGATTGAAGTGTGTCTAAAAATGTTTCTATAAAATCTTTCCGCAATAGATATTTAAAACTTTGTAGAGTTTTTACCATCCTAATCTCGAGAGGGAGCGCTATGTAATGTACTTGAAAATATAATTAGACAATGATTACATAGATAACTTTATTTAGTAACTCTTAGCGTAATCATGTTATTTCACTATAAAAAAGGGGTAACTTTCATTTCTGAACTACAGATACATAGTTTATACATATTGCATGTCTATTTTATCTTAACAGAAAGCTGAAATCAACAAATGCGGTGTATTTTATCGCTGTCACCAACATTGGGGCCGTGGCCTTAAAGTTGTAGTTTCACGTGAGTGGGGTATCCCGCGATTCTAATCTCGACGCCTGAATAGGGACAAGTTGAAAAGGAAAAATTATGGGATCAATTTCACCGAAACTTAAATGAACAAATTACGTTTTACACGTGACAGCCTTACCTTTTACACTGAACTTATTTTTGGTCATAAAATGTTTAAATATATTGCTTTAACTAAATATTATAACTGTGGTTATAAGATAAGAATCCTTATCAAGGAATTGACTTTTAACTTGAAAAAATTAACATTAATTCATTACAAAATAGTCTAGAACTTGAGTTCAACATACTGTTTTATTTAGTGTAGACATGTTACTTCATATAATTTTATGTATGTTTAAATTGTTTACGCGGTATTTTTATTTTTTAATTAGCATCAGTAAATTAATAAAATTATAAATGATAACCTTATAAAAATAGTGACAATTAATATTCAATCTAAACATTTTCACAAAAGGTCTAACAGAGAATTCAGTCAACGCAAAGAGACAACAAATAAGAATTATGATTGAGATTTTTACATACAAAGTAATACTAGATTTCTGTTCAAAATCCTATTCTATTTTATTAGTTGTGTATGTATGCTTTTGATAATAAATTAAACAAAACATTCGACTTATGCAAGTAGCCGGAGGGAGCGCGCCAAATGAGGAAAGAGGCAGTCTTGAAAAAAGTTCCCTTGAAATACACATTTGAAATATAATAACTACCTGAATTAACTGGAATTGTATAACATCGCCTTTAGGGTTTCTTGGTATTGGTTTATATTTAAATAAGTCAGACTTTTATTTAGAAAATACTGTAGCCGTATTTTTGTTCCTCTTTCAGTAAGTCGTCGACGAATCTTAATAATTGCTTAGTTTAAAAGGTCACCTTTAAGAGTAAAGGACTGCCACGTTAACTAGGCCAACCGTTAGCGTATGCGGCTGGTAATCAACAGCGGTTTGATTCCCGGGTCGTTCCGAAAGTGTTGTTGGGAATTCGATTCTAATAACTGGAGTATCATTCTCTTATTTTAGAAGTAACAGGCTGTTACTTCTAAAATAAGAGAATGATAAAACTAAACACACATTTTACCAATTTGAAAGTGTCTCTCGCGCAAACTATTCACTTTAGAAAAAAAATATTTTAGGAACCTCAAATCATTTTTGAATACCTATCCTATCTATACACGGGTTTTGATGAAAAAAAAAATTGTGTTTCAGTTCTAAGTATGGGGACCCCCAAAATTTATTGCTTATTTTCTATTATTGTATAAAAATATTAATGCGTTTCACAGAATACATCTACTGACTAAGCTTCAACAGTATATCTCTTATAGTTTCGAAAAAAAGTGACTGTGACATACAGCCGAACAGTGAGACAGACATGACGAATCTATAAGGATTCCGTTTTTTGCCATTTGAAAAGAAGAAGATTAGGACATAAATGTTGTTAGCCGTTAGATATATATTAAATAGGTATTGTTATATATACCAATATCTAATCTAATCTATTTATTCCTTACGATTAGAAATTTTACTTAAAAAGAGTGAAAAAAGTATGAATAGAATATAAAAATCGCGTTGTCTATGTAATTAGAAAATTAACAGCGCCCAGCAGGAGCCAGAAGGAAATAAAAAAGCTATTAAGTATCCTGACTTCTTCTCTACCGCACCATTATTAGAAACAGTTTCTCTAAATAACAATTCTGAATACAAAACAATGTACCTTACATTGTTTAAAAAATTGACTTTCTGTAATCATTGAATCGAAAAAGTCTTTAGGACGCGTTGAAACAACGTAACGACATCTTTAACGAGGGTGTCGTGAGAAAAAAAAATATTTTCCACCGATTGGATGGGTTTCGTTATAAAATATTTGTTCGAGTAGATACGCAGCACCTTTTCAATGACGCTTATTGTTTTTATGAGGCATTACGTTGATAGTTATATTCGAATGATAGGATGAAATTCTGGTCTTTTATAAAAAAAAAAATACTGTTCTTAAGTGTATTTCAGGTTTTATATAATCGTGTGTAATTCCAAGATATTTTAGTTTCTGGTTAAGGTTTTGCAATCAAGTATTACTATTAACACTGGTTTTTGAAATCAATGTTCTCGTTGTCTTAGCTGAGAGATAATAAATGTATAACTAACTGTAAAGTACCGCTGAATTGCTTGACGAGTTGACCATTCTGCAGACCCTTGTCATATATGACTGTTTATTGCACGTATTTAGATAGATTGTTTATCTACTTGCATGTTTCCGATACTTTTAATTTTTTTTGGTTCAAGCCCTGACAAGGGAAACTCCCACTTAAAAAACATGTATGCTTTAATAAGCATACGTAATCGTGATTATGTAATTTCCCATATTTTTTGACGAGTATACTTAATTGTCCTTTATCAAACAAGGAACTGACGGGCAGTACTGCACTCGCACAGAAGAGCAATCTAAAATGACATTCGTGCTGTCGTATTTCGTTAGTGAGTACGAGACCGGAGTCCCGATGATGCAAAAGCATCTCACTATGCCGTCAATAATGTGGGTCACCATGCTGCATTACCTGCATTCACAATGAGGATGGTGACCAATACTCTTAGATTCTACTCATGTTTTCCATTAAACAGAGTAGAGTCCAAACTTTAGAAGTCGGTCTTTTGCTTTTCTACCGTTATTATGCAAGTCAAGTATTTTATATAAGTTCTTATTAAAGGTGTAACACATTGTGAAACACTGGGTCATCTAAATCAGGGCACCACACACGTGCGGGCACATAATTTTATTAAGTTAAATAATAATTAAAAGGCTCACGCTATTTAATATACGTGTTTACGGCAGTGTGACGGCATACATAATGGGTTAGAATTTTAACATAAGTAAAGCAAGTATTAACAAAATAAAGTTGCATCGCAACACTTGTTGACGAAAGTATGCTATCCATCTTTTTTTTTGTTTCAGTAATTAATTCGGGCAAGTAACTGCATTATTCGAAAATTCAATAAATAATAATAAAAAAAAACAACAAATTGGCTATGACGACATTCACTATTTAAATTTACTTGTAATTAGCTGGGTCCCTCAGTGTAACCCGCGAGAGTTGTTGTACGTTTATAACGATAGCGGGTAACGCTGCGGGACAAAACTATTAAAAAAATACCTAAAGTTACTTCTTATATCATCAGCTATACGCCAGTGATACTGCCGACAAAATCAGTTCAGCCGATGCAGATATAAGCCGTAATAAGCAAATTGCGTAGATTTCGCTAAGAATTTATTTCGTACATTCAAAAGTACTTTTAAATGATATACGCATTTGATCTTCTGTAAATTTTGTGTACAGTGACATGTCATACATATTTTACGCATGTGACCTCCGAACTATCACATGTAACATTCTCATTCCTGCTAACATCACTTTAACTTTATGACTGGCCTGACTTGTTTATCATCGGAATAGTCGAACGGTAGAACCTTTTCTCAAATGTCATCAAGTTTATATCTCTATCAAGTTAAATAGACTTAAGATATCTTGATTAAAGATACTTCTATTTGTGATTTTGTTTGTAGTTTTTTGTCATTTATTCCTCTCTTTAAAATAATAATTTAACTTTTAGTTATTCGAGAAATAGGCTTCTTAACTTATACTTAATCTACTGAAACTTAAAACAATATTATAAAATCGAAATTAAATCTGTATTTTTATCTGTCTGTCTATTACGCTTTCACAGCTAAGCCACTTAATCAATTTGGATTAATTTCGGTATATAGATAGATTTGACCATGGAGAAGGACGTCAGATTTATCGTCGCGATAACCAATATATACGTGGGCAATAACTAGTAAACTTATATTTTAATTCGCTATATGAGGTGTTTCTTTACACAAATCATTTAGCGAATTAATATATAAGTTTCCAATAGTTTCATAGGTAAAAATCTTCACGTAAAAATCTTCAAACATTTATGTTGTAATATCTATATTAAGCTTATATCTAAAAATATATTTACGCCTAAACCATCTCAAAAAAATGTTTACTCCAAAACACGATATTCTTTTCTCCCTTAAAATATGCCAAATATCCTCGCTTATAAAGCACTTCGGAACTAAAACGAGTGCACACAATCTATCCAATCATGGGTTGAGCCATCTTATTTGGTGGAGATAAAGGCCTTTAAGAGTAGATCGATATTCGTCGAGACGGACAATATCCTTCTCTATGAGTCCTCATCTTTATTCTATGACTAAGGCACCTTCATTTTGCGAATTATTTATACAATGTTTATCCCACTTGATGCTGTACTTGATGAATGACTTTCATATTACAGAAATGTATTCTGCGTAACAGTATTGGTCTAACGAGCTTAGTACGATGGTCGACTTCACGGACTAATAGATCTTTATTATACAGTGGATTTTTGTGTAAGAAGGATAACGGTAAT
Organism: Phragmatobia fuliginosa; assembly: GCA_932526445.1. Lineage (NCBI taxonomy): Eukaryota > Metazoa > Arthropoda > Insecta > Lepidoptera > Erebidae > Phragmatobia > Phragmatobia fuliginosa. The sequence continues at coordinate 18,292,591 of OW052063.1, read as the reverse complement.
GGGTTCTTAATTATATATAACTTTATTACATGTAAGCTTTTCCGAAAATATAAATCTTTAGGTAGCGGCTTTAGGTAACCTTAATGATGTCTATTGTATCTGGGAAGAAAACGTGAGCTGTTTTGTCTTGTAAGAAGACAAGTAGTTGTAAAATAATTAAATAAGGAATATTTAGATGGTATTTATTTGTTACTTTTATCTTTTTCAAATTCCAAAGGTTCATTTAGTCTTTTATATTTTTTGAGATTTGAAAAAATATCACACAAAATTGTCTGAGTGCTCGCCGTTGACTAAGATGTAATTGAATATTTTCTTCTTTCAAAATACCACCAAGGGCAGTAGAAATTAATATGAACATGTAAATAAATTAGAAACTAAAATAATGAAAACTTCAAGCTAATAATATATATGAAGTAAATAGCAATATTAAATAGCTATATGGGTTTTCAAAATACTTTCTATTTTTTGTAAATTTCTGAGTATTACATAGGGTGACTCAAAGTGACCAACGCAGTGACCAAAAACAATAATATTAAAAAGAAATCGAGAAATATGGAATAATATACGGATAGTAAATACATATATACATAATGTATGAAGTACCACAATTTTATTACCTATTAAGTCGTCATGTGGTATATAAAAAGTTCATTTTACAACATTAGATTACCCAATTCCTTGTATTACAAGAACTCAATTTGCAAAAGCAATTCATTCCAACACCCAATATTTATATCTACTACGTACTAGTCGGCTCCCTTCAATCCCTTAAGAAATTTCATTTCATTCCTATGTAAATACACGTTCTCCTTGACTCAAATTGGTTTCTATTAGCCTTGAGCTCTTAGGCTTATTGAAACGTATAAACACTCTACATGAAACAGGTAACATAATTTTTGGATGTCAACATACCCAATCTACCCTTATAATTGAACTGCTGTGCACCCTGAATTGACTACATCGAGGTGGCGTATAAAGAGCGTCTTGTTCTGGGTTCAGGTTCACCCTTACTGCTGAGCAACCCTGACTCGACTACATCAGCTCGGCAAGGCGGCGTACAAGGAGCGTCTTTTTCTGGTCAGATCATTTTAGGCCAAGAATTCACTAGTGTGATGAACTCACATACCCACTATTATTTTTAATAATTTATTATAATGTTCTAATTTCATTAAGAGTTTTATTATTATTCTGATTCAGGGACATTTATCATTCTTTGACTGTATCTAGCATTAGTTAAATGTCATCGACATCATCATCATCGTCGTCATCAATTGATCCATAACGTCCCACTGCGGGGCTCGGGTTTCTTCTCAGGAGAGAGTTAAAGTCATACATCCCCGTGCTGGTTGGGTTTGGAACTGACAAGACACGTTCTGGCTGCGTGAATCTTACCTTTGGATGTTTTTAAGCCTTCTGAAGGCCTTCAACTAAATCCGACTATTATCTAATGATAACAACCGGGACATAATAACATAGTACATTATTACCTTTTTGTTGTTACGTCACGACAAAAAGATCTTGGACTCAGTATTTGGATGATAGTGCAAAGCATGTCGGCCGCTGTTATTCTGTCCAAGCCAATCACGATTTATACGTAATCCTAAAATAAATACAACGACAACATTCCGAACCCGGACATAACAATAATCATCATCACATACCAGTTAGAGCGCAGATGTCACTGCTGTAGTCTCCGGCGATACAATATATAATATTTATAGTACAGGAATTGTCTTTTATATATTTAAAAAAAAATTAAAATGTATAAAAAAAGTACTTCCTTAACTAGTTTTTGTTAATTCTATATGAACCAAGCAATATAATGTAAAGTAGATATGAGTATTATGGGACGGGACACTTCTGACATAAGCTTAACAACATATATATCATCATTGGTAAGGTCACGAAGTATATCAAAGTATATTTTTGCCACTTGGCTGTCTATTTCTTCAGGTTAATCTCTGGAACGGTTTCAGCCATTTTAATGACACTTTCAATGACAGAAAACCAATGATATAAGGAGTAACTTAAGCAAACTTCGTTAAGACTAGCGTTACTCCGTGGCGTTACTTGCGATTTATAACAATAACCGTTGGTAAAAACGCGGTACTAAACTACTAATAAATAAGTTTCAGATAAGACATTATGTAAACAGGAGCTGGATGCGAGAAGCCCAAAATCGATCAGAGTAGTGTGCAATGGGAGAGGCCTATGTCCAGCAGTGGACTGCGATAGGCTGATGATGATGATGATGATGATGAAACATGTCTACAATATCTAAAATGTACATCACAATAATAATATTTACCTGATGTTCATACCTAATGTGAAATGAAAGGGTTCTTGCTAAATCTTTTATATATATAATTCTTGTGTGAGTGTGTATGTCACTGAACTTCTCTCAAACGACTGGACCGATTTTGATGAAATTTTTTGTGTGTGTTCAAGGGGATCTGGGAATGGTTTAGATTCGCAATTGGACCCGGTAGGTGGCGCTGCGATCAAGTTCTGGAATTTTAAAGTTGGGCGGTATGAAGTTCGCTGGGTCCAACTAGTATGTATATAAAATATTAATTGTTCGACATGTATACAAAACTGCATCGATCATGATCATGGCAAAAGCAGCTGCCAGAACTAATTTATATTTATTTCCTGCCTTGTAGGCGTATAGCCTTAAGAATAATGGCATAGATTTCTCTCTTTCAAACAATATTCCGATACGTGAATGTATGATGTATCTATAAGTCACGAAAATAACAGCAAATATCTATTCGCCTTAATCGTAAATCATAGATACAGATAAAGTACGCCTTTTCTTGGTTTACTCTTTTTATTTTCATATTTTTATGGTAAAACTTGGTGCGGTGTAGAACGGCTTATTTATACAAGTATTCACCGTGAAGCTTATATCTCCCTAGAAAATCCTGGATATGATGTTTGTGAGGCGTGAAGTATAAGAACATTTCTACTTCAGCTCACCATAGTGGTATCCTATTGCAAATACTAAGCATATAGAGGCACGTGATAGATGAAATATAATAACCGATGTTTTTCAATTAATGTATGCCTTTTTATACACTACTTGATAAGCTCAATTGAAGCAAATGGATTTCACGTAGGCATTTGATACCTATTCTAACGTAATACCTTCTTACTTATAGTTTATCATTAAATAATAAAGATAATTTGGTTATGCTACAAAATATAAATATGACAAAAAAATATTGTATATGTATGTGATTTTCCGAGTGAAACTATGCTTCAGTTCAACAATCGAAATTTCTTTAAAATTCTTGTCAAACTCTTTCATCCGGAATATCGACAAAAATGTCGTTGGTGATTTGTAGTTTTTTGATAAATTTTACTTTTATTTTTCTTTAGACATGAATATCAGCTTTTTGGGATATCACTATAATGTGCTTAGAAACAATTAATATAAAAATCAATTAAAATTTAACTACCGACGTGGGGCCTGTGAGGCTGCGGCATGTAGACACTTTGCTAGATTTATCCCTTCCCACCGCAGGACAGCTCTGTACTCTTCAGTAGCTGCGAGTTTAGTTGAGCCGAGGCCGTTGAGTCTATTAGTAGTGCCTGCGAACACGATTTTGGTAAGTTATTGCAATTTCAAATGCCGACGTGGCCTCACAGGTCATACGTCGGTAGTTACGTGACTTTTTTACTCACGATACGGTCAAAATAAAGTGGCATGTTACAGAAATCTCATCCACAATTAGAAAATTGATATAGCTGGGACGTCGCGAGGCAAACACAGTTTACCTACAAATAATACATGCCTTTCCAAAAGACTACGACCTTCTATAAATCTTTTGGATTTCTAATAATGAAAGTTTGATTGAGAGGTTGATTCCAGAAGACTACAGCGGATTGGAAGTAAAGGATATTGGAGACGATTTTATAACAGAAATAGATACAGATAGATACAATATCTGACGATGAGACTACAACCCAGCCCCAAACACAGGCGGAAATGATTTAGACGCCGATTGAGACGTTGACCTTTGACACTTTCTATAGAATTTTAGACATAAGTTCAGTCAATGCGCATATTTCATATGATGTGCATATGTAACAAAAGACTAATCGTGTGTTTATAAAACAATTAGTATGAGTTTGGCAAAAATAATCGGTTCGAGAGTATGAATTTGGTAAAAATACTAGGTTCTGATATGCCAGATACAGTTCAAGATAAAGCCAACGAAGAAAAAACCAAGAAAAACATGTGCATCTTGTCCACCTAAACTAAATAAAATATCACAGTGAGTTAAACAAACGTGCCCTGATTGTGTGTTACTAAGTTCTTGGACATTATTTTTATTTGAAGCATTCTAAATGCTGTTTATTACTTTTCTAGTAGATTTACCCTAAGTAGCCGATAAATCGTTAGATCATTTTTAAGATTTTTATTTCGTCCAGTGGTAATTTTTTTGTCAAAAAATTATATCCATAAATTTAAGTTATAAAGTTTTATAAAGTTGATTATTAGTTTTATCTTTTCTTTCATTACAATATCCCAAATTAATATTAGAAACTATATTTTGATACATATTTACCAAAATATTCAACGTTATACCTTCGGCCTTTGAGGCCCTATGTCGGTACTAGTGTGACAAAAAATCCATGTCGGTAGCCAAAGGTTAATACGTGTAAACAGTAATAAATGCTAATCATAATTGGCGATTCGATAATCGATTTAATTGAACTATTTTGATTACATAAAAATAAACTATTCACCAGTGAAACAACAAATAATAACTCAAACTTTTCACATGGAACTTGTAAGGACCCACTCATGCATAGCTAGGTACGTCATACGTACTTGGCGATGTATGGGTGAGATATCTCTGATGTCATTTTATAGAACTATTATAATTTTTCGAACTATGGTATTTTGTGTGTGCAAATTGTGTGTGGTTGGTATACACTGTGTGACAGAAGGTACATTACACAGACTTAACTATGAATAACTTACTTATATTTCTACCCAATTAGAACAACACCTAAAAACTCATAAATAAAGCTCATTTTAGTCAACGATCAACTATGCAAAAGTAATTTTTCATTCCCCGGGAACCAACGTTTTTCAAAAGAGAAGGATTTAGACTGCTCCTCTATCCTTAGCAATGTGTATGATAATTTCATGATGTTTGAATGATCTGCACAGTAGTGCATTGAACTCAAACGAATATACATTGATTTTTATATATCAAGTATTTGATAAACTCAATCGAAGAAAATGAATTCCACGTAGGCACTTGATACCTATGGAGACGTAATGCCTGCTTACTTGTAATGATTATGGGGACCATTCGGCAAAGAAAGCCAAGTGGGCTTTCGTTAATTGGATCGCTTTCATTGATTGTTTGTTAGTGTAATGTTTGTATTAACAAAACTAACCCTTTTAGAGACCCAAGAAGAAAGACCTTACATTGGATATTTGCTTAAGTGTTGCCATATAGGATATATACTATTGTTGTGACTAGCAAGGTCTAGAACCCTGTAATCGTACGAAAGTCTCATCTTAATCAATCATAAAAAAATGTTCCCGTCTCGAATTAAATATAATTGGTACGCTTTTTGACAACTTGTGTTAAAACAGTAGTTTAAACTGAGACACGAAGTCTCAGTTTTATATACATATATATTAACGTGAACAAAACTCTTTGTACATTTTTTTAAGAAAATTACGCGGCTCCGTCCGTATGAATATTCGTAAACTAATAGTTTATAAGGGATGGAGTGCAGAATGTCACAGTCAAAGTCAAGTCACAGGTAGTCTTAGCACAAATATTTTGGCATATTTATTATAGTAATGGTTAAACAATTAAATTTACAAGAAGTCAACGAACATAATTATTATTCTTAATGTATGTAAGATTTTTTAAAACATAGTAGACCTATATGAGCTTATTTCATTTGAAATTGTTGTTGACGACAATATTTTATACTATCTTTTGCTTGCAATCTATCTTGATACTGAAATTCATCCAAATCGCTTCAGTTGTTTATTTGGAAAGCATAACAGAGTTATTTGCAGAAGTGGTACTTATGCTTAGGACATATCTGGGCTACTTGTTGTCGTAATAATTGAAATATAATCGGACATGGTCGCGAGACTAAGCTAGTTTAGACATAAGTAAGCAAAACAACTATTAAACTACTTGAATTTACATATCCATTCCGATCCTTGACTTGCCTTCAAATATTAACTACTTCGAAGTACTTCGATAGGAGTAGTAATTAGTCCTTGGCTTTATTACCATTTCAGTTCATAGATTCCACAATCCGTTCAGTGTTCATATTGCAAACCTAATCAACGTTTAACATGCTATGTACACACTGAAATACGATTTGCAAAATCATCAAAGAAGATATCCAAATCATTACAAAAATTCACCACGTTTGACGTTGCACATACATTATGAGTAGATCAAGCCTATCAAACAAATTCGAAATTGCTGACATAGAAAACGAATGCCGACTAATTTTGGAACATTATTTAAACCTAAATACATAAATGTATTCCATCAATGTGTTCATGTCTCATATGTTGTATAAAAATATCAAGTCTTCCATCAAAGAGGTACAAAATGTAAATAGGAAATTGTACATCTCGACCTCTAACGTACTCGGCTCGACGCCCCTACCATAAACAGTCATCAGATGCCAGCCTTCTCGAGCATCGGACAAATTCCTTTGATCTTGTTTAGGGTAAATCTTTTCGATTTATATGTTAATTTATAAATTTGAATCTACAGCATCGCATCTCCGGGTGTTACTGGTTAATCCGTGTTCTTATCTACCAAGACTTATTTCCTTACATTTTTTTAATACTATCCATAATTGATTGTTTATTTTGTGGCTTCTTATGACTCGATTTTTTTACTGTTAGAATTTTAAGGTATGCAAACGACTGTGCATTACAGCAAGTAAGAGGAATTTCTTTGCACGGCAAAATTTTATCGAGGAGTCGTAATTTCCTTTGATCCCTCATCTATATTCAATGATCCGAGGACCGTAACGCTTCGTAAGCGAATTCATTATATCCGTGTGCTCTTTATATATGACGCGGGCATCTTCAAGAATAATTTATTCGGAAACGGGTAAAATTTACACGCATCTAAATTTATTCTTTAATCTGAATCGCAGAATGTAGGTGACTCTGCCGTTATTCGTTTTGGTCAAACAAAACGTTTATTCAACAAAGTAGTTCTCAATTAGTTTGGTATTGGACAAGCTTTTCATTCTTGAAACTTTTAAAAATGTCTAAACTTGCAAAGACATTGGACATTGGACTCATTATAAATCAAGGTATTAAACACAGTAATATAATTAAGACTCGTCATACATATTATAGATGAATCGCTTCAAGAAGTAAACTCATCATACAATTCTTTATTCAGTCCAATTGGCGTCGAATCTTTTTCTACAATCGCTAACTCTCACCAGTCTCTTGTAATATTAGCTAATATTTTGTTTTGACCATGACTTAGCATTGGTATCCATCAGCCCTAAAAATATTTTTTTGTTTTCTACCAACAACAACGTTTATAGAATGTCATCATTACTAAGAGGGTTGGTTGAAAATTGAACCCAAGAAGCTAACTTAGAAGTCAAAATCATTCACAATCAGACCAACATTATATACTATTTACATAACTGTTTTTATTTTATTAACTATTTGTTACCATAAAAAGAATATTAAAAAACACCGCCGCGCCGTGTAAGTCAAGGCACATAACACGATCCGATTTTCATGATTGCAGAAAAAAAATTCCGCGTCGTTCGCTAAATCGTTTCTGTGAAAACAACGGGGCTATAAAAGGTCTTATTGTTATCCTTTGAATTTATATCCAGATATTATCGCTCTCATAAATTGCTACCACGTACAGTTTTCTCCAAATCGGATGCTTGAAAAAGTGACCGGGGATAACCCTACTACTTTATATACGAGTCGCCGATAAAAGCTAATGTACCCTTTATAGTGTTACAAAAGCTTGCCGACTAATATCCGGATGTAACGAGCAACATGTTTAAATTAGTGGGAAAGAGCCATTAAAAGTGAGCGTAAATAAAAAAGCTTTAATTTGCAATCCGGCGCGCGGCATCTGTTTTCTAATTGAGACATTAAGCGGGGATTGCTTCAACGAGTCTTTAATAACGCGCATATATTACTGATGGCTGGCGAAACGTACAACGTTACCAGATCGGCGCCCGACCGGGTAAATGATGGTCATTGCTCGCAATGGTCGCCGGGCAAAACTCCCGGATAATTGACACAAATGTTGCCTAACGACTGTTCAAATGTGCTCCCCAGTTTTCATGTAGCGGTCTTCAACGCTCGTGTCTGAGCTTCAAACTTGGACATCCAACATTTTCCCTCCAATATGTTTTGCTGAATAAATAACTTTCTAGGGAAAGATTTTGTCGTATTTTTGTCGGAATTAAACCATTCTATTTGGCGTGATATGGGATGTTTACCCTCAACCTCATAAATTCTGTATGTTTACTTATTATTTAGAAATTCCTTTCAAGTACAGATGTGCTGTATAATAAGAAAATACTTCATTTATATTCTAATATTATCCAAATAAATGTAAATGTTTGGTATGTTACAACTTCCAATGAAATACTTTATAATTATATCGTATATCGAGAAATTTCATGATTTTACGCGTGGCCAAAATATTTCAGGATACATTTATTAAAAACTTTCCCAACTTTTAGCTGATATACATAATTCTCAGGTACTCAAACTCGAATTAATTTAAAAGAATTCGTCATGTAATCATCCTTATTAAAGATTTCCTAAATCAAATGGTGAAAGTAATATAGCTTTAATATAAGTAGACAAACATATCAAGCCTTGACTAATATTATCTCCAGCTAAAGGTGTCAACAAAAAGATGCTAGAGCTACTAAAAATTATTCTTTATAGACATTTGATAACTTTATGGTGGATTTTCTTTACTTTTTGAGAAACTTGGATATAAGTTTTGTTTAACAAAAAACGTTTAAGTTTCATCCTAAATAAATTTAAGGAGAGTTTTCATGGAGCAGATATCGTAAAATAGAAAAATAAAAGAAAAAGAAAATTTAATGAAAACCAAAGTTTTCGTGTTTGTTGACTTTTATATATTTTTACCGAAGTCAGATCGACTCGATTTTTTTTGTTACAAATATTACAAATATTAGTGTAACAAAAGAAAAAACATATAAAACAAAGTAACGCACACTTTTTATGAGGTGTTTTCAATTAAAATGAATGATATTATTACATTATTTATATATTCAATAAAATTACATGTACAACGTCATCTAGGCCCAACTAAGCAGAACTTGTATTATGGGTACTAAACAACTGATATAAATACATAAACATACTTTTTTTTTGTACATACATACATATTATACATTGAAAACACCCAGACTCCGAAACAAATATTTGTGGATCACACAAACATTTACACCGATCCGAGAACCGAACCCAAGACCTGTTGATCAGCAGTTGCTGCTAACCACTAGACCAACAAGGCGGTCCAAAAAAATATCTTAAAAATTATCAAATATTTGTGACAGAGAATATAGTGCCCAGGATTAGCAATATAAAGTGGTAGTGGGGTGACCTTATTAGCCACAGAAACAATAATCGTTGTTGTGAACGTGTTTTTGAGAGATCACAGGTCAGGTATAGTGAGGATTTGCGCAAAATAGCTGGCAGAAACGGGATGCGAAAATCTACTCAAGGGACTTGCAAATGGAGAAATATGTGTTTAGTATTTTGGTGTATCGCGATATCTCAGCTAAATCATGGTAAATATTTCAATTTTATGAAATGAACTGCTATCACAATGTTAGGTAAAAGTTTTTTTCCAGTAAACACAATAACAGAGGATAATGCATTGTCCCTGATGTCTTTGTTATCGCAGAATGTACGAGGAGCGATGCAACATTTTGCAATAACCGCAAACCCATCTTTTGCATTCAACCGTTAAATGAAATTGCTTGCAGTGTAAGCTTAACTTGAAGTTATTATAAATTTGTTTAGATAAGAACCTTTATTAGTGGGATTACGTCAACTCTGTATAAAAAGAAGTCTTATACCTCCATTTAGTTATGTACACTTTGCCATGACTTTGGCAAGGAGTATAATGAGACTTTGGCAAGGTGGTGTGATAGTCTGTTTAATTTAGTTCTCAATAGAGCTTATATACTAAAATGGTGCGTGCGTATAATTACTTTATTTTATCTTTGACTGTATCTTATAATATGTAGCTTAACTAACTACATGTAATTATGTAGGACATATTGTCGCTACATAGGCCCCCCCTTTAAAAGGAAAATTATAACAATTCCTAGTAAATTTACATACTTTCAAAAAATGATTAGTTAATAGTAATTAATAGTAATGTATGTACTTGTACTGTTCTTTGCGTTGCTTCAATAAAAATTGCTGACGTCTGTTGTGACGGGCGGTGTCTGTTTCGCTGCACTGTTTAGGTTATTGCGCCTTGACCTCCATTACCCGTTACGTCTGTGCTGATTATTAGCCGACGGGATTTTCATTATTCTGTCGAGGGCCCTGAGTATTCGGTAGAGAAGTACGATGCCGATGATGATTGCCATTTCACCAATTGCTATGTTTTGCGTCCACCGTAGTTCTTCCAAAACAAGGCTTTATACTTGATCGGCTTCATTTTGATTCAGACAACTGTCTGCGTTGTAGACGATTTGATCCTTGGAGTTTTGGTTACCCATGGTTCTTCCGGAGATGCCAGCGACAAAATATGATATTTAAAAAAAATGCCTTGAGTATTTAAATAGATAGATTGCTTGAGTCAGCGAATGTTGAATCTTACTACCGGTTTTACTGTCCGTCCCGATTTAGTGACATGCGTGTTATTTTTGTGTTTTTTTACGGGCTGTTGTGGTTATTTTCCGAAAATGGCACGTTCGTAGTTTCACTGTTGATAATAAATGCTGGCTTTAATCTGTCTATTGATATTACTGTTTCTTCACCCTTAATTTTTATGGTGATTGTTTTACCCATTCTTAGAAAAACACCCAAACTCCGAAACAAATATTTGCGGATCACACAAACATTTGGTCCGACCAGACAGAGTAGATTCACTTTGGTAGGTTTAAAAAAACATGTAATCCACTTAGCTAATCATTTATTTAACATATAAAAACTGTAAAAATAGAAAACATAGTACAGATTACATTTTCATAAAGCGAGCTTCAGTTTCAGGAATGTATACCTTTTTGCTGTGAAGTAGATCGTTTCAAATGTTTTTGTTGAACGTTTCTGCAATAGTGCAAAAGTGATTTATCATAAGGCAACATACTGCGGTTGAGATGAAAAATAAAAGTAATTCCTTTTGTATTTGCTGACTGAGGCGGTCGCTCGGAGACATATTTGGAAAACGCGTGAATAATGGTAGCTCCTTTGATGTCATTTACCTTTGATCCATCGTGTTTTTGTATTGCTAACAAAACCTTACCAAAACGAGACGACGCACGGGACAAAATCCTTGTAGATAATTCCGAAACGTTAAGTCGTCATCCACCTTGTAAAAATACACGTTACTTTCTTTTCCCAATATAAGGACATTGTTTTTTCAAAACAGTAGGCTTGTTGTCTGAATATCAAGACTTTGCGTCAAGTCATAAACGTCCATTATCTAGTAGAAGAGTGCTTCCCTCGGCACTCTCCGTATAATATATTTCAGCGAGGAAGCAACAAAAATAAGTTTTTTGCGGCACTTACAAAATAATCACGAGAATATTTAAATTGTACTTGGTTGTATTGGGCATATTAGGACTGATATCATCCTAAATGGGTATATTACATCTAAGTAGCTGTTACTTTTACGTCCCAAAAATATTATTTTGAACGCAATAAAATTCTTTCTTTATGTCTTCGGTGTCCATGAAAAAGACATAACATTGTGCGTTGAATTTATTGTAGCAGACGAGGACCCAGATGGCTTTTCTCGTAAAATACTACGAGTGGTTCTGTTGGTAGCAACGTTATACTTAAAGATAATCACAATTTACGGGAGCCCTTTGGCCAAATTTGGGAATACTTTCCCTTTACCGTTACGTGTGAGCAATTATAGCGCCCCTAATGATGTACTACCGCTTGTAGAAGAAACTTAGCTTTGAGAACTTGCGTTAATGGTGTCGAAAGAATTTTATTACCACTTACATAAGTAGTTTCGTCTTACTAGAGCGATGAAGGTACAAAAGTTGTTTTAATGTTAGGTTAATAGAACTAAAGTTCTTAGTCAATTGTTTTCAACCTTTTTTGGCTCGATATATTCAATACTTGTCCAAAAGCGTTAATATAGACATTTAAATATATAATGCATAGGTAGATGATATGTGTTATTTTATAAATATTTACTAGTAATTTGATAGTCAAAAAATAATTCAAACTATTTTGGCCTTAGTCATTATTTAACAGTTTTTATATTCGATATATTATTCGATATGTTGAACAATATTGTAAATTATATAAGAAAACATTTCTACTATTTTAATGATGCCCACTGTCATATTTATTAAAAAGTATTATCTACTTTTAAAAGACATATTCTATGTACCTATTGTTTTCACTATCTACTGCCTTGTTGGTCTAGTGGTTAGCGTATGCGGCTGCTGATCAAGAGGTCTCGGTTTCGATTCTCGGCTTAGACCAAATATTTGTGTGATACACAAATATTTGTTTTGGAGATCTGGGTGTTTTTCTATGTTAATATCTATGTATTTACAAAACAAAAAGTATGATTATGTATTTATATCAGTTGTTTACCCAGAACACAAGACTTTATGTTTAAGATGTCCGAAATATTTAATAAAAATATTTATTTATTTACCTAAATGGAGTAGCACTTGTAACAATAATTAATAATAAGAATAACTTGGTAGATTTCATAGACGACAGTTTATTTTCATAAAAGACATAGCCTATATGGTAACCTGACTACTCATAAACTTTTTTATCTGTTTCTTAATACCCAAACATTATGCCATCCATACACAGAACCTTATCACCTTTTATTTTTGCCATGTAAGGTGTTCGACCCCACAACCCCCGACTGAGGTGAGAGAATATCCAACTAGACGGAGACAGACTAATAAATAAAACTATTTTAAGTCATAAGTCATAAAATTGTATGTTCTCCTTTCTCCATTTAGTATAATTCAATTCAATATATTTACCATGTCCTTTAATAACTGTACCTATAATTTTACTTTACGTAGTACGTGCTAACCTAGTGCCTATACCTATACTTATTTATTATATACTTATAACTTACAAACTTACTACACATTATCATCATCATCACACAATACTGTGATGATGATGATAATGTCATTCTATTGCTCGACATAGGCTTCTCCCAATTTTCTTTCACGCCAATAAAATTGATTTAGGGCTTCTTGCATCCAGCTCTTACTTATTGTACAATTTATAAGATTTTAATTTATACGGTATATTCAACACAAATATTTTTAGACTAGACATTATTTTCTTTTCTATTATTAAATTTTATATGTATATTAATATTGGATGTATTGCCCATCCAATATTAAAAGTTCACTAACAAATAAATTGGCATCTAGATAATACTAGCTTTCGCCCACGGCTCCTCCAGCGTTATTAACAAATTATTACAGTAAAAAGTAGCCTATGTGTTATCCTGATATATAAGCTATATTACTGTAAAGTTTCATCCAAATCCGTCCAGTAGTATTTGTGGGAAATTTTGCGTTACTCACAAACTTTCGCGTTTCTAATATTAGTAAGGATATTTTTGGGGTCATTTGTTTTAGAACTGCCGAACTCTTTATCTTATGCAGTAAAATGATTATAAATTTTAAATTCTTACTATTAAATTTAGTGTCGTTGAAAGATAACTCCGAGATGATGACGTATCACTTTAAAGTCTAGACTAAAATTTTAGTATTCTAATTTTATTTAAGAGTTTGCGTCTCATCTCGACGTTGTTAAATTAAGGTTAAGAATGATAATGCACATACTACCATAGTGAAATAACTGACAATTTGTAGATCGTTGTTTAAATTTCGTGTACTATGAAAAGCTCTAAATTTCAAATTTAAAATAAAAAAAAGATTTTCTTTTAAGCCATGATTAGGAAACAGGAGTAGAATTCTAGCGTAGTGGTGATAAGATTCTTCTGCATCATTGAGCCTCTGGTCACTCACTTACCAATGCTGTCATTTTAGGATGGTCTTCTATGCGAGAGTACCTCCAAAGTCGAACCGACCTGTTCGTGCTGTAATCAGCGTGGCTCTACTACCTTACATATCACCAAGAAGCCCTTTATTTTATATTAAGTCATCATCATCAACAGCCTATAACAGTCCACTGCTGGACATAAGCCTCTCCTTAGAAAGAAGGTTTTGGCCTACTATACCACGCTGGCCAGACGGGTTGGTAAAGGGTTTGTTTCAAGTTTTCTTTCTCTTGGCAGTGATGTTAGATGCTTATTTTGTGCCTTTAGTCGCCTCTTACGACACCCAAGGAATGAATAGAGGTGGTGACACTTTGTATTATTAATCCGTCACCACACGGACAATCTCTACATCCCAATGTATCATCATATTAAGTAGATAATTCTAAAAGTCTAGTTTATTGTAATTTAGCTGATGTATAACAAAATCTTAATTTTGACGATAAATCTTCGCATTTTTTAAAACTATTGATTCATTCATAATCTGACTATACGCTGTAATTTGAAATGTTTTCTACGACATTTAAAATTTATTGATATTCTCTGGAATACTGTACTCATAGTTGTATAATATATAAATTAATTTCTGATGTGGAGATCTAATAAGTAAGTATCACTGCAAAAAGAAGGCATAAGTATTCCTAATTTTGTGTGATACCACCATCACCTGCATATTCTAAACATCCATTTATGTTATGTCTAGCAGCAGATTGTAAGAGGATATTGATGACAGGGCTATAAATTAAACTTAACAACTTTTGACATTAAGTTTTGAAAGTTATTACTATTATTGTTGCATTTATGAGAGTACAGTTTTAAAGAAAACACTAAAGATCACTATTATTCTCATTTTATATAAAAACATTAACATAATATAATAAACATTAATATTATGATATTGCTATTGATTTAAGTAATTGAGTATATTCACTGTACTCTAAAAATGCTTGGATAAAAGTCTGTATAAAATGTCTGATGACCGTCAAAATATATTTTTGCTGACAACAATAAAAATGTTGAATGGCTGCTACACAAAGACATCTTCTGAACAAATAAAAGAAAAAATCTATTTGTTCTGTATTTGCTTTACCTATTTATACACAGACATTTATTTCAATAATATTCTTCGACTACATAAAGTTATCACAAATATAGACACTTTATGCTTGACAGCACATCTATGAAAGCAACAGTACCTAACAGTACATAAATTATTTTTGTTTTCTTGGCTCGTGAAACAATTCTATTCTTTTCGTCGAGTACATCTTTTAACAATTGGAACGAACTGTCTGGGTGGATTTATTTGTTTTTACCGAAACTAACATAGAAAAGTTTTGCAACAAGGCTAGTTTTCGGTAGAAATATGACTTCTTCTTTATAAATATGAAAGGTGAGTAAGAAAATAAATTGAAGCAAGGGGTGAACTGTAATATAAATATTGTTTGTGAATGATCTAAATCATTAAATCACGAATGCCTCGGTGGCGCAGTGGTAACGTATGTACTTGATGTCTCAGGTTCGATTCCCGGCTCGGACAAAATGTTTATGTGATTCGCAAACATTGGTTTCGAAGTATAGATGTTTTCTATGTATGATATGTATGTTTTACGATATACGTTTACGATGATATGTTTGTTTTAAGAGATGATGTTGATTATTTATATCAGTAGTCTAAGTATCCACACTACAAGCTCTGCTTAGTTTGGAACACGACAGCGTTGTGTGTAAGATGAAATAGAATAAAAAATCTTACACTTAAAAGTACTTTTCTTGAGTATATACTTAAGAAAAGTACTTTTAAGTGTATATTAATTGTGAATATAGTCGTTTAGCCGACTAAATTCACACAAATAATGTCTTAACGCTACGGAACAATCTCTTTAGTCAACTTTTGTACATAACATGTAACTAATGTTGGGCAGTTGTATACGAAGTAAAGATGCAATGAATACTCGTATGAATTGCTTGTCCGTGTGGTGACGGATTAAGAATACAGAGTGTCACCACCCCTATTCATCCCGCGGGTGTCGTAAAAGGCGACTAAGGGATAAACTACGCAAGACAACATCAATGCAAAGAGAAGGAAAACTTGAAACCAACCCTATACCAACCCGTCTGGCCAGCATGGTATAGTAGGCCAATACCTCCTTTCTAAGGAGAGGCCTATGTCCAGCAGTGGACTGTTGAAGGCTGTTGATGATGATGATGATGATTAATTGCTTCAAACACAAAATAGTAAATTTAGTACACTATTATAGAGAATTTATATTTTATTTCTGCACTACTTAAAACGGTTTTGCATGTTCAATGTGTAAACTTACCATTTTATCATCATCATTATTATCATCATTATCAGCCTATACTACAGTCCACTGCTGGACATAAATAGGACTCTTCAATTACATTTATTTCAACTAAATTCTATATATATTGATGTATTATTTTCGTTGTTATGTAAATTTGAACTATGTAGGTTCAAATATAATTTAAATCTATCTTTCTAATCAAAAGTTCTAAATGTAATTCCGATTCATTAGACTCTCTACTAAATATTCATTTTTTAAGAGAATCGTCGTCGTTGGATAAAGATTTTAAATACATTACTGCAACGAAAAAGTTTAAATTGGAATTCTAAGTGTCGCTAATAGTCTTTATTCTTTACTGCTCAAAAAAATTATAAATCTGACTTAAATAGCTATTCAGTATAGTAATCTGCATTTGTATTGATAAATTGCAATGAACGTATTTTTTTTTAATGTTAGCCGACCCAAGTTACTCTACACTATGGATAGTATGAGCAGAATCAAAGACTTAGGGGTCATGATACTCAATGCGCGTGACCCACACTGAAAAATACTTTTGGATCATTGGGCCTCCGTTGTCACACTCATTAACAAAATCAGCATGATTCTTCTACCTATTCAATAAAATATATTTAGAAATTTCAGGCCAACCTAAACTAAAATAAATAAACAATGTATTTGTTAGATAGATGTGGTAGATACTGTTAAATTCATATTAAGTTCTTAAAACAACAGAGTGAAACGTCTTACTTCTAAGAAACTGTTGAACTCTAACGAGTTGAACAGTTTCTTAGAAGTAAGAGATTCAATCTCTCCATGTCTTGCGTGTGTCATACTAGACAACTTAGTACTTGTTTATACTTGCGCTCCTTCGCGTTCTAAAATATTCTACGGCATATATTAGTGCTAGAAAATCATTAAAATAAGATCGTAGTAGAGCTGTGAATAAATCTTTGCAATGAGACAATTGCTGGCAACAAAATCTTGTTTGAATACGTAACAAAAAATCATTAATTTCGTCAAATCAAATCAGCTCAATAGTATTTTTCAAATTGTCAGCTTTTCATTAAATTCATAGGGAAGTAAGTATAGATGGTACTTACATCAAATATCATTTTTGTTTTCTGACTATCTATATGTTTAAATGGAAAATGGATTGAAGAATTGTGTACCACAAACGACCTTATTTGCATTCATAGATGTTAAAATCAGTATTATTGTAATACCTAATTTGGTGGTGACGGATTAAGAATACAAAGTGTCACCACCCCTATTCATTCCATGGGTGTCGTAAGAGGCGACTAAAGGAATAAAATAAGCAGCTAACATCACTGCCAAGAGAAGGAAAACTTGAAACAAACCCTTTACCAACCCGTCTGGCCAGCGTGGTATAGTAGGCCAAAACCTCCTTTCGAAGGAGAGGCCTATATCCAGCAGTGAACTGTTAAAGGCTGTTGATGATGATGATGAATACTTATTTAAAAATCCATCGACACCTGATAATTAATTAAAAACATTAACGAAAACATACTCTGGTTTACAGATCACTGTTGCGTTTTAGTTAGATGGCCGCACGTGGAACTGTTTTTAGTTTTTGTACAAGCTTCGGTGGGCTTGTTTGCCAAAATTTGTTTTTTATTACAAAAAAATACTGTTTCACTTCCCTCGTTATCCTCTTTGGTGCTCGTTACTCCTAATTATTATTATTATCATTTATTTCTAACCAAGATCCATATTTTATTGTTAGTTATAAAAGTCTTAACCTAATGTTAATAAAGATGGTACAAAACACAAATAAAATACAGATAGGTTTGCACAATATTAGGACCCTGTGTACGTATGTAAACGTATCCAGCGTCCCAACATTGGGCAATCCCATCTTTCACACAAAATAGACTCAAGAGGCTGTGTGTTCTGTCCTAAAAGTAAAGGGGTAAAAATTCTACATGAATATATAGGTTGATATCAATTTTCAGAGCAACCAATTTAAAAAATATCGTTTTTCGATTGTATGTTTACTAAAAGCTATCTAAAACTGGCAGACCTCAAAAAATAGCTGACTTACCTTATGTTTTTTGTATAATATTAGCTTTTATCACTGTTCCAATTTTAGCATAATGGCCAAAGTGCATGATTTGCTTTTTATATTATGTCAGAGTCTCTAATCGGCTTCAGACGTAGATATACTTTTTCCATGAGTTTCTAGTTTTGAAACTAGCACGTAGGAAAAATACTTATTGACTTGCGTAGGCTTCTGTTTTTAATCGAATTTATTTCTACATACTAGGTAGATGGCATTATAATAAATTCACTATGTATTCTAAAATATGTATCCAATATTTTTTTTACCAGCGTATATATATAATCAGTTAAAAAGAATCGAACTGCTAACAGACAGACAATAGAGCTTACATAAGCAAAACACGAACTCGTAGTTTATTCGTCTCTCTAGACGCCGTAAGATTTTTTATTATTATTATACTTACCCTTTTCGTTGTAACACACCGTGTGGAGTATTCGTTGTAAGGAGCTGTAATGACGCGCCGAGCGTGAAATACGCGCACATTTCGGTACCCTGGAAATGGAATGCACCTGCCTCCTTAGGTTTTATGAGAAGTTTCCTCACCTTCTTACGATGCTTGGTAAGGGCTGCCAATATCGCCGTCCTCACTTTGTGACCCCTCATAATACGAGTAATACTTCTTGAGAGGGTATTGAACGTAGGAGGCCTCGTCGAGACGGCCCGTCACTTTACGATCCGCCTACTAGTTTAGTTTGTTTCTTGTTTATGTTATAAGAATGTTTAGGATTAACATTTTTATGATGTAACAACTTGTTATTAAGGCTACGAAAGTTGATTCGGTAGTCCTCGTTAAATTTATCTTTCTTTATACGATCTATTAAGCTATCTTGTTTGTGAATAAAATGATTTCATTTACACCCTTTTACGTAAAAACTTAATTCGAATTCAGATAAAAAATAAAACTTGAACTTTATTTCCATTCTTCCAATCTTACTAAGACACGTCGGCATTCAATACGGATACCGGGCAAATAGGCTAATCGAATCAAGTGGTATAGTGAAATGACATTCGCAGCTTTCAATATTGCAAGCGTCCAATTTAAAGAATGTTCACAATCGAATTTCTTGCTAGGAACCGTGTCTCAATGTTACAAAATAATGGTAATTTTTATTTTGCAACACACGACCAAATCTTTCACTAAATGGTCATGAAGTTTGCCATACATATTGTTGTTGATATAGGGGAGAATTTCTACTCGATGCAAATATAAGACAAAACATTACTTTTGCGTGAACGAAACTACTATGAAATGTATGAAGTAACATGTAACTCAACATGAATTATTTAAA
The DNA here is from genome assembly GCA_932526445.1 of Phragmatobia fuliginosa. Lineage (NCBI taxonomy): Eukaryota > Metazoa > Arthropoda > Insecta > Lepidoptera > Erebidae > Phragmatobia > Phragmatobia fuliginosa. The sequence continues at coordinate 18,272,631 of OW052063.1, read as the reverse complement.
TTAGGTACAATTTGTGTGCTTTTAAATTTTAAGTGAACTTGGCGTGTCTAAGAAACGTAGGTAATCTTGAAATGACACTCTTCATAAAAGTCGTAAGAATAAAAATAATAAAATAAATATTTTGGACATCTTACACACAACATCATCTAGTCCCAAAGTAAGCAGAGCTTGTGTTATGGGTACTAAACAACTGATATAAATACATAAACATACTTTTTTTTTGTAAAAACATACATATTATACATAGAAAAACACCCAGACTCCGAATCAAATATTTGTGGATCACACAAATATTTGGTCTGACCCGGGAATCGAACCCGAGACCTCTGAATAAAGGTACTTTGAGCGCACATTGACATTTTTCAGTCAGAGATTGTTATTTTTTTTAATTTATAGAAAAGTGGGTTCTATTTTACAGAATATTATTCACAAAAATTCAAAACTCCTAAGAGTCTTTTTTATTAAAAATAGTCTCACAGTTCCCTCTGACTAGTTAGATTTTCTTTCATTTCAGAATTTTGAAATACAATCTCAATCTTATACATTCAGATGCATCAAAGTAGGATAATTATTATAGAAATAAAATTTATTTTTCCATTAAAAGTATGAAATAATAAAACTATGTGCTCGACATTAAATGTGAAGCTGAAATGGAAAAATGGTAAACACTAAAATATGAACACAGCGCTTTGTGAGAGAAAAGTGGATCATAAATATTGAGTTGAAAGTTTTCAGCGAGGTTGGGAATCTATCATGTTTTGAAGCAATTCCCAAATAACGGTCCCGAAATGTAGTTTTGCCTTTCACTAGCTTACGAGTATTTTGGTGAATTTTGAGATGACTCTAGCTAGAAGTAACCGTCTATACTAATATTTGTGAGTTTGTGATGGTATAGGGATAATCTCTGAAATCTACTGTTTTAATTTTACTGAACCAATTTTGAAAATCATTTTAACAACAGAAAGCCATTATAATTTGTGAGTCGCGATATTCGACATAGAGGTGGGTGAAGCCGCGGGTAAAAGCTACAAACAAACAAATAACTTTACGTACACGAAAAAAAAAGATTTTCTAGTATCCAAGTGCCCTAGGAACATAAAAATAAATTGTGGCGTAAAAACAGTGAAATTTTTGTAAAACATTGAATTTCATATTTACCTGCAGAAAAGCAAAACCTGAACTGTGGGTTCCTCTCTTAGCGTGGCGTGTTTTTGGTGACGTGGTCATCTTTGACTTTGTGACTCTATAATACTGTTTTAATGCAACATTATTTGAATACTAAGGGAGCGTTCACTACTTTTCTTGATTTCTTTGACCCTTTTCTGAAGGTCGCACTTTGAAGTCTTACTGTAATTCTTAATAAAATTTCTTTGAGTTGTTGAAATTAGTCATCACTTCAATAATTTAAGCTTAGGAATCTTAGTCATTGCATAAATAAACAAGTTTATTTATGTATATCTAACATTAAAATTATCTAACATTAGCCTTTAGCAAGCGAATAATGATGTTTCAGACATATTGTATTAGTACCACCCAAATATACCAATATGTGTGTTTCGTTTTGCATTTGCATCTAGTCATTTGCATCATTACTTGGTAATTGTTCCACTTAGAATATAATTAACCTTAGCTTATTACAATCAAACATTTTTTTGAAAAAATCGTTTTAATAAACTTTTCTGTGATTAGTTACTAATTTTTATAATTTTATTTAATGTCAAAAAATAACGTTTATTCCTACTAATTCTTTGTATACCATTCCACATGCAATTTGTATTGTAAATAATTTAGTAGAAATCTAAATAACTATCGTAACTGTTACGAAAAGTAACCAACACATATTCATCTCGTAAGTAGTTTTCTTTGCAAATGTTAAAACTAACACATTTTTTTTAAAGTATCACTTATTGTTGACATCAAAACATCTATTTGATTTTAAAACCCTCAAATTTTAGAAAATAATTTTAAGTAACATCAAATGTAAAAGTAGTATAAAATTAATTTGAACTTTGAGAAATAATATAAATATTACATGATATGTATATTTTGAGGTTGCAAAAGTTCCATACAGAACTAGCTACATAGAATTACATACAACAAACCAGAAAAAACTTTCCATCATTATATTTAGATGAAAACAATGAATTAATTTCGACAGAATTTCTTAGAATTGTATCTTTAGCCAAAAATAGAATTGTTAGAAATACAGCTGGGATAAATAGAACAGCTTAAATTGGCTCGGGACAAATGCTTTTCCATCTTGATGTAGGCGGTTCTTAACCAAAATTTAATTCACGTTCAATATTTCGACCAATAACAATGAAAGTGTACAATTTATTAGAGTTTAGAAGATTAGATTCCCAATACTATTGTTTTCAATGAAATATTGACTTAGTTTATTGTCTTGTATTCTTATTGTCTTTGCAATATCCTGCGTTGGAGAGGTACACAAAATTACTTCGTTGTTTTGATTCATGACCTTATTATATTTTGCATTTCAAAATAGCGGCCTGAAAGCCGACGCTCATGGCCATTTCTGAAAAATGGTAAGGACTTTATTATTATGGATTATAAATAGATGAGGCATTCGCCACGCTCCCGTTAAAAGTAAATACAAGGAGAAAATATAGTGAAAACCAGTCTCATTTGTCAACCTTTCACGTAGTGCATGTAACATTACATGAAGAATGGCTGACTTTTTATTCATTCCACTTCAGCGACGCATACAATTTTAAAACACATTAACAAGACGAGCATGCAGTGAATCATTGTAACGTAGAAAAAAAACTATTAGAAAACTTTTGCGTAGTTGCTGAAGTCTGTCATATAACATTTAAGCTTTACTTCGCAGAGTACGTAGATGAGACTATCTATACATATGTATAGTCTCAAGTCAAGCGCTTGTTACTTGGGTTGATTTCACTTAATTGATAGTGGTTCAAAATCTCTCTACAAAAGTGCTACTGAGGGTATTAAAGTCTTCATTGTAAATTGAACTACTACAGTCTTGTCTGCATTGATTAATTATTGATTCACTATCTCTGGGATACCAAATGCTGTATTGTTGAGGACAGTAGCGAAATTTTGTTTAAGTGCATAGTGTGGTAGTTATTACTACTCGTTACACTACTTCTTAAGAAATTTCCTATAAATGTTTATTTCATGGTATGGGAATAAACAAGCAGTCGATTACTTTAAGTTAAGTGACTATCTCTATCCATAGATATCTGTAACTTAATATACATAAGTGCGTTGCCAAATGTGCGATATTTACGGGGTAATGAAGTCTCGGAAATATATAATTAGAAGTGGTAACGGTTCGGTAACCCCTGATATCAAACAATAAGTACTCATAAAATAATTGAAGATTAGGCATGCTTCTTAGTCAAATATGCTATGGCATAATGATAGACCCAAGGTCATATCCAAAGAATGGAACATAAATATTTGTAAACAATTTAGGTTTGAACGACATCAAAACTACAGTACATTGCATCGCTACTGTGTTGTTTTTTTTTGACCTAAGTCATCACCAGTTTAAAAGGATTTTAAAATTACACACTAAATGATATTCTATCTCAGAGCCAGTTATTTTAATAATCTATATAAAGCTGATACAAATGACTTTTTTTTTGATAATGAACCATGTAATTTTATGAGTTGTCTAGACAAAACAGTAAACATAGGAAACATAAATACTTCAAATCTGTCTCCCTACATCGTACCTTAAACTCTAATTCAAAATCAGTCGTCTATTTAAAATGATAATTATAATATTATAGTTTGTTCTTTTCCAAAGTAGAGTGAAGTGATCTACTGTTACATATTCTTAGCTCATATGTTTCCAAAAAACTTGATACCAGTGGATTTTTCACCCCATCACTGAGAAATGGCAAATTTTATATTTCTGAACATAGCAACTGCTTTTGGTGACTAAATTTTGGAAATATATTTAAAACTTTTCTATACGCCTAGTGTGTCATTACGGATAGATATGATAATCCTATAGTTTACTATATAAGTAACCTACATGTACTAACACAGTTATAAGTCGATGTAATTGCCGATTATTATTATAAAACACACAGCTCTACACTATGCCCTTTCTTGCTCACGAGTAAGTCTATAAAATATAAAGCAATTTACATACCTGTGTATTATAGTTTCATCTAATTCGGACCCAATCTAATCCCGTTCGTGTTACACGCGATGTCGCACTTCCATAATTCAGTGTCATAATTGTACTACATTAATTAGTAGTTCCATCGCAGTCCGTTTTAATGGTGATTATGCCACTAGTCAACCTTGTTTAAAGAATAAACATTATCTTAATTGCATTGAGCCACGAAGCCTGAAGTCGTAGTAAGAAGAACGATTTATAATCTCGGAACAAGATGACGTGTTATAGTATAATATGTTTAAGCTTTTAAATTGTTTTTTTTCCCTAAAGTAAATAAATGCTTGGACTTAGTGAACGTTGTAGTAAACAGATAACATTTGTTTTAACTGAATGTGTATATAAATAATTTTTGTTCTACGTTTAATTTCCATAAATATTCAAATATAAAATTTACCAAGTGCTTGTCAGGCCATGCATAGAATAGGTTTCCGTAGACACCCATAATGATAGGTAGGTTTAAAACCATGTCCAATAGATAATGGTTGTGTTTACTTAATATTTCTTTAGTTTGTACGAAGTTTTTCAAGTGAGTGTATTTCGCAAGTTAGGTCCCCATATTCTCTTAAAATAAATAAGTTATCAAAACCACTATAGTGTTCCTTGAAAGTTCAATCTTCCATCATGAAGTTTTTTAGATTTTTCGAGCCAGCCATTTTGCTTTTCGTGGGGGGGGGGATACACCCTGTTTTTACAAAAAAATAGACTTTTAAGTTGAATAACTCACAAACCGTAAAATAGATTTAGCAACATAGCAATGTTTTAAAAGACTTATCTCATGATCTCACACGATGGGGTAGACGCGAGAAAAAGAAAATCATCCCCACTTTACGTGTAGGAGAGGTACTCCAAATAAAAATATATTTAAAGGCTAAGAAGGGAGCAGACACAAACGTGCATGGTCCGGAACCTCTGCTACCCATCCCTCAGGCCCAAATTAAAGCATGACTGCGCGAAAGAACCCAGAAAAAATCCAGAAAACTCACTTCGGCAAACCAAGAAAGCTGTATCAACTACCAACAAAAGGCTTGCCCGCACCCTCATCAGACTGAACAGAGACAAACTCCGCAAGATCATAGGAACCCTAACCGTACCATGTCTCCTCAAGCAACACCTACACCATAGGAGTAACAGATAGCCCTCTGTGCAGAGGATGCATGGAAGCAGAAGAAACGCCACAACATGGACGCCGCAACAACGGAGGAGCAACGGGCACAAATTCTACAGTCACCGGCAACATTTCAGGATGCCTGCGGAAATCTTCGGAGGCTGCTTTCATTTTGGACCAACCTAGGCTGACTGGAGTAAATGGGAAAATTTCTTTACCTACAATAGTCCAATAGCTAAGACTAAGTGCGGAAACCGGCCCAAAAAACTAAACTTAACTAAACTAAACTAAACATATAATTCCAAATTTTATTATAGCACTTTGTCGACGTAATTACAACACATATTCAGGCAAAGTTTCATTTTTGTAGCGCCAACTGTATGGACGGTAGGTCGACGAATCTATAGGGGTTTAGAGTCGTGAATTACGGAACCCTAATAAAAACTGATTGAAATATTTGGAAAATTAGGATTAATTAAAGTCCAACTGTGATAGTAACGCTAAAAAATTTATAACTTTTTTCATAAAAAGCAAACTACACTATGCAGTTTTAAGGTTTAAAATTTTTATTCTAATTTATAATAACAAACCAGAAAACATTACATGAAATCATGTTATTATGCTTAAATTTTTACTCCAAAAAAATCACTTTCATACAAGAATAACGAAAAGGAAATCCCGTGAAGTGACACTTTTCAAGGCGTCGACGTTGATTTTAGAAAGGCCTTTGTTTCTGTTAACCACGCCGCCTCGCCCGCGTCCGGCCCCCGTTGATTTAAGTACACACAATGGGCCCCTCTTACGTCTCCACAATACGCCGATAGCTTAGAAAACGTTCACAATAAAAATGAACAAGACAATACAATTCAATGGAAATGAAGATATAATTTTGTTCTGACGTTTATTTTATTGTTGTATTCTCGTAGTTTCACGTAAAAGTAAATATTTTTAGAAATGTATTCAACCAAAACATCATAAACATAATTAAGTTTCTGACATGTATTAATTTCACTTGTTGTTTGATTCTAATAAAGCTCACCTTTAACGGCCTCTGTAAGTGTTGCCAGCAACCATCGATGTAATTTATGAGACGGTAAAGAAGAGTAATTCCGCTTATTAATTTTGCGCGGGCTCGTTCCGAGGTGCGGTTTCCCGGCTTACATGACTCGGGCTCTTTAATCACGCTTCCCTATTCCATTTTACGAAAAAGCAACATTATTCAAGTTGCAGGCTTTTTGATTTTTAAATCAATCACAACCTCCATTCATTTTATATATCGACAGCATTTATTAAAAACCTAACGTATTCCCTCTCTATTCAATTTAAATAAAATTCTATTTCAACGAGTTTAAAAATCGTCAACGTCGAAATGTTACTGCTGAATTGCCCATCAAATAAACCCCTTATCGACTCATTTTCTTTCCCCTTTCACTAAAGAAATGCTCGACTCCCTTTAATGGTTACGCGGTTGGGTTTGTTATTGTTTTCGTGTTACGTAACGCGTCAGTTTGCGTTAATGTAGTTTATTTTGAGAATGGACTTGAGGGGTGGAGTTATGTGATAACAATAGTATAAGGGGAACGTGTTGGAGTACATGCCACTTGGCTGTTTATGTTTCTTAACGTGATAGCCCCGGGTAATTAGAACGTGATTCACGCAGCTCCTAACTATCGTTCCGTCAGATCGTTAGTAGTATATCGAATCATTGGATAACAGGTGGCTATTGCAGGATTTAATTAAAGTGAAGAAGGTCGTTTGTCATTAAGCTTTATCCGTGTTATAGTGTTTTTTAATATTACAACAGAGCAGCAAATAAGGGTACCGTTGTGTTGTAAACATTTAATTAGTTAGACTTGCAGGTATTAGTGAGAGTTAGAATCACGCGATAATGTAAAGCTTTTGTTGGGGTGGCGGTCGTTAGGCAACCTCTGGCTTAAGTGATGAATTACACCTAACAATTAAAAAGTTACGAGGGCACGTGCTCAGCCGTTACTAATGTACTCTCAGAAAAATTAAAAGGGTGTAAAATTGTTTTGTTTTTATTTTTAGCAAAGTAGAAGTACCTGCCTAAATTGTCGTGTTTATGTTACGGTGCTTTACCTTACCTTAAGTTCTCATCTACTTCAACATTCTCGAGTCATATAATGGGATAGAATGATTGTTGGTCTAGTGGTTAACGTATGCGGCTGCTGATCAAGAGGTCTCGGGTTCGATTCCCGGGTCGGACTAAATATTTGTGTGATCCACAAATATTCGTTTCGGAGTCTGGGTGATTTCTATGTACAAAAAAAGTATGATTATGTATTTATATCAGTTGTTTAGTACCCATAATACAAGCTCTGCTTAGTTTGGGACTAAATGATGTTGTGTGTAAGATGTCCGAAATATTTATTTATTATTTATTTATACATTCAGAACATAATGTATCATAATCAAAACCCTTTCTAATGAAAATCCTACACATATGCAAACCAGGTTTGTGATAAATACATTTGGTATGATATAACTACATGGCGCATTAATATTACGGCGTCAGCAGAGATAGCTTGTTAAAACATTTATTTTATTTATTTATTTGGACAGCTAACAAGTACATGCACCTAAAAACTTAAATACAGAAAGACAGTGGTATATAATCATTGATGCCGCCTTATTTACAGGTTGCCACGGAAAGCACATAAAATATATTAAATAAGATAACAGAAAGTTGGGAGCATAAATGCTTTCTCATAATTTAATAATATAACAATAATCAAAAAAACAGTTTCGGCAGGTAGTTACAAACAAAATAATTTAAAGGTGTACAATTAATTAGAAAATCTAAATGTGCTTGTCCTAACTTAACGATGACAATTTTTTTAAAGGAAGGTAAATTTAAATTAAATATGTCAATGTTCTTATTTTTACTGACAGCATTATACTCCGCTTGGAGTCTATTTAAAGGAGAAAAGTGTCCCAAATTGCTTTTAGATCTCTTAGGTGTAAACAGGGAGTATCTAGTCAGTCGTGGAAGTTTTTTGTAACAGATGAGGACAATTCATTTTATCATTAACTAATTTGTGTAAAAATGAAATATCTAAAATTTTACGGCCCTTTTTTAGTGATGATATGTGGAAATGTATAAGTCGGTTTGTGTAGCTGGTCAGTTTTTTCAACATGTTGCAATAATTTATATGCCAAGTGGTATAAATTCTTTTTTGGTCGCGTTCAATTCAATAAAAACATGTTCAATTGAAAATGTAGCCACTAAAAAATGGTAATCAAAGCTGCTAAATCTGTATAAACTGTATTAATTATTTAGGAGTATTAATTAAAACATTTTGTATTAATAAGATTGCAACTGAAAGAACTAAATTATACACTGATCTTTGCAATCATTATGACGAACTGACAGTTAAAGACATTTCATTGAATACAATGTACCCTTCACTCTTCAAACATGTCTCGTAGATATAGTGCTACGACTGCTACGGTTACCGTAGAGCTTATGCGAACATATTTATTTATTAAGTAACTCTAACTAGTTGTGTTACTTAATATTCTACATTATTATTATTTTTATATTTAAGCCTACCAAAGTGACTCTACTCTGTCTCATGAAAAGTATGAGCAGAATCCAGAAGTGGGGGTCACCATGCTCATTGTAGCATGGTGACCCATACCATAGCAGCTTGGTTAGATATATCTGCATAATTCTCCTGGCCTTCAGAGACCGGGAGAATGATGCATAATGATGAGGGCTCCGGTCTCACACTCACCAATGAAATACGACAGCAAGAATGCTGTCATTATGAGGATGGTCTTCTGTGTGAGGGTAGTACTGCTCCGGTCGAGCCGGCCCATTCGTGCTGAAATGAGCGTGGCTCTACTACCTATTGTAGTACTTGAAGTACAGCTTTGTGTATCTTTTTTTCTACTACCAAGTTATAATATTATTTAAAAATTTGAATACTATGCTAGATAATTACGAAAAGAAAGCATAACACAAAACATTTTATATTTTTATAATTTCCATTTGTAAAAGTAACACATAATTATGTATAGGTACATTTTTATCCATAGAAGTGAACTCGTGAAATGCTTCTAATAACAGATAATATTACAATTTAATGGTAATTCGTAACAGCAAATAATTACTTCTATATTACCATAATTGAGGTACTTTATAATAAGGGCTTTCCATACGTCACTGAAAATTTTCCATTCTCCCAACTTTTCCCCCTCTGATCTTATCAAACAGACTAACATTTTTTGCAAGCTCGCTAGCAATTATAGCATCACAAAAGTTTCAACTTATCTTTTATAAACGACTTTATGAGTAAAGAAATACGTATATAAATAAAAGTGGCTATCGCTTTTCCTCTAATAAAGATAATTATCTTCCAATCCGCTTCTCTGTTTATGAACGTATTTTATGATTGGCCCTTAATAAGTTGATTTAATCTTTAAATTTGCTTTCAGTATTTTTTTATATCTTACATCTATACAAATAAATTAAATTGGAGTGTACGTTATATCAAATGAACAATTTTTAACTTCATGCATATAAAAGTATATACGATACTTTTTATTTATTTTTTTAAATTTTTGTCAGTCTGTCTGTCCATCGTCTGTCTATCCGGATGTTCCGGGTAATCTTTGGAACAGCTGGACCGAAGTTGACGGGACTTTTCCTGCAAATAATAAATTAAATAAATAATAAACAAATGCATAATAAAACATATTAAAATACGCATTTTTGGTTAAACATTTTTAATGTGATCGTTTCTCATATTATATATCTAGTACTTGGGCGACCGAGCTTTGCTCGATTAATTCTACTTATTGTTTAATAACGCCATCTGTTCTCTAAATCAGCTGTAGTGTTGCTGTGTTGGAGTACCAACCAACTAAGTGTTACTGAAAGAATAGTATAAATGACGCAAGCAATGACAAATGCAAAATAAAAACTCGAGACCTCGTGTTTTTACATACTATATTGACTAATCTATATTGATTTTTCAACCCCAATAACCCCTAAATATTAAATTTTAGTGAAATCGTTAGAGCCGTTTCCGAGATCACAACTTTAATTATATAAATATACAAGAATAGCTCATTTAAATATATTATATACAGGTCCACATATTTACGTTTTGTAACTCAGTTTTCTGCTCAAGACGAGCAGAAAACTAAAAACTATACAAATTGTGACTAGACCATATTTCATACAAACTCATATCAAGCATAATTTTCTTAAAAAGGTGAAGAAAATATTTGCTACATAAATATATTCATAGATGTTAAAACTAACTTAGAAATTCTTTTCAATATTGCACTTATTATAATGTTGCAGACATAAAACAGCTACAATGTAATGAAATGGTTCTGTCCAGTCTGCAAATGAAAATCCCTGGCATTTTGCCTATACTGTGTAATATGCAAGTTTTATGACTTTCATAGCGAACAAGACTTTAATTTCTTAGTTTATGCTTATTAAAGTTACGTTCAAATCATGCTTAAATAGCGTTTTTCAAATCCTTTTGAAATACAGTTTTAAAAGTGTTTTGACTAGTTTTGCATAGAAAAGTTTCATCACTACTCCTGGATTCTGGTCTTTTTATCAATCAGGCAGAGTAGAGTTACTTCAGTAGGCTTATATATTATTATAAATATAGGCAACCTATATATAGGCTATATAGGCAAATATCACCAACGACATACGATAGTATAAATGCTATCATTTTAGACTGGGCTTCTATGAGAGGGCACTCCCGGCTTTAAAATCGATGTAGCTGTAGAACTACCTACTATTACTACATAAAACATATTTGTTTCAAAAGCATTTAGAAGTGTCTATAATAGTAATTTTATTCTAGGTCCATCATAGTGACTATCAAGTACTTTGTAGTCCGTCTAGTACTGTGAATATACGCTTGATATTTTTCGTAACGGTTGTAAAATAGTTTTCTAAATTTAAATGAATATAGTGTGTTAAAATACCGATAAAAAATAAACTAGTACTGAGGATTCAATAGAAAATATTAAAGTGAAACAAAAGTACTACTTTAAATAAACATAACAGTAATAAAAAAGTAGCAAACGGTCATAAACCCAGGCAGCAGCACTTTTATCTGTATTTTATGAGATAATTTCAATCATTTAGTGTCACTACAATGGTAAATAAGTTTACAACAATGTCATAAGAAACATTGTCTATAGAATCACAACTATTCTCAGACGATTTGAAACAAAAACGTTCAACTTAAACGAATCCAAAGTTTATATCTGTAATGAACTTGCAGAAGTAATAAAAAATCAACATTGTAGATTGCAAACTGCAGTTTATTTACAACAACAAACTACCGAGCTCCCTGACATTTATTGAGACGATCGTGTATTTATGTACTTTTAATGGCATCGCACATTACCCGCGCGCGCTCCCGACAACATTAGCAAAGGAAAACATCACAATTGAAGTTATTTATACCAATCGGAGCACTATTATGTCGATCTTGAAAGGTTTATCGTAGCTTTATCCTGTGGGCGTACAAACTGTGGCTTTGCTTCTTCTTGATTATTTATATTCTGATACATTATTCAAACCTTACTGTACATATCATTAAATATATAAAAAGAAAATGTGGTAGACACAGTGACAGAAACGAAAAGGCGTACATTTAAGGCATGCAGATATATATAATGATACACTCCATATAGACAATTCTCCTACTGATAAAGAATATAGAGCTTTTTTATGTAAGCCTGCTAAAGTGGCTCTTCTCTGCTTAATGAAAGCATGAGTAGAATCTAAGAGTTGTGGTCACCATACTCACTGTGAATTCAGACAATGCAATGACTCATACTTATGGTGAGTCTATAAGAGATCTTATACTTATGGTGAGTCTATAAGAGATCTTATACTTATGGTGAGTCTATAAGAGATCTTATACTTATGGTGAGTCTATAAGAGATCTTATACTTATGGTTGGTTGGCGTGCATAAATCTTTAAATATTGGTGGCAAAACCATTGGTGTGAAACATCATTAACTTGATCAATTCATATTCTGTATCGGAGCAGAAAATGAGTAAGAGACCATAAATATTCTGTTCAAAACATATGGCACGATTTTAGGCCGGTGATTTAAAAATCTAAAATTACAACAAGAACATTAAAATATTGTATTAAAACGATTCCTTTGAGATCGTACATATGATTATTTATTACAGCAAAGTCGTTTCGAGCCTAATATTTGAAAGATTACCATAAGATTAAATGCTTCTTTCGTCACAACACTATTTTTTTATTACCTTTGTATGTTCTACAGATTCTAGAACATCAATTTAAATAATTGTTTAGAAAATACACAGTTTATTCGGTTTTAATTATAAAGCAGCTAAGGATTGATGGTAGTTCTTATCTTGTACTACAAGGACTGCGCTTTGTAGCCAACTGATAACATTAGCTGCAAGCTCACGGTAAATGCTTACTATCACGCTAGCTAGTTAAGAATATTTTATTTCTAATAACAACTACCGAATAAAAAATACATATGGTAATATTTGTGATTCACTAGCGTTTTTAAGAATATTTTATTTCTAATAACAACTATCGAATAAAAAAAATATATGGTAATATGTATTTGTGATTCACTAGCGTTTTTAAGAATATTTTATTTCTAACAACAACTATCGAAAAAAAAAATGGTAATATGTATTTGTGATTCACTAGCGTTTTTAAGAATATTTTATTTCTAATAACAACTACCGAAAAAAAATATATATGGTAATATTGGTGATTCACTAGCGTTTTTAAGAATATTTTATTTTTAATAACAACTTCCGAATAAAAAATATATATGGTAATATTTGTGATTCACTAGCGTTTTTATTTGACTTTAAATTATTGTACCATTTTATTACTGAGAAGAGTATGCTCAGATATTTGAGTTTCATACTAAATTAAATTTAAAGTCTTGTTGCTATCGAGTTTCAACAACCAACGACAATTTCTAGAAACCTACAGAACTTTTTGCAGAATGTAAATGTTTAGACGAGTCCAAGTACCTAAATTATATTATCACTTTTGTATTTTTAGACGGCAATTCGAAGAGAGAGAAAGATTTGAAGAAATTGAAGAGAGAATTTTTTGAAAAATAAAATACCATAAAATGTGTAGTTGAAATTTTATTGTTGATTATGATAAAATTATTATAATGGGTTTTACCCTACTACTTTATATAAAACAAAACAATTGTTCTCTAAAGAAACATCTATAGTCTTTTAATATCTGATGGAAATTCTTTGGCCAAATTGGGAGCAGGGAAATGTGGCACATTATAATTTTATCTATCTGTAGAAGTTTAAGAAAGTGCAGACGGTAAAATTAAATCAAAGGGCAATTTGATTAATCATATGCAAGATATAAAAACTCAGTACTAAAAAAGTACCAATACTCCAATTTAAGTTATACTTAATGATCTATGCATTCAAGAGACATCGTTAAGTTTAAGTAAATGGCAATAAGTAAGTTTTAAGATTTTGCTCGGAATTTTACTCATGTGTCCATCAATTCACTATTAAACTTTTAAAGTGTGAGAATACAACCTCTCACTCATAGAATTTCCGTATAATTTAATTACTTATTTCTCAGTTTATTGTCTTTCAGGCGTCTTTTTAATAAAACTTTTATTTAAGGTACTAAAATCCTGGGTGTTAATGGCTTTGTTTCTGTAATGGCTTGTAGAGTGGACGTAGCACTGCAGAGATGGTGATAACGATTATGAAATTACGTATCTCTCTTAAGGGTATTGTTTCCATAATTGCTCGAAAAAGCACTTACGGTTATGACAAGAGAAACAAATTAATTCATTATTTGACAGTAAAAAAAATATCTCAGTTTCATAATAAATCAATCTATAGAGAAACCGAGTAAAGTTACTAATACGATTATTTATTTTCGAGAAAAAAATCATCAACAGTGACTAAAATCACCGAAATCGACCTTTTCTGTTTGGAATCAATCTAGTATTATGTTGCTTTATTTGAAATAAATATTTTATTAGTTGCAAGAAAAAAGTACAAAAAAGAGATTAAGCATTTAAGGTTTCTATTAATTCTCACCAGAAAGTCATAATTTAATCTTAAACATCATTAATTTTTAGCGGCAAAAGTTCCATACATTTTAGTATGGAGAAATAATTTGCAATAAAACAGAGTTCACGCGATTCAAAAATTCAGTGTTCTCCGAATATTCAAGGCGAGCGCACGCTCGTTTTTAGCTCCACACGCACTGTCACGCACACAGAGATTTGATTGTTTACATACGACGACGTGACTGTGTGTAACTTTTGATAATATTTGGTAGGTCTGAGAATAGACACACCAATCTTTATATTTTAAATTATTATTAACCAACTTCAAAAAAGGAGTATTATTTGTGTTTTTTTTATTGTACATTCATTGATTACTCTGTCAATTGTGAACCGATTATTAAAATTCATTTTATATGACTGCCTCGGTGGCGCTGTGGTAGCATATGCGATTGAGGCCTCGGGTTCGATTCACGGGTCGGACCAAATGTTTATGAGATCCACAAAATTTTTTTTTTTAGGTGTTGGCTGTTTTCAGTGTTAGTTCATAGGGAAACCCTAAAATTTTATAAGCACGTTATAAATAGTTATTATATATTTTTTTATTTTGTAATGCTATTCCAGACGCAATATCTGAGCTGGTAGCCATCATTTCGTAATGATGAGGGCAGTAGTAGCGCATGCGACTACTTTGCTTGAGTAAGGATTCAGGTTCGATTCCCGTGTAGGACCAAATATTTGTGTGATCCGCAAATATTTATTTCGGGGTCTGGGTGTATTCTATAGGTAAGCAACAAAAAAAGTATGTTTATGTATTTATATCAGTTGTCGAATCAATAATATAAGCTCTGCTTAGTTTGGGACTGGATGATGTCGTGTGTAAGATGTTCGAAATAGTTGTTTATTTATTATTGTAATATATCATACTGCCTTGTTGGTCTTGTGGTCAGCGTATGCAACTGCTAACCAAGAGGTCTAGGGTTCGATTCCCGGGTCGGACCAAATTTTTGTATGATCTGCAAATATTTGTTTCGGAGTTTGGGTGTTTTCTATGTATAATATGTATGTATTTATAACAAAAAAGTATGTTTATGTATTATAAACTGCGAAATAAATATTTGCGGATCACACGAATATTTGGTAGATGATATTCTGTGTCATTCGTCTGAAATATTTATTTATTGTTATTTATTATAAACTAGCTTTCTGCCCGCGGCTTCGCCCGCGTGGAATTCGTTGATATCACACGACATGGTAAGGGTAGATTAAACAATCTTACCTGATTTTATGTTTGATAATAAGGAACTTCGACACAAACTTCTTTCAAGATGTTCAGCTGATGATGGAAAGTAATACTACTCAATGGTTTGGTCTTGGATGATTAGTATTTCACTTTTATACGTATGTATAAACCGCTTGTCGTATTTATGTTTTACTAGCTTTAGCCCATGGCTCCGCCCGCGAGTGTGTCGATTTTCGTGGTAAAAAGTAGCCATGTCCTTTCTCGGGGTCCCATATATCTCTATACTGAAATTGATCAAAATCAGTTCAGCGTTTTACGCGTGAAAAGGTAACAGACAAACAGACAGACAGAGTTACTTTCACATTTATTTTAGTAACATTATTGCGTAAATAAGCCGTTTGCATTAAATATATTTAAAAAAAAACACAGTCCTCTGCCTCTTCAACCTGTCTATTAAACTCAAAACATAACGTAACTTAAAAACTACTGCACCAATTTTCATGATGTTTGCAGCAATGGATAGATTGGTTTTAAAGGAGGGTATAATTTGTCAAATTTTAAATGTTTTTTAAATGCCTATAAGACCACGTATCGTTAATCACACATTATTGACATAATAAAATCTTACACTGAGAGTCACTAGTGTAAGATTACGGCCAATTACGGGTGCGACCTGGATGAACGCTCTGACGTATTATAAAATATTTATTTAAATAATATTGTGTAATAAACAATTTTATTCTACATATTTCATGTAGAATAAAATTGTTTTAAATGTCTACAGTATTTATTATGATAAGGATTAATATTACATTGTTCCAAATTACTTTGAAATTATTATTCACAAATAAAATAATAAAGAAATATTAAAAAAGTATAATTAAAAAAGTATTACTGTAGGTTATTCCTAATTTATGTAACTCGTAAACTTTTGTCAATATTGGCTTTATTTATGTGTTCCTTTAAAATAATAAAATAACATTAATAAATCTTCTTTAAAAGGTAACCTTAATTATGATGAAAACCGTATTTAAATACCTTGCGTATTTAAAACGATCTGAGTTGACAGACAATGCACGCGAGCAAATTTATTTTATACTGTGTAAAATTATTTTATAATCTTTGACCATTCGATTGGTATACAGAAAGTATTATGACTTTCTGTACTGAATGAATCCTACGGGCTTTACGTTATGGCAAGATACATTGCGTGCGTTGTAAGACATTAAAATACGTTCTACAAAGGCGAACAGTTGATGGATATTTAACATAAGCAAAAAACCGAAAGTCGGTGATTGCTTGCTACGGTATGTATGCGACAGTGCGCGATGCGTCTGTGTGCATGTAAAATATGTATGTGGGTGTTCAATCACAAATTCTCACGCTTGGTGTCGCGGGCCTTAATAGCACACAAAATTCCACTTTTTATGTTTAGCTTATCGCCACTTAAAGAGATTAACAGACAATAATAGACTTATAGCAGACAGTAATAGAACTTCATTCTACTAAACTTCCAAATTCAATGCACCTTTAAGAGTTACAGAGGTCCATGTAAAATCTGATAATTAGCTAAAACCGGGTGAGGTAGTAGCCGACGCCAAACAATATTGAATAGTTTAAAAGCTAGAAAGCTGAATAGACTCGACTTTATACAAGAAGAAAATGAAAAATGTTTTGTTTATATGTACTCGTATCCTGATTGTCTAAAAGAGATTGCCTTTGACAATAAGGCAGCGCTTTATACACTACATAATATCTGTCATTTAATGTACTTTATTGCAACTCTATAATATGGTGTGCAAATAAAGAATTTTCTATTCTATTATATGTACTACACGAATATTTCAAAGACAATCATCATCATCAACAGCCTTAATTAGCAAACTGCTGGACATAGGCTTCTCTTTAGAAATACGTCTTGACTTACTTAACCACGATATCCAGACTGATTAGTATAGGTCTTCTTCTAAGTTTTTCTTCTCCTTCTTTTACGTTTCCTCCGTGTCCCATACGATACTCACGGTTGTGAACCTCGGAGGTTTTTCAATAAAGACGAGCAACTAAAGTATTAACTTGGACGTTTGAATAATTCATTTATACTTCAGGCAGGCGACAACCTATTTATCACAATTATCTGTCCGGCTTTTTTACAATCTTAATTTTATTCACAACTGACCGTAGTTATCTTAATATATTCACGACAAATGTCGGCCTTACGTGTAGCTGAAGCTTATAAAGTAGGCTCTGGCTATCACGCCCTTATAGCATAAAACTGATAGTATATTTATTTTATTTATTTTATTTTACAACTTTATGCACAGTAAGTACAATGGCGGACTTAATGCCACAGGCATTCTCTTACAGTCTACCGTCGGGTGGTGCGGATATATTTGAGAAGGTGCACTACAATTTTGGCGAAATAAAAAGTAATATCTACCATGTATCTGGGTGTTCATTCGATAATCATACTCTGATACATACATATGTCCATTTCAGGTGTGACGATAACTAGAGAGTAGAGACCCTTGTTATGGAAGTTATGTGTGCAATAAAATTGTGATACCTATTGATACTTTAGATTTGTATTTCTGAAAAGGATTTGAAATCACGTTTCGATCGAATAGCGTGAAAATCTCCTTCGGAAGTAACAACGTGTAGTGATTTTCATTTTCCATGGCTTACCGTGGGCTATTTTCAGTACAAGACATTATTTAGGTTATAAAAAGAATAGGTTATTTGAAAAACAAATGGATATCGTTAATATGATTTTTTATTACTGTTTTTGGGAACTGAAAATCTTGTGAGCTTTCTTTGTAGTTAGGGCTTATTTATTATCATTGAGACTATATTATAGATTTTGGTAGTTCGATTTTCATAATTTTAGACATGGTTGATTTTTGGGAATCCATAAAAAGTTTTTGTCATAGTGTATTATTTCACCTAAACAACACCACAGCTGATATCCATTCAAATTCAAAACAATCTTTCTTTTCCTTATTATCTAAAGAGAAGACTTAGTAGAGAAAACAATACAATATATAAGATATTAAATAAACACGCTTGTTAAGGACATCGTACTCTAAAGCTACATTACTGTTCGAAGGAGTAATACAAGCCGCTGTGAACTCAGTAGCATGCATTACTTTTAAAACGTAAGCATCTCAAACTTTTTAAGTAATTCAAATTAACCTTACCATAATAAAGTTCGGAAAAGATGCTATGTTATTCTTAAACAGAAGTTCTGTGTAGCTGGAATAATGAATATTTACGAGGCCCTTGCAGCCCTTCGAGCTACACCCTTATGATGATGTACGGGTGCGATATTATAGAGCATGAGTGAGATACTGGGGCGGAGGGCGATGGGACAATATTCAAGTGAGGGCCTCGTTAAACTTTCAATGTAGATTTAGAAGTATACAATATTACTTTTTATAACAGAACTTTAACAACTTTATTTTTATAGACGTGTCTCAGAACATTTTAACTTTTCTTTTGTAATAAAATACTTTGAATCTTGGAAAGAAGATGAGGGTACTTATTATTGCTTGAAATATAAAACAAAAGTATTTAATTATATCATTGTAGTTACCGATCTGATGTTTTGTGACTAAAACAATAAGAATAAAAACCTTATTTTTTATTTAGTCGATAAAAGTGTTTTTGTTTTTCGTCGAAAGTGGAAGTTGACTCTGCCTCCCTCTCAGGGTAACATTTTTAACTACGATTAATGAATAAAATGTATATGTTATAGAAATGTAGAAATACAAATGTTAATATTATTATTTGTCAAGACGAAAATACGTTCATGTTTTCGACATTGAGTTTTGCACCTTTTGCTGATGGTGAATAGAACTATGATAAAGGGTAGCTATCATTTCAGAGAATAGCTCGGATAGAAACCTTTTTGCAACGTAGAGCACAAAGCTTT
Organism: Phragmatobia fuliginosa; assembly: GCA_932526445.1. Lineage (NCBI taxonomy): Eukaryota > Metazoa > Arthropoda > Insecta > Lepidoptera > Erebidae > Phragmatobia > Phragmatobia fuliginosa. The sequence continues at coordinate 18,253,103 of OW052063.1, read as the reverse complement.
TACAAGTACTATGAATTGCCTGCCCGTATACCCATGAGTGTAAAGGTGGATCAAGGATTGCAGTGCAGTGGTAAAATAGAATTTGATTGGTAGTAAAATTAAATGATGCCGGTAAATGTGTGCATTTATATGTATCTAAATATTTATTATATGTATTAAGATATGTATATTTTATATGTGTAATTATAAGTATTTTTTTATAAAGTGTTTGTTTGTATTATGTAACCTCTGTACCCACTTAGGTGGTCATTTGCCGTACAAGCTTTCTCTAGTACCCTGAGGTTAACTGAAAGAGGTGTGGGTATTAAATCCCTCAATTTACAAATGTGTATAAAATTTTAAATAATTATAAATTTTTATTATTACTAAAGACATGCCAGCACACCGGACGGAGGAGAATCATTATAGCGTCTTTCCCCAATACAAACCAGGCTGCATTCTTCACACATACTGATTTTTTATTATATTTAGGCTCACACACACACACACACACACACACACACACACACACACACACACACACACACACACATAACAATTAAAACAAAACCTTCACAACTTCACATACATAAACATAATTCTGTGTCACAGCAAAATAATTTGTAAGCTCATTTGGGCGTGTGTTTTGTCAGAGGGAAAATCCTGGCTATTTCTACTTCCTACCGTGTTGTTCTTTGATACTCGTATAATTTTTTTTCGTAAGTCTTGACTCAAAAATTTGGAGTATAAACTAAAATTTGCGTTTCCAATCAAAAAGCAGTAACTTTCAATTCAAACTTGTTCAAAATTAAAATTTTAATTTTTAGTTTGCTCCTTTTTCAAATTACAAAGCGACCTACAAACCTTCTTCAAATGTTAACGGACCTTAAACTTATAGGGTCCAACATGATCCAGCATTTAAATCACGTATAAAATACAAGCTAGTCATGAGTCCGCCAATTAATGAGGGTACAGACACAGATCTTACCGTCGGACCTTTACAATCTAGTGCGAACATAAATTGTGATAGGGGGCGTTTCGGGGCTTGTTTAATTTCACGACTGAATAAATCCAAATGTTATACCGCGGGCCGCGCCGCCGCACTGACACTTCCATCTGTCCCCGCCATAAAATTCTAGTGCCCCTACCGAAAATTACTATTGTGCCATTAGTTTATTTCTATATGTTTTAGCTGTTTATTTACGTTGTGTCATGTGACAACTGGCTCTGGGTTGGCTCCAATGACCGGTACAATAGTATTACATTCTTGACATATCTTTCACAACATATCATATTATTTTTTTCAAGATGACTTGACTGGCGACTGTGTCTGTCAATGATAACACATTATGACATATTTTGTAGTTCCACTTGTAACGAAAAAATGACTCGCAATTTAAGATCAATTTTTATTTTCATTTATACAATATTTTAAGTTTTTACTTCACTTACCATCCTCAAACAAATCTTATTTTAGCACTGTATACATAAATATACATCTCAACAAAGTAATTTATTAACACTTCTAGCTTCCCATAATCCAAAAGATACAATGTTTCAAACATAATAAATTTCTAATAAATAACATAGCCAGAATCTTGATCCGTTTTACCAAACAGTAGCTGAAATAGAGATGTATGCGACAACATGACCCCGCAATTTGTACTGTTTGATTCCGCTTTCAATACGACCAAAACAATATCGCTATATTGAAGAGTGAACAAACTGAATCGCGGTTCAATACAATACATAGGTACTCTTATTGAATATTTACCCAGTGCCAGCGGTCCACCACGTTTCAATTGTACATACGTACTTAGGTTCAGTGCACACTTATATTAAAATTACGATATTTATTTAAAGATATTTTTACTGTCTTTATTCTATAATAATTTGTTTATAGAATAAAAAATAAAATAAAAAAACTAAACAAACACGCTTTTAAACTAAAAAGTAGAAAGTTATTTTAATGTAAAAGCGTGGGGCTACATTATTGAAATATTTTCAGAAAGCACCCCATGCTTGTTGTAGAAAGACTAATTTGTTAATTTTTTTGTTATTTTTTTTTTTAAATTAATGTATTGTCATCGGTTCTCAATAAATCTACAAAGTTTGAACGAAATGTAGCCGTTTAAAGTCGGTCAAAGTCGAAAACAAACATACAGGTAAAGCTAATAAAAAGCATGTAAAAAGCGTGTAAAAAGCAGTTAGGTTACCTGGTGTACGCCTGGAGACCTCCTGAAGTCTCCTATAAGGTTATCCAGCGATCGGGATAAGAGGCAAGAAGTCCTTGGAAGCCAAACAATATCGTGATATAATACGTTAATCCAGTCGTTTATACTTATTAAAATGCCATGTAGAATTTCACTACATAATACAAATTAAAAAAAACATAAATGTTAAGTGAAATAATGACCAGTATTTAAAGCTTTTGGCCGGAAGAATCGGCCCCTTTTACGTAACTGAAATTTGTATGGATCTGTCTTCAATTACTATGGCACTTCGTTTATACCACAAAATGTTCATGCTAATGTCTTTGTCCTCTGAAACACCCTTCTTTGTTGTTTCGTTCGTTATTGTTCAGAGAAAACAAATGAACATAATGAAATGGATTTAAATAATGATGTGTATAAAAGCGAGGTAAACAGACCAAGGTTTTATTTTTAGTCAAACATCAATCTAAAATGTCGTGACTTTAATAAGTGACATTGTTTTTTTAGTCGATTTAACTAAATAAAATTATACTATAACTTAGAATAACGCGAAGTATTGGTAATATTTTGATAATGTTGTGAAAGTCATGAACAAAAAAGCCTCTTGTATTTACACAAAACGAAAACTCTGTTGCAGTAGTAGCTTTTGTGATTGCTGTCCTTGAGGACCCAAGTTTTATTCCTGAGTCAGAACAAATATTTATTTCCGAGTTCGGGTGTTTTCTATATGAGTATAATATATCTGTAATTACAGAAAAAAATACTGTTGTTCACTCATAGCAAAGCCTTGACTTGTTTCGGGACCAGATGGCATCGTGTCTCAGAATTCTGAAATATTTTAGTATCCGTGCAGTAAGTGTAAATTAAGCTTAATAAACTGTCAGCATTGATGTTCCCACACATGTATTTCCCAATGAGTGTTTAAGGGTTTCGATTAATTATTTATTTATGCTTCCTGTTTGTTTAATCATTAATTTATTAATTGGATTACAATGGTGATGTAAATTTATAAGGCGCTTTCGATAAGTAGGCGCTAAAACAAATTCTGTTTTAAGCCGGATTTTAATTCTGTTCATTTAAAATGTGATGCGAAAAGGACTTTATGAAGTAGGTACTAGTCTTTTTTATTTAGTTCATAGTTTCATTTTTCATTTCACGGTATTTTTTTTAGTGAGTGTTAACACATCTAATGTGGCTTTCTATTTGTAAATGAGTTTTCTAAATCGGTTCAGACACCATGAGTGCTGTTGAATTCTGAATGAGAAATTAATAGCTCTTACATAATTTTTTGCAAACTAAATTAATATTTACAATGGACAAATTAGTATTTACAATGGATCCACGACGGAAATCGTACATTACTACCTCATTGATCTAGCGGTTAGCGTATGCGGTTGCCGATCAAGAGGTCTCGGGTTCGATTTCCGGGTCGGATCACATATTTGTATGATCTGCAAATGTTTGTTCGGTTTTTAGGTGTTATACTAATGGTACAAGCTCTGCTTAGTTTGGGACTAGATGACATTGTGTGTCAGAGGTCCATAAGTTAGCGCTTTTAAGAATAGTCAGCCGACAGTTTTATTTCCAATTATCTAATAGTTATCTTCATTGCATTGGTTCGATTTTTTTGACACCGAAGCGTGGAAATTCCCTGGCTAACTGAAAAAATAATGATTAAGAACCGCTTGAGAAGCTTAACCAAAACTTATGCATTTATTATGAAATACAATTTAAATTTATTTACTTATTATACTATAGAAAGTGTTTTCCCATGTATTATTTGAATAAAGTGACATGGCGACCGCTTAAACCACTAGTCAAATTTGATTTTGATTTGATTTCATCTTTTCATCTCCTTCATACATACATGTATGGTCTAAACTAAGTACTCGATGTAAGTAAGTTTGCTCTGACAATTACCTTGATGAAACTGTCTACCAATAACTCTTTCCCGCCACAATTTTGTATTTATTAAAAATCATTTTTAAAGGCACAATGTCGCGATTTGGGTACTCGGAATAGTTTTTCATTGAAGTCGGTTCCTTTTTGTTAAAATTATTTAATTCTGAAATAACTATTCCACGAGAGATTAGATGCATATGAATATTACTAAAAACTAGTATCGAATTTTAAAATTAAGTTTATTTTTGTTTTCATTTAATCAACAACCTATAACGTACTATTGATGGGCTCGAGTCTCCCCTCAGAAGAAACTTAATGCCATACGTCCTATTACTAAGTGCAGGTTGGGATCTGGCAAGATGACGTAATCTTAGTACTAAAAAGTAAACAACGTACATTAAATTTTCATCCAGTTTATTATTACATTAACGTTGTTTCATATGCGTTTGTTATTACTGTTGTAAGGTACGTCCGTATATTGTGTTTCAACGGCAGTGTTGTAACAACGGGTGCTAATTATGAAAAGCTATGGGTTCGCGTGCAGTCCCCGAGCGCAATTATGCTAATCTTATTAGTCAATCCACTTCAGCTTGCAGTTTTATGTTTGTGCACAAGCTATACACACTGCGCTTTTATAGCTATTCTCCTTTCTTTACTTCAATTGCGTGTAAGCTCTAACCATAATTAGCTGTATTATTATCGAGTGCTTTAAACTGTTTGAATTTATTACTTAAACTTCAGTTTAACTTATTATTTTAAAAACGTGCGCTGTTGTGGCAATCAATTCTTATGTATACAGACTTTTATATTCGTGGGCGTTTTTTTATTAATATGAGTGATTTATTTCAGACGGCTTTAACAACTTCCTACGAGTTGAATTTAGATGCTAGAAAAAGCTTTATTTATATTGTGGAAAACAGCCGCAATGCGGTTAGATCAAAATTTAGTTCTAGTTTCCTTGAGACACGCTCTTATATTAGTAGTCTTTTGACACCTAAAATTACCTACTTATAGTATAAGTGTTGGATTTAACGAACTGTTAAGGAATGGGTTTCATATGTGCAAACACAAAAAGGGTAAGTAAAGCCGTACATAATGTTCTTAATATTGTATATTATAATTTATATACGTTAATTTTTTAATTTAAATAACATATATGTAATTCCTTGTAAACACATTATATGAGAATGTATGAAGATGTAACTTTTAGTTGTAGCCATCACTGTTCAGTCGACTGGTACTGGACTGGACTGGTCTTCATACTGGTGCATGGTACCGCATGCACTGGAGGACTCCACCACATGGGACGAAAACTTTCTTACAACCAATTATTGCTTTGACATTCAGCCATGCTGGCAGTTGAGTAGGGTTGGGATGCAGTGGCTGTGATGTTACAGAAAGAGACTGCTGAACGGAATGGGGGAGAACTGATTCCGAGAAGAACCGCAAGATAGTGGATCCCTTTTTTTGCAGATTTATTTCTGCGGTAAGATAACCATTTGATCTCAGAAACGTGTGATTTTTTTAACGCCAATATGAAGGCTCCTCAACATTAAAATCTTATTTTAGTGTCGATAACATACATGTGGGCGTAGCCCCACTCAAAAGCTAGCAATAAATAAATGTAGGTGGTGTAAAATTAATCACACGAAATTATATATAATTTAATTTCAGTAATTACTTTAAATATTTGGTAAACTATAATTAGTTTTTTTAGTTTTTACATTTCATTTTTATGAAATAGGCTATGGTCGTAATAATAACATAATATAGTATAATAGCTTAAACATTAATTATAATCATAAAGTGTTTGAAATATGGAAAAGAGGGCAGTATAACGCTATTTGGTGTTTGGATATAAATTAAGTAATTTTTAGTAGCTACGTGGTTTCATTTTGATATACTTTCATTTCTGATATATGTACATATATACTTTTTAGATATAAAATGGGAGACTGGCGTATACCGACGAATTATAACTCATAGTGCTTTTATATTCTTAGATTAATTTTAACATGAAACAATACTAAACATATATTTAGGTTGTTATAATATATCTTTGTAATATTTTATGGTGTAGGCGGGGCACCTAAATCTACAACGTAGTAATAATTTGAATTTTAGTTGCGTGGTAGTGTCACTAGAGTGCTTTATGCATGAGAGTGGATTTATTTATATAATAATGTATAGAACTAAAAGCAACAAGATAATGTGATATTATATTGGTAATGAGTGAAAAGCTTAGAAAAGATTTTTATATTAAATAAAAAACTTAATTAAATAGTTAGCAAACAAATTTCTGTAAAAAGAAATATAAATAGTAAAGCTAAGGTAAATCAATGTTAGCAAACAGTGATCTCGGTAACAAAAGAAACAATTTTTTCAATCGTCCAACTTTTACGACACAAAGAGTGAGTACGGATTTAGAGTGAAAGCTCCGCCTTTGTAACTTAGAAAATTTCACTTAAGAAACAAAAGTACTATAATAAAAGAAGAACAATCATAAAAAGTGAGATGTAAGAACGCGTTTTCTTAAAAATATCTGCGACAGCGCGTCTCGGTCATTTGAGCAACACTGTTCGTACAGACCGGCATACGAATCACTATTGCAATACAAAGTAACTAAAAACCTAAAAACTACCAATAGGAAACGAGATTTTTAGTTTTACTTCATCATTCTATCCAAATAATTTCAAATATTTGTTTTCATTTAGTCATTATCAATCAACAACCCATAACGTCCTATTGCTGGGCACGAGTCTCCACTCAGAAGAGGCTTAAGGCCATACGTCCCCTGACCAAGTGCAGGTTGGTGTCTGGCAACATTTGTACACCTAGCGGATATTAAAGATAAATATAAGGAGTTTGTTATTCAATTCTGGAACGCATTTCTCAATGGGGTTATGAGAATCAGGTTTGAGTTCAACTCTGAGTAAACCAGGTGTGCGAGTTCTGTACCATAAGTCTCCATTCCTTTCCCTTTCTACTTAACTACCACTACAAGGTAATTCTCTATCTCAACCCGCACGAGTATGCAGAGAGCGTCACCTACGCGGCCACTCGGCAACTAGGCATACTGAACAAGGTGAGACCGTCCTTCTCGCTTGAGCACCTGTATCTTCCTTATAAGATCGAGGTTTACTTCTGCTGTGCCTGGAATCCTCTGTTGCCTTTATCATGTAGAGTATTCTCACGAGCTTTTCCAACTAGGGGAGAAAGTAGTACCATCTTCTGCCCTCCTCTAGACTGGTTGACTGTGATTTCAAAAGTAATTTGAAGTTTCAGAGTTTATAGGTTCATAAACATACCTAAGGTTGCAAATTCAAAATGTTATGTACCTTGCATACCGATGAAGCTTTTGCGTCACGATTGGAGATCGGGGCCACCAAAGAGGGTGTTCTTATAAATTTTAAATTAATTAACAAAAAAAAATTCCTTAAGATTGCATTTGGAGATGTGTTGGTCGTTATTTAGATCTTTCAGCGAAGTTAAAAAATCTCATTATTTATCAATTTGAAAGAGATACCTACAAAGTATCTTGCCTTTCGAAAAGACCCAGAAGTTCTCAGTGAGTTAGTATTTCAAAATCAATGAAAACCAGTAAAGTTGAACTATCTAACTTATCAAAACTGTCAACTGGCTCAGGGTTTGATGGTCCGTATTTATAAATAATTTCAAAACTTTTCAGAAAAGTAATTTGGTTTATCCGAACGTTTTTTGTCGCCCGTCTGCACTTGAACACAATTCGTTTTGTTTTTTGTAATCGTAACAAACTTGGACATCTGGCATTAATTATTTTACATCTGAAAGAATGGTTACTAAAACATAAAAATAAGTTTGGCCATGAGCAACTTTACGATGAAATGAAATTTATATTTGTTTGTATAAATATCGCGACTGGTATGACAACATAGTCGTTTAAATAATTTCATATTCATATTCAAATAATATAAAAAAAATAAAAAAAATCTCTGTTACATTGTTTTATCTCCCTTAAATTATTTAACCTACAATAATTGTACTTTATTTAGCCTAAAGCATTCGTTTAGACGGCTAAGATAATAATTCATTAGTGTTTTTTTGACGTAATTGCCTACGGTTTACCCAGCCCCCTAGCCAAGTTGCAAACGTTTTATGTTATCTATTCTATTCACTATTTTATTTCTCTTGTTTCATTGGCTAATGTCTCACAGTCACGTGATCTAAACAAAGTATCAGCCAATGAAACAAGAGAGATAAATAGAATATCATCATCATCACCAGCATTTAACAGTCCACTGCTGGACATAGGCCTCTCCTTAGAAAAGAGGTTTTTGGCCTACTATACCACGCTGGCCAAACGGGTTGGTATAGGGTTGGTTTCAAGTTTTCCTTCTCTTTGCATCGATGTTGTCTTGCGTAGTTTATCCCTTAGTCGCCTTTTACGACACCCGCGGGATGAATAGGGGTGGTGACACCCTGTATTCTTAATCCGTCACCACACGGTAAATAGAATAGATCCCTACTAACATTATAAATGCGAAAGTAACTCTGACTGTCTGTCTGTCTGTCACGCTTTCACGCCTAAACCACTGAACCGATTTTTATGAAATTCGGTATGAAAATAGAACTGAACTTGGGAAAGGACATAGGATACTTTTTATCGCGAAAATAAGGGTAGAAGGGGTTGTAATAGGGGAAAAAAGTTTGTATGGAAGTTTCTTATTGTCAAACATAAAATCATGTAAGAAGTCTAGACCTTGGGAAAGACTATAAGATACTCCTTACGATGTCCCGCAATATAACCGAATCCCACGCGGGCGAAGCCGCGGGCGGAAAGCTAGTAATGGAAGAAAAAACGAAAAACGTTTGCAACTTTTCAAGGCGGCAGGACTGCATAGTTGCGTTCATTGGACTGTATTCTATGCATATTCATTTTACGAATACTTGTTACAGCGCGACAAAGAACATATATTTTCCTAGTGTGTAAGTTTTTTAATAAAAAAATGTATTTAAATCAAGGCTGATCATATTGTTTGTAGTTAAAAAATATGAGATAAAGAGGCTGACAGGTACTTCGACCGCTGATGCTTCGATATTTATCGATCCATAAATTCTTTAGTTAGTAAATCTGTGCATAAATATTCATCAGTTCCGTTCTCTATCTAGATATTATGTACTCTCTTGTTTTAGTTGGAGTAATTTCTGCGAATACCATGAAACATTCGGACCTGATATGCTTTGATTGCAAATGGAGTTGCCTGAGGCTAAAATTTCCAGTTTAAATATACCAAACCGTATTTTCATGCTGTATTGAATTCGATGTTTATTTAACGTTTATTTGTTAGTTGTTGGAACCAAATATTTAGGAAAACTATGTTATTTTAAATTACTGTTAGTACAGGAGTCATATAGGTTCATTTTCTAAAATCTTGCTCGAAAAACTTCGTACAAAAATAATGAAATAATAAATTAACATTTAAAATATTAAACCAGTTAATTTAATTCTAAATCCACGTGCCATTATGGTCGACTACGGAACCCTATTCTATGCATTGCCTGACACGCACTTGGCAAGTTTGTTTTTTAATCCAAAGAAAAAAAATTTATTAAATAAGTATTTATTATTATTTGTAATAAAAATAAATTTAAGATTATATTTTAATATACTAAATTGTTACTGGATATAGGCATTCTTTATTGCCATACCCACCTTATAAATAGTCTCTCTCTACTCGTATCTCCATTTAAGAGCCAAGCCCTTGTCAGTGAAGCAAACGCCACGGCCCGGCGGCCATGATTCCAAGTTTCTCTCTCCGCCGTCGCTTTCTCTTGCCTTCTATTTTTCCTTGTTATATTATTCAGAAGAAATTTTCTAGGTTTATCAAGTTAACATAAATCATGCCATTTAATTGCTATCTTTATAAAACTTTCCTTAGTTGATGGTTGACGTTATCGTAAGTTTAGTCAATAAGTAAAATACTAACCCGCGTATTCAATAAATACTTTAGACACATTATATATACAAATTAAAGTTTAATTATTATAAAAATACCCAAAATGATATGAAATAGTTGTTTGACCAAAATATGTTTCTAACCACGGTTGTAACATCATAGACTAAACGATTAAAAATGTAAATTTTAAGCGTGCTTAAGCGTAATGTTCGGTCAAAAATGGTATTTAATTTGCTCGAGTGTGTACTTTACAATGTAATTAAGGAGCCTGTAAGCGAGCTTTTAATACAAGACCTAGTGCCATTAAATAGGTTTTATAAAAAATTGAGACTGAAATAAAATATTTATGAATCGTATTTTGCGTTAATTAAATGTATAAAGTTTCAGCCACCGTTTATTTGGGTTTCATGTTGAATAAAACCATTTAATATTTAATTAATATGTATGTCGGAATGATCAAAATTATATGGGAGCTGATTTGACAACGAGGCGCAAGCGGTGAAAAGTCATCGCTTCGGCAGAGTCTACATAAGTGTTCGTGCGGGCCGAACGGAACTCACTCACTGATCGACCACAACGCGGATAACAAGTCTAGGAAGTACGTTACGGCTCGTTGTTCTTACTTTAAGTTACGTACGTGTTGATAAAAGATTATTTAAATTAACTATGTACTTACATTAATTATGCGTTCTTTGTACTTTTGTTAACACAAATAAACTAATTTGAAATTGTATACTTTTTTTGTAAATACATACATATTATACATAGACAACTTCCAAACTCCGAAACAAATATTTATGTACGTGTGTGACCTTGAAACTTTACCAAGAAGGTTTCTTGTAGGCATCGTTATAGGATTTACAATAAAATGGAATCGAGTGTAGAAACACTATTTTTTTGTTTGAAATTATTATAGCATGGTTCTTTATTTATAAAATATGTTTAGTCCTGATAAGACAGACAAATGGGACAGTCAGCATTTTGCATTATAAGGAATCGAGTGGCGCCAGTAAGATTACACTGAGCAGCGATTTGTTCACTATAGATGAAAAGTGAATACCTGAGACTACGGACCTATGCAACACAATAAGTACCAGTGCACCCCTTGAATAATTACACCTTTGTTTTTGTGAGGCCATTGTATTACATTACTCTCCCACGGTAATACTGCTTCTATCACTATGAGAAAGAAATTCATAATGACCATAAGTACCTACTATTTGGTGAATACGAGGTACGAGGTATCAGGGGTGCCCGTAAAAATTAATTTCACCATTTTCGGCAAACTCGGATGTTGGCTGAATAATTTCGTTTCAACTAATCCTTTTATCATCTCCTTGCAAGTAATTAGAGTAATTGAAACGTTGGATTTTTATTGTCAAATCTTTTTATGTAGCCCGAGTCGAGTTAGATAGGTGATCTTTGGTTAGTAAGTTTTTACAATTTTACTGTTGTGCGATCGACTGTTGACGTCATAGAGTTTTTTTGGGAACATTCTAACTAAAGAGTTATTTAGTCACTTAACTCCAGAATTGCTGTCATGTTGTAATGCTTATTCCTTTCAGACACTTGAAAATGCTTATAAACCTTAAGTGCTCATAGACATATCTGTTTTCATAATATTCATAACAAACCTAGAGAAAACATAAAATCACATATTCCCCTCACGGTGGCATATGATTTTCCGAGCACTCAGGGGTCTGGGTGTCACAGCAATCCTCTTATTTCATTTGTCAGCGTGACGCGAGAAATGTAGGTGGCTGCGCTGACAATACGCGATCTGTCAGCCACTGGCAACACACAGCGAGAACAGATCAAGACTGATGGCTTTATCACTGCTACCTCGTTTTTATTGTGGTCAGCGATATGTGGATAGATTTGGTAGGATTTCCTCAACCTCATTAAAGTTCGATTAGTCCATTTATTATCACAGAAGTCTCTTATAACCACTTCTGTCTTAATTAAGATTAAGAATATCATAAGCTTTTGTGTTGAATAAATAATATGTCACTTTAAAATTTCAAAGACAAAATCGTCAGCAAGAAATTATTTTGCAGACAACATTTAATTATGTTCAAAGAATATAAGTCATAGAAAAGTATAGTTTTAAATTCAGTGTTTCATATAATTGATGACATATTTTTTTTTAAATGTATACCTAGCAAACACAATACTGCTTAAGTATTCTAACGTATACCTAATGCTGAAACAGTAACGAAACATAATATACTAAAGATAGGAATTATTAGCAGTTCTTTATTAAAGTAAATTTTATAACTGATAAATATAATTTAGAAGGGAACAAATATACTATAATAATTTAATCAATTCTGACAAATTGTTAGTGTCAGATTCTTATTAAGAAAGACGAACAATTACGAATTCGAAGTAAGGATTACGAGCGGGTCGAGGGGCCCCAATTAACGCACGTATTAACGTGGGGCCGCTGGGGCCCTTACTACTTGAAAATGGATTCTACTCGATCTATATCAGATTTCGAGAATTTGTTTTGCTTAAATTCGACAAGTCCCGATATCAGTTTTGTTATAGCTAAGGAGCAAATAGTAATAAACACAACTAGTCATTTTAGGACCAGTCAAATAAATTTTATGATTTCATATATTTTTGACGACATAGTATTTATTGAATTCTTAGACAGAAAAAAACTCATATAAGTATCATACATTATGTACACAGTATGAATGCTGACAGGTATCGTCTTAATCCTCATACGGAAATTTAAATTATACCCAACCCAACTCAATTACAACAACTATAATAACAATTTTGTATCAACAAATCAGACCTAATGAAAACATAATTATTAATTATGTTGTCAAATTAAATCTTCGTTCAGAGTGCCCTGTTTGTAATTTCATTAACGCTATCATGTAAAGCACTAATTTCGTTAAATAATTGTTACCATAGAGTTTGTTCACGTTTATTAAAGACAATAGATTTCTCGGGCTGCCCGGGCGAAATTACGCGAACATTATCCTTAAATTATTGCCGCTAATATGTCGGTAGGAGTCGACTGGTTGGATGTGCCCCTAACACTGAATTTTGCTAAAATTCTAACCCTCTTATGGAAGCTAAATGAAATTTGAGAGCTTAGTCTCGGGGATATCGTACCTTAAATTATTCTGTAGCCCCTTTGTAAGTTAATATTATTTCATTTACTAGTTCACTCCACAGATGAAATCATGTTGATATTACAATGAATTAGTTTCAAATGGAACCTGTTGAAAAATGATTCAGTTTTCGGATTATAGTACATTAGAAGTAACAGAAATATATGTAAGAAATTATGTAATGAATGACATGGTAAGTTTTCTAATTTTAAGCCCAAGATTATATGGGATACCTTCGTATAAATAAAGTAATTTTACAAAGTTCTTAGGTTCCAAAAAATGACAGCGGAATAAGGAGCCTTTTTTTTAAATTTCGGACAAAAAATATTTAAGTAATGTCACAAAGAGATAAGAATTTATAGAATACTTCTGCCCGTGGCTCCGACTGCAAGAATATCACCCGACATTCACGCAGTCGAAGCCGCGGTAATTATTTTTTGGTATAATATATAGCTTTCGCCCGCAGCTCCACCTCCGTGTGGGTCCATTATCGAAGTAAAAAGTAGATAGGTCCTAGGAAAAGGACATTAGGTCCCTTTTCAATCTCTAGACTCTAGACTATTTAATTTTGTGTAAATTTAGATTAAATCGCTTCAGTAGTTTTGGCGTGAAAACGCGCCTTTTTAATTTAAGTAAAGAATAGTAAGGATGACACACAAATAATTTAGCTATTTATTAGTAAGAAATTTTTCTAAATCAGTTCAGAAGATTCAGAGTTACCCCTACACCCTTACACACTCACACATATTTACCTCTATACAATATTAGTTTAGATGAAAGCAGTACGAAATTAAAACAAAAACATTTAATTGTAAAGTTCTGTCATGTCTGTATTAAAATGTGTGTATCAAACAAATAAAGTTCTTACTAGAGTTACGCACAGAGGACGGAGAGGAAACAAAGTTCAGAGTGCCGAGTCCTGTCGCGGTGAGCGTGGTTGTTACTCCTCGGGTCGAACGTAGCTTCCTTCCACTCGAGTGCTTCTAAACTGAAATTGAATTTGGGAAAAATTGGAAAAACGTTTAATTATAAACCTAAACCACAAAGAGAATGGAAAACTGATACTTGTTCGGTTTTCATTAAGAGTTTTGTGTCGGGTTCGGTATACGATATCTTTTGTTCGGTTAAAGCCCATTGAATAACATGTATCGAAGGGGGCGACTGAGTGGTGATACGAGTGTTTATTGGCGTATACCTTTTTGTTTTTTATGTATGTAATTTAGTTGTGTAAAATCTTTTCACTACATATTATAAAATAAAGTCCTAAACCGCGTCTGTCTGTCTGTTCGCGATAAGCTCAAAAACCACTGCATCGATTTAAATGACTCAGATAGTCTAAGGCGCCTTTTCTATTGCACCAAGTGTTGTGGGTTCAAATAACACATGATACAACACATTGTGTGGTACACAAATTCTTGTTCTGAGTCTGGGTATTATTTGTGTCCGTTTTATGTAAGTTTGTAAAGTCCCTCGCGACTCACGATGCGGGACGATATCCTTAATGCGGGAGTTGTCTTTAAAAAAAAGTATGTTTTGTCTTTAATTAAGAATCAATGTACCTCCTAGCCAAAGAACCGTTACAGACAGACAGACTTTTGAATTTATACTGTTTAGTATATTCTCAGATATATGTCGATATAACATACACAATAGCAATATAATGAATATACTCCGCGTTCAGAACTATACTTCTCTTTATTTATGACTCTAGAGTTAGACTATCGTAAACTTAATAGCCGAATGGGGAAATGGTCAATTAATAACTGTTAGACAGTTGGCAACAGATACTAGTAATAGTGCTGTATTTCGTATCACATAGTATAATTCCAAAAAAATGCAGTATCTGTTCGCTGTTACTCTTATATGGCCAAAGCCATAACTTTGAATTAATTTTACAAAAAGACTGTAATCTTTAATTACCTTTTCGTGTCATCAACATCATCATATCGACAGATGGATTCTCGAGGAAGGTTTTAGTACATAATTTGTCAAGTTTAAAATGTTTTTTAAACTACGGGTGGGTATTTACCTATATCTACGAGTGCAAAGCCGGGTCGGGTCGCTAGTATTGTATAATGAATCTAGATTCGTCTCCAAAATCCCCAGCCAAAGCAAACTTTATATAGAACCAGATAATGCAACAGATTTATATTTAACATAAACAGTTCGTTTTTAAGAAATTATGGACTACTGTCCATAATTTCAGGTAAGCGTATACAATACAATATATAAATGAATATATGAATATATAAATGAATATATAAATAATACATAAATAATACATAAATAATACATAAATGAATTGCTGTTCGTTAGTCTCGCTAAAACTCGAGAACAGCTGGACCGAATTGGGTAATTTTGGTCTCGAATTATTCGTGGGGACTTCCACGAATAATTCGAGAAGGTTTAAAAGGTGAATATATAAAAATGAATTACATTTTTTTATTAGGTCAGCTAGTAATACTATAAAATATAAATATTGTTAGAGTCCAGAAGTGAAAAATAATAAAAATAATTATAATTCTAAACAATTTACTTTAATTCTAAACAATTTATTTCATTAATTACAAAATAATCTTAGAAATGCAATTAGACACAAACAACCGTTAAATTAAGTAACGAATCTAAACAAATTACAGTTAGATAGACAGCAAGGGCGGTCACATAGGGCTGTACTAGCTGTTAGACAGTTTTCCTCGCACCCACCGCAATTCAGACAGTACTAACTTGTCAAAGACAGCTTTCCACATCTGTTAACAGAGTAGTACTAATTGTCCAAAGACAATGATCCACACTCCGCGACGCATTCGTCAGAAATGCGTGCCGATACAACAGATCACTCCTATTTATAACCAAGCGCAGTGAAGTGATGGCGCCACAAAAATGACAACTACCGCCGTTGTGGCTTATACGGCCTCTCCTGACACCCTGACGTCCTCGGCAGGTCTGGATGACCACACTTCTTCATTGTTCTCATTCGCGGTTACTGGAACATGTACAAAAATAAAAGTTTATTAGACGCCTCTGTAAGTACATCATCGTCCAATTGGTCAGTTACTAAAAACAGTTATCAAATTTAGCGTAAACAGTTAGAGTTAACGAATAGTTTTACAAGATAATAACAGTTAACACGAATAAGAAAGGTTCGAACCTCCAAGGAAAAGAGTGAAAGATTATTTATAATCCGCGCCAGATTAGAAACAAACAGTCACTGTTACATACATTTAAAATAAAACTAGAAACTTAGTACTAACACAAGAGTAGACTTCAGCATGAAGGTCTACCGTTACCATAAGAACCATAATATCATAAGAACAGTTATCATAAGTGTGTGTCTTAAACATTTAAACTTAAAATTAACAAGACCACGAGTTTGGGGCTGGTTACCCTGTCCATGGGTCTTAAACCTCTCTCATCAAGACCACGAGTTTGGGGCTGGTTACCCTGTCCATGGGCCTTAAACCTCTCTCATCAAGACCACGAGTTTGGGGCTGGTTACCCTGTCCATGGGCCTTAAACCTCTCTCAACAAGACCACGAGTTTGGGGCTGGTTACCCTGTCCATGGGTCTTAAACCTCTCTCAACAAGACCACGAGTTTGGGGCTGGTTACCCTGTCCATGGGCCTTAAACCTCTCATCAAGACCACGAGTTTGGGGCTGGTTACCCTGTCCATGGGTCTTACCTCTCTCAACAAGACCACGAGTTTGGGGCTGGTTACCCTGTCCATGGGTCTTAAACCTCATCAAGACCACGAGTTTGGGGCTGGTTACCCTGTCCATGGGTCTTACCTCTCTCAACAAGACCACGAGTTTGGGGCTGGTTACCCTGTCCATGGGTCTTACCTCTCTCTCAACAAGACCACGAGTTTGGGGCTGGTTACCCTGTCCATGGGTCTTAAAATTATCTCAGGAAGACCACGAGTTTGGGGCTGGTTACCCTGTCCATGGGTCCATTCCAATATACACACCTCATGCTCTCCACCATCCGCCATACATTGCACCACACCTCACGCACACGGGGATCAGGCCGAAGATTGCGTCTCGTACACACGGTGAACAGGCGGAAGGTTGCATCTCGGGCACACGGAGAACAGACCGCAGGTCCGCTTATCACTGAGCGGCATGCAGGACGCAAGTCCGCACCTCGCGATACAGCGAGCAGGCCGCAAGTCTGCGCCTCACCAGGCAGCAGCAGACACCAGGTCACAGCCCGGGCTCGGCTCGCGTAGACTGCACCTTGCACAGTGACGAGGCTCTCAATGCATCGTTATCATCTAAGGAAAGCATGAAAAATTGCATTAGTTTTGAATACGGTATTACTTTAACGTCACCAATATGCTTCATTATCGTCATGAATAATCAGAGCTTTTAGAAGGCGATACTAGCAAGCAAAGCTTTTAGGATATTTAAAAATAACAGTGCCCTCAGTATGTACGCAGTAATATCGTCAAGAATGTTACTAACTTTCGCATATCTCTCAGGACGCAAGACCCGGAGGATGTCAGAAAATGTTACAGAAGTCTCACGGTACTCGGTTAAGGATGTTCCCAATAATCGCAAAGCTCTTAGGATATGATACCGGGTCACCAGTTTTGGTTATGTCTGCAGCTTGACGATTGTCGTCAAGCAAACCCAAAACATGTCCAAGTATGCCCACGCAGTGAATTCGAGTTCAGACTAATTGCCCTCAAAGTCATTTTATGAACCAGGGCTTGTCCGACAGGTGTCGTTCAATCACTTACTGTAATAAGCCACCGTCTGCTTATAGTCGATCGTCTCGAGTCTGTAGTTAAACCTTACCATTTTAACCTTTTTACCTTTCTGCTACGGCGGCCAGTCCCAATGGTGAGCAACCAAAAACACAGTAGACACTACAGCACGCAAGTACTTGTCTAACACAGGTGTACGCCTTTGGTTCGATGAGACGGCCACCCAACATGACCCGAAAGAGATCAGGCGTAGGACCGTCGACTCTTTGTACTCATTCGAGTCACGGAGCGTTGACCACAACTTTTAAACTTCGGGCCGTAACAAGCATATCTATAATTAGAAGTACACAGTATTATTAGTTATTGTTTGTTCAACCCAGAAATCGAACCTATATTGAACGGTAGTCTCATACACTAACTGTCGACCCAACAAAGCAGTCGAAACCATCACTGGTACTGACGTTTCAATAAGTACCTCTGTCAGGAAGAAAGATCACAATAACCTGAGCTGGCTCGTAACGTGCTTATGAACATGTTATTAATCTTGATCCTATATGAATGTCAGACCTTTACGATCAAGTTTGCAATGATTTTGTGTATGATCTTAAAATTTAACACCTGAAATAGCCAGTCAGGCATGAGGATTATCTTTCCGGAACACTAATTGGTACTCTCACAATGACTAGTGCTTAAACCTCATTTTAGCTCGGTCTAACCTGACCATTAATCATTATTGTTACACAAACAACATAACATAGTTCATTTAATACCTGACACTAGTGAGGGTATTTAAAACCTTTCATAATGTTTCTATAACATCAAGAATAGCATGCTTAAGTAGACGTACTATTAAGATCGATAGACATGCAGTCTTTACCGGTATCAATACTTTGCATTTCGATAAACATTAAAACATAACTAACAAACGATATGTTTTGCTTTATCATAAGAGATCTTTCTTTAACATTTACAATTTGTTGTTGATGTTGTGTAAAACCTATTAGATTACATTTAAAATATGAAGTTTTAGTTTGGAGTCCACTATAGAAGGTTCATAGAAGTTTCTTTACTTTTTTTTTTTCTTTGAACCATTAATAACAAGTGAAGTCACTTTCGTACTACCTACTCTGAACTATTAAATAAATTTAACATCATATCTTTAGAATTTAAACATTTACCACTGTTATAACGCTTCATAGATTTTACAATAACAGTTGACTAATGCAATCAACAGTAAATAATGTGACATAGTACATCTACCGGCGGATGATTAGAGTTCCTCAAGCTGTTTTAAATAGGCTCCGTCAGGACTAGCTCTGCTGTCCACGCACCCTTTTGCCGTATTGTGAATAGTTACATCACACGTTTATATACTCCCGATTTATTTGCTCTCACCAACCACCAATATAAAAGAATAGCCCATTCATCGAATTATCAAAATAAAAATTAGAAATGTAATGGATCATCAACTATTTCTTGAAGTGCGAAAGTAACTGTCTGTCTGTCTGTCTGTTACGTTTTTACGCCTAAACCGCTAAACCGGTTTTGATGAATTTTGGAACTCAAATAGTTTAGAACCTGAGAAAGGACATCATACACGCGGGCGGAGCCGCTGGCTAAAGCTAGTTGTTTAATAATGGTCATTTCAATTTTTAAATTTACGGAGTAACATAACTTGGTGTACACACTGTAAATTGTTATAATCTGACAAGTATCTATTTTTCGTTTCCATAAATAAAAGTTAAACAGATTAATCACAACGTGTGTGGGTATTATGTCCCGTCACACTTGCTGTGTCAGTGTAACATTTTAAGTAAATGGATAAAAGTTACTTGACCTTTAAGTAATAAGTTCGGGTTGCATTAGGCAGCCACTACAACTGCTATTATTCATCATTCCTTCGTTAAAAATAGTTCGTAACCATAGCAAAGAACGCCTACTTGATTATGCACAGGTGGGGTAGTTACAAACATTAGTTTGAGCGCTATTCACTATTTACGTTATACCAAATATTCGCAATAAATGCGAAAGTAACCGTCTGTTACGCTTTCACGCCAAAACCACTGAACCGATTTTGATGAAATTTGGTATAAAGATAGAACTGAACTTTGGAAAGCTACTTTTTATCGCGATAACCGACATACACGCGGGCAATAGCTAGTACCAAATATTCGCAATAACAAAAGGTATGAAATGAGGTCATTGTTAAAACTAAACTAACTACTTAAGCCCTTGTGTTAAGCCACAGCTTTGCATCAGCCCTAAGGCATTTTCGTATACGCGCCAAACAGTCCATTTTTTCATCATTTTAAATTGCGCACACAATTCACTTTTGTACACCACATATCAAAATTATGTGAAAATAAATCACAACAACATGTAATATGATTTGATCTTACCAGTACAGCGTCAAGCACAACTCACAAGTTTTTCTTAACTGAACCTTCTAACCTTCTCTCATTACCGTGTCGGCACTGGTGGACCACATTGCACACCTTGTACATTGGCACGGATGCAGTTTCCATCGCTTAGCACAATGTTTACTAACTGGAAAGAAAGCGTTATACACACGAACACATGTGGTACAAATACCCTCATTATTTTATTAAAATAATCGTTTTAAAACCGTTTGTAATTGACACTAAAAACCAAATATAGAAGTCGTCACTTCCTTTACGATTTTTATATTTGCTATGTTTTGACTTTGTTTTGATTTTTGACTGATTTAGTTTTGATTTTTGACTTTGATTTAGAGCGGATAAGAATATCACAAAAGTCGGATTCCCTTATTAAAAATCACAACGAACACTGAATTTCGATAACGTTCAAATGAGCACTAATAGTGTGCAATGCCTTTTTTTTAACGAACGATCGCGTTTATCGTTCCCGGGACCTCTGAGGCGAATCACTGCGTATATTCACTTTGGTTCTATATGACAGCGCGATCTATTGTGCATTTGTCGATGCTCTCTATCGTAAGACACCTAGATAATGAAGTATAGGCAAATTAAATGAAAATATCTAACTAAATGTCGGTAGTTGATCGTTTCCCAAATATTGAAAATTAATAATTTGTGAACGTAGATCGATCCAACTTCTGATGTTAGAGTCCAGAAGTGAAAAATAATAAAAATAATTATAATTCTAAACAATTTACTTTAATTCTAAACAATTTATTTCATTAATTACAAAATAATCTTAGAAATGCAATTAGACACAAACAACCGTTAAATTAAGTAACGAATCTAAACAAATTACAGTTAGATAGACAGCAAGGGCGGTCACATAGGGCTGTACTAGCTGTTAGACAGTTTTCCTCGCACCCACCGCAATTCAGACAGTACTAACTTGTCAAAGACAGCTTTCCACATCTGTTAACAGAGTAGTACTGATTGTCCAAAGACAATGATCCACACTCCGCGACGCATTCGTCAGAAATGCGTGCCGATACAACAGATCACTCCTATTTATAACCAAGCGCAGTGAAGTGATGGCGCCACAAAAATGACAACTACCGCCGTTGTGGCTTATAATATTATATAAAATAATAGAAATATGAAGTACTCGTACCTATGTATTTAGTGAGTTAAGCCGTGTAAGTATTTATTGATGTGATTAATTGTATTGTCATCACATCTTTTAATAGTTTATTTTTAGATGTAGGCCTCTTCATACAACGGTTTTGGTCTACTATACTAAGATGATCAGACGGTTTGTACATTTTCTTCTTTTTGCTTTGCCACAATGTTCACCAGCCTAGTTTGTTTTCGACTCTCAGTATACCCGCGACATAAATAGTGCTTATTATTTAAAGATTGATTGATGAATGATGATTGCTTGAAGATAAAAATTATATTTAAACTTTGAATTATTTATCCGTCACCGAATATTCTATATCTACTTTAAATATGACATTCTATATATTATTATAAGGAAGAAGGTATCAAAATATACAAATTATAGGGTTAAACGAGTGACGTTGTTAAAAATAAAATACACATACTAAACGCGTAGGTATAATTAATTCTGGGTAAAGGGATACTTTACGTTTGATAACCCTGTAATGATGGTATTCATTAGGCGTGTTATGAAAACATTGCGGTGTATTTACGTTGTAGGGCCATTACTTATAAAATTATAATTAAAGGTCCCATTACAAAGTTTCTTTGAATAACAAAATTTGTGTTATTTTACTAAGTAAATTATTTTAATGTATTATCTCCCATCTCCACGCTGCTTCGTCAGCGCTTCTTTTTGGTCATGCTCGTCTCCTTTTGGTTTTAAAAACGTGATGTGAACGTTATAGGGCTGAATCTGCGTTAAACCGTCGCGTGGCTACGCGCGTGGACACGTGGGGGACTCTGTGGAAACGTTGCGGAAACGGATTATTTTATTTACGCAGTATCACTAGTTCAATTTTAATGGTGTGCATGTATCGTTTTGTCGATGGAAAACTTAAACTTAGTTGTGGCGCCCACACACGCTAAGGCGGTTCACACACTGGTGACGTGCCCAGGTATTCTAGTCTACAAGTTGAAAATGGTACAAAATAGAGATACTGCTCTTAAAATTATGTGCGATAGCTCATCGGATCCGGAATGACACCTAGAAAAATGTGCCAAAAGCGTGTATTATACTTATAAGCGTATATATACTTTCCATTTGGTCGTCGTCGTCTGTATTCTTTGCATTTCATATCCCAAATTGCTTGGCATTGTTCAATTTCGTATATAAATGTGTTTACTGCTGCGGTCCGCGTCGCCTACGCAGAATCTGCTAACGGCACGCGCTCACGCGCCGTGGCTCGTTTTTGATGTGTTGGACCTGGCGTGTTTTCGATACTAATCGATGTACTTGCATACAATATTAAAATCATGAAATATATTTCTTTTTTGGGTACCTTCCCTACACGTGAAATGTGATTTTTTTTTCAGCGTCTACTCTTTACGTAAGTCGTATCATTAGATAAGTTTATTTAAAATATTGAGAGGTTGTTCAGGCGCTTTTTAGATTTAGATATCCGCATGCGCGTTTTTTAGGTTTAGGAGTCCCTAAACGGCTGACTCGAAAAATCTGAATAAGTTCATGATGTTAGTCCATGTATTGAACTTTCAAAACAATAATAGCTTAGGTAGCTTTTTTAGTAATTAAGTAACATGTGAAATATTAGAAATAAAATCCCAATAATTGAATAAATTTAAATTTAAAATCGACAGGTTATTATGAATTACTATGGTACCATATTCTATGCGTGGCCTGACATGCACTTAGCCAATTTTCTTCATTAGACCTTACCAATGGTACAATCCGAATAACAATTGTTTAATTTTATTGCGTAGCTATTTCATTAATTGTAATAATCAGTTGTGTTAGAATATTGAAATTATAAAATGTAAAAATGTAGTACTGTGCTAATTTGTTAGTGTTATTAATATTTAATTTTTAGACAGTTTTATTTCATCTACACAAATAAAAAAATTTAAGTGTCTGTGTATTGATTGTATACTGTAGATTTATGATGATCTTTTACCTTTTTACGAACAGTTTTTTACTAAGTACCTATGAAAGTATATTCAAATATATTATATTCAAATATAATAATAAAAAAATATAACAAATAGAATTTTTTGTCAGTCTGTTTGTTGCAGCTAATTTTTGGATCGTCTAGACCGATTTAGAAGGGACTTTCACTGGTAGATAGCTGTTAACGTATGGATTAATTCAGGCTTTTTCTATTTAGTATCCTCCGGCGGCGTTAATCGCTACTTACAACAATAACTGCAAGTAAAACCGCAGGACTTAGCTAGTTTGGAATAATTGTACCAAGCTTTAGTTGTCCGTCCGTACCTACCTTTATTACTGGACCAGCACGGAACGGCGTCGGCAAACGAGGTGTTAAACGTTTTTGTTTATTGCATCGTATCTTTAAAACAAACTCATGGCGTAAACTGAGTATTCGTTTAAACGGTGCTCTAAACAAGACGTTCTTTTAAAAATAGTATTTGAAATAGTACCTAATTAAATTTTAGGAAATGAATTTAACAAAAAAATGGTTGTTATAAACATCTATGGCATTCGTCATAGGGAACTCGGTGCCCTCAAGTACACTGACAACTAGTTCAATCTTCGAACTGCAGTTCACCTTCAGGGTTGCGGAGGTCCAATGACAGTTGCTCCATGTAAAAACTGAAATTCAAGCAAAACCGGTTCAATTATTATTTCTCAACATCTATTTAACGTACATTAGACCTTTGCTGGAATTCGCCTTTCAAATATGGAATCCATATTTAAAAAAAGATATTGTGATGTTGGAAAGGGTACAAAAAAGGGCAACTAAAATAGTCTTCTCTTTGAAAAACATGTCCTATGAAGAACGTCTGCTAGAACTCAATCTACCAACACTAGAACAGAGAAGAATCAGAGGAGACCTTATAGAAACCTACAAAATCCTCAACCATCATTATAACGTGAGAGATATTGAATCCATGTTCACAATGAACACGAACACCCAATTGAGAGGTCACTCCATGAAGCTTAACAAACTTCGGTGCGCTAGCAATCCCCGAAACCATTTCTTACCAAACCGTGTGGTGCAAATGTGGAACTCTTTACCAGAACCCGTGATTAGTGCCCCAAATGTGAACATCTTCAAAAACAGACTTGATAAACATTTAAAAACACAAGTGTAATGATATACACGCATCAGCTTTAAGCTGCTTGTGTATTAAATAATAAGCTCCCTATAATCCAACCGTACGTCCGAGTCGAACACCAGACTCACGTGGGGGGCGGACACGCGATTAAATGTTACTGGCACGGCTAACACGGCTCTGGGAACCCATCTAAAATGGAGACTAGAGAAAGAAATATACGTATAGGGCCGCTGCCTGGGGATCGCCAGGGCACGTCTGGAGCTGGCGCTGGACGTGGCAGCATGCGGACCGCCAGTGGTCGTAGATTGAACAGGCGGGTCACGGCCACACAACCTACTACAGCCGAAACAAACAACACAACTACAACATACACTCCACATAATACAGCTAGAAGTGTTTTGCAGGACATGTTGCCTGCAACCACCCTTGCTGGTAAAACTAGACAGCGGATGAAATGGACAGATGAAGTTAATCGACAATTACTCCGCTGCTACTACACTATAACAAAATGCGAAACAGACTTAACAGGATATCGTACATGCCTTTACACTAAATTCATTAACATATATCCAGAACTTCATATCCTCTCAGAACAAAGATTAGTAGATCAAATACGAGTCATACATCGCAACAACAGAATCCCAGCTACTGAACGAGAAATAATAAAAAAAGAAATAGAACAAAACTTAGTTAATAGTAACACAATTCCAACACAACCTACATATCAATCTAGCCCCCATGAAACCACACAACATATAGTTGAACAAAATGAGCAGACGAATGATATGATAGATAATTCTCTACAAACACAATCAACAGTATCGTCTATGACAAATAATGAACCAATTCCAATAAATAGATATACAGTTTCATCGGGCACACAATATACACAAACTTCTCATACAGAAATGGAAACAAACGATACTGAAGATTTATTACAGCATATAAAACCAATATTTTTTGAAAATTTAACTAAATATAGAGGAACAGATCCAACGTTACGCCCAAGTCTACCCAAATTGAAAATAACCTGGTCATCTAAAGCAGCTGTTGATATACTAAATCGATTAATAGGGGAACAACTATTTAACAACACAGATACATGTATAGAAGAAATACAAGACTTAATATATTGCGCAGCAATAACAGCTACATCAATATTTAATAAAAACCCACCAAAACAAGACGAAGGCGAGAGAAGGAGCCATAGTAAACCAGCGTGGGAGAGGCGAATAGAAAATAAAATAGCACGGTTAAGAAAAGAAATAGGAAGACTTTCTCAGTTCATAAAAGAAAATATGTCAAGAAGAAATCAGATAAAACTTAGCAGAATATATACAAATAAAACAGCAGCAATAGAAGACATGGATACAAAAACTCAAAAGTTGCAGGCTTTGTCCAAGAGGCTACGTAGGTATAAAATATCAAATCAGAGACATAGGGACAACGTTACATGTAATAGCAACCAAAAATTATTCTATAGAAAGCTTAGCACACAAATAACAGTAGAAGACCCTCCTAACATCAATGAAATAGAACATTTTTGGAAAAACATATGGTCAGAACCGGTAGTACATAATACTGAAGCACAATGGATAAAAGATGAAGTGGATCGAATGCAAAACATAGAACCTATGGACGAAATTATCATACAAAAATTTGATGTTCAAACCGCCGTAAAGCGAGCTTTAAACTGGAAAACTCCTGGACCTGACAAAATACATAACTACTGGATAAAATATTTCACTACTACACATAATTATATTGCAATTGCCTTTAGTAAACTGATTAAAGAACCCAGCACCATGCCTAAATTTTTCACACAAGGTAACACTTATCTTAAACCTAAAGACACAGACACACAAAACCCAGCCAAATACAGACCGATAACATGTCTCCCAATAATATATAAATTACTCACATCAATAATAGCAAACAAAATAAATAATCATTTAACAAAATACAATATAATAGCTGAAGAACAAAAAGGCTGCAAAAGAGGATCACAAGGATGTAAAGAACAATTAGTAATAGACACAGAAATACATAACCAGGTTAAACAATCACACAGAAATCTTTATTATTCCTACATAGACTATCAAAAAGCTTACGACAGCGTCCCACATTCATGGTTATTACAGATCCTAAACATTTATAAAATAGATAAGTCTTTGACGGAGTTTCTACACCAAACTATGAAGAGATGGACCACAATTTTAAACGTTAATACAGTCTCAGGAGAGATAAAGTCGAACCCAATACAGATAGGACGAGGTATATTCCAAGGAGATTCACTAAGTCCTTTATGGTTTTGTATGTCATTGAATCCGTTATCCACATTACTAAATAAAACTCAACTAGGATATTCACTACACAGAGAAAGTAATACAAAAATTACACATTTACTCTATATGGATGATATTAAACTCTACTCTGGTAACAAACAACAGATGAATAGTCTTTTAATAGCTACTGAACTTTTTAGCACAGACATCAAAATGAAATTCGGAATAGACAAATGCAAGGTAAACAGTATTATTAAAGGTAAACATAATGAAACAGACTCTTATATTTTACACACACAACAAAACGCACTAATCGATAAAATGGGCCAAGATGATACGTACAAATACTTGGGATATTCACAGAGCACCGGATTAGATCACGGTAAAATAAAGGAAGAGCTTATTACTAAATATACAAGTAGGTTAACTAAAATAGTAAAAACAGAATTATCAGGTAGAAACACGGTGAAAGCTGTGAATACATATGCGGTACCCGTGTTAACATATTCTTTTGGAATTATCAAATGGACAAACACAGATTTAGATCGTCTCAATAGGCTTACACGTACCACATTTTATAAACACCATATACACCATATCCATTCCGCTACAGAAAGGTTTAATATTAAGAGAAACTTAGGAGGTAGAGGACTGATAGATATAAAAAACTTACACAACAACCAGGTACAACACATTCGCACATACATGCTTAACAAAGCCATTGATAGCCCTATACACAAGGCTCTTACATCCATAACTACATCAGGCACACCATTAAAACTCAACGAAACAAATACAGCCCCCATACACGAACACATAACAGACGAGCAGAGAATCACAAGCTGGAAACAAAAGAGTCTTCATGGAAAATACCCGAATCAATTACAACAAGATCATGTAGATGAAGAAGCTTCTAATGCATGGTTATGTAAAGGAAATCTATACAAAGAAACAGAAGGATTTATGGTGGCTATACAGGATCAGATAATTAAAACTAAAAACTATCAAAAATATATCATGAAAGACCCAAAAGTAGTATCAGATAGATGTAGATTATGTAACACCAATCAAGAAACCATAGACCATATTACAGGAGGATGCCCATTTTTAGCAAACAAACAATACACAGAGAGACATAATAACGTTGCAAAACAAATACATAGTTTATTAGCAGCTAAATACAAATTGATTGAGAAGGTAGAACCATATTATAAATATAAACCAAATAGTATCCTAAACAACGATTCTGTAAAACTGTATTGGGATCGAGATATAATTACCGATAAATCTACACCACACAATAGACCAGATATCACTCTCACATTAAAAAATCAAAAAATTACATATTTAATAGATATTTCTATCCCAAATACAGATAATTTAAAAAAGAAATACACAGAAAAAATACAAAAGTACATACCCCTCGCAGATGAAATCCGACAGATGTGGCAACAACACACTGTTAAAATCATACCAATCATCATCTCATCAACAGGGCTCATTCCAAAATCATTACACACTTCACTGAAAGAAATAGGAGTACATAGAAATTCTTACATCTCACTGCAAAGGTCCGTTGTAATCGACACATGTTCCATAGTTCGACGATTCCTCACATGCACTACACAAACACCAACAGTAGTTGATAACGAACCAACCCACTTGGCGTAAGCCCGTGATAGGTTTGCATTTACTAGCGTCACAGCTAAGAAACATAGACATAATAATAATAATTAGTAACCGACCTCAAATAGTCTTGAGAAAAATGGACATACTGCTCCAATTGGAGCACAGTGATTGTGTTTGTGACTGCCGAACAGTCGGGTTACATGTTGAAAATGTTTGTATGATCTACAAATATTTGTTTCGGAGTTTGGGTGTTTTCTATGAATTATATTGTGTATACATATTTAGAAAAATGTATTTTAACAGTCAATCTAACTTACATAGTAGCTAAAAGCTCTGCTTAATTTGAAGTTAAACGGCAGTCTACATATCCGAATTATTAGACATAACATTTTTTGTTAAACATAAAAGCTTTGGTAGAGCCGTCCTGTTACAGATTGATACTGTACTAGCTTTTCGCATTCATCTGATGTGACGAAATTTCCCTCCCAGCACTTGGATAATATTGTCACTTGTGTATGTTGTATAATTCATACCACCTTTAAACTTAAAAAGGCATCACTGGGACGCACTGGTTACTAACATCGGGGCCACTTGTAAACTTCGTTAATCATCATCATCATCATCATCATCAACAGCCTTCAACAGTCCACTGCGGGATCCCCTTTTAAAAGAGGTTTTGGCCTACTATACCACGCTGGCCAGACGGGTTGGTAAAGGGTTTCTTTCAAGTTTTCCTTCTCTTGGCAGTGATGTTAGCTGCTTATTTTGTTACTTTAGTCGCCACACGGTACCTATACCTACCTACACGGTAAATCATAAATATAATAAAATCTTTAAAATGTATACGAACAAAAAAAAACATAAAACTTAATCAACCAGTTATTAAAAAAAACGTCTAAATAATATGCTTATATAATAAGTGTACTACCGAAAATGCGGTTCACAATGCGTCAGTCTCAATTTAAATGATGTAAGATGCTTAATAATAGGGCAATTATGCTGATTTATGAATTCATTCATTATAAGCGTTCGCTTGAGGTTAATTGTAGGCTTACTTCTGCCATCGAGGAATCCTTGCAGCCAGAACTTGCCAAGGTGATTTGTAATGCCAATAAAAATTCAAGTTTGGTATAAATGAGGTTACCACTGTCACAGACGGTCATGTTGTTTGTAGACGAAATAACATTTCAAAGAAATTTGTATTATTCAATATGAATTTGTGATGAAATATGAAACTAAATAATTAATACATCTATATATCATATATTTTGTTTATTATAATAACTAACACACACGAAACACGATAGTTATGTAATATTTGCGACAAAATGTACATACATTATACACGTCCCAATATTGTGAAAATATGAAATCTATGTTTTCCAGCCTAAATAAAATTCTATAAACTGAAAATGTTTTAACGATTTTTTTAAAATCAAAGCTTTGTCAGTGTTTTGAATCTGTTCAAGCATTTTCAAAACAAGAAAAAGTGCGTTACTGGTCTGGTCCATCTAAATCTGTAACGTAGTTTAAAAATGAAATACATACGTTTTGTACGTTTTTGTTTAACCTAAACGAGTCTGTCCGTATTGATAGATCGTATATAACGTATATAACAATTTTAGAGGCGTAGATTAAATGTCTACAAATTTAAAAATAATTTTAATTTTCTTTTGATATTAGTTAATAGAATTAATAAAGTATAAACATGCAAACAATACAGAGTGTCACCACCCCTATTCATTCCGTGGGTGTCGCAAAAGGCGACCAAGGGATAAACTACGCAAGACAACATCAATGCAAAGAGGAGGAAAACTTGAAACCAACCCTTTACCAACCCGTCTGGCCAGCGTGGAATAGTAGGCCAAAACCTCCTTTTTAAGGAGAGGCCTATGTCCAGCAGTGGAATGTTAAAGGCTGTTAATGATGATGCAAACAAAATGAAGAGGTTCGTATCGTCAACAACACATTACGTCCCATTACTTTGCTCGGGTCTCCTCTCAGGAGACGGTCAAGACCATACGTCCCCACGCAAGCCGAGTGCGGGTTAGGGAATTTCAAGACACGTTGTGGCTAGGTAATCTTCCTGTTAAAAGAAAAGGTCTCCAACTAAGCTTCACGACTGTTATCTTATGAAACCACCGGGACTGACTGATCATGGAAACGCTCTTATCATATCATCCGACAAACGGTCACTGCTTACCCCCAGTGATTGTTTTCAATCCCCTAAGACCTCTTGAGACTATGAGCTATAAGACTATGAGCCCATTTATAAGGAAGTTGTATAAAATTAAAGAGCCTAGGCTTCCTTTTATATTGAACAGTGGTGCTTTTCTTGGCACACAATTCTCAATATCAGGAACAGGTCCAAAAACCAGAACAGGCCAACGTACTGCGTCAAAAGAAATAAAATACATGTTATTTATGTAATATTATGTATCATGCCTACACCTCTCACTCTTTGTGAATTCTAATATAGGCCTTTCCTAGCTATGACAGTAACATTTTCGATACCTACAAATAGCTAATTCATTACATGCTTTATTTTTTCTCTTATTCATACTACTGCACGCAATATGAAAAAAATCGAACATTGCTAAACTAACTTCACCCGTTCTATTTTGCTTATTCTCTTGAGCACCAGCGTAAATAAACTTTACTAGCTCTAAACTTCTCGCCCCGACTGAATAAGTATGTATTTTGGTAGAATTATGATTTGTCGGTCCCCATAGCAAAGAGCTGAATAAATTTTATTAAATCTGGGAACTCTTTATGACCAACAAAGTCAGCGCCGCGTCCCAACCAAGTTATAACGTAGGATTTTTAATATAATAAATCATTGCTTACTTTCGCTCTGCTGTGTTGAAGAATACTGATTATCCTCCCTCGAAATTTGCTTCAGTAAGATTATAACCGTTTGTGGATTTAGCTTTGAGGGACTTTCTTTATGTTTGTTTGTATCAGTGTACAACTACAAAGATTTTGTTGTAGGTATAATTTGATACGAGACGAAATAGGATAAGGCTAAAATGTTTTACGTCATTTTTTTTCTATACTTACTGATATGGAATTACAGCCGACATTAAAACATCATATTATATTATGCTAGACTACTAAGTTTCTACTACGATGGGCGTTTATCTTGAGATATCTTCAATGTACTAGCAACGAAAACTGTCGTGGTTCATTGGAGTGTGAGACCATAGGCACGATGTTACAGAAATGTTTGATGTCCTATTATCACCCTACATTTATGCATTCGCAATAAGTATATTGACCATAAGTATATTTTTGCTTTTTAAGACTAATAATATATAATAATAATAAGCGTGGTATAGCAGGCCAAAACCTCCTTTCAAAGGAGACGCCTATGTGCAGCAGTGGACTGTTAAAGGCTGTTGGCTGCCAATTTATTTCATTATTAATTTTTAGACTATTGACAATAATTGCTTGAATCAAAGACTCTTCTATAAGATCCTGTAAGGCATGTATATATGCTATATTATTAGACATTCAATAAGCTATTCATCAAAATATTTTATGCAGTGTTCCCGTATAAATATCTCTGAATTATAAAATAAAAATACCGCACCTCATATGCTTGATACACTTTTTCAAAACTTGATACACTTTTTTAATACTTGATACACTTCTTCAAAATCATTGCAAGACGTTAACTTAAGATGATCCATAATTATTTAAAGCTGTTTGATGGCTTTGATTAGTACCACCCGCCGTCTGTTATAGCCGCATCGTAATTTGCCTCCAAATTCGCATTCCTACGTATTTTTGCTGCATTATTTTTAAATTACCAACACTGGCTTGATGACAATTTTATTTCCTCTCGTCGGTGCAGGAAATGAGGAAAACAAGACACTGTGGATAGAAATTTGGATTTCCCGCTTTGTAAATTGTGCTGTACATTTTTGTATGTATTACATACCCTTTCTTGCTTTTTTTGGAAGTTTTTCACGTACGAATATGAAAATAGTTGCTTTGGTTTGAGAATAGGTGAAAATAGATCGCTATAAAATTGGATAACTTCTAATTATTCTATTACTTGAAATGTAGAAACAAACATAGGTGTGAAAAGGTTGATCAGATGCAGTGTTACCAATAATGATAGAACTCCTTTTGTCAGGATTTGAATTCATGTTTCTTCCACGTTAATAAAACTTGTACCAGCCTATATGAAATAAGCTAGTCCAAATGTTAAATGCGTGTGATTATAACCTTTATAAAAAATGATTTCATGCAACGTAATTTTAGGTTGAGGTCTTTTTAATTTTCTATTTTTCCTTATTCTCAACTATATATATACTGTTTAGAAGTTTTTATAATTTACTTTTTATAAACTTATGGACATTTTTTAATTTGAAAAACAACACGTGTATATTTTCTGGACTAAAATATGAGATCGAATTCTTAGCACCATGACTATTGTAAAGTTTCAAACACACACTTAAAATTTCAGCAATAAAGTTAATTGGCTTATGAAAAATCTTTAACTTATGTTTTAAGATCTGCAAATATTTGCTTCGGAGTTTGGTATTTTTTTAATATGTAATATAAAGAAATAACAAATATTTTAAACATATTAAAGAAAATATGTATTTATTCGATGTCTGAAATATTAATTTCATATTAATGTGGCGCAAAATTGCAATTTAATTTTTTTGTTGTAAACTGTTGTATTCAACTCACATTTCTAATATTACAAGCCAATTACTTTTCTCATAAGATGGCGCAAAGAGCGCTGCCTTATAAGCATCGTAATTGGCTGTTTCATAGCGTAGTGTAGTACTAAAGCAATCTTCTCTCTATAACTAAATAATTCAACGTTCAGTGCAATTCTGCTTGTAACACTAGTTGGGAAAGCATTTTCACTGTAATTGACAGCAAGTCTTGACGCGAAGAAATAACTTTTGTTATTTTTCTTATGTAGAATACAGTTACTAGAAATTAGAATGTTGAAATTGTATCA
This sequence comes from Phragmatobia fuliginosa, assembly GCA_932526445.1. Classification (NCBI taxonomy): domain Eukaryota; kingdom Metazoa; phylum Arthropoda; class Insecta; order Lepidoptera; family Erebidae; genus Phragmatobia; species Phragmatobia fuliginosa. Next base: position 18,219,682 of record OW052063.1, on the reverse strand, counting down.
GTATGCAATAATTGCTCTAAAAGTCTCTTTTGCTCTACAGTAATTATGATTTGGTGAGTGTGACCAGACCAATAAGGGTACGTACATTTTATTAGAAAAGGCAATACTAGTATATAAAGCCGGTTCCAAAAATAACGGGTCAGTCACATAAACCAATAACGGGTCAGTCACATAAACCCGAATATCTCCCGAACTACGTATGCCATCCTAATGAAACGAAGACTGTTCAATTGAGAATTTAATTATACAGATAAAAAATAAAATAAAACTTAGTTACACCCACAATATTAATCTTAAATTAAAAAAAAAACTAAAGTACCTAGTCATATTTTTCTTAAGATTACATTTTTTTTATGATTGTTTTTTTGCTGTTTTTCATCACTTTCTTCATTTAATACTTTGTATTGCCTCCACGTGATGAAGCCTCCAGTGATGAAAAACAGCAAAAAAACAATCATAAAAAAAATGTAATCTTAAGAAAAATATGACTACTTTAGTTTTTTTTTAATTTAAGATTAATATTGTGGGTGTAACTAAGTTTTATTTTATTTTTTATCTGTATAATTAAATTCTCAATTGAACAGTCTTCGTTTCATTAGGATGGCATACGTAGTTCGGGAGATATTCGGGTTTATGTGACTGACCCGTTATTTTTGGAACCGAGTGTATTATGAATTATGTAGTAATAAAGATTATTCAATCTATCCATCAAAAATAATATCTAGCTAAGAATATTCCTTGTTTATGAAGAAAAATAATACAAAATATCTTACATTTATTGTTTATGAGATTGCAATTTGTTCTAACTATATATCTTCTTTATAAGGGACACAGTACAAAAATGTATTATGTATGAAACAATAAATCTATATAAAGTGGCTGTTAGCTTTTATTAAGTGACTAGTTATAATTTTCGGTGTCGCATGAAGGTAATTTGGGAAAACAACCTGCCTTGGTCATAATTTACTTTAAGCGTCTTGTTTAGATCTGTGTATATGATAAGCAATACACTTATATATACACCAAAAATATGCAAAGCAGGCACTTTAGTTTATCACTAGCAATAGTGCTTAACATTTCACATAGGCCTCTCCTTAGGACATAAGGTTCTGGCCTATTTGTACCACTCTGAACAGACGGGTTGTTAAATAATTTGTTTCATATATGATAGCGTATGCGATTGCTAATCAAGAGGTCTCGGCTTCAAATCCCGGGTAAGGACAAAAAAGTGTTTTTGGGTTTTTCTTGGGAAATTCCTAATAGCAGCTCGGAGTTTGGAAGTTTGGCGATGATTTACGCCCGTGCCTCGGAGAGCACGTAAAGCCATCGGTCCCGGTTGTCATGAACATCTATGGCAATCGTTATTGGGAAGTCAGTCGGTGCCCTCAAATTTACTGACAACTAGTTCAACCTATGAATTTCAGTTCTTCTTTGGGGTTCGGAGATCCGATGCCAGTCACTCCGGGGAAAAACTGATTTTCAGGTAAATCCGGTTGAATTGGTAGCCAACCCCAAATAATATTACGAATAAGTCTTGAAAGAAAAAGATATTACTTCTTTAAGCAATGCTTTAAATTATTCAAATTTAAATTCAAATTCAAATTATTTATATCGGACTCTGAATCTATATTGTGTTAGAGTAACTTAACCTAGTGTTGGTATTAAAAATATAATATATAGGTACATACATATTAACAAGTGTGGACGCACAATCACCTTGACATGAGGGAGGAGTCCCACCTATCTGTAAATACATTCAGGATGCTGTTAGAGGAGGAAGGGAGGCGCGCCAGCATGGAAGCGCAACGCTTCCGCATTATAGCAGCGAAGCCATCAACCTCAGTCCAGTCAACACCTCCATGGCATCCCCAAAAGCACCCTGAATGCTTCTTATTCTACATAACTTGTTACCATGAATAGGAATATCCGCTGATAGGTGTATGAATCACCATGAATAGGAATGTATGAATAGGTCCTTAATCAGTTTTTTTTTATATTTTATTCTGTCAAAAGTAACTCTACTCAAGCTGTTAGAAACCATAAGTTGAGACCAAAAGTAGGGCTCACCATCCTCACTGTGAATGCAGACAATATAGCGTGGTAATACACACTCTATTGTAGACCAAATCAATTACAACTTAACAAGTAAAGTAACTTAAAACTAGGAAGTGGAAATGGCGGCTGTATCGTTCGTATTCAATCTGGAAAAAAAATGAAAGTGTGGGTATAGATGAGTTGACGAGATGGTTGGTGCTCTTGAAGAGAGGCCTTCGTTCAGCAGTGAGAGTAGGTTGAACTCAACCAGCTTGCTCGTTCAACCCCTATGTCTCATAAAAAGTAGATTTTTTTTAAATAAAGTTATAGAGGCATAAAGTAAATATGTTAGCCCTTCTCTTAGTCGTTAACTAATTCAGTTTTCCACGTCCTAGTAATGATTTTGATCACTAGGTTTATGATTAATAATATAAATGCTAATATGAACGTGTTTATTTGCTTTTACCACTTTCAACCTTTACTACTGAACCGATCAGAATGAATTTGTTTTTTTAACAATAGCCTTAATTTATTCATAACTTGATTGCCAATATATTTACGCAGGCGAATAAAGTTATTACCACGTATGTAACCCAATTCAAATTAATATATTATACGTAGTATAATAATTCTCAACCAGTTTTAATTAGTTCTTTCTATTTTTCTCTGTTTTTAGTACTTTATAGTTATCATAGCTTACTCTACCCATTCTAATGGGTCAATATTTCAATCTAGATAGTAAAACAAAATACCTACACATAGCTTAATGTATTTATTAGATGTATTGTAATTCAAAGGCGAGGGCAACTTGATGGGTTCCATCAAAGGTCTATTTTCTTTTAATTAAAACATTCGCGAATCATAAAATGTTGGTACAGAAGTAATTCTTTCTGTAGATGAGATACTTATATAACTTAAAGACTTCTAGAGATATCATAAACATTTCAAGTGGCCAGATCAACGAGATTGTGTTGATTTCACGTGTAATTTAACAAGACATCGCCGAGGCAAGAATCTCATCTGCAGTTATAATGTTATAGACATACATTAAATCATTGTTTGAATAATATTTTATTACTTTGAGCCTTTTATTTCACCCAAATAAGGGCAGAAAATAAGAGATCGAATGGTTTCAAGTAATTATAATATGTAAAGAAGCTGTAACAGCAGTGCATTATTTAGAGTTATGAGGCGTATTTTTATGACGATTGTAGATATATCTACGTCTTTAAATAAAAAGTGTTGTTTTAACAAAACAAAAAAACCTTTTTTTAGATTAATTTTTTTCTGTCACTAGATGAAGCATCATAAATACCTTTTTGTCCATATACCTGTGTTTATACACAAATGTATAAGATGTGCGCCGAGTACTGAATAACATAATTCAAATGTTTCGTTCACCAAACTTTGTTTATACCCGTAACGATATAAACAACTTCACTCTTCCTAATAAACAAGTATATTTCCAAAACATTCACTCTTTCGCAAAGTATTTTAATTATCCCGACGGTTTAATAAACGCGAATTAAACTTTTTAATCAGCATTACACAAGAAATCTTGTTAATCCAAAATGATTTGTCTCGGTTTAAGTACAAATTCTGAAACTGCGGAACCCCGTTTAATCAGAATCTTTGGAACAATAGAGTAATCAGAAATATAATATAATTTTCGTGTTCATTATAAGTCCATCGCGGGAGAATGAAATTGATCACGGCCCACTGCAAATGAAAAGATCACAATCGTGCTCTGTTACCGTTCTGATGACGTACCACTGTTATGGCAAATTCCAGATCTTTTCTTCCTTATATACTTTGCTTACCTTTCATTAATAGCAGTGTTATTATGTTGAGAAAAACATGTTGACTTTGAAAATGTATCGTATATGAAACTACTGAAAGAATGTTATTACTGTTATGTATTGTTTCGATTGCTTGAGTTATTTTTTAGATGTTGTTAATTGGGAAAATTACTAGTCAAGCGATATTTATTTAAGCATGTAGCTTATCTCAATCTAGTACCTACATTGAATTATTGTGTCTGTAAGTCGTTATCGCTTCCTTTTTTTATTGTTGTAATGGAATAGGCGTTTGTCTTTCATCTCACCTGATGGAAAGTGTAGATGAAGACGAAGATGGTACACGCCCATCTCGAAGAAACCTGTTCACTCTACTATTAAAAGCTGTAGAGTTCAACTTATCAGGAAAAATAGACAGAAAGGTCGTTCCAAATTTTGGCGACTCTCACCAAAAACGAGCTGTCAAACCGTTTAGTTCGACTTTTGGGTTTGTCAACAACGTATGGATGAAACTTCTGCATGCGCATAATAGTCTGATAAAGGAATGGAAATGGCTCAATCAGTTCCAAAAGAGCGTTCGAGCATTCTCCAAAGCGTATCCTATAAAAAACTGAAAAGCTGGCAACTCGACGATGATGATCAAGGGTGTGTAGTCTGCTATTTAAGAGCTTTTCGTTGTTAATTAACCTACGGGCTCTTCTATAAAATAGGGTGGGGGAGTTTGTTTGTGCTTACTCACGAAGATTTTTGCCTTGAATCATCAGGTTGTAAAGGCGTATATCCAGCATTGATGTCAGTATGTTCAGCAGGTAGCAGGATGATATTGTTGCTAACGCAGGAAAGGACAGAATGAACACCGCCAAAAATAGAGAAAAATGGAACTCATTGGATAAGGCTTTTACCCCGAGGGGGTACACATTAATTTAATTAAATGTAATTCATAAAATATGTTTGTTATTTAATAGAAGATTATTTTATTTTTGTTTAGAGTTACATATTTACATTAATTTAGTTCATAGTTTGTAGAAATAATAATGTGGAACAAATAAAGCTATTTTCTTATTATTACGTTTAGCAGTGAACTTCGGTAAAATAATAATGATTATGATAATTTTGTCTCTCGATTTTTGTCACACTAAATACTTTTTTTTGGAAAATACACAAACTGCTAATTAATATCACTATTACAGCGCATACATCTAACCCTTCACCTTCGTATTATACTTAAATGTAGTAAGTATATACCTAAATGTAGTAAGTGAAACAAAATAATACAAAATAATATAAATGTACTGTTACATGTTCACTTATTTTCCGAACTGTTTCTCTTCAAATTTTCTAAACCACTGAGCACAACAAAAATATCACTTTGAATTCATATAAAGATACCAAATAACAATGTAGAAATATTTAAAACCCGTTTCTAATTTTAACTGAACATACCGGGATATTATTTATTCTATATGAAAACCGGGCTTTTAGAAGTCTTACCGTAAAAAGGACGGTGAAAGTTATGAGGGTATGGGAAATTCTCGTAAATAGCAGTGGGAGAATGGGGATAAAGAAATAATATATCAATACGAATATTTAATATTCGCGCACCGGTACCGTAAATCAAAGCGAATGAAACTGGATCATAAATCAGGAGTGCGTTTTTGGATATTTTTGGACTTCAAATCTCTGTAACCGCAGTGGTGCAGTTGGACATATGTAAATTTCGTAACGAGAAATGTAACTTAAATTTCGAAATAACATGAAAATTATATACATAAACTGTTAAATTATTATCTATGGAAAAATATTAATGTTTGTTTTTTCGAAATGAATAGGCTCCGACACTACTGGACCGAAGAAAAAAAATATTAGCACATTTTTCACTATTAGTACATAGTTTTCAAGGAGAGGCCTATCCCGCAGTGGACTGTTAAAGGCTGTTGATGATGATGATGATGAGTACATTATCCTTGACGGACAAAGGCTATTGGATATTTTTATTTAAGTCAGGGATTCATATTAAAACTTCGTTAATATAACCCAAGATGTTAAGAAAATACCCAACTAAATCACTATTTTGCGTACGCCGCAAAAACTATTAACAATAGACCAAAGTGATGTACCACATTTTTATAGGATACATTAATATCGACATAAAATTCTAAGTTCTCATATGTCTAACTATTATATATAAGTGATAATTTAATGATAAAATATTTAACAGTTACGTCCAAACAAACTAAGGATAAGTACACACATCAAAAGTGTCTAGGGATCAACATATATTTTTGCAATAACTTTTCTCCTGATTGATATTAATTAAAAATTTCTTTAAGGATTCATCAAATAAAGTGTTTTCGTTTGTGACAGTAACGATAAACCAAGTCACCTTTGCATTAGTAAAGAAATTTGCCATTTTCCTAATAAAGGGATTTTTGACATTTGAACCACTAACATTAAAGTTCGAAAAAAAGACTGAAATATCAGTTTTCTTTAAAATTTTATTAGGTAACTTAAACAATTAATAATCCGTGTTTCTACCGCGAACACTAACAACACAAGAACATCGGTTTGGCATACTCAAAATGAGTTCATCCAAATCACGCTGTGGAATGGCCGCCCATGTTCGTTGCAACAACAAAAAAAGGTCTTCTTGCGACTGGATACCCTCCATATTCGGCAGAGCTCTTCTCTGTAGCATATCCCATGCATGCTCAATCGGGTTCAAGTCTGGCGACTGAGCAGGCCAGGGCAGGACATTGATGTAAGCTGCGGCGAGAGTCTGTCTTACAACTCTTGCGGTGTGCGGTCGTGCATTATCATGCATTAACTGAAATAAGGGACCGATTTGCACTTGTAGAGGAACGATGACGTCTGATACAATCGTCTCAGCATAAATTTGAGCGTTGAGGTTGCCTCTGATCCAAATCAACTCAGTTCTTCCGCCGATCCAAATACCCGCCCATACCATGATGGTTCCACCACTATAAGGATGGACTTCCTGGCAGGATTTTAATCGCTGTTGGCGTCCAGGGGTTCTCCAGTGTCGTATACGTCTTGTATCCGGTCTCATACCAAAACGAGACTCATCAGAAAAGCACACGAAACGCCATTGTTCTTCTGCCCAATTTCTGTGTTCAAGAGCCCATTGATATCGAATCCTACGATTGTGCATTGCTATAGGTGGTACCCGTAGCGGTCTTCGGGAATGAAGGTTCACTTCATGCAAGCGGTTTCTGACTGTTTGGTCGCTAATTAAGTTCCCTGAAGAGTGATGAAGCCTCACGGCTAACATCATGGCGGTTATTGTTGGAGCTCTTCGAGTTAAGATTTGAATGTATCGGTCTTGTCTCCGTGTGGTGCAGCGATACCGTCCTCCATGGCGCTCAGCCACGGTACCAGTGCTTCGGTAACGTGTCCAAAGTCGACTGATAACACTCTGACTTGTATTCAGAGCTAAAGCCACAGTACGTTGCCGGGAACCAGCTTCTATCATTCCCACGGCTCTGAGCATTTCTTCCCTGCTTAAATGACGTCGCCGCTCCATAATAACGTTGGTTTTAATCAGTAGTAGGGAAACAGTAGCACTAATAATTTCTTCAATGCGTTGTATGTTTTTATAGGGAAAATATTGGCAGCTGATTTTCATCTTTTACTCGAATTTGATTGACAGTTCCTGATTCAAATTATGAAATGCACCAAAAAGGATCCATATAAATTTATAAAATCATAAATTTATTACAAAGCCACATCTCAATCTCAAGAAATCCGCATAAAAATGCTTGATCCCTAGACACTTTTGATGTGTGTATTTACTTAATGTTATTATTTCTTATCCAAATAAATCACTTTATATTTAAGTCCATATCAAAAACCTATCAATTAATTTAAGAATTACTTAAATGGGATATACCATTCAAAAGCTATCATGAGTTTAATATTTTTTAAATTTAAATTTAATGAGGAACGCTCGCGCTCCAAGTGTCCAACGGTTTTATCTACGAGAGATAGTTAGTAGTATATATAATTTGGGTTAAGGTAAATGTTCCTGTATGTATGTGTAATGATATCAAAATTATCTTTATAGTAATATACCATGTGTTTATTAAGCCCCAACACAAAGTGTCTGAGTTGTTAGAAGTTTGAAGTGATTTATGTGTATATATGTATACAATTATCATAACTCCCAAATGGATATTTCTGAATGATTGTTTTGTCAAAAACAGACTTAATCGATTGTTCTGAGCATTTAAAGTCTGTTAAGAGCGAGTTAAAATTTATAAATAGTTTTTGGGTGGCTAGTTTTAAGAGTCGTAAGTTTGTATTAAAAGTCTTGAATTTTTATTCTATTTAATTATATTTTGTAATGATATTCTTCACACTACTTCAATGTTTTTTATTTAAATATTTAGAATAAAATTAGACTTAAATAAAATATTTTTTTTTGGACATCTTACACACAACATCATCTAGTCCCAAAGTAAGCAGAGCTTGTGTTATTGGTACTTAACAACTGATATAAATACATAAACATACTTTTTATTGTAAATACATACATATTAATTTATAATGAAAAACACCCAGACTCCGAAACAAATATTTGTGGAACACACAAATATTTGGTCTGACCCGGGAATCGAACCCGAGACCTCTTGATCAGCAGCCGCATACGCTAACCACTAGACCAACAAGGCAGTCACAGTCAAATGAAATCGATACCTATTTCAGCAGGTTTAAAATAGTTTATTTATCTGTACCACATATATCATTCTCATGGCAATATGAACGACGGTCCAAGAATCATGTATTTTTTTATTAAATATTAAAAAATAAAAAAAACCACTTTAATACTTAGAAGGTCCTAAAAATATTGAAATGAACAACTGAATTTAAAAGTTTAATAAAATTTTACTCACTATAAATTTAATGATCTGATGACAAATAAATTCTAAAATTCAATTTATTTAAATTATTCTAAACTATTTGTGTCAATACGAGCTTTTCTGTTCCCACTGTACAATAGTGAATAGCTAGCTTTCTCTCGCGTCTACATTTTACACTTCCACACTACTTCAAATAAAATTTGTATAAATTTCCCCATTGTAAATTATTTATATAGTGACACTTACGAATAGCAATACTAGCTGATATTTCTACGGATAGATTAGATGCACTTCGATTTGATCAATCCTATATGCACATCTGATAATTTATATTGAATAGAGCTATCCAGGCCTCATGCAAAACCCGTTATTTTATCAAATGTACCATTTGCTTAAAATTTCAATATATTTTACCATTGAAAAGAGTTTGGGAACGAGGAAAACGTCGTCTTTTATTGATTTAAGAATTCGTCCCGAGATATTTTAAATCGAATTTGTCAGTCAATGATATTCATTTCTTGAATATTTTTCATGAAAATATGACAAAACGGACAAAACGGTTTCAAAGAGTATTATCGTAGTGTTTTAGTTAAAGTTGTCGATGAAATGTGTCATTTTTAACATTTTTCAACGTAGAACGTTAAAATTGTGGAAATGAGTGGATGCAATATGTCGCACAGGATAATGTGGGTTATTGCATGACGATGAACACAAAAATAATTTGACATTTTATTGACAAGCACGGTAATATGAAAAAAATGCTAAAAATAATTCTTTAAATGCACTACAAATGAATACTTGAATTTAATAATTAAAATTAGAAAAAAAGCGATATTTTTAGTTTATTATTATTATATATTTCTACTTTAATTTATTTAAGTTCATTTTCATTTCATTATGTTCATTCACAACAAAAAATAACTTTAAAATGCAATTACTTAAGAACTGCATTTTAACGTTAATGCTGTTAAAGTAATAAGAGAATGCAAATATAAAAGTACTTAAGCCAAATTCCATATTCGGTAGAAAACTCTGCACTTAATTTAGTAGTTTTAATATAGGTAAACGTATGCATGCTGCACGAAATTTTCCTCAAACTTTGCACCTGTTAAGCTCTATAAAATTTGTTTAACAAAACACTTTGGTTCGTATGTGGGAAATTAATAATTAAGCTTTGTTGTGTTTTATAAATATGCATGTAAATATAATTAAAGTTGTAGTTTTTGGATCTATTGTTTTGAACGTTTTCTTTTTTTTTATGTTTTAACCTGCCAAAGTGTCTAATGATTCAGAGTAATAAACAAAGTGACTCTGAAAATAAGTTTCACCATCCTCATGCAGACAGTGCAGCTTGGTGACCAACACCATGGCGGCCTAGTGAGATATTTCTGCACCATTATCCCGGCTTCCGAAGACCGGTAAAATGATGCAGAATTGATCCTCCGGTCTCACACCCACCAACGAAATACGACTGCAGGAATGCTGACTTTTTTAGGCTGGTAATGCTGACTTTCTATGTAAGGGTAATACTACTTCGGACGAATTGGCCTATTCGTGCTGAAATAAACGTGACTCTACTACCTACAAGCCATTATATGGTCAATCTCCATATGGGACAATATTTTGTGTGATTCATAATCTGTTATTCTGAGATTTATCTTTGTGAACTTCTCACACTTTTAGTACTCTGTGATACACATTCTGCGAGGCTGTAAAATAAAAATTCAAGAAATTTGGTATTTGTGAATTCATTCATTTCATTTTTTCGCGATTCTTACCTATATAAATAAAATAAACAACTAGTTTCGGTATTTTTATATATATTGCAGCGTTTAGACCACTGAAGTCATAAGCGTGAGTGAACAGATATGATGAATTTATATGGATATCTAGACTCGAAAATATACTTTCAAATTATTATAAATAGTTCTGCAGTGTTAGCCGTGGTTACTGAAGTAAATCGCGAATAATGCCGCGAAGCGAAGCCAGGCTAAAAAAATAGCTTAAATCGGGCATTGGCCCGCGCCGGACGCACGGCACGCACGGCACGCAACGGATTAAACGGATTTGTCGATGGCATGCATCCACTGTATCCGGATTTTTTTATTTAGTTTCGAGTGTTTGCTTGTCGTGAGTTGACGTATTCGGTCATGGAGATTGATGAAGATATCATTGTTATTAGTTGCTTATTGGAAGATGAAGAAAAATGTAAAACTAAACGTAGGATGCGGGTTCATGAAATAAATTTGAAGCGACCAATATTTGGAGAGTATCATTCATTATTTGTTCCGGATTTACTTTAAGATGAAGAAATATTTTAATTACAATCACATGTAAAGAGCTAAATTCATGAATCTATATGGTTTAGTAAAACCCCATTTGACGAAACAAATCAATCCTATCTCCTCCCAAATATTGTCTCTTCTTTGGACATTAGAATAATGTGTGACGTCACCGGCACGCAACGCATTTTTTGCTAATAAATACCGGCGTACGGTGTGGGCGGCGCGGATAGTGGACGCAGCGCTATTTGAAATCATACGAAGCAAAATAAAATCCGTTGCTTGCGGTGCGTGCCGTGCGTCCGGAGCGGGCCAATGAACGCGCACCTTAAGTTACTCCTTGCACCATCAGCTTTCTGACCATGAATCCGGTCAGAATCGGTCAGCTGTTCCAGAGATTAACCGAAAAATACAGACTGACAGACAGACAATTCTTTTAATTATTATTTCATGTAGGTACCGTATTTACTATTATATGTATTTAATGAAAACAATTTTATTTTGCAATAACTATTCCGATTTGAAAACTTCTTTCAGTGTTAGATAGCCCATTTATCATTTATCGAGGAAGGCTAATCGAGCTTCCGCTGCGTGCGCTGCGTAAACGGTTAAAGTTTCGCAAAAATCAAGTATGACAGAATAGTTTCCCTATAAAAGTTCTAAAAAACTCTTCAACTGCATATATCTATCTTTTAGGGTTGGCTCAATGTAACCTTTTTTATGTGAAACAAATTTGCTTTTATCTATCTACTTAAAGCTGAATGAATATAAAATAAATTCTAATGAAAAACAACGTAATATCTTTGTCTGAACTCCACGCACTTCTATTTTCTGTGTTATGTCTTATAAAATGTTGTTCTCATTTAATTTAATTTCAACATACTAGCTCAGTCCCGCGGTGTTACCCACGATTATTGCTGTGAATTGTTGTAAGTGAAGCTAGCCTAAGTTACTCTTTATGTCATCAGTTTTCTGTCAGTGAAAGTCCCGTCAAAATCGGTTCACCGTTCCAGAAATTACTCAGAACAATCAGACAGAAAATCAAATTTTAAAATTTGCTTTTTACTGTAGTAATTTTCATATCCATTAAAAACTGTTATTTTGTTATTATATATGCATTAAAAACTGTTATTTTGATATTACATATGCATTAAAACTGTTATTTTGATATTACATATGCATTAAAAACTGTTATTTTGATATTATATATGCATTAATAGCTGTTATTTTGTTATTATATATGCATTAAAAACTGTTATTTTGAACTAAGAATCGCACGACCTAAACAAATAAAAAGTTCACTAAATTCACCATTTTCGATATTACATATGCATTAAAAGTGTTATTTTGATATTACATGCTTTAGTAACTGTTATTTTGATATAACATGTGCATTAAAAACTGACCTAAGAATCGCTGGACCTAAACAAATAAAAAGTTCAATAAATTCACAAATAAATATTAAACATTCACGTAAATACACCATTTTGTTCAATAGCTAATATACATCCACTAATCATTGTTGAAAAGGAAATAAAGAAATCAACAAAGTAAATTATTCCTATAGAAAATAACAGTTATTACCGCGACCCAATTCATCAATGTTCGCTTGTCGATCCTTCCCGTTACAGTGCTACTTTATTTCGATTTCTCAATAAATTTGGTTCAATCTCACTGAGAGCCCAGTTTATTTCTCGATGGCAGCCAAAGAATAAATTTCCACTTCGAATATTAGAGAACTTTCATCAAGTTTCACAATAGTCCCCCTTCAAGAACTCCGCCCAAATGCCGTTATTCAAATTTTACTTTTGATAAGAAATTGAATAGATATCCCAATCACAAATTGTTGCGAAGTTTAATGGTTGCGATAAAACATTTATTTGTTCGACAAAAATGATATAATTTTTTTGTTTGTGTGTATGATAACGGAAATGTTAGCAAAGTTCTTATATTGTGTAAATAGAACATTTTCGTTACCTTTGACAGTCAAGGGGACTTTTATATTAGCGTCCATAAATTTTAATTGCATTTTAAAATGTAAGCCTTTCTGCTCCCCCTTCCCTCCGGACCTCTGTAGTGAACGGACGTGTGTATAATTGTTTATTTGCTTGAAAAATTAAATAAAATACGTATTTTAAAGTAAAATAAATTGGTTCATAAAGTGACGAAGTACCAGGCGCTTATAAGGTGACAGCAGTTGGCGGTGTCTGTGCGAAGAAGACAGCAACATACGAGACAGATATAGCAGCTAAGTCTCCCTATTATTTGACATATTAACTGTCACCCGACATCGTCACTTGTCAAAGACACTCATCAACCTGTCATCGAACACTTGCTTCCGGGTAGTGTTGCCAGTATTTAGATTGAAATTTGTACCACAAATAACAAATGATAAAAATTATTTTTATTTTAACTGAGGGTTCATAATTTTTCGACCGATTTTCATACTGCCGCAAGTCTGCTGATCTAAACATCTTATCAGAGTCGTGCCATCTGCCCATACTGCTCAGATTCTGCTTCCCAGAACTTCAGAACGATGCCGACAAACAGATATCCGCCACAAACCTCTATAACATCGACGTCACTAACGGCACCGGCTGTACCTGTTTTGCATCATAGTACATCTGAACCTAACATATCTGAGGGCGACAAGTCCATTCGTGTCGAATGCCAGATTCCTGATGTGAAACGCCGTAACAAACGAAAATGTATGGAGTCAAGGACTGACCAGGAGAGTTGTTTATCTAGTTTCATGACTGAAATGAAGAACATGTTCTGTGAGTTCAAAGACGAACAAAACAAAAAAATTGAAATGCTTTGTGAATCTATGGAGGAAATCAAGCTTCAAAATTCTAACATACAATCTACAGTATCGTTCTTGTCGCAGGATTATGATAATTTAAAAAATAAAATTGAGCAGTTGGAGTCGCAATTGGAAGTAGAACGTAAAAGTAATTTGAATTACATGCGTTCTTTGGAAGAGAAATTGGAACACCTGGAACGTGGTAATAGATCATCTTGCGTAGAAATTAAAAATATTCCTGTGAATAGGAGTGAAAATAAATTAGATTTACTGGATGTAGTAAATAAGATCGGTACTACTCTTAACCTAGCCGTTCAACCTTTGGATATAAAGGACATTTATCGTATAGGCAGCAAGGACTCTGAGAATAGAACCATAATTGTGGATTTTACCAGGAACTTATTGAAAGAAAAGTTTATTGAAATGTATAAAAAGCACAATAGGGATTGTGGAAAACTAACAACGGACAGACTGAAACTTAGTGGAGAATCAAAACCCATCTTCATATCTGAAAACCTTACACAAAGAATGAAACGACTATTTTTCCTGGCTCGTGACTTTGCGAATAGTAACCAATATAAATTTTGCTGGATCAAAAACGGGAAAATATTTCTACGTAAAAAAGAGGGAACCTCCCACATCGTAATCAGAGATGAATCCGACCTTGTGAAGATAAATTGTGATAAGTGACTGGTTTGGTTATGCCCGGCTACTTATAATTTTATGATTTCCTACAGAGGAATGCTAATTTTGTATACTTTTGATCCTACATATGCTTACTCTTACATAATCACACACCAAAAACACACATCATACAAACACTTAGTACTTAAACTACATAAACGCATTAACACTTTCATTAAACACATACATACACATTTTCGCCACATGAGGATTCGCCTAAAACAAATACAATCGTTAAGTAATTTATTCTGTACGGGTGGTTATTGTCGCATGGTTGCCTTGTATTGCCATACTTTATGTAATCTTAATGTTATACTTCATTTTGTTAAGTTGTTGTCTCTTATATTTAAAGTATGGATGATAACCTGACGATAATTGATGAATTGGAGAGTCTGTACAGGGTCACGTCACACAAATGTTCTCCGGAACAAGTTACCTACTACCTTAGTGAAACCAGTTATAGTTTTAAAATATTTCAAATGAATATTAGAAGTATTGGCAACTCTTCGAATTTTAACAACCTTATATTACTATTGCATCGAATTAGTGTACAGTTTGATGTTATAGTCCTTTCTGAATGTTGGCTTCTTAAATGTCCAAATCTACCCACGCTGCCCGGTTTTTTGTCATCTGTGTCAGACCATTCTAACCAAAATGACGGAGTGGTGGTTTATTTTAGGCATGACATGCAATTCGTGATTGAAAAACCGACTATGCTGGAGGCTAATTGTCTTGTTTTAAAGAATCGAAATGGTATAGCAGTTGTAGCAGTTTATAGGTCACCTGCCAATCGAAATATACAAAATTTCTTGTACAGTTTGGATGTGATACTTCATACTCTTAATCAATATGGAACAGTGGTTTTAGTAGGAGACCTTAATATAAATATAGCACCTGAGTGTGTAGACCCTAATACCGACATGTACCTAAACACCATGGCATCCCACGCATTGCTGTCGGCTCATGTTTTTCCTACACGTGATGATAGTTGCTTGGATCACGTAATGATTAAATCGAATAAGCAATGTATTAGTTTAGTACTCGATTCTTTCGTTACGGACCATGCCCCGGTTCTTGCTTTCTGTAATATCGATCCAATAAGTAGCTGTAGACACATACCTATTCGACGACATGTAGACATTCGAGGCTGTGTTGATGTGCTTGGTGATACTGACTTCTCTCCTGTACTAAATTGTTACGACGCAGATATTGCTGCATCCAATCTGGTAAACATTATATCCTCGGTTATTGCAGCCAATAGTAGTACTTCTTATGTACCAAGTAGGAAACGCATCATAAAGCCATGGATCACTCCTGGAATTCTAAAGTGTATGCGAAACCGAGATAAATTGTATCTCAAAACTAAAAAAGAAGATGCCAACGAGACCACCAAAGTTATTTATGTCCGCTACAGAAATTTCTGTAACAAACTGCTAAAAAATTTGAAAAAACAGTACGAAAAAACTGAATTTGAGAAACACCGTCGGGATCCCAAAGCCACTTGGAACCTTATTAAGACCATTTCTAATTTAAATACGTGTAGGGTGCCTCCCACTGAGCTTTTGTCCGTCAAGTCTGATCCGTTGCAGTCGATTGATACTGTAAACGAATACTTCGCCAGTGTGGGAGCCAATTTGGCATCCAAAATAGACAAACGAATGCATGAGAGTGCACGCACGAGTGGAGTGTGCATGCCTGAGTATGCCTGTCCAGATTCCATGGTTCTCTTTGACACTGATTGTGATGAAATTGAACGACTTATTGTAGACCTTAAATTAAACTCTGCTGCGGGTTGGGATGGCATATCAGCCACTCTGGTAAACTCAGCTAGGAGCATTCTTATTCCTGTCATTTCTCATGTTTTCAATCTTGCTTTGGGATCTGGAGTGTTCCCTGCAGTTTTTAAAAGAGCCCTGGTTCACCCCATCCATAAGAGCGGGGACAGAGCCAGTGTCAATAATTACAGACCCATCTCAGTTTTAACTATATTTTCCAAACTATTTGAAAAAATACTAAATAAACGACTCTTAAATTATCTCAATTCAAACAACATACTTGCAACAAACCAGTATGGTTTTAGAGCTGGTAAAAATACTGAAGATGCGGTCCTGGCGCTGTTGGATAACGTGACTGAAAATCTACACAATGGCTTTAAGACTTTAGCTATCTTCCTAGATCTCTCAAAAGCATTCGACACTGTCTCTGTCCCGCGCCTAATCAAAAAGTTAGAATTGATCGGTGTTCGGGGCCTTGCACTGAATATCTTCAGGAGTTACCTAAGTGATCGTTCCCAAATTGTCAAGATCGATAAGTACAGCAGCAAAGTAATGTACCTTAATTACGGAGTTCCGCAAGGAAGTGTGCTAGGGCCTACACTTTTCTTGTTATACATAAACGATCTCTGTGGGCTTAATCTGTCCAACGCCAACATAATTACTTACGCCGATGATACTGCTATATTGGTCCGGGGCAGGGATTGGAGTGAAGTGCGCTTGTCTGCCGAGTCAGCGTTGAAGGACACGATAAAATGGCTAAATCATAATCTACTTACTCTCAATTTTACAAAAACAAAGTTCATTACATTTAGTCCAATACTGTCATCACAACCAACCGCTTTTGACAATTTGACGGTCCATGAGTGTGACTCAATTGTGAATAGTTACTGTAACTGCACTAAAATCTCACGCACTACAACAATAAAATATCTTGGCGTTTATATTGACAACACATTATCATGGAATTGTCAAATAGACTCACTGGTATCGAGAGTACGCAAGTTCATTCATGTATTCAAAAATTTGAGAAGCTCGGCTGAGTTTTCAGTCCTTCGTACGGTTTATTTTGCCTTAGCCCACTCAATTATAACATACTGTGTGCCTGCTTGGGGAAACGCTGGAAAATGCCTATTACTACGTTTAGAGAGAGCCCAGAGAGCGGTGCTAAAAGTCATGGTTCACAAACCTATACGTTTCCCAACTAGTGACTTGTATCACCTGTGCAAGATACCTACGGTGAGACATTCCTTTATACTGCACACGATCCTGCGTAAACATGCTGAATTACCTTTTAATCTTGATCTGTGTTCACGCAAATGTCGATCAGACCGGGTATGTCCCATTCACACTACTAAACTGGAGGTTGTACGTCGCCAATACACGCACTTTGCTCCATCCTTATACAACAGAATCAATAAAGTTTTAAACATTTATTCACACTCCTCCCGCGAATGTAAGAAAATTATAGATGAATGGTTGACTTCCTTAACGTATGACGAACTTGAATCAATAGTGAAACTGTAGTTTTGTTATAGCTCTTTCTCCATCTTTCTTCTCAAACATTCTTGCAATCACTTATATATGGTTGAGTCACCCGTCACTTACATACCAACACACACACACACACACACACACACACACACACACACACACACACACACACACACACACACACACACACACACACACACACACACACACGCACACACACACACACACACACACACACGCACACACACACACACACACACATAGTTAATTTATCTTTGTTATTATTTCATAATTTTGTATCTTATAACAATGCTTACTTAATTAGTAATGTAGAACTGATATCTGTAATTTTCTGGAGGTGGGCGATAATAGCCACGACACAGTTTATAACTAATGTGGTTATTTTCGTACACGAGTGAATTTGTATACTGTTTCCTTGTTCTAATAAAGATTTTTATTTATTATTATTTATTATTACTAATGCTCCATAAAAATGCACCTTTACGAGTAACTTCTTCATTTAAACTTTTTATTTCTTTTTTCGTTTGTTTAATAGCCTCATTTTTTAAGTTTACTTTGTAACTTCAGAACTTAAAACCTTTTCGGGTTATTGCTTTTTTCAAAGGGGTCGTCGTATAGCCCCTTGAGTATCGAAGACACATCTGTAAATTGAAATGGAAAAGGGTCAAAACTCGTAAGGGTAATAACTATAAGTTTTGCGATCGGTACTGAGAGCTTCGAATAACCTTGTGGATATAATATCTAAAAATTACTATGAATACTTTCGAAGGGGTGGCAGAGGTGAGCTATAAATATATACATATGAATAAAATAGTTGTATACATTAGAATGGGTGTTTGTTTCATGTTTTCGAAGTTAAATGTATCCATATTCATCGTTTACTTTTTTTTGTAAAGCAAACTGAATAAAATATAAAAATTGTGAAAATATTCATTTTTACAATGATAGGTAGATGATAGATAGGTTTCGTGAATTGAACCCTATATATGATTCTAATGGTTAGTAGACCTGATTATTAAACTAGAGGTCGTGTTAGTTGCCCAAAACAATGTTCAATACGGCAATCAATTCAATCAATCAATCGTTTATTAGTGGAAACATAGGTAGTTACAGGTACAGGTCTTATGCACATGTCCGACCACATAATGTGGTGTACAAATATTTTTCAAACCAATTTAAAGATTGAATACAATTAATTAAATTAAATTACATGAAAATAAATCAAATAATAGGAAATGACAACAAATGTTAGAAATTAAAGTTTGAATAAGTACAAAATTGCGTTATTTATCACTGAAGCACACGAGTTCAATTTCAAATTATATCATACATATGAAATTCGAAGTCTACGTTTAAATGAAACTGACGTGTTGACAAACTCCATCGGTCTAGTACCAATACCGTACCTACACGTAAATCGGAAATCAACCGTTGTTAAAGGAAGCCTTGTCACTTGTCAAAACCGTTGACGCAGTTGTTGTCGAAATGTTTTGTTGATAACTTTGTTTTGTAGTTGAAATGGCACGTTGTAGTGTCGCAGTCTTCAGTCCAATATGAGCAAAAATCAATTTCGACCGTTCGCGGCTGAATGCGCCCTTTGTGCGACACTGAAAGGTTATCGATGTTCGTTTTCACGGATCACTAAGGCCAGCTAACTCGCAGGAGGGGATGATATTGTTCGTAATAAGAGTAGCCTGCTATGTCCTAATAGCAGAGGAAAATGAGTAATATGTCTATTTATATAACGTCTAATGACGGCTAATGGATCACTATTGAGTTTTATTCGGTCGAGTTCGTTTTGTTCGTTCTTTTTTTAATGTGGCTGCCAAAGTGACTCTAATTCGCCTGATGAAAAGAAAAGTAGAATCCACAAGTAGTGGTCACTATACACGAATGTAGACACTGCATGGTGACTCATACTATGTCGGCCTATTAAGATGCTTCTGCATCATTCGGCCTCGTGCACGATTAATTATGTGCCGTGGTATATGGCATAACCGGAGTGTTTAATTGTTTTCAAACGGGAACTTTTATTTTCGCTCCTGGGTTACTCTAAAATATAATCTATTTGCCAGTGAACTGACAGAAACAGATAGATAGAAAGATTTTTGTAATGTAGGGACTTTATATGCTTTTTATGTATTAAATGGAAAACTGACAATTTGAACTAACAAACAAACACTTCATTCTTTTTCTTTACGAGGATAAAATTCTGAAGGCTAAAAGTACTGAAATTCGTTTACCAAACATTTTTATATTTAAATATTTATTTACGTAAGCCTTATTTTTTAGATCGAACTTTACGACTGAAATTAGGACTATAATTTATAGAATGTTAGATTTCAACGTCAAAAACTTTCATCCCTAAAACAAAAGTTGGAAAAACCACTCTTAAGTTACAGAATAAAGAACATATTTCATTCCACTTTAGGATATTTCGTCCACAAATCATACATTACAATGACAGAAAAATGAATGGTTCAAACCAACTGCCACACAAGGTTTTCTTTTAGTGGACCTTTCGAACTTCCTAAAGAGAACGGAACACGTGTGCTATATGACATTTAAGAGAATTATTGCCAGGTTTATTGCTCTTCATTATGATACCTATAAAATATGTAACATTCAGGATTTCTGATCAGATCGTTAGATCTTGGTAGAATTGGTAATATTTTTATGTTTCCCTTGTTTTATGGGTCTACTCGCAGAGAAAATAATTTATTTCATGACATTCAATAAATACTTATGTAGTTTTGTTTTTTATTTCTACTAAATAGTCAAATGACCAATATTGTGTAAATAATTAAATATACGAATATCTACACTCAGGACAATAATTGTAGATCACACAAAATCTTGTTGCATGTACGAATTAATCTCATAATTGGGTAGTCGAAAAAGAAGAATTATCTTGAAGATAAAGAAGAATATTACCTGAGAAATAAAAACTGATATTAAATTCTACGCAAAAATAATAGAAAGAAAATAAAAAGTTTTTATTGCAAGTATAAATTGCAAGCATGTTCAATGAATTATTTAGAATTTCCTGAAAAAGGATTTCTTCGTGTATACTACGAAGGATGGAAATTTTGTGTAAAGGAAAAGCGAACCTTCATATTGCTCAAGAATTTTTGTAAAAAGTTCTGCTGTGTAATATTAAAGCAAATATACAGCGATAGTAGACAATTTTTTAAATCGAGCATGAAATGGAAAACCCTTGCTTAGCTTAGCTTAGCCTCTCTAATACAGGGTTACGCGATAGAAAGCCGTTAAATTCCAAATAATTTAATTTGATGCAACTTAAGATACCTTTTCATGATATCTAGAAACAAGATTAAATAAGTAATAAAGACTACTTTGAATCTAAAACAACAGTAAATACATAAAGTTACGTACTTCATATATTTTGTTTTAGTAAAACAGTGCGTATCGAATATTTTTCCCGCGTGCGTCGCGAGGAATTTCACGAAAATACATGAAACGGATATAAAGGACATCCAGACTTAGAACAACAATTTATCGATCACATAAAAAAATGTCCCTTGTAGGATTTGAAACCACAACACTTGGCGCAAAAGGAAGCGCCGTTTAAGCCGATTAAGCCGCCAACGGTTTAAACCGCTAGGTCAATAGACAATATTAGTAGGCACAGTCTTGAAATTTAAGTTTAAATAGTTATAAGTTAAATAAGAGTACTACTAAAACATGGACGTGTTATATTTTTTATTTGTCCTCCTCTGTAATCTGGGTTTGTATCAATGCAAACCCACATCATAAAATTAAGGTAAAAGGCAGGTATGGACTAATTTCCTTTTACGGGATAATCGTGATTTTTTTTTTCTCACACATCAAACTTTCATAGACAACGGAAAAAAAGATTTTATTTCCACCGAACATTCTTGTGAATTTTGAAACGAATACACAGTTTTAAGAAATTATATTTTCGGTTTGATTCTAGAAAGTAAGTTACTTTCAGTTTTATAATGTAGTGTTTAACATATTCATAGCACATTGCAAGCTACAATAAGACATAGGAGGCAATAGAGCTACGCTGATGTCAGCACGAATTGGCCAGCTCGACCAAGGCAGTGCTCCCCTCAAAGAGAAGACAAAACTAAAATGACAATCATATTGTCGTCTTTCGTTGGTGAATGTGAGACTGGAGACCCAGTCATTCCACTTAGCCACCATGGTTTGGGTCTCCATGCTGCATTGTTTGCACTAACAATGAGTATGGTCGCCCCCTACCCCTGGATTTTACTCATGTTTCCGATCAGGCAGAGTAGTAGAGAGTAGTAGCATTTTGGTAGGCTTAAAATATATAACAAAATTAATTAGTAACAATTCTAAAGATGATTGTTATCGAGTTGATTCAAATTTAAATATCAACCATTTCATTTTAAAAGATTGTATTTTCTGAATAATAAAGTACATAAAGGGTAATTTTAATAGCTTAATGTGATAATAAAATAATAACAACCTTGTAAATATGTGAAAAGTTTTTATCTTTTTTAGGGTTCCGTAGCCAAATGGCAAAAAACGGAACCCTTATAGATTCGTCAAGTCTGTCTGTCTGTCTGTCTGTCTGTCTGTCTGTCCGTCCGTATGTCACAGCCAATTATTTCCGAAACTATAAGAGCTATACTGTTGAAATTTGGTCAGTCGATGTATTCTGTGAACCGCATTAAGATTTTTATATAAAAATAGAAAAAAAACAATACATTTTGGGGGTCCCCATACTTGGAACTAAAACTCAAAATTTTTTTTTTCATCAAACCTATACGTGTCTACTATATCTATGGATAGGTCTTCAAAAATAATGTTGAGGTTTCTAATATCATTTTTTTCTAAACTGAATAGTTTGCGCGAGAGACACTTCCAAAGTGGAAAAATGTGTGTCCCCCCCCCTCTAACTTCTAAAATAAGAGAGTGATAAAACTAAAAAAAATATATGTTGTACATTACCATGTAAACTACCAACGAAAATTGGTTTGAACGAGATCTAGTGAGTAGTTTTTTTTTAATACGTCATAAATCGTAACACGCAATATACCTTTCATCCAATCAATACACTAGTATAAAAACATCGATGAAAGTTACAACGAACTACAAGAACTTTTATATGATGTTACTTGCTGGTACGGAACCCTTCATGGGCGAGTCCGACTCGCACTTGGCCGCTTTTTTATTTATCATAAAGATACATTTTTTTGTGTACTTTTATTACATAGCATTTTATTTTTCAAGTTTAACTTCCTATTGAAAATTAGTCTCGTAGTTCGCATATACGGCTGCAGATAAAGAGGTCTCAGGTTCGAATCCCGGGTTGGACCAAATGTTTTTATGATCTGCAAATGTTTTGTCTAAAAAATAACGTATGTTTATGAATTTATATCAGTTGTCTCCAATTATGTGTTAATTAGTATCCATAGACCTAGTTCTGTTTAGCTTAGGAATATAATTATGACGTAATATTTCAACTCATTATAAATATATGAACGCGTAAATTATGAACAATCAAACATGCATTTATTTAGAATACAATTATTACCTAAAAGCTTCTAATTCAGTAAGTGAACTGAACTTAACTCTATTGTAGTATAATTTCATTTAAATTTAATAAATTCAGTTCTATATATAATTAATGAATAGGACTATTCAATTTACAGTCAATCTAGCATGAATTTATTTAAATTAAAGTTACTATTGTTTAGAAAATAGGATTGCCAATATTCAACATGGCTATTACTTTGTTGTGCAGTTGTGTATTTGTTTGACTAATATTAAATAAAGTTCCACATAATGGGAATATAATTGAAGGTCTCTTCTCTGTATTGTTTGCTATTTCGCTTCAATTTTTCATCTAAAGTTGCTTTTTAACCGACTTCAAAAAAAAGGAGAAGGTTCTCAATTCGTCGGAAGCTTTTTTTTTTGTGTATGTTCAGGGATAATTTCGTCGTTTATGAACCGATTTCAAAAATTATTTAACTCCTCAAATATCATAGGCACAATTGTCGCGATTTGGGTTCTCGGAATAGTTTTTCTTTGAAGTCGGTTTCTTTTTGTTAAAATTATATCATATTTCACTAGTCGAACTCAAAATTTTATTAGAACAACATATCCAACATGTCATAGATTGTAAATCGTTAGATAGGCCCTCACGCGTCGCGGAACGTACGTCATCCCTCGTCATAGAATAAATAGAATAAATAAATATTAATCAAAGTAATAATCTTCTGATTTCTGAAGTATGTATACCTGCACAGTACTGTAAGGAATCAGGTTAGGAAAAATGATAGAAAATAATAAACAGATGAAGGTTAGTAATGAAATAAAATCATATATTTAGAATATGTTAAATAATAATATAATGTAAACAAAACAATCTGTGAGAAATTATTTTGCACAGCTAATCACCTTAATTAAATCAAAGTCGGTCAAAAATAATTAATTTATTAAATTTGGCGTTTTGGATATAAAAATTCTATAAAAGGTAATCCCTGCACTGTTTAAAAATTAATGATACATTTGATATACATTTGAAAAAAAGATTGAAGAGAAAATGAACAAAGTTACTCTTAATGAAAGTTATTGCGTCATTGCTATTTTAAAGTAAATCTAATAGTATTCTATACCATTTTCACCAAATGGAACAGTACTGTATAGAGATCGTTACTTTCAGAACTTTAACCGTTCTGTTTAGTGTATAATCTTTGGAGGCCGGCGCTTCTCCACACCTCACGCCTTTCCTTTCATTTTAAATACGATTTAAATTACGTTTATATTTGTACGTATAACGTATAACGTTGTAATTAACGTTTTAAATAAATCAAATTAAATTATTCACAAATAATTACGCATGAAAAGTAATACCTTTATATTTTAATATTATACTATGAAACTCCATTTGCTTAATCTAATTTAATAAACTAATAAAGTATCTGAATATCTTATTATTGGTTTATTGTTTGTTGTCCTGAATGAAAGAAGGTGAAGTTAAAATTGAGAGTATTATTTTATAATACTATACTTTGAAATTTTCTTTCCTGCATAATACTATGATCCCGGGTCCTATAAGCGGGGCGTGAAAAAGCATCTCACTAGGCCGCCATAATGTATTTCACCATACTGCTTGCTTGTGGATTTTACTCATGCTTTCCATCAGGTATAATAAAGTCACATTGGCAGGCGTTATATATATATATACTAGTTGACCCAGCGAACTTCGTACCGCCCAACTTTAAAATTCCAGAACTTGATCGCAGCGCCACCTACCGGGTCCAATTGCGAATCTAAACCATTCCCAGATCCCCTTGAACACACACAAAAAATTTCATCAAAATCGGTCCAGTCGTTTGAGAGAAGTTCAGTGACATACACACTCACAGAAGAATTATATATATAAAGACTAGTTGACCCAGCGAACTTCGTACCGCCCAACTTTAAAGTTCCAGAACTTGATCGCAGCGCCACCTACCGGGTCCAATTGCGAATAAACCATTCCCAGATCCCCTTGAACACACACAAAAAATTTCATCAAAATCGGTCCAGTCGTTTGAGAGAAGTTCAGTGACATACACACTCACACAAGAATTATATATATAAAGATAAGATAAAAACTCTATTTATCTAATTTAGTAAATTATTATACTAAGGGAAGATAAATCAGCAAATAGTTCTCTGTTGGTACGTGATAATCGCCGCTAATGGATAGCTAGACGTTCCTTTGGCGTCTCTCTTAAAAAAACATTAAAAGACTTGGTTAGCAACAAATCCTCTGTAAGACCAAGAATTTTTAAGCAGAGTTAACTAAACGATAAAAAAATCGACTGACTTCAAGAGCCAAAATATTTCCTCTTTGTATTAATTGCAAATATGAAACTGCAAATCGTAGAACATTTCAAAAGTTTTAATTAAAATTGTGATTATACACATATAAAAGGATCTTTTTCATAAAAGGTAATTTAAAAAATGTTATTAAAGCATGCCACCTTCAAAAGGAGAAATGCATTTTGGAGTTATGTATGTTGAAATGAATGCTCAGTTCTGAATTATGTTGGCAGTGAGTGCTACAGTTTTAATAGAAGTAGTAAATAGAACAAATGATTGTCTCTCTGTAGCTTTATTCAAACTTTGTACAACACCACCTTTGCCGTGTTAGTCATGACATTTTTTTTAAAAGGCAGTGCATGCTCTAAATTACTTCACTCATGTTTATTTCATCGGTACATTTTGATTCTGTGATATATTAATAATAATAGATATATCATTTACTGTACTACTAGACTAAATAATTGGGTAAGGTAGTATAAGTTTTGCAAAATTTGTGCTTGAAATTTGAATCACAGGAAGTTCGTTTTTTTAGTAATTTGATTATAATTTTTTGTCTTTTCAGTACTTTTTAAATATTAATTTCAAAAGTATATTTAAAGATAAACTGTTGTGTGTAATTTTCAAATATATACAAAACATAAGTTTATCGGTTACCATGCCATGTGCAAAAGCACCAATGTAGGAGTAATTTTTCGCGCCAACGATTTTCACTCACATTTAGATGTGGGTACTGATTACTTGAATTATTTATGCGATTAACGTGTGTTACTGATAGAGGCTGACGAGATAACTGACAAGTTGTTTTTGGGAGAAAAAATCCAAGAATGTAATTATCTGCTCCTCCATCGAAATAAAGACATAGAATTTTAGACGCTAAGCAGGAAAATTACTTCAGTTCCAGAGAGTCCTACTAATTTAAGAATTGTAAAAGTCATTTCATGTACTTAATTAACCTGTTACAAAATATAAAAATGCGCCTACATTAGGAATACATTCTGTGTTACGGGAGACTGTACAAACATACATGAAACAAACATAACGAACACTCAGACAATGAACAATATTAGCGCATCACTTAAAGTGCTTTTCGCTCTCCTGAGGGGAGACCCGAGACCAGCAATGGGATGTTATGGGTTGTTGATGGATTCATTCATTGAGTTTGCTCTGTAAAATATAAAAGGCACTGTAAACTATAAAATGGTGCTAACTGATGAAGAGAATGGTAACAAGAATAAATGAAAGTATGAAGGTAATCAAATTTTATTTTAAATGATGAATGACGTGTGGTGACGGATTAAGAATACAAAGTGTCACCACCCCTATTCATTCCATGGGTGTCGTAAGAGGCGACTAAAGGAACAAAATAAGCAGCTAACATCACTGCCAAGAGAAGGAAAACTTGAAACAAACCCTTTTCCAACCCGTCTGTCCAGCGTGGTATAGTAGGCCAAAACCTCCTTTCAAAGGAGAGGCCTATGTCCAGCAGTGGACTGATAAAGGCTGTTTGTTGATGATGATGATGAATGAGACCTTCATAGCCCAGTTACCCTAGGTGATTAGAAACAATCACGGAAGTAAGCAACGCTGGCGTGGTCAATACCGAGATGGATTACTGATAGTAGCCATGAACCTCTCCGTGATTCGGAAGTCGAATCGTCAAGCTTAGTTGGAGGTCTCCTGGGCCTTAAAACATTACGTAGTCACAACGTTGTCTTGAAAGTTCACAACCCGCGCTGAGCCTGTGTTAGAACAAACGGCCTTAACCCTCTGAGAGCAAACTAGAGGCCGCCAGCATTATTTCTTGGGTTGTGGATGATGATGAATAATGAAATGAATCCTGTCAAGCTTATTTAAAATTGAAAAATCGACTCGTGAAATAATAATTTCATTTTCATCATAAATTCATAAATGACTGACAACTATGTTATTATTGTTGTTTTCGTCCATACGTGTATGTAAAATTATAAAATTATGTAAAATTGTAAAAGGTCGATGTCTGAACATTAGAGATATTGAAAATAATACTAATGATAGAATTCGAAAAAAAAAACACTTTTTATTTTGTCACGTCAACCACATATTTAGTTAAACTGTTTTCCATGCGGTTTTCTCGTATATATTGTGGTAAACATCACTTAACATTAAGTGTTTGTTTTATTTCAATCGGTTGACAAATAAACAGTCAGTATAAAGACTCACTTCGATATTCGACATATAGCCGAGTAAAGCCACAGGAAAAGGCTAGTATATAATATATGTGACCACAACCACAAATAAATTGCCTTAGTTTGTTGGAAGTTTTCGTTTGTATACCATTATGATGTAACAAAGGGAACTAACAGAAACAATTCAGTGAATTAAAGTAAGGTCGTTTTCCTTTCCTTTGTGCTTATACGGATGGAGCAAAAACCTAGACACCCTAAATACAAATGAGGTCTATTTATTCTTCCGAAAGTACCATTCGGCTGTTTATTTTTTAGGAGTATAGGGTCTAATAGAAAAGTAGGCAGTGGAGATTCCTATAGGCGTCTTTTGCAATATTGTTTATTGAGCTTGATAAACTATGGTTGCGAATAGCTTTAATCTCTAAAATCTCTTTAATCTGAAGAACTTTATGATATTGAAGCTATAAAAATAGACCAGGAAGAGAATCCACTTTCCTCACATGTCTCAGTTCGGTCCAACATTCCTTTATTTCTGTACCGTCTTAATAAAGCAACGCAAAATTTCAAAATGCATGACTTTATGAAGATCAGTCAAATTATGAGGCACCCATTTTTCATATTTTAAAACTAATTGATTTGATTCAAATGAGTCAATATTCTTACCAAGCGCTAATTCCTGCCTAGTTTAACTCACATCACTTTACACCATCTCCTTTATTTCAGCGCTATTTACCTGAGTCCAAACAAAGACCGGGCGCTCTTTCATGTGGTTCGTTCTATAACCTGAACTTTTTGATGTGAAATCTTTTAAACCAAATCGCACATTTCGTTCATTAGTAGTCTCCCTTACAAACACAACATTATATTGTGAATCGTTTTATCTACGTTACTTTCGCGTTGGAACTTGTATTCACAGATTATTGAATTTTTCGAAGTATCCATCTTTTCTAAGTTGAATAATAAAATTATTGAAAATGAAAAATCGAATGTTGCAATTTTTTAAATAAGGACCACATGGGCCAAAAAAAAGTTACATGTCAATTCAAGTTTTATCACTTTAGACCATTGATTTACCACTAGCCGATGATTTACGGCTAGTGGTAAATCAATGCTTTAGACCAATAATTTCATACTTAATACTTTAATAATTAGCATACGTGACAATTGGTCACGAAACTCCTACAAAAATTCTATTACACAGAAAAGTATTAGAAAATTTGTAGTCATGGTAAATTGGTGTAGCCACGTGGGGTTTAATAAGTAAAAGTTTATTAAATTAAACTTATATCTGTTCAACTTAATGATTATCTGGGTTGATATGTAGGTAATTAACGTATCATATGCAAATCACGGAACTACCATTTAAAGAATTTTACGTAAAGACGTCAACATTTGAGAACAAGTGTGTGATTTACATTAAAGCCTATATTTGTATTCTGCATTATATTCTTTTGTAACACTTTAATAGAGAGTAGAAAAAAAGAGTTTTCTATCTAGAATCAATGAGTAGATAAATATCTATCTACACCAGATAGTTTGCTGATTAGAGTTGCTAACACAATAGAGTCTTTTGTAAAACTACTCTTGAAGCTAGATCAATTCATGTAAGCATACTCAAGAAAAACCAATAATTTTAAAAAGACACCAAAGTAATGGATGGAATGAAAGCGGCAATTGAATATTCTTTTAAAGAATGTACCTTCATCTTAAGAGCGAAAACTTAGGATCATTCTCGATTTATCATAGTAGAGATCTGCGTCAGCTAAACTAGGTTTCTACCCTCTGTATGAATAATAGTGCACTTTATATGACAGAGGGGATTTCATGAGAAATTCATGTGAATGGTGTTGTAGCCCCTTCCTTACCCAAGCTTTGTCCATAACAAGGCGTTCATTCCTACGTAAAGGATCCAAGGTTGTGTGTCCCTGACAAGGGTGTTAGTTTCACAAATTAATATTTGCTCCTACATAAATTAATTAAATGTTTGTGTCCAAATTAAGTTTAGTGTCTGTCAGCACATAGTTAACCTACAACCCTAGTTATCAACGACATTTATTGACGAAGCAGACTATAATAATGATTAGGTATTCAAAAGCTAATTAGACGTTACGTTATCTCAAGTAAAAAACAACACTTTTCATTAATTCGTTTACGCACTCATTGCATTTCTACTTCATATAGGTAAATTAAAACCCACTTAAGCAACTTTAGTTCGAGCAAATTCGTTTGAAAACTTATTTTTATAACCCCAATCATACTTAGTTTCTTGCTCGCTGTTCCACCTGCGTATATATCGGTTATCGTAACAAAAAGTATTCAGTGTCCTTTTGCATGGACTAATCTTATGTCTATACCAAAATTCATGAAACGGTTCAGCGGTTTAGCTGTTTAATATTAGTAAGTACTAGTATGGAGTATGGAAGTATGGATCTGAGTATTTTAAAAGGTAAATGCTTGCTATATTCAGTTTTGTAAGTGATTAATTTTCAAGACATTTTAACACATTAATAAGAGAAGAGTGAAGTGACTTAAAATGAAACGAACGTAATTTTCTTAAAGAACAAAATTAAGTCCTACAATTTGTTTAGTTTTCACTTTTGTTTATTAAATTAATTAGTCCGTTACGTAATTACTCGAAGGGTTTTATAAATAATGTCGATAGTTTCTTTGAAGGAGAATGTTTGTATTTAATTCTTAAATAAACTTTAATATAATAAAGTCTTTTTTATGAAGGTTCTGTTCTAAGTATGACGTTGAAACTATTCGTTCAGTTGAAATCTCATAATACCTTAAAGGTTTTTAGTATGAACTAGTTTGATAAAGAAATAGCGAAGCTCAAAGAAGTTTTTCACTGTACAATAAATTGACTTTAATGTATAAAATCGGTTGATGAAACTCAAACTTAACTTTATTCTTCTTGACATTTACAGTGCCTGTTATGCCTACCTCTAATGCCGTCCCCTTTTCTATATCCAATATCCAATGTTAAAATACAATTTTCGTGATACCGATTTTACTCTCAATTCCACACATGCACGGTCCGTTGCACCTCTTGGAGTGCAATAAAAATAATCTCCTTTGTTCACTAGCCCATGCCAGGTTGAAAACGAGCGAATGATAACAAAAGCTGCTTCGACCCACCATACCTTGTTATTCCAATTTGAAACTGATACATTCATTGGGGTTCATACATTTTAATTGAAAGGCAACCAACTGGAAATATACCGATAACAGTAGTGTATGATTGCAAATGTTGTTTTTGGGTATCCAGTGATTAGTTAAATTTCATGCAACAATTAAATGCATCTGCAAATTAAAAAAAATACAGTAAAGTATTTGAAATCTACATAAATTATTGTTTTATTTTATTGTTCTGATCACACTGAAGTTAGTAAAAAAATATGAAAATACTATAACCTGACTAGAGAAATCCTTTTCATCAGGTTTATATAGCCTACGTCACACGAACCGTCAAATTGATGCTAGGTTCGAAAATATGATCATCATCATCATTGCCATATTCTACCGATATAGGACTTTCATAGACATTAAAACGGAATCTACCATTAAAATTAAGATATTTTAGATTAGTGTTCACTTGGCAAATAATTAGGCCTCTTCACTAAATCTATGAGTGGATCCCTGATTAATTCACCAAAACGTTTAGCTAAAACATTAATTCGGTAATAAAATAAATAAATCTCCAAATACCTAAACTAAAGTAGTTTATATACCGTTGAAAGGTAATTATTTTCGTAAAAAACGTCAGAAGTGCCTAATTTAAAACCAAAAAAATGGCGTATTACGAAAATCCATCTTGAATTTTTTTCAAGCTCAGACGTATTGCGGCCTCAAATTTATCAGGGTCCTGATTAAAATATTACGATCTTGTTACCTTATATTTTGAAGTTGTTCAGTAGCATGTTTTTGGTAGGTAATTAACCTTTAAATTTTCCTTATTTACGTAAGACGACACGCTTTTCCAAAATTACGTGGGTAGGAAGGGCTTTACATTGACTGGCTTAATAATGATACAGATATAAATAAACAACCCCTACAGGTTCAAATAAGTGTCTCTCACTCATGGGTAGGTGTTGATATTTTTGTACATTGTCAATTTGTTCAATCACATCACATCTACAGTCTATAAGTACATTGATTTACTGCTTCATATGGCTCGTTTTATAGGGTTCCAAGTTTTCCTTCTATTTGCAGTAATGTAAATTGTCGTGCATAGATTTTAAGGTCGCTTCTCACTCAATCGGTGAAAATGAACCTGAACTGATTTATTAAAAGCCTACAAAAGTCCATTGCTTTACATGTGCGTAAGTATGACTCCCAATTTAAAAAAAAAAGCGGCCAAGTGCGAGTTGGACTCGCCCATGAAGGGTTCCGTACCAGCAAGTAACATCATATAAAAATTCTTGTAGTTCGTTGTAACTTTCATCGATGTTTTTATACTAGTGTATTGATTGGATGAAAGGTATATTGCGTGTTACGATTTATGACGTATAAAAAAAAAAACTACTCACTAGATCTCGTTCAAACTAATTTTCGTTGGTAGTTTACATGGTAATGTACAACATATATTTTTTTTAGTTTTATCACTCTCTTACTTTAGAAGTTAGAGGGGGGGGGACACACATTTTTCCACTTTGGAAGTGTCTCTCGCGCAAACTATTCAGTTTAGAAAAAAATGATATTAGAAACCTCAACATCATTTTTGAAGACCTATCCATAGATACCCCACACGTATAGGTTTGATGAAAAAAAAAATTTTGAGTTTCAGTTCCAAGTATGGGGACCCCCAAAATGTATTGTTTTTTTTCTATTTTAATATAAAAATCTTAATGCGGTTCACAGAATACATCGACTGACCAAATTTCAACACTATAGCTCTTATAGTTTCGGAAATAATTGGCTGTGACATACGGACGGACAGACAGACAGACAGACAGACAGACAGACAGACAGACAGACTTGACGAATCTATAAGGGTTCCGTTTTTTGCCATTTGGCTACGGAACCCTAAAAAGAGACTACTTTATCATTTTATTATCTCTCAATATAGCATCAGTAGTACCTTATTGGTAGTCTATGAACATTCTCTATTTTCCTTTTTAACCTAAAGCTATGGTTCTAAGTAGCACAAAAATACTAAAATGATGTTATATCAAGGTTGGGTTTTTAATAAAAAAAATTACAGTAGTTGAAAAGCCAAACGTATAGCTGAGTATCTAAAATG
Organism: Phragmatobia fuliginosa; assembly: GCA_932526445.1. Taxonomy (NCBI): domain Eukaryota; kingdom Metazoa; phylum Arthropoda; class Insecta; order Lepidoptera; family Erebidae; genus Phragmatobia; species Phragmatobia fuliginosa. Next base: position 18,186,676 of record OW052063.1, on the reverse strand, counting down.
GAATATATTTAAGGTTACATATCTCAATAACTTCTTATAAATGAAACTAAAGTACCTTACAGTTCTCTAGAGTCAAAGCAATTAATAAAGAAATCGCACCACTGGTTAGCATGCAAATGGCGCAATCCTCGGAAGATTCCGTCGCAATATTCAAGTCGTTAGTGTTTGTGCGGCCAACTGCAACTGCAAAAAGGGTTCGCCGCGTCGCCAATGTAAATGACAATTTAATAATAGAAACGGGTTTTTGCACCGTAAATTCCAAAAGCTTTTATGAGATTTGAAATACTTATTAACGTTCTGTCCAATTTGTCATAGTAGCTTGATGATATTAAAGCCTTTTTCACAAAGCGATAAATTGTGGGAAAAAAATGTCCTCTTCCGGTTCTTATTCATTTGAACATCCATCACTGAGTACTTTGTCAGAGTCTTGTATATAGTCCATTGTAATGTTACATTTTTTAGGCCTTACCTTGCGTTTTTTTGAGGACGCAATTTTTTTTTAGTGTGTAGGACGGGTCAGTGCTAAGCTAAATCCAAGTTTGTAGGATCGCCACCATTGTCCCACGGCCGCCATCTTGAGAATACGGGTTGAAATGGTTTTTGCGATATATCACTTAAACAATTTATTTGATATAAAAAAATTGTTAATATTTTTGATGGCAAATTAAATTCTCTACAACTTTGGTTCAGTAACTTCTTGTCGTAGAACTATAAATAAAATAGTTATAAGTGAAAATGTTCAGAAATTCAAAAATAAAATATATATATATATATACTTTTTTTTATACCCAAGTGACCATTAGGGAACAAAAGAACATCTTCCTGCTATTGTTATTATTATATCTTACCTCTCTTATTGTAAGAATAGCCAATAATATTCTGTTGAAGTTGACCCACGCAGCCCCGTCTGCGTTTTTAGGGTTCCGTTGCCAAATGGCAAAAAACCCTTATAGATTCGTCATGTCTGTCTGTCTGTCCATCCGTATGTCACAGCCACTTTTTTCCGAAACTATAAGAGCTATACTGTTGAAACATGGTCAGTAGATGTATTCTTTGAACCGCTATAATATTTTTTTATTGCCCGTAACGTAATGCTATACCGCGGAAACAAACATGTTTCCCATAAATTTTTTTATAGTGAGCCCACCTCAAAAGATAGACACGCTGTCGCGGACTTTTTCTGGAACTTTTAAAGGACTAAACTTTAGAATTCTCTAAAACATGGTATTTGCGAAACTTTAACGATTTACGTGGCACACGCAGCGAAACCTCTCAAGAGGAAATAAAACCCTTAGTGATGAATACAGCCTTATTGCCCTTCTCTATAAATGGGCTATCGACCACTGATGGAATTGTAAGAGATTTTTAAATTTTATACAGAAAAAAATCCCTGTTTCGGAAAGCACCATTTACGGATTTGAAAGTTCGTTTCATCATTTTTTTAGTTTGTTCTACAAAGGACTTTGAAGGAACGATTTAAAGAGGACATCTTAAGAAGGCCCAATTCTCCGCTTCATTTCTCCCCCAGACCATTTAAAAGAGTGATTTGCGTCATCTAGTCAATTTGTTTTCTTTATAAAGGTTTTAGATACTAAATATATATGATTGTGTCAAAATGATACGACTTTTATTATTCAAAACATATACCTATTTAAGGACAAGAACACTAATACAAGAACCAATCAACTAAATTATACTGCCTTTATATGTATGTATTGGAGAACATAACATCCATTCCTTCATAAAATATTAAATCTTACAAAGCAAATGTTTCCTTTCTCATGCATTAAAAAATTGTATGGATATAATTTGTCACTAATATTTCAATGACTTTTAATGTAATGTCAGTAAGGGATTTAGATAATTATAATATTTTATGACGGCTTTAGGGTTCCGTAGTTCACGTCTCGGAAATTTTGTACTTTCGTCATATGCGTCCACGACTTACCTTCCAAATGATTATTGCTAAAAAGATGAAACTCTGCATGTATGTGTTATGATCACATCGGCAAAGTTTCTCGCGTCTGCCCCATCGTATGCTAGGTTACATAGGTCTATTAATATGCTATATTACATAGGTCTATTAAAAATATTGAGAGGTTACTCAGCTGATTTTTTATTAAAGGAATCCCTTTTCGAGCTATTCACGTTTAAAGCGCAGTTTTTGTAAAAAAAATCCGAAAAAATTTTTGATGGTAGTGTATGTAATGAACTTTAAATAAAAACTCTAGCAACTTAGATAACTTTGTTAGTTCACGAGTTATAGAGGCCCAACTTGAGAAATGTGCATAATTAGAAAAAACCCTTGTTTAAAAATAACGAAATAAAGTCAACATTAATTATTAACGATTTCAAATTCACATACTTACTATGATGATACTTATGTTACAGAACTCTATTCACGCACTTGGTTGATTTTTTTAAAAGTTACGTTTCGGCCATTTTGACGATTCCGTCTACAATCTCGTGTTTTTTGCAAATTTAAATTTGACTGACTTTATTGAATTGTCTCAATATAAAATTGATCATAGCTCTCGGGTTGTTATTATTATATTAAGTTTTGATTTAATTTATTTAAACACAATAGAATTCTGGAAAACATTTCTTCGCTGATTTTCGTAATGGATTTTGTTTATCTAAGTCTGTTCAATTTAAATCGAAGTGAATGAGATAAGATAGTACTGAATCGTATTTGTTAGCAGTTCAATTTCAGAGAAGAGCTGATTTTCGGATAAATTGTTACATAAATAGAATATTACCTCATTTTTTATATGAATATGATCTTTCATAATAAGTCGATCATTATTAAAAATAAATATTTTTGTCCTCATAAACAGATTTTTCATTTTGAGGTACTAAACTACTTAAATATTAATATAACATGTATTAGTAAAACCAAACTGCCTAGTTTATGATTCAATTATAATGTCTATATCAATAGTCTTTATTTGTTTATGTTAATCGATCTAAAGAAAAATTGCTTAATACCTATTCATTTATTTCTACAAATAAATTATCTTGTTAAATAATACTAAATTTAGTTATCAATTTTATCTATGTTCTTTCTTGTGTTTATATAGTCAGTACTTGTTTGTTTAAGTACTGCGCTTAGGATTGTAATGTGCCATAAATTTTCTCAATTTCTCTATCCAATTAAAAAAAGCAAAAACGATCATTACGACAGTGATAGGGTACTTCGGTTTAAAAGGAGAATCAAACTTAAATTGCCTTGGTAGCACAGTGGTTGTGTATGCAACTGTTGTTCTTGAGGTCTCAGACTCAAATCCTGGGTCTGAGCGAATGTTTTGTACGATCTACAATGTAATAAATAATTTAAGTTTCGGAGTTTGATTGTTTCTATGTTACAAAATGCATGTATTGAAGTAGATATTCTATCCGTAGAATTAAAAAAAAATGAATGTATTTGAAAGAGATCCGTGTGGCTCTGCTACTTATAATTAGTGAGGCTATATTACCAATAAATACGTTTATAGAAGCTAAAAGCTGAGTAATAAAGAAAAATGAACAGTAAAATGTATATGTTAGACACAAGCTTCCTCTGCTGTAACCTTGAACAGTCTAAGTTATTAGAACAGACGTGGAGCAAATGAGATCACATTACGGAATCCCATTGTAGTTGATGTCGTGATCGTTCCAAGCCGGTAGCTGTCAGTCAACCGCAATCTTACTGACTTTATCGGTTTAAATGTTTTATTTATATCTAAATGTATGTACATGTGTGTGTATCCAAATTCCTTGGTACAAGGTACATATACCTACTTTTTTTATTTGGTTAATTATTAAAGTACTTTTCCAATGATTAGATGATATGTCAAGAGTTAATATATTCATTGTCGATATTGGTTTAGTTTTGGTAATGGGTTTAGCGGTTCAAAAAATTAGGAGTGTTGTATGAAAGATACGAGCGGCTATCAAGAGTGTTAACGTACGATATACGTATGCATACATGTATCAAACATACCATTAAGGTGTATTAATTCCCTACAATAATATGTTTGAAACAAGCAAATTTTCCATATTTAAAATGTTCGCACGGGGGTTCGCAGTGGGCACCTTCTTCGAGTAAATTTCGAAGCATGCTACTAATGGAAGGGAAATTCGTCCATTCGTTCACCTGTGGATCACACTCAGGGCGGCATGAGGTAAGCGTGCCTTTCCTGCCCGACTCGCCAGCGGTGAATTGGGTCTAAGTTGAGGTCATCCTCCTGGACCTTCGCCGCCCCTACTGCAACATGTCATTTTCGGCTATAAGTGTGATCGTGGTAAAACAGCACTTACTGCTAACTCAGAGTATGAGTAGTACGAGACGCCGCCGAGGTGAAGCAATTACCGTAACCAGCGTATGCTGAATCGAATTCTTACTGCAGTCGCCATGGTTATAGGCAAGATCAAATTCTCTCCTAGAACTAAGTGTAAATCCTCTATTTAGGTAGTTTGATAGATATTCAAATCATTTAACAATCGATTAAAATTATTATACGATTTTAAGTAAGACTTACAAGAATTGTTGAGATACTCGTATAGACCATTGTTAGCAGGTATTGAAATTGACGTCGGTATCCGCTAATATATCTGCAAAAGATTGACTTGCAAAATAAATTACATTTAGTTTCTTAAAGTGTTCAGAGAGATTCCTCAAATTTAATTTCCTTGCTTCTTTTAAAGTCTGTTTAATTTTTTTCTTCTTCAAAGTAACCTTAAGACAACGAAAAATCTACCTTAAAACCACCGAAATTAAGTTGAAATTTCATCAAATATTCCATGCTATTTTACCCTCGGTCATAAGAATTAGTAGTTACTACTATAGAGTAGAAGCTCATAGATGATATCTAACATTTAAGTATCCTAACCGCCCGCAAGACACGAGGGAATATCCCCGTAATCACTAATAACATGGACCTGTGCAGCGTAGCAAGAGTAAATTGAGTTAATCAGCTATGTTTACAGTGAGAAGTAACTTATCATCATATTTTTAAAGAAATTGTATCTATGATGTCATCATTTTATTAGATATACATAGAGAGGATTTAATGTCCTATTGTAATTGTTTCTGATAATTTTCATAAGTATATTTATGAATAAGTCAGTGATATGTTTGTCAATAGGTCTTTAGTTCAGAATGAAGTTAAATGAATCGTTCTCGATAATAATTTATACCGTGTATTATAAATGTTTAATAAATTATGGGTGAAATTCGTAGCCCACTGCGCTGTTATAAACGAGTGATCCTTATAAACAAATAAGATGAAAAGCAGAGTAAGGGATGCGGAAGTATATAACCCTTAAACTGCCGAACTAGCTGAAAAGAATTGTGTAAGTGGAAGAATTATGGACTGTGCGCCCGTCGTAAATATTGATTTGGGTACCGTAAGGACGCATTCACAAATCTGTGAAGCATAATCTGTTTTTCTATAGATATTCCAATAATATCTGAATAGACAAATTATTACTTTAAACTTTTATAGGTGGTGTGCAATATCGATCATTGAACTAAACACACGTCACATAGTAGTATAAAATCGCTGATTGGGCAACTTGAAACAAGTATTTTATTAGCACAAATAAATCGGGTTTACGTTAACTACAGCACACTTCTGTTTTATCTGAACTCTACCTACTACAGAGACACCTCCACTGCTCCAGCAGCTATCTGATGTCACTGTACAAGTATCATAAGTATATCTTGCATCATAAGAGGTATCTTATAATTTCATGTCCCACACATTTCAACTTTCTGCCTCACATAATTTCTTTACTCTGTTGAGAATAAATGCTTCTTCTAAAGTTAGTATTTTGGTAACAATTCTTTGATCCAATTATAAAACAATTAAATCCTACATACAACTTTTAAGATTATACCTCTCTGAAAAATTTACAGTTCACTTAATAATACTTTTATTAGAGATCAACTCTAAACAACATTTGTCAATAAAAAGTTAGCTTCCTCGCTTGAAAGTTTAAAAAATATATGTAAGGATTTCTGCTTTTTAAATTTTATATACGATTAAAAAACTGTATAGAAAATCTTCTACCATCATTACCATCAGCCAATCACAGTCTACTGCTGGATATAGGTCTCTCCAATTGCCCGCCACTCAGTTCTATCCTCGGCTTCTCACATCCAGCTGTCTTGCAAATCATCACTCCACCTGGCCTGTGGTCGTCCTACACTAGGTTTGCCGAAACGCTATCTCCACTCTTGAGTGGATCTCCACTCTCCACTTCTGTGGGCCATATCAATGAATCAATGATAATCTAGCTCCCATATCCGAAAAACAAAGATTTTATTTACCACGACAACCGAAATTATATATTTATTTATTTAACTGAGGGTAAAATCTGGCATTAAGAATTTATCAGAAATCAAAGTTTCTCCTTGAAATGTTTAACTTTAAATAGCTGTAAACGACCACATTTAGGGGTGAATATTCAGACTGCGTTGTCCCACTTCAATTTCCCTTTACTATGCATCGTTTTATCACATTATATATTCACGACTCCCTTGAGAACAGTCTATAAATGGTCAGCACAGCTAACGAGTAAAACTAAATTTTGTCAGATGCGTCTATTGCATTTTACCTAGGATTAATATGTTACAGTATTATGTTTTAAAAATACTTTAAAATATTTTTTTTTAAATTTTAATACACAATTTTTTACACCTATATTTTAAGACCCACATGTTTTAAAAACACACAAGATTTAAAAACTTGGACTGTTAAAAGAATAATGAATCCTTATACCGTTCATGTTTGTAAAAAGTTCATCTCACCAACTGTTAACAGCAATTATTAAATAATCGTATGTTTCTAAAAGTCCATAGATTGAAGTTATGAATTCCTTTGTTATGTTTTTTTTGTGTAATTTATAAACACATGTATGTAGATTCTGTAATGTCATATATATTTCTTAAATATTAATAAACCTTCTCTTAGAAGACCAACCTCTAATGACAGTATTCGTACAGTTGTTTTGTAGAATGTTCAAAATGTATAAGATTGTCTTAAATTAGACATATTGCACTGAAATTAGAGGTTACCTAAATATATAGGTACTGACTAAACCAAACACTTAAAGTAAAACTTCTTAAAATTTTGGATTTACTTTTATGACAATAGGGATTGCGTGATTTAACTCTGGTTGATTTAATGCAAATTTATAATCATATCAATCATAGTATAGTATGATTCGTCACAATTAATAAATAATTATATAATCATGTCATCATCATCAGCCTATCGCAGTCCACTGCTGGACATAGACAACTCAAGTTGCACGCCGATTAGTTCGATCCTCGGCTACTCGCATTCATCTCCTGCCAGCCGTCTTGCGCAAATCATCACTCCACCTGGCCTGTGGACGTCCTACACTACGTTATTATCTAATATACATATAACTTTTATTGGTATTACATTAAAAGTCAATTCTGTGATAATGAACACTAAATTTAGATGAACTTCATAGTACAACAGAATTTTTGAAATCACTAAATTAAACTAAGACTATTTTAGTGAAATCACCATTGTCTAATCTTTGACTAAACTGTAAATAGTTGCATTTTAGTGCCTGCACTCAGTTCAGCTAACGCTGTTTCCACATAATGGATCGAGCAAATGTATATTGTCTTATACGTTTTAGGTATAAACACATTTTGGGTGTACTGTGGAGAATCGCTGGATTTCGAGGAGATCAGAAAACAATTTGATTTCAATAAGTACTGCAATGCATACGAGGAAGGAATTTGTATGTGAAATAAAACTAGCATAGCTTAAATTTTAATAGAATCGCAGAATTGTTATCCCTATTCCTGGTTAAATTTTCAAATGTAGGATTAATGTAATTTTACAATGATTTAGTCTTAAAAATTAACTTTATGCAATACTCACTACATTTTCACATAAACAAGGTATAGAAATTTGATAAATAAACATAATTGACTTAAACCTAAATCAATCATATTATTTAAAATAGATTATATTATCGTCGTAATAGCTCTTCATTAACAGAACGGCCAAATTCTGCGTTCTACCAAATGAATAGAGCGCTCGTTATCTCAGGTTCCCTTTTGAACATCCAGCTGATAGCTGACATCCATTATGACGTCACAACTTTCAAAGAACATCTGAGTATAGTACCTATCAGCCAGCATTCGCTACCGAACTCATATTAAAGCTACCTGATCTTTACTATTTAAGAGTCAACGAGGGAAAATACCTTATGACGTTACGTTGGGATGAAGTTGAATACTCAATATGCTATTTAGGTAAAAGGGTTTATCGATGATGGGATATTCGATAATGCCATCACGAAGCGATGCGGGTTTTATTCATAATACAAAACGTGAGTAAACATGTTTGATATTCAATGTTTGGGTATGTATTTTGTGTATGTGTGTGTGGTTTTGACGCATTGGCTGGGGTGCACGATTTGAAATCCATAATTTTTACATATTAATTTGTGTTTTACTTCGTTTTATGAGAAATGATGCCACAGAAGTAATAGATAATACATATTGTATCGAATGACGTAGTTTTTTACAAAGTACATTTTTTTTTTGTTAAAACAGTTTAACTGCGACTCTCTCAGTAGCACGGTGGTAGTGCATATGAATGCTGGTCTTGAGGTCTCGAGTGCGATTTGAAAATATTGATTTCGGAGTTTGGGTATTTTCTCAACCCGCATTAGAAAAATAAATCCCATGTCGGGAGGGAACGGACACAAAAAACACCCAGATTCAGAACAACAATTTGTAGATCACACAAAGTGTTGTCCCGTATAGGATTTGAACCCGTCAAACTTAGCCCAGTAGAAAGCCACGTGGCCACTACCTAAACCGTTAGGGCAACCATGTAGTCAAATTTGTAGTATTATTTCAAATAAAGTTAGTAGAAATGAAGATAAACGCGTAGTTATCTTAATTGTCATCATTAACCCCCGTTTTAATATGAATGTCTTTACTAAGAGACCAAAGACATCTAAAATACTATTTATTACATTTAGTAAAACTGCTTAATAAGAAACTGAATAGAAACTGAAGAATTAACGAAAAGAAAATAATTAAGTCCCAGACAATTACTTGGCTGCATAAGTTAGATAGGCACATTTATTTCGCTCATTTCTAAATTACTCCAAAGGATATTGAGTCTTATTACATTTTTAGACCAGTCCTTATAATGTTTGAAAACAAAATAAATTATAGTAGGATGAAACCCATTGTAAAAAGAGGAGAATAGTACAAAAATTAAAGGAAAAATAAATTACGGACGATCTGAGGTCGGGAAGGGGTAGAGGGGGGGGGGGGGGTTTTAAGGGAAAAAAATGGCTAATCTCGATTTCCTGCAAAACTACAAGTCCTATGGAAAAAAGTTAAATGGCAAAGTTGTAGGTAATAAAAAGATCTACATCTTTTGCATTTACACTTTTTTCACATAACCTCAAATTTTATGTGAAAAATTCAAAAAACCAAGTTTTTATCTTTTACAAATAAAAATAAATTTTGTGAAAACTTAGCTTTTCATGTCCTGAATACAATGTAATTTATTTGATTTGAAACATCTATTTTTTCACCTCATTTTGACGGAATACCGAAAAAAAAGCCTAATTTTCAAGATATTGTTAATTAAATGAAAAATTACTGGGATTATAAAAAAAATGTTCCCTTACAAGCCCAAAAACAGATTTTAAAATATTAAAAAATTAATCTTGCGGTATATAATGAACTTGTCCTCAAATTTCTTCCAATTTCAATGTAGTGACCACACCATATTGAAAATTATGTACATTTACAATTATTTTCTATGCAACTGCCTTTGCTGAAAATCGTTGGCTACCAATAGAAAGCCACATTACTTCTAAGTGTAATGGACTATGAAAAAAAAACCGATATCCGACTCACACGCGAGCGGAGACGTGGGAATAAGCTAGGAATTAATAACTCTGTTGTCTCAAATCGATAATATCACTATTATTTTAATAGCGTATAATCTTCATTTCTGAACTCCTAATTTCGATAGTATTGTTTGTAACAACGATTAAGATCAATTCCTAGTTTTAGGTAGGAGTTTGAGTTTTGGAACTTCCAAGCTCCTATTACAGAAGATAAGTTGAATCTCGTTTAAGTTATATTACATTTAATAATAAGACCTTGACTTCAACAGGCTTAACTTTTTTAAATGATTAAGGAGAGTAAATTACAAATATCTACTGCAGAAAAAAAAAACAATTCAAAAATTTCTCGATGTTTCATAACAACTACTTTACTATTGAGACGGGGAATAACCTTGAAAGGTAACTTCTTATAGTATAAACATACATGTATGCCGGTTCTTTGTTTTCGATAAAGATAGTACAAAATTATAGTTTCTACATCACTTGTCGAATGGCGGGACGAATTTCGGAGACACGACTCGTGTACGAACCTCAACGGATTGGCATGGCGGTAGTCGCTTGGAGACTAAAATCATTGAGTATTGAATATTTGCGTAGGCTTGTGTACGAAGGGCCTTATAGTGCGAGGAATGGACCCGGCTCGACCGGGGAAATACCACCCTCGTACAGAAGACCAACCCAAAAATTACAGCTTTCATTGTATTTCGTTGGTGAGTGTGAAACCAACTAAATACAATAGTACGAACGCTGAAAACCTAAATTTAAATAAAAACTCAGCACAAATAAGTACAACAGTTTGGGACGAAACAAGGTTTTAAACCATCCTTCTTGTTATTTATTTATACAAAGGGTTTTTGTTAAATATATTGTGTTCAATTGAAACTATCAATACTACTTTGGTACCTATATAAACTATTCCCAAGCCTACTACTTTGTTTTGCATGTTACATCTGGTTGATACAAAATATCTAGTGCATATATAGATATTTACTAGACATGGGCTTGTTTGTGTGTAGCATTTACGTTGAATACACGGATACTGTAGATTACTTGAATCTTAAACACAAATTTTAATTTATTACTGAGCTTGCCTTAGTTTTCCATCACAATTAAATAAATAATTATATTAAAATATTTTTCGGACATCTTACACACAACGCCATATAGTCCCAAAATAGCAGAGCTTGTGTTATGAGTACTAAACAACCGATACAAATACATACTTTTTTTGTAAATACACACATATTAAACATAGAAATACACCCAGACACAATATTTGTGGATTACACAAATTATTGGTCTGACCCGTGAATCGAACCCTAGACCACTTGATCAGCAGCCGCACACGCTAACTACTAGACCAACAAGGCAGTCAAATTACATCATCCTTTCTCTATTCTTAAAACTTTATTTGTCTGCAAAACCAACATACACTTACCGTAGCTTTCTAAGTTAAAACGTTTTTGGCAAACGACAATTCCAAAATATATAGGGGAGGAGTTAACTATATGTCGATATCTACTACTTATTGATAAACATTGTTCTAAGAGGTAAACATATAATGACCCTAAATATCAAATATTTATACTAATCTATTGGTCTATTGATCTGTCATTTGCAGCGTTTGCACTGTGCTTTTAAGATTATAATCTCTAAATATTCACGTGAGAAACAAACCAAGAATGTGAGTTATTTGAAAAACACTCACCGACGAAGCTTAGACAGAAGTATGTGCTCCTTATTTATTTTATTGATCGTATTATTTATATGCAACATCGCCAATGCCAATATAATTACTATTAAAACTAAAAACTTTCAATTTGTAACATCTTTACAATGCAGATGATTAATGAAAACGCTTACTAACTCAGGCTTTGGCAAATACAGTCTACGAGTACGTTCACAACTTTATTTTTGAAATTAATATTTCTATCTTCAATAGCTTTTGCGTATCATTTTTGAAATGCAAAAAAACTTTTATGTCACAGTTGTGAATAATTTTAGTACACCATTTTTGACGAAGTTGCACATTTTTATAAAATTCAGACAAAGTCGAATTTATGTTGGCTTTTTGCTACTCTTCTTATTTTGACTAAAAGCACAGATGCCATTATTTTTGTTAAAATATTACATTTGACAAAACCTTATTGTCATTGGATAGCATAGAATAAAATATAGTACAGTCGAGTTTCTCTGAAACGGTATTCTTCATTTATTAGGATGGTAGGTGTCATGCTTTTTTCATTTGTGTGTTTTACGAGTTTTTATATAAGACACAGCTTACCATACAGCAGTTAGCACACAGGAGCCGGTTAAAATGATCGTAGTTTTAAAATAAACCACAAAAATACACCTAAATACCTAATTGCTTCACTGTAATACTAATTTGTTACATATTAATTGTTTTGAAGGACACCTGTAACCTGAGTGTCTATAACAAACATTAGGGAAGAGATGAAGTCTGAGGTATTCTTTCAGTCAAACCGAAACTCACCAAGCCATGCCTCGCAGAAGGCTTGTAACAGTTCCAAATTTATGTTACTTAATAAAAGATTACTCGCAGTTTGATGACTTTACTTTAAAGTTATGTTTATTGCCAGTTCTTTATTATGGCAGTTATTACTATAGTAAGTAACAACAGATATTATCAATACCCTGCTATACCATTTTGAAAGGCAACCAAAGAATAACTGTTTCAGTTTTGTTTCAAAAAAAGGGCAAGGCAAATGAGGCAATATCATTCACTCACCAAATATTGAATTAAGCTAATGTAATTTATTGGAAAATGACATTCTTTATCAACTAGACCAATAATTTTTCTGTCAAAGATATTAGATATAAATCGCAATATATTTTTTAATGATATACTAGTCTAAAACAAATCGAACCGTAGTATAATTGATATATCGGACATTGATGATTAATGGATACACAACCAATAATCAACCATATTTATAACATATAAGGAAATATGTAATAATTACAATAGTAATTCAAATATGTAGTAATTTGCACGATTATTACAGTACAATATCCGTGTAAAAAAATTATCATGTAAAACCTAGTCAGTCACTTTAAAGGATCCTCAATGAAAATTCAATTTGTTGACAATCTTATAGTCAATAAGTAAACTCGGTGGTGTTGTGAGAAATTAAAAATACAAAGAGTGATCATTCCTGTTCATCCCATAAGCGTCGTAAGAGGCAACTCAGGAAGCAAGCTTTTCAGGACAATATCATTGCAAGGACAAGAAAGCTTGTAATGAACAAACCCTATACTGAGTCGTCTAGCTGTGGTATAGTAGGTTGAAACCTCCTTTTTTATGCAGTACAACAGTATAAGTCTATGTACATCAGTTACAGCAGTGGACTCTTACAGGCTGGTGATGATGGAATTAGTCCAATAATTAAATTCGTAGCAAACACAAATGCTTCAGTAAAAGTAACCATTATTAACTATTATGAAATACAACCTTCATGGTTATTAAAACAATATTTCAAATTGATTTATATTTCAACAATGAATTGAATAAGCAATGCAACACTTAGCTATTGTAATGAACTATTAATGAGTTGGGACTGTTTGGAACTTACACAATCTATGAGTTTAGTACCTACTAGTTCACGCAGTTATAGAAATCGTTTTAACTGTTTCAATTGTAGACGTCAATATGTAATTTGTCACAGTTGCGAAAGTTAAGTGCGAGTATGTATTGAATGAAACCAATTTTAAATGGTGTACATAATGATTTATTATAATACGTATTGTGTAATTGTTCTCGAAGGGTCAGTGACAAAATAGAAACTATATAATTTACACACACATGTTATTACTATGAGTACATATTTAATTGTTTTCGTAATGATATATTGTCAATATTTTTTACTGAATGTTCAATAATAATATATAGACTAGAAACTGTCCATGTGTTTCTTCAAGTTAGTCAACAATTGAATGTGTCAATACCGTAATAGCAACCCGAGACTTCTAATTAGTCTTATTCAAAAGTACTGAAGTAATAAGCAGTAAATGTAATGAGAATAGACACAATAGTTTTGATGACAGGTTTTGTACATGACTATGATGCAGTTTAGGAATATTTCTCACTCTCTGCACACGGCCCCCAATTTCATTAATCAAGGTGGCAATATCTTTAATTAACTTGCATTAAACTGTGTTTTTTTTCTTTTCTGTTCTTTGTTGATATGTGTGATAATTACACTCATTTAATTTCAGGAAACTAAGGAAGCAATCTACACAGGTCAATAACACTACAAAAAGAAAGAAAAAACTGAAAACAAACCTTATAAAAGTAAAGCACTTTTAATGGTTGTTGATGGTTTTGTGTTCTTTTTAGTGTCTTCTGAGTTCTTTCAAAATGTTTTTTTTATTTAATGGCTTGCCTGTTATCTTCTATTTATTATGCTATGCTTAGCACCATTTTATAGTCCTGTAACTTTTAAAGTTTCTTTTGATAAGATCTTTAGATAAAATAGTTGTTATTATGTTATATATTAATAGAACACAAAGTTTCGATTTATTTAAATTTATCATAATGAACAGTGTCAATCATCTCGGTCCTCGCACCATCCTCTGCCAGCCTTTTTTAAATCGTCGTCCTTTCGGAGCTGTTCATTTAAATATTTACTCAAATAAGGTATTGGGAAACCCAGAATCTTTGTAACTTCATCGATGTGTAAGATGCTATGCTTGAATCCGCAATAATAATATATTATGGACCCCGAAAACAAAAACAGTAAAGTCTTCATAATTCAGTGACATATTACAACGTATATTGCCTAATGTTACTGACACAAAAGCTATAAAAGTCAGTGGATTGTACAACTAAAATCGATAATTTCGTTTATTATACCTTCGCTAACATCAATAGCAGTACATTTGCTATTTCTATGTGTATTCTTTGGGATATTTATACGACAGAACTTATTTCTTTTGTTATAACTTTGTACAAGAAAACATACAAGTTTGTCTATTAAGAGTGTGATGAAGAGCTGCTAAGGATACATTATTTATTGATGACTGGCCATAAAGAAATTCATACAAACATAAAAGGAGTACATAAACTGACTACAAATGTGCCACATTAGGTGAAAGCATGCCATACATACATATAATGAATGGAAATATTTTTTTTTAGTCTATTTTTTATTGGCAGTTGGATTTCAGTTAAAATGTATGTACCAAATACAAAAAAATGCTTATTTTTAGATTAAGTTAAAGATGGTGTTTTCGTTGTTTGATAAACCGTCTAGTATATTATATTAATATACTAGACGGTTTATTAAGCAGCAGTTTAAAATTAGCTTAGTTAGCTAACAGTATACAATCGCATCTGAAAAGAACATCTATTGTGTTTAAATGTAAATTATATTAATTAATATAACAAAAAATAATATTTTATCGCAATGGATATACCCCAAACGACATTATTCTCGTTGAAAAATATGAAACTTCAAACGGTTACAATTAGATTAGATGGACTAAAATACTTCTGACAAATACGAAAACATACTTTAGTGCTTATATTAAATATAATAAGATTCTTTTTTAGTTTGTTAAGTTCTCCACGCATTAACACTTTCAATAAAAAACTGCATCACTCATTTAGTCACAGATTAACCTTTTTAAGAACAAAACTCAGGACAGCATAGAAAATATTATATATAAAATGTATTTCAAACCGCAACTTATTAAGGCCGCGGATAAGCTTACTTATTTGCTTTTCTCTTTAACTTTTTCACTAAGAGTAAAACGAGAGACCTGCGGAATACAAAATAAGTAGGTTAAGCATGTTTTAAACACTTCAGATGTCTTTTTTAATCCCGTCGTGGAACGAAAGTAGTTGTAAGTTTTAATTCTGTGAGAGACATATGCTGCTTAAGCTGTATTGCAAAAAACTTTTCCCTTGTTGAATACGGCCAACATCTGTGTTTGTTTTCACTTTAATTTAAATTTTATCTGAAAAATGTTTCTTGAAGCAGTTTCATCATCATCAGCCTATCGCAGTCCACTGCTGGACATAGGCCTCTCCGATTGTACGCCACTTAGTTCGATCCTCGGCTACTTGCATCCAGCTCCTACCAGCCAGACACAGACCATGCATTAGACGTGTCGTTTTTTTAATCAAAACTTTGCCTAAATTCATTTTGACTATGTCCTTGTGACTTGAGTTCTCAGGTTTGATTGCTGAGTCAGAGCGACAAGTTTAGGTGTTTCCTATGTATAATATCAGTATAGTACTTAGTAATATCCAAGTTCTACAAGAAAACTGTTTTCAATCTCATAGGGGTTCAACTACTCCTTAGGTCATAAAGATTACCACAGATGATCCTACAGCAACCAGGACTGCCAGTTTATCGTGTTCTTCGAGGCAACATGTATTGCGAAATGTTCAGATCATCATGGTTATGATTGGTTAGGATGCTTAACTTTGCAATGTGTTAAAGTACTCGGATACCACTTAGCTCCGAGCTACTTTTTTGATACTTATTTAATCACATAAAACAAACACAAAAATAGTCTATATCGAAAGATAAAATATAAATAATTCTTAATAATTCACACCAATACTATAAATTCGAAAGTAACTCTGTATGTTGTTTACGCTTTCTCAACTAAACTGCTGAACCGATTTGGATGAATTTTGATATAGAGATAGATTGGACTTTGGAAAATTACATAAGCTACATTTTGTTATACATACGTATATACACACGGGTAGAGATGTGAGCAAAAGCTGGCTCATTAAAGAAATAGAATGTGATCATACAAAATGAAATTATTTTATATTCTCAAACTTTCACAACTTCATCAGGTACAGTGTCGTTTACATTAAACTGAAGGAGGAGAAACGACATATATACGTTAAAAAGGCAAGTCTAATTAGAAACTTCATCCTTCCTACCTTGAAACAACTTGAAACTCTATTTTTTTATTACAAATCTCATGTCGCAGTATGCTATCGTTGTGTAAGTTTTATTCTGCTTTTTGACATTAAACTTTACTACTCTGAAACAGTCTTTATTATAATTATGTAACATTAGCGTTTTCAAAATAACATTTCAATGAATAAAGAACAAACCCAATATTCCCAAAAAAATATTCGGTAATTTACAATGATTTATGGTGAAATTCAATACTTTTTATTTGATAGTATAAAAATAATTAATACATCTATTAATA
Source organism: Phragmatobia fuliginosa (assembly GCA_932526445.1). Lineage (NCBI taxonomy): Eukaryota > Metazoa > Arthropoda > Insecta > Lepidoptera > Erebidae > Phragmatobia > Phragmatobia fuliginosa. The sequence goes on along the minus strand of OW052063.1, from coordinate 18,169,564 downwards.
CATCTATTTTTGAACCTTTATCTGTAGGTATAATAAGCGTAGATTTTATTGAATGCACACGCAAATCTCACTTTGCAATAGAAACTATACTTATTTAATTTTAATATTTTTAAAAACTGGTAGTAACATTCAAGTTTCATTCAAGTAACATTCAAGTCAAACCGACACTAAGATGCACAAACATTCTTTATAAAATTCATGTTCAAACATTTGCTCAAAACTTTGAAATTATTAAACACTTTTTGTGCGTTACTTAGAAGACAGATTTTTTAAAAGCTACGTCTGTTATTTAATTAATATAACTGGTATTTCACATGGAGACTCACGAAACAATTATTCCACGTTCGCCATGAATGTATTCACGACAATAGCTCAAGTTTTGCAACATCAAGTGCAGGAGATTCGTGAGTACGCCTGTAAATAAGGGTCGGGCCATAAAACGAGAAGGAGTTATAAGATTAAAAAGACTTCAGCATATAAAAATGTGCAATTAAATACAAAATAATATGAGAAAAAGTTTAAGTAGTTAAACTTATCAATATTTTAAAAGTAACTGTTTATAATTTGAAATTATTAGAAAGCTTTTAAACACGTAAGGTTCATTTATAAAATCCAGAATGTAAATATGTGATAATGATGATGAGAAATAGACTTTGTAACATGTAACTGTGACAAAACTGTAAAAAATATTCTAATAGTATTTAAATTGTATCTACTTAAAATCTATCACATTATATAAAAGCACTGCCTACAGTGCATAGGTACATGTTTTTTCTTAAACTTCTTTGTCACATATATTCTACATTCGATTTATTGTAAAATATTGATACAAGAAAACAATATTTTTAATTATAATTAAATAAATTAATACTTAAGGCATCTAACACACAACGCCAAAATGCAAATGCACTATGAAAATTAGATTCGCTGATTATTATATGAGTATTATACATAGAAAACGCCCAAACTCCGAAATAAATATCTGTAGGTTACACAAATACTTGGTTCAACCCAGGATTTAAGCTCAAAACCTCAAGCACAGCAGTCGCATACACTACCAAAGCGCCACCTAGGTTGTTTTGTCATGAAACTGCTTAATGATCTCTATTGTTAAAATCACTCTACGTAAGCTAAGTCAGTTCAAATCAAGGACGTCACGCTTAATGAAAATAATATGATCTTTATGCGAATTTAAAATTTAGCTTCACTAAAGTTTATTTCACTCAAAAATAAGCCGAAATTTATTAACTTACACAACATTCAACAGAATTTATATTTCGTAAAAACAAGCAATTCTTTTTTTGCTCTAGATTCATCCCCACAATACTCGTACTTCGCTACTTTCATGGTTCCACTTAAATTGTGTAACAAATGAACCTTTGCAGCTTATTATTTTGCACTGCAGGCTAACATCCCGTGATATTCAAACAATTTTACAATTTAGTTGGAGTCTGTTTATAATGTTTTACTTGTAATGTGTGCCATGGCCCTTATGACATTCTATGCTAGCAATGAGGGAAGTAGGATAACTCTGTACTTTATAATTAGATATGAGTGATTTTTACTTAATTTGGGTAATTAATAAAATTAAAAAGATGCGTACTCGACATAAAGATAGAAATGAGTTTTACAATCCTCTTGTTTGTAGCCGTTTACAGACTTTTCTGCAGCCAATGTTGTTATCACCGATGTGGACTGCAGCTTAACTAATATTTTAGAAAGACAATATATATCGGTTCCAAATTTTCGCACAAGTCATAAATTATTTCGTTAGATAAATTTAATTGTACGCAATACTATTAAGTTGTTATAATATATAGGAAAGCTACACCTACACATAATTTGAAAGAAATGAAATATTCAATTTAATATACAATGTAACCTTTCGTGAATAGATCGCGTGCCTTCATTGACTGACAGTGAGTCAATTACACTGAGTACCCCACAGCACAGGCTATGATTAAACTTTAATTAGAACTGAAACAATACCCAATATGGACTGGAGTTAATACATTTTTATATACACTTCCAAATAGTCGATAGAAATTTATATTACCTTTATTGTGAACTTTTATTATAGACGTATCCTACCTTAGGCCATTTACTAAACTGTAGGTGTTTGGAGTAAAAAAAAACAATAAATTATACACTACGTTACTACAGTAGTGGTCTCAGTAGAATTTTAAAATTAGTGGTATTTTTTTAAATAAGAAAACGATTATTAGTTAAATTAAATTAAAAGAAAATAAATTTAATTTATTTAAAATAAAAAAATCGTTATTAAGTGAATAGTTTTAGAGGAACTTCAAAGTATTATAGAGAATTAATTGATGCAACCACACCCAGCCAGCCGAGTATAAGTACATTTCTAAACAGACATTGTAACTTTAATCTAATGTCGTTTTCTGAAGTCTACAAAAAAAAGGTTTAACCTACTGATACTAAGTAGTTAATCATTGATACCTACATAAAACTGGCTGCCTAATTAAATTATCTCCATCATCAACCGATAGCATCAGTTACTGTGCGTGTCAAGATTTCCACGGCTGACATTTTGATGTTATCTAATAAGATTGAACGTTGTTTTATTTTTAATTAGAATATAATTATAACTTGTTATAAATATAGGTTACCGGAACAAACGTAGCCAATTTTTTAGTGTATCGAAAAACAATGCTACCTAAGTTTTGTATTTCATTTGGAATGTAGTTTATTTGATTTACTTTTAGTTGTAAAAACAATGACTTTGCATTCTAGAAGTTTGATTGTTGTAGAACCTAAATTGTTGAAACTAAGAAGTGAATGTAGAAATGATTTATTAACAACGAGGCGTTCAATTTGTTTCTGTTCTTTTTTTTACAAGATTGGAGTCTGATGATACGATGTCCAACATTACCACCACTTAGGTTTTAGCTCCTTTGGAGGAGGGCTGCAAAACGCACTATACGACCTGGTTTTAGGCTCTGGCGAACAAGCGTGAGAAGGGAGACGAGAGGATCTGGCTTGCTCGAACCTCAGACGATCCTCTATTTAGGTGTCAGTCGTGCGGACGCTAGACGCGGTTGTCGCTCCCGTATTGGGCTTTACAGTCACAACAAGAACTGTCATAGAGGCGCTGTCTAAATTATCAAAAAAGATGAAAAGGACTATTATTTAAGGATATATAGATACATATAATATGTTGTTCTTTCATTTTGCTTTTCTAGTAGATTCAAAATTAGACCATAATGCCCTCTTACTAAGTTTTTTATTTCTTTATTCAGCAATGTGGCCCTAAATACAGTTATGTAACTATATTAAATATTCGCATAGAATTAGGTAAGGTTACTGGAAGGGATCCTAAATAAATCTTCACAAAAATAAACATCATTCAGCTTCTAGAGTTTGCTTTGAAATAACAAAAACCTAAGCAGTAACTTCAGTTTGTGTAATCTTTATAAATTGTTACTTTATGATAATGATTTGTTGTTATATTACAATTAAGGGTTTTCTCTGAAATTCAGTTATTATGATTTCTGTGTTATTGGAATAAACTGTTCAACTTTAATAATAACAAATAATAAATGATTTTATTAAATTATAGTTTAGTCGGGGTCAAGACAAGAATTTGTTTTAAATTATTTTAAACAGAATACAGACCACGTTTGATTTGTCTCTATTCGTGAATTACCTTTTCCACAGCGCTCATAATTTTAGTATCGTTAAGTACATATTAACAAGTGGATACATATATATGTTTAACAAGAAAAAGAATAATAGCAAAATGTTAACCGTAGATAATATGTAACCAAGAGTCTGCTAATATTTTTTTATTATTGAATATTGTGTAGATTCTTATGGGGTTAACACTGAGTGAAGTGAACCAGTAATGTAGTACCAAATACTTGATCTACGGTTATACATCTTGATAATGTAAGATTTTTTATACAGTTTCATTTTGACTATTTAATTTTAAAACATCTGATGTCGTCTCAAAATCAAGAGTCAGTAAGTAAGTCAGTCGTTAAAGCAAGAATATTTTACAAAAGATCAGAAACGGCAGAAGTAATACTAATTATTTAATATAATAACAAATGCAAAAATGCAAAAGTGTAGTAATGTGTATAATTGTCATACTTATAATCAAGGTACTGGAAGTAAAATATTGATATATTACAAGGCACGACACGAGAGAGGTTTGTCAATTACGTCACGCGTTCAGTAACTGACACAGGCATATTGTTTCCTGATATTCTCATCCTGCTAATAGCAAATACTTGCACAGACATGACCAAGTTGCTTGAATAATTCATCAACAGTTTACTCCGAAATTTAATTTATGAGATGGCAAATTGTTTGTGTATAGTTTTGAGCAATTATTAGTAAATAATCATAAAACATTCAAATAAAATCAAGTCCACATACTTTTATTTCAAGAAGACCTTTCCAGGCACTTTACAGTACGACGTTACAGTAGCAACTCTAGGTGCTCAGTTATAAAATATAATTCCTACATATGAAGAAGAACCGGCAAGAAACTCCATATGAAACAGCGGAAGCGCCGTTGTTACTGAAATCTGTCTCTAAATGCTGTTGATATAGACTTAGAATGTCTGGTCTGAAGGGTGATTAGTGATAATAATATTACACTTTTATCTATTCTTACCTCTTCCTTTTTAAGTATCATTTACAATTTTTATACATCATCTCCTTCATACCCATTAAAGATCCCAAGATTATTTGGTGTTAGCTACTATTTTTTACTTATATGCTAGTTTTAAATGGAGTGAAAGGCATCGGACTTTCACAACCATGAGGGTGAACTCAAATTGAAGATTGCACTTATTGTCAGGATATTTCAGGATACTGACTCCCCAATAACTCTACATGTTCATAACAACCAGGACCAAACGTCATATCCGAGGCACGGGCGTAAAACACCGCTAAACTTCAATACTCCGGGCTTTTTTTCTATACTTTTAGATATTTTTCGTACATTTCCACGTATTAGTGTGATTATTAAATGAAAAGTTATTCAAAGGTCATAGACCTTATTCTTAGTTAAGTCATTAGCGGCTTTATGATACTATTAAACTCAAACTTACCCAACAGTTGTTTTAATTGTCTGTCAAGGTACTTAATTTACTCTGATGTTTACTTACCTACTCGTAAAGGTATTTAACGACTGACATGTGGATGTTTGATCATATTATTATAGTTTACGCATCGTTGAGTGTGTCACATCTTGTCAATATAACGTGTTACATACGTATGTATATATTATGTATTAAATACGTGTTGTGAACGGAAAATGAGAAAATCACTCGTTTTTTTTTACATATTTCATCATATTCTATGTAGTGACGAACATTACAAACATATACGAATCCTATAAAGAATATCTGCACTTAGAAAATAATTTGCATGAATCTATAACACCCAGTGCAAAAATATTTTCTACAGAGCTTCATTCTGTATATATTAATAAGATTACATTTCCATACTCAATATATAAACTTACCAGTACAATCCTGCTCACTGCATTAAAAATTTTCTACATAAAATGATTTTGTTGTTGAAATTCATGGTACAAAGTCACGCGGATGTAGCATTATACAAGTAAATTGCTAAGAGATTTGCTAGAAGGCTTACTACGTCCCATGACTCTTGGCGAACAGAAAGTTTAACAAACTATGGCTGCAACTCTCTCAAGTTATAACTATTGTGTCCTTACATATGTACTGTAGCAATTCTAGTTTTCAAGTTTTTGAACTAGTTATGTGTATAGCAATGTAAATCTGTACTAGCTGAAACGTAGCGTTGTTTTGCGTTGCTAAAACATCTCCTGTGACAAGTGGGAACGTTTTGATTTTTTTTTGTGTATATGTAGTTACTTAGTGATTTAGTACCAGTGCGAACACCATCTAGCGAATCCCTCAGTTTCATGTTGTTGTGTTAATATGCCTTAGGAAAAAATGCTGAACCTCCCATAGATCCCTATTACCAGCCTCTAGTTTATGGCGTATTTTCTAGTACACACCGATATTCACTTCATTTTAATTATATATTTAAAGGTCACGTACTTCAAAAAATATTCGCTGACTTGATGATCTAGTGGTAAGAAATCTTGAGTTCTAAGTCAGAGGTCGTAAATTCGGTATCTACTCATTATGTGACGAGAACAATGCTTCGTTCATAAGAGTGCAATATACGTATATTATAATAAGTATATGTTTCAGTATATTATACTGGCTCTGACTAATTCAGGATTAGCCGTTTATATAGCAAGTTATTATTATCTAGGTAATATCAATAATCAAACATGGAATATATACATATTATCATTAACCAGATTAGTTTCATTATAAATGGAACTCATAATGATATTACTGTTTTTACCTAATAAATATATTCGTGAATCCTGTAATAATACCTAATTGACTTTATTACCTGATTAACTACTAGTAGCATATTAGCCGCACAAATTGTCATATTGAAATGGTAAAACATTGGATTAAAGTCAATAGCTACTAATAATATTTTAATATTGACATAATTATGCTGCTGCAGAAGTGCAACAGCTATTTGACATTTAAATTGTTATATAACTACAATGACTCTAGAATATAAAAAGGCAATTCTAATAACCAGTACCTAATGAGATATTTAGTGTCAGTCTTGAATTAAATAATTAAATGCACATGCAAGTGTCAACTAAAATATAGTTGTTATTACTTTAATTTTTTGAAGAGGTTGAAATGTACAAGGAATATCCTTTAGTCTGAAGTGGTAAGGTACTCCTTATTATTATTATAGTAATAATAAATAATAAGTGCTCAAACTTTATATGTTATAAGAATTTTTAATTGTTAAAACTGTCAAAGCCTAAAATCAACAACCCGTTGCCTCGACGACCCGACCTGCGCGCGCCGCTCGCTTTGCCATCGGCAAACTTCGCGGCCGCTGTCGTATGTCGTCGTGCCAGGAGTGAGCAACAGAAACATAAAATTATATATTCTAAAATACAATATAAATATAGCTATGTTTCACCACCCTCCCCCAGAGACCGTCCTAAGGGCGATAAAAATCTGGGAATTTTACATGACGACCTGAACGAGTCTTTCTGACGACGTTATCATTGGTATCAGGCATAGAAGTATTAGGTAAGTTAGAATTCAGGCTAGTGTGAGTGAAATGTGTGATAGCTGTGGGAGTTTGTGTTTTTGAGCAAGGTGTATGGTGATGTGTAGATTTTGTAGGTGTAGCGTCTGGATCACGCAGTATGTACGCAGGTTTTAGTCTGTCGATAGATACCGTGACAGACTTACCCTTGATAAGTATCTTAAATACTTTATCACCACGCTGGATAACTTCATATGGTCCCGTGTATGCTGGTTTTAGGGATCCGACAACAGTGTCATCTCGCAGGAAGACGTGGGAGGATGTCGCCAGATCTTTGAAGATGAATGGTGAGCGTTGAACACCGAGACGAGTCGCTGAACAAGGTTTCAAGTGACTTGCGAACTGCCGCATACGTGCTATATAGTCTGTCACGTCAGGGTCTCCGAGATCTTCTGGACTAAGAAACTCACCAGGGAGACGGAGTGGTTCTCCATAAACCAATTCAGCTGGTGATGTTTTTAAGTCCTCCTTGTATGTGCTGCGTATACCTAGTAACACTAGTGGAAGAGACTCGACCCAGTTACTATCATTGTGACAGGTTATTGCCGCCTTTACCTGGCGGTGCACACGTTCCAGAATACCATTACACTTGGGATTGTTAGCTGTGGTTCTTTTATGTTTGAATCCGATAATGCGAGATAAATGGTTGAACAGGGTTGATTCAAATTGCCTCCCACGGTCTGTGACGATCGTTGTGGGGCAACCGTAACGGGCGATCCAACCACTGAGCAGTGCTTTAGCAACGGTTTCAGATGTTATATCTGCTAATGGTATTGCTTCTACCCAACGCGTGTAGCGGTCGATCGCCGTGAGGCAGTATCGGTATCCCTGCGATAAAGGCAGTGGGCCGATGAGATCTATGTGGATATCTCTAAATCTCGCTCGAGGTAGCCTGTACGAGCCAAACGGTGAAGATGCATGTCTATGTATCTTTGATCGCTGGCATGCCATACAAGTACGCACCCATTCCCTGCAGTCTCTTTTAATACCAGGCCAAATGTAACGATCTGTGACCAAACGGATAGAGGCATTCGCACCAGGGTGGCTTAAAGAGTGCAGGCTATTAAATACTTGTCTACGTAAGTCTGTTGTCACGAAAGGTCTCGGTGAAGTGTGACTTACATCACAATATAGAAAGGTGTCGGTACCAGGTAATTTCACTTTCTCGAGACGCAGTGAGGTGTTGCCACTTAAGAACTGGTTTAGTTCCGAGTCAGTGGTCTGTGCTGCAGCTAAGTCCTGGAAGTCTATCGGTAAGCTAACCTCTTCGATACGTGATAAGGTATCAGCTACCACGTTGTCTTTCCCGGAAATGTGCCTAATATCCGTGCAGAACTGTGAAATAAAGTCTAAGTGACGAAATTGCCTCGGTGAACACTTCTCTTTCCTCGAATGAAATGCAAATGTAAGAGGTTTGTGATCGGTATATATTACAAAATCTCGAGCCTCGACCATGTGACGAAAGTGTTTGACCGCCTCATATATTGCTAAGAGCTCACGGTCGTATGGTGAGTACTTGGCTTGCGATGGAGACAATTTACAAGAGTAAAAGGCTAAGGGTTGCCAAGTATTCTCTCTAAGTTGCTGTAGCACTGCTCCAATAGCAGTATCTGACGCATCCGTCACCAAATCAAGCTTCGTGTTGCAATCTGGGTGGGCAAGCATGGTTGCCTTGCACAGACTCAGTTTGCAAGCTTCGAAGGCATCGAGTTCTAGGGGTGACAGTGATACAGGGTGTGAACCCTTCACCGAACCTGCCAAGAGAGCGTTTAGAGGTGCTTGGAGACGTGCGGCATTAGGAATAAACCTCCTATAAAAGTTAATTACACCTAAAAATCTGCGTAACTCTTTAAATCAAAATCAAAATCAAAATCAAAAATCAATCTTTAAAAGTTTTAGGTACTGGGAACTTGCTTATGGCATCTACCCTTTCAGGTAAAGGTATGGTGCCACTTGCAGAAATACGATACCCCAGAAAGGTGATCTCAGAAGCACCGAATACGCACTTCGCTGAGTTTATCACCATACCAAATTCTTGGAGTCTGGTGAAAACCTGATTCAAGTGCTGTTCATGGGATTTCTGGTCTACTGAACTGACTAAAATATCATCCAAATATGAATACGCGAAATCGAGTCCCCGCAACATTTCATCTGCGAAACGTTGGAACGTTTGCCCAGCGTTTCGCAATCCGAACGTCATGTAAGGAAACTCATATAGGCCGAAGGGTGTAGTTATGGCGGTCTTTTCGATATCATCCGGATGGACGCCGATCTGATTATACGCTTTGACTAAATCAAGCTTAGAGAACACGGTACATCCTGCCAGGTTGTGTGCGAAATCCTGTATATGTCTGATGGGGTACCTGTCGGGTATGGTCCTGGCGTTCAACATTCGGTAGTCACCGCAGGGCCGCCAACTGTTGTCTTTCTTCGGTACGAGGTGGAGGGGAGAAGCCCAAGACGACTCCGAAGGCCGACACGTACCAACCTGTAACATGGCTTCGAATTCCGCCTTCGCAATCTTTAGTCTATCCGGCGCTAACCTGCGAGGTGTACACGATACTGGTGATCCAGGTGTTGTACGTATGTGATGTAGTACTTTGTGTTTGGTTGTGCGGTGCATGCCTGAAGGTCGAGTGATGTCGGGGTACTTCGCTAGTATAGCATGGTAAACCGAAATATCACCTGATGTCACCTTAACCGATGAAACATCGTCAGAAAAACCCGCGACCGAAGCCGCGGTAGCGAGCATAGTCTTACCGTCTAATAAACGCTGGTTACGCACATCCACAATCAAATTATAAAATGACAAAAAATCAACGCCTATTATAGCTCGTGTTACATCGGCTATGATAAATCGCCAGGCGAAGTCACGTCGTAATTTTATATTTAAAACCAAATGTGCATACCCATACGTGTTTATAACGGAGCCGTTGGCTGCAAATAATTCATAATTAGTTTTAACACAATTTCTTTTAACATAACTACGAGGAAACACACACACATCGCTACCGGTATCCACTAAAAATTGTATTTTACTATTGTAGTCAGTAATAAACAAGCGACCAGCATTAGGGCAGGCGTCGGCCGCCATTACACTCTGCCCTAAACTTTTCCCGTATAATCACAAGGTTTGACGCACTTAGATGCTTTCTCACCGAATTTCCAGTGATACCAGCAAACTGGAAATTTCCTGTAGTTGGATTGGGAACGGTTAGTACGCGAATGTACACGCTCACGATTGCCTGATGAAGACCTTATCCTAGAACGTGACATCCTTTCCAGTTTAGTAGACAGCTGGTGTACATGGCGCGTAAGTTCTGCAACTTGGTTGCAGAGGTCACCCTGACCGTGCGGTGTAGAAGCTACTGCGACGTGTGGAGTCGGTGTCGCGATGTCGTGAACGCGGTCTGCCAATTCGGCTACGTCCTCAAGAGAAGCTTTTGACTGCGAAGCTATAATTGTTTGAATATTGTTCGGCAGTCTACTTGCCCACATTGTGCGAAGAAATTCCGAGGGTACATCGGGACCTGCGAGGTGTTGAATGTGTCGTAAAAATTGAGAGGGTTTGCGGTCACCCAACTCTTCCTTTGTGACTAATTGAAGTATCTTCCTCTCTCTAGACACAGACAGTCTGCGTATTAATTCGGTCTTGAGGCGTTCGTATTTATCAGGGCCCGGAGGAGCAGCTATAATGTCCTCCACTTCCGATGCATAAACCGGGTCCAGCTGTCCGATGGCGTAGTGGAATTTCGTGACATCATTTGTAATCCCAGACAAGGCAAATTGGCTCTCGAGTTGGTAAAACCACAGAGCCGGCTTTTCTGCATAAAAGGGAGGTACTGGTATGCCTACCCTTTGTACATCATGCGCGATGCTCGGGAACATATCACCACTTTGTTACTCTAGTTCGGTCATATTTGTGATCACGTCGGGGTCACCAGTGAAGTGGTAAGGTACTCCTTATTATTATTATAGTAATAATAAATAATAAGTGCTCAAACTTTATATGTTATAAGAATTTTTAATTGTTAAAACTGTCAAAGCCTAAAATCAACAACCCGTTGCCTCGACGACCCGACCTGCGCGCGCCGCTCGCTTTGCCATCGGCAAACTTCGCGGCCGCTGTCGTATGTCGTCGTGCCAGGAGTGAGCAACAGAAACATAAAATTATATATTCTAAAATACAATATAAATATAGCTATGCTACAAGTCAAACGCATTATGGAGTGATTCTCCTACTGTAGGAGACACTACCCGGAATCACTCCTTAATTCGTTTGACTAAAGGATATTGTACTTTCTCCTACAATCATAGGAGAAAGTAGCTGGAATCACTCCATAATTCGTGTGGCTAAAGGATATTCTTTGTACCTTTATTATAATGTAATTAATCTTTAATATTAAATGTTCCAATTTATGTGTATTTCGATTTTCAAAGTGCCCAATAAAATGTCGGTTCTATATTTCTAATGAGAATAAGATGAGAATATTATCATGATCATTTACAACTCTTAGCGTCCCACTGCTAGGCTCGGACGGCTAGAGAGTTAAGGGCATTACCACACTGGCCAAGTGCGGGTTGGGTACTGGCAAGACATCGTTGAGGCTACGTAATTTTGTCGTGGGATGCTTTAACCAAGCTTCATGACTGTTATCTTACAATAATAACCAGGACCGATTTTCAATCACAGGAAGGCAACTTGGCAATAAACGAGAATATATATTTGACTTGTGGATGCTTCTCATTATCATATGTCTCAATTTTATAATATTATAGGCACTGAAGTGTAACTTAACAGAAATTCTCTCAGTTCGTACTTAAATACTAATTTTAGAATTTCAAAAGGAAACCTCTCAGTCACGTATTCCAATGAAATTTTGGCATAAAGATACTTTAATTAAGAGGAAATACATAGATTACTACTACATTACCCCGATAATCAATATACACGTGGGCGGAGAGGATGGCAAAATCTAGTATTAAATAAATAAATAGGATTGTTCAGGTATTACCGCTTCAGGTCAGCGTTGGCCGTTTTGAGAACTTCTTAAACTAAATTAGTCAAAAATATCAACCTAAAATGACAGCATTCATACTGTCGTATTTTGTTGATGAGTGTGAAGTAGAGTGACATATTGCCAAGGCCTCACAATGAGAATGATGACCTTACCCTTGGATTCTACTTATGCTTTTCATCAGGCTGAATAGACTCACTTTGATATCTTAAATATTAAAACACTTATAAATACCAATATCTGAATTAGGTACCTACTGACAGGTTTATGTTAAAATTAGTAAATTTTTTTTTTATGTCGGAACAATTTGTATTTATAATGGAGTCATTTAAATACAGTTTATAATAACGGAAGTTAATTTAACATTGACTGTTCTACGGCTGTTAATATACTTCAGTGTCTGCTCATGTTGTGACACATTACTATCGGAATAAGACATTAATCATTATATATTAATAATTAAAAATTGACCAATTAGTTTTTGACGTATCGTTAATATTTATATTTGCATTACATTATAATACATATAAAATATGTTCAATTAATTAGCATGTACGCATGAGTGTTTGACAAATAGGTATTATATAATATAAAGGACGTGTTTCGTTACCAATGTCTGCCTTGTTGTGGTTAGCGTATGCGGCTGCTGATCAAGAGGTATCGGTTTCGATTCCTGGGTCGGACCAAATATTTGTGTGATTCACAAATGATTGTTTCGGAGTCTGCGTGCTTTCTGTGTTAAATGTATATGTATTTTAAAAAAAGCATGTTATATATGTATCAGTTATTTAGTACCCAAAATACAAGCTCTGCTTAGTTTGGGACTAGATGGCGTTGTGTGTCAGTTGTCCGATTTTTTTTTATTTATTTAAGTAGAAAAATAATTGTTTTGATAAAATTTACTAATTATGATTTTAAAAAACATTATGGTATATGTTAAGCAGTTGGTTGGTACGTAGGGGTTCCAGGGTCTTCATTTCGAGGATGCGTGGTTTTAGTTCTCTCAGTCACTAGTAGTAGTGAGTAAGTCACTCAGGTATTAAATCATCTTAAAATAATAATAAACAGGCACATAAATATAAAGAAGATTCTGCAACTTTCTCAAAATATTGTAGATGTTTTATTAAATATTAACTTCATTATTTATTATTTTGTTAATTATAGTAGTAGATTTTGATTTGCAATATTTTTGTTTATCATTGTAACATGCAATCATACGTTTTTCGAGTGATTAAAGTGTAAATTTTAATAAATATCTCAATATCGATTAAAAAAAAATGAATTCGAGTTTTTTAATTTTTTGCATTTTCTGAGAAGATTTACTACGGTAATGTATATATATTTTTACACCATCGGAAAGTAGACATTTCATCGAATAGAAAACACCCAAGTTTTGTGTTATAACCCAAATAAATTACGGTGTATTCAGGACATGAAAAGTTTTCACAAAATTCCGTTAAAAAATAATTTTATTTGTAAAAGATAAAAATAAAAAACCAAAAACTTGGTTTTTTGAATTTTTCACATAAAATTTGAGGTTATGTGAAAAAAGTGTAAATGTAAAAGATATAGATCTTTTTATTACCTACAACTTTGCCATTTAACTTTTTTCCATAGGACTTGTAGTTTTGCCGGAAATCGAGATAAGCCATTTTTTTCCCTTAAAACCCGGGGGGGGGGTTTTCGTCTCCCCCTTCCCGACCTCAGATCGCCCGTAATTTGTTTTTCCTTTAATTTTTGCAATATTCTCCTCCTTTTACAATGGGTTTCATCCTACTATAATTTATGTTCACTTTTTGTTATTTTAAGAGGTAAAAGCACTGGTCTATGTACTCCGACTGAAGGTCTAATTCCATAGTCTATGGATAATAACGTAACTTTTGAAGTCAACTGTTAATTTACAAGTTTCAATATTTGATGTATAATATCCACTACGATAAAAACTGGGAAATAAATTTCTTACTTGAACCAATTATAACATTTGATTATTTGTTTTATATAAAAATAAATATAATCAGCACAACAACAAAAAATCAGTTTTTATAAGTATTGATACAGTTTATACAGTGGTAATTATAACATATTTAAACTTGATATGTATCAAGTTACTAAGCTCTTTTTATCTCGATAAGTGTCAAGATAAGTAACTATTTTGCTAAGTAATAAAATGTGATCTATAAATATACTTTATATTATCTATATTTCAAATTAGTTTGATGTATAGTATATATATTTATAGTATAGTCATTTTTGTATTAAATAAGTTGACTTAGTAAAAAGATAAGAAACCAGATTTCTATAAACAGACAGGTATTCCAAAATATTAACAGGACCAACTTTCAATCACACAAAGGCAACTAGGCAATAAACGAGAATATATAGTTGACAAATTGTGGATGCTTCTCATTATCATATGTCTCAATTTACTAATATAAACAACGAAGTGTACCTTAACAGAAATCCTCTCAATTCTTACTCTCATACTAATTTTAGAATTTCGAAAGGAATAGGCCTCACCTTAGCCAGGACGTTTAAAACAGCTATAAAACAGAAAAATATATTATTAAAAGTAAACCCGATAACAGTATATTAATAGCTGTATTCATTTTAATATAATTTATAGGTTTTATATGTTCTAGTAGATGACATCTCCATGGTATACTAAATTGTATTACTAATCTTCTATCAACTGAATTGTTCCTGTTTGATAATATTTTTTGGAATTTTATATAATAACATGTAATAGTTTGAACTGACTACTATGACCATTTGTACTGGACCTAAATATGTACAAGTACCCTTGGAATTAATAATATTATCATTTTATCTAAGATCTTGAAAATACAGAACTTTATCGATCATATTCACGCGGTACTATGCGTTAATATGGCTGAATTTGCATATAGTATTTTTAACAAGCAAAAACTTAATTTGGTATTGATTAATGACAACTATGATCTAACAAAAAACGTTTAATTAAATATTTACCTACAATGTGATCAACCAATGTTGACATCACCCAACGATAGGATGCTGAAGAAATTTAATTTTCAGAAGCACTATAATATACATCTAGATGAAGAACCACACGACAAATCAGATACAAATGAACTCAGAATATACACCGATGGCTCCAAAACCAACTCAGGAACCGGAGCAGGTGTATTCTCAGACGAACTCAACATCAAGGTATCGAGGCCGCTAGGCAGATTCAACACTGTATTCCAAGCGGAATGCGTGGGTATTATCCTGGCGGCCCACGCTATAGAGACAAGGAAAATTACGGACTCACACATCCGTATAGTCTCTGATAGTGCATCGGTACTTAAATCCCTCAATAAAACCCATGTCACTTCGAAACTCATAATGGATTGTCACAACGCGTTAGAACGCGTTGCGACCTCCGGCAGGAATTCAGTGACAATACAATGGATAAAAGGACACAGCGGATCCCTAGGTAACGATGCGGCTGATGAGCTGGCTAGGAGGGGATCGGGCGCGGCGGTTTTCGGACCCGAACCCATCGTGCCCGTCCCATTCGGCCAGCTCCGTGGCTGGCTGCAAGAATTTACCCGCACACAAGTACAACACCACTGGCTATCTGTCCCAGGCTGCAGACAATCAAAGGAAGCCATGCCATTTCCTAATGATAAACTAACCAAACGCTTACTGCGTTTGGACAGGGACAGTCTGCGGCTGGTGGCAGGAACTATCACCGGACACTGCTCACTAAACAAACACTTTCACTCCATAGGCATAACTGACAGTCGCCTATGCAGGGCATGCTTAGGGGCAGAGGAAACGGTGTCACATGTACTCATTGAGTGCACAGGTGTCACCGAAACACGCAAAAACACCCTTGGATCTCCCAAATCTGTTGCAGAATGTCTGAACAGGCTTGGAGACCTTATCCGCTTCTGGAGGGAGGTGGGCTGGCTGGAGTGATGGCCGCCCTCACGTACAATGGTCCACTTAAAGGACTAAGTGCGGAAACCACCCACATAACATAGAACATAGAACCTACAATGTGAACGTTACGTAATGTACCTATAGCAATTTTAATGATGTAATCCTTGATGGAATATATTGATTTTTCTCTTGTATGTTATGATGAGTCATTAGTACTGATTTCAATGTCTTTAAATAAAAGAATAGGTTTAACAGCACTCAAGAATAGATTTATAGTAAAACTAACTAATAAGTAAAGTTATAATAACAGCGGGTAACCAGTAAATCATCAGCTCTCCGCCAGTGATAGTCCCATTAAAATTAGTCCAGACATTCCAAAGATTAACCGGAACAAATAGATAGACAGTCAGATAGTGCCTTATCAATCTTGAAGGCTGACCGTCAGCTTTCTGTACTCCTCTCTGTCATTGGTCAGGTGGAACAGTTGCACAAAGAAGGTGATACCGATCCACTCCCGGGTATTTCGCAGCCAGGATTTCTTTCTTCGCCGAGCGCATCTCTTCCCTTAGGAATATAATACTTTAAAAATATGAAGATTTTATGTAAGTACCGTAAATACTTTCATTTGCATTCAACGAAGATTTGAAATTAGAAACAGACCCTTCAACAATTTTATTTACTGCAATAAAATAGTGGAAACGATGCAATATCGTATTAAATTGTCATATGAAAATCACAATTTAACCAAATAAATCATAGTTTGATCATTGACAGTCATAAAACTTTAGGTAATAACTAGATAATATAATAGGTTCTCAGTTCAGTTCAGTTTCTCTAGTTCAGTAATAGTCAGTATTCCTGCGTCATAAATTAATAACAATAAAATACGGAAATTATAAATAAACACTTCTGATCAGCACATTTGAGATATGTGCCGATTATCGAGCACGTAGGATTCCGGCTGTCATTTCCTTATTAATATTAAGACGTGATTAATATCGCCTTGTAGCGATAGGTTTAGACTATATAACGTAGCTGTAAGTCGGTATCCCTAGCCACATATTACAATGTATTATTGAGAGTAGTTCCTGCCCAATAAACGTTAGTCTCAAGATGTTCACGGTGGTTGTTATTTTCGTCAACATATAAGTTCGCTATAATTGGTGACCCCCACAGTTGAACAAGGAAGAAGAAGCAACTATCCGCACCTTTTGAAGGAGAACATATTATAGTGAACTTGTACATCAGTATTACATAAAGAACCATCGTCAGGATGCCGCTGCTTGGAGCTGGAAGTGCTGCAAAAGCCGGAGTTTCAAGCGCAATGGTAGCAGAGGTGTCTTCAGTCACCATAGTGGAGAGAATTTCACCTTTTTGGACTGACCAGCCGCGTCTATGGTTCACGCAGTTTGAAGCCATCGTCGCCCCCCAGAAACAGGGTGACGAGTATAAGTACAACCTAGTTATATCCAAATTGGGTAAGGACGAAATTCAGCACATAAGTGAGCTCATAATAGAACCCCCGGAAACTGATAAATATGGAAGCCTCAAAGAGAAATTAATTGATTATTACGAAGAATCAGAGCAGCGGAAGTTCCAGAGATTGTTATCAGAAACAGAATTGGGAGATCAAAAACCGTCTCAGCTGTTAAGGCGCATGCGGGAACTAGGAAGAAACAAATTAACTGATAACGCGGTCCAGATGCTATGGCTCAGTCGCCTGCCGAAATCGATCACAACTGTGCTTACGGTGGCAGACAACTTAACTTTGGACAAGTTAGGCAAGCTGGCAGACAAGGTATTTGACAGTGCAAATTCATCGTCATCAAGCCAATCATTAAAATCGGCCGATATTAGTGACATCACGAATCTCACCACGCAAATAGCAAGCATGCAGTTAGAGATTGCGTCGCTACGTTCTGAAAATATGCAGAATCAGCGTACCAGATTTACGCATAAGCGGTTTTACGGTCGCAGACAATCAAGATCAAGGTCACGTTCACCATCGCGTTATAAATTGTGTATTTATCATAGAAAGTACAAGGATAAAGCATATAGATGCGAGACTCCGTGTGCCTGGAGAGATGGCTCAGGCACCACGGGAGATTCCGGCTACGGAAGGAAAAGGTCTCAGGGGCAGTCGGAAAACTTCGAATAGTGCAGAAAAAGGCGGGAGTCTGCGCTATCAATCCCTCTAACCGCCTCATGATTACCGACCGACAAAGTGGTATGAGGTTTTTAGTCGATACGGGGGCCAATATTAGTTTGTTGCCTTGTAAGAACAAACGTAGAGCGCAGTTGTCAGACTATAAGCTGTATGCGGCAAACGGTACGGTCATAGACACATATGGAGAGAAAATGCTGACGCTCGATTTAAATATTCGAAGACCGATACAATGGAATTTTGTGGTCGCTGACGTCAGTATGCCGATATTAGGCGCAGATATACTTGAGCACTACAATTTACTTGTCGACGTGCGCGGTAAGCGCCTGGTTGATGGAGTGACGGGTATCAAAACGCCTGCTATTATTGCAAGAGCAAAACAAGTCACTATACGTACAATTAGTGATAAAATGCAAGGAGTTGTTCGGCAGTTGTTGGAAAAATATTCAGATATAACACATCCTTGCTCCTTTAAGGAACCCGCCAAGCATAACGTGGAGCACTACATCGAGACAACGGGCCCTCCGGTGTTCAGTAAAGCGCGACCTTTACCCCCAGACAAGTACAATATCGCCAAAAGAGAGTTTCAAGATATGGTGAAAATGGGAATATGTCGCCCGTCGAACAGTCCGTGGGCGAGTCCATTGCATATGGTTAAGAAGAAGAACGGAGAATGGAGGCCCTGCGGGGATTACAGGATGTTAAATAAGATTACAGTGCCAGATCGTTACCCACTACCGAGATTGTTAGATTTTACTTACATTTTTGAGAAAAAGAAGAATGTGGTTATGTCCAAGATCGATATAAAAAAGGCTTATCATGCTATTCCTGTGGCTAAAGACGATATCAAGAAGACCAGCGTAATTACACCGTTTGGGGCTTTTGAGTTCGTACGGATGAGTTTCGGATTGCGTAACAGTGGCTCCAGTTTCCAAAGGTTCATGGACGATATTTTCAGAGATTTAGATTTTGTATATGTATTCGTGGACGACTGTTTATGTGTTTCGGAGAATGAAACAGAGCACGCTAAGCACCTCGAGGCGATATTTGAGCGACTGAATAAGTACGGAATCACAATTAATCTCGATAAGTGCGAGTTTTTTGAAACAGAGCTTGATTTCCTTGGTTATCATATAACGAGCCAAGGTATAAGGCCGACAAAAGAGAAAACGGAGGCGATCGTTAGTTTTCCTAAACCAAACACGGTGCAGGAGCTTAGAAGATTTCTCGGTATGATCAACTTTTATCGTACGAGTATACCTATGGCAGCGAGCTATCAAAAGGTGCTGAACAAGTATTTACACGGAGCTAAGAGAAATGACAAGACGCCGATTAAGTGGACGGTCGAAGCCGAATCAGCCTTCGAACAATGTAAAAAAGCCTTGAAGCATGCAGTCGGATTAGCCTATCCATCTTCTACTGCACACATGGCAATTTGTACCGACGCGAGCGCCACCTGTGTCGGGGGAGTATTACATCAGCGAATGGGAAATGAGTGGCAGCCCTTGGGATTCTTCTCTAAAGCTCTATCAGAAGCTCAGATTAAGTATTCTACATACGATAGAGAGTTATTGGCAATTTACATGACAGTCAAATATTTCAGGAAATTCCTAGAGGGACGAGCTTTCACTATCTATACAGATCACAAACCATTATCTTTCGCTTTTGAAAGGAAGCCCTCAAATAACGAAACTCCACGTAGAGTCCGACAGCTGGACTTAATCGGACAGTACAGCACAGATATCAGATATATAAAAGGTTCTCAAAACGAAGTCGCAGACGCGTTGTCACGAACAATCGGAGTAATCTCTATGCCTTCAACGCTAGATTACGACGAGCTCTATCGGGTGCAGCAGAAAGATTCAGAATTAAAGAGCTTAAATCTTAATAACAAGTTGAAAATACGAAAAGTGGCTATTTTAAACACAAAATCTCAAATATACTGTGATGTCTCAACTGGAAGAGCAAGACCATACCTTCCAGAACAGTTTAGAAAGAAGGTTTTTAATGGTTTGCACTCCCTAAGCCATCCGGGGAAGCGAGCTACGAGAAAAATGATAACAGAACGTTTTATTTGGACTAACATGAACAAGGAAATAAATAAATGGTGCCAAGAGTGTGTTGAATGCCAGCGAGCAAAAGTGCATCGTCATACAATTTCGCCGATTGGAAGTTTTTTGCCCGCCAAGCGTTTTGCTCATGTGCACATCGACATTGTGGGGCCGTTGATGACATCGCAGGGTTGTCGGTACATGATAACAATGATCGACCGTTGTACGTCGTGGCCCGAAGTTTTCCCGGTCGCGGATATTTCTGCTGATACTGTAGCTCGAGTGGTGTATAGTGGATGGATTTCACGATTTGGGTGTATGGACATTATCACTACTGACCAGGGCAGACAGTTTGAGTCAGCATTATTTAGGTCACTGACAGAATTCTTGGGAGTGACTAGAATAAGGTCCAGCCCTTATCATCCAGAAGCAAATTCTAAAATTGAGAGGTTCCACCGAAGCTTGAAGAGTGCGTTGATGGCCAGAGAATCAGGAGAAAACTGGGTCAGAGAATTACCGACTGTTTTGTTGGGTTTGAGAGCTAGCATGAAAGAGGACATCGGGCTTAGTTCGGCCGAGATGGTGTATGGCGCGCCTATAAAGTTGCCTGGAGAGATGTTTGAGCAAAACAACAACAAGACGTATTACGATGATTTCATGTCGCAGCTAAAGCAAGATATCAATCGGATACTGTCTTTGCCAAGGAGAGAGCGATCAGACAGAGCTACATTTGTGCACCCAGCGCTAAAGAGCTGTTCGCATGTATTCGTACGGATTGATCGATTAAAGAAAGCCCTTACTCCCCCTTATGAAGGACCGTTCCCTGTGATAAG
This sequence comes from Phragmatobia fuliginosa, assembly GCA_932526445.1. Lineage (NCBI taxonomy): Eukaryota > Metazoa > Arthropoda > Insecta > Lepidoptera > Erebidae > Phragmatobia > Phragmatobia fuliginosa. The sequence goes on along the minus strand of OW052063.1, from coordinate 18,148,428 downwards.
TAGGACAAATAAGTTGTTCTGTATCCGGAAGGACGACAACAAACAGTACGTGTCCATCGATCGATTAAAACCAGCATTTTTAAGTAAAGCGAACGAGCGAAATGATGAGCCGGGCGGAAGCAATCTACATACGGAGAAACGTGCTGACAAAGCAGACGAGATATCCAGGCCGATAGTTACAAGATCAGGAAGGCACGTCCGTCCGGTAGTAAGATTTAACATATAACACAGTGTTTGTGATAATTATACTGGAATAATTTTGTTGACTATGAGATATTGAATGTGATAATTGTGTAATTTGTAAAATGTGCTGACATGGGAAGGTCGCAACACTCGATCATATGTTTGTTTTGTATTCATTTTAATGTTATGATTTTATTGACCTAGATTATATTTATTATCTAGGAACTACTCCGCGATACTGACTTAATATGTAATGTTATAATTGTTAGTGAAATAGGTTATGTTTATAATTGTCAATTGTGGATGAAGTTTGTCTGAATTTACTACCGTAAATTTTTTTGGTGGGAAGTTATATTCCTGCGTCATAAATTAATAACAATAAAATACGGAAATTATAAATAAACACTTCTGATCAGCACATTTGAGATATGTGCCGATTATCGAGCACGTAGGATTCCGGCTGTCATTTCCTTATTAATATTAAGACGTGATTAATATCGCCTTGTAGCGATAGGTTTAGACTATATAACGTAGCTGTAAGTCGGTATCCCTAGCCACATATTACAATGTATTATTGAGAGTAGTTCCTGCCCAATAAACGTTAGTCTCAAGATGTTCACGGTGGTTGTTATTTTCGTCAACATATAAGTTCGCTATAGTCAGAATAATAGATAAACTACGCAAGACAAAATCAATGCAAGGAGAAGGAAAACTTGAAACCAACCCTATACCAACCTGTCTGGCCAGCGCGGTATAGTAGGCCAAAACCTCCTTCTAAGGAGAGGCCTATGTCCAGCAGTGGACTGTTAAAGGCTGATGAAGCAAGCAAGCAGAATAATAGTCAGCACTGTATGTATTTGTTTGTTTATTTATAAATGTTTACATACTATATTTTTTTGGTGTTATGCCCTTTAACTTGTACTATCTATCTGTGTAAATCTAGATAAGAATACTTAAACAATACAATTTTAAAGCAAGATCAAAATTAAGTATTCACAGAAGTTTTTACACTTTTTAGGGTTCCGTTGCCAAATGGCAAAAAAGGAACCCTTATAGATTCGTCATGTCTGTCTGTCTGTCTGTCCGTCCGTATGTCACAGCCACTTTTCTCCGAAACTATAAAAGCTATACTGTTGAAACTCGGTCAGTAGATGTATTCTGTACCGCTTTAATATTTTTACACAAAAATAGAACAAAAGCAATAAATTAACTTAGAATTGAAACTCACAAAATATTTTTTCATCAAAACCATACGTGTGGGTATCTATGGATAGGTCTTCAAAAATGAAATTGAGGTTTGTAACATCATTTTTTTCTAAACTGAATAGTTTGCGCGAGAGACACTACCAAAGTGGTAACATGTGTGTCCCCCCTCCCTGTAACTTCTAAACTAAGAGAATGAAAAACCTAAAAAAAAATATGATGTACATTACCATGCAAACTTCCAACGAAAATTGGTTTGAACGAGATCTAGTAAGTGGTTTTTTTTAATACGTCTTATATCATAAACCGCAATTTACATCTCTTTCAATCAAAACACTATTAATTAAACATTGATGAAAGTTACAAAGAACTATCAAAGCTTTTATATGATGCTACGGAACCCTTCATGGGCGAGTCCGACTCGCACTTGTCCGCTTTTTCTGTATACAAATACAAGTTAAGTAAGGATGCAAACATTATTCATATTTGCCATGACTACTTTTATACTAGAAATATTCGATATAGTATTGCATCATTTGATTAGAAAGACATTAATGCGTTTTAACTGATAGCGTCAGATTTCGATAGCATGTTTGTACCTTATCTTTTAATATTCTGCCATATCCTCATTTTAAACCACCTCTTTTTATTTGGGATGATATGTCAACTTGACAACTTTAATGAAAAACACATTGACGAAAAATCACAAGGTGCTCTGTTTCATATCACATAAATATTAAATTATTCTTACATATATTCTCTCTTTCTCACACTTTTTCACATTATGGTTTTGTCAAATTTTTGTAGCAGGTTTTTTATAAGAAAGCATGTTTTTTCCATGTAAGTAAATATTTTTCATATTTTGTTAAAAAAACAGACAGTAAAGCTATACAGTTTACAATTTATACTAGCTCTCGCCAGCGGCTCCGCCCTCGTGTCTCTCGATTATTGCACTAAAATATTGCCTATATATTATTCTGACATATAAGCTACGTTACTGCATAGTTTCATCTAAATGCATTCAGTAGTTTTTGCGTGAAAGAGCAACAAACATACATACATACTTTCGCGTTTAAAATATTAGTAGGATACTATCATCTATTACGCTTAGTGAATCATACCGGACCCTGAATTAATGATTATGCTAATTACACAATATTCGTATATGTAGTCAAACTTATAACGTCTGGCTTAGTAGCCAAGGCCACTGGAGCTATGGTTAGATCCGTGTATAATGTACAGTCTTCTTCTTTTTCTTCCTAGCCTTAGATTATTTGGGGTCGGCTACTAGTTCAACCGGTTTTACCTGAATATCAGTTTTTCCACGGGACGCCTGGCATCGGGCCTCCGCAACCTGAACTGAAATTCGGAGGTTGAACTACTTGTCAGTATATTTGAGGGCACTGACTGCAATAACGATTATCATAGATAAACGGGCCAACCGGGACCAACGGCTTAACGTGCTCGCCGGGGCACGGGCGTGAATTACCGCCAAACATCCACATTCCGTGCTGTTTTAAGAATTTCTTGTAAGACAAACCCAGCAACACTTTTGGCCCGACCCCTCTTGATCAGTACGCTAACCACCAGGCCAACGAGGTAGTCGGTTTGTCTATCAATAATGTGCTGTTTTTACAGTTTTCAGAGTATTTCCATGAACAGGCTGACTCAAGGTGTTTATAGTCGTTGCAACATGAACCAAGTTCAAAATCGAACTATGTTTAAAGCTTCCAAACTACCACAAAATATAGAGTATAGTAAAAAACAGTTGGTTGGGTAAGATTCTGAGTATGTTTGTATTTGTATCGAGCACGTTCAAACCATTGAGCACATTCAATCCAAGATACCTCTGAGGGAATAGAGCCACGCTGATTTCAGCACGAATGGGCCGGCTCGATCGGGGCAGTACTACCCTCACACAGAAAACAATCCTAATAATGACAGTATTCTTGATGTCGTATTTCGTTTGTATGTGAGACCGGATCCCCAATAATTCTGCATCATTCACCCGGGCCTTCTAAGGAGACCGGGAGAATGATGCAGAATTATCTGACTAGGCCGCCATGGTATGGGTCACCATGCTTCATTGTATACCCTCACAATGAGGATGGGGGCCTTTACTTCTGGATTCTACTTATGCTTTCCATCAGGCAGAGTAGTCACTTTTGTAGATTGTTAGTAACTAATATTTTATAGAATAGTTATATGAGGCAATGATATATGACATCAACTATGTAAATTGATACTACTGTACACGAGACATATTAAAATTGTAGCGAGTGATGCAAATTTGGCCAAAAAGTTCAAGGTATAAAACTAGACATCGTGTAGGTACCTATAATATAGTGGACTTGTGTATAATTCCACAATAGATTTTTTGGCTGATGGCAATCTTTTCCCTTATAGACATGGTTCTGAGGGAGAAATGTAATTTTATTTCACGTTTTCTCGATCGTCATGACGTACGCGTTCGGCGTCACGAATAGCTCGCACTGAACTTTTCAATTCAACTGATTCAAAATCGCCTAGACCCTCTTTACACTAATCTTTTGTTGCTGACATCGAATGTCTAAAAGAAAAATATTTTTTAATTTTCTCCTATTTTTTTAGGTTTTCCCCACAACAAATGTTTGATGTGGTGTCGGACGTTGACAATTATTGCAAATTTATACCATTTTGCACGAAATCAATTGTTATGACTAGAACTCCGGACTATATCAACGCAAGTTTGGTGATGGGCTACCCACCTATTCACGATTCCTACACAGCAAATATCAATTTAGTTAAACCAAATGTTGTAAATATTGAATGTATAGATGGTAAAATCTTCACTCATATGCTTTCGCTCTGGAGATTCAATCCAGGCGTTAAAACTGAAGATCAGTCATGCATTATTGACTTCCAAATGACTATGAAATTCAAGTCAGCTTTGCAGTCACGATTAACAAATTTGTTTTTCGAAAAATTTACTGTGCAAATGGAGTCTGCGTTCATGAAGGAAGTTGACAAACGTCATGGTCCTGCTACAATGAAACCAAAGAAAATACTACGTGAATCTTTCATTAAAGACTAGAAATTGATTATGTAAACCAATCTGTAATATATATTCTTTGATACTTTTTTTTCGTATTTTATTAAACTTAAGGTCTGGTCTTGATGGTCATGCGGTTAGCATATACACGATTGCATTCAAGATGTCTTATATTCGATTCCCGGTCGTAGTCCGGCTGTTTCTGTACAAGAAGATCCTAATAGCTGTCATCTAAGGTTGGTCTTCTGTAAGAGACTAGTACTGCTCCGGGTGTTACGGCCCGTTCCAGCTGGAACCAGCGTGGCTTAGAATCTGTCCGTCTGTCTTTAATGCTTTCACGGCTAAACCGCTAAACCGATCTGAATCAATTTTATAGAGATATAATCTTGGAGAAAGATATAGGCTACTTTTCATCGAGACAACCGATATACACGCGGGTGGATTCACGGTGAAAAGCTAATCCCTACTAATATTATAAATGTGAAAGTAACTCTGTCTGTCTGTCTGTTACGCTTTCACACCTAAACCACTGAACCGATTTTGATGAAATTTGGTATGAAGATAGAACTGAACTTGGGAAAGGACATAGGCTACTTTTTACCACGATAACCGACATATACGCGGGTGGAGCCGCGGGCGAAAGCTAGTATGAAATAAAAAAATAAATAACCAAGAATACAAAATGAAATAAAATAAATTTGGCAGAAGCTGAACATAGTGGCAGTCTTTGCCAATACTATGATCGTTTTTTTTAGGATTTAAATGTTGAACAGTTAGATGATGAATCATTGTATTTACGAAAAGTGTTAGTTTCGGAAAAAAGTGTCTGTGACATACGGACGGACAGACAGACAGACATGACGAATCTATAAGGGTTCCGTTTTTTGCCATTTGGGTACGGAACCCTAAAAAGTTATCCTACAGGACGTTGATCCATAATCTATGAATTATAAAATATGCATTCACAAGGGTATGTATGTTATAAATTGTATGTATGTGTATACATTCAGTTTATCAATAATATATAAATCCGCTTTACATAACTCATACGTTATGTATGACTGTTCTGCTTGTGTATAACGTATATCTACAGAGCATATGTCGAACAACGTCCCATTGGGATAATTGATAATTTAATTGATAGCATCATCACAAGCACCTCGACATGACATAACGGAGCTTGAATCGCTTTGTGCGGTTGTCAGTAGGGCATATCTAATCGAGCAGGAAGAGGTATGTAGGGGTGAACGTTATATAGGTATATCGATACAGATTGAGGGAACATTTTTATTACATGGGGCCGTGCCAGGACCAGACAATTAATACAAATAAACTGTTCCAAATAAAATTTTAATTTATGTATCAAATTTGTGCTCCATCTATGATATATATGATATGCTCACAAAATTTCATTTTAATCGGTCCAGCCGTTTCGGAGGAGTATGGGAACGAGCATTGTGACAGGAGAATTTTTTATATAAGATGATGATGAAATTACTTTAGATCATTCTATTTTACCATAGAGTGCTATGGAAAAAAATACTTTTCACTCACGTACAATATTATTAAATCAGTAACGATCTTCAAAGGATACAATTTTCCTATCTTGGAAATACTAGGTATATTGAAATTATCCTGGGATGCACCTTAGAAATGGGTTACAGCAGGAAGCACTTCAGAAGTCGTTATGCATTTCTGGTGCTCCTACTCACTGCCAAGATAAGACGCCACGAGGTTAAGTGGGTACCCGGTAACCGGTTATTCAGGCAGTCCCACTCACGCCCTTCGTTTACTCCACAGAGCATTTTCCCCGTACGAAACCTCTATTACTAAATGTGAGATCTGGTATTTCCCAAAATATTTATTGTAGAATTACTATCCTTATAAAAAGTAAGAAATCATCATAAAATTTCAATCAATTTTACCTTGGTCAAACCATGATGCAAATTTCTGAATGTCAATCTAAATAGCGATTCAATGAGAATGCCAAGGGACATTCTTAGTCAATATTACCAAGTCGACCCTTTTTTAAAACAAACAATTCCTTATAGAGTACCTTAGTGCATTGTAAGTAAACATTGAGATAAATATAGAAGATTTATTGGAAAACTAACTTTCGCCCGTGGCTCTGCCCGCGTGTATGTCGGTTCTCGCAGTAAAAAGTAACTGTCGTTTCTCAGGCATTAGACTATATGTGTACCAAGTTTTACCTTGAAAGCCAGACAGACAGAAAGACAGCGTTACTTTCGCGTTTATAGTGTTAGTAAGGATTTCAAGGTGTAACTTAGTTCATGGTTATATTAATACAACTATAACATTTGTAGAATGTTAGATATTTTTGTTGACTAATTACAGGCGTTGAGTATTCCTTATTTGATTAAGCTTACATATCATGGTGGACCATCAATTTACGGAGAAAAAATATCAAATAGATGTTAAATGCCAGAAAAATGTTGTGGTTGGTTTAATTATAATGTATGTGAGTACGTGTAGTCATTTTTTTACATTTTGGTCAAAGACTTTTTAAGTAAAAGCAAGGTTCTTTATATAAAAAATCCTCTCAAAGTGACTACACTGTCCGATGGAAACTATGTGTAGAATTTAGTGGTCATCATCCTCATTGTGAATGCAGACAATGCAGCACAATGACCGATACTTGCGGCATGTTATGATGCGTCTCCATCATTGTTTATTTTATTCTACAGAGACATGTCATGACCAGTAATAGGTTATCTTGGTATGGACATGTTATACGGAGGGATTAGGAAAATGTGGCAAAGAAAATGTTGGTATGGAAATTGAAGGTTACATGGCAAGAGGTAGACCAAAGAAAAGGTGGATGGATTGTGTGAAAGAAGATATGAATAGGAAGGGAGTTAACAGTGAAAAGACGAGTGAGTAGAATGGAAGGATAAAACATACTGCGCCGACCCCAAACAAAATTGGGATAAGGGCAGGCAGATGATGAGACATGTGACATGACCAGATAATAAGGGAAAAACTGAATGGAGTAGAAAATTAATAATGTATTCTCAACTTTGACAGAATGTATAGACAATACGAGTTCGAAAATAACTTACTCATTAAAAACACCAACAAGCAAAATGTCTTCTGGTTTATGTTTTATCTTCATATTACGAGTAAATTAGATATTTAAACTATATACGACTCTTATGAGTAGTTAATTGAAGTTAGTTGAACAGTACATTGGTATCAGTAACAGCAATATTTTTATAATAATAATAAAATCATTAAAAAAAAAAAAAAAAAACAATATCTTTAACAATAGTCATATCAGATTATTTTAATGTAAAAAACAAAAGGAACTTAAATTTCATTTAGTTAATTCATCATTCGCCATCCTTAGCCGACTAATCTCAAAAGAAGGATGTAGTTGAAGCAGTCTATATATGTTTATAGCGCCTAAACTACAAAACCGATTTTACTGAACGAGGTATCAATAGATTCGTAATAATTCATATTTATCATCGAAATTTCTTATGCATTTGCGTTATATTTTTTAAACATTTTCTTGTTACAGATTTTGTTATAGTAATAGTATCTTCAAAATTCTAAAATATCTAACTAATCTAATTACAATATCTTATAATAAATATAGTACTTATAATAAAATTAACAATAAATCATTATTTATTTTCTTTTCTGTTAACAACAAACAAGTAGACGTGTCACCTAGCATTAAACGACAACATTTTACAGGCCTTGTGGCTTCTAACGACATGTGTATCATAACTTAAAGATGATGGATTGAGTAAATAAGGCGCAAAAGCTTAACAAACAACCTAAAAATTAATATTAAACGGATAAATGTACTCATAGCCAACTTCTGCCATGGTAGTCAGTCTCAACTGAGACAAACTATGCAGGAGATATTATGGTAAACAAGTGTGTGCACAAACACTCTGTTCCCTTACTCTCTTAATCGAATGAGACAGCTATTTGACACGACCAGATAGAGCGCAAGATCGAATGTTTTACGTTATCTCCGAGGCATGGGAATTAAGACCCCAACTTCCAACATCTGGGCTGTTCTAAAATCAGAAAAAAAGAAGAAAACTCAAGAAGGAATTTCTTGATCGACAGTTGCATACGCTAAAAGTTAAAGCCAAACAAGATAACTACGTTTGACCGCATCCGGAAGATCCCAAAAGAAAAATCCAATCGTCTCGAAGTGTGAAACAGGAATGCCTCTAAAAATTAAATAGTTCAACACATGCGTTGGAGGACTACCACCTCATCACTTTGCACTTTTAAATAACCCGTACTTAATGACCTCAAATACCATGGGAAATATTAAGGGCACGCCATGGTTCCACTTATATTATATTATTATCTTCAAGTTCCTTGTAACACCCGGTTATACGTAAAAAGATAGGTAACAGACCAATCGTCATGAAAACAATGACATCCTTTTATAATAAAGCCCGACGACGTCTGACCGAAATAACCCAAGTTTAACAACTATATGCTAATCTATTGAGTACGAATGCAGTCAGTGCGTTTGACACGAAGAGCTTGAGTTATGTTTATAATGCCATTATGTTCTCAGTGTGTTGTCGGCAAGTATTTTGCCATATATTAGGTCACAGATGTGCGGGGACGTAATTCACTATGATGGGCGACGCGTGTGGTGTTCGACTAATATATTGAGACAAAGGTCGATTGTGGAGATGTTTGTGGTATTATGCGTTTAATAAATCAGTAGTACTATAGTATTGAATTACTTATTACATCTTTATTTTACGAAGAAGTAGACGATAAATTCAATCATTGAAAATATCTGCAGTAGCATATCTGATTAAAATTATTGGTTGAAAATATATTTTATTTGCTTAAAATCTCTACAAGAAGGTGCCGTTTATGCAGTTTCTAACAATTTATTTTTTGCCTCTCTCATGCAAAGTATGCCGGTCTAACAATGACAAGAACACAGTATTTCTAAAAGTTCCAAAAGAACACAAAAAAAATAAATAAACAAATCTTTTTCAACCTAATACCTTGCTAACAATTTTGGATTTCGCCTGTAAATACATAGAAAAAGTAAGCTCCGTTACGTAGCAAATTATTTTTTATGCAAACTAAGATTCAAACGATGATAGCCATGTCGATATACACTTTTGCAGTCAATTTCCGTTTGACGTTTATCGACACAAAATGGGTGGATGATATGCATTTGAATAACAAACGAGGTTCTATACATGTCAGTAAAAAAAATGAGGTAGTACAATGAATGCCGTCGGTGTCACGAGGTACTTTCAGTATCAAAAGTATTTTATCACTACCAATGTACTGATATTGCTTTTAGTCAAAAGCTTTTGAGAAATTTAGGCTTAAATATTAATTTTTGACAAGCATATTGATTTTTTGGTAATTGATCCTGACTACTAAGCCAGAGGTTGTGGTTCGATTCCCATTCAGGACTAATCTTTATGTGATGAAAACGATTATTTATTCTGTGTCTGGGTTTAATTTATCTAAACATCATCAACAACCCATAACGTCCCACTGCTGGGCTCGGGTCTCCTCTCAAGAGAGGGTTAAGGCCTTACGTCCCCACGCTGGCCGAGTGCGGGTTGGGGACTGGCAAGACACGTTGTGGCTACGTAATCTTACCGTTGGATGTTTTTAAGCCGCCCGAAGGCCTCCAACTAAGCATCACGACTGTTACCTTATGACAACAACCGGGACCGACTGCTTAACGTGACCTCCGAATCACGGAAACGCTCATAACATATCATGCCACATACGGTCACCCATCTAGGTCTGACTGCGCCGTAGTTGCTTACCCTCGGTGATTGTTTCCAATCACCTAAGGCCACTCGGCTATGAGCGCTTAATTTATCTAAACGAAGTTTAAAATTAAACTAAGTATTTAGGTAGTAAGTAGTGGCATTATTCTCTCATAGAAAACCAACTTAAAATTACAGCATTGATTGTGTGATATTTCATTGGTGAGTGAGAGATCAAGCTCAATGATGCAGAAAATCTCAATAGGTCGCCATTGGGTGGGTTATCATTCTGTGTGTGAAATTGTTTAGTTGCTGAGAACAATAAACAAAATCATGGTTGCGAAACTTTGACTCAATAATATTTATGATACGAATAGTGCTCATCAATGTGGGCAAATATTGGGCACTAGCTATAGCCATTACCCTAATAATTTATGAATTACTTTACAATAAAGGAGTAACATTTAAGGGTGGTAATCCAAAAATTCTTTCTTAATGGGAACTTGTAACATGAAAATCATCAGTCATTTTGGGACACATTGTTGTAAGCAATAAATAATTTCAACTTCACATTCGAAATAGCTTCATATCACGTATGTTATTATAACTTATATAATTCTCACACTTCATCCTTCTACCTATGAATACAAACAATGAATTAAAATGTCTAATAGTTCCCAAAATAGCGTGTCGGTAATGCCGGCAGCTCTGTATTCATTACATATTAAATTGAAACACAATTTGACTACCTTTATTCATTACTCACTAGAATAGTAGGTAGACGTTCAAACCGTGTCATTACGTTCATATTTTAATGATTCGAAATACGATACGGAAGCATATTTCCTAGGAAATAAGCAAACACGTTTAATTGTAATGACCGTTGTTCTATTGTTTGCTTACGTTGAACATATATCACGTTATTACGGCTGTCACGACGTACCCTTTATAATATGTCAATCAGGTTTTTTATAGCTTCGAAAATTTGCATTCAAAGATAATATCGAAATCGGTTCTTAAGTATCTGAATAGAATGTCGCTATTGCTTATTTAAGTTTCAAATATCTTGCTTCGTATCTAATTAGTGCTTAAGAGTTAATTTAAGACTTAATTTATTTTTACTGCAGAACGGATTTGCCCTTTAATTTCACATCACTCTTTATCTCAATATAGAAATCGTGGTACAACTTTCTTACTATATCTGTTTTTAGATCTATTTTTTTCGGATTTAGTGTTAAGACCCTGATGCCCCAATATGTAAATTTTTGGAGTAATTTTGTGAATTGTGATAAAAATTACTTCAACATCATTGTGAGGAACATAATCGAAATTCATTCACAGGCCACAAGATTATCATACTATTCGGTTTTCTAACTGCCACTAATTCTTAAACTGAGTTGTATAGTAAAATAGCCAATTTGTAATTCCAAGAAACAATCAAAATGTTGATCTCAGTTAGCATTTAACGAAAAATATGGAATGAGATAGTAACTTCAAAATCCGCCAACGTAAAATACTTTAAAAGGTTAAAGTTGAGTAGCACAAGACATTACCTTATTTATTTCAGTGCAGAAAGGGTATATTACTGTAAAGGTGTTATAAAACGAATGTTGTAATATTTAGTCCTAACCATCTTAGGACCTATATATAATCATACTAAGTACCTATAATCTGAGTATCACAGTACACCAAAATAGAGGTTTTTTTCATTTAGGAGCCGAATAATGACTTGGATTATCTGAGCTTACAGAAAAAAACAGTACAGTAACAAGTGCCCTACATTCAAAATCAGAAGGGGTTGGGGAGAGATGTTTGGCGTATTCAAAGATGTATATTCGAGTAAAGTCTGACGTTAAGGAAAAGGTTATAGATTCGAATATCATAGCTGACAACAATTAACGTCAAGATTTTATCGTCGATGAAGATTTATACATATAAAGAAAAACAAAACTATTGCAATTGGAAGTTGAAAGAATTGGTTTTGTTTAGAACTGTAAAACTAAACTAAAATGGTAATAGTCAGAAGAAAAAAGACATTAAAATACTTTAAACACATTTCTATGAAAACACACGGTATATAATTGATTATAAAACCTGATTTATATAAACGACAGTAAATATATATTACTTTTGTTTGCTTCAAATGAAGTCTAGAATACAAACACTAATTGTTTTCCAACTAAAGAAAGTTCACTCATGTGTGTCATGGTAAAGGTTCACGGCTAATAGCACATATGTGGGTGTCTCTCTAAATTGCAGTCATAAATTATATAAAGCTCATCAAGATGATTACGTTGATATTAGATAATAGCTATTATATGTAATGAGATAATAATAACTTATAAGTTATATGGATAATGCTATGGATGAAATGAATAAAGGTAGTAGAGCCATGATATCTTTTATTTATATTTTGTGGCTACCAAAATGACTCTACCTACCTGATGGAATGCATGACTAGAATCCAGGAGTAGGAGCCATCATCCCCATTGTAAGTGCATATAATGCAGCATGGTGACACAGACCATGGCGGCCTGGACAGATAATAGGGAATATGCATGATTTTATTTTATTTTATAAATCGATTATTTAGGTCTATTAAACATAGAAAAAAATATAAATAGTCTTGAAAAGAGTCAAATTATTTTTTTTTATGAAATTAAAAACATTGATTATATTTGAGACATTCAAACGGCCATTTTGCGCGCGCTTTTGATGACGTCAGTTGTCGCGCCGATCGTGTCCCGACCGGCTCGGATATCATTATACGTAGGGTGGCCATTCGTCCGGGTTTTCGTGGATTTTTCCTAGCTTAGAGACCGTTTGAGGAGCATCCGGCAGGGTTTCATTTTTAATCCGGATCGAACCATAACTAATGAATTTTTCTGGTTTTTGGTCGGTCGGTTAAAGATTTAAGGAGTGAAATTGTAAAATGGTGCAATTTATGTTATTAGAAATAAAGAATACGATGTGAAACTTATTGAATACGACTCCAAGGGTCTCCCAGGTGTGAACCGCAATAAAACACTAGAACTCTGTACTAAATGTTTATTGGGTGTGGAATCGTCTTTGAACAAATGTTCCTCGAGCTTATATACTCGTCTCGGAGACAAAAATTTGCGCGATACAGAAAATGGGCATAACGCCATCTATAGACCCTTGACTAAAACTATTAACCATAAATTTAGTGATACTTAGACACTTATTCTCAACATAAACTTAATTCTGAACGTAAAATTCAGACACGTCGAGCGTGTCCATTACAATTTTTTTTTGTTGCATTTTTCAAATATCGCTACCTTTTCATGTCATTTAAAATCTTCAAACATTTAAATAACATCTTCAAGCATGAAAAATGCCGTTATTTAAATAAATATAAAAATATAAGGTAATTTGTCTTTCAATTGTTGTTCTGGAAATAAATAATTTAGGGCCCAATAAATCAGCAATTCACTAAATTGAAAAAAAAAGAACTTGACGTCTCCAAATTCTAATACTAAATAAATATTTCGGACAAATGATACACAACATCTACAGTCCCAAACTAAGCAGAGCTTGTACCATGGGTACTAGACAACATTTGGAGGCGGAAGTGCTCGCCGAAGTTTATCGGCGAGTGGCTGACTTCCGGGCGGAGAACGGCTTTCGCCCTCCGCCCGATGACGTGCGCGAGTGGCGCGAAGCCGCTCGCCGAGCCACCATGCAGAGATGGTCGTTCCGGCTGGAGACCCCACGCGCTGGCTTCGCCGCCGTGGAGGCTCTTCAGCCGGTCATCGCGGAGTGGGCAGGGCGGCAGCATGGGACCCTTTCCTTCCGGCTGACGCAGGTACTTTCCGGGCACGGTTGCTTCGGAAAGTACCTGCACTCGGTCGCTAGGAGGGAACCGAGTCCCGCCTGCCACCACTGCGACTGCAGTGAGGACGCGGCCCAGCACACGCTGGCGGTCTGCCCCGCTTGGGCGGCGCAGCGCCGGGTCCTCACTGCAGTCATCGGAGGGGATCTCTCGCTGCCGGCCGTCATAAGATTGATGGCCGGCAGCGACAGTTGTTTTACCGTGGTCGCAACCTTCTGCGAGGATGTAATCTTGCAGAAGGAGGTGGCGGAGAAGGCCCGGGAGGACGATATCCACTCGGACCCGATCCGCCGCCGGCGCCCCGGGCGGCGGAGGCGCGCATACCTGCGTCTCATGCCACCCTGAGAGTGGCCGCGGATGGGCGGGACGGGTTTCCCGTCCGTCCGCAGTAGAGGCCAACCGCGAGGGGGCGGCGTCCGTGTGTGACCGGACGTTGCCCAATTAGAGAGTTTAGAGTTGAGATGGTGCCCGCAACAGTGCGGGCAGGCGCCGGTTGGAGTCCAGAAGGAAATCCCCTCCCTGGACTCCTTCCAATACAAAGGCGCAGAGAGGGTCACACCGTGTGGTTTTAGTCGGTTCGAGTCCGACACACCACCCCGCCGTAACCCCCGACGGGGTGACGGTCCGCGGGGATTTCCACACGTAAAAAAAAAAAAAAAAAAAAAAAAAAAATGGGTACTAGACAACCGATATAAACACACTTAAACTTTTTTTGTAAATACATATATTATTATATTATACCTACATAGAAAACACCCAAACTCCCTAACAAATATTTGCAGATCATACAAACATTTGGTCCAACCCGGGAATTGAACCCGACATTTCTTGATCAGCAGTTGCATTCGCTTACCACTAAATCAGTCAGTTTTTGGGAGAATATTGCACTTTTGTCCTAGTTTTCAAGTTTTAGAGATGGTGACCCTACTTAAAATGTAGCCATCTACGTCACATTTCGTTTCGACCAATCATGGCGCGTTTTGTAAGCTTGAATTTCCCTCCCTTATTTTTCACTTTTTATTTATTATTTTCTGGGTTTAAATAATAACTAAAAAAAAAAATCTTTTGAAGTTTAATGTAACGACAATAAAGAACTTAAAAAAAAAGTTTGAGCCAAATTAAATTTTTTTGCATATTCCCTATTCTGCATCATTCTCTCGGCCCCCGGAGGCCAGGAAAATGATACAGAATGGTTGGGCCTCTGGTCTCACACTCACCAATGACATACGACAGCAAGAATGCTGTCATTATTAGGATGGTCTTCTGTACGAGGGTAGTATTGCCCCGGTCGGGCCAGCCCATTTGTGTTGAAGTCAGCGTGGCTTTACTACCTGTTGCGCGCTAAGACCAATATAAAAATAAATGACAGCATTCGCGTGGTCGTGGTTCGTTCCTGAGATTAGGAGACCCAATGATGCAGAAATATTGACCGTCGCAGTACGGGTCACTGTGCTATACTCGTATAGTCTGCATTCACCTTGCAAATATTGTATCTTGAAATATCCTTGGATCCGTAAATACTTTACACCAGAGCCAATTAACCTTGTAAGAAATTCAAAACTCGTAGATTAATGAAGATATAAAAATGTTTGAAAAATATTTTTCTTCAATTAAACCTCACGTAATGAAACACAGATTATTCGACGCGGGTTTTTTTCTGTGATCAAAACTATACTAAAAGTTATTTTGTACAACTTTTGAGATAAATATTTACACTTTCTGCCATCGACTCATTTACTAGAGATCGCAAGGTAAGTAAATAATCAGCTTAATTATATGATTTCGAAGTGATTGCATTCCATTTGTAACTCAAAGATAAATAGAAAAAAAAATAGCTTCATTTCTAGGAGTTTTACCGTGAAGATATTATTGCGCAGATCGAAACCCAGTGTAATTAATGTACTGTATATACCGAAACGAACGAATATTTAGTTTAATGAGAAATAAAAATATTATAATTAGTAATAGGTATGTGTATAGGAAATGAATATTGGAAACTCAATCACAACTTCAACCTAAAATAGGCAATCGTTCTTTCATGTTTCGTTGGTGACTGCCATCTGAGGCACAGTGATGCATAAGAATCTCCATAAACCATCATAGACAATGAGTCACCATGCTGTATTATCTGCATTCGCAGTGCAAGGATGATTACTACTCTTAGATTCTAGTCATGCTTTCCATCAAGCAGAGTGGAGTCGCCTTGGCCAGCTCATTATTACATTAATAAAATAATTTTAACAATAAGGAACCGACTTCAATGAAAAACTATTCTGAGTACCCAAATCGCGATATTATGCCTATGATATTTGAGGAGTTCTCTCGATTTCTTTGGGATCCCATCATCAGATCCCGATATGGTGACGATGGGACCACCTGTAAGCTACGCCTATTCCAATGCAAAAATAATTTTTGAAATTGGTTCTTAAACGACGAAATTATCGCTGAACATACATAAAAATAAAATAAAAAAAGATTCCGACGAATTGAGAACCTCCTCCTTTTTTTGAAGTCGGTTAAAAATAGCACCATATCATCAGTCGAACTGTCACCATCACAGTATAAAATTTGACTTACTTATCACATTAGCACTATGACTTCATCGAACAAACAATAAGTTTAACATCCCACATGACATACATATGCATGCCTTCACACTGAATAATTATAGACAAATAATATAAACCACCCCAATAAAACCCACGTAGTATACTTCAAATATTTAACAATTACCTTGGAACTCATATACTCAAATAAGGAACTGACATTTGGTTAGAGAACAATTGAAAGTCTTCTTCCTGCATGCGATGATACAGCAAATAGAGCTGTCTGTCATCACCGCATTTGACAACAACCTGGTTTGACGACTTGTATAAAGGTGCATTCTTAAGGTACGAGTTTATTCATGCATACTTACTTACTAATATAATATTATAAATTCAGATACTTCTGTACGTTACTACGCTATCTGTCTGTCTGTTATTATTTCACGGCTAACATTCGACACCGATTCTAATGAAATTTGACATAGAGTTATGTTGATTCTTGGGGAAAATTATAGGCTATTTATCGCGATAACCGTGAGACACGCAGGTGGGTATTACGGGCAAAATGCTAGCATATATTTCTAATAAACTGAAGTCAAAGGAGGAGACAAAAGCTTGATTGTATACTAATCATCATAAATCACGAGAGATTTATGTTTCGGTGCATATGAACTAGCTCGAACCTATACAATAAAATTAAACTATTGCATAACTAACTCGCCGAGAACCAATGTTTAATAAAATATATATTTTTTTGCTTTTTATGGCGAAGCCACAGAATATTAGTAGTTTAGATCTTTACACGGCTACGTGATTAAATAATTGTTTTACTGAAGTTAACGTACGTGCCGCCAAACAATAGTAATATTATAAATTAATAATAAGGAAGAACAAATAACATATTGTCAATTAAGCAATTAAGTAAATAATATTTCATAGTAGCGCCCCACCTAAAACTGTCTACATATTACATTGTATATAAGCTTTAGTTTAAGTTAAATTAGTTGGAGTCAATACGGAGTCTTACAGAGATAAGAGAGTCATAATGTAGTCATAAATAAATATTACAATCAACGTGTCGTCTAATTGGCTCCCTGGGTAAACACGCAATACTTTTCAACGAGTAATTAAAGTTATCCTGTCTTTCCAGGATTCTGACGTTCATTTGCCCCGTCTACTCCTTTACTACCTACACAATGAAAAGTAAAAAACTTAATAAAACTTAGTAGAGGGGAATGTTAGAAATTAGGTGCACAATCACATTATGTATGTACCCTTAGCTCGTAGGAGGTAGCACAATTGTTCTGAATGTGTCGTTATACTGGTGGATCCTGTTCGCGAAGCGTCGTATGCAAAGCTATAACATCTAACGCTCACAGCTTCTCTCCCTTCCCAGTAAACAAACCAGTTTCTAAAGTTTCTTACTTCTGTTTTATTTTTCGTTATAAATTTATTTAAAATGACTTGCCAGTGACAATTAATTTATTTTGCAAGATAAGGGCTGAGAAATGAAGAAAAGTTGTTGACGCGAAAAAATGCTATCAGATTTTGTTAACGTTTGTTTTTGTGGTTGACTTTAAATAAAGAAAGTCAAGAGATTCTTAATGTTACTTTTATACAATGTGATGATACTTTAAACGAATGCCGAGAATGAATTAAGTTTCTAAAATCGAAGACTTATTTAAAAAGTTATGTAAAAATGTTAAAGTTCTCAACAATCATGAATGTCATGTCTATATTTAAATATTGTCCTAGAAAGAATAATGTAGATCACTGAATACTAAGAACATACGAGGTCATTTCAACAATAAAACAACAATAAAAATCGTTGTTTATAACTAATATTCATATCTGTAGGTATTCATAAATTGTCACGATTGCCGCTGACTAAATTATTTTTAAGTTTAAAATGCTAACTGAAATTTAAATAAAAGAAAAGCCATTCAACTGTCATCTCTCTCTTTTATTTGTTATCTATTCTATTGTTTGCATTTGTTTTCTTAAATAACTAGTTTAATTAACTATTACCCGCGTATATTTTGCTTATTACAATATAATGTAGCCCAAGTAATTCTCCGAGGTCCAATTGATCTCTGTACCGAAATTCGCCCACATCGCTTTAGTGATTTAACCGTTAATTTTTTTTACATCAAGGCTTGTATCATATATTTTTTAATACTATTATTAATAAACGTGATAAAAATTATAAAACCTGTGGGCAGAAATGTGCGAATGCCACACAAATATAACGTTCAAGGAAATAATTATTTATGCAGTGTTAAAACTGAAACTATTGTTAAACAATATTTTATGTACATTAGACACAATTCGCCGAAACCATAAAATGATCGTTTTAAATTTTGGAATCCACAAGGCCGTTGATGTTATAAGGATCTCATTCAGTGTTAAAAGTTGGTATGTGCCTAACACGTTTTTTTGGTTTTAGTTATTAGGACAAGAAAAGAAATCTCTAGACAAATTGTAGGACAAACTGACTTAGCTTAAACACTCAGTAGTCATAGTAGGCCAAAACCTCCTTTCTTACAAGAGGCTTTCAGTAGTGTACTGTTAAAGACTTGAAAATTAGTAACAGTCCAAATAAAAAATATTAATCAGTGACGGTTCTAGTAAACCATAATATCCCCTTTATACAAACAAATACTAATTGGACAAAAAGTTCGAATTTATCTGTCATCTGCTTAACTCAAAAATTGCTTTAAATAATTTTAGGTCCATTTTCACTGATATTGAACCTATCTGCCAGATGTTTTGACATGGCAAATCTATTACAACATCAATATCCTCTTCTTAACCTTTATTCCCAAGATTATTTTGGGGTCTGCTACTAGTGAAATCAAATCTATTACATACAAATAAATAAAATTAAGGGGTATGTTTTGATTTTAAAATAACATCTTTACACTAAATGCTTGTGAAAGTATACACGGTCATAACATCAAAAAATGTATTCCTATTTTTTTTTTAATTTTCATCATTGAACTATTTGTTCCGGTTAATCTCTGGAACCAGAATGATTTTGACAGGACTTTCACTGGCAGGATGCTGATGATACAAGAAGTTTTTAGAGTAGCCTCACTTCACGGCGTTAATCGCGATTTACAACAATAACCGCAGGTAACACCGTGGGCCTCAGCTAGTAACAATTTAAAATTCGACCATGGACTGGTAAAACTGGTCCTTAGATTTTTAAATATTGGTATATAACATACAATAGATCACAAATCAAAGCGTACCGTGTTATACCTACGTAAATTAGAAAACAATGACTTTATAATTCGGTTGAAGTACAAATTTAAACAAGATTTATACCGATAAGTCAACTTAAATTACAATAATCCATTTGTAATCCAACTAGTCTTATCCTATTCATACTTATTACAAGCTTTTGATAGAGACGTTCTAGATATGCTAGGTTGTCAATAGTCGTTTTTTTTTTATTTTAGCCTACCGAATTGAGTCTATTCTGCCTGATGGATAGAATCCCGGAGTAGGGGCCACCATCCTCATTGTAAGTGCACACAATGCAGAACGGTGACCCACACCATGGCGTCTTAGGGAAATGTTTCTGCATAATTTTTCCGGCCTCCGGAGGTCGTAAGAATATAAATATAAATATTTTGACATTTTACATACAATGTCACCTAGTCCCAAACTAAGCAGAGCCTGTATTATGGGTACTAAATAACTGATATAAATACATAAACTTACTTTTTTTGTAAATATATACAAAATACACAGAAAACACCTAAACTCCAAAACAAATATTTGTGGATCACACAAAAATTTGGACCGGCAGTTGGTCTTACACTCACCAACCAAAGAAAACAGCGCTAATGCTGTCATTTTAGATTGGTCTTCTGTGTAAGGGTAGTTCTACTCCGGTCGAGCCGGCCTGTTGCTGAAATCAGCGCTGCTCTATTATCTTTTTGAAGTACTTTAAATTATCTTGAGTCTACTTTGTTCACCGGGTTCAAATAAATTCCGATATCTTTTTTAAGGACGCCACTTAAACGCATCAGATGGACGGCTTCAAGCGCCCTATTTATTCACTCACCATATTATTTTAGGTCCGGAACGACGCTCAAAAACCCTATGCCGAGAAAAACTCTTCATTTTTGCCCGCCTAACAGCTTTTCAACTATTCAATAGGTAAAATTAAGAATTTACATTGAAACAACACTTAATTGAATCTTTAGAAATTTTAGTAAGGTGAAAATTGCTTCGTACATTTATCTCATCTTCTGACGTGGCCGATAGGTAAGTCCTCTCGAATATATCTGAAATACAGATGTGAGTAAAATTGTATACTGTTATTGAACACCGTTCTGAAAATTAAAAGATGTTTTCCAAATTGCATCAAAATAAGTGTTGCTATAATTAAATAATTGTCTGTCTACCACATCCAGTAAACCTTTATAACTAATCTAACATTAAATAAGGCAGTGAATGTCACGGTTTGATCATACAGCCTTGAGCTTGACTTATGGTTATTTACAATTGATTGGAGCTAATAAGACATTACGCCTATCTACAACTGAATTTACTGACCTTATCAAGCTCAGTGAACTCTTTGTTTGTTGGTTTATACGTTTTTGTTATTATTCACTATATATATAAAATATAATGGGTATTACTAATAGGTACGTGGACGGTCAAAGGTAGTTGATATGATGTTGAAATAAAATTAATGTATTGTATAATTATTGTAGCAACTATAGATTAACCGTACAGATTGTTATCTTAAGATAACAGACGCGAAGCTTAGTTGGAGGCCTTTGGGCGGTTAAAAACATAAAACGATAAGATTACGTAGCTACAACGTGTCTTGCCAGTCCACAACCCGTACTTGACCAGCGTGGGGACGTATGGCCTTAACCCTCTCTTGAGAGCAGGCCCGAGCGCAACAGCGAGAGGTTATGAGTTGTTGTTGTTTGAAGCTTATTGATTTATTTTTTTTAACTTCTGTTAATATTGCAAATGGTCATCATCAAAGATGAAAAAGTTGGCTCAAAAACGTACCAATCGACCCTCACACAGACTCATTACTAATTACGTTTTCTGCTAATACTCTCTGCAATTTATAAGTTTCGCAGTAAAGTATTATTTTCGCCTACCGTCCTTCGCAATTTATACTCTTGGGATTGAAATTCGAAACTTTCTAAGTGGATCTTAAGTTTCCAAGTTTATTTGATTTCATTAGAAATTTTAAGCTAGGCTATCCCTACCCATTGTGCGTTTTATTTGGTAAATTGAATATAAAAACCTTAGTTTATTGCTATAAATAGGACGGTATTTAATGTTTACTTGTTTTGTTTGTTTCTAAACTTTGTTTTGATATCGATTCTTTGATATACATTTACCTATATTTAAATCTAAATTACAGGGAAAAAATTTTTTCACACTGTACAAATTTCGTGATAAATAACAAAAAAAAGCATTTTGTTTTAGTATTCGCTTCTTTTTGCAAAATATATATACTATTAAAACTATCTACATTAATATGGTGTTACTATTTATAGCATTTGTAATTTTTAGTGATATAGTCATTACGAAATTCAAAATTTTCTGTATTAATGCAAGTCATATTGGAGTACGAAGCTTGTTATCTAAGCACTAACTCACGCCACAGACGGCGGTATAATAATCCAGAGTTTTAAACGAGTTTTCGTGCAAAGAACACGTCCAAAGAGTGCTCGTAGCATCCCGCGAAGACGGGAGTGCACTTCAGCGAAAAATTTCTCACATTTTCTACCTAAACGTGAGACGCTCAAGACGTTCTCGAGATTATATCCACACATCTGGCCCTTTTATTAAACGACTTTAAAAAGAAAACACGAGCTCTTTATAGATCTACAAAGGTAGTGCAAAACCTCTTTGTGTGTTTTAGCGTAGGACATAAACACTGCAAGAAAATTCTATGTCTGAAAAGAAAAATGGGAACAATAAGGTTTGAGATTTCTGTTTATGCGTTCCGCAAAGAGTTATTTTTCTCTTTGTTATGAATTTTATGTAGGAGCATAAGACTTACGTATCTATTTACATAACGCGGTTATGTTGTACGTAAAGCTTAAATGCTTATAAAAACATTTTAAATTTTTGTCAGCAAGCGCTTTATATGAAGTATTGTATAAAGGATTGAGTTTAGAGACTTTTTGAAATTATATTTACAACATTGCACTACAGTTTACTACTATTATATATAATCTGTTAATACGATTATCTTCTAAATTATTTATTTTCGTGTTGTTTAGCGCTGAATCCAATTTCATTTCATACTAATCGTTCACAACAATACGCTATTGTGGCAACTAGTTTTTTTTGGTATGTAACTGGTTTAAAAAAAAATAAAGTATCGTAATGTAAGTATATTTTCTTAGATAAGATTGCACCAGATACCCTTAACCTCCTCCTCCTACCTCTTCTGTAATACCTCTTGTGTAGGCACCGAAGCAGTTACACGAAAAATTTTGCACTATTCAACTAACAGCTCGATACCTGGTATCCAGTCTTTAGGATATCTAGATGTTTTTTTTTCAGGTAATATCTAAATGTCTTGTTAGACATTAACACAAGTAACCTAAAATCCCATATGGTTTTAATTTATCCGACTGCCTTACTGGCGCAGTGGTAACGTGTGCGACTGCTGTGCTTGAGTTCTTGGATTTGATTCTCGAGTCGGACCAAATGTTTGTGTGATCCACAAATATTTGTTTTGGAGTTTGGGTGTTTTCTATGTATAATATGTGTATTTACAAAAAAAAAAGTATGTTTATGTATTTATATTAGTTGTCTAGTACCCATAACCATAACTAGTTAGTTTGGGACTAGATGGCGTTCTGTTTAAATGGTCCAAAATATTTATTAAAATATTTATTCCATTCCCAAATTTTCCGAGTTCGAGTCGAGAATTTCACTTTGCAAAGAACCTTCTCCTCGTCAGAAATCTGTATGTCTGTCGCAAAGTGTTCCGCATATATAACGCGGCATCATTTCACCATTAGGTGAGACTATAAATATTGAATGTACTACTACGAGCAATTTTATCGTTTGATGGGCAAAGTTTATATTACCAAAATCATATGTGCATATTTAAAATTGGAAATAACGATACTTAATAATCGTACAACAATTACATTCGCAGTGTACATTTAAATGAACTTTTATGACCTTTTACGTCGGCAATAATCGTTCGGCCTATGCTTGTAAATCTAGTCAATGATCGTATAGGGCCATTTCGAAGGCTATTAAAGTGCTTTGTAACCATAATGTGAGCAGTTGATTGAAAGTCATGGTTTTCAAGTTCGTTGGTCGGGAAAGATCTTTTATTAGATACATTAATCGTCATTTATTCTTTTAGTTTTGTAAAAAAAAACTTTTCCAATTACAAACTTTATTGGTTTAAAGGATATACTTAGTGTTTGAGTTTCTTTTTGCGGTTTTGACGTAAATAAAGAGAACTGTTAATTTTAGGTGATTGTATGTACCAGTAAAATGGTAATTTTTTAAAGTATAGTCTTTTGAGGTAGTTAACTGCTTCGTTGGTCTATGGATAGATAGTATGCGACTGCTAATCATTAGGGTTCAAATCCCGGGTCAGGCCAAAAAGTGTTTTTTGGGTTTTTCTTAGAAAATTCCTAATAGCAGTCCGGAGTTTAGAAGTTTGGCGGTGATTCACGCCCATGCCTCGAAGAGCACGAAACTCCCACGGGTTTTCGGTCCCGGTTGTCATGAACATCTACAACAATAGTTATTGGGAAGTCAGTGCCCTCAAATTTACTGACAACCAGTTCAACCTTCGAATTTCAATCTCCCTTAGGGTTGCGGAGGTCCGATCCCATCGCTCCGTGGAAAAACTGATATTCAGGTAAAACCGGTTGAACTAGTAGCCGACCCCACATAATATAGGTAATACGGCTAGGAAGAAGAAGAGTCTTTTGAGGTTGAGGTTGTCGTTTTCTTATCACGTTTATGATAAGCACTTAGAACAGTAAGTATCTAATACGGTAGATAAAAGATTAGTTACTGACAGGTATTCCACCTCAGGATTTTGAAATGGTGCATATTCAGCATGCCTCAGACAATCGTCCAAAATTTAAAAAATATACAAGAATTTGAGAAAGAAAACCTCTTTAAACTTGACTCATTACGATATTTCGAGATCCGTTATATCACATCACATCAACAGCCTTTAATAATCCAGGCCTCTCCTTAGAAAGATCAGTTTCATATTTGTCACGAATTCGCAAAATGAGATAAATATCAACTTAATTTGACTTAGCAGCATATCTCACTTATTTTAAGCTATAATATAATTTGACATATTATTGCAAATCCTTACTAATATTATAAACGCGAAAGTTCGTTAGCAAGTAGGTATGTATGTATGTATGTATGTTTGTTGCTCTTTCACCATCAAACTCTGTAAGATACTAACATCAAAAAACAATTTTAAATGTTTTGCCCGTCTGTCTTATTGTTTGTTCCGGGTAATCTCTGGAACACCTGGACCGATTTTCACGGGACTTTTACTGGCAGGAGGCTGCTCATGTAAGCCGTAACTTAGGCTATTTGTTTAGACTAACTGCTCTCCAGGGTGTTACTCGCGGTTTACAAAACAATACGCGGCTAACATCGCGGGACTCAGCTAGTTTATTATCAGAGATCGGAATTGGGTGTGTGAAAATACCTAAAGTTTGCAGCGGGACATAATATGGAGCTGTTACAACCACTTAAGTTAAACCGGTTTTGGATTTTACCGGTTTAGTTTCGTTTTTTTTTCGTTTTACATGTTCCTTACCTTTGAAACACCGAACTATAAACATTTACAAGCTGCTAATACAGTTCTAAATTAATTTTTGTTTATAGTTTGTGTTTATAGTTCGGTGTTTCAATGGTAAGGAACATGTAAAAAAAAACAAAACTAAACCGGTAAAATTCAAACCCGGTTTAACTTAAGTGGTTGTAACAGCTCCATATTATGTCCCGCAAACTTTAGGTATTTTCACACACCCAATTCCGATCTCTGTTTATAATATAAAAAGTGAAATAAAATATGAGCAATTTGACAAAAAACTTTTATTAGATACATACTCTAATTAAAGTTTTTTTGTACCCTACCCTACGGTACCATAACAATGTATGCTACAATTCATACAAAATCCTTTTACACTTAGACTAAACTTGCTCTGAACTCGACTCATTATTTTAATTACTAATTTAAGCTCTGAGAATAGAGCGAATGTTTACTTTATTGTTTTTTCATTTATAAGTTCTATACGAGGTAAGCCTTGAGAGACACCGCTTCCTTTGAACAGTTAACTACAGTTTCTTATTTTAAAATGCGCCTGTTCTCAGTGACAAGACGCTATTTATATTTTTTGAGATCTTATTCACCTTAAGTACATATCAACAAGTCCTTAGAAAAGAAAACTCTTTGTGAGGCAACTGCTTTGGTAGTTTTGTATAGCTCACATAACTAATTTTATTACATTTCATTAATTATTTTGACTACACTGCAATAATATTCATTTTGAAACCACCTAGTCTGTCTAGCAGCTAGCGTATTCGACTACCAATCAAGAGGTCTCGTATTTGAATCATGGATCAGGTCTAAAAACTGTTAATTATAGTTATTCTTATTATGTAAATACTTCATAACAGCCCGGAGTTTGGAAGACGGGACCATAAAAGCAATGCGTGCATCGAAAGGCACGTAAAACCGTCCAGCACTTGATCTCTCTCGGGATGTGTCGGATAGCTGTCTCACCGGATTATAAGAGTGAGGGAACAGAGGGCATCTATGTTTGCGCACACACTTCTTCTTCTTCCTAGCCTTTATTCACAAGATTATTTGGGGACGGAAGATTATTTAGTACAACCAGTTTTATCTGAAAATGAATTTTCCACATAGCGACTGGCATAAGAACTCCGCATTCCTGAGACAGAACTGAAATTATAAGTTGAACTAGACTTGAACTTGGGTTTTGCCATAGATGTTCATGACAACCGACGGCTTAAGAGGCTGAAAACCAAAATAGAGGTAAATAAAGATCGTTTTGTATAAAAACCTATCGCTCATATCATTACCAAAATCAATGTCTTTATAATTGAACATATTCCTCACACAGTGGTTATTTCCAAAACACGATTTAAAAAAACTTCACTTGATAAAAAAAAAAATCAAAGTAGCCTCTGAAAATAGTTGAATTTTGACTTTACACAGTTGTGCTTCAAGTAATGTAAATGAAATTAAGTAAAATTGTGCATCATATGTAACTGAAGGAAATGGCTAACTTTGATTTAAAAAAAAATTGCAACTTTTACAAAAAATAACGAATTTTTTTGTTTTACACTTACGCCCTTCTATTTCAAGCGCTTTTTCTCAATCACTCCTATGGAGAACGACAGTGAGCGCTGAGGCGCGCTGCTAAACGGACCTATGTCGCTCGACTCGCGCGCTATATTTAGCTGATAAATCTAAAAAACTTTATTAAAAACAAAATAAAATCATATTATGATGGAGGCTATAAGGTAAGAATAATTTATTTTATTAATAAACTTATAATTTGATTGACATGTAAGATTATTTAACTAGATATCCTTACAAAGACGTAATGTAGTTTCATAACCTTAAAAACTGTCGACTGTGTAGTGGAACAAGCTTAAGCTAGAGACACATTATCGGAAGCGGCTAATGGACGCGGCTGATAGCCGTGATCTAGAGTATGAACATACACTGAGCTGTGCAAACTATCGGACGTAAGTCGTGGACAGACTGACCTTGAGCCAGTGTTGGGCAAAATTCAATTGCAAGGAAACAGTTAACAATTAACAATTGATTAATTGTTAATTGTAAAATATCAACTAACAATTAATTAATTGTTAATTATAGTTTTGCAATTAACAATTAATCAATTGTTAACTGTTAGTTTTGCAATTAACAATTAATCAATTGTTAATTGTTAGTTTTTCAATTAACAATTAATCAATTGTTAACTGTTAGTTTTGCAATTAACAATTAATCAATTGTTAATTGTTTCTGCAATTAAACTTTAATTAAATTTAAATAAAGTAAATAGAAGATGGAGGAGTGGCACAGGGTAGGGCTCTCACTTGACTGATAACCTTGCAGTCAGCAGGACTGACTGAACTGAACTGACAGGACTGACTGAACTGAACAGACAGGACTGACTGAATTGAACTGACAGGACTGACTGAACTGAACTGACAGGACTCACTGAACTGAACTGACAGGACTGACAGAACTGACAGGACTGACTGAACTGTACTGACAGGACTGACTGAACTGAACTGACAGGACTCACTGAACTGAACTGACAGGACTCACCGAACTGACAGGACTGACTGAACTGAACTGACAGGAATGACTGACTGAACTGAACTGATAGTACTTACTGACATGGACTGACAGGAGTGACTGAACTGACAGGACTGACTGACGTGAACTGACAGTACTGACTAAACATACTGAACTGACAAGACTGACTGACTGAACTGAACTGATAGGACTGACTGTCATGAACTGACAGTACTGACTAAACATACTGAACTGAAAAGACTGACTGACTGAACTGAACTGATAGGACTGACTGACATGAACTGACAGTGCTGACGAAACATACTGAACTGACAAGACTGACTGACGGAACTGAACTGATAGGACTGACTGACATGAACTGACAGTACTGACTAAACATACTGAACTGACAGGACTGACTGAACTGAACTGACAGGACTGACTGACATGACTGACTGACATGAACTGACAGGACTGACTAAACATACTGAACTGACAGGTCTGTCTAAACATACTGAACTGACAGGTCTGACTGAATTGTACTGACAGGACTCACTGACATGAACTGACAGGACTGACTAAATATACTGAACTGACAGGTCTGACTGAACTGAACTGACAGGACTGACTGACATGAACTGACAGGACTGACAAAACAAACTCAACTGACAGGACTGACTAAACAAACTCAACTGACAGGACTGACTGTACTGAACTGACAGGACTGACTGACATGAACTGACAGGACTGACTAAACATACTGAACTGACAGGACTGACTAAACGGACTGACTGGCAGAAGTTAGGTAGATGGCCTTAAGTCTGAGCGAGAGCTTATAACTTTGACAAACGATCTTGACTTTTCGCTTACCTGCGCCCGCGCGAATAAAAAAGGATTGTATGTGAACAACAACAGGTAACAACAGTTTGCATTGAAAAATACACAGCAACAAACAGTTGAGACTGTGCACACTTATTTTTCCACTAAAATCAATTTATTATCATAAATATGTATATTACTGAGTCAATATTTTAATACATTGAATAAAAATAAATTACCAAGGCACTCTATTAGTGTTTTAATAAAATAATGTACAATTTACAGTCGCGGCTGTTAGCCGCGTCCGTCAGCCGCGTTCGTTAATGTGTTTCCAGCTTTAGTCTTGAAGAACGTAACGTACATAGACTTACAAAAGTCGTAGACTCTGCCATTTTAGTTACACAATGGATCATATGATGGCCTTATTTTATGCATAGTCATTTTTGATAGTGTATCTAACCGCATAATATTATCATAATAATAATTAAGCAATAAAGATATTAAATTAAATAAGTACTATTATTTAATCACAGGTTGCAAAATGTGGAATTCTC
Source organism: Phragmatobia fuliginosa (assembly GCA_932526445.1). Taxonomy (NCBI): domain Eukaryota; kingdom Metazoa; phylum Arthropoda; class Insecta; order Lepidoptera; family Erebidae; genus Phragmatobia; species Phragmatobia fuliginosa. Next base: position 18,119,151 of record OW052063.1, on the reverse strand, counting down.
ACAAAACGTTCAATGTTCTGAAGTTCCAAGGTAAGAACAGTGTAAAATACTGCACGTCACTGTGTCACGTCACTAAAATCTAACTAACAATTCATGGACTATTTATTTACAGCAAAAGAACACTATTGGAAAATAGCTCTGAAGGAGATGGACCGCAGAATGTAGTTTGGCATCATACACGAATCACATACTCGCTGAGCTCTGACGGTATCGTCGCGTTCAGAATAGTTTCATATTATATACTATGACTGTATACAATATTGGCAATAATATTGTTAGAATGTATGTTGGTAAAAAGACAGTGTATATTGTTTTGTAAACTTGGATTAATATTAAATAAAAAAATACTACATAAATAAAAAATAAATAAATAATTAAATTGCTTAAGTTGATAAAAAATGCTATCCAATAGCTTTACCGCGGCAGTCTCCTAGTGCCACATGACTTTTTTTATCATACCATTACGATAGCATTTTTATTTTGCCCTATCTAAAATATTCTAAGGCCCTGTGTTAAAAGCAGAGTGCAAATTCAAAGACGAATATTGGTTCTCGGAGACTGTAGTAGTACCGATAACGAACCGCGTCTCAAACGCAGCGCTGCTTTATCGAACAAAAAGGGGCGTATCCATTGCTCAAGGTCATTGGCTGCACTCAGCGTCTTAACGTGCAGACACTCATGTACTAAGATATTTCCCGCGTAGTTTTCTGTTTCCATTGAGATTGGCCAGAATTGCCGAAATCAACTAAAAGTACATTACTAATACTTATTTTGAAACCATGTGGTTTGTCAGTTTGTGGTGGTGTAACAGTAATCTATAAAAAGTATCATAAATTACTGTGTTTATTTACATCGATCTAAAACAGTAATACTGTGTTTTTAATCGATTTCAAAACCATTATTATTGCATCAAGATTTTTAAACATGTTTAATCATCAACAACAACAGCATCGAATAATCTACATAGATGTTTTCATACTTTTGTAAAAAAAACTTACTATAAATGTCGCGCATACATTCAATATTTTATGCAGATCGAAATGCAGTTTTTCATGTTTTCTTGTAATCTTGGGAACTCTTCTCAGGGCTAGTCCAGTTAGGAAAGACCGAACTCATCTGCTCAAAAAAAAAGTATAACTTGCAAAAGTGTTCATGTAACCTAATTGCAGAATAAATGATTTGATTTGATTTGATTTATTGAAACAATTTCAATGGTTAAAACTAAGAAGGTGGTATGTGTGGGTTGCGAGAAATTAGCACGATTTAGTCACTTTAATGAGCGTGAAGTATTCGTGAAACTTAATGATTATTGTACTTAAATAACTTCTAAAATCATTTTTGCGAAGAAATTAACCAAAAACATAAAGAGTAAAAAAACTCATAAGACTTAGAATAGTAACAAGAAATATAGTTTACAAATATATCTGCCTGTGTCTCCAATAAAATCAAGTTTCTCGTTTAAACAGCCTATCACAAAAGATTTACACCAGCAAAAAAATATTGAAAGGAAAAAATACTACCACAAAAATATAAAACACAATGAAAATACCATTTCGCAAAACAAGCATGCATATAGTTAAAAGCCGCACATTTATTTACCAATATCGTTGCAACGATCAACATCCTATTTACCCTCAACGATGGATTGCTCGGCTATTTTTTCACAATCACATCGTTAACCCCGACAGAAAGATTTATATCGTTGTATTTGACGTGGCAATTAACGAAAGGCGTACCTAATGCGAAATATTTGCCGATATAAGTACTGAGTACAGTACTGGGCCGGTTTTAATTAAACTAATACGTGATATGTCGAGATCACGACTTCGATATTTACTCTTCATTGCTTCTGATCAAGCTGTGGATAGATATGAGTAGCTAGCGTGTTATTGCAATAAAGATTTAAAAGATAGAATGCTTTACATTGATGTTCAAGTTGATACAAAAGGATTTATCGCCAGGGAACATTAGTTAAACAACATTATTAGTGTGATTATTATATCTATACAAATAAATAAAATTGGAGTGTCTGTTTATAATAACAAATAACCAGATTTTTATTAATTGCCTATCAAAGTACTTACGGTACTGTTTGTTCCGGGTAATCTCTGGAACGGCTTGACCCATTTTAATGGGACTTTCACTGGCAGATGGCTGATGACATAAGGAGTAACTTGGACTAATTTTTTTAGACTAGCTTCTCTCCACGGCGTTACTCGAGAATGACAACAATAACCGCGGGTAACACCGCGGACTCAGCTAGTCTTTCACTAAAGTTAAATAAGTAGAAAGGTTCAGTACTGTATATAGTCTAAGATCCCACTGCTCCATTCTGCAGGTATCGGTTTTTTTTATACAACCAATTTAAAAAAAACAATGATGATAAATGAATATCTAAAGATTAAAAATTAAAATGACATGGTTTCAATCCAAAATTCCAATCCTATATACAAATGCCTATATGCAAAGTCCTAACAAAGTATTAGGTACATGTGAAAAGAGAGACAACGTCTCTTCGCAACCCATGAGAACTTCGCATTCGTTTGGTATTCTCGATTAATTTCGAGGTTCATGTTGACGGAGAGTCAGGGGTTGGGTTAACTGGTATCATGGTATCATACCTAGATTAAAGATAGATAGACCTAGGAAAATTAAACTGCCCGGCATCGTCCTATATAAAGTCCAATGTATGTTCTCTTGATCAAGGATATAATAAAACGCAATTTACTGTTAGTTATTTTAACAGTAATTCATGCTTCACTAAGAATTTATTGAAATTTATTTCATTCGTAAAAGCATTGTTATTTCGTAATTCAATATTGTATGCACGAGTTAAAAGGCTGAATAATAACCCATAGTTTAGGTGCAGTACCGACATAAATTCAATTAATTTCGGCAAACCAATCTAAAATATGCTAACATTCCTAATCCCAAACACGTGGTCTCCAATTACCTGAACTATAAATTGCAACGATTAATCGCCTTGCACAAACCGAACACATAAAGTTATCTTAACAATCAGTGCCAAAAGTAGGTACCTATTTACATGTTCCTGCTATAACTAGCAAATCTGTTATTTCTAATGTTTACCGGTTTATCTTAAGACTTATCAAGTCTAGAGCATACTACTACGACTCGGGTGTAATTTCCGCTGAGTTTAAATATTTGTATGTATGCATAGTTTATTATGAGGATGTTTCTATGTAGAACAACTAAACATTGTTATTATCTAGATTATTAATTATCTATAGCTTCTGGAACAAATTGTGTGCGTTATATCTAAATATGATTATGTTTTAATGAAAATCAGTGTGGAGATGGATTAAGAATATTAGCACTCATAATCATTCCATGGGTGTCGTAAGAAGTGACTGTTTTTTTAACATTAACTAACATTTTCAAATTCGTATTAAATATATAAGGAAGATTTGCCAATGTTCTAGTTACCAGATTTTACAGTAACATTTACAAATTGATATAATACTGTGCAGTTTTGGAACTAGTAAAACCATAATTTTATTTATTATGGTTTTCCTAAGTGGACATTTTACAATGCCAGTATTGGTGTTCTTAAATATTCCCTAAGAAATCTATTGAACAGTTACGAGAGTTTAAATTAAATATTATTGACATTGACTGGTATAGTATATATGTATATTATTATAAGTTTGTTTTTAAGATATATTATGGTAATGTTAAATAAGGTAATAATTTTATATTATATATTTTAGAAGTAGGAAGTTTGATATCGGTTGCTCTGGTTTTAAGCATGACACTTGGACAAATTCAGAAACGTCTTTATTTAAATTGCATTTAAAACGTGTATTTAAATCGATGATAAATAAATTTAGTTGTTGATGTTTTTAAATGACTACATATATTTATAAAAGTAGAAATATGTTAACCCTTTATTAATGTAAATACACTTCTGTTGCTTAGTGTGGCAGAAGTAAAAAGTCATATATGAAATGTACGCAGTAATTGCAAGTTAATAAAAAAAGATAACTTTATTTTTACTTCTCTCATTTGACATAAACTTTCTCTAGCTAATATTCCAACGAAACAATACATTCTATTGATAGTAAAACAAACGAGCAAACCTAAAATTTAGAAGTATGAACGTTTGCAAACCTTTTAATGTTCAACAACTTCGCACAGGGCTAACCGTCAACCGTAGAAATTTTAAAGTAATCACAAAATTAAAAGTTCTTTTAACACGCAAAATGCCTTACGTATCACGCAACTGACCAACGTAATAAAATCATAACTCAAACGAGCAATAACGTCAACGGTCCGTCGTAATCCGTATGACGGTGTGACTTTAATAGTCACGTTAATTTATTCATATAGGCCTTGTAACCATGTGTGCCATTATCAATCCATCATCGTAAAATTTGCTGACCGTCCCATTCATCCTTTGTGGAGTATTCGCCATGACGTTTGAGTAGTTATTGAATTTAGTAAAGAGCCTTCTGTAAATTGACTACAGTGTTATTGTTGGGTATTCTCCCAAAAATGTATGTGCGATATGATAGCATTTTTAGTTAAATACTCGAAAGTCTGTATACTTTAGAAATATTCAAAAATTAATTAATTAATAATAACAGAAGTAATATCGTAAGGTATATATTTGAAAGATATTGAATTTAAAAGTGATGGTTAAAACAAAAATCTAAATGAATATATGAATGAAATAAATGTATAGGTACATACACATATATACGAGTATAGTCTATTACACCATAAATATGGATTATTGCACCTTTATGATTTAAATCCAACCAAAGAGCATGAGAAACAACGAAGAAAAGAACCTTTAGAAATCGATCCACATTTATAATTAATAAACAAACTGTTAACTTAATTTTAGTAAATTGATAAACATTTAATTTATGCTTTATGAACTGGTAGCGCTTATACCAAATTTACCTCAATGTATATAGTACCTAATAATATAATTCAATGTTATACGTCTAATAAATGAATAGACATTTCATGTTGCGGTTAACTCTCAAGCATGTAAGCATTTCTTTGCCTTAATATCCCTTATTCGTAAGCTATAATAATTAATTACAACAATTCCCGCTTTGAAATCCATTTTGTTGCGAGAGAGGAACGCTGAATTAACTGATTATCGCCCAAACGCTTTTGAAAATTAATTATTATATGAAGCCGCAAAGTAAGGATAGCGGATTAAAAATTAATTACAGTTCAAAACTAAGCTTTTCGGGATTTCAAAACGACGAAAAGTTTCATTTAAGCTTTTTCAGTACGGACGAATTTAGCCAAGGCTTAGGCTAGTTTTGTTGAAAACAAACTCTTTCAATGCAGTTATTCTCGGACATGAATGTTGAAATGGACACAGCCTGAAGTGTAGTATAGTTAGGCTTTCAGTTTTGGATGGCAGTAATAAAATACTACTTATATTTTGACTCTAGTTTTGTGTAAATGTCCTACGCATCTTTTAGTAGTGTAGGTTTATTTATTAGAGAAATAAACAAAAATTAAGTAGCATTAAGTTAAAAGAATGAATTAAGTTTATATTCAGTGTTGAACATTGACTTTTACTATCTCATCTATATCTCATAGACTTTTAGTTACAGCTAATAAAGTGTTCTAACTTTACAATAATTAAAGTAGTAGAGCTACGAAGATTTCAGTACGAATGGGCCGGCCGGAATACCTAAGCGTATTTATGACAGCATTCGTGCTCTAATATTTCGTTGGTGAGTGTGAGACCGGAGGCCCAATTACACTGCATCATTCTTCCGCTATCCGCCCTCCGGCTGCCACTGATGAAAAATCTCATCTGGCAGAGAACTTACTTTGGTAAGTTTATATGAAAAAAAAAGTCTAATTCCATTAATGCCTTCATCCTTCAGACTTATTACACATTACCAGTACATGTAAAACTATTCTACACAGTATTACACGTAAGTGTATTACCTTTCTTCGATCTCCACTGGAACATGACATAGAATATATCTTGTACCCCTGAATTTTCTTAACAATATGAGTAGTAGGTACATGTAGTCGTAAATTAGGGTAGCCATAGTTTTGGAAAATCCAAGGTTTTCTTAGTAATTCCCTTGCGTGTTCATATTCATAACACGACAGCGGTTAGGGTTGCCTATTAATTATAACTGTCCCGCTTTATACCGAAACCTTGATAATTCTGAAAACTGGACGTGTAGGTAAGTAACTAAGTTCGAATAAATGGCAGTGTTTTTGTGACGTTAGAACAAAGTTGTAGCTAACTTTGTTGTTGGTTGCGGTTAGTTTTAGTTTATATCGAGAGTTTAGAATTGCGAAACTTGTAATGGATATGCAAACAAATATTATTACATCGTTAGTGCTATAACTAAGACTTTTGATCTAAATATTTAGAGAACCTTCAAATTTATAAATTAATTCATTAATTCATGCTGTATGTCCATCTGTACAGTGTATCTGTATAATGTGGTTGCATGTTAATCATTTCACAGTGTGATAATGCCACAATTTACTAGTTCTTTCTTTTTTGTATTGTAATGTAAAGTTTTACTATTATTATTTAATTGTAGAATACCTGCGCCTATTTGTATATTATATAATATTATTAATGTAGGTATAGGCGGGTGCTTTTTCAATGTAGTATTTTGGTGTGATTATATTGTTTGTCTCAAGTGATTGGGTCGAAATTTATTACAAGTAACATATTATAACCTTTCATGCGATAGATTTATCTATCAAAAGGAGACTTTCCCTATTACATAGTGACCTACCTTTAAAAACTTCTGTTATAATATTACATTTTGAGTACTCACTGATTTCAAATTTTAAGTCAATCCTCATATAATATTATGACAATTACATTATAATCTTTACTAAAATTAACTCTGTTTGTCGTGCTTTCACGCCAAGACTGCTAAACCGCTTTAAATAAAATTTGGTGTACAAATATTCTAGATCCTAAGAATGGACGCAAGGAACTACATACACGAGGGTGGACCCGAGGGCGAAAACTAGTGGTATATATTATAACTTTCTATTTACTTACATCAAGAAAAAATAGAACGATTTGGAGAGTAACTAAACAAAAAATAAAAACAGATTATTCTAGCGTCGAGTAAAGTTGTACAGTGGCTTAACCCTTCAAGTCCGTAGTGCAAGGATCGTTTGCAAAAGCTCGTTTAGCTAACAATAACATGTGGCCCTGTAATTACAGCTTACTGCGACAGTGTGTATTGCCATTTAGTTTCGGATCGTAAAAGGAAATGTACAAGGACACGTTATTGAAAAGTTTTTGTGTAATTTAACAAGAGTGTTCATTACGTTGTTTAGTAACTGTGCTGTTTTCAAGACAATTTTTTTTCTATCTACACCAACTTGTGGAAGAATTTTATACTCACAATGGTTTCAGTCTGAAGCGAAATTTTCAAAAGAAGAGTACCATTTACGAGAAGTAAAGGTCTATGGGTGGTAGTTGTATAAACATCATGTAATGTCTGTCTGTTTAACCCTATTGCGTACACAAATAAGCGTATCTAGATAAGTTGAACAGAACGGGCGAGCAGCATCGTGTCTTTACACAACTCGTTTTAGAAAACAATAGTGGCAGCGGTTGATATTAATATCATATTTTTTATTGTTCTAATTAAAATAATGTGATTTCATAAGGAAGTCACGTACGGTGTAATATTCAAATTGACATTAGATTGACAACTGTATTATAATAATTCGAATGTACGGAACTTTTCGCAAGTTAATTAATTCTATCATTTATATTATTTCTAATATTTATTTATACATTACTATAAAATGCTCCTATAGTTTTGTATTAGAGTTTGACTGATCTGATTTTTGAGAAGTTAATAATTCCTTAAATCGAAGACGTCTTTCCGACAAGATCGTGACGTATTCTATAAAAAAATGGCCAACTACGTATCAGGCAACGTATAGAATAGGGTTCCTTAGTCAGCCATGATGGTAGGTAGATTTAAAATCATGTCCGAGTGGATTTTACAAGTTAGACCCCAAAAAATAAAAAGGTATCAAAACTGCTATAGTTTTCCTTGAAAGTTGAATATATGGGCTAAATTTATGAATTTGTTCAGATTTTTTGAGCCAGCCGTTTAGTTTTTAGGGGGTGGGGGCACCCTGTATTTAGAAAAATATGAGCTTTCAAGTGAATACCTCATAAACGGAGACCTAGATCGAAAAATCGTTTTAGAAACCTCACATATTCTTAAAAGACCTATCTAATGATATCCCATACGATGGAGTAGCCGAGAGAAAAATAAATCATTCTCACTTTACATGTAGGGGAGGTACCCCAATTTTTTTTTTTTCATATTTTATTGTAGCACTTTGTCCACGTAATTACAACACATGTTCATTAAAAGTTTCATCTTTCTAGCACCAATCCTTTAAGTTTAGGTTTAGGTTTAGTAGGTCGAGGACGGACGAACGGACATGGCGAATCCATAAAGGTTCCGAGTCATGAACTACGGAACCCTAAAACAAGTTAGAGTTTTATTCAAACTATAAGGACACATTTTAGAGCTCGAAGTGTGTCTATTCAATATTTTTTATTAGAAAACAATAGAAAAAGTTCAAATAAATAAATGATATTTGCGAATGAATTATTCTGCACTGCACTCTTATAAAAAATAATACACTAATAATTTAAATACGGAGACAAGACAAAACACAATTACCATCAATGAAATCATGTTATTTTTTCGTATTTATACGGAGGTACACAACTAATATTTAAATAGAAAACACAACTACCAGCATGATGTAGCATTTCTCTTCCAAGGGATAAGATACAGAAACAAATAAACAAAATCAAACTTTGTTAATGGATTACTAAAAAAGGTAGACGTTAAAGCTCTAATTAAATTGAACTTTCTGAGAAATGTTGAACGTGTTTTAATTAAAGAAAAACCGTTATTATATTGGTTAAGTGCGAAAATGAAATAAAAGCGTAAATTGTTTCATCACAGGTGAGAATTTATTTAATATACGTGGAGTGGTAACGCAATCAAAATTCACTGGAACTCACCTTGCACGTGTGAATTAATATGAAATGGTTGTTATGAAGATACCGAGTTCTTGAGGTTTATGTAACAAGGCAATTCACAGGTTGATTCATGAGAATTATAATATTTGTTTAAAAAATTTCATGTTTTTTAAGGTTGGTTAAAAATTTCGTCTTCAAGAGCCATCAAAAGACGACCACTGCACATAAACACCCATCCTCATAACAAAAGAAAGCTTGTTCTACTATAGTGGTTAGATGAGTTGGTACAGGTTTTTTCAAGTTTACCTTCTCTTATTAACTGACTCGTTGGCGTAGTGGTTAGCGTATGCGACTGCTAAGTAAGAGGTCTCGGGTACAAATCCCGGGTCGGGCCAAAAAGTGTTTTTGGGATTTTCTTAGGAAATTTCTAATAGCTGCCCGGAGTTTGGAAGTTTGTCGGTGATTCACGCCCGTGCCTCGGATAGCACGTAAAGCCGTCGATCCCGGTTGTCATGAACTATGGCAATCGTTATTGGGAAGTCAGTGCCCTCAAATACACTGACAACTAGTTCAATCTTTGAATTTCAGTTCTCCCTTAGGGTTGCGGAGGTCCGATGCCAGTCGCTCCGTGAAAATACTGAAATTCAGGTAAATCCGGTTGAATTAGTAGCCGACCCCAAATAAACTTGGGAATAATGGCTAGGAGGATGTACCTTCTCTTATTAGTGCTGTTTTTCTCCGTAGTTTGCTCTTATTTGACTCTCACGACTTCCACAGGATGCATTAGAGGTGGTGAGTCAACTCATGAGTCAGATACGATTTAAAATACATACAGGAAACAAAAAAAAAATTGCTTATAGTTTTTTCTACTTAAAATCCATGTTATATAAATATATTCGTCTTTATAGTGCTAATAGAATCTAGGTTTTCCCTTCGAATTAACTAACGTCAATACGTCATAACGCATGAAAACCTATTCCATTGTAATAGTCGTAGTTTCAACTTACTTCTGATTAACTTGTGTTCAAGTTTCGAGAGTCTGATTTAAGCTGGATCGTTAAGAATTTTTAAACTGAAAACTACTGTTGATGCTTTTTTTTTGCTAACAACTTTTTTTTTGTTTTTAGGCACTGGTAATACGTAGATTTTAAAATGTTTCAAATAGACTAAATCTATTTTGTAGGCGATTGCCAATCAAGGGGTTCGATTTCCGGGCCGGGCTCATAAGGGCTATTGGGTATTTTCTTATAAAGAATTCTTCAAAATAGGTCAGAGTAGATTGGAAGTTAGCGTTGGTTTAAGCTGTCAGCTTTAAGTCAGTTTTGGTTATCATGAACACCTATAGAAATGGTAACTGGGTACTAAGTGTCCTTAACTAACCTGACAAGTAGATCAGCATTCGAAATTAGTTCACACTTAGGGTTACGAAGGACTGATGGCAGCCGCTCCGTGGCAAAACTAACGTTGAGGTGAAACCGGCTGAAAGTAGTAGCTAACCTCAAATAATATTGAAAATAATAAAGAAGAGTTAGAAATATTTGTAACCGATCTAACCAATTAGTTATGCTACAAATATAAGAAACCCGTATGAATATACAACAAAAGATACTTCATATTAAACATTTGAGTGTCCTTGAGAAAATCTTGGGATCGGTAGTAAAATATAATCATGATCATAACAAAAGAATATTCCAAGCTTATGTGGTGTACCTTCATATCTTTTATAGAAATATGTACATTCTACTTCAATATTCAACCGTGAAGCATTACATAGAAAACACACACACACCATTTTCAATTTGAAAGCGCCATCATATTAAAAAAAAAACAAACAGAGAGAGGAATAAATGTAAAAAAAGCCAGTCGGACAAAATATTGAAACCCATAAAGAAACTTTTTAAATTAATATAAAATTTAACAAACTTTATTACAGTTTACGTAGAAAAAGTGGCCAAAACTAAAAGGAAAACGCTTAATTACGAGATTTTCTCTCAATTCTTACCTTACCAATTCTCCTAAATCTTTTTTTCAGTTTGCTGTTAATTTCATTACTATAACAGTATTTACAACTAAATAATTATAGGTATTTTATTATAACTTTTAATTACAAAACGAAACTTTTACTCAATACTTTGTTAATTGCACAGCAAAAGCAGTGTATACAAAAACGCTTTTAAGAAAACATAGACTACGTGTTTTACGTCCACATCGCTAAACAAAGAGTGATATGAAAGCCCGGCGCTCTCCGCTCTCCATGCAAAGGCAAGAAATGTATCGCTAAAAGCCAAACCCATCAGGCAAGCACTCACTGTGGTCGCTTTTACACCGCATATTAAACAACAATGATGAATCAAAGAATTTATTTTGATATCTTTTGCTTTTATTGGATTATGAAAAATACTACTTTTAAATCTTTGTCACATTCATCCCGTACTCCTAATGTTTTGGTGGAATTTGATCATTCTATTTACATGTTTTGGTTGTGGTTCATGGTTCAGTGACTCTAGGTTAATTTTAGATTCAATTCTTCTGAAAAATTAAGCTTTATGATATCATTAACTTGATTTTTTACGTAATTTGTTTTAAGTATAAAAAACCTTTTCTTGTCCTTGGTTTCATCTTGTAGTCTATAGATAAAAATTGGTACGTGACGAGCACCTAAAGCATGACTTTAATAACAAAATATATCTCGTTCTTACCACGTGATTTTTAAAGATGTATGTGAATTAATGTAAGAAATCTAGATGTAAGAGCTTTAGTGCCTATAATAATATTTTTTATTCAAATATATTTTCCTGTAGTCGTCTTTGAAGACAAAATAAATTATTTATGGTGTAGAATTCTCAAGTATATACACGTACCAATCAACCAGCTGTATGTAATAAAATTTGTGTTAAAATAGTGTTTTCATATACGAGAAGTAAGTAAAACTATTATATTTATATATATTGCAATTACTTTATCTAAATTAGAAGAAAGTCGTGCAATATCACACTAGACTTGACAATATTTAGCTTAAAAACTTAAATACTAACCAGTTTTATTACAGCTAGTTAAATACTCTGAATAGTCAGTTTTACTTGGCTAATTAATATAAAATTAAATGAAAAAGAAACTACTAAAATTAAATAGAATCTGCTACCTTTAGAACAATCACTTTCGTTAAGGAATTTAATTTTACAAGATGTTAATAACTATGACTCAGTTGAGTTAAGGACTTGGTAAATGTTATCCAAATATACTACGTTTGACTAACTAATAGGGTTTTATAAAAATTAATAAACAGTACTATTTAGGATGTTAAAATGCACCACACTTCTAGTCTGAATGAAGTAATCCTGAATTCCATGTACCTGTCAGTACAAAGTAGTCCAAAGATTCTATGTGTATCTCTTAATTGGCGAACAGAATTCGAGGGTTAAACAAGTTGTCTGTGTATTTGACGGCACTGACTTCCCAATGAGGATAGCCATAGATGTTCCATACTACCGGTGTTTATGCATGAGACGCTGTGTTTTTTATACAGACTGTTCATTCTACTAGAAGGAGGAATTATGACCGTGAAATTCATAGATCGATGGTGAAATTCACAATACAAGTGAATTATGTCACATATATTGTAAGACGTACCTACATACACAATAATAAAAATAATTATAAAAAAATGTTTTTTTCAATGAAGTTAGCTTCTACGAATATTTTTCTTCAAAGTATAATTTGTATATCTCATTATTTTATAAAGGTACTCAATACAACATCAGAATAGTCAGTAGGTACTCGTATCTTTTACTGTTTTTCTATTATCAGAATCGTCCGTAATTACAATAATACATAAGTCTACTACATTCAGTTCAGACACCATATAGCTCCTGCCAGCCGTCTTGTGCAAATCATCACTCTACCAATTCAAAGTCGTGCAGCGTCCTATGGAGAGGGTTATGTTCGGCAGGGAACTAAAATTATTGGGCTGGCCATATTAGATGCAGGACGGACAACCATTGGGGTCAACGTGTTTTTGAGTGCGTCTCGGGAAACGTGGTGTATGACGTCCACAAGCCAGGTGGAGTGATGATTTGCGCAAGAAATATAATAGAAAACGAAAAACGTTTGCAACTTGGCAGGTTCCCATGCCACAGAGTTTACATGATAAGCTAAGATATTAGACAGCGATATACATGCGCATGCTATATGAAGGAGACAAATAAAAATTAAATATTACATTAAACACTTGACATTAAACAAGCTGCAATGCAAATATAAAACAACTAGAGTTACAAAATAGCAATATCTCTCTCTCTTGACACATGCACCAGTAAAAGTGTGATGCCACACATTTATTTATACACCATCTTCGTAACATTTGTCGTGAGGTTAAGTGAATGTCATGTGGTACGACCACTCCATTTCCGTCTACCGCCGGAACGCCCGGAACTGTGGTCTCCGCGCCATTGTTACCAACTGCCCGGAACTACGTGCTCCTTCATGACACGAAAGACTTACTTTATAACAGTTTAAATAAGGGACATATTACATTGCTACAAGCGTCAAATGCAAATACATAATTTATGTAATATCGTAAATATTTTTTTTTATTTCGTTTTCATAAATGACAGAAAATTTAGTCAGAGTCTTTAGTGAGTGAATTCTGAACATGGCAATCATCAGTAAAAAGCTATCATTATACTATTAGCCATTGAACTACGATGTTAAGAAAGGTAGATATTATTAATCAGGCTGATGGTATATAATTATGCTCTTATTATAAAGTCAATGATTTTATATTTACTCCTGAATACGAATACCTATGTATAATTTCAGTTGGATCACAAAAAAGACTGGGTTTACAATGTATTTAATACAAGTTCAAATTCTTATAGTTTAAGTATAATGAAGTAAAAATGTTTTAACGAAAGTTATTCCTAATAAGATATATAACAATACATACAAATGTTTAATATGTTTATTTTCTCCACAGTTATTAACTAACTAAATTTAGTTATGCATAACTTCGGGGCCAACATAAAGGCTTAAGCCCCATCTTAGCAAACTGTTACCGAACATTACACAGATCAAACATTGCAAACAGTTATCGTCCCCTCGAGACCTATACGTATAGTAAGCCAGTAACGTCATTATATAAGATGACAGGGATGAGATTAGGCAGCCACACGGTCGGTTAGTTTGGAGTGCATTTCCTTGCTCGAAGGACCAGCTGCCATTAATGAAATATTTACGATAGGGTGATTGAGTGACTATGTCGTAATGACTAGGATGATTAGGTGACCGTAGTTCAATATAGGAAATGGTCTGACAAATCATCACTGTGGATTTTGAAAAGAGTTTAAGCTAGTGTTTATGCGATTGGAAATAACAATTGAGAGTAAGCCACTATGGTGTGTGTATTGGCATGGTACCATGAGCATTTTCGTGATTCGTGAAGGATGAAATTTGATGCTTGTCACTCAGAAAGTAAAGCTGCCGGTCATTCCATTGTAAAAAACGAAACATTTGTATCAGTAAAACGAAGTATGATGAAAAATTGTTGCTAAAATGATGGTGTACTAAACAAAAACTTGAATATGTGTCACAAATGTCTTAGTTCATGGTTTTTTACCAAAATGTTAACATTTTATGTTGATATAATGTATCAATTTTGATTGGTTAATTGGTCTAGTGGTTAGCGTATGCGGCTACTGAACAAGAGGTCTCGGGTTCGATTCCCGGGTCGGACCAAATATTATTTGTGTGATTCACAAATATTTGTTTCGGAGTCTGGGTGTTTTCTATGTATAATATGTATGTATTTACAAAAAAAAAAAGTATGTTTATGTATTTATATCAGTTGTCTAGTACCCATAACACAAGCTCTGCTTAGCTTGGGACTAGATGATGTTGTGTGTCAGATGTCCAAAATATTTATTATTATTATTATTATTATTATTTCCAAAGTACATCTTTTTAGTTTTTAATAGGTAAGCATTTAAAAAAAAACAAATATTTTTATTTAGACCAAACAATATGGTCTCGGTAAGAAGGTCGACAATCTAATAAACATAGATTTTATTGAATATAAATGTTATATTTTGGTGAATACGTGATTCTAATAAATAAGTAATGAAAAAATTAAGTATTTTATTCAATAAAACCTTTTAAACAGACTTCTCTGAAAGCGTAGTCGAAACGTCGAAGGTTAGTAATAAGCGTTGAAAAATAAGGTTAGTGTTCTAGGGTTGGAAAAATAAGGTTGGAGGCATTCGGACGGCTTAAAAATCATGACGTAGCCTCAATCTTGTCTTGCCAGTCCCTAAAACGCACTCGGCTGGCGTGAGAGATGATGACCTTTTGTTTTACACATAAAAAACTTACAAAATCGTATAATTTTGTCTAACGTTAATTCATAAGTACGTACATGCATAAATGCTACTTTACACATTTTGAATGTTTTAATCGCCCGCAAAGAATTTTCACATTTTGGAGCAGTATCTTTGTGTAGTTAATTTAAAGGTTTTGGATAAATCCAGGTAGGTATTAATATATTGATAGTATAATGGTATAACTGGTGTACAATAAAGTGTATTCTATTCTATTCTATTTCAAAATCACAGTCATAGTAATAAAGCGTATATAAGTAGACATAGTACTTGTATACATAATAATATACTACTACTATCTATACCACTGCTATTTTATGAAAGTCTAAAATAACGCATATATTATTTGACTCAAATACACTCTTGGCTCCAAAAATTACTTACATGAGTCGCTTGCCATATTTATGAGCACATTAAACATTTAAAACTAAAGATTATTTTCGCTGTTGTACAATTTGGATCTATTGATTTGAGATTCTATCTGATATTTGATTAGAATTATTATTCATTTAATAATGATTAATTTCCTCCATATCAAAATGAAATTAAATTATTTGCTTAGAATTCGTATAGGTAAGTACCAAGTCAATAGCCAAGATGCATTCTATAAACGTAAACGATAGTAGAAAACTTACGCATCTATGGAAATGGCATCTCCCAATGGTAAAGGCGCATTTTCATTGGTCGCTATACAGCAGGCGGGGAGTCCCCGAATACGGGCTATCGACTAATGAAAGAAGGCTATCTACATCTTGGTCGATATACAGCATGCGGGTATTCCCCGTATGCGGCCCAACAACCAGTGAAACTCATCGGTCGGTGTAAAGCAAGCGTGGCGGCGGGAATTAAGATTACGAATGTTATTAGATGAGAACTGACGCGGACGTTGCGTGGCAGTATAATGACTGATCGTTTTACCGATTTACAAATGCTGAATTTAGTAGAAACGTACCGAGACTACCCATGTTTATGAAATGTAACAAGTGATTTATTCAAAAACCGAAATGCGGGAAAAAGTGCGTCTTAGGAAATTTGGAAAAAGCTTAATATTCTTGATCTCTTGATTAAAAACATACCAAAAGAATAAAGATATGCGCGGTACAGAATATCCAACACTCCGCAAGCGGGCCCTAACGACTAATGGCTATCGCATGCTGGCCCTATGGCATGCTTAAACAGAAATCTCCAGACACTTCCAAAGTGGAAAAATGTGTGTGTCCCCACACATTTTTCCACTTTGGAAGTGTCTCGTGCGCAAACAATTCAGTTTAGAAAAAAAAATTATATTAGAAACCTCAATATCGACTCAACATTTACACGTATGGGTTTGATGAAAAAAAATTTTTTTGAGTTTCAGTTCGAAGTATGGAGACCCCTAAAAGGTATTGTTTTTTTAAATTTTTATGTGAAAATGTTATTGCGGTTCACAAATTACATCTTATTACCAAGTTTCAACAGTATAGCTCTTATGGTTTCGGAAAAAAGTGGCTGTGACATACGGATGGACAGACAGACAGACATGACGAATCTATAAGGGTTCCGTTTTTTGCCATGTGGCTACTGAACCCTAAAAAACGATTCGCAGTTCAAATCTGTGACAAATGAAGCGCATAATAGATCTGTATTGCATTGAGTTGCATGAATACCCAGCTCAGCGTTCAATCTTTCACGGGTAAACGGTCTCGAAAAACCAAGATGGCCGAGCAGGCGACGGCAAATTTGATTTGTGAACCACTCACTCTACAAACGAGGGGTGCCAACTTTCAAATTGGAAAATTTTATATCGCTCATAAAATTTGACGAAAACAAAATCTACATAATTCGTATCAAAAATATTTAGAAAAAAATTATTGCACTTTTATTATTTTTAAATCATATTAAAGTATTATTTTATTCACTTATATGTTACGAGACGACGACGAGACGAGGGTAATGTAAGGATATAGCAATTTAAACGTAATGGTAGAATAGGATTTATTTTATTCCGATTACAATAGTTTGGTTGAATGTTCAAAGAAGATAATTAGGAACAATTGACTTCATGGTAATACTAATATTAAAACTAAAACATTTAGAACCCTTAAATCCATTCAGGACATCATTATGTATCTGTATAATTTATAAGTTAGGTACCTGAAAGTTTGGGAAAAAAATAAAAAAATGCATTTCTCCGGAGTGTCCGTCTTATAAATGCTATAAGAAGAGACTTTACAGATGGTTTCAAATATTGTTATATGTTAGTTCTGGGGCGATTAGTGGTTATCTATGGATACAGAACAATGTCCTAAAAACAATAACTACTGACCCTCGACAATTCGTATTTTCAATCGCGCTTTGCTCCTTACTCGTCTAAGCGTATTGTTCAGTAGGTATTATATCTACCGGCAAAACCCATTTAAATAAAAAAAATCGTAAAAAGTGAGAACATACTTTCAATTTATTAAATCGAATTTTAGTTAAATCGAACCTTTGCTTTATTTCTACTAAAATGACTTCGTTCCTCACATTAAAGAATATCTATTCAATGTCGGTGTAAAATGACAGAGTATTTTCTTGATACTGTAAAAACATTGTGTCGTTGTGTTAGAAATACAGAATTGGTCTTATTTAGGCGGGGATTTCATATTCGTTACCTACCTACCTAACTAACCTATGATCCTACTTGGTAGCTACTTTAATGTGCTTTAAAGACAGATTTAACGTTTAATTTTATTTTCAGAACACAACTGGATAAAATGGTGTCAGTAAGATGCAAAAATTCAACAAAATATTCTATTCAAATCCGTTAACAACAGATGCCGTAACTTCTCATTTATGACGCTAATAGCACTAGACTGGTAAGTAATTAAAGTTTTTGAATCTAGTCTAAGTAATGAAACGTCGGTCATAAAACTACATAGGTATATAAGTATTGGCACACTTAAATGTTACTAGTGATTATGTACAGTGTACATTGTTCTTTATTTTATTACTGTTTGATCAAAATATTTATTCATGTATTTATATCATTACTTCAATGTAAGGGATATAGTATTGGAGCCTTTAAGAGTAGAGTGAACAGGTTTCTTTTGGATGGGCGTGTACCATCTTCGTCTTCATCTACACTTTGCATCAGGTGAGATGGAAGACAAACGCCTATTCCATTATAACAATAAAATAAAAAAAAAATAGTAGATCATCATCAGCAGCAGCCTTTAACAGTCCACTGCTTGACATGGGCCTCTCCATAGAAAGGAGGTTTTGGCCTAGTATATATAGTAGATAATTCTATCTTTACAAGTAATTAAAATGTCTGTTTGGAATATCAAAGGAACAGTTTTTACTTGAGGCATATGAAATTTCATACTGTACTTACATTAAAAAAGCTGTTAGTGTGGGTTATCCCTAAGAGGAGAGGAGGAGGATATACCTTTGCGGACTTTTCTGTAGACCTTTTTAAGATGTACAATACTGTATAGTCCAGTCAATTAAAGCTTAACTTTGCCATTTTGGTTGAACACCTGCAACCAACACCAAAATTTCCGTAAGTCTTCGTAGATTAATATACTAAAATTGCAGGGTGCTGCATTACCGGCAAAGGGTGCGAATACATTGCAAAAGGGTGCAAAAACAACTTTTTCGTCTATATCTCGCGATTGGCTGGAAAAATAAAAAAAGATCCTACTACAAAATTGTAGGAAATTAAATCACCTACAAAAAATTGTCAAATTATTTTCGCGTATCTCTAATAGTTTTTGCACAAAATGCATTTAAATGTGCGAAATTCTAAAAATATTGTTATTAATCTTTTTTTTTTTTCATTTTGAAGCGATCCTACATGTTTCTTTGGGATTTAATTAATAGTTTTCGGACATTTTTTTTACTTATTCATACCATTTTTTCATATACCTAATAATCTTGACAAAAAATCATTTCAATTATTTATTAAATGATATTTTAATTTTATATCTTCTTTATTCCATCGGATTCAGCGTAAATTTGCAAATTTTCAAATATGAGAGGATGGTCATCTAATGAACGGGAGGCATATAATATGCCTGATAAAAATGTTATATACGATGGTGATATAAGAGCTGAAATGCCTAAACATAGTTTACTAGGATCTGCATAGGTGATTTTTTTAATCCAGTAGGCAATCTCTCATCATAAATCTCATCGGTAAAATCTGTTGTAGATGCTAATTGCGCTGCAGATTTTTTTTACATTTGATTGGAGTTCCTTCATATCAAACACTACTTGCTGGTGTGTACTCTGCTAAACAATGAAAAGTCTCCTGACCACCTGAGGTTCTTATACAAGGTGGGCCAAAAGAAGTCATCCGATGTTGTTTGGCTATTGTCCTTGAGGGCTTCCAGGGTCTCGGGCTTGTTCACATAAACACGGGACTTCAAAAAACCCCACAAAAAAGTCTGGAACGGTTAAATCGGGTGATCTTGCGGGCCAGTGCAAATCGCCAAAACGAGAGATGAGGCGACCCGGGAACGCCGCCTTCAGAATATCGGTTGTGTCTGGCGCAGTGTGTGCCATTGCTCCGTCTTGTTGGAACCACATGTCTTCCAGTCCTAATTCGTTCAATTGTGGCAGAAAAAAATCAGTTAACATGGCCATATAGCGCGCACCGTTCACTGTAATCGTTTGACCAGCGGCGTCCTCGAAAAAAAATGGCCCGATGACTGTTACAGCTTGAACAGCGCACTATGCAATCACTTTTCGCGGGTGTAATGGCTCCTCGTGCATCACTCGTGAATTTTCGGTGCCCCAGAAGCGATAGTTTTGCTTGTTCACGTACCCGCTGAGGTGGAAATGAGCCTCATCGCTCATTATGATTTTGGTCGAAAAATCGTCTACGTCGTCCTCGAGATTGAGGATTGCATGGGCGTAGGCCATGCGTTTGGTGGTCGACAGATAGCAGCTGATGCACGGCCATGCGCATGTCTTTGACCGAAATTCACTTTAGGGATGACCGGCTGATGGCTAATTGTGAGGCACGGCGTCTGGTCGATGTTTCAAACGACAGCTCGACATCCTCGGCAACAACTGCGATATTCTCGGCGGAATAGACGCTCCGGGGTCGGCCACTCTTGGCAGCGTCTCTTGTGGTCCCTGGCCAAACGGCGCAGTGTTTGCGCAGTTAGTGCCGGACGACTGGGGAATCGGCGATGGAATTCGCGCTGCGCCAACACCATAGACGAATTGTTACGCAAAAAAATAGACACGATTATTCCGCGGGGAGTGTATCGCTCCATGGCTTGCTCACTTGTATTCTACATCTGTCTTCTTTACAAATGTCAAATCAGATTTGACATTGGCCGCCATTTGCAAAATTATGGTGTGCTGGTGTGATGTGCAAACACCCAGTTTGCTTAGTAGATTGATAACTAACACCGATCCTGTTTTTATGTATGTTCCAACAGCTAGTTGAAGAAACGAGTGAAGGATTTAGGACGATGTGCTGAAATAATACTATAGGCAATAGTATCTAGTTTTGGGATAACAGGACATTCATCTGACACAATATTTTCATCATTTAAAAATAATGTATGTATGAAGCAAGTTAATAGTACCTAGAGGTATTTCTGATACAACGTTATCAGGGAATTTGTCCGGTTGTAGATAACTTTTTGTTTCGTAACGAGTTTCCTTTATTCTGTCCTGTAAAAATTCTGCACATACAGTGATAATTGTTTTCTTAGCTATTTCACTGAGGTCCTCACTCTTACCATACCAATCACTACAATCAATATGCAACGCGCGTTTTAGCGACTGCTCAGATGCAAAGTCGCTGCTACCGGGATCCGAAATAGTGCGGAGAGTAGCGTTCAGCTGTTGTGTCGCGCTTCTAAAAAGCGACTCGATCGCCGCGTTTGGCGTTTTTAAGTGTGCGGTGTGGAGCGATCGGTCGCCGTATTTAGCTTCTAAAAAGCGACTAGATGCCAAATCGATGCTACCGGCATCCGAATGTATGCGGAACGTAGCGTTCAGCTGCTGTGTCGCGCTTCTAAAAAGCGACTCAATCTCCGCGTTTGGCGTTTTTAAGTGTGCGGTGTAGAGCGTTCGGTCGCCGTATTTAGCTTCTAAAAAGCGACTAGTTGCCGATCGCCGATGCTAAAAGTAGCTAGTCTGCGGTGGCCCTAAAGCATAAACAGACATTTTGACAGAATTCCTTCAAACTTATAAAATCATAGAGCAGAGCTCCGCTTGAAATTATTTCTAAAATTTTAATTAAAACACACAACATAGAGCCTGCATATAGTTTTCAACTAACGAATCATTAGTTTAAGGCTTGGTGCTTACAAGGGATGAATGGATTAATGTATTATCGACAATATCAGATGTGTAGCTTGTATCTGGGCCAATGTTCCATTTAAGTAATGAAGCCGGCCAGTATCTATACCGTAAATCAACACATAGAGAGTTAACCATCAGCGATTGCAGTATTGACTATTTTGTGATCCAGTACTCATACACAGAGGGATAGATATAGGTATGTAATCACTTCAATAACACTAATGAATGACATATCGATGTTGGTAAATAGATTTCTATTTGTATAAAGTTCAATATATTAAACAAAGTTTGTCTACAAATAATAAAAGTTAGTTGTCTTGTATTGGGCCCACCGTAGCTCCATTTTAACCGACTTCAAAAAAAAGGAGGAGGTTCTCAATTCGTCTTCTTCTCGAATCTTTTTTTTTATGTTCAGCGATAATTTAGTCATATAAAAGAACCGATTTCAAAAATTATTTTTACTTTGGAACGGGCGTAGCTTACAGGTGGTCCCATCGTCACCATATCGGGCTCTTATGATGGGATCCCAAGGAAATCGAGGGAACTCTTCAAATATCATAGGCACAATTGTCGCGATTTGGATTATTTTCCGTGACATTAAACGTGTTTTTATTTTTATCGACTTAATGTTTCTTTTGGCAACGTTTATACATGTTGTCTTAATCATCAAGTGTAAATATTTAAAACTAGATAAAATAACAAAAAAAACGTAGTAACTTCAGCATATTTTTCTTAGATACCTGGAATAACGGCCAAATAGAATACACAACCGCGTCGAAAACAAATTCTCAAAACCCCTTATTTTTATTACTTTTGTAGACAACTAGATGTTTCACGAACATATGAAACAATTCGTTGATATATTTCCCATTTTCTTTCTGTAGTAAATCAGCATCGTTTTTGAAATTGCATCATGGCATTTTAACAGGGAACAAACATGGACTGGCACAATAACAGTGATTTGTGTGCAACTGTACACAGCAACGGGGAAATATGTGGAAGTGCCAACAGCCGAATTGGAAAATTCTGTATTGGGCTATAAAGTGTATGATGTTGGCGAAATATCCTATTGATTTTGTTTGAATAAAGATCTGTATATAGCTCGAAGAATTTGTTTTAACATTACTTATATAGATATTTTAGGACTGAAAAATCACACAATACAACTTCGTTTCGTCGATGTAGCTTGTGTCAAAGCTCTACTTTATTTACATACTAGCTTTCGCCCGCGGCTCCGCCCGCGTGTATGTCGGTAATCGCGGTAAAAAGTAGCCTATGTCCTTTCCCAAGTTTAGTTCTATATCATACCAAATTTGATCAAAATCGGTTTAGTGGTTTAGGCGTGAAAGCGTAACAGGCAGACAGACAGAGTTACTTTCGCATTTATAATATTAGTAGGGATTATAAAAGACTATTGTCTTTGACTATGTACGAGTGTAAGTATATGAAACTTCTTTTAGATTATATATAATTATGAAGTATAATAACGCCTTGTTGTGACAAAAATAATATGAAAAAGACAGGCTTTTGAATGGAACAAATAATATTAAAGTCAATACAAACTTTTTATATTGCACCCCATCTAACTGAGAGGAAACATAATTTTATAATTTTATTTTCAAATGAATAAGCTAAAAACCCTATTTTAAATATTCGTGATTAAATTGATTTTATTTTATTATTTTTCAAAGTCCAAAAGGGTCACAACTTATAAATATTAATAACTTTTTATAGTTCTTTTACGTACAATATCTCTTACTTATGACTTCTTGCAGTAGTCTGAACGAAATGTTACTACTTATAATTTCGTAAGAAAACAAAAAAAGTATAATACCATAAGAATTTACAAAAGTAAGTATGTAGTAATGAACGCACATAAAGTAAAGTAAAAGAAATGTTAAACAATCCTCTATCAGCAAATAATAGTAGTAATCCATAGTTACGTTTAAAGTTTGAACTCCGTCTATCTGTCTGTTTACGTGTTACGCTTTCACGGCTAAATCGTTGTACTCCTTTTGATGAAATTTAGATGTAAAAAATGTTGATTTTTAAATTTTTCGAACTTTTTTAGTTAAGAGTTATTAAATTTAATTTATATACGAACAGATAGTCCAATTCATAGTTTTCCCAGTAACAACATGTACAACCCTATGGTCGTTATTTTCTTTTTTCAACAGTTTTAAACCTGCACTTATAAGTTGTCTATTCTACGTAATATTTTTGAAAAAATGGTTCAACAAAAGTGCATAACTTCTTTTACGGTGCTGCATTCTCAAAGTGACACGGCATTCCCTCAACGTTGCAAATAAAAGCAGACTGCGTAACTACTGCCATTGCTGCACAAAATGATGTTAGAACTATTTCAACTGGAATTTCTATACGGACAGTCAACTAAGGTACTTTTATTGACGAGGAGTCACTATTACTCCAGCTACATTTGTTTATCTATATTTCTCAGTATTATTTGAGTCTAGTGTATATTCTCTTTCAGTATTATTACTAAACTATTTTTTATCGGTAAAAACAGTAAGTGCTTTCATTAAATTTATCTTCTTCCTAGCCTTTATTCCCAAGTTTATTTGGAGTCGGCTACTAGTTCAACCTTATTGCAGGGCACTGACTTCCCAATAACGATTGCCATAGATGTTCATGACAACCGGGACCGACGGCTTTACGTGCTCTCCGAGGCACGGGCGTGATTTAACGCCAAATTACCAAACTCCGGCTGCTTTTAGGAATTCCCTAAGAAAAACCCAAAAACACACCAAAAACGACCCGGGATTTGAACCCGAGACCTCTTGATTAGCAGTCGCATACGCTAACCACTAGACCAACGAGGCAGTTTTTCATTAAATTTATATAAATTATAAATAATTTACAAATATATTTTAATCTGCATATTAAATGATGCAACCTCTTTTTCTTTTCTTGTCCATACCTTTTCAAAATGTCAGGGACTATTAGAAGGTTATATAATTGAAAACTACATCGAATTTCATTACAAAACTTTGTTTCTTTGTTGGGGATAAAAGAAAAACAAAGAAAGTTTTCTTATTTAAGTCTGGCAACACAAAAGTATCTCGGCTTTAGATTTAAATCTCGCGGTCATTAGACAGCCAAGTTAGCATACATTTTAATATCACGAGACAGCTGTGACTAAAGAAAGGCAGCCTTTGTAAGATGTCAAAACAAGTACATTTTATTTATATTTTGCTACCATCTATCCTTGGCCAGGATTTATTACTGCAATATAGTCTTGGACGTAAGACAATAGATTTAATGTCTGAACAGACGGTTTCCTTAACTTCATACGTTGCTCGAAATGTTCACATAACATAATGACAACATATTCATTCACGAAAAGATTGAGTTAAAAGATTTGATTTTATTATGAGGTTATTTCGGAGTGCATTGACTCGTAATTTAGTGAAATATTTAATAGGTAGTGAAACTTTAGCAAGTAGAACAGTGAGTAGACAGAGTTACTTAAGTCATTTCAATTTATCAGTGTAATGTACAGAAAATGAACCAATCTTTGCATTATGAATGATTTGCACATTTTGATTAAATCATTAAAAAAAATGGTTATTTTATTTAAGTACCTCATCTATATTTTAAAAGATGCTTTAATATTGTGTGTTAGATTCATTTGACGTCTCATTTAAAATCGGATATATTATTCTCAAAATATATTTAGGAACATGCGCTCACAGCCAAGTAACCCCAGGTATACAATTAGAAACAATTACCGGGAAAGTAACAACAGCGCGGTCAGTAACTACAGGGGTGGCATTTTCTTGATTCGGAGGTCACGCTAAGCAGTCGGTCCCGGTTTTTATCATAAATAACATTCGGGAAGCTTAGTTAGAGGCCTTTGGGCGGCCTCAAAACATACAAAGGCAAGATTACGTAGCTTCAATGTGTCATGCCAGTCCCTAACCGGTACTCGGCCAGCGTGGGAATCTATGGTCTTATCTTCCGAGAGGAGTCCCGAACCCAGTAGTGGGTCATTATAGGTTGTTGATGGTCTATGTATAAACATACTTATATAACAAAATATATCATATCATTAAGAACTAAACAAATTTGAATATGATTAGAAATAATTATTCTTAGTCTTGTAATATTTACTTGAATACAAACATTCTATAATGTATTAGTATTCAGAGCATTTAATTATTCCTGACAGTAACTGATTTTGTGCCGCAATAATTAATTACTCATTGACGCCTGATCGAGATCGTGGAATTCAAAAGATGTCATCAATTTCTTCAAACATCTTACAAAGACTAATTATTTGTGATAACGGATCAATGAGTTTCCAATTCCACCAATATTTCAGTTCTTACTTTCAGTAATTTGATACATTCGTATTGAGTAATAAATACAGTCTACAGTTATGTAATGAAAATATATTTTCTTGGGTTATTTTCTTTCTGTGACTTTCATTAGTTTGATGAAAGCAGGACTTACATAGCTTTAGGTAAGTTATATTTTTCTCCTACCAATTGCTGATTTGGGCAAACTACATCAATATTTACCCGACTACGACAAAGCCAAAGAAGAATTATTGATCAAACTAAATAGCATCATTAACCTACCACAGTCCACTGCTGGACATAGGCCTCAACCTTTGCACACCCTTTGATCGATTTTGGGCTTCTCGCATCTAGCTCCTGCCAGTCATCCTGCGCAAGTCGTCACTCCACCTGGCCTGTGGGCTTCCTACACTACTAAGTGAATAGCTCTAAAACCAAATATTCTTCCCCCAAATGCATACCGGTTGTAAATACTCATAAACCGCTTGTCATAACCAAAACAAAACACTAGTGGTTTTTTTGTCAATTACCCTCGCAAGTTTCTTTACTTTCCAAACAGAAACAGACTGTCACAAATAAATTAAAGTCTAGTGGTTCCAGTTTTAAAGCAGCAACAATAAGGGAAAAGTTGAGTCACGCTGACAAAGACAAACTAATTCGTTGTATTCACTAAATTGTGTAGCAGCAAACTGAATAACTAGTATCTCATTACTTGAAAGAGGCAAATCTAAAATGCATAACTACCACGTAACACGGTGTAGTCATGAGTTGGCTAATTGTTACTTACCTATACATATATTATACAGTAATTCAATTTGAACACGTGGCATTTCCCACAAACAGGCAGCCTGTAATTTACGATATATCGAAAATTCAACTACACACACACTGAAGGGTTTATTAGTGTTCAGTTTAGGAACAACGGTAAATTGAATATGTTGTGTGTAACTGTTTAATTATTTATTTTATACATGGCATTGTTTTTTTATTTTTATTTTAAAAGACAACTCCCGCATTAGGAATATAAATTTCTGTGTCGCGGGCTTTACAAACATACATGAAACGGACACAAATAACACCCAGACTTAGAACAACAAATTGTGAATCACACAAAGTGTTATCCTACGTGGGATTTGAACCCACGACACTTGGCGCAGTAGGAAGCGGTGTGGCGACCGCTTAAGCCACTAGGCCAACCGTGCAGTCTAAATTGTGATTACGAGTTTTACATTATTGTTTAATTTAGTTGAGTTTAGAATAAGTCAAAGTATATAATATTTAAAATGTAGTAACGCAAAAACAAAATGAAGTTTCATGAAAATATTGTCTGTTATTATTTATGCCTTGAGTAGAATAATGTCACTTCTCTAGTTTGTAGTACTATCTTCAGTAATGGACTGCGTTGCGATGATAGGTTTTATTAGTTCTTATTTCATTAATGTAGTAGTTACCTATAAATTCACTGTTCATTCAATAACATCGAGGCTCTACCCACTGTTGTAGCTATTTCCTTTCCTATAAAGTAAAACTTAATAGAAAAAATTACCAACCCTTTTGGGTTGGTAATTTTTACACTCCTTTTACCACGAGATATCAGAATAATTAAACATGACATTTAAAACTCATACTTCAGATTTATCTAACCATACTTTTTGGTCATACCATGACGTAATATGGGGGATCTAATACCAATAAATAAAGTGTTTAACTAGAGTAACTAAGTTCGACCAGCTACCACCACTTTTGTTAGCGAGGCGTAGGTGTTCGAACCCGCAGACTCTGCCTTACATAAACAGGCTTTATAAAAGTATAATGTTTTAACTGTCTACACAATAAATATTACTATTCATAGTTCCACAGTTTCTGAAAGTGCCTTAAAAATTACTCCAGTTGTTATGATATATGAACATGAATGGGCAGACGGACATACCAGTAAAAAAGGTTTGTATCAAAACATCAATATTGGAATGTCAGAAGCAGTTAAAAATGTTGAATAAACGTGTCCTAAAATGCATTTTGTAGTAAAAGCTTTGGTGTCATGATCAGCAATAACTACTGCAGTGGTGATGGATAAGAAAAGTTCGAACGCCATGGTCTCTTTCTGTAAAGCAGGACTCCAGAAAGGCCATGCTCAATAAGATCATCTTTTTTTGGTAAGTTGTTTATATTATCAACTAGCCGTGTAACCTGCGGTTATTATTGTAAATCTCGAGTAACGCCGCAGAGCGTAGCTAGTTTTTAAAAAAAATAGCTTGAGTTACTTATTTTCTGACAGTGAAAGTTCCGTTAAAATCGGACCAACTGAACTGAAGATTAGGCGGAACAAACAGACAGAAAGACAGACAAAAAAAAATGCCGTTTTGTTCTAAGTACCGTATGTACTTTGAGATGCACTTAGTAAAAACCTGTAAATTTGATAATAAATACAGTCTAACTTTGCCTAACTTTTCGATACATACAAATAAATAAAATTTTATAAACCAATGTTACTGTTACGTCATCTACGATACAGATGACATCTCTACAATTCAGATTTTCACAGATGAGTGCAATATTAGATCGATAGCACGAAGTTGCAGCAGTAAGCAACATCTTATATCAAACGTCTAACACAAGAAGTTGTGGTCAAAGTTGGCCGCAACCGCAATGTTCGTGACACTACCCAAGTGCTCGCTAAGACCGTGGCGCACTGAGCTGAATCTGTTGCTGAGGAATATTTCAAACTAATTAAATCGTTTCTGATATGTACACTTCTAGCGTCAGAATGTAAACAAAGAGATAAATGGAGCTAGAAATTAATAAGATAATAATTTCTTGCGTACTTTGTATTCTGTTAATTACAATTCTTTAGTAGTAGTTAGTAAATACGAATATTATCAACAACTTTACGATGTAACTGTTAAAAGTTTGCATAAATATTAGCAGAATCATTGAAAAGGACATTGGGTACCCCATCGTGGTCCACCCGCCGGCGCCTCCATCGAGGTCAACTCGGTCCTCGTACCGGTCCAGGCCCACATGAGGTATCTGGGTCTGGTTCTCGACGGTAGGTAGCTCTTCGACGAGCACTTCCTACGGCTTGGCCCTAAGTTGGTGGGCACTGCCTCCGTCCTAGGGTGACTTCTGCCCAATCTGGGCGGGGCCAGTGTCCCAACTAGGCGGTTGTACACGGGGGTTGTCCGGTCAATGGCGCTTTACGGTGCACCGGTGTGGGCGGCGGCTCAGACCGCCCAGAATAGGCCGCTCAATAGCCTCTGGCGCCCCCAGAGGATATTGGCGGTCAGAGCCATACGCGGATACCGCACGGTGTCCACCGAGGCGGCGTGCGCCTTGGCCAGATCGCCCCCGTAGGATTTGGAGGCGGAAGTGCTCGCCGAAGTTCATCGGCGAGTGGCTGACTTTCGGGCGGAGGGCGAAATCCGCTCTCCGCCCGGAAGTCAGCCACTCGAGGACGTGCGCGAGTGGCGCGAAGCTGCTCGCCGAGACATCATGATCAGATGGTCGTTCCGGCTGGAGACCCCACGCGCTGGCTTCGCCGCCGTGGAGGTGCTCCAGCTGGTCATCGCGGAGTGGGCAGGGCGGCAGCACGGGACCCTTTCCTTCCACCTGACGCAGGTGCTTTCCGGGCACGCTTGCTTCGGAAAGTACTTGCACTCGGTCGCTGGGAGGGAACCGAGTCCCGCCTGTCATCGGAGGGGATCTCTCGCTGTCGGCCGTCATAAGATCGATGGCCGGCAGCGACAGTTGTTTTACCGCGGTCGCAACCTTCTGCGAGGAGGTAATCTTGCAGAAGGAGGTAGCGGAGAAGGCCCGGGAGGACGACATCCACTTGGACCCGATCCGCTGCCGGCGCCCCGAGCGCCAATTAGAGAGTAAAATTTGAGGTGGTGCCCGCAACAGTGCGGGCAGGTGCTGGGAGGAGTCCAGAAGGAAATCCCCTCCTGTATTGGAAGGAGACTAGCCTTCCAATACACAGGCGCAGAGAGGGTAACACCGAGTGGTTTTGGTCGGTTCGAGTCCGACACACCACCCCCCCGTAACCCCCGACGGGGTGACGGTCCGCGGGGATTTTCACACGTTAAAAAAAAAAGCTTCTCCATTTCGATGTTTCGAACGGGTTATACCACTCGTGGTCACGGGTAGACTGTTGTGATGTGCAAGTAATAGTTACTTACCTACCCGCAGTTCATCGCGTTGATTACTTGAACTGATAGAACACAATGAACTTATAACATCTGCACACCTTGTTTCATCATTACGATGGCGACTGCCCCGCTGATGATAGGATTCCCCGATGTTGATAATCGGTATCCGTCTTCCCGGTTGAAATTTTGTTTTCGGTTCTTCGGTGTTATATTAAACTTAATATCTATGAAAGCCAGACAAAAAGTGACTCTTCAAGATTCATTTTTTCACTTCTGAGGAACAGAACAAAATATCGATTCACATTCTGAATCGATATTAATCAAGCTTTACTTAATCTTCGAAGGCTGAATCACTAATACCTTGATTGTGGTAGGACAAAAGCCTAGATGTGGATAAGATAATGTCACGTTGAGATAACAGCATTGTTAGTATGGGGGCTTTGATTGTAATTTATGTGGCGCAAAATGTCAGTTTATATCAACATCACTAAAGAAGAAATTGGTGCGCTCTTAAATCTATGTATTCTTTTAGCTGATTTCGGCCACGGCGGTCAATCTCAACGGAAACCAGCCAACTAATCGGGAGATATTATTGTGTACAAGTGTGTGCGCTAATACAGGCGCACTCTCTGTTATCTCACTCTCATAATCCTATGCGACGGCTATCCGACAGGACTGAGGAGAGAGATCAGGGGCAGTACCGACGGCTTTTCCTGTTTCTTGCTATAGCGACAAATTACAGCACAGTACATAAAGTAAACAATAATAATATTCTTTCACTGTACTCTAGATGTAAAGCAATATATTACCTGAATTAAATGACTCTGAAATAGGCATACAACGTAAAACGGCACTCGTGCGGCCGTCACATGCGATTTCACTTCATTTACATATCTGAACTAGAACGGTTATTGCCCGAGTCATTGAACAATTCTCAGTTTCAAGATAACGTTACAGGTTTTGAACGACATTTTAATATTTTTAAAACTAAATTAAGTATTGATTTTGAAACTACATTTAAATTAGTTTCTGCCAAAAGTTATTTAACAAATCAATAGAAAAACTCTTTCTGAAAGTAATTTACAAAATTCTGATAATGGAAAAAGTGTTTTATTGAATAAAATAAATAATTTTTCCATTAAACATTTATTTACATTATACATCAGCTTTCTGTCAGTAAAAGGCTCGTGAAAGTCATTCCGTTTATTACAGAGATTAGGCAGAACAAACATACAGTTAAACATGTAGTGAAAATAACTAATAATAACTAAGGGATAAACTACGCAAGACAACATCAATGCAAAGAGAAGGAAAACTTGAAACCAATCCTATACCAACCCGTCTGGACAGCGTGGTATAGTAGGCCGGCCAATACCTCCTTTTCAAGGAGAGGCCTATGTCCAGCAGTGGACTGTTAAAGGCTGTTGATGATGATAGTGAAAATATATGTTATTAAAATTATAAATCGACATTTAAATTTTATTTATTAGTATAAATATTTCATTTAAAACTCTCCACAATGACGTACAGCAATATCAATCAGTTCACTAGATCATGAAATACATTGAACGAGGAAATCAGAACACGGCGTGTTATGCCGTAAATTGGTGGAAGAGTCGCTTGTTATATGTATATTGTATGTAGCAGGAAAATATCAGGATAGTAATTTAATGATATTCTATAGCTTGTTAGTGGAAAAATATTCAGTTTTTAAATTACTCTTTTTAAAATACTTTAGCTACCTTTGTTTCCATATTCAATGAAACAAATTATCAAAAACAAACTTGAAAAGTTTTACCTACAATACTATTTATCTGTTGGCCTGGCTGGGCCCCGGGCTTGCCGTGGTACCTTTACAGTACTAGCCGCGGGGAACGACGCGAGACGAAACTAGTCTAAGTTATTCCTAATCTCATCAACTATTCAGTGAAAGTTTCATCAAAATCGGTCTAGCCGCTTCAGGTACTAGTCGGAACAAACAGACAGACAGACCGACAAACATTATAAAGGGGGATTGTTTGTTGTAAGGCCCGTTTATAGTATCGTAGTCAAATTTAGAGAAAAGCTGTGAATTTAAAATTATAAACAGTAAGTTCAATTTTATTTATTTGTATAAGTAACGTTATGATAACGTGTTAACTGTGCATTCAAATTTTGAAATATAACGGAATTCAAGCAACTATAAGGGCTCATACACACGAACGGCATGTTGTCACCGGCAGCCGTCGACACGGGTCGACGACGGCCGTCGACGCGTCGGCGTTTGCCGTCGACCTATAGCGACATTGCAATTGTAGCGTGCCGCGTCCGCCATTTTGTCAGTCGATTGCATTATAGTTCAAGAGTGCGCAGGCGTCGGAAATTTGTCAAATGATTTCTAATGACGAATGTTAATAATACTATATTACTTTATTGTACACCGAAACGACGAAATTGATGTTGAATTGCTAATTGTTGTCATCAAGAAAAATGCTTGTATTTGGAATTATAAATTGAAAGAATACAGTAATAAAACAATAAAAAAACAGAGCATGGATGGCGGCATGTGAAGAAGTTATCAGCGATTTTAATTATCCATCATGAACGTGTTTTTATTTTTCGTTTTTATCGGCTTCGACGAAGTAAAAGCAATAACAGTGTTTCTTCTTCAAAATCCATTCTGTAAACTCCTATACTATGTGAACTGACGACGGCTGCCGCTGATCTTCACGGTTGGATTGTCGACGGCTGCCATCAACAACATGCCGTTCGTGTGTATGAGCCCTCAGAATAATTGCTCAAACAGTATTTCCCTCCATACAAAAAAGCTTGTCTACACTAAATTTCACATTAAAATGATGTACCATCAAGTAATCAAGTTCTAACTATGATATACAATGTATTAGTTCTACTCGTTAATCACTATACTAAAACAGTGGGTAGGCCTTCTACTCTTAATCGAATGAAGGCATTCCTCTACTAAGAATAGATGGATCAATCTATTTCCATTAGAGGTTTGCAATAACGCTCGGTTGGTAGAATCCATCAATATTGCTCGCTCCGAATCCAGACTGATTTTATTGTGGGCCCCTTCTATTAGCAGAGTTGGTCGAAACTTGTATTATAAAAAAAGTTAAACTTTTTGTGTAGATACAAGTAGTCATTTATAGTAAAGTTAACATGGATTAAGGTTAAAATAAACTTTGTAAGAAATTTTGCACTATAAAAAGCTTTTAGGTAAAACGATTTCATAGCAGGTCTGCATCAGCAAGCGCACTTAGAATTAGATAAATTTTATATTATTAATAAAAATCAATGCATTAGATAATTGCAACAATAAAAAAGTATTTCACACTTGTCTATTCTTCGGCTTCCTAGACTTTATCAATCCCAAAGTTATTTTACCCGAATATGAGATAATCTATGAAACGAAAAACGAGTGATATATTACAAGACATCAAAAGTGCATCTAATTTAATCGATGTAATAATACCAAAGAAAATAACGCCTATATTGAAATGGAAATTGTAGTCCCAACTTAATAGGTGTACTTTGTTAAATAAATAAATAAATTGTTAAATATATAAAATGTTAAATAAATAAATTGTTTAATAAATAAAATGTTAAACAAATAAATAAATAAATTGTTTAAAGAGTATAATCCAACAACAAATATTAAATTGGCTCCATTATCTTGTAAATCAAATTAAAACTTTTAATTCATTAATCTGAAATACGCTATACAAATTTGAGTAATTGTACAACTATCAAAGAACTGTATGCAACTGACACATCCGATAAAACAGTTACATTAGAATCACACGTACAATATTCAAGTCAAATGAGATTTACTCGCGATTCAATCCTAGCTACTCTATCATGAGCCCTCTGTGGCATTTGCAGTAGTCAATATGATTAGTCTCTGTGAAACAAGAGAGTAACAAACTCATGTCCCTAGGGCATCATGTTAACTGTAATTTCATTAGTTAATTAAATGTTATTGGATGTGTCGTAATTTGATTTCGATATGGCTCTCATGTTATGTTACTTTGAATCAAAAATATGAAACCATATTCGATTCAAAGAAATATTTCAACATGCAACACTCATGTCAAACGAAGGGTTACCTCATGGTAAGTGACCACCGTCGCGTATGGAGATTTGCTGCTAGAGTGTCAAAAGTGCGGTACAGCCCTGCGAGAAAACAACTAGTAGACCGTTTTTGACTCCAGTCGTTTCGACTAGGTCGAAAAGAAATGAAATAATTGCTTTCATTCATATTCCAATAAAATGAAGTAATTCAAATAATCCTGTGACTGTATTAACTCTTAAATTCTATTAGTTTTTGAAATATTTTTAACTACTGTTCATTATTAATTATTGAACTGGCCTAAGTTTTGATAGTAAAAAAAGTCGTGTGACACTCGGGGACTGCCACGGTTAAGCTATTGTATAGCATTTTTTATCAACTTATGCAATTATATTTATTTATTTATACTCATGTTTTACTATAAACGGGACCTATTCGCGATAATAATATAAAGGTTACGACACGATGCAGATGTTAAAAGTATGGTGTGTAGGGCGATACCGACATTACAAGAAATGAAAGCGATCAAGTGCGGGTAGACACAACCTGCACATCACGAAGGTGACGCTAAGCTAACATCAGTCTACCCGTGACCACGAGCGGTTTAACCCGTTCGTAACGTCGGAAAATAGAATATATCATAACCTTTATAATATTATCGCGAATAAGTCCCGTTTATAGTAAAATCATGAGTATGTATAAAAGTCGCGAAAGTCTAAAAACAGTTTATTTATTTAGTTTTTATTTATGCAGTATTTTTTTTCTTTGATATTAATTCAAGCTTACAAAACAAGATACACTGTCTTTTTACCGACATACTTGGACTTACATGTTGTTAGAATAACAATATTCTTGCCAAACAATATAATCATCATATTAACCGAAAGACAATGACAACTAAACAGAGAACTTATTAGTAATATGAGCATATCTATGGAATAAAAAAACACTAAGATTCAATAGACGATACTGGAGGACGCGGACGCGAAATACCTAGGTATTGTGTAAAGTAGATAACAATTAAATATTTTGTAATTAGTTTTTTACAATAGGATTATAGAAAAGCAAGGAAGGAGAATCTAGACTGACTGGATAACGGCCGGTGGTGGCAGCACCGGCCGTTATCCTTGTCGCACTGCAGTTACAATCATATTGTCTATCCTTTTCTAGGGTGTTCGATTTTTTCGTTACAGGATTTCTTGATTCGGTTGCCGCGCTCAAAGCCCGCGATAAAAGCTATACAATAGCTTAAAAATTAAACGCGATACTCTCACATTTTCATAATTTTAACCACAAACACCATTAATTTAATATGACTATTCATGGCATCTTACATAAACATCAATTTACATTTATAAACATATATTTCTTCTGAATCCAATTTCTTAGGTTAATAAAAAACTTTGAAATAGAACATCAAAGTATTTTATTCAAACAAAAATAAGAAGTACATTTCAATTACGCGTGTCTAGACGACACTCAACAAAATTATTCTCCATTTCTTATTGATTAGTTTTTGTTCTGTTCTTTTACATACATATGATTAGATATAGAAGCTTATAATATACAGAAGCAATATCTTAATTGGAAACCTTAAGTTTACCCGTCTAAATAATATAGCATCAAACATTATTCGCTCCAGTTAATTCTGTCACCAACGTAACCCTATATTATACAGGTCCACCGATATACTTTGAACTCCCCCACCCTGTTCAGGTTCACGGAAGTTAAGATTCAGCAGGAGCAATTATATGTTGAATGAGAGATCAAGTTCAATGGTTCGATTTTGCAGCGGTGTTTAGGTTACTTAATACGTTTGGCAAACATGCTTCGTGATCCGGTTACACATAGTGTGAGTGTAATAAGAGAATTGTGTAATCATTGTCGATAATGAACATTATTGGAAACAGTAATCTACGTTTAAAACTATTTTCATTTAGATTTCCAATTATAACTTTAATTTAAAAACTAGAGTCAAAACACTTTGGCAACAGATTTTTTGTAACTTTTAACAGTAGATATTTTTATTTTTAAATTAAAAACAGTAACTGGGCGATCGGTTATTATAATTTATAGTTTAAAAACGCCATCTATGCTCTCAAGTAGCTGTTGGAGTACTAATCATCAATGAACTAAGTGTTACTGAAAGAGTAGTTTAGTAATAAGGAAAAACGCATGGAAACTTGAAACTCGTGTTCTCCCAAACATAAGACTGATCTAGTTCAATTTTTCATTCCCGGAAACCTCCAAATACCAAATAGTAAATATAAAAGAATTGCACCCTTATATATATTCGATAAAGCCCAAAAGTCTTAGAGTCAATTTTAAACTTCAAAGCAACTAAGTTATAAGTCGTCTTTAACTATTTCCAATTGGTAATCTTGAGATTCGATGTTACAAATGCTGTCTAATCTGAGAATCTTAACCGTTGTAATCTTATATTTCGTAAACAAGAGGGCTGACCTAAGTAAAACTTAGCGAGAAAACATCGGTTAACTAGTGAATTACGATTTCTACAATTCAGTGGAAATTCAGGGAAACTAGAAATAAACATAGTATACTACCTACATATATTTATGAAGCAGGTGAAAAAAGTTTATTAATTCATCATCTTCACTCTTAATTATTTAAAAATTGGCCAAGTGCTTATCAGGCCATGCATATAATAGGGATCCGTAGTCACCCATAACGGTAAGATAATTGTTTTGGTTACTTATTATTTTTTTATTTTGTACTATGTTTTCTGAGTGCATTTTACAAGTTAGGCCCTAGAACTCCTGAAATAAATAAGTTATCTAAGCCGCTTTAGGTTTCCTTTAAAGCTTAATATATGAACTACTAACATAACTTTTTTTTCAGCTTTTTTGAGCCATCCGTTTTTAAAAGGCCTGACTAGTGATACCCCACACGATTGGGTAGACGCGAGAAAAATAAATCATCCCTAACTTATTTGTAGGGGAGCTGCCCCAAAAATTTTTTTTTCATAATTTTATTTTAGCACTTTGTCTCTCATCTTTCTAGCACTAACCGTTTGGGCGGTAAGTCGAGGACGGACGGACGGAATGAGTCCGAGTCATGAACTACGGAACCCTAAAAACTAATTTTAATAGGAACAAGGTTTATATTAAATCGATAATACAAAATTGTTTTGAAAAATCTGTTGTGAATAGATAAGTAATTAAATTTATATTTGCAAATTAATGTTTATAAACTGAAGTCACGAAGTCCACATACCATCAATGATTCGAAACACACTCACAAAAATATAAGAAATGAATTTACAGAATCACAATTAATTCAAATTCTGTTTCCCCTTTACCCAATAATTAGGCAAGTACAACACAATATTGATGGCAGAAAAAACATCGAATCACGAGAATCATTATGTCTTCGTGGCAACCCTGGATTAATGTTCCACCTGTGAAGCTAGCCGCGCGGGACTCTGATCAAGTAATGCCCTACACTATTAGATTTACTTCACCAATGAAATTGCTCCGGTATCCATCTAGTTTTTGAGATTTTCCCTTTTGCAAGAAGATTACGTGCTCATTTTGATTAATAAAGGTGTGTTGTAACTTTAACAATAATTTTTGAGGTGCATTTTGCACATTCGTATACATATAAATCAATAAATTTGAAGTGTCTGTATTGTTTTTTTTTTTAAATATGTACCATATAAAATGCTTTTACTAAAAATAGAAGCATTTTATACGGTTTTTATGTATCGATCTCTTTGGTTCTACTAATCTTTAGAACATCTCAACAGATTTTGATCGGACTATCACTGACAGATCATATAAAAACTAACTTTTATTTTATTCCAGCTATTCTAATATGTAATTATATTTATTACTATTTCATATAATTTATGTCAACAAGAAGTAAAGCATCTAGTTTTAATGATAAACAAATTCACTACCTTCAAACGTTTTTCGCAGAAATTTCTTTAACCGAAAATTAATATAGAGTCATATATAATTAGCGTTGTTAAATGGACGCTATTACTTTATTTCTGAAAATTACAAAATTTAATGCTAAGGAGTAGCAGTAAAATTCAAAATCTACACCTAAAAGCTTTTAAGAATTTTTACTATTTAGCCAACAATAATAACGACGTACAGAACCACACACTTACCATGTCTTCAAAGAACTTTATGAACTAGCAATAACGAAGCGAAATTTTCAAACCTCACTCACGTCACACCTGCATGTTCTAGTTCCCATTCTTCAGACGAGGTTAATTAGCCTAAGTAACACAGCGCAAAATAGTACGTCGCAATTAAGAATGCCCGACTTTCTTTACCAACTCTGTTACCTTACGAGTTAAAGCTCACTTTGAAGGCGTCATTACAATAGTAACCAAGTTTTCTGTTGGTATAATTGTTCTAGAATGTTAATTTTCAGAAGGGAAAACTACAGAAGCTTATTATGTAACACTGAGGCTGTGAACATCTTAAAGTGAATTGTTTTGTTATTTGAGTACTGAAGTTCTATGCACCATTCAAAGCATGTGTATTAAAATATGTGCCAATGTAAAAATAAGTCAAACTTTAGATACTAATACAATACTCCATTCTTTTTTGGGACAAAATACTCTTGATTTATGTCAATAACTAATTTAAAGTATTATATTTCTATTCAAATTTAAAGTATTCTAGTCTTTGAGTAGTAGTTATAAAATTGTAGATAAAAAATCGTGCATAAAATGAAAGGGGGACCGTCTTTAGAAAAAATAAAACCGTATTAATCATTACCTCAGTTCAAGATTTAATGACACGAATGTCGAAATGACGCGTGTAAGGCGACTCTATGGGTCACGGCGTGGCAGGATCTTGGTGTAATTTTGATAAATAAGCCCTCGCCCACCGAGCGCCGTAATCAGAGTTATTACCCGTCGCTTCGTCATGACGGAGTCACGACTAACCTGCTTATCTACAGACAAATCACATGGGATCAAGTAAGAATACTATCTTGGATATTACGTGTGTCTAAGGTATTTCCTCGAAAATTTTAACAAGAATTTATGTCATCTCTTTAGTTTCTTGATAAAAATAGGTTTTAAAATTACATATAAAAATGAATAACGCATTATGATCTATTTATTGTGATCGTGGATTGCAGTCAGTCATCTGGGACTCAGTAGTCATTGAGCCTTGAATATCTCATCATGATGTACAGAACTTAATTTTATTCTATGCATTGTTTGAAAGGAAGTTACGTAATTGTTTCAACAGCATTTAATAAAAAATAATGTGACAGAAACCATTTTGTACTTGAACAAAGTGCATCGACAGCTCGTAGTGTTTATTCAGTTTTTCTTTTTTCATTTAATCGCTTACATCCCTTTGTAGACAAATTGGTTTGACTACTTTTTTAAACTTATGGAAAAACTCAGAGCAAAGATGGTCTATCTAGGGGTTTTAAAATAAATAAACATTATCATTTCAAAAAGAATGTTATTACAATATGTACATTGCTAATCGTTTTATAAATTAGAAATGGCCATATTAAATGGCGCGTCACCAGAGTACTAAATTCTCTGGAATCCTAAGTATTCATCAGATACATTAAGGATAAAATAGGGCTACCGAAATACCGGAATCTTGTGGGTTTACAATACAAAACCCTTTTCCCTAACATTTAACCAATTAATCACACTTACATAGAACTCCAAAGTGACAGAAAAACAATGTTTTGATTCATTAACGTTACATTAGGAACACTTCACTTTTAAACTTTACACACTAGTTTAGTTTGTAATATTTTTTTAAGATCGATTTATTTGAAATCTGATAGATTTGAGATCTGTTTCTCACCCTTGATTTTTCCTAATTCTAAATAACTATCGTCTTGATGCCGTTGCCTGCTCGCATGCCAGTGTCCAACATTCACACCTAGGGTGACGCCTTTTTCTCGGCTTTTTACGCAATTCTTCATCATGTATATTTTTCTTTATAACAGGCATATCAGCTTCTTCAACTGGTTGTGGACAAATTACAATGTTGTGCCGAGATGTAGAACGTTTCAACATACACCTCACTAATTTCCAAAAATACAACAAAATAAGAATAATTAGAGCCCAAAATATGAGCTTTGGTGAAACTATTTCATTTAATTCTCTTTTTGCCAACATTGTAAATGTGTACCCAAACACATTTAGAACAAAAAACAACTTAGAATTTCACATGATTTTCTCAGAAATGAAATGTCATGTTTTGACACTTTCAAATTGCAACATTTTATTTCTCTATGACAACTGAGTAAAAAGCTTGAACTCAAAGTTTGTTTATGGAATAGAAACTTTTAAATATAATAATTCAGCACTGGAGTAATAAAAAAAATATCACTACAACTCCGATAGGTATCATTATTTTGTTTCTATGTAACAACTACAAAAGCCTACGCACCGGCTTCAGATCCCAAATCAGACAACTATACAATAGTTACTGGACCCAGGATAAACATACTTATAAAAATTACTTTTGTATGAATAATTATAGATAAACTACTTACAGAACAAATGATTGTATTTATCTTACAGTAATTTTTCTTACTGCACAGTGAAAAATACTAACTAACAAAATCAAGAAAGCCGTCAAAGCATGAACTATACATCTCTATATATATAATTATAATTCTTCTGTGAATGTGTATGTCACTGAACTTCTCTCAAACGACTGGACCGATTTTGATGAAATTTTTTGTGTGTGTTCAAGGGGATCTGGGAATGGTTTAGATTCGCAATTGGACCCGGTAGGTGGCGCTGCGATCAAGTTCTGGAATTCTAAAGTTGGGCGGTACGAAGTTCGCTGGGTCAACTAGTCTTTATATATATAATTCTTCTGTGAGTATGTATGTCACTGAACTTCTCTCAAACGACTGGACCGATTTTGATGAAATTTTTTATGTGTGTTCAAGGGGATCTGGGAATGGTTTAGATTCGCAATTGGACCCGGTAGGTGGCGCTGCGATCAAGTTCTGGAATTTTAAAGTTGGTCGGTACGAAGTTCGCTGGGTCAACTAGTATTAGTATAAAATTGCAAGGCGTCGATGTCTGTATATTAATAATATAACCGGAACCACAGGCAAAAAGCTAAAAGCAAAAAAATATATTTAAAGACCGTATTTAGTTTTAAATGTATTTATAAAAAAAATCTTATTTTGAAATGACATGCCTACACTTCAATTTTATTTATTTGTTTACATAGATTGTTAAACGCTAACTTCCAGGCCTCGTTCGTTACAAAATATGTTATAATCACGTTATTCCAAAGGTGCTTTATTAGTTATAAAGTTACTATTACTAATTTCTGTAAGAACGTGACGATTTATCACTTAACACAGTTGGTATAAGTAAAAAAGACGATCAGAGGAGATAATTATAAATAAGAAATTACCGCTTCATAATACCTTATCTGTTTGACATACATATACGTACATCTTATAACTTCTATACAAGATCCAGCTTGATCGAAAGCTAAAACCATTTCTCCTAAGATGTCAATGGCTTCCCACAATCAGTACGTCACAGCTACTTCTGGATTAGCTCATGTGTCCATTGCAAAATGGATTAGATCGCTTATATATATGTTAAATTATATTGTTATGGTAAGCTCAGTATTTACTATATAATAATCGATAACGTAAGCAAGATATTTGATACTATTATTATTCTTAGCTGACTCAGATACATGTGGTTAAGGAAACCGCGGACAACGACGATGAGCGAAGCTAGTCTTAATAACGTAGCCTAAGTTACTTTTTAAATTATCAGCTATCTATCAAGTCCTGTCAAAATCGGTAACTCCGTTCCAGAGAGCAGCCGGAACAGACGAGCAAACGGACACAAATTAAAAAACTGATATTTTGATGTACGTACCGTATACGGGTTCTTACGTACCTATGCATTTA
Source organism: Phragmatobia fuliginosa (assembly GCA_932526445.1). Classification (NCBI taxonomy): domain Eukaryota; kingdom Metazoa; phylum Arthropoda; class Insecta; order Lepidoptera; family Erebidae; genus Phragmatobia; species Phragmatobia fuliginosa. The sequence goes on along the minus strand of OW052063.1, from coordinate 18,077,041 downwards.
GTGAAAAGTTGCTGATTTGACAGAAACTTTAATTTCATTTATTACTCGACTTACCGTCCAAACGGTAAGTGCTAGAAAGATGAAACTTTGCGTGAATATGTGTTGTAATTACGTCGACAAAGTGCTACAATAAAATTATGAAAAATATTTTTATTTAGGGTACCTCCCCTACACGAAAAGTGGGGATGTTTTTTTTTTCTCGCGGCTACCTCATCGTGTGGGGTATCATTAGATAGGTCTTTTGAAAACACTAAAGGGTTTCTAAAACGATTTTTGTGATTTAGGTATCCGTTTGCGAGAAATTCCACTTTAAAGGGCACTTATTTGTAAAAATAGGGCGTCCCCCCCCCTCTAAAACCTAAACAGCTGACTCAAAAAATATAAGAAAATTTGTGGTGGTGGTTCATATAATGAACTTTAAAGGAAAGCTATAACGAATTAGATGACTTTGTTAGTTCACGAGTTATAGAGGCTTAACTTGTAAAAAGTGCTTCCTTGGAAATCGTCAAACAAAATTAACGCATTAATACGTAAACATAACAATTATCCGTTGGATACGATTTTAAATCCACGTACCATTATGGGTGACTGTGGAACCCTTTCCTGTGCGTGAGCTGACACGCATTTGGCTGTTTTTTTTTTATTTATATTTCGTAAGTAATGATATACTCCTGTGTAGGAGGCGCCGCGCCGGCGGCATTCTGTAATTATTTCTATGTTTTTACTCAATTTTTAAAGTAAATTACCTTTTCACTTGCAGTGTAAAGATGTGGTAAGTTCATTAAAAAGGATGAATAAATGAACCGAATAAGCAGTGAACCAAATAACACACTTTTAAGATTGGGGTCTACTTACGATATTAATTTACAAATTGTTTGTGCATTTTTTTGTTATTTACACTTAAATAAAGAAAAATACTTTCACTAAAACACTAGTCTATTAGCTGTGAAATAGAAGTCAGTAGTAGACACAAATAAACTTTTACGAGTTTGGTTCCACAATTTGGAGCTTAGGTTGTAAATTGAACCGAATCCCAAGTCTGCATGAAAAATGCTAGCACCCGACCAAAATGTCCGGCGTAACGTAAGTGGCTGAAAATCGTTTCACCACCGGCCGACTCCAATTGTTGGAGATTTAATGGGTGGATTCTGTGCATCGGACGATAGCACTAAAGCGCTTTAGTTAAAATGTAAGCTAAAGGTAAAAGCGCTGTTACTGCTGTTACTTGCATTGAAGTGATAAGGCTTTTGTTCGCATTCACCTTCATTTTAGGGTTATTGGGCTTGTTGCTTCTAACATGTATGATTATTATGAGATCGATGAGAGAAAAAGAAAAAAAAAATCTTTTATATGGTGTGTTGTTTTAGTCACGTTTTAGCTATATTGAATGCAGGGATACCAGATGCCTGTTTCATGACTTATCACAGTTTTCGTAGTCCTCCCAGTCACGGTGTATTTCCCAGTATAGCAACTCTTTTAACATAAAAACGTATTACCTATTACTTCGTTATTATTTAGTGTACACCATTAATATTTATCAAAACACTAATTTAAAATTTTAGCACATAATACAAGTCTCGTTTAAAAAAGACACGCAAACATAAAACAATGTTTTAGCTGAATCAATAATATTTAAATACTGATTGAATTAACTCGTACAAAAAAAAATATAAGCGTTTTGTAATAGGTTAAGCAATATTTTGACTAGTTAAAAGTTTTTTTCACGTCCAATCCATACCACACAAACATTCACCACCTTACTGCATCTAAAGATAGAAAACTGCATTTTCAAAAGACGTAAACAAATTTCAATTCAATTTGTATTCGTCGACAATGTATCAACATCGGAACATTTATTCTATCTCAGTGAACTTGTTTACCGCAAACAAGAGAATCTACTTGGTTATGCATGCCGTAGTGTGGTCAGCAAAATGTTCTGCCAAGTGCATTCGATAAACGCTATCCACTGGCAAAACTTACATTGTGCCTCCTAAGAAGTGCGCTGTCTTAGCAATTGTTGGAATGTTAAATTGATATTTTTTTGTATACCCACGTAAAATATTTAGACTATCATAATTACTATGTATATATTATATTTTATACTCATCAATAACAAAATAGTGCATCGCTTGAGACCAATTACGACGGTCCCTTGAAAAGGTCTCCCATTTAGTTGGAAGTTTATTAGGCCTCCCCAAAAATACATATACCGTATCCATATTTCATTTATATATTAATATTTAAACGCTATGAAATATGCGATTTTTATGTTTCTAGGTTATTATTACAGGTTTTGATTTAATTGTTACATATATTTTGAATGACTGGAAGTAGATGTTCTTAATGATAACAAGAATTATAAATTTCATGTTAGGTGTAACTATAATATATATTACAAATATTTCCATTTCAAATTTACAATTCCAACGGTTAAATCAAAATTTTCCAAAATTTTAGTTAAAAACCCATGAATGTCTCAAAAAAAATTAGACTGTTACTTTTCATTTACGAGCATTTTATTTCTGAATTTTTGACAACCAGTGACAAAACTCGAGATGTCAATAATCACAAAAACATTGCATTAAATTAATAACGTTTACCCGTGGTTATATCCAGCTTCATTGACACTGCCTTAATCTAGATAACGAGCTTGGAATCCATTATAATGGTAGTCTATAACCGCCGTCTATCGGCTATCAACGTATCTACGCTCTAATTAATTGATAGCAATTGAATTGAATAAGCAAGTAACTAAGCAGATAAGTGGCTAACACGAGTGCAGTATTTGGCTTATGGATTTAAAGTACGGGTTTGGGGAATACTTTAATTTTATCGGCTCTTTTAGCAATTGTTATAGAAAAGGAACGCAAATTTATGTTTATTAACGTGTAATATATGTTTTATTCTAGTCCTAACAGCGGCATTTTACAGTCCTATGCTGGTTTTCCTTCTCTCCGTTTCCTTAGTAATGAAATTTTCGACTCCTATGTCATGCTGACCAAGCGAGGTTATGTAGGGCTTATTTCAAGTTTTGCTTATCTTTGCAGTAATGTTTTCCCTCGTAGTTGCTCCGTTAGTCGTATCTTAAGACACTCGTCATGGTAAGGTATACTCTGTACTTTCCTCTGTAATCCATCACCACATAGATTTATAATAATTATGTTTCCGTATTTATCAATAACAATAATAAATCCGACCGATTTCGGTCATGAGGACCACTTTAAATCCTTATAGGGCTTGGCGCTGATGCGCTCGGAGATGGTTTATTTAGCCGACTTTCGCAGTAAACTCCCTTGCACAAAGTGGGCAAGTGTGCTTACCGCTGTCACAATTATAGTGAATGGCGGCGAGTTGACGAGCTTTAAGCTCATCGCGCTTGCCGTCGAGGCCAGCAAAATGCTGTTCCTCAAATTCATGGATTCGCTTCTTCACAATCTCGCGCCATTCTGGTCACTGTGCAGCCAAACTCTCCCAGCGAGACTAATTAACTAGTGTAGTGAAGAACCACTTTGTGAATTCATCATCATCCTATCAAAAAACACTTAAAAATTAATTAAATGTTAACAAGATCATTTTCAGTTCTCTCTCTCTCATTCTATCGAACGATAACGTATATTATATATTAACTTTTTGTTTGTTTTAGCATATTTACTACAAAGGAATAGTTAAATTAAACTTATATCAAACTATGCAAAAGACTATCAATGCTGTTGTGGTAAGAAACAAAGTTGAGCAACTAAATTAAAAAAAGAGAAAATAATTTAATGTTCAAAGCTTTCTTGTTAGCTGCAATATAATCAGAGTTCTGCGCTTTAAATACCAGTGTGACACGCAAGGTAGGAGAAATGCTTTTTAAACTAGACGTAGGTATATTCTTCTACTATAGAGCAAGAGATAGTCATTGTTGTCTTAAAAGATAGTACTGTACTCTTCTAGCCACAATATATATAATACAGTGAGTAAATCTTATTAATAAGTTAAGTCTTAATATTTTTTATTAAAACTAATGATGAATATGCTGTAACACGCACAAGCAATTTGTACCATACCTTAATAGTCCACAAGGTAAAGAAAACTTCCTGTTCACATTCAATAAACTTAATGTCGTATTGGGAATAAATAAAATCCCTTAGGAAGGGACAGACATGCACCAAAGCGGTAGTAAAATAAAACACAAGTGTAGCCACTCCTAATAATCATAAACAGTGTGTTAAGACATAGGGTGTATGTCCCCTTGAATGTATGTGGCAATTTCAGAAAATAAAGTGATAATACTCGTCTTTCAACAATACAAGGAGGGTCTGAATGAAGGGAGTTGTATGGAATTCCTTTCTTGTCTACCCTTGAAATACTATTGTTGAAATAGTGAAGTCAAAGGGCAAAATAGATGGCTCTAAACCGTCTTGTTAAAGCAATAGAGATAAAAGTAATGTCTTATCCAACGATGCTATGAAATTGGGTAGGGCGGGTCTTCTCCAAATACCGAGTACCAAATAAAAAGCAGAGAGATATTGTTTTATCAGTCAAGAGATACCATTATTTAGAACAATTCTAACTGTATATTGTAATACAGTAGACTCCTAGCGGTTAAATTCTGATGAAGTTTGTCTATAAAGGAATCAATTCTAAATAATTGGGACCATTAAGAGAAACAACGCTTAAATTTATTTACATTTTAATAATTGTAATTTAAATAATTAAGTCACACAGTAATTTAGCACTTAATCATAACCCAGTTGCATTTCGTAAGCCGAGTCACGACAACCTCACTATTAATACACCTTATCGCTTGGTTTCTTATATGAGTGGAATTATGGAGTATACGTCCATCTAAGTCATTTACACAAATCTAGTATGATGGAATGCATATCATAGACATGTTTGTGATGACAAGCATACTTTGAAGTGAACTTTAATTACATATTATATATGTAAATTAAAGTTTATGTCATTTTTTCTTTTTATTTTGTAAATTGTAATTGAAAATTGAAAGAATAAATTAATTTAGTCCTAAATATTTAAAATGTAGTTAGCTACCCTTTAAAGTAGCAAACTTAGGCAGACCTAGGCAAACTGCTGTACAGTGCCGTGATAAGGCAAGCGGACGGCAGGGTGCATTGTGGCACGATGGACCGACTTGAGGAAATAGCTGGTATCGGCGCTGACGCATGTTAGAGTATTTAAAAGTGGTATTTTGGGTTTCAAATTTTATTTTAGGTTTTATAAATATATCTATTAACAATAACTAAATTTGATTCAATACTTTGACTAAACTAAAATATTTGCATACCAAACTTAAATGTTTTAATTTTAGAAGTACATTAGACATGACGGTTTGTTGCACTGAGCTAGTGGTTGATCGTGCGGACGCATAATAAAAATGGCTATGAAGAGTTTTGTCTACATAATCTCGTATCAAATCGGACGGGTCGCTTGGTCGCGAGGATGCATATAAATTGAGCCTTAGTATTTAAGTGAAAAACTTCTTTATTTAGTTCAGTGAACGTAGTACCATTCTATACATAATAATTACATAGATATGAACTCTTTTTCGGGCTATTTCTAAAAGCATTAGTGTTAATTTTATTGTTAACTAGGTGAGCCCCGCGGTAGTACTTGCGGTTGCTCTTGTACGTTTCCAACAACGATGGGTAACGCTGCGCGGCGAAGATACTATAAAAAGTAGTTTCAAATACTCCTTATAACATCAGCTATATAGCCTGTGAAAGGAAAGTCAAGTCGAATTCGGTCTAATGATTGCACAGATTAGTCGGAAATAGTCAAACAGACAGCCAGACAAAATGCCTTTAAAATGATTTTCGGCACAAGAGGTTACTTTATTGAAAAGCTGTTAAGTTGAAATTACAAAGATACAATTTAATTTTTTGTATAGCTTCAAGAGGAAATAAACACTGTCTCATATACAATATAAGTAAGGACTAACAATTCATGTTTACAGTTTACTATAGTACAGTACAACACTAGTTTGCAACATTACATTCTCTATATGCAGTACAATACTGTTACTGCTTTGTCCATACCTACTGAATGTTTCACTCAAGATTATACCAAGTGAGGCGTGGTAGCATAATGTGTTGTACTCCTAGTTTCACAACGCAAAGGTGATTTGAATTTATTATTCAAGACCTGACCAACAACTTAGAGTCTTGTTAAACTTGAAGTTTCCAATAGTACAAGTGATAACCCCTATTTCTATCAGTGAACTGTCAGTTAAGTCAATGTTCTCTAGTATGTAAATTCATAATAAGGTGAATAACACTTAATAACGAGCACGTGAAGGTATATTTCTTCATACCAATGTAATTTCTTTAAATATGTGATCTTTTTCTTTTCTTTTTTTTTAAGTTCCTACTTGTTTTGTCCTTTTTGTTAAGTTCCTAAATGTTCCTACTTTTCTTTTTTACTTCATAATATCAATTTAGATTATATTATTTTTTGTGTATTCTAGAATGAAGTAGTGATAAGTTTCCGTTAGCTCGTTTTTTTTTGTAATTATAACTTTACTCCTAATACTGTATTGTTAGATGTTATCTCAATTTTATAGTTAAATAAAAACACACATACTTTACCGATAGTACGCGGTCAAGACTAATCAAATCAAAGCAGTCCCATCTCGTAAAGATTATATTATTCTCTTCATTAAAAAGCTTAGGTTGATTTAGTATTTCAAAGATTGTATTGAATATCAGTTTCATAAGCATACAAAATAACTTCCTAAGCAGTACCCACATGTAAAAACCCTTAGAAAGGGGAACGAGAATTTTAAAAAGAATAACAACTATTACCTACTTAATCCGGAAAAATGTAAAGATTAAATATATTTTTTCCCAAGAAATCTATAGTTTATTATCTTTATTAACCTCCATCATCTAACCCTTATTAATATACTGTTTCGTACATTTGATTGATAGTTACAGGCTCTGAAGATCCCTTCATAAACTTGATGAAATTGTACAACATTACCTACTGAGTATGGTGAGCGGCGAACGCACAATTATGCAAAACACATGCGATGCTAATTTGTGGCCGTTGTGTAGGTAAACACTGAGGGAATAATTTCCTAGGTAAGTCTAAGGGCGTGGCGTAACTTACACGAATTAGAGCTAGAATGAGCGGAGATCAGAAGAAAAAGGGGATGAATCAGTTAATGGAGCATAACCAATAAATACAGTTGTTCCTGAACCCCGACGACTCCTATTTCAGGTCAGAGTGGCATACTGTATGGTTTTAGTCGGTCCGCACACCGCCCCCTTTTTTTTACTTGTGTAAATCCCCACGGACCGCCACCCCGCCGGGGTTTTCGATTCAGCGGGGCGGTATGTCGAGCTCGAACCGACTAAAAACCACATGGTGTGCCCTCATTGCGTTTCTCTTTTAGGAGGAGGAGGAGGAGGAGTACAGGGTGAGATCGCCTTTTGGACTCCTCCCAGCGCCTGCCCGCTCCTGTTGCGGGCTCCGTCTCTTGCAGACCCTCTCTTAGGCGACGTCCGGCACACGCAGACGCCGCCCCCTCGCGGCTGACCACAGACCGCCCCTCCGGTAACCCAGTGGGGATTTCATCACGTTAAGAAAGGAAAATATCCTCCTCGTATAGATCTTATTCAATAGGTGCAGGTATATTTGTAATAGTTATAAATTGAATTTGATGCTGTTGCTTCATAATTATTGCGATTTCATAACCCTCCCTAATCTAAGTTCTTTTTTTTATATAGAACTAAAAACGCTTAAGATTCCATTATTTTTGTAGCAATGTCTAACTTGTTATTTACATATGTTAAACTTAACATTGGTACATATTAATAGGCAACTGGTATTCATGCTAATCCTGTGAAAGTTTTACAGCACCACATGGAAAATGCCTTGGCAATGAAAATAGTCTATCACTAAGTTAATGCAATTTAGACTAAAACTAATTCTCGATATTTAACTAAGAAAATGAATTTAAAAGAAAGGCTTGAACAGAGAGAACTACATAATACCAAACACATCCAATTAACATTTAGCAGATTTTTACCTGATTGTAGAGTAACAAATAAACACAGGGCGATGAAAGCAGTTTGTTTGACTTGCTAAATTACTACACTGATATCCACTCCCTGAATAATTAGGGATATTGGTTTGTGCTGGGTTTTGTTTACATTATAATGGATTATCGCACGATACATTCCAGTTATTTTTGGATATTGTTCAAACAAAGAGTTTAACATATAAAAATAATGTACCAAAATTAAAATAACTTTGTAAAATCAATCACATTATTAATTAGAATTACTTCTTCTAATATACACATACCTAGAATATGCATATACATGTACCTATGAGTTGTTGATTTCTAGGCGTTTAATAGTAATTACAATAAAAATATTAATAGCGTGTTTTTTACTTAGTAACATCTTTAAAAGGTACCTATTGGGTTTTAAACTTCGAAACATACCTAAGCAACCCGTATAACTGATACTCCCTTTGTTGTTGTTTCCATGGGTTATTGAAAATTTAATTAATAAAACATTAAAGAAAAATTCATGTGTATTATCCCAAACAAACAAAAGTATGTAATAATCTAATTCGATACGTAAACTAGACACGACCATAATAATAAACAGCAGATGAATGATTCGATTCAAATGAGATGACGGACACGCCTCGTACGTGACGGTCTAAGGTTTACATCTTCATACCCCTATACATTACAGTAATGTGATCAAATTTGTCACCCCCCATAAATCCTGTCGGCACTATCATCTGATGTAAAGTACCGTAAGTTGGGATGTTAATTTCGAGATAGTGGTTTGGAGAATGGATTGGGAATACCTATTAGGTATGAGAGATGTTAGGGCGTTAATATAGGGGTACTATTTCTTAATGACCCAGTAACGGTTGTACGCAGATGTCACGGAATTTGGTTCAAGAATGGGAGTGATACATATCACTAATACACGTTTTATTTAATGGTTGCCAGTGGAATACAATCACATACAAGTGGAGAAATCAAAATTAAAGGAATCAATGACTACTAATTAATTATGTATTGAAATTACGTAAGACATAATTTGTTACTGTAAATGACATAAAATGATCAATCAACCATCAATCAATGGTCAATCGTTTTTAAAAATAGTGTAGTGATTGACGGTTTTTATTGCTGTGCCAATTATGGTCTTTAGAAAGCTTTTATACTTGATTAAATTATAGATACATATCATCAACAGCCTTTAGTAATCCATTGTTGGGTGTAAGCCTCAAATAATACCAGTAGCATTCAATTATACCTCGGACCATAATTAAGCTGTGAACAAATGAGTCTCAACTAACGAGGACACTCACAAGAGCATTCTTTTTATTATATTTAAGCGTCCCAAAGTGACTCTACTCTGCCTGATGGAAAGCATGAATAGAATCCAGGAGTAGGGGTAACCATCATCATTATGAGGGTAGAAAATACAGCCTGGTCAGATGTTTCTGCATTATTCATGCAGAGGACCTCCTTTCTCACAGTGAGCAAGAACACACAGCAAGAATGCTGTCATTATTAGGTTGATCTTCTGTGTTCCCATACTCTAGTGAGTTAATAAATTGTTATTCAATAATCGGTACACACACATAATAAGGTAAATAACGAAGTTAGTTAATAGGTTAAATACATAGACATAATTTAAACTGTAATCGGCAGTTACTTGAAAATATGAATTTCTACTAACACAATCGCAAAAATACCTACACGCAAAGTGGGGATGATTTTTTTCCCGCTTCTACCTCACCCTGTAAGGTATCGTTCAATCAAAAACATCGCCTTTCAAAAACATTGAGATGTTGCTAAGAACATTTTTTGATTTAGGTATTAATTTGCATGTGGGCTATATTTTTTTATTTACAGAGACTTAACTTGAAAAATGTGCTTATTTAAAAACTTTGTACAAAAATAAGGAAATAATAAGAAAACACAACAATTTCTTATGACACAATTTTAAGTCTACGTACCATTACAGGTAACTACAAAACCTTATACTGTGCGCGGCCTGACACTCAGCCGATTTTTTTTTGAATAAATTATCTTTGACTTTTCTATATTATATTAGAGTACTTTATAACTTTTACCAATATCTATGAAATAATTGCATTCTACAAGCTTTTTAGCAGCTTCTATGATTTTTCGCTATACACATTGTTATATACATGTCTATGTAACAGTATACTTGTCATACTTACTTATATCTAAATATATTCACGCATTGCTTCTTCAAGATTAGTAAGGTTAGTAACATTCGTATGTTTACATTGTCGACGTCACTAATGTGATGTTTATCAAGAGACGTGAGATGGCCTGAAGGTACCAGGATAGTTCTCTCCCCTCCACAGGATTACTGGCCGTTGGCGACAGCAGACTATCCTCCATGTTTTGACTTTGAGACTAACAGGAAGGGATGCTCCGGAGACCGGGAGAATATTGCAGAATGATTGGGATTCCGGTCTCACACTCACCAACGAAAGACGACATTACGAATGCTGTCATTTTAGGTTTGTCTTCTGAGTGAGGGCAGGCTATACATTGTCTAATATTACTCATAAGCAATACCTACGTAACATATTCCAATGTAATCTCTCAAAATAAGTAATGTCTTTACAATACACTTCAATTTTTTTAGGTTCAAAAGTGACATCATTTTATAATGTGTTAAGTTATAAATTAAACAAATATTTCTTATAATACTTGACTACACCATTAATAGTAGGTAACGCCCACACTAAATCACATAATCGCCTAATATAAGAATTACGTACAAAATCATAAACTTTTTAGGCTTTATATATAATCGCCAATTCATATTTATAACAAAGGAGCATAATAAAATGACGCCATTGGTCAATATATTTTACCACGTATTTTCAAACGAATGAGATCTCCCATTTTCTTACAGAATGCTTGACACCTACTTGACTATAACTTATTATAATTGCTTCGATTATTACTCAGATAAAGCTTGTGCGGATCCAATGCGATACAATTATATAAACTAAGAATAGTATGCTCAAATGGTGAGCTTATTGTAATTGAGTACTCTTTTAAAAAGTTCTGCCCAGCTAGCCAAGTTACAAACGTTTTTCTTTTTCTATTCTATTGATTTGTTTCATTGGGTAATGTTTTATTTTGATGACGTGACTAAATGAAATTACAAAACTGTGTTTTGAAAACCGATGGAGTGAAGAGAGGATTTCAAAAATAAACTACAATTGACCCACACAGGCCGGCAAACCGGAGGAGAATAGCCATAGCGTCTTTAACCGATAAAAGACAGTCGTCTTTTAATCTTCACATAAGCACGTTTGAAATTCACATACAAAATCGCCTGTTATTACGAACACATATATAATAATTATAACAAAAAATAACATAAACATATTTTGTATCATAGCAGTGTAATGCAAAGGTCCATTTGGGCTTGTACTCTATACTCTACTGTATACCGTGTTGTTCTATGAAAAAAACTAGGCGATTTTAAAGGTACTTGAAAATTAATAAAAAATGTTCACAAATCACAATATATAAACCAAAGCCACAAAATATACTATAATCATGAATACTACAATGCAATAATAAATTGGTACATACGAATATAAAGGCAATAAATACCTACATATATTATGTGCATTTATATTGCTAGTTTTGAAATCCACAAACAAACAGAAGTAAATTGCTAATATTGAAACGCTAAACCATTGTACTTTCATAATGATAAAGTTTCAATTAATGTGCATGCAAAATGCATCAACACTTTGGGCACGTATACACCTATGTAACAAAGGAATAACTTTAATTCATAATCTGAGTGATCACGCCTAAGCTTGAGCCTGTTCATAGAAGACGAAGTTTTCCATTTGTATCTTCTATGAACAGGCTCAGCCAGATGTATAAACCCGAAAAATATTAAAAATCTTTTAATGAAGATGCCAGAAAAAAATATAGTAAAAGTAAACGTATACAGCTGACGTTTAGAGCTGGTATATCTTATTAGTGAAATTTAATGGATAATAGTAGAACGATCAATTTGTATGTGTAAAACAGTGTTTTTGTTTGATTATAGTTTAAATCGTTTGATTGAAGAATCATTGTGTTTTCAGTTTTAATACTAAAAGTTTTAAGTTTTCATTTCTAGCTGCACTTTCTATAACTGCCAATGTTTTTCAATAATGCCATAAAACGGCCTTATAAGAAAAACTTCAGAAGCATTAAATGCTCAGTTTAATCGTTAACAACAATTTCTTATCTCTCTCAAGCAAAATGGCAAATATATGATGCTATCTCAAGTTTCAGCGGCAATTTTTTTACATTTTAATAACAGTATACATAAGTTTCAATACTATTCAACAGTAAGTTATTGTATTGTATTATATCTACAGCCATATATTCAACAGACAGTTAGTAACGTCCGGCTGCCTGTTAGTAATTACTGTACCAATCGACTCAAACTGTGTCGCCAAACATCAAATTGCCATCTAGGCAAGGTGCTGCAGCACGGGTGATAATAACGTTATACATAGAACATTGTGCGAACAGGTTGATAATGTAGTGTAGATATATATGCACCTACGTCATTTGAAGGTATTTAAATAGAATGGACTTTTGTGGAAACAAAATTATCAAAACGGGCTGAGTAATCGTAGGAAGAAAGTGTATTTTTTCTAAAGACAACTCTCGCATTTGGAATATAAATCCTGTGTCGCGGGTACTTACATACATGAAACGGAAATAAAGAAAACCCAGACTCAGAACAACAATTTGTGAATCACACAAAGTGTTTTCCCAAGTGGGATTTAAACCCACGACACTTAGCGAAGTAGAAAGCTGCATGGCGACCGCTTATACCACTAGGGCAACCGTGCAGTCATGTTTACTTTATAAACTAACTACCTAAATTACTATTTAATTACTTTATAAACTACTGGAATATAATTTCAAAAGTTCCATACTCTACTCTACTGGTAGTTGAAATATAAATAAGTGTAATATCACATCAAAGTAAGCTTCATGTAAATAGGCTTAAATTCTATGAACTGATGTAATCTCAAATAGAAAAATCGACCAAGTGAGTGTTACGCAACGCATAGAAGAGGGTTCCGTAGTCACCCGTAATGATACGTGAATTTAAAATCGTGCCCAACAGATAGTTGTTATGTTTAATTGTTATTTTGTAGTTTTATACGAAGTTTTCCAAGTAAGCGTAACTAATACTACAAGTTAAGCGTATATAACTCCTAATAGTTATCTTAAGTTGTTATAGTTTTAATTTAATTTTCATCCCATGGACTATCCATTTTTTTTCGAGCAGTTTAGCTTTTAGTGGGGTGGTGGACCCTCTGTTTTAACGAAAAGTCTGTTTTAAAGTGGAGCCTTTACAGTATAATAATTCGCAAACGTATACTTAAATCAAAAATCGTCTTCACAACCTCTCAATGTTTTAAAATACCTATCTAATGTATACCACACGATAGGGTAACCACGAGAAAAATAATAATTTCCACGTTACGTTTACCGGGAAGGTATCCTGAATAAGAATATTTTTCGTGATTTTATTTTAACACTTGGTCGACGACATAAAACACATATTTATACAGTTTGCACTAACCGTTTGGAGGGGAATTCGAGGGTGGACGAATAGACGGTCAGACGGACGAACGGGCGGACATGACGAAACTATAAGGGTTCCGAGTCATGAACTACGAAACCCTAATAAAAATGTGGAGCTATTTCCAAGCATTATATGTATGAATAAATGTATTTTGTTGGTAAATATTTTCTTTTAAATATTACTATACAGAATATGGTCGAAGTAACTTAAGCAAGGATAGTATAATGTTGTAACATAACCAAAACTTCAACAGATGTCGTGATAGAGCACGTATGTATTTGCAACATAATGATACAAAGTTAACTTCGGAACAACCACTCCGTGGAAAAACTAATTTTCAGGTATAATCGATTGAACTAGTACATTAAGATAGTCTATATTATTCGCCATATGGCTTGGATTCGTCGTCGTACTGAACTGAACTAAATTGATAGACATTGAACTTAGAGAACACCTCATAATACAATCAGTACTGTTAGTAATTCGCCAACATCCAGAGACCTTTTTTCTTTTGCCTTAATTTCTTTATAAGACTAAGCAAATCTATATTTCATAAACAACACGAAGTTAACATACTATCACAATTAATAATATCGTAGTATATTTCCTTAACAGCATATCTACTAGTGTAATGCATACCTTCCTGTGGCCCTTATGTCCTTAACCCGAACGTGACGAGTCGACCTTCTCTGTCTACTCCTGCTATAATTCACATTGTGAGACCTGGGTGCGTCCAATAGCTATGCAGTGATTGTCTCTTCGCGATGCACGTTGTACCAAGGTTACTTTGATATGTATTATTATTCTAATGACACGTTTTTCTCGCAATGTACTAGGAGAATATTCCGATTTATATATCTATTTGTTATGATAAAAATTGATGTTGTGTAGAATCTAGCAACTGAAAACGTCCGGCTAGCAGTTATGCAAACTTATCATCTTTTAGAGATATATGTTATTAGAGATACCGGAAGAAAAACAAGAGAAATATAATATGTATCACACATTGTTACCAAAGATAGAGATTATATTATACCACATTTCACAAAGTGACTGAGGTTATCGCAGTTCAACCTCTCCTGATTTGAGGCGAAACTCTCCGGTTCGAGAGTTTCGCCTCAAATCCGTTTCTACATTAATTATTTTCTAATATTTTGTTAATATTTTATTTTTACCTTGCTGTTGGGTGACGTTGTGTATCTGTTGTGTAAAATATTTGTTATAATTTTATTCTACATAAACGTAGTGGTTACTTCCCGTCAAACTTACTTTAACTTAACGCACTTTAAACTTTAAAATAAAATATAGTGATAGGTAAACATAGTGTTTGGTATTTTTATGCACAACACAACGAATAAGTCCATAATAAAATGCTCCATAACTTTTTGTGATACTTTTAAAAGGCAACTAACTCACTGACAGATTTGTACATAATGCTTAATGACTACACCATATGCAAATACACAAAATATGTGGATCAAGTTTCATTTAAAGCAGTTGAGTAGTTTTGGCGTGAAAGCCCGATAGACAGACAGAGTCGTTTTCACAACTGTAATATTAGTAAGGATTATAAATTATAGATCATAAAACATTTGGACTTGGAGTTAAATTGCAATTTGTTTTACTATGTCAATGACAGAGAACTTGACCTTTTTATTACTTATCTGATATATATTTCAAGAATTTATGATAAACCGTCAAGTGTATTCAAGTATCGCGAATGCATTTCCATATACATTTCCGACATGGAACTCTTTGTATTGAAACATCAAGACAATTGGTATGAAAGACTTTGTTTAAACATAGAGAAATTATAATTGGGCTTAAGTTAAATTTCAGTAGCATATTCAGTAGGCAGGTGAAAAATTATACTGACTACTTTTTCGCATCATGAACTGTTCACTGTGTTTCTAAGTACGTGCGGTTTATATAAAGATAATCGAGTTATGAAATTATTGTGCTGTTTAATAATTATGTACTTAAATAAACTAGTGTTCTGAACATTCATTATTGTAATTTACAATGAAATTTTGACAGTCTTTAATTGTATTTGATTTAACTACGTAGTACATTTAGCTAGAGGAAGTATTTTTTGTGTTCAACTAATAAATCATTACAGTCGGAACTCAATATAAGTGTTTTGAATCGGCATAAAAAGTGCACTTAGTGAACAATTAAATGCTACATTATAACAATTGTCGACAAAGGCTATTTATAAGACGGAAAAGTTGAGATGGTAAGAACACCTGTGATTTGTAGAATACTGCAATGTGATTTGAATATTAATAAAGGTACAATTATTTATTACCGTCTTGTACGCGATAGAAATTACGTTCATTTCATGACCTTTGCGCTTGAGGTTATTAAATATGTTATTATGTGCGTGTTAACTAGCCATTATGAGTTCTAACTACTAGCTACTAACTATTATGTAACGCACATAACAATATCACACAGAATAATATCATGGAACGCATGCGCAGAATACTCAATGTTGAGAAAAAAAAACGAGTAAATTGCAACTAAAAATTTGTACAAACGAAACAAAAATTAAAAAATTAACAATATTGTTAGCGGTCATAAAACTGATTTTTTACTCTGAAAAGAGTAAATTGAGAACACTGTTGGCTCCGATACATACTATGGATGTTGTAAGAGGTGTTTAAGGAAACTAAGCATGACAACGTGTCCTTCCCCTGTTTCAGAATAGTCAACTGCCCGTACAGGATAAGCTTGTGACTAGCTATCGCAATAACTAGTTGTAAGTTTGATTGCTTATAACAAAAGGGGACCAATGCATGTGTCATACTTTTTTTATGATTGGTGTATTATAGAAGTAAAAAGATATCCACTAATAAATATCAATCTTGTTAATTCCTGTAACTATTAGAAAAATGGGGCTTTTTATCTAATAAGTATGACATAATACATTGTTTGAGATTAATGATAATTACTAATAATAATTTTCTCGGTGGTAGTAATTAGACACATTAGTTTACGTATGACTGAATATGTAGGCATCGTAGACAGAGAATGTATTTGGTTTTAATTCGATAGATTTTTCTACCAATAGTGTTAATTTTTTTTTACGAAGTACTTGCTTTTTAACTATCTTCTGATAATGGTGTCTTTCTATTGTACTCTTAATAAATTTAATGTAAGTAGTTTGAGGTATATTTTCTTAAGAGCTGCTTATAGCCCAGTTCCTCTGGGTGATAAGAAACAATCAACGAGAGTAAGCAACGACGGCGTGATCAGTACCTGCATGGGTGATCGTTAGTGGCATGATATCATGCTTCAACAGGCCTACTAGGAGGTCTTCCGACGGCTTAGAAACATCTAACAGCAAGATTACGTAGTCACAATGTAGTGTCGCCAGTCTCCAACAAGCATTTGGCCAGCGTGAGGACGTATGATTTTAAACCCTCTCTTAAGAGAAGACAAAGCATTGGGACATTTTGTGTTATTGATGGGTTTTGATGTTTTCATACAGTAAATTATTATTTTCAAATCGTTCACATTAGATATATACTCGTAAGTATCTTAAAAAATACTAACATCCGCATTAATCACGTAATTTTAGTATGAAAATTCTTCGTTGGCGAAGCTTTTAATCGCATCTCTTGAGAACAAAACCGTACGAGTATAGCCCGTACATCTCGTACGTGTTTTAGCGCCAGAGACGTCCTTTAAGAGGAATGTGAAAAAGCATCTCACAAAGCCGCCATAGTTTGGGTCAGCATCGCCATACTTCCTGCATCGCGGGCAGTGTGGTTGCCCCCACTTATGGATTTCATTCCTGCTTACCATCAGGCAGAGTGGAGTCACATTGGTAGGCATCAAATAAAAAAAAAAAAAAAATTAAGACAGTTGGGATGTATTTTAAATACACACTGATTCATTTAGGTGTATAATGAAGTTAATGCAGTAACGTTTAGATTCATAAATTTATTCTTCTATTTCTATATTATATATAAGTAGCTATTTTATCCCGAACTAGGCATAGTTCGCATTATGAAAACCAGAGTGCAGATAATCTGCCATACTTATTCAGTATTAAATATGTATGATTTTAGATAAGTTATAAAGAGACAAAATGATCGCGATAATCATACAACTATTTGTCAAGTCTCTGACTTAGCTTTATTTTTCACTTGCCCATGATTATGTAATTCTCAAAATCCCCTATTCCTAATTATCCATTAAGAATATAATTTATTGCCAAAACTAATTAAGTTTTAAGGACTTAATTTGTACAGTACCATTAAAATAGCAGTATAATATTTGTCTCGTTACCAAATCACGGCACAACTACTGCACGAAATAGGATTACACAAATTTCGCATACAGATTTATATCGCACATTAGTACACGTTAACAGTACCTCGCGAACTTAGCCGTAACGAAAGCCGGTCCTAAATAAATACTAACATCCGCATTTATCACGTAATTTTAGTATGAAAATACTTCGTTGGCGACGCTTTTAATCGCATCTCTTGAGAACAAAACCGTACGAGTATAGTCCGTACATCTCGTACGTGTTTTAGCGCCAAAGACGTCCTTGACAGTCGGAAGTTATGGCTTTTGTTCTGTGCCCGACTCGCCCCGACTTTTCTGCAACACTTAGCAAACGTTTAAAACTCTATTGTTATACCCGCTGACGTTTTAAAGCTATTTTCATTGTTCCGTCCGGCACATTAATATGTTTTTGTTGCAGTTGTTACTGTGCTGCTATGTTGTTAAAGGGGAGAGTGGTTTTGCTTGTTTTCAATTTAATCGTGATTAAAAATAAAATAAGTTTTAATCACGGTTGGCCATCAACAATGCCCATAAATTTTGAGAATTATCCTACGTACTAAGTAATTTATGTTTTTTTTGCACACTCTATAACCAGAATTGAAGGCATTGAAGAAAATAAAATGACATTTTCTATAATTTGAACAATATATCAAACTCATTAAAATGATGGTCCTTGTCTTGAACTAATATAAATAAAATTATTGTTATATACGGCGATCGCAAAAAAAACTTGATTCAGTGCGATATTCTTTGGCTATAACTTTAAGAAATGTTCTTTTACTGAATATTTACACTAATTACTACATTTGTTTCTTTTGCTCTTTTTCATCTGTTTAATAAGTTGTATTATGTTTAACATTTTAATTTCCTGTTAAAGAAAGTGTATTAGATTTTTTCTACTTTTTGTAGTAGAAATCATTCCGTGTTTTTTTAACAGGAAAGTTTCTGCAAACATATTTTAACCAAAATATTTACGCCTAATTATTAATTACAATAGTATCTAAGCCTACCAAAGTAATATATCAAGAGTGGGGAACCATCCTCATTATAAGTTCAGTTTATGAAGGCTTAGTGAGATGGTTCTACATCGAAATACGACAGTACGAATGCTATCATTTTTACTGACATGTAATAACATGTGAAAACAACCTTGTTTTGACATGTTATTGTTTAAAATAACTTTAATCATGCATTATATACGGCTGGCAGGAGCTGGATGCGAGTAGCCGAGGATCGAACTAAGTGGCGTGCAATTAGAGAGGCCCCAGAGGATTGCGATAGGCTGATGATGATGATGATGATTATATTTATAAATAGAGTACAAACTTAATATTAGTATGATAATATATATATAATGCTTTGTTCGGTCTTTGTTACATTGTGTTATGTAATTAAAACACTTAATAATAAAAAACAAACAAATATCAAAATTTATGTGATCCTAAACTTTTTGGGGTACAGATTACAAATGTCTTCGATAGGAAAATCTTTATTCTGAAATACAGAATACACTAAGTTACAAAAAATGAAAAATACTAGCAATCAGTTCAATCTTCGACTGCCTTGTTGGTCTAGTGGTCAGCGTATGCGGCCGCTGGTCAAGAGATCTCGGGTTTGAGTCCCTAGTCGGATCAAAAATTAGTGTGATCCACAAATTTTTCCATCAATTTGTCATTATGATGATGACAAATTGATCATCATGATGATGATGATGACAAATGTTTTCATCACACAGAGAGTTATATCCACAAAGTCAGTGCATTTTACAAGTTAGACCCCTTTAACTCCTAAAATAAAAAAAGTTATCAAAACCGCTTTAGTTTTCCTTGAAAGTTCAATATATGGGTTCCTACTTTTACATATTTTTTAACTAGCCCTGTTTTTTAGAAAAAAAATGCACTTTCAACTTAAATAACTCATAAACGGATACCTAAATCGAAAAATGGTTTTAAAAACCTCTTAATGTTTTTAAAAGACCTATCTAATGATGCCCTACATGATGAGGTAGACGTAAGAAAAAAAACATCCACACTTTACATGTAGGGTAAGTACCCCAAATATAAATATTTTTCATAATTTTATTGTAGCACTTTGTCCACATAATTACAACACATATTAATGCAAAGTTTCATCTTTCTAGCACCAACCGTTTTGGCGGTAGGTCGAGGACGGACGGACGGACGGACCTGGCGAATCTATAAGGGTTCCGAGTCATGAACTACGGAACCCTAAAACTGTATTTCAGGGAAAGCTAGTTCAACTAGGAACCGACCCCAAGTAATATTAGTTTAGACTAGGAAGACGAGATCTTTTGCATCAGTTATATTTAAATAACGTATACTTATTAATCTGATAATCAAAAATATAGGTTTCGTTACACACAAACAGTATATATTTGCAACTGTTCTATTAAGTCCCAAACAAACTTGCATGTGCCATCAGTGTATTCCATACACAGTAAAGTCATTACTTCCCTGCTATCGGTAGTTAAAATCGCAACTTTTGCCCTAAATCTTACATTCTTGACATAAATCGGGTGTCAGATGCAACGATGCAACACCGATTCGCTGGTCTGTCAGCAGCGAGACAACTAATTTGTCTGCCATACAAGAACGACTACGTTTTCAAATTTGAGCAGCAAATAAATTTTAGACTTGGTTGCGGCCTAAGTCTTTGATAAGTATTATTGTTTATTTTCGTCTGTAATATTTCATTTCAATATTTGTGTAGCTTTTATTGTGTTGGAAACTAGTTTTAAAATTTTCTACATTATATTTATGATATTCTGCTTAATATGCTTTTTATTTAACTCCTATCTTTTTCTGACGCTTATTGCGGTAAAAAAACTTTCGATTTTTTAAACATTTCATTAGCAAGAATGGCGAATTTTTTCGATTGGGTAAACTAAAGTAAATAGAAAAAGAGACAGGAAAATCATTTATAAACTGTCAGTGTCAATAATAAAAAGCAATATTAGACATGGGGACGATAAACAAAAAAGAACTGAAAGTAGGGGAGTAGGACAGGTATGTATGGGTCCTGTCATCTTTGATTTTGACATTTTGATCAGGAGTTTTATAAGGAAAACTATGAAAGAGCAGGTGAAATGGAGAAACAAAACGTTTCATGGGAAGACATATTAATATTTTATTGATACAATACTTTACAATCCATACAAGTATATTATACAAATATGTGAAGTTGAAGCGTCTGATTGTAATATCAAATAAACATTTCTTTTACTTTTTTTACTAAATTCGTTTTAAGATATATAATATAAACGCGATTAAAAAAAAGTCTGTCTGTCTGTTTGTTTCGGCTAATATGTGGAACGGCTGGATCGATTTTGACGGGACTTTCACTAGCAGATTGCAGATGTATAACATTAGGAGTAACTTAAGCAATTTTTCGACCAGCTTCACTTACAACAATAAATAAATAAATGTAAACTCATATAATGAAAGAAATTTTGTGTGGTGGCATTCTAATTTCGTAAATAAAGACGTGTAGTGACCTAATACTGTTTAGGTAAATAAAAACACCTATTTCAAGTGTACATATGTAAATATTGATGCATTATTCTTCTTGAAAATATGTAACTAGACGGAGAGACGATTTCATGCGATTGGCAGGGAGCCACTGCATATAACCAGTCCAAAAGTGTAATTTATGGAAATATATGGGGAACGAACGCCCGCAGTGAATATACACTTTGTATAATTTCTTAAGCGGTTGCGAAGTGTAAATTGACATCCGTGGATTTGAAATTAGAAGGCGTTTTGTAAAGATCATTTGCAATTTAGGTAGCTCAGCTAGAAATAGATTGACTAATGTTTTTTAACGTTAAACCCCGACGCTAAAAAAGGGTGTGTGAAATCTGAATCCATCTAAATCTATCTAAATGGATACATAGATTTAGATGCGTTTTGTTACTATATTTTCGTTTCAGGATCTTCGCTTGCCATTGGGCCATAAATGTCTGGTTATTTAAAAAACAAAAAAATCCTTTATGATACAAAACACTTAAGTATGAAACGTTAAAATTATAACGTAAGCTTTCCTTTGTATACATAAACAAAGTAACAAAATATAATTAGGATCACACGCCACCTGTTCCAAATACTTGTTAAAATTTATAACTGACATAAATACCTGCCCATTGGGACTATAATTACGGAGACAAATTTAAGATAATTGTTAATTGAAGATAATTGTTTAATACCTTTTAATAACAAGGTTTTTTATTATAATAGACTAAGTTTATAGCCCACTACATACTTGTTATTTATAATAATGGAATATGTATTTAAATATAAGGCTTCTGTACATATGTACAAGGAGGTATATTGACTGCCTTGGTGACGTAGTGATTGGCATATGCGGCTGCTGATCAAGATGTCTCGGGTTCGATTCCCGGGTTGGACCAAATGTTTGTATGATCCGCAAATACTCGTATTCGTTTCGGAGTTTGGGTGTTTTT
Source organism: Phragmatobia fuliginosa (assembly GCA_932526445.1). Lineage (NCBI taxonomy): Eukaryota > Metazoa > Arthropoda > Insecta > Lepidoptera > Erebidae > Phragmatobia > Phragmatobia fuliginosa. The sequence continues at coordinate 18,054,616 of OW052063.1, read as the reverse complement.
TATGTATAAAATATATGGATTTACAATCAAAAGTATGTTTATGTATTTATATCAGTTGTTAACTACCCCTTATACAAGCTTTGCTTAGTTTGTAAGTAGATGGCGTTATGTGTAAAATGTCCGATATATTTATTATTATTATATACAAGTCCAAAAGAACAATGCAACATAAACATTCGTAAGGTAGAATAATTATAGGTAGAATAATAAATTGGCCAAGTGCGTGTCAGGCCACGCATAGAATAGGGTTCCGTAGTCACCCAAAATGGTAGGTAGATTTATGAACTATTATAAATGGTAGTAAATCGTGTCCAAGAGATAATGTTGTATTTACTTATTATTTCTTTATTTTTGTACGATGTTTTCAAAGTAAGTGCATTTTGCAAGTTAAGCCCCTATAACTCCTGAAATTAAGTTTTCAAAACCGCTACAATTTTCCTTTGAAGTTCAATATATGGACTTCTATTCCGAATATTTTCAGGTTTTTTTTTTTTCACATTTTGAGACAGCTGTTTGGCTCTTAGAGGGGGGGGGGCTGTTTTTTCTGAAAAATGCACTTTGAAATGGAATAGCTCGCAAACGAATACCTAGAGGAGGTACCCCAAATAAAAAAATTTTTCATAATTTTATTGTAGCATTTTGTCGACGTAATTACAACACTACAGTTTCATCTTTCTAGTACCTATCGTTTGGGCAGTAGGTCGAGGACTGGCGGACGGACGGACGGACATGGCGAAACTATAAGGGTTCCAAGTCATGAACTACGGAATACTAAAAAGAACTGGACAGGCCTATATCGAGCAGTGTACCGTTAAAACCTGTCATTGACTGTGTGTCATAAAAAAATTGATGGGTTAAAATACAAATATTGTTTTTCCAATCTGAACAAATTTACTTTTAAAGCCTACTTCACACAAGCGGCCATTACTCATCGATCGAGCGAGTCGCGTATCGCTTAGTAAACACTTCGTGTCACGTCGTATTCTCAATTTGTAGCTATTGGCGCCCTCTGCTTCTATAAATGGAGTTCATGCAATATGCACTTCGCTTTATGTGGCATTATACACCGTACGCTGAAAACGCGTGCTTTCTTTTTGTTGTAAATAGATCGTTGTTGAAATCTTGAGATTTAGAATGGATTACTTAATTTTGTACGTTTTGATAATCGAGAAACGTTATTGAGAAGAGTTAGAGAAGTTAGAGTGTAAGAAGAAGAACGTTATCATCAACAACACGTACACGTATCACTGCTGGATCCGGTCTCCTCTCAGAAGAGGGTTAAGGCCACGCTCTCTATGTAGCATAGAGTGCACATCTCTAGTCGTAATTTTATTGTAGCACTTTGTCGATGTAATTACAACACATGTTCATGTAAAGTTTCATCTTTCTAGCACCAACCGTGCACCTTACACTCTACGCTGGTCGAGTGCGGGTTTGGGACTGACAAGACACGTTGTGTTTGGATGGTTTTAAGGAGGCCGAAGGCTTTTTTCTACACGACTGTTAACTTATATAGCAACCGAGACCGACTGTTTAACGTGAACTCCGATTCACGGATTTGCTCATAACATATCTTTCCACAAACGATCACTTATCTAGGTATTGACCGTATTAGGCCACTTTGCTATGAGCGCTTCTTTATCTTAATACTAGCTTTCGCCCGCGGCTCCGCCCGCGTGTATGTCGGTTATCGCGGTAAAAAGTAGCCTATGTCCTTTCACAAGTTCAGTTTTATCTTCATACCAAATTTCATCAAAATCGGTTCAATGGTTTAGGCGTGAAAGCGTAACAGACAGACAGACAGAGTTACTTTCGCATTTATAATATTAGTAGGGATTACAGAAATATTAAAAGCACGAGTAGTATTGTTTCTTTATAAGAGTTTATTTATACTTAAAAAAATTTATCTCTATCTCTTCCAAGCGATACAGCTTTTTTATTTGCGTTGTTTTTGAAAATCTTATTGTCTCTCATATTCCTCAGTAGTACATCTTACCACCTTTTCATTCTCTTGCTACCATGAACTAGAAATATAATTTCTGCTGTTTCTGTATTATTATTTAGCAAAGAATCTGTGTAATTCTGCATAAATAAAATAAATGAACATAACACATAAACGCAATATTCTATTTTGTGCTGGGTGCTTTTAGCAGTATCACCAATATTCTGATTGTATGTACTGCAATGTGATTTAAATCCAGTTAGCACTAGATTTACAAACCTGTTACAATAATAATCCAATATTGTGCCTTAAATTTTGTAACTAGTTAAAATTATGTAAAAGTTAATTGGTGCTGCGATTGTTTAATTAAACAAATAGGTAGTGGCAATAACATGCTCAATAATTTATATTCAACATTCAACAAATAACAAATTGCGTAATACCGTGTATGGTAGTACGAAATTTGACAAAGATGATCCTACCATCATCATTGACTACTGATCCTACTTTATCTGTATCTGATCCTACCACAAAAATGTATATTTATGTCTAAAGACACATAAACAGAACTACGCTGAGACTTGGTCGGAGACAATGTAAGTTTATATTCCAGTAACATCCTGTATATTCAAATTAATAACTACTGCTATGCGTGACTAGCGTGACTAGGCTTAGTATTAAGCATAGAGTTATCCTCACGTCTTTGCATAACTATGCAAATGTAATAAAAGATGACCTGCACTTTTTAGTCGTATTGCACTTGTTTTCATGAAATTATCAATTTATTAAAAAAAACTGGACTCATATTTAGAGTGAAGTCATAGTCTAGTAGCCGACGCCAAATAATAGAGGCTTGGAAAATGATGTGAGTGATAGATTTATTCATATTATATTAAAGATAATATGGAGAATTCGTACAGCCGATATAGTTAATCGCAATAACCATATATATTTTTTATGTAATTATCATATTTCGCATTTGCGCTAATGGAATAACACACGTCATTAATCAATTAACTTTGAAGTAGTGATAGTTTTGGACACTGCTGTTTCTGATAACAGTGCTAAAGCATAGTTTATATAAATTTTATCAGTTGTTTAGACGCCGTACTATCTTTAAAAGCTTTTAACTATTTAGCCTACGCTTAATGCGGTTACAGTTAAATACTTTTAATTGACATGGATAGCTTTGTTTAGCTATACTTGAGTTAGTTTGCTTAGTGATATTCTATTGTTGCTTGTTACTGAATGAGTAAGGTTGGTAGAAATACGAGTTGTTCTGCCTACATATCACTCTATCCCATTTTATATCATTTCGAATACTTAATTGCACTCATCCCAAATTTAAAATTATTATTTTTGTTCTCATCTCGTCCTGATTCATTAGTAGTTCCATCGCAACAATTACTAAAAAACGGAGTGCACAATCATGCATACATACAATTATATTATTTAATAAAGTTACGGAAAGAAAACACTTTCCTGATGCATATGTACTTTACCTTTAAACTGCCTTAATTCAGCTAACCTTCATTGCCGATTTCGGGGCCATTGGACACTCAGAGGGAGACAACTAAGATGAGTTTTTTGAGTTATCATCTTCAATATTCTTTTATAGTCCTTATATGGATATAGGCCTTATCTTTAAAAGACGTGGACTGTAAACCAATGAATAAATGTTTTCAGCCACCTTAACCACAACGCTATCTAGTCTCAAACTAAGCATATCTTGTATTATTTGTACTAGGCAACTGATATAAAAACATAAAATGAGACAACAAAAAACATGTAATATAGTCAAGTTTAGTGACTAACAACAGAATCACAGCCATATCGTAATTCTGGTGTATTAGTCAAGATTTGATAAAACAGCTAATACACAGGTAACCTTGAGCAGTGTTTTATATGAGTTAATTTTCACATATTTAAATAGAAATAATGTACAAACTTCTTATTTACAAAATAATACAGAATATTTAACTTATTGTTTTTAACTTTCCTAAAAGTTTTGATTAAAACGTCAGATGGCTTTCATCAATTGGACGTAACTTTGTGAAACTTAGTTATTCTAATTAAAATAAGACATGGATCTTAATACAGAACAAGATGAAGAAAGTAATAGATAATTACATTCTTACAGCCTTTAGCTTTAGAGAACGGGAGAGAGAAACGAAAAATAAGACTATGTTACTAACAGAATAGCATACTTAAAATACTTATTAGTAATAAAGTATTTCATAATTGGATTATTAACGTTCTAAATAAAATTTAAATCCAATGTAGGATTGTGCACAATTTATTTTTTCTTTTAAATAGCAAAGTATAAGAACTCTTCAAACGAGAGCACCTACCTATAGTGTGTAAACTTTGTAAACTCAAGTAGTACTAATAGTATTTAGAGTCACGTTTTCTTCAGATTACTGAAGAAATTTAAATTGTTTTCAGTATTATATAGTACAATTTGTATATCTTACTAGATTTCAGTCTTTAACTGTGGTAATACTGTATAGCTGTACACTCCATGTCTAAAATATTTTAGTAGTTTAGGAGTTAGACATGATTTCACATGATTTTATAGTTCATACTTAATATAATAGATTCAAAAGTAGCTTTGTCTGTATGTTTGTCCGTTATGCTTTTCTGGTTAAACTGCTAACTGGCTAATAACTGATATCTACCCTGGCAGAACCGCAAGTGAAATTTTATAATGCGCAATATAGAGCAATCATATTTAAAACTTAATAAACACTGTGGAATAGTGCATGACAGTTTTACAGGCCTAATTAGTTTGTTTAGAACGAAACTAGAAAAACAAATAAAAAGCTAGTAAATATAAACTTTGCTGGTACAAAGGAATTTGCCAGAGGTAATGTAGTTTGACTGCATTAATAAAGTGAAGAAAGTTTTTTGGCAAGAAATTTGTTTGTTGGAATAGACACTGCGGATAAAGCTTTAAGAGGTGTTTGGTAGTTAACCATCCATTTGTCTATGGTAAATATTATAATGGACTACATTTTAGGCAATACTAGCTTATACGCCGGCTGTCACAGTAAAGTGTGCTTAATTTCATTGAAATCGGTACAGCGGCTTAACCGTAAAAGCGTAACAGACAGAGTAACTTTCGAATTTAAGATATAATATTGATATATGGCTTATTACTATTGAAAAAAAATATGTTAGCAGTGTAAGGAACTGTACAAAATGAAGTAAAAACATAAAAATACGTAAGATAAAATGAACTTCTCATAAATATACTGAAAGAAGCTTTATCAAGCGGGTGCAATTTCAATATAATGAGAGAGATTTAACTTTATTGAAAAATCTAATCCTTTAAATTGTTGCCAATTATATAAGGTAGGTAATTGTTACGGAAACATCAAAAATTAAAATCCACTTTTGTCTTAACCTATTGTTCAAAACGATAGAACAAACAAATTACCGGAAATATTTGAATAAGAATGGGACACTCTCGGGAGCACTAATGTGCGAGGCGGGAAGCCGGGATGGTGAGGGTGCCCTTAATATCTGTTTTATTTTTTCCGGATTTGTATGAATGAGGACAACAAACATCGCACCCTCTATTGTGGAAATGTTACAGCACAAAAAAACACGTTCGCGCCCAATAATATTATTTTTCGTGAGTAATTTTATGACCTTATTTACCATCGTATTTGTATTCAGAATATGAGGTAATATGTAGATTAGGTACGACTTCAAAACAGGATAATTCCAAAAGTGCTTTATACTCAGACAGCGCGGTACCAACATCTATAAAACAGCTCATTGAAAGTCACTGAACCGCAATATTATGTGAAATACGTTACTATTTGTCGCATGTACAATACAAACTGCTAACCGATCTCAGACGTTATAACAAGTGGATATGTTACCACGTTTTCTTTCAATATTTCCCAATTTGATACGGTATTACACTCCTCTCGGCGAGACAATGGAAAGTAATCGTCAGTGACAAGGGAGTGGGCTAAATTTCGTTAAAATAAAAGCGTACAGAGAGCGTAAGATATAGCGCCTACGTGGTCGCCGTGAGATCCCGGGAGCTCCTACAATGGAGAATTGGAAAAAGCTTTTATAATCCGGCACGTGACACACATGCTCAAGTGGCCATATCTTAGAGTAGTCTACCCACATGGAACACTGGCAGTCAGAACTATTCATAATTCTTCTTCTTAACGTATTATGTTCCGCTGTTCGATGTAAAATATACGCAATAACTGTTCTATTAGGCTACTGAAATAGGTGTACTAGTTATATCGAGTGTCCTTTTATATTGTGAATAATCGTTAATATTGTCTTATTAATGGGACTTATAGTAAAATTTATTATATGACAAAATTTACGATGTAAAAAGAAAATGAAATAAATAAATAGGTCTTTCGGACATATTACACACAACGCCAAGCGTAGCTTGTACTATGGGTACTAGACAACTGATTAAACACTTTTTTTCAAAAATATATATTATACATAGAAAATACCCAAACTCTTCGATCCGCAGCCTTATGCGCTAGCCGCTAAACCAACAAGGCAGTCAATATTTATGGAATAGCAAGTATCAAGATATGCCGTTGTAATATTATTTGTAAATTAATAAGTAATCCCAAGGAATAAGAATTATCATAGTCCTAATTACACCGTCGTTGTCCATTTTGTTCAAAGCAGCAAAACTTCGTAGGACCATGGCACTTTGTATTATTTTTCTTATTTCAAATTCTATAATTCGTACTCGGCTGAATCCATATTGTGATAGTTACAGTGACTTAATCTAGTGTTAGTATTAAACACACATAATTACATGTAAATTAATAAGTGTGGACGTACAACCACCTTGCGATGAGGGGGGAGTCCCACCTAAAAAGAAGAAAGATACCACCTTTCTTGTCACAGAAGAAAGCGGCATCATTTAATGCACCTTAGCCCCGGATCATTGGACAGAACCACAATTGGCAACCAGAGAATACGCGCAAAAACAAATTTAGATTCTGGTTCTAATTTATTCACAAAGATAAATATTCCATACTAATCTATCTATTTTTTAGAAAAGTTTTTTGTTGTCCGTGATAATAAATTACATCAATTGCCAAAATTGTTATAATATAAATAAATCATGTTATTTTGAAAAAACAATCTGCTTAGATAATTTTTACGAATGTCAGCATTGTAAGACTTTAAAATGTTTAGCTCGAATGTTAAACATGAAAATACACATATTTTTGTGTAACATTTACAAAAACAAATCAGAAACAAAAAACAAAATCAAAATTACCATTGTTCAAGATATCTCCTTTCAAATTGCTCAGGTATTTCTTATCTGGGAATGAAATTTACAAGCAACTCAAATATAATTCAAAGTAACGGTTATTGCTTTACTCATAAAACGAATTACCATTTGTAGAAACTAAATTTTGTGTCTAAAAAATGGCGGCAGAACATATTTATTATAATCAGAAAATTAATTTTAAATAAGTGGAAGTAGAGACAAGTAATGTAAAACGAGATAGGGTTGGTTGGTAGAAAAAAAAATGAAATAAACAATTTTTTTTATTTTTTTTAAAATAACTGTGTCATTGTTTGAAAATAAATATAATGCGAAAATAAATAAATGTGAAATTTAAGTTGCTAAACTTTATATGCTTAAATCGGAAACAATTATTGAAATTTAAAAATAATTTATCAGTATTAGAAAAAACTTATTTTAAATATACTATGTCATAAAGTTAATCTTTATAACTAATAATGTGAAATTTCCACCGCCACGCGATCTCTATATTTTGAAATAATTCGTGGATAATGTTGGCGGCACTGTGCAAACTAATATTTCACGTATTTAACTTGTGTAGGATGCCCATTAGGAGCTGGATGCGAGAACCCCAAAATCGATCAGAGTGGCGTGTATTGGGAGAGGCCTATGTCCAGCAGTGGACTGCGATAGGCTGATGATGATGATAATGATGAAGTTCTGTTAACTGTTTAGCGCTGCTACGTATGGAAATATAACCTCAATTAAAATTGAATTATTTTTAAACACTAGGAGAAAAAAAAATGCTACTTTATGTGCTCTTGAGTGGAACAGAAACAACCCTAGTTTAGACATGCGTACATAATATCCTTTGATATTCAACAGACAAAAACTCGATATCGTGTCCCATTAGTCTTTTCGCATTGTCACCGTGCAAGCCTACAATAACTCGGCTTTTCACGCTATGTAACTGTCGGTAATGGAAAATGTTACTTTCAACGTGAATCAGTGGATAAGTAAGCGTGAAGTATTGCTTGCGGTTTACAAGTTTTTTTATTAGCAAACTTTATAAATGACAGTAAAATATGTGTATTTTGGATAATGAAAGCCTTTTCTTTTCATATATTAGTCGACCAAAGTGACTCTACTCTGGCGGATGGAAATAATAAGCCGATTCCAAAAGTGATAGTCATCATACTCTTTGTGCGTGCACACAATGCCGCATGGTGACTCACACCATGGCAGCCTAGTGAGATACTTCTGCATCATTGGTCAGCCATGGAAAGCATGAGTACAATCCAGGAGTAGGGGTCACCATCCACTTTGTGAGGATCAGCAATGGATCACAGCAGACTGGTCGTATGTTTCTGCATCTTTCTCCTGGCTTTTGGACGCCGGAAGAATGATACAGAATGATTGGGACACCGGTCTCACACTCACCAACGGAATATGACAGCAAGAGAGCTGTGTCATTAGGATGGTCTTCTGTGTAAGGGTAGTACTGCCCTGGTCGAGCCATCTCTTTCGTATAATTAAATTCGTATTAATATTATTAAAAGGTAAAGTTTTTAAGGCTATAGGGCTCTGCATCTACTAAACCAATTTCGAAAATTATTTTATCGGTAGAAAATCAAATTATTTGTATGTGTCATAGACTATATAAAACAACCGCGATATCCAATATGAAAGCTAGATATAGATACATAAAACTTTTTTAATTATTCATTTTTATCTGTAGTCATGATATTTTTATTAAAGAAAGCCCTTAGAGGCTTTTAAAGTCTTTAGAGGATTTATAGCACTGTTGTGTTATGACTTGAAAGGTCATAAATATTCTAAGAGCAGTTTTGTAATTTTTCAATATTCTTTGGCCATGATTAAATTTCTGAACAAATTAATTTAGGCTCGCGAGAAAGGCGGCAAAGGGAATTGACTGTGAATAATTTATTTAAAGTTTTATTGCCTAACAGATTTACAAGAAATAGTAAGACTCGATAAACTTTATGAAATTAATTTTAAGTTCAAGAAAATTATACTGGGAATTAGGTGAGATTAGATTTAGTTAACAATTTTATATATAATAATATTTGATACGCAAATCTAAAATTACAGTTAATATTTACTATGAAAACTCATTAGACCCTGTACTTATGAAATTAATTAATCAGATTAAGAAGTCTGAATGCTTTCCTAACTTAGTGTCAAATTCTTGTATTTTTTCTACTGGTGACCTTTATGGTTGGGCTATTCTAGGACTTATACTCAAATTGATAAAATAAAGCAATCCCAAATGCTTATAATACCAAAAAACTGAGACTTTCATCATGTATTGTAAGATTGAACTATGTGAAACAAAATATATAAAAATATTAAAAAAACCTTTAAAAACAAAATTAGTTTCTTAAACGCGTACATTGTGATTCTCATTGCTCTAATTGACTATCGTACACAAGAACATTGTATACCCCTTTACACCCGAGAAATTAAAGTTACTAATTTTAAAAGAAAAGTTGATTGAGGCGTTTTCTATAGGTTTAAAACAGTAAGGAAAAATGAAAAAAAAAATCCTGAGTTTTCAGTTTTTCTGAAAATATGCCCTCACGATCGTGACACTTAGGTATAATTTACAAGTCTCACGACAGTGAGAGTCAACCTATTTCTTTAAATTGTCTTAAATAAAACAATGAATAAACTACTGATCCTTATTTATTTATTAGTTTAAACTCTTTATTAATCAGTCTTTATTATTTAATACAAAATTAAACCTTCTTTAAAGTTACAATTATCTGAAAATAAAAAAAAAAACTAGAATTTAACATAGTCAACCTCTAACATAAAATAACAGATAATTTCGAGTTCAGGAAATAAACGAGATCAAAAAAAAATTAAAAATAGCAAAAATGACAGCCACTCGTAGGAACACAATGTAAATAATTAGGTACATATCATGGCTTGATATGGTAAATTTGAAAACAATTGTGATTTCGAGAAAGACATAGGTAAACATCACACTTGGAACATTTAATTTTTGATCGGCTATGGCATCCCTCCATCATGCAAGACCTTGGTGCTTTTATGTCATCAAATACAGCCAGGTGATCATACCCATCATATCTCCTGCCATGTGATGGACGTATTGGTCGGTATTGCCTATTGATAGGTGGTTCGTTTTCAGTATCCATGGCTACGTCGTCGTCGCGGCGACTTCGTTTTGGATAGTTGGTCAAAGCGTCAGCAACACTAAACCGGAAATCTAAAAGGGTCAAAGTGTCTTTCCTTGAATGACCATTTGCCACACAATCATTTTTGTATAGTCGCCATGAATTAACTAATGCAAGATCCAAAAAGTGGATAATGACTTTCAAAGTCCATTTTTTTGTCTTGATAAAAGTCCGATAATACTCCATTTGTTGGTCGAGAATGTCAACGCCACCCATGTGTTGATTATACTGCTGAATGATTTTAGGAGCTGGTACATCGATATAGCGACCGTGTTTTTTATCCCAACGTTTTACAGTAGTGCCAGACGAAGATCCTGTACAATTTGATGCCATGATAACGGACTTATTATCCTTCCATTTAACAATAACAGTAGAGTCCCTGGTGTAATGCTGACTTTCACCACGGGCCATATGCGAATCCTGTTTGAATTTGCAAGCTGCTCGATCCGGGATACGATTAAACATTATCGTGCCCGTGCTGTGTAAATTTCTTTTATTCATTTCTTCCACTAAAGGAACCGTGGTGAAAAAACGATCGTGAAACACACAACTTCCAGCAGGTACACTTCTGGTCAAATGAAGTATCACAGAAGGCCCCAGACCCAAAGATGTGTCTCCAAACATTGTATTAGCACCTCTGTAAATTTCGAAGTCGAGCATCAAGCCATTGCTAGTAGTAAGCACAAAATTTTTTAAACCCTCTGGTCGTGGTTTATTTTTGATGACCTGACGCAAGGCACATCGGCCACTGAAAGGTATCATCTGTTCATCTATTGAATAATAGGACTGAACTCTTTCCAATTTGTTGCAGGTATCCTGAACCCGTTTGATTATCGGTTGCACCTTCCAAAGTGGATTGTTGGTCTCTGTTACAGTTGGATGATCGTGATCAACTAAATGAAGTGCGTTGCGTAAAGCAATAAAGCGGTCACGAGTTATTTTATCAGCAATTAGCCCAATCCTCATGTTAGCTCGCCAGTACATCGGCATTCGTGGATATGGAAGACATCCCATGAGAACATGCACACCGAACATTTTTGCTACTTCTGCTTCAGTAGTATTAAGTTGTTGGCCAGTCTTACGCATGTAATATAAGTTAGTACAACGAGCAATCTCCTCGAAAAAAAATTCATCAAAATAGTCACGGAAATATTCGGAAGGTATACGTACTTGATTTTTCGGTAAAGCTGTAGTATACTCATGTGGTTTATCGATAAAAGGAATATTCTTCCAACTGCCTCCATGACCAAGGTGCTGCAGGTTTCGCCCAATACTCGAAGCACCACAAGAACGACCTCTATATGATTGAATTCGCCTTGATCTGATTCTAGGAGAACATCCTCTGCGCCCAGTTTGCCGTGAATTAGTACCGAAAGAGCATCTCCTATTTGGTGCCGTTACCTGAGTCACAGGTTCAGCTTCTATTTCATCGCCAGAACCTTCAAAGGTGTTGTCCTCTCCCACGAGGTCAGCGAGAACACGCGGCTCGGCTTCTAAGTCTTCTTCATCATGGAACTCTTCGATATCTGACTCGGTTCCATCGCCAAGGAGTTCCAAGATACGATCATCAGACATAGGATTCACTAAAATAAAAAATTAAAAAAATACTTAGCCACAATAGTAAGTTATATTCAGTAACCTAAAAAAATACGTCATAGCTAATTTATAGGGTTACAACCGAAGGACTACGATCGTGCTACTAGAAATGAAGTCGTAATTTATTCCTAGTTAACACAATATATTTTCAAAATGAGTATATATATCATTAGATTGACGTTTAAATAATAGAATAAAACAAACATAGTAATCAAAACACAACAATAAACATCAAAACAAAATACTTACACGTGCCACCGCAGGGATCAAAAAACGCCGCCATCTTGTAGCTTCGTTTGCGACGAACTAACAAGTCACAACGTGATTCGGGAGTCATTACATGTAAGTACATGTATCTCACGATCGATCGATGTCGGTTGCGTCCGTAAAAATCAATTCACTCAGGTTTGAGATTTTTTTAAAGTTACTCGCACTATTGTATACCGTCGGGTGGAAAGGGATACAAATAATTTTGCAAGTTTTAAATCGAGCATCGAATCTTAGACTTCACTATAAATACAAACAAACCATACATATTAGTTATGAACCTCTGATGAGTTGTGCAAAGTTAATTTAGAAAAACAAATTATATACACATATCATAATATAAATCTACAATAAAGATTGTTGCAAGCCGGTGTTTCTAATCCAAGAAAATGGCTGAAGTTTCATTAAGTTTTTCATAAGTCCCTAATGTGTTATGAGCCGCATTTCACTTAAACACCCTGCCGCTATATTTCCCAAATGAAACATTCTTTTTAAATCCAAGCTATGAGGTGCTTACTTAGTTAATGTTACTATATCCAGAAAGAATGAACTGTCAGACTCACTTTATTTTTTCCATTTTTATACGATGTACGTGAAAATATACTTTTGAAATGATAGTGATGTGTAACGGCAGTATTGGAATACTTTATCGGTTACTTCAGCTTTTACCCATAATGATCCATGTTGGGCTCGTAGTTCCTCTGAGCAGAGGGTTAAGGCCATACGTCCTTATGGTCCCTGATTGTGTGTTAGAGACTGGCAATACAACGTCGTGGCTACATAATCTGCAGTCAGTGCCGGATTAAGCCAGCGCGGGGCCTGTAGCAAATTTTAGCGCGGGGCCCTAGGATAGTTTCAGGATATTATGTTTCTAAAAATTGACCAAGTGGGTGACACGCCTCTCATGGAATACGTGGCTTTTAAACCGTGTCCAATAGATAATTGTTGTTTATTTATTTTTTCGTTATTTTTGTACGAAAATTTCTAAGGAAGCGTATTTTACAAGTTAGGCCTCTATATCTCTTGAACTAAAAAAGTTATCTAAGTCGTTAAAGTTTTCCTTTAAAGTTCAGCATATGGACTACCATTATATTTTTTTTAAGTTCTTTCGAGGCATCCGTTTACCATTTGGGGGGGGGGGGGGCATGAACGCTGTGTTTTAAGAATAAAATTAAATAACTCGTAAACACCCAAATCAAATAATGGTTATGACGATTATTTGATTTGGGTTTTTGAATACGTAGGTTGCTAAAGCAACCTCTCAATGTATCTAAAAGACCTATCTAATGAGAGAGAGAGACACGATTTGGTAGATGTGAAAAAAAACATCCCCAAAATTATTTGTCATGATTTTATTTTAGCACTTTTTTGCACTTAAAAACATATTAAGGCAAAGTTTCATCTTTCTAGCACTAACCGTTTGGATGGTAATTCGAGGACGGACGGACATGACGAATCTATAAGGGTTCCGAGTCATGAGCTACGGCACCCTAAAAACGGTACTTACAGCTGCTACAAGCAACCTTATCTTGATACAATGAAGGCTTTTATAATAATACTATTTGAATCAAGTTGATTCAAATAGTATTATTGTCCTCCCAAGGGTTGAGATCCCGACCAAATATCCATTTGATTATACCGAGCCCAGCCAGTACAGTTCAATCAAATTCAATATTCGTCAAAGTGAGAAGATTCAGGCGTTTAGGCTTCATCGTGTTTCTGAGTTCATTTTCACTATCCAAGATCATTAACGCAACGATCAAAGCAATTTCAACGTTCGGGTAAAAATATTGTATGGAATGATGATATTAAATCCTGTTAATCTGACGTTCTAGCGGTTCTTGTTTCTTGCTGTTAATTACACTACCTACAACAGAGTTCAGCAATGCATTGAACTGCAATAATTCATCGCACAGACTATCCTCCAATGGTCCTCTATGGGGCGTTCATCTGGTCTGAAGACCTGACGGGTTCCACCCGCTGTCAGATTTAACTCAGGAGTCTGCAGCGGCTGATGGCCATACGGGACGTACGAGTCTACCGCACGATTCCGTACGAGGCGGCGACGGTCCTGGCGCGATCTCCACCCTTTGACATTTTGGCCGACATGAACACGATGGTCTACGACTAAATTCGTTCTATCGGTAGGAATGGCGAAGCGACAGCGTTGGACCACGAGCCAGCTTTCTCTGGGGGATGCCAACGTAGCCAAGACTGCCCTGCCTGGGAGTAAGAGTGTCGAGTCCTCGTTGGACAGATCGAACGAAACCTGTCACCGTCAGCATTGATCGCGGCAATGTTAGCGAGAAATGGGAAGCCGCGATCTCCTTCCGTGAGGACATTATGCTCCAGAAGGAGTCCGCTGAGCTGGATCGGGATAGGGCTGAAGTGCAGGAAGGAACGTTGCAGAGGTTGCTAGGTTCCCGATTACCGCCTAAGGGTCGCCGCAGCCAGCCAGATGCGTTCCTGGTGTTCCTTCGAACTGCTGATGTAGGCCGCCGCGGGGTTTTAAGGGTAGACCGGTTCCTCCTGGAGTCCCACACACGCCCATCATATACCCCACTAAGGGGATAGTGCAATATTCCTACGTTGTCTGCTCTAATGAGAGATTTCAGAAAAAAATATTTCTTATGAGGTGAGATGAAGTATTCCATCTATTTTCATTCCTTTTTAGATTTCTGTTCTGTTAGTTTCCGACTTATAGGATTCTTAATAGTTTGGACCCTTATAGTTTCGTCAAGTACATAGTCCGTCCTCGACATAATTTGCAAATGAATGTTTTTATCGCATCGACAAATTGCTAAAAAGAAATGACAAAAAAAATTTAGTTTTACAAAATATCAAAGCTAGTAATTTATAATTAACATCTTGGAGTCATGGTAGAGAAAAAGCAACCTGTACATTTACTAGAACTTAGACTGTTGATATAGATATGTATATACAAAAGCAAATGGTTCTATTATGTTAAAATTTGTTCAACAATTTTTTTAAACTAAATGTATTTCAAACAATAAATATGGCATGTCAAATCTTCAAAAAATAAAGGCTATGGAAGCTAACAGTCATCATGTTGTTTTGATTGTAATTAGATCTCTTAGACCGTCAGGGAGAGCGCAATACATGTCATGTGTATCCCACAACACTTCCCGCTTTTTTACGATTCGATTTAAGTAGATACTTTTTAGCAGTCAGAAATCGTTGAAGCGCGGGGCCCCTAAATGCGCGGGGCCTGTAGCATTTGCTACTCTTGCTACGTGGTTAATACGCCACTGTCTGCAGTTGAATGTTTTTAAGCTCCCCGAATGCCTCCAACTTCACGACTCTTATCTTATGATAATACCCGGGGTGGACTGCTTAGCGTGACTTCTAAATCACAAAAACGCTTGTGCGATCATGCCACAAGCGGCCATCCATTTAGGTACTGACCGCACCGTCGTTTCTTAACCCTACATCGTCGTCGTCTATGTCGTTCCTAAGCCCTAGGTGATTATTTCCAACTACCTTTTCTTTTTATAACGTGTGGAAATCCCCACGGACCGTCACCACGCCAGGGGTTTACGGCGGGGTGGTGTTTCGGACTCAAACCGACTAAAACCACACGGTGTGACCTTTCTGCGCCTGTGTTTAGGGAGGGGGCCAGGATGTTATCTCCTTCTGGACCCCTCCAGGCGCCTGCCCGCACTGTTGCAGGCACCGTCTCCATACATATTCTCCATTTGGGTGGAGTCCGGTCAAACGTGGACTATACTACAGCAGATGAACGGGGAACCCCTCCCGCCCATCCGCGGCCACACTCAGGGCGGCATGAGGCGCAAGTGTGCGCCCCTCCGCCGCCCGGTTCGCCGGCGGCGGATCGGGTCCGAGTGGAGATCGCCCTCCCGGGCCTTCTCCGCCGCCTGCGAGATTATAATTTCCAACCACCTAAGGCAACTTGGCTGTGAACTCATCAATTGTAGTTATGAAGGTTTACTATAAATTGCCTTGTTGCCTTATTGGTCTAGTGGTTAGCGTATGCGGCTGCTGATCAAAAGGTTTCGGCTTCGATTCCCGGGTCGGACCAAATATTTGTGTAATCCATAAATATTTGTTTGGAGTCTGGGTGTTTTCTATGTATAATATCTATGTATTTATATAAAACAAAGTAGGTTTATGTATTATGTATCTATATCAGTTCCTTAGTATCCATAATACAAGCTCCGCTTAGTTTGGGACTAGATGATATTGTGTGTAAGATGTCCGAAGTATCTATTTATTTATAATATAAATAGAACTTTTAAAATTTTGTTACAAAACATTAGTACAAATACAAATGACTTGTTTCAAACGGTTGACTTTATGATCTTCTTCCAGCTGATTTCGGATACTCCATAATATTAACAGTAGTACAGTAACAGTACAGTATAGTAACAGTAGTAATATAACAGTAAAAATACACAACTTCTATGCAATACCAGTGAATCACATTCGTATTCCACAAACATCACAGGAAACTTATCGAGATTTGCTGTGAGAAACATACATGAAATGCACACACCCCCAGACTTTAAAGTTTTAAACAAACAGGCCTTACAGATTTATGGTACAGCGATACGTTTCCTAAGTTTTACACATAAATTGTGAAATAACAGGAATTCAAATACTGAATATTGGTTTATTCTAAACAATGTTTTGAATCTAGCCTGCCTTGTTGGTCTAGTGGCTAGCGTATGCGGCTGCTGATCAAGAGGTCTCGGGTTCGATTCCCGGGTCAGACCAAGTATGATTTTTATCGTACAGCTCGTCTTAAAATCTAAATTCGTCTGAATGCAACTTATCGTTCATATTTAACTATCATCCAAGTCATAATGTGAATTAAACCAAGCAAGAGATTCCTTTACACAAAATTTCAAAGTTCATACAAAATACTGGCAGTTTTCAGACAGTAATTCTCGGCAAACTTTTATAATTTCCAATTAGTTTTTCATACAATTACGTCTAGTTAAAAACTTGCACCGTTTAATGGACCAATTGATTTATAAACTCCTCAGTTCATAGGAACGCTTTTGGAAAGAGCAACTTGTAATAAATAGTGTTATTTTCTGTTGAAGTGATATTTTTATTTTTAATAAGACCCATTTAGTAGAAATAACAGGTGCATGTATTTGGTCCACTTTTTTGTGCAGTTCTTAAATGAAGTTAAAAGTAACTAAATCTTGGCCTTGTTCAAATTTCAAATATCATACTTTTTTTTACATCTTTAGACAATGTTTACATTTGCAGCTTACTGTCGACTATTTTTAACTTATATACATTTCTTAACACATTCATTTCAATTTAAGAAATTTGCACTTCTTTTAAACATAAACTTTAAATACTAAACATTTACGTAATTTATCTCATCAAAAACAGAAATCGTAATAAATAAATACAATCTTTAGAGTGATCAGAGTATTCGATACGTCCAAGTTATAATATGTATACATGAAAAATATATATGTACGGTACTTTATATATATAAAAGTAAATAAGAAATTCAATACTCCGGCCCATAAATTATACTTTATATCTGCATTTCAATGGCAAGAAATGAATATTCAATCTTCAGTTAGCCAATGTATCGCACTATTGATCAGTTAAATCTCGCAATGGTGAGAATTAATAGTTAATTTAACTGGCCACTTTACCGGAACTAATCTATTATAATTTTGCACCGCCGTCGCATATTGTGCATTTAAATTAAACGGAATAGTTATTCAAGATAAATTCTCATGGATCATACGCTTATATCTCAACAGAGGCAATAACTTGATTCGATAAAACGCGTGAAAGGTGTATCGATTATAATAATTTATTAGGCAATAAATCTTTTTAGATTACAAACAATCAACTGATACAAGTCAGATAATGAATGATAAAATCTGATTCATCAATAAACAATGATTTTTTTATTCGTAGATTGATTTAATTCAAACATTCCTTTTATGCAAATAATGTCTGCCGTATTTTAGTCAATAATTTTCAAGTTTTTTTCATATGCATGAGATAGCAGGTACCATTGTTGTTTTATTGAAATAAAAATTTATTAAAACTATAGCAGTTTAAAAAAATCCGGTCATCTTACTGTCATTTACTATCATTGTAACCAATGATAATAATAATTAAGTCTCACAAATCAGAGATTTTACTTTGAGTTTTGAGCATACCCTAGCATAAGTTGAGCTGGGACCCTTTAGTCCCACAGCCAGATTACTTCACTTGTATTGTATGTTAATTTTTTGTTTTTATTATATTTGTTATGTCGTTATGTTTTTTAAGATTTTTTATGTTTAAATTTTGTGTGACTTATAAACTTATTTCTTTTCTTTTATCCAATATTTCATTCTGTTATCAAGAAAGGCAACAAATAAGAGGTCGTTGTCACTCAAAAGTTACTCGTAGGCTCTGAGACTTGCTCTATAAACTATAAGGGTCGCGTCGGCTAGTTTGGAGTGTCGGTAAACAGCCAACTATTTATCACCGCTTTCAGCAGTACATTAATAATATTGCATGCAGTAGTTATCCTACATACTCTAACACTTACAAGAATACCATTACACATGTTAGTATCACTCTCAATTGTAATTCTGTATTCTCCGTATAAAGAGTGCCAGTTATTTGTCGCTTCAAATGGTGGAATTTTAATATAGGCACACACTTCCCGGTAGCTTCCCGTCATGTAACATTTATGACATTATTACAGCGACGTGTGCCCTTATTATAAAACAAACGCAAACAATTCGGCGTGTTTTACATAATCTCTCCAAATTGGATGGATATACCTCGGCGACGTGAGCTGTGCTAACGCCATTACATTGAACGTAGATTGTGAGCGCGTGTTTATGAACGCGCATTGTACCTACGCTCTTCAGGATTTATTGTTTTTCTCAATATTTCTTAGAAGTAACTTATTTGTGCTGGATTATTATTTAAATTAAGGAACGTTTTTGCGTTCTCTCTCAATACTTCAACCTCCAATTCTTTTTTGTTACATACTTTTTTATCGTTTACGTTTCTTTTGAGACAGATATACACGATATTATTTTTATAAAGAGTACAAAGAAAGACAAAATCTTAATCGCAAATATGTTCTCGATTTTTAAAGGTTGTGTTTACTCTGAAAGTCATTAATTTTTAGTTCAAAGTTGTTCTTTGAAACCTAAGAACAACCAACCTAACGGCTCTTTGAAGATCACGTAATGATCTTGTAATGAGATATTTCTATGTATTATGCATTACCTAAACCACGCGCTTTGTGTGACTTTGTTTAAAAAGTTTTAATGGATTGTTTATTTGACACCAAGAAATAATTTAAGTATCACCATTTTGTTAAAGATATTTTGTTACAATTAATACTAACAATATTAAATTATAGAGTAAGAATATGGCAGGTGTTATGGATAAACTAAGCAATCGTTATTAAACTTTCATGTTATGATAATAAATGTTAGTGCGTATACGCTTCAAAAACACCCAAAGTCATACAACGATGAAGCTTTATATTTGGATTGAAACGAAATGGAATTTTAAAATGTAGAAACTGATTCAAAGAATGTATTTATTTAGTTTTCGTGTTGGTTTTGTTTTTCATTTCCTATCAGTGCAACCGAAATGTGCACCAGCCTTTACCTTCGGCTACCTTGATTAAAAGTTATTTTATACGATACGTTACAACCAGTGCAGTGCATTTCGTTTTAACAAAAATATCCTATATCCTTCTGTAACGTTTTGTGTAGGGATTATGTTAAAATATCGTGATTCGGCTATTTTATTTGTTTTCAAATATTTATACCTGTAATTATATAATGCTATATTTTTACTTTAACTATATTATACTACATTTAAATATACTTTCAATTTCGAATTATTATGTGTGGACTTCTTATTTCCGAATTAGTAGTCGGAAATAAAAAGTGAGTGACAAATCTATTTACGTGTACACGCCGATAAACCTATATGTACATTTTCAGGGAGGTTAGTGACAAACATAATTAAGACATTTCAGTATTAATTTTTTTATGATTAGTTAGAATAACTAAAATATTTAGTTAGACTTCATAAGTCATTACATAAATCACATTGCTGGCCAATAAGAAGTATCAAATACATTTTGATCCTTTTTTTTTTAAGGACTCTGTAAATTGATTCACATTGGTCTTGTAAGGTTAAAGTTTAACTGGATATACTTGTTGTTAAATATTTATTATTAAATTCAATACGCACGAATTTTTGGGACAAAGTGTATTGGTACACTGTCATACAAAAAGATAACTGGACATACAAGTATGCATATAGATGAGCATACATACATACCGTGTAGTGACGGAATAAAAATACAAGTGTCACCACCCCTGTTCATTCCATGGGTGTCGTAAGAGGCGACTAAAGAAACAAAATAAGCAGCTAACATCACTGCCAAGAAAAGCAAAACTTGAAACAAACCCTTTACCAACCCGTCTGGCCAGCGTGGTATAGTAGGCCAAAACCTCCTTTCAAAGGAGAGGCCTATGTCCAGCAGTGGAATGTTATAGGCTGTTAATTTTGATGTTGATGACATACATACTTACAGGCAGACAAGAAGACCAGTGCAAATGAAGGCAGAGAGGAAACCAAAGAGAACGATGTTTTTTTTCAGTGATCCAGCTTGTACAACCAAAACATGAATATTATTATTCTAATAAATGAAACCAAATGATCTATTAAATATTTCTTAAAATATAATAAATATAAAAGTAGCGGTAATGAATTTCCAATATTTTTATGGTAAATGTAATAAAGTTTTATACTATTAAGTCATTTTAAACGGTGCACTAGGACATATAAATACATAGTAATAGACGGAAAATTTTCCGTCTAATAATATGCAATAAAAAAATATTAACAACATTAACACACCATTGATAAAATCTTGAATTCACATCATACGAGCAAATTATTCTAACCGATTGAAATTCAAAAAGCAAATGAGTGCCCACCTCTAACGAGCTCGCTAGCTATACAAATATTGGCAAAGTTCTATAAGGCAACGACTCTCAAAGTGAGTGTCACCGTTCTCGAAGTAACCGTCTAATGAATGCAGATAGTGGTCTAGCAGGTAGGGAACGGACGATGTTCACTAAAAGTGCCATTACAAACAAAACAACACACGCTTAATACAACTGACTCTAAATTTAAATCTTAGCACGTAACAAATTCTGATACAAACTATATTTGGTATTTAAATATTCTTTATACAGTTGCCATGAAGTTTTCAAATAGTTTAGCAATCATCATCATCATCATCAACAGCCTTTAACAGTCCACTGCTGGACATAGGCCTCTCCTTGAAAAGGAAGTATTGGCCGACTATACCACGCTGGCCAGACGGGTTGGTATAGGGTTGGTTTCAAGTTCTCCTTCTCTTTGCATTGATGTTTTCTTGCGTAGTTTATCCCTTAGTCGCCTTGTACGACACCCGCGGGATGAATAGGGGTGGTGACACTCTGTATTCTTAATCCGTCACACACACATTAGCAAATAATGTATAAAAACAAAACCCCATTTAAAAAAACAGCATTCCTGAACATTGAAAAAAAAAACAGTCAAACTTGGAAAACTAGCCAAGAGTAGCTAACATCTATATTTTTTCATTTGAAGTATTTATATACTTCTCTAGACATTTGGAATAAACAACAAGCATGACATTCTCCATTTAGTGTATGAAATCTCCATGAATCGAATGTTTATGAATATTCCAAAATATTATTTTCATTAATTACCATATTTATAACACTACTGTTGTAATGGCTCGCTACACATTGAGCAACTGTGCTTAAACTTAAACTGTGCCATGTATTTATATTTGCCATCAGGCTGAACATTTATTAGGTACTAGCTTTTGCTCGCGGCTCCGCCCGCGTGTAGATCTGTCATGGCGGTAAATAGTAGCCTATGTGTTGTTCCAATAGGTCAAGCTATGTTATTGTGAAGTTTCATCGAAATTCATTCAGTAGTTTTTGCGTGAAAGAGCAACAAACCTACATTCATACATACTCACAAACTTTTGCGTTTAAAATATTAGTAGGATCTTAGAAATCATGATAAAAAAAAGGAATACCAAATCTCTAAGGTTATTGGCAAGTAAGTTTTTATTCGGCAATGGTCTGACAGAACGCTCTGCCCATTTTGGGCATGCATGAGGATCTTCAACTTTGTAAACTAAATAAATCATAATCTTAGGATTTTATTACGATTATATTAATATTGTAAGAAGTAGGGCATTTGTGTAAACTTTATTGATCAAGTTCTAGGGCAATTGAAGCATGAAAATTTCAAAATTAGTCTTATGTATCAACAGATATTAAAATATAACTACCAGATTCAAAACTTTGAGAACAATGGTCCAATAATATCCCGTAGCTGCACAAACTGCGGTGAGCGTTATTGGATTAAGCTGCATACATTTTTGTAATCAGACATATCACTTTGAGAAGCACTCCGGAACGAACGACGGCTCATTGAATTAACTGACGGCTAGATTTACTTATTAGTAACTGTTTGTTTACTTTTTGTTGCTGGATTTCTTAAGTAATATTGGATATTGATAAATATTATATTTGACAGATTTGCGATAGTTATAAATATATCATGAAGTTAATATTTATAACACTACTGTTGTAATGGCTCGCTTAAACTGCACGGTTGGCCTAGTGGCTTAAGCGGTCGCCACGCCGCTTCCTACTACGCCAAGTGTCGTGGGTTCAAATCCCACGTAGGACAACACTTTGTGTGATTCACAATTTGTTGTTCTGAGTCTGGGTGTTCTTTGTGTCCGTTTCGTTTATGTTTGTAAAGTCCCCCGCGACACAGGAATTTATATTCCTAATGCGGGAGTTGTCTTTAAAAAAAAAAAAAAAAAATTTGTTACGTATTGAATGATCAGAATTTTTAAATACTGCCAACGTTATACTTCCACTTGCAACGTGACTCATTGAATCCTTACGGGTATTTGACATCTGAATTGTAAAACAAAACCTGCAATGTAACGCCACCATCTCTTATACTACTTTTTAAAGCATCAATAGTGAGTATTTTTAATATTAACACGGGTAGTCTTTGTGTGTCTTTGTGTGTCTTTGTGTCTTTACCAGACTATCGAAACAATATGATACTTACAGTATGGACATAATATTATTTTAGAAGTAGCTAAATTGTTAACTGTTACTCAACTCGAGAAATAGTTCTAACCCTATTTCATTATGTAAATGATGACTGCACACTTAAGATAGGTAGTATTTATTTAATTGAATCGTCAGAGTCAGTAAATCTTCCTGAGTCTGGTGTTGGTTTTACGATGGCAAGCCAACGCTACTTAAACATTGCCTTTAAGTTTGATGTTTGACGTAACACCCTAAATTAAGGACAGCCGATGAAGGTTTATGGACCTCCTAAGTGGTTGGATTTAAGGATTAGAACACATTTCACAGAGTAAAGTCGCAAAAAAATATTTTTGGTAAACGATACCTTGCAGAATATGCTTTGTTCTTTATTAATAAACTATATAAAAACTCTAAAACTTGGGCTCCTCTAACCTCTCTCTTCTTCTTACTTACCCTTTGTTATTCCCAATATTATTTAAAGTCAGCTGCTGGTTCAATATAATTTTCCTACTTATAATACACCTACAGTTTTTTTTATAGTGCGACTGGCATAGTACCTCCGCAACACTTAGGGCGAACTGAATTCGAAGGTTAAACTAAATACTAGTATATCTGAGACCTCACTGACATCCCAATAACGATTGTCATAGATGTGTTTACATGTCAACGAGACCGACGGTTTAACGTACTCTGCGAATCAAGGGTGTGCAACGCCGGCAAACTTCCATACTCAGGGCTTTTACTAAAAATTTCTAGATTCAACAAGATTCAACAAATAGTTCAGATTTTTCCAGTGCTCAACTATTAATAGCAATTAGCAATACGAAATATATATTTTATATATTCATTTCAGTGTGTAAGAACACATTTTAATAAATGTCTTCATAATTACAAGCATTAATTTATATGACCATATACAATAACGTTTGGACTTTTGCTACCTTTTAAAAAAATATTAATATATTCTAAATATTCGAGAAACAAGTATGCAAGATGTAATAATGTCTACGGAGAACATTTTATCTATCTATTTACATTTTATACAGCTTCTAAAATAAAGTATCCTCAAAATCCTTTTAACGGCTTTTATTCAGCAATTTATATCGAGGACGGCTTTTTGTCGCGGCACGTAATCGCAGTGCGTTCTTGGCCTATCTTTATGTCATCAATAAAGTTCCGAAGACAAAGAGACTTGCACAAAATAGTTCGCCATTGACGTAGGTCCCTGAGTGATATAGAAGGTCAATAAAAAAGGATTATTTAGCCATCCTATTCAGTGTAGGCTTTGGAGACGAAGGAAAAACTTTCTAATAATTCGCTGAATGCGGTAGTTCTTTATAAATATATAATAGCTACATGTATGCTTATCCTTATTTTAAAGGGGGTTACGCAGAGGGTTACTCTGTAGCTTGTTATCCCTATGCGAATTAAATGTTTATCTTAAAATTGAAATGAAATTGAAATGTAAGGAAATAGAGATATGTTACTTAAATGGATAAATTTGGGTATGTAAGCTGGGGTAAGTCAAGGTCGCGTACCTATGACTTTGAAACCGACGTTTCCGTGTAGTCTAAGTCAAACTTAAAGTGTCATCTTGCTTACTTAATATAGTTTGCTTGCTGGCTGTTCTCTTTCTGATCTGTTGTTTATGGTTGATGGCTGGATTGCTTTCATTACCGAATGATACTTGTGGTGGCTTTTTGGGGCAAAAGATTTAAGACGCGTTATTATTAAACTCAAATAGCATTATAAGTTTGTATAAACATAAGACAAACAAAAATCGTTGATAGTTTAAAAAAGCGGCCAAGTGCGAGTCAGACTCGCCTATGAAGGGTTCCGTAGCAGCAAGTCACATCATATAAAAGTTCTTGTAGTTCGTTGTAACTTTGATCGATGTTTTTATGCTAGTGTATTTATTGAATGAAAGGTAAATTGCGTTTTACGATTTATGACGAATTAAAAAAAACTCGTATAAACCAATTTTCGTTGATAGCTTGCATGGTAATATACAACATAATTTTTTTTTAGTTTTATCGCTCTCTTATTTTAGAAGTTACAGGGGGGGGACACACATTTTTCCACTTTGGAAGTGTTTCTCGCACAAACTATTCAGTTTAGAAAAAAATGATCTTAGAAACCTCAACATCATTTTTGAACACCTATCCATAGAGATACCCAACACGTATGGGTTTGATGAAAAAAAAAACTGAATTAAAATAGAAATATAAAAAAAATATTGTAAATCAGTTTTTTACTTTATTATCAGCCCTTTTGCAGAAAATCGACATGCGGTTATTGCAGTACCTAAAAAGTTTAGGCTGTTTCACAATATTTAACATTTTTAAATAAGCATTTAAATTAAAAAGGCAATATAAAATAAAAGCAAAACACAGACGTGTAAATTCCTTGCCTACATCATGCACGTTGAAGTAAAAAAATATTACGTAATAGACTCATTTAAAAAATGTTGCGCACGTTTAGTGGGAAGATAGTTGAAGTTGAAATTTCCTTTTGAAGAGGAAAAATTTCACTCTCCCTTCCTCATTAGTGAGGAGAGGCTTTTGAGTGAGTGCATCCCACTTTGCATCTGCAATTCACTTTTACAGACGTCCGTTATATATTAAGAGCGGTGTTTAAAATAGTCGTGTGGATTAACACTTATGCATGTTGTGGGGGTTTACTTTCAAATGAAATATGTCAAAGTTCCATAAATTCATAACTTTACAACTAAATACGAGATTCGGCTTGATTTGGCATTTAAATATCTGCTTTCGCTGAACATTAAACGAAGTTTATACTGAGTCGAGGCGGTTCCGCTTCTTACGTTAACTTTGCCTGTCATTACTACCTAACTTAACTTACTCCAAAACCTTTTAGCAAGCCTTTACTGATCATTAATGATTCATACCCGAGACAGGTACGTTCAAGCAAATTATATTATTAATACTTCTCGTAGATTAAATAAATTAAGTTACCTGTACCAGAAGTCCTGTCAACCAACTTATCACACGTCCCATAAATAAATAACCAAACGGCGAATCGATTAGTGAATGTAAAAGTAACTATATCGAAATAGAAAACTTTGACAGTGATTGATAGGACTACGATTTTGAAAGACTGTGTTTTCCGTTTGCATTACAGAGCCTTTTAACGAGATTTTTTAGAATTATCACAAAAGAAAAATATTTGCAATTATAGTTGAAATTATACTAGTCATATAAAACAAGACATTCAGAATTCGACTTGATATTAAAAAACTATGAAATATAGATAAAGGATTAAAATTAATTAGTTACGAATTCGTTGTTTTCTTTATAAATACAAAGATAAAAGAGTGCTTGAACTGTAAAACTTTGATAATTAAATTCTATCTTAATCGATTCGAATCTTGAAACGGACTTCCTTTCCTGGAACAAACGCTTAATAGGTCACGTAAAGTTTAAGATACTGATTAAATATATATTTAAATTAGAAGTCTCTAAGGCAAGCTAATTAAGAAAAGATTTGACAACGGAAATGGGGCACTGAGAAAGTGTTAATTTGTTTAAGAAATTCGGCGTGTTATAAATTAAACTATTAAACGACTGGCAATAGAATCGCTAGTCTTTTTGTAATTTGGTATCTTAAGCTCAAACGAAACAATAATGTGCTTGTACTCAAACACAAGCACATTATTGTTTCGTTTGAGCTTGAAGGAAGAAAACCAAATAAAAATGCGAGGGCATTTTATTCTCTTTTTTTAACATTTTGTCTTTATCTGTAATAGTGAAATGGTAAATATACGAACAGAGAAATAAGGTCATCGACATAGCAAGCTGAAGTGGCAGTGGCCTGGCCATATTAGTGGAGACCGCGTCTCTGTAAACGTAGTGTAGGACGCCCACAGGCGACCAGCGTAAGATGGCTAGCAGGAGCTGGATGCGAGAAGCCCAAAATTCGATCAGTGGTGTGCAATGAGAGAGGCCTACGTCCAGCAGTGGACTGCGATAGGCTGATGATTAATACCGTATGTATATCGTAGAAAAAACTAACATACTTAAACCATTTTTTATTTATTTATTTAAATTTATAAATTTATTATTATTTATATTTGGTTATTTTAATTATAACATATATTTAAAATGTTATATATTTTAAAATCTCATTTAAAACTTTGTGTTATTTTATTTTAGATTTCTCTTTATCTTTAAGATGGATATCTTAAATATAATTATCTTAAATCTATTTATTAGAACTTGTAATATACTATACAATAAAAAATATTTCATAACCGCGTACAGACCAAAAGCAAAGTGAAATCAATTAGAAGTACGGCGAATTTATAACAATGGAAAGTTCATAGTTCAAAAGATGTAGTATTGCATTGTTGTTTGAAAATAATAATATAATGGCGCCATAGTTTGAAATGTTAAACGTAAAGTTTAGGATACTGATTAAATATATTAAAGACACCCTTTGTAAGTGTCAACGCGCCAGTGCCACAAATTATTATTAGTTACTACGTACACAGGAAATATAGTACATTTATTGCTAATCTCTTATTAAATTCAATAAATCTATTAGACATTCATGAATTAATTAAAACTTACAAATTTCTTTGACATGATTGTACAATAATCGTTAAGGTAGAAAAAAAACTTGAAAATAGACTCCATACAGAAATATAATACTATTTCAATAACATATTATCATATTTTTTTCATTATTTTAATGTGTTGTATCACCTAGAGGACAAAGTGTTAATAAACACCATTAGAACTTATCAATCACTAAATACTTATGGGTAATAACAATTTATTGATTTCACAGGGGCAGTACTATCCTCACACAGAAGACCAAAATAATAATGACAGCATTCCTGCTATCGAATTTCGTTGGTGAGTGTGAGACCGGAGGCCTAATAATTCTACATCATTTCTTTCTTCCTCTTCATCATCAATTCTTCCCCAAGAAAATGATGCAGAATTATCTAACCAGGTTTACCCTCACAATGAGCATGGTGGTGCCTACACCTGGATTCTACTCTTGCTTTCCATCAGGCAGAGTAGAGTCACTATGGTAGGCTTAATAATAAAAAAATTTTGCTACGTCCGCCAGTATATCGGTTAATGCGTTAAAAATAGCCTATGCCCTTTCTCGGGCTCTATACTATCTGTGTACCAAATTTCATTTAAATAGATTTCACAATTTTGTTTTGAAAGTGCGACAGACTTACAGACAGAGTTATATCAACATTTATAATGTTTATTAAGGACTAGACTATTTGGTGTGAAAGCGAGATAGAAAGACAGACAGATAGACAAACTAACAGAATTACTTTCGCATTTATAATATTAGTACGTATGTTACTCAACAGGTATTATCTTAACTTAAACGTGCTAGTTTTTAAAGCTAAAATAAAGACTTGATTAAGAGCAAAACCGTCTAATGGTTGGAGGTATTCGAAACAGCTATTTTTTCCTACAAGTAACACTACTTGAATTAACCGAATAGCGAAGCAAGCAATTAACGCTACAGTTATTAGCGGCTTATGTGCTAATTGATTCACCCACATTAGGCTTACACATTTATTAATGCGCGCCTTGTTGTGAAATTCAATAATATATGCGCGGTTTTACCAAATGTTTCGGCGAATATACGCGTCATGTTAGTTCAAATTTGGGAATTGATGCATCGCTTATCATGGTATTGTCATCTCATTATCATCAAACCATGTTGCCGTGTCACTAAATATTTAAACAAGGAGTACCAATTTATGGGAGTATTTATAAATTCAAATAAAAATGTAGTATTTTTGTGTATATAGAGATAGCTATATATAAGCCGAATATTCATTTTAGCGGTCTTGAATATTTAAAAAATGTAACATAAATCTATATTTATGGTACATTTTTTAAAACATAAATACAATTGAAGAGTAGTCACCATAAACATTTTCCGTTTTCTTAATCTATTTATTTTAGACTAAAATATAATAACTATTCGAAACGAGAATATGTAAGTTCAACCCTTAAATATTAAACCTTTATTGACGCCTTATATATAAGTATTATAAGCAATTGCATCGCTGTTTTCTACTGCACTAATTGATGGGTTGTTTTTTTTAATAAAAAAATTAGATTTAGGTTATATAATGAAATAATACAATTTTTAAACTAAAACAAAGGTTTATTACAATTATAAAGCTAGATGCACATTCTATTTAGATAAAAGCACAACTGCGCCAAAGTGTGCACTGGTACATTTGTCCGGATCAAAAATGGAGGTTATACATCAATATTGACAAGTTTGTAAACCATGCGAGCTCTGTAGTAATCCATTTTCCTCAGGTTGACTTTTACAACTTTTGTAAAGCAACAGGATATGCAGCTGTGAAGAAATATCCAATTCTTGTGTATTCTCTCTTGTTACACGAAACCCAATGGTTTTCCAATGATACACTACTGCAAGGGAACCTTAATCTTCAGGATCTCTATTTAAGAGTACTTTTATTTACCAACACACAGATTTTCTTTATTCAAAGTAATGTGCCTTCTCTATTATTTTCAAGGTATTTTATTTAATAATAAAGATAAATATACATGAACAATGAACCTAAAAACTAAAAACCTTAAAAATTATAATAAAACTAGAAAATATTATTATAAGAAGTCCCTTTAGGCAAGGTTCCGAAGATACTGGCAGCGTTCCCCCTTTGAATAGCTATACTAATTCTTTGTCCGAGGTAGCTGCCAGCTCTTCGGTCCCATGTGACGACGACTAACCTTTTTGCATTGGCGGCCCAACCTGGTATGTCCCGGCATGGCGGCAGTTTCAATTGTAATTTTAATTTTGGTTTCAAATTGTTTGTTTGTATATATTTCCTTTTTGTTTGTTCTCATGCGAGACCTATCTTTCTATGATCATTTGTATTTAATTCCCACTAGAAGGAATAAAGGATAAATTTGTGAATATATTGTACTAATACAGTTTAGTGTGTGTAGTGAAAAAGAATAAATAAAAAAAAATATTTAAGATATCAATTAATGTACTTACCCGTTTATATATTTTTCAATATTGATGGCGGAATTTAGTTACCTAAGGCTATCAGCGTCAAATCAGCTGCTATGGTGGACGCTGAAAATCAGCTCTGTGATGGCTTAAGGCCATTGCAGTGTATGCTGAGAGTCCACCTATTTTGTTGGAAACGACGTACAGCCCCCGTCACCAATATTACCAGCTCAGTATTGTATTTCAGAGGCTTGTTTTTGTTTTGTATCATATATATCAGTAAATGTAGACTTTATTATGTATAATTCTAACGTTTTCACAAAGTATAATGTATGCAAGTGCTAATAAACATCATAAACCTTAAAAGTAAAATTATCAACTGCCACGTCCTCACACAACAAGCCTCATAAATATTGTCAACTGTTGTCTCTTTCTACTGTGTTTGACTATTTGTTTGTTTGTCTATCTGCTGTATGTTGTGTCTTTCAAATAAAGTTCTTATTATTATTATATTATTATTTTTGTTATTTCTTTAAAAAGCCTTATAGCGCTAGGACCTCACGGACCAAGAGTCTCGACACCAAATGGGACAAAATCATGTTCGGAGCCTAGACCCCTGTATTTGCATGCTTTATCTATTTTAGCCGCTTCAATATAAAATAACTTTTATATAAAAAGTCTGCAGAGTATAATTTTTAAAATTTATGGTAAACAAAAAAATAATAAATTTTGTTTGTAATTAGAAAAAGAGATGCTCTCTTAGTGTAAATTTTGTTTATTATACTAAGTACACTGCCCTTTATATTAGAAAATAGCTGTACGGTTGGTGACTTAACAAATGTATCGAAAATTAATTAACTAAGAGTACCTTAATTTTAAATAAGTATCATCGAATTTATAAAAATATTTGCAGATGTCTTCGTCTGTCATTTTTTTGTACTGTTGTGTTCGTTTCTCCTTTCAAAAGATGGTTAAAGCCACACGTCCCCATCCTCTACTTCTTTCCCTTTATCCCTAAGTGGGCGTGTGCCGGATGTCGCCTAAATTGAGAGTTTTCCCAGATGGTGGTGCCCGCATCAGTGCTGGCAGCCGCTGGGAGGGGTTCAAATGGCGTAATAACAGCTGTTCCTGAACCTCTCCTATTTCAGGCGCAGAATCGCACAGGCACCGTGTGGTTTTAGTAGGTTCGATTTCAACACACCGCCCCGGTTTGCGTTGAGGTTGCGTTTAGGGCACCGGATTCACAACAACGATTGCAATAGATGTCCGTAACAATTGGGAGCGAGGGCTTAACGTGCTCTCCGAGTCACGGTCGTGAATAACCGCCAAACTTCCATACTACGGACTTTTAAGAATTCCATGTAAGAAAAACCCATCAACGCTTTTTGACCTGACAGAGGATTTCAACCCGAGACCTCTTGATCAGCAGTCGCATACGCTAACCACTAGACCAACGTGGCAGTCCACGACCCCATTCATGTAAAGTTAGACTCAAGTTATTAGTTAGAACACGAATCTACTTAAAGAGCCGTAGAATTCACTCTGAAGTTAAAACCTTACTTAAAATAATTTAAATTTGATAACTCAAACCAGGTAACTTCAGAGTATCAGATATACACTGTAGTCCTTAAGAACATAAGTCTAACTTAAAAGTGAACGTTTATGACAACAGTAACACCATTACAAATACAATTACCTTCAAGTTTCCATTTACGTAAACCTCTTGAGTCATTGATTGTCCTCACCTCACCCTGTTTACCTCGATTACTTTTTTCTTTCACTTATTCTAGTCTATTTTCCGCATTTGAACAGGTTTATAGAAACAGGATGTATGAGAAACTACTAGATGTGTGTGTTTTATAACTGTTTAGGTTAGGATCGTGCTTACAATTATAAAAAACTAGCTTTACCCCTTAGCGTGTCTCGGTTATAGCGCTAAAGAGTGGTCTATGATCTTCTTTTCATGCCAAATTTCATTGAAATTGGTGCAGTGGTTACGCCGTGAAGGCCTAACAGGGAGACCGAATTATTTTTGAATTTGTAATATTAGCATGAATAACCGAGTAAAAGTTTCGTCTCTGACCTTTACAGTTCAAATGAAGTATGTTAAGTAAAGTGTGAAAACCGTTCAATTAAAATAGTTTGTTGTAATTAATTTCAAATAAGTACCACTGCTATAACATATTCAAAATAACCATTCACATTGATGAATATGAAGTCCTGTTAACTTTAAAATTTGTAACTTTATTTATTACTAGCTGAGTCCCGCGGTGTTACCCGTGGTTATTGTGGTGGAGCTAGTGCGAAGTTGGTCTAAAAATATTTAGCCTAAGTTACTCCTTATGTCATCAGCTTTTAGCCAGAGAAAGTCCCGTCGAAATCGGTCCAGCCGTTCTAAAGATTACCAAACAAACAGGTTTGTTTGTTTGTATGGTAATCTCTGGAACGGCAGAAGACAGAAAGACAAAAAAATTAAAAATAGATTTTTTTTAATTGTTTGACTACTTATAAGAGACTATAATTTGAAAGGGCACGACTTATAAACAAGAAACACCAATAATAGAATCAGGAATATTATTTTCTTCTGTCAGAAGGATTGATAGTAGTAGTTCTCTATTCAGAAGGACAGTCCTGAGAAAAAACGAATCTTAAAAATTCTTAAAGACTCTGTACTGTTCCTATAAATAAAACCAGTTAAAAACTTTAAGCGTACGGCGGCTAACTTAAATCATAATACTGTAATGTTTAATAGAGAAGGACTCCAACAAAGTTTATCTGAGCACTTTAGAAGTCGACGTTAGCAAGTATTAATATTTTCTTTTTGCCGTCGCGTCTCCCCGCGTAAGCGTCACCTCCGCCTTGTGAACCCATTATCATTAATCTTACAGAAACCCTGCTAAAGATAATGTTCTCGTGACTTCCCTATAGAAAAACAATATCAAGTATAAACAGTTGTCTTGGAAAATTAAAGTTGGAAAGTTAATAAAGAACAAACACTTATCATGAGGGACTAATGCACGTTTTCACCGACTATGTTTAAAGCTATGCAGGTATCTAGCAATCAGGTGTTCTCAGGTGTCCTCTAAAAGTCGGTGAAAACGAAAACATCACTAAGGATTACCTAACTCTCTAAACTTAAATACTCGTCTGTAATTAAGGATTTCCTTCAAGAAACACCCGACAACACTTTAGACCCGACCCGGGATTTAAACCCGAGATCAGCAGTCGCATACGCTAACCACTAGACCAACGAGGCAGTGTAACAGGTAACACCGAAGGGTTTAGCTAGTATATCATAATTAAACTGACCTATAAAATTCACTATTATGTATTATCATCATCATCGTCATCAGCCTATCGCAGTACACTATCCCACAGCTGGACATAAGCCTCTCCCATTGCACACCACTCTGATCGATTTTAGGCTTCTCCCATCCAGCTCCTGCCTGCCATTCCGTGCAAGTTGTCTCTACCTGTCCTGTGCACGATCTACGCCACGTTTGCTTAGACTCAGATAACAATTTAATAATACAATATTTATTGTAGATAGAGAATTTAATATACCTATTTAAAGTGTAATATTTAAAATTAATTCCTACAAGTCTTATCATAACCAACTTAATTGAAATCCTTAGCATTTAGAATGAAAACTAATTGACTTCTACATATATAAATATGGTTTCAGGTATAAATCTAATATAGCAACTCGATTACTAAATTGCCACATACATACACCTAACGGTTCAATATATGTTTTATAACAACGATAAATGGGGAAGCGATGCAGAACGGTGTATCGGACCTCCAATTTATTTCGTCAGGAACAATCCAATTATATTTTTTCTGCCAAATAGACACATTGGAGTCGAACGTAGAATGGGAAATATTGTTGTGCTACACGGCGCCGCTTCGTTGATTTTATCTGCTGTTTTATGGTGTGCCATGTCTGGCTAGGCTTAACAAACTACAGGATAAATTTACGATGCGGGATTTTGGAAGTAGTTGTGTACGAGTATTGTCGTAAATAATGTTAATAGTGAAAAGTAGTTTTTTTATAATACTGTTTATATATGGGTGAGCAATTTTTAATATGGTTCAAATTTGTGTATTAGAATTTTCTGTGTGTATCTTTTTTCGTGTTATCATCATCATCAACAGCCTTGAACAGTCCACTGCTGGACATAGGCCTCTCCTTAGAAAGGATGTTTTGGCCTACTATACCACGCTGGCCAGATGGGTTCGTATAGGGTTGGTTTCAAGTTTTCCTTCTCTTTGCATTGATGTTGTCTTTCGTGGCTCATCCCTTAGTCGCCTTTTTCGACACACACCTTTCGGGATGAATAGGGGGGGATTGAATATCGGTATTTCAAACTCTTGGAAAAAATAAATAATGCAGAGTGACTTTATTAACTATTTTTACTAAAGCCCTTATTGAAAGACGTGTAACCTAATGCGAAGAAATCTAAGAACAAATGTTTGGCTTTAATCTCCGCAAATATTTTTTTTGTAATTTCACATTTGCACAGCACAATAACAAGATATGTTATAAAGGCAGTAGCCATTAAAATTACAGTCATCATAAATTACTGACAATAGACACCTATTCTAAAGAAACTTGAACAATTATGATAAAACTTTCTACATAAACAATCCAGATGCCATCCATTGATCTTTGACATTATTGCTTTTTGATAACTCTAGATCTCCTCCCTTCGCAATGCTCGACAAGGCGACTGCTAGACTGCAGAGTTAAAATTATTTGTATAAACACCTATTTTAATATAGACCTCATAGACCAGTGCTTATAATGTTTGAAAACAAAATAAATTATAGTAGGATGAAACCCATTGTAAAAGGAGGAGAATAGTACAAAAATTAAAGGAAAAATAAATTACGGGCGATCTGAGGTCGGGAAGGGGGAGTGGGGGGGGGTTTTAAGGGAAAAAATGGCTTATCTCGATTTCCTGCAAAACTACAAGTCCTATGGAAAAAAGTTAAGAGGCAAAGTTGTAGGTAATAAAAAGATCTACATCTTTTGCATTTACACTTTTTTCACATAACCTCAAATTTTATGTGAAAAATTCAAAAAACCAAGTATTTGGTTTTTTATTTTTACCTTTTACAAATAAAATTATTTTTTAACAAAATTTTGTAAAAAATTAGCTTTTCATGTCCTGAATACACCGTAATTTATTTGATTTGAAATATCTATTTTTTCACCTCATTTTGACGGAATACCGAAAAAAATCCTAATTTTCAATCGAAAATTCATCCGTCAAAATATCAACTTTTTTAAAAAAAATATGGTGTTCTATTCGATGAAATCTCTACTTTCCGATGGTGTAAAAATATATATATATATTACCATAGTAAATCTTCTCAGAAAATGCAAAAAATGAAAAAACTCAAATTCGATTTTTTTTAATCGTTATTGAGATATTTATTAAAATTTACTCTTTAATCACTCGAAAAACGTAAGATTGCACGTTACAATGATAAACAAAAATATTGCAAATCGAAATACACTACTATAATTAACAAACAAATAAATAATAAAGTTAATATTATATAAAACATCTACAATATTATGAGAAAGTTTTGGAATCTTCTTTAAATTATATGAGTATATTTATTACTATTTTTAGATAATTTAATACCTGAGTGACCTATGAAAAATTTTTGGCTATTAAAAGTTTTAGGTTATGTGAAAAAAGTGTAAATGCAAAAGATCTAGATCTTTTTATTACCTACAACTTTGCCAATTAACTTTTTTCCATAGGACTTGTAGTTTTGCAGGAAATCGAGATAAGCCATTTTTTCCCTTAAAACCCCTCTCCCCCTTCCCGACCTCAGATCGCCCGTAATTTATTTTTCCTTTAATTTTTGTACTATTCTCCTCCTTTTACAATGGGTTTCATCCTACTATAATTTATGTTCACTTTTTGTTATTTTAAGAGGTTTCTACCCTGGTCTATCAGTATTTTATTAGAACTAATAAATGATCCAATAACATAAATATTAAAAAGTTGCTATTAGCTACGATTGATATGATTGAAAAAGATTTATTAATAATCCTTCAGATCAATAGTACTAGATCTAATTAAAATTGTTAAATACTATTCAGACACGCCACAATCGATCACCTACAGAATTCTATGAAAGACCACAGGCTGGTTCTAATTATTTCTGACACATACAGCTCACACATCGAGCATATTAATTTATTGGCAGAAATACATTATTTTTTGTTTCAATCATTCTATTGCCATTAAGTATTTATCTTGTTAGATTGTTTATGCTACTTTGCAATAAGTTATGCTTCTCTTTCCTACAACGTCTGTGTCCTACAGTACATTATCATTTCATGTATATAATAATGTTACGTAATATCTAACTAGATATTTAAGAAATATAAGTATTTGTAATTATTGTTATGTCTATTGATAGGAATGTAAACTAAACTAAAAATAGTTATGTCCGAATGTATCCGTAATATTTTAATTTTATATTGATCTTTGTTACTCTTTTACTCCAAAATAATTGAAGAGATCAGCATGAATTTTGGCACATACTCGTAGGTAGATTTTAGTTTAACTTATCTCATAGGCTTAACTCTTCTTATTTTGAAGTAATGTAATATTATTTCATGATAAATATGTTTAATATCTTGCAGCTTCTAAATTTAAATTTAAACACTCCTAAGAAATAAGTTGTGCGTAGTTACAAGTGGGTACACGTTGGAAGCCTTCGGGTAGCTTAAAAACATCCAACTCAAGTTTACGTAACTATAACGCGTATTGCCAGTCCTTAACCTACACTTTCCTGAGAGGAGTCTCGAGTCCAACAGTGGGACGTTATGGGTTGTTGATGAAGAAATATATTACAATAAACTTACTTCTTCCCTTCCCTTCTTATACCACAAAAGAATTTAGTGTCTTATTTTATTTTATTTATTTATTTACTAACAAAACCTTATAATTAAAAACTTCAACTTTACAAATATGAAAAGAAAGATTTTATGCACAAATTGGTATTTGAACTCTGGTTGGTAAGATTTAACTTGTGTATCTTAGAATTGTACTAATAAGTTTATCGCATGTATTCAAACAAAAATCTCAATGACAATCGTTACATCTGTATTCAGAAGCGTGGATGATCGCCTAAGAGGACAGTTTCTCGATTCGATTTTTCCATTTGGGAATAACGAAACAATGGGGAGTCGAAACGCTACCGATATTGACTGAGTAAATTTAATTTTATAACGCTAATAAAAGGCAATCCAATTAAAGCATGAGATTTTTTATTGGCGTTGCTCGAAGCTAGCCGGACGTAGAGCTCTTGAGTGAAGGGCCGAGATGCGGTGTGCTACAGGTTTCAGCAGTAACTGTAGCTGTAATGAGTACAAGGCTTTTGAATCAAACTCTTGAGTGGATGTACTAATGGTATGTATAATTTAGGACCCTTTCAATGTGATTAAATCTGGACTGGAATGTTTTGCTAATTTAACCGTAAATTGTATCTATCCATCCATTTGGATGGATCATAGCAATGGGTTTTTTGGCCCTGTTTTAATTTTAGGTAATTTGAAAAGAAAGCATTTGAATAAAACTAAAATTTGAAACCTGTTCATAAAAAATAAAATCGTTTTAGATCTTTAGTTGCACGGTCATCATTATACACATAGCTTGTCTTTTTATATTTACATATTATACTGATTTCAATGTGCCTATTTCATAGGAACTTATAAATTATTCTCGGAGGTGAATTTTTGTTTAATATTTGAATGAATTTTCTTTAAATAAGTATAATTAGACACTCTAATCTCTTATTCTAATCTCTTAACATAACTCTTAAATGCACTTACTTGGAAAATTAAGAAATATTAAGTAAACATAACATCTAGTGAACACGATTTTAGATCTACCTACCATTATGGGTTGACTACGGAACCTATATACTATATACTATGCGAGGACTGACACGTACTTGGCAATTTTTTAGGGTATTTACTCAAATAAGAGAACCGAGATTCATTATCATCATCATTTGCCTTTAATAGACTACTCTTGAACGTAGGCCTTTCCTGAGTGAGAAAGTTTTTAACTAAAATTATTCATTTTTACATAAATCCTAGCACTGATAGGTCACAGGAGTAAATATAAATAATAAATAATAAATAAATATTTTGGACATCTTACACACAACATCATCTAGTCCCAAAGTAAGCAGAGCTTGTGTTATGGGTACTAAACAACTGATATAAATACATAAACATACTTTTTTTTTTGTAAATACATACATATTATACATAGAAAAACCCCCATAGAAAATAAATATGCTGTTGTAACTGAAGTATATACTAAGAATGCTTTTTTGTTTCTGTTTAGGTATATATTTTTCTTTTTATACATATTTTTATAAATAAATAAACTTATATATCCTCGTAACAAAGCCACTATATTAATGTTCATACCAAGCACTTACAACTTGTCATGAAAACACTCTTCTTTCTCGGTACTATTCACGCTAAAAAAAACTTAACTGTATTCTCATATAAAGCTGAACATATTATATAGTAATAGACAAAATGGAACCTGACCTTTTAAAACAATATTTCACGCTGCAAATGCATTTGACTTCGGTAAAATGTAAAAATTACGTTCGGGGAATATCGTACATGCAAGATTTGCTGTCAGTACGTGACCTCATGTTCACTTAAGGATTCCAGGGACAATCTGTTGCAGTGCTATTCTTTGCTTCTATGTTTTAAAAAATCTTTTGAATTTTCTAATGTCTTACAAACAATTTTCATTTGTGCTGTGTTTCGTACACAATGTATGTTATACGATTTTCTCTTTTATGGAACATAATAAAATAATACTTCTTAATTGCAATTTATTAATTAATAATAAACAAAGTAATTAATCAAAATAACATCTCACTAGGCCGCCATAGTGTGGGTCACCATGCTGCATTGTCTGCACTCGCAATGAGGATGGTGACCCTCACTCCTGGATTCTCTCACTCATGCTAAGACACTTTGGTAGGCTTAAATACAACAAATTTTTAACTCTATGATATTTTCTTCCACAATAATAAAAAAATAAACGGATAAATACTCAAGTGCCTCTAGAGTAATCAAATTTAAAACATAAATATTATTTTTTATAATAAAACTAAATGATCTTTAATGTATAGGTATGCGTTATATTACTGCATCTAACTATCTACAAAACATATCCATACCTGTTAAATTTGTAAATACAAAGAAACAGGGTATAACAAGTCACTGTTTGAGATTCTTAATTGGTGTAAGAAATTGAGTCTTTGCAATATATCAAAGTTTTTTTATTCACATGTTATGCTACTTATCCCATACTAGATTTTTC
Organism: Phragmatobia fuliginosa; assembly: GCA_932526445.1. Taxonomy (NCBI): domain Eukaryota; kingdom Metazoa; phylum Arthropoda; class Insecta; order Lepidoptera; family Erebidae; genus Phragmatobia; species Phragmatobia fuliginosa. The sequence goes on along the minus strand of OW052063.1, from coordinate 18,014,801 downwards.
AAATATAGTGGGAATAGTAGGAAACCTTGATAGTTTTTTAGGTTACAATAAATAAAATAGCTAGAATAGCTTAGATTCAAGTCCGATTTATTTTAGATAATTGTAAAAATACTATTGTTGACCAAGAATATGAGTAGTAGTAATAAAATTTTATCAAAATTAAAATGACGAGATTGAATAACAGTCATAATTAATAATTAAGTCTGAATATTTGTTTTTTTGTTGCTTGCTCATGGAGGGTTTACCCAAACATAGTGTAGGACGTCCACAGACCAGGTGGAGTGATGATTTGCGCAAGACGACTGGCAGGAGCTGGATGCGAGTAACCGAGGATCGAACCAAATGGCGTGCAATTGAAGAGGCCTATGTCCAGCAGTGGACTGCGATAGGCTGATGATGATGATGATGATGATGATTGTTTTTTTAGTTTATTAATATCAATTCGACTCCAAGAATGCCATAATCACCTCGCAGCTTTTTACTGCGCTGAATGAATTCTAACTCTGTTTGATCCATTAATATTCTTCAGGTATGTAGTTTCACAGTTCCTCAAGTTTTTTAAGTTTCTCAAACCATGAAGGTTCTATGTCAATTCGAAGTACCTATTACAATGCAACGGTAATTTCAATTCCTTCATTATCATAATCACTAGTCTTTATTATCTACAGCTGAATATATGCCTCCCTTAGAAAAGAGGTTTTAAAATCACCATTTAATTTCTATGGAATTTCTTTAAAATATATCTTTTTGAAAAATGTTTGTAAAATTTTCAAAGCACGTATGCTCTTTCTGCATTTATGAACAAGAGCAGTTATTCCATTCAAGTTGTAAATCCTCGCGTTCCAACACCGTGATTGGTTGGATTATTTGAATTAGAAACGAATTGGAAGATAAAAGTATCATATTGTCGACTCCGGTCACGCAGAATGTATGAAAGCGATACTGTTACCGGTTGCTCTAAAATTTTGTTGTTGTGTTACATACAGTTTTATGTTCCCAGTATGCATGCAATAGTATCTTGAAGGCGTGTCATGAAAATACTTAATAACGCTTATAAAATATATATAGTTGTATGCAAGATAATAATAATAATTGCCTTAGCTAAACTTTGAGCAATGGTTGCGTGATTATTGTGACTCGCATGAATATACATATCAGTTTTATCGTCCTAGGAGTTAATCTGTAGTAATTGTCTTTAATATAGTTAAAAAATACAAATAATTATTGGGGAATAACAACTAGCTACTGGAGATGGAGGAAGTAACAATTTATTCTCGCAATAACAGATCTCAAACTAAGCAGACCTTCTACTAAGGTAAGGACACTAGACACCTAATATAAATACAAATATACTTTTTTTTGGAAAGTCATACTTGATACATAGAAAACAAACAAACCAAACTCCGAAAAAAATGTTTGCAGATCACACAAACATTTGTTTGTAATGGACCCAGTAATCGAACGCGAGACCTCAAGCACAATAGTTCCATACGCTGCCACTGCACCACTAAGACATTCTTAATTATAATAATGCTTATTGACGATTGCAGACTAAATTGAAGATAAAAATATTCCACTAGATGTAGTTGAAATATTCAAATTAAATACGATGCTCTCTTGTCAAGGCTACTTGATAGTTTTCAATAAGCAGTGACAACCATGTGCTTAATTAAATCGCTGTGTACGATTTTACACCAATAAATAAAAAAAGCGATGTAAGCCGAATAATTTCGAACAAATTTAAATTACTCGAACCGTTGATTGCTTGTCGTTAATCACAGTCATCGCAGCCGGCGCTGCCTTCAATATTAATCATACACTCGTTATCTGCAGTAAATCTGAGCCGGTGTTCAGTACACTAGTTAAATTGAAAATAATTTCAGTTTAAACCTGAAATGGACCTTTCGTTGGTTGCTAAATATATATGTTTAGATTTTCCTATTTCATCAAAACACTTTTCATCTAAAGTTACAAAAGGTAAAGATCTCGTCTAGATTATATTAGACCCGTTTTCAAGTATTAGAATTAAACTGTACAAACTTCTTCTTTTTAGGCCTAGCCTAGCCTTTATTTCCAAGATTATTTGGGGTCGGCTACCAGTTCGACCAGTTTTACCTGAATATCAGTCTTCAACCGAGCTACTGGCACCGGACCACAGATTAATAAATAGTTACCGGACCTCCGCAACCATGAGGGAGAGTTAAAATTTGAAAGTCGAACTATTTGACAATATATTTAAGGGGAAATAAATAGGGGCTGACTTCCCAGTAACGATTACCATTCATGTTTATGACAGCCGGGACCGACGACTTAACGTGCTCTCCGAGGCATGGGCGTGAGACACCGCCAAACTTCCATGCTCCGGAAACATGTACTAAATTATACCAACTTTTAAACTTCTATATCCTGCCTTTTATACCTTATTACTTAACCCAAGAGAGATGTTGATCTTGTTAGATAATCTAATTAGACAACTGAATTCTAAAATAGATGAGCGTGAATTGTTTATTATCAAAATGTGTTAACAACGCAATCTAAAGACAATTTCCGGAAATTCAGTTTCAAAAGTTTCCTTTTCGTTTTTATTAATTTAAACTACTTACGAATTTTATATCACTATGTTTGTGAAATACTCTATAGATTTTGAAAACAATGAAATTTTCTAAACTGATAACAATACAAAACTCACGTGCCCAATTTTTTTATTGCTTTGACTTAAAAAGCATTGATTATTTACATTTTCCAGGGACCACACATAATTATGAATATATATATCATCATCATCATCAGCCCATCGTAGTCCAGCAGTGGACTACGATGGGCTGATGATGATGATCGTAGGCCTATCCCATTGTACATCACTTTGATCGATTTTGAGCATATATATTTATATCTTTTTTGTATTTCTAGGATAGACACCTGTCCATGTATTTAAACGTGAGTGATATCACACTCACTATAAAGTATATTTTTCCTTTTCGAAGAATATTGGAATCTTTCACTCGTTTCTTTCATTTCAGACTCTTAGTGTGCCTGAAGAAGCATTTTTTCAGTAGACTCGAATATATCTGATTCAAGACCAAAACCACTTATTTTAACAACAATGGTACAAGGTACAAATATATATTACAAAATCTATTTTGACATATTACAATTTCGTTTTTCAAGGAAATATAACCGTTCTCGAGTACAATACATATTTTCATAAATAGAGCCCAATTTACGTTTGACCGATTTCTATTAGGGTTATAGAATGAATAGGTAAAAAATATATTTTTGAAAGCGAATGCCATAAATGAAAGGCTCATTCAAGAATATTAAGAATATAGTGAAGGCTCGGCGCCCTCCCAGTAATTGCATCCGAGTCCTGGGATCCTGACCTATTGTCAATGGCCAACGCAATTTTAATGAAGCGTACTTTGAATCTTTTCAACGTCAAGTGAAGAGCGAGTTAACTAAGGTAAAACAATTTTAAAATTCCTTGCAACGTCGAAGAAAATGGTTGGATAAAGTTTGACTGTTCTTAATTATTGTCAGTTAGTAATTGTGGCTAGTTGGAGTTTGGAGTCTATAATCGTATATCGGGCAAAGAACTTTGCCGTGTTCTCATTCTACAAGAAATTGTAAACGAAATTTAATAGCACTCCACTGCAAAATTCAAGTTTTCAATTCAGTTTTCACAAGTTTATGCTTTTGTGTACTAATTATTTTTAACATATTAAAGCATTTAAATAAAAAAAGGAGTGCTTTTATAGAACAATCGTAGAAATGTTTAAATATTTTTCTATATAAATAATAGCAGAAATAGCTGATATTATTCAGCTGGTTGCCATCTCATCAAAAGAAGAAGTATTTTTATGCATATTTAAAAAAACATAGCTTCCTTCATTTTTTTCCTCTACATAAACTAGAAGTGTAACTAGAACTAAAAATTTCATACTACTCCGTCCACGCATTTTTTATAAAAAGGGGAACTAAGTTTTTACTTCACGTAGTAATATAAAGATTGTATTTAGCTCAAAACAAACATTTCATTTCTCGTATCGTGTTCCAAGCATGATATTCAACAAATTACTTTCAGCATACTAAAATAGATATAATATTTGGGAACAAAAGGATTAATGTGTTTTGTTATCAGACTTGTATTGTATAACTCAAAACATGCCCCGGGCAACGTCAAAAATGAGAAAGGCATCCTTAATGCGTGACAGGAATATGGGTAACTTATGTCTTAATAGAATAATAGATGTCTATATTTTAGATAGCATAAAATATTTATAATTTTATGGAGATAAATTATTATTTCAATTTAACTTTATAGTTTCTTAATATAATTTGCAGAAGACTTAATTATCTCTCTTTGATAAACAGTTATAACATAGTTTTCTGATTCAGTGTTGTTACTAAAGATACTTTTTTGTGTGAAAACTCACTCGTACCCTCACCCATCGGGATTCACGTCAGGGTGGTGTATCGAAATTAATGCAAAACCGCACGGTATAGCACTCTGAGCCTGAAATGGTTACTGAAGAACCACAACCACGTAATAATAATAGACCTAGGAATATGATGCACGATAGCACACGGAAACCGGCAGTTTCTGCCATAGGTGGTTACTCTTCAAACATTTTGCGGCTTTTGTTGGCTTCTTTATATTGCGATAAAAATACAATTCAGAAATCTCAAATCACAAAATCTTCCTGAGTTGTTTAAAGAGGGATGTTAATTCCTGTTCAATTCGCAAAATCAACTATAAACTTTTTTTACCTGCAGTGTTTTCCACGGCTCCACCTGCGTGTGGGGGCCACTTTTCAGTAGCCTATGTTCTTTTTCAAGAAATAGAATATCTTTTAGTTAAATTTCATTGAAATCGGTACAGCGGTTTCGTCGTGAAAGAATTGATCTACGTATATCTCATTGCGTGAAAGTATAAGAGACAGACAGATAAACAGAGTTACTTTCGAATTAATAATGTTAGTATATACGTTTGGATATTCTTCCCTCGCCTCTTTGAAATTGCTCTTAAAATAGAATTATTTTAAGTTTTTGTGGGTGTCAAGAGGACTTAATGCTGTATTTTAACAGTTCGCCTATTATCTTAAATGAAATAAGATTTTGTTTAGGAGGTACGAGTATTATGAGAACCTATTAACGTGTAGGTAGATCCTCAAAATTTGAATATGATCGGTTATTTCTTTTCTTATTGATTATAGTAACTGATCTGACGACTAACTGAGAATTACGACTAGTCGAATAATGTTCCATAGATGTGTATTAAACTCAGTTGAGTTAATTAACTGTAAGTTATATTTAATATAAAATCAATAGGATAACGATAGGAAATAGATTCTTTGTAAATGAAAAGTAAATTTTTAAATGTACGGACACAGCACAGTAGATCTTTATTGTTTTTGAAACCATTAGAACCGTGTATTTGTCATACATTTATCACAGATCAATATTGTACTTATTACCCAATGTTTGAAACCGACTTTAATATAATCCATTAAGTCGATTGAATTATGTGCAAAAATAGTCACTGGTCAGGCGTGATCGATTTTTAGATGTTCAGATGGCAAACCATAAAAACGCCTAATTTCCTTTCCGTTTTAATTAATTACCATAAACTTAATGTAAGTACTGTTACTATTACAATATAGCAAAAATATGTAAAATATCAGAAGAGAGACAAAATTGTGTTGTTTTGATTAGCACCAGAGATAATTTGAAACAACGCTCTTCAAATCCTTCTTTAATTACTCAAAGGATTAAAAATCCGCTTCGAGGCACAATTTATAGAAGGTATCAAAAGGAAAAGAAATATATAATAAATTAAAATTGGTCTATACCTATTTGTAAGGTTACGGTTTCTCTATAGAATAATGATATTTTTATATTTTTTGAGAAATGATTAAACTTTAACCTTTAGTTTCATCAAAATATTAAGAAATTTATCGGTGGAATTCTAAATTAGTAGTTTTAACCTAAATTTATCTGTAAATTGTAAGAAGTTTTATCTAAAAAATGCATGGAGTGTTCACAAATAAACTTAATATTTTTAAATGTAAGACAACTGAGTCTCTCAGTGTTCACCTTTTTTTTTCTGTGCGGAAATCCCCTCGAATACCACCAGTTGGTGGTTATGTCGGACTCGAACCGACCAAAACCGCACGCCGTCTCAAGGTACCAATGGCCGGGGAATCAGGTATACCCTAGAAAGGAAATCCCTGGAACCCCGAACTCAGTGTTCACCTGCAATTATTTCTATAAATATTTAAAAAAATATAGTTAAAGTTACTCCTTATATCATCAGCTATCAACCAGTGAGAGTCCCGTCAAAATCAGTTCAGCCTTTCTACAGACAGACAAGACAGACAAACAAAAACTTTAAGTAACTTGAGTACCGTATATACTTTCATATATATTATGTATTTCGAATAAAACTTTACGAAATACCTATAAAAGTAGTAGTATAAAATAGTATACAATTTGATATTACTAACAGCCTCTTCAATTTCATTAATTAGTATCGATAAATAAATTCTACAGCAGTTACTCAATCATTATCGTTGAGAGATAGAAAATCGTTCTCATGACACCTAGGAACTAAGTCCACACTTATTGAGGTGCCCATCAAAATACCGCCCTACCTCTACCGTAAATTAGATTCGACGTGCGCTTGCTCACGTAATTTCATCTTATATAATACCTAGCACTAGTGATGTGTCCGCATAAACGTATATTTTGAAAGATCGATATTCGCCTTAAATTATGCATGAGATCGTGAGGTGTGCTCAGATCCTTTTAAACTGTTCCTATAACGGCTTACCTTAAGCTCAAAGTTACTTTGCACACATTTATTATTTTTGGGGAGTTGTTTAATTTAATATAAACGGCAAGGATTTTGAGGATCAATAACTTTAAACACGATACGCAAAAGTATCAGGGATAAACGAGATTCTGGATAAAAATGTGACGCACATAGTTTTGGGATTCATTTTGCTTAATAGATGTCTCTGAAAGGTAAATTATTGATACTCAGTTTTTTAAGGTTTTTTAAGGGTTCGTTATAGTTTCGTCATGTCGGTTTGTCCGTCCTCGACTTATCATCCAAACGGTTAGTGCTAGAAAGATGAAACGTTGCAAGAATGTGTGTTTTTATTAGGTCGACAAAGGGCGACAATAAAATCACGAAAAATATTTTTATTTGGGGAAATTAACTTTATATTTATATAAATTACACGTAAAGTAGGGAAATATTTTTTCTCTTCTATACCATTATGTGAAGTATCATTATTACTTAAAAAACATCGAGGGGTTGCTAACACAATTTGTTGATAAAGGTATTCATTTGCGAGTTATTCAACTCGTAAACAAGGGTATTTTTAACCGGCTTCAAAAAAAAGGAGGAGGTTCTCAATTCGTCGGAATCCTTTTTTTTTAATGTATGTTCAGCGATAATTTCGTCGTTTAGGAACAGATTTCAAAAATTATTTTTGCATTGGAATGTACGTAGCTTACTGGTGGTCCCATCGTCGCCATATCGGGATCTGATGATGGGATCCCAAGGAAATCGAGGGAACTCCTCAAGTATCATAGGCACAATGTCGCTATTTGGGTACTCGGAATAGTTTTTCATTGAAGTCGGTTCCTTTTTGTTAAAATTATTTTGTTTAAAGTTGTGCTACCCCATGCCACTAAAAATAAGAGCTGAATATTAGACATAGAAGTACTTTGATTCCTGAGGAAGGACGTAGGCTAGTCTTCACCACGATAACTGAATCGCCATCCGACGATACCGATGCGATCGGAAACACGAACAAAAGCTTGTCTTTAATATAAACGTTACACCCATTAATAATTACACGTTGAAGAGACACGAGTATCAAAATTCATTGAAAGCCGAAATAATTAATGAACCCAACCTACACAGATATGCAATCATATAGCCCACATCACACCACTGTGAAACCGTTACTCGTTTTAATTCCCCTTGCATACAAAATATGTAACATACACGCTGTCTCCGTATAGCACTTCAAGCGGAAAATCCGATATCTTGAGCCGGAACATTGACGAGCGTTTAAATATTCATGAGCTCTCCCGCCCAAGAGTACGTATATTACAAAATGACGGCTGTCACCGATCAACTATTAAGGTATTCTACGTAGTCTTGGATGCTTTCTTCAATTCTTTGTAATACTATTGTAGTGCTATAATATAATAGTCCAGTCGTTATAGGGGGTTGACCTCGGAAATTCTACATACCTAGTATATTAAAACGTAAAAATGTATTTTGGCATCCTAAAACTGTTCTCAAAATTCACATATAATTGGATGGTCGCAAGTTTTAAAGTCAGGGGTCAAATGTCCCAATTTTTTTTTATATTTTTGGCTTATATGCGTATATAGGTTTTACGCTATTAGTATTTTTATCAATATTGTTGACAATTAAATTAATTAAATTCAGATTTGCACGTAAGTGTTTATTTACATTTTATACATACTGAATTTTTGATTGAAAATTTATATTACGTTTAAGATATTTTTAATAAATTTGAATGACTGACTGATACTAAGGGAGTGATCTAACAACACTTTCAGCCCAACACGGGAATTGAACCCTAGACCTCTTGATTGGTAGTCACATATGCAAGACCAACGAGGAAGCTGAAGTTCAATAGAGTGGTTAAATTTTGTAATATTTACGATTTGTAAATATATCATCATCAACAACCCATAATGTCCTACTACTCGAGTCTCCTTACAAACGCCCTTAGCTGAGTGCGGCTTGGGGACTGGTGTATATATATACGTCCTACTATAAATGACTTAATATACAATATCTGATAAATTTGAATAGAATCATAAATATGTTCGCAGTCAGGAATTTTACAATTTGCTCCGACTTACTGCGGTTATTCACCTTTCTTAGTCCAATTATGTTGAGGTAACCCAGTTGTTAGTTAAGGTATTAAATAACTATAACAACCAGAATAGCTTAAATATTTATTTGTCTATCAATTATCTGCAATAGTTTCTTATTCTTTGATGTCATCATCATCAACCTTTAACATAGAGCAACACAGATCCGCGGATCGGAGGGGATTAACCATAGCGTGTTTTCTCGATACAAAATGTTCACACACACATTTTAGACTCTCATACAAAACAATCGCCTGTCACTATTAACTCACACATAACAATTATAATAATAATCCTAAATTTCACACACATCTAAACACCTTCTCATCCATTACAGTATGACTGTACAGTACTACAGTGTGAATGTAGTAATGACAGTAGGGATCGATGTAAGTGACTACACATTCAAAAGTTGCTGTATGACTGCTGGACATAGTATGTTTTTTTTAAGTTTATATAATACTTTATAATACTGTACATAAATAAGTGTCTTTACAATATATCATTTCTTTTATAAATGTTCAATCAATAAACCACAACTTCTACATCGGGCTAAATTTAATAAAATTTCTAACTTCATCTTGACTGTTATTGTTTTTCTTATAAATGAAATTGAGTTCTTAGAAATATAATATTAAAGTTTTTATTCACGATTGTTGTAATAGCAGTTAGATAAATATAATTATATTACAAGGCATTATATCCATAATTGTGTCAAACTCATTTTATTTTATCAGATAATTTGTGTCACGAAATACCTTTCCAATTTTTATTATTAAATGTAAGGAAAAGTAGAATAATTTTATATACATTTTCGGGTACGAATGCCTTTAATATTAATATGTTTGTAACTAAACAGTAAAGGAATATGAATGTCTCTCATTACTAAGTGAATGCTTGTGTTAGATACCTCAATTCCTTTGAAGGGATACGTGTAATTAAAATAAGCAACATAGAAAGTTAGCTAAATTCACTAGTAACTACATAGTACGGCGAAGTTCATACTTATTTGAAGAAAAATTATTATTGTAATAGTGTATCCTTGGAAATTGTGACTTATTTAGTAGATAGTGCAATAATTATCATGAAGTATTATAACGACAAATAAAACAAACTGTGAAATAGAAGTAAACCAAATAAATACAAGTAAATAATTCTAGTGGGCCTGTGCCAAACCTGTAAGCCTTTGACTAAAGCCTGTTGACTTTTATCAAAATATAAAAATGATTGTGATTTTTTTTTAAATATAATAATATGCATAATTGTATTACGCTATTATAAATAGTAGATATAAATAAAGTTGGTCGGTATTTACCTACTTTATAATTATCTAACCTGTAATTAAAATTTTCCCTTATTTATAGAAAACTCAATTTTTTTTATTTAGAGTTTTTTTACATATCAGAAACTAAAGAGTAGGTAGTTCTTTCGTTTAAAAGTGGGGCGTTTGTTCACGTCAATAAGCTATTTAATGATCAATAATAGCAAACTGCGAATGCTAATACAGTCTCTGACTTGATGTAGAATGTTATCTGTACCACAAAAATAAACCTCTATTAAATTCGGCTGGCATAATAATTAAGTAACAGGCGCTGTATCAAGGTTCTAGCGGGTACCCTAATAGCTGCCAGTTGTTTCGCAACACCCAGTTTGTTCCAGTTTCTAGCCTAAAGTCAAAGTACAAATTACTTAGGATTTGTGTGTCATAATATTTGATCTTATACTAGTTACATGGGCGCTAGGAATTTTACCCTGAACCAGTCCGCTACATTACGTCAGTAAATACTATCTAACGTGGTAAACTTGTTCTGTAGGAACCTAGTTTGTCGGTGATACCTGAAATGTCAATATCTTTGAGAGACATCAAATGCAATGTAATCGTTCGTACTTGAAACAAGGATAATATACTGAACCATTTCTAGTCAAACGTAATGCCGAAAGAACTAAATTGAAGAGCTGCTATTTTAGCTTTTATTGTAGCGATAGTCAAGTAATCGGCAGTGAATCACTGTTAGCAATTTAACCAGTAGTCATGAAATTAATATTGAAACTGGAAGCTAAATTGGAATAGCACGTGGTTTGGACGCAGGAGTGCAAGTTGTAGCTACATAGCGAACGCGCGCTTACGCAACTGCATGGTATGACGGCTTCCCGCGGGGGTGGACAAAATGCGATCTACTAGTAATTGGACAGAAGTGGTCTGACAAAACAGTTTACGCCAATTTGCTTCGACGAGACTAATAACATGCTTGTTTTTCCACTGAATGTTTATCTTAATCAATTGTGTACTGTAATTATTAATAAAGACAACACTAAAAGCTGGAATCATTAACAGCCTTTAACAAACCACTGCTGGACATAGGCCTCTCCTTAAAAAGGAGGTATTGGCCTACTATACCACGCTGGCCAGACGGGTTGGCATAGGGTTGGTTTCAAGTTTTCCTTCTATTTGCATTGATGTTGTCTTGCGTAGTTTATCCCTTAGTCGCCTTTTACGACACCCACGTGGGATGAATAGGGGCGGTGACACTCTGTATTCTAAATCCGTCACCACACGGACATACAGCTGGAATATTTTTAATAATTATTTAAATTTTTGAATAATTAAAAGCACGCTAATAGTGAATGTTGAAATTTCGACACAGGGCATTTATTTTATAAAATAATTGTTATTATCAACCAGGCGTGCTGTTTCCGATCGTTTCCGATTTATCTAGACAGATAATACTCAAATAGTATAATAGGAAATCCTGTCTATATTGGGTTCTAGGGCCATTCCAAATTGCAATGATAATATTATTGCGAAATATCGATCGAAAGATACTGTGGGAGTCAAGTCGATCTGTCGAGGTTAATGTCGTAGGGTGCGGGCCCATTGCTTGATCTTATTGAATTCAATACTGCCTTTATATTAGTACACTAAAAACACATATTGCTTTGTATATCAATGCAGATAGTACTGATATTAGGAAATGCTCTTAGATTTAAATCATAGGTTTTAGGCCTCGAGAGTAAATGCATATTTTATAAATTTGTATCGTAAATGGATCCCGCAAAGCTGCAATTTTAATTTCGTAGGCACTATAAATTTGATTGCTTTGTTAGTCTAGCGATTAGCGTATGCGACTATTGATCAAGTACTCAAGATACAGAATTTGCTTTTTATGTTTAAGATGTGTAGATTTATAAAAGCGTGAAGAGGAATTTTATTGAAATGTATGTACAATGTTGGTTATAAACTAAAACTAAAACAATGAACCTAAAACTAAAAACCTTAATAAAATATAAAATTATAACTAAAATATATCGTTAAAAGGAGTCCCTTTAAGATACTGGCAGCGTTCCCCCTTTGAATAGCTAGACTAATTCTTTGACCGAGGTAACTGCCAGCTCTTCGGTCTCCTGTGATGTCGACTAATCTTTTTGCTATTTTCTTGAAAAGCTTAATAGCGCTAGGACCCCACGGCCCAAGGGTCTCGACACCGAATGGGACAAAATCATATTCGGAGCCTAGACCCCTATATTTCGATGCTTTAGCTTTTTCAGCCGCTTCACATGCCGCACCAGCTCTGTTGTTGGTTCCATGTAGATGGGAAGGGGCCAGCGTGTCCGAACAGGTTGCATCCCATACCAGCACCCGGCCCATCTTCCATGGAATCAAGCTCATACCGTCTGGTCTCTTGCCATCGTCTCTTGCAATACCAGTCGGCTCAAGTAGACTTGGCACGTTGACGGTGGCAAGGGACCGGCGTATGATATTGTTAAGTGCGGCATGTCTAGAGAAGCGGCCTGCACTTTTTTGGCAAGACAGTCCGTGATGTCCTAGCTTGTCGACATCACTGCCACAGGGACATTTATGAGGAGCGCAGACCGGAACCCCAAGCCGTAGACATGTAGCGATTCGAAGCGGGTCAGGCTCAAGAAATGTTCCTGTATTTGACAAAGGGTACGCGTGAAGCCAGTAGCCGGCTTCATGCGCACCCACGGCCAAAAGCCTAGCACGCGCCGAACCTGTACTACAGCTCAAAAGATTGTCATAAGTTAATTTGCAGTATATGTCGTCCCAGCTCCTCTGTGAATTTTGCGAAACTGGAAAATTTTGACCTGGGCATGCAATTAAGAAAGCGTTCCTAGCTTCGTCCAAGCCAGCAATCTCAAAGTTTGAAGGAGATGCCCTTAAAATTTTACTTATGAGATTTGCTGAACAATGGACAGAAGATAGGAAGGCTGGTAAAGCGACACTGGAGATTTTGCGATTTTTTGGATTTATAAAATATATAAGTATGAATGTATTATAATCGAAGAGTATGGACGTATGGCCTTAATCCTCTTTAGAGAAGAAACCCAAGCCCAACAGTGAGATGAAATGGGTTGTTGTTGATAATTATGATGCATTATAATCATATTCAGATGTCCTATATATTATATTATTATTACTCGTACGATTAACTTTGACAGAGTATATGAATGTAATTACGAATAGTGCAATTTCATTCGGTGGAACGTCCGGAAGATTATTTAATCGGGAGGACGTTATCTCAGTTGCGCTGGAACCAGGAGTGTCAAGTATACGATGTATTCATGAAAAACTGTGCTCACATCGAATCAACAGCCATTAACAATCCACTGCTGGATATAGGCCTCTCCTGAGATAGGTGATTTTGGCCTACTATACCATGCTGACCAGACGGGTTGATACTTTTAGAGTTTTCCATTACTCAGCCTAAATTAGCAAATGTATTTGTTCAAAGACTTAGGATTCTCAATTTACAGGAGCTTATGTTTCTTGAGTTATAGTGATTCATCAGGTAATTTCTCCTTTTGCCTCTTTATCATAAAATCTTCAAAACTCATGACATCAATCTCTTTCATTTTTGTTGCAAATAACATATTTGTAATACTCTAAACTATTTGATATATAAAACAATCCTTGCTTAAATTTAATATACGTTTCACGAGTGTACATTGTTAATATATGGCTAATAAATGCAAGCAACATATGCACATAAATCTAATTGGAGTGACAAAATGTCAAACTCAATTCATTGTTAAAATAATTATGAAGTAGTGTTTTGATTTGTTAGCTTTGAATTTTAATCGTGCAATGCTTTTTAAGTTTCAGTAGTACGTTCAACAAGTATTTTTTCAAAGTGTAGAATGACATAGTAAATTATTTACAAATACAGACAAATACCTAAATTACCTCAAATACCTAAATAATATTTGTTATACGTGACGACGAGAGATAAAATTTATATGCTAAATCGAAGCACAATATGTGTATCGTACATGTCTATATTAATTTAATTTGTATATGTATTACGTACGTAAAAATATGTATTACGTACATAGGAAAGTACGTCTAATTCTTTATCTAGCAGATCCATGAGAATTTCTAGATAGAGAAAATGCAAAAAATTTACTTTGAGCATGTATATTGTGCTTGTATGACAAACAGCAATAGACACAACTTGACTGCACATACAAACGGATGACGTATTGGTTTAAGTCGTCACATCGTTGCTTTCTGAGCTGAGTGTTGTAATTTTAAACCTTACATGGGAAAACACTTTGAGGTATCAATGCATTGTTGTTATGTCTGAGTGTATCCACTTCCCGTATGCTTGTAAAGTCACACGCAGTACATAGGTTTAGTAGCTGTCTTTTTAAAAAGCAAACAAGGCAGTCTTCCTTCTTCATCCCTAAAAGCGGAGACAGAGGGAATTAAACTATAACCATTTGAACGACTTTAATTTTTAAACCTTCCTAAATAATAGGAGGCAAGGCTGGAGCCTTCAACCTGCTAGATGTCATATATTCCAGAACACTCATAAATAAATAAAAATAAATTACACCCAGACACAAATCCCCCATGAGACTGATAAAAAATTACAGAACTGAAAAGTACTATTGCGCACAATTTAAATATCATATCTTCATAAAAAAATTGGCCAAGTGCGTCAGATCAAGCACAGAATAGGGTTCCACAGTCACTCATAATCGTAGGTAGATTTAGAATCATGGCGAATAGATAAATTATATTATCTTCTATATCTTATGTTTACTTATTATTTCTTTATTTTGGTACGATTTTTTCCAAGTGACTGCATTTTACAAGTTAGGCCCCTATAACTCCTGAAATTAAAAAAATGCCAAGTGCGTGTCAGGCCACGCATAGAAAAGGGTTCCGTAGTCACCCATAATGGTAGGTAGATTTAAAATTATGTCCAAAAGACGATTGTTATGTTAACTTATTATTTCTTGATTTTTGTAAAAAGTTTTCCAAGTGACTCACATTATAAGTTAAGCCCCTTTAACTCCTAAAATAAAAAAGTTATCAAAACCGCTATAGTTTTTCTTAAATGTTCAATATTATGATTTTTTTCGGATTTTTTGAGCCAGATGTTTAGCTTTTAGAGGGATGGGGACGCCCCCATTTTTCGAAAATAAATGAGCTTTCAAGTTGAATAACTCATAAACGGATACCTAAATCAAAAAATGGTTTTAGAAACCTTCCAATGTTTTTAAAAGACCTATCTAATTATACCACTTACGCCAAAAAAGGAAATTATCCCCAATTACGTGTAGGAGAGGTACCCATTCATGCAAAGTTTCATATTTCTAGCACCAACCGCTTGGGCGGTAGGTCGAGGATGGTCGGACGGACATAACGAATCCATAAGCGTTCCAAGTGATGAACTACGGAACCCTAATAAGAACTATTTTTAACACCCCAATCGGGCCTGAATCTATTTACAGTCATGTAACTCCAAATAAGTCACAACCGTAGTTTTAACTAGCTTTAATAAGTTACTCTACCCATTGTAATAAGGTCACATATGGTTGGTATATAATGTTATTAGAACTATACATTTTTCGTGCTGCCCATTAGACTTTTTGTCAAATTATTTAACAAGATCAAAGTATAATTTTATATGTTTAATTCATATCATTTGGTGTGTATTTGTTAGAATGTTGACAGAAAAAACGTCAGTTTGGGCTCACTCGAACCTTTGAATTATTTATTGAGGTCCGGTAATACATCAGGGTATTTTATCAAACGTATTAAACTCTTGTCTCTTGTACTATTGTGCCCTTAAAATAGTAATGTGAACGAATAAAAGATACGACAAGGTTTTTAAAGCGATTCGTGAACTTTATTTGAAAAGGAAATCGGTTTTATGTTGAAGTGATAAAATGATTTATACCATAAAAGGCTAGTCGTTTCTTAGGCTGCTAATTCTACTTATTATTAGATAAAGCCTAATGATTTAAGCTCTTAACGGTTTAATAGGTACTTAAAATATAGCCGGTAAGCTACTGTTACTGCTACTTCTGTGATTGTGAGCATAAATTCTTATCTTGCATTTAATACAATCGAGGATGTTGTATAACTGTGGAACTTTTTAAGGCAAAAATTTGTTTACAAGCTTGAATTTTCTATTTGCGTTTCTTAGTGTTTCTATTCAGGAAGTAATTAATTGATGTTTTTGTGGAACAATGGTTTCGGCGAATACAAAGGTCCTTGACAAACCATATTTTGTACATTTTCAATCTTGTCGATGGTAGATAGATATATCTAGTATTGTGATATCCAGCGATGTACATTGTAAGTGACTTTTTTGTACGTATAATAGTATATTAGTATCATGGTAATAATTTATATATTTTGATAGTACAAATTTTTGGTGTATGAACTATTCCCATCATTAAAATTAATTCATTATGACACTAATATTACTTTAATATGTTATCAGTTCAGTATAGGCAATCATTTTTGTTCTGTTCTCACACCGCATTCAATAATCGCATTCAATAATTGAGTTTTCTGTAGTCTTATATGAAATTATTATTTATTTATTACTCACCATGTCATCTAAATTTGATAGCGAAATAATTTAAGTTAAGCATTCTTTAGCTGGAATAATTTATTTAAAATTAAATATCTAGAACTGATTAAAATCAATTATGTGAGTTTGATGTTTTCATGTAAAACTTTTAAGGTATTCATAAGAATATGTCAATATTATCATAGTACCAGTAAAAGTGTTACAATGAAAGAAGTCCTTACTGTAAATTGAAATAATCTACAATAAAATTGATAAGGTTTTTTATTATAGCTACGATTTAAAAATAGACTTCACTCATAACGTATTATAATGCGTAAATAAAACATAAATCCAAAACAATTTCTCGATTTAAAACGTAATTTTAATTGAGGCTAAATTTTTTAACGAGTAAATTGATTGCAACGAGTGGAACTTAGCCGTAACATTAGAATAATGTAGGTTAAATGCATTTTGGAATATTATCAAATCAAGATTATATAAATAAGCCTTAAAATACATTTAGTAAGAAGAGTTTCAAACTTCATTACTGAACTGAACGTATCACAAAAGCGTCTTAATACAAGTTATCCTAAGCTAATATCTAAATTGAGATGACGCAGAACACAGGCTGTTCGTATAAGGCTAAAGATGCACTAGCTACATGTACATTTTTTTGTTTTGTCTCATGTCCGTGTACCAAACGTCTATTAAATAACATTTAAAAAAAACTGAAGAGTTTTATTGTTAGAGTTTAATCTATTGTAAGCGGTAATCTCAGGAACTACTAAACCGATTTGATCTCTTTCAGTGTTTGATAGTCCAGTTATTGAGAGAAGCTATAGGCTATATATCATCACGCTACCTTTAGCAGGGGCGGAGTATCAATGAAAAATTGTTAAAAAACGGTATTTTGATAGCTTCCATTGAGAGCGCTGCGTAAATGGTTAGAGATTCGTGAAAATTATATATGAGAGAAATAATCCTCTTCAAGAACCCGTTTTACGCTACGGACAATATAGTGCGCATACGGAGCTGCGTGCTTCAGCTAGTGTAACATATACTGAGATAAACGTTCAAATACTACACAATAATTGGGGTTTAGCATAGGATGAGAGACACAGAAATGATACGAAGTTACTGAGTAGTAACAGAGCGTATGTCAAAAAAAACTTAGATCTGATTTTTTAAGAGAGATATGTAAGGGTATAAAGCTACGCTAATTTCAGCACAAACGGCTCCACCGGGGGCATTCATGCTGTAGTGTTTCGTTGGTGAGTGGGTTACCAGAGCCCCAATCATTGATAAGCACTTCAAAGGGCCGCCATAGTGTAAGTCACGATACTGCACTGTCTGCATCGGTAATTATTCTTCAATCTAAAACTTACCTCAACAAAATGACGTAGGTAGTCCCATTTTGTTTAGCATCTGGTCTGTTTAAAGCCTTATGTTAAAGATAACGGTAATAGTGCGATTGCGCCAACAAACTCCAATGAAGGAAGTTTCCAACTAAGCAGACTCAATAATAAAATGATATCGTTAATGAGAACTTCGACTAAATACATGTTTGTGTATATTATACCTTAATGAGACACACGGGCATATATGTATACTTACGAAGCTGCTTCTCATTATTTTCTTTGAACCAAATCCTTATAGATGCAGCTGTAACTCGGATTGTTGGGTAATATAGTCTTGTTTTTATTTGATCATCTGATTTTGTGACTTTCATCTCTGCTATGGCTCAATATTTAAGGCATTTTATGAATTCACCGCTTATAATTTATTTTGTTATGCATTAACCAAGAAGTGTACTAATTAAAGTTTAATTTTCCATAACATGATCGATTTATCAAATGTTATCTAGCTGAAAACACCTATGTACTATCTGGATATACAAATGTAAGTTCTTTTTTATAATTTAGCCAACCAAAGTGACTCTGCCTGATGGAATAATGGCAAGCATGAGTAGAATCCAGGAGTAGGGGCCACCATGCTTATTGTGAGTGTAGGCAATGTAGCATGTTGTAACCCATATGTAATAAATATCGCTAATGACACAATTACTCATACGTTTGTAATTGTATCTATACTCCTATATTGTGTCGTTGTTTATTTAACAAAATAAATTAAAAATAAAATAAAAACATTGCGCCTGGTTAGATAATTCTGCATCATTTTCCCGGCTGAAATCACCGTGGCTCTACTATCTTACTAATTAGTTATTAAAGCATATTAAAATGTTATTTAAAATAAATTTGGAATGCAGAAGACAGTCAAACTCACACAGGCAAATTAGAACAAACTTTGTATGATTCGGTTTATACGGTGTACCTATCATCGTACGAGTATGCAAATGGTAGTTTCCACGAACAAAAGTTTAGCTGTTCATAACAACTAACTAATGAACATCTATTTAGAAAGCAACAGAAATATTAAATCTGTTTGGAAACTATAAAATACAGCGTTTATTTCGTTTAAATTATTTTTTTTATTACTATTACCGTATTTTTTATTTATCAGAATGTTTTACACCATTATGTGGCTACATAAAAAGATTCCGCTTCTTTGGATACCGTGGAAAGACACCGTTTCGCAGTACGACTATTGCAATCAGAATACTTAAACTTACAAAATCTAGATGGATTAAAGATAAAATAGATGCCAATAATGATTGCTGAGTGCTCATTTAGATTAAATCAGTCATTGTTTTGTAACCTTTACGATAGGTCGTAAGGAGGTAAATCTTTCACTAATTTTCAGACACTGCAAATTAGTTCTCACATTTTGTATTATTAACATTGGAGGTGGTCACGTTTCGTGTGAAGTCTTTACTGTATTAATTATAATATCTTAACACAATTTTTGCCATTTATTTGTGTTTCATATACATAATAGACATATAGCAAATAGAATGTGTGAAAAGAGTGACTTTAATTACGATTATTTTTCACGCCTTATATACTTATTTATTATTATATTATTTAGATTTAACCATTATAATGGAAGTCAGTTACCATAACATAAAACCACAAGTAAGCGTATGGTATTTTATACGTTGAATATTATAAAAACACTATTTTAAAGCGCCAATTGTACACCTAACAAAGGCTTCAAAAGCGTTTTAAAAGTAAAACTCTCTCAAACGAAGCGTAAAATAAATTCAAAAAAAGCTGTTTTTTTATTGGGAAAACAACTATGACTGCACAAACAAAGCTTTATGTAGTTTAGACAAAACATTTGTTTTCGCTTCATAAGCATTTTTATTATAGCACCAAGCATTTTTTTGTAAAACTAATATGAAAAATTCTATAGTTACTTAAAGGATTAAACAGTTTTAGGATTTACTTAAAATTAAGCACGTTTTTAGTACATTTAATTTTTCCTTTTCAGCAATACATATTATCTATTCTAACACTAACCTTTGTGCCATAATCTGATTATGAATGTGTTTTAAAATATTATAACTCAGTTTGATAGGTACTAAATTCGCGCCCTGATAGTTTCAGGGAAGAATAGATTCGGTATCCGTCAAAATTTGAAATGATGTGTGTATCATATTGTTTTTGTATATGCATTAAATTAAAATACTTCAACCACGTCAAAAATTTGTCTAAGTAGATTCGGTAGCGTTTCCAAAAGACTGGTAGCATCATCATCATCAGCCTATCGTAGTTCACTGCCGGACTTAGGCCTCTCCAATTGCACGTCACTGGAACATTTCTAAGCTAATTCTCTGTTAGACAAACTGACCTTTTGTAGAAGCGTCAATTGGTTGCTTAGCTAGTTGATTAAGCATAGCACGAGTACTCAAACTCCATAGATAATGATAATTAGATCATGTTTGGCTCAATAGGTAATATTTATCGGTAATAATAGTACTTTCAAGATAATAGATCCACACTGATTTTAGGACGAAGAAGCCGGTCCAACTGGGCACTAACCTCACTTAGAAGAGCAACGTAAAATGACAGTACTGGTGCAATCATATTGTGTTCATGAGTTCGAGACCGGAAGCCCAATGATTCAGAACTATATAACTCATTCACCATAGTGTGGGTCAAATACAGCATGTATTTTCTGCATACATAATGAGGTCGATGAACACCACTCTTGGATTCTACTTGATAACTTTACTTTGCTTGATGGATATACCTAATATGTTTTCCGTCAAGCAGAGTAAAGTAATTTTGGCAGGCTTGAAAAGTAGAATTGGTGTCTTAAATCAGATGAAATGGGGTACTGACTTGCGTTTTTAATGCCAAGAAATTTCCACATTCCAGTCCACATTCACTTTAAATCCTGCATTATTTATAGTACAATAATTTTAACATAAAAAATCTACTACAAAGAAAAACTATTCGTAATTCGTAAGTACTCATTTCGCGACAGGTATGTCTATGATATTTTAGGAGTTCCCTCAATTTCTCCAGGATCCTATCATCAGATCCTGGTTTCCTTATCATGAGACCACACGGGAGGCATCAGTTTTCAAATAATATCAAATTAAAATGTAATATTATACAATGTTTCAATAAAATCTGTTCACCAGTTGAAAGTTTTGAGGTAACATAAAAAAAAATACAAACGAATTGAACCTTCTCCTTTTTTGAAGTCGTTTAAAAAGAAAAAAAATCTATTTGGCTAGACAAAGAGTGATGAAATGATGAAGATGTCTACTGACTCATTCGTACAACTCAAACCAAAGTAAGTGAAGCTGTTGAGTTAATTGAACAAAACCACAACTCACAGCAAGTCAACATAGAAGTTAATTTTAACTGATAAATGAAACAGTTTCATTGTTTCGTTTGAGTTTTTAGTTCCTTACTTCCAGTTGAGTATCCTACTTTTAATGTTTAGTCCTTCTTATGCTGCTAAATGGCGGCCAATTTCAACAGAGACCAGCTAGCTACGCAAGATATATTAGAGTGCACATTTATGTCAACAGTACTACGAATTTCATAATCTTTATTATTCTTATATATAAATTGTAAATAAAAATCAGATAAAACTTTCACATAAAGAGAACTACCGTACACAAAACGAGTCTCAAAGACTAGAAACGCAATTGTGACTTGTATCTTTACATAAGCAAAGGCAATTATTATTATTATCGAGTGACTCTTCTTATTTGATATATATATTCTAGAAACAAACAAAATACTATTTGTGAATTCGAATATCAAAGCTTTGTTAGAAAAGTGATGATTAAAAATCCAACTTCGATATATTTCTTTCGCATTATTACAAAGTTCGTGACTAATTTACATATTAAATATGACGCTGTAAAAGTTAGATTGTATACTTAAGAGGTCACGTAACTTTAAATTCCTTTTTAGTATTATAAGACTAGAACATAACAGCGATTGTTTTGTTCCATTTTATTTATTGTTACTGTATTTTTGTGATGCTTATCAAATTTATAACTGATATTTAGTCCAGTTATTATTTTAATGTATAAGCTGTATAATTGGTTAAAGAGGTCAAGGAAACAAGTAATAATACATTTTAAATTAATGGGTTCGTAGTTTCGAACTTTCCGACATCTTGTTGACTTTAAGTTGCTGCCCACTTGGTTCCCGTTTGCGGGAGCCTAATTCATTATTTTTCATTATCTATTATTGCTCGTTTCCTATTTTACCTTTTAAAAGGCTGTTAAATTTTATTAGCATTTTGATTAAACTGATCAGCAGTTAAATACATATCATACTCCTTTTTGGATATTTGCTTAAATAACGTACGTTAACTGATAACGAAAAAAGCGGCATCTAGATACCATTACGATTTTGTTTATTGTACCTTTTAAGCACATAAGAATATTATGAAAAAAGTTAAGAATAGAATAGAATAGAATATACTTTATTGCACACCAAATACAGTTTTTTACAGTTAACAGTTTTTTTTTTACTAGATATGTACAAGGGGCGGCCTTATTGCTAAAAGAAATCTCTTCCAGGCAACCGTTAAGGATTAGTTATTAAAGACACAAAAGAGCACAAGGCAGCTTTATCTCAAAATAAAACCCTACTACTTCTGTAAAATTGTGAGGAATTGGGGTTTAAATGTTTAATACATACCAAACATATAAGTATAACTAAGTATAATTCTATTCATATCTACATATAATGTTACATCTCCATTTCTCAGCATATATTTTCAGTATATATATATTATTATATAACAGTTATGCAATTACACGTAATATATATTTCACATGAATACCATTAGTTAATGAAACATGGTATATACCATTTCATACATCGTCTCGAGTGTCTGTTGGTTCTGATAAGCTATGACTATGTCAACAATGTACATGGTAATCAAGTATGTAACTACAATTTAATATATGTGTTTATAATACCTATCTATATCCATATTATATGTGTTTAACTAGCAAATATTGCTAAGTGACAGAGTTTATGCTGACATAAACCCAATATGTCAATATTGGTTAGAGTTCTAATACTCTATGTTAAGTACTTATGAATACGATAGGTAGTTTATCGGTATGGTTTTCATAATTATGTAATAGAGCATCATTGATCAAACCCCTAAAGTCGTTTGAAAAACAATTTGTTTTGCATACAGATGGCTTTGAAATTTAACTTTTTGTACCTCTCATATCGTTATTTTTTAGGATTTTTTTTATTCTTTGCACAGGTTGAAGCACATACTGAAAGTAATTTTTTGTCTATATATGAATGAACTAATAAATATTATATTGAATTTCAGTTTCTTATATAGTTAAGGGTTCATCAGGTGAAAAGTCGTGTTAATTATTAAAGTAATGAATGTCTGCAAAAATATTAAATAAAACTTTAAACTATTAAACTTAAATATATTTAATTATTTTGTTCAATACATGCAAAATAAAAAAAAAGCAAACATAAGCAAACATTTTATTTTTCATTTAGTGAAACTAATGCTAGAAATCTAAAATATCCATTCTGAAAACCAATGAAATTGGGGCGAATTGAAAATATTCACAAAGATAAAGCCCCTATAACCATACATTCTCATAATCTTCGAACTTTCTTGTAGTCTTAGTCTAGGGATTAGGCATCGTTTTTACTGTAACATTGGATGACAATGAAATACAAAGTTGAACCGATAAAACTATAGAGAGTAAATAGCCAACTTAAGTAAAGCCTGATAAAGTTGAAAATAGTTTATTACCAATTTCACACCTAGTACAAACTAGATCAATACTGATCTTAACAGTAGGGTGCATATAATAAAGGTAAAAATATGAAATACACATTTGTGTTAGAAAATCTTGTTTAAAAATTTGATAATTATTTTTGTCCTAGTCTACGTTTGTAATCTACATAAAATTCTTATGTCACAATGTTAGTTGTCATACTCCTCGGAACGAACGATTCTTGTGTGTTTTTTTTTTGATAGTATTCTCAGAACTACCAAAAAACTTACGTCCTAGGGCGTCCAATAGGACGTGAACTATTTTTTGGACGCCCCTAGGACGCGAGTGGAGACGCAGGCATCAACATGTATTGAAATATTATCTTTAACGTGACACTTGTGAGTGCTTTACTCATGTGAACGATTATAATGTCATCTCAAACTAAGACGACTGTTGGAAAAGCCTGGTAATATAATATTGGGAATAATAAAGGCTAGGAAGGCGTATCGTGTCTAATATAAAAGTGTGTTCAAACTTACAGAAGTTACCTATTAAATATTTACTGTTTTTAGTCTCTCATCATGTCAGATTTTTACTTCATATTCTCATTAATAAAAGACTGCATATTATATATCCATCAATCAGGATTTCCCCTTTTTTCGAAACGAATATGGGTCCTATTCACACATTTGTACTTTATTGCAGTACACATTGTTGTCGGCTTGTAGCCATGTTGTAGGGCTGCTCATGTCGTCATCTCAGGCTTTACAGCACAAAATAAAGTGCCTGTTCTGGAAATTATGTGGTGCGCTCTATACATTGTCACACGTGCTTCGAGGAAACTTATGCTAGCGAAGTTATAACTTGAGTAGTTGGGTAACAAGGTGTAATACTTGTGGTGAGTTACCTCATAATTCATGTCAAATAATCGTTTCGAGAGTACTCATTGTCCTTGTACTAAAGGCATTTAGTTTGAAAGTTTTATTATCGAACGACAACTGCCTCGTTAGTCTAACGGTTAGCGCATGCGATTGTCGATCACGAGGTGTCGGGTTTCAATCCCGCATCTTTCCAAAAGTGTTACTAAGTTTTTCTTTCAAGAAAATCTTTATTACAGAGTTGAATATGGAAGTTTTGCGGTGTTTCACGACGGTACCTCGGCAAGCACGTTAAGCTGTCGATCCCCGTTGTGATGAACATCTATGGCAATCTTTATCAGGAAAACAGTGCCTACAAAATGTACTGAAAACTAGTTCAACCTACAGATTTTAGTTTGTTGTAGCTGACTCGAAAAAATCTTGGGAATGAATAATAGGAAGATACTATATAATAATAATAATATAATAAATATTTTGGACATCTTACACACATCATCTAGTCCCAAAGTAAGCAGAGCTTGTGTTATGGGTACTAAACAATTGATATAAATACATAAACATACTTTTTTTTTGTAAATACATACATATTATACATAGAAAAACACCCAGACTCCGAAACGAATATTTGTGGATCAAACAAATATTTGGTCTGACCCGGGAATCGAACCCGAGACCTCTAGATCAGCAGCCGCATACGCTAACCACTAGACCAACAAGGCAGTCAAAATATACTGATATTAATGAACGATAGACTAATCTATCATAGTTAAATAATTAGTACAGGATATAGTTTGTACAGGTACTGGATGCTGTTTGTGTAAACTATGTACGAGTATTTGGTTATTGCGTATTATTATATGATGATGATTTGATTATTGCGTATTATCATAAGAATACTTTCAAATCAATATAAACAACTATAAGCTAAACAATAAATTATGCTTCTAAATCCTACTTACCGCAAGAAACAAATAAAAAGAAAAAAATATTTAACGAGTAATTATTCTATTTTGTAATAAAAGTGTATATTTGCTTATTTGATAAATAATAGATATTATTACATGCACTAAGTCCAACATGCTTTTTTATCTTCTAAAAGTAAAAAAATCAGACGTTAAACGATTTTTTTTTAATAGGAGAGTAATTCGACATGCTTAAAACATGTTAATATATCTGATAGGAGGCATGAACATTTCTAAAAGGTCTTATATTGTTTGAAATACGTAGTACTACTAAAATACTAGAATAATAATTAGGTCAAACCTAAACCAGTCGAAAATAAACTACTCCAAAATGCTAATACAACACACAAACTGGACTTGTTTTAAACTGCTATCTAATTCGCTGGCAATAACCCACTGATATTAATATCTGTTTGATATTGATTTTTCGCCTCCAAGTTATCTAATGTAATGACAGTGTGAAGATAAAATGTCAGCAATTATAATACTGACTGAAATATAACCTATAACAATGACTATGGCAACACTTAATGACGACGACTATGAAGTCATATAATTTATGCACGTTCAAAAGACTCACGAACTTCCACCACTAGTAAACCTACTCGCGTACTTCTTTGGTGATTCAAATACCAATAATAACTTACCACACAATCAGATCAGTTTTAATCAAATATCCAGTTTAGGAAAATCGATTAATTGGTTCAATTGTCTGGATCAGTTTGTCATTGCACGAACAATCTGTAAGCAAAGTTTATATGCAAAAGTCGATGTTGAATCTCCCCTCGATTGGATTGTCTACGGGCAAAGTTTGATAGCTTTTGAGAAGCGTAGTTAGATATAGGAGTTCGTATGAATTATTGCTCCTACACGATAAGACATTTTAGACACATAATGGGCTAAAAGAACCCAACTTAAGATTTATAGCTAATTTTAATGCAAAACCTAACTCATTTTTGTTTTCGGAGAATTGAATACTTTGACAGAAAGGAGCTCTAGAAGTTTGTGTGATATATAATTGACCTTTAAGAAACCATGCATACCATTCAATAATACTTACTTAAGATTTGGCTCTGTATCATGATGGGAGAATTCACCTCAAATCTATTTTTGTACGTTTATTGCGTGTGAAAGTAAAAACAAAATGATAACAATAAACTATCAAGATATTATAAAAAAATAAACATTACATTAAATTTACTTATGTACAATAATTATCCTCTTAGCTTATAGTTAATTTAGTAAAAATTACTCACAGACTTATGAAAATTGAAAAACGTATAATAAATCAGAACTTAGCAAACGAAGAAGACACTTATTCCTATTCGTGATGATTGGAATGACTACTTCAAGGTGTTTTATGTATTGTCTATCTATGACACCATTACTATTTACTATTCGATAATAGAATAAATATATACATATCTGTCAATGTCTTATAACGTGTATCTTCTTACTTTTCGTTACTTCATTTTACTTAATTCAATCCTTGTAAAATCTTCATTATATCCTTGAATCATCTTCCTCACACAGTGAAACCTTAGGTTGAGTAAATAAATACTGAATATTAGGCAAATATAATGTTTCATTGTTATACCGTAAACCGTTATATAAATTACACGACTAAAAACCTGTCACGACTAAAATACTGTCTTGAGCAAATTTTACTTGTATTGTCAGATGTCTTTGTATCTTCTATTGTACTTCACATAAAGCTTTTGAATTCTGAAATAGATATTTATTGTTAAAAATGTTGGAATTTATTCGAAGTTTAAATATAGGCAATTTTCTGGTTCGCGTTTAATAGAGAATGATTTAGTTTGGTACGTGCAAACGTTGCTTGAAAACTGTAGTTGTCCGCTCACGTCACGAAGTTGCATTCCCGCCGAGAACCGTGGGATGAAGTTCAAAGGTCACAGTTTCTATCGCGCCTTTGTGCCTTAGGATGCGGTTCGAGTTGCAGACGCAAATAATGTCGGAGGTTAGCTTATTTTAATAATTTAGCCATAAATGCAAATTGCTACGATTACTCTTTGTAATATTATGTTACACGGTACCGTTGGGTTTCCGCTAAGGAAGGACAATTGTCTTTTACATCTTATACATACTCGTATGTAATGTATAATGTCATTGCTAGATAATAATTATGCTCTTAAGTGTCTTCAATCAATTGTGAATAATAATACTACAGAACGACGATTTAGACGTACTCAATCCCTGCCAGAAGGAAAAAATGCGTGGACACACAATTACTAAAAAAAAAATGAACATTACATTACGAAAACCTGAGTACGTATAACGATAAATTAAAATGAGATACACAGAACACATAACATGAATGCACAGTCCTATTTGCAACTATAAGACATAAAATTGTTTAAATACTGCAGTTAAATAAATGCAAAACTGAAGTCTTATATTGTTTTGTTGAGAAAGGGTAGATTAAATTAATTATTTAAATCTCGGTTACTTTGCATACATTATAAAGATATTAAATCATATAAATAGTTAAATATATACAATAGTATTTTATAACATTTTTAATAATCGTATCGCTTGACTAAGCAGACGTGTTTTTTGTAGCGGACAACATGTACAAAGTATAATAATTAATAATTTTATTGACTATTTCGTACTGTAAGCAGTTTACACAAAGTGTGTCGTGAGCGAAAGTGATTCATTTTTACTGACTCTATTTTATAACTAATAGTTTAACATGAACTAAAACAAATTTCAAACATTATACTTGTGTTGGTACAATGTCGAACCAAGGATCAAGCCCGTTCTGTCGTAGCCAACTGATACGTAGGAGTCCTCCGTCAACGCCTGTACCTCAATCAGTAGAGCCAATGGTCAAAGAACCACCTTTAAGCCAAGCTAACAATCTACCCAGCGAGGTAATACCGACCACGGATATCCAAAAATGGATGTCAAATATTGATGCCCTATTAAGTGAAGTTTGTTGCATAGTAGCGGATGGAAAAATGAACACGGATCAGAAGATGCGTGTCACAAATGTCTGCCGTAAGATCGGATCAGGTGCGTCTCAAATGGCCATATTATATCAGTCCTTAAAGCAGAAAACTGTCCTTCAACATGCCACTATCCAACATTTACGGGAGACCCAGGATGTAGCGTGTTCTATTGATCAATTTAAGAGTGAAGTTAAAGAAAAATTGTGTCCACAAGAACGAACCTCTTTCGCCGACATGGTGAAAAAAGGTGCTGATAAGTTCGTACGCCCGAGTAAAATGAGTACTCTCGCTATTTACCCCACTGACAAGTCCAGAACTAGCGAAGAAACAAAATCTTTAGTTCAGAAAATTATTTCACCGGAGGAACTAAAACTGCACGTACGAGGACTTAGGAAAGTAGGGAATGGAGGCGTCCTTATCAGTACTGAATCCAAAGGAGACATAGAGAAACTGAAGCAGTCAGAAAAATTAGCTTCATCGGGCCTTAAACTTGAAGAACCAGCGAAACGGAATCCAAGAATTACTGTCGTAGGTGTGCCCGCAGCTCTGCCTGAAACAGAGGTAATAGAATACATTTATCTGCAAAACTTGGCGGACATGTTCCCCGATGTATCTCGTGAGTCCTGTCTCAAAGCCATCAAACTTAGCCACAAATCAGGTAAGAAGGGTCTTTCTACATGTAACTATATTCTTGAAGTATCTGCTAATATTAGAAAAGCACTCATTAATCATGGAAGGATCTTCATAAACTGGACATCTTGTCCAGTAAGAGACTTCACACTGGTGACCAGGTGTTTTAACTGCCAGCAGTTTGGACATGCGGCTAAATATTGTCGTGAAACCAGCCCAGTCTGTAGCCACTGTGGAGAGCAAGGACATACTTATAAAGAATGTAAAAACAAAGCTGCAGCACCCACTTGTGCGACGTGCAAACGGTTTAAGCGAACAAGTGATCACCAAACTGGTGATGCTAGTTGCCCAGCCAGGAAATACGCTGAGGACAGATATATAAATTCAATAGACTATGAAGGCGCCTAAGAGCGCTAGAAATTAATCAATAGAATAAGCACTTAAAACCTATTTTATTTTTACTTTAATCTTTAATTCATTACATATATAACAATGACTAATCAGTTGCTTTGTGACCTAGATAATTTTTCTGTGTCTGAGTTTAAATATTGTGAAGTCGAAGACTGCAAACATTATGTACAGAATACAAAAAAATCACTGACACTAATGTGGAGGAACGGGTGTCGTGTTCCTCCAACACAAAGGGAGGATCCTCCGACCAGGCGAGGTGATCATGCCTGGTGGGCCACTGCCCAACAGTTGATGTTGGGATGCTGCATATATGCCAATCGGCGCGAGAATGCCACTTTCGCGATTCAGGATTAGTAGTTACTCAGTATAGATAATTCCGTGTTGTCTGTGTAGTTCAGTGTTTCATCGGTAGATGGCGCTCTTGTATGTTTTTCGCTTGCGCGGTATGTGGAAGTCGCCACATCACTCCCCTCCAAGACCGGAGGTCGATATGATGAGACAGCTGTCTGTGCTCTGTTGCGGAGCTTGCCAGTGCCAGGAGTGAGCAGTTCCAGTGAGTCGGAACTGAGTGCCGCTAGTTCCAGTGAGTCGGAACTGTATGCCGCTAGTCCCAGTGAGTCGGGGCTGAAGTCCGCTGATCCCAGTGAGTCGGAATCGCTTGCGGTGCGCGGTGCTGCGGTGAAGTCCCCAGTGAGTCGGGGTGGTTGCTGCGTAGTGGCTGGCTGCTGCGTAGACGGGAGAGAGATGCTCTTCTTACGTGGACCGTAGGTGCAGTGTGCTGTGCCTAGACGCTATTGAGGCCGTAGGGGTAACCAGGCTGGAGCGGTCGCGTCCTGCGTGTGGTATCCCTGTTGAGGCCGAGGTTGCTGGCTGGCTGAGACATCGCTGTGGGAGTGAACAAGATGGCGCTGCTGATCTGCTTTCTTGAAGGCTGCTTCCAATCACGTCGGGGTCACCACTGTGGAGGAACTTGTGTCATGTTCCTCCAACACAAAGGGAGGATCCTCCGACCAGGCGAGGTGATCATGCCTGGTGGGCCACTGCCCAACAGTTGATGTTGGGATGCTGCATATATGCCAATCGGCGCGAGAATGCCACTTTCGCGATTCAGGATTAGTAGTTACTCAGTATAGATAATTCCGTGTTGTCTGTGTAGTTCAGTGTTTCATCGGTAGATGGCGCTCTTGTATGTTTTTCGCTTGCGCGGTATGTGGAAGTCGCCACACTAATAAATCAAAACATTCGCAGCATACACAAAAACATGAATGGTTTTGAGGTACTGTATAATGCTCTTGATGTAAACTGTGATATTATCATTCTGACAGAATGTTGGTTAACTAATGAGCAGCCCCAATTACCATCTCTTAATAGTTACAAACTATATAAGACTAATTTAATATTGAACCAGAACGATGGTGTAGTAATATACATAAAAAATAACTTAAATATATCTGTAGAGGAACCAATTTTTAATGGCTGTAATTGTTTAATTATCAGAATCAATCCTGATACAGTTATTATAGCCATATATAGACCCCCTTCTCAAAACGTGGACATCTTTTTAGAATCGCTTGAAGTGCAATTGAATACTCTTTCCTCTTATAATAATATAATTTTAGCCGGTGATATCAACATTAACATCGCTTCAGGGTGCACTGATACTAGTGCTCAAAGCTATTTAAATATTTGTTCATTCCATGGACTTTTACCTGCACACTGTCATCCTACCCATCAAAGTGGCTCTTGCTTAGATCATTTTATCATAAAAACAAAAAATCCCTCCCTCACATTAGTAACTAATTCTACACTTACAGATCATCAGACTGTCTTACTAACACTTCAATTAACTATACCTAGAAAAAATTGCATGCGCAGCTATACTAAAGTCAACATGAAAAGCCTTGAGAATGACATAAACAGTATTTGTTTTGACCCTGTTTATAATGCAGACGACGCAAGTGTTGCATTAGACTACTTTATTGATTCATTACAAAATGTAATTTCTAAAAATACTGACACAATAAAACTATCTAGAAAATATCGAAATATAAAACCATGGATTACACCTGGCCTTGTTCGCTGCATTAGACACCGAGACAAGCTTCACCGTAAATCTAGATTAGAGCCTGAAAATATAATTCTATCGATATCTTATAAAAGGTACAGGAATTTCTGCAACAACCTTTTAAGAAAATTAAAAATAGAACACGAAAAAAGTGAATTGCAAAAAGCTGGTAAAGATAGTAAGCTTGTCTGGAAATTTATTAAAAATAACACATTCCAGTCAAAATATCCTGAACCGCCTTTGGACTTGTTACACAGCTATAGAAACCCGTCTGAGGCGGCGAAAAAAATCAACTATCATTTTGCAAACATGGGCAAAACCCTCGCAGAAAAACTCTTACAGGCAAGTACAAAAAACCCCGCCGAATCAAACATATTTATGCCTACGTCAAAAATTAACTCTTTTGTCTTGCTAAATACCGACATCAATGAAGTATTAAGCACCATGTCCGGATTAAAACATAATTGTGCTGTGGGATGGGATAACATTTCTAACACAATACTAAAAAAATTCAGACATTTACTTGCTCCCCCATTAACTTATATATTCCAATTGTGTTTGGAGAAAGGTGTATTCCCCAGCTCGCTTAAAAAAGCAGTAGTAACACCTGTATTCAAGTCAGGAGACAAAACATGTTTCAATAATTATAGACCCATCTCAGTATTATCGGGCCTGTCAAATATTTTGGAGAAAATAATAAACAACAGATTAATTAAATATCTCGAGGACAACCACTTGCTTTCACAAAACCAATACGGCTTTAGGCAAAAAAGATCAACTGATCAAGCAGTACATCACTTAACTAATCATATAGCTAGTAACCTGGATGAGGGAATGCACACAATCGGGGTTTTCCTGGACCTTGCCAAGGCTTTCGATAGTATATCTTGTAGCATACTATTACACAAGCTTGAAATGCTTGGAATAAGGGGAACGCAACTTCGTTTATTTTCGGACTACCTCACTGATCGCACTCAGTGTGTGAAAATTGGCTCTTTCATAAGTTCTGAAGTCAGGAACACTGGTTATGGTTTTCCCCAGGGTAGTACCTTGGGCTGTACTTTGTTTCTGGTGTATATAAATGATCTCTGTAGCCTAAAGATACCTAATGGTCTCATAGTATCTTACGCGGATGACACAGCTCTAATATTTACTGCGAAATCTCGCACTGAAGTTTTTCAAATCGCTCAGAGGGGCTTTAACATAGTGACTAACTGGCTTCATAAAAACCTACTAACCCTAAATATAGAAAAAACAAAATACATTATATTCTCAATGAGAGGTACAAATAATCCTATTAGTAATCTAAATATATATGCACATAACTGCAAAACATTCACTGATTGTGCATGTGAGTGCCCCGCGTTAGCAAATAGCAATGACGTGAAGTACTTAGGTGTCATTCTTGACAAAAATTTGAATTTTCGCAAACACATTGATTTATTATGCACAAGAACAAGGAAATTAATATATATATTTAAGTATCTTCGTAATGTAGCAGATAACACATTAATAAAGCAAGTGTATTTAACGTTATGTCAAACTATACTCACTTATTGTATATCATCATGGGGAGGTGCGGCCAAGACAATATTATTGCCTCTAGAACGAGCCCAAAGAGCCGTGCTCAAGGTAGCAACATCCCGCCCATTCATCTTTCCCACACACCAGCTCTACATGGCGTGTGATGTACTAACAGTTCGACAGTTATTTATTCTGCACACAATTTTAAAACAGCATTCTGAACTTTCCTATACTAATTTCAGACCGTTGGATAAGAGAAGAAAGGACATAGTATGTACCAGGCCTCAAACAAGTCATAGATTCATTCATAGATTTTATTTATTCTTAGGACCGCTATTGTACAACAGAATTAATAGGGTACTAAACATTTACAGCCTAAACAATAAAAATTGCAAGATGACACTAACAGCCTATATAGGTAAATTAAACTATACAGACACAGAAAACATTTTAGAAACATTTAAGTAGTCTGAATCAGCCATTATCATTCGCTTTTTTGGTAGACACATTTGTAGTACTTAATTTTTATTTTTAAATTGATAACTTTTATATTTTAATTCTTGTATAAATTAGTAACATAGAACTAACAGCTCAATTCTGAGTCAAGCGATCGCCTGAAACACAGGTTTACCCTAGCTCAGGCAAGCAGCTTTTTAATTTTTGAGCTTAATATAAAAATTTTACTAATGTAAGCATGTACAATTTAATAGATTTCGTTAATTTTACGCAAATGTATAATTTAGCCTATTTAATACCTTAAGAAATATTTTTATATTAAATGTCCTATACTGTAACATATGTATGATTATAATTGGTCAATGAAATAAAATATTATTATTATATTATTATTATTATAATTATAGAACGCAATAAAGAACTAGACTAAAGTAACGAATTTTATTACTTGACAACGTATCTTGTCCTAAGTATTTACAGCATGAAATAAATAATTGAGCACAGGTGACGGAGCAGACAGCCAGGCGACAGGTGGCTTTTAATAGATGGATAGCGTAGAGGATTGATCTAAATAAATGACGACACCTATGTACACTTCGGACAGAAAGGAAATAACTGATACTTGGACGTAAATTCGACAGAAATTAAACATGTAGATGAGTATATTTTTATTTCTTGTCTTTGAATTTCGATATTGCACATGCCTTCGAAATTTTCTATTCAGGTGATATTATTATTTACCTGTTTTCCCAGGAAAATCTATCTTAAATTACTAAGCATTTCAAGTATTTAGAATAATGTGTCATGAAAATAATAAAAATAGATTTTTGGAACCAACCAGAAACCAACATAAAATGTTGAATGTGCATCTAATAGGCGACTGATTCACAGCATAGATGGTAGGATTGTTTCAACTGAATTAATACAAAAGTACGACTTTTCTTCGCCAAAACTATTTATGCCGTGTATAAGATGATCTCATGTAGACAAAATCCATATTGCATGTAATATACTCATGTAGAGTTGACACAGACAGAAGACATTAGAATGCATTTACTACGATAAAATCACAGTTGAAACAATTCAGTCTCATATGTAGCCGAGAACGATTGTATAGTTGTCAAAAGTAGCATTATCCCTTTTTAATTGCATTTTCCTGCCTTTTGTATTTTTTTTAGTTTATAAATATTAATAAACGACTGCATTAATTGTTCAGTCCTGTTTTTTTCTTTTAAAATACACAATTTTCGAATCAAGGAATAAAAATAACTTGAACTAGAGGTAAACATTTTATGTTTACCTCTCGATCTTCCAATATCCCTCGTTCGAAACTTACTTTCTACCTTATCCGTACCGGTAACAAAGAGCCGTTCAACTTCCTACGATACTTTGCAAGTTCTTGATAACCTGCAGCAGAGTACCAGGATAATTCCACTTTGTTCACTTTCCAATTTGCTACATAAGCATTTTAAGTTGTAGCCGTTTTGCGGCTTGAAATTTATTTACTTTTTGAGTTACTTGAAACTGAGATTGCTAAATTTTTAAAGTTTATTCTTGTATTAAATTGAAGTATTTGTATTAATACTAGAAATAACAATAATAAATATAATGAAATAGGCTAACTGTAACTGATACCATTAAAATACAAGTAGGTCATAGTTATTACTATTTACTCCTTTTGAGCACTCACATTTTCGACTTTTAGTTACATATTTCTAATAGAAAATGCAGGTTTTATTCGAGACAATAATATAAATATGTTAACTACTAGAGTATAAGTAAAGATAAAATATGATTATAATTTAATCTTAACTGAAAACCGCATTAATAATTGATAAAGTAATATTAATAGAGCCTTCTACGGCATCTACCATTGTTACACATGGTTCCTCAAGAATGTAAAACAACTCCAGTATGAGGTTACAATCAAGATATTTGACCATATAATTGACATCAGTTTTTTTTTGAAGCCTACCAAAGTAACTTTACTCTGATGGAAAACATGAGTGAAATCCAGGAGTAGCGGCCATCATCCTCATTGTGAGTGAATACAATACAACATGGTAACCCACACCATGACGGCTTAGTCAAATTTATGTATATTTTATGTCCTACGAAAGTATAAAAACATTAGTTTGAAATAAAACTTATTATTTAAGTTTTAATAGGCTTCTACTTTCATTATAATTTATTTGGAAAGGCAAAAAATAACCCCTAATTCAGTAAACTATGTCATAATCAGTTAATATTGCATCTATTACACAAAGACGTATACAGCGATAAATAAGGCATGCAAAACAAAAAATGTAAGCAGGAAAACTGATCGCGCACTGTAATAGGGTAATTCATTTTGCTTATCTAAATACGAATCTTCAATAACGCGTGTAAATTGTACCGTGCCGTTCTACGGAGTATTTGTCATAATCAATCATGGTAAGGTCACCATGGCGCAGGTGCTTGTTGTTTCCTAAAGTTTTATAACCTATGTGACAATATATTTCATTTTATTGAGATACATTCTCTTTAAATTCATTGCTCTTAT
Organism: Phragmatobia fuliginosa; assembly: GCA_932526445.1. Taxonomy (NCBI): domain Eukaryota; kingdom Metazoa; phylum Arthropoda; class Insecta; order Lepidoptera; family Erebidae; genus Phragmatobia; species Phragmatobia fuliginosa. The sequence goes on along the minus strand of OW052063.1, from coordinate 17,978,466 downwards.
CCTTTTATCCTCCATTTATTTGTGAATAACAGAGCTTTGACAACAGGATTGTCTTAGGCAGAAAAAATGGTGAATTGGTTTTGGATTTGATTCTCAAAGTGAACAAATGTCATAATAAAGCTGAGTAAAAATATCCCACATATTTTTTCTTTTATTTTTTTAGTCTGGATATATATCTAGAACATAGAATAACGTCTTAAATTTTATAGGGATATATAAGCATATTACAAATGTAAATAAAAATGTGCATACAGATGTGTATACCTGGTTGACATGTAGGAAATAGGCCCTGTGCAGTTATCATATCGGCCTAACGCAGTCTACTGTTGGACGTTGGTCTCTGCAATTGCACATGACATCGTTCGATTATAAGCTTCTCGCATCCAGGTTCTGCCAGTCTTATGCGAATCATCACTTCATCTGCGGACATCCTACGTTTACAGAGACGCGGTCTCCACTCAAGAACCCGTTGAGATCAATGGTTATCAATATAGCTAGCCCACTGTCACTTCAGCTTGCTAATCCTGTAAGCCATACGGGTTACTTTAACTCTCTCCCGGATCACCTTGTTCCGTGATCGTTTAATATATGTCGTGTCTACGGAAGACTTAAGAATTCGTAATAATTTCGATTTCCAACAAAAAATAGGTTATAAAAGTGAATAATAGCGTAACTACACATTAGAAAACTCGATGCATATTAATATAACAAATATTTTTAAAATTAGGACATTTAAATACCTTTCGATGAAAATCAAGTGTTTATCTACGTACAAAAACAGCAATTATTTTCTATATTTTAACTAAGAACAATTGGAGCATGCAATGCATCCGTGCGAGAATTTGCAATGCCTAAAATTGTTTCGTGTTTATTTAAAGCTATCAAACTCTTAATATAATATCGACTAGTATGAATATTATCTATTTGTCGATTTCTTTAAGAATTAGATTTTTTCTGTACTATTCTTTTTTTTAATTTACTTTAAAACAAATTTTAGTATATTAATAAAAATCGGCCAAGTGCGAGTCGGACTCGCCCATGAAGGGTTCCGTATCAACAAGTAACATTATATAAAAACTCTTGTAGTTCGTTGATTAAATGAAAGGTAAATAGCTGTTTACGCTTTATGACAAATTAAAAAAAAACTACTTACTATTTCTAGTTCAAAACAATTTTCGTTGGTAGTTTACATAGTAATGTACAACATATATTTTTTTTAGTTTTATCACTCTCTTAGTTTAGAAGTTAGAGGGGGGGGGACACACATTTTTCGACTTTGGAAGTGTCTCTCTCGCAAACTATTCAGTTTAGAAAAAAATGATTTTAGAAACCTCAACATCATTTTTGAACAGCTATCTATAGATCCCCCACACGTATAGGTTTGATGAAAAAAAAATTTTTGAGTTTCAGTTCCAAGTATGGGGACCCCCAAAATGTATTGTTTTTTTTCTCTTTTTATGTAAAAGTCTTAATGCGGTTCACAGCATACATCGACTGACCAAATTTCAATAGCTCTTATAGTTTCGGAAATAATTGGCTGTGACATACGGACGGACAGACAGACAGACAGACAGACAGACTTGACGAATCTATAAGGGTTCCGTTTTTTGCCATTTGGCTACGGAACCCTAAAAACCCAATCTATGGATAGGTCTTCAAAAAAGATATTGAGGTTTCTAATAATATTTTTTTCTAAACTGAATAATTTGCGCGAGAGACACTTCCAATGTGGTAAAATGTGTGTAAAAAAAAAAATATCGACTGTTAGTAAGGAGCATAACTGAACCTATTTGCTGGAATATTTAGCAGATAAGTCTCTTATACTATAATATTGTCTTATACTGTAATGTTCTTCTTCGGCTTTTGCCCGCGACTCGGCTCGTGAGTATGGTATAGTATGGTAAGGTTATCGCGGTTATATCCTTCCTCCAGAATCAAAGTATTTCCATGCTAGAATAATTAAATTGGGGAAACTGTTTAGCTGGGAAAGCGTAAGGGACACATAGACAGAGATGTTTTCGATTTTATAATATGAAATCTATACTTATGTACTATTAAGGATTACACTTAAGTAAGCTCATACAACTTGTATATTTATAACCATTAACTACAGTTTTTCCCGTACTTATAGCTAATGTAAACACATATGTCACCATCTATTGTTCGTTTTAGAAATAATACAACAATGTATTCTCATAAACATACGTTTTGTTTTGCGACATAATTATTAGGTTGAGGATACGAAGTTAGCGGTGGCGGTCGTGGCAGTGCGGGCAGCGGAACGTACCAATTCATAATTTATATGGAACTGATCTAGAGGCTTGTTTACACTATCGCCCCGCTCCTACTGATCCTGCTGGTCGCAGCCTTAAAGGCAATACTTTATAGACACAATAATGATCATTTGTTTAAGAGGCTTAAAAAAATTTACATTGTCCTATCGGTTTTAGCTGTCTCAATGCGGGCTTTTTATTTTATACGTTTGGTGGTTATTTTTATATTTGTTTTAGTAGGTACTTGAGCACTAAGTATGTATATACAATGTTGTGGTGCCAAAATTATTTAGTATTTTAGGTAACATGAGGACAGTTGCAACTAAAATCGTTATATAGCGTGAGTATTTATACCAAGACCTTATAATTATGAGCAATTGAAAGAACATAAAACCTTTGATAATAATGTAAATAATATATTGTTTACATTATTATCAAAGGTTAAAGTATTCCTATATTGGAAGCAATGTATTCACGATATTTAAATTATTTGATTACCTACTTCTAAGTAGGTACAGATACGTAATTTCGTTCTAGAAAAAACATGTATTTCATTCCAAATGTTAACATTTCTTTCAGAAGACTCATTTTATTATCATAATCATCTTTTCTGATAAATATTTTTTTCTTTTACTTTACACATGTCATTAAATATATTTTTCTCATAAAAGTTACTGAATTAAAGTACACTAAGAGTAAGTGATACGAATTTCTTGTTCTTTTATCATTTTTAGTGTTCCGTACTTCATGACTCGGAACCCATAGTCATGTCCGTCCATCCGTTCGTCTGTCTTCAACTTGCCTTCCATACGGTTAATACTAGAAAGATGAAACTTTGTCTGGAGACGTATTTTTTCTCGTCAAAAAAGTGCAAAAATAAATTCATAAAAATATTTTAAAATTGCGGTACCTTACGCGTACACTGGGGATGTTTTTTTCCCACGCTTACCCAGTCGTTGTAGATTTTGTTAGTTTTTTGAAAACACTGATAGGTTGGAAAGGACATTTTTGAAAGCTAAATGACTTTTTCGAAAAATCTGAAAATATTCATGATGTTAGTCAATATGATGAACTTTAAAGGAAAACTATAACGGCATATTTGATTTTGTTAGTTCAGGTAAAGCATAAGTATAAGAGAATCCAAAACCACTGATGACCCTGCTCTTTACTAATGAAGGCAGTGTAGCATGGTGACCACAATATTGCGGCCCACTGAGAAGCTTCTGCATTATTGAGCCTCCGGTCTCGCACTCACCAACGAAACATGATAGCACGAATTCTATCATTTTAGGTTGATCTTTTCTGTGAGAAGACGATACCGGTTCAATCGAGCCGGTCCGTACCTTCTGATATCAGCGTGGCTCTACTACCTTAGATACCTACTTCTTTTTCTAATTTGATCCTAGAATAGATCCAATATTGTATGAAATAAACTATTTACTTTGAATGACCTGAATAATGAGCTGGATGCGAGTGGCCCAGGATCGAACTAAGCGGCGTGGAGAGGCCTATGTCCAGCTGTGGACTGCGATAGACTGATGATGATGGCCAAAATTGACTAATAAATTATACCACACTTAATTATTTTTAATTAACTTACTCACCCAAATTTCAAGTCTTTTTAATCGATTTCAAAAAAAGGAGGAGGTTCTCAATTCGTCGGAATCTTTTTTTATGTATGTTCAGCGATAATTTCGTCGTTTATGAACCGATTTCAAAAATTCTTTTTGCATTGGAATCGGCGTAGCTTAGTAGGTGGTCCCATTATCACCATATCGGGCTCTGATGATGGGATCCCAAGGAAAGTAACTCCTCGAATATCATTGGCACAATTGTCGCGATTTCAGTACTCGGAATAGTTTTTCTTAAAATTATAACAATATTATGTTTCTATGGTTTCTTGCGTCCTGTTTAGAATTGAAAATATATATTTCTCAACATGATTATAATATAGATAACAAATGAATAACGATCCATTAAAGAAACCTTTTAAATACAGAACTTTATTGATGCAGATAAATAAAGTGCCAGAGATATCGACAGCTGAAATAGAGATGCTTCGTCGGCTCCGTTAATTATCGCAGACAGACTACTCTTGCCGAGAATACGTCAATAATCTTCAAACAATATATACACCAATTAAGATAAACCTGATAATATTAGGTTAAATCCAGTAATGTATTAACAATGAAAAGTAACATAAATATTTAAGGTGTTTCAAAATATAGGTGCTTGAAAATCACATTTCTACATTCTAAAACGTAAATGCACCTAAAATTCATTTTATTTTTAAAACCCTGTTCCCAATCTATCGATAATAGTTTAACAACTACCAGATTGGAGTTCACAGGTGCAGACTCAGGGGTCCAATGCGCGTTACAAACTCAATTTGTGCAGACTAGGGTTTTAATTGTTACCGAACGCAATCAATTTTAATATGCGCCCGCTATCGACGGGTGGGACGTGAATATACATACGGTCTAAAAGAACGATGAGTACGGATATATTTGACTTTATATTATTATTTTTTATTTTTATTATATTATTTGAAGTTGGAGGTTGCTATATTTAGCTTAATTTGATGACTTGACGCTGTTTTTGAGTTTGACATAATACTAATTAATTTTACATAATTCCCTTTTTTTTCTTTTAGAATAGACAGCTCCCGCGTTAAGTAATTCCTGTGTCGCGGGGGACTTTTCAAATGTACATGAAACGGACACAAGGAACACCCAGACTCAGAACAACATTTTGTGAATCATACAAAGTTATATCCCACATAGGTTTTGAACCCACGGCACTTGGCGCAGTAGAAAGCGGCGTAGCGACCGCTTAAACCACTGGGCCTACCGTGCAGTTGATTGTTGATGTTTTTGGTTTTTGTATATAGTAATTTTGAGGTGTTAAATATAGGTAAAATAAAAAGTTACAAATTTAAAAATTATGACCTTTGATCAAATTATTACAAAAAAAATTCAAACATTAAAGCAGTTTTAGGAAAAAAAAATGTACTGGAGTTTTTGTACAATTCATCATTTTTAAACAAAACAAAATAATAAGGTTTACTCTTACCAAAGGTTTCCTCTTTTACCTTGTCCCTTCATCACAAAGGTAAATCCGACCAGGCGAGGGGAGGTAAGCAACATTCCATTCGAGTGAGGCCTAGACTTTTTCGACTGTTCCATATATCTATGGTTCTCAATTATTTTCTGTATGGAACAACTCTATACGTCTCTAACATACAGATGTATGATTGTTATTCATTAAGATATACTACTCAGCAAAACTCAGAAGGACTATTATAGATGAACCAAATGAGCCGTGTCTCACATAGTTACAAATTGCTGATATTGGTCCGTAAGAGTAAGTTTTGATGCAGGAAAATAGCCTTACATAATACCGAACATTATACCGATTGTTATTTCCGTACGAAGCAATGCATACGAATGTTTATGTAGCCAATACTGCCCGAGAATTGTACTGTAAACTAAAATTTAGTAGGCTAGGCTTTCCTCTTTTTTATCGGCAGTCCATTTATGCATGCCCATAAAAAAACAATTGAAACCATCGTTTTCATACATCTTCAGTGGAATAATTTTATACTTTTTTTACTAAAGTATGTTCACCTAGTGTAATTTTGTCTTCGCAGTATTTGTCATTTATTACCCTATAGATTTAAAGTGGCCATTGAAAATGGGTGTTTCTGCATTTTTATTCACATTTAATTTATTCTAAATAAAAAGTCGATTTATTTGATTTCGGTAGTAGTGTGTCGTCTTTGGTTATAGTATGCATGCATAGTCAAGAATAAACGCTAGTACAAGTGTTTCGTAGAAAAAAAATAATCCATCATTTTAAGTGTTGGCTTTTAATTTGCTGTAATTGTTTCTAAAAAAATTTCATTATTACACAGATTTATTACGTTTAGTAGTGAATTTGTTTCACTAGTAACATGTACAAAAAATATGCCTTAAAGTGTAGACCTTTTAATTAGCTGTTTAATAAGTACATTACATTTAGGATAACTGCAGTTTCAGATCCTGTCAGTTGTGATACGGGCAAGACAACATTGCGACTATGTTATCTTGCCGTTGCATGTTATTATGCCGCACGAAGACCTCCAACCAAGCTTCACAGCTGTTATCCAATGATAACAACCGGGACCTCTGAATCACGGTGTCATACCATTAATTGCGACCCATCCAGGTACTGTTGCTTAACCTCAGTGATTAAAATAAATAAATAAATAAATAAATAAATATTTGGACAACTTACACACAACATCATTTAGTCCCAAAGTAAGCAGAGCTTGTGTTATGGGTACTAAACAACTGATATAAATACATAAACATACTTTTTTTTTTTTTTTTTTGTAAATACATACATATTATACATAGAAAAACATCCAGACTCCGAAACAAATATTTGTGGATCACACAAATATTTAGTCTGACCCGGGAATCGAACCCGAGACCTCTTGATCAGCAGCCGCATACGCTAACCACTAGACCAACAAGGCAAATTACCTAGGGCAACTCGCCTCGAGAATAGTAAACAAGTATAAAGGAATTTTGTTACTATATGTATCTATATGTATTTTATAAACTCGTTTCCACACTCTTTATTACTTTAGTTAAATAATATGAAGCGTCTTCCTGAGTAGCCTTGTTAATTAAGAAATTAATAACATTGGCTTCACTGATTTAAGCCAGAGTGACTTCCTTATTGTTAGTAACGTGTGGCTGTTAATTAAGAGTTCCTCGATACCATTATAAGGATAAATTTTTTTGAGAATAATTATATCTATGAAAATAGCCAATTTGGGTTGCTAGATTTGATAAATACTAATTAAAACACTTTTTTGAATACACAACTTGCAAGTCAATACTAAAATCGCTAACAAAGGAGATTATTAAATGAACAATTAGTCGTTATTTGAGTACAAAGACAAAGTCTTGGTATTAATAGGACTTGGTATATTAGTAATTGACAAAATCTAAAATTAAATAAAACATTTATACCTACTCCAATAAACATCAAACGCAAATAGTTGTTTGTTTATGACAAAAGTTTTTGATTAAATTGTTTATTTTGTTTAAACACCGTCCTAATTCGTGTACCTAAGTTTTGTATTAAAGTATTTAAAATTTAGATAATATATTTCGATTTTCTTGCAAAACATTGATATGAATTGATAAATGTTGAGCTTATCAGTAACTGGTAAGATCTATTTATTGAAATACCGGAATAAATATTCCTTATATAGCTTACTAATCGTAATGTAATTAATAATTTAAAGACGACATTTTTTTCTTATACACACTCAATAATAATAATATTTTAACTTTAACATTTAATAAAAAATGATGATATGAACTGTTTTAATTTCTAGCATATCATTAGCATCAAATATAAATTTACTTTTTTTAATACTTTACATATGTATTTAATTGCTAAGTAATATTTTGTTTCATAGCTAAAACCTTATTTATTACCTATTCATACCTAAATACCTTGCACTAGCTTACAATGAAACCTGTCCATCCAAAGGTTGTCTAGAGGAAATTACTTTAAGCCTTTGTAAATCAAATTATTATTATCTTTATGACTGTATAGTATGTGTAAACTCTGATGTACAAATAAACTGTTATCTATTTATCGCCCTATCTATAAAATAAACTATTATCCTTGAAGTATCATTTTCAAAATTACAAACTCAACAAATCCCGTAACCCAATGCGTATACGCCTCTCCATTCCTTATTTTTTGTTTTCGTTTATTCATGATATTAGTTTATTTCATCTTTGAACCTTCAATAATTAATTTATTTTAATGAAAGTGAATCATAATATTACAATTCAGTTCGATAACTTTCGTTACTCGTTGTACATACAAAGTGATTAAGAAACACCTATTCTAGTTAACACAGTCGAACTATTTGCATTATTCAAACAACTCACCCTTGTTATCTCTAGTCTCGTAACTTTAAATAAACTACACGAGTTGCGAGGAGAAATAATATAAGTTCGACAACGTCATACATAGGGCCACGGGACTTAGCTTTCAACTGTCGTATACTTTGGTTTGTAGAACAACATTGTTAAGTCACCTTAGAAACTTTGTAATGTTGAATTTATTCAGTGGATGTAGTCTTAGTATTCACAGGTGGTACTATCCAGGTGCGTACGTTTTAAAATTATATTTGAACTTTAACTAGAAGATGGAAATTTTTGTTAGAAGTTATGGTCTAGAGGAAAATGAACCGTGTAAATATTGTATAAAATATATACAAAGAAATATGCACGAAATTAGACAATACCATAAGCATTTTATACCCGTTTGGTGGTGGTAGAAAATAAGGGTTGACACTGAACTTAGGTAAAAAGTTCCAAGGTAAACATAACAATACATTACTTTTTCCTAGTCTTTATTATCCCTAACATTATTTGGCGTCGGCCACTGGTTCAACTGGTGTTAATGTTAATGGTTAATACTATTACAGTATTATGATTAAGAATGACTGCCCTCTGAATTGAGCCCAGTTGTTTTGATCGGCATTTCTGTACTCTAATCGCTAGACCAACAAATCACAACATAACTTGACTATTCACTAACAAGCATATTTAGAAAAGATAAACTAAGAAGTGAGCATAGAACAAGGGCAAACATAAATTTATCTAGAAATATAATACCATTCAAACTTTCATACATAAACATAGATGTATGTAAATGCACAAATACATGCAACTATAATCAATATAATATTGGTATGGATCCAATGATGTTGTAGCTACTTTGCGTGTGAGGATTCTTACTTTCACCTTCAATGAATGATGACTGTGTGTCATTCTGGTTTCTTGGGTAAGAGTATTCCAGGGGAGACAAAAAATACTCAAACGCAATCAATTTTATTAGGTCATTGGAGAGCGCTGCAAGAAATCTACTGCAAATTATTTTATAACTAATAGTGAAACCAGTTCCGAAGGATATTGAGTGCTTTGATTTCGAAACATTATGGTTAATCTATGAATGTCGGCATTCTATTCAAATAATTTAATATGTATGTACTTTTAAGTCCAGATTAGGGAATAATGGTTGACATTGAAAAAGGTCGTTCCTATCAAATAGTACGCTAAAGCTCATAACACAAAAATAATTGCTGTTCAATATGACATTATAATTTGTACTTCCTACTGTTGAACATAGCAACATTCCTAAAGACTGAATGGAGAAATAACTATTTAAAATTAATATGAATTAGACGGTATTGTTGTTAAATAAAATAACTGTAACTTGCGGAACATGTATTTAAATAAATTCAAAGTTCCAAAATATTTTATGACACTAAAATAAGCGCAGTTTTTAGTACGAGTAAAGTTTAGTAACGTGCTTTAAATGAACGTATATAGACTCTTAAACATAAGCATATTAATCTCAGGTTTTATGTGTAGATTGAAATTTAAACGCAATTATAATACTACAAGGTACAATAGTTTTAGTACATTAATAACTTAAAGTTGTTGTTGATGGATTTGTACGAATCTTTAGTCATTTGTGGTCAGTTCATGTCTTCTCTTAGTAGCTCATCAAGTTACAAGATTTATTAACGTTTTAGTAAAATATTTTAAGGGTCACATAGAGTGCTAGGTAACCATGTGAGTTACGAGTATATAAAATGAACAATTTGATTGAACGTAAAACGCCTCAGAAAGTACATTTATATATTTGACTAGCTGACCCCGCGAACTTCGTACCGCCTAACAGTCGATTCAACGTCACTCAATTGTTTTGTATTCTCGGAGCCCCTCCAATAAAACTTATCCGAGATTTTTTTTATTTATTTTTTCCCTAAGAACCATCCTCGTACTTCAAGGTATATTATAAAAAAGAATTAGTGAAATCGGTCCAGCCGTTCGTGATGGCTTGACCAAGGGAAATAGGTATTCATTTTTATATAAATAGATTAACTGAACCCCTTGATTATTATAGTACTTTTGTAACAACCACGGGTAACACCAAAAAGATAATCAAAAGCCTTAGCTGCTCCTTATATCATTATCTATGTGGTACTGATAGTCCCATTAAAGTTCGGTCAAAATAAAAATGGGTTCAGTCAAACGAAACAAATAGATAGAGAGACAGTCAGATAATTATTGTATAAATTTATTTTTGGACATAAGTGCCTAAATACTTGTACCTTCGTTTGCATTTAGTAAAGAACTGTTAATTTAAAATTACATACAGACAATTCAATTTTATTTATTTGTGTGGATTATAAATCTATTTAAACTATTTATTAATTGATGAAGATTTATTGGTTACAAATAGCCTTTTATTACAGAACATTATCCCAATAAATTAGCGTCTAAAAGCTTCTTTATATAGTATTATCACTTACTGGTCTTTTGAAATGATTTATGATTTCTCCAATAATATAATTGCTACCTAATGCTCACAGGGCGAAACTAATGTAAAAACAGTAAATTATGAACTGAATGATTGCACGTTTAGCCGTTCATGATATTGTTAATTGGTTTTCCAACTAGAAAAACTGTGTATACTATCTGATTGATACTGACATTTATGGGTGCAACTTCATATATATGGTATATATATGAGTTTGATAACGGGCCTAATGATAGTGATATGTTGAGTAGTGCTGTTGTAAAATATATAAGTAATTTAGGTCATAACTACAACACAGTGTACAAATTGACGGTTTCAATACAAGTCTAGTTAAGTTAGTTTACCAGTAGGAAAAAAATGTGGGTAAAGATTTTTTTTTATGTTATTAAAAAAAATGCCGAAATTCAAAGCAAAGTAAATTCAAAATCATACACTTTGTCATGGTTACGAAAAAGAACACAGTAACATCCAAAAATACTTTTTTCTAGTTATACCAGAATTGATGTTAGAATGCTAAACAAGCCTCACAGATATTTCGGAAAAAAATTAGAATTACAATAATTTTAATGTTCAGCGCTAGTAGGTAGGTACGTTAAACTATTATGTTCTAATATTACCTGTTATCGCTAGCATTAGTTATTTAATAGCGTCATAATGCTTTATAGGGGAACCGCATGTTGTAGTAGGAACTATAAAACATCTACTTATTTCGTTTCATAATATAGATTTTTAAATTGAAAGATGTGATGGTATTCATGTACAGCGTCGTGCATCATGACTTCCATCAGGCTAGGGTAGAGGAACTTTGACAGGCTTATACGTAAAACACGTTGATAAACTTTCAAAATTGAAAGTCACATGAAGTGAAACACAGATACAGTAACTACACAAAAACAAAGATAATAATATAAATGATTATGATCATGTGATACTACAGAATAGCCTAAACCTAAAAATCGTAAACCTTAGAACGAAAACTACAATTCCATATTTGTATAACTATTATTATCTACCTCTGAGAATTTTAACCAATAAATTACAAGGCTTTTTGCATGCTACCTACAGATCGTGCTTTGTTAGTTTTGGGTTCAATATTTAGTGGAATAGTTACACAAGTGGCCCTCATAAACTTGTTCCTAAAGGCAGGTAGCGACAACTATTCAATTTAGGAAACTACCAAAGATAATGTATGTACCGAACGGGTGACACCTTTGATTTAAAGATTACGAAAAACTACCAAATTCACTAATCGTTGCATTTGGTTTACTTCTTTATCACTAATCAACGACTTCACTAACGTCGCTATTTCATACTACGCAATTGATGAATGTATTGTAATGTTATATATAAAATTAGAACAATACATTTTACGACTATATTACGATACTTGTTTTAATGAAGCAAAATTGTACGTATAGCTACCCTTTTGAGAGGTATCTAAATTTTCCTATCTCTTTAACTGTAAAGATGTAAACAGCTTTGTGGTGAGTGTTTCCTGGAAGTATTCGCTTACACGTGTATGTCATATATACCTATATTAACATCAAATTGAAATACGGAACAGTGGTAACGTTTAAACTGATAGCGACAACCTAGAAAAATAAAAACGGTGCTATGCAGTATGGAACGATTACTACCTATCGGTTTGGTCTATAATTTAAGCAGAAAACTTTTATTCTCGTTATCCCAAATGCTATCCGTTATCCTAAATCAAATTATATTCATTATACGGGACTATCATTTCTGCTTACACTGCTTTTTTCAAAAGGTTCATTGAACTTTATTAAATATTTTCATAAAAATAATGAGCAGTGATCTCTGTGAACACATATTTGGATATACTAGCTTACTTAATAATTATTGAAAGTTGTGATTAAAATTACATTTACTAGGTAAATACGAAATGGAGTAGGTATATTAAATTCAATTAATAAAATTATTTAATATTATGATACGTTAGGGCTGTAAACAATTGAATTAAAGTTTTGCAGTTTTATAGTAATGTTAATAATTTAAAACATGTTATTGATCTAGTTATTTTTATTTATGTTTAAAATTTAAGATAGTGGCAGCTTCCCACGGAAAACTTAGATGTTTTTATCAAGCTCATAGGTAGCTGAATGACGACGTTACTTTCATTATCTCTCCTTGCATAATTTTTATATGTTTGTTTTAACATAATATGTTTTAACCATTCATGAGATTTAAAAAAATATGTTTTGTACTCGTATTTCATTATGTAACATCTCTTATGACAGCATTGTTACAATGGTTATTCTTACAATTTCATCTACAGTTATACTGTTTAATCTAGTCTTTGTTGGTTAAAAGAGAGAGACTAACAACTATTCAGAACCACCTCCAGTTAAATTGATTCGTTAGGCCATTAACCGATTTCGTGATAATTGACGGCTATAATTTACTGTCAATCTAAGACTTCTGACAAATTTGTAATGAACTGTTGCAAAATTTAGACAAACCAAGGTCTTAATAGAAAATATTATACAAAGTACAAAAGTGAATGTAATACAATTTCTATATTAGATATAAACTTCGAATCAAAGTGGTGTGTAATGGGAGAGGCCTATGTCCAGCAGTGAACTGAGACGGGCTGATGATGATGATGAGGATGATGTAAACTTTGTTGTTTTGCTTGCAAATGCACTAGTATGACTAGTACTCTTATCTTTATAGAGTGTATTTATTGTCTGAAATGTAGAATCGTTTTAAAGCTTGCGTCTTATTAGCAGACTATCGTAAATAAGATTTCATTTTTGGTAGGAGATTAAAAAGTAAGGAAATTAAATATGGTACTAAGATATGTTAACTCGCATCCCAGTGACATCATGGCCTTTTATTTTCCAAGTTTTTTAATTTTTCCAAGTCCAAGTTCCACAAACGTGGTGGTTGATGAGAAAGCTATTCAATATTTGCTTTAAGTGCGTTGACGCTAGCTATGTAGCTTGCTTACATTTACCTATCCCATTGCATGGCATGTTGTTTGCTTTATTTTAAGATTATTATCATCATCATCCACCCGCTGCAGTCCACTGATGGGTAAGGTCTCTTCAAGGCATATCATAGGACCCAAGGAGAGAGAGCTGCTTTTTGGACCCGGTCACCGCCGGCCCTCTTACAGAGGTCGTCCCACACACTACGTTTGCTAAGACTCAGTCTCCACTCAACTCTAGAAGATGCTTACTCTAACGCTTATCATAAGATACACTTTTATATCCCAATAAAAGTTTTTCAAATTTATTTATTCTATAAAATAAATCGTTTAATATTAAAATTTTACTTTAATAAAACTTCTAATATCACAATAGCTACAACAGTATTACAATATTCAATGAAATTTTAAAACTAATACAGAATAGGCAGCGTTCTTTTTTTGTTTGTGATATTAAATTTGCCTTTAATATGAAACAAAGAAATGGAATGCCGTCTAGAAAATTAAATGACTTCAAAGTGAAAAAAATACTCCATCACTATTTTCATAGCGCCGATGAGCAATTTCCTATAAAAAAACTCATAAAGGAAGACGGAGTGAATTGCCTTTAGAAGTGAATTTCAATAAAAGCTTAACTTAGTTTTAGAGATCTCGCATATTATGAGGGTAGGACTTTTCAAAGGGGTTAAAGAAATACTGATTTGCAGTAGACAAGGAAAAGGTGGTGCGTAGATACGAATAAATTGGAATTGGAAATATTCCTTTGAAATCTCATTGCAATAGTTGTTTAAGAGGATTGTGAGGGACGTTCTAAATTTATTCAAAGCTCAATGTGTTTATTTTAGGGTGTTTTATTCGCTACATACACGTGCTGCTTCACTCAACTTCAATTTTTTTAGACCTACTTATGCAACAAGGAACCAATAAACACACATGTCAAATCTAGGTAATTACCCAGGTACAAGTATACAGGTAAAAATAAGAAATGACATTAAACAAATTTACTCATTTTCTATTAGTACCGGGTGGAAGATCCTTATAACTGTTAATTGCCCATTAGTGAGGATTTCCTATCGATAACATTAACTTGATTGGAATATTTCTCCGACTAAAGTCCAGCTATCTTACAAGGAGTAGCCGGAACAAACAGACGGACGGACAAACAAAAATGTAAATTTGATTGTTTGTTGTAAGTACTATATATACATTTATATGCATTTAGTGAAAAACTCTTAATCTGACTTTACAGAAAGACATTTTAATTTTATTTATTTGTATAAAAGAGTTTAACAATATGGAGAGGGAAGTTACGATTAATTTCAATGTATTCAGTAAAATATCGCTATTTTAATTAAGAGTACTTCATAGTAATTGCATGCGGTATAAAACTTATCTTGAATTTTATTGCTACGTCTGAAATGATTCAGCAGAAAAACTGTAATAATTAAAAACATAAGACATTTGGGGAGTCTCCTGTTTTAATTAAGAACATTTTTTCTTTTCTCCTGAAAGAGTTTCGTTTGGCTTAATTACGGTTAATTCTGACTCCCCTCTGTCATCTATTTTATCTCAGGGCATAGCAACAGCTCGTTGTGTAATTAGTTCACTAATGATGAGTTTTAACGACATAAAACCATTCTTGTTTTATCACACGAACTCCGCAATTTTGGGCCACTCTCGTGGATTTATATTTCTATCTACGAGTGTACCTTATTTGGATTAAGTGCTACTGCTAACTGTTTTAATTTAATTTCTGTATTGCTTTCTTTTTATAAATTTAAGCATAGTAAAGAGACTCTACTCTGACTGATGGAAAGCATGACTAGAATCCAGTAGTAGGGGTCACCATCCATCTATACAATGCAGCGTGGTGACCCACACCAAGGCGGCCTAGTGAGATGAATGATTGGAATTCCGGTCTCACATTTACCAACGAAATACTACAGCACGAATGCTGACATTTTTAGGTTAATCTTCTGCGTGAGGGTAGTACTACTCCGGTCCAGCCGGCCCATTCGTACGTTCTACTTCAGCGTTGTTCTACTGCCTTATTCATTTTAATTCTGGTTCCAAGACAGTTTATTATTTTTCTGGGACTTCACATATATCAGAAATCAGTGTGTGTGCGTGAGTTTTTACTGTTTATCCTATTGTATGGGACTAACAGTTTAAGTGTGGGAGTAAATAGTCCCATATTAAAATAACAGTAATGACTCGAAAAATATACATGACGTTTAAATATGAAACAGTCTATAAGTAGATTATTGGACGATTTATACGTTCTGATGAATTTACACGGTAACGCTACAGCAAAAGTAAGCAAATTACTAAAAGGCCTTCTTACACGGTCGGAACCAATCGCCAACCATCCTATCCTTGGTCGAGTTGATATAAAAATGGATAGTGTAGAAATCGGTTGACCCTAACGATGGTTGGTTGATGTCAATGGTCTTGATATCGAGCGCATCCCTCGCGACAGACCCCAACCGTCGGGGACGCTGTCGGCGGTTGGTTCCGACCGTATCTCCAAAGTAATCTTGGCAGGCGTTATATATAAAAAAGTACACCTTTAATTAATATAACTCTGCGTATACAGTATCCAACCGCGTGTGTGTCAGTTATCGCGTGCCGTGAAAGTCGGACAGACAGACAGACAGAGTTACTTTCGCATTTTTCAAATTAGTAAGGAATAGTATTATTGAGTAAGGATGAGGTTGCAGTCGGAACATTATTATTTAGTTCAGATTGATAGATGTGCTAGAATTTAGGCTAATATAAACCACTTTCGAAAACAGGAAAACACAACCTCAGTAATATCTTTTAGATTTAAATTCATATAATTATATAAGAGCTCACGAGCGGGAATCAAAACTACCGACCGCTTGCCTAATTAGAAGGCATTTTACAAAAAAAAAACAATAAACCAAGTGCGTGTCTGACTAAACATAAAATAGGGTTCCGTAGTCACCTATGATGAAATCTGAATTTAAAATCGTGTCCAATAGATAATTGTTATAAACCGGTTGTACTAGCTATAGCGTAAATATTACGTGTTTTTATACGTTACTGTGTCATGTTACAAAACAAACACATGTCTAGAAATATCCCCTATGCGGAAATCAATGTGTAGATTCTTCTTCTTTCTAGCCTTATTCCCAATATTATTTGGGGTCGGCTACGAGTTAAACCGGAGAATTTAAATTTGAAGATTGAACTAGTTGTCAGTATATTTGAGGGTACTGACTTCCCAATAACGATTGCCATAGATGTTCATGACAATCAGGACCGACGGCTTTACGTGCTCTCCGAGTCACGGGCGTGAATCACCGCCAAACTTCCAAACTCTATGCTACTATTAGGTATTTCCTAAGAAAAACCCAAAAATACTTTTTGGCCCGACCCGGGATTTGAACCCGAGACCTCTTGATTAGCAGTCGCATACGCTAACCACTAGCGCTTCTATTGAATATTTATTCTACTAAATATTTATTCAAGAATAAAGCTATTATATTCTGATTAAGGAGAGCAAACGCCATCCTACAATGTTTACTTTAAGGACTCTTCTGATTACTGTGTACGAAAAAAAATCTCTCGCAATTTATTAAGAATGCCAACTTCAAATTTTTATTCAAAACACCACCTCCTACGGTTATTGTATAAAATAACGCAGGTTATAAGCGATTATCATAATGAAATTGCTAGCAATTCGGGAGGGGGAGGGGGGCTCATAAGAAAAATGGTAAAATTTGAGGCGTTAAATAATATCGTTAAGAGAGAAGAGAAATGTTCGCCGCCCTATAGGTCCACGCCGGAGCCGCTCCACTCTGAAATTGCAAGTCGTATATTACACGGGGAATTTTCAATTACGGCAATCCTGCGGTTTTTCATTCGTAATGTGACTTTTAGGCAACGCTTCGAGCGGTCATTCATAACTGCCACGACTAAAAGAAAACGATACGATAAATCCAATATTATCTAACACAAATTTGGTATTTTAACTGCCTCTGTTTTCATATGTATATTATTCCACATCTACATATTTATGTATGACAATAATTTTATGATAATTATAATATTATTATTAACCAGACTTAGGTGTCACTTTGCTCGCACACAGGACGGCCGTTAGGGTAGGAAAATTTTGGAGTGGCGACCACGTACGTATAATACGGAGCGTCTCGTACTAGAATACGGTAGTCGGACTACCTGGTAAAAGCCACGTAAAACCGATGCGGGTAGCACAAAAACGGTTGTTGTGGTGCTTGCGATAGACCTATGTCAAACAGTCTTTCGGCTGATATAATGATGAATACGTAATATTGTAGTATTATATAGTGAAATAGGGTAATTTATTTATATAATAGTCTTTGTAGTATTATGAATAAAACTATAAGTAATAATAATACCACATATATACAGGCTAGGTAGAGCCGATATCCGTCACTTCGCTGTCTGGTTTCCTTAGATCATTTAAACTACACATTAAAGTTTTCAGAAATATATAGAATGTTTCAAGAAGAATGTTCATATATGTGTAATACATGCATATTATAATAGAGAAAATTCAGGAATATCAAAGACTTCCGTAAGAAGCTGGCCACTTTGCTAACCGGAATCGAACCCGCATCTATCATAGCATAGACTGTTTAAATAGAAATAAAACAGCTGTGTGAGGTGTGAGAGGGTAATATTACTATACTATAATCCTTTCTAATAATAAAAATGCAAAAGTAACTCTGTCTGCCTGAGTTTAGACTTTATCAAAACATATCAAGGCTATCCAGTCTTAACAGTGACTTTTTAGTACATATTTTTCATAAAACATGAAAAAATATCATTACAATAAAAAATCCATTATAAATAGGTAGAATATAAAATCGTATAAGACCCACTGTAAAATAACTCTATAACAAGTATTGAGCTATTGAGCATAGCACTTTTCGAACCAATCCCGTAGCTCAAGGCGTTCAATAAAAATTTATTGTAATGCAAATTGCATTTCTTTGTGGAGTGACTGTAGTATGCTCATATTCAAATCCTTTCAGTCGCCTCTCATAGAAATGTCTACTCTAGAGGATCAGATGTGTTGAGATTAAAAATAATCATTTTTATTACATAAACGTAGTGTAGGCGAGGCCTACAGACCTACAGGCGAGGTGGAGTGACGACCTTCTTAAGATGGCTCGCAGGAGCTGGATGTGAGAAGCCCAAAATCGATCAGAGTGGTGTACAATGGGAGAGGCCTATGTCCAGTAGCAGACTGCGATAGGCTGATGATGATAATTACATAAACTAGCTTTGTTTTAATAAATGGTTGTAGAGCCACGCTGGTTTTAGCACAAATGTGCCAGCTAGACCGGGGCGTTAATTCCCTCTCACAAAAAACCAACCCATAATAATAAAATTCGGGCTGTTATATTTCGTTAGTGACTGCGAGATCGGAGGCCTAATGATGCTGATGTGTGAGGACTTCCACATATAGCGCAAGATAAATCATGCAACAGCGCCATCTACTGAAATACCACTGAACCACGGAAGAAAACACGGAATGAATTATACGGAGTAACTACTAATCAATAATAGTAATATATACAACATCCCAACATCAACCGTGATCGTGCCTGGCAGGCCACTGCCTGCCAGGCACGATCACCTCGCTTGGTCGGAGGATCCTCCACAGATGCATCTCAATGAGCCGCCATTGTGTGGGGTACTATACTGCAATGACTGAACTCTCAATTAGGCTAATGACGCCTGCTTTTGGATTCTACTCATGCTTTCGATCAAGGAGAGTAGTCATTTCGGTAGTTTACATTTAAAAAAAAATAAAAAAATTGTAGTGTTCACACGTTTAAGTAATATAATTTTAATTTTAAATAGTACATTAAGCTTTCACCCGCGTGTGTGTCTGTTATCACGGCAAAAAGTTGCCTATGCCTTTTCTTAAGAACCAACGTATCTTCCATAATGTTTATTATAAGGCAGGGTTGTTGGGGAGACACACTTTAATAATTTTTTACAATATTTTAGTACGGTACAATCATACTTTTGTACGTTGCATTCCAGAGAACTCGAGTGTTATCCACGTGCCATAGACTGCATGGGCGTCCCGTTACATAAATTATATAATCATTACACATACTATCTACGTTCTTAAAGATTCATGTATCATACTATGCTACATCTTTATGTTCAATTTGATTGAAATCGATGTAGCGATTTAGCCATAAAACATTCAGACAAACAGTCAGAGTCACTTACGTATTTTTTATGTTAATACAAAGTTATACAGAATGAAAATAAAACAAAAATCATTATCCAATTTGTAGCATACCAACTTCGTTCAAGTAAACCCATTGAGTTCAATGAATTCCTTTCTGTAAAAGTACTGACTTAAGCCTATGTAAATTGTGTCACAAATAAGATAAATTTATATCGCAAGCCCAGCCTATTTCCGTAAAATACTTTAAAAATAAGTAGTCCCTCACGGTTTATTCCCTGACGCCCAAAAGGAATGTCATTTTCTTACCTCATCTGTTTAGCTGAGAAAGGAAATTAAATATCTTATCAAGAAGATAAAGTCGCTCACCTTTTTCACAGAAACTCTCTTGATAGACTCGAAATGCTAAGATATCAAAATGAACAGGCTCTAGCGTAAAATCTTTGAGAAATTATGGAAACGAACTGTTTAAGTACTTCACAGATTGGGAGTTCGATTTCTTCTAAGTGACAATAATATTTTATACGTGACTAGCTTTTAATCGCCTACGTGTTTTTTATTCTGATATGTAACTTTGATTGCTTTTTTCATCCCTTTAGGAGTGGAATTTTCCAGAATCCTCTCTTAGTGCTTGCCTACACTCCCCAAGGAACGCACATGCCAAGTTCTTGGTCCATTAGAGTGCACTGTATGCAGGAATAAGTAAAGATGCTTGAGCAACTAATAACCTCATTTAAACTGTGAAATACATTGAAAAAATTGCTTACACTTTTTTAGTTCGTGTGGGGAGTTTTAAAGATTAAAAACGTATTATTGTTTCAGATGTTATGTAATTTGGATGTTATGGAATTATAATAAATGTTTCGGACATATAACACACAACGTTTCAAGCAGAGCTTTTATTGAGAAAGCTAGATTAACTGATAGAATATTTATAGATTGTTTTGTAAAACTTACATATTATACAAGGAAAACTCCCTGACTCCAGGTCTGACCCAGGATTTGAACCCGAGACCTCGAATACAGCAGTCGAATACACTACCACTGCACCACTGAGGCAGTCGTTACCATTAAAACTTTACTTTGTACATTTATTATTGGACCAAGAGCCTTGGTCCAATAATTGGTCTGGCGGCTCTGGGCCGCCAGACCAATTATTAGTATAAAGATTAGTATATAGACCAGTCATTAGTATAAAGCTGAAATTTTCAGGATTATTAGTACAATGTTAGTACAATGTAACAAAATTAAGATGTATGCGTACCCATTAGCTTGAAAGCGGGGCCGTTTCTGAGGTAGCGCGAAGTAAAGATGGATAAAAACCTTACTTACCTACGTTAAAGGTGCAAAGCTAGTATTTAGATATTTTATAAAGAATATTATTTAAAATTAAAATTCATTACTGCCAGACACTTTCCGTGGGCCATTACTTCTGCCAGACGTCTTGAAAGTTGTGAAAAAATTAGGTAAAGTACGTTACAGTAGCAAACCTAAATTTTATACATATTATCTAAGGTAGGTACTATTTTAAGACCCTTTGTATGCGGCCAGACCAATCCGAAGGGCCAATCATCCCCCCAGACACCTTAAAAATATTTGTAGTAATTAGGAAGCTGAGGTATATCATATTTGGTATTATTTCAAGAATAGAATTGTAAAATATTAAATGGTTTTTACACGCTTTGTATTAGCTTCACCTGTATGTTTGTTTGTTTGTAACCAACTCCTTTGGGTGCGATTTTGATTTTGTATATACTATACTATACCAAATAAGTCTATAACTAAACTTAACAAGTATATAACTAAACTAAATAAGTATATAACTAAACTAAATAAGTATATAACTAAACTAAATAAGTATATAACTAAACTAAAAAAGTATATAACTAAACTTTACAAGTATATAACTAAACTAATTAAGTATATAACTAAACTAAATAAGTATATAACTAAACTAATCTACTAACATTTATAGATTTTACAACCTCAAAGATGTCGACGGGTGGTCAGGTGGACTCGATTTTTACTGACTACAGTAAAGCTTTCGATCGTATTGATCATAAAATACTTTTCCAGAAGCTTTTGCGCGCTGGCATTCATGGTAACTTATATAGGTGGTTCTGTTCGTACATTGTAAACAGATCCCAAGCAGTCGCACTGAACGGATCTTTATCAACATGGCATTATGTACCCTCCGGTGTCCCACAAGGGTCCCTAATCGGTCCCCTGTTGTTTAATCTATTTATCAACGATATAAGCACTTGTTTCCTTCATTCGCAATTTTTAATGTACGCTGACGACATGAAGATCTACAAGCAAATCGAAAATTACTCCGATTGCCTCTTGCTACAACAGGACCTTTCGAGATTTGAAACATATTGCCAGCTCAATAACCTAGATATAAACACACTTAAATGCTACACAATAACTTTTTCTCGTAAGCCTAACATACATAACTTCAAATACACTCTAAAAGGAGTAGTACTTAAGCGAGTAGATGAGATCCGTGATCTGGGCGTAATACACGACACTAAATTTACCTATGAAAAACACATAGATAATATTACCAACAAAGCCAATAAAATGCTAGGTTTCATAATGAGATCATGCTCTCAATTTTCAAGCATAAAAACTTTTAAAATTTTATATTGTTCATATGTTCGCAGCATCCTTGAATATTGCTCACAGGTTTGGAGCCCCCAGTATGATGTTCACATAAACAGATTGGAATCAGTACAAAGAAAATTTACTAGATATCTGCAGTTTAGATGCGGTAATTACGACGATAGCTATGAGGCCAGGTGTATAAGACAGCACTTATTACCACTGCATGTAAGGAGGAAAATTGCTGACGTCACTCTCCTAGTAAAAATAGCACAGTCAGAAATAGATTCTCCTTACCTACTTGATAAGTTGTACCTAAAAGTTCCAACTAGGTCTGTTAGAATTCACTATACCTTGCATGTAGCCCGAAGTACCACTAACTACAGAAGTCAGTCATTTTGCATAAGATCCGCTACCTATGTTAACGAGTTATGTGACTTGCCTGAATTGGACTTATTTAATACAAGTCCAAATGTATTTAGGCGTGTATGTTCTAGACGCTGGTTTGAATCGGTTCTCTAACTATTCTTTGGGTTGTTATTTCTTTTCTCTGTCAAATGTTATACAATTAGTTTTTTTTTTCTCTTAAAATCAAGCTCTTTATATTTAAAAGTGAAAACGTGTAAATGGTTTATGGTAATTTAATTAGAGGTTAATTAGTCATAAGATACTGTATGTTTTCCAAATAAAATAAAATAAATAAATAAAATAAATAAGTATATAACTAAACTAAATAAGTATATAGCTAAACCAAATAGTAGATAACTAAACTAAATAAGTATATAACTAAACCAAATAAGTATATAACTAAACCAAATAAGTATATAACTAAACTAAATAAGTATTTAACTAAACTAAATAAGTATATAACGAAACTAAATATGTTTATAAGGAAACTAAACAAGTATATATATATATTTTTTTTTTTTTTTTTTTTTTTTTTTTTTTTTTTTTTTTTTTTTTTTTTTAATTAATATCTTGCAATCAGTCAATAGACTATGAGCAGATGTGAGCAGATGTGGGGAAGGAAAAGATTACTTTCAGAGCAAAATCCCCACTGGGAAAATCTCCATCTTAATGTATCAAGTGCAACCATCCATTTCCAATATATGATGCCTTTTCAGTCTCTTTATTGAATCCGGAATGGTCAGTTGCACTGCTAGCTTATTCGGATGGTCCGCAAGTCGTGCTTTGTATTTGAAGCTGGATGATCTTATTTCTTCCTTGACTGTCTTCATGTTTAGGTGGTCGTGTATTTCCGAGATCTTCAGGAACCACGGTGAGTTCGAGATTTGTTTCAAAATATAGTTTTGAACCCTCTGTATTATGCTGGTGCTGGAGTCACACGCTGAACCCCATAGTTCTATGCCATACAACCAAATGGGTTTTAGCAGGGTCTTATATATAAGGAGCTTGTTATCCAGAGACAACTTGGAGTTTCTTCCGAGTAACCAGTGGAGCCCTTTGTACCTTAGGTTGATCTCATCTCTTTTCTTTTCCAGGTGTTTCCTCCATGTAAGTCTGCGGTCCAAGTGCATTCCCAGATATTTGGCTGAATCACTTTGTGGGAGATCATTGCCCCTCATCGAGACAGGTGGGCAGTTACCTCTTCGTAAGGCGAAAGTCACATGGACTGATTTACTTGCACTAGATTTTATCCTCCATTTGGTTAGCCATTTGTCAATGTCATCTAGAGCACTTTGTAGCATTACGGAAGCCTCGGTAGGACAATTACTACACGCAAGAATAGCTGTGTCATCAGCGAATGTTGCTACTGTTACGTTGTCACTCTGGGGAAGATCGGACGTGTACAGGGAGTACAACACTGGGCCCAGGACGGAGCCTTGAGGAACTCCAGCCAAGATAGGATGAAATGTTGAAGTGCAGTCCTCTTCTTTTATTTGGAATATTCTGTCCCTTAGGTATGATTCCATGATGGCAAAGAAGGGAGATGGAAGGAGGGATTTTATCTTGCACAACAACCCCCTATGCCAAACCCTATCAAAGGCCTGCTGGATATCAAGGAATGCAGAAGAGCAATACTTCTTTCGCTCCAGCGCTTGCCTAATCGTTCTGTATACTCTATGGATCTGCTCTACAGTGCCATGTTGCTGTCTAAAGCCAAACTGATGATCTGGGATTATGGATCTCTCGCTAATTTCATGTAGAAGTCTGGTTAGCAGTACTTTTTCGAATGCCTTAGAACATATTGGCAACAAGCTTATAGGTCGATACGAGGTTATTTCGTGTGGTGGTTTTCCAGGTTTAGGAATCATTATTACCTGTGAAACCTTCCACAAAGCCGGGAAATAACCGGTTCTGAGAATACCATTAAACAAGGTAGTAAGGAACATTATAGCCTTTCTTGGTAGTTCTGTAAGGACTCTCTTGTCAATAAGGTCGAAACCGGGTGCCTTGTTATCATCCATTTTCCTAATGGTTCTCGTTATTTCATTAGGGGTGACATGTTTTAGTGGTAATCCGAGTTGGAACGGTTGGTTCAGAATATTATCAATATCGGAATCGTCAGTATGTGGATCGGCTTCGTTTGGAGTGAATACTTTTGCTAGGTACGCACCAAACACATTAGCTTTTTCCTGGCTCGTTCTTGCCCATTGGTTGTTATTTATCCGTATTGGTGGCTTGGGATTCAAGGGCTTATTTGAGTTTTTACAAGCGCGCCATAAGGAATAATTGGTAGCATTTGTAGCACTAAGTGATTCAAGGACAGCTTCCATTGAGTCATTGTTGAACTTTGCAATAGATGTTTTCAGTTCCTTGATTGCCCTGTTGAGTGTAGTTTTATCAGCTGGATGTCTGCTTGTTTGCCATATTCTACGAAGCCTCCTCTTTTCAAGAATTTGTTGTCTAATGTCTAATGACATCCTACTTTTTCTTGGCCTCAGGTTGTCAATTTCCGGAGTAGATTTCCAACAAGCCGATTGGACCGCCAGCGTAAATTTCGCTGTTGCGCTATCGATATCATCTTCGGTTTTCAGAGCCATATGTAGACTTAATTCTTTGGATATCATTTCGCGAAATGCGTCCCAATCAGTGTTTGTGTTGTATAATGACGGACGTTTTTCCTGGTTGAGTACTCGAGTACTAAGTTTAAGTATCACAGGAATATGATTGGACGATCCGTCAAGGCTGGATTCAACTTTGAAGAAAAGGCATGACAGGCCCTTTGTTATGAAGAAGTCCAGGACATCTGGGAGTCTGTCAGGGTCAGTTGGCCAATGTGTTGGTTGGGGAGTAGAGATAGTGATCAAACTGTTTTTATCAACGCTGCATTTCAAAGCTCTGCCTCGTGTAGTTATTAGTCTAGAACCCCAGTGTAGGTGTTTGGCATTCCAGTCACCACCAGCAATGAATCGGGGTCCCAAACTCTCAAAAAATTCATTGAATTGCTCTTCTGTTAGTCTATGTTTGGGAGGGCAGTATACAGCTGCGATGTTAATGTTGCCATTTCGATCCGATACTGCAACTGTAGTGCCCTGGATGTGATCTGAACGAAATTTGGGCAGTTCATGGTGTTTAATAGACGTTCTTATTATAACTGCCGTTCCCCCGTGTGCTGAGCCATCTGGATGATTGGTGGAATAGATGTAATATCCCTTAATGTTAATTAAGCTGCTAGAGACAAAGTGGGTTTCCGATATAAGAAGAACGTGAAGATCATGAAGGTGTAGTAACAATTCAACTTCATCTTTGTTGGGAGCTAAACCATTGATGTTCCAGGTTGCTATCTTTAATGATGTCATTTTGATTGTTTTGAGACTAATGTAGTTATGAGCTGCAGAAGTGTACTCATTTGTTGTAGGACAAGATCTAGTTTTTCGGATTGCTTTAAGAAAATGTTTTCAATCAACTTGAGTGAGTCTTGTTGACCCTTTGAATCGTGTTGAGGTTGGTCTGTTTTAACGACTTCGGCATAGGTATTTTTATATCTTTGCTTACTGGCTGGTTTTTCCTTGTTATTGGATTCAACAGCCATTTTAGTTGGGTACCTGGTAGTCTCATTGGTATTTGCAAGAGTAGGGACTTTCGACTTTTGCAGTCGCTGTATGGTCTTCCTGGACAGAATTTCCTTGTAAACTTCACATCCCTTATAGTTAGCTGGATGGGGTCCCAAGCACAAAGCACACGTGGCTGCAGTATTACGGTCGATTTTTGTGCATTCAGATGTTTTATGTGCTTCGGCACACTTCACGCAGCGATAGGGTCTCATGCAGTAGTTTTTCGTATGCCCGTACTGTTGGCATCTTTGGCATTGCACAACAGATTTTCTTTTTCTGGGATCTTCTATAATCACAGACTGATGGTAAATTACTTTCAAATCCTTTGAAGCTTTATTATTGGGACCTGGTAACAAGTTTACAAAAAATGTGGATGTAGGTTTTTTTTCAGGACCATATTTGGCATTTATTATTTCACCGGTGACCGTATTGCCAGTTGCTTCCAAGGCCTCTTTTATAGCACTGTATGGTGTAGTGTGGTGTAGGTTGCGTATTACAATTCTATAGCATTTCATATCTTTACGATTAAAGGTGTGGCCTATCAATCCATTCTCTCGCATCATAGATATGATATTTTTGTACACTTCAACATCAGTTGTCACAATTTTCAGTTGATTTTTGTTGATAATTTTATATGTCAACTTAGATGTGTCTACAGCTGTTCCTAGTAGCTCTGTGAGCTTGTTTACATCCTGGATTCCATACAAAATAATCGGAGGTGGTTTATTAATGGGTTTTTTAGTTACAGCTTGTGGCCCAGAATCTTGGTTCTCCTCGGTTAGGTTGATGGTTAGCCCACTAAAGCTGTTGGAAGTTTGTACTGAGGGATCTTCAGGTGAGTCATTTATTCTCCGTCGTTTGGGGTTCCTTTGTATTGGCACTTTTTGCCAGGGTGGAGGCTTGATAATATTCCCTTTGTCTGACTCTTCGTCACAGCCGTCTTGACTGTCGGAGCTTGGGATGTTACTCATAGACGCACTACGGGCTCTCATAAACAGGCTAGGGTGGAATGCCTGTTGCACTAGTTTTTTCCTGTTTCCAGTAGCATTTACAGCCACAGAAGCCTGGTCACTCGCTTCAGTGGTGTCTTCGGTAGCCAACTTCACACTCACCGGCCTGGGTACCGGTGAGCGCCGGGGGTTAGCCGGATCGCATGACATATCACATTCCATATTTTTCGACATTTCATAAAGGGGTTGGGAAAAAAGTCTAGTAGTACTTTCCCAAGGTACTATAGCCACTTTGTTTTGAGGGTATTTAATTCCTCTTGGCTTGTGGAAGCCATTGTCAGGTTATTTACCGCCGCCTGTTACTCGGCGTTGTTGCTCATTTAGCACCACCCGGGGGGAACGTGTAGGGTAGGCCTAGGAAAAGGTGGTAAATCCTACGGACGCGAGCAACAGCAACCCCCAACTAAACAAGTATATAACTAAACTAAATAAGTATATAACTAAACTAAACTAGTATATAACTAAACTAAATAAGTATATAACTAAACTTTACAAGTATATAACTAAACTAAATAAGTTTAGTTATATACTTGTAACTTTTTGGTTTAGTTATATACTTATTTAGAGTTTAGACTCTAAATAAGTATATAACTAAACCAAAAAAGTATATAACTAAACTAAATAAGTATATAACTAAACTTTACAAGTATATAACTAAACTCTAAATAAGTATATAACTAAACCAAAAAAGTATATAACAAAACTAAACAAGTATATAACTAAACTAAATAAGTATATAACTAAATAAAAAAGTATATTACTAAACTAAATAAGTATATAACTAAACTAAATAAGTATATAACTAATTTAATTAAGTATATAACTAAACTTAACAAGTATATAACTAAACTAAAAAGTATATAACTAAACTAAATAAGTATATAACTAGACTAAATAAGTATATAACTAAACTAAATAAGTATATAACTAAACTAAAAAGTATATAACTAAACTATATAAGTATATAACTAAACTAAAAAGTATATAATTATACTAAATAAGTATATAACTAAACTAAAAAGTATATAACTAAACTAAAAAGTATATAACTAAACTAAAAAGTATATAACTAAACTAAATAAGTATATAACTAAACTTTACAAGTATATAACTAAACTAAATAAGTATATAACTAAACTAAAAAGTATATAATTATACTAAATAAGTATATAACTAAACTAAAAAGTATATAACTAAACTAAAAAGTATATAACTAAACTAAATAAGTATATAACTAAACTTTACAAGTATATAACTAAACTAAATAAGTAT
Source organism: Phragmatobia fuliginosa (assembly GCA_932526445.1). Classification (NCBI taxonomy): domain Eukaryota; kingdom Metazoa; phylum Arthropoda; class Insecta; order Lepidoptera; family Erebidae; genus Phragmatobia; species Phragmatobia fuliginosa. The sequence continues at coordinate 17,949,712 of OW052063.1, read as the reverse complement.
ATAACTAAACTAAATAAGTATATAACTAAATAAAAAAGTATATTACTAAACTAAATAAGTATATAACTAAACTAAAAATGTATATAACTAAACTAAATAAGTATTTAACTAAATAAAAAACTATATAACTAAATAAAAAAGTATATAACTAAACTAAATAAGTATATAACTAAACTAAATAAGTATTTTAATTTTAAATAATATTCTTGATAAAATATGTAAATACTAGCTTTGCACCTTTAACGTAGGTAAGTAAGGTTTTTATTCATCTGTACTTCGCGCTACCTCAGAAACGGCCCCGCTTTCAAGCTAATGGGTACACATACATCTTAACAAGACATTGTACTAATAATCCTGAATATTTCAGCTTTGCACTAATGACGTAGGTCTGGCGGCTCTGGGCTCTTGCCCTATATAGTTATACTTTTTCTACCAAATCAAATCGAATCAAATACCATACATCAAATACAATACCATGTACTTAGTTAAGTATTTTACAACTCCTTTTACAATTTATGTAGAGGATCTAACAATACGTAATACAAAGTTTTCGTAGACCAAATTGTCGTCCTATGTATACCATCCCATCTGCCCATCGTGGTATGCTAGGTCAAAACTTCATTTCTCAAAGAGAAACCTATGTCAGCAGTGGACTGTTGAAGCCACCCACTTTGGAATGAGATTGAAGTGTGGAAGGTGTATCCCGGATATTATTAGTTAGAAATAATTAAATATTAATTTATAACGTGGCGTGAAAAAGCATCTCACTAGGCCGCAATAGTGTCACCATGCTGCACTGTTTACATTCGCAAAAGAATAATCTTTTAGCGTGAATATACAGATTATATTCACGCTAAAAGAGAGTGATTTTCAACATACGATTACCAGAAATAGTACAAAGAAAAGTCACGTTTGGTATTTCTAAGTAACTTTTCCAAAAGACTACGTCACGCTTTTGTTGCTAACAAAAGTGTGACGTAGTCTTTAAACCATAAATAAACCGTTCCCAAAATGGAAGGCAAGTACAGACAACTCTCTAATTTAAAAGTTTTTTTTTTTAAAGACAACTCCCGTATTAGGAATATAAATTCCCGTGTCGCAGGGGACTTTACAAACATACATAAAACGGACACAAAGAACACCCAGACTTAAAATAACAATTTGTGAATCACACAAAGTGTTATCCCACGTAGGATTTGAACCCACGACACTTGGCGCAGTAGGAAGCGGCGTGGCTACCGCTTAAACCACTAGGCCAACCGTGTAGTCGTCACTCTTTCATCTCTCTTATATAGAACACTACTAAAAGATAAACTTATAACTAACATTTGTTTACTTCTAAAATATTTGTGCAGGTATTCAAAAGCGTACTGATCATTATTTCCACGAAACAGATATGACGCAACTTATATAATGAGGAAGAGGCTTCTATTACACATGCATCTGCCTCTAAGTTATGATTTGTACTTTATTTGTTTATACAGAAATGGACGTGTGGTATTACAGTGTGGAATATTATCGCTTACGACTCTTATCTGTTCAGGACAACCTTTGTACTGATATTGTCAAATCTGATTTCGGAGTATCGGATGAACAATCGAATACATATATTCACAACGTAATATACCTACATATATTTACAGGTTGCATACTACTGAGACATAAAAATACATACAATCCTTACCAATATTATATATGAAATTTAGTACACAGATAGTCTCTGAGTACATAAGCTATAAATCTTTACCGACAGACACTCGGGCGGAGCTGTGAGCGAAAGCTAGTAAATAAATAAATAAATACTGTATACCCAGAGTTACATTAGTTAAAGATGATGGTTTAAAGATTAATAAATAGGCGAAGTTAAATTGTAGTATATTAAAATTCTTAAAATAATACAATTTCAAAATAGTCATTTCGAATTTCATTTACTTAAATATTTTTTCTTACATTTCTCATGAATTTTTTACTTTTCTCATTTTTCACTGAATAAATTTTTAAAATTGAATATCAATGTCGCATAGAATAATATTTATTTATTCGTGAATAATTTAATACTATTAGCGAGATCTTTGAACTGTTCGGAGACAAGAATAATGACTAGGGTTCGTTATAAATGCTTGTGAAAATTGTAAGAGAGTTATACCTTACCAAGAAAAATACCTTACCTTTTTTATTTATAAGATAAATTATTAGTTACTTTATGCACAAATACATCCCGCGAACCGAAACACTGCACTCGCCGCCTTTCAACATCACCTTTACTAATAATAATAATTTTATGTGTAAGCCTGCACCACCCGAGGGTAGACTGGAAAAGAATGCCTGTGGCATTAAGTTCGCCATTGTACTTACAGTGCATTAAGTTGTAAAATAAATAAAGAAAACCAAAAAATTGGTGCGATCAATTATTTTACGGTATAGGTTACGCATAAGGTTATTTGTTTTTAGGGTAGACGATTGGTTTGATAAATTGACATTTTGTATTTGAATCGCACTCAAGTTATAGTCAGGATATAGTATTTATTTTGGTATATTTAGTACAAGTTTAAAATATTTTTCTTTATATGATTAAGACATATTGACAAGTGACAAAATAAACAAATTGATAATAGACATGCGTAAAGCAAGATCTTACATAACTTTAAGATCAAGTGTAATTATAGCAACAGTCAGATATTTTAGTAAAAAAGTCAAACACTTCAATAACACGAAAAGAAAAATAAATTAAAGCCTTTTATAACTCACATTATTTGGAACTCTCCGTCAACAGATAGTTAAGTGTTCAAGATATTTAACTACATCAAAGTTTAGATCTGTAAATTACTATTTAATGTCTTGTAAAAATTTAACATTATATTACCTTGATTACAAGAATAGAGAGTTGTCCCACCGTACAATTTAACAAAAGAATTTCCTTCTAAAGATGTGCGTACTTTTGTTACAAGGCTAATTACTGGAACGGTAAATTTAAAAAGTGGAAAGAAAAGAAATATTTCAAAGTGGGTACGCAATTATGCTCCAAATTATACTTTTAACTTGAGAGAATAATAATAAGAATGAATGGCACCTTATTATATGTAGGAACATTTATATACGTACGATTAAGGATTTAACGGCTTCTGAAGGAGCATGATGCGAAATATGGCTAATCTTACAAAACTAAATCTCTAGTCAACTTTTTATTAAGATATTGAAATCATGACTAGACTAATTATATTAATTTACACTTATACAGGATGAATTTTTGAGACGGGACTGTAAGGGCAGGTACCTTAACCGTTATAGTAACAGGAAAACGCTATAAGAAGACTATCCATAATTTTTTAAGATATTCTGAACTGCATTTACAGATTTTGGAAAAAATGTACAGCCAGCAAGAAAATGGTAATTAGAGACTTTTGATCCTTATAAGAAACAGGATCGATTGGCATCAAAAAAATTTTTTGTTTAAAATGACCATTTTCTTGTTGGCAGTACATTTTTTCCAAAATCTGTAACTGCAGTTCAGAATATCTTTAAAAATTATGGATAGTCTCTTAAAAGCGTTTTCCTGTAACTATAACGGTTAAGGTACCTTTTTTTTTTTTTTTTACGCGGGGAATACTTTTCGCAACATACCCTTCTTGGGGGGGACAAGGAAGGGTGTGTGTGGGACTCCCGGGCAACCGGTCTACCCACTAAACCCCGCGGCGGCCTACCTCGGCAGCTCAGAGGAACACCAGGATCGCAACAGCGGCATCTGGTGTCCCCCCTGCCATACCCCACAAATGGGGTACATCCCGGGGTGACTGGACTTACCTCCAGGGCAGGCCGCTGTTGCGCCTCTTACCGCTCTGTGCAGTACGAGGCGGAACATCGACCCACCTTAAACGACACCCCCCTGCCGCACCGGGGGTGTCACCTGCCTCGGGTCGTTTGCAGCGGTCACACCTCCCCAGGGTGTGACCGCAGCGACCATTAGGCGACGATTGGGGAACTAGCGACCTCTGCCGCGTCCCCTTCGCCGCCTCCTTCGAGCGGGATCGGCCCTTTCCCGATCTCGCTCTGCGGACTCCTTCTGGAGCATAACATTCTCACAGAAGGAGACCGCGGCTTCCCATCCCTCGCCACTCGCCAGCATTGCCGCGATCAATGCTGGCGGTGACAGGTTTCGTCCGATCTGTCCGACCAGGACTCGACGCTCGGATTCCCAAGCAGGGCAGTCCTCCAGCGTGTGCTGGTTAAGGTACCTACCCTTATTGTCCCGTCTCAAAAATTAATTCTGTATATAACATAAGTCAAAGTGAAGATCTGAAAGCTTTTAGTTGTCAGATTGAGTAGTAACATTCGCAAATAAAAAGCCTGGAGTTTTACCTAAACCTAAGCAGTTCAACCAATCTACCTATCACTGTTCATCTAAGGATGAATTTCTCACTCAAAGGGCGCCGGTCTTGGGTCAGCCAGTTTCTTGAAATTTTCGGTCCATCGTGATAAGGTGCGCCCTACACTATGCGTGTTGACCAAATTGCGATATCCCCTCTAGCACATTCTGACTCCAGTAACCATAGATTCGTCTAACTATTTAATGACTTGAAGTTTTCTTTCTTTAGGCGACTATGTCCTTCTTGAGCCATTGCTTACTTATTTACACTGATCAATCTATTCATATAACCAATAACCATATTATTACCATTGTTTTCTTTTATTACTAATATATCCCCGATCCTCCCTTATTCAAAGGTAATATTTACGCTGTTTTGCAGCTTTTTCCCTATCATGCCATTAAAATTTGATATTATATCTTTCTATCTTTACAGGAATGCGTGCGAAAATGCAGGAATATGTGTTTGTTACCTACATTTCGTTAAACCTAAGATCCCAAGACTATAAATTATGTACACACTTAAAAAAATGAAATGAATGAAAAATTACATCACGTTTGACTAAAATAGGTCTTCACTTGCACTCAGAACTGGCAAATGGCTCAGTTTGTTTGTAAGGGGAAAGTTGACATCTGTGAATGTTACAGCATTCGTGGCAAAAAAAATGCAAATACCGAACCGGCGAAGTGGAACTGGTAAAAAGCCAAACTTTTCTCTGAATGACAAAACTCGCAATGAATACTAACGCGGAATCCCTTAGCATTTAAATGAACGAGACCTACCGAGTTCCCGTGTAGCTGAAACTTTTTTAATTTCGTCGCAAGGAGCCAGGTGGCCAGCTCACGTCAGTTTCACTTCGACAGACAATCCCTCCGTGTTCCCTCTCAAGATTCTTACGATAAAGCACCTCAGTAACAATCCCAAGGATTACATATTTTAAATGGACTGGAGTTCTTGAACAACATTTTGTACGTAAAATGTATACGCAACTGTATAAGTACGTTACGTCCTTTCTGATTACATCTAATTTATAATAAAGATTGGTAATCAATAGAATGTCTGTAGAAATTCAATGTTTAGGCACAAACAGACCTGTATAACCAGAGTGATAATGCGACCACAAAAACTGCTGTCAATCACCAAGAGAGTGGGGCACTTGTGTTCAATCTTTTCAGTAATGTAATTGGGATTCAATTTATATTTTTAATTATAGATAGAATAGATAGATTTAGAGAAAATCATGTTTTTTCCCCCACCAACACGTATTCTGTGCGCGTCCACAGAGCTGACACACAGACGCGCCGATGTCGCACTTTTTTTTTACACTGATGACAGGATAATAAAAAGTTCTGTCTTGAATAACAAATAGTTTTGCTACTTTAGGCAAACCTAGTTGTTAATCACGACATAACTTTTATCTCTTAACTTTTATCTCTATATCACATTTTTTTTAAATCGGTGCAGTTGTTCAGCCTTAAAAGCTTGTTCTTTTCTTTACATGTGTTAACCCCCACGATGTGCCATTCTGCGCCTTAAATAGTATGGTATGGGAACTGTTCTTATTAAGATATCCAGAGCACCTGTCCGCAATGACGCAGGCACCATCTCGACTAAAAACTCTCTTTTTGCTGTTTTTACAGTACATGAGGACGTCACCTCTTACACCTTGCTACTAAAGCGGATGAAGGGGAAAACTCATCCCGTTACTGACACAAAGACGCGATCGGATATAATGTACTAATTGTAATAATTTGAGAAAAACAAGAAAAGCAACAAAAGTTAAAAAAATACGATGACCACTACGCCATCAGGCGTAGCCATCATAAGTCATGAATATCAATCATCTTAAGTCACAAATGTCAATAAGTACTGCTATACAATAAAAACTAAGAGTAATGTCACTTGGGCTGACTCATATGTAAAAAAAAAAACTTAACTTAAACGTAGTCGTTTATGTTATGAACCAAACTAGGGATAAATGAAAATGTAATTAAGCAGAAGAAAAGTTTCAAAAGAGTGTTAAAAAGTTCTTAAGCTCTGGCCACATTATTTATTTCACTTTCAGGGTAATCCTGTTAGTTCTCAGGCTTTGCATATTCTTGTAGTATAGTAGAGCCGTATATAGCGCATTAATTTTAGGGATTCTTTCGCTGTTTGCCTAATTGTCCAAAAAAATATGTTAAGATGCAGGTATGAGATTCATGTCTAATTTACACGTCTTTCTAGCTTTGAATTATTTAATAGTCATTAATTAATAGTCCGTGTGGTGACGGATTAAGAATACAAAGTGTCACCACCCTTATTCATTCCATGGGTGTCGTAAGAGGCGACTAAAAGAACAAAATAAGCAGCTAACATCACTGCCAAGAGAAGGAAAACTTGAAACAAACCCTTTACCAACCCGTCTGGCCAGCGTGGTATAGTAGGCCAAAACCTCCTTTCAAAGGAGAGGCCTATGTCCAGCAGTGGACTGTTAAAGGCTGTTGATGATTAAGTGATCCTAACCTTCAGTGACTACTTAAGGTCTAATCTCTCTAAGTATTTTTAGTAACTGGAAACAACTGCACTGATTTTTGATTAGATTGTAAACAGATGCACCTTCTGTTTCTTACTATTTAATGGGACTACTAGTCAATGTGACCGGGAAGACTTCAGACTAAGTACTGAAAACTTCACATGCTTCGAGGTTCGATTACTGCATAAGTAAACAGGGTTGTCTTAGTTTAATGATGATATTTATTTCAATTTTGACACTGCTGTTGACAGGAATAAAAATATTTTCATTATGTAGCAATACAAGGAGAAGTGAAAGCATATTTGATTTCAAAAACAAAATAAAAAATACTAAACGATTCTACTAGCACCAATTTTATTTGATAAAACTACCGCAATTATGATATTCAGTTGCTGTATCTATTTGCGAAAGCAAAAGTAATCCGAGTGAAGCAGAAAAAGGTATTTTTAATTGCAAAACAAAATTACTGTGTTGCTGGAAAACCCGAAGAGGTTTGAGGAAAACTAAAGGCAGCCACAGACAACTTTTACCCTTTTTATTTACACTTTACTGGTGAGGCTTTTCATTACCGTATTTTTTCCCGCGATGCTTCGAAGCTTAGGTAGGGGATTTAAATATACATTTTATTAAAATATCTTTATTTTCTAAACTGACTAGTTTTTTTAAGACTAGCCCGTTAGCACCAGTCTTAGTGTATGATAATGTGAAACGTTGGATCGTTTCAACAGTGATCAAAGAAGCAAATGAATAATATCATCATCATCATCATCATCAGCCTATCGCAGTCCACTGCTGGACATAGGCCTCTCCAATTGCACGCCACTTAGTTCGATCTTCGGCTACTCGCATCTAGCTCCTGTCAGACGTCTTGCGCAAATCATCACTCCACCTGGCCTGTGGACGTCCTACACTACGTTTGCCGAGACGCGGTCTCCACTCAAGAACACGTTTACCCCAACGGTTGTCGGTCCTGTTATGAATAATATAGTAGTAAATAATTAACATAGGAGTACAAAGTTTAAAATAAGTATAAGACTGGTATTCTAAGAGAACTTCCAGATATTTTTTAAATAGACTAGGGGCTTATTTAATATAAAATTTGACCAAAATGTTATATACTTGTATAGTTTTATACAAGTATATAAAATTTTGGTAACGTTTTGGAGATCAAAGTAAGTTCTTTAAAGTAAAGAAGTATTCATTAAATCGTTGCAAAGTTATGCGTCATTTTTGTTTAATATAAAATATCCTATATTATTTAAGACATCTTTGAAAGGATAAAAAGAGACTATCTAGTTTCAATGAAATCATTGAGCAACCATTATGTATTTCAAAATATAATGAGTGCTATCATTAATAATCACAATTATCAAAATATGTACCTAACCATGTTCCAATAGAATTCAACTTCATTTTGTGGAAGCAGCAAAGCCGTACGATCTTGCTCCTACTAAACCTGTACTAATTATCCAATACATTACATTACAATACTCCATTACATATGTATATCATGCTTATACTCTTTAATATCAAGGAGCTATCCAGTAAAATAAAATAAAAATTGATCCTATTCTGATTCTGACTCAAGCCTTGGAAAGAATCCAGTCTGCCAAGCAATGTAATCGATCTTTAATGAGTGCAATTAATACATTTTTTTATAAGGAAGTCATTGTAAGAGTACGAAATGAACTGTCACAATATTGACTTATAATAGCAGCCTTATCGCTAATCTCCATTATATAAAATAAGATAATTAAAAATGACACGGTGACAAGCGTTCAGAAAACTATTTAAGGATTTCATGCTGAAATCTTGCATTACATTTTAATTTCGAATTCAAAGTTATGGACAAGTTTATATTTTACTGTAGTTTGCTGGTTGTGATTTCTAGTCGGGGTAAGTGTTTTCTCGTGAATACCTTATCTTACCTAATATAAAAACGTTGAAATAAGATCTACCACTACCATTTCAATTGATTAAACACCTTTTCTGTTTAGAAAGTTTTAGCTAATGCCTTTTTTCTCTTGATCAAAGAAACTAAATTGATAAATAAGTATCATCCTCAATTGCCATTGGCGATGGTTGTTTCCCTACCAGCTCTGAATAGCCATTTACATATTATTTTTCACAGCTCAGAGAGAGAGCTTTAAAATTAATTATATAGTATTTTAAGAAAACCAGTTCAAAAGATACTAGGTATATCTTACACGGTTTCTTATTCTTTTCACTAGAGTGTAAACCCTTGGCTAATAAAAAAACATTTAATCTGTAATCTTGTCAACTTTCTTTATTGCTATTAATTTTCGAATTACTTTTAGGGATTTGGTGTAAAGGTCATGGCAAATTAAAACACAAATATGAAACTGATGTCAAAATAGTTGGTGGTAACGAAACCACCATAGAAACATATCCATATCAAGCGTATTTATTAGTGTACGATGGCCGTGACTATTACCAATGTGGTGGATCTATTATTAATAACAACTATATAGTAACAGCTGCACATTGCTTGAGAGGGTAAGTAACGAGAAGAAATTACTATTTTAGATTATTTTGTGAAATTTCGCATCTTGCAGTACCAGAAAAATTAAAAAATAGTTCAATTATTTTCTGTTTAATTGATCCAATTCACTTAATCTCTATTTATTTATTTTTGTTAAATAGTTTTAACTATAAATAATAATGCGTAAGATGTACAGTGTATGACAGATTGTTTGTTTCTTTCGATTTCGTTCACACTAAACACGTTCAGATACACGTTAAAAATTCTTACAAAGAAATAATTGTACCATGTGAATGTAATTTAGAATGCAAATGATATATGTGAGGATCGGCAGTACGAATTCATCATGTGGAGGTACTCTGTATCAGACTACGTTATTCTACGCCCATCCTAAATATGATAGCCTAACAAGTGATTATGACGTTGGAGTGGTCAGAATACGAGAAGGAATGAACTTGGATGGAACTAACGCTACGGCTATACCTCTGGTTAATGTGGGCTATGATCCGAAAGAGGGAGATGAAGTGATTCTAACAGGTTGGGGTGCTACTTCTGTAAGTAGATTTTGGCAACTGATAACATTATATTTTTTTAGATACTTTCGCGAGACTTCATAGATCACTGCTTCCTACTGCGCTAAATGCTGTGTGGGTTCAATTGGCACATTAAAACAACAAGGGTTGCTCCACAAACTATTTTGAATCTAAGTGTCTTTGTTGTGTTTCATGTATGTTTGTCAAGTACGCGCGACACAGGAATATTCATAGTGTTGTCTTTAAATATATTTCTTATAAATTAATGTCGACGTGGTTAATTTTGGTCCAATAATTTATGAATCAAAGATATATGTGGTTTACACTTGGTTGAAATAAATAAATATTTCGGTAATCTAAAATATAGCGCCATTTAGTTTCAAATTAAGCGGAACTTGTATTACTTCAATACTTTTTCAGCAAAACGGCAACACTAGTAATACTTTGATGGTAGTTCAAGTTTCCGTTGTCTCCCGAATGCGATGCAATAAGCTCTTTAGGAACAGTATCACAAGCAGAATGTTTTGCGCTGGAGTCAATGAAGGTGGAAAAGACACATGTCAGGTAAAGCTCTTTAATGTTTATTTCTTAACAGATTTCGTATTGTTGATAGTCATTTTTATGGACCAATACCTACAGAGGTTCCTTATTAGCTTTTAACTAGAAATTCTCATAATTGTCAAGTTTTCAATTCCTTTCCTAAGAGTAGATTCTTTCTCAACTAGTTTAGTTGCATTTACAATTACTATATTTGTCATTTTATTTGAAGCACAAATAGTCATTAGAATATATATATAATATATATAAATAATATATATATAATATAGAATAGAATAGAAACTCTTTATTTGCACACTTTGTTACTGAGTTACAATTTATTAAATAAAATATATATGTAGTGTACAAAGGGCGGCCTTATTGCCATAGGTAATTTCTTCCAGGCAACCTTAGGATGGATCAATATGTATCGGAGAGACGGTGATAGTCGACTGTGCATTAAGTTCTGTTGTAAATAAAAATATATATCCATCAATAAACAAACCTATATGCATACATACATACACAATACTTAGACATACATATATTTAATATACATATATATACACACATATATACACATATATTATAATACATATTCATAATACTTATGTTTTAAATTAGGTTATAATTTTTAGGGGGACTCCGGAGGTCCTGCTGTAACTAGTTCATCTAGCAGGGTAGCAGGCATTACCTCGTTTGGTTACGGATGTGCTCAACCCAGTTCACCTGGAGTATACACCCTCATTGGTAATGCGGAAGTGAGATCTTTCATAAAGATGTATACAGGTGTATAAAAAAAAAATTACGGGAGTTTGGAAATTAGTTTCTAAGAAAAAAATATAGACACCATGTTTAAATCCTGTCGTTATAAGTACATGATACCTAACAAAGAATTATAAGCTTCCATAAAAATTTAATTAATATTTTAAAATATATTGATGAAGTCGAGGATCGAACAAAGTATCGTCCAATTAAAGAGGCCTATGTCTAGATGTAGACCACGATAGGCTGATGATGATGATGATAAATTAATTACTCTAAACTGGAATGTATTGGAGCTAAATATGAGAAGCCCGATATCTATCAAAGTGGTGTGCAATGGGAGAGGCCTATCACACATTCATTAGTTGTCTGAATTAGGTTGATAATGATGATGACTCTTAAATATTGATCGATATTAACTTGATACCTGTTTAAAATAGGTCCTTTAAATATTCTATTATACCAAAACTACACTGCTTATATAGCAACTTTTTCATACAACCATATTAAAATCGAAAAAGAAACAAAAACTAATTTTCAAAAATGAAGTTAAATCATCTTTTTAGTTTATAATGGTGGCATTTGTAGAAAAGTACAACTACGTTGCATTGTTGCATGTATAAACTGCATTGCATGAATACGATCTATTCATGCAATGCAGTTCAGGCGCCAAAGATTTAAATATTTTTGTTTCAATTTCTCAATTACATTATTAAAGGTTTAAAATTTTATTGGAAAATACAACTAGTGTACGTATTATACTCTGCACGCCACATATCATTTCAATTCCTGGTATTTTTAAAATAAACGTTAATTATTATAAAATCTTAATTATTTGTATTGTTATCTTTACTGATTTTTGCTATATCACTTTTTTATTGAAAGAGAGAGCTTATATTATACATTTCGTTTGGAATTGTTTATAACATTTTTGGACATGTAATAAAATACAGAAAAAAAAACGACTAGCGAAGTGTTTTCCTAATTCCCTTTTGTATAGCTCTTAATGTTTGTTGTTACAAGTTAGAACTGAACTGATTGCGTAATGTTTAAGGGGCCACCTCGACTTTCTAGTGTGCTTAGTATTGTGGGTACAAACCCCATATAGGATAACAAATTGAGTGATCCACAATTCTTTTTCTGATTCTAGATGTAACAAGTTACAAAATGTTTAAATACACTTGATTTCCACATACTCCAATTATAGATTATGATTCTAACTTTGTTTTTTAAAACTATTATTCCACCAGTATTAAAACCACAAATTAAATTTAATACCTGGATTAACATGAACGTATTGTTTTTTGGAAAGATTTTTCACAATCAAATAGTTTGTTATTTTTGCAGCTAATATATACGATAATTAAATATTCAGTTCATCTCAGTGGTAAGTGTAATTATTGCATATTTTTCTATAGGTAGGTCATTACCAGTAAAATAAACATATCACAAAGTTAATTTGCAATAGGGGCATTATCAATCTGTCCTTCTAAATTGCCCTCAGATAATTAAAAATAATAATATATTAGTATGACTCTGAAATGCTATATAAGCATGTCGATTTGAAACCATGCATCATTGTCTCCATTTAAAACTATGTGCAAGTTTATTGTTTTCTGTGCTTTATTTACTGTGATTAATAATGAAGGTAAATAAACATATTTATTGGTGCCGTGTTTTTTCTCTGCCGTGATTCTGTTGTTATCAACTAGTGATGTTAACAACAGAATCTCGACTTAGAGCTAACCTAATCTAAAAAAAATGTTTAATGTAAAAAAAAATACTTTAAATTCATTGGTTTACGGTCCATTTTTCAATATATATTGAAAAATGAACTGTAACTAAATGGGATTAAAGTTTTTAATTCAGCAACAAATTTACAACAAATTCAATCTACTTAATTTTGGTGATGATAGAAAACCATTAGCATTAAGTTAGTTAATATTTTTTCCGCTTTTTTTTGGTATGCATAAGAAAGTGAAGCTTATGACATGTTTTGTCTGTCATCAATGGAAAGAATGTATCAAACAAAATATAGAGGTGTATATCTAAAGACGGATCCGGACGAAGGATTATTCTTTTTAAACGTGTTATAAAGGCAAATATAATTCAATAATTGTTTTATTTAAAATATTATGTTTTTTTTTCTTTACTAAACTGAAGTAAAACAATGTTTATTTATTTTACATATAAATGTTTATCAGAATATTTAACTATCAAAAACCACAACAGAACAGTATACTTACTACAGAGACTTAGAAAACTATAGAGGAGTATAGAATATGGTTTGAAATAATGCTGTAGTTCACCAATTATATAAATCAAATTATATGTAGAATGTGCGGTCGTGTTTCTTTAGTGAGGTTCAAAGATGCAATAGGCCGCAATAGTATAATACACAATGATACATTGCGTGCATTCGCAGTGAGCATGGTGTACAATGCTCTAGAATTCTACTCAACTCATGCCTTTTATCAGTATGGGTAGAGTTATTTTAGCAGGGTAATAACTCGTCGCTATAGCGGCGATAACACGCGTTATGGAGAATTGACTCGAGAGGCGTCACGGAACCCTATCATTCCGCTGACGCAGGTGATTCCTGGAAAAGTATGTTTCGGTGATCACCTGTGTCTGATCCGCAAAGAGTCAACGCCCGAGTGCTGCGATGGTCTGTGGCGCCCGGGTGGATTTCCGCACGGAAAATAGGGTAATAAACAAAAAAGATACTCTGTTTCTTTCATCGTCACATGGACATATTGTAATTTTTGTGTTTCACTGTGTAAATAATGTAAAGCAGAACTATTTGCTTCCAAGTTTGCTTACCTGTTGAGTTTCCTAACTTAATTATACCCTAATGATGTGTTTTATTCACACTCTGTTCTATTGTTGTCACAAAATTTATGAAACTCTGAGATAATTATATGCTGATAATATTTTGAACCATATGCAAATTCCTTATCGTTTTTTTTGTTTTAAAATTGACTTATCAATGTCGAACATCAACCAGCTCAATTAAGGGTAACTGTTGAATTGTTCTTGACTTCAGTAGCGTTGTTCAACGGTAGATTCGCACAGTTTATGTATCTTTGTCATGCCTAATTAGTAATAAATCGTCGCATGAGTAGAATTGAGGATTATGAGTCACCATCTTCCTAGCCTATATTCCCAAGTTTATTTGGGGTCGGCTACTAGTTCACCCGGTTTTACCTGAATTTCAGTTTTTCTACGGAGCGGCTGGACCTCCGCCTGCCTAAGGGAGAGCTGAAATTCGAAGATTGAACTAGTTGTCAGTATATTTGAGGGCACTGACTTCCCAATAACGATTGCCATAGATGTTCATGACAACCGGGACCGATGGCTTTACGTGCTCTCCGAGGCACGGGCCTGAATCACCGCCAAACTTCGAAACTCCGGGCTGCTATTAGGAATTTCCTAAGAAAAACCCAAAATCACTTTCTGACCCGACCCGGGGTTTGAACCCGAGACCTCTTGATTAGCAGTTGCATACGATATCCACTAGACCAACGAGGCAGTAAAATGTATATCTATATAAATATTTATATAGATATTTATAAATGTATATAAATATTAATAAAAAGTGTTTCATGGTTTAAAATAAAGAGAATATTAACTAATACCTAAATAAGATGTACGTGTCTAATATTATTATATTAATGTTATTTCTAAGTACATGGATAAAGCCATTTTATAAATTTTTAGGTGTTAAAAGTTACCACAAAATTGAATATTTTGACGCCAATGATGAAAAGATAGTCGGCGGCGAGGAAACCACTATTCAAAAACACGATCATCAAGCATTTTTAAAGATGTCCGACGGTCAAGATTATTATGGATGTGGTGGATCTATAGTCAGTGAACACTATGTGGTGACTGCAGCACACTGCTTAACAGGGTAGATTTCACATCTTTGTAGATTCCCTCCTTGGTTTTTTATTGTTTACTGTTTGTACATTGCATCAAAAATATCATAGGCATCATAGAACTCTCTAAAACATTTTTGAGAAACCGTCGCTGGTTTCTTTATTAGGTCTTTCATGTAAGCTTTTTGCGCTTAACAACATAAATAATAGCTGTTGATTGGTTTGCAGATTTAAAAGAAGGTGACTTGGTATGTTACAACGAAGAGGTGTAGCAATTTGAATAACTTCTCGAAAGACATGTATTTTTATATTTTTAAATATTCATTTTCGTCTTTTGTTTTTCACTTCCAGTGAGGGAGTATCGGAAGACGAGTTTCTAAAGAAATACTAAAAAAAAAACATAGTTTTAAAAAACTAAACGACGCGACGTTATTGAAATATTTTCAGAAAGCACCCCCACGCTTTGTTACATTAAAATTATTTTCTACTTTTTAGTTTAAAAGCGTGTTTGTGAAGTTTTTTAAAACTATCTTTTTCTTTTAGACTAAAAAAGTTTTTTTTTATCTTTTTTTTTTGAATTAATGTATTGTCATCGGTCCTCGAGAAATCTACAAAGTTTGAACGAAATCTGGCCGTTTAAAGTGGGTCAAAATCGCGCCCAAAGGAGTCGGTTACAAACATACAAACAAACATACAAGTGAAGCTAATATAAAGCGTGTAAAAAGATGTAAAATTTCACAACTTTGTTATAATTAAGTAAAGCGTTTTTTTATTTTCGATTTCGGGGTTGACCCCTATCATACTTCACAGAAAAAAGAAGATATTCGTGAGAATTGGCAGTTCCGAGTCATTTTTTGGAGGCACTGAATATGAGACAACGACGTTCTACTATCATCCTCGTTATAATAATCGCACTAAGGACTACGATGTTGGTGTGGTCAGAATACAGGAGGGAATGAACTTGGATGGTACAAATGCAACTTCTATACCCTTAGCTGGTTATTTTAATGATCCGCAAGACGGTGAGGAAATCACTGTCACTGGTTGGGGTGATACTGCCGTAAGTTCTTTTTTAGTTTTCTCCGTCCAGATAGTGGTGTTCAGAAAATTTTAATTTTCTGTAAATTTTTATGCAATAATCGTATCTTAGATTCGTTAGATTTGAATAATTCCATTTGCATAATTATATGACATTATTTAAATCTAACTACTGATATTTTTCATTTTATAAATAAGTATTACGGTAAAAATAAGTATACGTCCTTCCTCATGAATCAAAGTATCATATATGCTAATTTTATTCAAAACAGCAGAAGTAGTTTAGACTGATAGCGTAACGGACAGACAAACAGAGTTAAATAGTTGAATTCGAATGTATAATATTGTTATGAATTTGATTTTTCCTGCCCAAAAGCAAGACGAGTACATGAATATGTCTCTTTCTCAGGAAGATTATATGCAAAATGTTAAAATTATTAATAAAAAATTGTATTAGGTTAAAAAGCAGATGAGCAATTATTACCTTCATTATTTATAACATTTCTAATTAATATTTAAAATATTAATAATTTTGAAAAAGCTATATCTACCTGCGTAGTTTTACGTTAAGTACAGACGATATAATTATGTATACCCAATTCCATCCATACGATGTAATACATCGTATATCCATTTCCATAAACGGGTATAAATCTAATGGTTAGATTGTTATCAATATGTAGGTACTATTGTCAGTTGGGAACTATAAAATATCACTTTACAGGAAAACGGCACAGCTTCTAATATTTTGAGGGTCGTTAAAGTACCAGTTGTTAACCGAACGCGATGTTCCGAACTCCTTAACTATCCAATTACATCCAGAATGTTTTGTGCTGGTACCGAAGAAGGTGGAAAAGATTCGTGTCAGGTAAATATTGTTAATACGACGCATAAAAATGTTCTTAAGTTCATTTTTAAAGGTGAAAGAAATTGGCGCAGTGCGTGTCAGTCCATGCACAGAATAGGGTACCGTAGTCACCCATAATAGTAGGTAGATTTAAAATCGTGTATTTTACTAGATAATCCCCTATAACTCCTGAAATAAAAAAGTTATTAAAACCGCTTTAGTTTTCCTTGAAAGTTCAATGTAATTATGTACTACTATTTTGAACTTTAACAGGTTTTCTGAGCCAGCCGTTAAGCATTTAGAGGGGTCGGGACGCCCTGTTTTTACAAAAAAAATGCTCCTCGACTTACCGTGAGATAAAACTTTGCATGATAACATAAAACTCTACAATAAAGTGATGAATAATATTTTTATTTGGGGTACCTCCCCTACACGTAAAGTGGGGATGTATTTTTTTTCCGCGGCTACCCCATCTTGTGTAGTAGCATTAGAAAGGTCTTTTGAAAACATTACAGGGTTTCTAAGACGATTTTTGATATAGATATCTGCAGTAGATATTTGCGAGAAATTCCACTTTATTAGGTACTTGATCGTGAACAGTTTTAACTTTTAATAATGGACACTGTCTATTTCACATTTTAGGGAGATTCCGGTGGTCCCGCTGTTATGAAATCAAGTGGTGAATTGACAGGAATAACCTCTTTCGGGTTTGGGTGTGCTCGACCAAATACCCCCGGAGTCTACACCCGAGTAGGGAACATGGAGATAAGATTTTATCTTGCTTTATTTGGACTTTAACAGTATTCTTTTGTTATAAATAAATAATTTTGCCAAATAGCATGTTCATAGAATAGATTTTTAGTTTTATTGAACTTACCGAGTAATCACTTTGTATTAATATACCATCTAATACGGGGCGGATTACGGAGAGTTAAATCTGATGATCACCACGGCACAGAGCTATTGTTTTGTGTTGGAGCCTCTACGCGTCGTCGCCTCACTTTTATCAACTGTGAAAAATAACTAAGTGATTAAAACTAAACGTAACGGACGTTGGAAACAACTTTAAGAATCCCATTACTTTTTACCGTTTATTGAGAACTGCAACATTACCATTATTCTAAGTATGCTGCCAATTCCCAAAACGAGTTAGATTTGCTTCTACTTGAGACAGATAATGTTTATTCATCACGTTCAGGCAACTCCTTTTAAAATATGTATTTTTATTTGCTATCTCTGGGTCTGGTGCATCTTCTGTGTGATGGTAGATTTCTCATCCTCTGCCTATTCGACCACCTTTTTAACCAACAACAACTTCGAATAAAATGAGATAGCAAAATTAGACCTCACTCTTTCTGTCTGAAATTGTCTGAATAAATAACATAAATCTAAAAACATTTTTAGAATGTTGTTGTAAAATGATCTATTTCATTTATGAACAAACGAAATACGGAAAATATCACCATCGTTGGTGTTTGTACTGTACCTACTGACCGCGACATCATTGATTACCCTCGGTGATAGTGTCTAATCACCTAGGGCAACTAGACTATAAGTGCCTCCACTGAGTTATGAATGTCACCTCGCTCTATTATTCTTTACTATAATTTATCTTACCTTACCTACTAAGATAAAATAAAAAAATCATCCGCGGGTGTCGTAAAAGGCGACTAACATCAATTACTGTTTTCAACATTCTAAAATACTATTATATGCAGATGACATAAAAATTATGAAGCAAATAAATTCAATTGATGACGCTTTGCGACTGCAGGAGGACCTAGATAGATTCCAGATGTACTGTCTGGCAAACAAACTCGACCTTAATCCCATTAAATGCAATGTTAGCACATTTACGCGTAAACCTATCCCAATAATAAATACGTATAAGCTACTAAACACCACGTTACCTAGAGTTAGCACAGCTAGGGACCTTGGTGTCATATTTGACTCCAAACTACTGTTTGATGAGCACATCGACACCATAGTTAAAAAAGCATCTCGCTCGTTGGGTTTCGTATTCAGAGTCTCAACCGATTTTAAAAATATCAAAACAATAAAGATTCTTTACTGTTCGTTCGTTCGCAGTCACCTTGAGTACGCTTCTCAAGTATGGAATCCGTGCTACAACATCTATAAAAACCGCCTAGAGGCTATACAGAGAAGATTTTTGAGGTACATTCAGTATCGATCAAATTGCTACCTACCAGACTATCACAGCAGATGTAAAAAATTCCATCTTCTTCCTCTAGAGGAAAGAAGAAAAGTTGCGGATCTATCCTTACTATCCAGAATCGCAAAAGGTGTAATAAACGTTAGCGAACTGGTGAGTAAAGTTGGGTTGTGTGTTCCATATATGTACCTACGTAAACCACATCTGCTACACACACCTAAAGCAAATACTACCTATAGGCAAAATTCATTCATCATACGAGCCAGTCGTTTGTTCAATGCGGCATGCCGGAGTGTTGATGTGGACTTATTTGTGCATGGAAACAATCAGCTCAGAAAAACTCTGACTGACTCCTTTTTCGCCTCTAATAACAAAAAGTGATTACTCCTATGATTAAGTGATAACTATTTCATATTGATTATGTATACATTATGTCTGTGTTATTGTGTGAATTAATTATAATATGTACTATCTCTGTTTACATCGATCTACTTTTCTACCTGTGAAAACTTTTAACTGGCCTTTTTTTCGTATTAAGTTTGTATACTGCAACAATCTAGCTGTAAGTTTTCCTTGAATTGTAAAATAAAATAAATAAGGAATAAAGGGATAAGGGATACGCAAGATAAGACAACATCGATGCAAAGAGAAGGAAAACTTGAAACCAACCCTATACCAACCCGTCTGGCCAGCGTGGTATAGTAGACCAATACCTCTTTTTCAAGGAGAGGCCTATGTCCAGTAGTGGACTGTTAAAGGCTGAATGACAGTCCCCTATGCAGAGCATGCTTAGGGGCAGAGGAAACGGTGTTGCATGTACTCATTGAGTGCACAGGTGTCACCGAAACACGGAAAAACACACTTGGATCTCCTAAATCTATTGCAGAATGTCTGGACAGACTCGGAGACCTTATCCGCTTCTGGAGGGAGGTGGGCTGGCTGGAGTGATGGCCGCCCTCACGTACAATGGTCCACTTAAAGGACTAAGTGCGGGAACCACCCACATAACATAGAACATAGAAGGCTGAATGATGATGATGATGATAATTTACCTCATTTCTTGGAACCGTCTTAAGGATGAAATTCTCAAGTATTTTTCTATCAACTGCAATATCTAGTCAACGCATCTTAAAATAGAAGTTTATGTCTTGGTGGATAGGTTTAGTTTCGAAGGTCAATAAAAAAGTTACCTAAAACTATTAATAACATCAAATGAGGTGTTCGCTGATTTTATTATTAACCATAGTTAAATAGAACAAAAAATAAAACCTTTTTAATATTATGATGATTAACAATCATGAAATATTGGGCGTCATAAAAAGCATGGGCTGCAGAACCTCTGCATAGTGTATCTTTTCTTCAGTAGTCATCGAATTCTGCCAATTTCGGCAGCGACCGAACCAAATAATGCACTGCACCTATTTGAAATGGAATAAAAATCTATAGTTTTATTGAGATTCAATTAATTCAAATAATTAATACGATTCATTCAATTAGTACAAAAATATGACATAGTTAAATTCCTTTGAAAGATAACAAAGCTACATACATTTTAGTTGCATTATTAAAATTCTGTGCTTATTACTAATCAGTAATTTGTTCAGTCCTTGACCATTATTCCTCGACATGGTCACCGATTTCACTCACAACCTAAATGAAAATAATAATATTAGCAGAATCTCGTTAAATTTAATATTTTCAGTTTCAACAAGGGTTTAAGTTAAGCATTTCTAGTCAAGTCAGTCTGTGATGGGTGACTATTTAAACATAGTTTATATACTTTAACTTACTTATACTTTAACAGGAGTTTTTACATATATTTAACTTAAGTTTTCTTCTAAACTAGAACATGTAAATAAAGTTTTTCCTATTTATGGTTCACATTTTGGAACTATTATTTAAGTAACTACTTGTTGAACTTTTACAATTATTATTTTAAGTTAAAGAATGCTTATTGCTTCTGACTTTCTAAAATTACATATTTTTGCTTACCAGAGCCAGATTTAATTAAGGCAGCATCTATTATTAATTTATTTTAATATTTAATATTTCGGACATCTGACACACAACGCCATCTAGTCTTAAATTAAGCAGAGCTTGTACTATGGGTACTAGACAACTGATAGAAATTATAAACAGAAAAATTAATAAAAATTATAAAAATAAATATTTGCAGATCATAGAAAACACAAGGTCCTGCCGTTTAAGGTGTATTTTTTACGACAAAACATCTGTCCTGGTTCCTTTAAAAAGGTATTTGAATTTTTTTACGGAACCCTAAAAAGTTCAACAGCAGCCTTTAAATCAAATTTCGATATCAACTAGTACTTGAACTACGGAAGTTTTATCAATAGCTCTGCGTAACAATCAAAGTTCAATTTTGTAACAGTAGACATAAAGCTGATTCTAACTTGAATTAAAAAAAACAGACTCGAAAGTCTCAGTAAATAATCAGATGATTAGCGTAAATTCTGAGCCAGGTTATTATACTTAACGATATCATTCATTGTCACGTATAGATTGACATCGTGGCTAAGGTCACAGTTGTGAAACTTACATGGTTAACTTGTAGGAATTTACATAATGCCGTTTAGGAAATACGGTTTGTTTATGTTAGGGTAACATGAGTAGTTGCACCAGTGCGTGAAGTTAAAACAATTTTAGTTTAGCGAAACTAATTGTCTAGTTATCTGTGTAGCAGTAAAAGGTTTATCTCATAATTTCAAACACAAATGTGTTGAAAACGATTCTTAACATGTTAAGTGGCAAAGAAGAATTTTAGTAAATACTTTAGGACTACTAAAGTCGTTAAAACAGAATTTTAACTGAAAATAAAAAAAGTGGATTTGATTATGAAACGATGGAATCGCAAAATCGAGACTTTCGGCCCAGAATGCATACAGCATTTAAATATGATCATCAATGCTCTATCACGGAGGGTATGAGTTTTAACAAATAGTATAATTTTACAACAATATCACTCTGTTCATTCACTGATTACTTATTTATACACTATTTTTTTATAAATTCTCCGAAGCAGAACATATATAACCTTATATTGCGTTCGAAAAGCAGAATAATAGGCAAGTGTCATTATAACATTATCTCCAAAACCTTTATTTTTCCCAAAATTATTTGGGTCGGCTGTTAGTTCAACCAGTTTTAATAAAATTCTTAAATCAAAATGTTATTTTCCAATAACATTTCGTCTTTTTTCCAGAACTTGTTTTTTATCAAGTACGAGTATATAAAATAGCTTATAAGTTTGATCTTCAATAACACTTTCTATAGCTACTATTTACGAGACTAAATAAATAAATGAGACTATGACATTATAAGAATACATTCAGGGTATGTATGAGGTTATAGAAGAATTATGATAATGTTATCAACTTGATCCAAATCTTGAGGTCAGTGTATTCAGCAATTAACAATCGTGAGATATGATATGAGTGAGATAAATGTCACGTTAATACGTTATACGTGACTATTGCAGCGAATTGTTTTAATTGGCGTCAAGGGAATATCGCCTAACGTCTTATTGGGGGACACACGATCACGACACACCGCCTACGTGACACAAGGCTGTTATTTTAAGTTATGTCAGGCACTGAATTATACTTTATAGCTATTGAGAAAAAATTGATATTGCGCAAGGTTTTTTTTTACGCCACAAGTAAAAGCATTTCTTTTTCAAGCTACGAACAATTGGTTGTTTGGTTATGTTTAGTGATTTGTGTTTTTTCAAATGTTGTTAAATAAATTTTATTAGACTAGTTTCCTGTAATAATTAATGTAATAATATATTCTAAACTCATTATGAAGTGAAATATACTATGTATTGATATTCGACGACATATTGTTAGAAACTAAATTCAGTACGGTTTTCAAGATTTCATGTGTTAAGGTAAAGATTTGGCAATTACTTGGATAAGCTAAAAAGTAACTGTTTTGAATCAAAATTGATTGTTTAATTAAACATCAAAAGGCGTGTTGTTTTAAATACTTGGGCTTTGGTTAAATCAGGTAATTTGTATTTTCTTTTAATGTATTAATAACGCAATGAGAACGCTAGAGCCTAAGTAGAATACAACAAATTTAGTTACCATTATCATTGTAAATGCAGAAAAGTGACCCACGCTGTAGCTCCCTAATGAGACCAATGAGTATGACTTCTGCATCATTTGGCCTCTGTTCTCGCATTTTAGTTTCGTCTTCGGTGAAAGAGTAGTATCACCCCTGTCAAGCCAATCAGTGTGGCTCTATTCCCTTGCTAAATTCCTATTAAAATACAGTTAGGTATTCCCTTCCTTAAATAAAAAAACCAACTAACATTACCATTTTTATCATCTTTGAATCGATTAATACTCTATTTATAAGTTATTTGTTAGAATATAGAAATGTAGATTAAACTTTTACAATTCAAAAGAGCATTTTTGCTTAGAAAATAAGTTAAATCAAACTGTAACCCAAATACGGCGAGTGTTTTTATGATTCATTCAAAGATATTGTAAAGAGTAATAAAGTATGAATAAATATAGTACTAAAATAAATAAGAAAGAAACTACTAGTATGACAATTGCAGTTTCTATAAAAAAAATGCCACAAGCATCGATGAATGTAATTGGAAAAAAGCGGCCAAGTGCTAGTCGGATTTGCCCATGAAGGGTTCCTTAACAGCAAGTAACATCATGTAAAAGTTCTTGTAGTTTGTTGTAACTTGGATCGATGTTTTTATAATAGTGTATTGATTGAATGAAAGGTAATTGCAGTTCACGATTTATGACGTATTAAAAAAAACTACTTACTAGATCTCGATCAAACCAATTTTCCTGGGTAGTTTGCATGGTAAATGTACAACATATTTTTTTTTTAGTTTTAACACTCTCTTATTTTAGAAGTTACGGGGGGGGGGACACTTTTTTCCACTTTGGAAGTATCTCTCGCGCAAACTATTCAGTTTAGAAAAAAATGATAATAGAAACCTCAACACCATTTTTGAATACCTATTCATAGATACCACACGCATGGGTTTGATGAAAAAAAAATTTTTGAGTTTCAGTTCCAAGTATGGGGACCCCAAAATGTATTGTTTATTTTCTATTTTTATGTAAAAATCTTAATGCGGTTCACAGATTACATCTACATACCAAGTTTCAAAAGTATAGCTCTTATGGTTTCCGAAAAAATTGGCTTTGACATACGAACGGACAGACAGACAGACAGACATGACGAATCTATAAGGGTTCCGTTTATTGCCATTCGGCTACGAAACCCTAAAAAGACATTTTGGATGAAATAAAGTCAACCTATCACCGTCCACAGCTGATCGAACATCCCCCAAAAAGCGTCAACTATCCTGTTTTCGAGAATTCACATTCATTCGTTGAAAGCCCCTTGCTTCAAATCGCTGGTCTATCGTAGCGCAAGGCGCTAACCACTTCATTTTTTTATTAGCGGTCGGTTACTTTATCATACCGTTTGGAATGAAAACTTATTTATTCTGAATACAGAATAAATAAGTTTTCATTCAGACAATAGTCTAAACGGTAGGATCTGTCTGAACTATATAAAACGGAATATTTTGCAGGTACCATATAAACGAGTTCCCTGAGTTAACCTTTTTATTTAAGAAGGTAACACGCGTAAATACGAGAAGCCGCATTGAAAATAAAATACGAGGTCATTTCCCACATTTCCTTAATGGATTGGTACAACAAATCTTAGTGACATTTGGCCCATCTATATCGCTATATATATTTTTGAAGAGGGTATGCGAAGAAAAAAATATATTTCATTCAATACATTTACTCTGGGAGAAGTAAGCATATTATAATTTCTATATTGTATTAATATAATACACTAGCTGACCAGGCGAACTTCGTACCGCCTTAGAATATTAATTGTGACTGTCAAATAATAACAGACAATAATTAGCAATAAATTAAAATTGCGACTATAATTTGAGATTTAAACTATCCTATCTCTCAAGTTAGATCGAACTGCACATGGTGTGCGAATTTTATTATAATCGGTTAAGTGGTTTAGAAGTCCATTGAGGACAAACATTGTGACACGAGATTTATATATATTAAGATTATGAAGAAATTTTTTTGTACTCACATATAATTCATTTTCATACACGCGAAATGAGGCGCAGAAATCAATTTCTAACCATAATATACATTATATAAAAGTTTTATCACCAAATGTGTTTACGGGACGCAGATAATATGAACAAATTTTAAAACTAAAAAATCTATTGAATCATGACACACTAGTAAATAAACTACACAAGACAACATCAATGCAAAGAGAAGGAAAACTTGAAACCAACCCTATACCAACCCGTCTGGCCAGCGTGGTATAGTAGGCCAATACCTCCTTTCTAAGGAGAGGCCCTTGTCCAACAGTGGACTGTTAAAGGCTGTTGATGATGATGACACTAGTAAATAGACATCTAGTATGTCTTTAGGACAAGAATAAAGTAAGTCTAAACTTACGTTCATTATGTTAAAATAAGTAAGTAAGAAGAAATCAAATATATCGAATTAAGAGTTCTACAATTCTTGCCAATTCTAAGATAAGCGACGAATCGCTTATCTTAGTATTGGCAAGAATTGAAGAGCTCATAGCAAAGTAACCTTAACTGATTGGAAACAATCACTGCAACGACGGCCGTGTCTTGCCAGTCCCTAACCACTTGGCCAGCTTGGGGAGGTATGGCCTTAACCCTCCCCTGAGAGGCAACTTGAGCCCATATGGGTTGTTGATGAATCTCAGAATTAGTTTGACTGTTTTGGATGTGGTTTTTATGAAATGTGGTAAAGTTCAATAAACATTCAGTGTTGGTTTTATTTCAATCGGACTTCATCACGATAATCGACATAAACGCCCACAAAGTCGCAGGGAAATTCTATTGTAAAGTAAAACTGTTATGACTTGTTAAATTTATATTGAAATTCAATTATCAATTAATATCAAATATATAGAATCATTTTAAAATGACTTTCAATAAAAAATATCAGAACCTCCTTCTGGAGGTTCTGATATTTTGTCCACTTTTTTTCCTATCAAATTAAATCCTATGAAAACGGATCAAATGTGAGCATAAATTCTATGCGGATTTAAACTTTACGTATTTAATCGGTCAGAAATTAATTAAATAAGTCATAATTGACAGTGGATTTGATTGAGGATCAGACTAAAATCTCTCAATCAATCAAAATACGTGGCTAGAAAACGTTAACTAAAACTTAATAAATACCATTTTGTTTTATAGACTCCCTTGACAAACAGGTCAATTAAATATAATGTGGAGGGAACGGGTGTCATATTATTCCAACACAAAGGGAGGATCCTTCGACCAGGCGAGGTGATAATGCCTGGCGAGCACTGCCCAACAGTTGATGTTGGGATGTTGTATATAATGCTAATCGGCGCAAGAATTTCTTCATCGCGATTCAGGATTAATAGTTATTCCATGTTTATACGTGGTTCAGTGTTTATTTCGGTAGATGGTGCTGTTGTATAAAGTAGCCTGTGTTATTCTGATATATCTAATATATAACATTCTCGTGCCACAGTTTTCGTTGCCATACTCCTCCGAAACGGCTTGACCGATCTTTATGAAACTTTATATGCATATTCAGTAGGTCTGAGAATCGGCCAACATCTATTTTTGATACCTCTAAAACGCGAGCGGAGCCGCGGGCATCAGCTAGTCTAATATATAAAATTCTCGTGTCACAGTTTTCGTTGCCATACTCCTCCGAAACGGCTGGACCGATTTGTATGAAATTTTGTGTGCATATCGGGTAGGTCTGAGAATCGGCTAACATATATTTTTGATACCCCTCTGACGCGAGCGGAGCCGCGGGCATTAGCTAGTAAGCTATATTATTGTAGTAAGTTTCATCCAAATCTGTTCAGTAGTTTCGCGTGAAAGAGCAACAAACAAACATACATACATACTCACAAACTTTCGCGTTTATAATATTAGTAAGGATAATAAGTTATTACTTATGATATAACTGTGTCTTGGAGCTTATAATTAAAACTAACACATTAAATATAACGGTAAAAGCAAAGTCATACCTTCAAAAGTATTTTTCTAGTCTAAACATTTACTAAGCTGTTGAAATTTAAAAAACATTTATAATGGTCATATGTTAATTTAAAGTCGATATAATCGACATCATCATGGACCAAAACGATAATCTATTCTTCTTCGAATGTTATTTGAAACGAATCGAAGTCAAAATTGCCGGTACTTGAAATGAACTTTGTAGAAATTCTAAATGGCACTCTGTGCTAATTGCTTTGTCAAATGTCGTTGTTGGAGTCGTTGACAGCACGCACAAACGGTCACGAATCCGTCCCAACTGTCATAACTTGCTTCATTTATTATCGGTAAGGTAAAGTTTTGAAACTCCCCAGAGAACGTTGGTGCCGGTGCCTTGTCGTCTGTTAGTCATTAAATCAATTTAAAGTAATAAATCATGGTTAACTTCAGCTCTTCGGATAAACTTTTCTACCATGAAAATTTGTTTGGTGTGGTTTTAAATTTGAAGAATATTTAAGAACCTATCTTGTTAATGAGTGGTCCATCAATTCAAATAACAATAAACTCATCAATTCATTTTCTAAATTAAGAGTTTAGGGTTAGATAATACTTATGTAGCTTCTTTAATTTCGTTGGATCTCAGTTTAATATTTTTGAGGTTAGATCCAAAAAAAAGTAAAATTTAAGCTATAATTTTTAGTATCGAAATACGAGCATCACTTTGTTTATGAGGGAGAGACAATTGAAAAGGTTTTGAAATACTTCTTTTGTTTCATAAAACAAACCCCATAAGAGTACAGCTGGGAACAAATACATTCATTAGGGTAATGTAATTAATTCAAAATTTATTAGTATAAAGCGAATATTTTTAGCAGAAGCGCATATAACAATTAGTTAGGTGGTCTTAGATGATTGGAAACAATCAGTCTTTACCTAGATGGGTGACCGTTTATGTTACGCAGTCGTTAAGTCGTTAAGCAGTCGGTCCCGGTTGTTATCATATGATAACAGTCGTGAAGCTTAGTTTGAGGCCTTCGGTGGTTCAAAAACACCCAACAGCAAAATTACGTAGCCACAACACAACGAGTCTTGTTCCAGTCTCTTACCAGCACTCAGCCAGCTTGGGGACGTTTGACCTTTACCCTCTTCAATTACAGCCCTATTTAGTAAAAAACTTTACGTCATTTTTAAACGTTACTGATTATTGTGTCATTAATGACTTAAGACAATTTGGGTTTAAATAAAAGTAAACTTCCTTACAAATATTTTAGACTTAACCATTATGTTCTTAAGTTAATCATAATAAACTTAATTAAGCTTGTTATGTGAAATATGTCACTTCAATTATTAAAGGTAACACATAACATTGAATAGAATAAATAAACGATTAATTGATCTACGTAAATATTAAGTTGTTTGAAGAGTTGCTCACATCACTTGTAATCGAAAACTTTCTTTTTTATCTGTCAAGTGTCAACTGTCAATTGAGAGGATGTCATTATATTGCGGAACCGGTGAAGTATTTATGCCTTTATTTCCTAACCGGTTTTGAATGTTAGTATGTTTATTAAATAACTGGTATTTGAATTAGGGCCAGCGTGAAACTTGAAACTAGTTTAATAGTTTCGGAAAAAAAAACATGACGAATCTATAAGGCTTCCGTTTTATGCCATTTGACAACGGAACCCTAAAAAATAGTAAAAATAATTTTTAGTTTAGTTCATCTAATCTAATACGGGTATTTGAATACTTTATATAAGTTTTAGTGCTAAGGTTATTTGAACTGGAAAAAAATAAGATTACTTTCTATTACATTATATTAAAGATGATCAACATTAAAAGTAAACTTTTAGTTCAATATTATTTGTATGTTGTAATATTATATTATCTATATCTTTATATTATATTTTAGGAGTAGATATAAAAATATTTAAATAATCACTTTAAATGTTCTTAGCAAACTTTCGTCACTATTACAGTTTCGAATAAATCGATTATGCTCACAAAATCGATTACGTTTTGAAATTTGTTCACGTAGCTCATAATATACATTATAATTTTTTTTTTACCATTCAATATTAAATATAATAATAAGTAGATACTAAGATTTCTTCACACATTCATTGAAATCGTTTTATGTCGTAAGTTTGTTACCGCAGAATAGGCAATTTCATACGGGAACATTTTACTACTTTGGTATAGGTATATGATTGCTTCCAACCGTATTGCTTTTATTGTGACATGTTACATATATTTTAAATTCATAACTAATTGTTACATAAGATTATTAACATTTAACTTTATTTAATATAATTATATAGTATGTACCTACTAGATTCTTTCATAAAAATATTTCTAGCATCCCTCACCTATAACATTTTTCTGACTGAATTACGGTATACGTTTTAGGAAATTATATTATCAGCGTAAGAAATCAAAAGATCATCGTCATCATCATCAGCCCATCGCAGTCCACAGCTGGATATACGCCTCTCCCATAGCACACCACTTTGATCGATTTTGGGCTTCTCGCATCCAGCTCCTGCCGGCCATCTTGCGTAAAATCGTCACTCCACTACGTTTGCCGAGTCGCGGTCTTCACTCCAGAACTCCTCTACCCCAACGATGTATATATGATGGGTAGCAGCATCACCTGTACGTAATAAGCTGTACCCTACGATCGCCAACCCTATTATGGGCACATCCTCCCATAAAAACGAATGTTTTTCATCAGTGTGTCCCACCTGTCATGACATACGACTTTCTTTCGATAAGACAGAGCATTCTTCGACATTTAAACACATAACGCCATCTAGCCCAAACTAAGCAGGGCTTGTATTATGGGTACTAGACAACGGATATAAATACATAAACATACTTTTTTTTGTAAATACAAATATGTTTCACATGCCTCCAAACTACGAAACAAACATTTGCTGATTACACAAACATTTGGTCCGACCCGGAAATCGAACCTGAGATAGTAGACTATGAAATCGGTGAACCTGTCTTGTTTTTAACACAGGATAGTTTTAGATAACAACATACAACTTTAAACATACCTAAAAATATAAATCATCATCATCATCATCAATAGTCTTTATTAATCTACAGTTAAACATAGACCTCTCCCTAGATAGAAGACTTTAGTCTACTATACCAGGCAGGAAAATATAAACCAGTAATTATATGTAAGTACATTTATATTACATTAATCGCACTATCATCAACAGCCTTTAACAGTCCACTGCTGGACATAGGCCTCTCCTTAGAAAGGTGGTTTTGGCCTACTATACCACGCTGGCCAGACGGGTTGGTAAAGGGTTTGTTTCAAGTTTTCCTTCTCTTGGCAGTGATGTTGGCTGCTTATTTTGTTCCTTTAGTCGCCTCTTACGACACCCATGGAATGAATAGGGGTGTTGACACTTTGTATTCTTAATCCGTCACCACACGGACGGTTTTAATCGGTTTTAATCGCACTAAAGTAATTTAAACAAGATCCTTACTTTAACTAGACCACTCAATTATACATAGTGTTGTTTTATTGAACCGAAAATGAGTTATAAATAACAAGTAATAATGTGAAATGCAATTACCTAGAAATCGTAGTACTATCTTAGTCATGGCTGACATCAGACTAATCTATGCGACGATATCTCTCGCAAAGACTCGCGACGTCGCCAAAGTGCATCGATCATGATCCCAGCTGATGCCTACTCCAGTCACCCAGTACTTAATCAGAGCGCCATAACAGTGCACGTATCCTCGCATTGCAAGACAACAGTCACAAGAACACGTATAAACTATTTAAATTTATTAAGAGCTTTATTGCACCCATCAGTTTAGAATTAAGCTTCGTCACAGTATTGGTAGTTGGAAATGAAGTTACTTATACTACTTATAAAAATATTTGTTTCGGAGTCTGGGTGTTTTCTATGTATAATATGTATGTATTTACAAAAAAAAAGTATGTTTATGTATTTATATCAGTTGTCTAGTACCCATAACACAAGCTCTGCTTAGCTTGGGACTAGATGATGTTGTGTGTCAGATGTCCAAAAATATTTATTTATTTATTTATTTATTTATAGACGCAGCATTTGAGGCCACTAATATCTGACAGCTGATATTGAGACCATTTTAAAATTAAGGTAAAGAATTTAAAATTGCAATATAAAAATAAAATATCTATTAACCAAGTTTTGCATTTGTCAATATTGTAATTAACAAATAATTGTATTTTATAAAATCGTCAAAAAACTAATTAATCCACATTTTTTTGTTTAAGTATACTAATGCCAAACGTTTACAGAATATTCGGATTTCTCTATTTGTTATTTTTGGATAATAATTTGTTACCTTGTTACAGCTATAATCGACCAGTATTATCGCGTTGGTGCTTCTAATACAAACTGGGGTGTGAAGCCCCCGTCTTCAGTACCTCCTAATTAAACTTCTAGTCAACAAGATCTCACGCTCCAATTGTGCGCTGAAACTCAATTAGCATTAAAAACGAGTCACGCTTATTTCACATGCTATATCGAATCAATTAACGTAAAATTTTGCCCCATAACTATCGCCACCGTTGCCTTAACCTTAATAAGTGGTCCGTATACAACGCATTGTATAGGGTGTTAGATCGACAGTGATACCTCACCGATTTACACTGTACAGCGTACGCGCGCATATTTGGTTTTACTTTTAGGTGAGCGTGCGCGAGCGCAGCCACGCACTACTCTTCCGTTAAAGCCGTTCAGTGCAACAACGACACTGGCCGAGAACGAACTTAGTACCTCGAATCGTACGCCGCGTCGAGACCGCGACGAACCACGATTGTGAACTGTGAACTTACGGATTTTCTTGTGCCAATTATTTTGTGATTGTGTTTGTTTGGCATATCCACGGTAAGTTATATTTTATACTGGCCCTCTAAGTGTAGATTAACTTTCTTAACATAAAATAACCGTTTCGCTCTCCGTTGATGAAGAAAGCTGTTTATAGTCCAGCCGGTTGTTGATAAATAAATATAGGTAATGCAGAGATGCGTCAAAATTTATAATATAAAATATTATTTTAAGTAATTGCTTGCTGGTTAGTAAATGTTGTAACCGTCATTGCGACAATAGGAATATTAGTAAAGCTATTTAATTTTTCCAAATAATTCTATTAAAGGTAAATAAAAGAAATGTGTTAATTCCATAGTCAACAAAAAGTATGTGTGAAAGTTTAAAAAGTAAAATAATTTTACATCTCACTATACTCTTTTTGGAACATATTTTAAAGCTCAGTTAGTTGTTTACAAAGTTTGGAGTATTTCTCAAACTTATTGTCCTCCATAAAGCAACAAAAAATATGAAACACAAATAATTCGATTAAAGAAAAACAAATCAAAAATTATAGTATTAAATTTTTACCCTTTTTCCTATCCATAAATTTACGTGAAATATTTCGTTATAATATTAAAATGAAAGAAATAAAATAAGAACATATTTTTTGTTAAAACAATAAAAAATCATGAAATTCCTAGATATCGAAACCTCGTTAGTTGGTTCAAATTAGCATGCCTGTAACAATTATTTTTTCTCATTTCATAACAGCGATACGGTACGGACTAAATGTGTAACATTATTGAGCCATAACCGGCTAAATTCTTTTAGCGATTCAAGTAAAAACCGTATTTTTTTACATTGTAATTTAAAATTACGGTTTTAGCTATAAATAACATAGATGCAGCAACATATAAATATTTACATCTGTTGTTTCTCGTTCTGTTTATTTTATGTGAAGTACCTTAAATGAAAACAAATATTTGCTATTAAATTTACATGGACATTGTAATTCATAAATATAAATGAATGTTGCATAAATATACTAAACTGTATAAATTAAATAGTTTTTGAATGAACAGTGTTAAACAAAATAAGATTTCACAAGACAATTTAAATAATTACAGCAGCTATTTAAAAAAAAGAAAGTTAGTGTACCTTATATTAAAACTAAAAATATATTGTTTTATTTAATAATATTAATATTTAAAAATATTTCGAATAAAACGTTTAGATTAATAAATAAAAAGTTTAAAGTGTGTCTTGTTTTCACTTGTTCTCAATATCTCACGTTTCGTTCTCGATACTCGAGTCAATGCGATCATCGCGACCTACAAAACATAGAAAAGAAACACTCTCGCTGTCGCGGAGTTCGAGGACCACTTTATGCAATATAATATAATTCAAACAATAGCCATTATAAATTACACCCAAATTGAACTAAAACTTACTTCATAAATATACACATGTAGTTAGTACATAAGACATATATAAAAAAACATTTTTTTACTAAATTTAACAGTTTTATATAGCTATACTCTATTTTTCATACAAACTTTTTTCAATCAATTTTAAAATAACAATCGTTAATAGACGAATGGATCTAACTCTCCCAACATGTATAGCATTTATAGATCTAGAAAAGGCATTTGATAGGGTCAACTGGACAAAAATGATGGATATTCTAAAGGAAGTAGGCATAGATTACAGAGACCGGAGAATAATTTACCAACTTTACAAAAACCAGAAAACAGTAATAGAAGTAGGAGAAGAAAAACAGTACGCAGATATTAAACAAGGCGTAAGACAGGGGTGCCCTCTGTCACCTTTAATTTTTAATATTTTTATTGAATATGCCATAAGAAAAATTGTAGAATCGGGTAAAGGAGGGGTAAAATTTAATGGGGAAACTATACGTTTTATTAGATTTGCAGATGATATTGCAGCAATAGCCGATACCACGAGCAATTTAGAACAACTGCTAACAATAATGAATAATACTTTTGAAGACTATGGATTAAGTATAAACTGCAATAAAACCAAAATTCTAATTACCTCCACATCTCAATCCATAGCCAGCCATATTGAAATTCACAACAATCACATAAAACAGGTAGAAAGCTTTAAGTATCTAGGTAGCCGAATAACACAGGACTCGAGATGTTCTCCGGACATAGTAGAGAGGATAGCAATCGCGAAACAAGCCTACAACCGCAAAAAACATCTATTTAAGGCAAAGATCAACATAAACATAAAAAAACAGCTCATCAAAACCTATATTTGGAGCATTGCCCTTTATGGCTGCGAAACGTGGACGCTGACTCAAAGAGACAGGGATAAGTTGGCAGCATTTGAAATGTGGTGCTGGAGGCGGATGATGAACATCAGTTGGACAGAGAAAAAATCCAACGAGGAAGTCCTACTAATGGTTGATGAAGAAAGGAGACTTCTGAATACTGTTGACAACAGAAGAGGCAAAATGGTTGGCCATTTGATAAGACACGACAACCTTTTTAAAACCATTCTAGAAGGAAAGATAGAAGGTAGAAGAAAACGCGGAAGGCCTAGATTGGCGTACATACAACAACTAAAGGAGAAAGTAGGAGTCGTGGCCTATCAAGATGTCAAACGGATTGCGGAAAACAGACAGGAGTGGCGATTGCTCCACCGACAAGGGACTGACCCTTAAATTAAGAAGAAGAGAAGAGAAGAAGAGGTATATTTTGTATTATTTTTGTTAAATAAAAGTTAGTGCACATAAACAATTTAGTGATTGGCTTGCGTGGGAAGGCAATTTGCATTTAACCTCAACAAACCATTTCTAGTTTAAGTTCTTTATTCACAAACTTAATTGCTGGGCTCTACAATTATTATAAAATATACAATGATACATAACATACATTGTACATTTAATTATATAATCATATATAATTCTTTTCAATGATTTTACCTATTACATTTAGAATTTTTTATTAATATTTCAGTATCCTATAAAAAAAAATATATTTTATGACTAACATTGTCATTAGGAAATAGCAATATATTTTAAGTGTGAAATTTTTTATATATAAATTAAAGAATGATACAATAATAAATTAAAAGTTGACATAAATTTATCTTATGAATTTTAAACTAATAAATTTAAAGCTCGCTTACGTTCTGAATACATCATCCACATAGTATTCGAGTGCATGTTCGAAACTATAGACAAACTAAATGGTTTACATGACAGCGATTAAGTAAAAACTAGTATTTTATAGCCAAAATGGTATTGCAAATTGTTTAATTACGGCTCTATGAATATTTCATACACGAGTTAGTACAAAGGCCATTGACGAAGGTAAAATTCAACATTTAAGTAACTTTAATAGTAGTACTATTCACGTTTCCAAATTTGCTCTTGTACTGTTTTGCAATTATGACACAATAGCATTAATTTATTAATCGAGTGAACTAATTATAGGGACCTTGGTTATTTTACTCGACCGCGCACTAAAATAGGGTAGGTAGTGATTTTACACAATGTGTTAAATGTAGTGTGTAATTATACTACATAAGTACTTATTGAAACGGGTGATGCCTATGGTATGTGTAAGCTACTTAGTGGTATATGAGACGTAAAATATAGTTTCGCATTTCTCCACGCATATTCATAATTATAAATAGGTTTGTTTCTCGTATTTATCGGCCATTGATCTGCTTATAATATGTATTTTTACTAATTTGAAATTGCAAAATACGACAGTCAAGGACGAACACTAATATACTCTGATCTTGTTATGTTTGAAGAACTGAAAGCAGAAGTTGATTTAATTTGATTCCATCAACATTTAATGACAAGACTAATATTATTTTTTGTTTTATAAAATCTCGAGTATTTTTAATTCATAAAGTTCATTTTTAAGTTCAGTATGGGAGCTAAATATTGACAAAACCAATGCAATAAATTTTTCAATCTCCAAAAGAACCTCCCCTTTTAGTAGTTTTAGTCTGAGACTCCATATATGCATTGACCGAAACAACTGTAACTGTCCACAGATAAAGCAAACTACTACTATCAAATATCTGGGTATTTGCTTAGACAGTCATCTCACATGGTCTAAGCATCTTGAAGTTCTCATTAGTAGAGTTAGACTGTTAACGCAGGTGTTTAAACGTCTCGGGAAAATAGCTGATGAGGCAGTTGTAAAACTGGTCTATTTTTCTTTATGTCAATCCATACTTAATTAAGGCATTATATCGTGGGGTATTACGTCTAAATGCTACTTAATTTAATTGGAACGTGGGCAAAGGGCTCTTTTAAAAGTTGCTTACGGACGAGCAATTCCGATATCCTACCAATGACTTATACGCTGAGACTGGGTTGCTTAGGGTCAGACAGCTGTACATCCTTTCTGCTGCCTTAAGATTTCATAGAACCTCACTATCCACCTGCGCTTGCAGCCACTCCAACCGGAGAATATACTGGAATAAGCTTACATGCCGTAAAACGTTTGGTAGGAAGTCTTTTGGCTTTATGGGACCTTACATTTACACTAAACTCAACAACATTCATAATATAATCAATGTAAAAAGAAATCGTTGCAAGGAAATCATAACGAAATGGCTATACACTTTAGACTACAATAACACAGAACAGTTTTTGAAGATATTGGTTTAATAATATTAGATTGTGTATTTACTTGTATGTGTATATGTTTATTGTGTGTATATATATGTATGAATAATTATATAAGATTAAAAGAAAGTAAACTCCACATCACATTGCTCAACAACACATCACATCTCACCAAAACATCATATACCTGACACCCTCACACCACAACATCTCAATCACACCACACCTCATTATCACACTACACCTCATCACCACACTATAAGTCATCATCACACTACACCCTATAAAAACATCTCACCTCATCACATCACACTAAAACACACCTTATCAGAACATTATCTCATAACATTATTTTGTTATAATTATCGAATAAAGGATTTGAACGAAGGAGACTAGATCCCACGACACAGGGAATCCTAATGTGGGGTCTAGGGCCTCAATCCATGTATTTTATTATTATTATTAGTAGTAGTTATATTTCTTTATTTGAAATTATTAACAGTTCAATAAAAAAAATGTATTACATATTCTAAAAAATGAATAATAGATAGGTACATTAAATAAATTAGAAACAATAAATAAAGATATTTCAGTGTATAATAACTTCTCACAATCGCCTATACATACATGTATAGTTTGGTATTAAATTTAACGCAGATATGCTCTCACTAACTTACGTTGAAACTCATTGGAAACATTTCAATATCAAAGTTATTAATCATATAGCTAAGTAAATAATGTTTATCAAACTTTGTAAGTTAGTAACCAATTCGAAGTTGAAATAATAATTTGAAGTTAGCATATTACTTTGAAACAGAACAAGTTGATACAGTTGTATTTAGGGAATATACATATGTATTCATATCTCGCCAGCAAACTCACTAACTAAATTAAAGATATTCACTGCTCGTAAAGTTTCTTCGATTTAGTTAGACATGGACATAACGTGACCCTACGTGCGTATAAACATATTGGCCATAACATTTATTTATACGTATTACTCCGTTATGCATTTCTGTAACTGACTATGGTTGCATAAAGAGAAATATGAGAAACAAAATGATTCAAAAAATTAATAGAAAAACTTCAAAGGTAAAAATAATTTCGTTTCAAAGTTAAAACTGTGTTGAAAGTTACTTTTAAAACTTTTAAAATTTAAACTTTTATAAATAATTTTCTATCTTCAACAATAGTATCCATTAGAATGAAACAATTTGCTGTGGACACGTATTAAAAACATCTGACTTTGAAAAAGTAAATAAAATTTACTTTAAATTTATTTTAAAAGTAAAATTTAATTCTTTACTCTATTGAATCTTGTTGAAACCAATAAGTTAAAAGTGTGTTTTCAATAATAATGTAAAAGATTATTTGAATGAATAATGAAAGTTTAGATATTAATAAGTATCAGTTAATCTTCTTTCTGTTTAACTATCTGTTCTATATTTAATATAATATATCTAATGAAATGTAAAACGATAGGCAACGTAAAATGACTTCGTTAGAATCATATAACATTATGATAATCTGAACAATTCTGTAATACTCAGATAATGATAATTCGAAACGATTTTTAATTCAATTCGATCTGTTTTTTTTATAAACGTATAACTTTCTCTTAATAAATTAGAAGTGTAAGCATTTCAATTGGCTGAGAAAAGGAGGTCGTTCTCAATTCAACTAAGTGCCCATATGTAAATAGATTTTAATATTATATTTTTTAAATAAATTTAACACATATAAACTATTTTTATTTTATTTAATTTAAACATATTAACTTCATGACATTAAAATCTGAAAAAAAGGACTTTATTTAAGATGATATTTTAATGAATGAATAAAATATATCAATCTTTTATTGATATTAGTGATAATTTAGATAATATATATTACTTATAATATATATACGGTATTTTGTGTGAATTTAACCGGTCTGTTTGTGTTGTGATTTTGTGTTTGGTTTTTATTATTGTATTAAGCCACTTCTGCATATTTATAATCAAAAGAAAACTATATAAATGTTATAGAAAGTTCGACCATTAAATTATTTCCACACAATCTAACGCATGGTCCAATTGATCTATGTCGAGTTGACCTCGTTTAAAAAATTTCTTATTCACAAAAGTACGCAAAAATACGCATACATAAAACTATGGCTCCACTTCGTTTAAGATTACGTAATTACGTTTACAGTCAGCCATAAAACAAGTGCAGTCACGCACCAGAGCCATCAACAACATGACAGCTTCGTCAACAATTATTATATCTATTACATGAAGTCATGGCAGCATTACATAAGCTTTAATAAATGTGTCCTTAACAGTCTTAAGTACATCATACACCTACAACATCAAGCTTATTCTTTAGGTATGTTCCCATACCTATATACCTCGTGTATACTACAGGGTGGACCGAAAGTTAGTTTAAATTTTAATCGGTGTAACTGCGACGAACAGCGACGGCGTGGTTGGGGCCGATGGGTTACGAAGCGCAAAAGCGAATAATAGGAATTCAGTACTATGGCGTTGTTAAGTTATAAACAACGTGCTTTCTGTATACGCGAGCACTACCACAACAACGATTCTTTAATCTAGCGCAACGAAAATGTTGCGCTCATTACATACGTCGTAAAAATGAAGCTCCATTGATTTAATTGATTAGAAAATCTGTATAGAAGTTCAAGCAGACGTTCAACAATGAATCAACCACGGCCGACCTAGAACATCAAGAGATGTCTAAAACGTCGAGCGTGTAAGAGCATCTTATCGTAAAAATCCTGTACTCTCTAGTCGGAAGCGGTCTAACGCCTTAGGCACGTCCAGAACATCTTTGATTCGTATTCTTCACAAAAATTTACATTTATATATGTACAAAATTGAAAACATACAGGAATTAAAGCCTCTAGATCACGCTCACAGGTTCCAATTTGAAGATTTTTGGAAAAGTGATATCCAAAAGAGGTGCCATTAAATGGCCACATCGTAGCCTGGACTCCAAATGGACGTTCAAACAGAAGAAGAAACAGAAACTTTTTGTAATATGAACAGTAAAAAGCAATAACAATATGTTAACTACATATTGTTATATATGTAGCACTTTTAAAACTGAGCACATTAAATTATTTCGTCAATATTTACGAGCTCATTAATGACAGTAACAAGACGTAAGTAGGTTCGTACCTACTTACGTCTTGTTACTATCATTAACTACTCCATGCATATAATTGTTTTACATACATATTTTGTAATTAATCTATTCTATTGTTTTGTGTATAAAATAAAGATAAATAAATAAAATAATTGAATCCAGATTTAACACAAATCAAAACAACACTTTTGTAAAATAAAGAATTTATGTCTCTTATAAATAACTGCCTCGTTGGTCTAGTGGATAGCGTATGCAACTGCTAATCAAGAGGTCTCGGGTTCAAGTCCCGGGTTGGGCCAAAAAGTGTTTTTGGGTTTTTCTTAGGAAATTCCTAATAGCAGCCCGGAATTTGTAAGTTTAGCGGTGATTAACGCCCGTGCCTCGGAGAGCAAAAAGTAGTAGAGTAAAGCCATCGGTCCCGGTTGTCATAAACATCTATGGCAATCGTTATTGGGAAGTCAGTGCCCTCAAATTTACTGACAACTAGTTTAAACTTCGAATTTCAGTTCTCCCTTAGGGTTGCGGAGGTCCGATGCCAGCCGGTCCGTGGAAAAACTGATATTCAGGTAAAACCGTCGGCTACCGACTCCAAATAATATTGGGAATAAGGCTAGGAAGAAAATGTTTCTTATAAATCACGTTGTGTTGGCAGCCTAATATCCACTACAAATCACCTTACATATTAGAGTATAAAAGGAAAGCTAGAAATATATGGGATTTCACAGCGTAATATTTGTAATAAAAATGTAATTTCAACAGCAAATACGTCTCTTTATTAAACTAGCCAGCCCATTCGTATCTAAATCGTATTCGTGTATGTGTGAAAAAAATAATTATATTAAACCAACCTTAAAAGATAAACAAATAATGCCATGGACATTTCTTTACAACTTTTGAACTTCTATGCACTGTTTGTGAAACTTTAACCGATTACGCAGCGCACACATTGGAAGTAATGTATTTCTCGTACTTTTGTAACATTTTCTATTATTCCGCCACCCCTTTCGATTTTAGCGTAATGATATGTCTTGTCTTTTCGTTTTTCGATAACTGAGCTCTATCTAACACTTAAAGAAAGTTATCAAATCAAACCAGTACCTCCAGAGATTATCGCTTTCAAACAAACTCTTCAGCTTAATGATATTAGTATCGAAATAGTCCTCAGAATTTTTTTTTTTTTTAAATTCATACTCACTTTTACAAACTGGAAAGTAACTCTGTCTGTCTGTCTGTCTATACACTAAGTTGTTAAACCAATTTGGACGAACTTTGGAACAGATCTAGATTAGACTTTGGACAAGGACATAGGCTACTTTTGTTACGATAACCGACGCTTACTGTGGTATAGTCTCAAGGAAAAGTTACTTTAGTATAAAAATATTTAAAAAGTCCGATGTCATAGTTGTTCTACATACGTAATAATTGTTACATTTCCTTAACAGTAAACTTCAAAAATTATCAACTATGTGAATACAAATAAATGCCAAACAAAATTTGAACCCAACAACAGGTGTCTACAGCATTGTTCTAAAGTTGCTCACAGCCACCGATATCGAAAACAAAGTTCTCCAAACAAGTGATGATTCGCAGTCGGTATGTGAAAGTACCATCACAATCAAATATTCTAGGCACGCGAACATATGAGACCGGTAGAGCACCGACACGTAGCGGTATACTGACGCAACTAATTATACATAACGCCTCAATAGACGAATCGACCTACGCGATCTACAAAACGAAGCGAAAGTCAGACGTAATATTTAAAACACGCGACCATTGATCATATGGGCTATAAGAGGTGAAATTTTCCAAACAATGGAGAAGCGTTTCTTGAATATATTGATTATAATACTGTGATGTCTCGATAAATATGCTATAGAGTTGTTTGTCATCAAACTTCTACTAAACAGCTATACTTATTTAGATGAAATATTTTATGTATTTTGCAATGGGTGTCTGGATAGTTTAAAAACAAAATTTGGACCGAGAATTTATGTTGAGATGGTAATAAATTTAAATAAATCAATAAGCTTTAAGCACTGCTAAAGGTTTCACAAGTTCCATTTAAATAATAGTGCCCTCTAAGTAAACTAGTATCTAAGTTTGAATGAAACATAGCCTATACTAGGTGTACTTTAATACAATGTATCTGTTCTAGAACTTATAGTTAGTTACAAACAATATTTATTTTCATAATACTTACAAATCATACACACAATAAAATACAATGCTTGATTAAATTCTAAAGCAATTGCAGAGATAAATCAGTTTTGGTCAGTTAACACCGTGTTTGTGAACATTTCGGCGAAACTATAAATAGTCATGTAAAATGAAAAAAATGCGCCCAAGTCACCAATATTATTTCAAATATGTCACCGATTGTACTTGTGATGAAAATATGATGGTGACAAGTTTTACAAGTGTTATTGGCTAATGATTGTACAAATATGTAAAATCAATGGAATGATAATAACTTCAATAAATTCGACAAATTAAAATGTTTTTATTTAGTTTCAATTTTTGTTTCCATGTACTAAATGCAAAGTTAAAAAAAATGCATTTAAAAATGAACAAAATTTTGTTTTATTAGCCTTCTCGTGGAGGTTTTACCTAACATTTTTATAAAAAGAAATCAAAGAAACTGAAAGTTTAGCTTAAAACGGAAGGCGACCTTCCTTAAGTAAGTTTACAATACGGCACAATTTAAAAATAATAAAATTGTAAGCTTTCTAAACATTATTTAATCTATGAAAACAAAAAAAACATTCATTGAAATGCATAGCCTGTCCACGGAGTTTCTTCGACTCGTTATCTTCAAGTTAAGACAAAGGACAAACAAAGAGTATAAAAGGCACTCCCTACTTTTAGCGCTGACATAAATTGTATAATGTCCTCGCGGTTCGAAGTACTTCTCGAGAGAAGTCAATGCACCTACATGGAGTTCACTGCTCCTCCTGAGATATTCCTGCCGCGTGCTGAATGTTAAAACTTATATATCGCGTAATGTATGTGGCAGTTGAGGTTTTAGCGAACAACTTTTGAATTTACTGCTAAAATATATTTGGGAAATTGAAGTTCTAAAGATGCATCGGGTCAGAAGCAAGCACACGAACCATATATTTTTCTCGTGTTCGATTCGTTGAAATGGAAAATGTTTGGCACAAATCTTTATCGCTTGTCCCGATGCAAACAACTTATTATTGAAGAAATTTTTATCAAATTTTTGTTAGGAATTTTAACATAAGGGTTATACCCTTCGACTTTTGTCTCAAGTTTATGTACTTAATAACTGATACTACAAGTTGAGTTGTTAATATGTCATGGTAATTTGATGCCAAATAATTCTCTCAGTAATTTATCTTTATAGCTATGAAGGCTTTAAAAAACCCAAGATTTTGATTTTTTAGGCATCTGTCAAAATATAATCCAGCATATAAAAAATCACGTCAACAGAACAAAGCTCATCGAATTTGTCTTCAAAAGTTAGCAAGTAGGTACGTAAGTACCTGAAATTCGTCGTTTGGAAGATAAATTTAGTGTTGGGGAAAACATGTCTTACACTCTTATATTATACTTGGTGGGTAAATATAATGGAATGTTTCAATCCAAGTCTTACGCAGCATCAGATATCCGTGTAACTTAAAAGTTTGCCCACGTTTCAAGAACAGAAGCATTGTATAACTATGACCTGATATTCTCACATTACAGATATGTTTTTTTATATTTCTAAACTCTAATAAGTTAGTTACATACTGTAAAATTTTGATAATCTTAGCTATATTTTAATTTCTAGTTTTCAAAGATCATATGAATGATGACAAATGATTTGACGAAAGTGAATTAGTCATCACATCCTTAATTAGTGACAAAAATTACGTTCGTTTGCTAAAGATAATACGATCCACACTTTTATTATAAATTCGAAAATAATCTGTCTGTATGTCTATTAACCCGCTAGTTTGGGCTTAACTAAATACTAAATTTCAAGAGTAATTTGACATGGAGAATTGGAGATACTTCGATTCTTGAGGAAGGATATTACTCTGATAATATGCTCACTACTATGATAATATGCTCACGGCTCTTTACTATGATAATATGCTCACGGGCGGGTAAAATCTCGTTTATTTTAAAAATAAACCCATTTAACCTAATACCCAACTGAAGTATTTATTAATATACGGCTACTAAATCCTTGTGTTCAAAAGCGTTGCCGATGATACCAGACCAATTTTAAAGGTACCCATAACATTGCCATTACGTCATAACTAACATCATCGCACAAAAAATAACTTAACCAATTGGTTTTTGTTAAGCGTGATTTAAAATGGTCTTTGAGTGATGTAAACATTAATTCTTTGGATCTGAGCGTCAATGAAACATCATTCTAGTAAAACTCGTATATTGTTTTAATGTATAAGAACTTTTGAGAAACTCATAAAGGAATGGCAAAAGTTTCGGAATAACCTTAGAAATTTCAATTGTTAACAACAAAAAATTATAATAAAAAATGCATTGTGTGCATTTTTAAGGTAGCAGAGTGAAGAGTCACTGATTTCAGCACGAATGGGCCGGCTCGACCTGAGCAGTAATACCGTCACACAGAACGCCAACCTAAAAATGGGGCCTCCCTGGTCTCCAGAGCCCGGCAAAATGATGCATAAACATCTCACTAGCACCATGATGAATTGTCTCTATTCACAATGAGGATGCTAACGCCAACTCCAGGATTATACTCATTCTTTCCATTAGGCAGAGTAGATTCACTTTAG
Organism: Phragmatobia fuliginosa; assembly: GCA_932526445.1. Taxonomy (NCBI): domain Eukaryota; kingdom Metazoa; phylum Arthropoda; class Insecta; order Lepidoptera; family Erebidae; genus Phragmatobia; species Phragmatobia fuliginosa. The sequence continues at coordinate 17,905,128 of OW052063.1, read as the reverse complement.
TAGTCTTAAATATATATAAATATATATATATAGTGATTAAGGTTTCATATATATGTAAAGGAATACGTAAAACTGCAAGCAAACAGAAAATTGAAGACCCAGTCTTATTAAAAGCGGTAAAATATTTGGTTTGTTAAAGTTATTGCGTTAGCGCCCTTCTGTGTGACCTGAGCAAATAGCCGCATATACATGTTCCAATTGTCCAAAAGCTCAAGAAATTACTGCAGCAAACAGAATAAAACCTTTCTTGTTGTATAAAACATTAGAATAGGTAATTAGTGAATTACATATAAGTCGCAAGGCTGTTTTTGCTTATATAAAGAAGTAACAAGGTCCTAACTCGGTCAAGTCGACGGATGCATTCCTACACTGCTCTTGACATTCCACCTTGGTTAAATAACTACATAATATGATCGACAAAAAGGACTATGTTAATAATACACTACTACTGTGGTAGTTATTGCTATTTTTTCTAAATCCAGGCATCATATTCAAACATTATCATGTTTAATGTGAGTAGCAATCGTAATCATCGTTTTACACTGTAATATAATGTAGTCATAAATCACACGCAGAAAAGGCAACATTTATATACATATTTATTTATTATTTAAAGGTCTGATATTTTTTTTGTATTGAAGTATAATGAGAAATCTGTAAGACGACTATCGGTTTTATCATCCTCGATCTAAAAATGAAATGACAACGAAAACAGATGACAAATAATAAATATTAAATCCATGTCATACCATAACCACCGTTATCAACATCCTTTAACAGTATACTGCTGAACATAGTCTTCTTAAAAAACAGACTATGTTGTTCTATACCACGCTAGTCTGACGGGTTAGTATAAGGGTTTGTTTCTAGTTTTAATGTTCTTTGCAGCATTGTTGTCCTGCGTACTATTGCTCCTTTAGTCGGCCTTTACGACACTTTCGGAATGACTGTGGGTGCTGATACTCTATATTCTTAAACCGTCAGCATACAGACAATCAACTTATAAATAATTTTAAGTATTTACTGAATAATAACAAATTGGACCAAGAGCCCAGAGCCGCCAGACCTACGTCATTAGTGCAAAGCTGAAATTTTCAGGATTATTAGTACAATGTCTTGTTAAGATGTATGTGTACCCATTAGCTTGAAAGCGGGGCCGTTTCTGAGATAGCGCGAAGTACAGATGGATAAAAATATTACTTACCTACGTTAAAGGTACAAAGCTAGTATTTACATATTTTTTCAAGAATATTATTTAAAATTAAAATTCATTACTGCCAGACACTTTCCCTGGGCCATTACTTCTGCCAGACGTCTTGAAAGTTGTGAAAAAATTAGGTAAACTACGTTATAGTAGCAAACCTAAATTTTATACAATTATCTAAGGTACTATTTTAAGACCCTTTGTATGCGGCCGAAGGGCCTATCATCCCCCCAGACATATATTTGTAGTAATTAGGAAGCTGAGGTATATCATCTTTGGTATTATTTCAAGAATATAATAGTAAAATATTAAATGGTTTTTACACGCTTTTTGGATTGGTCATACATAAGGGTCTTAAAATAGTACCTTAGATAATATGTATAAAATTTAGGTTTGCTACTATAACGTAGTTTACCTAATTTTTTCACAACTTTCAAGACGTCTGGCAGAAGTAATGGCCCACGGAAAGTGTCTGGCAGTAATGAATTTTAATTTTAAATAATATTCTTGAAAAAATATGTAAATACTAGCTTTGCACCTTTAACGTAGGTAAGTAATATTTTTATCTATCTGTACTTCGCGCTATCTCAGAAACGGCCCCGCTTTCAAGCTAATGGGTGCACATACATCATAACAAGACATTGTACTAATAATCCTGAAAATTTCAGCTTTGCACTAATGACGTAGGTCTGGCGGCTCTGGGCTCTTGCTCTAAATAGCAACAGTTTTACTGACAAACACCTTTTAACAATACGTCCAACACGTTACATACCTGCATTGTTTACAATAAGATCAAACGTGCTATGGAGTTAACTAAAGTAACCTTTGACATAACTTTTATTGAGGTTATAAAACATTATTACTAGTACTAGTGAAGGTACTAACTTGATAATAGAGCAAATAAATAAAATTCATTGCTAATAGCAAATAAGATTTAAAAGTATCAGATAGTTTTACAAATCGACGAAGTTCGACCAATAAAATAAGAAAATTAGGGCTTGGTAACAAAGCGTGTTCTAACAAATCCTTAGGTCGTCTAGGAGTCAAACAATTACTTTCACGATTTATAGGGGTTGAAGTTAGAATTACTTTCTTATAAGATTTATGAACTCAAGACGTCTATAGAAATTCTCTATTGCCATTAGTATAATAGAAAATTTATCTTTCTTCAACTATACTCCTACGTTACGTTCTACGTTCATTTGTAAAATGAAGTTCGCAGAGCAACATCTCTCGTGTTCACATTCTTCTACACCATATTGCACAGTACAAATAAAAGTTCACTATTTCGCTTCGGATATTATTTCAGTAGCTGACAAAAACGGGTCAACTTCTGTATTATAACAAGTATATCAGTTCCAACTTCTTTACTCCTACATATTACATTGTGTATTATTCATATTGACTTTATATAAAGCTCTATAGTACTTGAGTATCAATAGCACTGTGAATAGACACTGTGAGTTAAAAAAATTAATCATCCGTTAGTATCTTAAAATGATTGGATCTAAATCTTTATAAAATGATTACCTCATTTCAATCATTTTTCAAGTGGATATGATTACTTGTAGATACTCATGTGTTATAATCGTAAAGTGGCAATAAAAATATGAATAAATATATACGCAGATTCGAAAGCCACTGTTTTATTTACAAACACTGTCAAGTGCACTTATGAACCTGAATGCTACAAAACTGTACTTAACTCCGTTAAGCATACAGATATTCAGTTTTTTTATTAAATTATTATTGTTATTTATGTCAATGAGTCGGTCATTTTCTTAAAGCTTATTAAAGATTTTGCTTATCACTTTCCTATGGTAAGATTTTTTTCTTACCATTGAAAAATGAGAAATACCTATTATAGTATCTCTGCGAAATCTTGCTCATTTTTTTCTAATTGACTTTTTGAATAAAGCTTATATTGCAATAGCGTGTAACTCAAAATTATTATATTTGCAATATTTTGTAATGTTTTTGTTCATTAAACAAAATTCTCAATTAAAAATAACGTGGGATATCAAGTGTATACAAATGTCATCATGTCAACAAATTAGTGTTTATTAAACTATTGTGTGCCAAGTTTAAATTTAATTACAGCAAAAGCAGTAGCCACAAAAATAAAAGCACTGCTTCTAATTTGACCTTTATTTATCAAATGTCATTCCATTATCATCCAAAAGAATACGGGATTTAGATCACGGTTTCAATCGCATGTATCCAGGGGTAACAAGTTTCCATGTCCTTTCTCAGATTATCTGTGTACTAATTTCATTTAAATCGTTTCAATAATTTTGTCATAAAAGCGTGACAGACTATCTGTCTTTACATTCACGTTTATAATATTAGTAAGGATTTAACAGATAAAAATATATGTAAATCTAACACATATCTCTGTTAAAGACTTATGAAATTGTAATATTCAGTTAATTTTTAAATAAATTGACATTGTCTATTATAGCATTTATTAGTCAGTGGTCCTAATATTATTCGATACTAGATACAGTGAGTCATCATCATCATCTCCCTACCCTCTTCCCAAATTTATTTGGGGTCGGTGCAATGAATTTTCTTCTTCCATTCTTCTCTATTACTCGTCAGTTCACTGTTTATTCCTTTCCTGGTCATATTCTCTTTCACGCAGTCCATCCTTATTTCTTTGGTTGCCCTCTACTCTTATATCCGTCAACTTTCATACTTAAAACTTTCTTCACTACATTTTGCTCCTCTCTACGCATCACATGTCCATACCAGGATAATCTCTTGCTTCTCAACTTTTCATCTAAAGGAGATACTTTCAGACTTCATCTAATATACTCATTCTTCACCTTATCCATTACAGTGAGTAATGTTCTAAAACTTATAACGTGAATACTTTAACAAATGGCTCTAAAATACTGCGACGTAAATTTACTGCAACGAACTCATGTGACAAGGCCAATATCCACATTAAACAGTCGACAAACTTTATCCTCGTGAGATACAAAAGTATTACTTGAAACTAATGAAATATGTGTTCAGCAAAACTAGATTTATGGTTTAGAAAGAGAAATATTTGACTTCAAGATTTAAGTTTTTTTTTAACCCTTGGTATTAGGAACGAAATATACTTAATTTAACGTCAAAAAGAACTTCTTGTATAGAAACCCTATGTTTAATCAATGGAATGTTAAGAACTGTTAGTGCTGATGGTGATGAATTTAATGGCCCTTACGACACCAGGTAAAAATATTTACGACACCAGTATTCCTGTATGCAAATATCGAAATATCTAAATTTAGAATACAAATCTGTAATGTTTATAATTTACGCATTCGTTACTTGTATACCATTACTAACACTGTGAACAATTTACGCAACACTAATATATCCATAACAAAAATTAAAAATGTATTTAAAAAAACAGCAGGGCTTAAATTCTCACAGGTACCAACCAGGGTAAGACTAATTTAATCAATGACGTAATTCTAAGGTAATCTTTTATAAACTGTTTCAAAACGAAAGGTGAACTCGATCGTGGTGCAGGTACTAAATAAACCAGTGGAGTTGAGTGCATTCACTAGAACCTTTTAAGATACCTCTCTAAAACGAGCTTTATTTTCTTCAAGTTAAACTGGAATGCCTAAGCTGAATCTTTTCTTGGCTTTAGGATGTTGGATTTTAAAATTCTTTAAATGGCAATCAATTTTCAATTTTACCGTTTCTTATACTGTCATATTTTAACTGATTAACAGTAAATCACTTTAATATTAGCATTTAATTTCGAATATAGACAAATACTCAAAACAATAGGCTTGAGCTAACATAAGCAGATAGTTATTTTTTAAAGATGACTCTTTAACTATTTATTAACCTGTTTAGACTTCATTTGACAAACATAAAAATACACAAAGAATACTCAGACTCATAACAACAATTCGGAGTTTACATAAAATCCAATATGGGTATTGAACCCATCCACATTAGTTGTCAGTAAAAGACCTCTTACTTAGACAAAAAACCCTCTGCCTATTCCTTTAATGCTGTAGATATGAGTGTGTGTTTGAAATTCATGTAGTCAAACCAGTCAATAACATTTCATATAAAAGACGATCCTTCTACACTTTCCTAACGAATACTTACAAAACGATTTCTTAATGTATGTACCGTAATTACATTGCAATCGCATCGCTTCATTAATTCCAAAGTTACAGAACAAATTTATGCGAATCTAGAGCATTTAAATCAACACAATTACCTATTTCAACAGGTTCGTTCTTTAATTTGATGATACCGATGGGTATTAGACAACAAAGACCTGTATGGATTACATTGTAGTTCTTTTTTGTTGCTATAGTTACATTAAATCATTCGAATTCGTCATTCAGACAATGAAAATCGATTCGATTTACTATTCAAGAAAGGAGGTAACTTTTCGTCATCTTCAACAACTCAAAACTGAATTACGATTGTCCACTATTGCGAGAATGTAATTAAAATCCAAAGGTAAATCGTAGATATACATTTAACGAAAATTCTTCGTTATTTACTTCTTTATATAATGTACAGTGTACGTTAAGTATAAGTTTAATATTGAAAGTAGGTAGTAGTAGTAATATTTACAAAAAAAAATGCACAAACCTTCAAAACATTTAATTTACATAAAAACATACATAAATTCAAGGAAACTACCGATCTAATTAAATACATTCTCCTGTTTTAAGGAAATAATATATAATAATAATATATATTTTAAGTTATTATTTGCTAAAAAAATGTTAATTTATGTTTTACTAAAAAAAATATATTACAAATAAAAGATAGAAATATAATCATACAATATGAGGTTTTAGACACGGTGACGGTGTTATTTAAAAACAGTCATTAAAACATGTACCCTATGTACATACATGATATTAGTACCTATAGTTTTATATTTTAAAACTTGTGAGTAAATATTTTTGCTGTATTATTCATCATCATCATCATCAGCCTATCGCAGTCTGCTCGGATATAGGCCTCTCCCATTGCACACCACTCTGATCGATTTTGGGCTCCTCGGATCCAGCTATTACTTTCTTTTAATTCATTTATAATCTCTTATTTATTATCTAATCTCATAAATAAAAATAGCTTTGAATTGCGTTCTATAAATAAACTCCACGGCGCGGCGCTAGTTTCATTTTGAACCTAAAGCAAATAAGCATTACTTCGGACTAAAAGCTAAAACGCTGCTTACTTTTAGTTAGCTGACAAACCAGATGCAACCCATGCCTTTTTAATAACTATCTTATTAATATGCGGCTAAATTAAAAAAGCGGCCAAGTGCGAGTCGGACTCGCCCATTAAGGGTTCCGTACCAGCAAGTAACATAATATAAAAGTTCTTGTAGTTCGTTGTAACTTTCATCGATGTTTTTATACTAGTGTATTGATTGGATGAAAGGTATATTGCGTGTTACGATTTATGACGTATTAAAAAAAACTACTCACTAGATCTCGTTCAAACCAATTTTCGTTGGTAGTTTACATGGTAATGTACAACATATATTTTTCTTAGTTTTATCACTCTCTTATTTTAGAAGTTAGAGGGGGGGGGACACACATTTTTCCACTTTGGAAGTGTCTCTCGCGCAAACTATTCAGTTTAGAAAAAAATGATGTTAGAAACCTCAACATCATTTTTGAAGACCTATCCATAGATACCCCACACGTATAGGTTTGATGAAAAAAAAAAATTTGAGTTTCAGTTCTAAGTATGGGGACCCCCAAAACGTATTGTTTGTTTTCTATTTTTATGTAAAAATCTTAATGCGGTTCACAGAATACATCGACTGACCAAATTTCAACAGTATAGCTCTTATAGTTTCTGAAATAATAGGCTGTGACATACGGACGGACAGACAGACAGACAGACAGACAGACAGACAGACAGACAGACAGACAGACAGACTTGACGAATCTATAAGGGTTCCGTTTTTTGCCATTTGGCTACGGAACCCTAAAAATTGCTAAGAAATAAAAAAAAATATATATATCATATAAATTGTCAGTGCCACTTCAGACATTTAGACATGTCTATCTGAGGTAATTCTACAATGTTGCGATAACATTATCCTTGTATAAAACCTAGGTTTTTCGTAATAAAGATGTAAAGTAAGTACAATGTCAGATAAATTGAATACGGAAGAATTTAAAATTAACATAACTTACAATGCATAATAACACAAGAAAGATAAAGACTGCCTCTTGGTCTAGCGGTTAGCGTATGGAACTACTAATCAAGTTGTATCAAATTCGAATCCGGGGTCGGACTGTTGTTGGGTTTTTCTAAAAAGAATTTCTCAATAGCAGCCCGGAGTATAAAAAAATGCGGTGTTTCAGTGTCATGAACATCTATATGGGTAATTTACATACATTTTAAATTACTATAGCACTATCTGGCAGAGAATAATTTAGACATTAAGTCCGCCGATGCATATATTTGTGCATAAAGTAAATTAAAAAATCCTCATTGATAAATCTGAAAGTCGTTTCGTGGAAAAACTGATATTCAAGTAAACCGGTTGAACTAGAAGCCCACCCCAAATAAAGTTGAAAATAATAAAGGCTAGGAGATGAATAACTTAAGAATTTTTACAACCAAGCAGCAAAACGATGTACACATTAAAACCTGGACCATTTATTCAATGAGTTCACATTCTTTGTGGTCAGAAAGTCTCTGATTATTCATTTAAATATACCTAAGGAATATTTAGTTATGAGGAGCCGGACTTTTAATTATTTTATTACTCATTAAAAACTTAATAGTAAAACTGTACTAAAAGGTTTCTAATTGATTTAGGCATAAAAATTATTTTTTTAATCCAATACATTATTCTTTACGTTTTCAACAATTAAAATTGAAAATATTAAACATCCTAGAAAACTGTTGAACTATTCAACTTGAAACGACTTCTTCTACAACCTTTTGAATGAAAAGATACTGATGCTGCAGTAAAGGACAGTAAAATTATGCAAAACGGTTCAAATATACGTTCGAAACTTATTAGACACCATATGATCAAGTTCATATCCGACCTCCGTAGATTAATCTCGCGCTCACAGTATTGTATATGGATAGTACTAAACCTCCTTATATTTTGAGTACCTTATATTGTAAGTGAGAACTGTTACATATATTCTACACGTGATAACTTCCGTGAACTAGTTAGAAAACAATTGCTTTGTCTATATTTTCTCATTTGTGTCTAATGAGTGACCTTTCCAAATGCTATTTTTGTTTTAATTTTTGTCGCAATTACAACTTGTATCAAAATAAAGATGTTTTTGTAAATGTATATGACACACTTTAAGAAATTCATTTTTACTGGTTACACGTAAAACAAAAGAAAATTTAGTCAATCACCTTTTGTTTATTTCTGAACTAGTTAATCTCAAAGAAAGAGCATTTATCTGCAGCACCTTATGATTACTGAGAAAGTTATGAGAACTGGAGAGAAAATAATGAGACGCTAAGGTAATAATATAAAATAGCCGTTTGTTTATCATAGTGCACTTTCTATTCTTCTCAAAGGTCACTGTCACTGTATAGTATATATATTGTATATCTTTAGTTGTTTAGTGAATAAGTACATTTGTTGAGAAAAAAAAACAAAAACCACAATAAACTAAGGAACAATACATTGAGTTGAATATTTCTCTGGTACATAATTTAAAATGCATGAACTTTCCAAGACTAGTACTACACTAGCTTATTGCAAAAATAGAAAAAACGTGATCAAGTGGCAATGGGCTGGCCATATTGTCCGCAAAACTGATAACCGTTGGAGTAGAAGAGTTCTGGAGTGGAGATCCCGTCTCGGCAAACGTAGTATAGGACGCCCATAGACCAGGTGGAGTGACGACTTGCTCGAGGTGGCTGGCAGGAGCTGGATGCGAGAAGCCCAAAATCGATCTGAGTATCATATAAAGGCCTTTGCCCAGCAGTGGACTAGTTTTCAATAAGACCTACTGAACATAAATATGAAAAACATAAACTTTTATTACTACAGACATAAATAATTCGGGGGCGCCAGCAGTCTGTTCGTGTCGACGAATCTGCCTCCATATGGTGTGAACTTGACTCTGGTGTCCCTCAAGGCGGCATTCTCTCTCCACTGTTATTTTCTATCTTTATTAATCTTATCACCAAAAATCTTCAGTGTGCGTACCATCTTTATGCCGATGACTTACAACTTTATCACCATGCTGCTATAGATAACATAACAGAGGCTATTGCCATGATGAACCACGATCTGGATACTATTAGTAGTTGGTCTGAAAGATTCGGTTTGAACCCTGCAAAATGCCAAGCTATCATATTAGGTAGTCAGTATATGACCAGAAGGCTTGACCCAAAAACACTACCTTCTATATCATTCAATGGGTTAGCTGTACAGTAAGCTCTACAGTAAAGGATCTAGGCCTGTTCCTCGACAACAACCTTAGCTGGTCACTAGCGTAAGTCGGAAAGTTACGGGCACACACGGGACTCAAAAACTTTCTACCAACCAAGATTAAAGCGATGTTGGTGCAAACTTTGATTGTACCCATCATTGATTATGGTGACGTGTGCTATTACGAACTGAATGCAGACCTACTCAATAAATACGACCGACTTCTTAATAACTGCATTCGATTCGTTTTTAATCTGCGTAAATTTGACCATATCTCCTCCTATCGCCTTGAATTGAACTGGCTCCCTATTCGTCAGCGTCGCCACCTGCGCGCCCTAACGACTCTCTATACTATTCTTAACTCTCCTAACACGCCTACCTACCTAACTTCATCTTTCCAACTACTAGGATCTAACCATGACCGAAGCCTTCGCTCCACAAACAGTTTGCTTCTGTCATGCCCCTCCCACACTTCTGCATGCGTGCATTCTTCCTTCCCTCTTCAATCTGTCCTTCTCTGGAATGCCCTTCCCAAGGAAATCAGAATGGCACCCAGTCGCGATACCTTCAAAGCAAAGGTACGAGCTCTCCTTGCTCGGAGCTTATCAGAGTCGTCACAAAATTAACTTTTTATTTTAAAAATATTTTTATTTAATTTAATAAATGTATTCCTGTTTATGTATGTGTATGTGTGTGTATTTATGTATATTTATATATGTATGTATATGTATGCATATATATATATATATATATGAAAATGTATATATATGTGTATGTATGTGTGTATGTTTATGTATACTGTATAAATGTATGGATTACGTATGAATAGATATATCGTATTACTCAGTTATTCCTCAATAATTGTAGTGCACCTTCTCAATCATCTCCGCACCACCCGTCGGTAGACTGGTAGAGAATGCCTGTGGCATTAAGTCCGCCATTGTACTTACAGTGCAAAAAGTTGTAAAATAAAATAAAAATAATAGCGCCCATCTGCATGACACTTGACCGCAAATCTTGTAGCTAATAAATCTCCTAAATTACCTAGATAGTAGAAACAAAATTCTCTCATATTGTATTTGGTTGTTTCCTTTAGTGTCCACTGAAATAATGGTAATTTTTCAAGCAATCCTGAACTTTTGTGCTTAAATATATTCATAAAATAAGCATTTAATAAATGGTATAATCACAATAAGTTACGTTAATAGCTAGAACGTTTAATGCATTTCATTATTGTATACTACACAGTGCAAAGCTCTACAACTGTGAATAAAAATATTGCATTCAACCACAGCCATAATCTTCCTCGGTAATGTGCTTTACAAAGCAGTGGCTCGCCATTGTAGTGCTCAAAAAGTTTATTTTCATGTTTAACGTTTAATCGCACTACTTACTCGTTCAATGTAATGTTGTGCATGTGTAATCGTTGTGCTCATTCCACATGGACTTATACAAGCTTATAAAAATATTAAAAAACAAATTTAACATCGGTATTTAAGCTAAAACTAAGCTTGATATTTTGACTTTTAGAATAGAAATTCTAACAGAGAATAATTTATACTCTCGGCTTAAACTGATCGGTTTCGCCCTAAGGCAGCATCAAAGATTACTCTAGTACAAGTGATTAATTCCAAATATGAATAGAATAGTGGATATTTATTTACTAGTGGAATGAAAACCTCTGTGTCACTAAGGTCATCGCATGTTCTGAAATGTTTCACTACAGGAGTTATTAATATATTTATACTTTATATTATTTCCTATATTAAACTTTGTATTAGTGTTAAAAAATTTAAAGGTAACTCTATCTGTGCCTTTATTACGCTATCTAACTAGGCTAGGCTAGGCTAAACCAAATAATACGAGGGCGTCTCCCCCCCGGGCTGGGTGTAATCTGTTACGCAGACGACACCCTGGTCACGGCCCGGGGGGCAAACTTTGAGGAGGCGGCGCGCCTGGCCACCACGGGAGTCTCCCGGGTGGTCGGGCGCATCGAGGCGCTGGGTCTGCGGGTGGCCCTGGACAAGACGGAGGCCCTATTATTTCATTGGCCCCGTCGCGGTCCGCCCGCCGGCGCCTCGATCGAGGTCAACTCGGTCCTCGTACCGGTCCGGGCCCAGATGAGGTACCTGGGTCTGGTCCTCGACGGTAGGTGGCTCTTCGACGAGCACTTCCGACAGCTTGGACCTAAATTGGTGGGCACTGCCTCCGCCCTAGGGCGACTTCTGCCCAACTTGGGCGGGGCCAGTGTCCCCACTAGGCAGCTGTACACGGGGGTTGTCCGGTCAATGGCACTTTACGGTGCACCGGTGTGGGCGGCGGCTCTGTCCGCCCAGAACAGGGAGCGCCTCTGGCGCCCCCAGCGGATACTGGCGGTCAGAGCCATACGTGGATACCGCACGGTGTCCACAGAGGCGGCGTGTGCCTTGGCCGGAACACCCCCGTGGGATTTGGAGGCGGAGGTGCTCGCCGAAGTTTATCGGCGAGTGGCTGACTTCCGGGCGGAGAGCGGATTCCGCCCTCCGCCCGAGGACGTGCGCGAGTGGCGCGAAGCCGCTCGCCGAGCCACCATGCTGAGATGGTCGCTCCGGCTGGAGACCCCACGCGCTGGCTTCGCCGCCGTGGAGGCTCTTCAGCCGGTCATCGAGGAGTGGGCAGGGCGGCAGCACGGGACCCTTTCCTTCCGGCTGACGCAGGTACTTTCCGGGCACAGTTGCTTCGGAAAGTACCTGCACTCGGTCGCTAGGAGGGAACCGAGTCCCGCCTGCCACCACTGCGACTGCAGTGAGGACACGGCCCAGCACACGCTGGCGGTCTGCCCCGCTTGGGCGGCGCAACGCCGTGCCCTCACTGCAGTCATCGGAGGGGATCTCTCGCTGCCGGCCGTCATAAGATCGATGGCCGGCAGTGACAGTTGTTTTACCGCGGTCGCAACCTTCTGCGAGGACGTAATCTTGCAGAAGGAGGTGGCGGAGAAGGCCCGGGAGGATGCAATCCAATCGGACCCGATCCGCCGCCGGCGCCCGGGGCGGCGTAGGCGCGCATACCTGCGTCTCATGCCGCCCTGAGAGTGGCCGCGGATGGGCGGGACGGTTTACCCGTCCGTCCGCAGTGGAGGCCAACCGCGAGGGGGCGACGTCCGCGTGTGACCGGACGTTGCCTAATTAGAGAGTAAAATTTTGAGATGGTGCCCGCAACAGTGCGGGCAGGCGCCGGTTGGAGTCCAGAAGGAAATCCCCTCCCTGGACTCCTTCCAATACAAAGGCGCAGAGAGGGTCACACCGTGTGGTTTTAGTCGGTTCGAGTCCGACACACCACCCCGCCGTAACCCCCGACGGGGTGACGGTCCGCGGGGATTTCCACACGTAAAAAAAAAAAAAAAAAAAGGCTAAACCAAATACCATTTTTTAGAGAAATTGGTCATAGAGATACATTGATTCTTAAAAAAGATATAGACTATTTTCGACAAACACGTACACGGCAATTGCTAGTAGAATATAAATTTAATTTGTTCAATGTTCTGTTAAAATATATAAATACAATATTAATCATTAAGAAATAATAAGATTAGATAAAGAACAAAGCCACATTATCATACACATTTCGTCAGCGTAATATTCTAAAAACAAGGTTTTTCACGACAAATTGTCGCAATAGTGTATATAAATTTTAAATAAACAGTAAAATTAAGAATGCGAATTTCAACTAATACACAGATAAAAATCTAAAATGGGGGACATGTATCCTTTTTCTTTGGAAGTTCGTGAAGATATGTCCTTATTATCTATACGCTTTGCGAAAAAAGTTTAGCAAACATTGTGCAAAAGTATTATTTTGGACAACGTTTCGGCTGAATAGCACTTAAGATTCAAATAAAGATTAAACTTAGATCCCAAGTTTAGGAGACTATTTTGTGTTAACTGGTTTAAAGAGTTTTAACTAACGAAATGACGATGTGAATTGTCCTTGTCAAGTTTCATTTACACGAGAATTTTAGCAACAAAGGGTCATTGCATTAATGATATTTTGTTCTGCAGGTTATTTCACATATTTAATCCTGTTTTTTTCTGTACTGTATTGGCCTGAATTATATACACATAAAAGTTTATTGTCATAGAGCAAAAGAGCCCTTTCAATTGAGGGAAACGTATTTTATTACAAGAATAATGCAGAAATATTAGGAAAAAAGAGCTTAGTTGTAATTGAATCAAGTGAAAGAATTATTTAATAGTTTAGACAAGTTGGTTGCCGTGTTGTGTCAATAGCCTTGTTGGTTTAATAAAAAGTTTATGTTTTGAGAAGTTTATCGCAGGTTCCAGCAGTTAAACAATTATATGTATATTTTAATTACAGTTAGTGAAAGTTTACCTATGCTTGTTACATGAATACTTTTACCATTATTAAATTATTGAAATCAAGAATATAAGTTAGTCACGCATGTATGCCAATAATTCTCGCGTTGTAGTCAATGGTATGATCACATCACATTGGACTTGCTAGAATTCATTTACAATTCCATTCTAATCCAAAGCCATTGAACAAATATAGAAATTCAATTAATCTAGTTTACTTCTTAAAAAGCTCTCTGCTGAAAAGTATACGAAAACATTCGACTCAGAAATACAAAACATGAACGTTATAGAGATATGATTTGTAAAAAGATGGTGATGTCAATAAAAATGGCTGAAGTGTTTTCAGCACTGACTTACAAAAGAGGAAACCTCAATATTTGTCAACGTAAGGCCTATTTTACTTGAATCTATAGCATGATATAAAAAAATATGTACGGTTTACGTAAATTTATGACATTCAAATGATTCAAATCAATAGCTTTCTTTCACAGGTTTTTATCAGTTTTGATTAAAGTTAAGATTAAAAACAGAAACGAATAAAATTTCACAATGGCGGTGTGAAGACGGAGATCAAAGACCGACTTAATAAAGAACCAAGATTTTTTCTAACTCCTTTTATTTTCAGAATCGTTATCGCTAATTATTTACAAGAGGTTTAATATTATTTACTTTCATTGAACAGTTGTGTTTCCAGAATCGAAACAAAAAAGAAAATACACCTGAGATCAGCTCATAAAACGGCAAAGAAAACGAAAACAATTATTTCATCTTTGAATCAGATGAATCAATTTCTCTTAAAATGTCTTTGTACTTCTTTTTTAATGCAGTGAAAGTATTTATAATCTCATTCGTAGCGGAAAAAATGCTCACTATTATAAAAAGGTAAATGTGATCTTTTCTCATAAAACAACTAGTATTAGTTGTTGATGGAAAAGAATTTCAATGTAAAACAAGAACAAAATGTGGAGTAATAATGTTATGCTGAAAATAAACACTAAAGGAAACTTATCATTAGAAAAAAGTTGGAAAATGAAAAACACATTTGTAGTGCGTTTCAAAGTTGTTGAATACTTATTGATTCACGCGGCTTCAGTAGCATAGAATTTATTTTTATTATATAGTATATGCATGATCCTGTATTTATATGATCCGGTCTAGTTATTAGTGATCCTGATTGCTAAGACACAGATTGTAGGTTTTATACCCGCTCTAGACAACTGATTAATTATGTGATGAGTTTAATCATTTGTTCTGTGTTTAAATGTAATAAATACGAATTTAAAAATATGTAAGTTATTTCGTTATTAGTCTGGTGACTATAATACAATCAGCCAAGTTCTGGTTCAAACGGTTCCGAGTAATAATGCAAGTGTATTTGAAAGTTATTAAATATAATTACTAATACTAGATAGTTCTAGCAATTGTAAAATATGTGAAGATGAAACCCCTTTAAATATATGCAAAAGTTTCAAGGAAATATTTTAAATTATTTTATTATATTTATTACAATTTTCAAGTGAAGAAAGAGAAACTTCATTTTAAAATTACTGATAAAAGTGCACAAGGCTAAGTAGATTATAAAATATATTCACCAGTTTTATTATACATATTAAGTGTCCGAACAAAAAAGACCTGACAAGAATTAAATTTCAATATTCCGCAAAACGTAAGGTGGTCTAAGGTTTTCTAAAGACGTTGCTTCTTTACATATTGCGTTTGTCCATTGCTTTGTATGTAAGGCACAACATATGTACTACTCAAGTAATAGTAGTAACTGTTCGACGACGACAAATATTCATTAGCTTGTTTTTTGAATAAAATCTTTACCGAAGTCATAAATGCCTAGAGAGAAACGGACTCTGGGTTTCAATATGTAAACTTTGAACTGAGAAACTAGTAACTAGGATAAACGCTAGGAATATGTAGAGTAAAAACTTTGCCAAAAGGAAAGCCCAAACACTGAGTACAGTCATTATTTTTCAAATTACTCGAGGTTCAGATATTTTTCTAGTCACTATACCTACTATCTTCCTCTTAACTAAACTCTAGTAGTAGTAGTAGCCTTGAAAACATTTAGCAATATAATATAGAGGACTTCTATTATTATTAAGTTATGTAAACAGGCCCCTTTTAGAACAAACGATGTCAGCTTATTTTATTTTAGAGTATA
Organism: Phragmatobia fuliginosa; assembly: GCA_932526445.1. Lineage (NCBI taxonomy): Eukaryota > Metazoa > Arthropoda > Insecta > Lepidoptera > Erebidae > Phragmatobia > Phragmatobia fuliginosa. The sequence continues at coordinate 17,888,986 of OW052063.1, read as the reverse complement.
CCCACAAAAGAACACATTACATTAGTAAGTACTTACATATGCAGTACAGCACTAGATAATAACCTAAATCTATGTAATACATTTCTAAATCAAAGAAGCTATATATTGTAAACTTATGTTACCTGAACGAAGTACTTGCCTACTCGTTAGTTCCGATAATTAATATCAATAATTAATAATATAATAACAGGAAAATGAGACCTACTAAGGCTTCATCTATAATGTTTATACTGAATAGTGCGTGGAAACCTTACCTCTAATTACATTAAATTAATTTGCTTAGAGAATCATAGCAATCACCTTGAACAATTAAGCAGGTATTGTTCGCTGGAATGTTACAACTTAATCTCGTTAGATATATTAGCTCCGCCCACTTATATGTTGATTATCGCGATGGAAAATAACATATTGACTGACTCGTTGGTCTAGTGGTAAGCGTATGCGACTGTTGATCAAGAGGTCTCGGGTTCGATTCCCGGGTCAGACCAAATATTTGTGTGATCCGCAAATATTTGTATCGGAGTTTGGGTGTTTTTTATCTATAATATGTATGTATTTACAAAAAAGTTGTTTATGTATTTATATCAGTTGTCTGGTACCCAGAATACAAGCTCTGCTTAGTTTGGGGACTAGATGGCGTTGTGTGAAAAAATGTCCGAAAAAAAAAATTTTACATCCTTCCTCAGGAACCGAAGTATCTTCAAGCCAATTTTCATTAAAATCGGTGCAGCATCTTAGTCGTGAAGGCCTTACAGACCGACAGAGTTTCTTTCGGTAATTTATAATATTAGTATGAAATATATAATTATCTCGACTGCCGGTTCACATATTTTTTAAAGATAAATAACCTTCTAACAAAAGGTTTTTCTGGAAAAAAATATTATTTAAAAAACAATTATTCATAGTTAATAAATAAAGGAACTCAGTAAAATATGCAATCACTTAATAACAATCATTTTTGTTAAATATTACTTCTAGTTTAGTGATTTATTGTTTTTTGTATATTTTTACTATGTTTTTCTTATTTGGACTCTACGTTTCTTCTTTTAGTTTTCTTTTAAATATTTTTTCAAACATCGAATTAGGTACTTTGTTATTTAGCAGTTTGTAGCAGTAGTTATGCCTAGCATCTTTTCTTAGTTTTTATAAAATCTAAATTTTATTTTTAAATCATTGTAATAATCTTCAATAACCATCTGAATACTGTAGAGTGTTGAAAATATCATCATCATAGTCAACAGTTTTTAACAGAATACTGCTGATCATAGACTTTTCCTTAGAAAGTTTGTCAGTTTTGGTTTTACCACGCTGGACAGATTAATTCATGTAGGGTTGGCATCAAGTAATTAAACTGCGAAAATATGATACCTAATCCCAACAGACTCATAACAACAATTTGTGAATCACACAAAGTGTTATCCTACGTGGGATTTGAAACCACGACATTTGGCACAGTAGAAGGCGGCTTGGCGACCGCTCAAATCACTAGACCAAACGTGCAGTCAAATCAGATATATCACTAAAGACATAAATTTCCATTCAAATATAGCAATAAACAAACAACAACACAAATAATTATTTGTAGTAATAGCAAATAATATAAACAATATTAGAATATTCCATCAAGTCCGTAACCATTATTGCCTATAAACGATTGGTAATTCGCGTTCGAACAGGTTTTGCTATGAAGGATTTATTCTATACAAAATCTATGTCAAGATCAAGGATTAGAAACAAGTTATTAGTCATCATACAATGTTTACACATAGACGTCAGTGACCCACAAAAATGCATTAAATAGACTAATTGTTACTCATCAAAACAGGTATCAATTAAACGATTCGACGCAACCATAGAAATGCCAATCATTCTCTGTTCATTTTTCTTTAGAATCAATTTATTACTTTGCGGCACAGTTAAAGTATTAGAGTAAAGGTTTTTAAAGATAAACAAGTATGAAGTTATGTATTATTATGAAGTAAAAACTTCGTTTGTATATTTCATAGATGGTCATTAAACCGACAACAAAACAACAATTAATATTTAAATTACATGTAACATACTTCATAAACCTGTTTAAAACTTATCGAGAAAAAGAACATCGTCATTACGATTGATGATAATTTTCTAAATTTTAACTTACTTATAAAACAACAATTTTAAAAACATAGAACATTATACTCTATGTGTATGTGCTCACTACACAAGCACTGCCAGAAGGCATAGCAAAATGTCTTTCATTTTCTGTAACCTAATATTAAGCTCACTTATTGGATAATTTCTTACCATTATCTCTGAAATCTAATATAATCCTTTATATTGTACATGTGTATGACAAGTAAATAGAATATCTTAAAATAAAATCTGCTTCGGGTGTTAACTCTCCAAATTGGTCCCGAGTAAAAAAAAAGCTAACCAAGAGCAATGTAATTCATAACTTATGATCCACAAATTATACTACTAAAAATAATATCCTAAATAAACACGTAACCAATTTTTTAGGAGGATAACACAAAATAATGGCGAACTCAATACTTAATAAAGTTCGAGACTTAAGGTTGGCCGGAGATTACGGGGAGGCGCGAGGTGCGCCGGTAACAACTACATAGAACGGACTATACAGACTGCCCATTCCTTTACTTAACAAGTTCGACCTGACTTGCCCATGCAGTTTTATATAGCTTGAAAACAAAATGAGCCAAGAGCACCTCCGTTATAACTTTTAAATTTGATGAACAGCAGCTTTAATATTGTGAGAATATTTTTCACTCGTTGCATTTTGCTTTGATGATGCAGTGCTCTTGTGACTTAAATTTGTAAATAAATTGCTTTCTTTAAGAACTACTTTCTTTGAAAAATACAGACGAGTTTTGTTTGCATCAGTACATTTTATTTTAAAGATTTTTTATTTTATACAGTTAGTAAAATACCGCTCAATGAGGTAAAGAAACTGTGTTTGACACAGCTTTCTCTGAACTTCTAGAGCTCTGAGGGAAATACTCTATCGCACTCGCAGAAAACATAGATGAGAGAGCACTAGCATCTATGTGTGTTTCAACGACCTGATAATACTGAGTACAGTATTATTGAGTATTATATTATGATGAGATGATTTTCGCGCATTTTCTTAACATTAAAAAAGGTTTTTGTAAAATTATTGAAAAAATTCAATCTTAAAATATGTTAGGCGTTCTATGATCACTGTTAAAACTCAGTCATGTTGGAACTGAAAACAAAAAAAAGTTCAGAATTAGTCAGTATAATCTCAGACCTCATTTAAAAAAAATTTGCAAATGGTATAAAGGAAGAAAATAATATAAATTTCCTCAATAAAATTGAACATAAAATGTAACAGTCAGTGGAATTTACAAAAATTCAATATTACAGTTTGTTACGCATCTGTTTTTATAAGTTTTTTTAAACAATTATAGAAAAGAAACAGAATTTAACTGCAGCAGTGGTAATAATGACTGCATTGTGAAATAACTTGTGGCTAAATTATGTAAGAATAATATAATAGGTACTTTGAAAACGGAAGGTTGTATAAAATGACTTATTTTAGTTTTTTTTGTATTTTACTAATTAAGGTTATGGAATGTAAATTTAGTAAACAATGAACTAGTTTACTTCGTTTAAATAAGTATACCAAGATTTCCGTAAACCTTATGTTTCACGATGATAAATAATAATATATATATTAATGAATGTATTGTACTTTAATACTTGTATATACAATGAAAACAGATCTTCCCAATATTTCCAGTGCATTGCAACGCATTACCCAAAATAAGGCATTACAGCATCAGTATTTGGGTCTTAGATCCTCACGATGAAAGTACTTAATTTTATATAAGTAGAACATTAGGACACTTCATTTTTTTTCAGTGGTTTTATTTGTATTTCAGTACTTGCATTAAATACAGAAACTTTACGGTGTTAATATTTTGATCACTTGAATTATAATAACTATATCTTCATTCATAATTTTAATGATAACATAAATATAATAATTAATTGAACACTGAGATTATACAAAATAAATGTATAGTTAGATATACTAAGTAATTTGAAACAGAACACTTGGTATTAGATTCAGTCTACCGAAGCGAATGGTATACAGTAAAGGTAAGAGGTATGTAGTATAAAAATGATTTTGGAATGCAAGACAAATATGTGTAGTGGACAAATCTCAAGTGTTGAAAAGACATTAAATTTTATACGCATATGCGCACGCGATGTATGACTACCGGACTTTGATGACTTTCCAACGAAAGTGGCAAGACTCGCTGAATTTGATGCGGAATTAAAACAATTAATCGATGCTCATCTGTAAAGGTTATGTAATTTAACACTGGTTTGGTATTTTAATATTATATAAATTTAAAAAAAATGATTTTAGTATATACAGGAAAACTACAAGTTTAAGTACTACTAACTTTAAGTATTAGTGAAGGGAACAAATAAATTTGTCACAGAAATTTCATTCGTTCAGAAATGAAAACGCATCTGTGCATTTGGAATAAAAGATTTTTTCTTGTCCTAGTTTTAACATGCTAAGTTGAGCACACATTTTCAAAACCATTCTAAACCAAAGATAGCCATTTCTTGAACCAAATTATTTTGAAATAATTTTATAAGTTCAACGACATAACTATATTTTGTTCTCGACTTAACAGTTAACTACACTTGCATTCCCTATAATGAGGTAAGATTGATTGAAGACTGTATACCTCAACAATCTAATGCAACAACGATTACGAGTGAATGTATGTACATGCACACGATCAGGATAAAATTACTGTAATTTGTTTTTCAAGTGCTTATTACTTTCTGTAACTGAACAGTGAGAAATGCCTCGTTAAATAAACTAGAAAACTGGTTTATTTCAAGTTTGATATATGATGCTGTAGTATTTTGTAAAACTATCATGTTTTCGAAGATCCTTTTCTCCAAAATAAGGTCAGATTATAGCTTTCACTTTACTATGAAACGGCAGAACTTTGATTTTTCATGTAACCCACAGGGTTGATGTCAGTCACCTATTATTTTATGAAAATTATATAAAAACGAAGCAATTTAACACCATCAGAATTTACTATACATATGTGGGTGTAAGAGAATTTCTTACCATTGTATAGTTTTTCGGCTTCGGACACTAACCAGGAAGGGTAATTACAGTGTCTTATACTTGTTCAGAAACATTTTAAAATTAATTGATAATAAAATAAATATCTACTAAATATCTACTTAGCCAAAATTGTTAGGAGTGCAAATTTGAACTGAATCTCAGTTGCGACCGCCCGATTTCCGGTCGGACAAGCGCGAGTACAGTAATTATAGACCAGCTGTTTGGCGTGGCACGCGTAGTGCAATTCTTAGGATTTAAAAAGCTATATTTAACCTAAGTAATTGCGCTACTTAGCTTCAGAACAAAATACTTGATTAAATTTTGTTTTAGGTTTTACTGTTTCAAGTGCAGTAAGATCTACTGACTAGAATATTTTATAAATAATATTAGGCTAGAATTAGAATTAGCTTTCAACGTGGCAACGCTTTCAGTCTTTCGGTAATGCTACCATTAAGCGATGATGCAGGAAAATTTATTGACGCTTTTATGTAAATATTGTAAATATTCTCTAAGTTAATATTGTAAATAAAGATCTTAGACTTTAGTTAAGTAAAAACACATTGCAGTGAAGTTAAAAATTTGGTGGAATTGTGACAATTGGATAATTGTATCTTGGGAAACATGTAATTTTTTTATTTTATTTAGAAAATGTAGAGTATGAAATCCACGGAGTCTCTTCATTGACTAAACTAGTAAAAACTGATATTAAATTAACATGTCAAGTATTCATTTACAATTATTGTTTTTGCTTTAAACAATATGCTTTAAACATAAAACTTTATATTTATCCTCATCAAGATTATCATTTTACTAGGAATTGGACGTAAGGAGCAACGTTTAAAAAAACACAACCAGTTGGTACAACTTCTTATACGTGTAGAATTAGTGCTGCAGTAACAAAAACAGAACGTTGGTAGTGATATTGTTTACATAATACTAACAAAAATAAACAAACACGTTAAGTATGCAGCTATAATACGTACTTAATACTAGTATGACATAATTATGATATATAATATGTAAAACAATTAATAATTCATTTACACTATACATTTTTATGCATTCTTATAATATTATGTAGTAGATGACTTGAATTTCTATTTTTTTATTTAAGGATCGAAATTATAAGTACTTAACCTTTTATATCTTAATACAAGGCTTAAAATCGGAACAAAAAGCAAGTTTGGAATGTCTCATGTTCTCCAGTGCGTCGCAAAACTTAATCAATTGCTTTTAAAGTGCACTTGTCGTCCGTACGAGCTCTTAGTTGAATGTTTCTGCCTCGTAACCAACTTGATTAAAACTGGCAGCGGAAACTTAGTAACTGGCCACTTATTTCGACAAACCACCACTTTTACCAGCTGCAACACAACTTATACAGTTCGTTTCAGGACATTTTATTAAGATTAATGACAAACTATACGCAGTCTGTCGGTTTTGTACCGAAACTATTTTTTAAGGATTTAACACTAAGATCTGGCAGTATAGCTGTAACTTGATAAAAAAGCAGCCAAGTGCGAGTCGGACTCGCCCATGAAGGGTTCCGTATCAGCAAGTAACATCATATAAAAGTTCTTGTAGTTCGTTGTAACTTTAATCGATGTTTTTATACTAGTGTATTGACTGAATGAAAGGTAAATTGCGTGTAACGATTTATGACGTATTAAAAAAAACTACTCACTAGATCTTGTTCAAACCAATTTTCGTTGGTAGTTTACATGGTATTAAATAACATATATGTTTTTTAGTTTTATCACTCTCTTATTTTAGAAGTTAGAGGGGGGGGGACACACATTTTTCCACTTTGGAAGTGTCTCTCGCGCAAACTATTCAGTTTAGAAAAAAATGATATTAGAAACCTCAACATCATTTTTGAATACCTATCCATAGATATCCCACACATGTAGGTTTGATGAAAAAAAAATTTTTGAGTTTCAGTTCCAAGTATGGGGTTCCAAGTTCCAAGTTCCAAGTTGGGGGGACCCCCAAAATGTATTGTTTTTTTTTTCTAAATTTTTGTAAAAATCTTAATGCGGTTCACAGAATACATCGACTGACCAAATTTCAACAGTATAGCTCGTATAGTTTCGGAAATAATTGGCTGTGACATACGGACGGACAGACAGACAGACAGACAGACAGACTTGACGAATCTATAAGGGTTCCGTTTTTTGTCATTTGGCTAAGGAACCCTAAAAATGTTGAAATTTTTAGAACACTGTCAGTGGTAAGTAAACTATAATGACAAATATTGCAAGACATGGATATCTCTTACATTTCGATGTAAACATTGACAATATCCATAAAAAAATATCTCCTTTAACACCAATCACTTATTGGATATATAAAAAAACGCCATTAAACTATGCATATACTATGATATAAAAATCAATCAAAATACGTACACGTAAACATTTATAGAACAATTTAAAACATTTCTACCCACAATTAATTGCTATTTTTGTTCTAAAAAGCTTAAATGGACTGCTATGCAATTCGCTACAGTCGTCTTTTTAAATTTCCTCACTCTGATGAATGAAAATAGGTGATGTATGTTTATAGCTTCAACATATAAAAACACGGTAGTCATCCATCATACTCAATACAACAGACACGGTTATGACTACGATAAACGAAGCTTAAATAGCATATCAATCGTATAATCATTATCTACTCTCTCTTTTTAATCTTTTTGTAATAATTTTAATAGACATATGCCAGTAACAAAAGTAATAAAAAACATGTAATATACATGTGCATAGCTTGTTTTACATTACATAAACTGATAGATAGTAGTTTATTTCAATCATCATTATTAGTATAGACTAATAACGCAGTCCACTACCGGATTATAGGCCTCTCCAACTGCACGCAACTTAGTTCGAAAAAAATAAAACTTAACTTAGTTTTACTTCTACTTATTTCAAAACAACAATGCAATTTCAAATGTGCTAACAGTATATTACAATCTGTCTATGAATTATTTAATACAAATAGAATATTAAACTGGTAAAATAAGCTAACGGATGACAAATAAGTCAAATAATAAACTAATGTAAAACCAGTGTTTGTAACCATTCAAAATAAAAAAATAAAAACACTTATTCGAGTATCGTCCTAAGAAAAAAAGTTTTAGTATAATTTCTTTTATCTCCCCGTCCTTCTGTGACAATTTTTTTTTCTCACAAAGTGACGAAAGAATAAGACAGAGAGCCATAGAAGCCCTTATTTGATTTGACAAATAAGCGGACACAGTGTTAGAGTTGGACATATGATGAAAGACTACATATTATGACTTACTGCACGTAAAAGTAGTCTCCCCAATTACTTGTAATTCATCATCATCATCTCAGCTGCAAGACGATCACTCGTGGACAAAAGTACTCCACTATAATCGGTCCTATGCTGGCGGCGTCTAACGGTTTCCCGAAATCTTCACCAGGGCATCGGACTACCTTGTAAGGGGGCCTACCCACACGTAATCCGTCGTCCACTACATAAATACATACATAAGGAACGAGTTTAGTCATTGTAAGGCTCCATAGTTTTTACGATAATGTTACAATGCATTGAGTTAAATTTTCGATGCTTAAAGATCCGTATATGATTAACTCACATAAGGTATAATTTATTATCTACACTGATGTTCATATTTAAATAATATACATATTAAAATGCATGTTTACATTGTACATCATACAGAGAGTCAGTATGATGTACAGTGTAAACATGCATTTTATTATTTACAGCTTGATATGGAAATTAAATTTGAAATGAATGGATTTTAATTGAATAGGGATAAAAATATTAATTAAAATCATATTATACAACTATATTAACAGTCTAATATTAATATTTTATTTTAGTAACATGAAGTTCGACTTTATAGTAACAATAATACGTTTAATTAATGCTCGCTACTTTCTTATAACTAACTAAGTTGTGTGATTGTCAACTGACCATAACAAAAAAAAATGAAGTTATTTATATTTGCATATGGTTCTTTTTATTCCCTTATTATTTCTAAAAATTAGACAGCTTTGAATGGACAGTATATTATATACATATATAGCAACTAAAAAAAAGAAAATCCGAGCTGTTAATAAATATTAAATAAAATGTAATAAACGATAGAAGAATTTTCGTTTAAGAAAACTGCGTAAAAAAATTTGGTTAAAAGTTTGGACCTAAAATGTAGATTAATTTAATTACAGTGCGAATTCATTTTATCAAAGAAAAAATATTATATTCTTTTTATGAAATTGACAATTTTCAAATCAAAAAGTTTCAAAGTTAGCAGGTATAAAAAACGACGAACGAATGGACATCCCATTAATTTTAATTAAAAATTTGTTACGATTTATTTCCGTACCGAGTCGGACGTTATGCCAGCATGGGACCATTTTTCTCGTTATTTTTTTTTCATACGCTTACAAATATCTCCTATAGATATTTGTAAGTTTAGGAAAAACATTACGGCGTGTATCTTTATGTAATACGTAGTTAGTTCACTTCAGCCTATTGGACTCCACAGATGAACAATAACTGCTCCCAAAGAGCGTCAGCCATCGCGGTCTTTAGCACCATCTATCCACTGCCGTATTTTAAAAAATATAATATAACTAACCATTTACGCAGCGCACGCAATGGAAACTTTCTAATGACATCATTTTTATTCATTTTTTATTAATTGATAATCCGCTCCTATTAATCGCAGCGTAATGATATGTGCCCATAGCCTTCTTCGATAAATGAACTATCTAACAGTGAAAGATTAATTAAAATGAGTCCAGTAGTTTCTGAGCGCATTCAAACAAAGAACCAAATTGCTTCAGCTTCATAAATACATAATAATAAAAATAACGTATACATAATACTAAGAAACTAAGCTTCATAAAATCAACTATTAGCGAACTTATAGGTCGTATCGAAATACAACGGCAGTATACTCTTTTGGAGCCATCTTTATTGTTCAGGCGCTGTTTTAAAAACTCTTGTATTACTCACTAAGGTATATATTAGGTATGCCTCTATATTGCCCTTACTGCTACATTATATACCTATTCTAAAACCACGTATAAACACGTCTTGATCGAATCCTCTAGCTGTAATACACTTAAGTCTACTGGATTTATGTATGTATGCATAGACAGCGGTTTTCACTTGCTATCTCTCAGTTATTACTTATCTATGTCGGGTAACTAGTCATTCGACACACCTGACTATAATTAAACGTAATAAAAATCTAACTATTAACATCCCGAAGACATTGCACAGATGTTACTTAGTGACCTGTCAAGAAATTTTCCTCTGAGTTATACAATAATTGCGATGGTGATTACCTAGTGATTCTGATGCAAATGACGACAATGACACTTGCGTAACGTAACTAACCTATAATGGTTGCAAAGTAAATCGAATCGATCTAGATCGCTCGCTCTAGTGGAATAGAGTTCAACGCACGCCGTTGCTGCGCACACGCATCTAATCTCGAAGTTAACTTTCGTAACGACATTCCTTAGGAATTCATGTGTGATATTGTTTATTAGATTAATTAATAGTTGGCAAATTCATCAATGTATCATTAATTGTACATCAAAGTGGAAAACAATAATATATGATTGTAAAACAGATGACCACGAACCTTCATTGTTAACAAAAGGATTAAGTGAAGATATACATGAAAGTACACTTACTTTACAATGTAGTAGTGACATAACAAACATTTCTGTGAACTACTGACAATGTTACTAGTTATAGAAAAGAGAAGGTTCTGAGTAGGTTAGCTTCCCACGGTTAAAATAAATTGTTTGACAATTCTCATAAAATTAACTACGACACAATATAAAACTATTCTTTTATTGTTGTGAAATCAAATATTAAAATTCTCTTTGTAATAGGTAAGTATGACGTACAACATCCCATAACTTTCTGTAAAATTTTATGAAACCTCCCGCTTTGCCGTTTAATAAAAATCATGGACGGACGAACATGACGGAACCCTAAAAATGAATCTTTTAATTCGACACTCAATGACCAAACTCGCTGATTTTTTTGTCTAAATTTTATTGGCAAGTAATTTAACAAACCCATAATTAACAGTCATTATGTACACCTACACTAGAAACTTTTAAAAGAAAACTGCCAAATACATTTTTATTTAACATGTTGTGTTATTATCATCATCACCAGCCCGTTGTAGTCCACAGCTGGACATAGGCCTCTCCCAAGTCGTACCACACATCCCAGTCACCGCCTTTTGCATCTTATACATGCATGTTGTATATTGTTAAAGAGTTTATGTACGTTTATAGCCAATAATTATTTTTTTGTACCTATTTTGTATCTCTGTATCTGTCTTGTCTCACATAGGTTTTACCGACTACCAAAACTTTAATATTACAAAGGAACCATTAAAAGAGTTATAATTGGGAACCTTTATAATTCCTATAAAAAATAAGGATGAAGACGAAGCCATATTATGCCTACTTATATTATCCCCAACTGAAGCTACAAAAAATATAGGTATTGAATTATGGAATTCCAGTTTGAAAAAATCAATAAATTAACGATAGACGTCTGTCGACAATGACATTTGCATAACGTAAGTTAAATATATAAGTCCTTGACTTTGAAATGTTCGCCAAATTACATTATATATACTTACACAGGGGTACACACATATATACTTACATTTGCGTATTTGTGTCTTCATACACATTACACACAAAGACCACTAACCACATATGATATAACCGGAACTGTAAATAATCTTGTGCTCTCGTAATGTGATCTCGTTAGTAAAGCTGATGTTAGATAAATAGTGTCACTGGCAGCTCTCTCCGATTAATACAACGTACGCGAGCGCAACATGTCCACTTTCTTCCGCACTTATATCAGTGTAGAACGCACTCATTACATGAATAAAATATGACATGATATTTGGGACCAAAAAATGTGATTAATTATTTGTATTTCACATTCATTCCAAATTAAAATGACGGATTTTAATACTCATATGTAAGTAAAACTAACATTATTTTATTTTATTTAAAATACAATCTATAAATATTACTAATATATATGATTATAATTGTGTACTGAAAATCCAGATACGGATTCGGGATTTCTAATATCTAAATGAAACATATCTGATAATTTACAAGGATAAATTAAGAAATAATAATTTAATAGTCATTGTTACTAATTTGTTGTACTTAAAAATAAAGTTAAAGCATTAATTTCTTAGTTCGGGACTTGAAACTGTGTCAACTCCGTACCGTGAGAATTCTATGCCTAATGAATTAAACTTACGTTACATTAAAATGTCTGACGATGACGTAAGCCTAGTTTAATAAGTTTAATTGGCGACAGTGTTTTACAATTTTAAAAAGCCAGGTTGGATTCTAGTGGCTCTCTATGTAAAGAATGCAAAAGGTATTAGGCTCATAATAATTAAGACGAGGAATGGAAGTTCATTATAATGAAAGACACTGGTGCTAATTCTGTTGTTCGAAAACTCTCTAAACTAAGCTAGAAATTACTAAAAATGAGTGTTATTCTGTAAACCGATATTCTGAATTATAAATATTGAATAAAATTAGATACGTCACACCAAAAACAGAGGTTATCTCAATATAAACAATGTACAAAAATAACATTTTGGGAATCACTGCATTAAAATAAGGTAATAAAATTTTAGTTTGGTGAAAAGCCAACAGAGTGATGAAAATTTCAACATGCTTTAATAAAATATATTGGTATTTGTTATTTGTAAATACTTCCTTGAAGCAAAAAAAAACACCAATCAGAATTAACCGTGTCTTTCTTTTCCCTCCATATTTATTTTTTTATTTATTTATTTATTTATTCTTTAAGTACAGGTGTACAAAGGCGGACTTAATGCCGTAGGCATTTTCTGCCAGTCGACCTTAGGGCGATGCAGAGCCAAACATGGTAGATGCACATACGAATCCTAATTTAAGATATAGCACACTTACTCTACATATACATGCATATTATATACATACACATATACACATATACATACATATATATATATATATATACATACCATACATATAAAGAATAATATAACATACATAAGTGTATACAATACATAATATATGTATATACGTTAATACACATAAATACAAATAATACATATTATAATAAATATATAAAAATTCAAGAAAAGGGGAGCTAAAATTTATGGTGGTTTATTTAGTGTGTCTGTAAAATGCCTCCGTACTTGGAATTTGAAAGTTTGTCGAGTTTTTGCCATCCTGATCTCGAGAGGGAGCGCGTTCCATAATAGAATAGATTGCACCAAGAAAGTGGAATGTACGAAGTCAGAGCGGTGAGTGGGACAGTGGAGAAGAAGATTGTTTGAAGATCTAAGGTTTTTATCGTGATTTGCACCTAAATATTGGAGATGAGTAGTTAAGTAGGAAGGAGAACTTGGTGAAAAGAGTAAAGAATATAGAGTGGTTAATGCTCGTATCTGTCGACGCTGACGAATTGGAAGCCATTTAAGAAGGGAACGATGCTGGGACACATGATCATATTTACGTAAATTGAAAACGAATCGAATGCAATTGTTGAGAAGACGGTCGAGTTTATTGAGCAGATCTGCATTCAGGTCAAAGTAGCACATGTCACCATAGTCAATTATAGGGAATATTAGGGTCTGCACAAGCATTGCCTTAGTTTCCGATGGTAGAAAGTTTTTAAGCCTATGAAGGGCCCGCAATGAACCTGTGACTTTCTGGCACACAGATGCGACTTGTTTACGCCAGCTAAGAGTTGTGTCAATATACAATCCGAGGTCCTTTACACTCTCAGCGTAAGGAATAATCATGTCATTGTAAGTAAGCGGTGGAAGTGAAGCAAGGTCGAGTTGGCTTATACTTCGGTTACTACCGATGACAATAGCCTGACATTTTGTCGGATTCACTGACACACCAAACATTTCAGACCAATGTTTAATGGCTGCCAGGTCACTATTTACGACCGAAACCGCGGACGATATATTGCACAACTCCGATTGATAGTAAAGTTGCAAGTCATCGGCGTATAGATGATAGGAACACTGAAGTCTTGTAGTGATAAAATTAATAAATATGGAAAATAAGAGGGGTGAAAGAATACCGCCTTGAGGAACGCCAGCAGCCAAATTACACCAGCTGGAAGAAGATTCTTCCATACTGACTGATTGCTGACGATCTCGAAGATAAGAGGAAAACCAATCCAGTACGTCTTGAGAGACCGAGAAGTGGGAGAGGATAGCAAGGAGGAGTTCATGACTGACGGTATTGAAGGCATTGGAAAAGTCAACAAGTACTACAGTTGTAACCTTGGTACTCTCCATCCCCGCCTTAATGTCGCCAGTCACTTTAAGCAGCGCAGAAACGGTGCTATGGCCTGGTCTAAACCCAGACTGAAAAGGACTGAGTAAGCTGTTACTGTAAACAAAGTAGGAGAACTGTTTATGGACGCAGGCTTCTAGCACCTTGGAAAGGAAGGGAAGGATGGAAATTGGACGGAAGTCAGTTGGAAGAGACGGATTAGGAGTTTTAGGCATCGGACGCACATATGCTCTCCGCCACAGGGATGGGAATGAACCAGACATGAGAGAGAAGTTAACAATATGAGAGATAGCGGGAAGGAGGTAGACCAAAAGTGTGGTGATCATTTTCCTGCTAATGCCATCACAACCAACGGCTTGGGATTTAATAGAAAGGATAATCTTCCTAATCTCTCCCTCTGTAACAGGACTGAATTGAAAAGTTCTTACATCTGGACGCGGTAGACTATTGATGTAGTTACGAGCATTATGTTCAGATAGACTGTCCAACGTAGAAGAGGTGATAAAATGTTGGTTAAGTGAGTCGAGACTTATATATTTACGTAGGTTTACTATAAAAAAATGAAGTTATATACTTTTAAAATTAAAATTAGGTACAAAGTACTATCTATAACAAAAAATACTTTGAGCGTAAAGCGCCTGAGAGTAACGCATTCAACCAAAGAAACATTATAAACTGAAGCATTATAATATTACTGTAGATGTGCATTAAAAAAAACAAATATGCAAAAAGATACAAATGTAAACAATGGTAAAACCACGGGTGTAAATTGAAGCGGCAATGTACACGTTGTGGTTGAAACGTTTATCTCATAGTCAAGTTCTGAGTAACACAAACAACAAGTGGATATAACAAATGTGATGAATAAATACGAAGCTATTAGCTATTTTAAGAATGTGACGTGTGTGTAAAGTTAGCTCTACATCAAATACAGGTACATAATCTCGCACATACACATTTGCTTACACATGAAAATACTACGAAAAACAACGTTTATTCTTGACTATTATTTTACATTATGTTACTCAAGATATTTCTAATTGTGACAAAATTTTATCCAATTTTATCTACTCAATTTTACCAAATTTATTTAGTGTTTCTTTAGGTCTGAAATGATATAGTATGTTATACATAGTAGCAATAGACCGTTAAAGGCCGCTGGTATTGATGATAAGCCTGAATCTTGCAGTTTGCTTTTATACTTTTTTGATATAGAATTGCCAGTGTAGACCCAATAATCCTTATTTTATGACTTAATGGATGAAAATAACCAATGTAATCGCCTAAACTACTTAACACTTGTTACATAGCACCTAACCTACGTACCAATTATATTTTTTTCTTCACTAATGAATTTTATAATTGCATGACAAAGGAAACTATTTTCAAACGTTTTAATTACGGAACTGAGACAGACACTGCCTTAGGAACTGGTTCCTAAGTCTATAAAAACTACGATCCATGCGTGAGGTCATGTCACGAACAGTAAGACACGCTTCCTCTATTAATCAACAATTCACATATGATTTATAACAATTCTCTCTACAAAGAAATGTTTAAACTATTAAAGTAACTCAGTTCCTGGTTAATTATAATGCAGTAATGAATGACATTGGATATATTGTTTGATTATCATTTAGAAATGGTTTCTTTAGCAGTAAAAATATTTATGTAGCAAACAAATATATTGATATGCACATCTTTTCTCAAGAATAAATCAAATCAGTTGGAGATTGTAATGCATTGAAAGTAGTTATTATATAATTCAGATTTACGGAAACGTCGAACTGGTGTATGTCTATAAACATTATACAAACGACATGACAGCATTCAGTTGAAAATCCGTTTAATTCCGAATCCGCTTTAGAAAAATTTAGAATAGACTAATAATTACAAATCTAAGCATACTTTTATAACAAATTCTGTAGAGAAAAAAGTTTATGTAATTAGTATACAAAAGTCCATTACAAGAAATTTATTTTTTTCCCTTTGTAAGAAGCGGTTGCGAAAATTTAGAGTCACGCAGAAAAACAATTAATCATACTGATTGTTGCCGGCATCTGGTTGCAGGAATAAATTGTGGAGTTTTAACATTAACGCGTCGCGGTCCTCGGCTCAGAGCGGTTGGACTGCTTTAGTGCCGGCCGGCCCAGGTAATAATCCCAATCTGGCCGATGCGCGCACCAGCAAAACGGCCAAACTTCAACACATTATCTTTTAATTTGGACCCCAATAGACAAATAAGATGTTGCCAAAAGGAATTTCATTGAAACAGTTGAAACTTCGGTCGAGACAGAATAATTGACGCGAGAGATTGCCGCCTTCCATTGCTGTTTCTAAAGCAATGAGATACGAATTTCTCATTAAAATTTTCAGACTGAAAGTCGGATTCCCGGTGCTTCATTCAATTCCGCCTTTTGAAACTAAATCACAAGTTTTAACGAATTACTTTGACAATAAGGCATCGGATATGAAAGTGGGATCAAATAATTATAAAGGCTTGATCGTTCGTTTATTTATTCAAACAAGTTGCGATAAACGAATGCGGGCGTGGGAAGATGAAACGATATTAGATGAAATAAGTCAAGCTTATCATATGTCTAGTAATTTTTATTTACTTGGAAAACATCGGATCTCTGAAATTATTATTAATATTAAAAAATAACGTAATATCGCCGTGAGCGATATTTACTTTAATTTCATTTATTTTATTACTCATATTATCTTTGTGTAAACAATAAAGTTAAAAACATAAAAATATATCTCAAAATGAAATTATTTGCATGACAAGCTTTCGCCCGCGGCTCCGCGGATACCTACATTTTTGTTGCAAAATTAGTAGGTTACAATAGGTACATAAGGTACACCTTCAATTAAAAAAAAAAACTAAATAGCTTTTGCTTGCTTTTTAAATGTAGCCACAACGTGGCTCGTAACTAATTCTATAATTTTTTATCTTTCATCTGTTACCGATTATATTGTTACTGTTGGTGATACTCAAGCTAATCTCTGCAAGAAAATTCTAGATCAATTCCTTAAAAATTTAATGCTCTATAACACATTTAGCAAAAGGTATGCGAGATAATTACTTTGCAATTCCATATTTTTAATATCAAACGTATTTTGGTGTTCAAAAAATTTGTATGTTTTGATGGTATCTAAATCTTTTTTTTACTTTTATAGTTTACGTTAGCATTAGTCCATTCAAAAAATCTACTATCACGCCATTGTGATACAGAGGTGCGCATCAGTTCCGTTTGTTCCCGAGCCACGGCGTCAGGTGAATCTTTTCGTTTTCATTTCGCCTTGTATTATGCTAATCAGGTCGCTTTACTTTGCGAATAGAATGAAATTTAATTTCTCCACAAAGTCCGCCCGTTTAGAAGTTTCTTTTTCTCAACTTATTCAAATAGCACTTGGTGATTAATTTTAGGAACTCATCCTCAGCTTCATTGAATGAAACAAGTTTAATTAACAAGTTCACCGAAACTTGGCACGGGTATTATCACTGTTTAAGATTTCGCTATGTTTCCTTTTACAGTTAAGTATCTGAGAAGCGCTTATTTATACGTTTATATAAATAAGAATAGATTGTTAATTACTAAAAGAAACTATAAATCATTGTATTAAAATAAAATACTATTAAAGTCAAAAATAAAGCCCTCCGCCGCATCTGTCTGTTCTCAATAAACTCAGAAACCGTTAAACCGATTTAAATGCAATTCTGTACCTAGATATTCTAAAGCCTAAGATAGGAGATAGGTTACTTTTTACAGCGATAACTATATAAAATTGAAATAACAACAAATCTTTAAATCAGTAACAATAAATAATATATTCACTTAATCATAAACTTACCGTATTTAACTCCTTTATTTTCGATTCCTCACAAAATTAGCTTTACGATGAATACTTCGGGATACGTTAATTGTTTTAACTTCGTTACTTTTTAACTAGCTTTTGCCCATGGCTCCACCCGTATATATTTCGGTTATCGCGTTAAATTGTATTCTATGTGTCATTCTCATGTTTCTGCAATGTTAATATAGGGTTTCTTTGAAGACCGTTCAGTGGTTTTTGCGTGACAGATATATATTACCCCTCACAAACTTTTGCATTTATAACATTAGTGGGATTATCGTACTATCTATTACGAAGGAGGTAATATACAGAATATTTATTGGATAATCTGATTACACACTAGTTGGTTATATAATTGTACATAAATCTATCTACTGGCCGTGGATATAAGAAGAGCGTAACTAATAAATATTTATGACTGTATTATGCTTCTTATATCATAGCGATTAATATCAATACATAAGAGATACTTTTTATGCAGAAATCATCTACAAATGACAAGGATAGCAGGCTTAATCGATAGATTACACTGTAGGCAATATTTTTGTATTACTTAGTAATATTACGCGCAAATAAAATTACATAAAAATGATAGCAGTTTGTAATTACTGTTAGTATTATTTATATTTTGCGCCAAGATCTTATCTTTCGCATATTTGGAAACAATATCATGGTCAGACGTGACTGCGGTGAAGCAAACCAAAAAGCAGTAAGTAATTGTATTATTTAGAATATGTAACTAAACACATTCCAACTACTTTAGACAGTCACTCATATTATATTCATAACTGGAATAATATCAACTGAATATAATGCATTTGAAAATAACCTTTACGGTGAGTGCCGTAAAACATAATATTGTTCATTCATGATATTTTACATATAGGTAGATAGTTTTTGCAAGAAAACATATAACAGTTTTGTTTAAGTCACTTTAAAATTATTACACAATCATATGTCACAAATCTTAGAATACTTTATGTGTTTTAGTGAATAGAATTGTAATAACAACGATCTGAGATACCTCATGGATAGTCCATTGTACTATTATAAACAGAATATCGATTAAAAAACCTAGTTTCTTTTAAATAGTGACATTGGCGCTGGACAATGGTACTCATACTCTCTAGAGCGTCGAGCTGAACTCACGGTTGTGCACAATTCATAAGCATTTGAGACCCGATACTTGATGGGTAATAAGGCAGTTTATAGGCCAACCAGTAAAGTGACAGTATTAGCGCTATCGTGTATCATTGGTGAGTGCGAGACCGGAGTACCAACGATGCAGAAGCATCTCGACAAGTCATCATCTTCCGAGCCTTTATTCCCAAGTTTATTTGTGGTCGGCTACTAGTTCCACTGGTTTTACCTGAATCTTAGTTTTTCCACGGAGCGACTGGCATCGGACATCCGCAACCCTAAGGGAGAACTGAAATTCGAATATTGAACTAGTTGTCAGTATATTTGAGGGCACTGACTTCGCAATAACGATTGCCATAGATTTTCATGACAACCGGGACTGGCGGCTTTACGTGCTCTCCGAGGCAACTTCCAAACTCCGGGCTGCTATTAGGAATTTTCTAAGAAAAACCCAAAAACACTTTTTGGCCCGATCCGGGATTTGAACCCGAGACCTCTTGATTAGCAGTCGCATACGCTAACCACTAGACCAACGATTTAGTTATTAGGCAAGCATCTCGACAAGTATGGGACAAAATATTGCCTGCATTAACAACGTGTATGGTGTCCACTATTCTTGGATTCTACTCATTCTCATGAAGAGTAGATTCACTTTGGTACGCTGGTATATGAAAAAGGAAAGAAAACAATTTACATGTTTTGGACAGTCAACGGACGGTGTTTAAGTAAACTTGTCACAACACTACTACTTCTTAACTGATTTTGTTTACGACAGCGTAAACAAAGTCATTATTTATTTATAAAGCTAAAAGTCGCATCACTACTTTACTTCCCTTGTGCCCTTTTGAGTAAGTTAAACGAACTTTCTCGACCTAAGTAAGTACAAAAGGGTACAATATCCTCAACACGCCAAGTTTCCGGTGAATGACGTCACACGCGACATGGTTAATCGCGACTCTCTCCGCGACCTCTGACTCCGAATATCTCTTTGAACTTCTTATATAAGCATTACGTATTGATACATAATATTGATAAGAATATGGAATCATCGTTTTGGTTAAAAAACGAACAATAGATTATTTCTAAGATTGTATTACTTAATCAAATGAAAGCGAAAGTGGCTTAATTGAGGCTATCTTTTTGGCTGGTTAACTAATCTGTCACTGTTAGAAAGGTGTTGGATTTTTCTTTGGGTAATAATAAGGTGAGGTAAATTGTTATTTGTGAAAGCTATAGAGTCGTCAACGCCTTATTACGTAGCGCTATAATCACATTTTAACGTGGATGTGGCATGCCGACATCAAAAGATGATTTTGTCACAACTTGTAAAAAAACTGTAAAATTACTTAGATGCTTTAGATACTAACTTTACACGACGAGTAGTTCCTAAATAAATAACTCGTAAACGTTTTCTAACGAAAATTAAAAAAAAATACCGTTCATATTTCATCGTGTTCAGACACGATATATTTAATTTATTAAGTGCATCTGTGACCAAATGCTACAAGGGTACAATCTTTTTAAGGTTTTTAAGCACGTATTGAGACTGCTTACGAATTTCATTAACATTATAAACATGAAATTTAGCTTGGATGGATGTATGATTTGTTACTTTGTCACGTGAACAGCTCAACGATCCTTTGATAAAATTTAGCAAACAAATCTTAGAAAGAGTCTGTAATTAAAGGTAAAATAATAAGAAACAATAATAATAATAAGTCATGGAAAATGTCTACATTAAGGCGACTAAAGCTACAGACAAAACTAATCCTTCATACAAAATACAATACGCCCGATGATTAGATCTTAACATCATAATTATTTTTATGTATTTGAGTAAATATAAAATGCTGTATTATTTGTTGAACAACTGAAGTTATCAAGTTATATCCTATTGTTATAAAGGTTATGCTACATAACCTAGAACACAATACCTCTTGTTTTAACAGAAACGCCACATAGTTCATTGTTGTTGTCCTTGTCATATATTTTCTTAATAGCTAGAAGCAGTATGAAATAAATAAAGTTATATTATATGTAGCTGTAAATATATAATTAAAGATTCTAATAACAAGATGGCTTACTTTAGGTAGATTATGCTTGCTGAGATTTCCCTCGTATTTTTTATAAAAGGTAATTATTACGCTAGGATTATATCTCCTCTCCTATTTTCACACAAATACATGAAACATTCCACGAAAAAAAAATAACGTAAAGACTCAGAAAAAAAATTGTTGAGTGCAGAGGTATTGTCCCAGGTCGATAAAATATATCTTTAATAAAATGACCACTTATTTATTTATTTATTCAAAGAGTACATACAAGTTTACTTACATTGAATGCATCCACAATCACTTAAACTAGTGCATAGTTCGATTAAATTTCAATAACTTTATCATTAATAAAAAAGGGCATAATACTCGCTCTGTTATCTTAAATCACTCATCTGCTTGGATTCGATTTGAAACTATTTGTTAATCGATTCGATTCGATCGGACTGCTATGCTTCTTACAATTAATTCATTGTGCGATACAATACTGAAAAACTATTTTCCATTTGATTAAATAATTGAGTGTATATATTTTGTTTCAATTCTAGAAAATCCAAGTAAATTACTCGTAATAATGATGAGAGTACTGCAATACTTTATTGGGCTTTACAATTGCACGAGTTAATTGAAAATTCTATTTAAAATACAAGTTTTGCTATGTAAGGTGAGAGTGCCTTTCAGTAAGATGTCTAGAAGGGCATCGATGGAATTTAAAAAAAGTCATTTTAAGTGTGTTTCTGTTCTTCAGAATAGTTACAAACAAGTTAGTTAGCTCGTAGTTTAAAAAAAATACGTTAAAATTATTTCACACAGCATTATTAAAAAATCTGTTCACAGAAAAGTTCTATATAACATAATTTTATTTTGTCTTCAAACTTTTTATGAAACTTGAGGGTTTTGTCTTGTAAAATGTTTAAATTTTTATTCACTAATAAAATGTCAAGCATACATAATTTATCAGGAGTACTTCTTGAGGTCTATCGTAACACGAAGTTTTAAGTATTTCCTAGGAACTTTATCTCAACACACTTGAAACACTGCTTATTTACACTTAAATAAACATTGAACTATTCACTCCCTTGCTTACAACAGAGACATTTTTTTTATTCTATGTATTCCTTGAGTTTTTTCTGTCGTCAGAATTTTATTTATGTTTTCTAGAGTACAGGTCGGCCACTATGATTCTTTCCTAGAAAGTAATTAGGTACTTATTTAAAAACTAGACTAAAAACATTGGTTAATACTTTTTGTTACATTTTGTATATTGAAACAGAATTGTAAGTATTTTTTCCAAGATTAATAAGTATACATATATGGTGACAAGTTGTTAGCATATGCGACTGCTGATCTAGAGGTCTCGGGTTCGATTCCCGGGTCGGACCAAACGTTTGTGTGATCCGCAAATATTTGCTTCGGAGTTTGGGTGTTTTCTATGTAAACTATGTATGCATTTACAAAAAAAAAAGTATGTTTCTGTATTTATATCAGTTGTCTAGTAATCCATAATACAAGCTCTGCTTAGTTTAGGGACTAGATGGCGTTGAGTGTCAAATGTCCGAGATATTTATTTATTATTTATTTATATATTAAATATATATATATGTATTAATATAAAATTACCTTTTCTCTAGTACAAACTTAAGATAAAGTGGAAAGAAACCTTCACGTAAAATGATCTATATAAATAAATAGAATTGGAGTAAATAATGTAATATGAAATAAACAGTTTTTCACTAAATGCATACTAAAGTATACAGTAGTAACATCAAAACAGATTTTTTAAATAGCTGTTTATCTATGTATTCCGGGTAATCTCTTCACCAGGTAAACCGATTTTGACGGGACTTTTACTGGCATAGGCATAACTAAATTATAATAATAATAATAAATAAATATTTCGGACACTACACAACGTCATTTAGTCCCAAACTAAGCAGAACGTGTATTATGGGTACAATAAATACATTATCATACATACAATAAATACATTTTTTTTTAATGTACGAAAGATTATACTTAAAAAACACCCTGACTCCGAAACAAACATTTGTGAATGACACAAATATTTGGTCCGACCTGGGAATCGAACCCGAGACCTTTTGATCAGCAGCCGCATACGCTAACCACTAGACCAACAAGGCAGACAAGCTAAGGCTGATGATATAAGGAGTAACTAAGGCTATTTTGTTAGACTAGTGTAGCTCCGCGGCGTTACTGGAGCATTACAACAATGAACGCGGGTTACACCGCGGGACTCAGCTAGTTGTAGAATATATTTTTAAGCTGAATTGTGTTTTAATCTGATTAGAAGAAATCAATAACAGGCGTAGGATTTTTATAGACGAAAAGCCTTTAAACAATACGTATTTAATTGTAACATTTAAAATGATTAACGGATAAACCTTTATAGAAGCAGATTTATCAGCGCTCTTTCGAAAGACTTAAAGGTATCTTTTGCCTGTCGAAATGAATTTTTAAACTATCTGCCCAATGAAAAGGATTATAGGAGCTGGATAAGAGTTAAGCTTAGTGATTAAAAATGTTCACGAAATTGAATTTTTTTTAGAATTGAAATAAACGAAGAACTTTGTATTCTAATCTTTATCTTCATGAGAGATAAAACATTTAATTCTATGGAATAACCAAACCTACGAGTAAGTTGCTATGTAAGCACAAATTAAGGATAGCCAACCTATGAAGACGTGCTATCGTTTTTCTTTGGTGAGTGTGAAACCTGAGGCCTAATGATGGAAAACATCTCAATTGCTTGCCATAGTGTAGGTCACCATGATGCATTGTCTGTACTCATAATGAGTAAGGTGGCGCAAGCAAAGGACATACAACAGCGCCATCTACCGAAGGAACACTGAATCAAGAAGAAAACACGGAATGAAGTATACGTAATCCTGAATCGCGATAGAGAAATTATCGCGATTCCTACCTTTGTGATGGAGGAACACTATTCCCGTTCCTCCACATACTAATACTTTCCATCATGCCGAGCAGAGTTACTTTGGTAGGCTCAAAAATAGAAAAAAATGGTTTTGGAATGTATATAAACAACAACTATTTAGTTTTTTTTATAAAAAAATATACGTACTTTGTTTGCATGAACTTATTTAAATATTTTAATGAATTTTAACTTTATAATTGAATATACGATCTCGTCACTTACTTGTATTATATTATATTAAATAAACACGTCAATAATAAGCCTTTGGCATTCTAGTAACATCGCTAAACTAAAGGCTAGGTAAATATTGACTGACGTTGTATTCAGTAGTTTTGCTTTTATAGCTTCCTAGCTTTGTGGAGGCCAAACGACAGACAGTTAAACAAATAAACTCGCATCGTATGTTGAGGAAAATACAGAAAGGAATAATAATTTCAATGATATCAACTAACATACAGCTTAATTCATTAAAATAATACTTCGTGCACTTAACATAAAATTAACTTAAAAAGGTATTTTACTAACAATATAGAAAAAGGATAGAAACTCTTTTTACTGTTAATGTAAACGTTTCTTATTTGGTTTGTGGTTTTATTCTTTACATATGTGTATCAGATACAACTGGTTGAACTAGTAGCCGACCCCAAATAAGCTTGGGAATAAAGGCTAGAAAGATACAAAGTGTTGTTCCACGTAGGATTTTACGTGTTTGGTGCGACGCCTTTTCCTTTAGACTAAATCATGTTTAGTAAAAAATATTCTACAAGTGTTACGTGTCATTATGATCTTTCAATGGTACAGTTTATATTTCATATATATATTATTGTTGCGAGAAGCCCAAAATTGATCAAAGTGGTGTGAAATGGCAGAGGCCTATGTCCAGCAGTTGACTGCGATGGGCGATGATGATAATACATGTGATTTAATGGCGTTTTTCATCTTCTTCTCAATTTATGGGTCAGGCGTCATTCATATTGCTGATAAATCAATTAAATTTTTAATTAAAATTAAATGTTAGTGTGTTATTAAATAGTAATCCTTTAAACGTGTTACACTCTCACTTTTGGGACAGAGATCATACCTAACTATCTTAATCCATAAGACATATTTTAGTAATACATAAGAGTCTGGTATGAAAATGACTCCTGTTGGAGGACTGGCTATTATTTTTTAAAGTGAAAATCATACTCAAGTCATAAAAATTTACTAAGGTCTTAAAGGAATTTAAATAAATTATTAAATGCCGGTAACTAAACAAACATTGGTCACATGTTATGTTCTATATTATGTGGGTGGTTTCCGCACTTAGTCCTTTAAGTGGACCATTGTACGTGAGGTCACACGTTATAGTTCTCGTTATTAATTCTATTTAATTTACACGAATCACATTAGAAGTCTTGCAAAATACTTTTGTTTAGTGAATTGATTGTGTAATTTAACCTTTGAAGAAGGTTAACTCTAAGATTATTTATATACAAAGTAAACTTGAGTCATTCAAGAAAATTGACAATCAGTTTATGTGGGCAATAAAACAAGTGAACAGCATATATTTTAAATAAAGGCATCAAGCGATGACTGTTTAACTGCATGGACTGCACGGTTGGCCTTGTGGCTTAAGCGGTCGCCATGCCAACTGTCATGGTTTCAAATCCCACGTTGGACAGCACTTTGTGTTATTCACAAATTGTTGTTCTGAGTCTGGGTGTTCTTTGTGCCCAATTTACGTATGTTTGTAAAGTAACCCGCGACACAGGAATTTATATTCCTAATGCTGAAGCTGTCTCTTTAAAAAAAAAAGAAAAAAACATCTTACACACAATGTCATCTAGTCCCAAATTAAGCAGAGCTTGTATAATGGATGTCCACAGCTCAAGTAACCATAATGCGAATCCCATAGTAACTTATCGCTTCTTACCTGCGTTAGGGTAATGCCACGCCATGCCGCTTTCTACTGCGTCAAATGTTGTTCTGTTCTGAGCCTGGGTGTTATTCGTGTTTTAGTCATGTATGTTTGTTAGGCCCCCCTCAAGACAGTATCTATATTCCTAATACTTCCTGTGTTAAAGTTGCCTTTCATATTTCATACTAGTTAAGTCCCGCGGTGTTACCCGCGGTTATTGTTGTAAATCGCGAGTAACGACGCGAAGCGAAGCTAGTCTAAAAATAATTAGCCTAAGTTACTCCTTATATCATCAGCTTTCTGCCAGTGGAAGTCCCGTCAAAATCGGTACAGCCGCTCCAGAGATTACCCGGAACAAACAGACAGACGGACAGTCATACAAAAATTTTAAAAATTGCATTTTTCGTGTAAGTACGCTATATACTTTCATAAGCATTTCGTAAAAATCTGTATGTTTTATATTACATACATACACTACAATTTTATTTATTTGTGTAGATAATTTAAAGATGACAGTCTATCGTACAATAATATTGTGTAATAGTTAGAGGAACAGGGAAGTGCCTCCCTCTATCGCATAAGTCACAGAGCCGCAAAACCCTGCGGCTCTGCCACACATTAACTTTCCCTTTAAACGTGAGATATGATTACATACGTAGATAATTTCTGTAAGGTGACAATGTTAATTATAGCCCATTTATATGGGGCGTGAAAACGTTTAGTGCGAAATTATGGCAATTTAGATTGTCAGAAATAATTGTTGTGTTTAATGGTATGGTCTTTTATACTATGAACATGTTTCCTTAATTGTCCAAAGCAAAAAGTGATTTATAATAATAGTAATGCATATTATAAAATATAGTTTCTAAGTATATTGTTCACAACACAGTGTTAGAAATAAAAATATACAAAAGTGTACTTATAAACAATTTAATTTTGTAATAGCACAAAGTTCTTCATCAACGACCCATAACGTTCCGCTGTTGGGCTCCGGTCACTTCTCAGGAGAGGGCTAAGGCCATACGTCCCCACGCTGGCCAAGTGCGGGTTTTTAAATCTATTGAAAAATAAAGTAAAAAATCGGCCAAGTGCGAGTCGGACTCGCCCATGAAGGATTCCGTAGCAGCAAGTAACATCATATAAAAGTTTTTGTAGTTCGTTGTAACTTTGATCAATGTTTTAGTAATAGTGTATTGATTGAATGAAAGGTAAATTGCGGTTTTTTTAGTTTAATCACTTGCTTATTTTAGAAGTAACGAAGGGACACACACATTTTTCAACTTTGGAAGTGTCTCTCACGCAAACTATTCAGTTTAGAAAAAAAAAACATCAGAAACCTCAATATCATTTATGAAGACCTATCCATAGACACCTATGGGTATGATGGAAAAATCATTTTTGAGTATTAGTTCTGAGTATGGGGACCCCCAAAATTTATTGATTTTTTTCCTATTTTTGTTTGAAAATATTAATGCGGTTCAAAGAATACATCTACTTATCAAGTTTCAACAGTATAGTTCTTATAGTTTAGTAAAAAAGTGGCTGTGACATACGGACGGACAGACAGAAATGACGAATCTATAAATGTTCAGTTTTTTGCCATTTTGGCTTAGGGTTCCGTAACCCTAAAAAATTATACTACAACTACTTAAACAACTTAATATATGTGGGTCGTCATGTTGCATTGTCTACATTCCCAATGAGTATGGTCACCACTTCTCTTGGATTCTACTCATGCTTTCCATCAGGTGGTAGAGAGTCACTCTGGCAAGCTCATAAATAAAAATATATAAAGCTCAAAATATTTATAAACCAATAAAGCCTAGAGAACTGAAGGAATAATTAAAAAATCCACTAATATTGCAACTAAGATTGTTCTGTCCCGCAGTAAAATAAATTCATAAAATGCATTTATTAATTATTTTCATTGCTAAAATATTTATTTCATTAGTTAATTATAATATATTTACCAAATGAAAAACAGATTGTAATATACTAACTTTTAATTACCGTTTCCTGAGATACAAGTTATTTCCTGGTTATTCAGTTATTTTCGAAAGCAAGACACGTAGCTGTTTTGCATTATAATTCATTTGGTACCTAATGAATATTTTGTTAATTATTATCAAAGTAATTTACCTTCCATATTTTGTTACAGAAACTTAAACTGAGTGGAGTCCAGATATGATGCGGCGTGTTTGGTAAGTACCATAAATATATATGGATTATGTACCTATTTAACTTCTTTGTTTCATCTATGATACTACTAAAGTTTCTTAAAGTAATCCCTTTAGAAACTTTACTTCAAAGTCATGAACAGCTCGCAATCCGATATAATCTAAACGACAATCACGATTGTTAAAAATAAATCTATATAAATATATAGTTTTTAGCAACTAATCTGTAGAATATAAATCAATTGCACAGGCGATCACACAAGAACTATACTTATTATTTTATATAATTACGTATTTATTTTATTTCAATATATCAATTCATTGCAGCATGACGTGTTTCAGTTAAAATTAGCAGAATTCTAGCTGTAAGTTCATTAACCTCACAATTTGATTAACAGTATTATTTAACAAACGCACCTCAACTGCAGAAGATTCATTACTGCTTTATCTGCAGTAGATTCATATTGAATAACCACTAGTAACTTTAAAAATAGTGATACCTTTTAATCCCGTTTGTGAGCTGTTAATGAACACAAACCCATTCGACTTAACACACATGACTCTTCACGTAATTAATAAAGCGATGGTAGGTGTCGGAGTTAGAACTAGCATGTCTTATTTAATTTGGCACGATCTAAATCGGAAACTATCGACCCTCCGGCGCCGTCGGCCGGCGGAAATCAAACTAATCGATTTTCATTTCGCCGACAGGAAATTAAATCCTTTGAGAGTCGTTCCCAATAACGGATTTCAACTAAGCACGACACGTGTTCAATGTTCAGCCATTTAACAGTTGTTTTTTAATAAGCTTTCAGTGTTTTAAATGAGTTCTTTCTCATATAATAATAACTGTTATAGTTCCCTGCATCTTCATTTAATGAACTTACTATTAATAATCTCTCTGAATATATATTATTCTGGAGTTAACTGTATGTTTTTGTAACATAAAACTATTTAAAACTATTAGACTTTTTTGTTCGTAACTTTAGGTACAGTCATGGAATTTATTAGCATTACTAATTCTCATCAAATAATCATCAACAACCCATAATTTCCCATACGTCTCCTCTCTCATACGTCCCCACGCTGGCCGAGTGTGGGTTGGGAACCGGCCGTAGTATTTTTTAAGGCCACGCTCGAAGGCCACCAATTAATAATTAAATTAGCCACTTGGCTAATCCTACTTTATTTATACTGTTTTTTCAAAATTCAAAAGAGTATATACCTCCTCACGATGTAGTAGGTGAACGATGAACAATCTATTTCAAAATGTAAGTTAATAGAATTGTTGATGTGAGTGACAATATCAGTGTAGCTCAGTAAATCTTGAAAAAGAGATTCTTAATCTTATTCGAACTTCTCTAATGAACCAATACATGTTTTTAACGTATAGAATTTCTAGGTTAATTTAAACTAACTAAAAGTGTTAAAACAAGCACGTGTATAACATATACAAGCAAGTATGACCTTAATGTCATGTAACAACAAGTAATATAATACCTACAAATTGTCTTTGCTTGTTATACAAAATCTAAATTTAAAAAAACATAGCAATTTATTCAATTAACGTCTAACTCGTTATTTGTCTTGTTTCTTGAGTCTTTTTTGTGTTGAAAAGCTAAAAATTAAATTAATATTTAAAAAAATGTAAGAGAAATAGTGCATGAATTATTTAATGTGAGAAGTAACAAAAAATGATTGCCTTGTATTATGAAGTTAGTAGGTCGTAACTAGCCTAGTACAAATAACAGTTTAGAATAACTACACATTGACAGGCGCGGTTGCGTGTCTAAAGCAATTAATTTTTAAAAAAGGTATTAGCTGCAATATTTTTTACCTGTATTAACCTATTTTTTGGTGTCAATAACACTCAAAGATATAACCATTACGCAGTACGGTAACAGATAATCAATCTTAATTTACGGATTAATGTTTAAAGAATATTAACATTGCACATGTATCAATTATAGAGCCCATACCATTCCCCGTGTAATAAAATTTGTTTCTAATAATTTTTAGAATATTACTATTTGTCGACTTCCTAGGTGACGCAAAGATAGAATAAGCAACTGCTGTGCTGAATTCCCGTTCGTTTCCCGGGTCGGCCCAAATGTGACAGGTGCATATAAATGTTTTGGAGTTGGATGCTTTCCATGTATGTATTTATTGCAATGCATGTATTTACAAAAAAAAATGATGTGGCGAAGCGGATGTCAAGTCCCTCCAATACAAAAGGAGGATTCTGTGACCAGGCGAGGTCATCATGTCTGGATAGTCGTGGCTAAACGGTTGATGTTGAGAAGCGCAGCGCGAGAATTTCTATCGATGTATCAGTTAATCTAGATTTCATACTACAAGCTCTACTTAGTTTGAAACTAAAGTTGTCAGTCAGATATCACAAATATTATTTTCTACATTGTATTTGAAGTCTGCGCAGTGATTTTATTTTTATTCTCTTCAATAATTCATCAATTTGGCTGCCTGTCTGCTTTTAGCTATATCTCCTACTATCAAACTCAATCCAGTCAGGTTTTTTTTGGTGGTCTTTTACCCGTCTTTCATTAACTACTCTCTAAAGGAAGTCATCGTTATATTCATTAAAACTACGTCTCAATTCAGTTTTGTAAAAAACTGTCTAAAAAATCTCATCAAGATAAATTGAGATTTTCTTTTAAAAGCTATAAGCTTCGATTTTTTCATTAAAATCAATTCATTTTTTTCATGAAAATGGAAAATTCCTGTGAACTAATAGCTGTGAAACGATTCCTCGGTAAAGAAAAAGTAGATTTAGACTTAAAGGATTGATTAAAATTATTTTTGAGAGACTAGAAAATTTTCAAGAAGTATCTTATTTTCCTTATACCCGAAAGTAGTGTACATCAATAAGGGTTTAGGGTAGGTTTAGGTTAAGTCCTAAATGTTTGATCTATTTATTTAACTACGAGCTCAATGTATTTATCTGAAGTAAAAACGTAAATTGAATAGGTATTTAATACTTATAGGAACAATTCTAGTATCCAACGATTATTTGGACGAAAGAACTGAAATAATTTCGTAAAATTAGTATTGCCGGCACGTATTTATCGAACAGAATTACGGAGGCTTCTTCTATTCTATTTTATTATGAAGGAAAAAATGCTTTTAATGCTTAGTGAGAGATAATAAGATATTAAATTATTGATCGGGTATATTGGAATAACGATACATTTATCTAAATTAGTTAGGAAGGTCAAACTCTTCCAAGATCAACCAGATGACTCAAGCATCTTAAACATTTAATGTGTATTTTTAAAAATCACTTTGGAACCAAAATTTCAATAGCTACAAAAACATTTAATTAGAATTAAAAAGCAAAAAATTTTAATATCAAAGTTAAATAGACTATTGTGACAGTTTTATAATTATGATAAGTAATATATAATGGCCCTTGAAATTTTCTAATTAGATTCGCACCTTGATTTGATCAATAACAAAGCAGTAACTGCACCTATTCGTACCTCTAATCTTAATACTACATTCAAAACCATACTACTTCATTTAAAACCATTGGAATCCGTTGTTTCTTATCATAAAGTAAACATGTCTAAAATTCTCTCTCTGCCTAGATTTCAAGAACAAACTGTATCGAATACCAAGAATATAACTCTTATAAATTACCTGTTATTCCTTTAGTATTATAATAACCATCACTATTCGTGTAATCATTGTTCATAGGGATAAGCCGATCCAAGAAAATGCTATGACATATACATAAGGAGCGCTTCGATTTGTCCGCGAAAGCAAGGCGGTCTCCCGTGGGAAATTAAGAAACGAGATTTAGCTGGTGACCACGTCTCTCCACATCGACTACATACCTATGTGGCCGGCTGTGCGCGTTTATTTTCAATTATTGCTCTGAATTATTTGTCATGGGATTGTGAAGCTTTTTTTATATCTGTTTCTTTAATAGGTTCGTGACGTTGGGGAAATGTATGTTTGGAGAACAATATACAGCTTTTTTGTGATTGAAACTGAATCCAAACGCAGATTATTTTGTTATTTTTTTGTACTTTCAGGATCCTATTTCTTAGACAAGTAAATATGTATAGTAAATGAGTAATAACTACTATATTTACTCGATTTATTTATTTACATCAAAAATTGTTTGATAAGGAATCGACAATTGTTCAATAAATCATACATGATATAGTTCACCAGATGCAGTCATGATTTTAAAATATTGGTTTGTATGAATTTGTATATTAAATGATGGCTCATCCAATCTTTGATTCATTTATGAATTATATGATGTTTAACGCTTCATAAAATGCGTAACTCAGTATTAGGATGTTTAATTAAAACAAGCCTAATGTTTGTAAATGTTTTTCACAAAAAGAAAGATCTAAAAGTAAATTAATTACTAAAACATTTAAATATTTCAGTTAGTTGGGTGTTTTGTTAATCTTTTAAAAGCTTACACATCGCTCGTCAGCTGAGTACAGCATACGTTTTATAATTGTTTGTAAAAAGGTTTTTATCAAATGTTAACGCAACTAATCACAATAAAAGGTTTTACTTTCTTTATGCATATTTATTTTATTAAACTTTGTTTTTTATAAATCTAACATTAGTTTTCTAATGCCAACTAGCTTTTTCACACACTGTATGAACTTAAGTTATTTATTAATGGATGATACTAGAAGTATACCTATTAAGTCGCACTTTTATGTCGGTCGTGTTGTCGGTTGTCGGTTGTGGTGTGGGTACTACACAAATGATATAAATAAACATTGATTTTTTCTTGTTAACACATAGGTATTAGACGTAGAAAATAATTTAGGATTGAATAAAATCGACTTGGAACAAGATTGAAAAATATTATTATAAATATGTAAATTCCCTAAAGAAGTTAATGAATAAATGTTTTTTATGTTTTTATCTCCTGAGCCATCATACAAGAAACTAAAGAATAAGTGTCTACTTGGTAAGTGATGCAGTAACCGAGAATGTCAAAAGACTACAAACAGCTGTTATTCTGTAATCAGGTAGATTTTAGGGCATCAATAAACATTCTTTACGTTATGGATAATTGAGTGATTAAATTTATAGCTAAAGTGAATGAATGATCGCGAACTAGCCGGGCATGTAGTATAACCTGAATGTTGATAAACATACCTACGTACTTACATAAATCTAGATACATACACATTTAAGAAAAAAATATTTTTCTATTATAACGAGCGCAGGCTCACGGGCTTGTATGGGTTTGTTTCAAGTTTTCCTTCTCCTCACAGTGATATTATGCTGCGTGATTTCTCCCTTAGTTGCCTCTTACGACATTCATAAAATAAAAAATGTTCGTGACCCTTCGCATTCCTAATCCGACACAACACGATTTTTTTTAAGTTCTTAGCCAAAAAATTGATTTACTTTTTATAAATACCTTGATTAAACCGTTGGCTAAAAATGCATATTCATCATATTTTATGTTAAGTACATAATTTAAATATTCCACGTAAAATCCGTAACACGGGCTTGACATCACGCACAAGTCAACAGGGGTGGAGCAAGGAAAATATTTTTTATATATATGCAGGTACACTCTCAACACAAAACGAGAATGATTTATTATGTTTGAACGTCCCGTGTAAACGTACTTAATAACACATTAACCTTAAGTTGACAGCGTTTTAACCATTTTCATGCTTTGTAAATACATACAAAGTACAATAGGTCTGAATATTCACTTGGTTATTTCACCATAATAAAACATTATTTGAATAGATTTAACTGATTTACTTGAATAGATTCATCTAACATTACTTTACTTCTTTTATTTAATTGGACAAGTATTCCCCTAACGATTTAGATTTCAACTAAAGATATAATTTTAACAAAAAGGAACCGACTTAAAAAAAAACTTATTCCGATCCCAAATCGCGACAATTGTGCCTATGATATTTGAGGAGTTCCCTCGATTTCCTTGGGATCCCATCATCAGATCTCGATATGGTGATGATGGGACTACCTGTATGCCCTATATGCCTATTCCAAGGCAAAAAGAATTTTTGAAATCGGTTCATAAGCGACGATATTATCGCTGAACATACATAAAAAAAAAAGATTCCGACGAATTGAGTCTCCTCCTTTTTTGAAGTTGGTTAAAAATAAGTCTCGTTAGTACTCCATTTTAAGTGACTTCTAATAAATCAAATAAAAAGCTAATACTAAATGAATAGTAGTACTAAAGTATTTTTTTTATATTGAAACACATGCAAAAATGACTGTATTCTGCCTGATTCCGGAGTAGTGGTCAACACCCTTATTGTGAATACAAGCAATGCAGCATGATGACACACACTATGGCGGCCCAGTGCGATGCTTCTGCACTATACGAAATACCAACCAACGAAATACGATATCAAGAATGCTGTCATTTTAATTTGTTCTTCTGTGCAAGTAGTACTGCCATGGTTGAGCAGGTCTACATATTTTCAACGTACTTGTGTGTGTGTGTGTGTGTGTGTGTGTGTGTGTGTGTGTGTGTGTGTGTGTGTGTGTGTGTTTGTGTGTGTGTGATGCGTACGTCGATTGTCGCGGTAAAGAATAGCTTATGTCCTATCTCAAGGACCAAAGTATCTCCACACCAGCTTCCAGTCAAACCGATGCAGTGAATCAAAATTATAATATAATACCATCGTTGAATTCTTCTGTCGATAATTTTACATTAGATTCTCACAAGAGAAAAAAAGATTGCCATCATAAATGACTGTGCAACTTTTACACAAATAACGGAAATTTTCACATTGACAATAAATTATAAGACATACTAACTAACCCACGCGACATCATCTGCGATTCTCAAAGTGAATACCCGTTTTTCTCACATTTTTCATTAATTGTTCTCCTATTGGTATTAATGTAATGTTATATAGCCTATATTTTTCGTGTATAAATTGGCTATCCAACACTAAAATACACTTCGAATCAGTAGTTCTTTAGACTAGCATGTTCAACCAAGCGAATTGTGAAATTTTTCTATCTCCCTTCTATTGTAATTCATTTAATTTTATAATTTGTTTCATAAACTGTGCAACATGTGTCGTATATACCTCCTATAGTAATATATATGTATTAAGTTGTATAAAATGAGTCTGGTACGACTCGAGACTACAGGGTTGCGTCTCAGCTCTCAATACCATAGACGGAAATTGCATCTGTCAAACCAAATATGTATGCATTCGTTCGAAGTCCTCTTGACTTCATTTAAACACGATAACAACTGTTTTGATATTTTGTATAGCTCAACACAACAGTTTTTCGAATTATTGTAAATAGTCACACTCACAACAATACAAGTTATTGATACATCTAATTTTTACAAGTGGTTTTAAGATAAAGACTAAAAATAGAAACACCAATATATTTACACTGTGCAAAATAAAAATTAATATAATTTTAGTATGATAACATTCTGAGGCCTTGATTCGTTAGATTATTTGAAAATAGAAGTAAAACATAGACAAATATCTTTTTTTTAAATTTGTTTCTTACACTCTAAAACAAGCCAATCTCATAGTTTTTACGTTACTTCTTTATAATCAGCTACAATAGTGTAATTCATGTTAAATGATAATTAAAGATATTGTTAATAATTAATTAATACAAAGGTACAAAGCACGTTTAATCAAAGAGTGGTAATTATGATCAAAGTCACGAACCTGGACGCCTATTACTATACAATTCCAGACTAATTTAATGTGTTAAAACTAAAATATAATTTATGAAAGAACGTTAAGTCCTTTACAGCGTTTTAGAGGTATTGAAACTTTGGTAGTAAATAATGCACACACAATATAGTATTTACCGTGTTCTCGGATATGGCTTATGGTAATAATAAAATAATGTATAGAGGGACTTGTCATTTATATTTATAATAATACTCTTTAAATGGTTTTGATTTGATAACTTCAAAATATATTTCTTTAAGCACTGACCGTTTTTGAATATAACTTACAAAACTTTATGATTATTTTTGTAATAGTATTGTCACTGCTCTTTTAATAGTTTTAGTGACAAATAGTCTAAAGCCTACTAAACTTGAAACTATTGGTAGAAAGATAGTGTAATACTTAAATTTTCCACAAGTATATATGATATCTTAATACAGTTATAAACGACTATGTGTATGGTAAACGGCAAAATAAACGGTAAAGGCCTCTTTGTATCACGTCATTATAATAGTTGAGATTTTATGATAGCTGTAAGAAGTTTTTCAAAGAAGTTTTTGCTCAATCAGAGGCTTAAGCTTTATGTAAATGTACAGTGTCCTATAAAATAACATTTAAATACCTCAAGTAATAGGTAATACGATAATTGTGTGCATTTAATATCATTACTGATTAAACTCATCTTGAAGTTACTAAACACAAACATGAATAATTAACCAGATGCGAAGAAGTTAAGCGTATTCAAAATGTACATCATAAAAATCAACTAATAGTTAAAAATATCGTGTCGCCATCATAAATTTATACAATCATTTACACAAGCGACGTTACATAAAATAATATTACACCGTAACGAATCCCAATACCAATAATTACAATCGCCTATACACAATATTTATGAAAAAAATATTACAAATTACAATATTTGTGATTGCTAAAACTAATAATTGTTATTGAAATACGGGAAATAAATATTACGTAAATTGTTTTATTAAAAAACCTCCAATTATTTGTACACTTTGCAATATGCCTACAAACAGTATCGTTAGTAGTATGATCTAGTCTAGCGGAGTGTGACCAACTGAAGAATGTTTTTAATGTCTATAACTTAGAACTAACGCACGTACGCTGCACGCCTGTGCGCAGTCAAGCATACAGAAGAATTTAGCCTAGGTTTTAAAACTAACCGACATTGTCATTATATATTTTTTAAATGGATTATAAAAATAGACTCATTAAGATTACGGAGAGTGTCATATACATTCATTTCATGAGTCCCGCTTGGACAGTATGGTACAGTAGACCCGAAATGTCTTTCTAAGGAGATGCCTATTAAGCAGCAGTAAACTAAATATTAAATAAGAATTGATAAAGAAAAAAAATTAATGCAACTCCACAGAGGGACATAATTAAATTTATGAAGTGATTGAACATAAAGTAAAAAGTGATGAAATCTTGTTTATTTACTCTTTATTATATAAAATCATATTTATTATATCGACTAATTTAGTTGATTATATATATTTATTATATAAACATAAATATTTATTATGTTTGTAGACTTCTGCAATCCATAATAGAGCTCTGCCTTATTTAAATTCAGATAGCAGAATGAAATAATCAACTAAATTTCACTCGCATGTTCAAATAAAACAAGACTACATAATACAAAGACACAAAAGTATCTCTTATAAAATAGGCCTTAAAAATTACGAATAGTTGTGTCATAATTGCCATCTAAAGAAATCTTTTAGATACTAAACTCGTGAATCAATGAACATTTCTTTCTTTTTTTTAAGGAATTTGAAAGAATGCACTGAGTCCTCAAGTCATAGTATAAAGTTAGCTATAAACTACCCATGAAACAAGTCGTGTACAAAAATTTAACATGAGAAATATTAAAGCACTCACAACGAAAATATGTTGACTTTCTTTTGAGATTTACCAAGCATATTTCAAGTTGAAAGGAAGACAAGGCCCTTGGGATAACTCACCGCAATGAATGTCTCCTTTAGAATAAATAAAAGTAGGGATTTAACACCCAAGTTTATTCAAAAAGGTAAATGAACTCTTGTGACATCGTTTTTCAATGAAAAGTCTTTCAATATGTTTCAAAGCCTATAAATATTTTAACCCGAATATCTGACGCTCGCTATACACCGCTGGGAATGTTGAGAATGAGCTTGATGTATTCGATTCAACCGTATATAGTGGTCCGACAATTTATATGCTGTGACTTCAAATCGATTTGCTGGCTATTCAGATGTCCATTACTTTTCTACAACATGAATTTTAAAAATATAATAAATTAATTTATTTTTTATGTATTCAACTGAGAAATGAGTTTTTACTTAAAGTAGTCCTTTCTAACACTATTAAAGTACTCATTTATTTAATTGTAGGAGAATCAATAAAATTTATGAGTAAATAACTATAGATATATTATATAATATAAGCTAGTCTTTAAACAATAAATTTACATTTCGGCGTTAAACCATTAATCACCGTCTTCAAACTGTATATGTTATCTAAGTACTCGTAACCAGCAATGTAATGCACAGATGTCTGTTATACAGTATGTATAATTTTAGGACGTTTCAATTTCAATTTTTGAGCTGAACAAATCTAACGATTATTAGCGTCCTAAAATTTCAAACTTACGAATGACATCCACTACAACTACTAACAATAATCCAAACATCTCCATCTACCTCTAATGTTGTTTAAATAACTTGTAAAATTTAAGTACAAAAGACTTGGAATAACAAGTGTGCTGTAACAGTAAATGTCTGTTATTTTTTTTAGCTAGAAAGTGCAATAATCATTATTTATAAATGGTTGATATGTGACAAAAAAATCATGTTATTTCGAGTGTCTCCAAAACATCAAACAAACGCTTTCTCCCTACTATGTTGACACCTGAAGACAACAAAGTTACCATTCGCTATGGTTTTACTCGGTTTTTGTTACATAACTATTGAAGCTAATGTTTCACTTTTGACATGCATACGATTATATTTGCTGTAAAAGACACAGAGTATTTGTACACATTTTCTCTTTTTGTAACTCTTCATCTATACTATCTTTGGAATACGAATTGAATCGGAGTTGACTTCAAACAAGACATTATTGTCTTCATCATCATCATGAAAACAAATCAGTTCAAACTCAAAAGCCTCTAAAGGAAGAATAACATAACTATAATTTAATATCATGAAAAACTAAAATGACTAAGAAAAGAATGATCCTTTCTTAGTCATTGTTTAATCTGTTCTCTAAACAGTGTTTTTACATTTTATTAGATCATTCCAAGCGACGGCAGTTACTAAATTGACCACTTACGGATGCACCGGTTGTGTAATAATAAATCACAGCATAACTTGTTTAGTTAACCATACCAGATGTCATTGAATTAAGACCAGGAGACGTATCGTATCATAAATATTATTTAGGTTTATCCAAGGATAAATCAGATCAGGGATAAAACTTACTGTGCTTTATATTTCCATATTATATAGGTAAAAGTATGTGAATTGCGTGAGAATTACAATGTATGTAAGTATGAAAAGTAGATTTAATTCTAGCACTTAGTATTATTGAGCAATTAATGTATGCTACGGTGCACATGGCTTTTGGAAATGTAAATATGGTCATCTACTTTTGAGGCTGACTGTACCTAACGTTATGTCTGACCTACACACATTACTACGCAGGCGTTTAAAAAGTAAAAGTGTCACTTGCGAAACTAAGTTAGTTAGAATAGAATGAGAACAATTGTGTTACACAAATAGTGTATTATAATAAAACATACAAGAATTAGTCGTTAATCACATATAATGTTAAGGAATTGCAAAACAGTAAGATGCAATGATTTACAGATTAAAATGTGTGATTTTGTGAATTTTGTAACTATGTTTTTAATTATATTAAAATATACCCTCCATGCAAAGTTAATTTGGCTAGACTGTCGCAAAGTTACAAGTAGACGATGTTATAAATATCATTATTTATTCTTTAAGTAACACAAAAATCCCTCTATTAAGACCTTACTATACGGGTTTTATACTTTTTGGTGAGCCAGTGTACGTTTATAATAGGAGGTGTTCCGCCCCCTCAGCTAAGTTGTTTTTTTTTTTATAATTAGCCTAACAAAGTGACTCTACCTTGCCTGTAGGAAAGCGTGGGTAGAATCTAAGAGTGGGTGCCTCACTTGCTGCGAATGCAAATAATAAAGTATAGCGACTCACACTATGGCGACTTTTCGAACTCCCTTTGAATGTCTCGCATCGATTCTCTTTTTACAGTCGCTATTCTCTTATATTATTTTCAAATATTTTGTTTTGATCGCGTGAGTCATTTTCATACATTTGATCTGAGTCGCTGCTGATTATTTGACCCGTTTTTAGATTTACCCTATAAATTTAAAATAAATATAAATAATAATATAAGTCTATCCCTATATAACTAGCTAGCTATGTGCAGCTTTGCTTCTCATGTATTATAACGATTAACTTTTTATTTTTGTTTTGAATTGATACAGTAAAGTGCAGTTGTAAACAAAGAATAAAATTATTTCGTTATTCATGTTTTTACGTACATAAGAATTTACATAACTCACACACTCTATGTGATTTTCACGTTTTCTAGTTTGACATATAAAGATAGCACTTATATTACTTCACATTTTATAAAATAACTAGCTTTTATTGTATATTTTATTGCATACTTAAATCTTAACGAAAAATATGAAACATTATTTTTACATTTGCAGTTTGCAATTGTAACTGCGATAAGAATTTTCATAATAAATCTTGTATTATTTTAATTTTCCTTAAACAGCAAACTTAAGAAGAGTCACACAATTAAGATTCAAAGAAGACAGTGGGTCAATGCAAATGTTGAGCCTTGTGGCTGACGCACCAACTTGACACCTTTTATCTTAAGTCTGTGACATGTTTTTATTTACGCACGAACTGTTACTCCTTGTTTAAATATTCTGTTTTCTGGGGAATGTTTTCAAAATCAAGTAACGTAAAGTCAAAGTATATTACAGTGAAATATGTACCCTCAATTGAGAGGAAGAGGTTATTTTGAAAAGGACATATGCTAATAGTGGTGAGAACTTCTATATCGCGATATAGGACTAGAAGTTATTCCGTAATAAGTTTT
Source organism: Phragmatobia fuliginosa (assembly GCA_932526445.1). Taxonomy (NCBI): domain Eukaryota; kingdom Metazoa; phylum Arthropoda; class Insecta; order Lepidoptera; family Erebidae; genus Phragmatobia; species Phragmatobia fuliginosa. The sequence continues at coordinate 17,847,530 of OW052063.1, read as the reverse complement.
TTCGATTGCGCTGTTTGTGGAAGTCGCCACAAGAATCTTTTCTTTTTTTAACCGAACTGCTTGCATGTTATAATTTCATAAATTACTATGTATACATATACGTATATAAATAGCTAAGGTAAAATAGATTGAAAAGTCTATGCAACAATTACTGATATGTCAGATGTATGACTAATCTTTATCTGTATGTAGTACAATTATTAACTTATTAATAAAACGTTACATAGAATTGTTCATATGGTAAACCCTGGTAACTCTGTCTGTTCGGCTTTGCTACGCCAAAACTACTGAACAGATTTGAATGAAATTTAGTGTGGTACAACTGATATACATGCGGGCGAAGCCGCGGGTGAAAGCTAGTAATAATATAAAACTGGATGTAAAAATTCAGTTTGTCTACTAAACGTGTACCATCGTGTTATTATTAGTTGGTATTTGTAAACACAATATGGCTAACCACAAGCAGTCTACCCAGTTAATATTCCGAACACGTTTCATTGGTATGAATGTCAAACTTCGGGTACAAATGAAGTGAAACCACTGTTTTGACATTGTGTAAATTCTATTTTAAAGCATTATATTGTAAACATTTTAATAAATTAGTATCTATTTATTTGTGAAAAAGAAAAACTGTATTAAACTAGCTTTTACCAGCGGCTCCGTTCGCGTATATGTCCTTTCTCAGGCTCTAGACTGCATGTGTACTTTATTTTATTAAAATCGATTCAGTTTTGCTGTAAAAGCCGGGCAGATTGGCAGACAGATAGACAAAGCTACTTTTGTATTTATAAAATTAGTAATAATTAACAAGGAATGTCAGTAGAAACCAAATAAACAAAAGTTGATTCTTGTAACTTTAATTCAAATTATTATTAACACTGTTTAATAGTCCACTGTTGGACTTAACAGCCTTTCTTTATAAAGATGGCCTAATATACCACGCTGCCGTAATGGGTAGGTGCGTTACGTGCTCTAATTTGATTTGCAGTTTGCAGTTACGCCTCCAACGGAATGAACGGCCCTTCAACGCGACTAAAAACTCTAAGAGAAGAAAGAGAATAATGTAGGAACATCTCGCTTAGCTGCCATAGTCTGTGTCATCTTGCTACATTGTTTGCACTCGTAATGAGGATGGTGACCCCTACACCTGGAGTCTACTCATGCTTTCCATCAGGCAGAGTAGAATCAATTTGAAGGCTTATATATAATATAAATATAAACATGTCTCACCTAGCTCAAAGTATATAATTTAAGTAGCTATTCATAGTGTCTAAAGGTGTGTTCTAGCACTAATTTACTGAAAGCCTCAAACGGTTTTAAAATATTCAGTTCGTACACGTTTTTATCAGAATATTGCACCAATTGAAGTAAATTAACCACGAGGCTTAATACTTCAATGCGTTAACACTTTAATGCATCTAATTTCTGTTTGACACTAAAGCGGGCATACTATAATTAATTCTGATGCAATTATTTCTACAATTTTATTCCAACTTACTATTTTACATGATATTGATAGACTGAGTTTTTAAAAGTACCGAATAGGTATATCTATTATATATGTATAGTACTGTAGTATCCGTCTATATTGTCGGCTCACAGTAGCACGCGTCCACTCGCTATCGTTGCTAACAATCGACTGAATTGTGTCATCTCGAGATGACACAATGCTTCCTTCTCATTCATTCATAGTGAACAATGAATGAATAACTTAGTAACACCTCACTCATTTACAGTGAACGAGTGAATGAATAACTCACTGACACATGCACTACAAGTACATAAATATAATTAGATTTTGTGTGGGATTACTTGGGTCTCGAAACTTTCAAGACGTATCGATTGTAGAAGATATATATTATTATTAGTTTATCTTGAAGTTATAAATTCTCACACTTCGCTATCCAATAAATATTTATTTATTACTTGTAAATAAATGCTTTCACGGCTAAATTTTAAGTTCCGAACTTTCATTATAAGAGTTAAATGTACGAAACTATGTACTAACGATGAATAAAAAAATTGGCCAAGTGCGTGTCACGCCACGCATAGAATAGCGTTCCGTAGTCACCCATAATGGTAGGTAGATTTCAAATCATGTCTATTATGTTAACTTATTATTTCTTATTTTGTAAGAAGTTTTGCAAGTGAGAGCATTTTACAAGTTAGGCCCCTATAACTCCTAAAATAAAAAAATATCAAAACCGCTATTTTACCTTGAAAGTTCAACATATGCTGTAATTATGTGGACAAAGTGCTACAATAATATAAACATATTTTTATTTGGGGTACCTCCCCTACAGTATCTAAAACTATCTTTCGATTTAGGTATCCGTTTATGAGTTATTCCACTTAAAAGCGCATTTTTTTTCTAATAACAAAACTTCTATAAACCCCCCCCCCCACACCCTCTAAAACTCTAAACGGCTGACTCAAAAAATCTGAAAAATTCATAATAGTAGCCCATAATATATTCATGCAAAGTTTCATATTTCTAGCACCAACCGTTTGGGCGGTAGGTCGAGGACGGCCGGACGGACATGACAAAACTATAAGAGTTCCAAGTCATGAACTAAGGAACCCTAAAAAGGTTAAAGAATTTAAAAAATGGTTTGATCTACACAGACTTATTCATTAAGTCTGGTAATGCGTATCTAAAGACTAAATAATTAAGCGTCTATAATCAAAATATTTTTTTTTTCGGTCTTTGTAATGCAAAATTCTGTCCAAAATCAAATTTATGCGTCTATATGAAATACATTTGTTTAAGCCAGACCTAAATGTACTAAGCGTAAACCCTAACCTACATTTCAAAAGATAAATTGCCCACAAAATTGCCTTTTTCATACTCGATGTAAATATTCTCGAATAAAAAATGGAAAAGGCAGCCTTCACTGAGTCTATAATGGCATAGATTGCACTTTTTCATCTATTAAACAACATAATTACAGTGGTTATGCACAGGAAAAGGAACTGACTAGTAGATACATAGATATTGTTCAAGGCAGTAGATTAAAATAATCTCATATGGAGTCTTTATTGACTTTGTTCCCATTTATAATTATTTTACGCTATAACAATACATGCTATGTTGTTCCGTATTTAAAATAGTATATTATAGGCTTTAGGTTGTATTTATATTTAACTAGCTTTCAACCGCGGCTCTGCCCGCCTGTATGACGGTTATCGCGGTACGAAATAGCGTATGCTCTTTCTCAGACTCTAGACTATCTGTGTACCAATTTAATTTTTAAATCGCTTTAGTATTTCTAGCGTAAAATCCTGACAGACAGACAGACATAGTTACTTTCGCATTTATGATTTTAGTAAGGATTTTGAATTCATTTCGTAACGACTGTCAGATTTTAATATAATATAATATATATCTACAAAAAATATTTAAGTCATCTTCACTTTATCAAAGACTTACCTTGTCATTTATAGTATTTAAGTTGTTTACTTCTATTGAGGAGGAATGCCTTGATCACACGTACCGAGTGAACGGGCGAGACAGTAAAATGTTGCTCGGCCGAAACAGTGATGTTAGCGAGTAGCTGTTCACACGTGTTTTGAAATTAGCACAGACAGTTCAGTTGAGACTTTGTTTCGGACACGATGGATTGTAAAAAGATAATTAGAAAATATAGAAAGATACTCATTCCACTATTAAATATTAAATAATAATAATTATATATAATTACTAGCTTTCCGCCTGCGGCTTCGCCCGCGTGGAATTCGTTTATATCGCGCGACACGGTATGGGTAGATTAAACAATCTTACATGATTTTATGTTTGATAATAAGGAACTTTGCACAAACTTACGTCCCCTATTTCAAACCCTTCTACCTTTATTTTCGTGATAAAAAGTATCCTATGTCCTTTCCCAAGTTCAGTTCTATCTTCATACCAAATTACATCAAAATCGGTTCAGTGGTTTAGGTGAAAGCGTAACAGACAGACAGACAGACAGAGTTACTTTCGCATTTATAATATTAGTAGGGATACACCATCGGAAAGTAGAGATTTCATCAAAAAGAAAACACCCCGAATTTTTTGAAAAAAGTAGATATGTGAGTAGATGTGACAGGTGAATTCTCGCTATTATGTCAAAATAGGGTAAAAAAAAAAATATTTCAAATCAAAAAAATTACAGTGTATTCGGGACATAAAAGTATAAGTTTTCACTAAACTTCGTTTAAAAATGATTTTATTTGTAAAAGATAAAAATAGAAAACCAAAAATTTTTTTTCATTTTTCATATATAATTTGAGGTTGTGTGAAAAAAAGTGTAAATAAAAAATCGGACAAGTGCGTGTCAGGCCACGCACAGGAAAGGGTTCCTCAGTCACCCATAATGGTACGTGGATTAGAAATTTTATCCAATGGATAATTGTTATGTTTACGTATTAATGCGTTAATTTTGTATGACGTTTTTCAAGTAAGCACATTGTAGAAGTTAAACCTCTGTAACTCCTGAACTAACAAAGTCATCTAATTCGTTATAGTTTTCATTTAAAGTTCATTATATGGACCACTATCACGAATTTTCCCAGATTTTTTGAGCCGGCCGTTTAGCTTTTAGAGGAGGAGGATGCCGGGTTTTACAAAAAATTGGCCTTTAAAGTGGAATTTCTCGCAAACGGAATCCTAAATAAAAAAAATCGTCTTAACAGCCCTTTAATGTTTTTAAAAGACCTATAAGAGTAGCCGCGAGAAAAAAAAAACATCCACATTTTACGTGTCAGGGAGGTACCCTAAATAAAAATATTTTTCATAATTTTATTGTAGCACTTTGTCGACGTAATTACAATACATACTCATGCAAAGTTGCATCTTTCTAGCACTTACTGTTTGGATGGTAAGTCGAGGACGGACGGACGGACGGACAGACGGACATGACGAATCTATAAGGTTTCGAAGTCATAAACTTCGGAACCCTAAAAAAATGTAGATCTTTTAATTACCTACAACTTTGCCATTTAACTTTTTTCCATAGGACTTGTAGTTTTGCCGGAAATTGAGATAAACCGTTTTTTACCCTTTGTTTTATATATTTAGCCATCCAAAGTGACTGTACCCTGCCTGATGGAAAGCATGAGCAGAATCCAAGAGTCGGGGCTACCACACTTGCTGCGAATGCAGACAATAATGTATGGCGGCCCACACTATGGCGGCTTAGTGAGATGCTTTTTCACGCCCCGTCCGAGGAGGACCCGAAAACCTCCCCCCCTACCCGACCCCCCTCAGATCGCAGATCGCCCGTAAATTATTTTTCCTTTCATTTTTATAATGTTCTCCTCCTTTTCCAATAGGTTTCATCGTACTATAATTTTGTTTTCAAAAATAATCTACCCTGGTCTACTGGTCTTTATGTCATTTACAAACTATCATTATGGTTGCCATGCAAGTGTGTTATGCCTAGCAACCTGTGACGTTTTGACAGGAGATAAACAGTGATACATTTTGACATCTACGATTTATGTATTTTTATAATCACCTAGGTAAAAAGGTAAAAACCTTTGTATCTCGATTATTGCAGTAAAAAGTAGCCTATGACCTTTCCCAAGTTCAGTTCTATCTTCATACCAAATTTCATCAAAATCGGTTCAGTGGTTTAGGCGTGAAAGCGTAACAGACAGACAGACAGAGTTACTTTCGCATTTATAATATTAGTATGGATAAAATTAAAGGAATTGTTGGAAAAAGAGCAACGCCGGATTTGGACAAGATCATGGATGTTGAGATCTGATTTTGGTGCTACTCACCATGATGGTTTGGTGGACACTCGGCCTAGTAAGTAGAACGGACGCCGAGAGCGCTGTCTCGCCCGTTTGCTCGGTACGTGTGATCAAGGCATAAGAGAAAGCGTATTCTGGTAGGGGCAAGACAAACGTTGTGTGGGACGCCTTCTAGCCAGATGCGGGACGACTTACATAAGGGGGCTAGCAGCGGCTGGATGCAGAAAGCAGTAGAACAGGCCCTGTGGTGTGCCTCGGGAGAGGTCTATATCCAGCTGTGAACTGCAACGGGCTGATGATGATAATAATGATGATGAAGAATTTTATTAATGGAAAATGACTTTAAAACTTGCATTACAAATTGTTGAGATATTTTTACTAACGCAGTTAAAAGTCAAGAGCACTTCTCCACTTTTACCAGCAATCATAATCAACAGCCTTTATCAGTCCACTGCTGGACATAGGCCTCTCCTTAGAAAGGAGGTTTTGGCCTACTATACCATGCTGGCCAGACGGGTTGGTATAGGATTGTTTTCAAGTTTTCCTTCTCTTTGCATTGATGTTGCCTTGCGTAGTTTATTCCGAGTCGCCTTTTACGACACCCGCGGGATGAATAGGGGTGGTGACACTCTGTATTCTTAATCCGTCACCACACGGACAGGTAATAATTGTAATGATAAATTACGTCTATAGAGAAGAAAAGCTCTGAAGTTATAGAATTTGTATTTATGTCTTCGCCTAAGACTTTTTTGATTCTTTTTCGTTTTACTAATTATTAAGATGGTTTTTAAAACTGTAACTATTACTTCAAGAAGTAGTTGAGTAAATTTTCAAAGACATGAAAACTTTACGGGATTAGAGCGCGAGACTTGCTGTTGAATATTTAAGTACTGTGCTATTTCGTGTATCCCATTAAATCTTAATTCAGAAAGACCATACATACTTTAACTATACTTTCTTAATGTACTTTATAGTATTTTTAGAGATTTTACATTTAGTTAACACTTAAGAACTTATAGATATAAATCAAGACTGTTTATAAACTTTAACGTAATGTCATACTTCATTTGCAGTAGAGTAGAAACTCGAAAATACAATGAACCATAATATCACTCAGTAACTTTAGAGTTTATAATTTCCTATGGTGGTAAAGCTTATTTCCCGATACATATCAGTAAGACACACAGAAATCTAAATAAAATAAAATGTTTTCATCCATCAACACATTTTCAAATCCGTTTTTTAGTTATATTTAAGAGCGTTTCGTCACCATTTTCTCAAGGCACGCGCTGCATACAAATTCACGCTTCCGTGACTACCGCAATTACCATTATAACTTTAATGATTACAAAAGAAAAAATCTGAAGTCAATGCCAACAAATAGAAATTGGAACCATACTCTAATAACTCGACACAATAGACATTACCTAAAGGTACAGTCATACATTCACGTGAGTTTACTTAAAGGGGTAGTAACGTATAAAATATGCACATATTACTAAGTACAAGTTAGTCCCACTTATGAATATAGGGACCAGTTTGTCACCATGAACCTAGTACTTTTTAGGGAGTATTTTAAGAGAGAAAAGAAAATTTAACACTTAGGTATGTTTCAATCAATCAACCTAGCGCCGTCCATTGTGTGTTTTATGCAAATGGTTTGGTGACTTTGAGGAGTTAAGATCTCATTCTTAAAACTCTTCCTTCTCCCTACCTTTAGATCAACCAAATTGACTCAACTTTGTCTCATTTAAAGCATGAGTAGAACTAAGGAGTAGGGTTGAATTGAGGGAGTTGGTTTTCTATTTTAAGAGTAGTACTGCCTGTCGAGCCAGCACATTCATTTTTTAATCAGCGTAGCTCTACTAGCTCACCTACACTACTTACTACATTATTATTTAATTTACATACAAATATACTTATTTGAAATCTGTTATCTAAAACTATGTACATTACAAGTAGCTCCGGGCAAGCTTTTCGAGAGATTTTATTCGAATTTATTCAAGTTTTTTACGGTCATACAATTTGATACGGTGTTTATTTTATACATGGACCCTAAACGCGCCATAATAGAAACTAACTAATGCTTAAAAATTCAATTCAATAGAGAAATATGTTTTTGAAGGAAAATGTATCTACCCAACTTTTGTAATAATGGGGTATTGGTATGGCTTTCCAAAACAACAATAAGTTAGATCGTCTAAGAGGAGCGCACTGCTCTATAAATACTTACTAATGATCTATCAATTTGTGAATTTATGAAGGCTCCATCGTTCATAACGACCATTCAATTTCCTTTTCAGCTTGAATGTACTCGGGAAGCGAAAGCATTTCCTTTCGGCACGGGGTCCCAATCAAGGATTCAATATACCTACCTATGTGTAATAACAATTGATATGAATATTAAGGAGAATTCATTGTTGATCGGATCTTTTCAATTCTTTATCACGAGTCTTTCACTCGTGAAGATATAATGATGGAGTAGTGATTTTTACATAACGTAAATAACGTTATTGGAAATTCTGCATAACACTCTTACAAACGCCAATAATGTAAAATTAAATTATTAGTCTTGCAATAGATATTTATTAATGTAGCATAGTTTGAAAATAGATATAAAACTTTTTTTATAACAGCATTAAAAATGAAATAATAATGTAGCTTTTGCCAACGGCATTGTAAGCGTTTATGTCATTCAGTGGCTTAGTTCATACCCCAAATAATATTTTATTCGACTATTATTTATTCTAAGTGATTACTTTGCCTGCTGGAAAGCCTGAGCTGAAACCAAGAGTGGTAGTTACCATCCTCATTGTGTGTGCACACAATCCAAGCAAAGTAACCCACATCATAGCAGCAAAGGGAGATGCTTCTGCATCATTAGGCTTTCGGTATCGCACTCATCAATGAAATACGACAGCACGAACCCAAAAATGGTAGTTTTTAGGTCGGTCTTCTATGTGACCGTAGTACCGGCCACTCGAGTCATCCTATCCGTGCTGAAATCAGTGAGATTCTCACTACCTTGGAGCAATTTCGAATAACAATCAGTTGTTCTAATCAATCTAACCAATTTCTACTGCGTCTGCGAATCGTGTTGCACAAATACTAGAGTATGCGTTGGTAATGCGTTAACATGAAAACGAACTCACATTTTCAATTATTCAAATTACAAGAAATAATTAAATTACCTGCATCTTACAAATCTAAGGAACCTAAGAAAAAATGCTTTAATTTTACAGCATAACAAGGTAGAATGACCCGCGTTACTGGAGGATTAAGAGTAATTTCAGATGAATGTTTCTCTGAATTCCAGTGAAATGGGAGAATTGTTGATCATGCATACTGGCTAACTCGTTAAGTCCCTCTTTGTCATCGTCTCCAAACAGGGACATAGTCGTTTGTTCCAAGTTTTCACACACCCGTGTGTAATTCAAGTATATTTATAATGCATTTCGCTGTTGAATATTCAAATGTTTGTTGTTTTTTAATATTCAAAGGGTATGTTATTAACCATGACATTAGCTATATAAATGTTGGTAATACTGTTAGTAAAACAATTTTTTTATACACATCATATTCAGTGCCATACTTTTATTACCATACATACACTATACCTTTTTTGTATCACAAAGTTTTTACAGTTAAGTAGTATTATTCTAAGTATCTTAAAAAACCAGTTCAACTTTCCTTTGATTTCTACCACATAATTATTGTCATAGATAGTTATAAATCCTTATACATATCAATACGTTGGTTAGCGACAAGTGTCACAACTTTCTCTCAAACATTTGAAGCGTCCGGATTTAACTGCTTATACAAAATTCAGGTATCGTCAATAGCATTGCGTTCATCAGGTTCATTATATACGTAAACTACAACCGACGAATAATAGGTATCTCTTTTTTTTTTTTTTTCTTTTTTTTTTTTTTTTATATTTAAGCCTGCCAAAGTGACTCTACTCTGCCTGATGGAAAGCATGAGTAGAATCCAGGAGTAGGGGTCACCATGCTTATTGTGAGGGTAGACAATGTAGCATGGTGACCCCCACCATGGCAGCCTGGTTTGATTATTCTGCATCATTCTCCCGGCCTTCGAAGGGCGGGAGAATGATGCAGAATGATTGGGCCTCCGGTCTCACACTCACCAACGAAATACGACAGCAAGAATGCTGTCATTATTAGGATGGGCTTCTGTGTGAGGGTAGTACTGGCCGGGTCGAGCCGGCCCATTCGTGCTGAAATCAGCGTGGCTCTACTACCTACTAAACCTACCTCTTTTATTAAACATGACTCGTATCCTCTCATTTCGCCTATATCTAACAAGTTACAATTTATTACCAAACGCGAAATACCTTTTGAACCAAACTAGACAATTTCTAAGTTGCCCGCTCGAAGAAAATTACACGGCAAGCGTTGAAAGCCCGTCCGTCCAGTAATGTAGCTAAACTGAAATACTGTCATTAACGAAATGCGCTTTTCCTCTATGAATACATTATAAGAGCTTTTCGTTTACACTGGACCTAAGCGCTTGAAATAACAACAATTTGAATTACAAATGTGTTTATATGTTCACTTTTAGATAACAGGTTTGTATGTAAATGTGAGTCGACTGATGTGTTATGATAAGCCCAGCATGAACACCTAGCAGCATTTAGAACAATAGATTCCTTCCTATAGCGGCGAGAAAGTGAGTGTTAAAGATGTAAGCCCACATCAGATAAACAACTCAATCTTGATGGAATATCGCCATATTTTATGCGCATACGCTAATAATGGCACGTAACCGGGAGTTACTTGTTCGTTACCGGCCGGGTTATTGATGGTCTTCCTTTGGGTAATGAGATAGAACACATTGTAAAAAGTTCAACTGTAAAAGTCGTATCCGATACTAGATCTTTACAGGTTAAAACTGACTGGCTATAAATTGTGACTGTATGTAAATTGTGCAGAAGAAAGTAGCGTAAAGATTTGTTTGACTTTTAAGAAAATATGGCGCTATTGTGATTATTCTGTGCCCAGCCGTTCTTCCGTGTAATTAGAAAGAGCAATGCAGTGTTTATTTAGTTACCTGAAATGAAATAAAGGAGCAATGCGACAGTCCACGGCATCTCAACTAGGTACAGAATATACTTTTAGCTGCAATAAAACGTTATTTTCTAAACTTATAGTATCAAAAAGTAACTAATAACTCAGTAAAATATATATTTCTTAGTAATATATAGTATAGGTGCAATTTTACAGAATACTTTTACGTTTATTTTTGTAAACCAATAATGTGGTAATATTAGCGTACTGGCAACATTATTTTACCTCAGTGTTGCTATTAATTTAGGTCAACAACATTTTGATAGTAAAACATACCAATAACAATGAGCGACGATTATATACATACATATGATACGTAAGTTAAAGGAAACAAATAAATACTGTAAAATGACTCATTATTTACTTTCATCAAATGCAATATTAACTTAAAGTGTGAAAATAATTGCCGGAACCAACCATACAGTATTTTGACATGACTTGTTGCGTGCTCTAAGTATCTGTGTAGTCTTGTAAAAAGTATTTATACTACACCTGATCGGAACAGTAGTCAATATTCCCTGAAAATGAAAAGAGAAAGTTAGTCTTTTCCTTGACCTAAATAAGCGGGAGGAAAAAATGTATGAAAATCCATTTCTAACCTGTTTTAGCGGGAGAGAAAGTTGTATGAATTTTCATTTCTCATGTGTTATCTTATCTATGGCGCGCGCCTGCCCAAAGAGTTTTCATGTAATATGGAATCTCCGTGCCACTGACATCCTTTTGTGAAGAATAAAAAAAACAAAAGAAGCGCGAAATATTTATAAATATGTCAAATTCTAAGCTAAATCACATATAGTCGTCCCACGAAGACGTCTAGACAGGGAAATCGTGCGGGGCGTGAGGGGTGAGACGGGGGAACGGCTGCCCCGAGCTGCATACATTTACAGTGTTAGCAGCTCGGGAAACAACTTTCAGGGCTGTCGTGTGTCACTTTAAAATATTATTATTTTGGAAAATAATTCAAATGGTGCATACGATGTGTGTTGTGGAAGATTGCAAGTCGTCATCTGAAATGAAAATCCAAGATGGCGAAAATTTGCAAATTTTTTGACATGGGTATCATGTCCATGGTTTACGAAGTCACTAAAAACGATTATGGGGTTGAAATGAAAATCCAAGATGGCGCCTACTAAAATTTGCAAATTTTTCGACATGGGTATCATGTCCATGGTTTACGAAGTCACTAAAAACGATTATGGGGTTGAAATGAAAATCCAAGATGGCGCCTACTAAAATTTGCAAATTTTTCGACATGGGTATCATGTCCATGGTTTACGAAGTCACTAAATACGATTATGGGGTTGAAATGAAAATCCAAGATGGCGCCGACGAAAATTTGCAAATTTTTCGACAAGGGTGTAATTTTTAAGATTTGCGAGGTGCCTGAAAATAAAAATGAGATCAAGTGTCTTTCGCGGATTTTTTTTTCATAGCTACGTGCAAGTGTACTAGATCCAACATGGAGGACATTATTTAAAAAAATATAGTTATGAGTGTCAATTTTGAGGTTTTTTGGGTTGACGATTATGAAAATAACAACTTTTTCAAATTCAAGATATCCAAATCCGGATATTTCTTTAAATTAAATTACATATGTTTGAAACTAGAATACCAAATTTCAGACTAATCCGGCAACAGTCCTTTCCTGTTGCCGGGTTGACCCCCTTATATATTTCAATTACTTGATTTGACCCAAACAAGGCAAGCTAAATGAAACTGTTAAAAAAAACTATATTTTTGATCATTGTTAATTATTGCTTATAATAATAATCATAATGTTGATGACGATGTTGATCTAAAATAAATAAATTTATTTATAAATATTGTTTACTTGAGACAACCCTAGCAGTTGCGACAATGTCTAGACGTTGCCGGCATTTACCACGAGATCAAAGGCGTCGTCCTACTGTATGTTTCTTTATACTGTGGCTAAATTGTGTCTTACATGGTGTCTTACGTTTTGATTTTATTTTATAAATACTTTAAATGTTCCTCACAGGTGTAGTATAAAGCACTGTGTAGCACTCGGGTGAAAGTCCCATTCCTACCTCGGGAGTATTGTGGCCCTAGGCTGCGCCTTCGGGCCACAAACTGCTCCCTCGCTAGTAATCGGTTCCTTTCCTCCCTCGGTGAACAATGTACTATTGTGTAGTCTTACACAACAGCCAACTGTCAGAGACAAGCGAAAACTTTGCGAAATTTATCGTGATCACAAAACCACAACTTTCCGCGGCGGGTAACTTTATTATATACATGGGTCCACTTAACCAGCTTATATTTCTAATGCTTATTGCACAGCATACGTGACGATGCTGAGTCTGATATAGCGCCGCTGTTGTGTCAGTATGCATATGCCTATATTACTGTCATAGCTTAGAAAGATATTGCCTACTCGTTGACTCTCAAACATACCTTACTGAAGCCGGCAGTCGTAAATACGAACCACTACACCAAAGGGACAGTTTTAGTTCCGTACCAAGCCAGTTTTTTTAAGTTTAGGTAACATAATTAGTTATTATAATTATGCTGTTACCAGTAGCTATTTATTTAATAAAACTCGCACTCTAACCACACAAAATATATACATTATTTTCACTTTTATAAATTTTGCATCTACAACAAGTTAGCAGTAAATTTCTGTTAGGAGACTTAAACCTGTCACTAACCGTAAACATATCTTTTACCACGACCGCCACAGTAAAATGGAAACATAGATAATACTTACACAACGTTTTACATGGCTTGTTTACAGTACAGCTACATTCAAGAACCCGTAGCAAAAAAGACATTGGATATCAGTATCATTATTTTGTAAATTTAATAGTCATTTCATGGTATGTCCATCTGTTATTGAACGAGGCCGCGGTCAGCCCGATACAAACTGGTTTCGTTCATTATCAAAAGTCAATAACTTTCCGATGCATTCCGAGTCAAGGCCAAAGTTACGATCGATAAACATAACAAGTAAGCCGCAAATTATCAGTAGAGATTTATGAGAATTATCAAACTTGTAGATGAACTCGTAAATTTTATCATGTTTACTTTCTTTTGTTTTAACGTAAGGAACTTTCGCTTAAGAAATTTATGTGTTCTGACGTAAGAGTCAAGGAATTTCTCCTCCGCAAAATATGGTGTTGGCTTAACTTTGCAGAATCATTTAATATATATGACCGCTATAATACCGCTGTGAGGCCCTCCACTGAAGCTCCGACATACATATATATTATAACCTACTTTCTGCAAAATCCAACGGCTGATTAAAATTGAATATGGATTCATCGAACGTAAAAATTATTTGAACTCCTATTTCAGAAGCAATTTATTACTATTAGTAATGTATAGTTAGATTATACAGTGTTCTCCAATAATAGCAAAATAAAGTGAAGACCTGACCAGAATTGATCGATTGATTGAAATTATTAAAATTTACAGATTAATATATTTTTCTGAATGAATAAATGATATACCTACTTTCTGCTAGATCCAATCCAAGTTAGAAATACCGGTTAATTCAGGGTCTAATTCATTTCAACTTATGTATATGTTAACTTAAATAACAATAAAACTCAGTATAGACTTAGATAAAATGCTTTGAAATATGAATATAAACGTGTACCGATAATATAACTTTCGTTTTAAGCATACATTTTTCGAACTTCATTACGAAGTTTCTAGCGAAAATGTTCTAAGCGATACACAAAATATACGAGTGAATAAATTATCTTTAGAATTAGAGTGCTTACCCGATTAGTTAACTGACGTTTATCTATCCAACTTTTTTACGTAATTGTGTATGTGACGTAAAATCATCTGCATACTTGTGTATGAATGTATAAATAATTTCGTTTATTTTTGTATTTTCTAAATTAAATATATATGTGCCAATCGTCTTACAGTGCTCAAGTCTATCTTGCGGGCTTCAAATACTATTAATTGAATATAATTTTCAATATTTCATCTCAAAAAATAATGAAAGAAAATTGGCCTAACAAACATTAACAATCTACTGCCTCGGTGGACATCTCGGGTTCGATTCTCGGGTCTTGGGTCGCACCAAATGTTTATATCATCAACAACCCGAGCGTTCGGGTCTACTCTCAGGAGAGGGTTAAGACCATACATCTCCCACACTGGCCGAGTTTGGGTTGGGGACTATGGGGGATATTTGTTTCAGATTTCGAGTGGTTTCTGTGTATAATGTATATATTAACAAAGTATAAACTTATTTATATCAGCTGACTAATACCTAAAGCTCTACTTAGTTCAGGACTAGATAGCTATGTGTGTCAAATATCCGACATATTTGTTTATTTTTATTAAAAAAAGAAACACTAACACTATTTATTATGTTTAGGAATAGTAACTATAATAGTTTTGAATGGTCTAAAAAAAAATTGTTAGTTAAAATTTTTCGTTTTTGTAATATATATGTGAAAATAAATAATTATTCTATAATAAAAGTAATCATATAAAGATTAATTCTACATGATTATAAGTGTTCTTAGAAATTCTGTTTAAGAAATAATATTCAGAAGTGCATTCTTCTATAAAAATCTGTTATTATAAATTAGAAAATGCCATGAACAAATTAAAAAAAAGAACACCTATTTTGGATGTAAACACGTAATGATTACACTATATTTTGGTAACCATTACCACAGTAGTATATAGCTATTTAAGTGTATGTTGGTATAACGGAATCGGATTCTATAATTGCAGCATTTTTAAGAGCGTATTTTTCATTCGAGTACTTTCTCTAAAATAATGCGTGATAACTGTTATTACTCATAGCAGCAAAAAAATTATCTGATGCTATCGTTTCTGTCACTTTATTTTAATGTTAGTTGCTCTTTAACTCGGAATAAACCTTTCCTCAAGTTTAACAATTAAACCTTTTTTTATAGGCTCTCTGAGGTCATGGATTCGATTCTTATTCCCGGAAAAGTAATTGTGTAATGATCATGATTATTATTTTTACATTTATTATTGCTTATTTCTAATAACTGCCTCGTTAGTCTAGTGGTTAGTGTATGCGACAACTAATCAAGAGGTCTCGGGTTCAAATCAAGGGTTGGGCCAAAAAGTGTTATTGGGTTTTTCTTAGGAAATTCCTAATAGCATCCCGGAGTTTGGAAGTTTGACGGTGATTCACGCCCGTGCCTCGGAGAGCACGTAAAGCCGTCGGTTCCGGTTGTCATGAACATCTATGGCAATCGTTATTGGGAATTCAGTGCCTTTTTTTTTGTCTATGCGGAAATCCCCTCGGATACCACCAGTTGGTGGTTAGTTCGGACTCGAATCGACCAAAACCGTACGCCGTCTCAAGGTACCTATAGCCGGGGAACCAGGTGTACCCTACAAAGGAAATCCCTGGAACCCCGACGTACCTCGGGCCATCTACCTACGGCTTGTAGACGTCCCTCGTCATAATAATAGTGCATGGCGCATCCACCCCAGCCTGCTTCTGCTGGGATGACAGATGGCCTCACTTGTCACCCCCAGGCTAGCGCTTATGGAGGACGGAGATCGTTCTGCGACTTCCGGCGCCTGAGTCGACTGCGGTACCGGGCCCGTTCCCGGGCCTGGGGGACCGGGAGAGATCTAAACCTCTCCCGATCCCACTCCGCCGTCTACTTTGCAAGCATAACTTGCTCGCAGAACGAAACGGCGGAGTTCCACGCGCTCTCGCTCTGCAGCATTGGTCACCCCACGAGGTCACACCTCTGTGCCGCCCCCGCCGGGCATTCAGCCAGCGTATGGAGCGAAGTATCCAGGGTCCGGTCATCGCAGTGGTGGCACTCAGGCGTTGGCTCTTTTCCGATTAGACACAGGTGATCTCCGAAGCATCCCTTCCCAGTGATCACCTGCGTCAACCGGTATGAGAGGCTCCCGTGACGCCTCTTGAGCCAATCCTCCATAACGGGTCTTACGGCCGCAATAGCGGCGTGCCCTGCGCTCGGTTGCCCAAGTCGTTCCTTCCACTCTTCCATTAGGACCTGGTGGAGTTGGGATTTCTGATCCTCGATTTCTCGAGGTTCAGGAATTCAGTGCCCTCAAATATACTGACAACTAGTTCAATCTTCGAATTTCAGTTCTCCCTTAGGGTTACGGAGGTCCGATGCCAGTCGCTCTGTGGAAAAACTGAAATTCAGGTAAAACCGGTTGAACTAATAGCTGACCCCAAATAAACTTGGGAATAAAAGCTAGGAAGATGATATGGCTTATTTCTAAGAATACATAGTAGAATATTGTTAAACTTTTATTAAGTTGACAGGTAGTAGAATTGGTTTTTTTTAATTATTTTATCCGCTTTAAATTACGTTTTAACTGTCGTGAGCCATTTTTGTACATATTTTTGAAGAAATTTTTGAGTGCAGTTACTAGCACCTGATTACTGTAAAACAGCCCCTGTGTTGTTTGGAACCAGACTGCGGTACAGTAAAGCTTTAATGAAATGAAATCCAGTATTAAGATGAATAATTGCATACCTTTTATTCATTTAACTTCTCCGATGTCATCGTCAATACTAAAAAATTATGTCAATAAAAATGAATTTACCGTGAAGCTCTTTTCAGTGTCCCATCTTTTTATATCTTTACATATTTTACCTTCTAAATGTAAAAAATATTAGAATCTCCAGACTACACTACCATCGAGGGAGCTTAAATAAACAAAGCAACTTTGGTACTGCATTCTTTTCTTATATTTATTGCTGCAGTGCCTTGGAGCGGGGAGATGATCGTAGTAATTGTAAGTAATAGTATTAGAAATTTTCTCCTTCGGTAAACTGAAAATGTATTAGACTTGTAAACGAATACGACCATCTGATTTCTCGTTTATACTTTGAGCACAATAAGTATCTATGTTCACGATGTGTTGTATTGTTTTTGTTTACCTCAATAACTTTTAATATTTGTAATTTAATTGGTGGAAATAAATATAATTTGGCTGTGATATTGTTGAGATATAATGGAAGAAGATTTATTGAAGAGCGATGATTTTTAAGGTACCATTGATTTCTGCACTAACGGACCGACTCGACCGGGGCGATACTGAAGTCCCACAGAAGACGAACCTATAATGACAGCATTCGTACTATCATATTAGGTTAGTCTTTGGTATATATGCCGTTATAGAGTGTATTTAGATCAGGTAAAGTGTAAAATAGAGATAAATACAGACACAATGTAACACAAGTGTATGATTTGAGAATCGAGCACAGAGTAGTGCAGGTACGCATATGATGGCTCTTAGAAAATTGCAGACAACATAATTCAGAGTATGAAAATAGTTAATCTCGTTTCCATGCCAAGATTTGTTCAGAAGCCGATCGTATTTGTTAAGGAGATCTGCGTTCATATCATAGTTAACATATGTACATCACCATAATCCATCCTCTGCTTGCTACCTCATATGAATGCAAGAGAATACAGGATTAGTTTTAATTGAATTTTGTCTTGACAAGCAATAATCACCATTGCACAAACCCCGTACTATTTGCTTCGGGTTTGGCAATTATGATGTACGAAATTTCACCTCTGTCGAAATCAACTATTATTTTATTAGCTATATGAAACTATGGATAAAGATAATACCCAAATATCGATATAAAAACCACCATACCATTGATACGTATGTTTATCTCTTAACGTCTGAAAATGGCACCTTAAAAGAATTCTGTTGGTTATCTAATCTTCTATCAACATAACAAATTGGTGTTTTGATAGTAGAATTTTCCTTTTAACTATAAAAATCAAAATAGTGCACTAAACCACACAACTAAAAATACATGAATTCAGTTTACGACAACGAATCTCACTAGTAATCTGATGCAATCAAAGTTAGCAAGGCGAATGGTAGTGTAACACCCCGACTAAAACCAAACAGTCTCTTGATTAATCCTGTAAACAGGCGTATTTACACACGGTGCACACGGAAAACCGTTTTCATAAAGCCTATTCCACATGACAAGAAGAACCCACAAAAAAAATCGAGTCAAGAAATTAAACCTTGGGATTTCGGAACAGGTAACATATAACATGAGATAATAATCTAATATAATATAAAAATTTAATCATGAACTAATAATTTAATCAGCGTAACGTGAGTAAACACTTTATGGTGCTGTAGGCGGGGACGAACAATGCTTTGTAGGTAACAAACGGACGGACAAAGAAAATTTACAAATATTACGTTTGAACGTGGCACCATAAACTGTTTAGTAAATTTACAAAATAATGCATTGGTCAGTGGATTTTATATATACGAGTATATAAACAACGAAACTTCATATGTCAAAATCTCTCCAGTCGTTTGGACTGTAGGACGTGCCAAAAAATGGATTTATACATATGTTCGAAAAACATTGCCCTCCTTCTAGCGCAGTCGAGTAAAAACATACGGTATTAAAATTAAGGTAACAAAACATTAAAAGGGAGGTACAGAGTTTTAATGACAACATACATAAAGATAAAAGCAAATGTGTCATGGAATTTTATAAAAAAATTGTGCTGTATTTTTTTCTTTTATAAACAAATGACTTCGTTATTCAAGGATGTAGATTGTGTCCCTACATAGTAAATTTATTTATTTACGTATTTATTGTGAGCATCCAAAAACCAATGCAAGACAAAAATTCATTTACATTTGCATTTGCATGCATTGAAAAAAATATTCTTAAAACTCTTTATTAATTTTATTTACTGCAATAAAAACTTCCATTTGAATTTAATTTATATATCCATACGAATAATCTGCATGATAATAAAATACATACTTCATAAACTTTTTGAAATATTCAATTATTGTTAATATTTTCAGATTCGTTTCACAAATATTTCTGCCGTGAGTATAATTTTGGTGTTAATCGTTAACACGATAAAACTCATTGAACACATTCTCTCCTTGTTAAATAGAAAATGGACTATTTCAATGGAAAACATTGATTATTATCAATTTTATAAAATTAATATCAAACCTTGGCGAAACTTTTTTAATAAATAAATAAATATTTCGGAGATCTGACGCACAACGCCCAGTTGCCCCGAACTAAGTAGAGCTTGCACTATGAGTACTAGACAACTGATATAAATTATAAATATATATAGACTTTAAATTTACTTTTCAAATATTTTAGATAAGTAATAAGTGTAAAATCAACACCACCCTTTGGTAGTTTATGTTGGTGTTTGATACCCAGGTCTAATAGGTCTAATTGCCTTAATATTCGGATATTGTCTTTATCAAAAACTATGTAAAAATTTAAATTTAAATTATATCTTAAATGCAATTGTAAACTCATCCTTATTTCGATGAGTCGAGCACGGCGCGACGCGTTGTGCCTGCAGTCAAATCTAGGTATCACCGCGCTCTCTGTGTATATAGCAGAAGTGCACTACAAATACTTTAATTCGCTCTCGTAAGCTCAGCACCATAGAGTTACTAGAAATGTCAACTAGATTTTTTTCTTTTGCTTCTTAATTTTTTTATGTTTTTTTTTTCATAAGTTAGTTAGGGTCAGAGTAAAGTGTAGGTGTCGATCTATTTAGTACTTGTAGGTCTCTATTTGACGCAGTTTTGAACTGTTATTAGAGTTTATTTCAAAGGTTTAACCAAATAAATAAATATGATCTAATCGTTATGGGACAGTTAATGAAAAGGGTATACGCTGGACATAACATTTTATTGTTACCCAATGTTGCCATCATAATGCATAAACATATAGCTGTGTTTCCAAATTAAACGTCACATTCAAGTGCTGAAAATGGAAATTTCAGCATTAATTAATGTAAAACATTCATTTCAATTTACAAAAGCTATCAGCTATCTTCTATATAATAAATATAATAATATATACATATATACTAACTCGCGTCCTAAGGGTATGAAAAATAGATAGTAGCCGATTCTCAGACTTACTGAATATGCATAAAAAAATCATAAGAATCGGTCAAGCCGTTTCGGAGGAGTATGGGAACGAACATTGCGACACGTTTTTTATATATAAGATATATTAAAGTCTCATGTCACAATGCTAGTTGCCATACTCCTCCGAAACGGCTTGATCGATTCTTATGAAATTTTGTCTGTTTCATTAGGTCTAAACATATGATGTAAACAATTTTTATACCCCTATGTAATGTAAGATGAAAAGGATACAAGTGGAGTCACGAGTATCGGCTAATTATTACATATAAATCTCAAGCCAAGTGTTGCTCACGATGATCTCCACAACTTTTTACACGTTTTCTTGAAATGCGTTTTACTGGCATTCCTGAGGTTTCCATCTCAGGCATCGGTGCTCGGATAAACTTACACATTCGTCTAGGCGTGATATTAACTGTTCTTAGTTAGACGAATGCCTAGATGAATATTTAGTCGAGCAAGATTTAAAAGTGACGAAGTTATCAAAAAATAAAGCTCTATCTACATAATATAACTTACTAGAAAATGACACGATAGTAAATTCAACGATGACTATTAACAAGGTATAAATATATACAGAGCAAAAACACCATCAGTAGAAGCAACCTGTTGTCTGTTCTCTAACGTATGTTTTTATTTATGTCGATGAAAAAACGAGTCTTCATACGCTGCTGAACAAGAAAATAGCAATTTTCCTTAACAATAAAACAACACTAATATGACGTTGTTTCAGTATTTAATGGGATAGAATACATCTGTCCCATGAAACTACGGAGTTTAACTTTGAACATGAACCATATATTCACAATATTGGGTAACAACAGTTTCTATTACCTATGGCTAACAGAGTTCATTGCATCAAATTATTAGACTGTGTTTTAATTAATGTTTTAACTAGTTATGTAGTTAAAACATGAATTAAAACAAAATGTAGAATATGATTAAATTTGCTACTACTGTTACTACTGTTACTTGTACTGTACGGTCCAAGTTATGAATATTTCAAATAGTTGTTATTTTCAAAAAGTCCTATATGCCACGTATTTATGCAAATAGAAATATATTGTTACTTAAAGAGATTACCATCGTATTCTGTGAAAGGCGTCATAAAGTTAGAGAAAGGTTTATTGCACATCCGCTGTGAAATCTACGCATACGTGTCAAGCATTCTTCCATCAATAACATACGCAATTTAGTAATCCGTAATTTATTACAGTTTGATGTCAAATTGAAACTACATCATTAAATTGAAACTAGATGCGGATGTAACCGAGAATATATCTTTATGTAATTCTGTCCAAGATCCTTAAATTAATATTAATTATTTCCTAATGCATAATTCGTATTTAAACGAGTATGTTGGAGAGCCATGCTGGGCACACGTGGGTCATCTCGAACGGAGTAAAAGCTAGTTATTGTCAGTAGGGCTCCAAAATATTAGCTCATAACGACTATTGTTGAATCATGAGAAGGTATTTTGAGTTACCTTATTAACAAATGCAATTGATTCAGTCTTTTTTCCTAATTAAACTTTGATGTTTTACGTGGGCCACCTACCATCAGACTCCAATAACTAAATAGGCGGTATATATTATAGAATTTATATACAAAAATCGATCAAATCGAGACAGCGTAGAGTTATTTACTTATATGAATTATAAAGTATCCAGCACAACAAGTTATTTACTCTACTCTGTCTTATGGAATGCTTGAGCAGAATCCAAGAGTACTGGTCAGTATCCTTATTAGTAATGCAGACAAATCAGCATGGTGCCGAGGAAATACGACAGAATGATTGCTGTCATTTTAGGTTGGTCTTGCATTATAGGCAAAAATGTAAAGTTGAGTAGTTTCATACGAACGCCCTTCTAATAAACTAATACATTTCCTTTTGTAATAGACTTTCTATCATCTTACGTCAAAATAATTATATTAATTACGTAATCAACCGCTGTTGTAAGTAAACATGCTTTACTGTAATTACTATTTGGACGGCGAGCAATTCAATTAATTAACGTAGTATTTACTTTCTTACTCTACTTAGTGAAAGTAATTAGTAGATTGTTTGATATATATTTAAATAATATTCTCCTCAAAGTTGTGGAGGTACGATAGTCCATATTATTTCAAAAATGTGTACTTCTGGCTCAAAAGTACCTAAGTACCTTCTGTAATTTGTGAGGTGTTGTTTGATAAGCTAGTTGGTCTGGTTGCTACTGACCCCGGCTGCGTGGTTGGCCGGGGTTCCGATTTCTAACCAGGACAAAATAAGAGTTGTGAAATCAGCTTGATCATTTGTTTTGTATCTGGCTGTATTCATTATGTACTTATTAAGAAATAATTATATTATTTCTCAACTAGCTTTCGGCCACGACTCCGCCAGCGTGCATCTCGATTTTGGCAGTAAAAAGTAGCATATGTGTTATTCTGATATATAAGCTATATTACTGTAACGTTTCATCGAAATCCGTTCAGTAGTTATTGCGTGAAAGAGCAACAAACATACATACATACATAGATACTCACAAACATTCGCCTTAAAATATAAGTAGGATAGTCTGGATATCGTAACGGAGGCCCTGATTGGTTATAAAATTAATTAGTAACTACTAGATTACTTTTTATTTATTTCTTGCCAAGATAGTGATTCTAGCAGGTCTTCAAAAAAAAAATTTTTTAGACTGAGCAGGAGAAGGCCACTTCCATATTCTTTACACAGTTGTAACAAACGTTAGCAAAGCGAAGACTAAATCGTGTAATGCGTTTGTTAAACAAAGCTTCACGTTAGTTGCAGTGTTAATTAATGTTCCGGTTTCAGTTCACGTCTCCAATTATTGTATAATTAAAACCTGTGACTATTGTACCTACATCTCGTGTTACAGGGGCTGATACTTATGAAACTAACAGTAGAAAGAGTACTTCCTTTTCGTGCTTGACGTTAATATTCTACCGAGATAAAAATGAAATTATCCTATACGGAGCGGAGACTTTCCAGACATACATGTAACGAACACAAAGATTACTCAGAATCAGAGTAACAATTTGTGGGTCACACAAACTTTTGTCCAATGGGAATGAAATTCACAAGACTCAGCGCAATATAAAGAAGCGAGGTGAAAACCTTCTCCGCGATCGTCGTTGAATAAGTTAAAAACCATATTCGTATTTATTACCAAGTCGGTGACTTTAGATAGACTGTGCTATTCCATGTATAGGACAGGTCTAAATCTGACATGTCAAATCTACTTACGCTGTAACTACTTTGTGATATCAGCTGACATTTATAAGATAGGATAGCAATTAAATAAAAGATCACACCCGGACATTGTATACAAAAAATCTTGAAGCACAAGCCAACCCTACATTTTATTAATAACGTTTTTATCTTCAATCTATTACTACCAACCTCTTCATCTATTAAAATTGCTCTACGATCTACTTATTTAGTATAGTTACGCTAAAGTTGTTTATTTTGATATTATAATATCAACATATAAATATCGTAAAACACTGGTAAAATTGATATGTTATCGAAATAAGTTAGCAATGTTCCACCCGCATACCTAACTTTATTTATTATACTGTTTTATAATTGGATAAAGTAAAACTATCTGTTGAATATTTAGTTAAATAAATTAAAACATATTCGCAGTAGCGTTACGTAATAGTAATTTGATATTATACCCGTGCACATAGTTGAAATTTTCCGTATCAGCGTGGATACATATGTTTGTACATATGTATACTGTTGTTATTATACAACTTTGCTTGTTCAATAGGTTAGAACAGTTTAAGGATAATTTTCAACATTTTTTTTTCAAAAGTATAACTGAATATTAGTAAGTAAAGTATAACTGAATACCTGAACCATCAACAACCCATAACGGCCATACGATGGCTAACTGCGGGTTAGGTACGACGAATACAGAATACTAAACAGTAATAACTGAAAGCACTGTCTCGGTTCATTATATGAAACTTGCTTGAAAAGTGTTAAATTAACGTAATAATTGTAACTTCATTACTTATGGACACGTATTTTAGAAATAACCAAACCAAGTAGAGCCTGTACTATAACCATGAAACTCATGATAAACATGTTTTTGTATTTCGGAAAACATACACATATAAATTATCTCCCTGAAATTCGCAGTTTGTTAATTCTTCTAAGTTTCACTGGTATTTTACTCTAAATAAGGTTATTTTTTCACCTTTTCTAAGACCTTTAAAAATAAAGTCATTAGGTTTAACTACTTCTGGCAAACTTAATTTTCTTAATATCAATTACTACCTACCTAGCCATTTCCATTAACAATTAAATTTGTGATTGTTTTTATGATCAAAACAACGATTATGGTCTTCTTCAAGGTGAATAACACTTCAGGACGTAATATTTATTGAAAAATACCCAGTTTGTCTATAAACATTACTTCTAGTATTATACCTACTACCCAAAAAACTTCCTAGAGCATGTTAATAAGTCATAAAACCTTTGAGCTATAAATCACAAATCAAATAAACGTCGTTTATAAAATAGAAGAAATCACTTTATGTAGAATAAGCATATCAATAAGAACCACTATAAGTAGGTATTATGCAACTACATTAAAGTATGATAACAGTACTATTGTACTTAACTTGCCGTGCTTTACGGTCTGGGCTAATTGATTGACAAGCGAATAAAATAGACAATATATCACCTATTGTTAGCAGCACTCTAATAAATAGCCGTATTGTACACCTTTGTTATACAATTAATAAGACTTTTTTCTAATTTCAGTACAAAAATAGGTTTTTAAGGAAGCCGGTACTTTAATTCAATTAGTGTCAAACGTAGGAAACAATGTTTTTGTGTCTGAAAACGGCAAATCATTGCAACTTTTTATGCAACATTGTTTTTTGTTTGATCTAAATCACTGTGAGAAAATGCAGTATCTTTTAATTAATTGCTAATGTTCACCCTGGTAACACAACAAACATGACAAAACATGTTTTCATTGCTATTATGTAGCAATAAGCAATAAGATTCAAAATTAATTGTTGTTATTTTTGGTTTATATAACTGGAGTTTAATTTATGGAGAAAAAATGCAAAAAGTAAGATTGTTAGTATATTTATGAAGTCATAGTAATGTTTAACAATGCATGTTGGACTCACTCATAGAATTAAGTGAGCGGAAATTATCATGAATCACGACAGAGATTAATTTTATTGTCATTATTGAAATCTTTCTACTTTTTAGCATACATGACAAGTATGGACACACCCTTTCCGTCCGAAGTCCGTCTGTATGTCTGTCCGGTTAATATCTGGAACAGTAGGACTGATTTTAAAGGGACTTCCAATAGTAGATACTTGATGACATAAGAAGTACCTTAGGCTAAGACTTAAGCAAATGTTTTCAGACTAACTTCGCTACGAGCGATATACAACATTAACCGTAAATAACACAACAAGACTAAGCGAGTAGTAAAATATAAAATAACCATCACTGGGAATTATTTTTTGATAAAACACATATTATATGTGTACATGACTAACTGATGGATGTATATATGATAAGTTTCTTATGAGATATCTAATGTTAATGATTATTTAATTAAATCTATAAAACAGCGTTGTGTTCTAAATGTATTCGTCTCTAAAATAATATTGTAACAACTATTTTAAATATTTACTAACAGAATAACTAAAACATACACAACCATAAATCTTTCATATTCCTTCGCTGATCCAAAATAAATATTAATTATTAGTTTTGACTAATTATAACCTAAGAATGAGGAAACAATTCTTATTAAGAGTAAAATTTATTATGTGTCAGAATATACAAAAGAGCTGTCAAATAACTACCAGAAACATTCAAATACCCATTCATATGTTGTTTGGTTTAACTTTAGGACAAAATAGGTCATTTATCATGTCCTACATTCAAGGTGAACTAAGATTTCCGTAACATGGTATAATTTATTATGTCACTCAGAAGCTTTGAGTGCCTTTCTTGACACTGTCACGATTGAAGTGGACAATCATGGACAACGGTTATGATCTGAAACGCATGCAATCACGACTATTCTATTAGTTTGAATGAGGTGTAAGTTACTGACACTGATCTTTCGATAGAGACGATCGATCTTTAAATAAAATCGATTGTTTAAAAAAATTTTTTTTATTTAATCGGATATATTATTATGGTGAATTATTTTATATTATGCATAATGTATCTACAAAATTAATAAATCTATAAAAAAAATGTCTACTCTGACTTACGGAAAACAAGAGTAGAATCCAAGAGAAGGACCTTCCTCATTGTGAATGCAGAAAATACAGCATGGTGACCCTCACAGTGGTGGTCTAGTGAGAGTAGTCTCATACTCTCCAAAGAAATGCAGACAGTGCGAATGCTACCATTTTTAGATTGATCTTCTGTGTGAGGGTAGTACTTCCCCGGTGGAACCGGCCCATTCGTGTTGAAGTTAGCATGTCTCTGTAATCTTTATGGAAATTTCTATTTCAATAATATTGTTGTATAAATAAAAGAAAAATATCAGTCTTTACATCCTTTTTCTTCCGTTCGGAAATCCCCCCGGATACCACCAGTTGATGGTTATGTCGGACTTGAACCGACCAAAACCGCACGCCGCCTCGGGTACTATAAGCCGAGGAGCCAGGTGTACCCTCGGAAGGAAGTCCCTGGAACTCCGACGTACCTCAGGCCATCTACGCCTTGCAGGTGACCCTCTCCTGTGTGAAACCCAAGTTCAGAGCTGTCTAAAAGGGGGCGCGGGTGCTTCGTGGCACTGGCGCCGCCACCCTGGCCTGCTTCTGCTAGGGTAACAGATGGCCTCACCTGTCACCCCCAGGCTTGCGCTTATGGAGGACGGCGATCGTTTGACGATCTCCGGCGCCTGAGTCGTCTGCGATACCTGGCCCGTTCACGGGCCTGGCGGACCGGAAGAGTTCTAAGCCTCTCCCGGTCCCGCTCAGCCATCTCCTTCGCAAGCATGACTTGCTCACAGAAGGAGACAGCGGAGTTCCACGCACTCTCGCTCCGTATCATGGCAGCAATCATGTTACGAGTCTTTAAATCCTGTCTTTTTCTGTTTCAGAATCAGTGTCGTCTAGTATTCCGACGCCTTCTACTTTTGGCTGCCAACCGACCGTATTTGGTAAGACCAGACCTTTTAAGTACCTTTTATTAACAAACAAGCATTAGTGTGGATGATAGGTCTTTCTTTTCATTTACTTTTTTTTTCATAGTCTCCTTGAATTCTACTCACTTTCTGAAGTGATGCGCAATTAAAATGCAAACATGAACAACTTCATTAGTTACTTTTTATGAAAGAGTGTTGCTACGAGTATATTCACGTTGAGATCGGAAATTTTTCAGCCCACCTAGTAAATGGTCCTTCCGTTTCACTAAGCCGTTTTTATTTTTGGCAGTCGCCAAATTCCATATATGAAGGAGGAGGTTCTCAATTCCTAGGTACTTTTTTTCTTTGCTGACACGAAATAAATTTAATCAATAAAACTAAAATCAGAAACACTGAATTCATTGGAATGTTCACTTGAAAATAATATTTTTGCACATAGAAAATAATTGGTTAAACCATAAATATACCCTCAATAGTCAGATGTCAAAATGATTGAAGAATGGGATCGAAAATAATGAATAATTTAACAACATTTATGAATAATTTCTTATTTCAGGTTAAATTCCAGCCTAACTTAATTACTGTTAATTATTAATTTAACAAAAAAGGCTAAACTATTATAATTAAAAATAAATTACGAAGGTCAAAATAAACAAAAAATAATTAAATATCGCTACCTCTAATGTTTGGACTACTACGGTCATAGCGACTCACGATTAGGGTCAAGCTCCAAGGTCTACCGTTACATAATTCTTCAAACGTTTCACCTCTATAATAACAGATATAGTATCGATACTAGACCGTATTGTTTGCGAACACTTCTTGATCGATTGATCGTCACGACAATGAGCGAATCAACAAAATAAACAACTTCGCTAGCTGAACATCCGAAAATCATTTAGTCGATTACTTACTTCTTACCTTCATAACGATTTTTTTTCGATTGAATTATAAATATATAAAGCTTTTTCCTAAGGTAGTTGCGGAGAAGTTTATTCAATTCTTTCGATACCTAGAAATGGAAAAATAGTCAGCTATTTATTTCTTTTTACTTATTTTTTTAAAACTATTGTAGTGTTCAATTTGAATTGTATTTATACGTTTAATAATATGAATTTTTGTATGCTTAGAGCTTTAGCCAGTCAAGGCAATAACATTCAGTTAGAAGATATGCTGTTACTCTTCAGCACATCTAAACATCATTTTTTTCCCTAAGGGCCAAATAAATTCTAAGATTCAACTAGAGTTCACTGAATCCCCAATAACGTTTGCCATAGACAATCATGACGATCGGGACTGACAGATTAACGTACTCTTCGAGGTACGAGCCTGAAACACCGCTGAAACAACACTGTTCCATACTCCGGGCCGTTATTAAGAATTACTTGTTAGAGAAACCTATACGAAAATTACACCCAGATCTCTTTGATTGGCAGTCACATACACTAACCGTTAGATCATCAAAAAACAATCATATTTAGAGATATCTGATTTAAAAGAAATTTCACTTAACTCTGTTTTGCAGTATTTATAAACAACTATTTGGAAATGTCATTGTAAAATATTGAATGCTTTGTTATAGGAAAACCATTCACTGTTCATACCGCTTTAGCGTCAACCTTCAAATAGCTATTCAAAACCATAAATAGTTTGAAAAGTCTTAACAATAAATTGCATAAATTTTTCACAATAGATCGTCGTGACTCAGGCAATCAACCAACGCCCAGTAATATCAAGTTCATACCAAAGCTAAACCGCTAATATCTGTTTAGGGAGCGTCGATTCTAGAGAAATCATTCAGCAAATGTTCTTAAGTGTAAAACTTCTTAAGAAGTACATACTTGTTTACCCACTAACGTTAAACTAATCATCTTCATTAACAATAGCAATTTATTAGTCTGTAGTTGGGCATAAGGCCGTCCTTATGTAGGAGGTTTTGGGCTTATTGGCTGTATGTACTACTAACTATTATATTATACAAATTAATAAAAGATAGCCGAATATTTTTTTAGTTCAAAAATTTGTGATCTACCCGTAAATTTATTAATATTTCATTTACTTGTGCTTAGCGAGTTTATACAAAGGAGTTTACTAAATTTTGAAGTTTTTGTGACAGTAATCGACGTAATACGCAAACGATTAGGAATTAGATGATTTTTATTTTCGTCTAATAAATTATTCAAATATATATATAGGGTTGTTTCAGTCATTAAAATAAAGTAAATAAAAGTTAGCAGACGTTGGCTTGAAATTTTTAAAGCAAATTAAACCCTCTGTTTAGCTTAGCTAATATAATTTAGCTTATAAAACGAATAAATGTTGAGTACTATGGCACAACGGGTAATGTTGGTGACCAAAAAATTTAAAAAATCCAATTAGATAAATTGAAACAGGAAATGGTTTATTACCGTTAGCACTGTCTAATACTTAAATATAATCTGCCAGTAATTATCTGTTACCATACGCATCGTTATAAATTAGACATAGTAACATTAACATAAAATTATCATTTGTAACTCGCTTTCATGGTTATATATACTTACTTTCGCCAGAACTTTAAAGTGCTATAGATTAAACCATTGTTTAAATTAAAAATTTACGGCTGTTATTTAAACTTTCATCTATGTTTTCTAAAACAAGCAAAACCGCTGACGAGGTCCTCAGTTTTAGTAATAACGTAAGTACCGAAGTAAGAGATAATGAAGATCGGTGTGTCAAGATAATGATCTATATATTTTGCTGATAGTAGCTGAAACTGACATGTAAGAGTATTAGGGTGCAGTTTAGGCTGAGCATGTACAGAGTTGAACCGGAGACTGGTATGACAAACGTAGTGTAGGGCGTTTTAAATAAATAATAATAAATATTTCAGGCATCTTACTATAGTCCCAACCTAAGCAGAGCTTGTATTATGGGTACTAGACAACTGATATAAATATATTACACAAACATATTTTTTCTTTAGTAAAAACATACATATTATACATAGAAAACACTCAAACTCCGAAACAAATATTTGCGGATTACACAATCCCGGGACTCAAACCCGAGACATCAAGCACAGCAGTCGCATACGTTACCACTGCGCCACCGAGGGAGTTCAACAATGGCTGACAACGGATGGATCCGGCCTGCCTCGCATAGTTACCATATAAACTGTTATGGAGCTCGGAGATCACGCAGCCTTTTCTTGCATTTCTGATACTTAGGAATTTAGTAATCAATAATTATAAAACGGTTCCTTTACTACCTGACTGGCTGACAGACAACGTATAGCCGAGACTATTGGGCGCAGGACGCTGATATTTGGCTTGTGTATTCCTCGAAAAGCGTAATATTTATGAAAATTCATAGGCATATAGAAAGACAATCAAAGTTATACATCAGAATAACACGGAAGAGAAGCCACGGGCAATAGCTAGTGTTCTAATAAAACAATACATTATTTAATCATAATGCTATTAAGCAATATATTTCTAACAGATAATCTGTGTTTATTCCGGCCGTAGTTGATTTGCTCAGTGCCGATAACGATCGTGTTTACACGGGTGTTGATCTAAACAAATCTACGCCTCGCGATACTTATCAAATCGCCCTCAATAATATCATAATAATAACAAATCACCTTGGTATTTACTCTACCTTTGTCTTCTTCATAACCTTTTAGCACAATCATTAAACAAAAGAATATCAGTAACAGCTATTTCAACAGTAAGGACGTGCTCAGCGACGCAGT
Source organism: Phragmatobia fuliginosa (assembly GCA_932526445.1). NCBI lineage: Eukaryota > Metazoa > Arthropoda > Insecta > Lepidoptera > Erebidae > Phragmatobia > Phragmatobia fuliginosa. Next base: position 17,815,890 of record OW052063.1, on the reverse strand, counting down.
TCATTGAAATAGGACGCTATTTGTGAATAGTTGTTTTTGTAAACGAAACTATTGACGAGCCTATACAATATGAGCCCCATAATTTAAGACGAATGGACTAGTACCTTAGAATACATGTTATACATCTGATCCTTAATGTATTCTGAAAACACAGTATTTAGATTTCATAAGATTATTTAGAATAACTAATAGGTTGCATCATATTAGTTCTTCTAAATAATCTTAAGAAATCTGAATGTTAGATAGAACCTGGCAGCTTAAACCTTTGCTGAGCTGGGCTGAGGCTGAGCCTTTAGACTAAATTTCATCATTTAGGAAGGGCGATTAAATACTTTCTGCCATATATATTATCATATATATAATTAAAAAAAAATACTTTCACGGTACTAATATCGTGGTTTATCACGATATTTGAATATGGAAAATAATAAATGTTGGCATCGTAACCGTCTTGGCTACCCAAAAACGAAATGTCATTTAAGCAGTTACGTTGCTCTTTGAATTCGCATCCCCTTATTGATAAAAAACAAATGTCGTCTCCGGAAAACAAAAGAAAAATATAAAACATAAAAATACAACTGTCATTATTTACGTATAATTTATATTACATGCTATTTTAAGAACAGCCAATCAATAGTTAGCCGTTAGACAGTTCGAGTTCATTGCCAATATATGACCCCTAATGTAAAATATCTAGGCCAGTTATTAAGCATAATCACGATCAATGATAACAGTAATACAAAGTACATTAGCAAATGACCTGTCACAGGGACACAATTGATTTGTGAATTTAATTTAGGCTTGTTACACGTTGCTATGTGAAAATATGTCAGCGAAAAAACTTCGAACTCAACTCCCAATTAGGTCCCAGTATTAGAACAGAGAACATTCTTTTAATGTTTTTCTGTAATAACTTATTTGTGTAGTCATCGTAGTATATTATTTCAATATTTTTAAAGTTATATTTCCCACAAGAGCTGAAAAGTTAAGACAATAAAAGACTGAATGCCTAGTTGAAAAGACCAGTTTCATTTTTCCTTATACCTCACTATAAATAAGAACAAATATATTATATTATAACATACTATTAAATAAATTTAAACAATAAGTATTTCACATGTGTGTCTAATCATCTTAAACGGTATAATACATGTAATTTTTGAAAGTAAATTGTTTCGGTCAGAATATTTTATGCAGCGAAAGTATGCTGCTGGCCTTAGATACTGGTAACGGTAGTCGGTTCTTGTCATTAATTTAGATAGGCGTTTGATTAATACCTACTTGTTTGCATTAAAATATCAACAAAAGGCATACACGCGTCTAATTGCACATTCAAATTACATCTGATAGTAAAATCAGGGGTTTTGAATTGAAACACAATTACGCGTACCGGGTCACTGAATGTGATATTGAGCTTTTATTTTCCTTTTAAATTAATTATAGCATTAATGATTTGAATAGAATTCAATTGTCGTTCAATGTTGTCGATGTAATAGCAATTGCGAACTAAGTTTATTAAAATGATTTGTTTTTGTCTAGCTATACACTCCGTATATTCTGTAAAAGTCTGTGGTGCAGTGGTAGTGTGATCATTCTTGAGATCTTGGATTAAGATCCACAAATATTTGTTTCGAAATATACGGTGTTTATTTTTTAGAACTAAAATATCGAATCCTATAATGTTATAATACATCAATCTATATCAATACTAACATTGTCTGTTACGCTTTCACGTCTAAACGGCTGCACTAATTTAATTGAAATAAGATGCTTTGATACTTGAGGCTACTTTTACAGTGATAACCGAAAGCTAGTAAAAATATTAAAACAGCAAGTTCACTTGCAATTGCATACACAATGCGTACACATTATTGTCAAAGCTAAGACAATAGTCTGCCTACCCACACTACTTCTCCTAACGACACCGTACAGTAGAGGCGTACCTGTATATCTTTTAGCTCACGAACCTCGATTGCCTACGCATACCGGGTCAATGCTAAACAATTAAAAAAAGAAACATCGTAAGTGATGTAACGAATTGCATAACAATGAATTTGAAGTTCAACATTTATTATTTCCTGTTTGATTGAAATTTTGTTTCAAGGTTATAAGTAATGTGTCTTAAATATACTCCTCTTATAAATTTGAAAGATCCATAAATGCTTAAGAAAACTCTATTATTGTTCCGTATTTTTTCTTGATTTTCTTTCTATAGTACAACGGTTCTATTCGCCCGAGCAGTCCACATTGTAACAAGTCCGTTGTTATTTAGTCTCTGACAATAAAGTGACTCTACTCTGCGTAATGAAAAGAATTTCAGGATAGTCGTCACCATATTCCTCGTGAATGAGACATCAGTGACCCATACTATGGCGACCTATTCAGACGCTTCTGCATTAATGGGCATCCGAACGAATCACGACAGCACGAATACTGTCATATAATGCAGGCACCACACTTCGTTATGCGCTATTCGTTATGTGTCTACGCCGTATTCGCCCAAATATTAGTTATGCGTGCAAACAACAATCATGCCATCCACACTTCGAACTGGTATGGGAATAAGCATCAAATAAGGCAAATATGTGTGTTGTAGAAATGTGTCATTGTCATTTCTATGGTGAACAAAACGAATGTACTCTCCACACTTCGGCGTATGCGCGCGAATAACCCGCATAAAATAGCGCATAGCGAAGTGTGGTGTCTGCTTTAGGTGTTTTCTGTGAGAGTTTAGTACAACAGTTCAAGTCAACCCGTACCTGCATAAATCAATGTAACTCTACTACCAATTAATTGTTTCTAGTAAAAAGAAAAAATATTAAAACCCAGAAAAACTTTATCATGTCTTCGCTATTTTAAGATTTGATTAATCTTTAAATGTTATTCGCAAAGCATGTCGACACTGATAATACTCATGTTCCTAATTATAATACCTTCGTGCTCATGAAATTAGTATCCGTAATGATAAAATCGCTTTGCTCGCTTTGTTGCTGATTAGTTGTCTAAGTTAGCAATTATCTGGTGGCGAAATCGAAACTTAATAGCTTACTGCATCAATTATACATAAAAATAGAATAAAACCGAGTTTATTGTTAGTTATTTTGAACTTTCAACTACTTTTTGTTGGTGTTATACTAATTTTTGCAATTAAATGATGTTACATCAATGCTTGTTTGAAGTGCTAAAGATTAATTAACAAGTTGTTTTATTAGGTAATACTAACGGTTATAAACTATTAATTTTTTGTTTTAATATTTGTTGATTCACGTTGACGTCATAAGACAAATATTAAAACGCCGAAACTACTGGGCGCAGAAACCTGAAATTAGGCATGTATGTTCCTTGAAGAGTGTAGGCGGGCACTAAGATTTTTGCAAAATTCACCCCTAAGGATGTGAAAAAGTGAATCAAAATTTGTTTGAATAAAACAATATATATCAGAATAACACGTGGGCGAAGCCGCAGGCAAAAGCTATTGTATCTATTTAGCTTCGAAGGAACAATCTCATTGTACAGCCACAGAGACAGAGTACAGCTTTTGATTAAACCCATTTGATGTTTCTAATGCAAACAAATTGAAGGATATTGGAAAATTCAATGCTGTTAAAATAAAATAAAAATAAGAAATAAATTGGAAACTATGAGTTTATCCAAGATAACTGTATTAAATTATCAATTCTATAAACAAGTTTGCGTTCCATGCAACTCACAAATTGAACAGACTTACAGAATGTTAGCAGTTAGCACTGTCAAGTTACTTATTATTATAGCGTGAAAAGCGTTCTTCGCGTTGACTTCGTCATAATTCTGTTCACATCACGACCATAATTTTATATTTTCTTTGCTAGATATATTATCTAGGTATATCAAAGAATTTTAAAATAGAATCACAAATATGTAAAGGCCTTAATTCTCAATTAAAGAAAGAATGCCAAAGAAATGCTTCTAGCAATGTAATGAATCACATGACCAGAGTATTTAATCGAAAAAGCAAGTCCTACACTCTGTTTGCCTATTTATGGTCTGCACTCTGGCACATTTTGGCTCCAACGTTTATGAGTTCACCTAGAGATTTGACGATTATTACGCATACGACTATATCGGTTACTTTAGTTCTCCGTCGAATAAGCTCGTTACGAATTTTATCGGACGGAGAGACACTAAATGTATATCCAATATTAACTAAGGTATGAATGTGACATCAGCTTATAAAAATAGTAATAAGTAATCCATTTAAATTATTCTCTGAGTAATTGTTGATCCGGCATTCCAGTTATGACATTTGACATGAACCTTGGAACCATTTACCATGAAGGTTTGTCCATCTGTCGTGACCTGACATTGTCTAGTCGTTGCACTGCTCTCATTGTTGGAATATAATATTAATTATATTCAATGAATTATATTAATGAACTTTCAATTCTCGAACGATCTAATAACTTATGTAGGTACTAAATAAATTATATTGTACAATCAAGAAATTTGCAATAAATATTAAAGGAGCATTTCATTGTTATTTATTTCAAACAGAACGAACAAAGAAATTCAATTTCAAATAAGCTACTTTACAAATTGATTTTCAACCAAAATAATATTAGATTTGAATGAAGACGTTGCGAAAACCAAATCACTGTCAGGAAGTCCTTTTATAATAGCAATTATGTACTATACTCTGAGTCAATAAGAGAAAGATTTAATATGACAATAAAATGAAGAAAACTGTTAATTTTAGACTCCTAAAATGTTATTATCCTCCATTTGATGGTTTGGTGTTTAATCCACACATCAAGCTCAGATTCATTATAAATAAAATCGTTATTGAACTTGGCGTTCAATAACGATTTTATTTATTATGATTATTTTTATTCGATTTGATCTTTGTGTAATTACTTTTGTTTATTTTGATATAATTTTGTTGAGGTACTCAGAAGGTTCTTATGGACATAACATTATGAAAATCACATTCCATGTCATTTTCACAGTTTTAAAAAACCTTTCTTGTCCCATACAAGACAGAGTAAATTAAAACAAATTTCGTACAGCTTTTGACGACAGCCAAAACACAAGAAACACTAGGATAGTTTTAACACATCATGAAGTGGGAAAAAATTGATCAATCTAGAATTAATTTTATTTACTTAATTTATTTCGTTTATCCGAACTACGATATATTTTGACAAGAGGAAAGTCGGAGCACTATGAAAAATGCATGTTCTAAACACATGAATTTCATAACTTTCGGCTGTTAACTAACGATAGATAAAGTAAATTTAAAAATAAATTGAATTTGAGTCAGTGCCTTGAAAGTTTTGCGCAATAAATATAATCATGAAACAAGTACCTAATAATTCAAATATTCATCATTGCTTGCGCTTGAGGAAAACCATAACAAGATGAGTCTAAAGCAAGATAGGTAACTTTATAAAAAGTAAATGAATATTGATCCTCAATGTTTGTTTTTATGAGGTTACGTAATTCAAGCTCTAAATTAGTAAATAAGTTGTTATGGAACGTAATTAATGCTTGTGCAAATCAATTCTCATACGTTTATTATTATAACAGTTTACTAACGTTGTTTCGCGACTCTATCTGCGTATATGTCGGATATTACAATAAGCTTTTTTAGCTTAATATATCTCTGTAGCCTATGAAATCCACAAATGATGTGGCTTTCTAGTAGCTGACCCCAAAATTGTTTGGAATAATAAAGGCTCGGATAGTGATGATCGGAGCTATCTCTCTGTTGTATTAGTAAAAGGTCCACTGAAATTGACAGTCCGAGTACCTCAAAATATGAGATGAAAAATTGAGCATCAATAAACAATTTTACGCTAACGCCAAAAGCCAGACAGAAAATGGTGTCGTAAATGCATCGTCATGTTTAATGCATGCGTCGTATATCCAATATGCCCCCGCGCCCCCTCTTCCCTCCCTCAACAGGACGGACAGCACATCAATCTGAATCAGTTTGTTTGATTGGCGCGCCATGATCCCGATTGTCCCCGGACGTTCAGTCACGCTTACACTACGTCACTGAACTTAATTAGCTATACTAACAATACATTTTTAACTACATACAGTGCTATAGTAAATAATTAATTTGAATAAAGAAGGTAATTAATTTTATTTTAAAGAAAAATGCCTTTCAGTAAAAAATCGATAACAGGATCAGATAAGACGTTAAAAGTTATTATCAACACGCCTATTTGCTTGGTCATTATTATATGATGTGCTTTTTAATGTACCTAGTAAAATATAAAGTGGCAAACGAACATTTTATAGTTTTAATAAATTATTGAAATCAAAATACTCTCATAAGCTATAACTTCAAAAACAAGTGTAATCGTTAACAATTTGCATTTCTGTTCACGTACTATTGCCTTTTTCAAGTAAAGATTACTAATAGTGTTTTTCAACGAAGAAAGCTTATGTACCTACATATAAAAGTAGATGGTTTCGATAAAATACGCTTCTCAGTACCAATACATATAAACTAACAAATACATAGTTCATTAGCAAAATTCATACAATCCAACAAACCGAATATACACAGTAAACTTATGACAACCGACTGAACATGTGCTACTAAAACTACAAATTAATAGTACAAATTACAATTTACCCACAATAATTCTTGGGCTAAAATTTTAGTTAATGTACCGCGAATACACTAAGCCCGTCATGATTTAATCTGTACTTTATGACGTCATCAATCTAGTGTACAGTTTATATTAAATAAAGCTTGTTGCTGGCAAAGCCCCGATGGCATTATAATCACGGCTTCGTACTAATTTGTCGTTGATATGTTTTGTTGGGTTATTATGGAGCTTTAGACCGGATTATTGCTGCACTACATGCTCTGCTTCTATTCTGATACTGAATAATTTAATTTAAGTTTTATTTGTATACTGTAGACTTCAAAATAGGAGGACGCTCTTAATTTAATAAAATTCGACCTGGAATTTTAACCCAAGACTTCTAGATCAACAGTCGCATATGCTAACCGCTAGACCAACTTGCTAACCTAGTATATTCTATATAGCTAATTTTAAATTGTTATTTTTAAATACTGACTGTGTGTTAATTCATAAACAAAAGCCACCACTTATACTGCATTCGTGATGATAAAAATTCTAGTTATCGCCCGCGGCTTCACCCGCTTGGATGTTGGATAACGCGGTAAAAAGTAGCCTTTCTCAGGCCTGGTATTTAATTTAGATCGCTTCAGTAGTTTTGACGTGAAAGCGTGACAGACAGATAGACAAAACTACTTTTGCATTCATAATATCATTAAGGATTGTGAGTGCGATCATAGTTAAACTTACAGACCATTTTTCTGACTTACTATATATTTTGTGTCGGTTGCAATGACTTTAACTCCACGCGATATGATTTTCTAATTTTCATCCTCATTCTAAACAAATCTTTAGAATCGGACCGATGTTGTTATGAACGATTATAAAACTTTTTATTTCTTATTTGACTATGGCAATATAATAAGGGTAGACGAGGATCTTACTATTGGAGAGGCCTAGGGCGAGCAGTACACTGCGATAGGCTTTTTTTTTGTTTTTTTTTTTATTGTCGTAATGGAATAAGCGTTTGTCTTCCATCTCACCTGATGGAAAGTGTAGATGAAGACGAAGATGGTACACGCCCATCCAAAAGAAACCTGTTCACTCTACTCTTAAAGGCTCCAGAGTTCAACTCATCAGGAAAAATAGACCCAGGCAGGTCGTTCCAAACTCTGGCGACTCTCACCAAAAACGAGCTGTCAAACCGTTTAGTTCGTCTTTTGGGTATGCCAACAACGTATGGATGAAACTTTGATAATGATGAATAATAGAAGTAAATTAAACTGTTTTAAAACTCATTCTGATACGTATGAAAAATCCAAACAAGTTCAGTGCCATACACATATATAAACATCGATACATATAAAAAGATATGTATATAAACTGCTTCGGTGGCGCCGTGATAGTATATGCGCGCTTCTGTGTTTGAGTTCTCGGATTCAAATTCTGGTTGGGACCAAATGACTGTATGATCTGTATGTATTTTCCATTTATTAACAAAAAAATGTAAGGTATTCTATCAGTCAATAAAGCTTTCATAGTACCGCTTCTGCTTAGTTTGAAGATAGATGATGTTTTGTGTTACATATCCGAAATATTTATTAGTATTATTTATTACACTAGCTAAGACCCGCTGTGCTACCTGCGGTTATTGATGAACGCGATTTGCATCAATAACTCTAACGAAGTTAGTCGAAAAAAAAACAAGTTACTTCTTGTGTCATTAACTATCTGCCAATGAAAATCCCGTCAAAACCATCAAGCCTTTCCAGAGATTAGCCAAAACAAACAGACAAACTGGCAAAACATTTTTGGTTGTAGGTAACGCTTACTTTGATATGAATTTAGAAGCTGATAAATTAAAATCAATAAAATGTGAACAAAACTTTACTTACGAAAATCTACTAAAATATATAAAACATCTAAATAACTAAACTAATAATATAAATACAAAACTATAAACATAACTAAACTCTTAATTAGAGAAAACGATTGCTGCTGTTAACTACGAGCTCGAAAATTATTGCTAACTTTAGTGCACCCCATTCTAAATTTACGTCATTACTAGACCTTTTCGAAATTCTAACATTACTTAAGGCTAGGTCTGACCTATACGCATTATTTTCTAGTAACAATAATAATTCTCATTTAGATATTGCTAGAGAATACTGACTTATACAGTTTAATAAAGGTCTCTGATATGAATTCACGATATTTCAAATGTGAAACCACACCTTGTAGGAGAAACAAAGGCTGAAGTAATTTTATTTAACCGATTTGAAAAAGGAGGTTGTGATTTAGTTATTCTTTATTTTTTGTGGCCCTAATAATATGTCTGAGCCCATTTAGTGTTGATTTAGCTGCCAACAAAACAGGATTTAGTAATGGAGTAGTTCTTTTATTGAAAATATTCTTTGGATTTTATATACCTTAGTCTTTTTACAGGAATAAACGAATATACAACCAGTTTAACCTTCGAATTTAGTTCACCCGTGAAAAAACTGATATTCATGTAAAACCAGTTGAACAAGTAGTAATATTGGGTTTGAACACACTTAGCGCAGCAGACAGCGGTATGGCAATCGCTCGAACCACTAGGCCAACCGTGCAGTCATTTAAAGACATTCATAGTATATAATTATAATCATGGTATATAGACAAAGTATAATAATGCAACTTCATTAATAAGTCACTGAAAAAAACTTCGCTTTTTGACCAAACAATAAATATAAAAGCAATAATTATTGAAATTACATACAATTTTGAATCAAAATAGAATATACTTCAGTAAACGAATTTTGAATGTGACTGTTATTTTTGTTTGTCATATCTTTACTTAATATGAACGGAACTTTAAGAATATACTCACATACACTGAAATCAATTCCCCAGTACACCATCACCATCAAGGTTTTGGGTTTGTTTCTGTTTAAGAACCTTGCAGTATCGTATGAGCCACATAAAATAGATACGGGGAATACATATAACAACAATATATCCAAAACCATATCTATTCAGTCTAAAGATTGATTGCAGAATAAATTAAAAAAAAACATACACTACTCTCCTACACATCTGAGGGCGAAAAAATTAGTGATGACAAATACAGCTTGTTCATTCTCATCAATTCACAATACTAAAATTCTCTTTCTACTGCGTCTAAGTTTTATGATATTCAATCACTCAATATCATCAAACTTCTCAGACAGACTTTTATCAACTCAATCCTAATGAAATGAAAATTGAAAGAAAATTTTCGTTAGAAGTCAAGTTAATATCAATGTCTACAGTGGTACACAATGAACATGATTGCGAGTCTGTTCAGTTGAAGTAATATATCAGTTTTTATATATTTCTAACATTATTATTTTCATAAATCTTTCCTAGCTATTATTTCAATAAGAATAAAGATAGACTATCATCATCATCAACAGCCTTCAACAGTCCACTGCTGGACATAGGCCTCTCTTTGAATGGAGGTTTTGGCCTACTATACCACGCTGGCCAGACGGGTTGGTATAGGGTTGGTTTCAAGTTTTCCTTCTCTTTGCATCGATGTTTTCTTGCGTAGTTTATCCCTCAGTGGCCTTTTACGACACCCGCGGGATGAATAGGGGTGGAGACACTCTGTATTTTTAATCCGTCACCACACGGACATAATCGGATAGACTATCGATAATACATAAATGTATATTACGAGTATTAAATTAAACTCTGAAAGGACATTTTTAAGTATGGTTGACTCTATATAATCTAACTGAGCCTTGCAGTGTAACCCGGGATTGTTCATGTAGCTAACATATAAAGTAGCCTAAGTAACTTAGACTTCTTTTACCTGGAGTACCTTATCTAGAGGAGTACCTTAAATTATCATTACTGAGATTTACCGTAAAAAACAAAGACACACAGAGAAAAAGTTTATTGAATATTGTCTTTTTTGTGTACTTAAGTACTCATTCTATGTTCATTTATAAGCGTTTAGTGAAAATATCTGAATTTTATTTATTCTTGAAAGAACAATGCGTATGTACTAATAAAGCAAAACAAACGTAACCTTTGGGCCACCGGGGTCACAATGAAACGAAAATAATTTCCAAAACAAGAATATACGACCTTGTAATGTTTACATCGAGACCTACATTCTAATAACCTTTTAACACAAAGAAATGTGGTTCAGTATTCGCTGGGTATATTTCATGCGATCGGCAGTCGTCAACAGTTTTGCATAATAATAGCACAATGGTTTTGAGTGGTACGAAACGTTGTTGCAAAACATTGAAAGAAACACCGCCTTAGTAAGGACGCGACGCCCTAATGCCGTTATAACTTTAGTGATGTCTATTTATCGATTGTTTCATTAGTAACTTTGTCTGTCTGTCTTTTCGTGTTCACAGCTAAAATATTTAGCCGATTTGGATGACATTCATAATGTATATCCTTTGATTCTTGATGGATATGTATAAGCAAACACACGGAAGAAAAAAAAGTTAGTGTTTAATAAAACATAAAGAAAAGTTCATCCTAAATGCTCATGTATTTTTTTTACTCTGAGTGATAAAAGTAGTGGTGCCATTTTGCTTGCAAGTCTTTCGAATAGTATCGTCAGAATAAAATACTATCTCTATCTATACTAAAATACTTTTTATATTTATATTTATTTTCACTAAATATTAAACAATTTCTCTAAAAAATTAAAAATACCAAAACATAAATGAAATTAAAAAACACAAAATACTAAACTATACACGAATTAGAAAGTAATTTTATGAATTTCCATTTGTCACATTTACATGTAGGAATAGTCTCCAAAGAAACTAAATATAACGCTGTCAATATCAACTACTTGCTTAACGTTGAATAAATAAATAAGGTTAAGGTTAAACTCTCACACCTAAGCTCACTTTTTAGTCAGAGACACAACTTTTATACAAATTACATGTTAATAAATTGCCTACTTTATCTTGTGTCCTGTGAATATAAAATACTTTTACATCAAAAATTTATATGCAATATTCAAAGAAAAACAAACACATCAATCATTACAAATATAAAAGAGAAAAACAGAATGAAACACGTACCGTGGACGAACATCACTAGTACGGGTTCATGAATTATTCCATGTTGTGACACTTGCGCCCCCGCCCGCCGTGCCTTCATTCAACTGATTGAATATTTGAATGAAAAGATATCTAATTTTTAAAATACGAAAGGCACCGGTGACAGCCTTTGAAATCCTGACAACATTTTGGAAGGAGAGTTGAAACCATCTGCAGACTACGAAGATTTATTATCTCGAAAACATGGCAGGCTATAGCAATGTCGGAAACTCAATTCGAATGCAATAACAAGGCTTAAAATTTAAATATTTTCTGCTTTCATTAATATTCGGGACAATATTTATTAAAAATATTTAAGAAACGTAACTCATTTTCTAAGTAGACTGTATGTATACCTATTGAAATAACATAGCTACCTTCTTTATTAAAATTGCAAACTTAAACTACCAACTCGTGGTAACGTATTTTTATTATTATTATTATTTAATACACAAGCAGCTTAAAGCTGATGCGTGTATATCATTACACTTGTGTTTTTAAATGTTTATCAAGTCTGTTTTTGAAGATGTTCACATTTGGGGCACTAATCACGGGTTCTGGTAAAGAGTTCCACATTTGCACCACACGGTTTGGTAAGAAATGGTTTCGGGGATTGCTAGCACACCGAAGTTTGTTAAGCTTCATGGAGTGACCTCTCAATTGGGTGTTCGTGTTCATTGTGAACATGGATTCAATATCTCTCACGTTATAACGATGGTTGAGGATTTTGTAGGTTTCTATAAGGTCTCCTCTGATTCTTCTCTGTTCTAGTGTTGGTAGATTGAGTTCTAGCAGACGTTCTTCATAGGACATGTTTTTCAAAGAGAAGACTATTTTAGTTGCCCTTTTTTGTACCCTTTCCAACATCACAATATCTTTTTTTAAATATGGATTCCATATTTGAAAGGCGAATTCCAGCAAAGGTCTAATGTACGTTAAATAGATGCTGAGAAATAATTCTTTATTGATAACATAGAATGCCTTTCTAATTATATACAACAATGAGTTTGCCTTCTTTGTTATCATTGTAATATGCTCATCCCACTTCAGGTTATGTGTTATGATAACTCCGAGGTCTCTTTGGGAGTCCACTGGTTGTAATGGCACAGAATTAATTGTGTACTTGTGTTTAGGATTATTTTTGCCTATATGCAGCACACTGCACTTAGACGCGTTGAGTGAAATTAACCAATCTTTTGTCCATTGCACAATTCGGTCTAGGTCTTGCTGAATTATGTTGTGGGAAACCAGTGGATTTCCCATAATTTTGGTATCATCTGCGAATATTGACATGTTTGAGTGAATTACACTCTTCAAATCCGTTGTAAACAATATAAACAAGAGCGGTCCGAGCACTGAGCCCTGAGGTACCCCACTGTGTACGTTGCGGGTATCTGAAAGTGTTTCACCCACTCTTACTTTGAACTTTCTGTTGGTTAGGAAGTCCTCAATCCATTGAAGGAGTTGCCCACGTATTCCAAGGTGTTCTAGTTTGGCTACAAGTCTTTTAATTGGGACCCGATCAAAGGCTTTTTCGTAATCCAAATAAATGACGTCAGTGGGCTGATGTTTGTCAAAGTTGTCTGTCCATTTGTCCAGGCACATGAGAAGATTCGAGACGATAGATCTTTTAGACACAAAACCATGCTGTTCATCTATAATGATGTTTTCTATATTCATAAAAGCTCTCAGTTCAGCTGCTATAATCTTTTCCATTGTTCGACAGACAATACTTGTAAGACTGATGGGCCGGTAATTAGCAGCTAGGTGTTTATCACCCTTTTTATATATTGGGGTAACATGGGCTACTTTCCACTCTTGAGGTAATCTTCCATTTTCTAGTGATAGGTTCATAATTTGAGCCAACTGGGAACTAAGGACATGACTGCACTGTTTTAGTAAAAGTGATGGCAAAGCATCTGGCCCCATCGACGTGGAATCACTAAAAGTATTTAAGGCCTTTCTCACTTTATCTGGTGTGAATACGAGTGACTGTATGGAATTTTTAACTCGGGGGAACTGAATCCTTGGGATATGTGAAGAAGTAGGCTCCACAACAAAAGACTTTTCAAACTGAAGGGCGAACAAGTCGGCTACCATTTTTTGATCACCAGCAATATGCCCTCTTTCATCCTTTAATGAGGGTGGTACACTTACCGTAGAAGATAGTTGCTGACGCATGTAGGAATAGAATGACTTGGGACCACATTTAACAATACCTTTCAAACTCCATCCTTAATTTTCTGACAATTCTTGTCAGGTGATTGTTTGCTTGTCTATATATTTTATAAGATTCATTGGTACCACTTAAAATATACTGTTTCCAGAGGCGTTTTTTATTTTCTGCCAAATCTAGCACCTCACGATTGATCCATGGTTTATTAGCATTGTAATTCTTATATGTCTTTTTAGTTGGAACGTGAGTATTAATGACATTGTGTGTTTTTGTTATAAAGTCCGTCCAGGCACCCTCAACATCAGTTACTTTTGTATCTATAAAGCTCTTTTCAGCAAGTGTTTGGGCTATTTTTTCATGATCAGCTTTGAAAAAGTTTCTACGTGGTTGTTGAGTAGTAGTTTTGCCAGTAGTTTGGGTTCTGATTTGTGCCGTTGCTACAAGTACCTGATGATCACTGCTTCCTATGTTGGGATGGTGTTCCACTTTTGTGCAGAAGTTTTCTTCATTACACAGTATTAAATCTAGTAGTGACTCCTCATTATTTCTCTTTCTAGTTATATTTTTAACAAGTTGGTGTAGGTTACTGTTTACATACATGTCTATGAATTGTGCATGGAGCAGAGTATATGCGTCCGCATCAAAGTTGCATAGTGGCCACCTTATATCAGGAAGGTTAAAATCTCCCATAATTAGTAAGGTACTGTTACTTTCTGAAGCTATCCCAATTGTTTCAAAAAGTCGCTTGTCTGACTCATCAAAGGTGTAATGGGTTGGTCGGTAAACACCGGCAAGTAACATTTTAAAGCTACCACATTTTATGTTTAACCATAGGGCCTCAACCTGTGGGATATTAAAAGTAGGATGTAGGGTAGCTTGTATGAGTGTATTGTTTAGTTTGAGTGATACATATATTGCTACTCCTCCCCACCCTGTCCCCTTATCACGGTCATGTCTAAATAAAGTGTAGCCTTTGATGTTCACCAGGGCACATGCGACTGCTGTGCTTGAGGTCTCGCGTTCGATTCTCGGATCGGAACAAATGTTTGTGTTTCGGAGTTTGGTTGTTACATTTATCCAAAATTCCAAATGTAAAGTATTTACTCCCCCTTGCGACTTGAAAAATTTTGTAACATTTGGGTTCAATTAACATATTTTTTATATTTTTACAGATATTGGAGAAGAAGGTGCTTTACTTAAGTGTACTTTATTAGGGTGAGTGCTTAAATATTTTTTAATACTGACTCTTCAAAAAATATTATAGAATAATCTCGTCTTTAAGCTTATGACTTTATGAATATCGAAATAATTATGGTACCGTAACATAATTTTACATTTTATTTCATAATTTTCTCAATATTACAATTTATACGAGCATATATCCTTACTTAATTATGCCATTGAAATATTTAGAAATAAGGCTAAAATATCCAGTTCCATTAATTAATTAATTAATTAAAATGGCTCGTCTCACCAAATCTTTCAGAACAATAATATTTTCTAGTAATTAATATTCTCATCCCTATTAGGCTTTTATAAGAAGTTCCAAATATTTTGTATTTATTTTAGCGCAAAATTTTGTAGACTTAGCAAATCGAAAAATAATAATAATTAGGTTACGGCTATTCCATTTATAAAAATTCTACTGAAATTTATAAAAAGTTGTTTGAATAAAAGGAAAACACTGTTTTTACATTAGATTTTTTGACTTGATGTATAACATGGATCTCTAGTATAAACCAAGTTTGTTTAGGACAAATTATAGACTACGAATAATAGTATTTCAAGTATTTTTTTTATCAAAAAATTTCTTGTAGAAGGCCTATCTTTTTCGGTTACACCTTGTTTTAGTCTCATCACATTCCAAAAAAATTAATGAAATCGGTTGCATGACATAGAAGTGTATAATGACTCTAATATTACCGATATGATGATAAACACGACCAAATATAAAGCTACCCTATTAAGCCAACCCAACTGATGCTTTCACAAACTAATACCCAACATTAATACTCACACAGGACTCGATAATATAATCCCGCTAATGTAATTAAGCGGGCCAAAGTTAAAAGATAGACTGTCAATATCGGGGGCTGGGCGCTAAACGGATTAGGGTAAACAGCATAAAGAGCCTTTTGTATCCGAAATTAAATGTCACCCGATGTCATTATTCAGCCTCCAGTTGACACGTACACGACCGGTGCCTTCTGCCTGCCCCCGATGCTGAGATCACTGTTCTTTTATATTATACGATCAGTCTAATATTTGAGAAAACTCACTAGCAAATATTTTGCGAGCAGAGAGTTAGATTAATCGTGGTCTAATAAATTGTTATGATTCTGAAAAATTAACTTAGCATTACTATACCTGTAGGGTTTTTGATTTAAATTTGGCTTTTTTTTTCATTTGATTTTAATAAGACATTTTATTTAATTTCACTTAGTATTACTTGAGTTACCATTAAAATCTGAGTGATTTCAATATTGTTAAAATGTAAAAATATTATACACGGTTACTTTTTAACTACCAGAGAAAAACTAGGGGCAGATACAGAACTAATATACTAACATAAAACACCATAGAACAAATACCCAAAAAACAAAAATAACTGAGTTATTATGATTTTTAAAATGTTAAAATACGCCCATAATTTATTGTCACCCAAATATTTTACACACGCGTATTTTAATTATCAATGAATAACATTTTCTGTTTCAATGTGTACGACGCATCGCCCAATACAGTCAAATCAGTTCAAAGTTCAAAGCATGCCGCCATTAGGCGCACGCGTCGCATCGTAGGTATTAGGTACCCCGCTCGCACCCGCAACCCGCAGGCTAGGACATTGACACTTTCTTGTTACGTAATATCATGTCGTGAATTATATCATGCGTTATGAACAAAAATTTGAGAGTTTTCAGGAAAATATTAACATGTATTTTTTTTTTGTTTTAATTACATAAATATTTTCAGTATCCAAAGCTGAATACCACATATTTTTTTCTCTGGACATTAAAAATTAGTCGTGTATAGCACGACGATATTTTAACACGCTAGACTTTACAGCTAGTAAACGCCAGCATTGCCTAAGACTCACTTTGGAAAGAAATGCCGAAACAGTGATTTGTTTTGTTCTTCTTTTTTATTTTGAAAGTTCCTGAACAATGACAAATTAACAAATTATACGAGTACAGTATATGGCCTGGGTTGGCCTTTTGAAGAAAGGACCATAGTTTTGAGACAGCCTATCTATACAGCCGACAAACAAACCCCAACCATCGTCTTGCCTAACCGGTATACCTAAGTCAAGATTAACCAACCGAAGCAGGGCACTACCGCCAACAGTCTAGACTATACTCACATTTACAATAAGCCTCATAGATATTTATGTCACATAATTATATTACTGATCGCAACAAATAACAAATGCTGCCTATTAGTAGTTCAATTTTGGTAAAGGGTACACTACCACTTATGTAGCCACAATTCAAGTAGACTAAAAAATTATAATACTTTAATGCTAAAAATAGTAAGTCATCGTGTATTCTAAAAGTCGTTATTAGCTAACCCATTAATTATACTCGTAACGGCTGTCAAAGATGCCGCCAAACCAAACTTTGTGTTTCGAAAGTATCAAAATAACATCAAGAATTGAATCCAATTTCCACAAACGATACCATTTATTAAGTAAGTACCTCGTTTTATTCAAATTATGGAACACATTCGTTTCAAATACGACAGATAATTCACGTGGCAGGGTAATATTGCAAATTATTGCATAACGTAACATAAAATTATACGGTCACATCACAAGTTCAATTTTCATAACGAGGGAAATAACAGGGGGCGAATAGCGCGCTACCTGGTGATTCCGATTCGTTTTTCA
The DNA here is from genome assembly GCA_932526445.1 of Phragmatobia fuliginosa. NCBI lineage: Eukaryota > Metazoa > Arthropoda > Insecta > Lepidoptera > Erebidae > Phragmatobia > Phragmatobia fuliginosa. Next base: position 17,798,157 of record OW052063.1, on the reverse strand, counting down.
CATTAAACGCGATTTTCTGTACTATCCTATAATGTTTATTATTATGGGGCGATAAAATTAACGGTTGGATATGTAGAATATTGTGGATTTCAGACATATTGGTGCCCATTATGTTGAAGTATTAACTGAAACAACTCATATTAGCTGTTCTAAGACGTTAGAGATCTTGTTAATATAACACTATGCTTATACTACACGTTTAATACATACCTATTAGAACTACCGGGATTTGTCTAACGTAAACACACTCGTAATATGTGTATACCTTGATGGCGCTGTGGTAGCGTGTGCGACTGCTATGTTTGAGGTTTCGCGTTCTATTCCCGTGTCAGATAAAACGTTTGTATGATCTACAAATAAATATTTCGTAATTTGGGTATTTTCTATGTCATCAACATCAACAAACCATAGGCGACATGAATTACACGATTTCAGAATCATTGGATTATATTACAAAGATACAATTATGAAATAAAGTATATCCGAACCAACAACATTAAGCCCACAACTCTGTTCGCGAATTAGTGTGACACAACACTGATCGGCTGTGGTTTCAAGTAATGCGTTCATATAAATAAATAGATATTTCGAACATCTGACACACTAAACTATCTAATCCCAAACCAAGCAGCGCTTGTACTCCATGTTTTATACGACTGATAAAAGTACTTAAATACTTTTTGTAAACGTTATGGGTTGTAGATGATGATGAAGACACAATATCATCAAAAACCCTTTCTGTAAATAATTTTATATACAATCAAAAACAATCTTTAAATTTTGTTGATTCATTCGGCTTTTAGGTGCGGTTTCGTCCACGTGTATGTCGGTTATCGCGACCAAAAATAGTCTTTATCCTTCTTCAAAGTTCAATCTATATTTTAACCAAAATTCATTGAAATCAATCCAATTTACCAGTGAAAGCGTAACAGGCAAACCGAAATGTGGAAAATAGCCTGAATTGCTTCGAGTATCGAGAAAAAAGTATGGTACGGCCTTGCCGCTTTATTGCTCAACTTGGCGGGGGCACTCCTGTGCCCCCAGATTTACTTGATGAAGTAGATTTACTTTACAAGTATAGAAAAGGTTTTTAAATATATCTTTGACATTAAAATTCTCAATAGACATATATTTGAACACATATACTACTGTTATATACTATTTCCCGCGACTTATAACCCGATCTGTGGCTTTGTTGATTTATTACAAGCTTCTAGCGATAAAGTTAAACATGGATTAGTAAACCCATAAATTATTGGTAAGACCTGGGCCTGTATATTAAGACCTTAAGACGGAGGATATCTCGAACCTGCTGATACGCATCGAATTTACTTACAAAGGTTAAAGAGGAATGTAGACCTCATGTTCAATACCGTCTCAAACGTATATTTTGGTATTTCTGATAGCTTAATAAATGCTGGTTCTTAATTCATTCTCTTTTCTTTCCTCTCTCTCTCTTATACTCTTTCAGATCATCAGAAAATATGGCTTAGCATAAATAAATGGTTTAAATGTTTTTTTATCATTTATTTAAGCTAACAGTGTTGCACAAAATGATTAACTACGATAATGTATAGGAATAATTAGTATGAAAATAACTAATTGATATGTTTCAAGAAAATAATATTCTTTCACATTCTATTAAAAATTGTTCTTAAAACTAATGCCGATAAAGTACATTTTTGAAATGTCCTATTTAATAAGTATATACTCCAACATAGAAAACAAAAATTTAAAAAAATGACTATTTTTAAAACAACATTTTTGTTTCATGTCATTATGGATGCTTTCCATTTCTATTCTGTCATAAAAAAAAATATCGTGAACGTCTTCCACGTGCATAATTATTATTCTGTGAGGTGAAGCATGGCAGTCACGCTAGAGGAATGTACCAGAATCCTAACTTTTTTGGAACTTGGGCGGAGCCAGCGTGAAACAGCCAGAAACATTGGTGTATCTTTGTCGACTGTTCAGCGGGTAGTCCAGCGGTACCAAGAGACCGGATCACACCTTAGAAGACCAGGAAATGGCAGACCAAGATGCACAACGGCCAGGGAAGACAGACAACTGGTGGCTACAATGCTCCGAAATCGTTTTCAAACTGCTGTTGGTCTAAAAACTCACTTTATTCGCTTTGGAGGTGGCAATTTAAGCGCTCAAACAGTAAGAAGACGTCTTGCTGAAGCAAATTTGAAACCATTGAGGCCCGCAAATGGCCCCAAACTGGAACGGGGACATCGAATTGCAAGACAGAGATACGTGCGCGAACACCTAAACTGGACACTAGACGATTGGTCTAGGGTAATGTTCACGGACGAGTCTAAATTCATGCTTTATAAGCATGATGGTAGGCAGTTGGTGTACAGAAGACCAGGGGAGCGCTTCCATCAAGCGTGTGTGGAGGAAAAAGTGGCGTACGGTGGAGGCTCCGTACAAGTTTGGGCTGGGATTTCTGCTGAGGCCCGCACCGAGCTGGTGCTCATTCAAAATGGAACTCTAAATGCAGAGAGGTACGTGGAAGAGATCCTCAATGAACATGTAGGTCCTTTCATGGCCAGGATGGACCGGCATGGCATATTAATGCATGATAATGCGCGTCCCCATACCGCCAGAATTGTACATGACTACCTTGAAGAGGTCGGTATCGAACTCATGCAGTGGCCAGCGCGAAGCCCGGACTTAAACCCCATCGAGCACGCCTGGGACGAGCTTCAGAGATGCGTGAAAGGTCGAAACCCCCCACCAATCACGCTTCCCGAGCTCATACAAGCACTGGTGGAGGAATGGGAAGGTATTCCTCAGCACCGGCTCCGAAATTTGGTGTACAGCATGCCTAATCGCCTGGAAGCTGTCAGAAGAGCTCGTGGAGGCAATACAAAGTATTAAATGAAGAAAGTGATGAAAAACAGCAAAAAAACAATCATAAAAAAAATGTAATCTTAAGAAAAACATGACTACTTTAGTTTTTTTTTAATTTAAGATTAATATTGTGGGTGTAACTAAGTTTTATTTTATTTTTTATCTGTATAATTAAATTCTCAATTGAACAGTCTTCGTTTCATTAGGATGGCATACGTAGTTCGGGAGATATTCGGGTTTATGTGACTGACCCGTTATTTTTGGAACCGGCTTTATAACAGAAGATTGCCCTCTCAACTGAAGATACATAATTTAAGCTAATTCGTAAGTATAATATGTATTATAAAATATACTGGTAGTCTTCTATAAATTTAAACTACGTAAAGTCAAGCTTATTTTCCAAAAAGGTAAGCATAGACTAAAGTCTACGTTTATTATTCGTGACTTGCATGTTCGCTTGTTACTGGTGCTGGAAAAAAATCTTGAGTCTATGCACATTGATGCAAAACTAAACAATTACTTTAATAGGCATACTTTGTAACCGAGCGCAGCCTAAATATGTAAGTTAAATTTGTGTATAGTCTCCTTAACAGGACCTTGTCTAACGAAGCTCATCGTCGTCTCGTTAAATGGAAATTTAGATAAAGGTAAATGAATATCATACATTTTATCAGATTATTTTATTTAATAGAATATTAAGTAAAAAAATACTGTAAGTAGAAAAAGTTCTCTTCATTATATCTTGAAACTGTCAGTATAACAAGGAGTTTTATATATTAGTATGAACAGTAATCAAAATTTGCTTTTGCTCACTGTACTTAAAACAAACTAGCAGGCATATCGATTAAATATGAAAGATAATATTATATTGTAAACCTCCTTGTTAAGATAAGGTCTATGTCTAGCAGTTAACTGTTAAGATGAAATATCGATCTGATCACTCTTGATACAGTCGTATAACCATGTTACCTATAACAAAATAAAAGAAAATACAAAAATAATCCTCATTTGCTACTTCTCAAAACACATTAGGTCTACTAAACTAAGCAGCAATGCTTCAGTAATGCATTGGAAGGTGTGTAAATAAGTTATCCAAGCGTTATCTCCACAATAGTGACTCTGAATCCATTGTACACTCTTGTTCTTCAAAGCAAATGTCGCCTGGAATAATAGATGTAACTCCGTCGTAGCCTATGTTTTGTACACGACTTTGTGACCGATGCGGGCAAACTCTGATTGGACGACTCTACTCACAGAACTGTCCAACATTTCAAGGCTTTATTGAACTTAGACTTGACATGCTATTTTAGTAGTCAACTGTAGAATAACTTAAATCTTAGTTTTGTTTCCGACGACACCAACCTTATCAAGGTATTTTTATTTACAAATACGATAATGTTTCTTATACTTATTGTAATAAAGGTCATTTTCCTCCCACAATAAAATGGTTTACACATAGTAAATACTCAAGAAGTTTGGCTAGACTTGCAAGTAAAAAGTACTTGCAAGTATTTCATGCTCGTACCAGGGCGCCCTACTTCCAAGTGAATACCCGGTATTAATACCCGGTACGGTAAATACGTCTCATCGCTAGTTTGTTGACGTGAGGTCACTGTCTAACCTATAACGACTTCAATGTAAGACGTTAATAATGTGTTACTGTACGTAGGTTAGGCTATGATAGGGCTATTACTGCAAGTACTCGAAGGTACCTCATAAACGTTGTAAGTATGGTATACGCTGTCGAAGTGACGTCCCTGAACTTTTATTGTTTCTCCTGTAAACATGATCGATACAATACGGTGCAATACAATACAAAAATATATCTAATTTCAAAATGTTATTCAAATTAAATCCATTTACGTATCGATCATATCGTAAAATAAAGACTCAAATCAATGTCTTTCATATCGTATTTAATAAGGCCATACAATATAGTATATACAGAAATATCGTGACTAAATTCATCATTTACAAGTTAGATCACATACATAGGATAAAGCTTGTTAAATGTAATTTCCATCCAACTAACACATTAATGCAAATTAATTTAATTTCAACCTTGTATAATCTAATCCATCGCGGTTTCGAAACAATCGCGTATTTAACACTAGAACGCATCTTTTGTCTGGCGTAATATATTACCTGGTTTAAGAAAACCAACGATGCATTATGGAACTAATTAGTCACGTATGCGATGTGCGATTACCATGTAGGTCTTATTAGTCCTTAGTCCTTGGGGCATAAATAAAGTGATCGTGCATGCAAAGTCAAAGTTGATGATATTTTGCAATACTACTATTGTTTGCTGAACATGTTTACAGACTTCGGTGTTTGCCAAGAAATGGGTAGCAATTCTGGTGACTATCTCTTAAAATATATGTTTTTAAACATCTTTTGGATTTTACTTTTTTATGATTGACAGAAAATGAAAGCAAATTACTGGAACTACAAGTAGGTATAGCTCTAAACAGCTAGTTTTCAAGTTTACTTTATTTATTTATTTTTTCTACTTTGGTCTTTAAAACGTGGAGGCTTTTACATCGATCAGTGACGGTTGCCATCGTTTTACCTACTTATTCCGTAATAACAACTATACTAACATTAAAGTTTTAGTTAGAAAAATTACGATGCATTTATATTATATTACCTTAACCAGTTCCACGAGATTTGATTTTTTTGCTCTAAAAAGCCTTCTTATTAAGGATGTTGAGATATTTAGAAATACACGCTACATGCATAAATACATACTTAACATAAATTTCCAAATATAGTAAGTATTCTTACATATACTTTTCAAAAGTACATATTTCTCAAAAGTTTCCATAATAAGTTTTATTGTTTCTTATTTACTTAAAGAAAACAAAAGTAAGAATTTTAAACTTAATACTTAATTTGAAATACTGATCAAAACAAGATCATTGTGATAATGTTCAGTTACATTATAGTAAAATTAATTCCACAAGTGATAATATGACGATACTGCCAAGAAGTGGCGAGGACGATTGTGAAAATAGGCACCTTGTCAACACTGATTTATGCTCGGTATATGGTGGCGTATCCTTGGCTCTAAAACTTTGTAAACAAATACTCGATGTAACAAAAGGAACCGAAGTTGCGATGTTATTTGTATGGGAAGTTCGTAAATCTAAACATCTATTTGCGTAGTTAAAAACAGACACGTATGTTTTCTCTGTATGTCTTTGCAAATCCAGACGACTTATATAAGAAAGAAGAAAATAAATAGTGGTTGACGGTAGTAGTATAGTATAATTTTACACACACTTAGACACATTCTAGGTCATAACAGTGTAACGTACGCATGGAGATGTCACATCACCTTGCGTGATTTTACAACATGAGTAACCATGAATACTCTTCTATATTCAAAAAACTTAAAAATTAGAGTCAAGTAATAAACTATCGACAATACAATTATTACGATGTACACTTTTGTACACACGACACATTGGGTGATCTACACAAGTGATGATCTGTTTTACTAATCCAAATCTTTCTTAAGGATATTACAATGTGATCTCCTATTATTTCCGTTGCTGTTATTTTTCTTATTTCACAAATAATGTGAGTAGAAAAATCTGTATTTCGTATTTAACAATGTCGTAAATGTTAAAATATTGAAATAAAACAATGTACAGGAACATAAAATAGGAAAACAACATATTTTTATTATTGTTTACCATAAAGGCTGTTACTCACAAAGTCTATAAAGCATAATTCCGATTCGACGGTGCGTAAACGGGACAATAACAATGCTTTTAGTCAAATGTCACCTACAGATATAAAAATATACCAATTTAAGCTCGCTAGACCATGCTATGCTAGTACGCCTGTCTAGCCAAAATTACTTTAATCCTAACACATACTGTTCAAATACATACACAGAGATATACAGTAAAATTAAACACTTAAAAATATTCATATATCCTACTAGAGATAATTTTTATATGTATTATCACATATAAAATTTTCATTTTCTTTGATATTAAAAAATAATTATAGAATGCCATTAGGCATACAAAACATCACCATTGGAATACCAAGAAAACTGTAACTGAGTAAAGAAACTTTGGGTTACACTTACTGGAGTAATCTTGTACTAAAAGGTAAGGACTTGAATTATAAAGCTATTGGATTAGTCGGGCTGCATCTCTGTTATAACTTTGCAATGAAACACTACTGCAGCTATTGGTGCAGCTTATAATGAGTGCCTTCTGCAAGTAATTGAAATTCGTTTTTAAATTCAGCAATACGCGCTGTAACTACTCAAAGCTAAATTACTAATCACAAAACTTATTATCCACAGATGCACACATGATAGTCATCATGACAATTAAACTGTCAATGCCAAATGCAGGCTTGTATATCGCTATAACGTGAGTCGTTAAGCATTATTAATTGTTTACTAACAGCTTGTAATGACCTCTTACTAAATATTAAACGATATTTGAATAGTATGATAACTGTTTCTCTCCAACAATGCCTTTTGTAACATTAATTTCGTTGTTATATAAACTAATAAAATTTTAATTCGTGAAGCTCGACTTTTGAAAGAATCGTGTAATTTTTATTAGTCAAATTTTACAAAATACTTTTCGTCAAATTCATATACATTACTCTGGGTAAAATATAGCCAGTATAAATGATATCTTCTAGCACTATGGAAATAAGGGTCATCATTATTGCCCCAGTGCTACAAGTGATCCACAAAATCCAAGTAGAATAAAAATCATTAGGACCTTCCATATACTCGTGAGCCGTGAATAATCTTAACAAAATTGTGATTGTCATATTTGTCATAAAATCGAGATTGAGAAAATCTCTTAGAGAAAATGTAGTCACAGATTGCTTAGATTACGTCAACTGTTGATGTCTGTGTGTCTGTCAATGATGCTGACTGATGTTTAGACGAATATACAGTTGTAAGTTGATTCCAACGATATTAACAAGAGTACCTCCCATAAAGTCACGGAGATGATGATATTTTTAGGTATATCTTGACCTATTAGGTAAAAACTTAGTAGAATATTTTCAATTCCATCTTAATGCTTCCGACACACTCTAGTGATTCAGGTTCAATAAAAACAAAACGTTTCAAATTTTACAGTGTTCAAATAATTAGGAGTTTACCTTTAGTAACATACTTAAGTAAAGAAGGTGTGTAATCGTGACTCGACTATTATCGATAATCACGTTACAGGAAATTAACCAAATTATTAGGTTTAATTGTGACAGAAATCTGTGTTCACAGAGGTGTAACGTAAACGCAAATTTGCCTTGAGAACAGGTTTCTATTTTTTAATATCGGAGGGCATTTACTTAACTAATGTAGCAACAAAATAGAGAAACTGTAGAAATCCTGCTTCAATTTAAAATATATATCACCCTTATAGACTCATAAATCAAACCCAGTTGAATACAATCAGCGAAGCACGTGAAACATCACGACTCATTGTTCGCCTGGAAATGCTTGCGCAGATCACGTTATCGCTAAAAAATAAACTCGATCAAACTCAATGTAAGTCGTGAGATCTTCCCACGTGCTGTGAGAGCAAAATAATTAGTTGTTGGCCAACAATTTACTCGCTGTCGTAGCAGATTAGAAGCAGAGAAATAATTGGTTTGTTCTTATTCAATCCTCCTAAGAAATATTTACTTATTGGTGGTTATCTTGGTAAATTTATCTTTCAGAAATAAAACTTGATGTAGAAATCGCTTCTATGATATTTTAAACGACGTCAATATTTTAATTTGAAACTTGTTTATATTTTTAAGGAAAAATTGTATAACTATATTTTATGTAGGTACATTTTAGTAATAGGTCATAATCTAATTCAACTTAGGCATAAATTCGTCAAGCAGATTACAGTTTCATAAGTAGTTGGACTGTAATTTGTCAAGCTATGCTCTAAGAAGACTGATGGACTTGTTACACTAACTTATACTCAGTGGAGTTGTTTAACGACTCCATTTGTTAGTATAATCTACACAATATCAATTACTGATGTATTCGGGGTGTAATAACTCATTGTTATGGCACACGCTCACGATAATATCACTCAGTGTCTGAAGGTGTTTTGCATTTAGGACGACTTAAAAGCTTATAAATATGTATTTACTTATAGGAGTCTTGAAGTCCATGGTATAAATTAAAATCTGATCAACCTGACTATATCACTGATGTATTAATTTCTACATTATTTTTTAACATGTACTGATTGTACACCTCCAGAATATTCAAATCCAGCAACATCCTTTAAACTTGAATTTATAAACTTGTAACAAATATAATTATTGAAAATCATTATTAAGTTATTGCATAGTTAAGAAATAATACTCATGGACTAGAGAAGTAAAATGTTTTAACTATGATTTATATTCTCTTAAATTTATGGAATCAGTTGCCTTCGCCTTAGTCCACGTAACAACACATGTGTCCAAATGTTTCCACCGAAGCATTTCATTCGCGTAACGTCACAAAAATGAGATTATTTGTCGCCCGAATGAAACTATTGACAACCGAATAGATGCGTCTGTCTCTTTCCTTGACAACAACATATGTATGAGTCTGCAAAACCGTCTTTTGCATTTTTTTTTTAAGTCCGTGGTTACAGGATAGCATATTTATTTTTATATGTATTTATTGTTTGCGGTGAAGATTGTCGCCTTCTTAGGGGCCGTTTGTATTCTGACTGAGAAGAATTACGTGTACGGCAAAGCGGGTCCACTTAAGGACTTGAGATAAAACAATTTGTTTACAAAATGTGCTGAATAATGTGTCTGCATGCGATACTATATGAAATGAATGTGAAAACTAGCATTTTCTGTGCTTCTTTTATAAGTGGACATATCCCCTGAGTGCTATAGCGGCACGGAAAACGTGGATAAAGCAGAATTTTTCTCATATGAAATATCTAAGCCGTGAAGGATAGTCCTGTACTTATTTGAATGAGGCAGAAGCGCTCAGAACTATATTTTTTACAGCACAGCTGTGGCACTGCGGAATGAATGGAATGAATGTACACTTGATTGTATAATTTAGTTAAGTTAATCTCACTACGAATCGTGCAAAGCTCTGGCCAGTTTTCAATTTCACATTTGAATGCTATGAACGTTGTTTTCGCGTAAACTGTGCTAAAACCCCCGCGCCGCGCACTTGCCTGCGTCGCTTGCGTTAAACAATGCACACTCACACCATGGTATTTGGCAATTACTCAATAAATATGCCGTAAACCTAAAATTATTAACTCGATAATGAGCACGGATAAGTTTATTATTAGTGTTATACTTTTTGGAATATTTTCTGATAGTATATTGGTTATAACTAGTATATTGGGTACAACTTGTAATTTAATACTCAATAAACAATAAACTATAAATATGTAGGAGAATAGGTTTCTTCTTGATTAGTTGGCGACCTGCCAACTAAGCGCCTGGCGACTGTGTAAGAACACACAAATCTACTAGAGCAACATGATTTGTAACATCCTGTGGTTCCAAGTTATATATAAAGTATTGCTAAAAGTATTATAGCATATATTAGCATTTAAATACTATCTTGACACCAGGAGCGCAGTATTGTTTGTTGCTAGATGTTTAATCCTCTCAGTGCATTAGAACTGAGTTTGTGAGAATAATTTCTATCTTAGGGCCACCGCAGACTAGCTACTTTTAGCATCGGCGATCGGCAACTAGTCGCTTTTTAGAAGCTAAATACGGCGACCGAACGCTCTACACCCCACACTTAAAAACGCCAAATGCGGAGATTGAGTCGCTTTTTAGAAGCGCGACACAGCAGCTGAACGTTACTCTCCGCACACATTCGGATGCCGGTAGCATCGATTTGGCATCTGAGCAGTCGCTAAAACGCGCGTTTCCGATACCGCGATCGAACGCAGGAAGTCGCTAAAACGCGATGCAGCATCGATGCAGTCGCCAAATCGCCGATCGCCGATGCTAAAAGTAGCTAGTCTGCGGTGGCCCTTATAGCATATTATTATAACACTAGTTGGAAAAGTTTAAGATTGTTTACTAGACATTTAATGTAAACATTTAAGTATGACTGCCTGCTGTTAGCAGGCCTTATTAAAGTAACTAGAAATTACTTATTACTTTAGTTAATTTGTACGGACTGACGGCGTCACAGCATTAAATACTTTATGGGGACTTTGACAGCGCATCATCACTGATACTATAGATTTTTATAAGTTTTAATCCTTAATTATTTTATTTCAATTCTTTTGGAAGGAAAATGGCGCCAAATTTGAAGTGACGAATAGTTATGAGAAGTAGGTCAAGTTTTGTAGGAACACAGTGCGATTTTTGAAATCTACCATGATCGTTACTCCCTGATGTGAATCTGACATCTATAGCTACATTAACATAAATACTAGAACTTCAACTAAAGAACAGATTTTCCACTCTCAACATTGGATGAACTAGATCTTTTTGAAAGGTATCCAGGAAACTACGCTTTGAAAGCAATCAAGTCGGTGTTAATGTTCAAAGTAATTTCTTTGGCTTCGCTGTTTCTAATAGACGCTTTTATTACGTACTTCGATCGCAATAGTATCAGAATTTGATATGAATATTCTTTACTAGTTTTTTTTAAATTTAACATTATATTCTTTACTCTAATACATCAGAGGACTCGATACTTAAGGCATTTTCTACAAGTAAAACCTTTTGGTGGTGTACAAATCTTAATGAAATTTAAACAAATCTTAAAATTAATTAACTTTAATTGTTATAGTTCTCTAATCAAAATTACAAATGTCTTTTGTCACATAGATAATACAAAATTCGTTGTTAGATAACCATTGCAATCGCTCTTAAACTTTATGCTTAAATTTTCCATCTTGCTATGTTTAGTAATATATTGGATATCTCAGTTCACAGGAACCTAACTTAAGAGCACTACTCGAACCAAAAGCTATTAGTGATCACCATTTGACACTGAATAATCTCCTTTCACTTGTTTCAGTTGCAAGCAATCACATATAAGCAATAAATTATGATAGAATTCCAATCAGATCAAATTTATGTGTGTCAGTGCATATACTAAAAAGTATTCAATGGTTTTCGCTTTCATGGTTGTGTGCTATGAGCCTATGACCTACGTACATGTATATATTATGAATTCGTTAACAACGAATATGACTCATATTCAAGTGTCGAATAGCTAGTATTCTTACACAACCATGGTAAAACTAAAGAGCTATACGCACGTGCCTAGCATTTCATTAAACTCTAACATCTATCTTGAGGATCAGCATGACCTCATCTTGTTTTTGGTTTAGGAAATAAGTGAAACATATGCTTGCTGAATTTGAATGAGTATATATATTACATTCTAAGTCGTATTACATTTCTACTGTTACCCATAAATTCGATAGATAGTGTTAAACACAGCCTGACGACAAAATAAGATAGGCTAAATGTAACAAAGATTGTATTATATTATTTAAATTTATTATGGTTCCAGACTATGAATAACCCCGAAGATTTTCTTATTTTTATCTTTTAAGCTATGTTTATTTTGTAATAGAAACATTTATATTAAACAACCATTTTAAAAATTAATATGACTTCACTCTCTTAGGGTTTCATTTCTGGAATTAGCTCTATAACAATACATTATATTGTACAAAGTATAATTAAAAATAATTAAAATTACATATTACTAACAAATGGATACACAGTCTGTACCATTATTTTATAAATGCGAGACTCTGTCTATTACGTTTTCAGGCCTAACAAAAACCTAAAAAAACCGATTTTGTGTACTTGATCAAAAGTACTTAATCATTTGGCAGTTTCTAGAAACCTGGTTTAGCTTATTTTATAAATATTAACGTTAAGCAATAACAACCACCTACACGTAATGAGAGCAGTCTTTTGTAATTTGCTGATTCGACACTAATTACTACTACCTTTTGCTATACAGTTGATCATTGATGGCTAAACCACGGATCACGGTCGTTCCCCGTGAAAGAATCCTGTAATCCGATTAAGCCCACTGGGTTTATCTGCCCACGTCAACACTGCACGCGATCGAAACGGTTCTCTTTAAATCACCCACCTTGATAATCGTGTTCTCATGTTCTTTGGTAGTAAGATATTAATATTATCGAAGTATATAAACACAGAGAGCATTAAATAGAATTAATTATAGTTTAACAAATTGTTTAAATCGTATAAAGAAGAAAAATCATGATTTCAGAGCTGACAGAGAAAAAAACAGTTTTATGTTTGTCTATCACCCTACAAATAAATATTATAAATTGGTATGATCGATAGAATTTACCGCTCTACAGTAAAGCATTTTATATGGTGTTTTAAGAGTGCTACCCGAAAACCATGGACTTCGAGAAAAATGCAAAAGACGTTTAGCAGACTCTCACATATGTTGTCTCGTGGACAAAGACAGACGCATCAACTCCACTGATTACGAAGATGAATTCTGAAGGTTTTATAAAGCAATGTAAGATGCATTTGTAAGATTTTAAAAATGAAATAAGTCGATGAAACATTACTTTCCATAAATACATTTTAGTACATAATAGAAAGGTTTAACCTACTAGTATAAACATACAAGAGACTACAGTTTTTAAGTATAGTACAGAAATTTTATAGGGACTGTACTATAAAGAATCACCTTATAATAATATGAAGTAATCGTCAACCACAGGGTGTTTAATAAATTAAATTATTTTTTTAAAAGCGCAGGCCACGAATACGTTTTCACTTTTGTCTCATTTAACGGCCACGTACAAAAACAACTCCACCACGAAAGCTTCTGCATTCGATAGCCTGTCCAAACTATCAAGGCAATACAAAACAATACTCCAGGGGTCGCTCCCTGGACACCGTACCTATTTATAAATCGAATTAACTAGCCCCTGGCAGCACGCCATTTCGTTTAATGATTGGATTAAACTCTATCTAACGAAAAATATGGTCTCTAAACAGTGTACGTTGCTAAAAGTTTCCGAAGTATAGTTAACCACATCTGTTAGTTTGCTATTTTAATAGTGTATTTTATTTTCAATATCCATAATCACCACCTAAACCACACAACCGTAATTAGATTTATATTTATCAAATTTGTAGATGTCAACATGTGTGATGTGATTTATGTTTTGTAATTAGTTTCAAATTTATTTGCAAATGTGCATAAAAATATGTCATTAATGAGACGATTTTCAGTAAGCCTTTTATTATTTTGCATTAAATAAGCTTGTTTCTAATTAAACATTCATTTTTAGGGGGTGTGGGTTCCAAGCGGCAACCTATTGAATTGGCAGCTGTCGAATGTCTGGCAGTAGCCTCTTACCATAAGTTTGGTGCCACTATAGCATTAAAAAAACAAAAGAAACAATGGTATAAATAGTCAATATGTTCACGAGAACTAACTACTTTTTCATATTATTACAATCTCCGCACAGAACATAGTATTTTGTGATATTCACATAGAGTGCACAACTATCTGTGAATATCACAAGTAGGTGTCGTGAAACTGGAAATTACACTTCTGATACTATGTTACTATTAGTCACACGCATCTGTGAAAATTGGAACATTGCGGAGAAAACCGTGGATGCGTAGTGAAAATTTAAGAATGATAGAAATCGATAAATATGATTGAGTGGATAATAATAATATTATAATAATAAGGTATGTGTCAAAAATAGACACAATGAATAAATAAATATTTCGAATATCCAACACACAACGTTTCCTAGTTCCAAATTAGGCAGAACTTGTACTATGGGTACTAAATAACTGATATAATTACATATATACTTTTTTTGTAAGTACATATATTGTATAAAGAAAACACCCAAAAATAAATATTTGTAGATGATACAATCATTTGGTCCGACCCGGCAATTGAACCCGAGACCTCTTGATCGGCAGCCGCATACGCTAATCACTAGACCAAGAAGGCAGTCAAATAATAATAAAACAATTCAAAGATTTCCAATAAAGTAAATACAAAAACAAATCAATATATATGAAACTGTTCCATTACTGACTGACTGACAGACAAGGCACATCCGAAATTACTGGACTCAGAAAACTGAAACTTAGCATGTGTGTTCCTTGAGGAGCGTAGGCGAGCACTAATAGAGAATTCTGGAAAATTCCTCCCCTAAGGAAAATTAAAAATTCAATCAAAGTTATTCAGCAGAATAACATGTAGACAAAGTCGCAAGTGCAAGCATCCAAAAAATATACATTTAAAAAGAAAAACATTACAACCCGGTATTGTATAAATGTACACAATTATGTAATTTAAACTACCCACATCTGTCCGCCTTATATATAGGGTTTCCCTTGAAAATAACAAGAATTTTATAAAGTTAATCACGTTAACTTAAACCACAGAACCATTGTATTTATATGTATAAAAAGATTGCAGTGAAATGGGGCAAAAATTGCAAAATGTGAAACGCTATAATCGCTAATTGAGTTATTTTGCTACAGTGCTCCGTCTGTGGGCAGCACCCGCAATTTATTTATTGTTAACTTGCTTACGGAAAATATCGTTTTGTTGTACCTACTGAAATAAAACGTGGCCATAAATTCCAGTGCAACTACCCACCGAGTTTTATTTTTCACCTCTATTCCCCACTGTTGTTTAAAAATGTTTAATTGTTTAATTGGTGACTGCTGCCGTAAGCGATGTTACTCGACGTTTAATACATTGATGATTTTCATTGAATAATTGATATAAGAAATATTTTGTTATTAATGTTGAATGACCAATGAAGCATTCAAGTATGAGACAGTAAGCAAGCTTTTTTTAGGGTTCCGTAGCCAAATGGCAAAAAACGGAACCCTTGTAGATTCGTCAGGTCTGTCTGTCTGTCCGTCCGTATGTCACAGCCACTTTTTTCCGAAACCTTAAGAGCTATCTGTTGAAATTTGATAAGTAGATGTAATCTGTGAATGCATTGCATGCATTAGGATTTTCATATAAAAATAGAAAAAAAACAATACATTTTAGGGGTCCCCATACTTGGAACTGAAACTCAAAAAATTTTTTTCATCGTACCCATACGTGTCTATGGATAAGTATTCAAAAATGATGTTAAGGTTTCTAATATCAAATGTTTCTAAACTGAATAGTTTGCGCGAGAGACACTTCCAAAGTGGTAAAATGTGCCCCCCCCCCTGTAACTTCTAAAATAAGAGAATGATAAAACTAAAAAAAATGTGTGATATACATTACCATGCAAACTTCCAACGAAAATTGGTTTGAACGAGATCTAGTCAGTAGTTTTTTTTTTAATACGTCATCATTCTCCTAGTCATTATTCCCAAGTTTATTTGGGGTCGGCCACTAGTTCAACCGGTTTTAGCTGAATTTCAGTTTTTCCACGGAGCGACTAGTATCGGACCTCCGCAACCCTAAGGGAGAACTGAAATTCGAAGATTGAACTAGTTGTTAGTATATTTGAGGGCACTGACTTCTCAATAACGATTGCCATAGATGATCATGACAACCGGGACCGACGGCTTTACGTGCTCTCCGAGGCACGGGCGTGAATCACCGCCAAACTTCCAAACTCCGGGCAGCTATTAGGAATTTCCTAAGAAAATCCCAAAAACACTTTTTGGCCCGACCCGGGATTTGAACCCGAGACCTCTTGATTAGCAGTCGCATACGCTAACCACTAGACCAACGAGGCAGTTAATACGTCATAAATCATAAACCACAATTTACATTTCTTTCAATCAAAACACTATTATTAAAACAACGATAAAATTTACAACGAACTACAAAAACTTTTATATGATGTTTCTTGCTGCTACGGAACCCTTCATGGGCGAGTCCGACTCGCACTTGGCCGCTTTTTTTATTTGGTTCTTCATAATGATCAAAAAGCTCTTATTTAAACTTTTAAGAAAAAAGTCTCCAAATTTTATTGTGATTTTTAAGGTCGATATTTACATATTCTTATTATTTAAGATGGTACTTTTAAATAACTATTTTAGAAGATATACACTGGAAAAGTGGTTTATTTTAATGAGGAGTTTGAAGAGATTAACTTCAAATATGTATTTTAGCAAGTTTAACCAATTACCGATAATCAATAGTATTTAGATGTTTTGTTCTCAGAAATATTAACGTGAGTACAATTAGATTAACGTGTGTATATCTATAATATTACGATATATTACACCTGAGAAAACCATATGAGCTATACAAAACTCATTAATGAAAATCAGATTAAATTTATCTAAAATACAAATATTTATCAATCAATTCTTTTTTGCAGGTACAGCTGTCACTTGCTGGCTTTGACTAACGGAACATCATTTTATGAAAGTGGAAGAAACTAAATTTGTAAGGTACGTAAATACTTCTTTTGCGATTAGTTTTTAACTCTTCATATTGGAATATTATTTGATAATGCATAAGCATTATACAAGACTAACTGAAAATAAAGTGCCGATTTTTATTTAAGTAGTTTAACAGACAATAATTCAGCCCAACTGCTGTGATGCTTTTAGCAGTAAGAAGTACGTTAATGACTTATGACGTACCCTACATCAAGATTGTCGTAACCTCGAACACGTAAAGCCGTCTGTTCTGCGCCTGATCTCACCCCGGTTGAGTTGGATGTCCGTCCCATTCGATTATAAGATTGAAGTTACAGATAGCGTACCTGTGTTTACGCAGACACTTGTGCACTAGATTATCTACTGCGTAGTTGGCTGACCTCTGTTGAAAAAGGCCACCGTGGCCGAAATCAGGTAGAAGAACATAATCATCATTATTATCATCTCAGTTGAAAGAGGTCCACTACTTGGCATAACTTAAGTCATACTAGCAGAATTTTTAAAATTGTATTTACACATCTTTAGTCACAACTTAATAGAAGACCTACAAATCGTTTCCAATGAAATTAATTAGAGAATTCGTCTGATAGGATTTGGAACCGAGGTTCGGTTCCAAATCCTGTTTAGAATGAACTACTTGAGGAAACAATTCAAAGTCGCTGAACGTGTGTGATTCTGTAACCATTTTTTGAATAAACTATGTATTATAATCTATACGACCTGCTCGTATGTCTCAAATCATAGGAAGCAAAAGAGCTTATCAATATAATATAAACATACACTAATCGGAGATAAATATAATATGTATTTAGATTGTACTATTTGCTTTAAAATTTAAGCATAACTATAAAATAGTTGTGTTACTAAAGCCATAATACGATTTGAAATCCGAGAGTTACATTCTGTTACATTTAATTATTAGTGTTGTTTTATGTTTTAACTACACGCTTTCTCTAATAATATGTACTTGTCTACATACCGTACGCTATCACTGTACATTATCTTATAACTTTATAAGCAGTAATGACAGCTAAAGAAAGCGTTGTGAAGTAACGTGCCGTAAACTCGAATGAAAATAAAAAGTATAGAATATATTTGTAAAGCTAGGTTTTACTTACGTTTTTACGTTCGGCCTTTACGTTCACCGAGTTCACACCGGAGCCCTTTCCCGAGGGTTTGCCCCTGGCTCTAGGCAACGCACTAGTGACTCTTGATTGGCAGGCACGAAGATGCCAGGAATCTCAGGTCGACTACTGTCGAGGTAAGTAACTACCTGGGCGATAAAGATGGCAACATTACTCTGGCTATTTATGCCATAAAAAGCTCTAACTAATTTTACGCTTACTAATATTCACTTTAATTACTTTTAAGTCTATATCATTCATGACTTCAGGCAACAAATCACACTAATATTTACTTTAGATTTAAAACTACTTTTAGTTCAAAAAACTTCTTCTAGATCATTAAATCGCCATTGTAGCTATTACTATTGATTATAATTAAACACACTGTAGAATTATCGTGTGTATTAACTTTTTAACAAAATGTTTTAACATTAAAATAAATAGTAATGAAACGATAATCCTAAAGACCAATTTCATTTCTCATTACCAAGTCGTCTGGCCTCGTTACCATCCCGTGGAACCAATTTAATTACTGAAGATTAAAATGTAAGATAGAACATTTTTCAATTTACGCAACTAACCAAGAACAATGTAATGAAAACGATTTTCAAAACGATATGATCGATTATTTCGTACAAGTCGATATTTACAAGTATCATTATTGTTCTCTTAATGATACGATAAAGCATATTTATGTAGTTTCACGATATTCAATAACAATAACACAATCCCCTGTCGAGGTTATTTCAGCAGTATACTGCAAGGTTTGATAATATCGTCTGTGGTCAGTTTTTTAACGTTTTACTGTTAGATTTACGGCGCACTAAAACCAAGTGGTTTAATATAACGCAAGCTACAGCCTTTTTCGTTAAAAGTTTATGTGGTTATAAATTCGGCCACGCCTCGATCTAAGTCCGATAATTGTGGAAAACCTCCATAGATTAGGTCCAAATACCCGTTCGGCGATCCAACTCCGATATCGTACGCGATTAATACGTGGCTCTCTCTACATATTTCAATAATCTTAATTTTCTTTGTACAATGCTTTGTGAATACCAATATTATAATATTTTTTATTTTTGTATACAAAATTGTATCCGTGTTACTCTTTTCGTAAAACTGTTGTGTAATCTACCTAATATCAAAGCGCATTTTTCATCGTTTCATCGCAAGATTTTGATAATGTTTATGTGCGTTGTTGCTAATACAGGTTACATCTTAAATATTTTGACAACAAACTACAGAAGTCATACATTTTGAAGGTTTTGCTAGAAACTAATATAGAATTAAAACACAAAGATACTTTTTCGATTTCTCTCATCAACATCTATCATAACTTGGTATGTGAGCGTTTCAAATATTTTATAAGCTCTAACATGATTGAACAAAAGTTTACGTATCTCCAACCCGCTTCTAATTTTTTTCGAATTAATTTTTTGTGCTTCCTGCAATACAAGTCCACAAGGCGGACTTAATTCCTCATGGCACTATGGCAGCTTGACTAGTAATGCCGAGGCATTACTAGTCAAGCTTGAGCTGGTTCAGTAATGGAACAACAAGGTACATATGGATGCTAGAAATAAGAGAAAAGAAAAAACTCTAAATTGATAGATAATAATAATAAGGTTATTACGTAACTATTAGAAATAATATTTATTTAATATAAATAACAAAAATAAATACAAAAATATACGGTTTTATGACATATAGAGATATATTTATTCGTTGTTTCTTGAAAAAAAGCTCTCAGGCACGCTACGTCTCTGACGTAAAGGTAGCTATGGCAGATCAGGTTCGATAAATAGAAACATAGTCGTACTTGCAGAGGTCGGTTGGATGGTGGTGGAGGTTGGTTAATTATTTTTTATTTACAAGCTGCCAAAATAACTACTAAAAAGCATGAGCTGAACCCAAGGCAACCGTTTCACCTTGTTCAGTATGGCTAGCTTCCGTGGGGCTATCTGTTTTGTTGCTGGCAGCAATTAGTATTTAATAAAGTTATCTACATTGACAATGTTACATACATGATAACTACTAGTTTATTCATACTGTGTATTATTTAGCATGACTACACGAAAACACGAAGCATAATTTGAGCAATTATACGGCGCTTTGTTCAACGAATGTATTTCAGTTAACATTAATGTGTTTTGCTATTTATACCTATACATAACGACTATGTATCAGAATGACATTTAGTTTGTAGTGCATCAACATCAACCCTTTGTTGTTTATTTGCGCTAGTCTTAGTATCTGAAAATATCTTAGTGCATAAATCTTGAGGAAACCTTATAAATGAGAACGTGGAATACTTTAAGCATTTCTGAACAGATTGCTAATTGAAATATTTGTAGTTTGTAGTCTCTAATTGTCTGTGTAAAATTAAAAAATTAAGCTTTTCATTGCTCATTTTGCCCCCTTTAAAATATAACTTTCAAAGCAAAAAAGACAATCAAAATATATTTAAATTGAATTAGGAACTCAGAAGGAAAATCATAATTGATAAAGCCACTATGTTTACCTAATTTTAATATTAATATTCACACTAACAAAGTATTTACATGTATTAATCGTAACACAGACAACAATGTAAAGTTTTTTTAAATAACTACTAACCAACAAGCATTACACAAACAAAAATTTACCACATCCACTGTAGCGACGACATTCACAGAAAATTTCCAAACGCGAATCTGTAGTACGATGTATAAAAAAAAGTGGCCAAGTGCGAGTCGGACTCGCCCATGAAGGGTTCCGTACCAGCAAGTAACATCATATAAAAGTTCTTGTAGTTCGTTGTAACTTTCATCGATGTTTTTATACTAGTGTATTGATTGGATGAAAGGTATATTGCGTGTTACGATTTATGACGTATTAAAAAAAAACTACTCACTAGATCTTGTTCAAACCAATTTTCGTTGGTAGTTTACATGGTAATGTACAACATATATTTTTTTTAGTTTTATCACTCTCCTATTATAGAAGTTAGAGGGGGGGGGACACACATTTTTCCACTTTGGAAGTGTCTCCCGCGCAAACTACTCAGTTTAGAAAAAAATGAAAAAAGAAACCTCAACATTATTTTTGAAGACCTATCCATAGATACCCCACACGTATAGGTTTGATGAAAAAAAAATTTTTGAGATTCAGTTCCAAGTATGGGGACCCCCAAAATGTATTGTTTTTTTTCTATTTTTATGTAAAAATCTTAGTGCAGTTCACAAAATACATCGACTGACCAAATTTCAACAGTATAGCTCTTATAGTTTCGGAAATAATTGGCTGTGACATACGGACGGACAGACAGACAGACAGACAGACAGACAGACAGACAGACAGACAGACAGACAGACAGACTTGACGAATCTATAAGGGTTCCGTTTTTTGCCATTTGGCTACGGAACCCTAAAAATCAAAAACATCAAATCTGACGGTGATTTGAGTGCCGAACGAATATCATCGAAAATCCTCAAAACGTTTGGTATGAGAGAACGCTGGAATAGCAATCATAGCGACCTATATTCAAAATTGAAAGCAAATCATAGCTGGTTTGCGTACAGATTATAGGCTCATTTCCATAAGTACTATCTATCACATTCACAGGTACAAATTATCTCCACACGATAATAATATATAATCGAATAAGTAGTAGCTCTTGGGTAGTCGATATCACATAATCAGTCGGTAATTAGATTAGAATTTATATTTATGAGAGCCATTTAAAACTTTGCGTACTGCTTTTTCTTTGACTGATTATATTACTTTTTATGGCTCATAAGGGTAGTGAGCATCAATGATGTTTATTTGAATGTTACAACAAAATGATGAATATTTATTGCATTAAAGGATGGCATCGTAGGACACGTTGTTTATGTGTGTAATTTAACCCATACATAGTTATGAAGCATATGAATCCTATAAATATAAAGACAGGTATTAGGATAAAATATTTGATGAAATTCCAATATTTAACACTGTTAAATTTTATATCATAGAAGTATCTATCACGAATGGTGAATTTCAATGAAAGAGAATAATTAAAACAAAAGTGTATTACATAGAGAAGCATGTATACAGATCCAAATAGATCCAAAAGTATATTAAGCTTAGGTTTACTACGGTAAACACTCGGGTATAAACATCATACATCCAATTTACTATATTCAAAACTGTATAAGTAAATAATTAATGCATAATTAGTATGGTGACTACTACTCCTAGATTATTTTCATGCTTTCCGTCACCCAGAGCAGAGGCAGAGAGACATCAAGTTATATTTCACACTAGCTTTCGCCCGCGGCTCCACCTGCGTGTATCCTGCATGCATGTGTCCTTTCTCGGTCTCTAGATTATCTGGGTCATCATCATCATCACCAGCCTGTCGCAGTCCACTGCTGTACATAGGCCTCTCCAATTGTACGCCACTTATTTCATTATATTATATCCTCGGCTACTCGCATCCAGCTCCTACCAGCCGTCTTGCGCAAATCATCACTCCACCTGGCCTGTGGACGTCCTACACTACGTTTGCCGAGACGCGGTCTCCACTCAAGAACACGTTTACCCCAACGGTAGTCGGTTCTGCGGCTAACATGGTGAGCCCATTGCTACTTTAGCCTGCTAATCCTGTGGACTATGTCAATATCTTTAGTTCTCTGTCGGATTCTTTTTTTCTAATACCATTATAAATTAAATAAAAAAAATAATTATCAGTAGTTTTGGCGTGAAAGCACGATAGATAGACAGAATTATTCGTTCTTCCACATTTATAATATTAGTGAGGACTCTTTTGAATCATACTTAACTTTTTAGAGGTTTTTCTGCTTAATGTATACAATGTATGCCTTCTGTTGTACAACAAAATGAATTATGTTTCTATGTTTGTCTATGTCAATGATTTTAACCTTACATTGATCGACGCTAGCTGGACCTTCAGACGACCTGTAAATAACCGATTTACGAGTATTGTTTTATGAATCGATACTATTTAAAAATATAATATACGTAATAAATTTGGTAATACAAAATAATGTTGTAACAAAAGGTCTCGCAACATGAGAGCATTATTATGAAAGCCAATCTCGAACTGAATTTCATTTTGTTCTACAGATTAAATACGATATTCTCGGATTATTTGGAAGTAATAATAAAATGAAATCACCGACCAAGCCCATTATTTACTTGACTTGTTTCGTTATATTTTGTTTGCAGGTCGGAAGATTACTTTGTTTAAATAAACGAAAAATATAGATACTTAACTAACTTTTGCCCGCGGCTCCGCCCGCCTGTTTTTTGGTTAATGCGGATGTCCTTCCTTAAAAATCAAACTTCTGCGTATATTTTTTTAAATCGGTGAAGCGTTTCAATCGTAAAAGCGTAACAGGCAAAGTCACTTTCAAATTTTTAATATTAAATATATATATATAGCCGTGATAATTTACGCATACATTATATGTAAGTCTTCCAAAACCATAAAATATTTGTGCGGTTCGAGAATCGAACCCGTAAAATCTCGACGCCTAAATTTTTCATTTGTGTCTTTTTAACAGCATACTTACAAGCAACACAGACGCGAAAGCTTTTCTTAAAATAACCACCAGAAAAACATATATTTTCAGTCATAACAAACGTGGCATACATTTTCCAGAGAATTCTAATCCGAATAAAGGGTAAGTGGATGATTTTGTTCGCGGGCGAGTGTAAAGGGCCCGCATCGTGACGTGTTGCGAATGTATAACTACGACCTACATTTCGATGTGGTGACGGAAACACAATCAAAATTCGATTCGATAACACTTCCAATTCATCATCGTACATACGCAACACTAGCGGCAAACTCGTTTGAATTCACTAAGTTTTGTTCTATTATGAATTTTGAATTGAGAACGTTAGAAAATATTTTTCTCGATCTTTTGTTGTGTGCGGCAACGTGCAGATTGTATTAAGAACAAAACACTCGATTTGCTTTTTTATATTAAACTTGTATTGAGTGTAAGGCAATGTTATATAAATCCCAGTGTTATAATGTAAGTTCGTTGGTTGTTTGTTCTTAATGCTTTCAAACCCTAACTGCTCAACCGATGCTTAACTCTTTATGAAGTGTTGAATGGTTAGAAGACTTCAAAAATAATGTAAGGTTACTTTTGTCTCAACAAAAGAAAGTATCTTATATAAATCGAATAGAAAGCGAGCACTCATTATTCTTTACTTTTAAAATTTTGCAATGTTAAACATAAAAAAAAAATTTCATAGCTTTACTTCCTGTGGTTATTTTTTTGTGTCTTATATTTTTTTAAAGAGACAAATCCTGTGTCACGAGAACTTAGGTAATTTGAAGCAATCACCAAATGGAATTAATGACAGGGCGGTCAGTACCTAAATGCGCGACAGTTTGTGGCATTATATAATATGAGCCTGGTTGGAGACCTTCGGGGGCCTTAAAAACACCAGCAAAATTATGAAGACACGACGTCTAGTGCCAGCCCCCAACTCGTTCTCGGCCAACATGGGGCCTTAACCCTCTCGTGAGAGGAGACCCGAGATCAACAGTGGGATATTATTGATTGTTGATGTTCTTCTTTATTTCTACACAGTTAAAGTTAAACATGTTTACCAAAAATTATAGAACAGGGCAGGTGAAAGACCTTTTTGGGTAATTTTTTACATCCCCTTTAGTGTACCGCATTAAATCGATATCTGATCAAGTAGATTGTGTTCAAGTTGGAAAGAAATACCTCCTTGCCTATCTTTCTTCTTGTTCAAACTAATTTTTTCAAACATTACATAATCGGTGGTATACGTTTTACCAAACACAGTTTTAGTAATGTTTTTAGGGTTCCGTAGCCAAATGGCAAAAAACGGAACCCTTATAGATTCGTCAAGTCTGTCTGTCTGTCTGTCTGTCTGTCCGTCCGTATGTCACAGCCAATTATTTCCGAAACTATAAGAGCTATACTGTTGAAATTTGATCAGTCGATGTATTCTGTGAACCGCAATAAGATTTTTACATAAAAAAAGAAAAAAAACAATACATTTTGGGGGTCTCCATACTTGGAACTGAAACTCAAAATTTTTTTTTTCATCAAACCTATACGTGTGGGGTATCTATGGATAGGTGTTCAAAAATGATGTTGAGGTTTCTAATATCATTTTTTTCTAAACTGAATAGTTTGCGCGAGAGACCCTTCCAAAGTGGAAAAATGTGTGTCCCCCCCCTCTAACTTCTAAAATAAGAGAGTGATAAAACTAAAAAAAATATATGTTGTACATTACCATGCAAACTACTAACGAAAATTGGTTTGAACGAGATCTAGTGAGTAGTTTTTTTTTAATCCCTACTTATTATTATAAATGCGAAAGTACCTCTGTCTGTCTGTCTGTTACGCTTTCACGCCTAAACCACTGTATCGATTTTGATGAAATTCGGTATGATGATAGAACTGAACTTGGGAAAGGACAAAGGCTACTTTTTACTGCAATAATCGAGACACAAAGACCAAAGCTATGTGATTATAAAAATACATAAATCGAAGATGTCAAAATGTATCACTGTTTACCTCCTGTCAAAACTTCACAGGTTGCTAGGAATAACACACTTGCATGGCAACCATAATGATAGTTTGTAAATGACATATAGACCAGTAGACCAGAGTAGATAATTTTTGAAAACAAATAAAATTATAGTAGGATGAAACCTATTGGAAAAGGAGGAGAATATTATAAAAATGAAAGGAAAAATAATTTACGGGCGATCTGAGGTCGGGAAGCGGTAGGGGGGGAGGTTTTCGGGTCCTTTAACCGGGGCGTGAAAAAGCATCTCACTAAGCCGCCATAGTGTGGGCCGCCATACATTATTGTTCGCATTCGCAGCAAGTGTGGTAGCCCCGACCCTTGGATTCTGCTCATGCTTTCCATCAGGCAGGGTAGAGTCAGATTGGATGGCTAAATATATACAACAAAGGGTAAAAAACGGTTTATCTCGATTTCCAGCAAAACTACAAGGAAAATAGTTAAATGGCAAAGTTGTAGGTAATTAAAAGATCTACAACTTTTTAGGGTTCCGAAGTTTATGACTTAATATTACCTTATAGATATGTCATGTCCGTCTGTCCATCTGTCCGTCCGTCCGTCCTCGACTTGTCGTCCAAACAGTAAGTGCTAGAAAGATGAAACTTTGCATGAATATGTATTGTAATTACGTCGACAAAGTGCTACAATAAAATTATGAAATATATTTTTATTTAGGGTACCTCCCCTACACGTGAAGTGGGGATGATTTTTTTTCTCACGGCTACCCCATCATGTAGGGTATCATTATATAGGTCTTTTAAAAACATTACAGGTTTGTTAAGACAATTTTTTGATTTAGGTATCCGTTTGCGAGAAATTCCACTTTAAAGGCAAACTTTTTGTAAAAACAGGCCGTCCCGCCCGCCGAAAAATTTGTGATAGTGGTCCATATAATGAACTTTAAATGAAAACTATAACGAATTAGATGACTTTGTTAGTTCAGGAGTTATAGAGGCTTAACTTTTACAATGCGCTTACTTGGAAAAGTCATACAAAATCAACGCATTAATACGTAAACATAACAATTATCACACACTTGGCCGATTTTTTATAATATCATTGATCAAAACACTATTATTAAAACATCGATCAAAGTTACAACTAACTACAAGAAATTTTATATGATGTTACCTGCTGATACGGAACCCTTCATGGGCGAGTCCGACTCGCACTTGGCCGCTTTTTTTTAAAACAAAATTAAACGATACGTTCCCAAAGTCGTTCATGACAACCGGAACCGACAGCTTAACGTAACTCTCCTAGGTACGGCGTAGAGCACCGCCAAAGTTTCATACTCCGAGATGTAAAGAATTTCTTTTAAGAAAATTACACTTTTCACCCGAAACCGCTAGACGTCGAGAGAGTCTGTGGAGAAAGAATTCTAATCGGAATAAAGTGTAGAGAGGGAAGGAGAGAGAGAGACGATGGAGATGTTTATGTCAAATGATGAGCCAGATAAGTTAGGCACATGTAAGACATTTAACTTGACCTCCTTGTTGGTCTAGTGGTTAGTGTTTGTGGCTGCTAATCAAGAGGTCCTGGGTTCGATTCCTGGGTCGGACCAAATGTTTGTGTGATCCACAAATATTTGTTTCGGAGTCTGGGTAATTTCTATGTATAATATGTATGTATTTACAAAAAAAAAAAGTATGTTTATGTATTTAAATCAGTTGTCTAGTACCCATAATTTGTATTAGGGTAAACTTGAGAGCTTGTGCTCTGCTTAGTTTGGGGCTAGATGACGTTGTGTGTAATAAGATGTCCGAAATATTTATTTTAAAATAATAAAACATTTTCTCCTGAAAACTTTTTCTAGTTACCTGGATCTTCTATATCTATCTTAATCATGAAGCCGGGGAAAGCACAAAAACGGAGTTGAAATGTTGCTAGGTAATCCCTACTAATGTTATAAATATAAAAATAAATATATCATTTTAATCAAATCGAACAAAATATAAAAGGCTACTTTTTGCTACACAAAGTTAGACACGTGGGCGGGCAAAAGATGGTTTTCAATATCTTTGGTACAGTAATATTAAAAATTGATATACAGTAAATATGAGTCGTCTGCTACACGGCTTAGTATTGCGCCTGTTATCATTAATCTTCACTTTTAAGCTAATGGAAAGAAATCCTCCCAAACGGTCTATATAAATAGTACGATAAAGCCTAGGCTTACACTATACTTAATAGTATAGTTCGTTCGTTATTCACATCTTTTCCATGATAAACAAAACAAGTCCAAAATTGAAATAGCTCCCACTGCTCCAAATAATGAGTGCAACCCATTGCGTATTCGTTTTCGTGTACTGACTACTGATTAATTACTACGTGATATGTCAAAGTTTCATCACTACAGTTGAGAACAAAGAGGTTACATTCAATTGATTTTCCAATAAGCCCTGTACTAAGAATAATAAACTTTAAATAATCCTTACAAAATCATTTTAGCACAATCGATGTACAACTTTAATGATTAACTAATAATTCATCTTAAGGATTTCAAAGTCAAAAATATGTGATGACACAATGAAGTGATAAACTATAGGTAAAAAAAAATTGTAAGAATACGATGATCATTTGGAGAATATGTCAGAGAAAATACTACTTAACTAGTTGAAACTATTTTCCTATTTTAAAAGCTAGTCAAGTTGTAATTTCTTAATGCAGCTCTAACATACATATTATCATGCAACATGTGGAAGATACACACAATATTCACGTATTACCCGTCTAAATCCGATCGAATACATCCGAACCCAAATTTGTACAGCGACATGCTTGCCACGCGTAATTAACACGACTTTGTAAAATAGCGTCGCTATTCCAACAGCATCAACTAACGGAGCAATGACATGGGTGTCGACGGACGTGCTTCACGGGACGTGCTGCTGAATAATGACTGTCAAATGAACCAGGGACTGATGGGAATCCCAACACTATGAGGCGATTGCACCGCACAACCCCGCTGTGAATTATTGGTTGATTGCGTCGTCTTGTTTCATCTGCAATTTGCATGTAGTTGACTGATGTATAATGGAACTTAATTTCGGTGTTAAATTTGTTTAATTGTATTCCATACACATGCAAGTTAAATAGTTTTAGTAACACATACGTGCATAAATTATTTTCTCGGCAGGGAACGACTTAAATCGATTCGAATCGAATTAGAATACAGACTTGTTCCTCTTCCTTCATTTCTTTTGTAAACCTGCGGAAAGATGATCATTTAGTATTCTCCTCACAGTTACAACAATATGTATTGAAAAATGTATTTCAACATTAAATTGAAAACAAATGTTTTGAGATAGATCTTAGAAGACACAAACTTACTCAACTACTCAATACAGTTTCGTGTTTTAAACATCGATTTACAAAGTTTCAATATAGAGATTTTTCAGGTGGTTCTTCTCGTAGACCTCAGCTAGAGATCTCGGGGTAACTTCACCAGGTCTACGGCCTGTCTAAGTGGTCTTCCGCGCCGCCTGCAGCTACAGGCGGGTCACTGAGTTGGGCCCTCTGGGCCTATTGGTGTTGCCGGAGTGTCAGTCCGGTGTGGGAGCGTCTCTAACGAGGTCAAACCATTGCGGGTGAGCTCCGCAAGGTGACCAACATGCTAGCTACGCCCGGGTCTAGTTTTGTGTCTAGCATAGTTGCTTAGCGAGGTCGAGCTCCTAGAGGTGGGGACCCCGAGGAGCGCCCGTCAGCTAGCGCTAGGTCAGGTATTGGGGGTGGTCCAGTAGCAGTTGCTACGTAGATGAGGTCTCGTGGTAGGCCATGCCTGTCTGGTGGGCGCCGATGGTAGGGTGCGAGCTCGCGCAGGTGGCGAGCTTGAGAGCCGTCGGCACGCACGAACAAATTGGAGCTCAGGCGTCTCAGGAAGTCGTCCAGGCTCTCCACACGCAGATCCCTGGAGATCGTCCTATTCCGCACAAAGCGGGGTGCGTTAGTGATGGTGCGTAGTGCGAGTGATTGTTGCGCACGTAGACGGCGGCGGTTTGTCTCAGAGACAAGTGCAAACCAGGCCGGGGCACCTATAGAGATTTCCGTTCTCCAACTACGAGTATCTCTCATAACGTGAACCGCTACAGAACGGAGTAACAATGGAATGCAACAAAGGGCAAAGGGCCGAGCGTAGCTCGAAGCTATTCAACATGGTTAATCGAAACGCATCTAGTAAGAGGGACAGTTCTCATTGTTGCCTTTACATGGAATTGCTCTACCTTACGATCAACTGATGGAAAAAAAAGTTAAAGGTAATAATTGCTTAGAGTAATGCAGTTAGTTTTTTTTTTAATTTGCAAGATGTCTTGTTCTGTCAGGAGAGGGTTAAGGCCATACGTTGTCTTGTTTTGTAAGTTAATTTAATTAATAGTATTCAATTTTTCATGTTGTATGCTAAAATATTTGTACACCACATTATGTAGTAGGACATAGTGTATCTTTAACATATGCATAAGACCTATGTTTCCACAAATAAACGATTGTTGATTGATTGTTTTACTGTTAAGTAAAAAAATATTATTAGCACTTTATTATGTACTAGCTTTCCGCCCGCGGCTTCGCCCGCGTGGAATTCGTCTTACATGATTTTATGTTTGATAATAAGGAACTTCGACACAAATTTTCGTCCCCTATTTCAAACCCTTCTACCTTTATTTTCACGATAAAAAGTATCCTATGTCCTTTCCCAATTTCAGTTCAATCTTCATACCAAATTACATCAAAATCGGTTCAGTGGTTTAGGTGAAAGCGTAACAGACAGAAAGACAGACAGACAGAGTTACTTTCGCATTTATAATATTAGTAGGGATTACACCATCGGAAAGTAGAGATTTCATCAAACAGAAAACACCCCAATTTTTCGAAAATAGTCGAAATAGGGTGAAAAAATTAAATATTTCAAATCAAAAAAATTACAGTGTATTCGGGACATAAAAAGGTAAGTTTTCACTAAACTTCGTTTAAAAATTTTTTGTTTTCTATTTTATCTTTTACAAAGATAAAATAGAAAACAAAAAACTTTTTTTAATTTTTCACTTAAAATTTGAGGTTAAGTGAAAAAAAGTGTAAATAAAAAATTGGCCAAGTGCGTATCAGGCCACGCATAGGAAAGGGTTCCTCAGTCACCCATAATGGTACGTGGATTAGAAATTGTATCCAATGGATGGCGTGATCTGCTGCCACGCGCCCACGCGCGTGAGCGCGTGGCCAGTGTGTGAAAGCCCTTAGTGAGATGCTTTTTCACGCCCCGTCCGAGTAGGACCCGAAAACCTCCCCCCCCTACCCGACCCCCCTCAGATCGCAGATCGCCCGTAAATTATTTTTCCCATTCAATTTTATAATATTCTCCTCCTTTTTCAATGGGTTTCATCGTACTATAATTTTGTTTTCAAAAATTATCTACCCTGCTCTACTTGTCTTTATGTCATTTACAAACTATCATTATGGTTGCCATGCAAGTGTGTTATGCCTAGCAACCTGTGAAGTTTTGACAGGAGATAAACAGTGATACATTTTGACATTTACGATTTATGTATTTTATAATCACCTAGGTAAAAATGTAAAAACCTTTGTATCTCGATTATTGCAGTAAAAAGTAGCCTATGTCCTTTCCCAAGTTCAGTTCTATCTTCATACCAAATTTCATCAAAATCGGTTCCGTGGTTTAGGCGGGAAAGCGTAACAGACAGACAGACAGAGTTACTTTCGCATTTATAATATTAGTATGGATTTAAAAAGATCATCAACTTGTTATGACTTAATAACTTTTATTGTCATTTAGAAACGTCTTCATTCTTTTATGTTTGAGAAAATAAAACAAGAAATTACCGAGATTAATACATTAATTATATTGTATAATACAGTGACAGTAAAATATCTTATTCTCTCACTATAATAATATCGAAATCTATATATATCAGCAGTGGACTGTTAAAGGCTGTTGATGATGATGATGATACAAATCTATAAAATTTAAAGCTTGCTGTTTGCTATTAACAGTTTTTAACTAAATTCATATATAAGTGTACTAATTGTTGTAACTAATCTTTTTGTCTGTCTGTCTGTTAGTTCCGGCCAATCTTTGGAACGGCAGAATCGATTTTGACGGGACTTTTACTGACAGATAGCTCATATATAAGAAGTAACTTACCATACCTTAGCTATCTTTTTTAGACTAGATTTGCGTTACGACTACAAGGCGTTGCCCGCCGTTTACAACAACAATCACAGGCAATACCGCAATACTCAGTCAGTTTATTTTAAAACCTAACATTTGCAGCAATTGACTACAAAATGAAAAGAGCAGAATTTCATTTCATCATATATTGTGATATATAATAGGAATGTACACTGTTTGTCATGAACGCAATAGTACATTATGAAAAGTAAAGAGCTCTTAATGTGGCCTACAGCAGGTGTATGGTTTTATACAAGCACGTATTGTAATGCATGTTCTCTTGAAACCTACATGTCTAGGCATAATGATGCGCCACACAAACACGTGACGTAGAATAACCGTATAGATTATAACTCCAATACAACCCACTTCTAAAATAAGTTAAAGCACTAGCTTTCGTACACACACACACGCACTTGTATTTGTTCTTCAAATAGACATATTGATATTATACTTCACTCATTATACGTATCCACAATCCATACTAATTTTATAAATTCGAAAGTAACTTTGCTTATTAGTCTGTTATGCTCTCACGTCTAAACCACTGAAGCGATTTCAATAAAATTTGGCATGGAGCTGCTTTTCTGAGGAAAGACTTTTTACAACGAAAACCGACAGATAAAAGCTATTAACATTATAAATTCGACAGTAACTCTGTGCGTTTATCTGTTACGATTTTAGAGCTAAATTGTTGCAACGATTCTCATTCAAATCATTGTGGAGGTACTTTGATTTTTGAGAAAGGACAAATTATTATACTCGTATATATACCCTTTACCGCAATAACAAATATACACTAGCTAGTTTCTAATAGTTCTAAAATATAGGTTTCATAAGTCGTATTTCAACTAGACGCATTACCAGTAACTAAGTGCCTCTGCATTGAAACCATTCTATTACCTAACTTATATTCATGCATGAATAGAGTTTAAAATAATGATTTATACTTAGATATAGTCGACGATGCCTCGGAGCGTGAACAGTAAACCCTCATATCCTTTCATTTGCATGTTTTCCTCGGGCAATATCAAATATCAGCTTCCGTTGGGTTTTAGCTTGTAACGAAGACTCTGTTACTATAGTTCGACAACTTCTTTATCCTACTACTGAACGATAATGCTATGTTTGTTACAAAATAATATATACAAAGAAATTAAATCGAAGTGTCTGTTTGTGATATCAAATTAACAGTATTTTTCTATAATGCTATGTTGCCTATAACAAAAATCAATCTTTATTAGTTTCATCTCTCTGTTTAATTGTTCTGGCTAATCTTTGGAACGGCTGGGCCGATTTTGACGGTACTTTCCCTCAGAGCTGATGCCGTAAGAAGTAACTTAGATATTTTTTAGACAAGCTTCGGCCCGCGGTGTTACAAACGATGCATTTACCACGCTTTTTGCAATGCTTAGCAGATAATTAGTATACTATAATTAAAATTTTATTACTTTCGTTCAAGGTAACTGAATACTTAGGAATAAAACTGCTTATTTCTGCAGTTAATCTGAGTATAATTACTCCTTCCTCTTGACGTAGATTAAAATTATACTGTTTCGATAGAAACAGATCTGTAAAGTTAAAAAAACCTACGTTAAAACAGTTTCTAAGATAGTTATAGCCCCTATTCTAATCGATTTTTCAATCACAGGGGGGACTTGGGAGCCTGATTTTATTTTGAATTTCCCATGCGAAAATCAGATAGTTATAGTTTTACATAGTCTAGTAACTGTCTTTTGTTGGCCTACACTAAGTATTAGGTCATCATCTTGGAATTCAAAGTATTTATGTAATGTTTTACGAAGAAGACATCTTCAACACTCCTATAGAACTAGTCACTTAACTACACCACATAAATAACCATAACCTTAAACACGTAAAAAAATATTGAGCTTAGAAAAGTTGTGGTTTTTACTCACCGTGTTAGAAAGAGCGTTAGAGAGTTGAGGGTGTCGGGTAATAAACTACACAATGTGATAATTCTTCTTAGTTCTCATGTAACACCCGTCCGTACGTGTAATGATGAGCTGTGTTACGTGGAGCAACTTAATAGTGTTTTATTTTCAAGCTCATCTAACCGACCATAATTGCTCTGTTCAACCTCTCGGTAAACAACCACTTTCGT
The DNA here is from genome assembly GCA_932526445.1 of Phragmatobia fuliginosa. Classification (NCBI taxonomy): domain Eukaryota; kingdom Metazoa; phylum Arthropoda; class Insecta; order Lepidoptera; family Erebidae; genus Phragmatobia; species Phragmatobia fuliginosa. The sequence goes on along the minus strand of OW052063.1, from coordinate 17,763,926 downwards.
TACACAGTGTAAGTAAAAGACGAAATAGTTTCATTCATTAAGACGTTTTTTTCTTTGTTTCATAAAGACAACCCGCATTAACAATATAATTCTTGGGTCGTGGGGGACTTTACAAACAAACATGAAACTGACACAAAGAACAATAATTTGTAAATTACACAAAGTATTGTTCCATGTGGGATTTGAACCCATAAAACTTGACGTAATAGAAAGCGGTGTGGCGACCACTCAAACGATCAGGCCAATCGTACAGTCAAATATGTTTTATAAAATGCGAGTTTACTCAAATGTTTTGCCACAGCTGTCTTCCGCTATTTACTGTTTACATTTTTACTTCACAGTGTAACGAGAAACAATTATTGATTGAAAGTTATTTCTAACAAATAATTCTTTATTTTTTTAATTATTCTTTATTTTTTTAATTATCTAGTACCCTTATGGGTACTAGATAACTTATATTAATACAAAACACACTTTCTATTGTAAATACATAGAAAACACCCATACTCAGAAACAAATATTTGTGGATCACACAAACATTTGGTCCAACCCGCGTATCGAACCAGAGACCTCAAGCACAGAAGTCGCATACACTACCACTGCGCCACCAAGACAGTCAACTTAAGGATAATTTTCTTTTTAAACTGACAATAGGAGTACAAAAAATTCTGTAAATACACATATTAGAACGAACGACTCTGAATTACTTTTGCAACAACAACAATTTAAAGACACAAGAAATATACTTTGGGTGGGTGCAAGCACTAACGGACACAAGAAACACCCAGATTCAGAACAACAATTTTAGGTTCACAAAAAAAGTTGCTATAATATTCTAGAACATACAGCATAGTGGCTATTAGGAAGCTTACGCGGACGTGGCGACCACTTAAACGATTCCGACATTCGTTAAAATAATTTGAAAAATAATTAAACAAAAAATATTTACAGGCTTTTTTATAAATAAATTACCTATTTCAAAGTCATTGTATGTATTAAAACGAAAGGATGAAACGGAAGACGTTTAGTCGAGGTGACTTTTTGTTTTGATTTTCATGAACATTCTAAAAACAAATTGATTTTAGAAAGAGGAGCAATAAAAACGTAAAAATAATAAATTACTTTATTGTATACCAGATAACTAAAGGTATAATAAAAAAAATGTGATGACTTAAAAAGAAATTTCCCAATGTTTTTTGTGCCTTCTATGGCCAACTGCCCTTCGGACTCCAATATAGTTGTTTTCAGACAGGGCAAATCATACAATTAAATAAAATTGGGGTGTCTGTATGTAAGACACTCCAATTTTTTTACTAAATGCATTTCAAAGTATACAAGCAATAACGACTAAAACTCATTTTTTTAATTTTTGTCTGTCTGTCCGTCTGTCTCTCTGTCTATCTGTTTATTCCGGATGATCTCTGAAAAGGCTGTACCGATTTCGACGGGAATTTCACTGGCAGAGGCGCGCGCTATGCAACTATAACTGCGTGTAACACCACGGGACTCAGTTGTTAACAAAATAAAAAAGAGTTACAAAAAGGAACTTCGGGAGGAAGTTTAAGGTATTGAGGCCTTACAGTAACGTGAATCTAGTCTCACCAGTTGATTAGTGCGCCATATGGTTCAATTACAGCTTAAAGATCTTATATGTAAATAATTTATTGGAATTATTCCTACAGATGAAGGTATATGGGAATTAAAAATATTAACAGAAATCATTAATAAATAGATTGTAGTTGAGACCCGAAAATTTATTGTTTTTTTTCTAGTTTTATGTGAAAATCTTAATGCGGTTCACAGAATAAATCTATTTACCAAGTTTCAACAGTACATTCTTATAGTATCGGAAAAAAGTGGCTGTGACATACGGACGGACAGACAGACAGACATGACAAATCTATAAGGGTTCCGTTTTTTGCCATTTGGCTACGCAACCCTAAAAATGGCCTACTAGTAATACAATTTACGAATCAAACTTTTATACATGGTTGTCTGTGCTTCATTACGATGCACCGTTTGTTTTCAAATATAGGTTGAGACAGATTGAAAACACAACATGCTATATAATGCTCGCAATTCCAGTCCAAGTAAATCCAGTTTAGAATAATAATAACTTTACCAACAACAATATAAAATCACTTTGCCTAAAATCTTCAGACCAACCTATAAAGGCTCATAATTTATTACAATTTTTATAGTAGGTATTAATAAAAATAAAGGGTTACTTAGTAAAGCGGAGCAATTAATTTCTTATTGTCCTTTATTTTCTGAAATACATGGCTTAATAAAAACCCTTTCCAGGCTTTAAGTGCCCGAAACAATATCCAACATGTGCTAGTAATGATTTCGTATAAAATTCATTTACTCTGAACGTTTAATTTCGCACAGTTGCACCTAAATGCAGTTAAGCTAAATAGTAATTCCCCGGAGTAAAATTTTAAATTAGTCCTCATCTTAATGAAAATTTCTTTATGTAAATTTTAATTCAGAAATCCGCCATTTATTCTCAGGAACGTAAGTTGAATAAAAAAATCTATTAGCTAAGAAAAATGAAAAATACAGAGAAGCTTTTTGCCTTCCACGGAGTATGTAAATTAGGGCTGAAGTGACCCTTTTGTCGTGGTACTGAATTGAGCAATTAAAACGTTAATAGTAGTTTCTTTATATATTCTAATTGACTACAAAACCTTCATAAAGACAAAGGAATCACTCAAGTTATAAATAATTAACAAGTGAATGTGGTTTTGCAAATCCCAATTACATTAAATAGGAAACATTTTTTTAGGATTTAAATTTTACGATATTATAAACATTCAGTAGTGAACGGCAATAGGCTACGAATAAGAAACATATACAATTAATTTTCCCTTTTTAGTTCTAAAAAAGAAAATCACTTTTACGACACTTGATAGGTGGGGTTGATGACACTCTGTTTTTCTTACTAGGTATATTCTAACATATTATTAATGTAAAGACAATAAATTTCATTTGTTATTATCATTGAACTAAAACTCCATCAATTATTTGATGGAGTTTTAGTTTTACAATATTTTTGAAACTATCAAAATATATTACAGTATTAGCAAAGCATATAATCTTGAAACTTAATTTCTGTTGAAATTATTATTGTATATAGTGATTGTTCTTAATAGCGATATCTCCATAAATATAATCACAAGGTGGTGTCCTCAACAAATGGATTTTACTATACATAATTGCATTAGGCATTCAAATAATCGTTTCACATCAATAATAATATTTGATTGCTGAGAGTCGTGAATGGTACTACGTGTCATATCTCTTGCGAGGTTGTGCACGATTACGAACGACGGAACTGTAGCCCTAAATGTGTGTGTGTGCATATATGAGTCACGAGTTCCAAATGGCATATGACCTCGACGACGTAATAATAGGTTTCTATAGCTGTCTATGTTTCCTGTAGGAGTTATTTGAATGAAAAAATATCAAAAAGTTAAGCACTGTACATATGAACGTATCTCAGAACTGACCTCACAGTTGGCCTAGTGACTGAAGCGGTCGCCACGCAACTTCCTACTAAGCCAAGTGCTGTGGGTTCAAATTCTACACGCGATAATGCTTTCTGCGATTCTCAAATTGTTACTCTGAGTTTGGGTGTGTCCTTTTCTTGTATGTTTTTAAATTCCCCGCGATACAGCAAAGTATTCCTAATGGTCTCTTTACAAAGAAAAAGCGTAACTATTTTATTTGTGTATTCCTTACCTTATATATATATCTTAATTATTGACTTTTTCATACTTTTTCATTATAAAGTGAAGTTTTCAGTATACATTTTCCTGTGTAAATATACCCTTACCTATATATATATAGCTATACATATACCTATATATATATATACCCTTACCCCTTGCATAAACACATGGATATCTGTATATCCATGTGTTTATGCAAGGGTAGATAAAGTCGAATTAACTGACCGAGGGGTATTAATTTCACCCACTAATTTTAGTAGTAGGAATTGTAAAGTAAAATATAACTTGTGAGCAATAAATCTAGATCACAATAAGAAAACTAAAGATCTCAGACACTAAGATTGCTAACTGATAAACAATTTTATATTAAAATGATGACAAGAGTAATTTCAAATTTTAGTACTTCGTGTTACACCGATATGCTACCATTGCATCGCTTATGCGGCTTGGCATGATATATACCAATTACATTATACTATGTTAGAGAATCTTTCGGATACACCTATCCAAGAAACTTGCAATTCTATCGTTAACTCACTTACTATAGAGATTGCTCCTTTTATTTTATTTTAAAACCACATAACGTGCCCTCTTTGCGCTTCTGTTTTGGGAGGAGTCCATCTCCTTCTGGACCCCTCCCAGCGCCTGCCTGCTCCTAGTGCGTGCTCCGATCTTTTATTTGCGGTTCCGTCGGTCAGCGATTGTCGCGGTAAAAACCCATGTCCTTCTTCATGAATCAAAGTATCTTCCAGCCTAAATTTATTACAATCTTTGCAGCATCTTGGCCATGAAATTTAACAGACAGACAAAGTTGCTTTTGAATTAATAGTATTATATATGGATGTAACAATATACTTGTTAGTTGTTAGAACAGCCCATAGACACAAAGTATTTATTTTACATTTATCTGAAGACCTTATTAAATGACATCGTCACGACTGATCTTCAGCGATGCGGGAAATTAAATCATAAGTGTTGAATGTTACACGTACTAAAAATAAATACTTAAGCAATATTGTAATCCTTGACTTTTCAGTATTGAATACAATACTAGGCCAGTAATGACTCGATTATTAGATATTATGACTACAAATTAAGGAAGGGATTGGTTTCCATAATGAGAATTTTAGGTATAGGTGGTCCTAACAGAAATGTTTAGCACAGAAGCAATACAACACTACTATTATTATTACAGATTATGAGTTTCTGTTATTTGAATTTGAGAGAATCGAAAAGTTTTACAATGACAAGAATAAGAACAATCAATAAAATCATGGCATAATATAAGTAGTCAATCTTCCGATATATGTACTTATATTTTTAGTATGTAAAAAAACATCTCAAAAACTCAGATACAAAAGTAATAATACCAACTGCTTAAGCAAATTGTGATACGTAGGTCTAAAATAAATTCATAATACTACCGCAAAATTGTGGAGAAGCCTATGTCCAGCAGTGGAATGCGATAGGCTGATGATGCTGATGACCGAAAAATTCCTAACATAGCAACCAAAAATTCCCAACATACCAGAGAAACTAATCTAACAATGATACGTTCATAATTAATACAAACACCAAGATTGTAAATTATTTATATTTAACGGAATTGTATAAATGTTTATTTAGGTGCATTTAATAAACGTAACTTAATAAACTTTAACTGTATACGAATTTAGTAAATGAAATAAAACAAATTAATACTTTTAGTCAAAAGTGAATACATTCAAAAGACCTTAACAAGGTAATATAAAAATATAATGAAAGATATTTATTTATGAATTCGTTATAAGTCTTTATTCCAAAGATATATTTTGACAGCACGACTCATCAGTTTGTTTATATAATACATCCCACACTAGCAGTATGAATAACTAGCATTGTAACATAATGGCATCCAGTCATTAATTAACATCATTCATTTAAAATTAAAATGCTCTAGCACACGTCCTTCTTTCGTTAACAAGAAGAGTCGTGAAATTCAAAATACAAGGTTGTCCGAGGCGTTAGCCGATACCCACGATAACAACTGACATGACTTGATGGGACAGAACAGATTGCTTAGCCCAAAGTAATTAAACGTTCACAACTGGCTGAATAATTTATAACCTTTGCCTGCAGAATGTTTATCAACAACGTCAATTACCCCCTTTGACGCGGGTTAATTTTTTAACGTAATTAGTCTTATATGAACATGACATACATTCAGTAATCAATCGTTTTCGTTCCATAGTTATCGTGGCAGAGGTCAAACGCTACCATAAATCAGCGTCAACACTTTTATATAATACCTATCAATAACTTATTTGTATTAGATACAATGCCTCACACAATGAATCTATTAACGTTAAAAGACTTTATAATGTTACGTGTTTGATAAATGTGTAGGTAAGTAATTGAGTGATAAAAACGGAAGATTTTCGAGACACCTATTTCAAATAACTTATATAGGTAAAGAACCTATTTCGGAATACCCAAATTTCGAAGACTATGTGCCATTGACATTGTCCTAAAAGTGAGGCTATTCGTTTTACGGGTTTCTCTTACTCTTTAGGTACATATGTACTTCTTTGCAAATAGCGCAAACTCTTTTACCAAGAAGATATAATTTTATTTTTGAACAGCTAATAATACATGTATCAGCTTCTGTAATGTAGTTTTCATACAATGAAACTTTTAAATGTACTAAAATATTTATTGACACATGATTAATGATGTAAATAGATAATTCAAGATTTCACTGAAAGTTTTTCAATATATTTGAAAAACAAAAAAAATATTATTAAACGAATGGTGAAAACACGCAAAATAAATATTTTTTTTATAAACAATTGTTTCCGTAACATGGCAATTCTAACTGCGATAAGTGTTCCGTTTCGAATCCCAAACAGTTCGCGGGATTCAATTTATCGGAAGAAACATTTTCTGTCAGTGCTTTATCAGTTGGATAATATTAAAATTATTATCTTTGTACAAATTTAAAACATTGTATAAAATATAAATTGATTAACGGCATTTAGTTTCTATACTTACGCGTCAATATCTATTGTAGTTTTGATTATTAAGGATATTTCGTTTATTATTATTTATAATATTTTAATGATGGATTGGTTTCAAAATGGTTCGGTATTTATATTTGGTTGTTCTGAATAGGATCTTTGAGTGAGGCTTCGCGCACAATAGACTCGCAATAAGTTCGGCCTTGTTGTATTACATCGGTTCAATCAAAATATTGGGGCAAAGGTTATCTGTGAGGTTCCCCTGCCGCTGGAGATCACCGATCTATTGTGAGACTCCTACTTGCCTACGTCAAAAATACTCGAACCACTTATCCATTGCTTCGAATACTATTGGAGTCACGGTCGATTGAACATTGAATAAGGATACAGATGTCAAACGCTTGTTCATATTCGATTGATTTAAACGCAACAATCGTTTTCCTTTTCGTTTTTCGAAGTACATTATTAATGGAGTGTTACATTAAAGTTGTTTATACGGTAGCTTTTGCGAGCTAAGCTTTGCGTCATCGGTATTACTGATGTGTCTGTTTCTAAAGGATAAAGATAGTCTTTGTCTGTCTTCTTTGCATAAGTTTTCACTGTCTTAATTGTGGCAAAACCCTAAAAGTGACAAATTCAACTCATAGAGACTATCTGCTACTATCTACTAAGCAGGTCCACCCATTATGTTGCATAGATTGATAACTGATGCCAATCAGGCAAGGCATATTCAAGAAGGTGTTTATGATTCACGAGGCTGCAATATCGCGAGTGCTCATATTTCACTAACTGAGAAATTACGTAGGAAGCTCTTTCTCATCAGTAGGCCTTATTCTTTGGTTATAAAATGATTCCAGGTCTGTATATTTGTCCTCCATATCATAAAAAAATTTTAGGTTAGCATTAATGGTTGCCTGTAAGCGATTGCCTACGGGCGATAAGGACGCCAATTGTACCTACGTACCTTGTTATAAGTACTCTGTAATTACCTGGTGTGCAATAAAATTATTATTATTATAATTAACCAGATCACACCATGATGACAATCTTCAGTAGGTATTTATAAATATTTAATCGATAGTTTTTAAATATTACTGTGAAACTTTTCATGAAAAAAGATTTGATCTATATATTTATACGATATTAATCCGTTTACATACTTTTACTAAAAAAAATGCAAGATCCAGAAACCCAGAAATTAATTTGCTTTATTGCAAATATTTACTTATTTATCCAGGAGATTCTCATATCTGCCGCAGTTATTATATTAATCTGCCACAGACTTGCTGTACCTAGCTTTACAATTTTTAATGCATTACAAATCACAATCAGGAAAGCATATTTATTACCTCGCGTGTGTTCATTATTATTAAATCAGTTCATCAAAAATCTAATTAAGTTTGTTGTTGAGTTCAGCCGGTGAAACAGTGACAGGAGATTAACTTCGACTTTAATTACGCTGCAGCACAATATTCCTGCACTTGCCGTAGTTCCCTTATAAAGGTGAGCTTATATTTCATAACTGTTGTGGAAAGATGGTAGAAATTAATATGTAGATAGAAAACATGTTTCTTTTTCTTTATTTTCAATCGCGAATCAGACAACCACTTAAAACATTGAAAATTTAAGTAATACTGTAATAGAAACACAGAAGGAGCAGAACCCAGCAATATCAATTAAACCATGATAACACGTTTTTATATAAAATTTATTATTATATATTTTATATATATATTTATATAAAATATTGAAAAGCTCAAACAGTTGTTTGAGCTTTTCAATATTTAATATATTTAGTATTTTGTGGTTTTAATACGTTTTCAATACCATCAAATAAATAGGCAATGTAAATTAAAGCAACGTGGATGCTGACGGTTACACTAGGTTTACCGAGACTCGTTCTCCACTCAAGAACCCGTTTACTCCAACGGCTATTGGTTCTACGGCTAATATAGTATTCCCACTGCCGCTTCGGCTATATTTACAAATAGATGCGTGAGATCTTGTAGGCTGTTATTCTTGTATCTGTTAAATGGCTTGCTAATCTTGTAGGCCATGTCGATGATCTTATACGACCCTTAAAGCCATCTTCTATGAAGCAATATCTCTATTGCAGTAGTGTACCTACCTTTATTGAGGCTACTGACTGACTTGTGGTTAAGTTCCACTACCTGCCACACCCCCTCACGAAGGAACTGTCTTCTCGTTTCCGCATTTAAAGTGAATTTATAGTTGCTGAATGCAATATTCTCATTGAAAATATGCAAAGCAAGGTTAGATTCTGGTGTAATTCTTGCGTCTGCCCATTAGATAGGTCTATACATTAGATAAGTCTCTTAAAAACATTTAGAGGTTGCTCAAACGATTTTTTTATTAGGGTATTCGTTTGCGAGCTATTCAACTATAAAGGGCATTTTTTTTCTTAAAATACGTCCCTCCCCCCCTAAAAGCTAAACGGCTGGCTCGAAAAATCTGAAAAAATTTATGATGGTAGTCCAGGTTGTAAACTTTAAAGGAGAATTATAACGGCTTAGATGACTTTTTTATTTTTATTTTAGCTTGTAAAATACGCTTACTTGGAAATCATCGTCCATAATAACGAAATAATAAGTAACCATAACAATTTTCTATTGGACACGACGAAAGCCATTATGGGTAACTACGGAATCATATTCTATTCATGGCCTGATACGCACTTAGCCGGTTTTTTTTAAATAATCCTTTTTTAAACATTTAACTTTAAAGAAAGTATTACCAACTTTATTACCAATACTGTATGATGAATTTTATTGTTTCAAATTTTATTTTTCATCATTTTTTATTCAAATTCATAGGCACGCAAACAGTAAGTATACTCACCTGGATAAAAAATGAATTAGTGTCCATTAGCAATGGTAGAGTTTTGAAGTAAAAACACTAAAAAAAACTAAACTAAATAGAAAACCTTCTTTTAAATAAACTATTCATAAAAGCCCTTGACTAAATGGAAGCACAGCGATTTAATACCGAACATATTATTGAATCACATCATCGTAAGTAGTCGTATAAGTTACAAATAAAGCTTAATTGAGCCCCTACTTTATCCGCTCCGGTGAAGTTAAAGCGAGCAAAGTGAAGTATAATAATAACTTGGTACTCGGCAGGAAGCTAATAACTGGATGCAACGTCGGAATATCTATCTATACGTGTCAAGTTTGAAGGCAAGTGACATCACCGTAATAACCTCCAGCTTAATTAAAACGCTTGTCTATGGATAGACTATTATATCGATAAGCCGTGTTTACGCGGTAATAATATTCTTTTTGTTATTAAGAGGTTTGTTACCGGATGTGATGATGTAAAATATTTAATGTAATTTTTCTATTCATTATGATAACGTATCCACATGGTCTGTTACGGTTACCTAACAATCATTTTTGGCTTATGTACAGCAGTTTTTATTTGTATATAAGTAAATATTTTATATTTCTAATAATATTATGTGCGTTATCAACAACCCATACCGTCCCACTGCAGGTTGGAGACTGGCAAGACACGCCGTGACTACGTAAACTTGCCGTTGGATGTTTTTAAGCCACCCAAAGGCCTCCAATTAAGCTTCACGACTGTTATTTTGTGGTAACAACTGGGGTCGACTGCTTAAGATGACCTCCGAATCACGAAAACGCTCATGGTATCACGCCACAAAGGGTCACCCATCTAGGTGCTGACCGCACTGTTGTTGCTTACCCTCGGTGATTGTTTCCAATCACTTAAAGCCACTTGGCTATTAGCGCTTCTTTATATATCATTTTAGATATATATTGATATTATATTTGCGTAAGCTCAAAATAAATATGTCTTGTTTATTACATTTACAGACACATTTGTTTCCCTTACATTTCATACACCCGACACCCGCGGGATGAATAGGGGTGGTGACACTCTGTATTCTTAATCCGTCACCACACGGTTTTGTGATGATGTGTGGATGATGTTACTTTTACGCAAAAACTACTGAATGGGTTATAATAAAACTTTACAATAATGTACTTATCAGAATTACGCAAGCGCCAACACCGCGGTCAAAATTATGTACAAAAAAAGTTGAAATACACTTACAATACAGAAGTAGATTACTGCATTTAAGTATTTTGGTCATCAAGATTGAGATTGTACTTTTATTGATACGAGAATATTTACAAGTTTCTATAGTGTTCCAAGACTATATAATTGTTACATCATTGGTCGGCCTTCATCAGGTCGGATAACCGAATGAGATGTCACGAGAATGTTAATTTTGCGCCGATTAGTATTCCAGACAAAACAACAACTAATAAAAAGGAGCCACCGTCGGGAAAATTGAAAATATCCGCAACCGTCAGGAAAATGAGGAGGCTCTTCGTCACGCCGTGAAATTAGAATCGTCCCGAGCAGTTCCGATGCTTGTCACGTGGCGCGAAAAGTTTGTTTACGTTGCCATTTGATTATAATCTAAACGAAATTTCCCTAACGGTCGGCCATAGCTTTTGTTATTAATGCCAGAGGTGTTGTTACTTTCCTTAACTTAATAAGAATATAACACCATTTTGCTTAAGAAAGCGTGATTATTGTACAAATGAATATATTGATGCACATTTCACAGTAAAACCAAGTGAATGTAACGTATATGAACCCGTTATTAATTACGATTAGGCATACCTAAAGTTTTAATTCATACGATGCGGCCTCGCTTCGTTTTCACAGAGCTTTTATCTACTATTCTATATATCTACTTCTATATATCTACTTCTATATATCTACTTCTATATATCTACTTCTATATATCTACTATTCTCTAATATTCATCATAGTAATGAGTTACCATATAGACATAATAAATGACCATCATCCACGGGTTGACCAATAATCATAATCTTCTTCTTCCTACCCTTATTCCCAATATTAGTGTTATAAACTTTGTGTATAGTAATAGATCCATGTATGTATTAAAATTGTGTGTCCTGCCCTGGGGGTGAGAATAATCACCCCGAAATGTACCCAAGTCGTGGGGTAAGGCAAGGGGGACTCCAGAAGCCGCTGATGGGTTCCTGGTGTTCCTCCCAACTGCCGAGGTAGGCCGCCGCGAGGCTTAGTGCGTAAACCGTTTCCTCCGGGAGTCCCACACGCCCTTCATTTACCCCAGAAAGGGTATGGTGCGAATAGCATACCCCGCGGAAAATAAAGGTACATATGCACAATAACAAATGTATCTACAAGCGCAAAGGATCGCGATCTATTTTAATTAACTTAATCAATAACTTAACACTTGACTCGCTTTTATCGTTCCAAATGTATCGAGTTGACGCAACTGTCAAATAACTCGCCACTGTACTCGTTGAAGTGTAAATTGGGCATAACACAATATACTTACATGTAAAAATCATTATTCATTTAAAAAGGCTTTAGGACATAGCTAATATCTCAATATAACCAGTAAATTTGTGTGATGTGGTGCAAACATCAAATGAGTAGGTATGGGGAAAACATCAAAATATTTCTGGTAGTAATTAGTTTTGGTTATATTGATTAGAGATATATAATTAACTAAATAGTGACTGAGTAAATTAATTAATTTACTCTATTAGGGATATTGTTTTCGTTTCGTTTCTATGAAACGGAAGCTATACAGTACACGTAAATTAAGCGAGAAGGGTAACCATATAAAACTCAGATCATGAGACTGAATTAATAAACAGATGAAACTGATAATTATTAATTGATTAATTAATAAACCAACTCTAATTCAAACTAGGGTGACAATAATACACAATTTGTCAACATTATCTTCACAATGCCAAACAAAAATATCCTATGATGTTTTTTTTTATCAAATTATATCTACAGATTTTAACGTCCTGTCACTACACTTAACAAACTTGAAAAAAAACACCAACTGGCTAGTGTTGTATAATAGTCCAAAATATCCTTTCTAAGGAGAGACTAGGTATGTTCAGCTACAGCGAAATAATGAAGACAGTATTAACAATATCATTTACGGGTACCGCTGTCACGAATCCAACATACTATTTTTACTTAATAAGTTATGTATATCGCTTAAAATATTATGAATTTAATTTTTTTTACATAGGTAAATGTAATAAAATTTAAGTTTTCAGTAAAGTACATACAATAGCTTAGTTATTTATAAAAAATCACACAGCTCAGACGAAATTGCAGCAATCAACTACTTAAGTGGTCAGTTCCAGCATCTGTTTAGTATTTATGGTTACCCTAAATGCAGATAAGCCAGCTTATTTGAATGAGTAGTGGTCTAACCGCAAAGCGAGTATTGGCTAGTAACGAGAGAGCCCAGTACTCGAGCCAATAGGCCAATACGTGGACCACAAATGAAAGGCAGACGTGCCTCTAGGTATACAGAGACGATAATTATCTTCTTCAAATATTATCTACTGCTATTGGTATTTCACTTGCATAAATGCATAAATTGGTATTATATAAATGCAATGGTGCAATATATAGCTAAATATAAAAATTAGACCCCAGGGATTTAGTTTATCAAAGGCCTTTTTAAAAAAATACAATTGACTTTCATTCTTGTTAACTCTTTGCTAACTACAAAATATTTAGAAAAATAACATTTAGCACATAGATTTTGAGAAAGATTTTACACAGAGCATGAATGAAGATGCTATATTATGTTGAAGTAGGAACCGTTTTTTTAAAGCATAAATTTGAATCCAGCCAGTAGAAAAAAAATCTCCTATCGTGCAATTTCTTGAAATATATTATGAATGTTACTTGCGCATTGCATAAAATACCTTATAAGATTTTACTGGCTTATATGTGGAGGTATTAAATGACTCATTTTGCAAACTAATACTAAGAAGTTAGTTACAAACAAAACTTAATTAAATTATATCACAATGCCAATAACAAACCCGAGGCTAACAATATTCGTATGTTTAATTCATACACGTATTTAGCCAACACAGCATTGGACCGAGATTACAATTGAGCATACCAATATGCATTAGCACAGCCTCCCTCTAACATGATCTGCTTCCAGCGGTAATTTGTACAAACAAAACGTAATGATAACTGATTTGATGCGATCCATTATTGTTTGTATAATAGTTACCGTCGTTTGAGGGTTAATTTTATGTTTCTATTGTTTGATTTAACATATAGCCTAAATTTACTTATATTAATAAATAACTATTTTTCTAATAACAACTATTTATAAATAGAACATAGATTATGGACTTCTATAATTAAAACGGTAAAGGTAAATTGACGAAAAAAAATCGACTGCTTTTATTTCATAAATATTTCATAAATAGGTGTACGTAATACTTTTTAATCGCATCTCTAAAAGTGTAGCGATCGACGATAATCGAGGGGAGTCCAGAGTAGAGAAAAACAACATATTTCTGAATCCTAAGTCCCCAAGTAACAGAAAATACACAGTGGTCACCCCGTTACCAAAAAGAAAGGTATATTTTTTCAGTGTAAAAATAATTGGAAACATGATATTATACATTGCTCGCATCGCATAACACACGCAATGCAAAACGCGTTATTACGTCATTCGCGGATTAATTGACAGTTCTGCGTAGTGTAAGTAGAAATGTTATGAAAAGTATGATACCAACCGACAGCTGTCAGTGTGGTGGTTGAATCTGATAATCATGTATCGGATCTATTTGGCGTCTGCAGTCATGTGATAAGAGTTACTAACTTACCATTTTCAATCATTCATTTTAATTTATTTACCTAAAACTCTTCCGTTTTAAAAGTTAAGAAGTCAGTTACTACATAAGTTATGTTTGGAACTACTAATTTGCTTGATGGTTTTTGGATGCTCTTCGTTTAGCCGTAAACGGTAATAAACTGAAGTATAACATAAATTTAAATCAGCCACCATCAAAGAGGTGGGTTTTAATGAATACTGACAATAGTTACTTACTATAGGAGTCAAAATATTTACTTGTTAATCACCTCCGTTTGCCTCCTAAGATAGTCAGGAGGAGATGAAATATATGTGGGTAGGTCTATACCTATACCTAATCTTTCAATATACCTATGTATATTCAAAGATTTTTTATTCTGTTATATTGCACAGTTAATTCTAAAGTATATAATAGATAATCTGTATTGGTCTTACCTCACCTTTTATTTTCATTCCCAAAGAATTCGTGTCATTGTTTAACATGTCATTGTCACAATACAACCCTGTCAAGCGCGTTATAATTGTCAGACTGTTTGACATCTGTCTGACGAATCCAAGTTCAAATAAATAAAAAGGTTAAGGTCATATGCCGACTATCACCAATCCTCTGACAACAAGCGATTACTCATACACAGTTAGGCAACGATAAATTGTAGTAAGTACTTCTATAGTCATCTATTTTGTTTTTTTCAAAGTCAAAACATATAAATGTATGCAAACTAATATTATTGCTAATAAAACATTAAATTAATTAATAAATTGACACATTTTGTTCACGGTCTTCTAATCCCAAACCAGGGAGAACTTATACGACAATTACTGATCATATTATTTTTGTATTACAAAAATAAACAGTAAAAATGGGGTTTTTAAATAGTTATCTAAGCAACAAATTCTGACTTAACTTTGGGAATCACTTACTACTACTATTACTAGACCAGTCTAACTGTAAGCATATCCCAAAAGTATACAATTACAACAACAAGTCTAAAATCTCTACGCACATAAATGAAGTTAGAGATAAACGCATGTTAACGTATGTATTTACTCATCTTGACAAATAAGTTTATATCATAAACAAATAAGTTTAAAGGTTTTGCTAAATTCTGCTTTTAGGATTCCAAACTTCGTGACTTTGTAATAAAACTTTACTTTTATTGACATGCTATTTAAATATCATTGCAGTGTTTGAGACTAATGCGCATCTTACTCTTTCACATCTAAATAATATATATTATCCTAACTCTCGCCCACATATTTGTTGGTTATCGCCAAAAGTAGCCCATGTCCTTTCTAAAGCCTTGGACTATCTATGTACCAAATTTAATTAAGATCTTTTAAGTAGTTTGGCGTGAAAGCGCGACAGACCGACAGACAGCAAAGTTACTTTTACATTTATAATATTAGTATGGATCTGCCATGTTTTGTTCATACGTTTTAAGCGCCAAATTAAATATTCAAATACTTGATTTTCTAAATCGTTTCCCTAAACGTCATGCACAAAAGAAGTCTTGTAAAATGATCAGACTGACGGCAGCATAGCCTCATTGCGAGGTAACTTTCTGCGCTTGATTCATATTGCACTAAACCAATGAGGAAGTGACAAACTCTTTGACGAAACTGTCGTGATATCTTAGCTTCAATTCATACTAAGATCTTATTATAAACCCGACTAAAGTTGCTAGTCTTCCCACGCGATTGGTTGCAATGAAATTACTGTAAAAGTTAACTCTATGGATATGTGCACAATCTTTAACCCCAATCGTACTATTACTAAATACTACTAAGCAATCAAGTATATACATATTAAACATCACAGCAAGTGATACGTTAAAATATTGCCTCGCTCTATAACAGCGGTTTTCCTACGCCTTTGAAAGTTATTGCTTATATGATTTCTGTTTTCCAATTGCTGTAGTTATGCTTCCAGTATCTAAATGAATTATCAAATAGTATAACTACACAATCGAACAATATATAAAAATGCGAGATTTTCATGACTTATAAAATATAAAGTTGATGTAAACATACTAAGAGCCCTCAGTAGACGATTTCGCTTGTTAATTAGTTGTATGGAAACTAAAATTGGTTCGTAGAAACTTGAGGCTACTCGAAAACTTTGCAATCTTAAGAAAGTATTTCATTCTATTCAGTTCCTTCTGCTATTTGTATCTAAATAATAGATAATATTATATAATTTAATATAATACAAGGCTAGAAAAATCAATCACGATTTTAACATTCACATTCATATTTTCAAGCAGAGGTTCCGCTTTAGACCGTGGTCAAGGACATTTTACTTTATTTTATTGTTTCATAAGGTCAAGTTCCCATTATACCGTCACCTTTTGAATTTACCCTACGTTTTGACTAATAAGTCGACAACGAAAAGTCAGCAATATTTATTATATAGAAATTACTTAAGACAGCGTGGGATGTCCACCTACAAGATGTTATATCAAAGTGCCTTGAGGCCCTCAGAAAGCTTTACTCGTATACCAGTCTTGGCAGTCTAATAACTAATAAGGAAGATTCCTTCACATAAAATAGAAATCTACATAAAAAAACTTGTGAGTTTTTCAATAGTATGTGAGGTGTATAACTTTTGATAAAGCACCTACGCGGCTTCATGTTAGGAACGTATATATTTCTGTCTCTTTTCCAAAATCCCTTACGTAAAAACAGAAAAAAGAAAGTTGTTACACATCTAAAAGGAAATATTTTAGCTTAAATGAATGTAAACCTATCAAACTAAATGCTCCAAATATAGTTTTCAATTGTACTATTACACTAACTTTGCTTCGAACCGCCTGAATTACATTAAAACCATTTACTCGTCAGTATAAAGAATCTGTTACATTATATTGTTTACACAAAATCAAAATAAATGTTTGAGATTGCCGTGAAGCACTTAAAATGTCAAAATAATGTGGATTGTGAAAATTGTATCCGGGATTCCATTAAATGGGTGCCGCCGGGAAATGTTATTATTCATTTCTGAAATACCATATCTTCATCTTGACAAGGATCTCCAATTCAAAAATTTTGTTGAAACAGACAAATGGAATGAATACCTTTATCCTGAGTGAATAACAAACACTTTAATCTTTATAAAATAATAAAAGATCATTTTCCATTGAATTGGCGCAAGACGAGCAGCGACGGTTTAACGAGACCGATAGCGCCATCTAGTTACTTTTACAAGAACTAAATTACGTATTTTCATGTTTTACTTGATGTATCATATTGAATAGAACATTTCACAAACAATTGTTTATAATTTCTTTTGATAATATAGCGTTTGCAAAAAAGCTGAACTACTTTACCGTTTACAAATGGACTCATTCTAAACTTATTTAATCCCATGGTTGTTTATAACTTGAATATTATATTACAAGTTCTAATAATTGGCCTCATGTTTTAAAAATGCTATAATAATGAGTCCCTGAGTACAATTTATATGCCCTACGTACCTTCTATGAAAAGCAAAGCCCCAAAAATGCTTATAGCAAGTCTTTCAAGATAAGAGGAACAAGACTAATGAATTTTAATGCTATTCAATTAAATACACATGAATTATTCAGTAAAAGAATGTTAATGTAGAAAAGAATGCCAACCTTTCTCGCAGCACAGATTTGGGGACAGTTAATTAATTATTTTTTACGACAATTCATCCCATCCTCTTTGCCTTAATGGCTTCTCACCAATTGTATAAAAAAATTCAACGCATTAGACACATGAGATCATTATACAATATAATAGTTATATATAACAACTGATAGACTTGGAGTTAACTCATACCAATTACATATAGATTTTTTTTATGAATTTTTATGGAATAAAATAAAAAGGTTCAAAGACTATGACTATGAAATAACTTAGGATAAAATTATTATAGCCTATGTTACTCGGGGTATTTCTACAAATCTACTGACTCCTCGTTCATTAAAAATCGGTACAGTGTTTTAGGCGCTACGGTAGAATATACATTGATTATAGATACTGCCAAAAATATTACCATTTGTCTGGGCATCACCGTACTCGGGTCATCCTCATCATTATCAGGTTATCGCAGTCCACTGCCTGACATAGGCCTCTCCAATTGCACGCCACTTGGTTCGATCCTCGGCTTCTCGCATCCAGCTCCTGCCAGCCGTCTTGCGCAAATCATCACTCCACCTGACCTATGGACGTCCTACACTTCGTTTGCCGAGTCGCGATCTCCACTCAACAACTCGTTTACCCCAACGGTTATCGGTTCTACGGCATATATGACCAGTCTACTGCCGCTTCAGCTTGCAAGTTCGGGTAAAAAAGTTAAATTAATCTGTGAAAAAACAAAGTAAAAAAACTCGCATTATAACCATAGCAGTCAAGTATTCGATGCAAAGTTGATGAACTGGAAACCGTTCTAACCGAACCGAAAAATGATTTAAGGTTTTCCATAAGGTAATTTATTAGCGATTTAATTTATTAGAAACCGCTTAAGCGGATGGGAAGTATAGCAGCCAGAAAATAAAAGTAAGGTATTATTAAACAGTATTATTTGAGCATCGTTTAATTTTCAACTTTTGTATGCTTTGGAATTAGCTAGGGTAAAAGTTAAATTCTAAGAAGATTTGTGGCAAAGACGTGCATTTTTATAAAAATGGTGACAGTGATTTTGGAATAATAATCATATGGTTCTGATGTAGAAATGTTAGAAGCCTTATTACTGGTAAACGTAAGGCTCCTTGTTACTAATCAATAATCCAGACGATCGTAAACCTAAATCATACTGTTTTACTATGAAAAGGAGAAGATTCCCATCCCTTGAGTCTTCAATAGTCAAAAAGTAAGTCATCAACAATCCGCATTGGACTGCACCTAGGATACAAATATTATCCAATTAAACAAATGCATGATATGGGTATATCATCAACTTCTGGACATAGGCCTGTCCTTGAAAAGGAGGTATTGGCCTACTATACCACGCTGGCCAGACGGGTTGGTATAGGATTGGTTTCAAGTTTTCCTTCTCTTTGCATTGATGTTGTCTTGCGTAGTTAATGAGTGTATTTACTTGTAAGTAAAGTACTTGAAAGTAAATACACTCATAACTGTAAAGTAGACCTGTACATACTAAAATAGGCATGATTTGACTTTCGATCCAAAGTTAAGCGTATAGAATTAGGTCAACAATATTATTTAACTATAGAGCTAAGCCGAACTTTATATGAAAGAAGATTGTCTAATAGACAAATGCAATTCAAAACAGAAGAAAATTAATTAATGTGACATAGACAACAATACGATTTGCAATGTCGGCACAACTATTGCTAGTACAAATGATTCTATTGGAGTGTGAATAGGGAGATATAATAAATATTTCATGTCTACAGTTGCTTATTCACCAAATTGTTATGGGAAAGGGAAACAACACTTTGTAACGACATATATAAACGTGTGAAGCTATCGAAAATAACAGAAAAATATAAAAGCTTGGTGTAAACAAGTCGCGTAGTAGCCATTCGCTTGGAATTGACTTATAAAGGGGGCAGTAAACGAAGCGAAGACCCCATGTTTGTTCGTGGGGTGAACGATCGTTTTACACGCATTCATTCAACGACTAAATTGCTTGAACATAACCAGGCTATTGTGGCCCAAGTACTGTAAGAATACTAAACAAACTACTGTACGACTTAGCTATCTACTGTTCTAGTAAATTTGTCTGTTAAGTGCTGATTTTTCAATTTACGGAATGCATCGATTGTTTGGTTACCCTTCATTCTATTATAACTCTTTCAAATTAAAACGATTTTTGAGAAGAACTAACACTAAGCATTTAAACAAGAATAACCATAACAGACGCTCACCAGGCTACGAGAAGCGTTAGTGGTTAGTGGTAGTTGTAAGAATTTGAAAAGAACCTCGAGGTTGTCCTAATAGACTCAAGTAAGAGATCGAATCGTCGACTTCATCATCGTTATCCATTGGACACAACCCATCAATGGCTTGAAGTTTAACATTTATGGCATGTTCCATAACAACTACATTTTGATCAATCCTAAGGTTGACTGGAAGAGATTGCCTTTGGCAATAAAACCGCCCTTTGAACACTATATATCTGTCATTTAATATACTCTATTGTAACTGTAATATGGTGTTCAAATAAAGAGTTATCTATTCAATTTTGTAACTTACTTAAGTTTGGCAATTACATAAATATCTTTGTACAAAGATAAGAGAACGTTAAAATAAAAGAAATTAATTTGATTTATCATAATCTTACTATTGGACTGTCCTTATAACTAAGTTTCGTGTATAAATACATGTACTATATATAAATATTTACTACAATTTTATTCAGCAATTTATTTACAGACCTTCAGTTGTATGCTTTTAGTGAGTCGCTAAATACGTTTAGCATGTTATTGCCAAATAATATTCGATTATTTCGCACCTAAGGTTGATCATGAGCGTGATGCTATGTTGATTCGTTAATGGAATGTAATATGTGCATTTTGTCTTCGGCCTATCTCATGAAAGGTATATACTTAATGTTTGGGTTTTTTTCCTATGTTTATTATATATGTCTTCTTCTTCCTAGCCTTTATTCCCAAGTTTATTTGGGGTCGGCTACTAGTTCAACCGGTTTTAACTGAATTTCAATTTTTCCACGGAGCGACTGACATCGGACCTCCGCAACCCTAAGGGAGAATTGAAATTCGAAGATTGAACTAGTTGTCAGTATATTTGAGGGCACTGACTTTCCAATAACGATTGCCATAGATGTTCATGAAACGGGACCGACGGCTTTACGTGCTCTCCAAGGCACAGGCGTGAATCATCTCCAAACTTCCAAACTTCGGGCTGCTATTAGGAATTTCCTAAGAAAAACCCAAAAACACTTTTTGGCTCGAGCCGGGATAATTATATGTATGTATTTACAAAAAATGTATTTATGTATTTATATCAGTTGTCTAGTACCCATAGCACAAGCACTACTTAGTTTGGGACTAGATGACGTTGTGTGTCGAAATATTTATTAAAAAATTTTTTTTATATATATATTATTCCTATAGATATACCACTACAATTAATTATATTTCCTAAAACTGAAGTATTTAGCAGTATTCAAATAGGTATCAATCAAGTTGTTATAACCCGACTGCGAAGGAAAGGTTATTTTATTAAACTTTCAC
Source organism: Phragmatobia fuliginosa (assembly GCA_932526445.1). Taxonomy (NCBI): domain Eukaryota; kingdom Metazoa; phylum Arthropoda; class Insecta; order Lepidoptera; family Erebidae; genus Phragmatobia; species Phragmatobia fuliginosa. Next base: position 17,742,301 of record OW052063.1, on the reverse strand, counting down.
TAAAGTGAACATTAAATAGTATACTTTATTAAGTAGACTTAATAACAAAGTCATGTAGATGTTAAAAGCAAATAAAATTTTCATTTATATGTATATGAATGTTTTTATAGGTTCTCATAACGTCGACTTGCCTCGACTAGCAAACAATCGACATAGTAAATTATTCCTTTGTAACCCTAGCAATAACTTACTATGTTTACCAACTCACTTCTAGACCTAGAATGACCTTTCGCTCGTAATAATACAATCTTTATACTTGTATATTTTCTTTGCAGTAATAAATACATTTTCAGTTAGTTTTATATCAATTAGAATACATAAAATATTTTATTGGGTCAATGAAAGAGCTTTATTAGCATTACAAACAACATTTAATAGTCTACTGCTAGATATAGCTTGATATAGTTTCTATTTTATATTCTAAAGTAATTTATTCTGTTACGCTTTCACGGCTAAACCGCTACACCAGATTTAATGAAATTTGGTACGAGATACCTTGATTCTTGAGGAAGAACATATGATACGCCATATCGCGATAGTCAACATAAAGTGGGTGGGACCGCGGGCAAAAGCTAGTTAATATAAACTAGTTAATATATAAACAATAATACAAAAAAACATAACTAAAATATCTCATTTCACTTGTGTTTAAGTAAGTAAAGCATTATACAATTGTTTTCAATAACGCCTTTTAGTATTTGCGAAAACATTTCTGTTTTTGACATTAAAACATTTTAAAACTGTTTTTAAGAAACAGGGGAAATTTACCATAAAGTCAGATTTACATAAGTATTTCAGAATAGTACAAATATAAGGAAAATTATTTTTCCAGAGACATCAAGAAGCTGTTCCATCTGCCATTATGTATAACAATATTATTATATACTGTATATTATTATATGCTGTTTTTCATCACTGGAGGCTTCATCACGTGGAGGCAATACAAAGTATTAAATGAAGAAAGTGATGAAAAACAGCAAAAAAACAATCATAAAAAAAATGTAATCTTAAGAAAAATATGACTACTTTAGTTTTTTTTAATTTAAGATTAATATTGTGGGTGTAACTAAGTTTTATTTTATTTTTTATCTGTATAATTAAATTCTCAATTGAACAGTCTTCGTTTCATTAGGATGGCATACGTAGTTCGGGAGATATTCGGGTTTATGTGACTGACCCGTTATTGGTTTATGTGACTGACCCGTTATTTTTGGAACCGGCTATAGTAATAAAATAGAATATAATAATAAAACAATGCAATCTATCCTTTGAGAAAAAAATATAAAACTTACAGAAAGATGCAATATTACGTCTGTCACTAAATATTCTTTAACATTTAATACTAAAAACTGATCCATTTATCCTAACAATACCATCACATATTTCTGGATCATATTTCACCAACTACATCGTGCTGTCGGAGCTACATGCAAACACTAGTTCATAATTTAACTTTATAAACACATCGTCTGGTAAACAAACATAGTACACACCTAAATATGTTTGCGTATCCAGTACCCGTTACTGTTGGTGTTGATATATTGGATACGTTACTCACATCGTACGCGTCCTGCCTTTGCCATAATAAATTTCGTGACAAACAATATGCCTATCCTTTGTCTAGTACGCCCGCGGACGGCGATCGATCGTTCTCCAACAAAGCCACCCGAACCTTTCTCACTAGGCGCTTCTGTTTTCTAACTCACAATACACAAACAAACGTCTAGATCTATTATATACATATGCAAATATATACTATACCCAAGGGTGTGTGTATTTACGCGTTTATTGCGGAAATTGTGTTCACCCAGTAATTGTTTAACGCTCTATACAACTTAGTAAAACGGCTTTGTAATTTAATTACAACTTTTTTCGTGACGTGATCATGAATATTTAGTTTACTATGCAAATCAAATGTTCTTCCTATTTAACATTATCTTCAATGTGTTTGTTTGGTTAAACGAACCAATATCAGAAACTACTAATACAAATTGTTTTTTGTTTAATAGTAGATGGCCCATTTACCGGGGAAAGCTATTTAACATGACGCCACGGCTAACAGAAGCCGCGCATCAATGAGCAATATAGCACAATATGGAAAATTTATTGCTTTTGAGAAACAAAGACGAAGTTACGCTGGCCAAATAGTTTACGATAACAATCTTGAGTCAAAGAATGACGTCATACCTACATAAAAGTAATCCATTATAATAATGCTCACAGATAAATGCGAATAATTGGGAAAGATTGTAAGATATGAACAATAAGAGTACGACCCGCCCAACATTGGAGTTATGACTAATCTGACCTTACCTAGCCTCAGTAAGGTCGTGTTTACACAATACTTATTATTATGTTGAGGGTTTGGATGAATTAAATGACCTAAGTAATTGATTTTTTTCTAATAAACATTTATGATCAGTTTTTTTTTATATATACATTTTTAAGAAGTTGGGTTTTAACCGCACATATGTATAATATAAATTATGTAATTTATGGAAATATCGAGACAGATATTTTGCTCCTATGATATTTTTACGGTGGAAAGTATGCGTATCTGTATTTTTCATATTTAGTATTTTCTTAATATTTTTCATTATCTGATAATCTACCTACATGTCTATGATTAAATCAACGTAAAAGAATAGTTCATTATCATTTCATTCAGGAACAAACTCAGGACAATAATTTTTAAATCACATAAAGTGTTGTCCTATGTGGGTTAAGAACCCACAAAACTTAGCGCAGTAGAAAGCGACGAGCTGACCACTTAAGCCACTACACCATCCGGACAATCGAACTTGTCAACCATGTACTTTTTAATTTCCATAAGTTTTACTGTTAAAATGTTCTTGAGAAACTGTCCTTCTTCTTGAAAACCTTTTTCTCAGCTTATCTACTTTTAAGTCACTTCACAAACAATGAAGTTCAACTTGACTGCCGTAGGCTTGGCCTCTATTGATTTATGGTAGGTTTTTAACGCTCTCTTAATAACTAACCAGAAGTGCGATAAGCTACATGTTGGCAATAATTCTTCATTCACTTGGATAAAACTATGTCGGCACACCTTCGTGGCTTATTCTATGACTCACTTGCTGATCGAAATGCTTCGTTGGCTTAACTTACGAAATGCGGATCAACATTATAACCAAGCTCATCGAGGCAGTTATCCACAATTTGTTTTGCAGTTTCCATTCCACGTACATGATTAGAATAATAATCTTTTAGCAGTTCTTTTATAATGTAAGAATGTCATCGACGTCATTAAGCGTATGCTTATGCTTCAAATACACCCATCTTCATCATCATCAGCCTATCGCAGTATACAGGGCATAGGACATAGGGCTCTCCCATGCACACCAATCTGATCGATTCTGGGCTGGGATTTTCATTGGTGAGTGTGACACCAAAGGCCCAAGGATTCTGAATCATTTATGAATTATGCCATATTTTTTAAAATATTAAATAATAATGCAGGATTATCTGACTAGGCCGTTCTACTCATGCCTTCTATTAAGCTGAGTAGAGTCACTTTGGTAGGACAAATATAAAAAAAGTTAGTAACGGTATTTGCATATCGAGTGCTCATTAGTAATCCAACAGAATACTCTAAAACTAAGTTTTCAAACATGTTAGACTGCTTAGCATGTACTCGTATAACAGATGCTGACAGAATTAGGCTTAGCTTTGTAGCAGTACAAGGTCGGCTGAAATATTGTAGGAAACATATATTTTAACAATAAATACCATTTTTACCCGTGTTTTACAAGTGTAGGATGTAGACGTAGACGGGCCTTAAGGAATGTTTTTATTTGATTTATTTATTTACCCTTATTTTTTCTTTTTATATTAACTTTCTTTGTTTAATATTAACTCTTTGACTTAGGATATCACAGAAAGTATATATTACTAAGTTACGCCCGCGGCTAGGCCCACGTGTATGTATCGCGGTAAAAAGTAGCTTCCTTAGGCTCTAGGCTACCTGTGTACCAAATTCCATTTAAATCAGTTTACATGTTTTGGCGTGAAAGCGCGACAGACAAACAGAAAGGTGGAGTTACTTTGGCATTTATAATATTGGTAAGGATTCGTCTTAACAGCAATCAATCTACCAAAGTCGGACAAAGTTCTTTAAAACAAGAAATTTAACTACAATATATAAATTAATGAAGTAACCACACAGAATATTTTTATAGAGATGTTATTCGGTTAAATAAATAACAATTTACATTACGTTACATAAACAAAGTTCGTTTTATCAATTTCTGTACATAGATCTGAACAATTAATTTATTCATCGATCTATTATCGATATTCGTGACTTTTTACGGCCTTCAATATATTTCTTTCGGTTGATATATTTATTTGCATATATTTACCTTAAAGGCATTTCAAATGCACGTATAGATCGCAAGATATTCATCTCAGTTGTTGATATATTACCAAGGCGAAGGGAATTTCAAAGGTCAAACGTTGATTATAATATACATATGATGAATATTGCCTATCAATATTAAATAATTGCCTTTGTATGTATGTATGGGTATTGGTATTGTTTTTCTGTTGAACAAGCTTATTGTTAGGTCGTATTCAAGCTTGTTAATGTTCATAAACAAATTGTTATATTTATAACATACATATTATAATTAATTATAGATGAGGCTCTACGCAGCATGGAACAACTGACTGAACTGACAACATATAAGTTTAAGCGACTTATGGGTATTAAAGTTGGATGTAAAGGACGGCATCGGTCGTGTTGTTGAGAGCCTCAATAACGACCGATGCCGTACCAATTCGTACGTAATTCCTTAAAATATTTAAAATGTTTTCCAAACATACTTCCAATAATTAATATAAAATAGATTTATACAGAACGTTTAATCATTATTTACAAGTTTTTTCTATTTACGTTGGTCTTACGAAATAAGAAAAAATCTGTGCTATAAAACAACAATGATTTGAGAGTTTCATTTTTCTGAAACGCCAAGTAACTATTTACAAAATGTTGAAATAAGATGACCAACACGACTTTGCTATTTCCGAAACCATTTAAACCAAACTAAAGTATTTAATTAATCACTCATAATTTGCTGAAATAGAGTAAAACAACATTTAGAAAACGAAGCAATCGGCCTAAAGGAAAGTGATAATTTTATCATTTTTCACCTACCCACAATTTGAATATTATCACATCAGGTAGGCGGACGTCAGTCAAGTGCAGTCAGAGCACGTCAAAGTAGTAAAATAATAAAACTTTATCCTTCACGTCAACGTTTTGAATAAAATGCAAAACGTGTCTGGGATGCAGCCAAAATGGTTCGGCGCGCCACGAACGAGGTTCTGTCTCATCTGGAAAATTGTGCTTGCAGAAGTAAATTATTATTTATTACCAACTAGTTGCCTGTGCTTGTACGTCGTGCAGATTACTACACGGAAATCAACTTAACTTGTGGTTTAGAACTAACAACATATGAGTTTTACCGACTCATGGGTATTAAAGTTGGATGTACTTGTACTTCTCAATTGCTTCATATTCAGACAGTCCATTTCAGTTCACATAAGTAGCTTTATGTGTTGAACTATTCTAGTAAAAAAAAAATATCAAAATATAATTCACACAACTATAGTAGTTAACAGGTATTAAAATACATTTTCTCATTCGGCCTAATGAATATTTCATTTCTGAAAACTTCTTGACGACCCGTTAAAAACCAAGCAGTGAAAAAACTTTTTGATTCTTAATTTTTTTCTCCGAGCCTTTATCCGAAACTAGTTGGGATCGTTTTAAGTGTAATCGAAACGAAGTTAGCAAACTTCTTTTATCATCTACAACCGTTTCGGACCATCACCAAAATGAGGTTCGTGGCAGGGTGGTGTGTCGAAATCAAACCGACAAAAATTACACGGTGTGTCACTCTACGCCTTAAATAGGGATCTGGACCTCTCCCAGTACCATGGCAACCCCTCTTGAAAATATCGTAGAAACTAAATTAAGGCACAGTACTGTAGTACAGTTTCTCCGTAAAGAATTGATTTGTTTAATTCTAGTTAATACATTATTTGGAACTAAAGGCGATTGTAATACTATTTTATATGTACCTCTGCATATAGGCCACAATTGTTAAAATAATATTTGTACGAATTGGCTTCAATCGTGAAGTACCTATTCAGAAGTGTACTGCGCCAGTCGTCCTCGAGAGCTTGTTTACTTAACATAATATTCTGTATGCGGACTGCAAATTCACTCGTATCTTTGCGTTTTATTGAATCAAAACATTTTCTACTAATGCATATAATTCAGACGGGAAACATCATTTTTATAAACTTTCAATACAAACATATGGAAAGTTTCAGTTGAACAAATACAAAGCTTTTATATTATTTACTTCCATTTGTATCAGTTTCGCTTAGTAAGTTCTTTATTGGTTTTAGTCGGCAAACCATTTCTGTGGCCAGCCCTTGTTCGCCCGAACTTGGAATATAAATTTGGACACGCGCCTGCTCGTTGTTTGTCCGACAATAGGCACGGTTGCCAACATAAATTATCGGACAACATTCGTCTCTAGTTTATCGAGAACGATCGCCAAATATTTACATACCTCCCCGGGTATACCTACCTTACCAGCCTCCTAGCGAAATAGCTTTCTCTTTTTAAATTATTTGAGCAATAACAATATTCACTTTTATAGGGAGGGTTCCCTAACTTTTATTGGAGGCTTAGTAATAGGATTGAATAAATTTTTCCTCCTAAGCAATGAAGAAATGATACATTGTCCCGCTTACGTACTTCTCCAAGGCTTAAACCTTTATAAGACGGGAAATCTGAAAAGAAGCTTACACATCATCTACTGAATAGAAACTCGTAAAATATTTTCAAAGATCCTGATTTACGTCGTATAATACCACACACACCTGACAAAAATGTTCTAGCATTGAAAAGTAGATATACGTTGGATAAAAGAAATATATTGTAAATCGACAATAGGTAGGTATAGTGAAAATGTACACATTAAAATTGGTTGTCTGGAATTGTGAAATCGCAAATATTGCTTTGCGTGAAGCCGTCCAAAGCTCATTAACAAGCAATTGTTTGGTAATCTTAGAAAGCGGAAACAATAATAAATCTTTTAATTAATTTCCGTAAGATTTGGAGGTTGAAGTATACCTAATCAATATTTTTGAATTTCATGCATAAATATTATTACTGACATTTATCGCAGTTAAATTTCAGCTCTTATAAATTCGTTTTTATATTTATTTATTCTTAAGGAAAAATGATTAAGTTTCTAACAGCTATTATTACGGTTATTCATCATAACTAACCAGCAAGCAATTTGTAGTGTATTAAAATCTAATTCGCCTGAACTATTTAATACTTTTAGATTTTTTCATTGCAAATAATGTTTCATCTCATTATGTTACATACATATAGTGGAATTGTGTGCAAGGCTGTGCGAGTGTACACACATCTGTGTATGGGTGTACGCCTCATTAAATTTTGTTTGAATAGAGGGATGAACCGACCGGCTGCCTACTTGGTCAGATACAGGCTGTACAGACAGCAAAAGAAGTTATACTATAATTATCACTACAAACCATGTGATCACACAACTAAATTTAAGTTTTATTTAGGTGAATGACTAGATGCAAGCTCCAATTTTATTATGGAGATGTGTTAAGTAAATAAAACAAGGGGGATAAAATAGCCACGACTCGGTGCCTGGTGCCCATGACAGTAAATTTAGCATTCATTAAGTATGTCTGCAAATTCTGTCTGTCATCAGCATCAAGTCTGTTTGTCATTTCAAATTAAACTACTATTCACTTAATGCATTTGAAAGTTTATGCCTTTCTTACTTCAAATAATCAGTTTCAAAAGTTTTATCAATGTATCTGTTTGTTATCGCTAGCTGCCCGAACGGTTGGACCGATTTGTACGGGACTTTCCTTTAAATCCAGAGTTATGAGATAATACATTTGAAAAATCACATAATACTTACTAAACCGACCTTCAAGTGAATGTGTTAGGAAGTTTTCTTTGTTCTGGGCCAATTATATATCATAATAGTGCACATTTTATTCATTTACAATACTGACTTAAAGAATATTATATCGATTGATTTTGATTTCAAATCGAATCGGTGACGTGTGAGGGTGTCACTAATTCCGAAATTTGTGGAACTGTCAAAAAGATAATAAAGGAATGAACAGAGTATAGTAAAGGTATAAAGGCAGATAGTTATTTGAGCCCCATGCTTGTTTTAATAAAAAGAAATAAAATATTTACCATAACTTTACTGTTGTGCGCTTCTGTATTGTATACAAGTTACATACAGGAATAAGTCTAGCCTCTATTTTTTATCAACATCCCGTTCTCTTTAAACTGTACAATTTATAAGGAAATTTTGTTACTTTATACCAACTAACCTTGTACACTTACTGACCACTAATGCCGGAAACAAAGTTCCATCCATTACGTCGCGACAATGGACACAAGAAAAAACAGACTCGAATTAAGCTGTTTGTAAAACGGCCATTACTTACATTTGTTTATAAAAATATTCTGTAAAAAGTTCAGTGAACACTTCAGACCCCTTTATAGGTATTAGTGTAAGGTCACTTAAAACGAAACTTAAATCCCATTACTTTAACATATTAGACATGTCTGGAAGATTACATCACTTTGTCACTTATTTACTAATTGATTAATTTTTTTTATAAAATTCGCCTACGAATATTTGATAAAGATAGGACATAAATAAATATATCTAATACCCCTACTATAAATAGTAGTATGTCAAAAGGTCGAAGAATGGTCGTCGTGGTCGTAGCATGCAAAATTCTGTTAAATTCAAAAACTTTGCAAAGTCCTTGAATGTGGCCGTTACATTGAGTGTTAAATGTTGAATGAATAAATATATTTTGCAAAATAATTCATACATAAGATTATTTACTTGCTATCGCTACCGTGTATAGGAGCATCGGTTGAATAGTTCCAGACGGGAGGGAGCCACAAACATCACCGCTCCATCACCGCGCCATCTCGAGAACAAACACTAACATAACGTACCCTATTCATATACACACACACTGCTGACACATTAATTCTGTCATACACAAACACACACAGGTACACAACACGTGCCTGCTATCCTATAGTAAACCCTTGGTGTCGTCACAAAGGAGGCAGGCTCTTTCAGCTTCTAAAGACCTGCCTTATGATCGAGTATGTAATAGATGTTATTCAAGTTTCTTAATACTGGAATATTATAATATTCCTTTCATGTTATTCGTTTTACGAGCTACTTACAATCCTGTCGACCTCTCTGAAGCCTCCAAAATAGAATTATTACTTGTACGAGAGATGGTATAATGATTAAATTTTGACTATTATTGATTTTAGATTTATTCAACTGCACAGTATAACTTACAACAAATTATTTGCCACACTCAAAGATTATATTTTAAATAAGCATAAAAAGTTTTAAGCAACTTATAATTTGCATTTTTAAATTCCCTCTAATTACATTGAGCTTTAAACATAATAATTTACAAAAACACGATCCTATCAAACGAATGCATCAAAGTAAAACTCTATACAATATTTTAACGTTTGACTGAGCACAATTCACCTCGGAGTCCCTTGCCTGCACAGCCATTACATAATAGTAGTCTCCATAAATTCTCTTACACATTGCAATGCTCTCAGTCCTACAATCGGAACTCACTAAGCATTCAAATGGCTTCAATACGGTCCGCTATGGAGCACTGTCTGCTCCATGGTAGGCACAATGGATGCCAATCTGCTCGGGAATTTGGCTTAGACGCATCCTGCCACATACGAGTATACCTATAATTGCGTCTGCAAGACTGTCTCGTTGAGTGTGGTATTGACTTAATTAAATGTGCACTAAATGGCAAAGTGATATCTTAATTCAGTTTTCGATTATTATTAGAATTCAATATCTATGACCGGATTTAAGACTAAAATGATAAACTTTAACTACAAATAAGATTAACCTTTATTATTTCAGAATAAACTAGCTTTAAACTACATTACATTAGTTATGGTACAATGAAGAGATTTCAAAGATATTTATAATAATATTAATAAAACTTTTAATTAGGCAATTCCATAGTGTGTTAGTAGATAATATTACATTCAATAGATTATAATACAAATAACATAATTACTATTAGATTTATGCTGTATTTCACTCTTATATTACAGTTGCACTAATCACATTAAACGCATGTAAGTTTTTATTCAACTAAATCTGTGAAACTTGTGCGATGGTTAAAGTTACGTATAAAACGATACCTTTATTTTTTTAAATGTCTAACGTGATGGCCCTAATTTTCGGTTTGCCCAAGCCTTTCCCAATTGAACAGACACGAAATCTTGTATCAAGCAATAAACACCTAAAACGTCTTTGAAATATCTGACTAATGTTAGCGACCTTAAGATCAGTCCCTCAAGCTGTGCCTTCAAATGCCACAGCCTCACAAAGGATGCCAATCGTGAATTGCCAACCACAATCATTGGGAACATCGTAAATTATACAGCTTTATAAACAAACGAAACCGAAACGGAGATCTCGAACAATTTTTTTTTTGAGAGATAAACATGTATCAAATAAAATGATTATAATTAATGTAGTAAAATGAACTCCATTTATCCACAGCTATGGTCAATGATCGTTTCATTTTCAGTCAAATACCGCTTGAAGTTAAATATGGCATAACTTGTAATCATATGTTTATTGAATTTTGCAATATTTGAATTATTTAAATTAGTCTCGCAATTATTAATAAATACATTTTAAAAAAATTAAAAGACCCCTTCCAAAAACTTATTACAAACAACAAATATACAGGTGTCAAAAAGTAGGAACAATAAAAAAAGACAATGGTCTCAGTAACATTCAAACTCAGATGCATGTTATGCATCTGAGCATTGAAAAAAGTTTACATTTCATTGAAATGTAAACTTTGTGTTAAACATATTGTGTTTAACGGCATACTCTATAATAAGTGTTAAATAACGAATATATAAATGAATTAAGTTTGTTGATGCGATCACAAATAAATTAAAATATTTTAAACGCTTTACAGTTCAGTAATTATTGCATCAATTATCAATCAACCAAATATGTTTATATTAAAATGTGTATTGATTTGGCGTAATGGAATTGGTAGACCGCTGAAATGAGAAGCACTACCACACTCCACGCGCCACCGACTTTGTGCACATCGAGTGATTATATTGTCCGACGATGCGTTGTGGTACACAGGTTGATTTCGTATTCATTCGTGTGAAAATTAACATAACAAATGTGGCAGACTGTCAATGAATGATACCAGACTTTTATAAAATGGTCTTCACTGTTTACTGTTAAAATAACATAAAATATTATTTAAGCCAAACAAATTTACAGGTCGAGCGTGTGTTATTTTACACCGATATATGTATAAGTATCAGAATGGATATCGGCCCCTCCTTAGAATAAAGGTTTAGCCCTACTATACAAATATTACAATAAACATAAAAATTGATTTCGCATCCACGTTATGGCTATTAATTCATAAAAGAGTTTAGATTTTTTACACTTCTGAAAACCATAACAATTGACGATCTCGTTAATTTCTTATGACTTCTTTATGCTTAATAAAAACAAAAGCTAAATAACCGTTGTTATTTGTTACAGGTTCTAACCGAGAATGCGGTTGTCTTACGAAACCGGCCTCAGTCTGCAACATCAAGCCTGGAACTAATATCCATTCTTAGTACTAAGTGTTGATCGCCATGGACCGAAGACTCATTGCCGTTTTGGCGGTCACCGCCCACTTCTGTTAGTATCTCTGATGGCTAATCAAAGTTGTGAAGACGTCTCTGTAATTTAGTGGTTAAAATCGTAATTAGAAAGTAATAGGTTTGGTTTTCGAACTTTAAAGCTATTTTACTTTAATGGGAAACTTAGAACAGGCAATGTTTTATAGAATTTGTCTTAAAATAAATTATTAATAATGTTAGATTTACACAGCTTTTGAATCCGAAGAAAAATCTTACACATTTTGCACAAATTGTCCACCGCAGCGTCAGCAGCTTATAAATTTTTATTTCTTCTTATTACATTTTTAAAATAAATCTGACAACAATATAAAATTTAAAAAATACAATTCATATTAGACTACAGTCAAAGTTCTTTTTAATTTTTTTGAATTCTTAAAAAAAAATCTTTCATGTCTAGCAGTGGACTGTTAAAGGCTGTTGATGATGATGATGAAATAAAATTTTAGGCCTCATTCGCACTAGAGTTTTTTTAACGGACGTTAAAAAAGCGTTCAAATACAACAAATGCATTCCCAAGTATATGTTCACATATGTTCACACGACAGCGTTTTTAAAACACGACGCTTTTTTATCGAGCAGTGTTGCATTTTCAACTTTGGGCGTTGGAAATAAACCATAATATTATGCAACTTCATACTTGAACGATTTTTTAAAGTTAGTAAAAAAACTCTCGTGTGTTTGAGGCCTAAGTGTCAGTATGTATACTTTACTAAATACAAAAGTAAGCTTAAATACACGGTACTAACAGCAAAAAAAAAAAAATTTTTTTAGATTACACATTTAATCTGTTTGCCTTCCTGTTTATTCCGGCTAATCTCTAGAACGTCTGGACCAATTTTGATTTGACTTGCAATAGTCAATAGAAGTGACTTAGGCTGGGTACTTTTATTTTAGACTATCTTTGCCTTACGGCGTTACCTGTTGTTGTGATAAATATCTAAAATTTGGCTTACCCTATCTCCATAGTAATGTTGCTTTTTAAGTTTCATGTAATGCTCTCAAAAAACTTTTTATTAACATTTTAAAATTTGTAGTAATATAGAAGTTGACAGAAAAAACGAGAAGTATAAGGATATCATCAAGCCTTTATATTCTTCCTATATAGACCAGAAAGTAACAAAACACAAATCTTTTCAGCAAATAATAAATTCCTTTCTCTGAAATGAAAACCACTACGCTTTACAAATCCAACTCAATAATAATCCCTATTTCACACTGTATTTATGAGTATTCACACAATAACTCCCAAAACAATAAAAGTAAAACTATAGATCCAACTATTGCAATATCTATGTTAACTATCTTAAAACCTCGGACTACTCCTGAAGTTAATCTATCAGAGTGTATTTGCTATATCTATACAAATAAATAAAATTAAAGTGTCTGTTTGTAATATCAAATAAATAGTTTTAATAAATACTTCAATCAAGAAGCAATTTATAAAATTTGTCCGTCTGTCTGTTTGTTACGGCTAGACAGTGTAACCAAAAATTTTAAAAACAATGTTGGAAAAGAGTGTCCATGGAGTTTCTTGTCTGTTCTTCTCCATAGGATCTACGAATTGGTACAGACGATTAGCTTCACGACTGACTACTGACTGACTACTTGACGTTTCAAAAGTGCCGTTGTATGGTTTATTTGAAATAAAATGGTTTTGATTTTGATTTGATTTGAAGACCTTCACTGGATGACATTAGGAGTAACTTATGCAAAGTTTATTAGAATAGCTTAGCTCCGCGAAACAAGCGGGTAAAACCGCGGGACTCCGCAAGTACTTTCACATAAAGAATTTCTATATCGAGAAATTCCAATAAATTCATACTGTTATAAATATAATTCAAAAAGTTTGAATCGAACGTGCGAAATGCATAGATAAGATAAAAATGTCAATAAAAACTCATGAATAAGGATCAAATGAAAAGTTCGTAAGAATATGTGTGAACATGATAAAGGGCAGAATACGAAGAGGTCGGTCCAAAGTAATTGAAAATATATAGATAGATTGGAATAGAAGAGGGCGAGAGAGGTCTCCGATCCGTATCAAAGGTGGACTATCTCAGCCCACTTGCTGGCAAATGGCGCGGAAGACACAATTCTGGAATTTGTTCCTTACTTTTCAATGCGAGAAGCGTAAAAGAGAAAGCTTTATAGTCATTGTTACAGAAACTGCCATCTTGTTAGTGTATCTTATGGATAATACTACAGATTCGTTTAAGAATAAATTACTTTTATAACACAACCAATATCCATAGATTTTGAGGCGATAGATTTCGCTTCCAACGCAATAGAGCACTGGTTTCTATCGGAGGCAATCTTTACCCTTATGCTGCTACCCCTTACAATTTAATTTGTCGTTAGTGACACATTACCGTTAAAACAATGTTTAGCTGAAACCTTTTTGTAGAAATTGAATCTATGTTGAGGAAAAGCCTCTCGATTCCAACAGCCTTTGTTATAACGAACGTAAAAATACAAGCTTCCCTCTTGCTTTCTACTTACAAACCTTTATCTTAATCAGAAATAAATACATAGCACTCGGAAAGTGAAACTGAAGCCTTGTTTTATGAAAAGGTTAGAAAGTGAGTAAAAAGTAGATATTTACGTCAATGTATGTAATGTTTTAAATTGAACATGTTAACACAGTAGTAAAGCAATTATCCTTGCAAATTTTATAAATATCTATCAGACTATCAACTTTATGGTATTGTTGTTGTTGTACATTTACAAATGACAAATTCTCATTAAATAAATTATGGCAAATAGCTGATAATATAAGGGGTATCTTAGACTACTTTTTTTACTAATTTTGCCCTCCAGACGTACCATTGGTTGTTGTTGTAAAGCCATGGGTAAAAAAGCGTGATTCAGTTGGTTTATTTATAAATTACTAGCTTTCGCCCGCGTGAATGTCGGTTATTGCATTAAAAAGTAGTGTTTTCTCAATCTCTAGACTATCTGTGTACCAAATTCACCAAACTAGTTTCGGCGTGTAAGCGTAACAGACAGACAGACAGAGTAACTATGGCATTTATGATATTAGTAAGAATTTACAAACTCTTTTAAATTTGCTTTATATAAGGGTGTGCATTTTTAAACATGAGTTTGTATGAACATTGTATGAACAATAAGCAATGTTTATCATGAGAGGCTCATTTCTGTTCATATCGACAACTTTTTCTTAACAAGTCATTAGACTAACTTTAGCCATATCTCGCAGATGACTTTGTTTGTGAACACCCTCTTTTTAAGGCATATGAAGGTACTCTCACAGTACATTTACGAGTAAATGACATTGAAGTAACACCCTCACAGGCGTTTCGTCTTTATCGCTACATTTAAAGAAATGAATATATTTTTAGGGAGTTGTAAACGATCAATGAACGAAAACTAAGTACTCGCATAACTTCTATAATGCTTTGCAGATATGATAGGTACATAAAATGAAATACTGTTTACACTATTTATAGGACACAAAATAGGAACTTTATATATCATCTAATCACAGCTAATTTGTACAAAACAACGCGTAAACAAATAGGAACCCTAACCTACGTGTCATATTTTCCATTTCTAACTTTTTGTATCATTTTCTTTTTTTTCAGTTTGCATCGTTTTAGGCAGTGGACCAGTGTATGGTGGAATCGGAAGCCCAGAAAATCCAGCACCTTCACCTGCACCTGCGGGCAATTACCTTACGCAGACAGTGTATGGGTTTTTGGATTTTACGACAACGATTGGCAATACGGTCATGGTCTTCTCGCCACAGTCTGCACCTCCACCAGGTATATTTCTCTCTTTTAATTTCTCTAAAGTTCGATTATTATATTTTCTTTATGAACCCATTAGCTTACACAAAATTAGCATCAAGAGTTGTATAACATCCTAATTTTAAAAGTTTCTAAAGAGTCAATATAACAAAATAGCCAGTTACAAAATAATTTATGTACACAAATGTCAATAATTTTTAATATACCTTATTTTCAGAACCACCAAGCACTGAAAGGACTGTACAGGAAAATATCATCGAAACAAAACCACCACCAGTAACCAGTGTAAAACCTGAGGCAATTAAACCAAGTAAAACATCTAGCAAAGATAAGTCTAATAAGCCCTCTACCCCCGCCGTGGTATCAAGTGCAGTATCTGTAATCTCTTCCCCACCGAAAAAAGAAAACAAAGCTGCAAATGTACCAAAATCTGTGGTAAAGGAACAAAAACAAATCATCACAAAAGTAGAAGTCGTTGCTGGACCATCTAAAATTATTGAAAGTAGCTCACCTAAACAAGCCCCTCCAAAAAATAATAAAACTTCACAGTCTAATAAAAGCAAGAAGAATGATGGCATAAAATCAGTAACTAATATTGTAAGTAGTAAAGTCGAAGTAAAACAAGGCCCTTCAGCGGCGGTGATTACTTCGAAAGTTGAAGTAAAGTCAAGCAAAGGGGATGAAGAACCCGCAATTTTAATTACCAATAATAATATTGCAGAACCTGAATACGATTTCTTATCACGACAACCTTCTGAATTTGTTGAAGAAACATATAAAGTGATCAACATTCGCCCTTCCAAGGCACCGGGGCAAAAACCAAAACTGGGTCATAAGAACAGGCATCAACCTACTCCACCTCCAGAAAATGATGACGATCATCCTATTGGTTTAGTCACAACTCTGGGAGGAACTATCGTCAAAGATGGTCTTACAACAGTTCATGAAACAAGTGTTATTGGAACATACATATCAGGAAAATACGCTCAAGTTCTAAATAGCAATTCTAAAGTGATTCAGGCTCCTGGGCATAGGGGCAAAATATCACCTAGTGCGACACATAGAATACTTAAAACAGTGGCACCCTCTATTTCTAAAAATCACAGACATAATTTAGAACCAACCCCATCCGCTTCCGACGACGAAAGCAACTTTGGGAAAACGACTCGCAGACAAAATAATAGTGGAGGCTCTTTCAAAAACCGTCACAGGGCTCAAAATAACAACAACAATAGTAACAATGCCGAAAGTGATAACCAACACAACAGTCCGTCCAGCCAAGGAAAAAAATTCAAAAATCGTAACGCTTCCAGTTCGCAACGGGGTTCAAGGTACCATAAATATGTACTATGTTTTATCAGATACTGTTTTCAACTTCGTTCAGTCACAGGCGTTGATTTATCTAATCATGATATCTAATGATCCTACACTAATATAGATTATTTTTCATTAAAAAGCAATCCAAGTTAAATAAATTTCACCATAAACCAAGTCATTGTAACATTTGCATTCCTTTTTACCCGACTGAGTCTGAAAGAGGGTAATATTTTTTCACTAGTATAAAACATCTGTTTTTTCAGCGTGACATTATCTAATACATCACACAATCAATACGAGGCTCATATGGATCACAATTATGCTAGCTTATAATTCCTACCTTCATTACTTGACTTAAAAGCGGTATTGAAATTCTTTTTTACTTTTCTTGGGCTCGAAATTTATTTACACCTCACAAATTTGCAACAATATCAGATTCATACTATTGCCGATCATCATACAGTATAACCATAGCATGTATGTATGTAACTTAAAGCATGTATGTATGTAACTCAATTTCGAATTAACGTACAGTTTTTTGCTATTCTAATTTAATACTGCGATCGTCGGCAATTGTAGGTAATTTTATTTTCAGTACTCGATTTGGACGACCCGCAAAATCGCTTCAACCAGCCACCGTCTCTGTTTTCAGTGAAGCGTCTGCACCATCATATTCAAACAGAAGAAAAAATAACCGCAACTCTGCACACAAGACGACTGTGACACCATCGAGTAACAATGACAGTCAGTCGAAACGTGGATTCAAGCCCCGACTAAACCCAACTCCCGTAGAACATGTGACCCCAGCGCCTTCCACCAGTGTGTATAAATTTAAGTTAAATCGTGCACCGGGCTCTGGACGCTGGCAATATAAAACTAGTCCTAAACCTAAAGTGACTATACGTAAGCTTACTGGCGAAGACGAACAGCAAACTACGCCTAAGCCTAATCCGCTTCTTGACGATACGCAATATAATGATATATCTCCACAAGCAAGGTCTGATAATGATTTAGAACTATCAGGTTCGCAGAGTGGTCCTGGTACTCTACTTGACAGTGATGCTGATGACAACTCAATAGAAAAGCCACCTCCACCAGTGGAAACTTTGAAAGTAGAGATTTCAACCCCTGCTGATTTCCGAGACGTCTATTACGAGATCGCTACTATTAGAACTCCTTACACTTTCCAGGTAATCTAATATCAACAGATTTTGTTACATAATATTTTTATTCTAGTGCATAAATCTTGTTGAAAAGTAATCTAACCTAATTATTACTTTATTTACAGGTTGGACGTGTAAAGAATACTCGTATTGTAACTGTAACTTCAACTATAGAAAAACGTATAGAACCCACACTTGTAGCTAATTCGCAAAATTCTCTCAACGAACCGTTGACAGAGAATATTTTAGCGACAGCAACACCTTATGAAAAAGACCACGCTCTCCTAGACTCGAGCATAGCTACATTACCTGCCATAACATTGTCTTCAGACATGGAGACTCCACCACTGGAAACTGTAACTGAAACATTTAGCACAACTCAACATTTGCTTAAAACACATATATTACCGGTGGTCAGAGATGTTAATATGACTAGTAGCTTAACTTTCATCCAAACTTATCAAGTTACAAGATTTGTCACTGCAACGAAAACTTTACCACCAATGGACTTCTTCCAATTCATACCGAGCAAAACACTAAAAGAATTTAATAGCCGTCTTGATGAGGCTGGCTCAGAGTTACACCTAGAATTAGACTTTGGAGATAACAACGAAGATGAAGATGGTGTTCCTCGTCGTGTATTCCCTCCAGAACTTGATCTTGCTAATATTGGTTCAGATTTCGATCTTACAGAAGTAGATAAGTATAGGCTTGCAGAGAATCATTTAAGACTAAAGAAAGCACATGGACAAAGTAAGGGTAACCATTTGTCTGAATCAGCAAATCCCCCTGCTGCCGCATTGACACCAGAACAGGCTCAACAACTAGCTCTTCTGAGGCTCTTAAATCCAGCTGCTGCTGCTCAAATCCCTGACGTAGTTACTACTTCTAAGCCAGTTATAAAATTCGAAACGATATATGAATCGCATGTAATTCCTCTTTTCGACGGCAAGAGCACTACTTTCAGTACAATCTCTCGACCTGTGGCTACTATTACTAAAACTGAATACGAAATTGGTACTAGCAGTCTCCCAGCACTGCCCTTACAGACGCAAAACCCGCTATTTCCTCAACAGTTTTCTTTGACCTCCACCCCTGTGGTCGTGAACACAGAAATTACAGCTACCGATAGTCAGGTCTTAAAGTTAACCTTTGGTGCTAAAACAGTTTACACAACACTTTTCAACACTAAAGTTGTGCCAACTGCAGTGACATCGTATATAACATCTTCAGTGCCGGTACAACCGACCGGTATCCCAAGTTTTCCAGGATACTACCCACCGCCATTCGCACCTTTCCCATACGTAGGATAATAAGAAAATTTTAAAATAAGGTCAATAGATTGATAAAGTGAATTATAATTATCTTACCGTGTTCACCGATGTGATTACGTGATTTGCATGAAAAACTGGACTTTAAAGACGTCAATTATTTGGTGTATTGTATGTGCTAAACTATATTGCAACTCGGTGAACAGTAAACAGTGCTAAACCGGCAGAACGTTGAGATTTATAGTTTGTGTGTAAACATGAAAACTGTTGTTATAAAGTTCAATGTGCCCCGCGCTGTGTTAATTATATTATACCTACGAGGTAAAGTTTCCCTACCTATAGACATGTAACGCAATTTACTCTATATTCAGTGATTGCTTTGTAAATATTATTTATAACTAGTACTCTTGTACATAATTATAAATCGTTATAAAACGTATAGTATAGCTATAGATGTAGATAGCTTTCATGATTGTATTTTGTATTTTTGTACATTTATATCATACTAGCTTTCCGCCTGCGGCTTCGCCCGCGTGGAATTCGTTTATATCGCGCGACACGGTATGGGTAGATTAAACAATCTTACATGATTTTATGTTTGATAATAAGGAACTTTGCACAAACTTACGTCCCCTATTTCAAACCCTTCTACCTTTATTTTCGTGATAAAAAGTATCCTATGTCCTTTCCCAAGTTCAGTTCTATCTTCATACCAAATTACATCAAAATCGGTTCAGTGGTTTAGGTGAAAGCGTAACAGACAGACAGACAGACAGAGTTACTTTCGCATTTATAATATTAGTAGGGATACACCATCGGAAAGTAGAGATTTCATCAAAAAGAAAACACCCCGAATTTTTTGAAAAAAGTAGATATGTGAGTAGATGTGACAGGTGAATTCTCGCTATTATGTCAAAATAGGGTAAAAAAAAAAATATTTCAAATCAAAAAAATTACAGTGTATTCGGGACATAAAAGTATAAGTTTTCACTAAACTTCGTTTAAAAATGATTTTATTTGTAAAAGATAAAAATAGAAAACCAAAAATTTTTTTTCATTTTTCATATATAATTTGAGGTTGTGTGAAAAAAAGTGTAAATAAAAAATCGGACAAGTGCGTGTCAGGCCACGCACAGGAAAGGGTTCCTCAGTCACCCATAATGGTACGTGGATTAGAAATTTTATCCAATGGATAATTGTTATGTTTACGTATTAATGCGTTAATTTTGTATGACGTTTTTCAAGTAAGCACATTGTAGAAGTTAAACCTCTGTAACTCCTGAACTAACAAAGTCATCTAATTCGTTATAGTTTTCATTTAAAGTTCATTATATGGACCACTATCACGAATTTTCCCAGATTTTTTGAGCCGGCCGTTTAGCTTTTAGAGGAGGAGGATGCCGGGTTTTACAAAAAATTGGCCTTTAAAGTGGAATTTCTCGCAAACGGAATCCTAAATAAAAAAAATCGTCTTAACAGCCCTTTAATGTTTTTAAAAGACCTATAAGAGTAGCCGCGAGAAAAAAAAAACATCCACATTTTACGTGTCAGGGAGGTACCCTAAATAAAAATATTTTTCATAATTTTATTGTAGCACTTTGTCGACGTAATTACAATACATACTCATGCAAAGTTGCATCTTTCTAGCACTTACTGTTTGGATGGTAAGTCGAGGACGGACGGACGGACGGACAGACGGACATGACGAATCTATAAGGTTTCGAAGTCATAAACTTCGGAACCCTAAAAAAATGTAGATCTTTTAATTACCTACAACTTTGCCATTTAACTTTTTTCCATAGGACTTGTAGTTTTGCCGGAAATTGAGATAAACCGTTTTTTACCCTTTGTTTTATATATTTAGCCATCCAAAGTGACTGTACCCTGCCTGATGGAAAGCATGAGCAGAATCCAAGAGTCGGGGCTACCACACTTGCTGCGAATGCAGACAATAATGTATGGCGGCCCACACTATGGCGGCTTAGTGAGATGCTTTTTCACGCCCCGTCCGAGGAGGACCCGAAAACCTCCCCCCCTACCCGACCCCCCTCAGATCGCAGATCGCCCGTAAATTATTTTTCCTTTCATTTTTATAATGTTCTCCTCCTTTTCCAATAGGTTTCATCGTACTATAATTTTGTTTTCAAAAATAATCTACCCTGGTCTACTGGTCTTTATGTCATTTACAAACTATCATTATGGTTGCCATGCAAGTGTGTTATGCCTAGCAACCTGTGACGTTTTGACAGGAGATAAACAGTGATACATTTTGACATCTACGATTTATGTATTTTTATAATCACCTAGGTAAAAAGGTAAAAACCTTTGTATCTCGATTATTGCAGTAAAAAGTAGCCTATGACCTTTCCCAAGTTCAGTTCTATCTTCATACCAAATTTCATCAAAATCGGTTCAGTGGTTTAGGCGTGAAAGCGTAACAGACAGACAGACAGAGTTACTTTCGCATTTATAATATTAGTATGGATTAAAAGGGTTCTATACTATTAAATAAGTAACATAATATTATCGTATTTCTTTATTTTCCTTTGCGAGATGCCGTAAATGATATACAAAATAAAATGTACTTACGTTATCCTGTGTCCTTAGCTATCACATTGAGAAAATAATCACAACCACATCTTTCACACTCCTGTGTTATTTTGAACTATGTAGAATAGCTATCATGATTGCCGGATCGCTGATATACATTCTCATGTACCTACTTCTAAAATACAAAAAAAAAAGTAACTTAATTTCATTCGTGAGTTCCTTTAATATCGATAGGTTTCATCGAACGTGGGTGGGGTGAGCATAATTATCGTGGATCATCTCGTGTGAGCACCACGTGTTCGGTGGATTGTCTTATTTAAAATTATTAATCATGGGCTGCTATTCAATGTCCTTACTGTATTTCGTGGTCGAGAGCTACAATAAAGTCTCCTCGCCCGCCAACTCACGTCTACGTTCCCAGTGGATTTGAGTTTTTAGGGTTCCGTAGCCGAATGGCGAAAAACGGAACCCTTATAGATTCGTCATGTCTGTCTGTCCGTCCGTATGTCACAGCCACTTTTTTCCGAAACCATAAGAACTATACTTTTCAGAATTGGTAGGAAGATGTAATTTGTGAACCGTATTGAGATTTTCACATAAAAATAGAAAAAAAACAATACATTTTGGGGGTTCCCATACTCGGAACGGAAACTCAGTGGTTTTTTTTTTAATACGTCATAAATCGTAAATCGCAATTTACCTTTCATTCAATCAATTCACTATTATAAAAAGATCGATCAAAGTTACAACGAACTACAAGAACTTTCATATGATGTTACTTGCTGATACGGAACCCTTCATGGGCGAGTCAAATAATGTCAAAAAACAAATTTAAAATAATGTGACTTTGTTAGTTTGGTGTGTAAGGTGTGTGAAAATATTACTAATATTTTATTGTTTACAAGTAGAAATGAACAAATCAAGAATGAACTTATGAATTAAAAAAGAGAACGAATGAAAATTTATTTCATAGTACAATCTACATAGAATGTGGTTGCTAAATGTACCTGAACTTGGTTGTATTCATGTCAGAACTTGGAGACCGAAAACAGGGAAATGTCGATATCAGACCATTGTCTGGTATGTCATCTTATCAGGCTTCACACCTTTGTCGTGAATCCATTTGTGTCTTATCTAGAATCATGTTGACCTACATATAATTCGTATCAGACTTGTCTTGCTATACAAAGAAAGGGACGTACCGTACATTTTTAAGAGTATTAAAATTTCATACTTTTCCAAAACATGAAATCTATAAAGTATTCCTTTTTGTGACATGACAATAAGAAAATATACATGTTCTTCTTAGGTATAGAATTCTTTCAGAAATAGGTAAATTAGATAGTCAGGGACCGATGTAGATCTCTGTTTAGATCAAATCGTTACCGCAATGGTACAGTTTGGTTTGATTGATTGGCCGACTAGTAGATAGTAGTTCTACCAGTTTTACTTGAATCATCAGTTTTTCCACGAAGCGACTGGCATCGGCAACCCTGAATGCAAACTGAATTCGAATGTTGCATTCTACATCACGTATACAAGCTTCATTTAAATTTATTTATTTTATTTGGAACAGAAAGGCGTATTTCATAAATGATATTTCTATAAATTTTACTTGTTTGTTACGCAAAAATAATAAGCCATACAAATAAATTAAATTGGTAGACACCAATTTTATTTAGCGGTTAAATTAATATTTTTTTATACTAGCTTCGCCTCGTGGATTTGCCGGCAGTTACAACAACAAACGCGGGTAACACCACGGGGCTCAGCTAGTATAAACATAAAATCTGCTTTATACTAAGCCATACTGGCTTCTCAGTAACAAAAATGTTAAATTATTAATTTTAATGTTGTTGTACTAAAATCAATCAATCAAAAAATTATAACAATGATTGAAATAGATAAAACTATTAGCAATATCAATTCATACCAAACATTTATACCACATTTTCAATGACAAGTCTTTAACGAATAATAATATACTCACAGTTAGTAAATAATACGATAGGATAGTCACCTCTCATGGAAATACTCTGAGTTGATAGGGTGATTGTACCCTCCACTAATGTGCGCTTGTCAATAACTCAAAACTGTTTACGCCGTACAAACAGACCACGCAATGTCTTGAACAAATTTATTGACGTCGACAGTGTTTTCCGGAGCGACTGCTTTCATCACGAAAGGAGAATATTTTCACCTGAAAAACCATTGCACATTAGACTAGAGTTTAAATTCCACTATTAGATTCATTAGTCATATTAGATTCTTTCTACTCGTACTACTTATGTCTGTGTAATAAATGTTTATTTGCCACACACGCCGAGAACTCGTGGCTTTATACACTCGGTTCCAAAAATAACGGGTCAGTCACATAAACCCGAATATCTCCCGAACTACGTATGCCATCCTAATGAAACGAAGACTGTTCAATTGAGAATTTAATTATACAGATAAAAAATAAAATAAAACTTAGTTACACCCA
Organism: Phragmatobia fuliginosa; assembly: GCA_932526445.1. Lineage (NCBI taxonomy): Eukaryota > Metazoa > Arthropoda > Insecta > Lepidoptera > Erebidae > Phragmatobia > Phragmatobia fuliginosa. The sequence continues at coordinate 17,717,891 of OW052063.1, read as the reverse complement.
CAATATTAATCTTAAATTAAAAAAAAACTAAAGTAGTCATATTTTTCTTAAGATTACATTTTTTTTATGATTGTTTTTTTGCTGTTTTTCATCACTGGAGGCTTCATCACGTGGAGGCAATACAAAGTATTAAATGAAGAAAGTGATGAAAAACATGGAATGGATTGTATATAATAGTCCATTTAGATGTTGTGTATTGTTTTTTTTTTACATTGATGTCTAACAAAGTGACTCTACTCTGCCTAATAGAAAACATGAGTGGAATCCAGGAGTGAGGGCCACCATCCTCATTGTGAGTGCAAACAAAGCACCACGGTGACAAAAACCATCGCGACTTAGTTAGATGTTTCTGCATCATTCTCCCGGCATCGGGAGAATGATGCAGAATGATTGGGCCTCCGGTCATACACTCACCAACGAACGACAGCATGAATGCTATCATTTTAGGCTGGTATTCTGTGTGAGAGTAGTACTGCCTCGGCGAGCCGACCCATTCGTGCTAAAACCAGCGTGGCTCTACTACCACTATGAACTGTATTTATGTTAACCTTCTAAACCTCAAAATTTGCTAAAAATAAGCATCCATTACTACTTTTTATATGTTATTATTGTCTAAAACAATAAATACTTCTTCAATATGCACTTAGCGCTCACATCAATAATGGAATAAAAAAATATCAAAACCAGCTAAAGCAGATCAGAGGCACAATACGATGTAAATAAAATCATCGATGTTATGGAATAGAATTAGAGACTACTACCTTTTAATCATACCTATTATCATAGACAGAATGAAACGTGAGTTATATAATCATCATAGCACATCAGAAATGGAAATGAAATATATAAATATATACACGCCAAACGAACTATCATCATAAAAATATTTATTTTGCATTACGAAAATGTGTGTTATTTCTAAGACATTAAGCACAATATTACACATTCAAGTGAATGAAAACGAGGAAAATTCTTATAAGATACTTGTATATCTATTATCTCTCCTCAATCCTGAGTTTTCAATGGTTTATACGGCTATATAATATTAATATAATTCAAACCCACAAAACCAATAATGTTGGAAAATTCTTTTTTTTTACTCTGGAGCGTAAAAGCTTAGCTTAAGGTATAAGATAATGATATTATAGTGATAATATTACATTAAATTATCAAGAACTTATGTAGGCAGTTTGGCTAGGGAGACTTTTTTATATAAATTAGCCGCCAGAATGACTCTTCTCAGCCTGATGGAGATCATGAGCAGAATCCAGGAGTGGTGGTCATCGTCCTCAGTATTAATGTAGACAATGCAGCACGGTGTCAGTGTCAGTGAGATGCTTCTTCACGCCCCGCTTGAAGGACCCCGGTGTCGTAATGGAGAATAAAACACCTGCGCTGGTAGAGAGTTTCAGGTTATAATTGCTCGGCCCAAAAAGGAAGAACCGAACCGTTTAGTTCGAGAGCGTATGACAACTCATCTGATGACTTGAAACTTTTGGTATGGTATAATATTGAAAGTATTTTACCAACCAATAAAATTATTATCGAGCATTTATCAAATATCTATGCAAACCAAACAGAAATATTTCTAAATGAACTATAACAGTTTGCTATGCATAGGCATGTTAAATAGAAATAAAGTTCAATACCCGCATTTTATTGCATTGATCTGACACAATATGTTGGAACTAAGTACCAATTTTCCACAATAAACATTTGCATTGATTTATACATCTGCATGGAGCGTAGTGTAATGTGCTCTTGGATGATTGTTTTCGTAACTGTGCATATTTGCAAGTGCGAAATTACAAATACTGATATGTCTGTAACGCTTGTAACATATTCTTCTTAATCATTATTATTATTACCATCACTAATCTTTACACAACCGACAATTATAGGTATTGCTTTCATAAGATATTTGTTACTACTACTTGTTTGATACCGAGGTTGTAATTTGCATTTGGATTTCAAATACCTCTCGCTTTTCCCTGCTAATTATATTTACCACGGATTCTATAAACATGATCTTCAAGAACACAATGTAGATAATAAGAACAATATTCCGTTCATTAGCTCATTGTGCAAAAGTATCTTTTTACTGTAGCAGAAAGGAAAGGAGGACATTCAAAGAGTGTATAAGATTTCATAATAAAATCATACATTTACTACGGCATAAATGAAAATCATTTTAGAATTTACGAAAATACATTCCGAGCTTAGACATTGTGAATACTAGTATTTTTTTTTACTTTGGTGTAGATAATTAGATACTATTTAGTAAGTGGCAACATCGGACTGATTAAGTAGTGGCTTTAATGTGAATACTGCGCTATTATCCTATGTCCTACGATATATACGTGCATATCACGTCACGTAATATTTGTTTAATATTGACAAGTAGTTGGATAGCAAGCGATAGATCATTGTGAAGAAAAAATTGGGGAGGCCTATGCCAAAGAGAAAGTTATAAGATGATGTGTAATATTTAAGATTGTTAATCTTGTTCCTAGCCTTATTTTCCCAATAGTATTTGAGGTCGGCTACTAGTTCAACCGGTTTTACCTGAATATCAGTTTTTCCACGGAGGGACTGGCATCGGACCTCCGCAACCCTAAGGAAGAACCGAAATTCGAAGGTTCAACTAGTTGTCAGTAAGACTGTTAATGAAAGCTTTTATTATTATTGGCCAGTAGCGGTAAAAAAATGTGACCAAAAGCTTGAGTATTATTGGCAAACTCATTTTAATCGATTTGTATATCGTGAACAGCAGACTTCTACATAAAAAAATAGGTTGCAATCTATTAAAATTCACACCGGCTACAAAATATTTATTCATTTCAATTTTGGAAAATAATTCTAAAACATGTTCCTAGTCTATCTGCATGAAAATCTGTACGAATGCAGCTGGTTTCAGTGCTCGCTGATTGAACAAGGTTAGATGAAATCGGCTTATAGTCCGCCGATGCGATGGCAAGAGGGGTTGGGGCATAATTTCATTTGAGTATGCACCGGCCGAGGCCTGAGCCACCCGTACTGTCATGCAAATTCACAATGTGCCTCTATATAAAACATTCTTCTAGTGCGCATAATAACTGCAAAAAGTTAGTTCCACATGCAAAGGATCTGAGGAAATTGAATTTGAAATGCTAATGCTTTGATAGTTGTATTGTTAATTTTAAAAGCCGCCAATTGGGCACATACTCGTAGATTTCTAAGCATACGCTCTTTTATATTTCTAAATATATACAAATTATAGAAACATGACATTCTCGTCTATTACAAATATTGTCTAACAAATTAGACAATATTTGTAATAGACGAGAATCTAACCAACGACTAAGCATTCAGAATTATTAACCTCTATATCGACACATTAGTTTTATCATTCTTCAATAAATGTTTTAAATCTATAAAATTGAAATGTCTGTTTATAATATCAAATTAACAGTGTTTAACTTAAACATGATGAAAAAAAGTTATTTCAACATTTTTGCCAATCTGTCTGCCTGTCCGTTTGTACCGCTAATCTCAGGAACGCCTAGACCGATTTCGATGGCACCATTACTAGTAGATAACTGATGATATATGGATTACTTATTTAAATAAGGCTTCTTCTATTTTAGAGTTGCTTAGCCTCGCAATACATCACCAACCGCGGGTAACGAATATAATATAGGCAGCAGTGGGCTATACACAATTATGCAGGTAAAATTGTACCGAACTATTTGGACAAGGAGAAAAAACATGAAGAATTAAATAATTTACCACAGCACAAACAACAAATTGAGATTTTTTACGGAAATCTGAAGCAGGGAATACATTAAAGATAACGTGGTATATTAAAATCAAGACCTAAATTGACATTAATACGGGTACAATAACAAAGATTACACATTGATTAGATATTTTATTCAAAGTACACGATAATTTCCTGGCAGAAACAAAGAGAACTGATCACCAATGTATTGTCATTATACTGTAATACGACAGTTTGCAAATAAATACTCTCAAATAGTTGAAAAAACATGTTCAATGCGATTTTGACATTGTTTTTGACCTTTGTATCATGTAAGTAAGTACCATTTTAAATTATTATAACCGTTGTTATTACAGAATTTAATGCTGGTTTTAATTCCTTATTTCCATTTGTCATAGATTTGTCAAAGTATTTGTCGAGATAATGTTGATGAAAACGTTAGAAATAATACAATCGAGATTAATTATTAGGTTAATTAAACGCACAGACACTTAAATTCTACTTAAATTAAAAATATTTCTAAATGGTTGCCCTGTTTTTGAATCTTAAATACCATTCATGCAGTGATTACTTATTTTGACTTTAATAAGTTGGGGTAAACGTGTTATTGAGTGGAGACCGCGTCTCGGCAAACGTAGTGTAGGACGTCCACAGGCCAGGTGGAGTGATGATTTGCGCAAGACGGCTGGCAGGAGCTGGATGCGAGTAACCGAGGATCGAACCAAGTGGCGTGCAATTGGAGAGGCCTATGTCCAGCAGTGGACTGCGACAGGCTGATGATGATGATGAATTCTTTATTGTAGAACACTGGATCTATTGTTTTTAGGGCTGTCATGAATATTGTAGTGCAAAACAGATAGACAGAAAATCCCAGTTTTAGATTTAAAGCCTTTTCGACTAAGGGAGACTTAACTGAAAAGGTACACACTTAAATAGGCACAGGAAAAGAATAATATTAGAACAAGAATGATTTGGAATGCACTTACTTCATCATCATAATAATTAACAGTATTAAATAGTCCATAGGAAGACAAGGACCTCTTCACAATCTACCACGCTGGCCCTGTGCAAAACTGTTACCCTGTATCTAGTTTGCACTAGATACAACACAGATGGACATAGGTACTTATACAATTTAACATTGAGGACTGCGTCGTTAGTCCAGCGGCTACCGCATGTGACTGCCGATCAAGAGATCACAGGTTCAATTTCCGGGTGGGGCAAATGTGTTATTGGGTTTTTCTAATTTTAGTAATGCTGTTATTAAAACAGCCCTGAGTTTGTAAGTCAGGGTCTTAATCCCCATGCGTCTGAGGACACGTAAAGCCGTCAATCCGGCGCCTAATCCTCTCTCTAGTAGTGTCGGATAACCGTCCGATCGGATGGTGAGAGAACAGAGAGTGAATATATGTTTGCGCACACACTTGTGCACTATAACATCTTTTTTTTTTTGTTGCTGGTCTTCGTAGAGACTGGCTGCCGTGACCGAAATCGGCTAGGATTATAAACATCAGTTATGTAGCATAAAATAAAGCAAATCTTTAACAAATCTTTCCCTTTTTGTACATAATTTTATCCTTGTTTTAATTAATATGTAGTTTGCTATTATATTAATTTTTTTTAGAGTATTTTACATTACTAAACGGATCTAAAATATCTCTAACATTTATAGACTTTATTTACAAGTTTTAGCAATAGCTGATATCAAAGTAACCAAGGTACTTTTTACTTATCAACATTTCTGATATCAATTAATCCCAAATTTGTACACTATTCATACTATGTTTTCTTTCATATCTAATACGAATAATTTTAACTACAATACATACCTACATAGAATACTATTGAAAATTAAAAGTAGTGTGCTACGTCAAGTAATTTAATGTCAAATCAAAATTAAACTTAACTACAAGCAAAAAAATTAAAATTACTAAAATACTGCACTAGAATCAGCTGAATGATATTGAAAATTCTCTATATATAACTATCTCGCTAATTTACTAATGGCATTACGGTAATAACGTAATCTCTAACTTAATTCTGCTTATTTATTTTATGTTTTTTCAATCCTACAAAAAAATTTAGAGACACGCATAAAAGTTCATAATTGAGTTTGAAGTCCAAATACTCTGTGGGAGTGAAGTCCAAACTAGGATATCAGACATCTTTATGGTTTTTCCAAAAACTTATCTTAAAATTGACATAAATTAGGAGCATATATATGTGGTATTAAATAAACAACACCAAATGTCTTTAGTCTTAGTTAGTTATAAACCTTATTGTGAAAAACGATGATAATAAGTAATATTTATTTGAAATTAGGTATCATGCTACTGTTGGTTATTACGGTAAATTGTGGCAATTAAAAGAAAAGATTTCAAAGTTTAAAGTTCAGTCATTTAAGCGTGGCAGCACAACATACAGAGATTGACGGACAGAATTCATAATCATTATATTTGCAGGCAGGCATTTTTGAGGTGCTAATTTATTGTTTTATTCTGACCTTGAAATATTTTTCTATTCTTTGCCTTCATCTAGTTTAATTTTGATTTGAGTAAAACTACCTACATACGTATGTATGTAGGTAGTTTTACATCTTACGTTAAACATCTTACTGACTGCACGATTGGCCTAGTGGTTTAAGCGGTCGCCACGCCGCTCTCTACTGCGCCAAGTGTCGCGGGTTCGAATCCCACGTGGGATAACACTTTGTGTGATTCACCAATTGTTGTTCTGGGTGTTCTTTGTGTCCGTTTCATGTGTGTTTGTAAAGTCCCCCGCGACACAGGAATTCATATTCCTAATGCGTGAGTTGTCTTTAAAAAAAAAAACTTACTTGAGCAATTCTCATGCACAAAACTATAATTTAAAAAATATATTGCCTGTAAAATGGTAAGAACGAAATGATTTAAAAACTATTTATTCATCTCATTTATAAACCCAGTTACAGAACAGACAGAGGTCGCAAGCCGATGCTTCCAATTCACTTGGATGGGCCATAGATTTAACAACGAGAGTGTATACCTCAACGCTACTTGCTACGACGCGACCAAAGGCAACACTGGAGTTCCTTGCGTAAAACCTCTTGTTGTTTCTTGTAAGTCGTTAACTTGATCAATTAATTATCAATAGCTTTGAAATATCCATTACTGAACATAAGCAGAGTCCTTTTTTCTTAGCAAAGAGGCTTTAGTCTACTATACCACGCTGCCCAGATGAGTTTATGTAGAGTTTATTTCAAGTTTTACTTTTCTTTACATTGTTGTTATCTGTTAGTTTACTCTCTTAATCGACTCTTACGTCAAACACATGGTAAAGGGGTAGTGACCACAGAACACTAATACTTTACGAGTACTACTGGTAGTGACACAATAGGATAGTCGTAGACCTCATTAGTCTATTGAGCAAAATTACCCGCTAATAGTTGTAAAAAATACTGAAAATGAAGAATCTTCAAACAATGTAGACGTTGTCAGAACTTTTAGATCACTTTTAGCTATTGCGACGGTTACAGTTGACATGAATATATGTGGCGATCGTTGTTGAGAAGTCAGCGCCCTCAAACAAACCTACTGATAACTAATTAAATCTTCCTAACCAGACGCTCCCTGAAGAAGTCGGTTTAAGTAAAACTGGTGGAACTAGTAGCCAACCCCAAATAATCTTGGGAATAATGAAGGCTAGGAGAATGATGCACTGTCCATAGCTGTGATAGCATATGTTCTTTCTGAGGCTCTAGACTATCTGCATACAAAATTTCATTTAAATCGGTTGAGTGTTTTTGGCGTGTAAGAAGGACAGACAGACAGACAGAGTTACTTCCGCATTTAAAATATTGGTAAAGATGCCTGCAGTCTTATTCATATTTATGATGCCTAATTCTAGATGACGGATCGTGGCCAGATGTAAACTATATTTGGGAAAATTATCCACAGGCGTCTTGTGTTTTGACTAACGGTGATGTCTGTGCAAGATACACATATTACTTCGACGGCCATGGTAAGTTAGACTATACAAATAAAAATGCCTCTAAATGATTACATAAAATGGAAAGTAAATTCTTAGCGCCAAGCGTGTTAAATTGTGACCTATTTGGTTTCATTCGTAGTACCTAACTGAAACCAGTCAGCACACACTAGGTACACGACGCCTTTTATCTTAATTTAAGTCAACATTGTATTTATTGTCACAAGAATTCATATAAACTGCCAAAATACAAAGATAGTTAATTACATGGTTCAAACAACTTAAAGGATCGTGTCAATTTGTGATCCTCTCATAAACTGCTCATTGCGTGTTGCATTTAGTACCGCTTTGACCATGAGTTACTGTATGTATTAAGATTTCTTTCTAACTACAGTAGCAAACTTTACCTAATTGTTATTTATGTATATTGAAACTTACTAAAGTGGCTCTACTCTTCCTGGTGGAAAGCACGAGTAGCTTCCAGGACTAGTGGCCACCATGCTTATTGTGAGTTCACTCAGATAATGCAACATGGTAACCCACACTATAACGATCTAGTAAGTTGCTTCTGCACCTAATGATGCAGAAGCAACTTACTAGATCGTTATAGTGTGTGTAATGGTCTTCGGTCTCTGACTCACCAACCAAACACGACAACACAAATGCTGTCATTTTAAATTGATAACCTGTGTGAGGGTAGTACCGCCCTAGTCATGACGGCCCATTTGTGCTTAATTCGCCGTGGCTCTACTACATTGTCTACTACATACTACATGTGTTAGGATGTATTCTGATCGCGATTCTAATTTACAGCTGACAATTCAACATACTTCTGCACGAGAGCTATTGACAATCGTGGCATCGCTATCAAGACTGGTTGTTATCAACAAGTGAATGGAAGCTATTCAACTGAAGTCTGTTTATGTCGATCCTCGCCAGGCGAAAGACCATGCAACAATAGTTTTATACAGTCACTTAATTTCTTAACAATTGCACTCATTGTCATAGCGTACATGGGACATTCTTTTTTAAATATTACTTAAGATATACCTATTAAAATTAAAATAAATCTAGGCTAGCTTTAATAAAGAAATTTAAAAATATTAAGTATTTGTCATCTTTAACAACTTACTAGCTGCCCCCGCGGTGTTAACCGCGTATCATTATGGTTGCTATGCAAGTTTGTTATGCATAGCAACCTGTGAAGTTTTGATAGGAGATAAACAGTGATACATTTTGACATCTATGATTTAATGTATTTTTTTAATCACCTAGCTTTTTATCTCGATTATTGATATTAATTATTATTAAAAAGTAGCCTATGTGTTATTCTGATATTTAAGCTATATTACTGTTATGTTTCATCCAAACCCGTTCAGTAGTTTTTGCGTGAAAGAGCAACAAACATACACACATACATACTCACAAACTTTCGCGTTTATAATATTAGTAGGATATTCAGATTTATGTGTTAATGACAGTGATATATGGTAAATTAAATAAGATTCAGTTTACTGATTTCATGGACTTACTGTCAGCATAAATTCATATTTCAAGCCTTATGCTTTGAGCCTACCTATAGTATAGGCCGAAGACAAAGTGGCATACCACCTGATCCTTGAACTGCACTACTCTTAGTAGTGCATTTTCAAAATATTGATAACTAGCTTTCGCCCGCGGCTCCACCCGCGTGTATGTCGGTTATCGCGGTATAAAGTAGCCTATGTCCTTTCCCAAGTTCATTCCTATCTTCATACCAAATTTCATCAAAATCGGCTCAGTGGTTTAGGCGTGAAAGCGTAACAGACAGACAGAGTTACTTTCGCATTCATAATATTAGTAGGGATGTACAGACGTATCCTTCTAAGATTACCATTGGAATTGCCAACATTAAAGTCTCAATTGTTTTTGCGATATAGACGGAAATAATACCATATGATGGTATACAGATATTTAAATTGTAAATTTTCTGAACATTCATTTAAAAACTCAATATAAAGTGAGCAAAAAAAGATTTGCGATAGTACCTAGAACTGAACCAAATATGCCGATGAAGATTAGAGAATCTTGGTGTCAGATAGAAACTAAAGAATAGTAATTTGGAAATAATTTAATCGAACAAAACAATAGTAACAATGTAGTCTATCGAAAGGGCATGGCTAAGAAAGTTGCTACAATTTAATCTTACAACTTTTTTTTTTTTGTTTTTTTTGTTTTTTTTTTACGTGTGAAAATCCCCGCGGACCGTCACCCCGTTGGGGGTTACGGCGTGGTGGTGTGTCGGACTCGAACCGACTAAAACCACACGGTGTGACCCTCTCTGCGCCTGTATATTGGAAGGAGTCCAGGGAGGGGATTTCCTTCTGGACTCCTCCCAGCGCCTGCCCGCACTGTTGCGGGCACCACCTCAAATTTTACTCTCTAATTGGGCAACGTCCGGTCACACGCGGACGCCGCCCCCTCGCTGTTGGCCACTACTGCGGACGGACGGGAAACCCGTCCCGCCCATCCGCGGCCACTCTCAGGGCGGCATGAGACGCAGGTATGCGCGCCTCCGCCGCCCGGGGTAATCTTACCACACTCTCCTATCCTACTAACATCATAAATGCGAAAGTTTTTGAGGATGTATGAGGATAAAAACTACGGAACGTATTTAGATGAAACTATACCGTAAACTAGTTTACATACCAGAATAATACATAGCCTACTATTTACCGCAATAACTGAAATATACACGAGCGCTCCCGAGCAAAACTAGTAATAATAAAATATATATTCAACCTTATATCAAGCAATATCTATTTTAATTAGTATAAATATTCAAATTATAATAAGTGTATTTTTGCTGATATAAATGATCATTGTAAGTATTTGACGTATTTATTAATGATTTATTATGGGGTTTACCGTTTTACAATAAGTGTTAAACATACCTTTTAATTGCCTTACATATACATGCCTCAGAACAAGGTGACAAGCTGAATATACCGTAGTTGTCGAGGTCCAAGATTAGAGCTATTCAATTAAACTTTATTCACATTTTGAACTGTTCCAATAATAATAATAAGTGTATTTATTCAGACAAGAGTCCGTAGTGTAGTAAAGAAGTAAATTAAACTTGAAAAGGATTTAAATTTCAAACATAATGATAAGAAACGGGAAACAATATAATCTGAAGTTCAAAACGATAATCAGTATGAGGGAATGCACATACGGTATCATATGAAACAAAATCAATTCAAATTCTTGGATAATAAGCAATCAAGATTAAATAAAATTGATAAGATAAACTTTGATGTTATTCTACATATAGTTTCATTACCGCGATACATATTAAAGAGTATAAATCGTATGTTAAAAAAGTGTGTGCTATGATTTTTACGAATAACATTTTGACTTAGAATCCAAAGAATGTCTCGATTTGCCATTTTCATATCTTTTGGATTTATCCTGGCATGTAAGTACCTTTTCTAAGTAATTATAAAAATATTCTGTTTTTTACACAAATAGTAGTAACGTATTAAGAATATCAGCGAAAAATATATAAAATTAGTCTCCGAAGACGATTGTATTTCGTGTCTAAATTTGAGCTCAATTAGAGCAGAACTTTTGAAACTTTTGGAGGGTCCCCAAACCGTCGTAACATCTATGTTTTTAAACTCTTCTAAACCACTAAAGTCCAAACAAATATAAAACTAAAAGTAATTGTGTCCTCAAGTCTTAGCTGACATTACTGGCGGATAAACAAATAAATAAGATTAAACTACTTATGTTAAACTTGAGAATATAGAATTGATATATTTGTACATTAGTGCTCAATTCTTAATATTAAAAATGCGTTTATTATGGGTCTTAAATATGTGTCTATAATTTCCAAAAATGTGTTTTTATCATCATTGAAAACCAGTTTTCAAGACCGTATGTCGATAATGAAAAAAATTGATCGCTATCGACATATGAATCATTTTTTAAATGTTTCATTATCTTATTATTTTTCTTTGTTTTTGATTCGGTTATTGGCATTTATATCAATATTTGTTTTTGTAGTTTTTGTATTGTAATCAAAAAACTGCAGATTAGTGTAGAAATAATCACCAAGGGTAAGCAACGCTGCGCGGTTAGTACCTGGATGATAGACCGTTAGCGTCTTCGTGATTCGGAGGTCACTTTAAACATCTGGTCCCGGTTGATATCATAGTAATCGACGTTAAGCTTAGTTGGAGGCCTTCGGGCGACATAAAAAATCCAACGACATGTCAGCCCAGTAGGGAGGCGTCACGAAAGATTAAGATCGCTATTAGGTTTTCATTTTCTGTAACTAATTTTTCATATATCTTTAGTTGCAGGTTTCATTGCATCACAATCGACGGACGTGAGACGATGCTTCCAATTCACTTGGTTAGGTGGTAGATTTAATAACGAAAGTGTAAATTTTTTAAACGCGACCTGTGCAGAAGCCACCCTGAACTTCAATGGAATACCTTGTTTTAAACCACTTGTTGTATCCCGTAAGATTATATATTTATTGTGTTAATTTAAAAGTAGTATCTAAAAATTATTTCATTAATTCAATAATAATTCTAAAAGTAATTATATGCGAATATCTAATTGCAAAGCAGTGTAGAGCCGAGCGAAGCCAGACCGGATCACTAGTTTAAAAATAAAATAAAACTAAAAATACACAGATTATACACAATGCAGAATGTAAGGAAAGATAATTAAAGGTATATCTAATTGAACTAAAATATTAAATACTTTTTTGTTCAATAATAAAAACACGATTTACCAAAAAAATATTGGTATTGGATAGATATTTGAAATATTAAAACAATTGTAAAATAAAAATTAAATTATTTTCCAATAAAATATCTTTAAAAAAAAATTTTTTAACTCCTATTATAACTACTTAAGCGATTCACACACTGCACCGCGCTGCTGCGCGTAGCGCGGAGGGGCAGATTCGCGCGCATACGGCGAAGTGTGGAGAGTATATTCGCCAATATTCGCTTTATTCGTACGTATCGAATAGCGAATCGCATATACGTCGACTTGTCGGTTTTTTGACACACTTCAAAGGACACGAATAAGGCGAATACACGCATCGACTGCCCACACTTCGGACGGGTAGTGAAGTGCCCTGTGCATAACTAACAACCATAGACTATAAAACAGTTTTTGAAATAGATAAATCAATTAAACGATTAAAATAACCTATCATATGATCAAAATAATTTGACTTCATTTAAGTATTGTTTCTGTCAATTTAATAAAATAAAAAGGAAATTAAAATAATATGTTTCGTTCGTTCATTGACCATTAAAAATGACAATGCCCTGTGCATAACTAACAACCATAGACTATAAAACAGTTTTTGAAATAGAATAAATCGATTAAACGATTAAATTAGTTTATTATATGATCAAAATAATTAGACTTCATTTAAGTATTGTTTCTGTGAATTTAATAAAATAAAAAGGAAATTAAAAGAATATGTTTCGTTCGTTCATTGACCATTAAAAATGACAATGCCCTGTGCATAACTAACAACCATAGACTATAAATCAGTTTTTGAAATAGAATAAATCGATTAAACGATTAAATTAGTTTATTATATGATCAAAATAATTAGACTTCATTTAAGTATTGTTTCTGTGAATTTAATAAAATAAAAAGGAAATTAAAAGAATATGTTTCGTTCGTTCGTATGGTTTCGTTTTGTTCACCATAAAAATGACAATGACACATCTCTACAACACACATATTTGCCTTATTTGATATACCAGTACGAAGTGTGGTGGCGTGTTTGTTGTTTGCGCGCATAACAAATATTCGGGCGAATACGGCGTAGACACATAACGAATAGCGAATAACGAAGTGTGGTGCCTGCTTTATATTGTATGCAAGTACATCGATTAGTATAGAAAACACGCCAGGTCCAACACACCTCGTGCCTCTAGCAGATTCTGCCGCCGCGCGCTTAGGCGGGGCGGGCCGCAGTAGTAAACACATTTATATACGAAATTGAAGAATGCATAGCAATTTGGGATATGAAATGCAAAGAATAAAGACGACGACGACCAACTAGAAAGTAACCTTTAGTTTGGTGCGGGCCATGTACAAAGCCGTCAGGCGCTGAGGCGCGGTAAAATCTGCTCGAAGAGGCAGATCTGCTCCTCCTACGCCGCGCGCGTGATCTGCTGCAGTGTGTGAATTGCCTAAACTACCAAACTACACAAGATAGTGTTAGTGGAGCGATGCTGATTTTAGCATGAACGTGTCGGCTCGACCGGGTTAGCACTACCCTCTCACAGAAGACCAACCCAAAAAAATTTAACAATTTATTTAGAATGATATATATTTATTTATTTACCAGCATTTACCAGTAGTAGTGTAAGTAAGTTTGATGATTATGATGTCTTTTATTATTTCAGAGGACGGTTCATGGCCAGATGTAGACTACATTTGGAAAAATCATCCAGATGCGTCTTGTATATTGGCTGACAATGACGTTTGTGCCCAATATTCCTTCTATTTCGATGGAAAAGGTAACACATTCAGTGACTTATTATTCGTGTTTAATTAATACTAATAATTCACAGCACATGCACAGACCATGTACTAGCGTTTTTTTAGGGTACATAATATAGCTAAAATACATGTAGTACCTAACGAGCACAATCATTTTGTTTGTGGGTGTAATTAATCTCTAATTCTCTAATATGTATGTATGTTTTCACAATAAGAATGACCACAATACGAGTGCACCACTAACGTGTGTAAACCACTATCCGTGTACACTCGTATGAAGCCGACTCGTACGAGTGCACTCGGTCCGAGCCAACTCTTATTGTGAAAACGCGGCTTAAGTGTTTTTATGCGCACTGGTTATCATAGACCAGGCCCTGCCTAGTTCGAGTCTCTCTGATAATTAGAATTTATTATGTATGTATGTTTTAAACTTACATATTACTTTGTAGTTAACTAATTGCGCGCCGTTATTGCGGCGGTAAGACCCGTTATGGAGGATTGTCTTGAGAGGCAGCACGGCAACCTCTCATACCGGTTGACACAGATGATCACTAGAAAGGGATGCTTTGGAGAACATCTGTGTCTGATCGGCAAGAAGCCAACTGAGTGCCACCACCGCGATGACCGGAACGTGGACACGGCGTTGCACACCCTGGAAGGATGTCCGGCGTGGGGAGAGCCGAGGCGTGACTTCGTGGCGGCTATCGGAGTTCCACACGCTCTCGCCCCGTAACATGATACGGAGCGAGAGCGCATGGAACTCCACCATCTCTTTCTGTGAGCAAGTTATCTTTACGAAGGAGATGGCGGAGCGAGACCGGGAGAGGTACAGAACTCTCCGGGTCCGCGAGGACCGGGCCAGATACCGCAGACGACTGGGGCGATGGAGATCGTCGAACGATCGACGACCTTAAGCGCAGGCCTGGGAGTGACAGATGATGCCATCTGTCGCCCTGGCAGATGCTTCTGCTAGTCTGGTGTAGAGGCGTGAGCGCTGCAAAGAGCGCGCGGACTCTCGTTTGGGCAGTAGGGAACAATAGGGTTTCTACACAGAAGCGGGCCCTTTATAGACCGTAGATGGCCCGAGGTATGTCTGGGTTCCAGGGATTGCCTTTCCAGGCGGCACCTGGTTCCTCGGCTACTAGTACCGATGGCGTGCGATTTTTAGTCGGTTAGAGTCCGACATAACCACCAGTTGATGGCTGGTAGTATCCGTGGAGATTACCGCACGAAAAATAAAAAGTTAACTAATTTCAATTTACAGTTGAGAACTCAACCTACTTCTGCACGAGAGCTGTAGACCAGTTCGGCAATGCTGTAACGAGTGGATGTCATCAACAAGTAAATGGAAGTTCTATAACCGAAGTCTGTTTCTGTCGGTCATTACCTGGTCATCCACCGTGTAACAAGAGTTTCGTACCGTCAATTAATTACTTAACAGTTACTGTAACTTTCATGGTGTTTTTAATTCAATTTGTTGCAAACACTGCTTAGAAATTTAAATAAAGTGATGAACTGAAAAAATATATTTTAATAACCTATTATACTAACCTACGACAATGAACATTAGAAGACAGTCACGCCTCGTAACATTTTGATAGTTTAACAACAATACAGTAATAAGATATGGTTTAAAAATACTTAACATCGCATCAACATCTTTTAACAGTTCACAGCTGGATTTAGACTTTTCCTTGTAATGAAGGTTTAAAAATTATTAAAAATATAGAATAATTTAAAATAAATAAGTTTTGTGAATAAATTTTCTCATTAAACATCATTTGAACAAATTAAAGGAGAGTACATTAAGTGACCTCACCTCTAATAAGGGCCTATAATGACTTTTTACATCAATTTGCTCTTGCAGAAAGCAAGTTCTTCCTGTTCTTTGGAAGAGATTAGCAATTAGCTAAATAAAATCCACTATTTCTGCCAAGGGCAAGGATGTAAAGTCTTCGTCTTCAAGTCGTCGTCATAATGAAATCATTGATTAAAAAATTAGAATGAGATGAAATAAGGAAGGTCTTTCAAAGAACTAAAACAAGCCGGCAAACGCGTTCGGCTTGGAAATGTCAGAGCGCGACTGCGGGCAATAATATCGAACACGAACGAATACATACCTACCGGGACAAAAAAAATGATATTATATGAACCTATATATACACTAGGCCCTGTGTATACAACTCATAGCTGCAATGCTACTGCATAGGGACCATTCTTTTACCACGCAAGACGATTAAAAAAGGAGGCGATGACTTAGCTAGAGTGTCACTTCTGATAAAATCCATTACATTTTACATTACACATTACTATAAAATACAAGCTCTGCTTACCTTGGGACTAGATGGCGTTGTGTAAGATGCCTAAAATATGTACAAATTCCCCTGGTATAAATTCCCAGCTACGCTCTTCTATAAACAGATCGCTTATTCTTATTTTTGGAACGAATTTCCTTATCGCGCGTTGCAAAAGGGGGCTAGACGGAAAAAATTAAGACAAAAAGTTGTAACGACACTTTCTGCTACAGTTGTAAGCCGTGCGGCGTGCGCGTGTTTCTCTCTCTCTCTCTCTCTCTCTCTCTCTCTCTCTCTCTCTCTCTTTCTTTCGTCGTCTTTCTATTTCGCATTGAACAGTGTGATATCGCGACGATTATTATTGTTGAGTATACAGGTTTTTTTGTAAATAAGAAGTACGCATTATAAACTCTCTTTACTATTGTGCTAACCAAGTCATACGCGTTACAATCTCTCCATTATTCTGTGTTTAGCAACGTACTCGTCGTGACTTTAATCAATTTAAAAGCAAATTATATTTTAACATTACATCGATGTGTATTTAGGAAGCCGTGCGTGTAACTTCGTTACATCCGGGTGTCCCTTGACACCTCTCTTTTTTCTCATTTAGGAGAGGGAGGGGCTCAAAACCTAATGAAAATCGTCTGACCTATTATACGAATGGCCCCATAGACTTCACAAAATGTGCTCTAAACTTATAATTCCTTTAAACATATCTTTACTATTTACTAATATTTTTGAAACATGAAGGTCTATTCTTTACTTTTTCTATTTACAAGTTTTCCGCCACGTACTATACGTACGTCAACGTACGTACTACTGTTCACATCATACTTCAAAACAATTACAGAACGAAAAATCGAAAAGTTAAAAAAGATAACATGATATTAATTTAAAGTTTTATTTTAGAACACGTTATCTCGAATGAAATCATAGTCACAACTTAATATAATTTATTTTTATATTCAAAATATATTTTTGTAGACCAACTTATTACCGAACCGACTGAATAGGTATATCTGACAAATGACGTGTCCGAACTGTCATAAGCCAGCAACGTCAAACAATATTTCAAAAAGGCCTATTGCAGTGAATATTTATGCCACCACTGCAAACATTTTGAAATAATACTGAGCATAACACTTGCGATAAAAAATGTATTCTGTGTTGACAAGAGGGAACGCTATTTTAACATATACTTTGAGCGTATTAGCATGTCTAACCTTTTTGTGTTTTCTTTCCACACTAACAGTGGATTACAGGACCGCTGCCCAGATGAACACAGTGAAAGTAGTCGTGTAAGTAAATTTCACCTGCTTAGTTGTATATTCCTGTGTTTTAACACTAAAAGTAATTTAACATTTGCAGTAAAAACGTACCTGATTACGGAGCATCAAGAGAAAGGAATGATCTTGGTTTCCTAACTTTCGATCTGAAGACTGATCTTTCTCATCTATTTAACTGGAACGTGAAGCAACTGTTCCTGTACCTTACGGCTGAGTACATTACACCTAATAATGAGCTGAACCAAGTTGTACTTTGGGACAAAATTATTCTTAGAGGAGAAAATGCTCTCTTAGACTTCAAAAACATGAACACAAAATACTATTTCTGGGATGATGGCAATGGCTTGAAGTAAGTTTTATTATTATGACCATTGCTAGACTTTTTAAAGGTTTCATTTACATATTCCTTATTAACTTTTTATATGTTCAGTTAATATTATTATTATCAATTCTAATCTGCATAAAACCTTACAATTGTGTACACAACGGTTTGTTTATATAAACAAGAGATTTATTAGGAATTACTCCTGTTTAAATGGTATTGTTTGTCTAGGTGTTAACATACAAACACTGCATGACTACATTTAACAATATCTAAATGCATTTTATAGAAAATGTTAAAAAATATTTACCTTTGTTTTATGACCAATCAGTTGTGTCCAATCTTTTAGTAATCTCTTTCCTTTTCTCTATTACAGAGGCCACACCAATGTCACATTAACCTTATCGTGGAACATCATCCCTAATGCAGGTTTGTTACCAAACATTCAATCACTCGGCCAGCACTCTTTCAAGTTCCCCACAGATTACACTCAAACAAGAGTATGATCCATAAGCTACATTTGAATATTGTATCTTAAATGAGAGGGATTTTAAAAGTTATGTCACACAGTTTTCAAATTAATATAGTGCTTCTTCACCTTCAGTTTTATTTATACTTGTTCTTGTAAACAGTGTACATAATATCTCAATTTCCTTGCAAAATTTTAAGTAAAATTGTTCTTCTAGTTAATAATTGTAAGCTGATAACTTAATATGTATTTATCTTCTATCAGAATGAGTGTGAAAGTTAAGTTGGTATGAACTTAACTTTTGTATCATAATTAATTAAAGTTAGATAAGTATCAACAAAAAAATGTTCCGTAAATGTGTCAATATAACACTACAATTGTGACTTAATAGACATACCTTTTGTAATGAGATAAAGTAATTTGTAGATAATAAAACTGATACTTTAATTTGTTTCTTTTTATTATTCTCAAGGTAAGTATTCTTTTTATATTTATAAGTGTCACTCTTAAATAGAACCTACATATGCAACAAGGAACCAATCCACACACATTGAAATAAGGACCCTATCCAGACGACAAGGATAATAATTATCTCGATTTGGCAATTTTGTGAATTAGTTCTTTGTTGCATGAGTAGGTCAATTATAAGACCTTAAATCATTTCTTACAAGATAGTGCTCACTTTGGTGCATTGTTTAACTATGTTTATGTACTGTTATATTCCTATTTTGGCATGTAATAAGATATAATATATATTCTATGAAATCATTTTGACTGTAGCGATTTAAAATCTGCTGTTTAAAGAATCCTAATATATATTAAGATTCTATAAACTGATTTAAAAAATGTGGAATTTCATTTATTTTGTTGTAGAGATTGAAAACAAATCTTACTTTATATAAAATGTGTAGTATTTGTGAGATTCAATTGTATCATCAACAGCCTTCAACAGTCCAGTGCCGGACATAGGCCTCTCCTTAGAAAGGAGGCTCTGGCCCACTATACCATGTACAAATAATAAGATGTGGGTACAATAATAATGAAAGACATGATTACATTTTTCTTTTATATCATATAATTATCAATTACATTTTAATTAAACATACATTTATCATTTTGCTCTACATTGTTGTTCTATAGCAGGAAAAACTAGTGACCTCTAACACTGCTAAATTTACACCAATTTTTAATTGGTAGTATCAGATATGAAATAATTATAAGTCCCAGCTAGACTTCATTAGTATCACTTATAACTTTAAACAACAATAAGAAATGTCACTAACTAAATATTTCACATTTGTTAACAAATTATTGAAAGGGTATATGCCCAATGAGGTACATTATAAATGCATGTGTACTAAGTAGAAACTAATTTAAATTTCTCATTTTAACTACATGTGTTTTAGGTAATTAATACCTCATACAAGCATGTGTAGTTAATAAACATACAAGATATATATATGAATTATTATTATAATTTTTTTGGAGTCGTATTACGACGACCCTTAAGATATAATTTAACATCTAAATAACTGTAAAAATAGTTTTCTAACAAGATCTATTTCCTTTCGAATTGCTTCACTGTAGATATTATTGTAGTAAAGGTTGCATTATTAGTTCTTATTTTGCAAATGAAAACAAATGCTTCAACTTTGTGATGTTAACCATTGCATCATCACAAAGCAGAAGCATAATTGCTTCAATCAACATGTTAAGATAAGTTCCATGGTGACAGACTTCGTCTAATAGAAGACTGCGCTGTTCTTTGAATTATTTTCTTTATTATCTTGGTTTGCACGAGCATTGACACATTAAGGCATTAATTTTAAAATTAGAAGGTCTATGCCAGTTTTTTGTACTACCAAGAAACTATACAACAGCCTATATGTATAACAGGTACTGAATAGACCAACTGTACATTTGCATAAAGAAATGTGGAGTCCTGAACTGGGATACAAAAGTATATTTCTGCATTTCTTCCATAGTTCGATAGTTTCCATTCCTCAATAGAATTTTACTAATGTTTTTAAATTAAAGGTAATGTCAGTTTCCGAGCGTGCTCAGTTATTATATAGTTGTAAATTGCAGCTTTATATATATTGTAAATACGAAAAACGGTTTATAGGTCAATTGGACAAAATCATAGAATAAACAAAATTTTTTGGAATATTTATGGACCCGTAATTCAAAAACCCGACTACGACGAAGCCAAAACGAAGGATAATCTTTTTGGCAGTGTTTCTAATAAACTAGGTACTGAATGAGGTTTGTACAGATTTGTAATAATGGCCTGGATGACTTACATAAATTTTATTAAAAGAAGAAGTACCATAGTCGAATTATGGTTTTTTAAACTTCTATCTTTTATCGTTTTAAAAGTACTTTGAGGTTTGTTAAGAAAGAGTGGACAACCTTATATGTATTGCTCTCACCAGTTCTAAATAGACGCACTCACTAGATAGACGCGCAAAGCTATAGATGTATTCAGTGCCTGTTTTGCTAGGTTTTTTATTTAATTCTGTAAATCATAAAACTGATCACCACTGAACCAACATAGATATGACGTAGGTAACCATATAGGCACCTTTTCATCATCACCTATTTTTAATATTACTTCATCCATGTATTAGGTACTCATAGTACCTCCTTAGCGGAGGTACTATGAGTACCGTATTTACCGAGAGTAGGAGTATTTTCTGTCATCATAACATCTCATTCAAAATAAATTTTCGTTTCGTTTCCTATGTCATAACTAGAATTAGGATGATATCATTAGGTGAAATATTGATGATCTAGCTGTAAAGGGAAGAATAAAATCGTTATATACAGCCGTACATTTTTTATAATTTAGTTACAATAGCAGGCCCAAGATGGCGACGCGCGACCAAGCCTGCGGAATGTACGAGGGATGTCTTATTGAGATTTCCTGTAGACACAATGAGAATGTTGTGTTAATTCAATTCAAAGATACCACCTTACCACTTAGCCTCAGATTCAGGAAAGCTCTCAGGGTTCTAACATGTAACAATAGTAATGGACGTATTTAAGGAGTTTGGCTGTCATATAGGTGGAAAACATGAAAGAGGGTAGCGTACTAATGGTTTATTCCACTTTGTTTAACTTTGTTATTTCATAAAATTACTACTGAATTATAATGATGTCCAAAATTGTGTAATGAATATCAAAGTTGTCCTGTAAATTTTAAACTTTAATTTTATCGTACCTTATGTTGGTGATAAGGTTACACAACACAAATAAAAAAGTCACCTGTGATCACTCAGGTGAATAAATTCCAAGGTGAAGGATACCGTTTAAGTCGTCTCAATTCAACTGGGTTAAATCAAAACATGGGATATCGCCTAGAGAATATACTTCCAAGGTGAAATGGAGGAACCCAAAAGTATTGATGTGATTCACCCAGGCGATCACAACATACACTTGACAAAGTGGTCAAAGTGACAAACAAAGTCTAACTTGACAAAGTGGAATAAACTCAACTACTTACTATTCAAAATGTTAGTTATAATCAGTAGGTATGTGCCCTTTGTGCAAATGTGTAACCTTACATGACCGTAACAATAACCACTAAACAAAGGTATAAGCACTCTTAATTTTATCTTAACAAAAATTCTTAAAAACTACGTAAAGAAAATTTTATCTTAAAAGAAAATTCATTGGTGATTGGTTAAATTGATTTGATGACGAAATAAACCACACAACCAGGTAAAAATATAAAGATAACATTAAATAGGTATTTATAACAATTTATGTCGAAATCGCATTAATAGTTAATTTAAAAATACTTTGCTTTCATTATTACCGATCACTGATCTGTGGTAGTCTACCCACAAGTATAGTATACGAAAATATCTTTTCATGAAATGTATTATAACAATAAAGTTTACTTACATTTAACAATTCATAAAGTATTGCTTGCATGTTTTCTGGCATTATTAAAAATTTACCTACAAAGAATGGTCTACTATAATTCTCTACGTAATGCTAACATTCAAAGCGGTTGCCGCTAAATTACATGGAAAAATATTGCAATCTTTAAGTACCTAAACGATTAACTGGTGTACACTATTGCAATTTTCACTCACAACAAACAAACGGGTGATGAATGTAACAATTTATATGTTTACTACAATTTAACAACATGATATAAAACATTTAAATCATATGTTGGGTGTAAATACATTGTTGACCTGCTGAAATGAATTGACTAGTATATTGTGATCATTAGTAATGTTACGAGTACAATCGGACTATAACACTAAATTCAGATGCAAGTAAGGAGGTTCTCTCCTAAGCGTACTGCCCTGACAGAATTAGGTTAAGTTTCTATGCTATACGTATTTCAAAAATTCTAGGATGAAGCTAAAAAATTACAATAACTAGAATTTAAAATATAATTACTGTAGGTACAAGTCGAGTATTATAATATGTTCGCTTAAAATTGAAACAAACATGTATTAAATCATTATACGTGAAATATGAGCCTCGATAATCGAGCACTCGTATCACTCGTTATGGACTAAAATATTATGAGCCGAATAACTAAGGAAATCTACATTCAAACCCTAACACTCTAGTATTAAGATTTCTTACTTAGTGTCTGCTACTCCAAGTTCTAATAATTTACTACAATCCTCATATCGAGTTAGACATTTCATATATGTAACTCCCTTAACCAACAAACCTTTTCTTGTACAATACTCTGTACTGAGTAAAATTATTTCACAAAGAGGGTATTAAGTCCCCGTGTGTATGCATACAAATCATCTCTTTGGGTATCAAGAAATAAAATAACTGCATAGATCCCATATTGGTTGTACTCCCTATTACCTACTGCATTGAATGTTATGGGTTCAAACTTCACTTGGGACAATATGTTGTGTGATCCACATATTATTATTCTGAGTCTGGGTATTCTTTGCGATAATTTCAGGAATACTTTCTTTCTATTATTTTTTCATATTCCTAATGATCAAGGGAATTACATTTACGAATTACTCAACCTGTAGATATGAGCATATAGTTCTGTAGTCTAGTCACCCAGTAGTGGTAAGCACAACACGAATGAAAGAATCTATAATTTAACAATGCCATACTAAAGATCACAGTTTCTGCCATACAGTGATTTGATTCAACACATGGCATTATTATAAAGACTTGCATGAACACGATACATTTTATAATTACAAGTATAGATATAATATGAGCTCTAACTTGAAACGCCGTAGATATACGTATTTTATAATATTTAACATCAAATTTAACCAAAAGAGAAACCTTTGTAATTTTTTCGCTGTATTTATTTGTAACAATTACATTTCAAAAATAAATCAGAAAGATAGGTACGTAATGTCAAAAGACCTAAGATCGAAAACATGCGAATAACAATGAAATACATGTTGTATACTGGAACGGTGATCTTGTCAGCAAAACCTTGACACCCTGCCTGCACATCTGATATAGTTCCACATCACATTTGCAATCATCGATGCGCGCCACAAAATGGACAGTAAGCACTAGTCGTAAATGGATATCCTGCTAGTCATATCACAGCAAGTGCATTACAGTACCAACGAATGCCTCTACTTAAAGGTATTGGAATAAATCGAGGGAAAGGACACCCCAAACCGGGCCATACAGGATACCATCATTTATCTCAGATTACAGACATATAATGCCGCCACACTGCCTTATAACCGTACTGACTCTTCCGAGGAAATCACATGTTAACATCTAATGTGTAGTTTGACTGGGATTGGACACATAAGTTACATAATCTAAGTATGTACACAGTATTGAGTACAGAAGTCCGTGCTGTAAGGTTTCAAATGTGCGGACAGGAGGTGTGTAGTCTACCTATGAGTGGGGCGAAGCACCCGCACATTCACAGGCGGCAGGGCTGGGGCGCGGGCCGTCACGCGCCTGTGAGCGGCGGCCCGTCCGTCTGCACGTCCTTGTCCTCCGTGGGCGGCACGGCGGGCCGGTCCGAACCGTATCTACTGGACAGATCCAACATTTCTCTCAAACCCTGCAAAAATAATTAACACACCTGAAGTTTCAAAAGTACATTAAGAATCTTTAACAAATGTTTAAGGGCTTTGCCTTTTAGCGAACTATTTCGCTCGATTTGGATCAGCCCAACTGGTGAAATACCACCGCCTTACAAAAGACCGCAAGCAAACAACAATCACTTAGGTCTTGTTGTGTTCCTGTGAGTGAGTAAGGTTTCCAAAGTTCCTGGGGGGTGTACTATAGTAGCAGGGGTCAACCCTTTAAGATGAGGGCGACTTGTCGATCTCATATTTGGATCTCACTACTGCTTAACATCAGGTGGATTGTGGTTAATCTTGAAGTGCCATATAAAAAAAATGTAGGTCATGAACCTGTTTCGATGTTGATTCAAAGCCACATTACAGGATTAGGTAGTTGTCGGACTGACTGGTAAATTAAACTTTTAATGCTAGTTCTGATATTCTAAAACACTTGACTAAAAATTTCTACAATAGGAATATAGTCCTTTCAAACAATATGCAAAATACCCAAGATTCACAATGAATAGATGTTATCTTAATATATGCAAAAATGACATTTAGCAATTCGCTTCACTAAAATAAGTTAAAAGATAAAAACGTACATGATTACCTTCTTGAGAAGGTGGAATAAGTTAATAATTATGAGTATACCTCCTCATAGTCTATATTCTACAGTGTACGTTTATAAGTATATATTGTTTGCGTATTTGTATGTATGTGTGTATATGTATGTGTATATAATATATATATGCATGTGTGTGGTATGTATGTTTGTGCATATTTGTGTACATAATGTGAGTATATTTAAGTGTTATATATTATGTTAACTATATCCGTTTCTGTTGATATTTACGATTGTACGATATAAGAAGATTTCTAGAGAATGCCATGGCCATTAAGTGCGTCGATGTCCACAAGTGCATTAAGTTATGAAGAAATAAATAATTTCGGTCAAAATTCAAAATAGGACCACTGTCTAGTGTTTTTAAAAGTCTTTCATTTATATTTCAATATTTCGGACATCTAACACACCACGTCAACTAATTGCCAAACTAAGCAGAGCTTGTATTATAGGAACTAGTCACTAGACAACTGTTATAAATACATATATACTTTTTTGTACATACATATTAAATTTGGCCCAACCAGGTCAACAAATCTGAGACCTCGAGCATAGGAGTGGCATAAGCTACCACTAAGCCACCAAGGCAGGCCTGAGTGAGAAGTATGGTAGATAGGACAAGTACCTTATTTTCTGTAATGAGCCTTTGGTACAGTTCTTCCTCTTTCCTAGCATCACTGTTATCATCCACATTGACTGCTTTGTACATGATGCTGGTCATCTCATTGATCCTCTCTGCTTGTTGTCGAATCAACTGCAAAATAATCATTGTTTTTAACTTAAATTCAAATAGACAGTAAGTACCGAACAGTTATAATGTTATTTGTGTAACACATGAACTTTAGTTACGAAAAAGGAATGCAATTATTTTTTTAGTAAAATCATCATCATTAACAGCCTTTAACAGTCCACTGCTGAACATAGGCCTCTCCTTTGAAAGGAGGTTTTGGCCTACTATACCATGTTGGCCAGATGGGATGGTAAAGGGTTTGTTTCAAGTTTTCCTTCTCTTGGCAGTGATGTTAGCTGCTTATTTTGTTCCTTTAGTCGCCTCTAACGACACCCATGGAATGAATAGGGGTGGTGACACTTGTATTCTTAATCCGTCACCACACGGACATTTTGGTAAAATAAAGAACAAGAATTCCGAACTAGTAGCCGACTCCAAATAATATTGGGAATAAGGCTATGAAAAAGAATTCCACTTAGGTATCTGGTTATGAAAAGCAGTTGCAAAAGCAGAAATCAAATTAAGTTTTCGTAACGAGTTACCATAAGAGAGAAATACATAGCTCGCTATGAAAAATCAGTTACGAAAGTGGATAAGCCCATAAAAAATAAGTTGATTTTAGTTTGCTTAGGTGTTTTTAACTAAACAACCGATTTTCAAAAATGGAGTGATTCAAAAGGAAGATTATATTATATATTTAACACTTGCATAGTATATTCCAATATTATTATAAGTTTTATATATACATATGTCTATACAAATAAGTAAAATTGGAGTTACAGACAGTAATTTACGTTTTTACTTAACATATTTATTTATTATATGTATTCTTTCATCAAAAAAGCTCTTATTTTTAAATTTTTGTCTGTCTGTGTGTTCGTGCCAGATAATCTCTGGAAAGGCTGAACCGATTTTTAGTCTAGCTTTGCTCAACTGTGTTTCCAGATATTCAGTGGTTTACAACGATAACTGCGGGTAAAACCGCAAGTCTCAGCTGGTTGTAAATACAATACAAGCCAGGAACGAACATAATCTTGATTTAGGTTCATAATTTGTACTGTTTATGTTATAACAATTCAAAAATTTTCCTGTACAATGAAACTAGTTTGCGTAGTACTAACAAAATATAATAATATTACATTACTAGCCAAGTCCCATTGTGTTACCCGCAGTTATTGTCGTAAACAACAAGTTACACAATGAAGCGTAGCTTATTTATTATTAACTTCGTATCATTAATGTTATATTTTTAAAAAATCATTATAATTATTAACAGACTTTTACTACAAGTAATCTCAGAATATGCAACCTAATAAAATTAATATAATTATAAATACTCAACTGTTGTTATTTGTGTGTTTATAAACCACTACCAATATTCTAGTCTGTTTAAATTCATGGGGGCCTAAGTTACTCCTTCTGTCATCAGCTACCTACCAGTAAAAAATCCATGAAAATCGCTCCAGCCGTTCCCTTTTTTACCTTATATACTTTTTTAGGCATTTATTGAAAAACTGTTAATTTGATATTACAAACAGACACTGGAAATTTATTTATTTCTATATCTATACATACTTTTTCGTCATCAGATCAAGGGTCATTATGACCCAACCTAGCAGATAATAATCTTATTAATAGAAAATGTTTACAATACCTCCTGTTGCTTCTCATTTATAGCATTTGTGAAGTCTATTCTCGACTCCCATATTCTTTTTTCAGTATGTTGTCGATACTTGGACATGATCAATTCCAATGCTCGTCTGTGGTCTTCTAATGCTGCTCTGAGTTCACCATTTTCCCGTTGAACATCTCGCATTAGTCGTGACTCTCTCTCAATGCTGGCAATGAGGGCTCCCCTTGGTCGTTCCCGAGACGCCTCATTGAGAGTGTCCACTTCTTCTTTGTACTGAAATTAAAAGATAATAATAAATAAGATAATAATAAAATTTTCACTAAGTACTAAGAACATGGCAAATTGACCATAGGGAGGAACTTGTTTTTCACATTGGTAGTATTCTTATTTACAAATAAAATGTATATTATTCCATATAGCCAAAAGTAACGAAACCTAACAGGAAAATCTCTTATATATAGCATGTAAATAACAATTTAAATAGCACAATATAGAGCAATTAACATAATAAAGCACAAATCTAATAATCAATCAGGCACTGAAAATTATTATAGGAATATCTCATGCTTTGCACCAGCAAAATGTTAATACTGTTTTTCTTTCCGTTTAAAGATCTTTTTCTCATTACGGCTATCACTTTTATGAAAACAATATTCACTAAAATAACATTACCTAACTCGGTGGAGTATAACAACAATAAAATTTAAAATTGTAAATCTGTGCTCCCCTAAACATTGTTGCCATAGTTAGTTCTTACATTAGGTAATACAAGGTGATTAGTGCACAGTGTAGCATATTTGTAGGCTTTACCTTTCATTGTGGCACTAACTTGAGTGTATGATTTAAATTATAGAATAAGATATAATTATGTGAAGTATGTATAAAGTTGTTTTATGTTTAGTAGTTTAGTCTATCTAAATAGTTTTAATAGATGTACAAAAGCTATAATTACATAATATTTTAATTATTTTATTCTGTATGCTTTATACCGGTCATAGGTTTGTTACAGATACATAACTCTATAAGGTACAGCAAATGAGGTCTAACAAGGGCATTGTAGTATTTATTTACAAATATGTTCCTATTAGAACCTTAAGCTGTAAATTGAATAATAGTTCAGGGAACTTTTCACAGCTATACAATCTATTGCAATATCTTTACTGCATTTATAATGTCTGACACACAAATTGTGAAAGCTTGTTTACACTACATGTGAACCAAACACTCCACAAGGTCATATCAATTAAGTATTTAAAGTGAAATTGGCTACCACTGCCGTATTATTACCTCGCGAATACCAAAATTCCGTTATTAGATTGCTCTAATAAAGAATTTGTGTTACAGTTGTAATGCCAATCACATTGCAATGGCCTACCTGTTTCATTGTGTGAATGTGTCTGTAAGCAGTTTGAGTTTCGGTCAGTAAAGCATCGGCTTCCGTTTCTCGCTCTTTAAGACGTCCTGCGAGTCGCTTTGCATCTAAAATTATTTGCTGTATGGTCAGTGACATCTGAAAAATCAGCAGTGTTATACACTCATAACAGAACGACTCATATTTATCGATTTTAAAACATAACTGCACTAACCCTGATATCCACACACAACTGCAGCACGAATTCCGTATCATCTAAGCAAATTTCAAAGTTTAATTCAAATAAAACACAATTTTATAAGGAAAACTAAAAGACGCATATCAGCTGTTTCGTGATTAGAGTACAGCAGCCATTAGCTTTCATTTCACTCGAAGCGAAGTGTTACGCGACTAAGTAAAAACGTCTATTATAACTCAATTGTACAAACAACTTAAACAAAATAGTGTGTATCAAGAAGAGAAAGATAATTATATCCACTAATATTCAATTCAGCTTAGTTATGTCGTGACATGACCTTGATCAGAGAGAATTGAATGAAGAACTTTCAATGCTGCGCAAACAAGATATTTCCTACTGTGTTAGAATCGCAGTATTTTCGATTTAAGTCAGTGCGGGTAACTTTGTGTCATTAATGTAATATTTAAAAAAAATCATTATAATTATTAACAGACTTTTATTGCAAGTAAACTCCGAATATGCAACCTAATATAATGAATATAATCATGAAACTCAACTGTTATTGTTATTTGTGTGTTTATAAACCACTAACAATATTCTAGTCTGTTTAAATTCATATATAAAGTTTACTGTTTTTCAAACTAAAATTCAGACAGGTTAGGGTTATAGGTAGTTTAATTATTATACCAAAGTCTTAATATGATAAACTAAAATTTTGTAAGAGAAAAATTCTTTAGTCATTTTCTGTCATTTCAAAAGTAGTGTAGACGTCATTCAGAACTAAAGAGTACGGGTGACACCCCTGAGAGGGTAGCACTGACTGCACTGCACTGAGTACTTGAGTAGAGCTTGCTATTTACGTGACGTGAATGTGGACGTGAACGTGACTATACTTATCTATGAATTTAAATAACCGATTAAATAACAATACTTATAAAGCGGCCTATAGTAGGTTAAATTCAGAAAGACATATTAAATTACTAACACACCAAATTATACTGTATTTTATAGAACTTTGTTAAATATGCATGTGAAATCAGATTGCTTTCAGTTGATACACTTGAACCACTTACAGTACCCCGGAACTGTTCTAAGATGCTCGGGGCTCATGCAAAAAGTTTTACAAAAATATGTCAGGTGAGGTAAGCCGGTTGAAGATAAATTAAGTTTATCACTACATAAATCAATATTGCAAATATAACTAGGAAAGCTATTAGATTATTCATTTGAAAATTTAAGTTAAAATCACTTTAGCGTAAAAAAAGTTGGAACATAGGGGAGAAAACAATGCATGGGTGTATGATGAGAACGGAACGTTTTGAGTGATAATGGGTCAGTAAAATATAATTATTGTCATATAAACACTTGAAAATACATTTTAAAATCGTTTAACACAACGTAGTGATGTTTTGCTCTATCAACATTCCATGCTTTCGTGGTTTTAAAATGTATTTTTTCTAATAATTTGAAACTGACTACATGGTTGGCCTAGTGCTGTCGGTTACGGCCTACTGCGCCAAGTGTTGTCGGTTCAAATCCTACACGGGATAATTTGTGTGATCCTCAAATTATTATTCTGAGTCTGGTGTTCTCTGTCTCCGTTTCTTGTATGTTTGTAAAGTCCCCCGCGACATTAATTTAATCCTAATGCGCGGGAGTTCTTTTAAAAAGAAAGAAAGAAACACCCGAAGTTATTGAAATAACGATAGTTCTGAGTATTATAATTACTTCTATAGTACCTAGTTGATCATCACCATCATTTCAACCAAAAGAAGCCCACTGCTAAATATAGGCGTCCCCCAAAATACATATGTTTATTTGTATTGTTGTCATCATCATCAATATTTAATGGGCCATTACTAGATTTAAGACTGCATAGAAATAAGGTGAATGAAAAGTATTTATAGGTGCATAGCGAACTGCCGGTCGTTTTATTGCTCCCGATATCTAACACATCCTCTGTACCTATCGCAATAACCGGATTGTTATATTTTGTTTAGTAGTTGTAGTAACTTAGTTAAACCTGAATACATCATTACACAACAGAAACAATCAAAAGAATGGATTTGTCTCGGTGAAACTGATCCAAAGAAGGCGATGACGGTACCATTGGCCGTCACTATTAAAAGACATTATAAAGTGCCAATCACTATTAAATTGTAGTATAACCTTGACTGGAAACCATGGACCATTGTTTTCAAATATAATAGGCCAAGCAACAAGTTATTCTCCAGGTGGATTCTTGCGAGTTTTAAGACTTGCCTTATTTTTTGTCATAAGCAATGTAATATTTTATTCGTAAATTAATTAAAACCAGGGCACAGTACCTATGTTTTCTCTCGAACATTATCTATTATTCTCTCGAACAATAACGTAACTAGATTAAATGATAATGGGTCAGTGATTCAAATCTAATGAAGGATTTTTTTCTAATAAATATTATTACGCATGATTTCTAGAAATAAATATAGCAAAATTCGACGATATGCACTGGGGTATTAGTATTACAAAGGAATTTGCTGTCCAGCTTGTCGGTCTATCTAGTACCTATATACTTATTTATTAAAATATAAATTTTGGCATCAGACTGCCGCCGCCGCATGGTACTCCCACAGATGGCGGCATTTGTAAGGAATTAGGGCCACCGCAGACTAGCTACTTTTAGCATCGGTAATGATGAGTTCGATATATCAAAACGTAACTTATATCGGATACATGTTAGATATCATACCATATCGATTTCTATATAAATGTAGCCGATATCACAAAAACTGTATCGAGCCAAAACTTAAACTAACATGCGAGAACCATTATGTCAAAACGCAAACTTCATAAACGATATTGAGATATGAACCATATTCGCTACCTCTCGTTCTAAGTATACGTTATTGTATTAGTATGAGAGAGAAGAAGCGAATATGAAATAACTTTAGCCATGTTTGCATGGTTATTGTATCTTACTGTACTAGCAATAAGGTTCAGTTTCCATTGTATAGTTATCAACATAACTATACAATGGAAACTAAACCTAAATTTGAGTTATTACATGTTTTTGGTTTTTTATATCAATGTTATCGTACTACTGAAATCGATATCAGAAAACCGTTTTCGATATCGATATGCGAACTGTATATCGGATACATAACCGTTTGTGGCCAAAACTGAAAACGCCCATATCTAAGCATCGGCGATCGGCGATTTGGCGACTGCATCGATGCTGCATCGCGTTTTAGCGACTTCCTGCGTTCGATCGCGGTATCGGAAACGCGCGTTTTAGCGACTGCTCAGATGCCAAATCGCTGCTACCGGCATCCGAAATAGTGCGGAGAGTAGCGTTCAGCTGCTGTGTCGAGCTTCTAAAAAGCGACTCGATCGCCGCGTTTGGCGTTTTTAAGAGCGCGCATAAAGCCAGCAAAATTTTAGATTTCACCCGCGCGCCCCGCACCCGCCCCTTACGTCGAAAGCGATCTCAGCGCAGTTTGGCGCCAAAAGACAAGTACTTCGCTGCTCTGCTGCACTCTGTCGACTCGTATTTCTATAGTAGTAAACGCAAAATAATCAGATGATTATTTTATCTGATTATTGTGTGTACGCGAATAATACATAAATATATTTATTTATTGTCTTTAGGTATATACACAAAACATACAAGAAAGAAAAACAGAAACAATTGTGTTACAAACTATGTACAACAATAGGCGGTCTTATCCCTCATGGCGGTCTCTTCCAGTTCTCTAAAAGTGAGTAATAAAGTATGAGTATAAAGCTAAAGAGTTTGTTGAGTTGAATACGCTAATCTCAGGCAGTACTGGATCGATTTTTTTAATTATTTTACCGTTAGATAGCCCATTTATCGTCAAAGGCTATAGGCTATGTAACATCACGCTAAAGATCAGTGGCCATAGCGTGTGGCGTATCTAGCCGGAAGACGCAGGTTTGAATTCTGCCTGCAGTCAAATTTTTCTTTCATATATTAAATAATTTAATAATCTAGCATAAAAAAAATCCAAAACAAATACAAAAAGAATGAATTTCATTTTTATTAATTAATTCAAAACTACCCATCTCACAATAATAACAAAAATATATATGAAATCCTCATAACAAGGCCTTTCATTTATTATTATTATTATTATTAAGAATGAGAAATAGTAATTAGCATAGAATAAACAATAAGATATCTACTAAAAGCATCTTTTTATTTTGCATATGCTATTTATACTACACGACACGCGTAGGTATTAGTATTACTACTCGAACATAAAATAAAGCGCGGCATTAGATATATTATTTTGCCTTTTATTTTTATACTATTCTAGTAAGATCCATAGTATTTTTCTGTAACTTATCCAGACCTTTGAAAGATCTCATTACTACTGGTAAGTGATCACAAAATTGTCTACGGAGGGAGAAACTAATTTAGACCCTATGTCTCTTGCAATAAAATCTAAAATTGCATGCATTAACTATCACAAATGAATAATGTTTTGATTTATTTTTTACACATAAAACATAGGTACGGTAGCCAGTAACACAATCAAATTTGTTTGATCGATTTTCAACTTTAATTTAAAGTCATAAGTTTCATATTCAATTGGGATTAAAATATTCATCTTTTCTTCTTGTAATTTCTTTAGTTGTCGTGTCGGAAGTCTTCAATAATCTTCTCTTGTTTCCCATTTTAACGAATTGTTTTTTTTACGATTTATTTCAAACCACGCGATCAATTACGACAGCGATTCGAAAAGTTGAGCGCAGTCCACTCGTCTCAACAGAGCGTGTGTGACTGATTTGTGAAATAGAAATATGCTTGAAGCTCCCGCAACATGCGACGGAACATGAAATCTTCCGCGGCATAATAGCGTAGTAAGCGCCAAAAGTGTTTTATCGTAATAAATCCAAAATTAAAAGTAATTTTAAGAAATGCATAAGCACGTTCCTGGGTCATGCATAATAACAATGAATAATATTTTTTTTATCTTATTAATCATTGCCATATTGAATATAAAACGAAAAAATAAGAAAATTAGAGGTTACTTCGTGATTTTTTTTTATCGAAGAAAGTGTATTCGTTTATGTTTTTGTTCACATTAGGTCCTTGAAAATATAATGTAGTTACTCACACAGATTTTTATTTTAACAATAATCTGGAACTTTTCATGTAAAATCAAATATAAGATAGGCGATTTAGCTTTATGCGCGCTCTTAAGTGTGCGGTGTGGAGCGTTCGGTCGCCGTATTTAGCTTCTAAAATGCGACTAGTTGACGATCGCAAAGTAGCTAGTCTGCGGTGGCCCTTAAGAAAAACAAATTGAGAGTCAGGGCCGGATTTACCATAGAAGCTGAAAAAGCTGAAGCTTCGGGCGGCAGTATTAGGGGGGCGCCAAATGGCCCAAAAAATAATTTGGCATATAAAAAAAAAAAGTAAGGTTGCGGACACAACTATTTTTATTTTTTTAAAAGACCATACTCGCATTTGTGAATCGCACAAAGTAGGAACCCACGACGAGAATGCAGCGTAGCGACCACTTAAAACACTTTTTTTACGTGTGGAAACCTTCTCAGGCCGTCACCCTACCGGAGTTTGCAACGGGGCTGTATGTCGGTATCGAACCGACTAAAACCACATGGTGTGCCACTCTGCACCTGAAATAGCACTGGTCCATGGAACCTGTTATTACGCCCTCTGAACGCCTCCCAGTGCCTCCTCTCACTGAAGCGAGCGCCATCAATTTCTCATCGCTTATATCTCCATGGTGACGTACGGCACACGCGGACGTCGCCTCCTCTGAAGCCCGAAGGCCACTGAAGCGGATGGAGGGAAAAACCCGTTCCGTCCGTTTGTGGCCACACTCAGGGCAGCATGACTACGGTATAGATGATGTCTTCGCAGAAGGTAGCGAGCGTGGTAACCGTGTATAGCTCTAACCGCCAATATCCTCTGGAGTCACCAGAGGCATGCCCTATTTTGGGCGGTCAGAGCCGCCGCCCACACCGGTGCACCGTACAGTGCCATAGACCAGACAACTCCCGTGTACAGATGTCTCGTCACGACATTGGCTCCACCCAAATTGGGCATAAGTCGTCCAAGTGCGGAGGCAGAGTCGACCAGCTTCAGAGCTGTCGGAAGTGCTCGTCAAAGAGCCACCTACCGTCAAGGATCAAGCCCAGATAATTCATCTGGGCCCGGAACAGTACCAGAACAATTACCGAGGTGACCACGATGGAGGTGCCGGGGAGTGGCCTACGACGGGGCCCATGGAACAAAAGGACCTTCGTCTTATCCAGGGCCACCAGTAAGCCCAAAGCCTCAATGCACCCAACCACCAGGGAGACTCCTGTTGTGGCCAGGGTG
Source organism: Phragmatobia fuliginosa (assembly GCA_932526445.1). NCBI lineage: Eukaryota > Metazoa > Arthropoda > Insecta > Lepidoptera > Erebidae > Phragmatobia > Phragmatobia fuliginosa. Next base: position 17,682,326 of record OW052063.1, on the reverse strand, counting down.
GCCAGCCTAAAAGTTCACCCCCCCCCCCCCTAGCTGTAGTCAGAATGTCATAGTCATTACAGATTATGTCCAGTCCGGAGAGAGACGCCCTCGAAGGCCCAGTCGTATCCCATGTTCCACAGGAGTGGTCCGAGGACTAACCCCTGCGAAACACGACTAGGCCCGACGTCTCAAAACACCATCTTGGCCCTCGTACATGATCGTATGCTCGTCTAAATAGTCTGCCACTAGCCGCCTCAGGTACGCGGGCACTCCTTGACAGAGGAGTGATTCCTTGTTGCAGCTAAATGGCAGACTATCAAGTGCATTGGTGACGTCCATAGACTCCGCCAACAGCACGCCGCCACTGCTTACTGCCTCTTCGGTCACGGCTCTCACGCACAATATAGCATCGAACGTCGAACGTCTTGGCACACCTTGCATAGGTGCCGGACGATGTGGGTAGAGAGCGCCCTCTCAAACAGCTTACCCAACTCGTCCAGCAACACGATGGACGTATAGGCCGTGACTGAATCGGCAGACCGTCCTGTCTTCTGGAGATTGACCAGCTTTCCGCTCTTCCAGCTCTCGGGGAAGCGTCGGGATAGCATGCTAGCGTCCAACACCTCCCTGAGGCGAACCGACCTATGGACGACCGACAAATTCTGCTTAGTTCGGGACTAGGTGGTGTTGCATGTAAGATGTCTGAAATATTTATTTATTATTATTAACTTCAATTCAATATTGTTTTCAAAATTTGTGTCAAATTGAGTTCAATTAAAATCAGTTAATAACATTTATCGAATGTGCAATATTTTGATTTAGCAGTTTTAAGACTAAAACTCGACATTGGTAACTATGCACCTAAAGCTGTATAGGTCGTTTCGGATGGCAGAAGTTGAATTTTATTCACTCACTCGCGTACCTCTTCCAAACCCCGCCGCCGCTGACCAAGTACTGCCAACTCTTGGATATATTGACGTTGACAGGTGCATGGCCTATAGATCATAGAGGCCTATCTGCGCGAACAGGACGGTGAAGTTTGTGGATCGGAATGTGGTGGATAATCGAAGGGAAGTGTGTGGCGGGGTTCCTCAGGGCTCTGTATTGTGCCCTTTATTATGGAACCTCGCATACGATGCGGTCCTTCGTACCAGTCTGCCCTCTGACCTAAGTGTCGTCTGCTACGCGGACAATACCCTAATACTGGCAAGAGGACATGGTTGTTTCGGTGAGTATCTGAATAGAATCAAACGTGAGATTACGGCACAATGCCACCACTGCGGGTCCAACCGGCACTCCGCCCAGCACACGCTGGAGGACTGCCCTGTGTGAGAGTCCGAGCGTCGAGATCTGGTCTGGCACATCGGGCGAACCCTGTCGAGTGATAAAGGATGGGAGGCCGCGGTCTCCTTCTATGAGAACGTAATTCTCATGAAGGAGTCCGCAGAGCGGAATCGGGAAAGAGTCGATTCCGCTCGAAGGAGGCGGCGAAGGGGACGCGGTAGATGCAGCTAGTCCCCAATCGTTGCCTAAGGGTCGTTGCGGCCACATCTTGTTGAAATGTGACCACTGTAAGCGACCCGAGAGGGCGACTACCCAGGGGCACGATATCGGCCTGTCCCAAGGGTAATTGATTGATTACCCTGAGATGTACCCCAGTCATGGGGTAAGGCAAGGGGGACTCCAGAAGTCGCTGATGCGTTTGTAAAGTTCCTCCCGACTGCCAAGATAGGCCGTGGCGGGGATTAGTAGGTAGACCGGTTCGCTGGGAGTCCCACACACGCCCTCCGTCTCCCCCACGGAGGGTATGTTGCGAAAAAGATTCCTTGTGAAAACAAAAAAAAAGGTATATACTAGTGTATAAATTTATCGGGCCTTACATACCTATCTTCCTTAGCCTACCAAATCTTATAAGTAGTGCATTAAAAACCAAGCATTGCTTAGCTTAAAAAACAACAAAGTTGTAAAAGTAATCTAGTACCTAGATTATTTCCTAAAGAAAAGAATTAAATTTATTGTAAACAGTGTATCTAATTTTAGGAGTCAATAGGGGTGGCAAAAATTTTAAAGCTTTGGGGCGGCAAATGTGTAAATCCAGCACTGTTGAGAGTAAAAAATAATCCAATAGACATATTGTTTTTTATTCTTACTAGCTTACAATTTCAACTTTACAATTACATAGAGCTAAATGTCAAAGATTATGTTTCGCCAGAAATTCTCTAATGAGTTTGTTAACTTTGTCGGGATCTTCTTGTTGAAGGAAGTGTCCGGTTCCGTTTACAATAGTAGTTTCTATAGAACTGTACTCTTTCTTCATAGTGTCGAGCATGCTGTGGCTGATGTAGTTGTCATTTTCAGCGTGAGCGACTAGCATAGGAACATTTTCTTTACGCACCACGATATCTGGGACGTCAAAACTGAAGTTTGCTCTGTAGTAGTTTATTGGTGGTGTTAGGGCATCTGCAAATAAAAATTAAAACTACATATTAAAGAGTTATTTGATTAAGGCAGAAACAATATGAAAGAATCTCTACTCAGAATTCAATACTCTTCACACAATGGATGAAGAGTATCTTCTGAATTGTAAAACTGAAAAGACGACATATACCTTCGCCCCATATACATTACGTACTAGGTATTGTATAGAATACCTGAATTATACAAATTGCCGATAATATATTTAACGATTATATTATGTTCTATAGAAAAAATAAATTAAGTAACCATAATGATAAGGTCTTGTAATTAGTGAAATTTGACTTCCACGTCTAACTAATAAGTTTGACAGCTAAGAAATTTCAAATATTTTTCCTTTTTACAACTGTTAAAAAGAAAATGCATACTTCGTTTTCTTTTCAACAATACTTTCGAAAACTCTTTGTACAAAATATACAAAAATATAACGTTAGGTATATATACCTAACATTTAAAAAGTATATGATAAAGAAGTTTTTATTTAAGTAGCAAAAAGTAGGTAGGAAATTAAAGTAGGTATTACTTAAATAAACATCACTTACGAGGCTTACGGAACCAGTACTTATAGCACTCGATGTCATCTTTATCGGTTGAGGTCTTGCCTGGAAAAAGCATCATCTTGTCGTACGCGACTAGGTCATTCATAGCCAACGCTTTCTCTGCTATTAGCGGCGCCCGATACAAGAATACATACCTGAATACAAAAAAGCCCGTTTTAACAGGTACATACCTTATAAACTTATAAATGTATCTTTTTCTTTTTTTGGGAAACAAGCGGTTACACATTTTAGTATCGATTCTTGAAATCTAGCGTGAAGCGTTAAAAGCGTATGCGTCTGGTGGTCTGAAAGGTCTCAGTCTCGATTCTCAGATCGGGCTTTTGTTGGGTTTTATAAGAAATTCTTAACAGCAGCCCAGAGTATGGAAAATGTCGATATTTCATGCCCGTGTCTCGGAGAGCACGTTAAGCTGTCGGTTCCGGTTGTCATAAAATCTATGACAATCGGAATCGGTAAGTCAGTACCCTCAAATGTATTGACAACTAGTTCAACCTTCGAATGTAGTTCGCACTCAGGGTTGTAGAAGTCCGATGCCAGTCGCTTGGTGGAAAACTAATATTCAGGTAAAACCGGTTGAACCAGTAGCCGACACCAAATAATAAATAAGGAATAACAAGGGCTGCAAAGAATAATTTTTGAAATTAAAAATAATGATAATTTTGTACTTCAACTTTATCTACATTTTACTAAAACAAACAGACAGAATGGGAATTATTATCTGAATAAAAAGTCATATTCAAACACCCACCTTTGAAACACTGTAAGACAAACGGGTTTTACTACCCTCGTTATTATTTATAAAGAAATACTTATATTTAAAGTGAATAGATATGGAAATCGGTATACACATCATCATGCATATATTTAATGTAATACAATGAAGATTTGGCGGTCTTTGAATCATACATATTGTGGTTCCAAAACCCTTCATAATCGAACTCGAAATACACAATTGAGTAACACCTACCGATTGCACCTTATAAACCTAAGCATTATATTTAACGAACGTAGTATATAATTGAATAACACAACATGTTCTGGCAGCATTTGAAAATACTTGTAAATCTTTCAGTTTCTTTAATTTCAGATTAAATAAATAATCAACAAATAAATATTTCGGATATCTAAGACACAACATCATCTATCTAAAACTAAACAGAGCTTGTACAATCGGTACTAGACAACTGACATAAATACATATATACTTTTTCTTGTAAATACATTTTAGTATCAATTCTTAAAATTGGTGATCTAGCGTTAAGCGTATGCGTCTGCTGAAAGGTCCAAAAGGTCTCGGTCTAGTTTCTCACATATTACACATAGAAAGCATCCAAACTCCGAAACAAATATTTACAGATCATACAAACATTTGGTCCGACCCGGGAATCGAAACCCAGACCTCTTGATCAGCAGCCGCATACGCTAACCGCTAGACCCACAAGGCAGGCAGATTCTTCCATATCTCTGATATGTAGAATGTTCATGACATGTAGGTGCAGCCGCTTTATCTCCGCTAGATAGAGGGTAAATATGTAGTGCTATTACTTGGGTAGATAAAGTATGTATTTTTAGTTTTAACTACTAACGTACTTGTGTAAGATTTTAAGACCTCGTAGGCCTATGGAATAAAATACATATATAAATGTCAGATAAAGAAAGCTTTCTTTTGAAATCTGAGACATCAATGTTATCCATTTTCTTCTCCTTTTACTTGTGGACTAATAAAGTACTATTATATGATGATACTTGGCAGTATTCAGTAACATTGTTTGAAATTTTGTGTAATAATAGTTGTAATAAGTAATTACTGTCTACATGGTCTATTACGTTGTTTACGTATGAAAGGCCAATGTCCAGCAGGGGACTGCAATAGGCTGCTGATAATAATGGTATATAAGTCTTTCTGCCGTTTCTTACCATGACTGTTTTCTTTGAACAGGATTGTACCAAATCTCACGGCACCAGGTTGTGGCAGATACGCTCGCGAGCACAATGAGAGCAGACACCATATCAGGATATTTATCGCGGAATTGACAAGCGATCACTCCGCCCCAATCGTGAGAAATTAATATACACTTCTGGCTACCTGAAACAAAATTAAAAGAGTGATCAAAATTTATCAGAGGAATATTCGTTTGTACTTGTTGGCCTAGAAGTGCTAGGATACCTTTTCAAGATGTCTTCACTTTGCAAGATCGAACTACGTATTCTGATATTAATGTAATTTATTTTAAATATTCTTTAAATAGGCTTACATTCTATAAATATTCATCGTCTCTTTGAAGCTCCCATCATTTCGATAGTCAGAATTAAGTTGGACTATGGTCTTAATTTAAGCATCCGAAAATCGTAACAAAAGCTGATCTACTGATGATCTGATCCCTCTTAAAAGAGGTGGGTAAAGCTTATAAATAAGAATTACTCTAGTTTCAAAAGGGAGAATTAAACTGTAATTCTTAGTTGTACAAATCTTATCATTTTGCAGCTGTAAACGGTAGGCCCTTTTTACTGGACTGCAGAGGAAGGGTCATGTTTTTCTATAGAGAGGTTGCACTTCGCTGTAACTGCCTGATTGTGACATCAACTAACTTTGTTTAACTTTGTACCTACAAGTAGTAATCCGGTTACGCACAGACATGCAATCTATGTCGTAGTTTTTGTTGTAGCTAAGTGTACTCGGTCAAGGTCCAGTGGCTTGCGTAAGACGTTTTTGCCATCTATATATAACCTTGTAATAAAATCGTGTAAAACACCCACAAAAATATCATCCGTTAATGTTTTTATCAATTTTTCTGCACTTGAGACTGAGATATTAACAGATAGCAAAATTGCTTATAATTAACTGATAATAGACCGAAGTATCTGACTGAATCATCAAGGCAATAGTCAGTCAGTGCCTAGTACCGCAAAATTGGAGCCACATAAATAAAGGCTCTAATTTACAAAGAATATAATTAATTACTATACAAAATAGTCTAAAAAAAATTGTACTATTTTGGGTACATTTACATATAGGTACTATAGGTACATTTATAAAAGCTATCAGTCTCATAATGGACTCAAAATTGGAACATTTTTTTTTAAATGTGCTAAATTTCATACTCCCCTCTGCATAGTCTGCGCAATTTTCGTCGAAAGAAGTACAAAGTTATTGCTTCATGTATTATATAAATGAAATATACTTTTGAAAGACTAAACCTGTTTTCTAAAGTAAGACAAAACTATTTTTTTAAAGAATTAGTAAATTCATAATAAGACATCGAATATGAAGAGCTAAAAGAAACTGCCTACACCGTTATTTATACGCATGACAATTCATTAAAACATCTACAAAACCTTCATAATACTTCTAAACAAAAAAATGATTGACAAAATTTATAACTAATAGTAAGGTGACGATGAATACAACAACTTGTTTACCTAATTGACGAATGAGGTCTCTAACATCTTCAATCAAAATATCAAGTTTGTACGAAGAAACACCTTCGGGTCTCTCAGAGTCTCCGTAACCCCTCATATCCACGGCAACGCACCTATAAAAAAACAACATAATCATTTAGTCACCAGGGCCAAATACCAATTTTTTTTAAGTTTTATTAACGTTTGGGAATGCAAAAACGTGAAATTTAAAAGTTTACATAAAATTAAATTGATGAAACTCAAAAAATAAATAAAGTAAATCCATACTAATATTTTAAATTCGAAAGTAACTTTGTCTTTCTCTATGTATGTTATCTTTTTACGGCTAAATCGCTGCAGTGATATAATAGAAGTATGGCATGAAGAGACTTTCGTTCTCGAAGAAAGATAGGCTACTCTTTACCGTATTAAGCGACATACACGAAAACGGGAGGAGCTGCAGGCAAAATTGGTAAGATATTTTTTTTTTGTAAAAACCTAGCACCAAGCTACTCACAGTTCTGCAATTAATACTTGTAATGTACGTACTGCAGAATGAAATAAACTTAAACTGTAATACAGTCGAAATCATCAGGATATCCTTAGTCCTAATAAGTTGAAAGATGATCGAAATTACTTATACATTTATTTTTGCTACGACCTTCTTTCGACCTTCCTTCGGACAAGACAACGCATGCTGGCCTTGGAACTCACTGCTTTAGAGTGGTAGACATACGAAACTATAAGGGTTCCGAGTCATGAATTACGGAACCCTAAAAGTCCCAATCCAAATTGCTTAAGTCACTTCTGAGACAAGCGCGCATAGACACAGATATTTATGGATATCAACCTTACATGCAAGTCGGCCCGCCGTCTTGCTACTCTGGCCAAAGGGTGGATACCCTACACACTACATTTGCCAAGACGTAGTACCTAATTCAGAAAAATAAAGTCGGCGGCGGCTAGTTGCAAAAATCAGCTGACCTGGCCATGTGGTGTGCCTTGAGAGCCCCATGCAATGGACTGCAACGGGCTGATCCTGATAATGATGTTGATGATGACTTCTTACGATTTTATAATATATATAGACATACAGTTACATCTATGGCAATCGTTATTGGGAAGTCAGTCCCCTTTGTACTGACAACTTTTTTTTTCCTGTGGAAAATCCTCACGGACCGTCACCCCGCCAGGGTTTTCGATTCGGCGGGGCGGTGTGTCGGACTCGAACCGACTAAAAACCACGCCCTCTTTTTGCTTCTCTTTTAGGAGGAGGAGGAGGAGTCCAGGGTGAGATCTGACAACTAGTTCAACCTTCGAATTTCAGTTCTCCCTTAGGGTTGCTGAGGTCCGATGCCAGTCGTTCCATGGAAAAACTGATATTTAGCTAAAACCGGTTGAACTAGTAGCCGACCCCAAATAATATTGGGAATAAGGTTAGGAAGAAGAAGAAGAGTATAGGCAAAGTAGGTATACTGGAATGCTTGACAGTGTTAATAGCCACGTTTGTACTTTTTAGATATGAGCATATGCTTGCGCAATTAATAGAACAAAAAACTTACCAATAATCCTTTTGAAACTCTACAATTTGATGTCTCCATGAATACCAGAACTCGGGATATCCATGTATAAACAGCATTAAAGGCTTTGATGGGTTGCCACTCTCGACGTAATGTATTACTACATCCTAAAGAAAAAAATAGAGATTAACAAAGCTATCTGTGGTTATGTGAAAAATGTTTTTCTATTGCGTGAAACCAAATTTACCACGAAAGAGAAAGGAATAACTGCATTATGATGAAATATTCTGTACATCGTGATCTTATAATAAAATTATATTAAACCAACCGATTCAAAAATATTTAATAGGATCAAGATTATTAACATTGGTATTTAGAATTATAACGCCTATTTATGCCTAGATATACCAAGTATTAGTACCAATACCCGAATACCAGTAGCTACCAAACAGTCGTAAAAGTTCGATATGGAAGACGATCGAGGAACTCGTTAACCTTATTATAAACCTTATTATCTATAATACTGTTAGAAGAAATTATCTTCATTTCATTTTTATAATATGTACTGATATTATATGTCTGTCTGTTACTTCTATAGTTGAGAAAGGACATAGGCTACTTTTTATCACCATAACCAAACTGAACCGAACCGAACTTTACTTTCCATCTAAATTAAAACTCAAAGAACGCAATTTAATTTAAAGTCTATTCAAAATTATAAGCTAGAAAGTAGTAGTCAGTACTTTGTGTAAATACCTACTTACATAATCATAATAATTTTCGTCAATTTTTTTAAATATTATTGATTGGTTTTCATCAACTATAATTTGGTGGACATGAAACATTGTTTTAAAGTACAGACATTCATTGTGCCGTTATTCGTATTTTACAATTAATGTCGCGTATGGCAAAATAAACTTAATTTAAATTCCTTCAGAAATAGACTCCGGCCCACAGAAAAGTAATTTGACATTTTGGAGATCTTAAGCTACAATAAGAAAATTTGGCAGATATATTTGCTCTAGTCTCAGAAGTACGATCCACGCTGCCCTGTCTACAGCTCAAAACAGAGACAAATGGCGAACTGCCACTTGCAGAACACTAGCAAATAGGGGTCACGACCCTCAGAAAGGAAGAGGACGCTATACTAGCGCCTCTGGCAGCGAATTGAAATTATAATTATTAGAATTAGTCAAATTCATTATTGCGATATACGATTATTCTCCGAGAGCACAGTTACAATTCTTTACAAGAGAACACGCCATTATAAAAAGCGGAACGGCATGCAAGTATCTATAGTTTTAGTCGTAAACGTATTCTACATTTATGACTGAATATTCTCATGTTACAGTATATATGCTTTCGCACGCTCTGCGTAGCCTTGTTGTACAGTTGGTTACTCTTAGGTACAGTCTCTCGATTTCTCATGATTAAGTAATGTAATCTCGACTCGAGATCCCAAACTCGAGACCTCGCGAGATTAGAAATTACAAGCTCGCGAGATCTCGGAATTTTTGGGAACTCCGTAATTAAAATAAAATAATATTTGAAAGAAAACAAAAACCCTAATTTTTTAATATTGGTTACATAATAACTAACAGTTTGTGTTTAAATTCAAATTATCAAAAGAAAAATTATAGCTAAAGAAGATTAGAAAGTAATTACGGGTGATTATGAAAGTAACTTCTTAAAAAACAAAGTGTATTAAGGGTGATATCTGCTAAACGGCATCTAATGTCCTTTGAAATGTACCTAGCTGCTAAAATGCCCTCTCCGACTCAACACTGGTTTGTAGCAGCGTGACGCAATTCTAGGCAAACTGCAAAAACCTCCCCCTTGCTCCTCCACACTTAAATAGATCTATTTGTTTTTTTATGACTCATGGATACACGTGAAAAAGGACGTTTAGATACTCTCAGAGTCTCTTCTAATTTCTCTTGAAATGACGTATTGGTTTGCGTCGCTGACTACTGCCTCCCAATATCGTCGATCTCGAACGGAATCTCGTCATATTACGCTTCGGGATTGATCCCGAAAAATGTCACGAGATCTCGGGAGATCGAGATCCTGCGAGATCGGTGTTGAATACCCTACTCCAAATATTGTTTCAAATCTGGATTCATTTTGGACACAACTTTTCTCATTAAAGAAAATTATTCCATACTATTGAGCTCATAAATTCAGTTTACGTCGCGGGATAAAGCAAGTCTAAAAGTAGACTAAGTTACTCATTATATTAGCCTCTATCTGCCAGTGAAGGGAGCGTCAAAAGTGGTCCACCCTTTCCAGAGATTAGCCCGTTGTTCCGACAGAGAGACCGACAGACGAAATTTGTTTTTTTTTAATTAAATGAGATTTTATTTGCAGAAATATGGTACCCCTATTGTAATCAAATATTTAAAGGAATCACATATTTCGACAGTCTATTCTGACATACTAAAATGCATGTTTTTTTTTTTGTAGGTAGGTAGGTAATTACCGTGTATACATTAATATGCATTTATTAAAAACCTGTTTATTTAAAGTTACAAAGTGCCACTTAAATTTTATTTATTTGTTTAGCAACCTTTGTGCTATTTCAGACTTCCTTCCTTCATAAAACCAACACACTTTTATGTTAATAAAAAATACAAGTGTATCCCCTTCCCGAGGCTTTATATTCGTTGGTTGATAAGAATCGTTACATTTTAAACATATAAAAATATTATAAAGCTAGTTACGTTGGCATAACCCAACGCACCGACAGCATCACGCATCACATTACACCTATTAGCGATAAGATTATTTTAACCATTGTTATACTTTAAGAAATAAAGTCAGTTTCAGTTCTATTCTAAACGTCTCAGCGGACAGTAGTCCTGCGTTTTACTTTTTAAAAAGCCTCCTGCCGGATCTCGTAACTTATCTGGCGCAGTCGGTAGGATCGCGTCTGATTTAACGGTGCGCGTATAAACGAGTAAAATCCTCTAAAAACGCAACATCCGCGACGCGATTCAGCAATCCTGTTCTCCCGAGATTCCGGTAGCGAAGAGAAGACCAGACGAGGCGTGAAGATAGAACTCAGCCTATCATCGGCATGTTCGTGGGGTAAGCATAAAACTCTGTTTGCTCTCGAGAATCCTGTACAAAATCACCTAATTGTGTTTTGGTACTTTGTTTTGATTTAATTGTACTGTATACTAGTGTTTTATTTTTGTGAACACTTTTGTGTTTTATTTTGTGTGTTTTTAATATTGTTTCGGCGGGTAAAATGCCCCAAGAACCAAAAGTAGAAGAATGTGGAGCACGAGAGATAGATTATAAAACTTTATCCTCTTTCTTGCCCACATACGACGGCAATAAGAAGACGTTAGCATTTTATATAAAGAGCGTAGAAAGTGCGTTAGACTTAATAGAAAATAGGCAGCATCCTAGTTTTGCATGTCTGATTCGAAATAAGTTGAGAGGTAAAGCTGTTGAGGCACTCGCAGAATGCACTGAATTTAATACCTGGGAAGACATTAAAGCTATACTTACCCGGAGGTTTGGTGAATTTAGGGATGAAGTGCAAGTAGTTCAGGAGCTCATGCACCTTCGTAAAGCCAGTTTAGACGTAGAATCTTTCGCAGATAAAATTAGAGAGTTAACTTATACGTTAATAAATCTCGATCAAACAAAGAAAGCTTACTACGAGAAGATGGCTACGAACGTCTTTCTAGACCAGTTAGACTCAATTTTAGCTCTCTGTGTTCGCGTCCAGAACCCAGAATCTCTAGAACACACGATAGTCCTTGCTAGACAAGAGGAGCTCAAATTAAAAAATAAAAGATCATCTGAGTTCAGATTAAAAACAAATATTAGCAGACCCAGTTTAGCACCAAACAACAATAATTATAGGTTCCAACAACCCTTAATTCATCCTAATAGATCTACAGGATATAATCCACAAGTGGCACAAAACCCTATAATTAATAGACAACAGAATCTTAATTATAAACCAGCACCGCAACCTGGTACTTCGAATAACAATAGACCCTTTAAACCCGCGCCCTATGCGCCCATTAACTTTCAGTCAGATATAAACAATTTCCAAGGAGATTGCCTAGAACTAGAGTCAGGAAATAATAACTTAGAAGAACTAGAGAACAATCAAAATTTTTACCAGTTTAAAAACGGAAATATAGTATTTTTAAACTTTCAGAATAACAAACGTTTACCATACATATACATTAAAGAGCTAGGTGGTCGTTTTTTAATTGACACTGGAGCTTCGCAGTCGCTTATCTCGCCGGACGCAATAATTCATCCCAGCGCCCGAGTCGAACGTGAAGTACACTACATAAGAACCGCTCACAGCGTATCCAAACACGACACCGTTGTTTATGTTCCACTCCCGCCTTTGTTTAACCGAAATTATACTCACAAGTTCCTTTTGTTTAACTTTGACCCAGATTTTATCGGACTCATAGGTGTCGACTTACTATCTCAATTAGGCTGTAAGATTGATATGAAAAATATGGTACTGAGAACCGATGTCGCAACGATCCCGATAAGAGGCGATATGAGATCTTATTTGTTTATTCAACCACGGTGTGAACAGTTAATTCATCTCATGTGTAACTATCGCGACGGCGATTATGAATTGTTAGAACACACAACCGACAACGGTCTAGTGTTTCCTTCTGCATTAGTGTCAGTTAAATCCGGTATTATAACAACGTCCGTTATTAACGAATCGGAGATTAAAATTAGTTTATTAAATAATTATAAAATAAAGTTAACGCCATTCTCCGAGAATGAACATTCAATTTCACGAGTTTACTCGTCAGATACGCAAACATTAGATAGAAATTTAGATCAGATATTAAAAAATAACCTAAATAGACTTAGAACCGAGCATATGAATTCCGAAGAACGACGCGAAATAGAACGATTATGTTACAATTATCGCGATATATTTTATAGCGAAAGTATACCTCTCACCTTTACCCATCAAGTTAAACATAAGCTTAGAATCACCGACGATACACCCATATTCGTTCGTAATTATAGGCAAGCCCCTAAACAAAAACAGGAAATACAGAAACAGATTGACGAATTATTACGTCAAAACATTATTAGGGAAAGCAGATCACCATGGTCGTGCCCTGTACATATTGTACCCAAGAAGATAGATGCATCTGAACAACAGAAGTGGAGGTTAGTAATAGATTATAGGCGACTCAACGAGAAAACCATTGAAGACAAATACCCATTGCCAAATATTAACGACATATTAGATAGATTAGGTCGTGCTCAATACTTTACAACCCTAGATCTGGCTTCTGGATACCATCAAGTTGAAATGGATCCAGACGACATTGAGAAGACAGCTTTTAGCACTGATCGAGGTCATTATGAATTTCTTCGAATGCCTTTCGGTCTCAAGAACGCCCCTAGTACTTTTCAAAGGTTAATGGATGTAGTTTTAAGAGGCTTAGATAATGTACTGACATACCTCGATGACGCCATAATTTACTCGACATCACTACAAGAGCATGTGGAAAAGTGTAAACAAGTATTTGACAGATTTAGATTACACAACCTCAAAATTCAACTAAATAAATCCGAATTCTTACAGAAGCAAGTTAAGTTTTTAGGTCATACGCTCACAGATAAAGGCCTTATGCCTAACGCTGATAAAATAGTAGCCGTTCAACGATTCCCACTGCCTAAAACACAAAAAGAAATTAAGTCTTTCCTAGGCCTTGTAGGTTATTATAGAAAGTTTATACAAGACTTCGCAAAACTCACTAAACCCCTCACTTCATGTTTAAAGAAAAATGCAAAAGTAGAAGCAACCCCAGAGTTTGTACAATCTTTCGAAAAATGTAAAGAAGTACTCACTAACGCACCCATATTGCAATACCCCGATTTCGAAAAACCGTTTATCCTTACAACAGACGCATCTGACGTAGCCCTCGGTGCTGTATTGTCACAAGGCAAGGTAGGCTCAGATAAACCTGTGGCGTACGCTTCCCGAACGCTTTCAGTAACCGAACAAAAATATTCCACAATTGAAAAGGAATTATTAGGAATAGTATGGGCAATTAAGTATTTTCGCCCCTACTTATATGGTAAGAAATTTAGTATATATACCGATCATCGTCCACTCACTTGGATAGTGACACTAAAAGATCCCAACTCTAAATTAACAAGATGGCGTTTAAAGTTAGCTGAATACGACTACGATATAGTTTATAAGAAAGGACAGACAAATACGAACGCCGACGCGTTATCACGTGTACAAATATTTTATAATAATGAAGTAGAATTAGAACCATTACGCGAAGACGAAGTAATAGTCATGATCTTAGATAGTGAAGCTCAGAATAACTTACCGGCTGAACCACAGCCCGGCGCCTCAAACGAACACAAGCAAACAGTGATAGAAAAGAATAATAGAAACGCGGATTCGCCTAACTTTAAAGTTGGAGACAAGGTTTACAAACAGGTTGCGAAGAGCGCTCGCAGTAATAAACTGGAGCCTAGATACATAGGTCCATATACCATAGTTAGAATACACCCTGAGCAGATCGCAGAGATTGTAGGTAAACACGTCAACGCTAAGACAATTAGAGTCCATTTCAGAATGTTAAGACGGCCTGGCAATGTTACAGGAACACACTCGCCTTCGGCGCAGTCCTCTGGGTCGTCGGAGCAGTCACCGTTATCGAACCCATAAATAACCACAACAAAACAGATACGTTTAATTTAGTTGTAGTTTATAATGTTAGTAAAATACGAGATATAAACATAGAAGTAAGCAGAAATTATTATACTTTTAGGCTAACTCAGAATAACGTGTCTAGCTATAAACACGATTTATTTATTAGAGATCAGGTAGAATACCTCATAGATAAGATAGAAAGCAAGTTAGTTTACTTAGGATCTAAGGAAATTAGTGTAGGCAGAACATTTATCCCTAGGACTAAGAAAGGTTAAATTAATGGTTTTAGTATCAATAATGAAATCTATTACGGGTAATTTAGACGAAGAAGATTATCGAAACAGAATCAAAGGATAGAGAATCGAATAAATACGATGCAAGTATATAACCAAATAGAAATATGTCTATAACAAGTATATGATAGAGTAGTTACTTTGGAAAACGCGATAACCTTTAGTCACTTAGGTCGGCTACATCGTAGCATAGTAGATGCTAACCACCTTATCGTCGAACTAAAAGGCATGCAAAAGGATATAGTAGCAAATAATATGCAATTACCATTCGCACCAACAATTAAAAACATACATTTATTAGAGAAGTAAATTGTAGTTAAAGCTTACAGTACAATCGAATCAATTAACTTTGTGCTAGAAATCCCTCTTGTAACCAAATACCCTTACAACTTACTCCATCTCTATCCAATCCCGAATAAAAACAATGCTATCCTCATACCCAAGAATCCCTACCTCATCTTGGGCAGCAACGAGTTCGCATATCCGCACGAGCCATGCGCTACCATCACCAAAGACAATGTTATTTGTCGACACGTCGAGTGGCACCAGTTGGGGAACAGTCAAGATTGCATAGTACAATTGCTACAACACAAGGAACCGCAAAACTGCACGTATGCTACGGCCGACTATAACAACGATATAATTAATCAAATTCGAGAAAACTCATGGATTGCCATCCTAAAACAAGAAGAAACACTCAAGACAACCTGCGGCAACGATGTACAATACCAAAGAAGCAATGGCGTAGTGCTCATCACAATTGACAACAAATGCACTGTTGTAATATCCGGACGGACCTTGCAAACCCATAAAAGGTTCATCCAGATCAAAGAAACCATCCCGCTGCCACGAATACAATACGCTAAAGTAAACAAAAATTCACAAATTGTAGTAAAGCTAGAACATATACCTCTAGAAGAGCTTAATCATCTCCTCAAGAGAACCAAAATAATGCAACAAACCGCAGAAGAAGCAACTCTCACAATAAAACCCAGTTGGCCAACGGTATGCCTATATGCATTACTATCATCAATCATCGTGGGCGGCATCCGCTATAAATGTCGCCAGCACCTGAGGAAGAGACCAGCAACGCCTGAAGACAAGCCGCTCCACTTGCCAGAACCCTCGCAACCGCAGCAGCAATCTTCGGCGCGCTTCGCAGTCAAGGGGGGAGGAGTTACGTTGGCATAACCCAACGCACCGACAGCATCACGCATCACATTACACCTATTAGCGATAAGATTATTTTAACCATTGTTATACTTTAAGAAATAAAGTCAGTTCTATTCTAAACGTCTCAGCGGACAGTAGTCCTGCGTTTTACTTTTTAAAAAGCCTCCTGCCGGATCTCGTAACTTATCTAGCTATATACTTTCATTTTTAGTTGATTGAATTCAAGCTATACACCATAGAACACAAAAGGAATCGAGTCACAAGAAAAAATAAACGTCAATTTTTTTCCTCTTGAGAGACGCAGACTAAAGTAGTCAGCTGCTATCCTATAAACATTTAAACAACCTGTATACATCATCAAACTTTTCCAATTCGACATTACATTCCACTATGTATGTACTATGCTTCGTGAGTACTTTGATAAATAAGGTTCAGTAAACATAAGGCACTTTCGACGAAGCTCATACCAGTAATATCTACGTGTATTTACTAAAATAACAGTAGAATTGAAAAGTAAACGCATGATTACGATGACGGGAAAGATGTCACGTGACTTTAAAACGGTAAAGTACTCTGAAACGGTAGACCCGTGTACTAACCTCTATTTCAACAAATGAAATGTAAATATCAAATGTACCTACATACTAGTTGACCCACGCACGTGATGTTATACCGCGGCAACTAAATTGTTTCCCATAAACATCATAAAGGGCGTCAACCTTATAAGATAGACATAAGCTGTCGCAGACTTTTTATAGAACTTTTTAAGGATATTGATTCTTTTACACATTATTATAAGTATATTTACCCATTTGTAAACTTTATAAACTTGTTATAAATATTTATATTCAAATAAATAATATTATTATTATTATTTACGCAGCTCACGCAATGGAAGAGCTCAAAAAAAAACTTTATTTAAAGTTTGCCCAACGTCTACTCTTTCTTTCTAATATAGGTATTATTTACGTGAGAAAATTTTAAATACGTATTTTTAGTGTAAATACACTCTGTTACTGTTTGACGGCGTTTCATTTTTAAAAACCGGAAATGTACGGCAACTCCCGCATCTGATATTTCGTAAGCAAACAAACTTAAGCATAAGCACCAACCCGCCTGCCCAGCGTGGTGCTTAAGGGCATTAACCTCCATGCGTAATAACCAAAAGCCACGACTCCCAGTTCCCGGTAGTCCCGCTATTCCTGGTCATGGTGGCGACCACGGTTACGGTACAGGGGGTGCTAGGAATCTTCGGGTTACGGAAGGCCACCACAAAAGACTGACCCTGGCAACATTTAATGGCCGCACATTACGGCTAGACTCGCATATAGCACAACTAGAGGTGGAACTTGGGAAGATTCGATGGCATATCTTGGGGTTACGCGAAGCCTGAAGAGAGGGGGAGGACACCATAACCCTCGACTCAGGCCATTTTATGTACTTCCTTGAGGGAGACCAACAATCTCAACGTGGCGTTGGGTTTCTGTTTAACAAGTCCCTTTCTAACAACGTTGTAGAAATGTCTAGTGGGTCGAACAGGGTAACATACCTCATAATCAAGCTTACCGAGAGGTATTACCTTAGGTAGTGCAAGTGTAAGCACCGACCTCTACCCACTCGGACGATGAAGTGGAGGATATGTTGAATGACATATCGAGGGCCCTCCACTTCACGACAAAAACTCACTACAACGTTGTTATGGGTGACTTAAACGCCAAAGTGGGAGTACAAAATTGCAGCGAATCGGTAATAGGATCCCATGGGTTTGGAAGCAGGAATCATCCCTATGATTCCTGCTTCCAAACCCATGGGAAGGTGTCCCCTGGCAAATGCTCGTCAACTTCCTCGAACGAGAGGAGTTGTTCTTGATCAACTCTTTCTTTAAAAAACGGCCCTAAAGGAAGTGGACGTGGCCGACGCTATGACCAAAAATGAGATTGATTTCATCATGACGGACAAAAAGCATATATTCAGAGACGTCTCAGTGCTCAACAAGTTTAATACCGGCAGAATTCACCGACTTGTTCGAGGCTCTCTGAATATCAACTTCAAGGCTTAACGTGTCCGCTTGATGAGATCTAGACTTCAACCAACTCTGCTCCAAGCCACGATGGGATCTAAAAAATTTCAGTCAAATCTGGAAAAACGATTTGAAACCACAAAAGACGTTGATTAGAAACTTCATAATGTGGTTCGGATCATCACGGAAGAAGGTTTGAGATTTTGTAAAATGCAGCTTAAGAGCGGGAAGTCAAAGCTTTCAGAGGGGACTCTAGGGTTAATGAAGGAACGACGTGAGAACCCACTTGTCACTCCATCGGGAAAACGGACTCTGAACCGAGAGATCAGCAAGCGTGTATGACATGACCTCGGATGCTTCAAAACTCTTTTTATTGAAAGAGCGATCGAGCTGAATCGGGTGTCAAAAGTGTTCATGCAATCTCTCGTAGTAGCAACCTGACGAAGTTGACCACAGGAAGTGGAGTAGTCGTGACTTCCAAGCCGGCCACCCCTCGGAAGTGGAAGGCTTCTATGGCTGTTTGTGCATCTCGACCTGATCCCGAAAATGAGAATTCTAGAGCCAAATTAACACGCCACTACACCGAAGATCTGCCGGAAGTCAGCATTGACGAAATCGAGATGGCTATTGGACAGCTGAAAAATGGAAAAGCCCCAAGAGAGGACGGCGTTACAACAGAGTAGTTGAAAGCTGGAGATAAACCCGTACTGAGGGAGCTCCAAAAGAACTCCAGAGGCGTGGAGTAGAAGTGTGGTCATTTTGTTTTTCAAGACAAGGGTGACAAGACCAGGTTGTAGAACTATCAACCCATTTCTCTCTTAAGCCACGTCTATAAGCTGTTTTCAAGAGTCATCACGAACCGTCTTGCGCGAAGAATATTCAAAAGACCGAAGAATATAATTAGCCCCTGTGTCTAGCATGTGTAGACTACGAGAAGGCCTTTGACTCGATCGAATCTGGTCTGTTCTGGAGTCCCTGCAGCGTCGCCAAGTAGACTGGCGATACATCCAAGTGTTGAGATGACTCTACGAGGCCGCAACCATGTCCGTCCTAGTACAGAATCAGCAAACAAGGCCCATACCATTGCATCGAGGAGTGAGACAAGGGGATTTTATTTCCGAGAAGTTTTTTACAAATGCAATGGAGGACTTGTTCAAGACTCTGCACTGGTAAGGACGTGGCATAAACATCAATGGTGAACACATCTCTCACTTGCGGTTTGCAGACGACATCGTCATCATGGCGGAGACGCTACAGGACCTACAACAGATGCTGAATGATCTGGCTGACTCTTCTGTACGCATCGGCCTACGGATGAACTTGGACAAAACCAAGGTCATGTTCAACGAGCATGTACTGCCGGAACCGGGCGCGATACACGGTGCCGTTCTCGAAGTTGTTCAAAAATATGTGTACCTTGGGCAGACTTTGCAGTTAAAAGGGTAGAAACAACTTCGAGGACGAGGTGAACAGGAGAATTCGGCTGGGTAGGGCAGCGTTTCGGAAGCTTCGTCAGGTCTTCTCATCATCGATCCCAAAGTGCCTAAAGACAAAGTCTTCAACCAGTGCGTCCTACCCGTCATGACATACGGAGCTGAAACGTGGACACTCACGGCACGTCTGGTTCACAAATTCAAAGTCACGCAGCGTGCTATGGAGAGGGCTATGCTCGGAGTTTCTCTAAGGGATCGTGTTAAAAACGAGGTAATCCGGCAGAGAACTAAAGTCATTGACGTAGCCCACAGGATTAGTCAGCTGAAGTGGCAATGGGCTGGCCATATTAGCCGCAGGACCGACAACCGTTAGGGTGAACGTGTTCTTGAGTGGAGACCGCGTCTCGGCAAACGTAGTGTAGGACGTCCACAGGCCAGGCGGAGTGATGATTTGCGCAAGACGGCTGGCAGGAGCTGGATGCAAGTAGCCGAGGATCAAACTAAGTGGCGTGCAATTGGAGAGGCCTATGTCCAACAGTGGACTGCGATAGTCTGATGATGAGATAGTCAAAGCTTTAATAATTTTAACCTTCAATAGCTCATAGTTTAAAAAGTTCATTTTAGAAAGCTTTCCATAGAACGCAGAAGTCATTAACTCATAGAAAATTCTAACTTAACGCAAGTCTTATGTCACAGACGCATGGAAAATGTTCTCGAATACGTTGTTTTTTTCGTTGTTCATATAAATGGTATCAATACTATTTACATCAAAACAACTAACACACTTAAATCACACAAGTGTCTCAAGAGCAGAGAAAAGTAAACTCAATGCCTCAACATAAATTTCGGTTGCTGAACAACCTTATATCGCACACCAATATGTTACTTTCACTTTACTACTACAACATACTACATACAACTCTTTGAGTGGAGAAAATAGCATGACATGAAGCTACTAGAAACTGTATTTACCATTAAATTTCATCTCATTGTTACTAACGTAAATATTGCCAATGTCATTGTAAACAGATAAGTAATCTTGTTTTAATTCACAATTTTATCTACAATCGGAAATATGCAAAGATCTATGGGATCTACCCAATGTCTGATTCCATATAAAAGAAGCGTGATAAACAACAATCATATGTAAGTATTACAAAACCCGTATTGGTACCAATAAATTATGTAAGTCTGTACAAAATCCCTATTGTTATCATTAATGCAAAAATATTCTCTCTGTCTGATACACTTTTATGGGAAAATGGTGATCCACTTTCAATAAAATTTGTTACTGTGTCTGGCTAGCGTGGTATATACAAAAATCTCCTTTCGAAGAAGAGGCAGTACAGTCTTTTTTTCATGCGAAAATACCCACGTACGTGTTGATATGACGTGTTGATACTTTGATTCTCGATTAAGGACACATACTACTCTTGACCGTAATAACTAAAGCTGAACTTCCAACGGTTGGAGTTTAAGTAGCGGTTGGAATCCAACCGCTACTTAAACTGTAATCTATTTCTTAAGAAGATAAAATTGACTAATAACATAAATTTCTTTAGCGTAACTAAATTATCTTACGAGCCTCTAAGGGAAGTGTGTGCTGTCTTATAAAAAATTCTTACCGCATAGAATATAATCCAATCCATTTCTAGATTTTCACTATCATTTTTATATTCGAGAATCTTAATTATACCTAAGTATACGAGAATTAATCGATTTCGTGCGCAATATGCATCTACATAGCTACACGCACAATCGTACGTTGAGTCTATGATCAGGTAGGTACATTCACATAGTCATTACAACAACTCATGTCTCTTCATACACTAATGTAGTCTTAAGGTTCGAGCACATTATGCCGAGCCGCAGCGTGTCGGGGCGGAGCGCAAAAATCCGCTCAAATCGCTTCAATACAAATTGCATGAATTATCGCACAGTAAACACGTTCATATACGAAAATTAACAATGCCCAGCAATTTGGGATATGAAATGCAAAGAATACAGACGACGACGACCCAATGGAGAGTAACCATTAGTTCGGCGCGGGCCGCGTACAAAGCCGACAGGCCCGTAGGCGCGGTAAAATCTGCTCGAACAGGCAGATCTGCTCCACCGTCGCCGCGCGCGTGATCTGCTGCCACGCGCCTACACGTGTGGGCGCGTAGCCAGTGTGTGAAGACTGTGAAGTCCCTAAAATCTGCCACTCCGCGATACGCGACGTAGCGCGGTGCAGTGTGTGAATCGCTTAACTGACCTAATAATTCCAATATTTCAAGAAATAGTGAATTTTTAAATAGATAATAAAAATCTAGTAATAATAACACTACTGAAATATAACTTTAATCATCAGCTTCATTTAACTTTATATTTTGATTTTTGTTGTAAATGCTGCCCTTAGACTAGAACAGTGTTGCCGTTTTTCTAACGCGCATGCGCAATGCGCGAATTTACGGTTTTTTTATTTTTTAAAGGATTATTACTAAATATTTATAATAATTGACACGAGGGCAATTTAAATCAACTCAAGGGCAATTTTTCTACGCTTGGTAGAATAAAAAATAACCATATATAAAAGAGATACGAGTATTTGAAAAGGTGAAAAAATAAAAATGATATTTTGTTTTTTCCTGGGACAACGAAAGAGGGGCTCATAAATTATCTAACGTAGTTCGAAAGGGCTAATTAAGATCTATCAATATATATTTTTTTTACATCGAAATTTTCATTTTTGCAGGCCGGGACATACCCGGTAGTAAAGTTGTGTATTGCAATGCTATCCTTTTATGTCAGTAGCTAAGGAAAACATATTTGTACATTCTTCTTAGTTATGAGTTATTAAAATGAAACTAGTACTTGCGGACACCGGTTGGTTAACGTGATGTTTACTACGACAGTTTTTCTTTTCCAGTTCGTTCTGCTTTCGTAAGTCTATTAAAGTGATGACCCTTTGAGTTATGTAACACATCATAAACAAAGGAACGATATAAATGTGAGCGTCCATGCTAAACGGCTTATTTCCCAGCATCAAAAATAGTTTCAAAGTTAAACGCTGTTTCGTAAAGTTTGGTGGAGACAGCACGTTTCGCGATTTTTAAATTGAATAATTTTAATAATGATTAGTGCTCAATCAAATTCAAGTTGATGACTCAAGTCCATGACTTTAAATTATGTTTCTATGTTTCAGAAATTTTAAGAGAGAAGCTCACTAAATAACTTAAAATAAGCTAAATAAATATTATTTGTAGGTATGTAATTTGTTTGGAAATAATATACATTTTTATACCGCGTACTGATCTGAATTTTATGATTAACAATATAATTTTGGAACTTTGTGTAGGTAATTCGGCCATTTGTTATGTAAATTAACTGCATTCAAAAACGTACCAATGCCCAAATAATAAATATTTCACTCGTATAATAATTAAGAAATGGCCTTGCCAATTTATTAGTTTCTTAAATAAAGTAAGTATACCCACTTAATTTTAGTTTTTGAGGCATAATTATATAATGGTGTCGTATTTACTCACTTTTAATTATGTCATTATCTCAATATATATCTAATAATCAAAGAAAACCTGTGTAATATGCAAGTGGAAGCAACTTTTAATTTTTAATTAAACTTTGAAAATGTTTATTCTTAAAACTAACTTTTTAGAGTAATTTCAAACGCCGATGTAAAATTAATAAGCCTAAAATATTTGTTATTAGATGTAGCTGCGTTTGTGCCACATAACGTTTAGTATGATGATAGAATAAAATTCGCTTATCTCTATTAAAATAATGAAATCACAGATACATAATTAAACAGCAAATTGCAAAAACAATAGGCTGCACTGTTGAATAACTTGTTTTCCGCATTCTACACGCAATGATTAACGTATTAATATCAGAGGCGTCTCTAGCCTATATGTATAGCGCCCGTGTGCAATTACCTAGTACTTTAGCGCTCGTGTGCAATCAGTATTCTAGCACCCTTTTTTGTTTTGTTTGTGCGCCCTTTGTTACACGTCTACCTACTGAAATATAAAACTTTATTCCTTTCAAATCTTTCTTTCTTCTTAAATTACGGCATAACGAAGCCCTAGAACTCAAAGTACACCTCGCGTATGAACCTCTTTTTACGTGGGGTTGAATTATTACGGAATTATACTATAGATAAAGACGGCCCTGATTAATATAATACTTCTATACAATAAAATAAAATTTGATGTCTGTTTGTATTATCAAATGAACAGTATCAAAGTATATACGGTACTCACATTGTTTGTGTGTCCGTCTGTTTGATGTGGCTAATCTCTGGAACGGCTGGTCCGATTTTAAAGGGGAATATCACTGGTGGAAAGTTGATGACCTAAGGAGTGACTTAGGCTAAAAATTTTTACACTACCTTCGCTCCGCTGCGTTACCCGTAAAAAACAGCGGGTAGCACTGCGGGACTGAGCTAGTCTTACATATAACATGACTAGCAGATAATAATTAATTACATTATCATGATTAGACATACACATACAATATTACATAGGCACAATACAACATTTTAGCTACATATTAACTTCCCAAGTAATTAATTTTATCAAATATGTATTACACTTATTCCTACTAATATTATAAATGCGAAAGCAACTCTGTCTCTCTGTCTGTTACGTTTTCACGACTAAACCGCTGAACGGATTTTGATGTATTTTGGTATAGAGGTAGATGGAACCTTGGGAAAGGACATAGGCTACGTTTAATAAATAAAAAAAATATTTCGAACATGAGATACACAGCGCCATCTAGTCCCAAACTAAGCAAAGCTTACGGTTAAGTGATATATTATTTACATGTATATACTTACTTTTTTTGTAAATACATATATACATTTTGTACATAAAAGACACCTAAACTCATAAGGAAATATTTGTAGATCATATAAACATTTGGTCAGACCTGGGAATCGAAACCGAGTCCTCATACACTACCACTATGCTACTACTCATTATATGGTGTAGTAAAAAAATTTGCATTATTTTTGCATGAAATTGAAGGCTGAAATTGAGTCAACTAATTACAACTGTCAGAAATGGTTTTAGTACGAAATCTCAGGTTTCTTTAGCCATGTTGCAAACGTTTTTCGTTTTCTATTTTATTCTCTTGTTGCCATTAGCTAATGAAACAAGAGAGTGAAAAAAAGAAGAGAAACAACAAGTGCTAAAGTAAAATCACAAAAATCATTTTTAATTGGGGTAACTCCCTATCGTGTGGTGTAATAACAGATAGGTTTTTTTTAACACCTATCTAATAATACACCACATTTAGTTGTCTGTTTGCAAGTTATTCATCTTCAGAGGACATTTTTTTTGTCAAAACTTGGCGTCCCCAGCTCTAAAAGCTAAACGGCTGGCTCTAAAAACTCATGACATGAACTTTAAAGGAAAACTATAACAGTTTAGATAAATTTGTTAGTTCAGGAGTTTTAGAGGCCTAATTTGTGAAATACGTTTACCTACTTGGAGAACTTCGCACAAACCTAACGAAATAATAAAACAATTAGCAATTGGACATGATTTTAATTTCACGTGCCATTATATACGACCATGGAACCCTATTTTATGCGTGGCCTGAAACTCACTTGCTGTTTTTTTTTTTATTCTTTATTTGTTAAATATTTCTCTAAGGATTTGAGAAGAAATGTCAAGTCGTGTATTTCTTAAAACACACATTTAAGGAACTTAGTGAACTCCATAAATCTATAACCGACCGACCAAAAACCAGAAAATTTCATTTGTAGTCCGTCCGAGTTTAGCCCGGATTACAAAAGAAACCCTCGGACGTTCCCGGACGGTCTCTAAACTAGAACAAATTCGGAAAATACCCGGACGAATGGCAGGCCTAATGCATCACATGTATGGCAAATGTTGACAGGTCCATTTTCAGAAATAAAATATTAAAAGAAATACTTACATTAACTTTAAGGGATTTATGCACTCCGTATTTTGGGTCGGTTAATCTACTCGGTGGTTCCAGTTTAAATTTTTGTGCCCATGGATTTTTGAAAGGATTTTTGAAATAAGTTAATGCGAACACAAAAAGCATTACCAAACCATAATAAATGGTTAAAAAGTTGTACAATAAAACGCGGTGGAGATATGATGTCACACTCATTTTGGAGGCTTGCCACACGACCGATGTTACCTCCGTTGTGAGGACGACTGACTGAGTGGCTGAGTGCCCAGCCCATAGAGTAAGCATGGCAATGATTGCTACTTTTAATTCATTTTCATTTGATGAAATGAAAAAAAAAATCACAGTGATTTCACATGTGAAATTTCACTGGCAATGATTTTTCATGCTTAAAATTACCACAGCGTCACACGTTCCGTATGCTATTAAAAATGAAATATGAATTTTAATTTATAATCACTACCGCTCCTTTATGCGAGAACTACATTATATAAATAGATTTATTTTCAAGCAATGAACTTTCCCTCACACTATACAATACACGTACCTAGTCAATAAATAACAATCTATACCTATTATCACTATACACGTATCTACTCACTAAAAACAATCTAGTATCAGTTTTTAATTCAATAATTACAATAAACTTTGTACTGATGTGCCTTCTCAATCAGAGTAAATCGCAAACTCACAAGAAGTCGCATGCTACTTTCGAATCATTCGAACTGAACCTGCGATAACAATGAAATTTCATTTCCTAAACAAGTGATTTTGAGATTATTCCAAAGAAAATAATACTTTACCAACCGTAATTTAAAGTCTATTTTTTAATACTCTCAAGATATTCAAGGTTCACCCATTGAGTACTTAAACGCAGCACCGATAGCGATAAGGTCTTCATAGCCCTACACTTAGTGGCGACGAATCACCAAATATCGTTTATTCTTTTTATCACGCCCGCTCATTCGTCATTACTCGCTTGCTCTAGTGATTTCATTACGTGTGACATTTCACAGACCAAATGAAGATAAGTAGCAGATGCTACGTATGAAATTGCATTTCATATGAAATTTCACATGCTACTTGTGAAATGTTCCATGCCTACCATAGAGTAAAGTAATACTGCGATTGCCGGCTCTTTCGAGTTCACGGCTATGGATATTGCGGGGCAACGCACTGAGTCAACACTAAATAGTTTACAATCTACACAACCGCAAACAGTCAGACACTTCGGCGACTTTTCACGTTCAACGATAGATTAATTGCATTACATACTTAATTGCATTTTCTTTACAAGTTAATTGCTTTCAAGTTAATTGATGTTGGTGAAAATATTGAGTGGGTTAAAACTTCTTTTCTAAGGAGAGGTTTATATCAACTTGTTAAAATGCATAAATATGTAAAATGCTCGAAAATGCAAGACTCCGTGTTTTTTTACATTTACGATTTCCATAGGATCCCATCATCAGATACTCACTCGGTGGTAATGGGAACAGCAAGAAACCTACTCGGTGTTCTCATTGTCACCAGGTTTCAAACACCAAAAAAAAACTAAATCGGTCCACAATTGACGGAGTGATAGATTGTGGCGGTGCGATATCCTCGGCACCACCAAGTGCTGCGGCGACAGGGTCCTACCACCAGGCAGCGCTGAGGCAGCGCGCATCCACGCAAGTCTGCGCTCTGCCTCAGCTCTAAGATTTTTTATATAAACTAAAACTGAAATCATTGGCAGGTTGCAATATCTATAAAAAGCAACAGTAGGTATATAGCACGGATATAATAGTGTTTACAAATTACGAATATTGCATTTATATATATTTGTTAATAGCTAATGGCCTTTTAAGAGCGCGCATAAAGCCAGCAAAATTTTAGATTTCACCCGCGCGCCCCGCACCCGCCCCTTACGTCGAAAGCGATCTCAGCGCAGTTTGGCGCCAAAAGACAAGTACTTCGCTGCTCTGCTGCACTCTGTCGACTCGTATTTCTATAGTAGTAAACGCAAAATAATCAGATGATTATTTTATCTGATTATTGTGTGTACGCGAATAATACATAAATATATTTATTTATTGTCTTTAGGTATATACACAAAACATACAAGAAAGAAAAACAGAAACAATTGTGTTACAAACTATGTACAACAATAGGCGGTCTTATCCCTCATGGCGGTCTCTTCCAGTTCTCTAAAAGTGAGTAATAAAGTATGAGTATAAAGCTAAAGAGTTTGTTGAGTTGAATACGCTAATCTCAGGCAGTACTGGATCGATTTTTTTAATTATTTTACCGTTAGATAGCCCATTTATCGTCAAAGGCTATAGGCTATGTAACATCACGCTAAAGATCAGTGGCCATAGCGTGTGGCGTATCTAGCCGGAAGACGCAGGTTTGAATTCTGCCTGCAGTCAAATTTTTCTTTCATATATTAAATAATTTAATAATCTAGCATAAAAAAAATCCAAAACAAATACAAAAAGAATGAATTTCATTTTTATTAATTAATTCAAAACTACCCATCTCACAATAATAACAAAAATATATATGAAATCCTCATAACAAGGCCTTTCATTTATTATTATTATTATTATTAAGAATGAGAAATAGTAATTAGCATAGAATAAACAATAAGATATCTACTAAAAGCATCTTTTTATTTTGCATATGCTATTTATACTACACGACACGCGTAGGTATTAGTATTACTACTCGAACATAAAATAAAGCGCGGCATTAGATATATTATTTTGCCTTTTATTTTTATACTATTCTAGTAAGATCCATAGTATTTTTCTGTAACTTATCCAGACCTTTGAAAGATCTCATTACTACTGGTAAGTGATCACAAAATTGTCTACGGAGGGAGAAACTAATTTAGACCCTATGTCTCTTGCAATAAAATCTAAAATTGCATGCATTAACTATCACAAATGAATAATGTTTTGATTTATTTTTTACACATAAAACATAGGTACGGTAGCCAGTAACACAATCAAATTTGTTTGATCGATTTTCAACTTTAATTTAAAGTCATAAGTTTCATATTCAATTGGGATTAAAATATTCATCTTTTCTTCTTGTAATTTCTTTAGTTGTCGTGTCGGAAGTCTTCAATAATCTTCTCTTGTTTCCCATTTTAACGAATTGTTTTTTTTACGATTTATTTCAAACCACGCGATCAATTACGACAGCGATTCGAAAAGTTGAGCGCAGTCCACTCGTCTCAACAGAGCGTGTGTGACTGATTTGTGAAATAGAAATATGCTTGAAGCTCCCGCAACATGCGACGGAACATGAAATCTTCCGCGGCATAATAGCGTAGTAAGCGCCAAAAGTGTTTTATCGTAATAAATCCAAAATTAAAAGTAATTTTAAGAAATGCATAAGCACGTTCCTGGGTCATGCATAATAACAATGAATAATATTTTTTTTATCTTATTAATCATTGCCATATTGAATATAAAACGAAAAAATAAGAAAATTAGAGGTTACTTCGTGATTTTTTTTTATCGAAGAAAGTGTATTCGTTTATGTTTTTGTTCACATTAGGTCCTTGAAAATATAATGTAGTTACTCACACAGATTTTTATTTTAACAATAATCTGGAACTTTTCATGTAAAATCAAATATAAGATAGGCGATTTAGCTTTATGCGCGCTCTTAACATAAGCTAGTCTTTAACATTATTATTGTAATGGTATAAAATGAAGTATGTTTTGTATTATATCTATTTTAAATACATTTTATTGAACATTAAATATAATTGTTGAAATAGTTGCATGCCGGAAAGCACAGCACTAGTTGTAGTGGAAAGCCTTGGGTAACCTTATGTCTAGCAGCGGACATATTCTCTAATTAAAGAAATACCTTTTTCTTCTTCTTTTGATGAAATGGCAACCAGCCGAATATCAGCTATTTCTGCCAATGTCAAGTAATTAACGTCTTCAATTGTAAAGTCTTCTAGTCTTCAAGTCATTGTCGTAATGAATTTAATGATAACAAATGTAGATGAGATGAAACGGGGACCGTCTTCCGAAGAAACAAAAAACGATCTCCTCTAGAAATACCTACCTAATAACAGCCCGGAGTTTTTGGGTCTTAACCCCACGCGTCTCCCAGACCACGCAAAGCTGTCGGTGTTGGATAGACGTCTCATTGGATTGAGAGTAAGGCAACAGAGAGTGCACCTGTGTTTGCGCAGACACTTAAGTAATATACTATAATATCTCCTGCGTAGTTGGCTGGTCGCCGTTGAGACTGGCCGCCATAGCCGAAATCGGCTTGGAGAAAATCATCATCATCGTTTGTTGAAAAGCAATGAGAAAATTGCTTAATATTGTAGCCTGTGTCCCGTGGTATCAGTTCAGTCGACGGTACAAAAACATAGCTCTTCAGAGACTGTGAGACGCCGCATACATAATCATAACTTATTTGATTTACACAAAAAAAAATGATAAAAAATACATTATCAATTCTTTGCGGTCTTAATATTCAGCTACATGTCAGAAAGAAATTGGCATCTTCGTTTGCAAAAGAATGCAAGGTAATTCTCACTTTCTCATGATCTTAATGAGCAAGCAACGGAATATCGGGGAGGGTCTTATTTAATCCGATTTAGAGTCCTACATCCCCTTAGGATAAGGGACCGTGTCAGATATTCTATAGAAACTAGATTTATTAGGGAATTTTATAAAAAACTTGTTTACACATTTTTAATAAAACAGTTTTTCAACACAATCAAACTTCTATTTAATAATCAAAATATTACAAATAGGAATAAATTTGAATAAATCTAATGAATAGTTTAATTTAAATACTAATAGGCATATTAGCATAGTAAATATACAAGTAAAACATAGTACCTATATTAGATAATTGAAATATTTCTCAAGATTGATTTTCATGTGAATCTCCAATTTCGTTCCAGTTTATGCAAGCAATTTTACAACATGAAAAACAATACAACAACAAACATGACATGAACAATAAAAGTGATACAATGATTGATATTAAAATTAATAATAAATATTTCGGGCAATTGATTAATATAGCCAAATAATAAGTTAGTTCTAAAACGAAATTACCGGAAATTCACCAGCTTACCAAGTTACAATTTTCATAAAATTATTCATTATTTGAAAAATATAACAAATGTTAATTATAAATTCCCTTTTATATCTAAGACTACTTGTCGATTAAATTGCAACAGACCTAGTTGTTTACTTTTTGACGAGTTCCTAACTTCCTACTAATATAATAATATGTAATAATCGTCAAGAAAAAAAATAAAAACGATAAATATATCAACGATTACATAATAAATCTTGTACATAGGTATGTATATTATTTAATATTTATAAAAATACCCACCTCGACTTTAATAAACTTGAAATTGATTAACGTCAATCTACAATTAATATAATTGTATATAATTTAATTTATTTTAGACAACAGTTTTTTAACAACCACAAAAGTAGCAAAGCAATATTTACACTACATACCACAAAAGGTTTCTGTTTTAAAATTAAAATTAAAAAGTAAAAGGTGATTTTTTTTTGCCCTTTCCCTAAATTATTTTTGGTTTTGGCGAGCATGTTTTTATCATTCATTCTCCTGTTTCACTCATCAGTTCATTCAACTCCCTAATTTATTTATCAGCTATATCCTTTTTTAGGCAGTCATTCCCAATAACATCCTTTCTGCGTCCTCTACTCTTATGTTGATCGACTTCAAAGATCTTTTTCACTATATTAATATCTGTAAACGCAAAAACTAACGTTCTCCTTCAATAACTTTCACATTCGCAACTTAAACATTTAATCTTTTTAAAACTTTCAAAACCAATAGTGAAGCTCCTATGATCACATCTATTTGGTTAATATGTATATCATCAACCAATCTGATACATGTTAATGAATTTAAATGCGTTCTAGTGACATTTTTTGAAACGAAAAAATTACATATTGAAAATTAGTTTTTAATATGTATTGAATTAGTTTCAATATGTCTACTTCAATGATATTTTATAATATCATTGGTCTACTTTATAAAAAGAAAACCAAAATAAATATATTTTCAAACTAAACACGTCTAAGTGTTAACTGACAACCTATAATTAGGTGTGTGAAACATTTAATTATTGCATTATAAAGAATATTATTTGTAAATCCTTTAATTTACCTAACAAGAAAGCATGGTCCTTCATAACCTGTCATCACCACAACTCAACACTAGAAGCCATTCAAAATACTCTATCCTTTACAGATTGATGCATCAAAGCGTCATCTGTTCAGATGGCCTAATATACTATTTAGCAAACATAACCATACAAAAACAATATCTGTACAGTTTTAAAAGCAGATTCTTTCTAGAACCCAGTAGTCCCATAGATTCTTACTCTATTTGCCTATTATTGCTTCTAACACTGAACCTTTCTCTATCTACGGAATGGAATTCATTGACTTTATCGAAGAAGGTATTAATATCATTATCCATAAATTGTGAATGTGACGAACCAGGTTCACTCCAAAGCTCAAAATCACTCCTTGTGGGTATACTATGAAATGCCACATTTGGTAGAGAATGAAGAAAGTTAGTGTCTTCAACAGTTTCTCTCTGTCCACCTTTACCTTTGTATCTCTCTTGAGTCTCCTTTTCAATCTGTTCTAAACGTTCAAGTATCTTTGAAGCATCAGCACATTGAGGTCGTTCATTAAGATTTATGTCGATATCAATTCTGCAACAAACGCTTATATAGTTTACGAGTACTAGCTTTTTATGACGATTATCGCGGTAAAGAGTAGCCTAATTGAAACAAATTTACTAATAAGTTATTATTTCTTACCCAGTATTTTCTTTAAACGTAAGCCAGTCTTCAAGGTTAGGGGCTCTCGGTATTTCCTCCGCCACAGACTTCAAAGCTTGCGCCATAGTGTCTTGCAACGATTCATTTTCATCATCTGATGTAAAAAAAAACTCTTTGATATTACTATTTTATAAGGGAAATTCACTCAACTATGAGATCAAACCAGACATGTGTTTATTAAACAATTTCTTTGCTTAATTTTTCTTTACTTTTTTCAGGCCACGTGTACCTATGTCTATGTGCCAAATTTCATTGAAATCCGTGCTGTTGTAATAGATGTGAAAGCTGAGATAAAGTTACTATATAATTTTTAATTATAGATTTACATTGTAAACCTCTCAAAGTTAAATTCTATCAAGTACCTTTGCAGCTGTTTCGTGAAGTATTGGATGAGGTGCGACGCAAAGCATTTGCCAAATTTCCACATATTGCGTCGACTGATGTCAGCTTACTACCGCTGCTTAGCCACTCGTCATCTTTAGGTAACAATGATCACAATCTTATAAAGCAGCAAGCAAGTATAAAATGATAAAGATTTAAACCCAATCTTTTAAAAAAGGAATCATAAGAAATCACGTTAGGTAATTACCATAATCATTCATTATTTTCATTTTTCATTTTCTATGTATAATGTGTATGTATTTACAAAAAAAAAGTATATTTATGTATTTATATCAGTTGTCTAGTACCCATAACACAAGCTCTGCTTAGCTTGGGACTAGATGATGTTGTGTGTGAGATGTCCAAAAATATTTATATTTATTTATTATGGTTAATTAAAGGGCAAAAGTCATTAGAAATTTTATACATGAAATATTCACTTGATACTTCACTTTAGTCTCCTACAGCCTTACCCATTAACGTGCTGAGTATCTGTAGCCTACTGTGTTCATCTATTACAGGTCTATCGTGGGCTGTCCGAGGTCTTGCTGGCAGCTCAGGGCGAGCAGGCCTGACTCCAGCGTTCTCCGTCGTTGCTGGTCGAGAACGGAGTAAGGAACGTTTTTTTTGTAAAGTGGCAAGTTCTTGTTGTCCATTGACGATGTCTGTACCTGAATTTTCAATATCCTGGGACAAGAAAAAAATTAAAAATTACAAGTGATGTGAAAATCAGCATTTACTTATCATAATAATTTTAAGGTATATTTGTTAATTACCTTAAGTTTAGAGTATCTAAGTTTGGTGTTGTGCAGGCGAGTTCCCCAAAATTTAATTACATTAAGAAATATTAAAATTAATTATAAAAAAGACATATCTTTGAACATAGTCTAACAACTGGCCTAATGCCAGTTATTAGGTAGACTATGAATGACAGCCCTCTAGCATGAACCCATTGCAGCCCCTCTCATGAATTTGAATCCTCCGCAGTAGTCATTTAAAAAGTCAATGTTTTTTAGTGGTTTCATTTCTTATGAGAAGTACATAATAAATAATAAAAATACTTTCATAATTAAATATCGGAAATTCTTTGCTAAAAAGTTTGATAATATCTTAAATATAAAATTCTCATGTCACAATGTTCGTTCCCATACTCCTCCGAAACGGCTTGACCCATTCTTATGAATTTTTTTATGCATATTCAGTAAGTCTGAGAATCGGCTACTATCTATTTTTCATACTCCTAGGACGCGAGCGGAGCCGCGGGCACAGTTAGTTAAATTATAATATAGTATATACCCGTGTATACATACAAACATGTTTTGATAAGTATTTAAATGTGAGCACGCTTAGTAACCCGTAATTTTGCGCTCGGCAACCGACGTCTGGCCTCGTGACTCAATAAAATTACGATATGTGACAAAGGTACAGTCATTCTTATTTTCCATATTTATATTGGACTTCGACCGGCAATGTCATATTTTTTAACCTTACTAAAATGTAGTTTATTAGGTGTTACGATACAATTTGGTACCTAATTTTAGAAATTTAAGATGTCAGATTAGACAGGAAGTGCTTATCTGAGATCACATGTGAGTAGTGAATATGGAGAGAAAAATGTTAGCAACACGTTAAAATTTTCAATTTAAAGTTAATAATTTACTACAGTATTCCAAATCTAAACGAAATGATAAACGTTACTTGATTGAACACTTTGCACACAAATGATTTATTAAACTAATGATTTAAATGAGGATGATTGAAAGTGCACTGATTTATAATTATATCAGAATTACTGACCGCGTCAACATGTACGGTCAGTAGCCCGTACACATTCCCGGGGGACTAAAGATGAGGAATCATGAGGAACCATTGAGCTGTGGTTTTATGAT
This sequence comes from Phragmatobia fuliginosa, assembly GCA_932526445.1. NCBI lineage: Eukaryota > Metazoa > Arthropoda > Insecta > Lepidoptera > Erebidae > Phragmatobia > Phragmatobia fuliginosa. Next base: position 17,647,705 of record OW052063.1, on the reverse strand, counting down.
TATTAAGGTGAGCCACTGGATCCTTAATTGCTAATATGACAAACTTATTGTCTTAAGGAATACTTAAACTATACAGCACTGCACTACACTGATTGCTCACACACTTTTCTTACGGACATTGCTTTTGTAACGATGTACCCGATCTTTGAAAACCTTGCATTACACTTTGACACTTATCACTTATCACTAGTACTGGAGCATGCGTGGTTGATCACCAGTTCCATTGCCTACAGCGTGCCAGTACCTGACTGCGCATCCACGTCTCCACCTCGACGACACCGTAGATTATCACTATAAAACTTTCTGTTCTCTTTCCATGACTACACTGCAATATACACTGCATTTCCATCACTACACTACAATATATTGCAGTGTAGTGTTGGAAATCATGAAATTAAAAAAAGGTTTTCAAACTGATCTGGACATCCTTCTAAGTATCAAAATAATACTAGCTGACCCGGCAGACGTCGTACTGCCATAGTAGTACATAAATAGAAGACCTAAACTATTAAATATAAAAAAAACCTAAAACAAACAAAAGGAATCCAAAAAAATTTAATTTATTTTATATGTTTATACAGCTTTTAAACCTTCTCTGGACTTCCACAAATAATTCAAGACCAAAATTAGCCAAATCGATTCAGCCGTTCTCGAGTTTTAGCGTGACTAACGAACAGCAATTCATTTTTATATATATAGATAGATTGTTCTGTATTTCTTTTAGTTCTTTTAGTTCTGTATTTTTTGCACGAAAAGCAATTCTTGCCTTGATAATGATAAGCAATTTTCGCAGAAATTGGGTTTCATAATTATTTTTCGTTTGTCATCCGGTGGCATACCTACTTAGTAATTGCTGACAATAAATATTTCATGTTCTTTGTTGAATACATATTAAGCAACATTAAATTTATGTGAAGAAAGTTTTTATTATTTGGATTAAAAGATTAGATGTGAATGACTAAAGCTTCTTTGTGAGCTTTTGTACTCCTATTGATGCATATTTGCTTTTAATTTGCTAGGGAGTCCCACACACACACCCTTCGTTGTCCCTAAAGAAGGGAATGGTGGGAAACATTCCCCGCGTCAAAAAAAAAGTGTATGCTTGGTATCATATTTGTCTTGATAATTTCTGCTTACACCACTTGCTTGGTGCTGCAGTCATTGCGCGTTCTTACTCGCGCATTGCTACCTGCTAGGTTTGCTGCTTATACCACTTGCTTGGTGCTGCAGTCATTGCCCGTTCTTACTCGCTCAGTGCTACCTACTGGTTTGGCTTGATATGATATTCGTTTTGATATTCTTATACCACTTCCTTGGTCCTATAGTAGACGCCGGACGTTTTTGCTTGTTCAGCTCTAACTGATCGTTTTACTTGAATAAGTAGATTTAGTAGATTTGTCAAGTAGATGGTACAATGGTACATGATTACTTATTAAAGTAATGGTATGAAATAATAACTGATATATGATAGTGAGTACATCCCATGCTTGCTAGAGGTGTATTAATTTATAATTAAAATGAAGTCGGCAATGTAAGTGTAAAATGCTGATCACGCCGCTATGTA